>OY776306.1:22529253-25023908 GCA_963675345.1 Trididemnum clinides
CATTCTTTCAACATCACGTGGTGGAGCGATTTGTTTCAAATTGTATTCAGGTACTGAATTGCTTGCGAGTTGTTGCCAATGTCCTTTCTACCATTCAGTCACAGGAAAACCTTTACAGAATCCGAAGAACAACGTTGTGTTCAGACCTGCTTCGGACTTACTAGTACTGATTAGTATTTTCATCATTGAAACATGAAATTAAACGTGTTTACGATTAAAATTCGACCGCGCTCACTTGTTTCTTAATTCTTTTAACTGTCTGACTAAGCGGTTTTCGATGACGTCAGATTACAACCATCACCCATATTTGTAAAACCATAGTTTGGCCTTGCACCAATATGGGTTAAGAAGTTGCCCAATTAAATCAACGTCTCCGAAAAAAACCTAGTCTGACCCTGTTTATCGACCAGTGTTGATTTTCTTTTCAGAATCTTCGACCAAATGAAACTACCTGAACAACAGCTGGAGAAATCTGATTGGTTTGCCACCACTTGCAATCACGCATTGTTCGCCGTTTGTGACGTGTTCACGCAATATTATGACGTTCTTGCGTCTACTTTACTAGGCGACATTTTTGAACAGCTCGTCTGGTGTGTTGAACAAGGTAGTGTACTTACCGTTATGCTCGTTTGTACAACAATAGTTTACAGATGCCATAGCTACACGGCTACTGCGGTAGTGACTGAAGCATAGGCGCCTTGCTCCTCACAGCACCGTGCTGAGCCACTCGGCCACTTATGTAGGAATTCTTCATCTTGATTTCAGCTTCTCACGTACTTAGTGGGCACAGCTAAAAATCCGAGAAGGGCGTTTTCAGCACGTATGATAAAGTTGTAGAAAATGAGTTTCATGGTTTTATGCCGCGCCCCGTTTGGTACAAGGAGCGCGGTAACTATATTACCAGATGGCAGTGAAGCTGGGAATCGTGTTGGCATGTTTTTGTTTGTTTAGAAAACGAGCAATTGGCAAGATCAGGAGTCAATTGTTTGGAGAATTTAGTGTTATCTACCGGTGATAAATACACGACGGAAACATGGCAACGGACTTGTGAAACGATTCAAAAACTCTTCGAACTCGTCTCGCCATATGAATTACTTACATGGAGCAGTGATGATGATGGTAATTTGCAAACGCGCATAGCCATATTAGAGTGGGCGTGGAGGGTTACTCAGCAATTTACGAAATCAGCTGCCTGGCTCATAGGGCTCTATAATTTCTCACCATTTGCTAACCTTCAGTAAAGAGTGGGGTAAATGCGAACAACGTACGTTTTAAACCAGTGGCTCTTAAACCTTTCCAACCCCTGGGACCCCTATTCCTAAAGATATTGGCTTGGGGACCAATTGTCTGCGCAAGCTGCAAAGGAGGTGTATGTTGAAAGAACAAACACTATTCTGATACAGCAGTTAAGTTGTTTAGTACTGGTTCACTAATTAATTAAAAAAACTCTCTTTATGACAGCATAGCACAAATGGTTAGTGGAATGTCACAATTTACTCGGCAAAACACAAGCACAAAAGATAGTCAGTCTGGTTGTCTACCAATCAGAACGTTCCGACATTTTCACCAGCTGCTTTCGCTATAAATACCTCACCATCAACACCAGGCTTCATTCTAGCGATAACTTCTGAAGAGAGCTAGACGAAAGCGTTAGAGCCTATTCTTTGTAAAAGAGTACAATGAAATGGTCGATGACTAAAGCTTTATCATCAAATAATGTAGCAAGTTCCACTGACCCATGCTCACGAAGGAATACGGCAACTTTAGTGACAAATTCTACCAGCACTTTTTCCCGCGATAACTATCGCACTTCGGTATGGAAAAGAAGGTACTGATACTCCTTTCCAAGGTCGTCGCAAAATGCTTTGAATGATCGGAAATTCATGGCTTTACCACGAATGAAATTCACAGCCTTTACTGTAGAATCAAGAACACTTTCCCATTCAAGAGGGAGTGTCTTACAAGCTAAGTATTTATGAATAGCACAGTGATTTGATACTACATGCGGAGCAACTTGTTTCAGTGGGCTGCAAATCCGGATCGATGCCCTATCAAAGCCGGCGCACCATCTGTGCATACCGATCCCACTCTGCTCCATGCTATTGAATTTTCACGAAGAAATGCATTAACAAGATCAAAGACGTCTTTAGCTCTACTTCTCTCCTTCATCTCTTGACAAAATAAAAACTTGTTCACAATCGCGTTTTCTTTAACAAATCTCACGTATGCTACTAATTGGCTTATTTACTTGCTATCAAATTGAAGACTTGTTCTACATAGGCTATCTTGGATTTGAGCGATAAGCTGACTCGAAATTTCATTTGCTATATTTGCAATCCTGTTATTTACAATGTTATCGGACAAGGGAACTGAGTCTATTCTTTTGGCCTCGTTTCGGCCTAGTAATATTTGTGCCATTTTTACCGCACTTGGCTTTATTAGTTTCTCACCAGCTGTGTGAGTTGCTTTTGGTTTTGCTATTATCAAAGAAACTTCATATGAAGCGCGCAGGAGTGGTTGAGAAGTTAGGGAGAAGCCTAACGCAGGGAGCGTTCCTCCCATATCATAACAAGCTCTTTTCGCTTTGAACGTTTCAACTGAGTCCATATTCTCTTTATGCTTCAGTTCCTTGTGCCTTTTCAACTTCGAAGGCTTTAAGGAATCGTTGCCCAAAGTGGTATTGCACAATGTGCACTGAGCATTGTCAAGTTTATTACAACCAATAACTTTTGTGAAACCATACTGAACGTAAGAATCGTCCCAGAAACGTATTTTATGTCTATTTTTCTCAGCCATTAGCAAACAAAATGATTATGACCTAAGGAAGCGAAAATAATGACTAATTGAAAAGTCTTAATTATACTAAAGGTGGCTAAATCATTCAAATTCACTTTCGTGGTAATCGCATGTAAAATGTAGAAATGATTTAGCAAACACTAAAAGGGAACAGGCGTAGTGATTGTCTTAAATTCCCTCCGCTCCTTCATTGCTAAGATTGTAAAATTCTATCCTGGCCGATAGCAACTATCTATCAGATACCAGAAAGCTGCTTGGAGAAAATTAGACACTTTGGTATCTCGTGGTGCCTGAAGTTTTTTGTTTCTTTCACGCAGTGGGGTTGTAGGTAAAGCTAGAAGAGAAAGTGCCGCACCTGCAACTTTTATACTTCAATCGTCAAATGCTTTATTAAACCTTATCTCTCATGGCTGGGGATTTAATGTTTAACCCTCAATACAGAAACAACTAGTTAGATGATCATATGCTTCTCGAGAGGCGTTAGTTGCATTATTCTCACCAAAATTATCTTAGCTACTGCCGTCAGTTTTCAACTACTTCTTCAATGCTGTTGTCTAAGCTTACATATCTATATTCTTGATAAAGGAATCACCGCTACATAACTTTATTCACCTAACTAACTGTTACATCTGGAAGCGACAAACGTCAGTCTTTCTATCACAAAGCCTTGAAACAGGTGTAGCAGTGGGATTGTTGTTCTTACTCTGGTCTATTGCACCATAATATGTAATAAAAAACTAAAAATGACGGCTTATTGCATCAAACTAAAACAAATAATTTGTTCAGCACTAGAACAATGTGATACAGCGTAGGTCTGACTATAGGTAGCATGTTACTGCAAAACCACTGTTATTATTGATCAAAATAATGGTCGTTATTTGTGTATTTGAGGGTTAAAAGAATGCAGTTTGGCATTCCTTCTGGGGATCCCCAGATTTTTCATTTGGGGACCCTGTTAAGAACCGCTATTTTAAACGATTAACTTTGCTTTGGCGTCGTTGACAAAAGCACTTGACCGCAAGTCTTCCTGCTTGGTTACGGTGGTTGTGACAGAAATGCACTGTGTTAGCAGTACTGGTAACTCCGAAGCAGGTCTACGCAGAAGCTATTCTATGACTAAAAGTTTTCTCGCAACATAAGAAGAAACAAACCAACTGTTTTACTTGTTTCACCAGACCGCAACCACCTTCAGTATCTGCAGCTTCAGTGTGTGCTGACGTCAGAGCTAATTGATTCAATTGATCGGGTTCTATTTTATCCCAACTCGAGCAAGAAGAATGATGAATTGAATCTCAGCATGACGGAGGTATTGCAGTTAGTTACATGTCTTTATCGTTCACATATTGTATAACTGTAGAAAAGTATTTAGTTTTTGCTGGCGCTACCCATTTTTGCCTAAGAGCTACACCAACCAAAGGAACCACCATAAAGTGTCGTTACCAACAACACAACGATGCAGTGCGTGCGTGGATCGCCTTGGTCACTGCTATGCTATCTTTTCATCTTGTTGAGTCTTTACTCTGTTACCGCCTGTTTTGCATTAGACTTTGGATCTTAAGCGAAGTTTTACTCGGGATACTTTTTGTATATTTCTTACAGCAACTTTTAGTCTACACAATCTTTCTTTCAGGTGTGTAGATTAGCTTTATTTTTAGGATTGCAGAAACTGTCTTGGACTCTTATTATTTTCGGTCATGCTGCAACCCCAAAGAATAGATTTGTAGAACAATAACTGTTGATTGTGTTCCAGTCTGAATCCATCGATGAGCCCGAATTTCGTCATTCCGATGAAAATTACTCACGCATGACGGCCGATCAACTCCTCGTCATGGTTCGCTGCCTTGATGAGTCACATGACTTGGCAAAACGTTTCAACAGCAACAACGAATTACGTACGTCATTATGGAAAGCAGGTGAGAGGTCGTGAAGTCGTGTTCAATCTAGCGAGGCCACACCAACGCACCTAAGACCGGTTTTTCACGTAGAAGTTTTCTTTACACCGCATGATCTTTTGAGCCATTTGTCCACTGCACTTCTCTGTATGTCGAACCTTATCTATGCCACTCGTTTTACTCGATTACGACCATTATTCTTCTATTAGCCTAGAACAATGGTTGATGATTAAAGATGGACAAATTGGACAGTGGACACACACCGCATTACTATCATGTAGCTGCGTATTATACTAAAAAATGTTGTAAACGTATTTTCCTGGGTGCAAGACTCCAGCTGTTCCCGAAACGGGAAGTAGAAATTTAATAGCCCCGTACACAGGAGCCAGCTACCATCAAGTTGTGTATCAACAGAAATGTTAGTTCGGTTATATACAAGCGAGGATGACTTCCCGGCCTGAGTTCGTCACTAGTTCTATGCGTGTGCATTATTCTTTTTACAACATGCTCCAGTTTCCTAGTTTCTCAACTGGTTGGGCGCAGCACCATATGTCAGTTGGAATTGAAGCTACGAAAATGTACACAGAACTTTGTAGAAGTGGACCACTACTATGAATAGGTTGATATCCCCCTCCTCTAGTCGTTCTAGCGTTTTATTCGTTTTTGTTTGGCCTGATTGCCATTGCCGCAGTTGCGATTTCTGCAGAGGCGGAAAGTTGTTATTTGAGCTACAGCCTTACGCTTGTTACCACCAATCAGGGGTGTTGACAAAAACATTTAATCTTTGTCTTAATCGGTTTGTAATATTGGACTGCTAACTTAATTGTCGATTTTTCACAAATTTCGTGACGCAACCACATTCGCAATGACGTAATAATAGTAACGTCATGAGGTTTAGTGACTGATTAAATGCCTTCGGTGTTAAAGTCGGTCTAAATATAAAGATTTCATCGAATTATGATGATGTAGGTTTTAAAGGCAAGTCGAAGCCGAGTCTGGTGCGGCAGGAGACTCACAGCTTGTCATGTGCTCTGAGGATACTGTTTCGATTGTTTGAAGACGATGCACATTCCGAGAAAATTCAACCTCTGCTGATCAGGCAAGCCATTAAGTGATTTGTAAAAGAAGCGACCCACATGAACCCCATTAACTTGAATTTAATTTTTATTCACCCAACCCACCACCAACATTCCACTGGGTTAGTGATGGATGGTATCTGTATTTGCGGCTGGTCCGAAATCGATTTCCGGTTTCTCTTACACGAAACAGCATGTTTATACACTCTTAATTAGTTTGGGTAAATGTTTGACTTCATTCTGTCCCTTTTCCCAAAGGAAGTGGAGCAGTAACTCCTGATAATTTTTACTTTTTGTCCAATCATACAGCAATGATGCCGTATAATTTGGTGCAAAAAGATCAAGTTTTTTTGAATTTTAACAGATGCTTGCAGCCTGTATTATCGTAACGATTAGCAATGTTGTCTTTTACCTATTAAGAGATAGGTTGTCTCTTACTAAGAGGAGTGGCTTATATTTGCTGCAATTGTTTTCCAGAACATGTCAGACTTCTTTAACATATCACGCTACGATTGTAACTGAATCGCAGAGACTGGCTTGGACGTCCATTCTTTTACTCATTCTCACTTGCTTACTTAGATGCGACGATCTTAAGGTATCAATAGAACTTAAATCAGTTATTTACGTTGTTAGATGATTGATTTCAGAGGGCTAAAAAGCCTGTGCGGTTATATAGAACACCTTGTGTTTACGCCTGCTTCGGAGTTAATTCTGTAAGCAATCGAGTTACTTTGGAGGTTGCTGTCCATGCTTTATACAGTAAACCTGTTCGTCTAGTATGATGTGAGAAGCTACAATTTAACTATTGGTTAGCCACCAGTAGCAGATCGGCTCATCTTGTTCCAAGTAGCTGCCGCTTTCGTGTTTTAAATGTAACCAGCATGCTCCTAATTTGAAACTTACGAAAATAAATATTATTTTTAGTTTGTCGCTTTGACACGTGACCTGCATGCGTCATTGTGCAACCTTCTTCTTTGTGACGTCACGCGTGGGGTGCGATTGCTCCTACGAAAATATTTTCTCCGCTGTTCCATTCCGTCGGTGCGTTGATCCTACTTATCGTTGAGCACCTCTACGTGGAGTTGTACTCCTCGTGCAAAAGAATTAAGTTTCTTTTTCAACATGGTGCGACACATTTTATTGCCCATTGCGTTACGTGCCCCTTTTTGTGAGGCCCGTCTTTATCAATAATTTCCGGTTTAGTGATTCAGTCAGGCGTTTGCTTCTAATAGAACAACATCAATGACGTCACAGTAGATATGACGTAAAAATTTTGCTCCTTGGATCTTGTGGACAAAAGACAATTTACGTCTCTGTTACTTCACTACATTTCTTTGAAACGGTTTTGTTGCGTTTTCTGTGCTACATTGTGTTATAGTTTGGTGTATGCAAGATGTGTTCAGTACTGAAGTTTAATTTATTGATTTTAATGTTTTTTGTTGGGCAGTATAAACGTTGTGTGCTTAATGTGTGGCTGGCACTGAAACGAAGATCTGGACATTACATAGTTCGGTGTTAACCTGTGTTTGCTACTGACCGCCTGGCAACACCACAATGTTTACCTATAACTTTGACGGTTCGAGCCAGTACAGCCCGTGATTTGAAATTTAAAATTATCGGGACTTTGTTTTGTGCGAGACGGATTTTTCTCAACACCGCCTTAACCAATGACCAGTGATACGGGCCGGGGGGGGAGGGGAAGGGGAGTGTGGTTTACTCTTGTTGTAAAAAGATGTCCAGTTATAACCGTTTAAGCCATCATCAACTCAACCGATGACGTAATTTATAGGAATTGCTTGCGAAACAGCCTTTACTCTACCCTATATAAGTAGCAATTTTCAAACAACCAGAGGTTTGATGAAATGAAAACTTGGTCTTCATGGCAACTTATCTCGGCCCGATATATTAAGGAATGAACCACGCCATTCCATAATTAATAAGGTTGTATGCTGTACATCAATATAACTGTGGTCAGAACCGAACTCGCAACTTAGCGATTGATGGTTTGTCCTTCTCTATATGTGGTGTTAGAACAAATTTTGGATTTGCAGTGAATTGTTCTTAGTTTTTGCGGCACATAGTGGAGGGTTTCAAAACTCCGCGAGCTTCATCGGTACTCGTGAAGAAAGGCATAAAAAATTTGAAAGTTTGTTTGTTAAGCTAAATTTGATGCAATCGCAAGCGATCTAGCGGATCAGCTACCCATGTGAATGAAGTTAAACACTTCAGTGCCCAAAAGATGAACAGTTACAATTCTTATTGAAAATGCGAGACCCCCATGTGACACTAGACATACGTAGACGTTTCGGTTTTATTCTCAAAAGTATTTGCAATGTTATTTAAGTGAAAACTTTGAAACATCGAAACACTATGAAAAACATCTCGCTACAGCTATATGGACTTTTGTTTTTCATATAGCTTGTAACGCTTTGTTTTTTTTTTTGCAGAATTTCTATTCAGTAGTTATCGTGCAATGAAATCTTTTTGTGTGGTGTGTGATTATTGACTTATATTAGATACTTAAGCAATGTTGAAAGTTGAACTACTGAGAATACGTTTAGGCTAATACACAGCGACACAGACTTTGAATAAGTTGTTCAATGGTGCAGGAAGTAGGCTTAGCTAAAAGCCTATATTGTGTAAGAGTAAGATTTTCTGTGATGAGTTAGACTTGACTCAGCATACCGCTTAATGCTTCAATGTTGAGCCACAAAGTAAACTTACGATGAGTTGTGTTTCTGTGCAGCACCCTTCCGTTTGCTTCTGTGTTATGGCGTTGTTCAATTGAATTTCGTTGAGTCGTAAAATTGTCAAGAATTTTACGTTGAATTTAGGTCGTTGATTGCTTTCCATCAAGGGCGCCCCCAAGTTTTCACGGTGGCGACCACGTTTTGCTAATTTAAAGTCCTGACAGGCCGCATAAAATCTATTATTATTGAGGTTTAGCCGATCGATGCCAGAATGAAAACCTTGGTTTTTGGAGATCAGGTTTTTTGAGTGACTTTTCGCAACTTTCAGCTGCGCAATTCAATGAAGCCTTTTTCATATCAGGTTTTACGTGATGAGTCGCCGGCCTTTCTTGAGCCACTCCTCTTCATCGTAGCTGAAAGGCCAATTTTAAGTGTATTGTAAAATTGGTGCCATCTCTTGTAAATCTCAGCTAGAAATAGTCTGCAGGCTCAAATCTCATTCCCGGCCTAGTTGTTCAGATTTGGTGGCGACTGTAGACAGATCAAACTTATTTTCATGATGCATTTCTACGATACTACGATGGTGATCACCTGTATAGGTTTGACGCAAGATTGGGAAGACTCCTTACTGCTCGCTGCTGTAGTTTCCAGCTTGATCTTGAAAATAATCGTGAAGAAATCAAAGTTAATTTATTAGTAGGGTGTAGTTTACTATTTGTGTTACTTCTACTTACCGTGGAGCAATACGGAGAGCTAAAAGCAATTCCAACGAAATCGTTTTTAACCGTTCGCAATTCTCGATGGTGAGAATAAGTGACCGTATCAGTAAAGTAGTTGAAACTTGTGTAAA
This sequence comes from Trididemnum clinides, assembly GCA_963675345.1. Classification (NCBI taxonomy): domain Eukaryota; kingdom Metazoa; phylum Chordata; class Ascidiacea; order Aplousobranchia; family Didemnidae; genus Trididemnum; species Trididemnum clinides. The sequence continues at coordinate 22,538,558 of OY776306.1, forward strand.
TGCAGTAGTTAGAATTCAAAGCGTCGCCATAAATTGTACTTTACCTATGATTGTGATTCTGGTGTTACAAACGATTTCTTTAATAACTAATCTTTAAATGGAAGATTTTGAGCACGGATTTCAAAATTAGTTAAATTATATTTTTAGAAAATGCAGCCTCAAAGCAAGGGCACTGATTATTTCGTTTGAGGCAGGTTGAAGCTTAAGCAGCAAAATTAACTTTATTCCAAGATCGTGCATTTTGACTGCATAATAATCTGGAAGATATCGAACTATAGGCCGATGTCTGATCTCCCTGAGGTAAAATTTTTCCATCAGTTATTTCAGCTCGTATCTGAGTCTTTATACAGTCTTGACTATATTAATGTTTTTGTCTTTGATTGTTCGTTGTTGAATCGCGAATTGTTGAATACATAGTTCGATAAAAATAACATTGACCCAAATAAATTGAGAAAGATACAACTTTATATAATCTACTTTGTTCTCGTAATGAATGTGGCAAGCTTTACCTAAATGATTGAAGGAGAAGATGGGACCTTTTTATTGAAGCTGGCAAGAACCCTCGTTTTAAGTCAGTAGCTAATAGTCTGTTGGATTCTTGCCATATTCTATAATCGAAAAAAACAAAAGTATGGAATTAAATTCTTGTCTTCGGATCAGCAATAACCTTGTGCAAGAACAACGATTGGTATCTATTACTGCTGGCACAGTTTTGCAATAAAGTGTCTTTTTAAAGGGCACGATAAACCGTACATACCCTCTACAGTCGCATATTTTGACGCGAGTTCAGTGAAAAACTGACAGAGTACATGATTCCTGACACTAAGCGCTTCGAAATCGTAGTGTCATTTTTACTCTGCAAGTTGCAGCATTTTAACGGGCTAACACAATGCACTTGACCACGACTTTATTAACATGAAATAGACGTTTGTAAAAAAGCACAGTTGTTAATAACAGAACTACATCGAGCAAATGTACCGCAAATAAGACCTAATATGTCGAAGCTAAACCGCAGCTTTTTGACCGAGAAACAAGACTTAATCTGGCAGCAGATTGTCATCTACTTCGAAATCATCAAAATCTTCGTCGACTCTTTGTCGTGCCGCAGTTTTTGGCCGTTCAATCGCAGGACCAAGCGGGTCGCTATAAGAAGCATCAACTGGCTTTTTAGGACCAGTTGTATCGGACAAATCAGCGATTGATCTTCGAGGAACACCAGCGCTGTTTACCCTGCTACCTCCGGAGCTATCAGCACTATCTACAAAAAAACAGCATTGGAATAGTAGAGGCAGAACAAGTGCAAATGCATGAGCTATTCCCAAACGTCAGTCTCTGAAATGTCACGTCATACGTAAAAACGTAACCCATGCCGGTATAGTAGTTGATTTAATATATTTTGTCCTGCAACCATGCAATACCTTTTGTCGGTTACACCAGAAAAACCCTTTGTGGGTAGGTCTGCTTCAAAGTTACTAGTACGGTACACCTGATAGAAAGCATTTTGACCCCACGCACTGAAGATTTTGAACTGCCCTTCCTTAGTGCGCGACTATGTAGTCACCGCGATTAATTATTTCTTCGCATTTGCTGAGCATCAGCTTCACACAAACGCAAAAAAGTCAAGATTGTTCATGAAATCCGAAATGTATTTTGTTGATTTTGCGATATCACCGCAGGTTCTCCGCGAGCCAAGATTGTTGAACGTTGGCCATAGCGGCATGCATATGGGCCAAATTACTGCCCTGGTTGGTGATAGATGTTTTTTCAGAACAGCATAGCAGCACAACGATCTTTTTTTACGGTACAGTAGGTTACTTTTATTTTAATGTGCTTCGGGGGAATATCAAATCAGTTACCCTAGAACCAGTAATGGTGATGATCGATAGAGCCAAGTGTAAACAGCATCAGATTATGGTCAGCAAAAAAAATTAGAAATCCAGTGTAGAAAAAAAGATCAAGTTGTAAAGATTACAAAAACAAAAGTATTTTATCTAATGAAAAAGACTTATTCAAAGTTTAAAAAAGGACCACTATAAGGATTTAGTTGTTCTTTTTATTTTTTAAGCGCTGATGATACCCCTTTCATCAAATAAAACACAGTTGTATCAACTTGTGTTTCTTTTTTATATACTTCATTCGAGTATATTTAGTTTTTACTCCATAGCACATTTACTCTGATTTTTTTTCTTGCGTTCGTAGCAACGGTAACAGTATTGCTCAATGATGGAGCCGCCGAAAGATTAGAAACCTCGCATCTAACACTCTTCATCGTAGAAACGAGTCAAGATACCAAAATCACGAAGCTCAGCACTGTCTTACCAGGAGGTTTCAGTGATCTCCGTTTCCCAGCGCTTTCAGAACGTTGCTGTCTGGCTTCTTGGGCTCTTTCTGCTTTCCGTAATTTATTTGCATACTCCTACACACATTTGCAAGTTAAGAACTAGTAGATAATTTTGTCGTGATCAAAACAGAAAGTTCTTTTGACTGGATCGTTTTATTTGCTTCCACAGGCCAGGCTCCAAACACAAGCAATTCAACAAATTTTAAAGGAAATGCCCAAATAAATGTACAGATAGTGTTCGACTTACGACCGCGTTCGGTTCCGACCATCCGGTCGTAAGTCGGAGTGGTCGTAAGTCGAATCTTATATATACATGTACATGTATGTATATATGAGGGCAAAAATTATCGTATGTTCTGTATGATGTATAATAGTTTAATCTACATTATTTTGTTGTGGAAGCGGTCGTAAAGTCGAGCAGTCGTAAGTCGAGCAGGTCGTAAGTCGAACACTACCTGTATTCGTAAATTGGTTCACTGGTTAGAGTGACCGGTTTTTAGTCTTTACATCTGGGTTTAACTCTATTGATGAGCAATTCCAAAGAAATATGGAACCGTGCGAAGTCTACTTACGAATACTTAAAAGTGCTGACGCTGCAAAACGACTGTTAAAAAGCGCCAAAAACTGGATTAAATTTCGATTGGTCTCACAAATAGGTAACAAAGCATGTCAACGAGAAGAAACACATCAAATCTAAGTACCTGAAGTTCTTTACTGAGTCCAAGATCAGAACAAAGGCGGTTGAGGTATTTAAGGCATTCAACATTGTCTGGGAAGGTGGCGTGGATTTGCTTGTATTTCTCAAATGCGAGTTGATAACTGCCACTCCGTCTGTAACAGCTGGCAACCATCAACTGCCATTTAACTTCGTTTGGTTGGATTACTGCCGCCCGTTCAAAATACTTGATCGCTTTTTCGGAAAACTGTGATTCGACGTAATAAGAGCCCAGCCATTCAACAGTGTTAATGTCAGCAGGGAACAAACGGTACGAGTCTTGTCGGTACGTAAAAGCTTGCGACTGATCGCCGCCGTCTTCTCGCTCGCAGATATCGGCCATTCGAGCTAATATGCTCGCATCTAAAAACAACTTAGTATCAAAAATATAAGCTCGACGTACTTTGTAAAATTAGAAAAACCGCTACAAGCAAACCAGTGCGCGCTAAAATTGGAAACCAAAGAGAGCAATTTGAACAACAAAGATCCTCTGTAACCTGCACTTTGCTGCATTAGAATAGTGGAACTGCTCACCCAGGAGCTAAGAGACTACCTTCGGACACCCAGCAATGTCAGCACGCCTTGATGGTGGGGCAACCAATTTGCAATTTGTATTTATGGCTGGTTCGAAATGGACTGGCACTTTCCTTTAAACTAATCTCGACTTAGTTGGAGGTATGAACATGAAAAACTGCTTCGTTCGAGCCTTCTTTCCAAGAAAGAAGAGGCAATAACAACAACATCAAAACAAGGTGCGCTATCGACAACGAAGCGGAAAACGATGAGGAAGGCGCCAAAATTTCGAGGTTGTGGATTCATGCTGAACTTCTGCACTGCTGTACTATTGGGTAAGAGCACTTGATGGCAAGTCTAACTCCTTGAGCACTGTGTCGGCAGTACTGGTAACTCCGAAGCAAGTCTGAACAAACATTTTTCCACAACAGTAAAGTTGTGGCCGTGATTGGAGAATAACAGTAAGAGTAAAAGAATTGTATAGTTGTATCTTTAATAACATGGAAGCCTTTATATATTCACAGAACATTTTGTTTAAAAACGGTTGGAATTAATATAGCTGTCCCGCAGCATTTCTACTACTAACACGGAAAATGCCTTTCCCATGTACATACTAACATAGTCACCGTGAGATTTGAACCTAAGATCGTTTCTACCACAAACAACGCTTCAACCTTCTCGACCACGGTGCCAACTAATAGACGCTGATAGGTAAACCACTCAGCACTAAATGAAAAGCAGTGGTGAGACAAAAATTGTTATGCTAACCTGTAGGCACAACACCAATACACTGCATGAGCCACTCCATTGCTTGTGTGTGGTCATTGAGTTGGTCGAAAAGCATAGCGATTTGATACATAACTTGAGCGTTACTCCGTACAATACTATGCAGCTTGATGAAACAGTCTATGGAATCGTTAAAGTGGCCCATTCGCTTGTAGACAAGTCCAAGATTATAGAGCGCTTCGTGGCATGAAAAATCGTTTTCTAAAGCTTCCTTGTACAAAGCAATTGCGCCATCCGTATCGCCATCCCTGTACAAGCAGTTGGCTTTGTTTGTTAATGATGCCGCGTTGAATCGATCTGCTTTAACTGCTGCGTCTGCATAGCGACGAGCTCCGTCTTTGTTGCCTTGCAGGAAATAAATGAACGAAAGATTAGCTGCAGCTTGAGACTTCACTTGGGTGTCTTTTTTCTCAAAAGTTTTCAGGATACTAACTGCTTGAGTAAAGTCCCGTTCTTTGAGGTACATCAGGGCTTTATGAATTTCCAAGTCATTAGCCAGGTCATGATATGCTGAATTTTTGACTTGTTCCACGCACCAATCGAAGCCTGCCGAAAATGTGTTTTCTATAGCTGGTGCAATTACTTTAGCAGCGGTTAAAATACATCTTTCGGCAATCATCTTCCTTTTTCTTTCCAATTGTCTGAGGGAATCATTCCGTATCGCATCAAGAAACACACTTTCTTGAGGGTTGTCTGAGCTGGCTGTGTATTTGTCTTCATCTTCTAGGCCAAGGTTAACAGAAAGGAGCTTGTTGAAGGACTGGCTCATTTTCTCTTTGTCACCCAAAGCGAAATAACACAGGATGAGATTTAAGCCACTTTGAAAATCCGGCTTTTCACTCATAATATGCTCATATGATGTCACAGCATCATTGTACTGGCCCATTTTCACAAAAACTGCGCCAATATTTTGCATAATTTTTATTCGAACTTCTTTCTGAGTTGTTGGAACTTGATCTAGTGCCATACGAAAGTATTTGATTGCTTTCGGTAAGTTACCTTGCTTGAAATAAATGTTTCCAAGATTGACTTTGATTCTTCCAGCATGCTGAAACATCTTGTTCTTCACAATGACATTGTACATGTTTATAGCTTCTGAATACATGTCATTAGCTTCATATTGCACAGCTAAGTTAAACAAAACTGCATAAGTCAAATCCAAGCTGATTCCTTCACTTAGTCCAGCTTGCTCCCGAAGCCTTACAAGCTGCCTTTCTTTCTTTCCAGCTTCTTTTGCTTTTTCAGTTGCAGTTAAGTAATCACCACGACTGTTAGCAACCACACTCATTTCTATCAGCTCGCCAATCCTTTTTTCCATCGCCTTAATTTTGTCCTCTTGTGTATCCTCATCCAATGACTCCAAAGCAGGAGCAACACCTGCAACTCCTCGCATTGCCTGATTCATGGGATCAAATCCTGTTCCTCCAAGCATGCTCCGCTTTTGTGCTGATGTATATCCAGCCCCTCGAACAGATGTCATTGGTCGAGCCCCAATATCATCAGTTCCTCCCCTTCCCATGGATGATGTCAGATTCCCTCTGCAATACAAGCTCTGTAAATCAAATCTTTAATCATACATTTTAATTTTCTGGAGGCAACACTAAATCATGGAAATGTAAATTTAAGAATATACAAATATTCATACTGAAACGTTAAATCACTGGATCACAGAAATACAGCAAATCACACTAAAATAAGAGACTACTGAATTATGGAAATACATCATAAAATTATAGAATTACTGAATTATAGAAATTTGAAAAAATTTAGAATTATTGAGTTACTAAAATATGGAAATACAAAATGCATTATGAAAATACAGGAAATGGAAGAAATTGCAGCAATTCAAAAAATTTGGTATTTAATAACTAACTTGATCCATAGATTCCATATTTGATGGCATACAAGATGTAATATTATCCCAAATTTTTGCTCAAAAAATGGCCCAACATGCAAATCTGACACCTCCTCTAGGCTAATCTTCTCCCAGACAATCTCTAGCCTACCTTATGTTCAGTACTTCCAACTACCATAATTATCATACTATTGAAATGTCTTGCTTATTTGTATTCTTATTGCTTGTCTTTACTGTAAGATTGCTCTTATAAATCAATATCTTCCGTTTGTGTAATGCGCAGCAAGACTGCTTCTAAAGAATGCTCATATACACTAAGCACTTTTTTCCTGAATCTGACCGACTAAAATGGAGGTGTATATTATATGCCAGTTCACCCTGTATACCATCAAATATGGTAGTCATTTGATATCTGTAAATGCTTGTTTTTGCAATTTCCTTAATTCAGTTAGTACTTTTTTGCATATCAACAAATCCATATTTTAGTGTTGTTCTTTTCTGGTCACTAAATTTTTTTTATGTTTCAGCATACAACTAGAGTTCAAGCCTGCTTTGAAGTAAGTTTAAATTGCCATTGGTTTTTTGCTTTCTACCATCAAGCAATGCAAGCAGAAAAATTGCTCTACAGTGCTAATACCACAAAGGGCCTGAGTTCAACATTAATCCTTTTTTGGTTTGAACACATGACCATACAATCATTGATGCCGTAAAATGATAACTAATCCATCATCACTAACTCTCCATTGCTTACCTACCCAGTCAATCTTATAAAAATCAATATCTTATGGTGACAAGCCATGTTCTTTAGTTTCTTGAAACATAAGTATATGCTAGCTTTCAAAACAAAGCAGCTTAAATAAAAGGGAAACAACAAATAAATTTATTAAGTAAACTTTCGTCTAGAAATCACCAAGTCAAACAGACATCTTAAGAGAAAGTTAAATTAAAGGAAATTTTATTGAAAAGTTAGAGTGCAATTATTAAACAGTTAACTCCGGCCCTAAATATTAGCATATTGCCAAGTGAAAATTTGAAAAAGACATAAAAAGCATAATTATAATACAAAAAATAAGTACCTAAAACCAGCAGCAGTACCAACTGGTTTTCCAACAGCTCCCCGATAAGCTGTCATTGGTGGTCGATTCCCATGGCTTGTCTGCACAGCTTTCATAAAACCTTCATCCTCTTCAATGTTTTTGGTATCAAACATTGGATTATACTCATTAAATCCAGAGTAGAGGTCTTCATCTTCCTCCTCAGTTGCAAGCCGCAGATTGGCAAAATCTGACATTTATGCTTAGGCTACTTAATTTATGTTTAGATCTACAAGTACAAGCCTAACTGTACACAATATAAATAGGATTTACAGTGTAAAATATAACAAGGTATGCTACCACAAAAAATTACTCTTCAAACAATTAAGATGTTAAATCAGGCAAGCAACTGTATGTAGGCTACAACGGTTTTGTAAAATAAATTGCCTGAAGCAAGCCTAGAAACAGCCTAAATTTAGCAAGTCTTCAATCCCAAAACTATCCAACAAATTTTGAGCTTATTTATAAAAAATGAACCAAAAAATAAGATAACAAAATCTTAAACTATTAGGCTAAAAAGCAAGGTCATTTCCATACACCTCAACACAGTTTTACTTTTCTCTATTAGCAACCGTTTTAAACATTTTGCTTCCAAATATTTTTAGACTTCAAACTAATTTTAAAGAGAAAAGTAAATAGTGTTTTAAAATTGGTGCAACATAAGAAAAAAATATTTGGTGATACGTTATTTCGCTGTTGATATTTTTCTAAAGACCAAACCGACTAAATTCATTAATCAATATCAAACAATATACGCGTAAAACACAATTTAGTCAACAATATGTTTTTAATGTAGATTATTCCTTTAAAGACCAAAAGATATTTAGCGTCGCCTAAAGGTGAAAACTTTTAATAAGAGCATGACAAGGGAGTCAAGGAACTGGTTTTGACATTGCATTTGGTTTTAAATTAATTTTTTCAATAGTCTTAAATTACTTCACCAACTGCTCAACCAAATCACCTATTGTGTGTTTCAATAATCAAACAAACAATAAAAAACTAGTTGAAACTGGCTAGTGTATTATTGCAGTTCTTCGGAAAACGTTCAACTTTAAATTGCTGTATGTGGTTACATCCTCACCAAAGACGATGCAATCATGTGCAGCAATCGCGGTGATGGGATCTTGCTTGAGTGACATATGAGCACGAAAAAATATCTACAAGGCACATCACAATCACATAGTGATGGCTCTCGAGATATAAGTGTCTAATTCAGGGGTTTTCAACTATTTCTTGCAGGCGGGCCAAATTCAAACTACTAATATTGCGGGCCAGTCAGAGTTCGTAATCGATACTTGTTGTGAGCACAAAAAACTTTGAAGCACTAAATAGTGGCAATTTTCACCCATAATAAAGGTGAAGACTATTTTTGGAGATCAATAGGCTTCTTTTCAAGCGAGATTTTCCACCAGATTTTAGACCAAATGTAACGTTGAAGAACCTTTTTGGTCTACTGGTTTTAACAAGATTTAATTAATAGGTTTGAAAACCAATTCGCGTGCCGAAAGATCTTTCTGCGGGCTACAGAATTTTATGTCGAGGGCCGCAGGTGCCAAACCCCTGGTCTAGTCGCGATAGTGAGAACACTCGTTTCTTCGTCAATTGAACTATTTGTTGTGAGCATTTTGCTGAAAGATGTATATATAGGCCACACTGCGTTAGCACTCATGCTCGGTTTGTAAGTCTTCAATTTGACTAGGGCCACCACGACGGATAGACTGCTTGGCCCCACCATCTGTCTGCCATATATAGGTGGAGGCATCCCCTTGCCCAAGGACACAACAAGCAAGCTTGCCGATTTGTTCTCCACACTATCCCTATTTTGCTGAGCGTCGAGCAGGGAAGCGGTGAATACTATTTTTTAAAGTCTTTTGGTACGACTCGACTTGAAAAATTAACCCCAGGACTACCGACTACGAACCGAACGTTCTAACCACTACGCCAAGCAAGTAGGCTACTTGTTTGACACTGTAAAACAGCCAGATGTCTGCTGAAGCGCCGCAATGTAGTAATGTTTTGGCTTCAACGTGTAATTAGTGACTGCGCTTTAATATCTTGTTGTACTTATTCAAGTAGAATTATTCAATCTGATTCAAATAGAATTATACTTCGCTTCAATTTATATCGTTATTGACGGTAATCATTGTTTTTACAGTTAGGTCTATTTATGCTGGGTTACTAAATGATATCGAGTTTTGTCAATAACTATAAATCGAGTTTTTTAGACTTTGTTTGAATTTTGTAATTCAATTAATAAAAAACCTAACGCAATAGGCAAAATCACAACTGAAAAGCAGACCAAAACACAATATCTTTTGTCATTGAGAGCACCGTATAGCTCTTCACTCCGAGAGCATGTATTCCATTTACAACAAAATCATTTGTCCTATGAGAAAGCCAACTGTTCTCCACTTCGCAATTAATCACATGTGTTTTAAAACAAAAGCTCACGTAATGATTTGAAATCTGGATGGTGGAAGAAGATGAGCAAAAACTTTTTGAATAAGTGAGATGATCCCCGAAATGGAGGTTTCCAAGTTGGAAAAACAACAAAAAAGCACTTTGTGTAATCAAGCCGTGCAAAAAAATGATTTTGAACACTTGATGTCTAAAAATGGTCTGGCAATCGGAAAACAAACGTAATACCGCCTGTATTGCGACCCCAAAATGTTGCTCTTCATTTACATGTTCAACATATTATTGGCTATATGTTTTACTATCAACGACAAAAAATTTTTCTTGCTCTCTGAGAACAAAATACAAAACTCATTGAACATTGGATCACTCATATTCAGATATTCTTCGAGTAAAAGACCAACAAACTACTTCCAAAAGTCTACACACTAGTTATTTTTGGCAAAGCCTATAATTTTATTTTCAAAGGTTACCGTACCGTACAAGAAAATTAATTGTCGATTTCCTAGAACATTGGCACAGTGCATTTTAATTATAAGCACTGAAGCCAAGCACAGGAGATTACCCTTAATTGCTTTTCTCCTGTAGCTCAACTACGTAAAAATAGTAAGAATCAAACGTAGAAAAATTTTCTGATAAATGGCTTTTCAGACCGGATGACCCCGCTCAGTGGATTGAGGTTGAGGAACGTGAGGCAGTTACCTTGGGCCTCTTTTCCAGACATGTCCAGAATTTTGGTGTTAAAATCTTTGATCTCAAAAAAATCATCACGTCATTATAGGGAAAAGACAGGTTAGTTCAGCCCTTCAACATGATGATCTCCGTAAAAATAAAAAAAAAGTTTTCGAGCCAATTTGGAGTAAAGAAAGGTTGTGTAAGCCTGTCCACATTGTGATCACCAAAATCAAAAAAGGTCGTCATTGAAAACTTGGACATTTAAAATGCCCCTTATAAACTTCTGCCTCAGGCACCAAAACTCTCAAATCTACCTCTGACCTCGCTGCTCACTTTGGCTATATAAATAATTTTTCCACCGCAAGAAGTATAGGTTATCTAGATTGCCGTCAAGCGTACATCTTTCAAGAGCAGAAATTCATAGTCATACAAGATTTTGAAGGCACGGTCTTTCGCGATCATGGTCGCCTTAGGCACACGTGTCGACCCACTCAACCATGATTCACGTGCCAAGATTGACTAACTGCCACAAATAAGTAAATTTGCTTTGTTAGAGTAATCATTGTATGTATAGTCTCAGTAATTTATTGCTTTCGTTCTGCTGTAATTATTTTATTCGTGAATCTAGAATTGTCTCGAATCTAAACTTGCTTTCATATCTTGGTTGTTTCTGCAAAAAAAACTTTTTTCCTTTGAATCAAGCTTTGCATCGTAACATTCCCTCTTTATGATGTTACAATCAAGATTAGATGTTTACATTCAAGACTGACCTAGAATACACTTTTCGTTCTCGAAAGTTTTCGATTACCGATACGACATAATTTATTAGTGGATGTTTTTTCTCTTCTAATGTTGCTCTCGATTTTTCTAGAATGCATCCCATTTACAAATTTAAGGCGACGATATTTTTGCGCAAGCACAGTGTAGAGAGAGTAGAGTAGTATAGAGACGGATAGCGTATTATTCTGTGGTGGTTTAGTGTTGATATTGTTGCGTAATGCCAGCGTGGCGAGAATCAAGTGGTTCTTCTTCTTCGTCTTTTCAGCTATTTGTTGTGAGCATTTTGCAGGAAGATGTATATACACTGCGTTAGCGCTCATGCTCGGTTTGTCAATTTTCAGTTAGACTAGGGCCACCACTACGGGTAGACTGCTTGGCCCCACCACTTGTCTGCCACATAAAGATGGAGGCGTCCCGTTAAGTGTCTTGCCCAAGGACATAGCGAGCAAGCTTGCCGATTTGTTCTCCACACTATCCCTATTTTGCTGAGCGCCAAGCAGGAAAGCTGTGAATACCATTTTTTAAAGTCTTTTGGTATGACTCGAATTGGGAAATGAACCTCAAGCCTACTTACTGCGAACCGGACGCTCTAACCATTACGCCATTGCGCCAGTATCACATGGTTAATCAATTGATATAGTTTTTCTGCCTTAAATACATCGGTTTTGTATGATTGACAAGGGAAGAGCTTTTAAAGTCTCGAGTTATTCTATGAATATATCTGTTTTGTTCCTTCTCAAGAAGTGCTTGGTTTAAAGTAGTGTGGTTAAGTATTTAGTAGAAATCAACTTTTTCCTAGCTGTTAAGTTACAGTCAGAATTGATTATCCAAGCGACACTACACGGTGCCCCACATAAAACCACTAAATTTGGTTTGGTTTTATGTTTTAGTTTGTTATATCTGTCATAATGCTGTATTTATAATTAAACTTTTTGTTTTAAATGTGCATGGTATTAGCTATTGAAGAGTTGATTTGTGGTACAGAATTTGAAAATTGCAGAAAGTAGAGTATTCATTCTCGAAGCTTTTCGTGTGACACTTTTTAAGAGAATCCGTCAGGAATAGAGTGAAAAGGTGAAGTGAGTCACTTATATATATCAGACACAATTGACGAAAAAGGAAAAAAAAAGGGAAAAGAGCTACACCGTGATTGGTGAAAGAAGTGACCAATGGAAGAAACGGAAACTAATGTGTAATTTTTAGACCATAAACAAATTTTTTTTGTTTGCATAAATTTGGTTTGGATGTTTTGATGTACGTGGCTTCAAGGTTGGAAAGATGAAAAGAAGTACGGCCACGGACAAGAACAGAAAATTTGTTATCATTATATTCACGCGCGCATGTAGGGTTTTGTAAAAGATGTTGTCCAATAGCAGAAAAGGAAGTTTCAGCTTTAAAGCTTCTAATTGGCTTGCAAGAGCGGGCCTATGTGCTGCGGTCCCGAGAAATATGCTCCGGGAGAATGGTTTTGGGCACGTGCTGCAGGTACTTGTTTACCAATTTCTGTGCCACTGCGATAGTCGGTACGTGGGTCGTACTTCTCAAAGGCTACAACAGAGGATTAAGCAGCACGTGCCCAAAACCATTCTCCAGGAGCATATTCCTCAGGACCGAAGCACATAGGCCCGCTCTTGCAAGCTAATCAGAAGCTTTAAAGCTGAAACTTCCTTTTCTGCTATTGGACCGCCCTACATGCGCACGTGAATATAATGATAACAAATTTTCTGTTCTTGTCCGTGGCCGTACTTCTTTTCATCTTTCCAACCTTGAAGCCACGTACATCAAAACATCCAAACCAAATTTATGCAAACAAAAAAAATTTGTTTATGGTCTAAAAATTACACATTAGTTTCCGCTCCTCCCATAGGTCGCTTCTTTCACCAATCACGATGTAGCTTTTTTCCTTTTTTTTTCCCTTTTCGTCAATTTTGTCTCTAAATAAGTGACTCACTTCACCTTTTCACTCTCTTTCTGACGGATTCTCTTGAAAAGTGTCACACGAAAAGCTTCGAGAATGAATACTCTACTTTCCGCAGCTATTGAATTGTGTTAACTATTAAAATATTATTTATTAGCTACTGAATTGTTATTTTCCCTTATGCCTCAATTGAATAATTTTCAGCGTCAGGTAATTGTCCTATTCAAAAAAGAACATGCAGCGTGGAATTTACGTAAATGTCGAGAAGTTTTACCGGTTTTCTTTGGTGAAAATTACAACTAATCAGTATAGCGGTGTTGCTGCTGCGTTAAAATCTAGTGGATCTCCCGTAGCAAAAAAGCGTAACCATGGTACTATAACTAGTAAGCATGGTACTCGTACTTGCACATGGCACTCAAAATGTAGTGTTTTTATGTAGAACACCCTGTGTAAGTCGCCTCAATTTGTTAAAGTTAAGATAGAACCAAACTTCTATGTACGCGACACTGACCATCTTTTTTTCACAATGTAGCCTACAACACATGCGAAAATGTTTGATATCTAAATTGTACCGTACCTCGTGGATGGGCGTAAGTTAGTATGTAGCGCATGGTCCAGAAAGCAACGAAGGACCTGGAGGCTTTCCGGTCAAAGTTGTTTCCCAAGGGAACAGAGATTCAATGGAAATGCAATAGAAATAGATGTTTTGATGCAACAATTAAAAGGTGAATTAATTAACAGACAAATTTTACTGATCTTTTACTTCTACCTTAGGTGCAATCCGGCATCATTCATCATTCGGGATTGTCAGCATAATTAACCAAGCATCTTGTGGATTTATCTATCTACTTGAATTTTTAAACTTAGTTTAAAATCATCAGACAATAGGCCTACTCATATACAGCCAGGGGCAAAAAATAGGACCACAAGCTAATTTTGCAAAAATAAATGTTTAGACCTGCGTTTCTAGCAATAAAGCAACATTTACTGATCAATTTGGGGATTTAGAATAGAAAACAGATATACTGTACGTAAGTAATTTTTTTATTGCATACAGTTTTCAAGCAAAACTGTCAATATTTTTTGTGTCCTCCACGATTTTCAATAACTGCCTGCAATCGCCTTGGCATACTGTTAGTTAGTCGTTTGCAAAAATATGAGCTGATTTCCTTCGTCCAGAGAACTTTTGTGGCATTTTCGAGACTTTTTAAACAAGTAAGATGCTTGTCTGCCACCCTGTCTTTTATTAGCTTCCATAAATTTTTTGGGGGTTCAAATCGGGACTGCTTCCTGACCAGTCAAGGACTTTCACTAGATTTTCTTGCAAAAATGAACTCACTAACTTTGATCTATGGCATGGAGCGCGATCGTGCATAAATGTGTCACACTGATGTACGTTCAGGTGAAGTCTTAGCTTCTCTTTTAAAACATCAAGGTGTCTGGAACCGTTCATTGTTATGCTATGAGGTAGAAAATACAATCCAGCTGTTCCTTTAGCTGACATAGTCCCCCACACCATTAGACTTGGGGGGCGTTTCACAGTGGCATTAAGGTCGCGATCGTTATATCGTTTCCCTTGCAGCCTCCAGACATGAAATTGTCTTGTGGCGAACTACTGCACTGTTGATTCCGTCTGAAAAAAGGACATTGGCCTACAGTTCAGAGCTCAAGCTAGCATACTTATTAGCAAAAGCCAGATGTTTGGACTTTATTCGTTCAGTCAGTCTTGGTTTTAGGGCTGGTTTGCAGGATTTGAGTCTCCACTCTAGGTTAGAGTGCCGACATATAGTCCTTTTACTAATGATAGTACCTTTTCTAAGCAATTCTGAGCGAATTTTATTTGTGGTACCGGTTGGTGATCGCACTGCAACTCTCTTGATCATGATGTCATCTCTTTTGCTCGTTTTTCGGGGTCTTCCGAGTTTGGGCTTATCACAATATGAACAGTACTTTCTAAATTTTTCCCAAGCGTTGTGGTCAGCATTTATACTGCAACCTATTCTAGCACTAATCTGACATTCTGAAAAACCTTCTTGCTGCAAGACAACAATCAGAGTCCGTTGTGTCTGCGTCAAATGAGATCTTCTTCCCATTTTAGGGGTCATAACCAGTGATGGGATTCAAAATTTTAAGAACAGGTTCTCTTTTGTATCGAACTCACTAACAACAGGTTCCCTCATTTTAGGAAGCCCATTTGCTGCGGTCGTCTAAGGTCTACAACAAAACATAAGAACAGGTTCGCTGATTATCACGACACTCCAAGAAGGGGTTCGCACGGGTTCGTGCGAACCCCCTGAATCTCATCACTGGTCAAATCAAAGCTTGGCAAATTAAAAAATTAGTACCAAAATGCTCTTCCAACGCAATGCGGGTATGTTTCTCTATAGAAATAAGTAAGAAATGGATCTATTGTTGCGTCATTAAGCGATTTCAAGGTTTTGTGTAGCAATAAATACTTTAGTTTCATTTATAGAGTAGGAAATGTGTTCCTTTCAACGAGAGCGTGCTGACTGAACCCCAATTGCTGGGAACTATGACAGTCACAAAGAAGGAAGCGTAACAGTGATAATTTATTGCATCAATTCATGCAGTTGTGGCAGACAACCAATATCACGTCTGTCTGCCACGATGTCCAGCGACGAAAGTGGTTGTGGTAGATAATTAGAACACGCCCGTCTGCCGCAACGATCAACAACGAAAGAGAGTCGAAAATATCCCACCGCATGGTCGGCAACAAAATACTGCACTCGTCACCAAACACTAGGTCGCTGCACACGTTTGTGTAAACCACGTCACGTGAACAAAAACAAAAGACGGCGGGAAAGGCAAGCCGATCAACGAGCTACCATGAGAACAAAAATAAACAAACATAATCTAGACCTAATAAAAAAAAGGAAAATAAATGTGGGTGATTTTAGACACATGCAATAATAATAAACAAATACGCGGTGTAATATCAATCGCAACAAACTCTAGTCACACTGCAACGGGTGGATTAAAAATAATCTGCAAAACTACATGCTGCTGTACTTTACCAGTATATGTGGGGGACCTCGCACTAATAAGCCAGCGTGGACAATTGCTCCAGTCGCCAACTACAGGGACTATTATTTAAACCGATCATTATAAGTACACAATATATATCAGTTCACGACTAGATTGCCGGAAAGCCATACCGGTAAAGGCTAATCATCATAAGTAACATAATAAGTATCAGTCCACGGCTAGATTGCCGGAAAGCCATACAGGCTAAGATTCCTGGCATGCGAACTGTAGGAACATGACATTCTTTTACGGAGATAGCCGAGCGGCTACAAACCTGACGATAGACACATTCACTTAATATTACTTCGTCAGTAAAATCATCGGATAAAGCAGCAACGGTACACAGGCTGGGCGTCAAACTGGGAACGCACGAAGTTGCCAAATAGCAAACACAGCTTGTACAGTAAACAACTAGAATCACACACATCGACGGGAGCAAAGTATTAAGCCGCCAAAAGCAAACTAACAAAAAAAACTATAAAAAAAATACAAAAAGATGTTTGGCATGGCAGCTCGATGAAGTGCGAGGCGCGACACGCTACACTAGTAAACACGATTTTAAAATGTTGATTTTCTGCAGTGGTCTTATTTTTTGCCGCTGACTGCAGTTTGATAAAATTCGGGTGTTTTGATAAACTAACAATTGTGCAATTCTAAAGATGAAGACTTTTTTGAGGATTAGCGTGCAATAAAGGCCCATGCTCTTGCGGTTTTTACGACGAAGATTTTATATCTTAGATAGCGACTGGGGCTGTAGGTGTAGAGATCATCACCCCAAACTCTTTTTATGAATTTACTCCCCAGCTTAGTGATCATTAACATACAGGGTGTCCATAAAGCCAGTGTGCACTTTAAAAAATTTATAACTTCATTTGTATTTGCAATAGAAATAATTTGTAAAAAGTGTTATAAAGTTTCATCTACCTAGTTTTCAGTGCTGTTATTGAATGATTCTTTACCACAAAATTAGAAACAGTGTTTCAACTGATACAGTGTTTCTACAAAATGGAGCTCCTTGCCACTTTGCTCTGCATATTGGACAGTTTCTAAATCTAGAATTTCTTAAATGATGGATCGAAAGGGGTGGACCATTTTCTTGGCCTCCACATTTGCCAGATTTCACTTCATTAGATTTTTTTAAGGAGACAAGTAGAAACAATTGTGTGCGCAACCAAACTTAGTTCATTGCAAGATTTGAAAGTTAAAATAATTAATGTGATTTCGGGAATTACTGTAAATCATTGGCAAATATTTTCTGTGAACTGCGAAATTGTATTACCCTTTGCATTGCTAATGATGGAGGACATGTAGAAACTTAAATAAAATTTCATTAAGACTGTAGCGGTTTACTTTCTCATTACTCCGTGCCTTTGATAACAATCACTAAACTTAGAACGGTTAAAACAATTTATTTTTTGAACTTTTTTACGAACTGAACTTAAAACTTGAATGTCCAAGTATCACTGACAAAATCTCGAATTGATTAAAAAAATGCAAAACTAAATTGCATCGCCTACTAATTTTCCGACGGTGCACAAAAACTAAGAATGTGATGAAAAAAAGGCAAAATAATCAACAAAGTAAATTAAAATGAAGTGATGTTATGCAACTTAAGGGTAAATTACAAAATTAACGCATGAAAGAATTTAACAAAACATTCAATAAATTACGAACAAAAAAATCCAAGGAAGTAGTTCCGACAAGACCTTAAAAAATTTAGATTTTCTTCTTTATAATTCTTTTGACAGATTGTTTTTATCACAGATACAAATAAAGTTATGAATTTTTTAGAGTGCACATGAACTTTATGGACACCCTGTATTTGGCAAGAGACATTAATTGTGCCGTAAACTGGTTTTGGTCCATGACAACAACAAAAAAATACCCCCCCAACCACAAAGTAATCCAATTGAAAAGGCGAAAACAAGACTATCAATGAGAGAGTTTGATCTCTTAAAAAGATTATGCAGTAACTGTAAGGCGGAGATAAAAATGCCATTAACAAAAATTAATCTCCAACACTGAAGACGAAAAATCTAGACCCCTCTTTTGCAAATCTTCGTTTCGCTTGGAGGAGTATTATCGATGTCAGGGATCTTAGCAATTTCATGATCTTGGATGCATTATTTATCGTTAGGTAGCTAATCAAAGGATGCGATGTTCCAACGCTTTATTTTTTGCAATCGAATGTCTGCTAAACTCGATGACCAAACTGGTTCCTTCGCAGCCCTTTCTTCTGAAACATTAAATAAATCAAATATTGTGTTGTTTTCTTCATTTTTTTGGTGCGTAGGCATTTCATGTTCGTTGGTGAAGAAAAAAATAAACCGTAATCTAACATAGACATTGCTAGGGAGACACATTTCCCCCAATGTTTTGAACTAGTTCAAGAAATGAAAGTGTTTTCTCATATAACAGATAAAAAGTTGATCTTTAAACAAATAAGATTGTCCAATAAGTGTAAGAATGTGTTGGTGTGGAGTGGCAAAATTGAGGATAGAAAATATCGATCTCCAAAAAAGTCATCTAATAAAATTGAGGAACATCGAAACTGAAAGCTTTATTTGTGGCGGGCTCTCCTCCTTACAAAAATTTGCTTTTAGCTACGTAATATACTCTAATGCAGTGGTTACCAAACTTTATAAGTCAAGACCCACTTTTCAAAACATAAATTTTCAGGTCCCACATAGTTCTGCATGTACCGGTACCGTACTTCGAAGTACTTGGGAAAAAGTACAGTGAAAACAAGCATCTATTCAAGATGTTAATTCACTTATAAATTATTTGACCAAAGCAGGCAATAATTCAAATTTTGAATGACTTTTGCGACCCACTGAAATTACGCTCACGACCCACTAGTGGGTCGCGACCCATAGTTTGGGAACCGCTGCTTTAGTGATGTAATCTCGAGCTAACCAACAAATACATTCACAACGTCGTCATGGTTCGTTGACGAATTAAGTTGCGAAATTGGGAGTTTTATTTGTGCGGTTTCAAATTGACACACCCAGCAGTCAGCTGTTTGAAGTCAACTTCAAAAATTAGGTGAGATTGTGCTAGGCACTGGGACAGGTCGACTTCAAAAGTTAACTAGGTCATCTCTTAGTTGTAGTGTGATAATTGAGTCCAAGTTAGCTTAAGATAGACTTATTATTAAAAGGAGCGCAAAACGTAGCTTGGAGATAAGAAACTAAGACTAGACTAGCTGCTAAGTTACTCATCAAGTTCACCGATTGGATACCAGTGTTTTGTATACAGCTGATCAGTTGTTAATATCAGTTTACGTTTGGCAATTAGACCTTAGATATAAACCTCAACATAATATACTATAACTAACTTCAAAGGTGATTTCAGCCGTAGGCTTGCTTACTTAGCCTATAAAGTAGGGCTGTACTCTTGTGTTCTACAGCAAAATAAAATAAGGTATTCGTTGAGTTGAATAAGTTCTACAAAAAATATCACTAATTAGAAGCGGTATCTGCTTATTTGGCCAAATCTGATTGCTGTTAGTAGCCTATCTTACCTTATGACATTTGATTGATTGGACTTTAACTGTGGTATTTGATTGATTGAACTTATCTGGCCAAATCGCAGTGCCTGTCTGCTATAGCAGAGCATATAAGCTTGACCTGGAACATGTGGTTAAGGTTTGGGAATCGATGTTCAATCCTTTCTTGATCAACTCCGGATCTGTTGACAACTGCACCTTGTTTTGATGTTTTCACCCTTACCTTGTGTGCTGTTAGGTTTATGGCAGTGGCTATTTCACCGTTGACGGCAATTTGCCCTTGGAGTCTATTTTGCCGTAATCATTTGCGTGTGTTTATATAGCCATATTTGCTACAATTATGCCAGTGACACTGTGGTGTAGTGGATAGTGCACTGGTCTTGAGATACCATGGTTGCGGGTTTAAATCTCAGCTGGCAGGGCATTAAAAGAAAGGCAGTGTACACCAAAGGGGCAGGCCCGGTATGTAAATGTACGGGGCAGTGTACATTGGAAGGGAGTGTACAGGGTGGGGGATAGAGACCTGGGGGTACAAAATTTTTTTAATTGGTTTTTAAAATTGACCAATCAGAAACGACCAAAAGTCACATGTTTAGTATGTCATTTAGATTGACCAATCACAAATAACTCACGGCAAAATAGTCTCTGAGGATAAATTGCCATCGACGGCAAAATAGCCACTGCTTAGGTTTATTGATTAATGTTGATTTGGTGTTCTGATCTGCTTTGTTCTTTAAGGGCTTAACTCTGAAAGACTGTTACCTTAGTGTGGTGAAAAGGTTTTAAACATCAATGCAAAAATTGAACTACTTTTTTCTTTACAAGCTATCTAGTCTTGAAACCATATCATTATGCATGCTACCAATGTTTTTAAAGGAAAATGGAAGTGGCACATAGTAAAATATTCTGAAATGTATGAATGTTTGAAGTGTTTTTGATGTCAGTGTTTATGCAATAATAAATACTAAGTTTCTTTAATATGATAGTGCACCTGCATAGTGGAGATGAGCATTAAGTTGTGTATGAAATGTTTTGCTTGCTATGAACTATGTAATGCAATGAATGTAGCATCAAACTTACAAACAAAAGACTAATGAATTTAACACTCAAGAGTGTTATGTATGGCATGACAGAATTGTACGTTTGTTTGCTACTGAAAGCCTGTTTGTTTTTGTTCTCATCATAGCTTGCACTGTTTCTAATGAGGTTTCCAGTTTGCCTAACTGAATGTAGTTGCGTTTTTTTGAGTAGCCTAGCTTATCAATTTTGCATGAATAACAAGTTTTGTGTCTTCAAGTCTATTGTTTCTTGCAGATCCATTAGCAGTCATTACTATGCATAATTTGTTTTTTATATGATGGCCATATATTATCCTCACTGGCTTCTGTTATTAGGCAGGCTGATTTGTTGTGATACCTGGTTGACAAATCGTGAATAGTTAAACTTCAAACTTTTTGCAGTTTTGCCATGCATAATGTCAAATTTTTGACCTAGTGATTAGTGTTGTTGAGTTGTTTGCTATGTTTGCCATGATTGGGAAATGGTGGTTTTTGTAAAATATGCAATGGATGATGATGGAAGAAGAGGGAAAAGGGTGAGTCAGTTGAACATGTATTCAACCCGAGCACTGATGAGAGAGATCCGTTGTTTTTGAATACAGTTTAATCTCTGTTAACAGAAGTGACCAGATTCTACTCATATTTCTTGAACGTTCATAAACTTTATTGCACCATTTTGAACTGTCAATGGCATCTTTTTTTAGTCCAGTCTGTTAACCACCTGCCCTCTCCATGTCATCTTCAGTTTCCCACAGCCTCTTTCTCCATCAATTGCAATATCTCATGCTCATCCTAATGTGTCATCACTATCTCCTGTCACAACATGCCATTACCATCGCTCTCTCTCTCTCTCTCTGCTTTGGCTATTCTTCATGAAGTTTCTTCCAAACTCATAAGCTCTTGACTATTTCTTTTTCAATTGATTTAACTCCACACATTGCTCAACCATTGCTTTTTCAGTTTTTCTCAAAATCACCATCTCAATCTCCCTCAGACATCATGTCTCACTCCCTTGCAACATTGCCAATCTTGCTCGCACTCTGATACATTTGCCTTCGATTTTGAACAAAAGCTTTCTTTCATGACACAGTTCTCTTCATTGTCTAAATTTTATGCCTCCAATTTCTGATCTCACTGTCACTGCTACTTTACTTCCACCTTGATCTCTTGATCAATCAACATTTAGACTAATCTAGTTTTTATTGGGAGATATTTTTGTGGCAAGTACGGTAAGTTGTTAAATTTTAGGCTTATTTTATGTCAGGGTACTTGTTTCAAAGTTGAATCTTGTGGATCTACACTAAATTTGAAAATCTGGTTTCACAAAAATTCAAAAATTTATGTTGGAATACAGAATTATTGAATCACCAATATGCGAAAATTCAAACAAAATTATGGAATTACTGAAACATGAAAATTCATTTCAAAATAATGAATTATTGTAATGCAAAAAGCCACTGACTGAAGAAATATAGAAATGCAGAAAAAGGAAAGTTTATGAAAGTCAATAAAAACTAAAAATTTGGTCACTCAAACAAGGGTGTAGCCAGAAAAAAATTAAGAGGGGGCCAAATTTTGCAACTTTTAATGTGACGTTATTTACTTATAACGGCATTTTGCCGTTCTTGAACTACACTTGTCACTACTACAAAGATTGCTGTACAGAATTGAGAAAGTGCAAATGCGATTTCACTGATCTAATGTAGTTTTATCAAGAACGGCTCTAATAGTTCAACTTCAATTGTGACGTATAACGCTCTGTTTAAGAAATTTCAAGGAAACCACTCCCACTGGTAGGTTGAACTTTCTGATAAAAGAAGCGACGTCTTTGTAGTAGTCCGCATTGCAACAAAACAAGAAAGTGCTCAGCAAGATGCTTATTTCTTGCAATTACCATAACTTGGAATATCAATTCATCACTCGACTGCAACATAGAAGAAAAACTTCAGTGATATAGTGTGTAAAAAGTACACATCTTGTTTGATAACATTTGAAAGTTTAAAAACTTAAAAAGTCACACCCGACCCACCCCCTTACTAAAAGTCAACAATAAACTTTAAAATTTGCATTGTTATTTTTTTGAAACTGTTTTGTAATTTGAATTAAAATTCAGGGGGGGTTATGGCCCCTTTGGCCCCCCCCCCCTGGCTACGCCTATGCACTCAAATTGGGTAGAATTAAATAATTGAATTGAAGTAAACTGTGCATGTCTAAGTTTCTGCAATTTCTCTTGTTTAGTTTTTTTTTCTATTTTTGTATTGTAGTGTTGCCCTTCTTTTGCTGTTTACATTAAATCGTAGGCACCAAAAATTTGTGCTTTGGTAAATATGATGACATTTCTTAGAGTAATTTTAGTTCAAATCAAAATGTAATGCATTAAATTTTTAATTTTAACCAAGGTATTCAAACAAATATTCACCTGTCAAAAGATTAGCTTAATCTGTTATTGTTAGTGATAGCTCATAGTTGTACAAATACGTGATGTTAGTTTGAAAACGGGAGATAAGACAAATACCTGCATCTGTTTTGTGTTGATGTGTCCTTGAGGAAAAATCTTTGTTGCCAGTTCTCATGTGTTGTTATAGTGTTAGTGATATAAAAGCACTTATTTATTGACCCAGCAACAAACGTACATTGCTTTAAAGTGAGTCTTCATAATTTCATGTCATGTAAATATTACCCGTGACAGACGAGTAAAGATTTACACCTGCTAATTTAACGATTGGCAAAATAAATTACTAAAACTAACTATTAATTATTCAAACTGCTGTAGAATAAAAATGTCCATTTTGCTCTCTCCCAAACTCCATGTTTGATGAGTTTAAAAGGTTCATATCATTATTTCAGGTGGGCATATTTCGTCGAGTATTTGGTGGCCCATGGTCTCACTCTTCAGTAGGTTCTCATCGACAGTCAAATTTATCACTTGGCCCATCATCTCCACCTAGAGAACGACGACCACTACGTTCTGTTCCTTCTGTTGGACCACAGTTTACGGTAGATCCTGAAGTATTAGCCAAAGAATATGTTGAAAAAGAAATAAAAGTAAGAACATTTTGTGTCATTCTTCAATTGAGTTTTTTCCTTTTAATTCAATGTTTATGCTTATTCCATTTTGAAACTCCGCGGTCATCTATGTGTAATTTGGTTTTATACCTTTAAAGCTACTTTAGTAAACTAAACTTGCTAATACTAAGTGAGCAAAGTTAAAAATTTGAACTCGGTGTAGACCCACTTCAAGTCGTTTTTTTTCTATGCAACTGTTTAAGTCCGGTGCCAACTTGATTTCATAGTCTCATGATTCGTTAATATTCCCTGGCTTTTGGGCTTTTAAAATTTTTTGTGTGCCATTATATTTTCGAAAAATTTGAAGCATGCATAGCCCAGTAAAAAAATCTCTCCATTTCACCACAGTATTGGTAAATCTTAGTTTGGTCTAGTGCAAAAGTAGCAACATTGAAAATTTTATGCGTTTGAGGTAGACATTCTAGTCTTGTATGTATAGCAAAAAAGGGTTTGAAATCGTTTTTAGTTGTTATCATCCATGAGCTGGTGGTTTTACTCAATAGGATTTCTTTAAAAACAATTCTTCACGATGTGATTTGCGGTTAGTTCTAATAAACCACACCCACATACTTCTTGGGAGACAGTAATTTTCCACCTTTGCGTTATCTATTGAAGCAACTGCCCCCAGTTTGCTGTTATATTTTACTGGGTTTCTAATTTCATGGTGTGTTTTTCCTGTAAACATTTAGGATGGCACAGACGTTATAGTTTGTGTTTATCAAATGGCCGGTACGACATCGCAATTGATGTAAGGAAAAGTTGAGCCATACAGCTGAATATCGACATGCACAATATGGGCATGGTGTGATCTTAAAAACTTTTGTGCAGTATATGGGAACTGTTACCGACATAGCCCACGACTTTGATCCTTCAAACAGAACAATGATACTTTCACTACTGGATGAAAAGCAGGTAACACGCTGATTTCGTGAATAACTGTTCGCTACATCAAGCCACGTTCAGTATTAGACATTGCTAATGCGGCATGCGTCTACCATTACCTGTGTGTTTTACTTTAAATATTGGATATGAATAGTCTTTTAATTCTATGTGCTGAAACCTGCCCAGAAGCAAAGGTTGTTTTAGATTGAATTATTAAAAAGTTGTAGTTATTGCGTGTAGTCACTGAATCAGTAATCATTACAAACACACTTATATAAGCTCATGCTCTGCTATGTTCTCCACCTTTACGTGACAACTAGATGTTGGGCCGAGCAATTTATCGGTAGCGGTGACCCAGTAGCTAATATGGCATGAGCTCAAAATCTGAACGACTACGAACACCGTAAGTAAGCTGGCAGCTTTACAGCACGTGACTTTGTACTGTTTGCCTGTTCATTTTAAGAAAAATGCAAAGAAAATGAAATGCATGGTTTACTGGTTACTTTTGCTGAGACTGAATTAAAATACAGCATGTATGTTGTACAGGGTCCGGCAAAATGATCTGACACATTTGTAAGTTTAATAAAAGCCAATTAAAATAAAGAAACAAAAAAGTGTTTTCATTTTCGAAAAGTACATAAAATGCCATTTTGTTTCATTAGGTTTTAAAAATTAAATCAGACAAATGGGATCCGTTATTGTTCACACACTGTCGAAGGCGTTCACGAAAGTTGTCTATAACTTGGCGGGTCATTTCATGTGGAATGGCAGTAATTTCTTGACGAATTGCATCTGTAAGTTGTTCAATAGAACGATTAATGTACACCTTTGACTTGAGGTATCCCCAGAGGAAAAAATCGCAAGGATGTAAATCAGTTCAACGGACGGACCAACCGATGTCACCACGCAATGAGATCAAATGGCCGGGGAACATCTCCCTCAAAATCCCCATCGCACGTCGAGAAGTGTGGGCTGTTACCCCATACTGTTGAAACCAAACATTGTCCATATCGTTTAGCGTATTCAATTTTGGTCTGAGAAATGTCTCTAGCATCTCACAATATCAGTCAGAGTTCACAGTCACTGTAACGTTGTCTTCTTCGAAGAAGTACGGACCCCATATACCAAATTCTGCCACTACACACCATACAGTCACCCGAGGACAATGCAAAGGGCGTACGCAACTCACGAGGGTTGTTCTCTGCCCAGTATCTGAGGTTTTGCTTATTCGCTATGCCCCACAGGTGAAAATACGCCTCGTCACTGAACAACACAACTGCTGCATGAGGGACATTTTGTTGAATTTCCAAACACAATGCTTTGCGAGTTTCAGTATCTCTTTCGCTGAGTTCTTGTGCCAACACCATTTTGTATTGATGCATTTCCAGATCCTTGTGAAAAATTCTTCACTAACTTCTTTTGGAAAGCCTAAGAGTCTGGGCGCGTTTAAATGCCGAACGCTGTGGAGACTTCTGAACTTTAAGCTCTAACCGCTGCCACATTTTCTGGAGTTCTGGCGGTGCGAGGTCGGTCGGTTGATTTTGTTTCAATGCTGATCCACTAGCTCTGAAGTTGGTAACTCATAACAAGAACGTGTTTCGAACTGGTACGGGATCATGTACACCAAGATTGAAGTGCAAACGGAACGCTCGTTGCAGTTACAGATTCGTTTGTCTTGATAAACGTTTCCACAATGAAAGCGCGATGCTCTCCAGTCCAATTTATGTCAGCATCTGAAAAAGAAACGAAAAACAATGGCATTATAAAAAAACAAAACAAAATGGCATTATATCAAAAAAAAAAATGGCAAAACAGTAACGGATTCCATTGGTCTGATTTAATTTTTAAAACCTAATGAAACAAAATGGCATTATATGTACTTTTCGAAAATGAAAACGCTTTTGTGTTTCTTTCTTTTACTTGGCTTTTATTAAACCTACAAATGTGTCAGATCATTTTGCCGGACTTTGTAGTAGAAAGAGCGTCCGCTGCCCGGTCTGAATTCAATTTCTTTGTCGAGTCATTTCGAATACTTTGAAAATGATGTTTCAGAGTTCCTGCTTGAAGTCCAGCAATGGTGGTAATGTCGAGGACGAAGAAATTCGGTTTCAATGGCTGTTGAAACCGAATTTATTCATTTGTGATTGAAATATATCCTGGGGGAGAAAATTCTATGCAGTTAAAAAGCCCCCAAAAGTTGCGTGACATTTTATTTCCTTAGGCCACAATGGCAATTACGATAAGGTTAGGATAACAAACATGTAATTGAATTGGATTTTTACAGAAACTTGGTTTGCTACCTTCACGTTTGACCTGGCGAAATGATGCTGTCATAAGTTTCTCAGTCTACAATGTTAAAGTATCTTGGAGAGATGGTAAGCCTATTACAACGTGCTCGATCATATTGTTATGTATTACCTTGAAGCTGTCAATGTGTGACGAAATGCATTAGTCTTGCATACATTGACGGCGAAGTTGATGAATAGCATTATTGAAAGCAGTATGGGGACATAGGTATTGTTTGTGTGAAAATGCGTAGCACTAATCCTAGTTTGAATATTTAAAAACCTTTCGTGCGTGGTCATCTTGCATTGACGAATTTACACATCAAAATGTGCGATTACGTTTCCAATTTCCGTATTCTTCCTCAGTGCTAGAGCGAAAACAATCGTCTTTCTGTTGCTTAGCATTGACATAAAAGTGGCGTGTTTAATTCTCTCGGGAGTGCTGATTAATTGCTTGCGGTTGAAGCAAAGATTTATGCAAAATAATGATTGCTGCGAGATTATCACTTTGACTTTGATCATTTATTTGCAACGATAGCTTAACACAATGAGCTGTTGGTCTTGTTATACGACGTCATTCGTTCAATCCACGTATGGCATTCGATCGACGTCATTTCGATCTTGAAAAGTGAGCGTGATGGCTATTTTCCCTGCTTGGTTGCAGTACTTGTAATGGAAATGAACTCTTACTCAGCAATACTGGCAATTTCGAAGTGAGTTAAACACAAATTATTCAACAGAATGTGTAACACTGACTTTTTCACTGCAGGTGAAGATTTGATACATCGGATACCTACGCATCAAATCGCAGCCACCGGTTATGTGCAAGACGACAACCAATTCTATTTATTTATAAAATTCGGTATGTTTGTCTGATTCCAGTGCGCAGTATTGGTAGGCTGCACCAGATTCTTGACTGAATCACATTTTAGACATTGCCACTTTCGCGTCTAGTGCCTGGCAGTAGTAAGCAACTAAATAAGCCATCAGCATCTTCTTGGTGCCCGCCACTTAAGACAAAGACGTTGCTGCTTTAGTGCTGGGGCGATGTTGTGACGACCTAAATTCTTAGCTATAGCTTAGACCAGTAGCAATAGTTCTCAAACTTTTAAGCTGGCAGACCCCTATTGGTTGTTTAAATAATTGATCGTTTCTCATCAGGGCAATTTACTTGGTAATAACCTTTTTTTGTATCTTTTAATTTTGGACGATAACTTGAGAAGAGTCCCATTTGCTTTTTTTGTTGTAATTAAAGTTCTTTTTTTGGAAAAATAACTTTTGTTGGGTTCCTAAAAATTAAGTCGAACGTTCAAACTTCAGGTTGCCGTTGTTCGCTTAAAAATTCTTTATGAACCCCCAAGGTTCCGCCAGTCCCAGTTCGAGAACCACTGCCAAAAAAAGATATCCGGTTACATAGGTTGTGAAGTCAATATTGAGTTCGCTTGAAACCGACACAGGCTTGGGGATTTAAGTTTGTGATGGTAGCATGGTGACGGAATTTGGAGTTGTTGATTGTTAATTAAACCTTGTAACAAGCTGTAATTTATTGTTAGCTGTTCGTGTGTTTTGTTATCATTTCATCCATTTCCTCTCGCATTTACTCATCTAAACATACATCACTATCAAACCTCATCACGTTCTTTTGCATTATTAATATTTGCTCTAACTTTCATTAGCTTCATTTAATGACGTAATTGCAGTTTGTACGTTGCTTTTTTTTTAACTATTGATCGCACGTTGCACTAGAGGTTGGCAGACAGGCTGTTTGAATTCAGAAAGATTCATCTTTTTCTGTTACGCTACTAGATTTTCAAATCTTAATTAGCTATCAGGTCATGCGCTGTTCCTCAGAGACCAGCTAGAAAAACGAAACACGGTACTTAAATGAAATTTCGACTGTTTGGTGTAGTGGTATAGTTGCGGACTTCAGAGCAAAAGGTCTGGAGTTCAAAACTGTATAAAAACACCGCTGGTATTCATCAGGAAGGGCATCCGGATTTAAAGTTGATCCATTCAAAAGTCTGCTTCGAAAGCGAGTGTGTAGTGGTAGACATACATTGAATCTGCTCGTGTGAGCCTTCTAAACGCGGGAAAAATGACGTAAAATCGACCGACTGCTTATTTAAGCTTGCAGGATCTTCCGGTAGGCATGAAGCAACTTCAAATCGTGGGGTTGGGAATTCGGAATAGGCTTAACATATTTCGGTGCTTCTTTATATGTGCTGTGCTCTGAACTTGTTTGTTCTAAAAATCCTTTACAGGTGTAGTTATATTTATCAGGTTAGTGAAACGGTAACATCAACTTTGTTGTTTTATAGCTTCTGAAGTAGACGAACAGATGTGTAATTTGGCGTTCTTCAGTTGTGAAAGCCGGGTAAGTGAAATTTATTTATGCTTTGCTTTTGCCTACGTTACAAGTCAAGTTTTGTTCTGTACCTATAAGCCAATGGCTATTGTTGGTTGGTATAAATACGGATTTAAATCCCATTTCCAGCTTGCTTTTAGTACGTTTAAAGTCGCAAGGTCGAGAATCGGATTCAATTGCTCGCTTGATGCATTAATATGGTGATAATTTTAGTTTAATTGCCAGTCAGACGGTGTCGAACTCATTGATGGTAGCTTTCCCGTGTTGTGCAACATAGCGTATTGCTAAGGCATGCATGCAATGGAAAAGTTTTGTTTTGCTTGGTCAAGTAGCACTAAAAGCAGCAGTTTTGCGCTGTCTGATACTTACCTGCAATCTCATTTGAGTCCAGCGTTGGTGATGTAAGTTATCAGCTGTCGCAACTACGCTGACACTAGCCGCGAGTTCAATTTTCCTATCGCTTCTGTCTCCGTTGCAGTGTCTTTAGAAAAGGCTTTTGATGGCAGATTATTGTGTGCGGATGCAGTGATTGTGTGAGAAAAACAGCAACACAGTTAACTCCGAAGACCGCAGGCAGCCGATCCGGACACAAGTTGTTTAGTATAAAGGTTTTCCGAGACCTGGAAAGAAATTTAAAACTTCCAACTAGCATTGATGTTGGTGAAACACACATTTCCTCTTTAAAGTTTCAAAAACTTATGCTTTCTACAAAAACGTTTTCATATTTCAGTTTGAAAGCAGAACATTTGTTGTACGTTTATTCAAACAAAAGAATTTCATTTGGCGATACAAAAATTACAACAATGAACACGCCTTTGAGAAAAAAAGTTGCGACGTTGTGTTTCACTTTCAATTTCATTATGCCCAGAAAAATCTTTTTGTTGGTTGCATTTTATTGGTCTAAAGATGTTGTTTGATAGCTCTTTATTGTTTTAGGCTAATGCATTAGAACTTAGCTTCCTCACTCAACAACTATTCCAACTTGTTTACACTAACTCAACGATGGATTTCTTTGATAAGTCGATCCAAGATGGTGCAGACACCCCGAAACATCATTCATGCAGTACTGGTGGGTAGTGATTCTTATGCGAGGAAACGAATACGTAGAGTCTATTCCAAGCTTTCAAAGCGTATAGTATGGGATTCAAGAACTCCCTTAAGCGTCGGTATTTCTCAAGAAAGAACCAAAAAGCTCGCTTGCTAATCGAGTCTGATTTAAAAGCTGATGGTTAGTGGTAGGCATGCAGCATTGATAGTCCATACAACGTATCGTGAATTCAAGATCGCCGATGACAAATTATTTTCCAGATGACTCAACCGAGAAGAAAGAAACAATACGTCTGTCTCTACCTTTGCGTCAACTCTCGTAAGTTATCGAATTGTGCGGTAATAAAGCCAAACCAGGCGCTGGGCAACGCCTTTTCAATTTTTGTGTGCGAACTCTTTACACACCTTTTCTCTGACAACTCTTTTTGTATGTACGGCTTCTGATCCAGCCCATAGATAGTTTTCCGGGGTCAGGGGCTCCGTGGATTTCCGCCACGCCCTTCCTCAAGAAAGGGACCGGGTAATAGCATCAACACAGATTACTATCGAACGCCTATTCGCCTTCAGAGCACAAGCGTGAAAGTTTTAACCTAGCACGGAGATGTTACTCTTTATAATTGATATATTTTCTCCAAAACCAAGTCGTCAATGAACCACAAGTACGGTTTTGCAAAGCACGCATTCATTGTACTGTTCCTTACTTTAGACAACATATCAAGTATTCAATTGATCACATGTTGATCAAAATCGCTTTGTCGTCGAGCGACTATGACGTAGCGTGACGTATGCGCGTTGTTTTATCTCGCATCTGAAAGCTAAAAATAGATTGTGATTTGCCTGCTACGAGAGTTACGACATGGTTAGCTGTTATTTCTGTGACACTGGTGCAATCGCTTTTATATTGGTGGTGGCAACATTAAGTAAATGGCATTTGTCAGGTTGATGTTGGTCAAGAATTAAATATCGGTGTTCGCTGTGTCGGTTTTACGTCATTTTTCCCGCGTTTCGCAGGCTCAGACATGCTGATTCAATGTACGTCTACCACTACACAGTCGCTTTCGAAGCAGACTTTGTACTGGAGCAACGGAAGCCCTTCCTGACGAATACCAGTGGCGTTTCTATAGAGTTTTGAACTCCAGACCTTTCACTCTGAAGCCCCTAACAATACCACCACACCACCCCGGCTACAGCAGTGCGAACTGCGGCGCTGTGATCACATGAAAGCCTTGCAGTTACAGATAGAACAACTAATGTTCAGACCTGCTTCGGAGTTACAAGTGCTGCAGTCGCACGCCTTTCTAGCACAAGCATTGAAATGGCTGCTAAGTTTCACAGATGCGGAACCCGTACGGCATTGAATTCACGACCTGAGGTTTGAAACTTGTGCGTTACTGTCTCCAGCAGTCGTAGTACATAAAACTTTTAAATGATTTAAACAACACCTAATTTTCATATCAGTCTCACCTGCCGCAGCAGTACTTCATCGGGTTAAAATTCTTAAACTGCTTAGTGATCGGCTTATGTTCTTGAAAGGTGTGATCTGCCCATTTCGTATCACACCGTGCAATCCGGAGAAAGAGGAGAGAGAGTCATCGTCTCGCTGTCTTTCGGTTTCCAAATGCTTTATTTTTTTAGGTCTTCGCCAAACGATTCAGCTGAAATGCCCGTTGTACTACCCAACGGCCATCAGCCCGACTTGGAACCACCAATCAACAAATCCTCCACTTTGCCCCTTTTCTCCTCTCAACAGTGAGCGTTGCATTTGTTTTTGCTTCAGTGCCAACTTTCATTAGCATGATGTTCGCGCGTGACCAGAAACTTGTTTCATCTTGTCATGTTGACTCTCTTGCGAGCAGAAGCACTGAAATGTTTATTGCGACGCGTCGAAAAAACAGAGGTCGCTTTTATTGCGTTCAAACCTCGTGTGAATGGCAAAAGTCAACAGGCGTCGAAGATTCCCTTCATCTTGAGTTTGAGTCTACACTAAAGCCAAGCGCGGCGTAGCTCTGAGCAGTTGCACGCCGCGAGCCCCAATGAAGCGGAATGTTACGCTGCGCTTGGATTCAGTGAAGACCAAGCTTTAGGGCCTCGGACTTCAGAAGTGAGAGGCCGAGCAGACTTGAGCGTCTCTAGCCGCGGCTTTTGTGCATGTTCTTCAATTTTCGGTTAAATACCAAATACTGAAAAGTTAAACAAGAGGGTGGCTATGAAGCTTTATATTTAGCTTCACGCACTGAGATATGTTGGATTCACTTGTACTTACCATGTTTACAGTAGTCGATGTTACGTTTTTTTTCCCGCGCTTCGCAGGCTCGGACGTGCTGATTCAGCGCATGTCTGCCGCTACACACTTGCTTTCGGACCGGATTTTTTTGCTGGAGCAACGTAGCACTTTCAATTTCGGATGCCTTTCCAGACGATGCCAATGGTGCTTTTATTGAATTTTGAACTGCAGACCTTTTGTTCCAAAACCCGAAACAGTTACCACTACCAATGTATATCTTTTGTGTAAATTATTTGTATTGAGCTGTGGGTTCGAGCCCCCCTAAAATTTTTTATAGTTTTTCTCGCTGTTCCATGGTAAGTGCAGATGGCTCTGAAGTGTATATAACCATAACTTTTTAGTTGTCACAATTCATAAAAATTTCCATTATTTTCACTTCCGCCATTAAAAGCTGAGCATTGTTACTGACAGAACACGACGAAAACAGTTAATTTATTGCGTGTTTAGTGGTATCGACAATGTCGCAAACAAAAACGTTACTAAAACTCATGCCATTAGTAAAATGTTTACCATTTGTGAAATCGGTGACAGTAAGCTTCGCTTTGATTAAAACATAACCTTCCTCAAATGAAACAGTATTTCTGTTCATAAAAACTTTGTCTTTTACCAAATGCTGTTTTTTTCTCTGCGTTTAGTTCAAAAATGTGTGTTCGATTAGTCACTATGCAAAACCATCATAGCGCTGTTGGTGTTCGTAGATAGCCATTCAAACTAAGCTTGCTTGCTAATTTAAGTAATGCAAAAGTAGGTGCTTCGTGGTAGACATGTTGAAAAGATCTTGTATTTAAAAATGGCGCAACTGCTTTTTCTTGTCTTAGGCTGTTCTTGGTATAGTCTAAAATATCATAATTTTGGGCGGTTGTAATGTAGGGTATTCACTTAACTTAGACCGTTCTGCTCAATCGATTGCAATATAAAATTCCATTTGCTTAACCTAAAAAAACTGAGAAGTGAAAGTATAAAATTAATTGATATGCTACAAAATGTGTCTAATCTGGTGATTAAAGGTAAAATTCTGGTATTTTAGATTCTATTGCTGTTTTGGTGCATTATTCTATAATAACGATTCAATGTCATGCATTCATTTATGTTGACATCTAATACGCACAGCCAGTTTTAAGTGATCGATTTTTATCTAAACGAGCTTGCCTGCTTTAAATTTTTTATCGTTTTATCTCACTACGAAGTTATGCAGTACGTAGTGCAGTAAAGACCTGAGAGTTTCAAATTTTGCGGATTTGGTTAAAAGTTACAGTGGCACAAAGAAACGTTTCCCGCTCTTGAGAGCAAGTCGCCCTTGATTCGAGCTAGTGGATTTCTCGGCGTTTTTTTGAGCTCTGCTTTCATAATACTATCTGTTAAATATTATTTATATGTTGGTTTTTGGCTTCTTAGTGGTTCAACTAGAATGCCTTGAACTTTAGTTTGTTAGGAACTGCTACAGCTGAACATAGCAAATGAAACAAATAACTTGCCTTGAAAAAAGCTTTTGTGACCATGCATCAGTTGTGGTACCGCGTTATCAAATAGCATTATTTCCTCCTCCTCTTCCTGTTTGACGCCATGCCACCAATGATAAAAGCATTGCAGAAAGCTTTTGGAAAACTGGCATTTTCAAAGCGATCCTAAAAGCAAGGCAGTCGCTATTTCGGCAATTATTTTCAATGCATTTTATCATGAATATCAAAACCGTCCTTCTAATATGCTCTTTTACATTTTAGATCAAACTTTAAATCCCCGTCTCCCCCAGCTACGTCATCGACCCCCTCCTCCCCAGTCATAGCGCGAGTGGCGTGGCGATCGGAGAGTAGCAATGGATCGTCTCTTACAACAGGGAACACCAACCATTATCAACAACTGCAGCTTAATGAGTATATCGAAGTGGTGGGTGACGTCATGGGCAGTATTGCAGCTATTTTAGTGATATTAGGTTTTAGTTTTTGTTAATCTAAGCAGTCGCCGTGAGTTTAGTGGTAATTGTTCCTAACCTAGTTACAAAATTCCGGAGTTTGAAACCACAATAAAACGTTCGTATTCGGCAGGTAGAGCATTCGCAATTGGCAAGTGCTCTATTGCTTTTTTTTAGAAGTCTGTTTGGAAAGCGAGTGGATAGTATCAAACACTCACTGCAACAGCACGTACAAGTCTGAAACGAGTGAAAATATGGTGTGAAATCTAGGTTTAAAAGCCAGTGTACATGTTTCAGGACCCTTAAGTTGGTTTAAAACTTTCCGAGGTCATTGGAATTGGTCTGAAAAGTGTGCGAAAGTTGTTGCCTCACTTGCTTAACAAATTCGGGTATAATATTAAACAATACACACCTCTTTGGCGTCGTCTAATCAGCAAAGATGACGTAAAACATCTTTTTACGTGGGCAAAAGCATAGTTTTCCTCAATGTACTGTATCTGGGGGTTGTCGCAGCTAGAATTTGGTGGTATTAGGCTGAAATTTGACTTAATACATATTTCTCATCGAGGATAGGACAGCTTTTTTTTATCTTTTAAAAACCTGGTAAGAAGCTTCAAGATCCGACTTGGTTTCGGCTTAATTCCGACCATCACTTCAGACTTATATTACGGATTAGGTTTTTGACTCCATTGTATTGAAAGTGCGTACATAGTTTATCTGTGGCACAAAGCTGTGATGTAAGTTTGAAAAACCTGTATTGCCGAAAGCTTTTCATTACGTTCTTGTCAGTGGCGGTATTGCCGTAAAATGGCGTGAGCGGGAACAAACAGGTTAATTCATTCTTGCCGTTTGAATCGTCAAAATGTAAAATCCTGTTCATTCTTGCTCTTCCCATTTGACGCGATGTCGTCACTGATGTGTTGGAAAGGCATCTTTTTCTGAGTTTTGTTACAAAACAATTGTATCAACAGTTACGTGAACGTTTGACAACAGAAGAGTTACGAAAATTTGCCGAACATTTGCATCATTTCCGTAAAGGAACATTACCGATAAAGATATTTTGTGAACGGTTGATGACGATATATACCGAACAACGAAAATCACTGCTCTTAGGTAATTTGAGCTAGAGTAGTCACCTCGTAGAGATTTGTATTTGCGAACTATAAAAGAAATTCTTTTCAACTTAGCCTGACTTAGTAAGCTGGATGCAAGTTATCTGAGGCACAATTAACTACGCAGTAATAGTGACTTACACAAACTACCCTTGCTTAATGCAAAGTTCTAAAGTTCATAATAGAGGTTATGTGGCTCGTGTCTTATAAACTTTGTCATCGCGTCTGCTGACGCAAACCCGAAAAGCTTGTTTGTGGGTGAAGCTAGGCTAAAATGAGCTGTTCGACGAAGCTAGTTATGTTTTTGCATATATATATCATTTCTTTCGGTATTGCTTCAAGTTATTTAAGTAGAAAACAAATCTATAATTTAATCAATCACTGTGAATAATCTATGCTTTACCTGGTGAAAATAGTGAAACTGCTCCCCCAGCAAGTCGTAGGAGGCGACTTTTCGGCCTTCAGCAATGGCTGTTCTCCAATGGTGTTAGGGTTCCCAATCTGCATTTGTATTTATGACCGGTTTCAAATAAGCTGCCGCTTTTCCCTTTCATAATCTCAAATAGGTTTGCGATGTAAACCGACATATAACTTTTATTCCATGCCTTTGTCTCAAAAGGGTGAATAAAAGAACCTCAATGAAAGCTTGTGAATCATTGGGTTAGAATTCCTCGTCACCCAGGTGGTTATTGGCTCTTGTTAATACTGGCCTGCCTTGTTGGTGGTGAGGTCACCAGTTTTTTGTCTGGTTTGAAATACACTGCCTCTAGTTATCATTGTACTATGTTTTGCTTAATTGAACTTTGCGATATGAGATGGGATGTTCCATGTCACATTGCCCCTCCTTACAACATCAATAGATTCATTATAGCTTGGCGTATCCTATGTTTCGAAGATTTAGGCTGGAAGGCCAAACTAACTTTCATCCATTGAGCACGATTGTAGAATTGTTTACTAAAATATTCTGCAGCAATATTTACTGCCGGTCCTCTTAATATATCTTCAATAAAGAGCTAGTTCAATTGACTTATTTTAGCCTAGCTGGATCTGGGCATTTTAAAAGTGAACTTCTTGACCTCTGGTCATTTGATGGCCAAGTTCTTCAAAACATACGTTTTTTGCACCGTTAGTAGAATCTTAAAATCGTTTGTTCTTATTAAAAATTTTAAAAAGCATGAAGCCAAGACATGGCTGGCGTTTTGATTATAACGCCCATCAGATATCACGTTTTAGTCCCGCCTTAAAGTCTGCTCTAAACCAGTAGTTGAGGGTTCAAAGGCTCCAGTAGCTACTTAGTTTTTGACAATTATGTTCATTCACCTGGAAAAGCATCCGTAATAAAGCTTGCTTGCTAATCAAAGCTTAATGAGAAAGGTGGTGGATATGCGCCACTTTAGTAGCATACATCGTACCCTGCAGGCAAAAATGGCTTATGTGTCATTGCATTGTTTTCTTGGCAATATTTTCAGGTAGTGTAAGATTGTTCTTTCCAGGTATGCGACATTTCATTCCTGAACGCCGGGAACGTTTGTACTTCGAGAATTTTCTGAAACGTCATAATATTGAAACGCAGTCGGATGACGTAAGATGGTGGGATCGACCTCCGAATTCGAGAACACTTTCAGAGAATGAAGGAAGCTTAGCCTCAACTACGGTACATGTTAACGGTAGGTGCAGTTCAGTTAAAGTTTTCAAATAATTTCTTTATGATATCGAACTTCAAAATAGCTTTGAAAAAAACTGCAAAGCAAAAAGCTTGCATTGGCGCTCTCATTAGTGGTGGTATCGCATCATTCGTGATATAGGTGTCTTCTTAACAGGAATGAATAGAGAGGTATGCTTTTTCTCGCTCTCGTCTGTCGCGATGTTACTAAATTATATACCGGTATATCTTCTATCAAGCTAAACAACTTGGTAAAGCTGTTGTAGAATATATCGCCGATGTTCAACTTTTTGATTATTGTGGCGTAAGTACCTAGCGTGCTGCGACATTCCCTCTGTTTCTCCTTAAGTGGATGCTGAACTGCTCCATCCAGCACGTCGAGAGAGGCGTTGGTGGCTGTTTGCTTTTCTGGTGGTGGTGATATTTGACTGGTTCAAGACGGACCGTCTTTTATCTTAACCTTGTCAGCATGTTTTAATTGCGTAATTGGATTTGTAGTTTGTTGCTGGATTCTACCCCCTTTTTGGTGATGTGCGTAAAGAAAACTTGTTGTCGGTTATGTTAAAACGACTTATGCTGAGTGCTTTTTCCAAGTCCACACCAACGTAGCCATCGTGAGGTTCGAACACTCGATCATTTCCATCGTCAACGGCGCCACGACCCACCCTGCGTCCATCAGCTCAATCTTTTTCATTGACATTAATTGTCTGTGACGTCATTATAGAACTATCCAGCAACTCCGATCACGTGTCTCCTTCCCATACGTCAAACGAGGATAGTGGAGAATGGAGAGCGGTGATTGGTGGAAACAAAAATCCAGACGATCTAAAAACAGAAGTTGACCTTTCTAAACGAAGCAGTACTGCTGAGGTGAGGTTGCTTTGTGTGGTGAGGTGTACAAGGATGCAGCAACCAGACACTTTATGATCCTAATTTATTTTGCTGGCGAAGCGTTTCGCTGTCCAGCTAAACCTGTTGTGGCAAGACGTTCCTGTACATCTCTATTCTCTGGTCCTGGGAGAACCTTTACTGTCAAACAAAACAACGTGTGCTCCGACATGCTTCGGAGTTACCAGTACTGCTGGCACAGTCCATTTCTGCCACAAGCGATGCAACCGAGCTCAGGAAATAACCGTAAAGTGTCTCCCAAGAACCAGTTGGGGTAACTACTGTTGTTGTTGTTGTAATTACCCCTCCTCTTCCTCAGGATGGAGGTACGACACAAACGGCAATTCAGGTTCATGCCGTCAACCTAATTGAAATTAGGCTAGGGGAAAGATGACAGTCCATTTCGAACCACTCATGACTGACTGGTAGCCCCACCACCAACAAGGCGGACTGCCACTGTTGGGCACCCAAGAGTCGCCTCTTACGACATGCTGGGTGAGCAAAGGGTAACTACTCGTAGTGCACGAAGAGATTTGAGTTGCGCTGTGCTCAGCAACGTCTTGGTAAACGGCTTTTCTAACTAATGCTTGTGTTTCAGTCAGAAGCTGTCATTTCTCCTCTGCCACTAAAACCGACATCCGCCGAAGCTGGAGATCACCCGGATCTTGAACCTACGCCTCTAATTCCCGAAGTCGTGTTAAATTTGGAAGAGTGGGACTCTCCGATATTACGATCAGGCCAAAACAAGGAAGAGGCCCAATCCCCCATCCTACCAAGAAGGGAAGAGATAAAACCAAGCAAAAAGAAGAAATTAAGAGGTGAGTTAATTCCAAGGTAGATGCAGGTAATACTTAGTCCAAGTGAAACCGAATTTCACGTCGCCCCAGGTCTAATGTAAGTTGAACCTAGAAGCAAGTGTGACTTAATTTAACCTAGCAAGACTTTGGTCGAGCGTAATTTGAACAACAGTGACTAAATCGAATTTTGTTTTATCTATAGTGACTGAAGCCGAACTTAGAAATATTTTTCAAATCGAACCTGATTTAACTTAAGTTAATTTTAAGTTATGCTTGACTATGAGCAATTGTGATCCGCAGACACTAATCTTACAAATGTTGCTTTTATCTTTTTTAGCCTGGCTTTAAGATAAAGCCTGGATTCAGGATAACAAAACAAAATCATAAACTTGCACAGGGTCCTGTTTTGCACCTCCTTGTTAGTGTCAGTGTATACGCTGTGAAAAACTGCCAGCAGAGTCAACAATCGCATCTTGCATTTTGTTTTGCTTAGGTAAATCTCCTTTGACCGTAGAACTGGGGGCTCCTTACCCATCAATGGCTACCGGGGGCACTGATGATGACATTGATTCAAGCCTTGAAAAGAAGTCCAAGGTAAGATTTGGGTGATTAGGGAAATTGATACTGGTATGCAACGTGTAATCGGTAGAAAAAGGCAGAGGATCCTAAAAGTACTTTCGAATGTGATATTTTAGGCAAATTAGTGCGTTTTCGGAGAGTTTGGTTTTGTCAGCCTTCTCTTTTAAAATCAAGTGAATGTTTTTATAGAATTGATCAGGTAGCTTTTTTGTCTAAAGTAGTTTTACATCTAAAGCTTGAACTCTAAAGCTGATCTGGACGCTGCTTAGCGCATCTGTCGCTGTCCTGCGAGCCTGGAGGATAAAAAGACAATAGATTTGAAAAATATGTTGATGGCCGGCATTGTCAAAGTTTGTTACAGGCTAGTCCGAGAATGTAAAAACTGCAGTGTTCATAATACAGTTGCAGAAAAAGCTACTGAATGGTTGAAGAAAAAATTGTAAAATTTAGTCTAAAAAAGAGATATCTAATATTTTTTAATCCGTTTTTTTTTTCCGTTGACGGAGGTGGCCGGGTTCATCTCCTGTTCCTTGAAAGTTCATGAACAGCATTGTGCGATTTCGTTCTGTCGGTGGCACCTTTTTTTTAATTTAATCTGTCGCACAGAATGTGAGGAATGGAGTTTGCATATTTTAATAGCCGTATAACTTGTTGGTAACAACTCTTATTTTTCACAAAACCAAAATGTGAGGCATGGACCTTGTTGGTTCAAGTCTAGTCAATATGAGGCCAACGAAAAGCGCCAGTCGCTTTTGAACTGGTCATGAATACCATATGTAGCTCGTAGCTCCATTGCGAGCTACATAAACAACCATGGATTGATAGCAAAACTTTGCTTAATGACTGAGCAACTTTACTCGTTCACTCGGTGAAGCTTTTGTGTCTATGTTTTTACTGTTTTTTAGACCAGTGCTTGTCAACTTTTTTTGTAGTGGTACACCTTATCTCTTAAAAGCTCTGCAGTGTACATCTTATTATGTTCAAAATACATGTACATGAGCGAGGAAAATGAAGTTGAAACAGTAAAGTACGATACTGTATGTGCAATAACTGTTGCTTATTTTGAGGTTGATCTTCAAACTCAGTCTTTGCTGTAATATCTTTGTTCCTTTAACGGTAATCTCCAAAAATGGAAAGTCTTTTATTCAAAAAGTGGTACACTGCATTACCTTAGTACACTTCTGCAAAATTCTGGTACACCCTGAAGTGTACTATACGCCCGGTTGACGAGCATTGTTCTAGGCTTGACTTTCTAAAATTGAAATAGTTCGCCTAACTAAAAACATTTTACTGCAGGGAAGATTAAAATACAAACGAAAAGAGAAAACGCCTCGCAGCAGTAGTGGGGAGAAAGAACAAAAAGCGTCGTCAAATGCCTCCAACGATGAGCAAAAGAGTAGTACTGTGAGTGCAGTTTGTGAGTTTAAACCATATTCTGTGGAATGAATTTTGCAAATTTAAGAATCGAATTCAAGTGAGGGGATAAATTGCAATATGTTGCCTCATAGACTGAAATAGTTGAATTTCATCACGGAAATGATTTCTCGGGGTGTAATAATTTAGAATTACAGCTAGAGTTGCAAATGTCTAGTGATATATTTCTATAAATCATTATCGATTGCTGAATTTTGGCAAGAGCGTGCCTCAATATATTCATGCGCATAAGCTCCTCATACTCTGTTGTTTTTTTTTATGGTACTGGACAACGTGACTTGGTAGACTGCTCGATCCTACCACCTAGCGGTGGATGAATCCTAAGTGCAGTATCCGCCAGCTTTTTCTCCATGCTATCACTTCGTGCTGATCGCCAAGGAGACCCTTTGAATACCATTTTTAGGCAGTTTATGGCATGACCCGGTACAGGTTTGTTGCAACAAGTTACCGCATTCAAAGCGGACGTTTTCACCGCTTACTTGCGCCATCTAGGCATCACCGGTATTTGCGAGCATTATGGTCTTTGCCACACGTTGTGTTAGCGGGACCGGAAACCAAACCAAATCACACGATTTTTTTAGATTGGTGGTGCACCTTCAGCGTCTGAAGTAGGTGAAACCGCTACAACGAAAAAGAAATTCTTCAAAACAAAAACTGCCAAATCCAAAGAAAAAAAAGTAAGAACATTGAAAAAATATCAGTCTTTTCAACACTTGAACCACGAGGCTCAGAGAAGTTTGCCTGTGCGTTAGATTGCTAACTGGCTCTCCAAACAAAATAAACTTCTCCCTCCGTTTAACTTGCTGTAGTATGCTGGTACTTTTAATTTGATTAATTTTGTACCTTTGGCAGAGCTTAAGCCTGTGTTCGTGTTGTCACGATTTTGCACGTGCTGGTTCAGTGGGTCTGCCACTATCCATTCATGTTTGAACCAGATTGTCTCTGCAGCAACGTAGCTTTTAAATTCTTGATGCCCTTAACTAACGAATACCAATGACGTCTTAATGGAGTTCGGTACACCGACCTTTTGTTGCTAAGTCGAGAACAAAAGCTGATCTTCCACGTGCTATTGCATGCAAGCTGAATATTGCATGCAAGTTTTCTGGTGAATATCGAAGGAGGTTTTGAATCAGGAGTCAAAATCAGAGCATTTTTTAGACTTCAAGACGTTTTCAGCTGTGCTTATGTAGCGCTACGCCACGGTACGAGTCACAAATCAGGGAAGGGGCGAGGGGTTAAACAGTTTTCTTACTTTAGGAGGTTCATTCATCCACATCATCTCCTCTTCCACCGGAACCATCTTCCTCCGTACTGACTGGAAAGCCTCCTCGCAAGGAGCATCGGAAGAAGAAGCATAAAGCATCCGAGTCTACCCCTACAACCACCAAGCTATGAGAATAAAACCATCATTTGTAGAAAAGACGTAAGCGGAAGCGACATCGTGTTTTCAGTGTTCTTGGGAAAACCAACTTCATTCAAGTATAATTTGTTAAGATGGCAGAAATTTCTGATACCAAAATAACACTGACTCAGTTACAGCATGTGACTGGGTGTTTCGTGCTGGAAACGAAGTTTAATATTTGACTATTCTGTGATGTAAATCTTAATTTATTTTCATACCTTTGTATTTTACACAGCCGTACTATGATATCTCAACACCTGAACATTGGTTAAAAAAATACTAAAAGTACTACAATCATTTTTCTAAAACACCGTGGTTTGAATAATTCCGACGCAGATTTGTAATGTTGGAAATCGTTAATAAACTCGATTCTATCTTGTTTTTCATGCACCGGCAATCGAAATATTCCTTTCAACCAAAGTAGCAATTAACACTTTTTATTTATTGTGTATGTTTTGCAGCAAACCGTTTTTATCTGGAACCAACTGCTATAACATGAATGCAGGAGTGTTACGAAGCGTACGCACTAGTCCATTCATCTTGTAGTTATTGGATGTTTTTTTGTACCGCACTAATCTTTTTGTTGATAATGGAGATTTCCCGCTGATGAAATTGTCAACAAATGGTTAATGGTGATACTCTT
The DNA here is from genome assembly GCA_963675345.1 of Trididemnum clinides. NCBI lineage: Eukaryota > Metazoa > Chordata > Ascidiacea > Aplousobranchia > Didemnidae > Trididemnum > Trididemnum clinides. Next base: position 22,581,617 of record OY776306.1, read on the forward strand.
GTTTATTCTATTCTCAGCAGACGTGTGTTCTTGCATGTTTTTTATTGTTTCATCGCGTATTTATGAATAAACAAAACTTTTACTAACAACTTGGTTTGCTCCACTCAGCTCCCTGATTTGTAAACAGCAGTTTTCGGTTCGTAGTTACTCGAATATCTGCACTAATAGGAAAGCACCAAGCTAGTACTAGTAATATTACCCAGCTCTTGGAACAGTGGCTGTAGGTAGAATCTCGCTACGTAAAAACGGGAAAATACAAACAAATCTACGGATTAATAATTTACTGCTGTACTTCATTTTAATACTTGCTATTCTGGGAAGAAATTCCAACCGAAGGCTCCTAATCTTGAACCAAACCTACTTAGTTCCAAGTACTCTTTAGTTTTACGACTAGGTGCTATCAATGTGTATTTTTACGAACAAATAGTGAAAAATTTTATCTTGCATGCCCTTGGGTATGCTTAATATCAAGCAAACTAAACGATCAGAAAAAAGCTGTTTACTAGAAATAAAGAGACGGAGCGAATTACATACGGCAAAAAACATTAGTTAATGAAACAGTTTGCGAAAAATGAGCCAAGCCGCAAGTTGTAACACGTTTTGCCATCGTACCATGGCACAGCTGGGTTGGTAAGGGCAGTTTATATGGCGTTAAATATATAAATACAAAATACTTCTAATATGCGACACAGCACTTAAAATCCATGTAAACGAATGAACGAAACATAAAAAGAACTCTTTGTCGGAAGAAACAGCAGCTAAATATTTAAAAAATGCTGACACTTACAAACGACTCTCCACAAAGCCCACAGTAATGCATTGATCAACCATCTAATTTTGTATCTCATAAAGCCAGCTGTGACTGTGCTGAAATTCAAATCAGCACTTGCGTCATAAAACTAAAAAGTTTCGCTTCAGTGAGTTAGCATGACGTATCACAAACGCAGTTGAAGAGAGATTTTTTCCAACCTTGCACCTTTGCTGAAACACTTCAGATCAGCTTCCGAGTCACTCTTCAGGAGTGCTAGGGGGTGTGATTGAAGGGGCACTAGTTGAGGGTTCTTCACTTGGAGGAGTGTCGTTTGAAGGGGGTGTTGACGGTTGGTGCTCAAGTTTATAAAATCGAGCTTTATCGACAACATCGAGTAGATTTTTCGCGTCCATTGCTAATACTTGATTGGCAGCCATTAAACCTGAAAATATGGGGAGCTAAAATAAAGAATGATTTTAACCATGTAATACTTTTCAAAAGGGGTGGTACTTGAATGAAGTAAGGGGTCGCTCCATATAAAATCTTACAAGAAGTTGGCAACTATGCACCGCAGAACATATTTTACCGATTTGGTTGAATTAATTCCACTGGGGAAAAAGCGATGAAAAGACAACGAAAAGAGTTCTAGAAGCCAAATTGTCTTCTAAAACACAATAAGCTACCTGTTTTACTTCATAGTGGTCTGCAGGATTAAGTGATGCAGTAAAGTGTGTGTCACTAACGACAAGCATTTTTATTACATTACAAAGTATTTAAAGTGCGGAATCTTTTCTTACGAGTAGAACTTCAATAGGACTTCCGTGAAACGTGCTTTAAATGTAAATATACCTACGCCGCTCTGTGCGACAGCAAGTACTTACATTTTTTATATTCATCCACTTGAGTAGTTGCAAAGAACTTCCGAACTAATTTCATTTGGTTGATGATCTGTGATAGATCTTTGTTCGTCGTCTTCTGAGCCATGTCAATCTCCCTGTGAAAGTGCTCCGGTAATGTCGGCATTTCTTGGCTTAAACTTGTGCATAATTCCTTCAAAGCTTTACCAATGCCCTGCAATCAATAAAGTAAAAAAATTTTAAATCACAACAAAAAAATGCTAAAGAGAGGCAAATTAGATACTTTTACAGCGAAAAATCAATTTTGGGAACGAAAATATTTTTGAAGCCAATTTGTTCGCCTTTTTTAAATTACAAATAAACATCACGCGTTTACGTTATTCTCAAACAACAAACGAAAAATTAGGTCAACGAATAACCAAGATGACTAAAAATATTGAGTCAGCATCGATTGAATATAACGTATTCACTTAATAAAGTAATTAACATATAATTTAACTGCCCTTTTTGTAGACGTCTTTTCGAAAACCCTTTATAAAATTTCACAGGATATAAAGTAAAACTAAGGGACCGCCATAAAACACGTCCAAAAAAAGATTTCTCAAGCAGGCTCTTTAATTTTCCGAAACTTCAATCTTCAGACCGTTTTCAACACTCACTAAAAGTCTAGGCTAAACGCCAACAAATCTCACCTTGACCAGTTCGAATATCCTATCTGGATTTGCTTCCATCACATACTGGTTTGTTTGCAACACAGATTTTACCACTCGCATTGTATCCCGATAAACATTGTCGCCATCCCTGTCTAACTTCATTGTGGGCGTAGGCTTCACTTCTTCGAATACAAGCTGAAAAGTAGTCGATAGAGCCGTAAATTTAAGCCAAGTAATTATATAGGCAATGTGGCTCAGTTCCAGAATTAGTCAGCGCTGTTCGGCATAGTGTAGGACACGTAAGAGCAATTTCCCCTGCTTGATGGAATGGCTCGTGGTAGACATGCGCCCTATCAGCAGTATAACTAAACATAAGCTGACGATGGAGCAGCTGAACAATAGTAAAAGAATAACATTCTGGCAAATTTCAACACTCAAGGCGCTTACTTTTGGCGGACCGGGTGCAGGAAGGTCCTTAAGAGTACGGGATGGTTTAGGCGGTGGGGCAGTCCCAGCGGCCCTTGTTTTCTTCATGTCGTCGGCGCTGTGGTAATGTGGTTCGGAACCATCTGTGGATGTGTCGGGTGAAAGCCCATCAGGGTTCTAGAAGACATAAAGATTCATATAATATTAGCTATAAAGTCAACGTTGTAGTACGACAGTCTTTGTCTTACAAGGGACCTTATTAATCCCGTGTATGACTAATTATCGCCATCTACCTGCTTTCGCATTAAACTTGCTTTGAGTCAAAATCATCTTTAACCCTTTGAGAATCAAAAGATTCTAATTCATAAAATATGAGACAATTCCTTAATTGTTTGGTAAAAACAAAATTACAATGAATTTCAGAAAAATGGTTATTACGTCACAATGATACAACAATTAACAATCATGTAACATATGTGTTATATCATCCCTCAAAGGGTTAAAAAGAAAAGCTTGAACATAGCAAGAGACTCTTGAGTCGGCCGTCCCACAACGCTCGAGAAAGTTCTCAACTTACCAGTCCCTGGTTACGCATCCATACTTCGTCTTCTTCCGCTTCCAATTTCTGTTTTGCCAATCGTTCGTTCAATTCAGCTTGTTCTGCTTGTCGCCGTTGCAAGATGGCTTGCGACTCGTGATTGGTTAGTTCCTGTCACATGTACAAGTTGAAATAAACTCCACTCGAAGTTGATTTACGTTGCTTTTATATCGTAAGGACATGGCCAATGCAATGTCAAGCAAGTCTTTGAATTCTATTCGACTTTCTACGACACACTGATGACATTACGCCAAACCATTTGCTCTGAAAGTCAGGACACTTTCACCGAGCCAAGCGACCCGACTACAACAAAAGTAAAATGAGATTACAAGAGAGAATCCCAAAATGTTGTTTGGTTGCACACTCATAAGATGCTCGAGAAAGCAACTGAACGTATTGTCCAAGGAGTGGTATGGTACTACGACAATACACCCTATATTGCATCAAGTTTATAATACAATAGGTGAATTGCACTTTCCACGAAAGTGCCAGTGAATCCAATATATACGAGACCTTTCCTAGAATGTTGCATTTTCTTGTATTTATAATCGCTCAACAAGTTAAGCTTACTTCTTGCGTCATGATACGAGGATTGAAGATCTTTGGAGGAATGACAGGAGCCCTGGGCCCAGAAGGAGGGTACATCCCCGGTTGTGGGGCTGTGGGCTGATATATTGAACTTGAACTTTGTGACTGGTAAGATCTGGAAGCGGGAAATCCCGGTCGTGATGGCTAAAAATGAGAAAACTGTTAGCACAGTGCTAGCAGAGAAACATCAGCAAAGTTTTTAAAAGATGTCTTTCTAATGCTTCTCGCGGCAAAATCAACACCTCATAAAATCACGTTTACTTTCACTCTTTCCTATTAGACACCAATTTCCCAACCAGAGCAATGGCGCAGTGGTTCGAGCGTCCGCTTTAGTGGTAAACCTCGAGTTCATTTCCCACGACGAGTCATACCAAACGACTTCAAAAAATTGGAATCAAGGCTTTCCTGCTTGGTACTCAACATAAAAAGAATAGTTGTGGAGAACAAGCCGGCAAGCTTGCTTGTGTGTTCTTGGGCTAGATACTTAACGAGATGTCTCCCATCATTATGTGGCAGACAGGTGGTGGGGTCAGGCAGTCTACCCGTCGTGGTGGGCCAGTCTAACTAAAGGCTAGAGAAAAGGGCTAATGAAGAGCTCATGATCTGGAATGCTTCTCCAGAAATGAAAGATCTTGCCCGCACGAAGAAGACCAATTTGCCACTGACGTTACGTGACTACACGGCACGCGACGTCATACGCTGTCAGAGAGGGAGAGCAGTAGTTTATATTGCTTTCACGCAGCGTCAAAGAAATTTACTTAATGTATTAAGTAAGCAAGGCTAAAAAAATTACTAGTTGCAAAAGCTAGGGAGTATTGAAGAACCGTTTGTTTATCCTGTCACGATACTCCCTAACCTCAACAGACGCTAATAACAAAAATAATAATTAACTTTCATCAGTTGAAAAAAGCTACTGAATATTCATGAGTATAAGATTGAAATCTCAGCTACAGGTGATGCTTGATGTACGGTTGCACGTGAATTTCCTTATTTTAAGATGATTTCGCAGATTTCTGCCTTTCTGTGCTTTCACCTTATCTCTGTCGTTGCCAAACGGCACTGATAATCGTAATACCGTATTTTCAACCGGCACCCAACTCCGCTGTACCGCCTCTCCACTTGTTTCTTTATTCTGCGCTTGGAGCGAGAGCGTGAGATTAGTGAGCAACTGTAAGGTTTCATTTAACTTCTCAAGTTTTTCAATAGCAGGTGAGGTTAAATTTTCAGTTGGCATGGTTATAGCTAGCTAATCAAGTACAATAAATCTCTAAAAAATTTCTTAGGTAGTTAGTGCAACCCTATGCTCTGGTTAGAGTTACGAAGTGCTATTACTAGAGCTATGGTTTATTGCTGTATACAGAACACTTTATGGGCAGCTTTTTTAATGTAATCACACAAACAGAAAATCTTTGTAGTTATGCATAAAACCAGCGCTCAACCTGCTTCGGAGTTACCAGTACTGCTGGCAGTGTATTTCTCATTAAATACAAGGTATTCACTGATACCTACGGTAGACGTTTTTTTTAAGTCAACGAGCTTAAAACCTTGCCTACAATCACCTTCAATTCTTGTCAGCTGCTACTTGTTCCTTTGTATTTACTACCCATAAATAAACGCAAAGTTATCGTTAACTTGAGCTATTTTACATTCTACGAATCGAGTTTCGGATCTTACTTAAGGGTAACTGATGGGTGTCTTAACCTCTACCCTAGAACAAAGTAAAAAGCTTTAACAATAACCTTAATCCTCTATACTGGCTAGTTGTTTTATACTGCATTCTACTTTATGCATTACGGTTTAAGAAATTGTTTTAACTGGCTAGCAATATCATTAGACTTTGCCCCATAATCAGCTGACGAGTCATGATTTAATCATGTAGTACTACAACAAGCACATTACAGAGACATTAGCTGGCAACCCTTGTAAAGAGCGAATTACATCAGACCTCGTGCTAAAAATGCTGCTATTACAACATCAAGGTAGAATGGATCTCTGCGCTGCTCCTTACGCAGTAATAACTTGCAACCGTAAATGCATAGCGGTACACTTAACCCAGGTTTATATACATAGCCGATTATGACTTCAGCATGACGTACTAGTAGTAATGAATGCATCCGCTTTCGAGTAGTTCAACTATTTATACCGAAGTTGATACGTTACAAAAACAATACCAAGTGCAAGATTGATAGTGACAAAACGATATTAAGGTAAATAATGAGCAATTAACTATGTTTAACCTTAATGCAATAGATATGAAACGTTTAAACTGCAAACTCAACGGCGTAGTCAAAGGTATGATATTATAACTCGATGTCTGCCACGGTGGTGAAGGAGCACCCGCTTACAATGCTGAATTGTTGCTGGATGAATCGTCGACCAGATCATACCAAGCACACCATAAAAACAGTAATCCTACCTTCCCTCAAAAAGATAGTGCGGAAAAGCCACCAAGTTCGCTAATTGTACCTTAGGGAAGGGCACTTAACGGAATTCACCTGCCATGGCGTGGAAAAAAGGATATCAGCGTTTTTGTTTTTCCAAAGCCAAACAACTAAAAGATAGCCGATGTAGCTGGAGATTGCCAGATCAATAAAACACTCTAAGGGCAGCCCAGATCATTAAACCGGAAAGGTTGTGCTTGTTTATCAAATGTATTCCTGTGGCTGCGTGTCCTAGTTGCATCACACTTGCTTAGTGTAAGTCATATAAGGATCATTAAAAAAGTGTTTTCAAATGATAGCAATATGAAATAATAATCATTCAATTGATTCGCATATTACTTCACAATCAATGCTAGTGAATTTGACGTTTTTCCGGTATTGCGAAAGTGACTACGTATCACGCGGTCGAGTAAAGGAGAGCATTGCTAGCTATAGAAATAGCAGTGAATGCCGTAAAAGGCTAACCGTGCATTGCAAATAAAAAAGTTTCGCAGAAGCGTCGTTCAGTTCTCAGCTAAAATGAACGCTGACTAATATCATTACTAAGTAAATCCAATACACATACGAGACAATTGCAGTGAGCTGTATGTCGTCACAATATCTGGCAGTTTAACAATACCCAAAGCCAATATGCCGTAGAAGCGACAAATATCTACCCACCAATAGCAGTCCACCATGCTGGTAATGAAGCGACCAGTCTGTATTTATGCCTGGTTCAAATGACTGCCACTTTCCCCAAACACGGATCAGCGTGTTTCTACTTGCTTGATCGAGTTTTCGCAATGGGACCTAAATGTTTCGTTTTCCGTCGTGCTTTTATGTAAAGCAAGAGAACAGTAATGATCATTTGGCAACTACATTACACATTGCATACAGCAGTTTCAACCTAGCCCTAATGCTGAAAAAAATCCCCAAACTACTCACTCTGGGTTCAAACCACGGCTGGGCGCATGAACTTCGTACTTGCTGCAAGCTAACAAATCTCACAACTCTGCTTTCATGTATCTGACAGTGAAAGAAAATTCTACTTCTGCTTACTTTAGGAGGGGGTTCCCCCGTAGTGGAGCCTTTTTCAAACTTCTCAATGTCGGCTTGCTGTTGGATGACGTCATCGAGTATGTATCTGCAACAACAAGCAAATTTTCATTTAATACGGCTCAAGTAGAGCTGCTTTAAATCTTGGTTGCTTAGAATATTCAAATAATAAATTCGACATTCAAAGTTTTTGGCATCTTTGCTTGTTCACAATCTATATAATCATTAACGAATGTAGTTGTTTATACCGCATATTTCTTTCTTTGCTGGTGGTGATATCTTCAAGCGAACAGAAATCACTTTCGTTTGCGAGCGAGTCTATAGATCGAGCTCCAGTGCTTTGGCCGGAAGACCGGCTCTCTGGAAGTTTTTGTGGCGACTCATTGCTTCGAAGATCCGAAGTTCCATCACTCTGAAGCACATCTAACGAACTGCTTCGATGAACTGTAGGATTTGGGGGACCAACGATCAAATCGGGACTGCTGGAAGCTTTCGACTCCAACCATCGAGCCTTGGCTTCGTTATTTAACGGAGCTGAAACAAGTCTCCGGTAAAGCGGAGAATGATTTGCGGAAAGAGAAGGATTTTCATTAAGAACCGGATACGAAGTATCTGTGCTCCGCCATGAATCGCTAACTTCGGTACTATCCAACCTTGGGTGTCGGTTATGGTTTTCGGTCTCCATCCGAGCCAAAACCGGTTCCGATTGTTTCGCTTGCGAGTCCGTGGTAGAGCAGAGGAGATTGTTGTTGTTTCCGTCATCTTTGCACGTCATCAGCGTGATGTTGCTCGTTGCTACAGAAACGTTTGTGCGGTCACTGGTCAGCGGTTCAGAGACGGACGGAGACTCAGAAATCAGAGAATCCCTGGAACCCGATTTAGACACAATCCGTTTCGTGTCTTTCAGCTTCTTCTTAAACTTGCTGAGAAGGTGAGTGGCTTTGGTGCGCGGCTGAGGCGCGTAGCTTTGCGAGTGCGGTCTTCGTTCTTCGCCTTTGAGCGCTTCATAGCGGCCGGAATCACGCAAATTGTTCGAAACCAACAACCCATCGCCCGTGCAACGACGCGAGCGATTAATGACGTCGGCACTCAACGAGGGCGTGTCCGGAAGGGGGCGGTACCGCTTCAGATCGCGTGACTGAGTTTGAAGATCGGCATCGACGGGGCTCGATACCTTAACCTCAGAGTTTTCACAAGAAATAGGGGAGGGTAAAGGAGAACCACTTCTTGGAACGGTAGAGACGGCAGCGGAAGGAAGGTTGTTTTCTTTGTTGTGTCCAACTTTAATGGGGGATGGGGGTGGAAAGGGGTCGTCAAAATCAGGAACGTCGTATTGGATTTGTGGGATTTGTTGTATAGAGGCCTGGGAGCATCTTTTTTTATTCACAACAGCATACAGTGGCTTGGCTTGAATCGGCTCCACTTCGTCATAATCAGAAAGATTGTCGTTCTTTGCAAATGAAGCCCCATCTGCAGCTGTGCTGTGAGGTGTACAGTGGGCAGATTGGCTAGGCTGTTGGCTCACGTGAGTTTCTTCGTCTTGTGCAATGCTGTATACTGAGTCTCTGCTCCGAACCTCAGTTTCAATTTTGACTTCACTTTGCTTCGAGTTATCAAGTTGCGCCGTCATTTTATTCTGGAAAGCAATAAACGACTTGGTGAGGACGAGGATCTGCTGTTCATGGCTTTTTTGGAACGCAGCCATTTCTTTCTCCATGTGGCGTACTTTCGTTTCATTCTCGTGCAAACGCAGCCGCGTCTCGCGTGCGTATAACAGCAACGCGCGTAAAACCTTCTTCTCCATCACCACGTGGCCTTCGTCTTCCGGCACAACTTTCGCCGTCCGTGAATTTCTTTTCGACGATCGCGCCGACCTTGCGACGTCATTGCCAGAGTGTCTCGTGTCGCGCGCGTACGTCGTATTCTCGCGTCCGCGATTCATGGCCCAAAGACTGTCGCTAAATGTCGCACTTGTGTCGCTGTCTAATTCGCTTGAAACGCTTGTGGCAGGAGAAGGCGGCAAATTTAAGTGCGAACGCGGAATTTGATAGTCGAAGTACGCCAAGTTACTGATTCCAGTGTGCTGCATAAGTACTGCACGCATTCAAAAATAATAGAAAAGCACAAGGCAAATGTTACAAAAATGCTGAATAGATGCTGCAAAAAATACTACAGGTTACAATCTTGTCATAATTTCAAAAGCAGAGTCTCCACAAGCGTATGCGAGTTCAATTGAGTAAATTCGAAACAAATAAACCTTGCTAAGTGGTACAACTAAGGTCTAGTTTAAAATTTTGAGGTTATTAGCTGGCGCTATGAAGTTATCATACTGTTTTTGTGTAATTTGTCTTTTTTTACATGGCCGTCTTGGACGACGACAAACAAGCTGTTCCTTCAAAGTAAATAAACGTTTGCAATGTAAACGTGGTATTATCACAATATGTTATAATATGACAGCTAGCTATTTCGAAGCTAAAATTGAACATTCCACAGACTAACAAGACCTATCAATGCCTGGTGCAGTAGTTCTACATATATACATCTTCCGAGTCACAAGAAAATATTCAGCATTCGATCCCGTTTGGCTGGTTAAGTCCTGGTATAACAGAACATTTCTACCTCAAGCATTCGCTAAAAAGCTGCCCAATACCTATGACGTGTAACTAACCAGTCTCGATATTCTGTAATTGACAGCAGTACTGACAATAATAACCCGCTTCTGGCGTTACAAATTAAATCCTGCTCTCCTCTATAGAAACTAGAAATGGAAAGTTATTTCGTTCTTGCTTGCTTTTTGCGGTTTTTAAAAGATTTAAACTTTTTGGCCCCATACATACAAAATTTTTCAATAGACAATCTTCTTCTATTTATAGTTTGAACAAAGCATTTATTCCCATGATTCACTAAATAAGATGTGGTTGCCAAGATATGCAGAGCATCATAGATTTAGTAATTCAGCTAATATCGCGTATCATCTGAGCTAGCAAACATTCTTCGCTGACTGTGAAAAACACACTTAGCAAGTCTAAGAAACAATACTGGAGTATTATTGTGGTGATTGACATTATTTAATGTGTGCATACTTCTGACAGCTAGAACAAGCTTGCGTTGCGGCTAGAGTCAAAAGATTGGCTGATTCATCATAAACCATCTTGGGCAATTGTATTGTATGCTGCCTTTCTGAAGATTTGGCAATAGATTTCGTGAAACAGATGAACGAAAACTCAAACAAACAAAAAGGATGAATACAGCCACTCCATCGATAAGACACATGGCACTCGCAAAGTCAATAAATTAGCCTACATCGTGTAGTACTAAACAAACAATAAAGTCTTTAACTATACATTTGATGCAAACGACACGTGATTTTGTTTATCTACTCATTTTACTCAACTTTGCACACAAAATAAAAGTTCTATGAAAACTTTCTACCAAGTTTATCCACAAAGCAGTATTCACTCAACCAACAGTAAGGTCACAAGCTATTGCTTTGTTACAAACAATAATCAATGTAAAGCGGCAGCAGAGTTATAATACAAGTGAGAAAACAAAATCCCAGACAACTTTCTCCTATCAAGCGGTCAAACGAAACCAATTGACTTTTCAACCAAGTTTCCAGCTACGGTTGGGTTGAAAATACTAAAGGTATTTTCGAAAGGAAGGTTGGCGTACCTTCACACAACTAACACACTTGGCGATAACGTCCTTTAAACGCTGCAATTTTTAAATTGCTGTAATATGCAATAACAAATGGATTGGTAGGTAAGTGCCTAATATGTCTTCCAAGAACACAACCTCATAACACACAATTGCGTTGATTCAAAACAAAGTTTTCCAAAAACTTTCTCGCGTGCAATTAGGAGCGTTCGTGACGTGATTGGTAAATGGCGCCATGAACGGAACAGGAAGTTAAACAGAACGTTAAAATATGCTAGGTAAAGGGATAGAGTTAGAAACTAAACTAAATAAAAAGGCACACGTATTGTCGTTAAATGCCAACCAAGATCCAAACACTAAATGGATTGGCGTACAAAAGGCTAGAGTGAATCCAGTGAGATTGGAACCCAAAAGGTTTTGATTACCAGCCACCAAGATGATTTACACAATGAACTTTAGCATACAAAGAACTTTAGCAACTGACCCAATACGTGTAATTGTGCATGAAGCTACTAATAAGCCACCGCCAAGTCACCTGTCGAGGCACGACACAACACAAGTTGATATTAAGCATCATGTATTCTTTGAATAACAGTTTGAAAAGTTGATTTTGTTAAATATCGAGCAATACATTTTGCTTGAAGAACAGTCGACATTAAAAAACAGCATAAGTGGTAAAAACGGCACCCAGAAGAGGAAAGCTGCCAAGTTGGTAAAACCACCACACCCGGAAGATGTCAGCTGCCAATCTAGGAAAACTAACACACCCGGAAGAGGCCAGCGATACCCGGAAAATGCCAGCTGCCAAGCTGAAAAACTTTGGCTTCAGCAAATTTCAGCGTCATTTTTTAATTTTGCCGTAAAATAACGTCGTAGGATCACAACGTTCATCATTGTCCTTAGAAACACTACAAAATGGGGGAGAAGTTTCTAAAACGCCTACTTTCCACGAAGGTAAAGCACCAGCAAAAATAACTCGTTACTTATATGGTTATTCACGCATCACAATAGCTTATTGTGGTCATATAATTAACACAAAATCTAGGAAAACTCATTATATTGGCTGGATTAAAAATTCTCGGTAACCTTTAGGATGCTGTCTCGCAATACAGCGCTGGATCGACAAATTTAACTAAAAACCGACGTCGCCACGTCACCAACACGTCACGGCGCATCCAAATCAATATCAGGCCGAGTAATTGCTAATATACCGGTAATAATAACGAAAACTAATACAGCATAAGTAATACAAATATTAGTTCACGAAGACCTTAAAATCTAAACCAGTCATGAATACAAACTGGCACGATCGCTAACGAGATCAAAAATATAAATGTTTTGCTTTGCAACTGTTTAATTGATTTTCTGGTAAAGGGACATTACTTCGGTTATTCAAAGAACGCGAGCTTAAACTTGTTTCGGAGTTACCAGTAATGCGTTTCTACAACAAAATTGAAGAAAAATTGTTGGAAAAGAGCAACAGTCAAAAAAATAATGCCACAGCCACGCAGAATTTGAACTAACACTCTAACAACCGCCATGCCAGCAAGCGCCTTTCGCACAAAGCTACTGGCCTCACAAGTAAATGATGTACAACGTTGAAGCCTGATCTCTACTAAAATTAAACGAAGAGCTAAGACACGCTTGCCATTAACCGCAGACCACGTTTTAAAGAAAGACTGTCAATCAAAAGAAAATCGTGAACCATCCCATTATGTACTCGGCCAAAACCAATTACCAATGGTACGCTATACAATTATGAATGCCAAGTCTATACAACCAAATTTGAATAAGATTTATTTGCTTTTGTAAGAGCACGATCCTTCTGGGTTAACGAATAACATTAGCGGTTCGAACATATAAAACAGCATGAAATGGCAATGGAAAATAAAAAGCATATCACAGAATGTTATTTTGCTAAGCAGGTATTACAAAGCAACTTGGGATATACAAGGGATTAAACACGGTCTACGTATATCAAGAAGGGAGACAAACAAATCCTGTCATAGCGAGTGGGGTGTAAAATTTATTATGACAAGCTCTTTGATTTGCCATGAGTCGTTACTCAAAAATGACAAACGAAATAATGGTTTATTGATGAGTCATAAAGTAATATAAAACCGTAAGTGCCAAATGATAAACCAGGCTCTACCTGAGACATCATACGAGAAAACTAAGCTGTCTCAGTCGTTTGAAACTGTTAAAATAAAAATTTAAATATTTTAAATGCTGTGTTGCCATAGAGTCAGTACCACTGTTAACGTCCAGCCTTAACGACTTCTTGATGCTAAGAGCTGATCGTACAACATGTAGAAGGGTAAGCGACTCTGCCTCTAAACCAGTATTTCTCAACCGCCAGTTCGCGTTAACTTTTCTGCCGGTCCGGTCTGACCACATTCCAATATTCCAATTTTGTACCTTAATAGCAAGTATAAAAACTAACCACTATCACAATTTTAAATATCGCCTAAAAACGAACGTCCACAACTCAGTGACAAAGCAATTACTTTGCTGCTGATTTTTTCTACGACTTTACCTATGGGAGAAAAGCTTTTTAGCTATATCAATCATCAAGAGTCAAGACCAAGCTGAGAAATCGAGTTAATTTCAATGCTCTGCTTCGTCTTTCAGAAAATCATTACAACCGCGTCAAGCACGTATTATAAAAGGGAGACAGCAATAGATTTCTCATTAATTGGAATTCTTCTGATGCGAAATTCCTTTTTTTAAGATTTTTAATGATCACCGAAGTTATTTTGAAAATTTACCGCTCAGCAAGTTTAAACAGGTTGAGAAAGATTGTTTTAAGTGTACTATTGCAACAAAACTAATATTGTATATCGGTTAAAAACTAAAACAAAAAACTTTTTACCGCAAAATTAGCTAATATAGCAAGATGCTGTCACTAAATTAACGCAACGAGATCAGCGTTAACTTACAACTGTCAAAACACTTCCTCAAAAAGCCATCAATCAAATCTACATTACTATTTTTAAACAAAGTTTTGAAAAGACGACCGAACTTTTAAGGCGAGACCAAGAAAGCTACTTTTGGCCAAGATCTTTTAAGAATACACAATAAATCTACCCCACAGTATTCAGCAATACTGTAATTCCGTAGCTGAATCATGACAAGTACTGTATAAAGTATTCACAAATCTCCAGCCTCGCGCTCAGCAATACAAAATAAAAGTAATGTGAACAAGATTGACCCACGTATAACTGGATAAAGGCGCAGCAAAACCAATACTTTTAAAAAACATCAAAAAGCTTTTATATGGTTTAATTGTGCTACCACACAGACACTCGGGCATTCACTTATAAAGGTAAACTAGTGGCAACGCCAAGACGGTATCTATATCCCTTGTAACGATACAAGAGCTGTCAATTATACAATTTTATTCGAATTGTGAATCCAATACTAAAATCACAACGTCACCGATAAAAAAAAAACAAGGACAACTGGGCCATGTGCGATGTTATAGCTTCATCAAATAGTATAAAATGGTCTTCTTGAAAAAAACTTGGCCTCAACTTTACTGAAAAACCAAGCCACTTTAAAATTTAATCAAACAAATTGGAAAAAAGCTTGTAACACTCACCCTAATTTTATTGAAGGCAGTGGCCAAAGTGCCGGTACTGCCTTTTTAGCTTTGAACCCTGTGCGAGTCAACACAGGTTATTGGTTAGCGCAAACATTCAATCTTCAGTGTATACTCCCCAAACGTTTTTAATAGCCAGGTCCCCTCAGCAATGTACGCTCCTTTTATGTAATTCGAAAAAATATTACTGCACTGCATTCTCCAAACAATTTAGTGCCAACTCAATAAAAGAAGCCCAACCTAGAATTGAACTTCTAACCATGCCATCCAGAAGCAGTGACACTAGCCACTGTGTCGATGCAGAAATCGCATAAATTGTGCTTTGTTAAAGATAACCAGTTGACCTGCATTTTCATTCTGTCCTGTATTGAAAACTAGAATATCGCATTCTTAGCTACTAACTGTATTGAAATCTTGCGCAGCTTTCCTTATCAAACTCCAACTATCGCAAACAGCAGTTAACTTATTTCTAAACTCAAATTAACCGAACCTTCACCTAACCATTTGCTGACAAGTTAGTGGTAATTCTATCTTTGTTTAAACAAACAAAGAATTCTAGACGCTTTGTCCACAGGCGCGTAAACATCCCAGCTTGTCTCAGTGCTTCCTGGCTTACAATGAAATCAAAAATAATTTGAGCAGAACCGAAAAAAATAGAAAAAAGCAATGACGTCATCGCCAATCATAAATCACACGATCGTAAATTTTGTGCTATTTTCTCAAGCAGGCTCTGATACTGACAAATAAACCAAATCGTCAACCCAGTGCTGCAACACTTCTGCCTTGCAATGATCTAAAAGTATATAATGGAGATTTCTCCCTCTTGGTTCCGCTGCTTGTGGCAGCACTCGACCGCACCAGTAGCGCAGGTGAATATAGCGTGAACAAAGTTCTATGCACGTGCATATCAACAAGATTTCCCGTGATTAGAGCATTGAAATGCAGGAATTTCTGGCTGCACTTTGCGTTTGATTCCTCGTCGGGTCGTGCAAAACAATAAACAAATTCTCAGCCTTTATTTGACTGGCAATAAAAAGCTGACTCGGTAAACTATCAGTTCAGGGCCGCTAGGAAGACAGACGCCTTCTCTGCAGCAAACACTACACTAGAAGCCGTGTTGCTTTGCAGTGCTACTCGGGAGTCTCCTCACCCGTGCAGCAGTAACCACAGTAATACTGCGTAGCATTGTGAGAGCATGATAACAATAGATTCCGCAGAATATTAACAAAGAAATAGAAGGTATTCATAATGCACATTAGTTGTATCACATTGATCGTTTGTAGCTACCATGACGAGCTACTTGCAGATACAAGTGCTCTATGTTCACTCGCGATACATTAAGAGAAATGATCACATAACTTTTTTCAGCAATCTTGTCTGTCCCGTGCATTACGCATTCGTGGTAGCGCCGAGTAGGTTTAAGACGAAAACGAAATGTCGCATAGTTTCAAGAATTAGGTGTCGAATATCGTTTAACATTTAAAACAACTGTAATGTTCTGCAGGACTGAAAAGCATATAACTCACGGTACAGCCCTCAATAATATCTTTATATTTAGACAGTTCATGGGGGCCAGGGCATGCTGCTGAGAATTCCCAAGTTCCCGACTCAGGACAATTATAAAAATTGAATTTCGCTCCTAAACTGCTAAAGTAATAAGACTGGAACAGTTTAGATGTGGGGTGTCTGTTAAGTATACTTGAGCTACACGGCTAGGACCCTAGCCATTGCAGCAGAGGTGACGAGCCCCAAAGCCTCGGTTCGATTCCAAGTGCAGTCTCGATGATCAGGGGCAGCAAGGGCTGAAAATAGCATTTTGAAATCTTGATCATTTTCCTGAAGCAGGGCGCCTATTTACCATGGCAACAAGAAGCTAAAATTCTATTAACGAAAAGTTGGTTTGCTGTGGTAGTTAATCAGCCTGTAACAGAAGTTGCCAAAGGAAAACAAAACTAGCTTGAACGCAACGTCTGCAGCTGATCGACTTAGAACGATCTAGGGTGAAACAACTCTTTAATTATTATTAAATTTCGAAGATAGCCTATGACAGTAATAAATCAATCGTGTGGTTAAAACTTCTATTTTTGGGGTTAAGTCATTTAAAATGCAACCAATAAATTTGATATTCATTTAAGTATGCGTTGCTTCATCTTAACAATGAGTTCCTTCGATCTATTAATATCTCCTCGTTAGAATATCTAGGAAATACGATGATTAACATTAACTGTAAACAATATAGCAGTTCGTACTAATCCATGCAACGAATGGTCAAGATGATTTGCAAATCCAAACAACATAAAGTTTGCTGTGGCATCTCGATCTTTCGGTCCGGAAAACTTTTCAGTTGCGCATAAAACAACTTGTGTTCGAACCCGCTTCGGAGCAACCAGTACCACTGCCACATTCGATTTCTTTCAAATGGACTGCAAGCAGGAGACACTGGACAACAAACAGCCTGGGTTGTCGTCAACGAACTACACTGTTCAAAGATTGATTAGTAATAAGAAAAAAAAGTAAACAACGGAAGTGCAATGTTTTTCTCGCCACTTTTTGCATGCTGCGAAATTTCGCAGTCTTTCGCAGTGAACGTCAGCTATTACCACGTTTTGTGCAACAAACACTATCACGTTTATTGCGTTCAATCGTAAAAGAATTGAGGTTCTGTGCACGGAATCCCTAGAGGTATTATTGAAGACAATTTCAATTAAATTGGCAAAAAATAAAGCATGTCACCATTTTGGAGTAGGAACCAAGTTATGAACTTCTCGACTAAAACAAACATCTACAATCGACCAAGTTATCTCAGCTAATTATAACAACGGCTGACCAAAAGATAACAACGTTTCTTTCGGAAATCTCTAAGATCTGGTTTATGTTTAAATACTTGTGATCAAACAAACTTCTGGTACAACATCACAATACTAGCTCTTCAAGCGTAATTGTTAGGGACACAATCAAGTTTTGTCAAAAAATTTGACGGACTACAATGGTTGGACTCAAAGTCAGTCGAAAAGTACTTTTGAATTGACCGTTAACTCTATACAGTTTAGCACTTTTCACAGAATCCTACTCTAAAGGGGAAGCTGGACCTCAGCTAAAAAGCGAGAGTTGTAACGACTCAATTACTAACAACATAAACAGCTGCTGCCAAGTGTGATTACGAGTAGTCAAAGATAATACGACATGCACAATACGATGATAATATAGATAATACGACATGCACAATATATACGACAAAAATAATACGACATGCACAATTACACGGAAGACGAGCGTAGAATCTTACTTGCTAAGTTTAGCTCCAATCACTACGCTCTAGCGCCTCCACAGGTTAGCTGAACCGCTATAAGTCGAGTTATGTTGAATAAACTCAAGCTGTAGCTTATTCCAGTTGAATAATTATCTCATCCTTAACTCACCGAAAAACTTTTACAGCTACACATGGAATTAACTAGTTTAAACTAGCCTTGCCCAAGGACACAACAAGCAAGCTGCAGAGTGCTGCTACAAGGCATTTTAGCAGGCGCAATGCAAAAAAATTAGACTTCTCTAAGGAACAACGACGAAGCCTTGTTGAGGTTTGAACGTACGATCGCTGTTGCTATAAACGGAGCGAAGTGTGTGGTGGATTGGATTTCTTTTCAGATCTGTTATTTGCCTTACCCCATCGTTATAACGCACACGCCAAACAACCGGACAATTAATGCTAGCACAAGTTTAATTTAGCTTTGTTTAACACTAAAGTAACAGTGTGAAAAAATGTTGACAGATTTGCTTGTTGGGCAAGGCACGTAACGGAATGCTTAACGGAATATCTCCATCTTTATGTGGCAGACAGGCAGATGGAGCGGAACATCCTACCGTAGTTCATTCATTCATACGTATGAGCTCATGTTCTGTTTGCGCATCTTTCGTCAGACTGGGCCACCACTACGGGTAGACTGCTTGGCCCCACCATCTGTCTGTCATACGAAGATGGAAGCATCCAGTTGAGTGCCTTGCCCAAGGACACAACAAGCAAGCTTGTTGGCTTGTTCTCCACACTATCTCTATGTGCTGAGCGTCAAGCAGGGAAGCTGCGAAAACCACTTTTTAAAGTCTTTTGGTATGACTCGACTTGGGAAATGAATCTCAGGTCTACCGATTGCGAAGCGGACGCTCTAACGACTACGCCATCGCGCCGGTAACCTACCGTAGTGACACGTTTTAACTGAAGACTCGCAAACAGACCATGGGTTTATATATGCATGAATAAATAAACACAAACCTAAAATATCGGCTGGTTTGCCAAAAGCTTTTCGTCACTCATTCATCACTGGAAAGGATTTTTCAAGTTTGCGTAAAGCGTAAGCTTACCATTTGGCGTGAAGGAGTCATTGAACGATAGGTTACAAAAAGCTTTGGCAAAACACCTCTGTTTTAGAGGGGGATCGAACAAGAGCCAAAAACTGCGTGCGAATACAGATGCATTTGTAGAGGTCACAAGTGCAAGTTCCGACCATTCTTCGAGAAAACGTTATTATAAATTCTAATCAGCGCAGTTCTTTTTAAACATAAAAGGTCATTAAATTTGGAACTTCCCTATTCGAGCATTGACATTACACGACCGATGACGTTATATTGGAAGAATCCAGAAAAATCGGAAACACAGCATATAAAGCAGAGTTTATCACACGCTCACGAATCACCGTAATACATGATATCGAGAAATGTGATGTGATACACAAGACAGGGTTTCCATGCAAAAAATGTTTGATAATATCTAAATGCTTTTAAAGCGCCACATTTACCCTATAAGGTGTTGTAAATTCCAGTTTACACAAGCACACTCAACATCCTTTCACTGGAGTACTTCCACATGCATGCGTAGGAGTACTTTACAAGCGCACGCAGGCGTACTCTACGAGCGTAAGCGGAGTACTTGATGCTTCGTAGTTTGCAAGTCGGCGTAAGTTTAAGTTTACGCAACTGAGGAGTAAGTTTTCACAGCTAAGAGCTTAAAACTGCAGCTAAATTCACTAATATATGCGTTTACAGGAATATTTTTATGTTTGAAACTGCTTAAAACTGCAGCTAAATTTACTAATATATGCAATTACAAGAGTCCGTACTGGCGTCAAGTTTTCACGACTAAGAAACGTGAAACTGCAACTAAATTCAATAGTATATACATTTACAGGAAATGCTTACGTTTAACGCAGGCAGCTTTTCTCACATCATTTAACACTACTATTTACTACAAACTGCTACTATCAAATTTCACCACTCTATATATAACTAGAAGGTACGCAAGCAACATTTTATAATTCAGATCATGCATTCCAAAAGTACGTTTTCAACTTTGATTACAGAAAAATTTTTACAGCTATACATATTGTAGAACAATAAACTTGTGTTCAAACCTGCTTCGGAGTTACCAGCACTGCTGGCATAGTACATTTTTATCACAAGCATTGCATTCAAGCAGGTAAACTGCCATTTAAATTACGGTATTTCCGCACAGAGCATCTTTACATTTGAGACAGTGTTATGTTAAGTTTTCGACATTCACAGCAAAACTTGTTGCCGTCACTAAATGCAAGGGTGCTTGAACTATGGGGGAGCCCCCGAGAGCAGCGTATACTGTGTTCTGGCCTCTTTTTAGTCCTAGTTGCACAAAAATTTTTCAATATCACCGCTTGGAAGAACTTAGATGGCCAATCCAATTGAAGCAAATGCAGGAAAATGACCGCTTTTAAAAAATCGATCTCCAAAAAGGTCTTTACGTATTTACGATCTGCAGAGGGGGCGGGTCTCAAGAGATCCAAAACCCCTGCCATAACGTGATTTTCTAAGTTCTTGCGACTGATATTTATGCGGGCAAGACTAGACGTTTGCTGTTAACAAAACTCTTGCACGCTTGTCATAAACCGGATTCCTTTGAACTCGCCTCAAGTGTTTTCGATCAAGTTGAAACTTGATTTATTAATCACTTGCACGACATGAAATAAAAAAACTTTCTTAAATAGATTTTCAACATTCTGGATAGGCTACTAAGCAATTCATTATAAACATTTGATTACCGCTAAATTATAGAAAAAAATTAAAATATTCTTTCGGAAATAATGTTTGGTTTATAAATGTCATTTTACTCCTTTATTTCTATACTAGCCGGCGTCGTCGGCGTCGGCTGGCAGGGGCTCTCCATCAATAATACCGGAGTTTGGTATTTCGGTTCAACCGGCTGCGCCGGCTTCACCCATCGGGCTCTTGTGTGAGCAATAGTGAAAAGTTAATAAATTTTATGCACTTTCACAATTCTTGTACATGAAATTGTGATCATCATATTCTCTTAATCATGACTGGCAATGCTCACAAAGAATCTTGCCACAAATTATCGTTAATACTAGTGAGGGAGCAGAGATTTAAACATAATCAAAACTGATTGTAGTGACAAAATGGTGGTTGCTTTCATAATTGCAGAAATAAGCTTTTTAATGGTAAGCTATTTTGCGATGTGGTGTTGCCCCTTTTGTATTTATATTTGTGGTAATAAGTTCATAATTTGGCCGCGCTATTGGTCTTGTTTCCGGCATAGCGACAGAAGTGGCTATTGTTCTCTCTATATTCAGTTTCAAAAATTGTTGTGGTTATGGTTTTATGTTGATTTTTTCTTAAACTTGGGATTTTATTACAATGCTGTAGAGTATAGACAGAAATACCTACACGCAACATAGCAGCATAAGAAAAAATCCCTGCTTTATAGTATATACGACGGCGTCACCCGAAGAACCCCCATCAGTAACGTCGGGATTGAGAGTATCGGTTCGGCCGGCCAAGCCGGCTTCACCTATCAGGCCCTTGTGTGAAGAGTTACCAAACGTTTATGTGTTTTCTGCACATAAGATTTTCACGACTTTTTGAGTTCCTTTTCCTAAAAGAATATCTCGTTTCAAGTCTGGCTATGCATCAGGTCTATGTGCTCTGTTAATTGCTGACACGAACCCAAGGGAGCCTTGCGTTTTTCGTAGTTTGGAAATAGGGAACACATTTCTGATATGAAGGTATTCTGAAGCAAAATAGCAAGAATGTCTTTTGTGTGCTGCTATTTGACACAGTGACGCATTTTTTTTTTGATTTCCCCTTGAACTTTCTCAAGTCCTCGCTGGCTTCGCATTATGTAGTATCTTCTTTTCTCCCTGCTTGACATGCCCTGGGGAGTTAAAAAGAGTCCTCGGTTTTCCCCAAATGTTTGGTTTGACCCCAGTAGCTCTATAAAGCTATCATAAAGCAAAATACCAACAATATCTTCCATGTGGTGCGATTTGACACAGTGACGTTGTTAATTTTGATTTCCCCTCAAACTTTTTCAAGTCCTTGCTGACTACGCATTATGATTCATATTCGTTTTTCCTTGCTTAAGTAAGCTTTTAGAAGTTAAATAAATCATTGCTTTTTCGAAATTTTCAAGTTTGATCCGGTAGCTCTATAAAGCCATGATGAAGCAAAATAGAAAACATGTTTCTCCCGAGTATGGTGCGATTTTACTCCGGCAGGCATACATCACCTATGCCAATTCAAAACGTATCAACTAATGCAGCTGCGCCAGCTTCACCGTACAAACATTTGTGAGAGCAACAACGAAATGCAGACAGTGACACTGTTTCGACCTATCAGGTCTCTTCAGTGCAGTTGGTGACCAATAAGAAGCTAGAGGCTTTTAATAAAGCATAGCTTAGACCGTCACACTTGCGGGACCTATATACTGGGTCCACTGTAGCGGATGGTCTGCCAACCTCTGCGAAGCCTTATCACTCGTGAATGAGTGGCGGTTGTTGCAGGTCGAAACAGTGTTACTGTCTGCAGTTAGCTAAGTACATCGCTAGCTTCTTGCATTACTACAACAACAAAATGTTTCAGTAAATATAAGCCATAGTTCCTGCACGTGTATGATGTTCTATTGATCAAGACTGGAAGTATTCAAAAAGAAAGAACCATGACACAAACTACCACTCGTAATTTTTAAAAACGTAAGGGGAGTGAAACATAGTCAAAAATGATGGCGTCGCCCAAGTGGTGGTCGTTTTGACTCATAAAGAAATGAGCTGTTAAGTGGTAGGCCTATTTGACGATTTGGTGGGCCCGCTTTCGTGTTACTATTTGTGACATTAAGATTTTTGCCTGCGCTGTTTGCTATAATTCGGCCATATTATGAAAAGGGACCATGCCTTTGCCCTAGGTCACATAACCTATTGCAATAGGCCAGTATTAAGCTCTTTTCATACAAAAACATTTCCTCTTAATCCACTGTTGCAAATTGATGCTATTATTGTTAAATTTTGATCTTTTCCTAAATTTGAGACTTTATTACATTTAACTTTGCCTCTAATACAGACCTCCCTACTGTTAATTGAAGATTAGTGTTTTGTATCGATATCCTAGCAATTACAAACATCAGTAGTGGACTTTACCATTTATGTTCGCTCTCAAAACGATAATGGACAATTTCGCTGCCTGCTCCTGTTTTCACTCTATAGTGGTAAGCATTGTAATGTCACTTAAGATTATGACCTCAAAATACGACTTAAGTCATTAAAAATATGGATCGCTACTTACCACTTTTTCGTTACTGTAGGCGAATTAACATGGACTAACGTCTCTGACTGCGTGTATGTTCCTTGGCCCTGGCATAAACCCTGCCATGCAAAGAGCAAACTAACCCGAAATAAAGCACTCACTGTTGATTTATAGCAATAGCGGATGCCCCCATTAATAATGCCGAGATTAAGAATATCAAATCAGCTGGATGTTACGACAGCCTTGCTTAATTGCAAAGAAAATTGCTTCAACATTTAGATCGTATGTAGCTCGACCCCTACATTTTGTTGGAAACGATAAGAAAGGAACATCTTAATCCCAAAGTTATTTTCCTGGGTGATCACCAAGTGTTTTGCTTGGAGTAAGCTACATACTAAAATTTGTAGACTTCATTTGTCGATGAATCTTTTTGAATGATTTGATGGATAACGCCAAACATCCATGCTATCGAGAAAGAAGAGCCAAAATGTACCAAAGGACTTAGTTTTCCTAGAAATTGCAGTTATGTGAAATGCAGGCACTAAAATTTAGGTGTTTCTAACCGGTAGACTAAATTTCACAAACGATTAGAGACCTCAGAACGATTTAGAGACCATTAGAAACATGATGTACAGGAATCAATTTTTGATCGGCCATTATAAACTAATCTTTAGCCTTAAATTATTGGAGTCACAAATTGCTGGAAAGCAAATTTCCTATGCTTTCAAAGGATAGTAATTGTTAGTACTTCAAGAATAAATAACGTTTTTGTATTAAAATTACCTGTTTTTACTGAGCTTACCACTTTTTGGAGGGTAGAAAGTTACGCCACAAGTCTTAAAGTTCAGTTTTTTCAGTAAAAAACTGATATTAATTGTACATATTACACACTATCGGAATCGCTCTGAAATAACCTTTAATTGTTGGAAAAAGTTTGAAAATCAGTTGAAAATTAGATCGAAAATCAGTTTCTTAGTAAACCAATTTTGCAAAAAGGGTGCAATTTTTGAAAACATCTTGACATTGTGATCTTCGGTAGCGAAGATTTGTGTTAATCGTACGAGATATATTATGTCATCATAGAGCCAGTTTTAACCATGCAAGGGAAAAAGAGAAGAAAAATGTATAACGGGCTTAAAGTGCTTAAATAAAGAATTGCTCGTAGCATAGTCAAATAGGCTTTAATTATTGTAAAGTTGCTTTTATCGAAAGCATCTTATCAATATCTCCTGAAAGAGCGTTTGATCGCGTTTGTGCGATCGGTAGTTTTTGAGAAAAAACAAAAAACAGACCGTGCAATAAATCGTTGATTGTGACGTCATTTTACATCCCAAACAAATAAAAGTTTTTGTAATGAGGAAAGAGGGAGGCTGGTTTTCGTTCAAGCAAAAAGCGGTTGTCCTCCGTCAAGTAATGCAAATCAAAAAAAAGTTTTGATTATGACGTCACCAAGAGTCTTATGACACTCACGTGGGGGTGGCGATCAATCGTGCCAAGTTTGTACCTCTAAACAGTTTCACACGAGCTAAAGCAGACCACACAGATACACGAGACACAGACACACAGAATTGCGCTTTATAGTATAGATTTCTAATGCCTTGGTCTGTGTAGCCACGTTAGATTTAATTATTTTTCTTAATTCGTAACGGCCTCTCATGCAAAGGAAGAAAATTATTAAAACTACAAAACAATTAGTTTAAAGTCCCGCTGATATTGAAATTAAAGTAACAAAATTTAGTTCTAAATTCTAAGTTTCGCAACACACTAAAAGTGACTCAAATTTTAAAGATTTTCTGCCCTTGAAATTTACCAAGTTTCTGAAATTTTTAGAACTATCTGACGCTGTAACAGTTAACGATTAGATGTGGATCTCGTAAGCAGCGTCTACCACAAACCATTTGCTTTTGCAAAAGACGTTGACTAGCAAACTACCTTTAAATTGTAGCATACCCTTTTACTGCCCCAGACTAACGATGTGCATAGCTAGGTGTAAATTAGCAGCTCTCAGCTTTTTACCGCACTAGAGGCAGCTTTATGACTTGCTGTAGGTCATAATCTGACTAAAAGCATTAAATTCAATGAGCTACAACAAATATATACACGCGCGGATAAAAATAAAACTATGCCAACAACAAAAAATGATTTTGCTTTTACCTTTATTTGCTTAATGTCTGCATCTCATTGCTATGTCTGATGTTATTGTCAAACTTCAACTAAATTTAACTTGACAGAACTGATCTTTAGACAGATAATGAGATTGTGAATCAATTGGAGAACTTCGATGCTAACAAGATAGCATCAGCAAGTGGTAAATAGTTGAGAATGAAAAACAAGATGATGATTTCATTCTCATGAAAATTTAATATATTTCTTGCTACAAACTTACAGAAGTCAAGTTAAGTAACCACAATAAAACTTCTACCGACGCACATAAAGCAACTAGCGCTCAGGCCTGTTTGAACGTTGCAAGTACTGCTGGTAGTTCATTTCTACTACAAATAAGTAGAAAAAATTGTCGTAAAGCACATTCATAAGTGCACAGCATCGAAAAAACATTTCCTACTTTTGTTCCCTGGGAACATTGCATTATAAACATTCTTACCTATTAGCTTTTCGATCATTAGCTGACTACATATGGCTTAATCCAGCCAACAAAAGAACTAATTTTCTCTTTACAATATAATCGTTATGACGTCACAGACATCCTTTGTTCTCTCATAACAAAGTTGAGAAGACATTCACAAATCTTTATTCCTCAGCGCTTAAAATGTTAAATAAAAGGTAAAGACTTTAAAACTCGGCTTGCCTGTAAAATTCAAGACAGCCAACGACCTTGATTTCACAGAAAAAAGTTTGAAATTTCTTTAAATCTAGCCACTAAGGTTTTGGGTCTGGTTTAAGTGACTAGTCCTGGCTTTTTCCTTTAATTTGACTGAATTAAAACGAAAATTGTGTCATTTTACCTCTACATGACACTTCTGCTATTGTCCATGCGAAACGCGCCAACATTTTGTTGCGTAGTAACCGGGCAAAAATGACGAAGTGTACAAAGCACTAATCATAACCAACAGATGGCGATTACGCCCTCAGAAAGGGCACTTTGTGGCATTTTCAGCTTGTGGCAAAAATGCACCTCGCCAACAGTGCTTAACTCCGAAGCAGGTCTGAACACAAATCACAATATGAATAACTATGAAGGTGTTCTTGCGGCAGAAAGATTTAACCACGACTTCGCTTACACTTTACAGATTACATATTAAGTTGCTTATTCATGCACAAATGCAGGATAGCAACATGATTAATACTTCCTATATTTCGAATTACATGTCTTAGTATCTATTAATTAATTTACTTCCCATGTTAATATTCATTTTTTTATCCAACAATAGACTGAACTGACTTGAACTGTTTCATCACAATAGCGTATGCTAAAATGCATACAGTATTCACCAATCTATTAAAGCACATAACCAAAATTTTTAATTCTAGTTTTAACCTTTACGACCTCGTCAATAATTTTAAATGACTTGTAATAATAAAAACAAGCTATAAATCATCGTAATTGACAGCTAATGACAAACAATACAATTATATCGTTATTCATTTTACAGCAATATTAGCCTCGTAAACTAGCATTGTGCACTACATATTAACCGTAGCAAAAGTTGATCAGGAGTGCAAAAGTTCAACCTCTACCTCGCCTTTCTGAGAATGGCTATAAAAAAATCAGCTAAAAAGCTTCACTTTTTACATAACTCGTTGGCTTTTTCAGAACTTTCCTTTTTACAAAAAAAATATTTTTTTTGACAGATGCAGCAAGCATACCACGAATGAGGACAACTTGGCAACTTTGACCCAGGTTTCCATCAATGTATTAGTATAATGCCAATGGCTCGCCCGTGGCTCTAACTGTAAGTAGATGAATAATACAGTGCCTTACCTCAAGTTGTCCTGGATTTCTTCGAACAAAGGCCGATAACATGGATCATAAGACCAGCATCTGCAACCGAAGAAAAATTTATCATTTGCAAATACCAATGACAGCTACGCGCAAATCTCACAATAAAGATGACACAAGTTTCATACTAGCATGAAAGGTGCATCGAGCATAACAGAGATTTTGTCCAATTTCCTCTACTTGGATATCACAGTGCTGGAGATAAAAATCCGCAGTAAGAGCAAAACAGGCAACTACGCAGCAGGTCTGGACACGAGCTGTTCAACGAGCTACTTAAAGGTTTTCAATGACAACCTTTACGACTCGCCGGCTAAATTATATTCGATGCAAGAGAAAGTAGTTTTTAGCAATCATATATCGTATTAGCAAATTACATGCTCGAACTAAAAATAAATGTTGACGTAATGGCTTGTTTGTGGCATAATAATGTAATTCAAACGCTGTAACAGAATACTATAGCACTGCACCTGGCTATTTTACTGGTAGAAAGCTATGAATAAGACCTATGCAATTTTATAATTGACGATACGGGAAGTGATTTAATCTGATAGAATTTTGTCCCTAAAAGATCATAAGGTCAGTAAAATACTATCGACAGGATATAGATGATATTTCCTCTCTGACAGGTCACAGTAAGTTAGCATTATCAAACCGCCCACACAATTTTAAAGCACTCGACGTAGTAGTAAAAAATATTATAATTTCGTATTTTTAGGCAGTAGCTTCTAATAAACCACAAATCAAAATCAAGTTCTTAAATCCCACTTATAAACACTATTGTAGCTTAAACGCTAATCAACCTTAAAAAATGCATATATCATGAACTGCTGATGGATGATTACACTACAGTATTCAACTCATTGTACACAAGATAAACCGTGAGTTTGGGAGACTGCAAAGCGACCACATGGTTTTTGAACCGGCAGTCAACCATATCAGTCATTGTGGTCAGGTCAAGTCATAGTTTGAATCCGAAGCGTGAGCTTGAAAAAAAAAACGGTTTCGCTCTGCTGAGTCGCATGCGACGAAACGCTAAACTTGATTTCAATCACAAATTGGCGTTAGGTTTATCGGACCACCCTCATGATTCGTAGCCTTTCACATTCTAGAGCTAATAGAAATCGATAAGCTTATGTATTGGGAAATATGTTTCGAGATTTTAACTGACTATTTCATCACTAGTTCTTCTTCAAATAGAATCAACTGTATTTGAAGAAGAACTAATGATAAGGTTGTATCATAAAATTTCAGAATATATTTTCTGAATACGCATGCTGATTAATTGCTGTTGGCTCTAGATTATGAATGATCCAAGATTAAGAAAGTAATCATTGGGCAAACAAGCTGCCTCAGATATTTTAGATTGCAAACCTTGCACCTAATTGACAAAGCAGCATACGGGCGTAAGGGGCATTAACAATTTATTAAAATGAATATGCCAGGAAACAATAATGAGTATACCACCCAACCAATTAGACGAGACCATCCCTGGACGCGTTT
Organism: Trididemnum clinides; assembly: GCA_963675345.1. Classification (NCBI taxonomy): domain Eukaryota; kingdom Metazoa; phylum Chordata; class Ascidiacea; order Aplousobranchia; family Didemnidae; genus Trididemnum; species Trididemnum clinides. The sequence goes on from OY776306.1 coordinate 22,610,238, forward strand.
CGTCCTTTTGGACTCATCAGCAGGGCCCGTACCGTCACAAGCAAAAGTAACCCACTCATTAACGTTATCCTTAAAAAAAAAATAAATCAAAAAAAATCCAACTAAGCACATGTAGAAGTACTGAGACTTCAACCGACGACATATTGCGTTGCTTAACAGGGCGGGTTGACAAATTGGTTGATTTTGGCTGAATATCCACTGGGAGATCAGTTTACACACTGATCTGAAAAAGCAGATTAAACGCTGCATATAAAGCCTAGCGCCTTGTTTTTGCAATGCCATCACGCTCGCGGCGAGTGCGTTGACAATTCAAAAGGTGAGAGCCGGGCGACCTTTGATAGACGTGTCGAGCAAATCCATGCCAACGAATTTTCACTCTATCTCACTTCGCAGTAAACCGGGCCTCCTAGAGTGAAACGGGCAAATCCATGCCAACCCTTTTCAAGTAGGGAAAAAAAAACTATAGTTTTGAAAATTATAGGCGAAGATATGGAAATTGCAAACCTTGCACCTAATTGACAAAGCAGCATACGGGCGTAAGGGGCATTAACAATTTATTAAAATGAATATGCCAGGAAACAATAATGAGTATACCACCCAACCAATTTAGACGAGACCATCCCTGGACGCGTTTCGTCCTTTTGGACTCATCAGCAGGGCCCGTAAAGCAACGCAACTGGGTTACTTTTGCTTGTGACAGTACGGGCCCTGCTGATGAGTCCAAAAGGACGAAACGCGTTCAGGGATGGTCTCGTCTAATTGGTTGGGTGGTATACTCATTATTGTTTCCTGGCATATTCATTTTAATAAATTGTTAATGCCCCTTACGCCCGTATGCTGCTTTGTCAATTAGGTGCAAGGTTTGCAATTTCCATATCTTCGCCTATAATTTTCATATTTTAGATTCTAGAAGAGTTAAACATTTAAACCAGTTTCGCAGCATCAAACAAAAGCTTAAAAAACAATCATAACTTCTTGAATTATGGTGTTGAACTGTTGGTAAATAGCCCAATGATTCTACATCGCCCAAGGGGCAGTGCCAACAGCACACTAATAAGTACATTTAGTGAATGTTTAGTGGTGTACTGCTAATAAAGTGAAATCAGCAAATATACACCGAATTATTTTTGATTTCAATCGGAATTTCTAATACGAAGTTCATAAAAAAATCGTCTTGCAGGACATTTTTGGAAAAATTCCTCTGATAACCATCGTGTTGCAATAAAACTTTGCGAAGCACTGACGCAAACAAGACGTCATAAAAACGAAATTTAGCAGTTTCGAATATATTCTAAGAAGCAACAGCAGAAAAATGCAGCACATTAGTTTAAAGCTAAGACGGGTTGGCCTGAAACGAAATAAGATCACTCGAAATTAGCAATTGCGACATTCTAAGAAGCATAACGAAACAGTAGAAATCAATCGAAAAAAAGCACGGAGTACATTAATGCGATAATAAGATTTTACATAGTGCTCTTCTGCGCATGACAGTAGGTTAAGATTATGGGCCGAGTAGAAAGAAACATTAAACGGATGCAAAATGGTTGCTTGTAAGAATAGTTGATTTAAGTACGTGCTTTGTATATGAGGTTGTGTTCTGTTTGCAAGCGTTTAGTCGAACTAAGTCATCGCGACAGGCAGACAACGGAAACTGCTCAGTCTTACCACCTGTCTGCTACGCAATGGTATAGGAGTCTTGTAAAGTGCCCTCTGCAATGACACCACAAGAGAACTTGCCGACCTTTCCTCCACCTTGCGCTGAGCGCCAAACAGATAAACCGTAAATACTAATTTTAAGAAGTGCTTGGTTTGCCCTGTGGAGCTTTTGAACATGCAACTGACTGCATTCGAGTCAAAGGCTCTAACTATTAGGTCAACAAGGCTTTTTAGAAACAGTACCGAAAGCCAAGCGAGTTGGTAAGGGATTAGAAATGTAATTGAAATACATTACAAGTATTTCAGTCCACATCTTTCCGGTTACCATTGTTTTTACTATTCAAACCGGCGCTGTTGTGGATTGGTTCAAGCGTCCGCCTTGCAGTCGGTAAACCTGGGTTCAATTCCCTCGTTGAGTCATACTAAAAAACTTTAAACACGGTATTCATAGTTACCCTGCTAGGCGCTCAGCACGAAAGGGATAGCGTGAAGACAAAACCGGCAAGTTCTGTAGTTGTGCCCTTGTGATAAGCACTCAACGAGATACCTTCATCTTTATGCAGCAGACAGGTGAAGGGGCCGAGCACTCCATCAGTCTCGGGGGGGGGGGGGCGTAATCTGACTAAAGACGTGCAAACAGAGCATAAGCTCTCACACATGAATGAATGAAAAAACTACATCGATACCACCAAGGCTTACCTAAGCATTAACTCGTAAAGTAGCGGGTGGCAGTTGCTTGGCATCGGAAGTCGTTCCCCGCTTTCAATCTTTCCTATGACGTCATTGTTTTTGACCCCCTGAAAAGGCTTGACTCCCATCATCAATATTTCCCAACAGCAAACGCCTGAAAAAAAACTAGTGTGGTTAGAATTGGTTTCAGAGGAAGCGAACCTTTCGATCGTTGCGCCAGAACGACACAATTGCCATCAATGACAACTGCAACAGCGGTGACGAGTTCCTGGCTGACAGAAATTAATCTCTTGAAGCTACTCTTCAACTACTATAGCGTGGGCTGCACGGTAGAGATGCTCTTGGCAGAAGCACTTCACCGCAAATCGCTGTATTAATTGCACTGTTGGTGGTAGAAAGGCATTGTGCGAACAGAAGTTGCAATGGTAAATTCCAGCCGCAGTAAAGGGAGTTTGCGGCATGTAATTGCCCAAAATAACGTTAAAGTGCGAAGGTCAAATCCAAAACAATTTCAACTATGTCCACAAGACACCTAACGCTGGTAAAGATAGCCTAGCTTCATGATCATTTTTCGGCAGCCCTATGAACAAAATTACCACTGTCGAAAATGCATTGTTAGCGCCACATAGCGGCGACAGAACTACATCACGTGACTTTGATTTAAAAAATTAACCGATGCATTTTTTTTAGCAACCGAAATAGTATGGAAGCAGAAAATGCTACGCAAACAGCATTACATCCCTCACTTATATATTGCCTTTACTTAACACTAGTTTGTAGCGACACCTAGTTTTTGCTTGTCAAAACGGTGTTATGATAGGTTCAGTTGCAAATCAGGCTACGAAGTTATAGCAGGTTTCCGTACAAACACGTTTGGAAAATTCAACTTACCAAACATCCACACATCAGTTGCTGTCGTAAAGCGGCGGAAGTTGATCGATTCTGGAGCCATCCACTTAATAGGAAGCTTGCCTTTGGAAGCTGAACGAAGAATTCGCTTGATTAGCGCAGAGATAGCAAGAGCCGAACTGCCGCCAGTTGGTAATGCACCCTTGGGTCGCAAGCGTAGGCTGATTGCAAGTTCAAAGCCAGCGCAGTTTCTGGGTGGTTTTGCAGTTTCCTCAGCTTGGTTACACTGCTTGTGATAGAAATGCATTGCACCAGCAGTACTGGCAACTCCACAGGAAGTCTGAACACAAGCTGTCTCACAAATAACTACATATATAACAAAACCACTTTCCATACAGTAGCTGTCAGATAGTTTAACACACCCGTGTAATAATTCTGGTCTTCCATAAACCGCGAGAGACCAAAATCTCCCAGTTTAATGCAGTCCGGTTGAGCTATCAATATATTTCGAGCGGCCACATCTCTGAAACAGAAAATGCGAATCAACACAACGTTCAGCAGAATGCCAACTTGACAAAATCAAAAATCAATCCTCGCTCCGCATCCGACCCGAGACATATTTCATCTCGTTATGTTCCGCCGTCGACTCTTTGCGCGATACCCTTCTATCACAACCTCTGCTCCAAAAGGCGACCTTTGGTACCCAGCCTTGGAGGTGGGCTGGCAGTCACCAGCTGGTTGGTTGGTTCACCTCTCCTCTTCCTTGGGATGGAGGTATAGCGCGAACAGCAATCCAGATTCACGCCATCAACCTAATTGAATTAGGCTAGGGGAAAAGTGGAAGCCCATTTCGAACCAGTCATGAATGCTAATTGCCGACTGGTAGCCTCACAACCAACAAGGCGGACTGCCATTGGTGGGTACCCAAAAGTCGCCTCTTACGACATGCTGGGTGAGCAGCTTCACTATTCTAACCCGGTGAAGCACGGGCAGTCACCAGTTCGCATGCATGATTGGTTCAAAGTGACCTGCCTCTTTGCCCTGCTTGAATTTTGCCTGGATTTACTGTGTGAACATGAATACCGTTTCATGCCGTGCCTACATGTTAAGATCAGGGGCAAATATAACCATTGGTTAAGACCGTGGTACTTTATGGTCTCCTGCCATATTGCATGTCAAAAAGTGGATCGGGTGAAAACAAAAGCTGGGACGAAAAAATTTACCTGTGTACGAACTTCTTCTTTTCCAAATAGCAAAGCGCTTGACTCAACTGGTAGCAATAGGTTATCAATGACGTAAGGCCAAGGCTTTGTTTGTTTGCTTGTAAGTAAGAGCGCATCTGTAACAAAAAAGTCACTGTAAAATCATGAGCAAAAAAGCACTCCAATAAGTGGCACGAAAGTCGTGTTTTGGAATAAAGGCGCAACATTATTAATAACAGGCATGACTAAACGCCATATATGCATATCACAAATCGGCAATGGTAACTGCTTTTATCCTGAAAGCAGCATTACATTGGTATGAAGCGGAACTTCCACACTTACAAGACAAGCAGCAGGAACAAAGTGATTGAGTTTGAACAGTGTTTCTCAAACAATGGTTCGCAAGCATATTATGCGTCTACAAAAGTCAATTTCAAAAAGTTCATCGCTCTCATTCCCCCAAAAAGTCTACAAGGTGAGAAGAGACAAAACATATCGATCTTCAAAAACATTTTAAAAAGTCAGTGTATTGAATACGGGCCAAACAATTGCTTTCACAGAGTTGATCTCCACGTAAAAATAGCTTGACAAATGACAAATATATTGCCATATTCATGCACATTACGTGGGTCCACTGTCAAGACGCCAAGCAATGCTGGTTAAGGGAAGTGGTGGCCGTAGTGAACAAATCATATATATGACCAATAGCTTAAAGATGACATAGTTCTGGAATTAAAACTTATTTAAGTACCACTGGTTCTTGTCAGAAAATGGTTTAAATTTCGAAGCTCACTTCATAACCAAAGGCGATGCAAAAAATAAACAGCGGTAAACATCGACTGCTTTAACGTCAAATCTGATATACGAGTGGATGTGGTTGATGCTTGATTTTATGTCCTTTTTCTCAAGTTTAAACGTGCTGATTCAGTGCATATCTACCAAAACACACTCGCTTTTGGACCAGATTTCTTTCTGCAAAGAGATATAACATAAATCTGCATCTCTACCTCTCCGTATTTGCAGTATTCCATGACAATCCACACAGGATGATCGGTGCACACTCCGATCAATTTGACAATATGAGGATGATCGAATAAACGCATTGTGTCTAAAAACAAAGGATCGTTTAACTAGTCAGTTTGCATATCAACTTCACGACGACTATTTTCCTCTTCCTTGAATATACGCAAGATGTAATGCAGAACAGTGCTACTCAAACTTTTAAATACTGTGTAGCGACAGCGCACTTTCCGTTATTCAGCGTACCAGTACCATATTTCAAAAAGAAAAACAGACAATACCAACTGACTGTGTTGAACTATTTGCAGCTACAGTAGCTTACTTTGACTCAATCGAAATCACAGCAGAAGCAGCCAGGGTCAGGATTTTAGGAATCGTATCCGCATCGATTTTAGAAGAAATTTAGGTTTAGGATTGCATGAAGAGTGCGATTTTTCAAGTACGGAGTGAGTTAGAAGCAATCGGGCAGTCAAAACTACACAAGATATAAATGACTGCCCGGTTACGTCTGACTCACTCTGTATATTAGCATCAGGAATGGGAAATACTACTACGGTCAATTCTACAGTGAGTGCACATAAATGTAAAACACACAGTAAAAAATTATAAAGTTATTTTTTTGGAGTCGAAACAGGATTAAGATTCCATTTTTTGTGCATCTCAGAAGCTATATTAGTATTCAGAAGTTGTGTGTTTGGATCAGGATTAGTTTTGGACCCTAATATCGACGACTACGTCCCCCTGTGAATTATAGCATGCGCCTGTTTCACCACGAAAGCAAAAAGTTATTACAGTTTCGAGCGCAGTGTTGCCGATATCTTTGAAGTTTCGTACTAACCTCAATAATTTCAAGCAAAATTAAGAAAACAACTAGGACATGCTGCAAAAACGATTGGGGGTGCTGCAGCACCTCAGCATAATCATATAAGCCGCCCCTAACCTTACTGCTGAAATAAAAAGTATCCACAGTCGCGATATAAAATCGCGATACTGCGCATTGATCGATTTAGTGAGAAACAGCCCGCGAACAGGCAGCGGTAGGCGTACAACGGTTTGAGTAGCATTGATATAGAACCAAACTTTACATCGCAAACTTAATCAAGCAAACACAAACATGGTGATTGAGTTTGGAGGCGGCCGCAGTTATTTAACCAATCACAAATGCAGACTAGCAGTCCATCAACACAGCGCAACGCAATCGTTGGTTGCCTGCGATATCCCTGGCATCTTGAATGAGTGAGTACTCAACCCTTACCTAGCACTGAACTTGTATCATGTCACTGTTGCTGTTCTTACTAATCGATGCAGCATTAACTTCCTTTCAAAGATAGACCTCGATCACAACAAATTTGGGATCGCTTAACTCCAAACTGATCTACTATGACACCCCAATATTTTTTACTTGCCGGACAAAGTCATCATTATCAACACTTAATCTTCCATCTGCTAGCAGAATACTGCTAGCATTAAAGAGGAAAACTTCCATAACAGCCAATCGAATAGGAAATTTAGTCTCGTGACTCACGTGCTTCCTCAAGTAGCCTATCAGCGGGTCCCATGTTGTCTTGACTTTGAAACTTGCAAGTTTTAATGGCGACCGGTAGTTCCGTGCCGTCTCGAGTCCTGAAACAAGAAAAAAGTTGAATTCGAAACCACGTTTGAAAAACTTGAAAAGATGCCCTGCAACATAATCTTATTTCGTTGGATTGGCTGGCGGTTCAAAGTCGTGGCCGTCACAATATCTACATTTCGACGACCGAGCCAGACACGACATTGCGATATGCAACGCATGCTTAGTTGTTACTATTTCCCCAGCTTGGTGGCAGTGCTTGTCATAGAAATGCACTGTGCCAGCACTATTGATAACTCCGAAGCAGGCCCGAACAAAAGTTGTTCTGCGTGCAGGCCAGCCGATATGATTATAGGCTATCTTGCGGCAAAAGAATAAAGGAAAGAAAAAAATAATTGAGTTAATAGTACAACTCACGTATAGATGCCTTTGTGAACGTCTCCAAACTGTCCTTCCCCTACCGTTGTAACCACAGCAATGCGCTCACGTGATATCTCGTAATCAAAACCTGTTTGAAGAGTGTAATTTTTACAAAGCGCTTTGGGGTGGCACAGCTGTGGCAGTACTTACGTTTCGGCATGTTGTAGAGGTCCTCTTCAGTAATTTCGGCATAGTCGTCGGTTTCTGTAAAAGGTTTTTTGTCGTTAGTAGTCATTTGTGAATCTGTTTGCTTGGGAGTTCTATTTTTGCGCACGACACTATACTGAGGCATCTCAGACTCACAAGGAGTCAGGTTCGACGCTGTAACAGGAATGCTCTGGGACTTGTAGAACTGAACTGGGTCGACGAACTGATTGCTACTTCGATCAATAATAGTCGTTTGTTTGTCAACTAATACGCAGGCTGGGCTTTCACAACTAGACGAGCGGCTTCTGGCAGTTTCTGATGTAGCTTCAAGTTTCTGTATATCTAACGAGGTATCGAAGTTGTGGAGCATTAAATCAAGCTCCAGGATCCGTTCTTCCTCAGTACGAGTATCCTCCTCCGTCTTAGGCCTGTACCGGGAGAGAGTGGATGCGTGATACTCCTCCTGAGGACCATGATGCGGTCCGACTTTAATAGCAACAGTTGGTCGCCCAATGGTGCCGATCCTTCGTCCAGGGGCAGACTCATGCTTTGAAGACTGGTGTATAAAAGGGGAGGGAGCAACTACGGGGCTACACGCAGCAGAGGTATCACATGCCACTGCATTAACTGAGGCTGTGAGGTGAGAGTCATTTTTTGCTGCGAATCCAAAGTCAGTCCCAGCTTTCAAAACGGTAGGAGACCGTTGGAAAGTAGGAGAAGAAGGAACGGATCCTAACTTAGGAGCAAGAGGCACAGTAAAGGGCGGATTTAAGTTTTTGGAACTGGCTTGATCATTGAGATCACTGATGTAAGAGTAGGGGTCTTCTACGACTCCGGAAGAGGCTTTCTGAATTGGAAAAGGAGGTAAAGGAGAAGTTTGCATAAAAACTTGTTCAATCTGCGGGTTGTTTTGAAGATTGGCATGCGACAATTTTCCTTTCAACAAACCAACTTTTCGTTTCAAACTGCCTGTATGCTTATTGGACTTAGGTGGCTTAGCGTCGTTTAACGGGTTAATCAAAACCTTTTTTTCGCTGCAAAACGTTATCGAGGGTGAGATCCTTTCAGATCGAGATAGATCATTTAAAGAATTATGCTTCACGATTTTATTTTCTTCATTATTTGCAGTAAATGCAGGTAGCTCGGCGTATATGTTCTCTTCTTCAGCAGTTGACTGCAAGATGTTGTCATCAGAGTGCGATTTGCTCGGCACTTTGGGTAAGCTTCGTTGCTTAAATCGCCGACGGTCCAAACTGCAGAAAATGGAGCTCGGCGGTCTCGTTTTCCGCTGCGGCAACGCGCTGTCGTCTTTCGCCACATCAATAACAAGAGCAGGGATCGATTTGCTGTCTGTGTTATTGGAGCCAAAGTCTCGACTTCGAGTACTGGAGCGGCTTTGCGTTAGTCGCTGGCTTCCATAATCCATGCCGCCCATCGGTGTGTATATCGAAGCAGACCCTCTGTCATAACTAGAGGTATCACTGAAGAATCCACTGTCTCGTTTTACAACCACATCCGATTGAGTGCTGTCAATGCTGTGATTGCGCCTAGTATGGCTGGCTTCCGTGTTGCCGAGGGCTAATGACGGACTTTTAATATCAACATAAGTGTCTTCTATATCAGCAGTCGACTTCCAGTGACGGTTTAAGTTCGTTTTTTTAATGCTGTTGCTTGGATTTAACATTGCAGAGTTTGTTTGCGGCCAGCCATCAACATTTTTAGCACCCTCTTTCTCTAGGCTGTCGTCAAAGGCATCTGTATCGTCATAGACAACAAACAGGGGTGTTTCATCCTCAACAATGTCATCAAGTGACTTGCATGCTCTGCGACGCTCAGAATTCCTGCATCGACTTAAATGTACTTGAGTGTGACCTGGTACACGTTTAACATTCATTTCACAAACAAACAAAAACTAGCTGCTGCAAAAATGAATTTACTCCGTGAAACAGAGGAAAGGCAAATAATGTCTTAACCTCTATGGTAGTGAACTAAGATCCCTTACCAACTGCACAATGTTCTGATTGACCGATTGGCCCACGAAGATTTTAAAAAAGTAAGTAAATCAAAATAAAATTACGTGGAGCAGGGATGTAGCCGGCCAACAATTTCGGTGAGAGGGAGAGGATTTCGGGGGTTACTTTTTAGAGAACCCACAGAATTGCGCTCAGAAGCTTAGCCGCAAACAATACTGTTTTGGGGGAGCGATTTATCTCCCTGCCCCTCCACACTACACTCTTTCCAAAGGTTTAAAACACCTCAAGTTGTAAACATAGTACTACTAAAAGTAGCCTTCTGTCTTCCACCTGCAGATCACACTCTAATAACTGTTTTCTATTACCGGTAATTATTACTAATGCTCATTAAGAGCTTTGCTCATTACGAGCGTTGATAACTACCTCGTTTACACGCTCCTAACCCCAAATCGGGGCAGATTCTATTCCAACAACAATAGATGTCACAATTAGCAAAATCAACTTTTTTTTTAGAACAAAATCGTAAGCTGACTTTAGGATTGGGTATTTACCGCTGACTCTTTTATTAAACCCAACAAAGACTTAACTTTGTGCTCAGGCTGTCCGTCTATTATTGCATCAAACTAAAAATAACTGGCAGCCTAAAAGCATTAAAATCAATTTGAAATTTCATAAGTTATGATGTTCACCTAAACCTTATCTACCTTCTATACTAATCTCCACTCTTGCAGGTCTAAAGCATGTAAAACTGTTCTAAGACTGGAGATCAATTAGTGCTATGACTATTGGTTCTTTAACAGCAATATCCTTAGAAAATTAAACGCGATATGTCACGACTAGATTCGTTAGAAAGATTAAAATAAAGTGAAAGGGTTTAAAAAAGTTAAAGGAAGACATCAATTCACGGAACTTTGTATTCAAGACTGTAAGTATGTAATTCAAAAGTCAATAGCTTCCCCATGCTCAGCAAAACAGATTTTCACTTGCATATCGTAAAGCGTGCATTTGAGTATTTTTATTTAAGATTATGATGCTGTGAAAGTTTTCAAATTAAAACACTTAAGGACAAGCGTGTGGAGTATGTCGTCGCGCTAGTAATGGCTCCGTGATCAGCCCGTTGAAATGAATCGCACTTTTCTTTAAACATGATTGAGTACAAATAGTTTCATATAACATTTTCCTCATTATTGCACTTCCTTAACGCCAAACAGAATTGCGAATATCATTTTTAAAGCGTTTTTAGAATTAACTCCGGTACACACTTCTTTTATTAAGTTCTGGTTTAAGGGCAAATGATAGAGCAATGTAATAAGATAACACAAATTCATCAACGCCACCACTGAAAAAATGAAGCACTTTTTCAAAAAATAATGCAACCATGTAAAATATCTCTGACCAGGGACGACCCTCTGGTAATTCGCGTCCTCATAAAAAGCGGAACACGAGTCATTTTTCAAACTCCAGCGATTTTTTTTTAATTTTAAAGCAATTTATTTAGCTATTCCCGAAGCTTTAATTTTAGATGGTAAAGCTTTCCGAAAAAAAACCAACAAAAAATTAAATCCAGTCGGTACTTACAAGCAAATGCACCGATGCAGTGGCTATATCGTTACAACATACAATCGACAGCTTTCTAACATAACACAGCGATCATGCATAGGTTTCCTTTCCACGCAAAACCCATTGTCATGCGAGTCAGCAAAAAAGGAAAAAAAAGTCAGCCGATATGATGTCATATCAGTCAAAAAACCTAGCCGGGTTACTAGGTGTTTAAACTACAAGTGAATTTGTTCCGGGGGCACATCATTTGAAGCGAGGAGTTGCATCAGGGTGCCCCAGTGGTACTGAGCCGATGATTTTCACTTCCTACTTCAAATTTAAAATCATTTCATTAACATTAAGTGACTACAAGCGTTACAAAATACGTTAGAGTGGGTTATATAACCGAATTGATGAAATAAAACTTTTCATAATTTAAGTCTTCAGTGATCAGTAGTTATAGCACAGAATGTGAGTTCACGAAACTATATTTAGCTCTTTTCGTGAATTAGTCTTTAGCGATCAGTAGATTTGGTACAAAATATTTAATTTAAAGACACTATACTTAGCTCTCTTTATATATTAGTCTTAAGTGATTAGTAGCTATGGCACAAAACATTCAAGATTGTGGAGAGCATCTGCTATTCCAGTATCACATTTTAACTCATGCCGTTCACAGCTCTCGTAGTTTGGCCGCTAAACCCAAAGATCAAGTTTTGAGGACCTCTAGATTTGCTTACCTTTGCCCTGAGCTCTCCCAAAACCCGGAAAATATTATCACCAATTTCAGTTGGCTTGCAAACAAATTATCACAAGATGTTTTCTAATAGAAAAAAGGTAAATTCTATCTTTTCACCCTTTAGCCTTAGCCAATTTGAACCGTAGCAGGCTTTGGTTATTTGCGCCTGTGCGTCACCAACAATTTTCCAGCTAATTCAAGCTAGCTGTAGATTAAATTGCATTAAACTTTTTATTATTGTTCTAAACATAGAAATTATTTAAAAAGTATGCGTCTAAGCTGGGCATTGATTAAGTCTTTAAGCCAAAGCTTGAATTCTTTGGCACTAGGCCAACACAATGGGCTTATTTGTCTTCGAGTTTTAGACCATGCAGTTATATGCAAATATATCACAATAACATATTGAGAACTTCAGATATTACACTGCTATGAACATATCATAACCCCAAAATAAATTTAGCCTCAGTTCTACCTAGCAGGAACTAATGTTCTAGAAAATCAATTCTGAGAGAAGAGAAAGTCCTGTCACTCTTTGTCAAAATACTTATGTAATTAAAAGAAAAACAGTAAAAGACTACTTTTAGATTACCCTGAAATGTCAAATAACGGCCTAAAATTAAACTGTTATTGCCAACCTGATTGCAGAATTTTTACCAAAAGTCCACGCTGGAATATCAAGAAATAGTCCCAGATTTCCACTAATAGTAAAACCTGCTTTTAACTGAATTCTTGTGACGCTTTTTTGAATTTTAATAATTCTAGCAAGACTTAAGAATAAAAGGCGGTATTTCTAACACTTTAAACCTTCTGGTGGCTGCTGACATGGCTGTTCTTGAAGTAATGCAAGAAGCCAGCGATGCACTTTGAGCAATTTTGAGTACTGACAGACCATCCACTACGATGAATTTAGTATACGTTCCACAAGTGTGACGGCCTAAGGTATGCTCTATCCTTTAGCTTCTTGTGAGTGACGTCAGTGACTCACTTCACCTCTTCACTCTATTTCTGACGGATTCTCTTAAAGAGTGTCAGACGAAAAGCTTCGAGAATGAATACTCTACTTTCTGCGATGACTTTTTTCCGATCTCGATATGTCATTATTACCGCGTCAGCTCGAGGCAAAGTTAAAGTTAATAAAGGTCATGACATCATAAAAATTCTACCGAAATTCGAAAATATGTTCTTTGTTCTTTTCTCTTGTCTTTTACAAAACAAAAACCCCTTTTTTGCAAGCCAGGAAAAGTTTTTTGTATAGCAAACCAGGAAAATTGTTTTCTTGTTTATATGTATGGCTCAAGTACCTGCCGTCGATATCAAAATGTGTACAAAGCAAAAACAAGAAGTTTACAACGTGGAAGTTTAACGCCATACATCGCTGGCATCAGACTTGCAACCACAAGTTGCGAGTTCAGTGACGGTGTAGTTTATGCGCTGTTGCTTCCTCGAAAAAAGCACTGCACGGCAATTGCCCTTATTGGATTTGTGGTAGAAATGCACTGTGCCAGCTCTACCGGCAACTCCGAAGCAGGTCTGAACACAGCGTTGTTCTTTGTGTAACGGTGTTCATGTGCCTGTGAACAAAGAATAAAAACATGTAAGTTTATGACGTAACGATTTTGACCGTTACGCTGCCAACCGTTAGCGAAAGAGATGTTGGAGCGGGACGTCCGGTCAACGCGGTGCAAATACACTGGCGTAATCGCAAATGGGAAGTGACGTCATTTTACGTCACCACTCCCAATTGTGCAACCAAACCGAGTTAAGATCATGTCATAGCATCTTTGGCTGCACCGAATGAGATTCTTGTGTGGGGTAAACCTCGTCATGTTGTACATTTTTTTATATTTATTTTCAGCTGGTATAGAAACAGAGAGAAGTTCTTACTCCAACAAGATGCTGCCACCTCTACAGCAAACGCAACACAAGTAGCTGCGTCTCTTAAACTAATAAATACCAGAAGAAACCAGTTTGCTTGACAGCCTTAACAAGTTGGCCCACTTAGTCTGAATAGAAATCTTGACAGCACTCTACTTCAAATGAACTTTTCTTATTTAATGCCTCTAGGTAAGCCTTAGGGAGTTGCCTGGTGCCTGAAGCTCCACGGGCCCCCGACAATCCTTCAGCAAGTACGTGGGTTAAGTACACACGTCAATGTAATAATGCTCGGTTGATTTTGTAACTAAAATTGTTTTCTTAGAAGTCTGACCATTGAGGCGATGTAATAGTTTTAAAAGAGTACTAACTATTGAAAATCTCTTACGCCAATAGCGAACGGAATAAAAGCAGTATTTCATCCACGAAGTGCCGCAGTTAAGTTCTGTGATACAGGTTTTCAACGGAATAGGTTTAGCCATATCGCTACTGCACAAAGGTTCTAATTAAAATTACGAAAAAAAAAGTCATTGCGCTGTACGTTGTTTTGCCTTTATTACGTTTTTTCAACGTCATTGACATAGCGTAAGTTTACAACTAACCTAATCAGTAAATCACCTGCTTTTGCATGAGACTAAAATATTCTAAAAAAGATAAGTGCCAGTGTAGAATGATTCAAACTAGGTCTGCTTCAGTTTGTTACGCTCCATAATCATTGAATCTTAAAGAATAAAACTTACCAGACATCAATGCAGGGATGGGCAACTGGCGTTTACTGTAGCCACCGATTCGCTTTTCAATATCCAGTAATTTTGTTTAAAAAATCTTTCATTAACTATTGTCGAAAGCTTAATTTTATGTGCAAACTTTAAAAATGCCTTCCGTGGCGCCGAACTCGTGTTTCTCCATTTTATTTTTTAATTTTGGATTATTTCATTAACATTTAGTGATCACAAGCGTAACGAAATGCGTTTGCATATGATGCGTAATGAAATAGTCAATTTACGTCATTTTTTGCCACGTTTCGCGGGCTCACCCGCGCTGATTTCGTGCATATCTACCACTCAATGGCATAGGCAGAAAATTTTCAGGGGAAGGGTTTTGTTTTCTTTCATTAAGAATGGCAATAACGCGATTAATCTAGGGGGGTCCGGGGACGTGCTCCAGCGGAAAAATTTTAAATTACACTAAAAAATAAGCATTTTCTTCCTCCTTTCTAGAACAAGTTATAAGCAAATGGCCGCATGAATTTTTTAAATAAGTTAAAAAATTGTATACCTACGGTATTTGTGGGGTGGATTAACACCCAACCCAGGGCGTACGCCACTGCTACAGCTACACATTCGCTTTCGAACAAGACTTTATGCTGGAGCAACTTAGCACTTTAAATTCCAATGCCCTTCCTGCAGAATATTAATGGTGCTTTCAAAGAATTTGAACTCTAGACCTTTTGATCCGAAGCCAGCAACAATTACCATTACACAATGGCGGTTACAGTGCATCGCCAAATAGATGTAACAAAACAATTAATGATTATTAACTATGGCACAGGTTAAAAAAGTGTGTGATTAAAGAGTACTTTGCATTCCAATACCCAATGAAAACTCACAGCTACCTCAACTCCTGTCTTTTATCATTAAATATTGCAAAGAACCTTTTCTAAATGTATCCTCAGAATCATTAAAAACAAACTTTATCACAATAGATAACAGCAAGTCGGCTTTCAACTAATCACCCAGTTTTTTGGAATTTGAAAATATTTCAACACAAAACTAATTTTTTACCTTTAATTAATCTTTATTATAATAAACCACAAGAGTGTCAACACCATGCTCCTATTTATATCTTTGATAATGAACTAATTTTCTTCCTAAACTGCATTACCAGAACTAACTTCTTGCACCGCATAAGTCTGACTTCGCAAATGAGATACATCTAATCAAATGCTTTGGAATTATATTTTGATAATATTCAAACACAAAACAAAATTGTAATTGGAAATCCCGTATAAAATTGTTTCGCAGAAAACAAAATCAGCCAATGCGGTGAATCCATTACTAATCACCATTTGCATCAGCCTTCGTAATATACAGGCTATTGATAGCAAAAACTTACCGGAGTTAATTCCTTTTGGAATTTCTCTCCGTGACAAGCTCCGAACCGGGTTTGCTTCCACGGTAGCGTCGTCATCTCCAGTGGCAGGAGTGGGTGGAAGTTCGCGCTTGTTCAGCTACAACAAATGTATTAAGTCATTTGATAATAAATCTGCAGGGCAGGTCGGCCGTCAAAAAATCCGGTTAGTCGGAGTGGTTGCACAATTAAAACATTCAATGCGATCCAATAGACAGAGAGCAAAGGCGATTGAGTAATCTAGATGGTTTGTAAACCAAAACAACGAACGAGTGAAACCTGCATCAATCAACAGCCGCCTCAACGTGGTGGTGCGGTCCCTGACCCCGTTTGGGTTGGGTCAAAATGGCTGTTGGCCTTTCCAAGGGTCCCAGTTACCCCGGGCACGCCTCTTCATTTTTTCGCTATGCTGCCCCCTGAACGACCGCAGAAGGGCAGCACACAGCTTCTTTAAAATCGGTCGCCTGTTTTCTCTTTTTCTTTTCTCCTGCCCTTCTTCGTCTCCTCGTCCTTCTCTTTCTCTTGATGAGCGGTAACGTTCATCCAAACCCTGGCCCTATCTTTCTGTGTGCACTGGAAATGTGACCTGGCGGGGCAAGTCAGTGCAATGCTGCACTTGCTCTAAATGGGTCCATCTAAGGTGCTCACAACTTTCCCTTTCCAAATTCAGAGCTCTTGGCAGCTCTCACTCTTGGAGCTTCCCCCCCTGCCGTAACACTGTGACTCCCTCCTCGGACTTCTCCGACATGTATACCTCCCCTGTACAATCTGGCCCCACCCTCTGCTAATGCTGCACTCTTGCCCCACCCTCGTCTACAGACTTCTTATCCCCCATCTACCCATTTTGTATCTTCTCCCTCTGCCCCCTCACTACCGTCCCTTGCTCCTGGCTGTCCTTCTGCGCCTCCTGCCTCCTCTCCCCGGACTCTCTCAGGGTTCTTCAATGGAATGCTGGAGGTCTTTGAGCCAGGAGCACTGAACTACTTCACTTTCTCTCGTCCCATCCTGTCGACCTTATCTGCACCCAGGAGTCCAATCTTAACTCATCTTCCTCTTTCCAGATTTCTGGATTCTCTGCTCTGCATTCTGATCGCACCCACTCCCGGTCTGGCATTCTCTCTCCTGATGCCACCCACGCTAGCGGCGACGTTGTCATTTTTGTCAGACAGGGCCTATCCTTTTCTGAACTTTCTACCTCCTCTCTTTCTTTGCTCGATCCCTACTCTGATTATGTAGGGGTCAACATCTCTCATAACAACTCTTCGCCCTCTTTTCTTAATGTGTACCCCCCCCCCCACTATTCGCTCCTCCCCGTCGGATGGCAGAACCGATTCCTTCTCTCCTTCCATTCATCCCTCCTCCAGAAATCTCTTCATTCTGGGAGACTTCAATTGCCATCACCCCCTCTGGGTCTCAAGAGGTACTTCCAACCCCTGCGGGGAGGAAGCATTCGACTGGGTCATCTCCTCTGACCTCCTCCCCCTCAATGACCCCGACACACCCACCCTTCTCCATCGCTCCTATGGCAGTCGCTCCTCTCCTGACATCTCCCTTGCTCCCTCCTCTTTTGCCTTTTTTTGCTCCTGGGAGGTGTTTCAGGACCTGGGTTTTGACCACCAACCAATTCTTCTATCCGTCCCTCTCTCTTCGGCCAATCGCCCCAACGAGCGTCCCCCTTCCTTCAATTTTCAGAAAGCTCGCTGGGATGGCTTTGCCTCCTACTTTGACTCTCACTGTTCTTCTGCAGAGGAATACTCGTCTCTTTCTCTTTCCTCTGCTGCTGCTCTCTTTACCTCTCTGGCAATGAATGCGGCCAAATCTTCCATTGCTTTCGGCCACATCAAACGCCATCCTAAAGCCTGGTGGTCTCCTGAGGTGGAAAGTGCGGTTAGTGAAAGACGCAAGACTTTCGCTGCCGCTCACAGAAGTGATGAAGACCGCCAGGCTTACATCTCCGCTTCTCGACGCGCCTCGTCAGTCATCGCCAAGGCCAAGGCTGAGGCATGGCAGACGACTTGCTCTTCTCTTTCACCTAAATCTAACCCTATATCTGTGCACTCTCTTCTTCGCTCTATCGCTGGTTCTCCTTCCTCGTCTTCCTCCTCTCCTAACTTTCCTAACTGTTCTTCCAGGGAATCGGCTTCGGTTTATGCCGATTACCTGCGATCCCACTTTTCCGTTTCTCAGCCAAAGGCCCTGCGTAGCAGATCCAGAGGCTACCTCACTGAGCTCCGCCGAGCTACGTGCCCTGAGGTGTCTCACTAGTCCTTTTGCTCTCCTTTCTCTTCCGCTGAATTTCTTGCGGCTGCCTCCAACCTCTCCTCGTCCACTGGTACTGGCCCAGACAAAGTTGCCTATCCCATGCTAAAGCACCTTCCTCGCTATGGCATGGATTTTCTTCTTCACATCTTCAATCTCTCCTGGTCTTCGCATTCCTTTCCTTCCATCTGGAAGACATCTTCTATTATTTCAATGCACAAAATGGGAAAGCCTCTCAACTCTTCTGCTTCCTTCTGGCCTATCTCTTCCACCTCCAGCGTATCAAAGCTTTTTGAACGCATCATTCTATCACGTCTACTCTTCTTTCTGGAATCTAATTCAATTCTCTCTCCTTGCCAGGCCGGTTTCCGCCCTGGACGGTCTACTCTAGATCAAATTCTGTACCTTTCTCAGTCCATTTCGGTTGGGTTTAACAAACCCAGGCCGGGCTCTCGGACAATCCTCTCTACTAGTGATTTCTCTAAAGCTTTTGGCTCTGTCTGGCATCCCGCCCTTTTCCACAAACTTATTTCGGCTGGCCTCCCTTCTTGCTTTGCTCGTTGGACTCAATCTTTTCTTTCTGATAGGTGCGCTTGTGTGGTTTTTCAAAATCACAAAAGTCATTCCTTTCGCATCCGTCGAGGTGTTCCGCAAGGATCCGTTCTTGGCCCTGTACTTTTCTCTCTCTTCATCAATGATCTTCCGGCCTCTCTGCCTTCTTCCGTCAGCTGCTCTGTATACGCTGACGATCTGGCCATTTGGTCCTCTTCCCCCTCGGTCCCCACTGGGGGTGGAGGCCACACAAGGAGCTCTGTTTCGATTGGAGTGCTGGTCTGAGTACTGGTGTCTTCCTCTCAATCGGAGCAAATGTGAGGCCTCCTTCTTCTCGGTAGACCCCCACCAAGCTAACTTCCAGCCCAACCTCCTCCTACTCGGCTCTTGCCTCCGTTTTAATTCAACTCCAACTTTTCTTGAGGTCACCTTTGATCGCACTTTTTCCTTTTCTAAGCATGTATTTTCGCTAAAGGCCAAGTTTTTCCCACGTCTCAAGGCCTTACGCTGTATCTCTGGTTCATCATGGGGCCCTCTAAAGAGTCCCTCTCTCTTCTGTATGAATCTTTTCTTCGACCCCTTCTCACTTACGCTTCACCCGGATGGTTTCCTTTCCTAAGCATTACCAATATCACCAAATTGAAACGTCTCGATCGAGTGGCCAATCGCGCCATCATTGGATGCCTCTCATCCTCCCCTATCCCTCTTCTTCTCTCCGAGGCCTCTTTACCTCCTCTACGAGTCACCGTGACTCATTTCCCTCTTTCATCTTATGAGCGGGCTCTTCGTCTCCTAACCTCCTTTCCTATTTCAGGTTTGGCCAGACTAGGAGTGAAACCAAGACTCTGCAGATCGTCCTGGAGAGCTTTTGCGTCCACTCACCCACTCATGCTTCCTTCTACTTGTTCTAGGGAGGCTCTTCTTGCTTGCCCTCCCCTGTCCTCCTTGGAATCTGTCTTCCTTTACCGTGGAGTCAACTCCTTCCTCTCCATGCTCTCGCTCTGATCCCCCTCACTCTCGCCAAGGTGCGGCTCTCGCCCACCTTGACTTTCTCCCCCCTCATGATCTGCTACTCGGGACAGACGGCTCTGTTCCTTTTCCTTTTGGCAATGGTGGCTCCGGCGTTCTTGCCAACTGCTCTCTCTGTGGCACTGAGGCCACTCTTTCCTTTTCGGCAGGCCCAGTATGTTCCAGTTTTTTCGCCATTTTCCGCTGAAGCCTGCGCCATTCTGCACGCTCTTTGCTGGTCTTGGCAGCACCAACAAGGCTGCCATTTCTCTTCTCCTACTATCTAACTCTCGCTCTGTCCTCTCCTCCGTCTTTCCTCTTATCTCACACTCTGTGGCAGATCTGGCAGGAACTGTCTTCTCTCTCCTCCTGTTCTATCAGGCTACTATGGGTCCCCGGACACTCGTTTCTCCCGGGGAACGACGCGGCTGATGAGCTGGCCAGACGGGGAGCGCTACTTGCGCCCTCTGCAATGCCTTGTAGTCTCTCTCCTCTTATTTCTCGTATCCACTCTTGTCTTTTCTCGGACTGGAGGCGTACTGTCTCATCTAAATTCTTTCGCAGACAGGTTCCCTCGATTTCCACCAAGGAACTTGTGCTCCCTCGTCATGCTCGCTGTGTCCTCTCTCGTCTTTACTGCAACGGACACAGTCTTCTTTTAGGTTCCTATCTCTTTAGGATTGGCAGAATCGAGAATCCTTCCTGCAGCGCCTGTGGACACTCGTCCTAGGACACCTCTCACCTCATTCTGCACTGTCCAGCTACGGACTGTTTGCGCCGCTCACTCTTTGGCGACTATCTGTCTCTCTACGACCTCTGGTCCAGACCCTGGGGAGTTGCCCGGCTTCTGGGGCTCCATGATCTTCCGCCATGCCCCCATCCCTCGGAAGGGGTCAGGTAACCACCACCAACAACAACGAGTAAAACGGTTCGACTTGGAATCAAAACCAGCTGAGTTAGCACATGCTGCTGGAAATTGCTAAGTTTAAAGAAAACGAAGACCGCTGCTTCTAAATTTCCCATTTGAACAATGGTCCCGCCACAAGTCGTCCTCCCCACAAGTGTTTTAAAAAAGGATAGAATTGACCTGAAGATAGTCCATAGTTGAAGGGATAGCGTTCCCTTCCATTAACTTTAGTAGAGAGATGATTGACAAGCAACATTTATGATAGTTTCAACGAAGTCTAAACTAAAAATTACCACTCAATGTTTTAGGATTTTATTCTACTTCACTTTGTCTAAATACGCGATAACAGAATCATTTACTTGTCCAACCAATTAGTTTTCTCTTGTTCTTCATGATAGAGGTGCAGTGCATTCCCTTTCAAAGAGCAGTCTTACAAGCCAGGCCATGGGGTATTGCCTTATAAAAGGAGCTAACTGATCTACTGCGATATCTTGTCCTACGGTAAAAATTACAACAAATTATCCTTACCGCTCTTGACAAAAGGCTTTGATTTGTCTTGTTCACCAGTGTGCAATAACCATCAATTAAATCGGCTATGTTTTCAGCCACAAATAAAGAGGTAGTAGTGATTGTTAAAGGCTAAAAAGAATAAAGTAACATATTACGTCCTTATTTCCTTTTAGTCAGCAAATGTAGTGTAGCACCTGACTTTGATTTCTAGGTCAGCGCCCAAATGGCATCTGAGTTATGTCTTATAGAAAGGCAACATTTAACAACTTTCTTCGAGTAAATGCAGCATTTTAAGACAAGCATGTTGTGAGCAATACTAAGAATTTTGAAACGGACCTAAACGCAACTGGTTGTAATGCAAGCCGCAATAACCAATAATCACAACTGACAACGCCCATCAAAGCTGCAACGAAATGGTCAGACACTAAGCGGTTGTTCAACATTGAACCTTCAGCGACATACACTTCAATCATTCCATTTCGCTGAAAAACATCACTCACCACAAGTAATCGTTTAATACATATAAAAGACATACAAAATATTTGTTTTTGTGGTACCTAACAACAAACTTTGCTTGTTATCTTAGAAATTTACGTTGCAGTTATCAAAAGGCAAATTTCTGAAATGCAGTAGCAATCTGTGGATCTAGAGATCTATTGCAATACTAAGACTAGTCACTGGCAAAGCTGCAAAAAAAAGATAAAAAATAATGAACAAAACCGTTCACAAATCTTTTCAATAATATAATTAGCGCTTGACAAGAGAGCTGCGAATGCCAAATTCATCAAGATTTTGATCTGGCCCAACTTGAGAGTTAAATTTCAGGCCTACAAAGTGAGAAGCAATTGCTTGAACCATTACGCTAACCCACCTCTATCGCTCCTTGAATTTTAAGCAAAAGAACTCCTTTTTTTGTTGGATCAGTTGAAGAATCAGTCTTAATCGACATGACCTGAAAAAGTGTAAACAGTTGAGAATGCTCTAATGAAATATACCCAGGGTCAAGAGCTCTGGCTTTGATGTTTAATCCTAAGTTGAGTCATAATTCTTTTATCGATGCGATATAGCACAAACAACAATTGTGAAGGCGCGAGTTTAATGCCCGCATGTGCAGTAGATGTGCCCTTGGGAAAGGTACTGTAAAGCTTCCACCCGATGGGTTGCAGGCTTGCGGTGGAAATACACTGCGCAAGCAGCACTGGTAACTCCGAAGCTGGTGTGAACACAAATTGTTTTAGGTATGACTGTAAAGGTTATCTTTGGCAAGAGAAGTTAACATAGGCAAACTGTTAGTACCCTTACTTGGTGAAACTCAGCTAGCACAGTGGGTGTTGCTCCCTTGTCGGTCCAATAGCTGATGCCCACGTCTGGACCAATAACAAGCTCCACTGACACACTCCAACTGGTCTGAAGAAAATTGAAAGTTAAAGCGAAATCATTTTTTCTCGTTACTCTTTCTCTACTTCGGATGAAGGCCAATGACTGAAAATTCTAAATCCTCGTCCCTGAAGAGTCCCAATGATGGCGAAACCGGTCTGGTGCTTCCTTGTTGTTTGTGTGTGATTACGTAATTAAATCCTTGTCTACACTGAAGCCAAGCGTGGCGTAACTCTTAGCTTGTTTTATTTTGCCTCAACCGCAAGATGTGCTTGGCCTCAGTGTGGACCTGGCTTAAAGCTGACACCACAAATCCAATTAAGACCAGGTTAAAAATGGAAAGCAGCAGTCCACTTCGAATCAGTCGTAAATACTAGCTGCACACTGGAAGCAATCAACAAGACACATGAGGCGACATATATGATGAAGAGCTTCACTACCAAAATTCGGAGAAGCACGGGGTAGATACCAGAGCAAACATGTACCTCACGCCAACCAAACTTTCAAATACAGTAGTTGTATAAACTTCAGTTAAGAAACAAGGTGTAGGTTCTTAAAATAGTTTTAACTGCCGCTAGCCGTAGAGGGGCTTTGCACCACAATTACAATTCAACACATCATTCAAAAGATAAAAAATTAGCCAACTTCAACTGTTGTTTTGATATGCTGTTGTAATTAGGAACTGTACACACGGTAAGAACTGTAAAGCTGCTCATGTTCAAGTAGCATGTGGTAAGAAGTGACTTTTAGCGACCTAGCAATAGCAGTTTGCCTTGTAGATGTTGGGGCTAACTGCCCGCGATTCGCATTTATCACTGCTTCGAAAGGGGACTTCCGTTATTTCCTGGTTATTGTCACCTCGATTGGGTTCGCAATGTAAACCTTGATATCTGTTTCACGCCATGTCGAGAAAGAGATGAGTTTAGTTGACTTGGAAACTACATACCCAATTGTAGAACTAAATACTCAACTCACCCACAGAGACGTTTATGAACCAGTTATATGTCCTTCAAACAGCAATAACTTTAATTTCTCTAGAGAAATTTTACAACTGAGGCCCACAAAACGTTGAGAGAAAAAAAGCATCGCGTAAGCTACCACTTAACCTTTGAATTTCATAAAACAAACAATAGTTCTGTGAGTTATATAGCGTTAATGCCCTAAAAAAAGTACTCCACGGCAATTTCTACTACTTAGTGTCCTGAGCCAGCACTACTGATAACTCCGAAGCAGGTATGAATACAAGTTCTTTTATGTATGACTCTAAAAATTTGTGTGTGATGGAAGGTTGAAATTACCAAAGATCATTAACTTACCCCCAGAGCGCAGCGGAAAATCTCTTGCTCAAAACGAGTAATTTTTTTCAAAATTTCAAAAAATCGGAAAACGCATTGCTCTTCAGTGAGACTGCCGATGGCTTTGAACTCGCGACCTATCGTCTTCCGTAGCTCCTTTGTTTTAATTGAATCGATTACGTTCTGAGGAAGGAATTTTCGTAATCCGACATCGTGTCTAACAAGAAAAATAAGTGAAATTAGTCGGCGGCACACAACTGTAACTTAGAAAGAAATGGTGAGATCAAAAGCCTATTGAGATCCACCCATCCGTTGCTGAAAGCATTAGCGCTTTGATGAGTGTGTCACAAAGAGCTTGTACAATGCGGGGTTATTGCAAAACCTAACGACTACATTTCAGATATCATAAACAACCTTCATCTATTTCGTATAGTTATCAAGTTTTGCCATATCACGACAGTGGTGGCAAAGCAGATTTTTAAAGCTACATTTAGAAACTTAAGCATGGTTATCAGGAACAAACGCCTATGTCTTAAAAGTTAATTCAAAATTAAACCCACCCTCCTTCTAAAATGAAGAAAATTATGTGGTACACTTACATATAGTTTATAACAGTTCTGATCCGTAGCGTCTCTAGTCAGTATGCCGCACAAAACTACAGCAAACACCATTTTCAGGGTTATTTCCCATTTTTAAAAATGGCAGGAGGCATTGTTCTTAAATGTTGATTGCTTTTTTGTTTGAAACGAATCGTTTGCTTATTTAACACAGGGTAGGTATCGGCTAGCTCCCACCGAGTGTAGCCAATCAAAACCAGCAGTCTCATGTTTCTTCCAGAGATGACGGAAGAAGAGTACTCTATAATGCCACCAGTGATTAATGTTCCATTCCTCTTGCTTCTCTACGGTAAAATATAGAAGCTGCTCATCCAGCAAGTTGTAAGAGGCTGCTGTTAGTCACACAAAGGTAGTTCGTCTTGCTGGTGGCGGTCGGAAAAACTCCCCAGTCGATATTGGAAACAAGTAGTAAATGGCAACCGCCCACCTTGATTGGGTTAGCGGGATGAACCTCGGTAATTGTTTCACGCCGTGCCTTTAATCCAAGGAAGAAAAAAATATAACTTTTCTCTTTTAACTTACTCGAGTAGTTCAAAATTAGACTTCTTCTCAAACACATTTGGCTTCATTTCTTTATATTGTCGACGGATCTCCAACACACCCAACCTAATGGCAATCTCATGATCTATCTTTTCCGCAATTACATTTAAATAATCAGAATAAACCTGAAAAAAAATTGTTCGTTGAATATACAGTGTTTAATATTGGTGTTTACTTGCAGAATATACCTGTCCATAATAATACATGAAAGTGTTTTTGTCTTTTTCGAAGAGCTCTTGGATCGTGATGGGCAAGTATCGGACTCGGAGTTCAAATCTGAACAAAATTGAAGTAATATTCCCTTATACATAAAAATTGAGCCAGTCCTTTTTGAGGGGACCTTGAAGGGCAAAATCAAACGACAAAAAATCTAAGCCACTATTTCTTCAGAATAAAAGGTCATATGACTTTTGCCTATTTTGAATGGAAAGCTTAGCCGCGCATAAAATCAATACAGGATTGGTTTTTACATTTAATTTGAATTCCTTCTTTAACGAGACTTTAAACTGAGGCTTAATTTGTACTAGCCGTGTTATAAAAAATGCTTTATGTGATAGACAGCCAGGCATTTTATGCGTTACACTCACAGCATTTGATTTATCCTAGTTTTCCACCCGTACAGATATCACCTGTACAACCCCCTATTACCATATATGTGTTAAACTAATGGAAACAGGTTTGTCCAGATGTAAGTAAGCACATGAAAGATACTCGAGTTGAAACTATTGCATTACCTAAGGATTTTTAAGTTGGGACATTTCTTTCAGTATGTTCTTGAGCAAAATAAAAGAAAACAACTAAAATAGGAAAAGAATAAAGCAAGATAGAATGAACCGTGCCAAGTCAAAGATATATCAATATGCTAATCATATCATTTCACTAAGCATTGCTATCAGAGTTGTACGGTCAGGTGGTCGACTAGTGATCTAATGTGTGTGTTCAATGCTAGTATCGTTTCTACTGTATATCTTTAGAAAGAGACATTTTACCCCTATCCTGATTGAAATGCACGCGAAGGAAATAGACCTGGCCAGTCAAAGTGATGGGCAGTCCTGAAAACTAAGCCCTAGAGCTCACTTCTTCCAAGGTATGAGAGCCTTCAAAATGCATTGGCACTTTACCTGCATTCTTCAAGGGGGTGCAGAAGTTCGAATCTTTCTTGGATTTCAATTACGGTGAGGTTCTTGTGAAGCCAGTTCACGTCGCCGCTTTCCTGATGAACCAACCGTATTCCATACGAGTCGATTCCGGGTGATCCATCCGGGTGTATCCGATTACAAACGGCGTGAATGATACTCTAAATAAGAATTTAACGTGTACGCTGCACGTAGCTGTCAGAATGTTTCCAAAAACGGGATCAATAAAAGGTCAATCGACTTGTACTAATGAAGCAAAACAGCATTATACCTTAATATCAGTAGAGTTTGTGCATCGAACTGTGACGAAATTCCCGTTCAGGTGAAAGATTTTTATCACTGTTTTGTCCGCAGCGTCTTGCCTAAAACATTTATACAGTCGACATCAATAGCATTAAACCTCAATGGCGTCAAGGTTAAACCATATGTCTCAAATGCAGCAAGTTGCTAGTTCAATCACCGACCGCGTCGTACCAAAAAGCTTCACGAGCCCAGCGGGTTAAAGAAGTGAAAATGCTCACATAGCGTAAGAAGCAACTAAAGGAACCCACAAGGGGCTGCTTGCCTAGTTGATGGAAGGACAATTTGTATTCATGATTAGTTCAAAATGAACTGCCGCTTTCCCGTGGCCTGTTGGAATTGGTTTACCGGGTGAACGAACCTATTTTGTAGCATACACCGTGCCTTGATCCCAAGGAAGGTGAGGGGTATAAAACAACAACTGGTGAAGCGCAGTGTAGAAAATTTGTTTTGTTTTCTCACAAGCATCCCGGTAGGAACTGTAAGAATAATGTCTAGTTTTAAGAACAAGTTTCAGAGCAAGATAAAAGCAAAAATGTGATACAATTAGTGAAAAACCTCAATCAGCTTTTTGCATTAATGTCCCAGATACACGTAGTGTCGCAAAACAACGTAAACAAAACTTAAAACCCTTAGTAGTGACAAGAATACAGACATTACTGTATTTTTTTTATAATCTCGAGGCGCAAGTGACCTTCACTACACGAAGAACTTGTGTTCAGATCTGCTTTCGGAGTTATCTACTGGTTCAGTGCATTCCAAGCGAAAGCAGGAAAAATTGTCAATAAATACCTTTCTCAAAAACACATTACAGTGAGCGTGAGGTTTCAACGTATAACCTTGCGATCACTTCTGCGATAAAATGGCGCTCCATCCTACCCAAGTACGTTACCGACGTAGGCTCAACACTTGGATTTGGCCAACTTACGTTCCTCTGGTGATGATGCTGGTATGTGAAACGTATAGCATCACAGTCTCTATTAAAATATCTGATACACTTTTTTTCTAAGTATTGTCAAGAAGTCATTTTTATGCTCTAAGCATTACATTTAGTAACTAACCTGATTCTTTTTCGCTATATCATACTCTGAACTTAGGCAGTTATTCACTTTTAAACAATTTAACATAAAAGACGGGCGATAAAACCACGCAATGTCTTAACTTGAAAGGTATAGAAACACCAGAAAGATATAGCTTATCAAACAGTCATTGATACCAGGTTTTTAACTACTATTATAGTTGTTGAACTAAAAACATTTAATTTCACTAATTTCGTCTAGAATCTCTTTTATTGTCACACATCAAACCTTTTAAACTCTCACATATTTCTCGTTAAATTCTGAATAGTAAATGAGGTTTTTCAGTTTTCCTTTGGATTAAAATTCTATTAAACCTACTTTCTTGATAAAGCTTTAAATCATATGCAGGGCTCTTACCTCTAATTTAATTCCACTCTAATGTCATAGCCCAGCTTTTTGCAACATGTTAGTGGCGTTTAGATTGATTTTCGAGTTCGAAAATATGTTCTGAGTGTTAGATATGGTTGTAAAACAAGGCGTTACAAGAATGCCGATATTAGCCGTTTGATTTACCAGTGAGAGAGTTAGTCGCTATAACAACCTCAGTATTCGAAGATTCAATTGAACTACATCTTGGTTGGCATGACGACGGCTGGACGCTAACGGTACGTCAGTGGAAAAAGTCAACCTCACAAATAGAAGGCTCCAACTCCACGTGGCTCCGTGATGGTGGTAAAACAAAATGGCTTTTGAGCGAACCGCCGACAGTGACATTGTTTCGACCTATCAGGTCTCTTTAGAGCAATTAGTGACCGACCAGTAACTAAAGGCATTAAATAAAGCATAGTTTGGACCGTCACACTTGTGGGACCTCAACTAGGTCCACTGTATCGGATGGTCTGTCAGTTGGGGGACCAACCTGATAGATCAAAACAGCATCACCGTCTGCAGTTTGCTAAGTGGACGGCTGGCCTACTGTATTACTTTAAAAAATGGCTTACGATCTAACATACTTATTCCTCATTGGTAACGGTGGGTTCGACTGCGACATCTTGTCTCCAGGTTTAACTTCCCAGCTTTCGTTGTCCTCAGCAAATCCTGAAAGCAATAGCAATATCAGCTTGTGTTGCACAGCAGATAGAATCGAAACAGTTCACCAAGTCATTGGTTTTTCTTTATTGCCCGTCCGCCTTATTGGCGTTGGGACTTTTGGTCCACCTTGACCGCTTTTAAACGGGCCGCAGCTTCACCCTGACCTACGAGTTGTAAGGTAAACAAATCACGCCACACAGCGCCTCAACCAAAAAAAAGAAAAGATTAATTTACAACATCTAACACATAAAATTGACTAACAACCCAAAGTGACCGTATAATCGAGTTTGATATGAGATATGCAACCTATTATGTGTGCTATTCCGTTGCCATTTCGAGAGAAATCAGTAAAGCTCGAAACTGAGTTGCTTTCGTTTTATTAGACTTGCCTTAACAACCAACACACATGAATACAGGCACCATCAAAACATTTTGTGTGCTCATAACTTTACAGGTAAACGTGGAAAGGTAAAAATAAAATACTATATTTACTGGTTGATGAGTAGTTTTAAACACGTTGAGGGACAAAGTTTTTATACCAAAAAGTACTCACAACACACACACACACCCATACAATCAATCTCTTTGGCTATTCTACTACATGATGTCATTCGCACAACGCTATGAACGAGGTCTCATAATGAAACAAACATATTTGATTTTAATTATTGCCCTTTACGCAACATCATACAGCGCATTTTTTGAGCAAATACTAAGCTGCATAACCACTGCGCTCAACACGGTAGCTTGTTCCGTAATAATGTCATAAAACGTTAGGAATGAGAAAATAAAAAACCAGGATATGTTTTAAGAAAAACTAGCATATGTCAGAAAACCATGCATATACTTACAGTTACTGTTAAACCCATGATAATTGTGGTACGTATAAAAAAAATCAAGTCATATTTCACTTCTCAATAATGTCAGCTACAAATAATAATCACAGCTGTTAACGGAATGGGGGGTCAAACATTAACTGCTCCCCTCAGAGAGAAAAAATTTTTACTATTCTTGCAGAATACTTGCTTTCAAATATCTGGTCATTTGTTGGTTTAAAAGCTTCTACTTTCCACCCAAATACGAGTACAACTAGCAACAGCTACCTTAATACCAAAAAACTACCTCAGTATTCTGACTCTTCCTTTACTTAATAACTGAATCACAAAATCACCAGTTACAAAATGTCTAGCTAAACTAAACTAAAGTCACACTAAAAGTTCTTTTATCTTTTTCATAATAAGGTAAATTTAACCAGTAGCAAAGTGACACACTCACTTCTAACAAAATTAGTTCTAACTGCATTTACTAGCTGTTTCTGAAGCAACTTCGACTTGCGTAGGAGTTTCATTGGACTGACAAAAGTATTTCAACGAAGGCTGATAGATGAGCAAATGGAACTTGGTTAAGGCGGTACCAAAAATGTAGGCTTTTCTGCAAGATAATGCTGAGCATACATATTTTGCTTTAAACTCCTAAACCGTTGAACAGCTAATTCTAATTATGATACTAGCGTTTTGTGCTATCGCTATCAAACTATTTACTTTTGATGATATAAACAAAAAAAACAAAACTTAGAATCAAGTTTACGCTTTAAAAAGAACTTAAGAATAAAACTAAACTGTAAAAAGCATCGACCACACTGCAACTACTTTCAAGTATTAGGCACAATCGGATATTTTTGCTGTCACAGTACTGACTTTTATGCGAAGGAAACTCTCACTAGATTTTAACATATTACAAATGACTAGAGTAGATACGATTATTGACGAGCAGTCACGTTTTAAAGCAGTACAGAGGCTCAACCACATAATAAACAGAAAGTAGTAATTTTATCACTCCATCATAAAATTAAAGGCAAAAGAACGACTAATGACATTACAGTGAGCTTTATTCACAAAAATTCTGATAAAACTTCGAAAATGACAAGCATCTGCATTCCAACGTGAAAAGCAACAAAAAGACCTCTCCATCAGACAATTTTAAAGATAATTGGCAGTACCTACACCTAAAATCAAAGCGCGCCCAGCAGCTTGATAAAGGCGTTGTCATTAGCATGATTGTGCCGGTAAGTTCTCTGTTTATGCTTTTGGAAAGAGCACTTAACGAGAATTCTCCGTTTGAAGCAGACTAGTGGCAGGATTGAGCGGTCTAACAAAGACTGGCAAGCATAGTATGAGTTCATACGCAAGAACTAGCAAGTTCGAGGATGACAAAAAATATGCTGTTTTTTTATCTTCACATCTTGTACGCATGCTTATTACATTCGAACTTTATGCCAATGGAAACGAGCAAAAACGAAGCCACACCTGTAAAGGTGACGAGTCTTTTGTCGCGTCCAAAATTTCAGTCCCCAAGCGATTACATGCAAAAGCTGATAAAAAGCAGAATAAAATGCTTGAAACTTTGGAAGAGCAGCCATGAAAGGTAACTACCTTAAGGTTGTTTTGCAGGAACTCGCTAAAGTCTAACATAATAACGCAGCACAGTCTCTCGACTTTTTTGAAAAACATGTTAGCCACATTTTCGAAGTTTTGAGAAAATTGAAGTTTTTGTATCGTACCCGCCAGGTGTAGCTACGAGATTTTGAAACTTTTTCGATATTTAAGACAAGTCAATCAGCAACATCAAAACTTTGCTTAACATTCAGCTTGTTCATGGAAAGCAAAAACCACAGTAATTCATTTTCCCAAAATATCCCTCGCTACTTTTTGCAAAATATTGAAAAGTAGCGAGTGGAAAAGGTGTCTAGTCTAGAACTAAGTTACATAAGTCTTCTCTTTAAGCTATAATAAATTCTGATTTTCAAATAACTCTATGTCAATAGGCATTAAAACTGACCTAAAACTGAACTTTAAAAATCGAGTTTCTGCGTACCGCCTTGATTAATTTTAATAACACGAATTCAGCAACTATATCTCTTAGCGTGAAATTAAGAGCCTGTGTACTATTAGAGGCATTATGCTACAGATGTCATAAATTCAATATCAACACAAACACAAGCTACATAAGTAAATGTATCTTCCCCAATTAATAGTCATGTAGCGAGTACAGGAAATGGCCGAATTCAAGTTTATTGAAGTGCTCTAGCTCGATTGAAACATTGCAAGCACGCCATAGAGTGGGCAGAGTTGTGTCCTCAAGCCTGTAGCAAATACCCATCCTTAATGTGCCATAGTTAAAGAGGTAATTGACATCAATCTCACCAGCACTTTATAAAATCGTAAAGAACGAAGGTTTTAAGCTCGCCTAGATGTTAAAAGGTTTTACGAATTTTTGGACATCTTTCTCGGGGAGGTAGGGTTGCAATGGACAAAGTCTGAGTGAAAAAAAAACTAGGACTTCAAGGGATTTTTGTAAGAGTTGTATTATGTTGCCACCAACCTAACCAGAAAATCATTTAGATAAAAAAGTAAGCTGCCTCGTATGACAAGTATTCAAACGTACAAAACAGCAAATTTGCAAGTTTGAATTTAGAATCACTCGTTGTCATGTGACTAAACTAAATTCTGAAAATGGTCACTATCAATTACAATTTCTCAACTGGACAATACTACTTCCCAACAAAGCGAACCCAACGCCGAGCCGGCTGGCATCTCTTCTCGACACTACTGCCATGCTTGATATATGATATGATACTTGCCACGTTAATACACCTTTAGCCACTGACAAATATGACCAGCTGTTACTCATATTGTTGGCTTTGACATTTGAACGAATGGACATAACTGGCAATAGTCGACTTGTGATATTTTAAACAAACTATGATGGAAAAGCTGCCTGTACTTTGAAACATTCAAACGCGGTCTACATAAGTAAAAAATGCTTAAACAATGACAGCTCATTGATTAATTAACTACGTCGTTTTTCAAGCCAAAAAATTAAAAACACGTTATAAATTTAACCTTTCTGCAACATAAACCCCATCCGTTTGTACGAGATCTTTTTGAAGCATAATGCTGTACATGATCTGGATCATGGTGATGTGGAAACAAATGCTTCGGCTTTCAGTGACTGTCAAAATAAAGTCGACCTTCTCGTACTTCATTAAACATGGAGATCAAAAACTGACCTAAACTACACACGGCATCCTATAAATGCTTTCCCACAACAACTGACAAATTTAATCTTACACAACCTTTATGGATGCGTTTCAAAGCTCTTTTCAACTTGATAGAAACTTAATCTTTGACCAAAACTTATTACGCATGCGCAGTAGCGTGTGTGAAATGATGTTTCACGAAATAAGACTACGATTCCACTTAAACCTAGTTTCAAGATCACTGTGGTAAGCTCGAACAAGGTATAGTAGTTTTGTTGTTGTTGTGACATCACCATTGGCTATGTGTTCAGGCCATGAAAGTTATTACCCCGTTTTTAATCAAGAATGTATCAATTCAATTTCGTACTTCATCCTCCTCAATACTCCTACTGCTACGCGCCAAACAGATCTGTATATACCATTTTTTAAGTCTTTGGCACATGACGCGACGAGGTACTTTAACCCAGGCCTTCCCACTGGGCAGCAGATGTTCTACCAACTATGCAATCGCGTCTACGTTATTGAGTATATTTAGAAGCTAGCTTCGTGCAAAAGTAAGTTAAACAATGCACGGTGACGAGACCTGATAGATCGAAACAGGGCGCACACTATCTGCAGTGACGCTCTAAAGTGAATCGCTGGCCTGTTGTATAAAATTAAGTTAAACAAATCTTAATAATATTATCTACTTATACAGATGTCTGCACAGGCCGACACATATTGAACCATCCACAGTGCAGACATCATCGCACATACCAAGTGTAATAGTGTTAGCGAAGTCATGATCCGTTGTAAGGTCGTTAAAACTCTTTGAATGTCGAAATTTATGGACGGTTAATGGAGCAAAGGCGTCTTCGTCGTACAGAGGCACATCCTCTATCAAATTTGGCGATGTCTTTTCGCTGTGGCTTCTAGTGTACCTTGAAAGCTTTTTTCTTACGGGTCCATTCTTATTTCGTTTGACAGTACCCAGAAACAAAAAGTCCTTGCGGCCATCCATCTACTTACTACAAGGCATTACTGCCTCGCTTACAAAAAAACTGACGTTAAAATCTGTTAACTAACTGCACTGCTTTTTATAAAATAGCTTGTGACATTAAAATATTGCCTCGTATAGTTTGATCGCTGAGAAAAGTGTAAAAAAATGTGCAATGTGTCACCACACAGAACCAAGAATAAAGCGGGCAAACCTAGGGTCTGGTTTAGCGTGAGCAAACGTCAACGTAAACGCTCTGCAGCAGAGGCAAAAACAAAAATTCCAACATTACTACAGCAATCAAAAGCAGTTGGCCACATTATATATGACAATGGCTGGTCTAACCAAATTAGTTGCACATTACTACCCAATATCAACAGCCTTTCAGTTTTGTATACGGCTAAACAAAGCAGAAAACATCTATAGATTGTGGTTTGGAACAGTCAATTACCATCAACCCAATGAAAGCAAAGCGAAAAGATGTCATTTGAGTAATACATTATCTATTGAATCTTTATATCAAAATGGCAGTATTGAGCGTAAAATGCACACTAAATTTCCAATCAAGTATCCTAAAAGGTAAAACATACTACGCCAAAAGAGTAGCTCAATACTTATCATAAATACCCGTTCTTACCTCCTAATAGCAAAACCCGTAACCCTTTTCTTCTGAATCGAAACGAACTGCAGGAAGACGTCAGCTCTGCGAAGTGACCTCAGCAAATAATTAGACCATTTAAAAAAATGCCTACTTTGTAAGCTTTATCTTCTGAGATAGATAAAGACAAGTGATTAGGACAATCATAGTTGGGAAAACCATAAGCAAGTAATGAAGTCATACATGAAGTTTTAGAATTATAATGTACTGACAAGGTACATGTCTATCCAAACCACTTGTTTTTGCATCAGACTTGAGATCACAAGTGAGGAGTAACGAAGTCTGTAATTGAGAAATGGCAAAACTCTATTCATGCCAAGTATAACATTGCTATAGTTAACGTGGGCCTTACCATGAAAGCAGCTCAAATAATAAAAAACTCGCTTACTAAATTCAAGACAAATGCGGTCGTTGTTGTAAACACAGTCTACTTGGTTAAGTTTAAGGGTTGAAACTGTTTATTCTTAAGTCCGGTATGCTCGTCACATTGCCCTCCAGCAAGAGATTTAAATCTTGTAAAGAAATACAGATTCAGAGAGTTACACCTGCCGATTAAGCCATACTTCTTACACAACTACATTTTGCAAACAAGCCTTCCGACTTTTTCTTTTGATCTTTTACGCCTCCACTCCACAAAACAATATGGCCTCGCTGAAAGACGTCACTGGAAGTTGTGTTGGCTAAAGATCCGCGCCATACCAGTAATGAAATCTTTAAAACTAGCTGAATGTAACGTTGGCTTCAAAGCTCTATGCTATTGAGGTAATGGCGGTTTTTATCTGTGTTCGTTAAAGCATTTTAGACTTACTTTGCCAAAAATGCACCTTAAAAGCTTTCGCTTTTGGCCAAAATAAACTAGAACACGCCAGTGTGCGCCTAAAGCCTGGTCTACACTGACCAGGCTTAAAAGTACGCAAGTGAAAACCGGAGCTTCATAAGGATGGAGCACCGAACGTGGTTATACCTAATCATGTTTACGCTAGAGAGTGATTTTCGCGTGTTACTGTACTAAGATTTTAAAGTTAAAATACGTCGACAGGAAATGGTATTTGCCATTTTGTGAGCAGCAGCTTGACGTTTTGTACGATGCTGCTTGGTCGAGCTGATAGTTACTCGAGACGTTATTTTTATCTCAGACATGACAACACCGAGCTAAAGCTTGCGAAAGGGCGGTTGTTAGACCAAACTGGAACTGTAAAGCATCGTTCGAGGTTTCAAAACTAGGTGGGGTAGATATAACATTTTAGTATCACTAATAAAAAGCCTGTTTGTATTAAAAAAGTGATAACACCAACCTCTTCCGTCTTCGAAATACAATACACCTATAATCAGAATGAACTAAACGTTTTACCTTTATACAATCATCTTAAGTAATATTAAAAGTTGTAATTAGTTTGGCAAAAACAAACTTAAGAATTGGTAAGAAAGTTACTTTTTATGTTTTACAGTTTATTTAGCTTTGTAATATGAACTGAAGTAAAAATATTTATTAGCTGCAACTTCGAAATATGCTTTTGATATGCATTTAGTCTACGACGACAGTTCTTGCTCAGACGTTTAGTTGCTACAGCTTGTCACTTGCCTTGAGGTCTACATGACTCTGAAATAACAATCATCACTACATGCGTTCCAATCGCTATGCAATCAAAAACCATGTATCAAGAGGCAAATTTATACCTAATCCACTAAGAACTTGATAATCTATTTAGTACATAAATCGGCAGATATAAAGTCGTTATCTTCCATAAATTCTGTATATGCTTTGACCTTTCTACAGCCTAAGATGCACAGAATAGCACCATAGAAGTAACAAAGCTGGGCTTCACTTAAACGCTAAAAGCTTACTTTACAAAAGTTCGTTTTGTTCATTTATTCATTCGCACGTATAAGGTCATGTACTGTTTGTAAGCCTTTTGTCAGCCTGGGCCACCATGACGGGTAAACTGCACGAACCCATTACTTGTCTGCCTCACAAAATTGGAGATACCCCGTCAAGTGTATTACCTAAAGCCACAATAAGCAATCTTGCCAGCTTTTTTATGCTGACCTTCAAGCAGGGAAAGCTGTAAATACCGCTTCCAAGTTCTTCGGTACGGCTCCACAATGAAACTGAACCAAAATCTACTAGCTACGAAGCAGATATTATTATTTAGTTGAAAATATGCCAAACGCAGCTCCTTTTTGAAACAACTTTCTTTTTTTAACTGAGCTTAACTGTACGCTTGTCAAGTCCCGAAATCGAAACCAGTTAAACGCTTTACATATACGCTTTAGTCAAATCGTTGAGCGGTATTGATTGAATGCAATGCCCGCCAAAGCTTTTATGAATAATTGATTTCAAATTGTAACGAATGTAGACTAATGATGTGAGTCCTCATCAGACATTTTAATTTACTACAATTCGTCCTCTGCTAGGTTGCACCGTTTGAGGCAGAAATGCAGCAGTACTGGTAACCCCGAAGCATGTCGGAACACAATTTGTTCCATGTACATGAAAGCAGTAATGCCACCAACCATTAAAAACTCAAATCGAGATGCTTTTGATTGCTACGACCAGCCGCTGGTACAATTCGCTACTGAATTGAAAAGAGATAGATTTGTCAACCACGTTCATCAATTTTAAGATTTAGAGAGGCCATTTAGATGGGTATACGGTGGAAAATAGAGTAATGATAAAACTTATACAACCATCAAACACAAGGCGAACAAAGAGTTTGGAAGGCTACGAAACGACGTTATGGCCTTTGACTCACCAATTAATCTTGCACTCACATCGTTATGATTGAAGCAAGCGGCAGTTTAAAACCGGGGCTTGAATGCAAACGCCGATTCCGCCCCACTATGCCGCAGGCAACGTAGCACTCTAAGCATTGAACTCGCACAGTTTCGACGACAAGTTCGATGCTCGACACATTGCTCCAAACTGTCGTCGCGTTTGAAAAATGCTACTGGGCAAAAATTTTATCAGAGTACATCAACATTGTCCAATGAAAGGGCAACTTTACAGGTTCAGCAGCGGCTTCCAATGTCTAGTTCTTAAGATTGTTTCCAGTAGCACTGACAAGTAAGAGCACCAACGAAGTGGTACTGTACGTGAGAAACCGTGATATCTGGCGCTTCAACAACTTGGTATAAGTGAAGTTAGTTGCCCATAATGTCATGAAACTGATGGACACTTACCAGTGGAAGTCCACCTAGTTAATTGTGTGGCTGCCAAATTGAATTTTGCAATTACCCTGCTTTGACACTGACTGCCTCTTTTCCATACTCCACCATCAATTGTGCTTGCGGTGCGAACTTGGATAACCGCTTTACGCCGTGCATCCACCCCAAAGAAAGAGAGACAAGCACAACAAGACACTGTGATAGATATTTTAAGGCAGTAATGCCAAAAGTAGAATCTGTTGAGTGGCATTTGAAAACGATACGATTGCTACAACTAGAGGTTAAGTATATGCATTTTAACACTGTTATTAAGTTGATTCGATGTTGCCACCACGCAAATACTAACAAAAAATATTTTCTTACTAGAGGGCAGCACAACGCTCGCATCAACATATTGCAAATGAAGCGCAACAAGCAGTTCCTGCTGTAATTCGTCATTTGCATAATGTACATATATAAGCAGAAAACTGAAATCCGTAGTAGTTGCAACTTGCAATATCTTGCAAAATCATTTTTGTTTCGTAGGAAATAGCAGCAGTACACAAAACTATTTTGCAACAACCAGCTTTGTATTAGAATGTTTGGTAACAAAGAGAAAATAAACATGCAAAAATGAAACTGCTTAAGACTCATAAAAAATTGAAGCCGAACTGGTGTGTCTTAATATTGAAAGAAAGTAGCAAGGTCAGCCTGTTGGAAATTTAACGATCACAAAAATAAAACGTTAAGCTCTCCTGCTTGGTTCGACTGCTAGTTGCAGAAATGTACTATGCCAGCAGTACTGGCAACTCCGAAGTAGGTCTGAACACAAGTTGGTATCTACACATCTTACATGAATAACTACAAACAAACAAGTAACGATTCTCTGCGTTACTGCTTCATAAGAGATGGGCTTCTGTGCTACTGCTTCATAAGAGATGGGCTAAAGTATTGACTCCGCCAACACCGTATAAGATAACGTATCTCAACGAACTAAGAAACAGAAGAAACCACTATACAAACTGTAATCTCTCAGCTTAAGTGCAAAACTACTTTTAACTCGTTACGCCAATTTAAGTAGCAGCTAAAAACTGGCCTTAAAGCTAAAAATTAAAAATGCCTAATCCGTACTTATATTGCTGTACCGAAAGCATGTGCCAAGATCAAAGGCAAAGCTTGGTTTATCATAAACCATCTTACCAGATTCACTCAACAGAACAATTGTGATCTCAATACAATGACTTAAAATTTAAACACCATTAGTGTAAGTAGCACTGATTTCCCATAAACAGTCAAATTAAAACAAAAGATATCTCATAGCGAGTAAAAGATATAGAAAACAAGATATAGCAAAAATTTGTAAGAGAAAAAAAACATAGTGGAGAAAGAATATAACTTACAGCCTTGACAGAGAACAAAAATGTTAAGGACATAAAAGATAACAATGTTTTTGATATTAAGGATGAGATGTAAGAGAAAGAGCATGCAAAAGATACGTGTCAAAGCGAAGCAAAATGGCTGCGATTTGATGCGATACAACCACAGCCCAGCAAAAATAACAAGAAAAACAGGACATCTCAAAATGACCCTATCTTGCTATTATTCACTTCGCTAATTGCAATACAGATTGATAAAAGGTTTTTCTTTAGCTTTTTAACTCACTTAGATCCAGCTTGCCTTCACCTCTTCTCAACGGTGCGGGGGAGCGCCTATAAATTGAATCTCCTCCTAATTTTCCAGCTTGTCGAAGACTTTCAGCTGCTTCGCTGTTTAAGCGATCACTTTGTATGCGACGAATGGAGTCCTTGAGAAAAATGAAAATTCCAAAAAAAACGTGGAACATTGGGCGGAAAACGATCATTTACAAATACAACATCAAGTTGACATACTGTTTTTATGCGTACTTGTGGTTTATTCGATGGAGGCTGCTTGACACTGTGGAACCTTTGAACTTTGGTCTCCCTGGATGAATCTGCTTAACAATGTTAAATGCATGAGCAATGGTCCAGTCAATAGGCAACTTTTGTACTTGATAATGCAACCACATTCAAAATGAATCAATGGAAAATCAAAAATTTTTTAATTGTACACAAATACCAACACAGCATGCCGTAATTAACATTTTCTGGTGTTTTGCTACACGCGAAGCACAGACTTTAGACAAGAGTACCGTAATTAGCACAAAAAACAATCGATTTCAAACATGCTGAAATAGCAAGCCAGAAAACATTAACATTAACAAATCTATCAAGTCAAAATCTAGAAACTTCACTACAACAACGTTGAAAGTAAGGTGAAATTTTTCCTACTCTTCAGCCAAGTAATTGACCACTCAGAAGCAGTAGGTCCAATAAAAGCATAAAGTTTCGACAGCTAGCAATCATTGTAAACAAACATAGCGACAAAATCTTACAAACAGCAATCAAAAATAAAGAAAAACTCCATAATAATCAATATTATGCAGCAAAATTCCATTCATAAACATTTGATGAGCAAATGGAACAGCTAAATGCTCAAGACAAAAATCA
This sequence comes from Trididemnum clinides, assembly GCA_963675345.1. NCBI lineage: Eukaryota > Metazoa > Chordata > Ascidiacea > Aplousobranchia > Didemnidae > Trididemnum > Trididemnum clinides. The sequence continues at coordinate 22,650,002 of OY776306.1, forward strand.
CAAGTTCCAAATCCTATTTAAAAACTGCTGAACTGACTGTGTTGGGCAAAAAAGCTTATGCTCACGCTTTGCTTCACCCTACTTAGCGTCTACAGTGAGTACTTCATATAGTTTTCTCCATCAAGGTCAACTACAAAAATGACTACTCATCTTTTGGCAAACTAGCCTTAACCCAAAGAGAACACGGTTTGCTGGGTACATCAAACATGCAAATCAGTCCAGAATAAAACTTTCAATGATTAAATAAAATAAAATCACTATTATATCATCAATAACGTTTTCCATTAATCAAAATGGTTTCAAAATACCACGCTTCGATTCCAGTCTGTTGGTTAATCCAATGCAGTAACCACAAAAAGCAGCAGCAAAATAATTAGATCAAATAAACCATGCATAATATAAACTGCAGTTAAAAACCCACTTGCAAATGAACAGTACACATTCTTTAAGCGTACGCCAGCGTAAAAACTAAGCTCTGGCGAGCGAAAGTGAACAAAACATTAAAGATGTAGCGTACAAGTGAAGTGTACAATGTACAAGAGGAAACAGACTGTATAAACTTAGAAAAACACCACCCAATAAAAAACACCGGTTCAACTACTAACCTTTTTTGTGCCTATCGTGTAGATTTCCAATTTTGAAACGAATAGTATTGCCTATTCCTTTTCGCTTCTCTTGAGCAGCTAACCTCGCAGCTTCTTCAGCGTCCTTTTGCGACTGTAGTTTTGTCTGGAAAGTAAGTGATCCCAGTGTAAACCATAATCAAGTTGATAGCAATAATAAGTGAAGTTACCTGCATTAAACGGTTTACCTAGAAAATTTGCTTTCAAAATAATAATATGCTGGTGATGCTTCCGACAAATCATCCTTCATTAAATATAAAAACACTCTGCTTCGCTGAGCAACAGTAGCTGTTAAAATTACTTTGCTGTTGACACCTCGGGTAAACTAGTTGTGACCATATGACGTAATTTGAAACCACATTCCGGCTCTTTTCATTGATAAGCGGTTAACAGCACTCTTATGAAACTATTTTCCTCATGACAACAGAGGTTTTCGATAAGAGTACGTCCGTGTACTCTGTTCGACCGTTAAGACCAGTCACAATTATAGCTTGTCTGCGTCAAGTAATCAAAATAAAATCTACGTAATCTCATTGTACAGCTTCCTTTAACACCTTGCCAGAAAACAATAGCTTTAAAACACCGTTCCAATAAATTATTTTTATGCGTTTGTCACCAACACTACATATCAAAGTATCACATAGCTTACCAGCAGCTTGGGTAATAACCAACTGCTTTAAAACGAAAGCGTTAAACTTTAACCATTTGCTTTATTGATACTGGAAATTCTTAACGTAAAAAGGTACTGGCAATGCAAACACAAAGTGATTAAGCATGCAAAAAAAATCCTTTAAACGCCCATTTACTTAGTTAAGGTTAACAAAGCCAGACTCATAGTTCTAGCAAACTTCTACCCAAAATTATAAATAGCAAACCTAAGCAGCGTGATTAAGTCATAACACAACAAATGACAAAAATTGAACTGGCTTAAGCTACAGTATAATGCAATCAGCAATAGACAACATGAAAAGGTGCCTGAAATTAAAGCGAAGCACCGGTTTTGCTTTCATATCCAAGAGAGGTGTGGTTGGTGGGACTCAAAAAAAAACTGATCAAGTCATACAACGCCAGTTTTGCATTGAAACGATTCGTTGGCTTAAAATAATCAAAAATCGGAAGTAAAAAACATGTTTTAACTTGTAGAGCATTAAAAACAGATTAAGCCATTTTGAACATGTAAAGGTAGGAAAACTTAAAAATTTGGATATCTCGATTTTTAGCTCACCAGAAAAATCTTTAGTTACACATAGAACAACGTTGTGTTCAGACCTGTTTCGGAGTTACCAATACTGGTGGCACAGTGCCTTTCTATCACAAGCACTCCAACCAAGCAGTTTCTACCGTGTAAGGGTATTTCTTCCACACAGGGTTTTGGTCGAAAAACATTAAAGGTTAATTGCACCAAAGTCGGTTAGGTTGACCGCTTGGTTTAGTTAACCAGAATGCACTAACCGGTGGTATGCACCAAGAATTAGCTTATCAAGAGTAGCTAACCAGTAGTTAAAGAAATAATTGCTGAGTAATGCTTTAGTTCCTACGGAAAAACACTGTTGACTACTTGTTGAGCTCTTTACTATTTTACTTGCAATTAATACTCCGTGAAAATACTTGCTTTTAAATGAATTTGTATTTCCTAAAGTTGTTGGATATGAAGCTCTTAACTACCATTAACTATTGGTAACGATTAAAAAACTTTATTTCTGCGGCGACTTGGCTTGGTGAATTTGCTGTGGTGTCTAATAAACAAATAAGCTCCTAGTTACATATTTTGTTGGTTTAGCATCAAGTGTTAAATAGTTTACTGGAAAATATATATTGCTTTGCATCAGTCCATGAATATTTATTGTATTGTTATTGTTCTAGTGATTTACATTTGAAATAAGGTTGGGTGAACAAATGCATGAATGAAGCAAATAAAGAAAGATTTCCAAATTAAAGTTTTGGAAATTTGGAAAAAGAAACATTTTTCTCTACTGGCTATTGATATTCAAAACGATAACGGTAGGCCTACAAAAGCAACCTAATAACCTACCAGGAGGCAATAACAATTCAACATTGTAGGGTACAAACCTAGGCCAATGCAAGTGCAGTGGCTGCACAATTTATATATTTATACGAACAAACTTGTAACTCAAAGCAAAATATTAAGCTCAACTGCGGCATCATAACCTGGATTCGTTACCTACTTACAGCACTACATCTTAAGTTATTGCTACAACCTAGGTCTTGATTGTATTTCAGCAGACATAGAATAATAAAATTATTCCAAATTATTCTATATCTGCTGAAATACAATCAAGACCTACGTAGTTAACCAGCTGGTTAACCCACCTACGACGTTGAGTTAACTTTTCGGTTAAACCAGGCTGGTTAATCCAGTGGTAACCCAGACTTACTGTCGGTGTGCACCAAATTTCATTTAACTGAAAGCTAACCGAACGGTTGTCATAATCGCAAGCTAGCCACGTTTGGTGAAGCCGACATTAAGTGTAGGAACGCTACTGGCAATAAATTTTTCAATTTGGTTCTTCAAACCAGTCCATGGTTATTCTACAAAAGTAACGGCGTTAACATTCCATCTGCCTCAGCTAAGTAGGATGAAATGGCACCACATTACTGTGCTAGAAACTAAGACTACAATGTTTATCATTGGTTAATTTTGAACAGGTTTTACCTTTATCTCTCAGTCACCCACAGCGATGTCTATTTATGCGTTAGCTTACTGCTTATGGTGTACGAGCTAAATATGCCATTGCTATGTTGATAGGGTGACCTGATTACTCAGCATTTTTGGAAAGACCTCTTATCAAAATAACATAGAAACGCTTTTCTATCCCAGAAAAGAATATGCCGTTTCCCACCCCACTAAACCACTGCTTTTACATCTTACCTCTTCAAAGGTCTTTAAAAACTTTTCGTGCAGTTCTTGAATGTTTGAAACGCTGCCCCCAAGAGCATTCAAACGGTCAATTTCATCTAATGTGGGGCTGTAAAAAGTCATTTGAGTTAAGGCGAGTACACAACCATGACTTTAGTTAAGAGAATAAAACAAGAAGTGATCCATTACCGAAACGTTTTTTACTTCTTCCTCTTACCCGTGCTTCACCGGGTTAGAATAGAGAGGCCGCTCAGCAAGTTGTAAGAGTCGACTTTTAGTCGCCAAGTAATGGCAGTCCGCCTGGCTGGTGGTGGAGCGACGGAGTGCATTTTGTAATCACGACTGGTTCAAATTGGAATGCTGCTTTCACCTACCGTCATCTTAAATTGGTTTGCAGTTTGGACCGGAATATCATAACTTCATGCTTTTAACTAAAGCTTGACATGTTTTGGAAAGATCGAGCCGAAAGTAATATTAAATAATAAAATCCTGCTTTGAAGCTGAGGATCTTTTGGGATAACTAATTTGCAAGTAAAGTTTATTTTTTCACAATTACCCCACAGATTACTGTGGCAAATGACAGACCCACCCATCAAAAGACAAAGCCGTATGTTGACTACTCGGACATACCGAAGTCTTTAATTTTATTGTATCCTTACTACACCACATCTTTCGCATAAGTTTTGAAAAAACGACGTTTATGAAGTAGCAATTATTACATAATAATCACCCTTACCTTATTGGTCGAAACCCTTTTTCACGTGCGTCAAATGGTAAATGATATTCGTCTTCGCTAGGATCGCCAATCTCAAATAGCTTTAATTGATCTAAATACAGTAGAGTACATGTCAGTTGGTCATTCATTGAAAGATGGTCCTCAGTTAGGGCCAATTTCCACCTAAGCTAATCCAGCGTTTTTAAAACTGAATATGCTATTTTTATGTAATGCCTAAAGCTTAGTACTGGTTTTAACTACTTGTCTTCAAAACATTTCGTCTTCAGATCTGGTCACAAAGAAAATGAAAATCTGAAAACAAGATCTCTGGTATTGTCATTCGCTCACTAATGCGTATAAAGCTCATGCGCTGTTTGGAAGTCTTAAGTGAGACTGGGCTACCACCGTAAGCGAGACTACTCGCAGTGGTTCGCTCCACCGCCTGCCAATCCAGTTTTGAGCTTTTTCCAATGGAAAGCATGCCGTCTTTCTCCGCATTATCGCTGTCGTTCTGAACTTCCAATAGGAAAGCCCTGAACAACATTTTAAGATGCCTTTAGTGTGACCCGGTTGAGCTTTGAACTAGCGACCTACGGCAATCAATGCGCAAGCACTAACCTGGCATTAGCAGACGGTAGGCCTAAGTTATTGCACAACTAAAATGAAATGCTCGTGAACATATACTGTGTTAAGGTTTATATGTCAGTATATGTGAACATATACTGACATATACTGTGCTTAAGTAAGTTATTGCATAATTATGATGACAGTAGAAGCTCTGATAAGGTCTCATAAATTGAAACTGGCAGCGAGCCAACCACGTTGGCGACAAAATTAGTTTAAATTAATATGCATAAACCAAGTTGGTCCTTTGTTAGTAGAGATTAGGGCTAACGTAAACGTAGTTTCAATCGATCAAAAAAAACTTCAAAACAAAGCTTATTGCTAAGACAGCTTTTGTTTGACTTAAATCCAAGCTGCTGCAAGTGCAGCAAATTGCGCAATATTCACTGCGTTGACAACCACCTGAGCAATTTCATTTAGTTTCCAAAGCTATATTGATTCATAAAACAAAACTATTGATCAGCTAAAACTGTGATAGATGTAGTACAGCCACAGTTAGCGAGAAACTACGACAAAAACCGACGATGGTTTTCGTTTAAGTTGAAGTTCTGGCAATGTCACGTTTTCCTTAATCGCAATGCCTCATCTAACGCGAAGTTTAATTAGTTAATACTCTTCTTCAAAACGGACTCAAAATCCACAGCTCACTATGAACAGTAAACGGTGAATCAGCGCTGTAAGACAATGGTAAGCGACTACGAGTTTACCGCATGCAACTCGTGGTTGTGATAGAAATGCAAGCTGCACAGGGAACTCAAAAGCGGGAAATAGCAACAAGCAGATTTTTCGGTGGATGCAAAATAAACAAGTTAAAAGCCTACCGTCTGCTTTCAAAGTGGAGTCTGCAGGATCACTTAGAGAGCGCTTTCGCAAATCATCGATGTCAACATCAAGGCAGGCGTCGTCAGGCAGAGAGTAAAGACTATCTTCATCCGGAGTCGAAGCCTCGCCAGTGGAACTGATGCTCGATGATGAAGATCGCGGGTACGGTCGTCCTACGTGAACGTTTTCATACGGCCGCTTACTAACCTATTAATAGCTTAAATAAGATTCAAAGTCAATTGGACAATGCATTTTAAGAAAACAAGACGCGTATTAACGCAGCACTAGGTGTCAGTGTCGAGCGACTTGGTCGCAGCACTTGTGCTCGAAACGCACTGTGCCGTTAGTATCCATACACATAAAATAAATCCGAAGACAACGTTATTGATCATACATAACATGCGTAAATGTTTTCCTGTCATCAGAGACACAACATGTAGGCATTACATTGCAATAAAATACCTCTTTTCTGCTATTTCCCGGCAGGGCTCGTGCTTGAACTGTAAGGATAACAAAAAATGAATTAGCATCCGCTTCCAACTCAATGGTAAAACAAAATGCAAACCAAAAGCACCCGCTATGGTGTAAACAGTAATCGTTTCTGAATTCACAACGAAAGGTCTAGAGTTTGAAACTTCATACAAGCTTACTGGTATTGGTCGGCAAAGGCATTGGAAATTTGAAGCCCTGCCTTGCTTCAGCAATAAGTATAATTTAAAAGCGAGAGCGTTGTGGTAGACGTACACCGAATAAGCAGGTCTGAGATTGAAAAAAAGGGGGAAACAAGGATGAAAAATCGAGCACAACTCTTAATCAACAGCAGGCTATCATTTTAATAGCAGTAGGTCTCGTTCAGAGCTTTACTATCTTTAGAAAGATAATTAGCACTCTTTTGTTTTATGAAAATTTCTTTGAGTTGCTAGAGAATAGCGGTAGAATTTGAGCAATTTTCAAAAACCGCAATATAAATTTTGTTCAATGAACAAAAATAACGTATATCAGCTGTAACTGATATATAATTAACAAAAGAATATTTTCGAAATTAAAAACAACTAGCTTCGTAAGAAATGCGTACTGCATAATTTGAAATTGAAAAAGCTGACGGTTAATATTGTTTCAAAGTGGCAAGCAGTTCTAATCCGCGTTGTACGTTTTCTTACACACAAGTGCGCAGCATTTCACAGGTTGAGAAGATTGCACCAGTTTATTTGTGGCCAGTGTTAGAGTTTTGGAAGTCGACGGCTCCAAGGACTTCAGCTTTCTAATCATGCCCCCATTCTCGAGCTTCAGGCAACCACATAACCCCGAAATAAGGGTGAGCTCAAGAGAACAATGAACACAGCCTTGTATCTCTTACACAATCATGAACGCAAAAGATCACGTGGCTGATTGCAAGAGATAACCGTCAGCCTACAAAAGCAGCAACAATCGAGCAAATCAAGCTCTTTCCGTTTGAACCGATACCGCCACTGATAAGTGCTTCACGAAAAGCTTTAGGTAAAGCTGCTCTTTCAAAGTCACAATGAAGTTTAACACCAAAATAAATAAGAGATAACAATGGAAGAAGTACCTGGTAAACCAGTCGGTCGTTCCGAATTTGCCCGCCGTAAATTACTGTTGAAGAGCGGGTCACCTTTCGATTGCTGCTTTAAATTGGAGACCTGATTTCTAAAGTTTAGAACGTGAAATTCATATTTATTATGGCATACAAGGACATATATACGAAGAAAATTTAGTCAAAAACAAGCAATTTGTTTCAATTTTTGAAAAGTACATGCGAAACCATGCAAGCCGTTAAGTTCATTAACAGCCGACACAAAATCCACCACCACATATAACGATAAAACCTTTTCAGCAAACAGTGAAAAATTAATTAGCTAGCTAGTTACAATTACTTCAGAATAATCCAGTTAGCTACAAAATCTATTTGCATGCAAAAGAACTCAACTGTGTGCTTGTGGTGATGAATTAATAGCAATTGGTATCAGTATTGTAACAAGTAATTTTTCGATACAGGCATAGTCTTTGTAAACAAGACACCTTGGGGCACAACACTAAAATCACTACACAGGGATTTGAACAGACAGTCACAGCTCCTCCAATTTGGTGGTCATATATCTGCGCTGCAATTACGACACGAAACTGTGTTTGAATTCTACCGGAACCACCTCAAGTCTTTAGTATTGTTTCATTATAGATTCTATTACTATGTTCCTGATGTTTGAGATATCATGAAAAAATTTTTGTTTTGTTTTGATTTGGTATAAACATAGTTGTTAGCTACGATAGTAAAATCCAAATCGATTCAGTTTACTCGTCTATTATTTATGACGTGAAGTAACCTGTTTTGTGGAACTTAAAAATCAGCTGTTGCTCTTAAATTCAGGTTTAGCATAGACAGCCGTCATTTCTTTTTCTAAAAACGCTTAAAGCACTGCAATGGGCTTGGGACCGAGGTTAGTACTTTAGGTCTAATTCTACCCTCAATCCAAAACTGAGCGCAGTATGCTTTTGAGTGAAAAATGGCAATCGTTTCCACACACGTCTCTAAATTTCATTTTTTGGAACTTAAAACTTACCCTCCTTGAAAAAAGGATCGAGACCTTGCAACTCCTTTGCTATCAATGTCAATGCCCTCTACATATGGGCGATTTCTAACACCAGAGGAACGAGGTGGCACCAGCTGCTCAGGCCGAATAGAAAGATGAGCGTCGCGAAAATAAGTAGTTTCTGCGTTTGAAACTGTTCTTCTGTGGCTGGGCGAAGGAGCAATACTGGTCAAACGACGATTATCCTGCCTTCCGCCAAGCAATGAAAATTTTCCTGATGCTTTTGGTTCCGGTCTGGAAGGTTCATAAGGCTGATGATAATTTGCAACAGCATGAAATGATAAATCAATCACATCTTTTCCATGATCTGACTCAAACGATGTGATGTTGTCATTCAGTACAATTCCAACGTGAGATGATATTGTTACATGCTTTGGACTAAGAGAACGATGTGTTTTGAGTTTATGACGCTCTTGAAAACGCTTTCGATGAGCCCTGAGCAATTTGTTTCAGATCACAGATAGACATGCAGAATACACCAATGAGATGAACATGAAAAACAAGAAGGTTAAAAAGCATGCAAATATGAGTGTGAAAGTGAGTGAAAGCTCGAGAATTGAATCCAAGTCCAGAAAGCAATGCTTCCCCTAAATTTCCCATTTTTGCACAAGATTTAGTTTGGCGGCAGGCTCAAAACCAAGTGCCCCAAACTTTAACTTCCAAGAGAATTTAATTCTGAGTGTGTCAGATGTGAGCAACGTCGCAACCAGCAACAAGCAAAGCCTATATTATCAATCCTAATTAAACACCTTTTTTCGGGGATCAACCTCATTTATGTCTAAATTCTTGCATTTTCAATTGGAAGGTGAAGACTTTTTTTTTTTGAGATCAACATTTATGAAGTCAAATAGTCAAAACAAAGAGCAATGGCGTGCCGTCTAAACACCCCCTAGTTGAGCCCCTGCGTGGGTGTGTGACTGCTGCTGCATGCAAGCATCAACCCTGATATGTTGGCTCACGCCCAAATATACTACTGTTTTGCCAACAAATGAATTTCATGCCATTAGGCTAGTTTGCAATAACTTTACAAACCGCTATCCATTTTTAAGCAGGATGGTAATTGTGGCATGCAAAAATACTGGTTTAAGTTTGATAAAATTCATGTAAAATGTAGTAAAAATTTATGTAATTTAAGGAATTACAATTAAGATAAATGTGAAAGACTCCATGTTATCTCTCCCACAGCACGAAGAAATGACGTAATGTCGGCATTTCCCAAAATTAATATGATTTCTCATACAACAGCTTATATGCAAAAAAAAATTACCAACGAGTTAATGGCATGCAAAACGTTTACAAACATTCTTAAACAATTTATCAAACATGCATCATGCATAAACAGTTTCGTACTCTACAAAATATTCCTTCAAGTCATCACATTGTGATGATTAAAGCAATTAAGACAGTTTTGATACAAGCTCAATTAAACGATTGTTTGTAATGCACGCAAGACAAGTACAATATTTCATAGTGCAAGTATATTTCATATACTCGCAGAACAGCAACTGTTGCACAAAGCATAAAACAATTTGTCTAGGCCTGCTTTGGAGTTTCAAGTTTCAACATTCCGCTAATAGGAGATTGTTCCACCTTTTTTTATGAAGGGAACTAGAAAGATTGAGCAGCCTACTTGTCATGATGGTTCAGCCTAACAATTGACTAGCAAACAGAGCATGAGGTTATACGCGTGAATGAATTAACATTCTGCTAGAATAGCTAGGGATAGTTTGGTAAATTTACTGCATGTAGGGACCAACCAAGCAGAAGAAATCATTGCAAAAAAACACCTCCGAAGGCACAATAATGCCGTCATCCTGAAGTTTACACATACAATCATTTGAAAACTATCGCCATGAAAACGATCTTCTAACCAAGACTTTCATTTTCTATTTTTCAAGCTGTATGAAAAACCAAGCGAACATAACAGGAATATAAAATAATCTAAAAGCTTGCAGAAATGAACTAGAACTTGCTAAAGTTTTAATGCTTGATAATCTCTTACAAAAACAGTCTTCTAATTAATTTGGTTGAGTAGCACATTCAAACCTATTTTCATAGAAGCATTGAATATAGCAGTATGTCATAAATGTCACTTATGCTAATACATACGATATTGAGCTAGCTGGGGAGGACTCTCTTCTGATAAGACCGGTAGTTGATTCAATGCAAGAATGACGATAAGTAACTGATGATAAAAAGTTGAACATGGTTACATCCCTTTGTTACTGCTTAGTGTCTACATCACTAACCTAAGCAATGTTTCGCTTAATCGGCTACTACCAGATCAACACTTAAGATATCGGAAAAAAACTAAACAGAATCTTAACTCATACGTACATCTATTAAAAGTTTTGAATGCATATTCTATTCAAATTACAAATACCTGAGAATCACAACGAACAAGCAGCAGTGTTTCGTTAACACATGCAATACATACTACTCCAACTGCATGAGTATTGGCACTTTTATTCATTTTAGCTATGCTTCAAGGAAGATGTATTAAAATTGGTATCAATATGCAACAGAACCATAATAAACCACAAGGCCACAGCCAAGTGGTCAAGTTGGCCGAATGTTGATATCATTAACATAAAAGATTGAAAAACAATCAGGGTTGTACTAAAGTGGCTTAATAAAAGGATGATCACATAAACAGAGTAGTCACCAAACAAAGGTTTACAGTAGTTGTAAGCCATTAGTTATTCCAATTCGTGCCATGCACTGTCACAAGTTCCAGCTTACAGTCAGTTTACGTTCGGATACATTGACAAAACTATCAGATGTAATGTAAAATCCGCATCACTTCTTTTGCCAAAATCATTAGATTGAGAACAAAAGTTTTAAGATTTTAGATGAAATTGATGTGCTTCTAAACCAACTATATAACTTCAACCAAAGTAGTTAATAAATAAAAACTTTTAAGACAGTGCTTAGTTGTACTCTAACAAACAAACAGGTTTAGACTTAGTAAAAAGAATAAAGCCAAAATGCTGGTAAACATTTTATTAAAACGTTTCGCTTTTACACTAAAAGCATCATCAGTTACATAAATGGTCACCTAAGGCTAGGCTAAATAGATACTGCATTGATAACTAACCGTTATAAATTGAATCCTTGAATCCTTCCCGTTATAAATTGAATCTAGTTAAAACTTTGCTACACAGAGCATATAGCATATGTAATTCGTATAGTTTAATCCATGAGGACTTTCAAGGCATATCTTCTATATTACAACGAAATGGCTATCCTCTCTGGTACATCAACAAACAAATACGTTTATTCTTGAACAAGCGACATAAATCACCAATCATGCAGAAATATGATACAAGTAGCAACTGTGAAAGTCTAAAAACGTCAGAAAGCAAAGAAATTCCCCTTTTTCTGCGATTACCTTACCTTGGCAATATATCGTTGCAAATTGAAAAAGAAATTCGGCAGTATTTAATTAAAAATCTTTCTACAAAATTTCGATTCAGATTGGTACACGACACTCACAATATTGGCAAATGCTTCAAATTTAAAGATCGTCAAGCCCTATTACACAATGCAGGAGTTGTGTATAAACTAAATTGCTCGTGTGGACAATCATACATTGGCCAAACTCACCGTAATCTAGCCACACGAATTCAAGAACATGTACCAAACGGAAAACTAAATCAAGAATCAGATGTAGCAAAGCACCTTGTGCGCAATCCTAACCACAAGATGAATTTCGATTCTCCTGAAATACTTGGTCATAGCAACAACCGCAGAAAGCTACGAATCAAAGAAACCTTACTTATTCAAAAAATTCAACCGCAAATTAACTTGGATGGAGCATCACAACCAATTTATTTGTTTAATACGTAATAGTTATAGAAAGTATATCTGCAGTGCGCTTTTTAAGTTAGCCTTGCCTTGCTAATTGATGGCAGTTGTTTGTTTTATCAGTTTGTGATGTCATAATTTTGATACCTTACTAAATTTAGTTGTACAGCGGTTAGTTATCAATGCAGTATCTATTTAGCCTAGCCTTAGGTGACCATTTATGTAACTGATGATGCTTTTAGTGTAAAAGCGAAACGTTTTAATAAAATGTTTACCAGCATTTTGGCTTTATTCTTTTTACTAAGAATTGCGAATAAATCCCATTTTTATGCTCCTAGGTTTAGACTTATTTGTGCACAAATCGACTTTGATTAACTCATTGAAACTGGTGCAGAGGTGCAGCGGCTAGAACATCTGCTTCACAGCAAATAGACTTGGATGTAACTGCCTTGTCGAGTTCTATCAAAGACCTTAAAAACAGTACTAACAGCTCCTATGTTTGAGGCTCAAAAAGGGACCATGTAGAGAAAAAGCCAGCAAGTTCTTTTGTTGCATCTTTAGATAGGAAACTTGACGAGACACCTTCATTTTTAGGTAGCAGCAAGGTGGTTGGGTCAAGCTGATGCACTGGGATAGTGGCTAGAGTACCTGCTCCACAGTCAGTAGACCTGGGGATCATTCCTCCAGTCAAGTCACATCAAAAGACTTTAAAAAATAATATCCACAGCTTACCTGGTGAGCACTCGGCATTTACAGAGAGGCAGTGGAGAACAAGCCAGAAAGTTTGCTTGTTGTGTTCTTGGGCAAGGCACTTAACGGGACACCCCCACCTTTATGTGGAAGACAGGTGACCCAGTTTTCCCTTCAAAGAAAAGGTTGGTGGCAGGAAGGGCATCCTACCACAAAAACAATAATTCCAGGTCATGCAGATTACTGCTGTGGCAATATCAAATTGGGAATTAAGCCACCGGCAACCTCATATGTAAATGGGAATAAAACCAGAAAGTAAAGAAAGAGCAAGGTGGTGGGGTCAAGCAGTTTATCCGTCATGATGGTCCAGTCTGACAAAAAACTTGCAAATAGGCCATGTACTCATGTGCATGAATCAATGAATGACGGGATTATCAACTGGAGCATTTTGATAGAAAAATGACTAAGCAAAAATTAATTTAGTAGCCATATCCGTTGCTTAATCTTATAGGTATTATAAATGAGCTAGGCAAATAGTATCAAAATAATAGCCCATGAAAAACAATGCTTTGCATTGCAAGCATCAGTTAGGCTTACAAGACCTAAATCCTCTGTTGAAACTTGTTGGTAAGACTAGGCAACTCAAGAGGTTTGTTTGCATTAAATGAGCATAATAAGGTTAAATACAGGATTAAGCTACAGTTGTTGCAAGCATTATAGTTAGTTCTTGGTATTACCCTGCCTGTAATATGCTTGTTTATTTAGTATCTAATAAACACTGAAGTTCAATGAACATCTACAAGTATTGAATTGTTTGAAGATTCACACCGACATAAATCACAAACATTATATTGAAAACAATTTACAGTGTATTGCAAACAATGCACCCAACCCAATTTGACAAGACCATCCCTGGACGCGTTTTGTCCCCTTGGAATCCTCAGCAGGGCTGGTCCCATCCCCCAAACCAAAACCCTTATTTGCAATTGCATAAACTGATTTATGTTGGTGTGAATGTTCAAACCATTAAACTAACCTTGCATAACGTAATCTAAGTATTGAATTACAACACATAGAAATGCAAGCAAAATTGGACATAAGTGAAGTGAAATTCATCTTTTTAATAAACCCATTAGTTGATTTGTGTCCAAATAATTTCAATGACCAAACTTGAATGAAGTAAGATTCCACATTAAAATTATTTTGGTAAACCATACTTACTATTTGGGGGAGCACGTTCCAATGGTTCTTCCTCAAGCTCTGATGGCAATTCTTGGCTCACAAGATTCTTAATTTTACAGCGACTAGCATCTGTAATTACAATTTAAAAATTATCATCAAATGTCTGTCAAAATCTGATCCAAAATTTAAGTCTGTAAAATACATACTAGCTACACACCCAATTTCCAAAAGCTGAACAAAACACAATCCCCAAAAAACATGCCTTAAAAAATCACTTTATCTCCAAACAAAAATAAGGATAAGAACAAAAAACAGAAATCTTGATTTGCAGAAATACAAAAAAACACCAAATAAATAACAGAAATTGCAGAAATATGGAATTTATTCTAAACAAGGAATTACTGACGTACAAAAATATTATTAACAAAAGAAGTACACAATTCGCAAAAGTATGAAAATTAACTGAAGTTGACAATAACTAAAAGCAGAACCAACCAATTGGGTAAAATTAGATAACTGAGTTGAGATAAACTAAGCAGTTGTAAATTCCATCTTTCTGTGATTCCAATGTCTTTTTCACATTTATGTAAAATTCCATATTTCCATAATTCTGCGTTTTAGTGTTACCCAAAAACAAGTCATATCAAAATATCACTGCCACCTACCTGAAGAATTAGCTGCATCTTGACGTATCTCAGAAAGCCATTGAAACAATGTATCATACGTCAACCACACTTGCTCTAAATGTATAAATGAGTTTACACCACCAACATTAAATCAAAAAATGCATTTTTAGATCGTTTTACTGGGCCTGCTTTGTTAGCGAATGCTTTGTGGATTACAATACATAATATACTAAAAGTAGTAGCTATTTTACCTTTGGAATCTATTTTGCTGTTGAACATGTGTGACTGGTCAATTTTGATGCTGTATTCAAACATGACTCTTAATTGTTTGTGATTGGTCAATTTTTATGACAACTGAAACACATCACTTAACAATAATATAACCCCCAGTGCACTCCTCCCTTATGTTCACTTACCCACCCACCCAGTGTACACTGCCTCTGTTGAAGTAGTCTGCCTTTTGTGAAGAATCAAACTGATAACCATCACATTAGAAGAAAGCAATATTATCCACTACACCATAGCATCATCAATATATTTTGCAGTGCACTCTGGCAAATGTACTTATTTAAAGACACACTAATTGTAAATAGCAAAACATATTCCAAGATAAAATGCTGCTGATGGCAAAATTGACACTTTCTATACAAAATGCAGAAATCCACAAAAAACTTGGGAATTGGAAATGACTGAAACGTGGAAATTCCATGGAATTGCAGATCACCTTTACAGTTAAAGTTTGGGTAAGAGCTAAGGTTTGGGAGAGAGTCAGGGATAAAATTAGGGTTAGTTATGATTAAAACAAGAGTTATGGCTAGACTGCAGAATTTCTGTATTTTAGTAGTATCAACTGACCTACAGAAATACAGAAAAACTGCTGGTAGCCTTATAAGTAAAGAAGTAAGGAAGTTTTAGAGCATGGAAATTTTTGAGTCAGTCAAAATTAAAACTCAATTGGGTAAAATTAGATGACCAAGTTGAGTTAAACGAAGCATTTTCCAAATTTGTGTATTTCTTTGATCTCCACGATTTAATTTGAATTTTTTCATATTTCAGTAAGAATTTCCTTATTTCAGTGTTGTCCTTTTCTAGTTTTGGCGGCCATTTTTAAAGCAACTTAAGGCATTTTGAGTTTGACTGAGGCTTACAAACCATTGAGTAGTGACTGTGACTGGACGTTGCACACATGTGATTGAAGGATGTTATAGTGCTAGGGTTGTATTGCTAATACTGCGCTTGCCAGCAATCTAAATTCTAACCACTACTAAAAGAGTTGGCCTCTTGTTCACCTATGCAATCATTGCAAACAATGTCAAACTTCAACTGAAAAAATTCTGCCTCAACTAGACTAAAACCATCAAAAAGCACTAAATCTTGCAATTTGGTAAAAGTGATGAATCTTTTTTCTTCTTTAATTAATTAAATTTGGGGTAATTTTTTTTTCACTCCCCCCACTAATTGGGCTATTTTTTGATGTTTTTTCAACAATTTTTGTGGTCCTGAGCATGAATCTGGCTTAAACACCGTTGCAAAAAAAAACAGGTCAGGGGGAGACCCCCCTGAACCCCCCCTTGGGGCAACATGACCTCATAACTCGAAAATTTGACCTCAAAATCGATTTGCGATGGTTTTCAGGGCCAGCTTCATACCAACCCTAACCCTCAAGCAAAATATGCATAAAAGTACATAAAAATAGTTCATTTTTCAAATGTAAATATCTCGAAAACTATTGATTTGCAACGGATTTAAATACCATTTTCGTTTTCAGCAGCCAAAACTACATCAGAAAACATTGATGTAGTAGCTGAGATCATGGGGGGAGTTATACGAAAAAAATACCAAATTTTGTAGTAGGGGCACACTAAAAATCAGCTTGTGCCCAAGATTAAAAGCCACACACAAAATTCTTAAAAGATTAGAGGAAACACTGCTGTATGTGTTCAGCGCTATAGGCATAGCAGCTAGTATTAATAACCTACAGCTTACAATTGGATGATGTCAAGTGACAAATTTTCATTCTTGAAACCACACCAGCACAGTATCAAGTTATGTCCTCAAATATTATTAACTGGCTGTACTTGATACAAACATTGCCATAGGCAACAAACACTACACATCACGTAACTTTAGCTTTAGGTGCTCAGTAGGCAACAACTGACCAGGCAGGCAGGCAGGACCCACAGGCAGTCATTCAATAGGCCTAGCACATATAGACTAAATCTCGTAAAAAGCTTTACGACTCAAAATCTGAAAAACACTTCCCTCAATATTTTTCCTGGAGTCTAGTCTCTAGCCTGCATTGAAATGTCGATAACTAACCTTAGCATAAACCTGAGCTTGACAAGCTTTGCCACTGAAATTTGTAACCAGCAAGTACAAAACGTCAAGCGTCTCTACGATAATAAAAAAATTGAACCTGAATCGGAAAGTGCAATCAGCCATGACTTTTAGCACCCACAATAACAGAATTACTATATACGGTAAAGAAAAATGATTTCATATTTCAAACTTTAAATAGCTATTTAATGGCTGAGATAAACTATCATATCATATTGAGAGGGCTGTTTTTAAAAAAATTTCTATATTAGTTTTGCCTGCAGTGCAATGCACTAAAGCAATGACATAACTCTTACCTCCACCAAGAAATGCTTTGCAATTTATAGGAGTGCTGCTTTCCAAAAGAGCAGCTCCATTAGAATAACGTTGAATAGATGCCCTATTTGAATCTGATTTTAATGATTGTCGACGTTTTACAGTTCCAGTGTCACTTGAAACGCCGTCAGAAAAATTTCCATTGTCAACGCTAGCTTCTATTTTTAAAAATCCGAGAGTTGTATTTCCTTGAGCTTCATCTGTGCTTTCAAAGGAGGAAACAGATTCTTGGCTGGGAGACTGCAATAATTTACTTCCACGTTTATCCTTCTTGTCTTTCTTATGAGCAGCAAATTTTAACATATTTTTTAATCAAACACTCATATTAAAAATGCCAATTGTTGAAATTTACCATAAACGCAAATCAATACTAATTTGCCTCAAGTTTACTTCTAAAAAAGAACAAGCAATAGTTTGCAATAACTCAATGCCTGTTTTTAAACTAATTGACTAAGTTTTTCTTTTTAGCTCATGTATCGTAAAATTTATTTACTCTTTGTCACTTCTAGTTTCTTTTCGTCTTTCTTGTCAAGCATATTTACCAAAATAACGTTTGATATGTCTCGACTTCGCCAAAAAACGTTTTAAAAGCTGTTGCAACGTTTTTAACTATTGCAACCATTACAGGCAAGCAGTTTCCTGAGAAAAGACAATTACATAAACGAATCATGATGCCAAAATATGTCATTTTTACACAGGGCCTTAACAGGAAAATTTCAAAGTGACAGTTACAAATAAGGCAAGGTAAAAGTAAGAGATCTAGTTGAACTTACTTTTGAGTTATGAATCATACATTTTATTCTACGTTCATGGGTAAACCTGTTATTTGGTTTGGTAAACTACAAAAGTTCAGACTCGCTTTGGAGTTACCAATAGCCTTCTGCTGGCACCGCACATTTCTACGACGAACAGTTTAAGCTAACTGAGGAAATTGTTGTAGTCTAAAGTGCCTTTCCAACGGAGGAAACAGCGCAGCCGTTGTGAGGTTAACAAATAAATTTAGACCAGTCATCAAAAATCTGTGGGGCCCTGCCCAATTGTAGACCCATTGATACTTTTTAGTGGGCCGTACACAGCTTGAAATTGTGGGCCGCAGAGATCATTAATCAAAATCATTAAATGACTTTTTCAAAATATCTCTAAAAATACGAAAAATTATCATCTTTAAAAAGCAATAAAAAAAATTGATTTCAACAAAAATTTTCCGCTTCTAGCAGTAGCAGATGGGCTTTTCGCAATGATTAAAAAGTGAGTTGAGACTAGAGTGACATACGTCCTCTTTTTGGAGGACATGTCCTCCTTTTTGGTAAAAATTAATTGGTCCTCCGAGGATGTTTAAAAATACCTTTTTTGTCCTCCTTTTTAATAAAAACTAATTTGGTCATCCAAAGTCCTTCAAAAATTCTCTTTTTACCTTTACCCTGTGATTAAAAAATTATGTCACAGAATATTAGTTCAAGTGATGGTCACCCTAGTTTAGACCATCATGAAAAAGTTTATCGAACACTGCGGTAAACGGTAGCCTAACCAACGACTAAGTTGCCGATAATATTTAAACTCCTGTGGCTCAATAAAAATTACACCGGTGATTCCTGCGTCGACTCATTTACAGTTTGGTTTTGAGAAGGGAATTCCTGTATTAAGTACGTAGAGTAAAAAGCTTTTTACATTCTGAAAGCGCGTGATTGAACAGCTCGCCGCTGGCTCTTACAAAGAATGAGGTAGGGTCTTGAATTTTTGATGTAGTGTAGCGCTGAATTATTTTTGCTACTTGACCAAGGCTACGACCTATAACGTAAGGATGCTCATAAATTTCTCCTTTATAAATTGAACATACTATGAACAATTTAATCAACAAACTCTTTATGGAAAGGACAAAAATGACGTAAGAGCTTTACGTGTAAGTCCATAACGCTGCGTAACTGCTGCTAAATGCAGTACAACACAAATACAACGATAGGCTTGTCAAGTTCTAAGAAAATAGGATGCCATCACGCAATTAAGTTATATGTTAATTTTGACCTATTTGGAACTATTTAGTCATTCTTTAGTTCATATAAATATTAGTTAAACTATACTCTTTTATCCAACACCACATTTAGGAAAATTTAAATGGGGAAGAGGCATGACATTGAACATAACAACAAAAGGCCTCTTCAAACAGATATAAAACAAGTTCGCTCGCTGTAGACTGCAAGTTGCAATTAATGATATCTTTAGTTGATTAGGCTTCTTTGCAGTTCATTTACTGGGGTGCATTTAAGGTGATGGGCCCCCAGTGGGTATAACAGTCGCAAAAAATGTAATAAGGAAAAGATTTTCATTTCTACGCTATGCTTTATTTAAAGCCTCCTGCTTCTTGTCGGTCACCAACTGCACTGAAGAGACCTAATAAGTCGAAACAGTGTCATTGTCTGCAGTTTGCTAAGCGCATTACTAGCCTCTTGCATTACTATAAGAGCTTGTGACCACTAGAGTCTGTGACAGCACTATTGTTCTAGCAGTCGCTAGACTTAGTGCACCTGCGACAACCGCCACTCATTCACGAGTAATACGGCTTCGCAGAGTACTGACAGGCCTTCCACCAAGTGGATCTAGTAAAGTGTGGCGGTTTAAGCTATGCTTTAATAAAAGCCTCTCGCTTCTTGTCGTTTACCAATTGCACTGAAGAGACCTGATAGGTCGAAACAGTGCCGCTGTCTGCAGTTTGCTAGGTGCATCTTCATTTCTGTTTGGAGACAAAAGCGGGCGACACTTTCGGTTTTAAAAACTGATCCCAAAAAAAGATTTTTGACTTTACAAAATGTTCAAAAGCCTCTCAAAAGTTGTTTTTTTTTAAAAAGGCCTATGGCGGGTGTACATGGAATGCAAGATTGCCTACGAGATTACCTCCAATATTCAAAGAAGTCCTCGCCGGCATAAGCGCAGTGAGGGAGGAAGGGACCTTGCTCCTCCTCAAACGTCTTGATGGGGTACATTGCCCAAATATTGTACATTGTATATTGCAAAACCATTGCATATTGTACATTGCCCCAAACGGGCAAAGCAACTTTTTAATAATGCAGTTAAAATCTTTGTTGTAGTCTGACGCAGGCTGATCATTTAATTTTCTCTTACACTCTGGATTTCATCGGCGTTACCTCGATTTATTTGGTTACAATCAATCAAAAGTTGCAGTCAAAACCATTCCAAGCAAACCTGAAATGCCAAATTATCAAACGCACCTAAGTTAAATATTCATCATAGGCCAAAGGTAGGTCAACGTTGTTTAGAATATCAAGCATTTGATCACTCCAATATTTTTTGGTTACACCATTGCCCTAAAAAAAAGGTTTATTTCTAAACTTGCAAATACCTTACTTCATATGAAACTTTCATTTTCGGAGATCCCGACACCAATGTTTTTAGACCAATAGCCTACTTTGCAATCTATTGTTACTCACAGCACATCTCAAAGGTGTAATCACAAAGGGAACACAAAAACACCTCATAATTTACAAATATTTTTATGAAGTGTTTGTGTTTATTTTAATGAGCAAAATCGCCGCAAATTTAGCTTAACATTGAAAAAACTGCATAAAGTTTTTCATCAACAGTCTTTAATCTTTTGTCGTTTTTGATTACTAACGAAGATGAAAAGCTTTTTCCGTGCACCATGGCTAATTTGTATAGATTTCAAAAAAATTCTAGAATTTTCCTGAGATGTTGGAACGAAGCAGAACAATTTCCTCTTATTTACGTACTAGGGAAAGGGACAAGAGGAGAAGCATTGGCTTTCGACATAATATGCATTTTGAACTTATTTTCTCTAAAAACTTTGTGAACTTCAGGTGAATTTGAAGTAGACAATTTATTGGGGTAGTCAGCAGCAATTTTGGAGAGGGGGGCAAAGATATTTTTTTCGGTAGGTTGTTTGTGGTCTTAAATTGAGTTAAAAAGTTTTTAGAAATCGACGTTTTCTAACCTTGGTATGTCAAAGTACCTTCATTTCTTGATCGCGTTTAAAAAATGGGGGTGATAACGTCTGAGCCCCCTCCAGCTAGGTCCATGGTACAATATATTTATTGTGGTGATTTGCGGTAGACCTTTAGTAGCCGTGGGAAATAAAGATGCATCGTAAGTGAGGCTATGTATTCTGTGTTTTACCATTTTTGTCATTTTAGTTTTTGGCATTTTATACTCTTTTATTGCCCACGCTTTTATACTTCTTGACCATTGCCCCATACCAATACTCTCACTTCAATTACTCACACATCTTGTCACACGTTTATTGCTCCATATCCATTTATACGTGTAATTTATTTGAATTTGTCGATGATGTATGTATGTATATCTGATATGTTTGATAATCTCTTTATAATCATGTTTTGAAGCCTAAAAAAAGAAGTAAAATTGCAGGAAAGCCCTTTTTAAAGCTTGCGTAGGAGAATTTCCGACACTCGATTTGTCCTTCGCAAGAGAATGTGTTATAGATATTTTTCTAATGTTTCTAGTTGCAAAAGTTTTGCTGACTTATTTTTATTTACTGGCAATGAATAAATTAGCTTATGAAAAACGAAGTTCTGCTAACTGCCAACCCATTGATTACCGGTACTGAAAACGCACCAACCAACTACGATTGATAACTAGGGGCCTCCGTAAGATGAAAGCATATAGCATACTATTTTGTTACAAAACGTTACAAAACGCATAGACCTTCATGGTCTCAAGCTTTGATTCGCAGTTTGTCATGCTGCTGCAACGGTCAAGTTGCAAAGGGTAAAAAAATCTTACCATTTGTAAAAAAGTATTTTAAAAAAATGTTCCGCTGCGTATTGCTTTCAGACTGCTTTTTCTCCAGTAGTTGAAGTCGCTTTCTTTACTCCCACAAAGCAGCTGCTAAATGTGGTGTTAGAAAGAGACATAGAAAAAGAGAGAGAAAGCGGGTAGAGAGAATTATAGAGAGAAAAAAAGATGAGAAAATGAAAAATTGAGAATTTTGTTTGCTTTAGCATAAGCACGGATAAATAAAAATATATTTTTATTTATCCGGATAAATAAAAAAAAGACCGACGCGATGGTGTAGTGGTTAGAGCGTCCGCTTCGCAGTCGGTAGACCTGGGGTTCATTTCCCTTGTCGGGTCATACCAAAAGACTTTAAAAAATGGTATCTATAGCTTCCCTGCTTGGCGCTCGGCATTTATGGGAGGTTGTGGAGAACAAGCCGGCAAGTTCGCTTGTTGTGTCCTTGGGCAAGGCACTTAACGGGATGCCCCCGCCTTTATGTGGAAGACAGGTGGCCCATAAACCTCGAAAAAGGCAACTCCCAAGCGAGTGCGGACGTCCCGTCCAAAGTATAGCGATACAATTCGCTTTCTCGTGAATGGAGGATAAAAATGGCAAATAAAACAAAAACAAATATAAATAGCAATGACTCAAAAATAAAATCCAAAATATCCAAAAAAAACGCCAAAGCCAATAAGTGTTGAAGAACAGAGAGGTCGAAATTTTTCTATCCCTAGTCCTAAGACTCATCGGACTCTGCAAAAGGGTTTGGGTAAAACCGCAAGCAGTCTGCTGTATTGAGAAGTAACAATTGTAACAATCATAGCTTCATGTAGCCTAACTGTAGGCAACTGCAAGTAAATCAGTGTGATTCTTCTTTTTACACCTCGCCTCACATTTACATCAAAGAGAATTCCACGCTCCGCATTGAACCTATCTTTTTCATTTGAAATCGAGCTCAAAAAAAGGTATTTTTCGAAAAAAATCCTTTTATCTCAGTGAATAACTTTTCACAGTATGTATACTTTGACTTTACCAACGTTTGTTCTGGCACAAAAAGAGTTCTCAAAAGGCTGAGAAACTATAAATTAGGTTGTAAAATACTCCATAAATTGGTTAAGGGCAGCGGCCTCAAACTTTTTCTGTTCACATGGTACAAGCTCACCGTTAACATCCCCCCTTCAACAAGGCCATTTTGTGCTCAACAACAAATAATTTATGAAGCCGCATTTGTCGTATGAGGTTATCATGTCTAAGTACCGCTGCAAATTTTTAATCTGGAGATCAGCGTCTCCTGTCCATTGCAACTTCAAGCCTCATTCCTTTCTTTGAGCAGAACATTTTAAAGAGTTGATTAAATAGAATGGCTACGATTTGTTTACTGAAGGAAATTATTGGGAAAATGAATGACAATCGTGGGCGGTTGAACGATCAGTTATAGGAAACAGGCAATGTGGATTGTTTAGCCCACTTCGGGTTAACCACGGACGCATCTGCGAAGCAAAGAGCTTTCTTTTAGTCTTAAAATTAGTGCTCAAAACCACAAATCGACCTATAATGAGCAGTCCTAAAATTTTCAAAGAAGCCTTACATAAAATCGCATTTTAAAGCTTTGAATGCTGTTTCGATAATTCAGCCAAGCAAACAAATTTTAATTTAAGGGGAAGGGGACAAATTATAGCTTACGCTCCATTAAAATGTATCATGTTACTTCCGCCTTTCAAATTTTTTTGAATGGATTGTTCTTCCGTTGGTATACTTCTTTTTTCTTAGGAAACCAAATTGTTATCTTGTATCCTATTAACAAGTAGGCCGAAGCAAACATAAAAAAATGTATTTGTTACCTTCCATTTCCACAAACGATGATCTTGGCTATGGGCCTAATTGCTAGAAAACTTTGCTTGGGACAAACTTTTTTATTCCTGTATTTTGCAAAATTTACTGGATCTATTCCTTATTTATTCCCAGGCTTTTTCATTTCCCCTATTCCAAAGTTAGAGCTGAACATGTCCCCTCCGCCTTTGTTCCGTGAAAATAGATTCATGCCCTAGACTGCTGATTGGAATTTAACCAAATACAGCAAATTAGCCTATACGCTATGGCAACAAGCTCCTAAACAAAAGATATTAATACCGTAAAATTTCAGTAACGATGTTGACTTTACTTTCCCCAACACGTCTCAATACAAGTATTAAGTCTTGTATTTACATGCAATAGCTTTAATCAATTGAATGCATAAGACAGGAAAGAAACGATGGAATCATAAAAGCTATCAGCTGAATACATTATAACTAATCATACAAATCTCGATTGCTTGCTTTGCTTCAGTAGCAAACAAGAAAGTTACTCAACTAACATAATTTCGGGCAACATATTTGGCTCTTGTGGAAGTTTCTTCTGCAGTTTTCAAGAACATCCACCATACCTGCAAGACATGAAGCTACGATCCAGCTAAGGGCTGTCTAACATGTTAGTTTGGCGCGCTAGCTAGAGAGGAAATAACACGCATGCTTCCTGGGGTGCTGTGAATACAATGCGCAACCTATCGTCTGAGCGCGCGCACACACACACTCGCATAACCGCTTATTTTTAAACCATACTTTTAACTATAACTCCAATTATTAGCACATGGTAATTCAAATATGGTTCTAAACATCTTGAATGATTAAAACTAAAAAAATAAATCAGTCTTTCCGAAATCCATGTACGAACAACCTTATCTAGCAGGCTTTAAGCTCCTGGCATCGTAGGTTACAGCCCTAAAGTATTGCTTGACTCACTAAACTGCTTGTAATTTCCGTTCGAAAGCTAAATATCCTCCAAGCATATACTGCCACAAAAATTCAGAGATTCTGCCGTACTCGAGGCTGCTAGCTTTAGCATTTTAAAACGCATTTGCAATAAAACTGATTGAAAAAATTTTCAGCTCACACAGTGTTGTTGTATGGGTTCTCCGGCTCAATTTTAACCAAATGCATCACGATTATAGGCCATTTCCGGAGGTACTAATTACATGCTGGTATCTAACGGTCTAATTATAAAGCTGCAACAACCGCCAAAGCTGCTAGAGAGCAACAGAAATTACGGATCACGACGCGCCGATTTCTCTAGCATAATTCCACAGGCTTAGGTAGATCGTTTATTTATCAAAAGGAATTCTCCAAGCATCGTCAGTGGCTCCCAGACTTTACCACCTTTGTTCTGCTCAGGTACTCTTTCAACGATGTGCTTTTCCGGACAGTTATTCAAGGCTCCATGGCAATTTCTCTATCTCTCTTCCTGTTGTTGTTGTTGCCACCGGACCCCTTCTAAGGGTGGGGGAATGGAGGAAGATCATGCAGCCCTAGAGGCCGGGCAACTATCCAGGGCCTGGACCAGAGGTCGTAAAGAGAGAGAGTCGCCAAAAAGCAAGCGGCGCAAAGAGTCTGTAGCTGGAAAGTGCAGAATGAGATGAGAGGTGCCCAGGGACGTATGTCCACATTCCAAGAAGGATTCTCGATTCTGCCCATCCTATAGAGATGATAGCTTAACAGTATGCTGTGTCCATTGCAGCGCAGACGAGAGAGAACACTGCGAGCGTGACGAGGGAGCACAAGTTCCTCGGAGGAAATCGAGGGGACCTGTGTGTCGAAGAATTTAGGTGAGGCAGTACGCCTCTAGTCCGAGAAAAGACAAGAGTGGATACAAGAGATAAGAGGAAAGAGACTCCACAGGATTGCACGAGTAGCTTTTCCCGTCTGGATAGCTCATCAGCCGCGTCGTTCTTCGGGAGAATCGAATGTCCTGGGACTCATTATAGTCTGATAGAACAGGAGGAGAGAGAAGACAGTTCCTACCAGATTTGCCACAGAGTGTGAGATAAGAGGAAAGACTGAGGAGAGGACAGAGTGGCTAGGATAGAGCGAGAGTCAGATAGAAGGAGAAGAAAAGAGAAATGGCAGACTTGTTGGTGCTGCCAAGACCAGCAGAGAGCTTGCAGAATGGCGCAGACTTCAATGGAAAAACTTAAAGATACTAGGCCTGCCGAAAAGGAAAGAGTGGCCTCAGTTTCAAAACGAGAGCAGTTGACAAGTACGCCAGATCCGCCTTTTTCAAAAGTAAAAAGCATCAGATCGTGATATGAAAGAGAGTCAAGGTGAGCGAGTGCCGTACCTTGGCAAGAAATAGGGAATCAGAGCAGGAGCATAGAGAGGAAAGAGTGGGCTCCACGGTGAAAGAAGGCAGATTTCAAGGAGGTCAAAGAAGGCAGGCAAAGTGAGTCTCCCCAGGAGAAGTAGAAGGAAGCATGAGTGGGTGAGTGGACGCAAAAGCTCTCCAGGACAATCTGCAGAGTCTTAGTTTCACTCCAAGTCTGGCCAAACCTGAAACGGGGAAGGAGATCGGGAGACGAAGGGCACGCTCATAAGAGGACAGAGAGAAATGAGTCAGGGTGACTCGTAGGGGAAGTAAAGAAGCCTCGAAGAGAGAAGTGGGACAAGAGAAGACGAGAGGCAGCCTGAGATGGCGCGACTAGCCGCTCGGCAAAGGTGTCCCAACTTGGTGATATTGGTAACGTTTAGAAAAAAAACCATCCGGGTGAAGCATATGTGAGAATGGGCCGAAGAAAAGCTTTATACAGAAGAGAGATGGACTCCTTAGAGGGGCCCCATGAGGAAGCAAAGATACAGCGTAAGGCCCTGAGATGTGGGAAAAACTTGGCCTTTAGCGAAGATACATGTTTAGAAAAGGAGAGTGCGGTCAAAGGTGACCGCAAGAAAAGTTGGAGTAGGATCGAAACGGATGCGGGAGTTGCGTGAGAGGAGGTTGGGCTGGAGGTTAGCTTGGTGGGATTCTACTGAGAAGAAGGAGGCCTCACATTTGCTCGGATTGAGAGGAAGACACCAGTACTCCGACCAGCGCTCCAATCGAAACAGAGCTCCTTGTGAGGCCTCCACCGCAGTGGGGACCGAGTGGGAGGAGGACCAAATGGCCAGATCGTAAGTATTAAGAGAGCAGCTGACGGAAGAACGCAGAAAAGCCCAAAGATCATTGATAAGACAGGAAAGTACAGGGCCAAGAACGGATCCTTGCGGAACACCTCGACGGACCCGAAAGGAACGACTTTTGTGATTTTGATAAACCACGCAAGCGCGCCTATCAGAAAGAAAAGATTGAGTCCAACAAGCAAAGCAAAAAAGGAGGTCAGCCGAAATCAGTTTGTGGAAAAGAGGGGATGCCAGACAGAGTCAAAAGCTTTAGAGAAATCAATGGTAGCGAAAATCGTCCGAGAGCCTTGCCTGGGTTTGTTAAACCCATTCAAAATAGACTGAAAAAGGAACAGAATTTGATCTAAAGTAGGCGGTCCAGGGCGGAAACTTGCCTGGCAAGAAGAGAGAATGAAATTGGACTCCAGAAAGAAGAGTAAACGTGATAGAATGATGCGTTCAAAAAGCTTTGAGACGCAGGAGTTGAGAGAGATAGACCGGAAGGGAGCAGAAGAGTCGAGAGGCTTTCCCATCTTATGAATGGAAATAATCGAAGATGTTTTCCGCATGGAAGGAAAGGAATGCAAAGACCAAGAAAGATTGAAAATGTGTTTGAGAAAATCCATGCCATAGCGAGGAAGGTGCTTTAGCATGGGATAGGCAACTTTGTCTGGGCCAGTGGTAGTGGACGAGGAGAGGTTAGAGGCAGCCACAAAAAATTCAGCGAGGGAAAAGGGTAAGCAAAAAGACGAATGTAGTTCTTCAGTGCACGTGGCTCGGCGGAGCTCGGAAAGGTAGCCTCTGGCTCTGCTACGCAAGGTCTTTGACTGGGAGACAGAAAAGGGGGATCTCAGGTAATCGGCGAAGACCGAAGCGGCGCGATGACGTAGCGGTTAGAGCGTCCGCTTCGCAATCGGTGGACTTAGGGTTCATTTTCCAAATCGAGTCATACCAAAAGACTTTAAAAAATGGCATTCACAGCTTCCCTGCTTGGCGCTCAGCACACAAGGAATAATATGAAAAACAATCCGGCAAGCTTGCTTGTTGTGTCCTTGGGCAAGACACTTAACGGGATGCCTCCATCTTTATGTGACAGACAGGTGGCGGGGCCAAGTAGTCTTCTCGTCGTGGTGGCCCAGTCTATCTGAAGACTCACAAACCGAGTATGAGCGCTCACTCAGTTTTTATACAGCTTCCTGCATAATGCTCAGAATGAGTAGCTCAAACGACAAAGAAGAAGACTGGAGCCGACTCCCTGGGTGAGGAACAGTTGGGAAAGTTAGGAGAAGAGAAAGATGAGGAAGAAGAGCCAGCGACAAAACGAAGAAGAGAGTTTACAAATTTAAGGTTAAGCTTGGGTAAGAGAGAAGAGCACGTCGCCTGCCATGCCTCAGCCTTGGCCTTGGTGATGACAGACAAAGCAGATCGGGAAGTGGAGATGTAAGCCTGATGATCTTCATCGCTTCTGTGAGCGGCAGCAAAAGCCTTACGTCTTTCACTAACCGCTTCTCCCACTTCAGTCGACTACCAGATTTTTAGATTGGCGATTAATGCGGCTGAAAGGAACGGAAAATTTGGCCAACTTCAATGACAGAGAAGTAAAGAGAGCAGTAGCAGAGAAAATAGAAAGAGACGAGTATTCCTCTGCAGAAGGACAGTGAGAGTCGAAGTAAAAAGCAAAGTCTTCCCAAAGAGCTCTTTGAAAATTAAAGGAAGGGGGCATTCGTTTGGGCGAAAGACCGGAGAAAAAGAAACGGTTAGTAGAATCTCTCTCCCTCATTCCTGTCCTGTGAAGTTGTCTGGCTACTGGAGCTCCGGCGATGCCCTTGCTACGAGGAATAGGTGAGGGCTTTGGGTAACAGCAACAGCCTGTACTAAACTCCGCCTGAGCTCTCCTTCTTTTTAGTCACTAGTAAAGTTTTTGCTTGACATCTCCTATCACCCCTTCTGAAATGGGTTGCCGATGCTGTACCGCACAAAACTCAGTGTGATCTCGGTAGAACCCGCACCACAGTCGACATATTCTTTGTTGCCGGTTTTCTCCAAGAGAAATACCACTCCGTTTATTGGCACTCCGTTTATTGGCTTTCATAGATTACACCGAGGCCATAGACACCATTGGCTGTGGCGTTCTATGAGTAATCCTGACACGATTTAACGGTTCACTACACATTTTTTGACATTCTGAAGAGCTTCTAGGACGGAAAGATGGCCAAAGATGTCTATGTGGTGCTCACACATCTTCCCGTTTTGTGCAGGTGTCAAGCAAGAAAGCCTACTTGCCCCAGTTATCTTCAACATTTATATTGCTCCTGTAGTCCTTTAAGCCAGGATTTCTTGAAGCTGAAGCATGTAGTTTTTATCAGGTATTAGCTGGAAGGCAGTGCTTGTAATCTGAGGCGCTTAAAATGTGCAACCAAAGCATATCTCTGCTTGTCTTCAAAAGCTCTTAGACTACACACCAGATGCATTTGGTTATCAACATCAAAAAGACGGGATCCTCATCCATCGTAAGCTCCTGTCACCGATCCATGGTCTTATGTTGGAGATGCACCGATTGCTAAAAATATTAACTAATTTGCTTATTCAGGCCCTGTTTTTAACAGCACTCTGGACCTGACAGACGACATTCAAGGATGTATTTGTCTCATCTCTTCTACGTATGGTCGGCAAAGCGCTCGCGTCCTCAGCGAAACCTCAATGATGGATGAGAGTAGCTAGCTTTCTACAATGTTCTTTGTGTCTCAACTCTGTTACATTGCTGCCAGTCTTGGGTATCCTACCGGTGCCGCATCTAGGTGACTGAACGGTTTCAAATCTGTTGCCTGCAACAACTTTTTGGCCTACGCTGGTGAACAAGATAATCACTGGGAGATACGTACCCTCGCAGTCAGCCAGTAAAAGCAACGATTGCCAGTCCCCAACTCAGATTGATTGGGCATGGCATTAGAATGCTCTCAAACAGACTACTTTGTTTTGCTAGGCATCACTAAAAAAGGTTCAAATCTCTTATGACAGTCTCAAAAGTAAGCCTGGAACCGTCTAAGAAAATTTATTGAGCCTACACAACAAATATAGCGAAGCGGCTATTGACGGTTTGCGGAACATCAGCAGCATCGAGGTTTTTTCTGCTCCACCCGTAGACGTATCCGTCTCTCTAAGATCGGTCTCCACAGCAATCAGAAGCCACACGACGTCAAACATTGATTGGGAACAGTACTTGTCCCTTCGCAATGACCACGAGATTTTAATTGCAATCTCGTCATCAGTTCTGCAAACAAAAACACGTCAATGCTGCTATCTTAAACTAAATTAGTATTACTCTGACTTATAGTTTATATTGAGGAAAGGGTAAACTCATATGACAGAAAAACGCACCTGCACTATAATGCCAAGCTTCTTTAACAAATTTTTAAATAAATCTCCTAGCTATTTATTTATTTCAAAGTTGGCTACGTTTTTACAGCCGTTAGAAATATTATATCTTTACAATGTGCATTATCTAAAATTATCGTTGATTTATTTTATTCTATTACGTCACATTTACAGATTTTAATTATTGAAAAGTGCTTTACGAAAGTCGAAAACGTTCGAAATTTAAGATGTTTTACGAAATAAAATGACTTAATTTATTAAAGTTGCTTGCAGTGGCAACAGAGTGTGAAGTTTAAAATTGATGAAAAAAGAAATTATTCGCTACTTAACATATTATGATGAAGTCATAATACATACTGTATGAATAACTATTAGAGTGCGTATTGTAAAGACTGAAACTAAATGAACGAAAACAATTATACCGTAAAAAAAACATTTCTGGAAATAAACTAATGAACTTTGAGTGTTACGATATCCATAATGGTGGTAGTAGATTTCATTCGGTGATACCATAAATCCTCACAAAAGTCTGAAATTGGTGGTAGTACGGTGGTTATATTGGAGTGATATTTACTGCAACGGACTAATGGCGATGATTTATCTGTTTTCAACAAAACGGGGCGCAGTCCATCGAGCTGAAAATTTATTTTTTGTCTGTCCGATATAAAAATTAGAGCAAATTTTGCACGGTGTGGTGTAGATCTCGTGATTGCCGCATGTTAAATTTTGCTTGAGCTATATTGCATGATCAGTGGTTTGTATGAAGTTCGTTTTGAGCAACATCTCTTATGTAGTCCGTAGTTCCCGCAAAAAGCGCAATGTCCGCAAGGTGAAAAAAAGCTAAAAATCAAATGTATATCACCAATTGCAACGTAGCCTATTTGTGATTAGTTAACATAGTTTTCAAAGATCTTGGATTTTTGTGAGTATTTCATTTTTTTCTAGTGACCAAAGTTTGATTACACTCAGAAAAAAAGTTGCCCATGTTGTTTTCTTTGTTCTTTTTTGAGATGTTGGATAGTTGAAACCTTTCGATTCAATTTTTTGCTGTATTAATGATGACGTTTTTCATATTTATTGCGAATTTATATGCGAGTGCTTTATCTTAAGCTGCTATGAAAATCATTGTCTCCTTTATTTAGTCTCCGCCGTCGAATGGCTTTTCCGTAGATTATAGCTTGAAAAATAGATAGAGAATGGTGGGATATAACATTTTAAAAGCAATTGTTTATCGTTGTTTCTTTCACAAAGTCAGCAGTGTAGAAGCCACATTCTGATGCACAGTCAATCTTAAAAAAACATCTAAAAATTTAATATTACATATTTTTTTGTTGGCCTGTGTCGGTTTCACAAAATGTTTAAAAAAATTATCCGTTCAACACTCGCAACAACTCCATTTTCACATTGTCTGTGGTCTGGTTGCCAATTGAAATAAACAATAAATCTATTGAAAATTTGTGTCTGTCGCAAGGTTTCTTCAGCTTTGCAAATCACAAAGTGCAAAGCAATATTCACCAGATTCACCAAATGGTTGATTCAGTATCGATGATGCCTTCTTTTTTAGTATAAGATTTCCCATCATATTCAAGAATGACATTTTTAAGACAGAACTCAACAAGTCTGATTGACAGTCATCTTTGGATGCAGGAAAACTTGAAATGATGCTTCAAGGCATCTCTCAAAATTCAGTGCTCAACATGCAGACCTTTTACATGAGGTGCAACTATGCCTAGCTGTAAGTCAGTGGCTTCATCTTCTAAATGATTTAATGTTGTCGTTTTCCAGTTCTCCAATTTTTGTAGATAATGACGATTATCTTGGCAATATTCACTGATTGTGGTTTTGCAATAGCAGATTACTATCGGTTTTAGTAAAGGTTCTAAAAATGCCGTTGTCTCGCAATAGCGACGTCATCTGCTGTTGATGTAGTCTCACCGGAATATCTTGAACTTGAGCTAGAACCAGGTCATTTTCTTTTAGTTTATGGTTTTGAATACTGGATAGGAAAATGCTAAATTGCACATTCCAAAACATTTAGCTTTTAAAGCCTTAATGTGATGGTATTGATTTATTTCATGTTTCATACCGGTACTGCAAAAAAGTGACTTATCGCTTACTTTCCTTGTTTGTAAAGCTCTATCATGATGTTCTCACATTTATTTATCTCCCCAAAATTTCTTTCTGTATGGCGGGTTTATCTACCTGGATTTCCAAGAATTGCTTTTGTAGACAGTTTGCACAGTATTGTGGTAATCACAATGGTCAAGTAGAATAATCTTTCCATGTTAGTCAGCTTCACAGATCACAACTTCTTTATTGTTAACAGCGTACACTAAATCTTGTAGATTTTTTTGTAAACATTCAAAGAGATTATTCTTAAATTTGAAAACTTTTCGGCAAGCTATGACAGCTGGCGAATTTTCGTTAGTGCCAATTCAACATGCGCTACTGTATTATCGTCAAGTTGATATTCATTCCGTCTCAAAAAAGACGGAAGATTTAGTTATCGTGGTAGGTTTTTGTCAGCGGCGTCTGCCTTACCCAAAACGTTTTTCCATTCCACCCTGTACACATCTTGCATTATATTAAACTATTTAAGATTCTGCATGCGTTGATTCCATTTTGGCCTTGGATCAAAATCAAGCCCTGTATTAAAAGCAGTTTATCATCTCAAACTATTTAAGATTCTGCATGCGTTGATTCCATTATGGCGTTGGATCAAAATCAAGCCCTGTATTAAAAGCAGTTTATCATCTCACTTGGGACGTAAGAACTAATTATTTATGATCATTTTTTCAGCCTGGATTAACATTTGGTCTTCACGTTTCTTTGCTTTTTGTGCACGATAGCGCTGTTTGTCTCGTTTGTTCTTACTTTTCTTGTTTGATTGAGCGTTTATGCAATGCTTGCTGTCACCATACTTTTCAAAAGTCGATTAAATTTATCGTTAAATCGTTCTTTTACAGTGGTTACATTCGCATTAATTCATTACTGCTTACCTCATTCGTGTCAATTTTTCTCGGTTTCCGCCCGATAAGTTTACTATCTTCCTTGACCTTTCTGCCTTGTTGTATTAGCAGCAAATCCAGATCTACACCTTTCGTTACTAGATGGGAACAATAAGTCTGCCACATGCAAAGTTCTAAGAATACAACTTTTGAGTTCAGATAGATGTTTTTAACTACTTAATGTTTTTAATACAAAATGTTTTAACTACTAAGAATACATAATGTGTTTGTTATCCGCATAACTGTACCTCGAGATTCTGTTTTTCCCTGTCATTCGGGTTTAATTATTCAACTCTTTAAAGGATCTAAAATATAATTTGCTTATTTGTAGAACTGATGATGAGATTGCAGCTAAATCTCGAAATATATATTTTGATCATATAAGCTTATCGATTGCCATAAGCTCTATTAAGCTCTAGGTTATGAGATATCAAAGAATAGGAAAGTGATTATTGGCTAGGCTAGGTGTTTCAGTTATTTTAAATACTTGAAGGGTAAACATTTAAACCCAAATAAATTTATTAACACACTTAGTTACCTTCTTTAAATACTTCAACGGCTTGGCAAAACCTTTCCTTGTTGCATCAGTCGTATAGCGGCTGTTGAATGGTATCCGCTATCACTGGATTTAAACTCTTTGGCTCTCGCTTTATGGTGATAGTTATAGGATATTCGAAATTTAAGGT
The DNA here is from genome assembly GCA_963675345.1 of Trididemnum clinides. Classification (NCBI taxonomy): domain Eukaryota; kingdom Metazoa; phylum Chordata; class Ascidiacea; order Aplousobranchia; family Didemnidae; genus Trididemnum; species Trididemnum clinides. The sequence continues at coordinate 22,684,027 of OY776306.1, forward strand.
TACGAAGTCGAGATCAGGCATAAAATGATCTGCTACCGAAGAAGGCAGTTGAATAAGAAATTAAAGATTAAGTTGGAGAATAATGACCTAATCAACAGATTAACGCTATTTACGAAATTGCGAAGAACGTATGGCAATGATGACAAGGCTGGACTTCAAAAATTTGATCCACCTCCTCTTTCTCTTTACGTTATCGAACTTGAGTAGAGTGCCATGCTATCACTCCGAACTTGATGAACTATCTTTAGAAATGTAAATTTTGTTTCAACGTTAATAGAAGTCACATTCAAAACACTTGCAACTTCATCGAAAAGTACTTCTTATTATTCTACAGCGGTTTTCCCGGCTGCCGCAGGAGTTGGCCGGTTGTATTCCAAGACATTCTTCTTCATTTTTTTTTACTTTTTTTGCATCCTCTCTCTTCAGCCCGACAATGCACATGTTCTTCTCCAGTTTGTCCTTGGTCTTTCTTTTCCTCTCTTGCCATTTACTTCAAACGAAATTACTTTTTTGACCGAGTCCCAATCGCCCTTTCGTAACTCATGTCCATACCATCTCAACCGTCTTCTCCTCATCACACCCACCATTAAGCTCAACATTTATGTGCTCCAGTAACTCCACAGTTGGAATCTTTACCCGAAGTGAATTCCGCTTATACATCTTAGCATCCTTCTTTCTGCAAGTTCCTATCGCAACTTCTGAACTGCATATACAGCTCAAGTCTCGATCCAATACAGCGTGGCACTTCTCACGCATGCTGCACAAGCAATTCCTTTCAACCTCAATGACACATGCCTTCTTGCAAAGAGATTACTCAATTTTCCCCATGTACATCGTATCTGTCAGAAATTTCAAAATTTGGCCTTATCAAACCACTTTTTGGTTTCTATTTAATTTTCTCTGTTTTGCGTATTGAGTGTCAAACTCGCGTCTTTAGTTCTTCAGTTATGCGTTAAGTAGTGTTGTGTAATTTGTTGCGTACTTGCAATGCACTTTGGCTCTAATTTGTACATACACGATTTTTCCCCTTTGCACTTCAGCTCCACATGTAACAGAATTTTATAATTGTGTCACTTTGTTTTTGAAAGTTGATAAAGTTACAGTTGGTCATATTTGCGAAATATTTTGAAGTTTAAACTTATTTGGAAATCTAATTCTTCCATATTCGATCAACCAAATTGGTATGTTTATTCGTTTGTATCTTTATTGTTATGTAGTGATTTATTTGGCGTGGAAATCATTTGTAAAGTTAAATCAGATTATTTTAACGTCGCTGGTTTAAAATCTATTCTTTTGTTAATATTGGTACCGTCTTGTAGGAAACAGTTTAACTTCTTGGTTATTTTCTTCGTGTTATTGGTCATTACAATTGATCAAAATAAACCGCCACAGATTAGAACTCGTCATTCACCACGGAAGTCGATTCAGATATATAGGACAGAAGAAAAAACAACGAGCCGTTTGTAATTTAAAATTTTACCGTATCCTCGCGACTGACGCTGTAGTTGAGCCTCCATTTCCAGTTGATGATACCTCTCCCAGAAAACAAAATTTTCAAACTCTTTCAGATATTTTCCATTTTCTAAATCCATTCCAAAATCTATATCAATTCTATTTTGATGGTTTTCTCTCAACACATATTTTACATCGTAAAATATTACAAATTGTCCTGAAATGATTCTTAACGTTGGAGCAGCGCTTATGCACCCTTCAATTCAAACTGATACACTGAATGGAATTACTTCCAACTCCCTTCCCTCACATTACAAAAGGCAATTTTGCACCCTTGTCTGTTTTCCCCCAGTTTTTTCCTAATAACATAACCTTGGTCTTTTTACATTCAAGCGCATCCCTTTGCCATACAGTTGTTCTTTCCACTTTAACCCCTTCTGCAATGATTTCATTCTCTTACCTACCAGCATTAAGTTATCTGCATATAATATTTCCCATGGCAGATCTTCACTATCTAGCTTGTCAAGGCCTCCATCACAATCACAAACAGAAACGGGCTTAACATCGACCCCTGATTTAAACCAAATTTCACTTCCACTTTCTCATTCATACAATGGTTTGTTTCACAACCGTCTTTACCTTATTATACATAGATATTACTGCCTGTACTTGCCATGGTTCCACCATTATTTCTCGTAATTCCCGCTTTGCCACCTCCCTAGGTGACGAATCGAAATCCTTTTTCAAATCTACAAAAGCCTAGTATAACCGTTTGTTCTTGTCCACAAAGTTTTGCTGGATATGCCGTGTCACACAAACTGCGTCAACAGTTTTTTCCCTGGCATGAACCCCATTTGCAGTTCATTAATTGTCGTTTCCAAGACTTCCAGCAACTAAAATGCCTCGATATGAGCCACATTGCAATGGATTATTTTTACTTTTGTAAGTGGGTAAAAGATGCTAAGTTCCCAACGAGATGGCATTTTTTCTTCAGTTATTTTCAAATTGCAAATATCTATCAATAATTTTTCCCTTACGTCCCGCCGCCAACATTTTACTTGATGCACCTGTTGGTGCTTTAACAAGCTTTATTGCACTAAGTTAGGGGTTCACAACCCGTGGCCCGCAAGGCACTTTTTTATGGCCCGCGAGCCCTTCTCGAAATCCAAAGAACATTATGCATGCCTGAAATGTCAAGCTAATATCGATATAGCTGAGATCAGTATCAAACCTACAACGCTGCTTCAAATCGCGCCTTTTTTTGTTTTGCAAAACCGCGGCTTTTTTTGGAGCGCGCGTGACTCGTATTGATTCGTTCGCTGATCAGCTCGTGCCATTTGGAATCGTTTTCTCAAAACGACTGCGTCTTTCCGTAGATTTCATAAGTTGCTGATTCCATTGAGTGTTGTTTTGTGTGATCGGAGATGGCGACTAAGAGAAAGGCTGAACGCTGCAGGGAGTTCCACACAGAATGGACCATTTATTCGTTGAGAAAAACGAGAAGGCAATAGGTTTGGCTTGCAATGCTACCGTGAGCTCTCTGAAAAAATACAACGTCAAGCGACACTATCAAACACATACGAAGTTTATTCGCGAACATCCGGTAGGCTCAGAACTTCGAAAATCCTGGATAACGAAAGCCTGCGAAGAACTTGAATACCGCAGAAACATGTTCAGCGGTGACAACAAACGATTGAAGGATCAAACATCTGCTTCATTTGAGCTCGCTTTGTTGATTGCCAAAAAGAAAAGACATATGGTGGGAGAAGAGATTGTCAACCCAGCTTTTCAGATTGTGACGAAATATCTGGGTGACAAAGCTAGTACATTCGCGACTAGTATACCGTTGTCTGACAGCAAGATGACCAGATGGGTGGAAATGATGTCAGAAGACGTGAGTAAGCAGTTGATACAATCTCAGGAGGATGCTGTCTTTTTTTCGATCGCATCGGATGAGAATACTGATGCTACAGATACAGCCCAACTAGCCATACTTGGGAGGATTGTGGATCAAGAATTGAACGTAAAGGAGGAGCTACTCGGTCTTGTCGCTATCAAGGGGTGAACGCGAGGAGTTGATACATTGAACGCGCTCAAAAAATGTGCCGAAAAAATGAACTTTCAATAAGACGAGTTGACCAGTGTTTGTACTGACAGAGCTCCAGCTATGACCGGATGTAACGTTGGATTCTGCGCTCAGTTAGAACAGTTTCTAGGAAGAACGTTGCTGAGGTATCACTGCATAATTCATCAGGAATCGTTCTGAGGGAAGTCATTACAGATGAAAGACGTCATGTCAGTGGTCGTGAAATGTGTGAATGATATACGAGCTGCAGCTTTGAAAAGAAGAGAATTTTGCCGGTTGCCGAACGAGGTGTATGAACGGTAAGAGGAACTTCTTCTTCATACAGAAGTGCGTTGGCTTTCTCGGGGGAAAGTACAAGCGCGATTCCTCGCCGTCAAGGACCACGTGTATAATTTTTTGTGTAAGAAGATGCTGCCGGAAAAACGAAAGAAGCTAAAAGACCCGTCATGGCTGAACGATCTGGCTTTCCTGACAGATGTCTTGGGACATCTGAACACGCTGAACAAACGCATGCAAGGAAAGCAACCACTCGTAAGTTACCGCAATGATCAAGTGAATTCATTCCGACAGAAGCTGCAGTTATTTTGTCATCAATTAAGTGAGAGATGCTTTTGCCATATTTATCCTCCATTCACAAGAAAGCGAATTGTATCGCTATATTTTGAACGGAACGTCCGTACTCGCTTGGGAGTTGCCATTTGCAACAAGTCTGTGCCATCTGTCTTCCACGTAAAGGCGGAGGCGTCCCGTTAAGTGCCTTGCCCAACGACACAACCAGCGAACTTGCCAGCTTATTCTCCACAATCTCCACTAAATGCCGAGCGCCAAGCAGGGAAGCTGTGGATACCATTTTTTAAAGTCTTTTGGTATGACTCGACAAGGGGATTGAACCCCAGGTTACCGACTGCGAAACGGACGCTCTAACCACTACGCCATCGCGTCGGTTTGTCTTCAGTTAAGTGAGAGATGCTTCGACAACTTCTCAGCATTGAAAGACAGAGTGGCGGAACTGGGCAACAGAGGGGATGAACATTTTTACGTTGACAAGCTTGACATGATGATTGAAAACTTGAGCAAAGGTTCGAAGAACTACACTCGGATGAAGCCAAACACGCAAATCTTCTATTCATCAATTCGTTTGCAGTCAATTCTGCCAAAATGGATTTCGGGAGTTCAGGAACTGATTGGTCTTCAAAATTCAGTGGCGCTCAAAGCACACTACGAGAAGTTATCGGTGATGGCCACAGAGCAGGACTTGGTGGACTTTTGGAAGGCTGTACAAGTCACAGCCTTTCCAGACTTACGGTCATTCAGTGCGAAATCAATCTCTCGCTTTGGAACGACGTATCGCTGAGAACAAGCTTTCTCTGCATTGAAATTCGTAAAGTCGAACTACCGAACTAGGCTCACTCCCCGTGCTTCACCGGGTTAGAATAGTGAAGCTGCTCGCCCAGCATGTCGTAAGAGGCGACTTTTGGGTACCCACTAATGGCAGTTCGCCTTGTTGGTGGTGGGGCTACCAGTCGACAATTTGCAACCACGACTGGTTCGAAATGGGCTGCCACTTTTACCCTGGCCTAATTCAATTAGGTTGACGGTGTGAACCTAGATTGCTGTTCGCGCCATACCTCCATCCCAAGGAAGAGGAGAGGTAAACCAACAACAACAACAACAACAACTAGGCTGACACATGCACATCAAGAGGCATTCATGAAATTGGCTGTTACCAATTTGCAACCAAGATAAGAAGATTTGGTGAAGAAAATGCAGCCCCAGGTTTCGCAGTGAAAGATTGAAAAGAATAAGTTTCTTATTTTTGTGTGGGAGAAAGTTTTTGGAAATTCAGTGGGCCTGATTCTCAGCAAGCTTTTTAAATAAAGTAAAATTATAGTTTTTGTATTTAGCTATTTGTGCGTGGCCCGCGAATAAGATTGGTCAGCTGAACGTAAAGGTTGAAAACCACTATACTAAGTACATTCTCCACTTCCATTATGACGTAATGTGAAATTCTATTGATCTTCTACAAATCAGTTTCCACTCTTCCATTGCATGCATTCTCCACATTTATCAGTCGTTTCTTTTCCTCAGATTCTGGCTCAACAAACAATACTCTAGTCTTCGCTTCTCAAATAGTTTTTCTTGACTTTCCTTTGCCATTTGCTTCGCAGCCCTAAAAATCAGTTTCTGTTGTTCTTTTGTGTTTAGTTTTTTAGAGACTCTTTTTCTTTGATAGCTGTGCCTTTGCCACCGTTTTGCCTTTTCTTTTCGTCCCGGCATGCTCTGAAAAAGTAGAATTCCCTTTTTCTGTTTTTTAGAATGGTGCCAGTCTTCAAACTTACAATAAATACAACGAAAAATATAACTAACTGACCTGAGATGACTCTTAACATTAGAGCAGCGCTTATGAGCTCATCCATTACAACTGATGCATTGGATTGAATTATTTTCAACATCTTCCCACATATTGCACACGGCCATTTTACACTCTTGTCTGTTTTCACAATTTCATGAATAAGTACGTTGTAATTATTAAGTTTCACTGCTGAGACCAGACTTTTTCAACGCATGCACATTCGTGAATTAAATATTGGTACGATTTATTGTACACTCAGCACAAAAACATTTTCGGTAACGCCAAAAATATCATCAACACAGCTGTATCACTATGACAAATACTCCTGGTAATTTGTTTACATAAATTGAAACCATGTTTCTTTGCACTTAATAACGCAAATTTTCTCGGTATTGAAGTTAGATGTCAAATCCTACCTGTGATTGCTGCAGATGGCGAGATTCTGGCACCGAACTGTAAGTTTCCAGCATTGCCAGGTGCAGCAGGAAAATCTACCAGTCACACATAGAGCAATTACAGTTCAGACCTGCTTCGGAGTTACCAGCACTGCTGGAACAGCGCATTTCTACCACAAGCACTGCAACCAAGAAAGGGAGTGCAGCAGCGTCGCTTCTACAGACGTAACGCAGGAGACCGCGGGCACTGAACACACAATTTCGCGATCACAAGCCAGCTTATCATACTGAGAATTGAACCCAGGACGACAGCTAATGCAAAATCTGTTGGTACTACCACACAGCAATTCAAATATCTTCTACACTACGCATTAGAGTGACACAAGCAGCACACACGAAATGGAGTGATGTCAAGATTAGCTCAGTTTGCATTCGCAAGCGCTACAAGCTCAATGTTCCCAATCTGGGATCTGTAAAAAGTTTCAAGGGGTCCGCGACACACCCTTTAGTTTTTGAGTTACAGACCAAGTTTAATCTTTTTTGTAAAGAATTTATTGATTAGCCGATTTGAATTTCGAATTTTTCGCCCATCTTCGTTTTACACGTCTGTGTTGTTTCACAATAGCGTCGTCTTTTCACAAGTTGTTGCAATTAAAATTGAGTCGTTACGCGTCAGCTTTTTGTCGGTACAGCAAAAGATTAAACGTCATAAAAAAAATTAATAATTCTTTCTATTAACAAGGTTATAGGGTCGGTTATGAAAATACAATAAAGTTTATCTGAAGTTAATTTTTCCTCAATTGATATGACATGACTATTGATTGGGCTTTGTGTTACGCTGTTTAAAGCGTGGAAGCAATGAAATATACTCAAGCGCCATGTTTGTTCAAAGCATCCACAACATGCGGGGAAAGATCTAGGCTTTTTCCTACACAATGAGGTTAAGCTAAAATGACAGAAGGTTAATTACAAACACAATTTTAAGCTACAAAACACAGCCCCAGAAAAGGCATCCTACAAAAATGCACTCAAAATTTTTTTGCAAACTTTTTTAACTTCTCTTGTTTTAAAAGTTGATGAGGGTCTGCCATTATTTCAAGGAAGCAAAAAAGGTTCGCCAGCTAAAAAAGTGTAAAAGCCACTGCCATAAGCAAACGCTTGCATGCTCTACAAGCGTAACATGGATTACACCATAAACGTACGCCGAAGTATTTTATTTTGCTGAAAATGCGTTCTCACCAAGTCATTGACGTATCTATCCAAGAGAAAGTGAAAAAGACCATGCCCTAAAATTAGTAAAAAGCAAGTACACTTAAAAGAGGCAGACTCCTTTTTAGATGACTTAAAAACTGGTTGAGGAACTAATTCATAAGTGAAAGTTGGTAAAAAATTTAAGAAAAAATTGCCTTCCAAGGTGATTACCAGCACCGTACTTTCTTGAAGTGTACACACAAAAACCTGCTCAGAGTTGTACTTTTAAATTGTGTTGCCTGTTGACATTGCACCGAGCCATACAAAGATTTGGTGGCATCACAGAAAAAGCACCAACACAATGTAATATAGCATTTCAAAGGCAATGCCAAACTATTTAGCTGTTTTAACACTTTCGCGTGCACATGTGCAAACGAAAGATGAAAACCCAAGTTACAAGGAACGCAGAAATGCTCGCAAAAAATAGGTTTATTCGAGATATTGTAACACCTAGTAGACAGAGATTATAAATTGCGGTGGAATCAACTCTACGGTGATCAGCACCAAACCGGCCAATATTTTAAACTAGACTTTTTGCTTATAGCCTATGCAGCGTGAAAGCTTTTATACACATCATCTTGCAAGCCGTCTTTAGCAACACACGTTTAAATAATAAATGTTAATCCATACTTGTAAGCGCCTTATATATGAACTACAGGCCGTAAGTTTCCGCCAATAGATACCTTATGGACGGCATAAAATAATTCTTTCCATTGCTATCTTTATCTTTTGGTTTACAACAATCGTGACGTCACATATATCATCGGTGTTTTCATATGTCTTCGGTGATGTCACAAATGCCTTAAGTAAAAGTTAAACCAAAAAGATAGCAATGGAGAGGCATTCATAAATCTACAAAATTAAATTAACAGTAGTGTACCGAGCACTGCAAAACAAAAATGGGGCATTTCAAAATCGTAGAAATCACGTAAATGGTCAATATACGGGGAGAGGAAACTATAATGGGTTGTACCCTTTTCAGCCAGAATAGTAGGACAATTAAAAAGTGCGGTTTAAATTATCTGTTTCTGGAAAAATAATGTGCTTCTAAATCTGATACAAATACACTTCGATGTTAACTGCTCAAAGAAAATCAAAAACAAAATAATTCTATACACTCTACTATTCTATGAATAACAACTTCAGAATAAATTGTACGTGCATGTTTCTGTCAAGCATCACAAGGAAACGGGCAAAAACGTATACAGAAGTGATGTTTCAACCACAAAAAATTGTTGACAATGTTTAAGAACACGGCAAAACCTAATCAATTTTGACTTGCGAATAAATTTTTCGAATGAAGATGAAGGAGGCCCAAAAGCCGATGGTTCCAGTGAGAATCCAGAAAGTAAAAACGATGATGAATGTATATCCAAAGTAAAGGATGGTTGGAATCACAGCGGTAATGTTCAACTGAATAAAAACGGAATAAATCAGTTATATTGACTTGTAGGCAACATTTTTAAGATAATGGCATGCAATCATTTAGCTTTATAGCGTTTGGTACCGGGAGCCGAATGAACTAGTGGCACACTAGCATCGTTTCATTTAACATTAGCGAACAGATACGACTGCAAAAATCCTGATAAGACAATACGACTGCCGAAAACGTTTCCTAATCTTGAAAATTCATTTGACAAGGTCAAATAGAAGAGCGCTGCTAGCTTTTACAGCAATGTGGTGGACTAAAACCGTTCATGCCAAAGACGTCCAACCTTTTTTCTGATGGGCAAAATTACAAATTAACTTATTTTATTGGGGCCACAAAAGCACTTAAATATAAGACTTTTTTCTACGATTTTTTCTATAAGCGTTTGAAACCAAGGGGATCGGCAAAAAAATGGATGATCAAAAAAAGGTCCAGACGTGAAAATCGGTTAAAATAGTTTCGAAAACACCGAAGACTTCGCCTTATTTTCGGCTCAACAATGCAACCACCCAGTACTTTCAAGCTTAGTTTCAGCACAATTTAAAAATGCATTGGATCGCAGGTGGGACACCCCTGGTCTGTGCGGAAACTACTGCACAACATGTCACTGATTTAGTTGGTACAAACCATAATGACATTTCGCGGATCATTAAGCAGTATTCGACATCAGCTAACACTTTGACAAAGACACCACAGGACAACTAAAAGCGCTGTTAACTTGCACTACAAAAAACTTAAGATAGATCAAAAATTTTGTAAATATCTTTTCTCGACCACAGTAATCAGTAGCAATATCGCGACTGAAGATTGTATCATAAAAAAGCTTTTAATAAAGGTTTTGTGAAAATAAAATTAGTGTTACAATCTTTACAAGGTTGACTGGTCACCAATGTCAGTCCGCCTTCTCGGTAGTATAACTACCCAGAAGTATATTAACTAGTTAGACTTCTTACAATGTAGTATCGGTAATATCAACTGGTGTGGTTAGTAAGCTAACTTTGTTTATGCTCCGCTTGTAAAAGAAAATATAGTTGTGCATAAAACTTGTGTTCAGGCCTGCTTCGGAATTACGAGTACAGTCGACGCAATGGATTTCTACCACAAGTACTGCCAATAAAAGAAAACCGTAAAGTAGTTTTCTAAGAGCAGCACCCACTTCGACTCTGGTCCAGATTGTGAACAATTGCCGGGATTTTGTGACTACATGGTTTCCCCCCATGCCCTTATCATGGAGAAAGGGTCGGATAACGACAACAACTAAGAAACCGGCACGATGGTGTAGTGGTTAGAGCGTCCACATTGTAGTCGGTAGACCTGGGGTTCATTCCTAAGTCGAGTCATACCAAAAGACTTTAAAAAATGGTACTCACAGCTTCCCTGCTTGGCGTTCAGCATTGAAAGGGATAGTGTGGAGAACAAGCCGGCAAGCTTGCTTGTTGTGTCCTTGGGCAAGGCACTTAACGGGATGCTTCCACCTTTGTGTGGCAGACAGGTGGCCTTCCCGTACTTCACCGGATTACAATTGTGAAGTTGCTAACCCAGCATGTCAGACGACTCTTGGGTACCCACCAGGGGCAGTTCGCCTTGTTGGTGGTGGGGCTACCAGTCACTCAAGACTAGTTCGAAATGGGCTGCCATCTTTCCCCTAGCCTAATATCAATTAGGTTGACGGCATAAACCTGAATTACCATACCGTTCATGCCGTACCTCCATCCCAAGGAAGAGGAGGGGTAAACACGAACACAAACACAAACAACAATTAAGAATCGGCACAAGTGCTAAACTCAAGACATTGCAATTGCAAGACAAGCCCTCTGTAAGGTTTTTATTTCAACTTCCCTGAGAATCGAACCAGTATTTAGTTTCAGAAGATCTTGAAATCATCACTTACTTGGGTGTAAAAGTAAAAGATGGAATAAAGCAGAACATAAACCGCTGATCCACCGGACACCACAAATGCTTTCCACCACCAATGGTAATCCTAAAATAGAATTTGAAGAACATACAGCATCTAGTTGCGCATGCGCATAAAGACGTCACTAAGACAGGTCAAAGATTGCGCTACCATTAAATCAAGTCAGGTTGAAAATGCTAGAAAATTTCTAAAATTAAAGCGAGCATCACGATTCATAAAAGCAGACGATAGACAATTCTAAACATAAAATTACAATTGACAGAAGAGTTTCTTTTTGCACATATGCCTTCATAGGTTCAACTAGGTTAGGATAAGCTGAATTAAGAATATTGCCACAAATTATAGACCTCAAGTGCAATACAAAATTTTTTTTTTCATTTAAATATTAACACATACCTCTGCACATAGTTGAAAATAGACCATCACAATTGCAATCTGACTGCATGCTATGACCAAAATGATGAAAACGATAAATAAAAAACCGAATAAATAATAAAACTGGTTTTCCCATATCGCCTGCAACACAACAATTGAGTGAAACAAGTTGTATTTTTAATCGGGAAATGCAATACAAGTAAAAGTTGAGTCCACATTTGCTGCATCTCGCTTTTAAAAGTATTGTGCAACGAGTCGGCTCCTTTAACACTTATGCCATTCAAGCTCAACAGCTGATATAGCAAATTCTACTACATGAATCAACACGGCGATTTGTATGTAATTGATTGGCATCTAGTTTGTACGACACATCACGCTATGATGACAAGCATCCTGGAATTGCAATTAGCCCGACAAAGTACAATAGCACACGCTAAAGCAGTTACTGAATCATTCAGTCTAGCGATATGCCTTATTATACAAAAATGATCACAATTTATTCGTATCACAAATCACTTTATCAAGAGAAATATTAACTTATGGTTAAGTGGCAATCAATAATCCGACGGATAAAAGTTGATAGCCGATCGCGGATCGCACACCCGATCCGGAAACCTTTGTCAAAGGGGCAAGCATCGCAACAATGAGCCGTGCATCGACCAACCATAGATGTCTGGCGCACTGATCGGGTATCGGTTGCAATCGCAAACACCTATCAGTGCGTCGTGTGCGGCAAGCAATGCTTTTTCTAAAAGGGCTCCACTCTGCAGACGATGCTGTACCAGAACCACAACTAGACTCTTTCGTTTTAGCTATATATTTTCTCTTTGAAGGACTTCAAAAGCGAAGGAGGCCAACAGCAAAAACGTGCTCTATCCTTATATTCCAGTGACCATTGCTCGACTGGTTGATGTAATTGTGGGTTCAAATTAAACTCCTGGTATCAGTTTTTTCTGCATGCTGATAGCCGTAAGACCTAGAAACATATTCACTTATTGTTTTGATGTCATAATAAAAGTTGGGGATAAATTGTAATCACTTCTACGCAGCTAAGCACATCGCTGAACAGGTTGATTCAGTGACCACTAGTAGTAGACTTGTAGCGCAGCCTATAGCACACGTTACTAATAATATGAGCATAGATAGGTAACAAAAGCAAATAAATCGCAAGTCACAAGCAGAATGCAGGCCAGACGCTAGTTAATGCATTTCTATTGATTCCATCAGTTAGCCGGGTGGGTAGTGGCACAGTTTTATAGCTGGTCATGCTCTAGAGCAGCGGTTTCGAACCTGAGGTTTGCAGACAGAAGCTTAAGGGAGTTCGTGATTGTTTCGATGCTAAAGCATACGCCATCAAAATACATATTACGTATTCTTTCATTTGCAAGTGCAAGTTAATCTTCACAGTTGCATTGTTCTCGTAATACCCTGTTGTCATGAGCGGCTTTTCACGATTGACGCTTTAACGAAGTGTGGTAGCAGCCTATGCATTCACGATAACAATTAATAGAAATTGAAACGACAAAGCTCCCTCACTTTTTTAGCCACTACGCCTTTGTTTTCAACAAATTAAACCCCCTTCTCAATCAAATTCATTTACGCCAAACTAAATGGTAAATTTTTGCAGCAAAAACAGCACATGACTGTCTTTTTAATTATCTTCATTGATTCGTAATTGCTGCTGACATTTGCAATAACACTTTATTCTTGGGCAGGATAGCAAAAAGGCTACTAGGCTAGTAACCCTTTCTTTTAAGTTTTCAACCTTCAATTTTATTAACTTTTCCTTATTTTGCCATCATTAAAAAACCGAAGTAACTTACTAAATTCATTTGTTTAAAATCAATTACATGTTACAATCATATTACTTCATGAAACTTAAGATGCAAAACAGTCACTAAACTATCTGGATTACTCATAAATTTGATCAAATTTTTCCTTTGAGAATATAATAAATTTTCGGAATAATCTGACACCTACCAAATATTTTTTTCTGGCTACGCCCTTGGCAAGTGTTTAATTTTATCCTCAAGAATAATATTTGCTGGAGCAGCCATAATCATACCACAATTTTTGCAGTAAAGAATAATCCATCTCGTTACAGTGGTGGAATTGTATATGATAAGAATCAATGCTATGTTGCTTGGGTTTCAGGCAAAATTTAGATAAAGGTCCGCAAAACTAATAACTGGTTACAAGGGGTCCGTTGACTACAGAAAGATTGGAAACCACTGTTCTAGAGGAAAAGTAATACGTTTCACTCTCAAAACGATGACACCATTGTCAATTGCACTTAGAATAATTAAATATGTACGAATCACACCACAGTCAAAATCAGTCTGCGATGCTGCGTACATAACACCCAAATGGGACGCCAGGTCAGTACTTTATTGGTGACAACACCAAGAAATGGCTACCAGTGCTACATAGGCGTACATACTCCAATATAGTCCAGAGGACGCATCATAGTTCTAGGGTAGTGAAAAGACAGACCCTATGCCATGAGACTTTGAGAAAACGATGCACCTCACATATTAAACATATTCAGTATAAATTTAAAAGGATTTAAACTATTTACAATAAGGGCGGAAAACATTAGCAATGCACAATGTTCTTCTATATGAACTAATGATTCTTTTCTATCAGTGGTTCCATCGGTAGTTTGAGGGAATGAATATGCAGAGTTTAGTGAGTGCGAGAGAAGACAATCGTAAGAAAGTTTAAAGGAGGAAGACCAAAGAAAACGTGAAAGAGAAGATGAAGAGTGATATCAAAATAATTTGGCGCTTAAATACAAAAACAAGTGGAGGTATCGCCACCGACTGGTCGACCCTGATGATTCGGGATGACGGCCAAGCTTTGAAAAGGCAAATGAAAGCGAATGAATTTCTATCGGTAGTTTATATCAAATTTAAATAATTTGTATTACTTACGGTGAAGATGAAAAATAGTTCAATGAAAACAGCACCAAATGGTAATATCCCAGCCATGAGTACGCTGAAAATATATGTTTTGTTATTATTGCATTTTTTTTGTCCTAGTATTTTGACGAGACAGAAAAAAGACAAAACTAGATAGCTGGGCCATAGAGCTTGACAACGACTGATGAGATTCTGGTGGAGGTTGTGATGGGTACAGAAAAGTTGCAGAACCCAGCGAGTTTTACCAGTTTGTTGGTTGCATGAAAGCTAAGTGGTTTGCAGAGCATTTTCTCACTATCTTGATTGTGCAACTGCAAAAATAATGCTTGGTACATACGGTATGTTGTTTCGTAGTGGCGTAATAACACGGAAGTAAGAACACACATTTTATGTTGATATGTTAAAAAGTTATTTCCGTATGAAGCATCACACCAACCATAACCAGTTTTGAATAAGCATGTAAGGTGCACACGAAAAAGTAACCATTCTGCAGAAACGCATCTGCTCATCTATCAAACCGTCAAGAGGCGATTTTTAGCTACCCTCGCATGGCACTTGCTTTTGCTGGTGGCGTGGTTATAGGTTTGCACTTTGACAAAGTCCTACGTGACAGGTAGGAACTGTTTCAGCCTAGATCTTTTCATTTGACAGGATACCGCCACTGATTGATATGTCACGAAGATTTCAGCAAAACAGCTTCTTTTAAAGCGGTATTGAAATATTACACATTTATATTTACAATAATATTCTCTGTACGTTGAATCATGTCCAACTCCAAAAGCGGGTTTTCATACATATAATAGCAACTGTACCGTAAAAACGATGTGTCTGCCCCTTAAACCGAAACGTCCATGAATCTGTTATTCAATACTTTGCTCAACCAAAAAACACGTTGCAATGGGCTGTGACATGATAGACATCGTCGCTTATCTAAGTCGATGTTCTTAACATTTTAAGCACATGTTCCACACAACTACTTGCAACCCATTTTTGGGATTGCGATGTACTTTGCAAGGCTTAGCCGAAAGGTTACCTACAGCACTGAGAAGATGTTCTCAACTTTGAAAATACCAGAAAAATTGAACGTGAAACTAGAAGTTCAACGTAATAGTGCATCATATTATGTAGCACATTTTTCATAGAAAACGTCTTTGTAGCTCAGTTCTGGACCAGTGGAAGTTATCTACAGTTTAAAAGCCAATGTTCTTCACCACGTAAAAGATATTGTGAAAACAAAAATACGCCGAAACATCACGTTTATGAAAAAATTAGTTACCTCACAAACGGGTTCATGTACCACAATTGGTCTGGCACTTGTCTTGGTATTTGATTTGTACGAACTGGGCTTTCATAAGGTTGCTTGCGGTAACCAAAGTAAAAACCAATGACAACTAAAGGAAGAGATATTCCAAACCACATCGCAAGCAAGGCTATCATAGTAGAAAATGGTACCTGTAGATGACAAAACGATGTGGTGATCATTTTTCTCGTGCTCACTACGTGGTTGTTAGTCTGCAACGACAGCCACGAGGTGTAAGATGTTGAAAAAGTAGATCAAGGCTCTGGTAGTTTTTGTGCTGTTGTTTCTTTGGCAAAGGCACTTTCCCGCTATTTCCTTTGCTTGCGAAAGAACAGCACTGTGCCAGCAGTACCGTCAACTAGAAAGCACTGTGCCAGCAGTACCGTCAACTAGAAAGCACTGTGCCAGCAGTACCGTCAACTACAAAGCACTGTGCCAGCAAGCAGTACCGTCAACTAGAAAGCACTGTGCCAGCAGTACCGTCAACTAGGAGGAAGGCCAGAAAAAGAATAATAGTTAACCCATAAATAGTGACCGGAAAATATATATCTCAAAGCAACGTTGCCGTATAAAGTGCATGCCTACCACAATCCACAAGTTCTAACTATTCTTGCATATAGTAAGCGCGCATGATTTCAAAGTCAAAGAGAACCTAAAGATGTGCATTGCAAAATCTTTTTCATCAAGACGTAAATTCGAAATTCAATAAATATGATCTGTTTTTAAAAAATGATATTTTCAGATCTTCTGGCTTTACGCCAAAAGGTGACGTAGAGAATGAAATACGAAAACTTTTATTTTCTTGACGAAAGCTGCGAAACACCTTTGGTCAATTGCGAAACAGTTTTATAGACAAAAGCTGCGAAACGGTAGTAGTGCCTTGGCTCATTGGGATTGTTGTGAACTTCTCAGAGGTTCAAGAACTTGTCGTAAGCATCATCAGTATTCGCAAGAACAAACATGTAGACTAACAGAGTCGCTTGCTAATAGTCAGTTGCAAAAGCGGGTTGTAGAGATACATCACATCAGCCAAGTTTGTATTAATAACTAGGTTATATAAGGCTACGTCTGATGAAATAGATAGTTCTGCGTTAATTTCCTGAAAAAAGGGTTTTTGCATGTTGGAGGGCGGGAAATGAAATCCTTTTTCATGGCTTAGCAAAAATTTTACTAGCAAACCTCCCGAAAAAAAAAATAGTAACAAGTCCTTGAGTTTTCCAAACGTTTCGACTTCAAAAATTTCTTTTCGAAAGTTTCAAACTAGGTTGAGAAAACATCAGCGGCTACCTCTAGGCACAAGTTGCATCATTTTTATATTCTTTCTACATATACCAAAAAAAAGATAACAGACGACACTGTAACACTCACAGCTCCGGACGAATGCTTTCCCCAGATGAAGAAATTGAGCATGAACGCGATAGCCAGACAGACACCAGGGTAAAGTAAAGCTGTTTGAAGTGCTGCTCGCTTCCACAATTGACCCTTCAAGCTCTTGTACAATCGGCCGGAAAAATAACCTCCAAAAGCTCTGAAAGAATCGTGTCGTGGTGTAGTGTATTTGAAAGTTACGAAAAGTAAGCTACAGTCAAACTAGTATTTTATGACCAATCCTGTCTAGACATAAGCCTAAATTGCATAAAAGTGATCTTAGGTGAACTTATAATAAATGTCCTGGTAACAAGTAGATTCGTGAGTTCGAATGTTACACCTAGCCTTATTTTTCAGGCTATAAGTTACAACAGTTTGTGGAAGGTAGAATGAATCAATTCCATCAACATACACCTAGAAAGTTACAACTCATGAAGTTCGGAAAGAGAGTTTGAAGCATCCAGCAAGTCCTACGTCACGAACATATACAAGCCCCATCCCGCGCTGATATTGGTTGCTTGAAAAAAGGTTCCAAGCACAAGTAGGTGTGGTTTACCAGCAAACTACAAATTTTGTTATTGAAATGCGGTGGTCTGGACATGTTTTGAAGAGGAAATAATGATTAAGTGTTAGGAGCGTTAGATTTTTAATTGGTTGAAAGAAGAGGATGTGGGCGACCGAAGACGACATGGAAAAGGCAGGTGGAAGAATAGATTAAACAGAATTTAAAAAAAAGATCAATCGAGAGAACCAAGTGGGGCAATGCCACTAACAAACTTTCGAGAAACATGAGGTGAATCTGGCCACCTTCGGGAACGGAGACAAAACTGGATTCAAAAATTGGATGTCACCCTCTCTCTTTCTCTCAGAGGAATGCTTCCTCTCTAAGCCTTCATGTAAAACACAGGGCTCTGGATTTTGGACGATACCTTCAGATCTTGCCTTCAGATTCGAAGGAAAACGACATTTGGTTCAATGAAAGAAACACAGGCAAATCAAAAAATCACAATCTTTTCATATTTCGTTTACAATGAACTTACGACGGCATACAAATTATCAGATCAAGTAGGCATTAATCACGCCAAAACGATTCCAATGATCTAAGTTTTTTTTTTTTTGAAAGAAACGCCTGTCATCATAATATTATGACAACTGACTCCTTGATCGTGGACAGTATAACACATAACTAGCAAAAATATTTAACGATGCAAGAAATTCAGGCCCAGTAAACAACATGCATCTGACAAATATTCTTGAAAGTATGAGCACCTGTAGTTACAGGTGAAATTAGCGCATAGAGAAGTTCGCCAACAGTTATCAGTAAGAGAACAAAACTAACGCATCACAATTAAATTACTTGAAAACACTAATCAAGCAAAAACTGTCTTTTGTAAGCCACTCACCCCATTAAAATAAAGAAAACAAATGAAGCAGTAAGCAATGCGCCTCTGCTCGATGGAGAAAGCATACCAAGCATAGCAATCACGATAGTGACCACGGCCATTCCAAATAACTGAACCCCAGCACCAACAAGCGAGACCAAAAGCATAATCTGAAAAAGGAATTGGTTTTCACAACTTTTGATACACGTTGTCCTCAGAAAGAGTTGCTCAAACTGCCCATGCAATGCATTTCCGCCAGCAACACTACAACCGAACAGCGGCAGTGACCATAAAGTGCTTTCTAGGGTATGGTCAAGGCCTCTCTTTAACACAGTAGGATGAAATAAATTCCTAAAATTCTCACTCGTTTTGGAGGACGAAAGACATCTCCATGAACCAACTTCCATCCCGTTTCCTCTAATGCATCTTCTAAGTCATCCTCCTCTCTGTTATATTGTGCAATATCTCGTCGCAAAGTACGAATGATGATCATGGCAAGCACTCCTGCAAGAAAAAAAACCTTACAACAGAATGTCATAGCCATGAAATGCAAAATGTAATATTTTGTGCTTTTTCACTGCCGCGGTTTTTAGAGGTGAAATATATTTTAATCGTGACGAAGTAAATTTTGTGCATTTGCATATTTCACTGGGTAACACGCTTATTACCGAATGTAAAACAAAAGATCAGTAAATATCACGTCTAGGATCGTTAATTTGAAAAAGACGCTGTCCTAAAACTGACTAAAAAGCAGACGCTCTTTCAGGCACATTAAGAGGCAGGAAAGATTCATGGTCAAGCAACTGATCATGTAACGTACATAGTATCTTACCTAATTAGCCTATAGCTAACTAACTGGAAAGCAGATTACGTTGTCAGAAAACCGAGTGTGATTGGGAGGTTATGTTAAATGGGTTCACACTGCACGAAGAACAGCTGCTGGTGGGTCATTAAGGATATCTAATTATAGTGCTGCACTATCCCCAGGATGCAGTGATAATTGCAAACATGCGAACAAGCATATCCATTATCCAATGTACTGGAAACATACCAGCTAAAAAGAAGACAACGACGATTGAGTTGATGATTGAAAACCAGTGGATCTGCGCATCCCCCATGGCAAGATAGCTGTCCCACCGTGAAGCCCATCGAAGCTGACTCGGCTGAAATAAAACCATCGCTTTCAGTAAAAAATGCTTTGTACAGCTGCAGAGTGCAAGGCCATGAGGTCATCATAAACCCAAATGCAATTCGAAGTGACTACGATGTTTGCCTCGGCAAAGAACAGTTAGTTGCATGAACTACCATAAAGTAGCATGCACAAACTCCTTTTAAGTTTGACTTCACCCATGATTCGATCCAGTAACACCCACGTGCTTGTGCTTTTGGTAACAACACGTTCTAACCAGGAAACCAGCCTTGATCGATCATTTAACCATCCTGATTAGAGATCTTTGCATGGTTTGCAACTGATTACAATAGGTTAACATGCAGTTTTGTAACAATTACAAGAAATGACCATTTATAAATGTTCTTTTCCTCAAAGATGTTCCTTCAATCATTACTAATTTTGCTGTGATAAGAGTTAAGCAACCTATTTAACTCGATGGATCTTGTTTTTATTCATTTCATTCAATTATGTTGCTGATGTGATGAATGTCTGTCATAAACCACCTGACTTATTAAACTTTAAGGTGAGTTGCACAGTATACGATTTTGTCCAGTTTTTGCACGTTTTTTCTCTCACGCATTTTTGATCGAAAATTTTCGTCCGCATAGATAATAAAATGCTTTACACAGCAAACGTACAAACGTACAAACGTTTACAGTATATGTTGTTGTCTGCACATTCGACTTTGTCCGCAAAGTACGTACCAAAAGCGTTTAATGTTTTTGCGGACAAAATTGTACAAAAATCTTTTGGTATGTACTTTGCGGACAAAATTGTACAAAAATCTTTTGTTATGTACTTTGCGGACAAAACCGGAAGCTCACGCGCATCAGGTACACACTGTATGGCACCATGTAAATGCCCAAGTGGATAAAAATATTTGTGCAAAAATGCTCGAGAGCAAAAAACGTACAAAACCAGACAAAAATGTACAAAAACGCATAATACATCCAACTTTACTCAGCCACCAGTCGTCTAATTTCCGGATGCTTTTTCTGTCAATCATAAATATTGTTTAGTTGCAAACTGTAACTCCATTGTTTAGGCTTGGATCAGTCATACCTCTTTAAATCTATTTATTGTTCGAGCGCTACTGTACATTAATTGGCACATTATTGCTAGTATGAATAATGCAGTAAGACAGCATTCGCTTTACTGCTACGTGGTATCTTGACAATTACAATTTGAAGTAGTTTCTTGTGAGCAAAAACACATGCTGGAATATAAGTAGCTTTGTGCAACCAAAAAGATTAGGCTATACATTTTTAAAGTGAAATAACTTGGAGATTCAAATGAGGGAGGCAGGAAACAATACTACTTCAATTTAATACGGTCGCTAGGAACCTCAAATTATTTGCCAAAAAATTCCCTTCAGCTATATTTTATAAGTTGTAGCAAACCATCACAAGCAAATCAAATATTGACATGCAATAACAGGATGGATATCTTGGACAGAAAAAACACCAAAGCGATATCGAATTCCGGTGCAAAATACGAAGGAGTTTCAGGGCAGATAATGAGAACATCTTCAACCCATTAAACAATAGAGAAACAAAAAGTTTGAGAGATTGCAAAGTAACTAAATGGTCTTCAAGTCAGCAGCCACCCACACGTGTCTCTGCGGTCGGTGCAAGCTCTAATTTGAACCCTAGTATTTTTCAACGCAAACAGCAGTTCAGCTCGGCCGTGCCACATATAGAACGTAAGCCCCTGATGTTCAACTCGCAGCTATTCAATGAGAGTTTAGCACTTGGTCCATCGCACCACGCTACCGATAAATCACAATCTACACAAAAAAACAGCTTGTCACTTTCAAAAATTCTTGGGACGTTGTAGCAAGCTCATAGAGACTTTGAGGAGCCGTTGACAAGACTCAATGCAATTCCGATCGAAACCCCTTAAGAAGGTCAGCAAACGCGTCTTAATATTATGCATCGTCCTCTGCGTATGAGCTTACGCTCCGTCTGCATCTCTTTTATCAGACAGGGCTACTACCAGTAGACTGCTTTACCCCATCATCAACTGTCAGCCACACTAAGATGGAGGTATTCCGTTAAATGCCTTACCCACGGACACCAGCGACCTTGGCGCCTCTTTCTCTATATCATCTCATTTTTGCTGAACGTCAAGCAGAGAAGTTGTGAGTACCGTTTTCAAAGTCTTTGGTATGACTCCACGTGGGAATCGAACCCAAGTATATCGGTTGCCAAGTGGACGATATAACTACAGCATCACCCACAGCGCCGGTTTCAATAGTAGGCAAAATAACAGCAAGCTGAGCAGTCTTCATGTTGTTGTTGCTGTTGTTGGTTACCCGACCCCTTCCGAGGGATGGGGGCATGGCGGAAGACCATGGAGCCCCAGAGCAGTCTTCATCGCTCAGTTTATCGGCAGCTCAGACTACATGGCTCCAAACGACATTTTGCTTTTTCTTGCAGATACGTCATTAGTAATGACTCATTACAAAACATTCTTTTGGGTTTCGAAAAATAGGTGCGTCAAATTTTACTTCTAGCTATTTTACCTCCTTTCGAAAACAATCATTAATTAATATCCCGAAGGTAAACTCGATATCTTCAACCTCAATATAAGCTCTCCAGCTGGTGATTAAAAAATATGTGTTCAAACATAAATCACTACTTTGGTAAAAAATCAACTCAAAAAGAACTCATGTACTGCATGTTTGCTTTATCTCTCAAGGAGCCATGTTTATCATTTAATAAAGTCGAAGCTCTCTTCGAAACTCTATGCTATAGCACAATAAATGATGCGTACCTCCCAAGTAACATCGTATGAAAACTTAATTTCCGTCGTCTGTTCGCTAATTTCTTGCTGTTTAGCAGAAGCTACATCCGCTGAGCATTGTTTACCTTCTTCTTCAGGAACAGCAGACATATCAACGCTGCGGGGACTCACTTCAAAACCTACAACTCTGTAAGTATCCTCTTCTTCCAGTTTGTTGTATCTTGAAAATAAAGGACGCTTACACAAAATAAAATACGCTTCGTTTTACAGATTTAAAGCTAAATTTATCGTTTGTTCAGAGTTGAATTTATCGTTTATTCAGACAAATATAAACTTGAGAACTTCTAGACACATGACGAATATTATTAAGTGTAATAAAGCTCAAAATACATAATGGTAAAGAAGCTAACTAAATGGTAGTCTTGGTATATCAATATACCATTCAGTATTTGGTATATCCAGCCTGACATCAAATACCATTCAGTGCTTTATCAAGTTAAAATAGCGAGACTTGACACCCAGCACATGGTAAGAGGCGACGTTTTGGGGACTTAACTACTGCGATCCAACTATTTGGAGAAAGCTACCTGCTTCACAATTTATGTTTATAATTAGTTCAAAATGAACCCTTGATTTTTTCCAACTTTGTTTTGACTTAGTTTGCAGTGTAAACCTAGATATGAGTTTTACGCCATGCCTTTGTAATACACGGGGCAAACACAGGTATAACAACTTCAAATGCTTGTTGAAACTTATACAAGCGCCAGCAAGGTCTTCCGCCTTTGACGGAGCACCATTGTCGTGATATTGCACAACCCAACAACTACATTCCAAATGTCATTAGCAACGTTTATTGTTTGTGTGAAACTACTGACTAGCAAACGCAAACAAACAATTATTGTTGACACAGTTAACAGGTTCAAGGCCAAGGTGAAAAACAGTTGGTTTAATTGTTTCCTTGTTGAACAAATAATAAATGACAACAAAGTCAATATTCTCAAAAATATGAATTGTGTAGTTATCAAAACAGTTCTTGAATAAATTTTATCTACTTGTGGTAGCTTAATTGCTTGGTTGGACCACTCACGTCGGAAAACTTGAGGTTGGAAGTAAGCAAGGGCATGCTCCCTGTAGACGAATTTTGCTCCAACAAATCCCCACGACCAGAAAAAATAAACAAATGGGCCCCAGTCCCGGGCAGCTCTTAAATGGGCAGGGGGTGCAAAGAATCTCCGAGTTTAAATCTGAATGTCATGGGACGAGATTCGGTACATTGAACGTGGGAAATCTTTGTGGAAGAAAAACAGAAGCGTGTGAAGATCTGAGGAAGAGAAGAGTTGATGTGTGCTGCATCCAGGAAGTAAGATGGAAAGGCCTAAAAGCTTGTTTTGTGGGTACTTTGGGACGAAGGTATAAACTGTGGTGGTAAGGAAATAATGCAGGATTCGGGGGGGGAAGGGGGGGGGGTTGGAATTTTGGTCACAGTTTTCCACTTCCTTAGAAGAATAAAAAAGGAAGGGAAGGATGTGGAAGAAGGAAGGTGCTTAAGAGGAAGCGACAGATGATTGGATTTTATTGAAGATAGGGCAAAAATTTGGATGGAACACATGGAAATGATTATGAATGAAGAGAACAAATGGGACCACATGGTGGCAACTGATGTAGTTGAAGGACCAGTGGAAAAAGTGGCTCATAATAAAATTGTGGAAGCAATGCAAAGGATGAAATCAGGAAAGACAACTGGACCATCTGAAGTAAGAGTGGAGATGATAATTACAAGTGGTGAAATCAAGGTGAAAGTGATGATGGAATGGTGTCAGCGTGTATTGAATGGTAGAGGAATGCCTGATGAGTGGAAAACTAGTGTGATTGTGCCTATCTTCAAAGGAAAGAGTGATGTGATGAGCTGTGGATCATACAGAGAAGTGAAACTGCTAGAACATGCCATGAAAATTGTTCAAAGGGTACTAGAGAGGCGAATATGAACACTAGTCAATTTGAATGAAACGCAGTTTGAATTTATGCCAGGAAAAGGAACAGTGGATGCGATATTCATTGCGAGAAGAATGCAGGAGGAATATCAAAAGAAGAACAAGAAGTTGTATATATGTTTTGTTGACATGGAAAAAGCTTTTGATAGAGTGCCAAGAAAAGTGATGGAGTGGGCCATGAGAAAGAAGGGTCTATCAGAAGTAATGGTTAGGGCAGTTATGAGCTTGTATGATGATGCAAAGAAAAGAGTGAGGGTGGGATCTACACATTGAGAGAAATTCAAAGTAAAAGTTGGTATACATCAAGGATCTGTGCTGTCGCTAATATTGTTTGCAAGAGTTGTGGACGTTATCACAGAAATTGCAAGAAGGGGTGTGGTTAATGAATTACTGTATGCAGATGACCTTGTTCTCATGAGCAAAGACATGGAAGACTTAAAGGAAAGATTTTGAAATTGGAAGGATGCATCGAAAAGTAAGGTTTAAAGGTCAACACCAGAAAAACAAAAGTGATGGTAAGTGGGTCAGAAGAACTATTCAAAAGCAAGATAGATCCGTGTGGAGTTGGTGGGAGGAGAGTCATGGCCAATTCAGTGTTGTGCACAAAATGTGGAAACTGGGTTCATGGCAAATGTGCAAAAATAAAGAGAGCTGCCGCTAGGTTGGCAACGCATTTTGTTTGCTCAAAATGTAAAGGAATAATGGAAAGAACGATGGATTTGATCGATAAGTTGTGCAATGAAGTGGAGACAGTGAATGAATTTTGTTGTTTGAAAGACAGGCTAAATGCTAGTGGTGGTTGTGAAGTGGCAGTTACAGCAAGAGTAAAAATCGATTGGGTAAGATTCAGGGAATGTGGAGAGTTATTGCTTGGAAATAAGTTTCCTCTGAAGATGAAAGATAAAATTTATCATTGTTGCATAAGATCAGCAATACTGTATGGAAGTGAGGCATGGTGTTTAAAAGAATATCAAAAAGCAATTTTAAGAAGAACGAAGAGAGCTATGGTGGCAGCCATGTGCGATCAGAAAGTTGTTGACAGAAAGACGACTGAAGAGCTGATGGATATGTTGGGGTTGAAGAAAACGATAGACCAGTTAGCAACAGCGAATGGAGTTAGATAGTATGAACATATGCTGAGGGGGTATGATAATAGTGTTTTGAGGGTTACTCTGGATCTTGAAGTGAGTGGGAAGAGAAAGCATGGACAACCGAAGAAGACCTGGAAGAAGCAAGTAAAAGAGGAGACAGAAAAGATTGGTTTGAAGAAGGAAGATGCCCTGAGATGAGACAAGTGGAGAGACGGAGTACTAGCAATTGCAGAAGAAATGGGTAAATCCGGCCATCTCTGCTAAGGGGACAACACCAGATAAAACTGAATAACTACTACTATGCACCAATAATTAGTACTGGTTTGTAAATCATTGCGGTATGGCTATAGCTCATCGGCCATCAATTGATTTTTCTACAATTACCTCTTCTCCAGCAACATGTACAGCAAATATACCACTAGGCCTTTGAGTATGCCTAACGGGGGGGGGGGTAATAATTAATTACTTCAAGTTGATGGATAGATGGTTGTTAATAAAAATTCTATCATCAGAAGTTGATCCAAGCTTATAGCCATGTTCTAACTGCTCCATTTGATCTTGATCATTGCTATCAAACATCCACCGCGTAGCTGCAGGAAGATTGTCAGCAAGTCTGAATTGAAGAGTATTATTTGTTATCATTAAGTAAATCTAAAGCAGACGTCTCAGTGGCCAATTTTACACCAACACACCAAAAGAAAAATTGACCAAAAACTCAAAATTTTATTATGAAATTGATAGGGACTCCACTAATAAGACTCAGTAGTACAAAATCACTTGAAAATACGGATGTCAGTATACAAATTAAACTATTGCTACACTCCACATAGAGTCTACAAAAACTATTGATAGCTACCAGTAACCACTTACAAATGCACTGAATAGTCATCTTTGATTCTCTGTATCAGAGTATTTACAGCATCTTTGTCTAAGCTCCTTTTGCACAGGACAGTGCAAGGCTTCTTCACCATCATTGCAGTTTTGTATGGAGTGTTGACAATCCTATCACCTCGCAACACCTCACCTAAAAATAGATTGAAAAAAATCAAAGACATAACAGCAACGCCTTAGGTTGAGAAAGCAGTGGTCTTGAAAGAGAAAAGTCAAGAGCTCATAGCCTTTGTGGCTTGCGTTGTTGTCCTCCTTGGAAACGAGCAGGTTTACAAAACTTCTAAGAATGTGTTTGTTTAAAATGCACTGTGCCAGCAATGCTGGCAACTAACAAGCAGATTTGAATGCATGTTGCTCTGTGTATAACTGTCAAGGTTTTAACGTGGGGGATAGATGAAGGCGTTAGTGACCAAATAAACACCACTAAGTAATCAAGATTAATAAGAATAATCATAGAATTTACACAAAAAGCCGTAAAGATTCAGATGCATCAGACAAATGAACAATATTAAAATCACAAAACTGCATTCACAAGACAAACGAATGGGGCTGCATCTGCACTCTGGTATTCTATGTGTATACCAGTTATAGCAACAGTAATCGAATAATCTTGCATTCAAATTGCTTAATGACTAAGTTGTCGCAGCCTAGAAAAGACACTTTACAACGATTTTTTCCACTCGGCTAATTCTAATAAGAAGTAAATTTATTAGAGGCAATACTAGACAATTCCAGCCAAATGCTGACACAGGCAAAGTTTAAAGCAGACATAAAAAACTGGCTTACACTAAGCCACACAGTCTCCATTACATGAGTACCAAATATAAATCTGCCATAAGTTAAGTTATTGCACAATGTAAAAATAATTCTAAGGAATTCCGGATGTTATTTTCAGGGTTTTAAAGCAGGAGCCGGGTGCAAGAGCAGACCATATTTATGGAAACCAGAGTCGCAGGTCTAACAAGATTTTAGATGGAGCAAGAGTAGGAGCCAGGTTTTTTTTAACACAGTTCCAGCAGCAACCTTTCGTGGAAACTACAATTATTTTGTTGTGATAAAAACATTAAAGCAAAGAAGCAAGACTGTTTCTTTGAACAAATGGTTTTTGAACATTCTATGTGTAATGAATCAGGCAGATTTATTGATTTTGTTGTTGTGATCTTATCAAAATTTAGGGAAGTAAAAGGTAAAAATCAAACTCTGGAAACAAATTAAGTACAATAACAGAGCTGGAACAGAAGCAGTGGGGTATCAAATAGTAAATGGGATATTAAGGAGCCAAAGCAATGTCTTGATGGAAGAATTCAACGTCTAAAGCTGCTTCAAAGATGAGGCAGCTTTAAACCTAGGCGAGCTACTAAGCCCAGATTATTTGTAAACAGTATCCCAGCAACTTGCATTGCATGCTTTTCTAATAATTTGACCATTTTGCTTAAACGACCACTTGACTCTAGTGAAGAGTGTGGACCGACTATTAGAACTCTCTGGTGCTAATATTAATATCAGTACCGTACTAATTAGACAGCACTTGCAAACTTTGTATACCTAGATTTTCAGATTTGTATTGAATCGTCTCTGGAGGACAAAATGAAACAGAATAATATTCATAAGGAAGCTGAGTTTTTGAACTTGTTAACTTGACAGCCTGCAAAATACAAAATCGATTTCAATGCCTAATGTATGTACCCACTACGTTTACCGGTCACAAGGATATTTATCATTGCCACGATACAGCAAAAAATACCACAAAATGAAGAGTATATTTAAGGTAATATTAACAGTCATTGCTATAACTTAAATTAAACTCCACCATTCAAAGAAACCAAACAAATTGTATTTAAGCCAAAAATAGGTCTTAAAAACAACCACAATAAATTCTGCATGTGATGTTAAAAATTTTTTTAATATCATTAAAAATGATGGCTTTAGTACAGTGTAGATCAAATAAAAACATGGTAATTAGGCACTACAAAACATTGCTTGATACTGATATGGAGTTCGTGCACTACATATATTTTGACAACCAAAAATAATACTGATACTGAGCTTACGATTTATTGGCAATACTAAAATACAAAAATACAGATTTATGAATATACAGAAAACACTAACTAAATCACAGAAATTGCAAAAATACAGCAATTTGTCAACAACAAATCAACTAGCAGAAGTTAAGACAGCCTTCCATTCTCCTTTGTTTTGGCAAATGGACTTTGAAAATGTTGATCTCCAAAACAAACGTCCTAGCCTTATTTCAAGATGGAAAATACAAAAATATTCATGTCAAATAAAAATCTTTGCCTTAAACTGCAATTGAAAATATGAAGATATAAATTTTGAAAATTATGATCTCCAAAAAAGCCATCTTCAGTTATGATTGCAAATATAGACTTATTGTGTTGCCAGCTCTCTTTCATTGTTTCTGGTTACATCACTGAAGTAATCTTGAGACTAACTTTGTTATTAAATATTAAGATGCATTGTTTCTATTTGAATAAGGATGGTGTGTATGTTGGTAAGCTGAGGGCTATTATAGTATATACCTAATATTTACCATCACAAATAAATTTACTGATTTACATAAATTACAGTCTATGCTGTATTTTCCATAAATTATACCCCATGCTTC
The DNA here is from genome assembly GCA_963675345.1 of Trididemnum clinides. Taxonomy (NCBI): domain Eukaryota; kingdom Metazoa; phylum Chordata; class Ascidiacea; order Aplousobranchia; family Didemnidae; genus Trididemnum; species Trididemnum clinides. The sequence goes on from OY776306.1 coordinate 22,712,772, forward strand.
AATGGGGATAGAATAGTGAGGCTCATCACCCAGCAAGTTGTAAGAGGCAACTTCTGGGTACCAGCCGATGTTAACTAAGGTTGGGGTCCTTGGGGACCCCTCATGTCTAAAAACTGAGGTTGGAGGTAAGCAAGGATATGCTCCCTGTAAAAGACAAAAACGACCTCATGAAAAAGTTTGTTAAAGAATTGGCCCCCAGTCCCTGGCAGCTTTTAAATGGGCAGGGGTACAAAGAATCTGAGGGCTACAGAAATTTGAGGCAAGATTTGAAAGTTGAAAGTTTTTGTGGAAAAGGCACAAAAGTGTGTGAACAGTTAAGAAAGAAAGAATTGGATATGTGCTGTCTACAGGAAGTAAGATGGAGAGGGCAAGGAACTCGATTTGTTGGTACCAGAAATTGGACATATAAGCTGCAGTGGTCTGGAAATAATAATGGAATAGGTGTTGGAATTTTAGTGAAAAAAGAACTTTGTGAAAGACGTCCAAAGAAAAAGTGACAAAGTGATGGCAACAACACTGGTTTTTGAGGAGGAAGTTATAAGAGTCATATGTGCCTATGCTCCCCAGATTAGAAGATCAGAGTGCAAGAAAGATCATTTTTATAATGACATGGCAAGTGAGTGGGATTTGCAAAGCCTTGGTGAAGTGGTTCTTCGTATGGGGACTTTAACAGACATGTTGGGATATGGATTGATGGTTTTGAGGGTGTGCAAGGTGGGTATACAATTGGCAAAAGAAATGTTGAAGGAAGAAGACTACTAGAGTTTTGTGCTGAAAAGGAGTTGTGCATAGCAAATAAATGGTTTGAAAAAAAGCAGAGAAAAATAACATACAGTATGGGTGGAAATGAAACTGAGATTGATTTTGTATTAGTTGGTAAAAACAACAGAAATTATTTAAATGACGTGAAATCCATCCCCTGGGAGTTGCAATATCGGCTAGTGGTAACAGACATAGACAAAAGAAAGTTGAACAAAGTAGTGAAGAACGAACAAAGGAAAGTTTGGAAGGTGAAGGAAAACAACATAACAACAAGACTTCAAGAAAGAGTTAAGGAATTAGTTGATGTTGATGCACCTAATCTGTGGAACACTTTTAAAAAATCGTATGCTACAAGCTTGTGATGAAGTATGAGGAAAGAAAAAAGGTAGGAGAAACCATGGGAATACATGTTGGTGGAATGAAGAGTTTAAAGAAGCAATACAATAAAAGAAAATGGCATATAAAAACATGCGCAAAAATTGATTGGAGGAAAACAAGGCTAGATAAAAGAATATCAAAAATCAAACAGAGCAAGTGGTTGCTAATTCTATGAGGAAGGAAGCTGAGAAAAGGTTAACAAAATTGAACAAAAAACCAAATAACATTTTGACTTTGGTGAAGTTCATGAAAAAAGATGGGAAAGATATTGAAGAAGGTAGATGCATGAGAGGAAAAGACAGAAGATTAGGTTTCAGTGAAAAAGAGAGGAAACAAATATGAAAAAATCACACGGAGGAGATCATGAATAAAGAAAATGATTGGGACCATGTGACAGCAGGTAGTATGGTAGAGGGACCTATTAAATGGCAAAAGCAATAAAATGGCAATAGCAATAAAAGTGATAAAACTAGGAAAGGTAGCTGGACCCTCTGTGCAGAGATGATATCTACTAGTGGAGAAGTAGGGGTTAGTGTGATGGTGGAGCTTCGCCAATGCATGTTAGATGGGAAAGGAATGTCAGATGAATGGCAAACAAGTGTGTTGGTACCAATTTTCAAGGAAAAAGGAGACGTAAGAAATTGCAATACTTACAGTGGAGTAAAGCTGTTAGAGCAGCCATGAAGATCATTGAAAGAGTGCTGGAAAGAAGAATTCAAGAATTAGTAAATATTGATTCAATGCAGTTTGGTTTTATGTCTGGAAGAAGAACGACAGACACATTGTTTGTAGTGTGAAGAATGCAAGAGGAATATATGGATAAGAGGAAAAAGTTGTATATGTGTTTTGTGGATATTGAGAAGGCATTTGATAGAGTTCCAAGAAAGGTGATGGAGTGGGTAATGAAAAAGAAAGGTTTACCAGAAGTAATTGTAAGAGCAGTGATGAGCTTCTATCATGGAACAAAAACAAAAGTTCGAGTGGGATCTGAGTTATCTGAAGAATTTTTGGTACAAGTTGGTGTACATCAAGGATCTGTGTTGTCACCATTGCTTTTTGCAATTGCAGTGGATGTAACCTCAGAAAATGCGAGAGAAGGCTTGATGAATGAAATTTTGTATGTGGATGACTTGGTTTTAATGGGTGAATGTATAGAGAATTTGAAAGAGAAGTTTTTAAAATGGAAAGAGGTGTTTGAAAGCAAGGGGCTGAAGGTGAAGCTTAAGAAAACCAAAGCAATGGTGAGTGGTTTAAAAGGTGGGGAACTCAAAGAGTACGGTTGATCCATGTGCCAAGTGCTGCAAGAGGGTGATGGCAAATTTGCTGATGTGCACAAAGTATGGTAAATGGGTACATGCGCAAAAATGAAGAGGGTGACTCCAACTCTGGCAAAAGGTTTTGTTTGTAAACTGTGTGTTGATACAAAGAAAGGAATTGTGGAACCAGGTGAAGAAATATCATTTTTTAACCAGGTTGATTTTGTAAAGAGCTTTTGTTATTTGGGGGACAGGTTGAATGCCAGTGGTGGAAGTGAAGCAACGATAACAGCAAGAACAAGAATTGGATGGACAAAATTTAGAGAATGTGGAAAGTTACTTCATGGGAGAAAGTTTTTCTTAAAAATAAAAGGAAAGATTTATCAGAGCTGCACAAGATCAGCAATGCTGTATGGGAGCAAGACATGGTGTCTGAAAGAGAATGAGACGGCAATTTTGAGAAGAACTGAAAAAGCAATATATGGAATTAAGATGATTGAGAAAAAAAGAAGCCAAGAACTTGGGAGTTTACTGGGTTTAAAGGATACATTGGATGGCGAGTGGAGTACAATGGTATGGGTATGTTTTGAGAAGAGATAATGGCGATGTTTTAAGAGTGTTGGATTTTGAAGTGGAGGGAAGAAGAGGGCATGTGCAACAGAATATGACATGGAAGAGACAATTGGAAGAGCCTACCAATCAGATTGGACTGAAAAAGGATGCCATTGACAGAGAAAAAGTGGCATGATGGTGTGTACAAACTATCGAGAAACATGAGGTGAATCTGACCACCTGCCTTAATGTAGACAAAACTGGATTTTAAAAAGTGGATCTCTCTCTCTCTGTTTAACTTATTTCCAATAAAGCAAAAGGATGGTTATATTTTGGCAGTAGATATTTTGCCATAAGACATTTGTGATTGATCAATTTTATTGGCAAATTAAACATATGACTTTTGGTTGCTTCTGACAGGTCAATTGTAACGATGAACTAAAAAATCTGTCCCCCCAGTGTAACTTACCCCCACTGTCCCGTAAAAGGGGCAACTTTGATCAAATTTCAACTTTTTTCTACGTTTTTAATCTCCTATCTACCCCTGCACCTTTTCTAGATTTCTGGTTAAAACATTCCAGGTCTTATCTGTTTTACTGACTGTCGCTTTTTTTTCTGTGATGTCATGATTTTGAGCAAACTAGCAGTCAAAGGGTGAACGAAGTCGCCCCTACTTGGGGCGACTTCGATCACTAACAAAACTCAGATTTAACTGCATCAAAACATTGATTTGATCCAAGTCACCAGAACATGAGGAGACTTTGATCAAAATCAATGAATTTTAAATTTTTTAAAAAGTTACAAGGGTTTTAAAAAAACGTTTTAAGTTGAAAACACAAGCAGTAAAGATGAGGCAATTAAAGAAACAAATGAACCAATGATAGTAGCTAAAGAGGCGCAGAAGTTCAGTTGAAGAATTACCATAATTATCAAATTATAACAGAGAACATTGAATCCGTTAGTTTTCAAAAAATAAAATGATAATAGTTTTTAAAATCTTAAGCGTCGGGTTAATTAAGCAGAAAATGTTATTGCTGCCATAATTGATTGCAGCTGTCTTTCTAGGTAAAGAAAAATTACCGTCTTTCTAGTGTTAAAGAATTTATTTTAATAATTTAAATGAGTTTAAATAAAAAATGTTAAACAAAAGTTTAAATAAAAAATACTTTAATAGATTTGCACGTGGAATGCTGGGTGAATATCAGTGCTGGGCACTGCAAAATTTAAACTCAATTCCGCAACTGCAAATTCCACAAAACTGCGAGAGGTGTTCTGCAACCGCAAATTTGCAATAGGTTTGCGGTAACTTTTCACACTTCCGCAACTGCAAATGCACATTGCATTTTTGCAAACTTGAGCCGCAATTTTTTTGACCGCAACTTGCTGAGTAAAATTAATAATTTCTAAGTAGCTAAGCCTTATATTACGCCTGATCAAAGTTGCCTCATAGTGATCAAAGTTGCCTCACTGATTGAAGTTGCCCCGTCTTATGGTACACTCCCGCCCAGTGTGTACTACCTCGTACATTCACATACCAGGCGCCCTCCAGTGTACACTGCCCTTGTTTAAGTGCCCTGCCACTGAGGATTTCAACCTGGAGCCATTGCATTTTAAAACAGCTGGACTATCCACACACCACAGGATCACTGCCACAATTGTTGCCATTATGGCTATATAAACACAAACAAATGGTCATGCAAAATAGCCTCCAGGGGTAATATGCTATCCACAGCAAAATAGCTACTTCCTTATATTTTTTGTTGACTTCCATAAATTTCATATTTTGGTTATTTCCTAACTATTTTTAGTGAGAAGATTTTTTTGCATTTCCTCACTTTAATATTTTAGTACCTGTACCCCCTTAAATTCCTTATTTGTGGAACTTAGCAATCCTGTATTCAAATATTGCAGCACACATTTTTGGGTTTTTATGATTTAGTAATTTCATGTTTCAGTATGAAATTTCGTGAATTTGGATTTTCAAATTTTTATGTTGCCTTGATATTTTAGTTCACTTTGACAGTAATTTTAATTGTCTAATACTTCAAAAAAGAAAAAAAAACTGATCCGCTCACTTTTATTTCAACTTCTTCTTTTTCTTTATACTCTCGTGGTGCAACACCAGGAATATAGAATGCATTTGATATATGAAGAGGCAGAAGAGTAATGAAAAAAGTATAGATCTTCATAATATAATTACTAACCAACAAACATATAAACTAGCCTAGCCAACTTATTAAAACTACTTTTTAAATTGGTAGACAACAAAATGACTTTGCAAGTTAATCAGCTACAAAAAAAAAATCAAACAAATTAATGATGACAATTTCAGCCATGTAGAATTCATAGCAATGTACTACAATAAGGAATTCCATGTAGTGTTCTAGAGAACTGAATAGCCTACTACCACGAATGCAACTAGGGGAGATGATTACACAGCATGCCATCCCCCTATGTTTTGGAAAACTGACTTTGAAGATGCTAATCTCGAAACAAAAACATCTTTTCCTTTAATCAAGATTGATAATAGGAAGGCAGTGGCTATTTTGCCGTCGACGGCAATTTACCCTCAGAGACTATTTTGCCGTGAGTTATTTGTGATTGGTCAATCTAAATGACGTAATAAACATGTGACTTTTGGTCGTTTCTGATTGGTAAATTTTAAAAACCAATTAAAAAAATTTTGCACCCCCAGGTCTCTATCCCCCACTCTGTACACTCCCTTCCAGTGTACACTGCCCTGTACATTTACATACCGGGCCTGCCCCTTCAGTGTACACTGCCCTTTCTTTTAAAGCCCTGCCAGCTGAGATTCGAACCCGCAACCATGGTTTCTCAAGACCAGCGCACTATCCACTACACCACAGTGTCACTAGCGTAATATTAGCAAATACGACTACATAAACACACGTGAATGATTACGGCAAAATAGATTCCAAGGGCAAATTGCCGTCAACGGCGCAATAGCCACTGCCTAATAGATAAGGCAGTGGCTATTTCACCGTCGACGGCAATTTGCCCTTGGAATCTATTTTGCCGTGATCATTCACGTGTGTTTATATAGCCAAATTTGCTATTATTGCACCAGTGACTCTGTGGTGTAGTGGATAGAGCGCTGGTCTTGAGATACCAAGGTATCGGGTTCGAATCTCAGCTGACCAGGGCTTGAAAAGAAAGGCAGTGTACACTGAAGGGGCAGGCCTGGTATGTAAATGTACGGGGCAGTGTACACTGCAAGGGAGTGTGCAGGGTGGGGGATAGAGACCTGGGGGTGCAAAATTTTTTTTTTTGGTTTTTAAAATTGACCAATCAGAGACGACCAAAAGTCACATGTTTAGTACGTCATTAAGACTGACCAATCACAAACAACTCACGGCAAAATAGTCTCTGAGGGTAAATTGCCGTCGACGGCAAAATAGCCACTGCCAATAGATAAATATAAGCCTAGACTTTGAAAGGTTTATCTTCAAAAAAGAGGCCTTTAGCTTTAACTAGGATTGAAAACACAAAACAAGGATTATGAAAGCTGATCCCAAAAACAAAGATTTTTGAGTTTAATAAAGATTCAAAATTTACTGTTCATTTAGTTTGCTTCAAACTACCTTAATATATTTCTGCTTGCACCACTGGACACAATGAATCGCAAATATTCAGCAAAATTGTTCTGTTGTAGATCAACACTAAGGTGGAGATTACAGTTGGTCTGCAGAATTTTCACGTTTTAGCAGCATTTACACTTATAGACCAGCATCCAAGAGTGCAATGCATTGTTAAAAGCGTAGCCAAGCATACGGTAATTGAAAAATCAGTGCGTGTCTGGGCCGAAGTCTAGAATTTGCGAAGTCTGAGACTAAGTTCTTACCTGCCTGCAGCAGTTGTTTGTTATTTTTATAAATTACCCTAGCAGATTTCAATCTCCACCATTTGCCTATAACCATGAAATACCACGTCCACAAAATTTTTTAACTGGCAAAACTACAATTTTTATGACGTTGGTTCCTAGAATTACTGAACCAAATCATGAGTCGCGTTTACACGGTAAGAAACTCCCACAATAAAACTTTTCGAAGAGGGAGTTCTTTGGAGAAAATTCGTGCTGCGCTGCTTTGAAAGGGGACAGATGTTCACAATATTACAGTTTCTCAGTGTTTGAGATTTCAGTTTGGTCTTAAATAATATATATAAAAGCTCGCAAAATTGTTGGGTAGCAAGCATACAGCAATTCGCTTCATCATCAGATCATCTCTGGGGATATTTTCATTGGCCTCCCACTTCAGTTCAAGTCTTTGTAACCAGAGATGTGGAAGCGGTTATTTTTCAATCGCTTCCGATTCCGCTTCCGCTCCCACCAACAAAACACGAGAAAACGACCGTTGACAATTTTTTTTAACTTTTGTGGGTCTGTAGCCTGCCTTCTTCTACACTTTATCAGTTTGAGGGGACAAAAACCTTCTCTTATTGCAATTACTTCACCTACTTCGCTTGAGTTTATTGTTCCAAACTACTCTGTGTTTCTTTTATTTAGATATTAGAATTCTTGCTGAATGTAGAACAGTGCTTTTATTTGATCGGTCACCTCCTCTGACCTCCTCCCCCTAAATGACTTTGACATACCTACTCTTCTTCATCGCTCCTCTGGCAATCGCTCCTATCCCGACATCTCCTTTGCTCTTTTCTCTCTCGCCCTATCTTGCTCCTGAGAGGTACTTCAGAACCTGTGTTCTAATCACCTACCAATTTTACTAACCGTCCCTCTTTCTCCGGTCTTTCGCCCCTACGAACGTCTCCCTTCCTTGAATTTTCGGAAAGCTCTTCAATATGACTTTGCTTTTTACTTTGACTCTCACTGTCCTTCTGCAAAAGAATACTCGTGTCTTTTTCTTTCCTTTGCTGCTGTTCTCTTTACTTTTCTGACACTGAATGCCCTGCTTACGATCTGGTGCTCTGGACAGACGGCTCTGTTCCTTTCCCTTTTGGCAAAGACGGGTCTGGCATACTTGCCAACTGCTCTCTCTGTGACATCGAGGCCACCCTTTTCTTTTCAGCTGGCCCGGTATGCTCAAGTATTTCCGATGAAGCCTGCGCCATCCTGCACGCTTATTGCTGGTCTCGGCAACACCAACAAGTCTGCCATTTCTCTTCTCTTCTCCTTCTATTTATCTCTCGCTCTGTCCTCGCCACCCTGTTCTCTTCTTCATCTTTCCTTTTACCTCAATCTCTGTCAGAAACTGTTTTGTCTCTTCTCCAGTTCTATCAGGCTACAATGGGTCCCCGGACATTCGTTTCTTCCGGACGACGACGCGGCTAACATACTGTCTCATCTAAATTCTTTGACACACAGGTTTCCTCGATTTCCACCGAGTAACTTTTGCTTCTACGTCATGCTCGCTGTGTCCTCTCTCGCCTTCGCTGCAACGGACACAGCCTTCTGTTAAGCTCCTATCTCTATAGGATTGGCAGAATCGAGAATCCTCACTGCAGCGCTTGCGAACACCTCTCATCTCATTCTGCACTGTCCAGCTACGGACTCTTTGCGTAGCTCGCTCTTTGGCAATTTTCTGTCTCTCTACGGCCTCTGTTCCAGGCCCTGGGTAGTTCCCGACTTCTGGGGCTCCATGGTCTTCCGCCATCAGGGTAACAACTGGGAAGGGGTCGGGTAACAACAACAACAGCAAAACTGAAATTGCAGACGCACTATTACGCTACAAGGGAGTTAGCAAATGCAGACGTTCCCAAAGTTGTAAACAGAATTACGTCACAATCTGCAACTTGCTATCCTAAGATTTCAATACTATTTATATACACGGAATACCATTACATATAAAAAATCAATACCGGTATACTGAAATAAGAAATGAATACTAGTAATAAACGAAGAACCTTGGTGGTCCCCTCACGGAACCCTTAAAACTCACGGAACACAACTGCATGTTTTGCAAAACTTCTGTTGAAGAGCACTGATGTGGACTGATCAAGCTGTTTCCGCCGTGAAAAATTTCTTTTTCAACGTTTTCAACCCCCCCCCAACCAAGGTTAGTTAAGTTCAATCAAATCATCATTTTATTAGCTACGTTTCATTGTCCAAACTATCTTTTTCTTACCCATAATCGATATAAAATGTGATGTTAGTTATACTTTTTCTTGTTCTCTCGCGCTACTGATATCGCACTGTCGTTCAGACTTATTGTGCAACTTCACCGTTTATTTCACATTGGGAAATGGACAAAACTTTTCGCCAAGTTACTCTTCAAGTCAAATAGCTTATGTGGAAGCGGAAGCGGTAGAATTTTCGCGCTTTTGCTTCCGCTTCCACATCCCTGTTTGTAACTCCCATAATTATTGAATTTTGCAATTGCTATATGCACAGCAGTCTTGCTGCAACAAATCTTCGCACTGATTTCTCGTTCTAAGTAGCCTTCCTTATTTGAAACAACGATTTGGAGCCTTTCTGTCTCGAAAAGTGACGATTTTTTTGCCCATTTTCAAGATCTGAAACAGCTGCTTATACACAACTACTTACGCTGTAAAATCAATTGAAATGAATTTGAACAGGTTCTTAGTGAAGGCAAACCATATGCTAGTGATGGACAATTGGATGATGCAATATTCGCTCCCAAGCGAGTGCGGACAAACCGTCCAAAACATAGCGATACATCGCTTTCTCGTGAATGGAGGATAAGTATGGCAAATAAAAATAAAACCCCATTATACAATCACAATGATAAATTCTACAACTGCTTCAAATCTGAATCACTAGTCTTAAACTTTTACAAATGACTGTAATAAAAAAACAAACTAAAAAGATTACGCTTTAAAATGACAAACTTCCACTATTTTTGTCATGAAAATTTATACTTTCTGCAGTCTACGTGTTGTTGTTGTTGTTGTTGTTACCTGACCCCTTCCGAGGGATGGAGGCATGGCGGAAGACCATGAAGCCCCAGTAGCCGGGCAACTCTCCAGGGCTCGGACCGGAGGTCGTAGAGAGACAGAGAGTTGCCAAAAATCGAGCGGCGCAAAGAGCCTGTAGCTGGACTGTGCAGAATGAAATGAGAGGTGTCCTAGGACAAGTGTCCGCAGGCACTGCAGGAAGGATTCTCGATTCTGCCCATGCTATAGAGATAAGAGCTTAACAGTATGCTGTGTCCATTGCAGTGTAGACGAGAGAGGACAAAGCGAGCGTGACGAGGGAGCACAAGTTCCTCGTTGGAAATTGAGGGAACCTATGTGTCAAAGAATTTAGGTGAGACAGTACGCCTCCAGTCCGAGAAAAGGGAAGAGGGAATGCGTGAGATAAGAGGAGAGAGACTACAGGGGCTTGCAGAGGGCGCAAGTAGCGCTCCCAGTCTGGCCAGCTCATCAGCTGCGTCGTTCCCCGGGAGAAACGAATGTGCGGGGGCCCATTGTAGCCTGATAGAACAGGAAGAGAGAGAAGACAGTTCCTACCAGATCTGCCACAAAGATTGAGGTAAAAGGAAAAATGGAGGAGAGGACAGGGTGGTGAGGACGAAACGAGAGTCAGATAGAAGGAGAAGAGAAATGGCAGAATTTTTGGTGCTACCGAGACCAGCAAAAAGCGTGCAGAATGGCGCAGGCTCCAGTGAAAAAACTTTAGCATAGGGGCTTGCCGAAAAAAAAAGTGATCTCAGTGCCTTAGAGAGAGCAGTTGGCGAGTACGCCGGAGCCGCCCTTTTCAAAAGAAAAAGGAACAGAGCCGTCTGTCCAAAGCACCAGATCATGAGGGGGATAGAGTCAAGGTGGGCGAGAGCTGCATCTTGGCGAGAAAGAAGATCAGAGAAGGAGCATGGAGAGGAAAGGGTGAACTCTACAGTGCAGGAAGGCAGATTCCAAGGAGGAAAGGGATGGCAAGCAAAGTGAGCCTCCCTAGGAGAAGGAGAAGTGTGGGGGATCGAGTTTCTGTAGTTCCCACAGCACGTCTTACTCCAAAGAACGAATATATTGCAATCACAAACACGACGTTGAAAGCACGAATCTTGATTTGAATTTAATCAAATCGAATTTGAATTGAAGCCAATGAATTTTGAATTTGAATTTAATCGAATGAATGAAAATAACAATACTCACCCAGTATTGTTACAGCATGATATGTAACTATGTTTATTCTTTTATTACCAGTTTTTAGACCAACGAATGATTTTAAACGACGATACTCAGTACAACAACGAGCGTACGAACAGAACGAGAATGTTATGAGTTATCAGTCAAACATCAATGATCCAAAGTCCGTATCTCGCAAGGTCTCCATAATTACTCCCCGCGGAAAAAGGACATTGCTGTCAACGGAAAGATTGTTAGCTCCCAGATGAGCTACTTGTCAAGCACTTTTGCGCGTGTTAGCGTTTTTGTTATTGCTTAATGGTTTGATTCCGCTTCGTCTTTTGCATTGTGCAGATTTGTTGAGTTTGCAGTTGTCTCTGGAGGCAGTAATTGTTTGCTTGTTGGCGCTGCGTGGATGCAGGATGCGATGCTTTGCTGTTTTATGGCGACCTTGCGAGATACGGACTTTGGATCATTGATGTTTTGCTGAAATCATGTGGGTGACTCATAAACATTCTCGTTCTGTTCGTACGCTCGTTGTTGTACTGTGTATGTTGTTCAAAATTTTTCTTTGACCTAAAAACTGGTAATAAAAGAATAAACATAGTTACATATCATGCTGTAACAATACTGGGTGACTACGCCGTATGGCCAGACGTGGTTCCGTCTGACGGGCGGCCGAGTGACCTAGTAAACAGGCATAATAAAAAAAGGCATTGTTATTTTCATTCATTCGATTAAATTCAAATTCAAAATTCATTGGCTTCAATTCAAATTCGATTTGATTAAATTCAAATCAAGATTCGTGCTTTCAACGTCGTGTTTGTGATTGCAATATATTCGTTCTTTGGAGTAAGACGTGCTGTGGGAACTACAGAAACTCGATCCCCCACAATTTTGTGAAGCATGAGCGGGTGAGTGAACGAAAAAGCTCTCCAGGAAGACCTGTATAGTTTTTGTAGTGAAACCTAGACTATACAGGTCTTGGTTTCACTCCAAGTCTGGCCAAACTTGAAATGGGGAAGAAGATTGGGAAACGAAGGGCTCGCTCATAAGAAGACAAAGCGAAATGAGTCAGGGTGACTCGTACGGGAGGTAGAAAAGCCTCAGAGAGAAGAAGTGGGATAGGGGAGGACAAGAGGCAGCCAGTGATGGCGCGGCTAGCCGCTTGGTGGAGGTATTCCAATTTGATGATATTGATAACGATTAGAAAAGGAAACCATCGGGTCAAGCATATGTGAGAAGGGTTGGGCTGGAGGTACGCTTTGCGGGAATCCACTGAGAATAAAAATGCCTCACATTTGCTCCGATTGAGAGGAAGACACAAGTTCTCCGACCAGCGCTCCAATCGAAACAGAGCTCCTTGTGTGGCTTTCACCGAAGCAGGGACCTAAGGGGAGGAGGACCAAATGGCCAGATCGTCATCATAAAGACAGCAGCTGACGGAAGAACGCAGAGAGGCCGGAAGATCGTTGATGAATAGAGAGAAAAGTACAGGGCAAAGAGCGGATCCTTGCGGAACACGTCGACGGACTTGAAAGGAACGACTTTTGTGATTTTGATAAACCACACAAGCGCGCCTATCAGAAAAGAAAGATTGAGTTCAACGGGCAAAGTTAAGAGGGAGACCAGCCAAAATGAGTTTGTGGAAAAGGTCGGGGTGCCAGACTGAGTCAAAAGCTTTAGAGAAATCAATAGTAGATAGGATTGTGCGAGAGCCTGGCCTGGGTTTGTTAAACCCATCCGAGATGGACAGAGAAAGGAACATAATTTGGTCTAAAGTAGATCGTCTAGGGCGGAAACCGGCATGATGGGGAGAGAGAATGGAATTAGACTTCAGAAAGAAGAGTACACGAGATAGTATAATGCGTTCAAAAACCTTTGAGACGCTGGAGGTGAGAGAGATAGGCCGGAAGGAAGCAGGAGAGTCGAGAGGCTTTCCCATCTTATGGATGGAAATAATGGAAGATGTCTTCCAGATGGAAGGAAAGGAATTCAAAGTCCAGGAAATATTCAAAATGTGTAGAAGAAAATCCATGCCAGAGCGAGGAAGGTGCTTTAGTATGGGAAAAGCAACTTTGTCTGGGTCAGTGGCAGTGGACAGAGAGAGGTTAGAGGCAGCCACAAAAAATTCAGCGGGAGAGAAGGGAGAGCAGAAAGACGAGTGAGACTCCTCAGGGCACGTGGCTCGGCGGAACTCGGAAAGGTAGCCTCTGACTCTGCTACGCAAGGTCTTTGATTGGGAGACAGAACAGTGGGATCTCAGGTAATCGGCGAAGCCGACTCCCTAGGAGAGGAACTGTTGGCGAAGTTAGAAGAGAAGCAAGATGAGGAAGAAGAGCCAGCGAGAGAACGGAGAAGAGAGTACACAGATTTAGGGTTAGATTTGGGTGAGAGAGAAGAGCAAGTCGTTTGCCATTCCTCAGCCTTGCCTTTGGCGATGACAGACGAAGCACGTTGGGAAGCGGAGATGTAAGCCTGGCGATCTACATCACTTCTATGAGCGGCAACAAAAGCCTTACGTCTTTCACTAATCGCTTCTTCTACTTCAGCGGATCACCAGGCTTTAGGATAGTGTTTAATGTGGCCGAAAGGAATGGAAGATTTGGCCGCATTCAGTGTCAGAGAGGTAAAAAAAGCACCAGCAGAGGAAAGAAAAATAAACGAGTATTCCTCTGCAGAAGGGCAGTGGGAGTCAAAGTAAAAGGCAGAGTCATCCCAACGAGCTTTCTGAAAATTGAAGAATGGGGGACGCTCGTTGGGGCGAAAGACCGGGGAGAGAGGGACAGATAGAAAAATTGGTAGGTGATCATAACCCAGGTTCTGAAACCCCTCCCAGGAGCAAGAGAGAGCGAGAGAGGAGGGAGCAAAGGAGATGCCAGGGGAGGAACGACTGCCAGAGGAGCGATAGTAGGTAAGTAGTACAGGGTAGGTATGTCAGGGTTATTGGAGGTAGGTATGTCAGGGTCATTGAGGGGGAGGAGGTCAGAAGAGATGACCCAATCGGAATACTTTCTTCCCACGGGGGTCGGAAGTACTTTTGAGTCCTAGAGGGGGTGATGGCAATTAAAGTCCCCCAGAATGAAGAGATTTCTGGAGGATGGAAGAATGGAAGGAGAAAAAGATTCGGTTCTGCCATCCGTCAGAGAATAGCGAATAGGGGGAGCGTAAAGATTAAGGTATGAGAGAGAGGAAGAGTTATTTAGAGAGATGTTGACCTCTACATAATCAGAGTAAGGGTCAAGTGAAGAAAGAGAGGAGATAAAAACTCAGAGAAGGATAAGCCTTGTCTGACGAAAATGATGAGGCCGCCGCTAGCGGGCGTGGCATCAGGAGAGAACCAGGCCGGGAGTGGGTACGATCAGAACGCAGAGCAGAGAATGCAGGGATCAGAAAGAGGAAGATGAGTTAAGGTTAGATTTCTGGATACAAATAAGGTCAACGAAATGAGACGGAAGAAAGTGTAGCAGTTTAATACTTCTGGCTCAGAGACGGCCAGCATTCCATTGAAGAACACTGAGGAAAGTCAGGGGGAAGAGGAAGCAGGAGGTGTAGAGAGACTGGCAGGAGCAAGAGGCGGTGGTGAGGCAGCAGTGGGAAAAGATACAAAATATGCGGAAGGGGGATAAGAGGATTGAAGGCAAGAGTGGGGCGGAAGTGTTGCATTAGTAGATGGAGGCCAGATAGGACAATGGAGGTATACAAGCTGGATGAGTTCAAGAAGGAAGTCAAAGTGTTACCTCCAGAAAAAGCAGGGACGCAGCTGGGGGGAAGCTCCAGGAGTGAGAGCTGCCAAGTGTTCTGAATTTAGAGAAGTAGATTAGTGAGCACCTTAAATGGACCCATTTGGAGCAGGTGCAGCATTGCACTGGCCTACTCCGCCAGGTCTCATTTCCAGCGCACACTGAACAGGGAAAGATAGGACCAGGGTTGAGATGAACGTTACCGTTCATCAAGAGTAGGAATAGACTGAGGAGACGATAAAGGGCAAGAGAAAGGAAGGAGAAGGGAGAAAGTAAGCAACCGATTTTAAAGAAGCTGTTTTCTGCCCTTCTGCGGTTGTTCAATGGGCAGCACGGCGAAAAAATGGTTTGTGCGAGGGGGTGCCCAAGGTAACTGGTACCCTCGGAAAGGCCAACAGCCATTTCGATCCAACCCAAATAGCGTCGGGGATCACACCACCACGTTGAGGCGGCTGTTGATTGGTGCAGTGCCGTCTAGGTTGTTTTATTTTGGTGGCAAACGTCATTTTATATCGCTGACAAATGAACGAGTAGCCAACTGCAAGTAAGCTAATGGCATCAGCGTACAAATAGCGTTAATAGAGGGCTTTGGTGGATCCCAAATTGTTTAGGCAGCCAAGGAATTTGCTGTTGTGCCTTCTCTCTAAAAAACAAACGGCAAAAGCTCGATTTCAAAAATAGGTCTTCAACATTGACATCGATTTAAAGGAGTCAAAAAAATCTGTTGTAAAAAAGGCAACATAAACGATTTCAAGAAGTTGATACCCAAAAAAAGATTTTCAACGTAACAAAAACCTTACAATACGAAACGTTCTCCAACATTGTTTTCGGGCCAAGGTCGGTCTCTCTCTACGGCTCTGCTGTAAGCGTAGGTAATTTAGAAGATGTTATGCCGATGCCTTCCCCTTATGATTTTGGCCTCTGACGCGTTCTTGCCACTTTACTAAAAAATACTTTCTTATCTTCATCTGGTGTAAGATATTTGGAAGGTACAGCATGGCCTCTTTGCTCTCCACCATAGCTAGGCCTTTGGTATAGACTGTGGCGTAAGGGTATGTCCTGCTGCCTTTGAATTTCGGTGCCTGCTGCCCTTAAGTGCATTTTTATTGTGCAACACAATGTATCCGAGAGCATAATAAGTGGGCAAGGGGTACAGTTTCTGGTTTCTCGAATACACGAACAAAAATGAAAATGCACAAATACAGTCAAAAATCATTTTCAATTCAAGCCTTTGAGACTCTGCTGAAGCAAAACTCGAACCTATGTAGTTAAAATCTAATCTATGCATACAATTATTTTTAATGGAGAGAATAAATAAAGTGGGCAACCTATTTCCCGCCAAGTTAGATCTCACATACAACTTTATCGATCGAAGCTTTGCTTCTTTTGCAATTTGCAATAAAAGCATACTCAATGAGATAAGTTTTTGCTTGAGAAATGGTCCATGGCTAAAATATCGAGTAGAATCACGTAATTGACATTCTCTTTATCTCTTCCAGCTTATAACACATCCAGAGCCCTAGTAGTTGCCTCTTGCTTTGAAACGTCGCACCATCGCTTTATGTAGGTCGTTTGAACCTTCCAATTTCTACTAGCAATTTAGAAAAACTCACTCTAAGCCAATACTATTGCACCAAATAACTAGAGTTAGAGGTGCTCTGGGTTTCAAGAATCCTCCGTCTTTTCCTCTTCACCGTCTTTTCTTCTTTCTCACGCCCTCTGGCTCATTTAGCAAGAGATTTCCATCCCCTCCTCTTCTACTATTTTCAGGCTGCAATTTATGGGTCCATGATACCGGTCACTCGTTTTTTTTCCAAATGCCACGATACGGCCAATGCGGTGAAAAATTTAGGTGCACCGCTTCAGCCATTCGCGGTTCTTAATTGTAGCCTCTTTCCCTTTTACTCCTCATATCCACTCATATCTTTTTTAAAGTGGAGGCTTATTGCCTTGAAAAACTTTTTCGACACTTAACCTACCAGTACCCACTGCAAACTTTGTTTTCTCTTTGCACTCGCCGCATTCCCTAACACCTTCGCTGCCATGGACACCGTCTTTTTCTGTAATGTTCTTCCTACAAAACAGAGAATCTTAGGTGCACCACTCATTGTCAGCAGACTCAGGACGCTATTGATCTCATTCTATCCTGTCATGCTATGGAATCTTTACGCTGCACTTTATTAGGTGACTTTCTACCTTTGTACGACCTATGACTCAGGCCGAGAGGATGGTGTAGTGGTTAGAGCGTCCGCGTCGCAGTCGGTAGACTTGGGGTTCATTCCCTAAGTCGAGTCAAACCAAAGTCAAGTTACCGGCGCGATGGTGTAGTGGTTAGATTGTCCGCGTCGCAGTCGGTAGACCTGGGGTTTATTCCCTAAGTCGAGTCGTACCAAAAGACTTTAAAAAATGGTACTCACAGCTTCCCTGCTTGGCGCTCAGCACATAAAGGATAGTGTGGAGAACAAGCCGGCAAGCTTGCTTGTTGTGTCCTTGGGCAAGGCACTTAACGGGACGCCTTCGCCTTTGTGTGGCAGACAGGTGGCCTACCCGTACTTCACCGGATTACAATTGTGAAGTTGCTAACCCTGTGTGTCGCAAAAGGCGACTCTTGGGTACCCACCAGAGGCAGTTCGCCTTGTTGGTGGTGGGGCTACCAGTCACTCATGACTGGTTCGAAATGGGCTGCCACCTTTTCCCTAGCCTAATATCAATTAGGTTCACTGCATGAACCTGAATTGCAATTTATGCCGTATCTCCATCCCGAGGAAGAGAAGAGGTAACCACAACAGAGGACCGCCCGGCTTTTGTGGCCCATTGGTCTTCTGTCATAACCCCCGAGTCGAGAAAAGGGTTGAGTAATAACAAAGATTGTTTATGAAAATTTTTATTACAACTCTATTATAAGTACCATAGGTAATAAAGAATTACCAAATTACTACTTTTAGCCACTAATGAAAAGGCTGAATGAAAGGAGGCCTACTAGACTGTAGTTAGCTGTTCTTACAACGAACAAAACCGGTAGGCCATATTCAAGTTTCAATAAAAAGATGCTGAAGGGCCACAGCATTGCTACTAACCTTTCCCGCCCCTTTCTAATCTTTCGTCCTTGGATGAATCCAGAATATCCAGAAAATCCAGAATCCAAAATCTGAAAATCCAGAAAAATCCAGAAACGAAATCCAGAAAATATCCAGAAATTATATATATATAAAATAAATATATAAATATATATATATATATATACACTATAAAACAAAAAATATCCAGAAAATATCCAAAAAATCCAGAATCCAGAATCCAAAATCCAAAATCCAAAATCCAGAATATCCATCCTTGGATGAATCCAGAATATCCGAATGGGTCCTACGTCCCTGGGTACCGTGTGCTTTTAACCATTTACTGAGTATCAATACCGTGGTCATAAAAGACACCAATCGCCTCTTTTGACAGTACCCTTGCCCACGTCACGAGTAACTACGAGGCTCATCTCCGCGGGTTATCTCCTACACATGCAACTTTCGTAGCATTGTTGCAGCTGTGGCGAGCATTTGGCAACCTAGTGTAGGACTCGTCCGACCAAGAAATTAAACCCCAGTTGTCCGCACCGTAGTCCACCTTGTTGAGCATTGCATCACTTAAAGCAGTACATCTATTTTATAAAGAGCAATTTATTCTGTGTGTGTGTGCGTTTTAATTCCTCCGAAACTACTGGCAAACAAACATCAAACTTGACATAATTAATCATCTCGCTGGAGTGAGTGTCATAAGGGATTGTTGACGTTATCATGACGTCAAAATCAAAGCTAGTTTTTAATTTTGCGTTTCTTGACGGAGGAAAACGGTTGTTGCTCAAACGAAAGCCAGCCCCCGACTTACCAACTTCAAAAAATTTTATCCTTTTAGGGTAAAAGCTGACGTCAGAACTAACTCTTGATTGCACAATTTGTTCTCTGTGTTGTCTCATAAAGTACTGATCGTAGAAAAGCAATTAAAAGCTTTTTCTGGAGATATTGACAAGATGGTTTCGGTAAAAATTTTACAACTATTTAAGGTAAATTGACAATGCAACAAATGATTCTTTTTTAAGCATTTTGGGCATTTTATAGCATGCTTTTTTGTTGAACGCTTAAAACCCGCTCTATGATGTCATATTGCTGTCTGGTACAATTAAAGTGAAAAGAGGTGAAAAAAAGCAGCATGCAGGCAGCAGCTACAGTTTTTATTCACTGTTATTTCGAAAACGAAGAAGTGATATGCTGCCGGTGTGAGAAGAATGATACATTAGAAAAGCGATTCCTAAACTATGGGTTGCGACCCACTGGTGGATTGTGGATGGAATTTGAATCGGTGGCGAAAATCTTTTATATTAATGAATTTTTTGTCTTAAATTATTCTCTGTTCGCTTGAGTGCCAACGCACCGTGTGTCAACGAATGTGACGGAGTCAGCTCGGAAAATCTCTACACGCAACGCCCATTAAGTAATCAGTGTTGGGGAGACTGGAGTCGGTGTAAAAAAAGACTAGACTTGACTCAAGTTATTCGTAGGAAATGACTCGACCCGACACCAGAGACTCAAGACTCGACTGTAGACTCGAATGCTATGACTCGAGTCAAGGCTTTATTGGTCTACTGGCTATGAAATAGCTTGCATGAAAAAGATTTTCTGTTTGGTAAGTTTGATGTCTTGAAATTGTACCTTAAAAACCTGTGTGTTATAGAATAATTTTTTGTACACTGTCAACCAGTGGCATACGGAGAGGGGCTCCTATGCACGTGCCCCCTCAAGTATACGTTAAATATTATTTTCAGTCATTATGCTTGTAACGTTAAAAACAAATAGCTTGTTTTACAGAGATAGAATTAGTTTAAATGTCCATGGCCTCGGAAACCATTACTTGTTTTATGTTGAGATAAATCAAAAAATTGATTAAAGACGATCACCAATATCATACTGTAACATGAAACAATCTATTACAACATCTCCAGCGAGTTGTGGACAGGTGGTAATAGATTGCTCTATAGTGCAATATGATGTTGGTGATTGTTTTTAAGCAATTGTGCATATTTATCTTAGTGTGATGCTGATGGCAGATCCCTCTTATCAAGATTACTTGAAAGTTGCTAGCACCTAGCACTATTACTTTGTTTCATGTTATTCGTAATTCTTTTTGATAAGTCATTCACTGTTTACCTGTAAAAATAGAACTTTACTCAATGTTACCTGAATAATTGTTTGTGTTCTAACTTATATGAGATACAAGGTAATGTGGTAATAAGGTGAAGCTATGTCAATTGCTAGTAGGATCTTTTCAGATTATAAAATGTAATTGATAAGCTCTTTGAAAAGCTTAATGCGCAGCGCAATGTATCCGTTGTAGGCTTCGTGTAAAAATGCAAACAGTTAGTAATTATTTAGGTGTAGCAATGATGAAGGCTGAAAAATTTCAAACAAAAACAACCACAAAAGTAGTTGCAGAAAGCACTAAAATTGGGTATATTTGAATGTAATTTTGCAAAATTTTTTCGAGGGGCATGCCCCCGAACACCCGTAGGATAGTCGTTCTTTTCACATTCACAAAACAAAAATGTGCCAAAGGCCCATTTTCGCTCCCCTCTCAAAAAATTTTTGCGCACACCCCTGCTGGCAACTCTGGTATTGAGTCAAAATCATGCAAATCATTTTTGTTATTTTGTAGTGTAAGCCTGCAAGGTTTTTGTTGTCTGAGATTTAGCTCAGCCTAGCTTAGGAGCCAAAAAATTTAATTTACCAAACAATATTACACAAATCGTTTGCAATTATCAAAAAAATCACAGGAAACTAAACACTGGCAACGAAGTGTTGGAAACACTCGTGTCGTGGTAAAAAAGACCCGACTTGACTCGAGTCGTTTGGACGAAATCACCCGACTCGACTCCAGACTTGACATCAGTGACTCGTGACTCGACTTGAGATTCGAACTTAAGGGACTTGTTCCCAGCTCTGTCAGCAATTAACAATTTGAATTTATGTTTTGGTTTCACTGCACTTTTTTCCAAGTACTTCAAAGAACATATAAAATTGTGTACTTTTCGAAAGTTTTTGTTTTAAAAAGTGAGTCGTGACTTAAAAAGCGTGGCGACGACTGCATTGGTGTATCAATGTGGCGGTAGGTCAAAAAAGTTCTGTTTCAGTGAGGCGATCGCAAGATATAATGCTTATAAACAAATGAACGAATTTATGTTTTGGTTTCACTGCACTTTTTTCCAAGTACTTCAAAGAACATATAAAATTGTGTATGATATACGATGTGTATGATATACGATCGCAAGATATAATGCTTATAAACAGTCGTGTCGCAGGCCTGGCCAATTTTAATATCTGAAAAATATTAATCGAATGTAGCAAATTGAACAAACTGACGATTTTTCATACAGAAATCATACAGGAATCGCATCAGTTATCCGCATCTCGACCACAAACACTTACTGATCAATGTTTTATGCTCTTTTAAACCATAACCCAAGCTATTGCAATAGCTTGACAGTGAGTGCATGACTTGGGTTGGTTTGCACCTCTCCTAGCCGTATACGCGCGGCCAGAGATGTTAGGTTACGCAAATAGGCATACAGTTACAAAAAGTGGTAGGTGGTATGCCGAATATTTAACAGCTTATGTCTGAAATCACACAACAATCACTTTGGAGCCCTTCCCCTACAGCCTTTACATTCATGCTTCCATGAAAGTGTTGAAATAAACGGATGAAACTTTGTGAACTTATTGACGGATTCAATTATGAGCCAGTATATTTCATAAGAAACAGGCCAAATAACACGTTGCTAGGGAGTTCAAAAACTTTGGGGGAAAATACAGCAGCTATGCGCAACCCCCTAATGTTTTTCTGCTCGATTCCTACAGTACTTAAAACACGGTGGTTTTGATTTTGAAGCGAGAATTGGCTATGTCAAAAAACTTTATTTGTTAATAGTGTTCTCACCACTACGTATTGGGTAAAACTGACTGAGCCGATTCAATCGATATTCTCAATCTCAACGTTACTGGCGGGGGACGTCAGTGCAGCTGGCTAGTTAAATCATGAATGAAACAAAATTTTAAATTCGTGTTTTGCAGCCCATCCATTTCAAAAGTACTCAAATTGTCACTGCTAAGTTTGCAACACGTCTGACAAAGAACGATTGGCCTTGTTTCCTTTAGGCCGATAAAATGCATGGCTATGGAAAAAGGGGAGAGGGGAGTGTAGAAAAATATTAAATTTGTCAGAAAACTACACTTTCCGTAAATTAGACCGTAGGAGCATGTCGCAGTCCCCCAAACCCTCCCCTCAACTTTTTTTCCTCGAGTGGAAAAAATTCTCATCATTTTCTGAGATGTTACAAAAATTACTGTGTAAGATATTTACCCCATTGTAATGATGCTCATTTGGTAAACCACCTCAACACTTGGCGAACCGCGTTATGCATGACAATTTTTTAGGGGACCTGGGAGATCACTTCCTCTCCTACAGTAGGAATGTGGAAAAAGAAAAGCTGTTAATAGCAGAGGTTTGCCAAAAACGCATATTTTTACTTGATGTTGATCCAGTTGTTTGGAGAACATTTATGAAATGTAAAAGATTGCTTTGCTGCTTTGTAGCTAGAAAGTTTAACATTTTTTGTGTTTTTGATCGCTAGTGCAAATTTTAAAGCTTTGTTGTATTTGTCCGAACACAAGTATTTAGAATCACAGGGTTTTTCAAATTATTTTTTGTTACTGCGATAAGTAAAGTGCTTATCTTCCAAGTGACGTAAAACAAACACAGGTTATAAAGACGAGGGTAAACAAATTTGTCATTTAGAAGGAAAAAGTGCTTTTCAAATATTAGTTATTCAAATAGCCTATTCTAGACATTGTTCGTCGAGACTATTGGTTTCAACGTTCATCCGACAAAATTTACTCATAAAATTTACGTTTCGCATCGCTTAATCAACCGAGAGGATCATCAGAATGTGGTAGAACAGGAATGAGCACACTTTTTACAAACAGATCAATTTCACTCCGCTAGGTGGAGCAACGGTCCAAAACCTTTGGTTTATCGTTGTCAATCTAAAATAGTCTAACTTTTTCAAATGGAGATTTTTTTGAGGTTAATTAAAAAATTTCGAACTAAAAATCTGTTTTTCTTATGCAAGGTTTTTTGTTTGATGTCACACCTTGAATGGGGGGGAACTTCTAAATAGAAATCTTTTTTCTTTTGTGCGATCAATCTGAGAGCGCAAACCATGAATAGGGAGCTGGCCTACGGGAAAAAACCCCGAATTTACTTTTTTCGTTACTATCTTTTTGGCAAACACCAGACAAGGGAGCAGAAAGCATCATTTTTAAAAGTCTTTGATATGACCAGGCCTGTGGGTCGAACCAAAGACTATAGCATCGAAAGCAGATCTTTCGCCATAAGTAATTTTTAATTTAGCCTGTAAGAAAAATATTTCTACATTGCAGCTTTGTAAGTTAAAAGTCTTACACTTTTTGAATTTTATTGTAATGTAATAGAACACTTTTTCTTCAGAATTATTTCATGCATTTAGCTTACTATAAGTTTAGCCTTGTCTGGCGTTACGGAGTCACAAACATAATTACTTTAGGGCATTGGACTAGGACTTGTGGGATTTTATCTCGTACTTGAACTTGCAGTTTTTACGGACAAACCGAAGTTTATTTCATTTAAATGTAGGATGAATAGGTAGTTTTTCTACATCAGTCACAACAAGCTCTGGGTCTTTATTATCATTTACCTTTGAATGCTTTTTTAATCAAGGAGCCAGGTTGCAACTTTTCAAGTTTAAGGGTTCTCTGGTTTATGAAAAAATTTTTGTGTCAGACATGGAGAAGTGCTATGAAGTCGGATTTGGGAGTTGGACTTGACCAAAAATATCTGCAAGTCCAATACCTTTTTTTGCACACCCATTATCAAACGCATACAAACATTTTATTTATTAACTTTAGCGTTGTTCATTTTTGACAGGCTCAAGAAACAGAAGTTTTTAAAAAACCACACTTTGTGATTTTTTTCGTTTGTCGAGGATGATTAATAAGATTAGAAAATGTGTAAGAAAAGAATGTGTTAAAAAAGATTGGGAATCAATAGCTAAAAGCGTTAATTTGAGCCCTTTTTTCGGATGGAATTGACGTAGTTTTTACCATTTTTGAAGGGGAGAAACCTATCACAACTCGTTTTGTTTACTCAGTTAAAAAGAATTCAAGTTGAATATGCCATGCCAGCTATGCAAAAACATTGCGCGCTATATTGAACTCATTCATTACAAAAACATCAATTTTATTGCCTCATAAAACAATTTTTTAAATGAATAATAACTGGGAGCGATCTTAAGCTTATGCACACAAGTGTTTATACTCGAGCTTTCGTAGTTAAAATTTTCACTTTTGCACGTCGGCCAGCTCTTGTTTAGATAGACATTGCCAAAGTGAGTTAGTTTCAGATTAGTTACATTTTTACGTCGTCACAACAGGGATAATCATTTTCATTTTGTTGGTCTGTATGTGGTTGAACGACCTTGAATTAATTGAGTTCAATCAACTTATAAATGTTAACAGTTGTGTTCTGATTGAAATAATCAAAGCATTTGGACGATGGAAGCGTAAAGCGTTTTTAGACATTCAGCTATGTTTTGAAACAACTCTAAGGTAAGAAGGTACTATCAACCAATATTGATTGTAATGTCAGCACCATTGTCGAGTGGATTAAGGCGGCGTTTATGGCGGTGATGATCGTGTGGTCACGCCTTCAAACCTCACGATGGTTGCATTGGTTTGTCCTAACAACAGATTAGGCTAATGGCAATTTTCCTTGCCTGGTTAGTGTGTTTTGATATATATAAGCCTGCACGGCAACACCAGCCAGCATCACTGGATGCAAAATGAAAGCAGATTGAACGTAAAAGTTGTTTGATAAAACCGACAAAACTTTTTCTCGTCACAATGACAAAAAAACCATGACTCATCTTAATTGATTTTTATCTGCAAGTATGTATGAGATGCGGTAAGAAAGATAAACACCACATGAACTAAAATAAAAGTGCAGTTTTATGCAAAAGTTCCTGGCCAGTTTTACGGATGCCATTGCCATTTTATGCCAGCGTGTGTGTTTTGATCTTAAACAAGATTTCTTGATATTGATATGTACGGCATTTTGCATTGATTATTCTCCATTGATTAATTTTAACATTTATTCGCCTGATGAGTCCCCTAAGGTTGAAATTAACTAGTGGAGGATTTTGCTGCACTCATCTTTTGTATTTTTTAATTTATGATGAGTTTTTATTCTTTTTCATAAATTTTACCCACGGTCAGTTAAGGGAAAGATCTCCGGTTGCGAACTTCTGGTATTAACTATCATCATTGCTTTTAGGAAACGGTCAAAAATATTGCTTATGACCGATACCGTAGAATAGTTTTGTCTAAATCCACGTCGATTTTTATTAACCCTTTAAGGACCACAAGAATTTAATTCATAAAATTTGAAACAATGCCGCAATTGTTTGGTAACAACGAAAATATAATGGATTTCAGATAATTGGTTATCACGTCATAATGGTATAACAATCAACAATCATGGTACATATGTGTACCAAAGGTCCTCAAAGGGTTAAGTAAACTATTTTTAAGGTAATTATTTTCCACAAATTTAATTAAAATTAGCAAGGATCGATATTGGGCCTCAATTGTTTGCGCTTTCACCACCGCCTTTATCACAAGTGTGGCACTATTTCGACGATTTTCAGTACGTCGGGGTAGACTCCTTAGATCAAACAAAGATTGCTTATTCAAATCCTGGCAACAACACCAGCCAACAAAATCAATCACCATCAATTGCGTTTTTTCTTTTAAAATATGTGACTGAATAAATATGTCAAAAGTTAGAAATAGCGAGATGAGTCAGATCGTAACTAATTGAAGGCAATAGTATTTTAATTTTCATGAGTTTATAACCGTCGTCGGGGGTTAAAGAGACAGTAAAAGCATAAACAGTCAGTAGCATATCCAGAGCTAGCGATGCGAAGAGCGAATGTGAAGAGTGTTAACTCAAAATTTCCAGAAAATCATAGCTTTTGGCTTATATCAAGCGAGAGATAAGACCAAAGTTACACCATCTAGAATAGTATCACTCGGTATGGACCAGCTCTTTGGTTCTTGACAAAATTGAAGATTAACATTTGGCGAATGTTTCCGAAGATGCAGTTGTTCCGAAACTCGCCGATGACAAGGTTAGGTCAGTTTTTTTAGCGTCATGCCTTTTCATTGTCCTGCTTCAACAATGACGGTCTTTGTTGAGTAAGTCATTTTTTCGCAAATAATTCTTTTGCTCAATTCTATTGGAAATTGCTTTGTAAAAATAAAATGCATATGTCATTCTGTGTAGTGAGTTCGTTTATTTGTTAATTTTTTTCTTACGCGATGTAGAAATTATTACTTTTATTGACGATAATTACTGTGATTGCGAATTGCACAGTAATAACAATAGTCACTGCAAAAATCCAATTATTCTTGCAGAAATAATATACCAATAAGCGACGCGTAAAAATAATAATAGTAATAATAAGCGAGGGAAGTGTTCATTATATATTTCAACCACAAATCACGTGACACACACGCCATTCCACGAATTGAGCCTGCAAATGCAAACGTGATAAATACAAGCTAAGCAATATGGGGCATACAATTATGCACGAGCCAACGTCAAGGTAGTAAATGTTAATAGAAGTAGATCATAACCGGAAAATTCGCAAATCATCCTATTGAAATTATTTTAGTCATCTCGCTCAGTCATTTTGGTTTTCCCATAAAATTTTTCGGTTTTCTATAAAATAATATAATCCCGACGCGATGGCGCAGTGGTTAGAGTGTTCGCTTCGCAGTCGGTAGACCTGGGTTCATTCCCCTCGTCGGGTCATACCGAAAAACTTTAAAAAATGATATCCACAGCTTCCCTAATTGGCGTTCCGCATTTAGGGGAGGTTGTGGAGAACAATCCGTTGTGTCCTTGGGCAAGGCACTTAATGAGAAGCCCCATCTTTAGGTGGAAGACAGGTGGCCAGTTTTTCTCCCGAAGAGAAGGTTGGTGGCAGGAAGGGCAATCGACCGTAAAAAGAAAATGCCATGTAATACCAATGCAGATCAGAAGTTATCTGCAGTGGGGAACCCCAGTCGGGAAAAAAGCCATAAGACAACAACGCATAAAATAATATCACCCAATTAATTGACGTTAGCCAAATGCATGAGCTGCTTCTACCCTGTCTATTCTTCAAAACTACTAGGCGTAGGCACACAAACGAAACTTGGCTCGGTTGGTCTCCACCCCGCTGCAAGTGCCACAAAATTGGCTGCTGTCGTCAAAGTGACGTCATCGTAAGATGTAATCGTCAAATATGTATCTTTTGATGGATTGAACTAAAAGCATGCGGCTCATGATCTTGCAAAACGTTGCAATAATGAGTGTATTTTTGTAAATATATTTTTCAAATTATTTGATCAAAAGTACTGGTACATGTACTACTTAAAAAAAATTAAATGCTTCCTCTGATCGAGAATTTACTACCTCTCTCTCTCAATAGTTTACTTTCGCAGTTGATCAACTATTGATCTATCTAGAAAATAGAATAGAATGAACCGAACTGGGGCTGTTTTTCTATTAGTTAAACTAAGCAATTTATAAAGTGCTCTACAAAGCAGACAAATGAAATATTTTCATAATAACTAAGGAGCCATTAAGCGCTTTAACTGCATTCAAAACTCTAATTACAGAGCTTAAATATTTAATGAACGGTTTTGGTGTGTTTGAATCACAATTGTCTTTTTTTATCGTCAAAACAGAATTTAATCGTGGCTGATTATAATCACTATTGAAGAGAGGCAGCGCAACTACTTCTGTGAAATTGCTTTATCACACTCGCTTCTTTGCGATGGAAAATTTTGTTTTTTTCATTCCAAAAACCTCCAGCTAGCAATATTGTAAGGCTTTATTTTTTGAATTCTATGAATTGGTAAAAATTGAACACATCTAAAGCTTCTGCTGA
The DNA here is from genome assembly GCA_963675345.1 of Trididemnum clinides. NCBI lineage: Eukaryota > Metazoa > Chordata > Ascidiacea > Aplousobranchia > Didemnidae > Trididemnum > Trididemnum clinides. The sequence goes on from OY776306.1 coordinate 22,740,590, forward strand.
TTAAAAGCGGTTTAAAGTTTGCTTTCAAATATTTGACACTTTACATCTAACGCAGTTTATTTGCATTTCATATTTGGGAAAAGTGTTAACCTCTTTCAAAGGTTTTCCAAGACGAAGTATCGCAAAAATGCTAAGGGTAAGATACAAAAATTCTTTGTCCGTTCTCCCTGGGTTGAGCAGTTGTAGATTGTGTAATTTTGCTTACAAAATTATCTTTCATCTGTTGTCTTCATTCCTCAGAAGAGTTAGCTTAAAAGCAATATGCTATATATCAAGAGATTCAAATGGCAATGAAGATTAATCGTAGACGATAGAGCTTAGACTACTAAAGAGCAGAGATTAAAATACAATATATTATTTGCAGTTACACGGTTTATTTAGACCACCTGCTTATAGCTGATTAGGGTGTTCTGAAATCAGTTAGAGCCTGTTTTGCTCTTAGCAATACTTCAGGCCTCACTTTGCCAACCAAGTTAAGAAAGACAAGATGGACGCTAGCGTAAATTACAACAAGAAAAAATGAATTTTGTACAAGTAAAAACAAAATCAATTGCCCGTCTGTGCTGGAAAAAACAAGCAGTGTTTTGAGGAGGTGCTACTTTTTTTTTAGTAAAATAGTGTAGAAGAGGAGCGCCATTACTTATGTTGGAGCAGTTGCTGACCCCACCTCCATATGTAAAGTGATCTACGTAAGGGCAGAACTGAAAACGCAGTTTCATACCAAACGATAGCAAGCAAGAAGCTTTCAAATCAAGGCATTGCTATGGTCCTAGATGACAAGTTAAATAATGTAGTGCAGTGGCTGGCACTTTGTACGAGAAAACCGGCGTGATGGGTATATTGGTTGTAGCGTCCTCTTCGCAGTCGGTTGAGTTGGATTAATTTTTCTTGTCAAATCACGCCGAAGACTTTAAAAATGGTATTCAGAAATCTCCCACATGGCGCCCCTCACTAGGGGTAGTGCGGAAAATCAAATAAAAATCGAGCAACATTCACTCAGTCTTATTTACAGTACGTCCAGGCACTAAAAACTATTGCCTTTGAAAAGCACCAATCACAGTAATTATTTGGTCCTTACGTATTATCGGGAGGACCTTTGATTTTTAATGTTATTTTATTTAAAAGAAAGGCAGTGTACACTGAAGGGGCAGGCCCGGTATGTAAATGTACGGGGCAGTGTACACTGGAAGGGAGTATTTTATTGTTTTAACCGTTTCAATAAATAATTTACTTCAATTTTTGAGTCGTGTTTTTAAAGGTCCTCCCGTTAATACGTAAGTACCAATTATTTTACGCAAATCTACCACTGATGAAAGCGTCACAAAAAGCTTTTTTCAATAATAATATAACAATAATAAAGTGTAAATCATGTATGCGGATTTACATCACCATGCTTTTCCTCATTCTGTTTGTTGTTGTTTTGCAGTTATACGTGCTCAGGTCGTTTGAGGTCCATCGCACTATTTTCACTATGACTGGTAAATTCAGTTTCATGCGTCACTTTCCTCATTATTCCCATTGCTGAATGCCAAGAGGAAAATCTGTGAACATTATTTTTAAAGTCTGTGGTATGATTTGGCAAGGGAATTAAACCCAGTTTCAACGATTGCGAATTGCATGCTCCAACCGCTACTGTAGGACGCTCTATCCACTACCCTAAGGGCGCAACTGGGTGATCGGATGTAACGCATTTGGAAGAAGTATAGCCGCATTTGCTCTGTTCCAGGATCAAGGCACACAGGTGTAGTAGCTATGGCGTCGCAGATATCATTGTCGGGGGTTGCACCAAGTTGTAAAATAAGCTTAGCTCCAAATAACTTAGTTTATAATCATGCAGCAATATCCATTACGGCCCCCACCTCCACTTTGACTTTGTGCCCCAGCTCCCATTGGCAGAAACGGATAAAGTTTGTGATGTGATGGCAAGTTTGTGAGCAAGACCACCCTTATTTAATGTACGATGTTCGGTAATATTGAAACGATGGCCATATTTACACCAAAATTTTGCTACTGCTCCCAAAAATGTTATTTGGGCAAAGCCGTCGCTGTCCGCTGAACCAATATTTGTAGCCCAACAAAACTAACTGGTAGCCCTGCCTTACGTCACCGGCAGAGCATGCAAGTAAACTGATGTTGGCCAGCTTAATTTTTGCTTAAACGCTACTAGCCGGTTCTGCCGGCGACAGAGTGACGTTGTGTTTTTTTAATTCCACCTCAAATTTTCTCATGTCCCTGCTGGCTACGCATTTTGATTCATATTCGTTTTTCCTTGCTTGGATGTGATCAGAGAAAATAAAAACGTGTACTCGATTGATTATGAAAACAGTGGGCTGTAATGCAAAAACCTTTATGCAGCAGGTTCAATTGATGATGTCACCTGTTCATAGGTCATGTAGTTTATTTGAACATCTAAATCCAGGGGCAGCAAATGCCATCATACTTTTACTTAAAACCACCACCTTAAGGAAAGCTTCAGGTACGACTTGATTTTTTATTTACAGTAGATAATGCCTGCAGTAAAAGTAACAAGGAAACAAGATAGCCTATATAAATGTATGTTGGCTGTGTGGTAGGTGCGAGTTTAGACAGCACTAAAACACAGAAATTTATATTAAAGCTATTAGTTAATAAATCACGGAAATTTCTACTAAAGCATGAAATAACGGAGATACAGAATTTTATTCTGAAATAAGGAATGACTGAGTTATAGAAACACTTCCAATTATCCAACTACAGAAATTTACGAAAGTCTATTGAAACTAAAAATATAACCACCCATTGGGGCAAAATTAGGTAACTGAATTGAGTTACGTTTCCATGGATACTTGTATTTCTGCTATTTTTGTAATTTACTTGGTATTTCTTCCTATTTGCCAAAGAAATTTCCTTATTTCGTATTTCACTGTTGCATCGTTTTTCTTTGAATACAAAGTAAAGTATACTTAAGACATTTATCAAAGTCAGATAACTGCTGTTAACTAAACGTTGAAATTTATCATAAAGTAGGATTTTGTGACATGTGTTGAAAAATTGTGGTGCGGGCAACTTATAAAACTATTGTAAAAATTTACGGTGCAACTTGCAGACAGGTTTTGCAGAGCGTTACTGGCTGCAGGTAGTCTTTGTCTGCCTGCACTATCTCTTCTTATCAGCAATTTAAATGGCAGCTTTGGTGATAGCTTTTTCATTAGCTTGGAATCGTTGGTGGGTTTATAAAAAGCCAAATGGAAGTCAACTACAAAGAGCACAGGCTATGCGAGCTGGGTAACTTACCTTGACGGTGAGTCTATCTGTCTATTAAATGCAAAAACCTTTAAATTAAGTGCCGGTACTATATTTCAAGTATGCATACCATGTAGCAGACGTGAGTTGGTTTTTATTCTGATATTCACAGGATACGGCTGCGTTGAAAAATTTTACACTTTTTTTCTGATGGCAGCATTTTTGCTAGAGCATACTGTGGAGTTGTTCTTTAAATGTTAGATGCCATGCAAGTTTTTTACAAAATTGAAAAAAAAATTTTTATTTCCAAAAGTTTTTTAGAAAAAAAATGTGTGAATTAATTGGGGAAGAGCTTTGGTTTTGAGAAGAGAAAATAATCCCCCGAATTGCAGGAAAGCAAAGTGCTAAGGTAGCTAATTGATTATTTTCAAATGTTGTCCTTGTAAAATTGCAGGATGCTGATATTAGTTAACAACAATATTCTATTGCATTTTTGACTTGATATTGTGTCACAGGCTCAACGGTGCAACTTTGCTGCAGAGTGTAAAAATATGTTCATTCTACTTTCTGTAGTAACCCCCGGCAAAACTGCTGTAGAAGCTAAGAGAATATTAAATATTTTACTCTGCTAACTACTTCACATTATGATGCTATTCGTTGCATGTGCTTTTTTTTTTAATTTTATTACAAATTTAATCATAAATTTTTTTGCCCATGTGTTTCAATCTGTGATGTAATCAGCTCTAGTGCATTTTTAGAAAATCTAAAATGTGGATAACAATCACAGTAGGTACAAGTGCTGATCAGTGTTCCCTCTAAGATTTTACCAAGTGCATAACCGCCGGCGCAAGTGCGAAAATGCTAGCAAATGTACGAAAACCGCCGGACAATTTTGGCAGACATTGCTGAACAAAGCGTTATACCAGCCTTAGCATCATATTTTGAAGGTGTAAAAAGGACACTCTTGGCAACCAACTGCTATTTGTTCGGTGTATATGCCAGGGGTGGTCACTCTTGTCGTACTAAGAGCAAAAAACGATAGAAGCCATCATTGAAAGAGCCGTTACGCTATTCTTAGTTTGAATTGACGCATTTTCCGTCCAAATAAAGAGTGATGATCTCTTTTATTTTATTATATATTTTTTTTTGGGGACCATTCTTTTCAAAGCCCAAAATTAGGCATTTGCAACCTTCCACCGGCCACAAAACTCTACGTGTCGCACAGCAGGTTGCACATCCCTACGCTACATTACTGTACACAAATGCAACATGAATCATAGGAGCCGCTGTCAAGAACTTTAAAAAAGAACCGCATGCAACTCGCGAGTCGCGGCTTGGTCGCTCCAGGCATATGCTAAGACAGTGTGGTCCAACTTAAGGTTCCTCGCTGGTGAAAATAACATAAGATACCGAATTTTTCCAATTTTTTATTCTCCATCATTTGGACCTATTTTGACTATGCTGAATTCGATTTTGCTATCAGATTTGACAAAAATTTTTGCTAAAAATTTTTTCCGCGGGCCACGGTTTAACTAGGAATGTGTTGCCCCAACTATAGGTGTTCTCCAAAAAAAAGGCCATCACCTACATTTGAGCAAATTTTCGGACAGTCATATTATTTCCAGACATGTCCGGAATTTTTCAGGACGCATGACAACCCTATCGTAATCACGCTAATCACCGTAATTATTCGCGGGCCAAAATGGGCCTGCAGGCCAGCAGTTGGACCACGCTGTGCGAAGATAACAAAAGATATCGTCTACTCAATTCAGATCTTGCGACTTTTGTCCGAACTTTTTCCGAAGGCAGCTGAACTTCTCAGGTAATCAAGCGGCTATGACACAACAGTGATTTATGGCTAAGCGCGCACTGTTTCCACGCTTTTGTTGTGCAATGGGATTATTTTAACGGCTTCATTTATGATGCTCACTTGCCTAAAATAACGTAACGTTTTTCTCTGTCCCAGGAGAATTTTTTGCATGCTTTAAAGTTTACCCAATACGTTTGTTTGCATATAATGGACCCTTTTGTTTTTTTTCAGACGTACTTCGTTCGTACATAGTTGCACTCTTTGTCTAGTTCAATGCTTTTGAACTGTTTTTGACTTATGTTCCATTTTCGAAATGCACAGTAGCATGTCGCCCACTTGAAATAATGTTTTCAATGTCATAAGTGACCTCAAAAAAGTAATCGGAGTAAATTTCAGGGATGTTTTCCAAATAAAATGCAAAACAAGTTGCCAAGAAAAATTTTTTCCGATTTCACTCCATGTGTGGGCTAAATAAAGTACTAGCCCACCCAAAACCACGATCTACCGATTGAAAGTCACTGAGCTAGGCCAACATATGTCATGAATAATCTTTATTTTTTTAATTTGACTGAGACGCCAGCTTGCGAGTTGTATCTTGTCTACCTTGCTCCGTCTTTCGCAGCAGAGACTAAAGTTAACTGCCCGTCAAAGATCTTCAAAGATAGCCTAAAAACAAGTGTAAGCACCGAGTTTTCAAAATATGTGGGGTAAGGAGAAACAAAACTGTAAGGTTGCGCCTCAGTGACGTAATGATTCGCGCTATTATGTCAGCCATGAAAAGTTCACAAACAAGTAGCCTACCGGTTACTAATTGGCGGCAGTGGAATACCTGGATTTTTCTGTTTAATAACATAAGCTAATTTAAATTTGGTGGCTCAAATTAAAGAAACTTTACAATAGTAATTTGTAAACGTTCAGAATGTCAGGTTAACAGAGCTACATCAACGCCAGACATGAGCATTTGAAATATTACTTTTATGAAATCATGGGAGGTTAGGTGGGTTACCACGATTGACTTATGACCCAGGAACAAAAATTACACGCGAACTTCGATTATTGCTTAATTATGGTAGATAATTTAATTGAACTAGTTACATTTCTCAATTGTAATTAGTAAAACAACAGGGTTTTTTAATTGCAAATAAACTTGCGATCTAAAAGTGGAAAGTGAAGGATTGGAACGAAAGTCATGCCCAATGCAATATAACATTTATTTAACCAATAAAGGCAGCATGTAAATTGAGATATATAAATAGAACATTAATCATCAGTATCTCTAAAATGTTGGAAATTATCCCTCTTATGGTCCATACATCTTTGCCAGCGTTCTGGAAATTGTTTTGTGTTATTTGCATAGAATTCTGCAGGTTTTCAAATGAACCAGTTTTCTAATTCCCGATTAACCTCTTCAGCAGACTAATTCGTTTTCCCATGAAGTGAGTATTTTATAGGAAAAAACAGGTAATAGTGTGAAGGAGTAAGGTTCGGTGAATACGTGGATGCGTAAAACCGATCTCAGCAAGCTTGTTTTGAGTTAGAGATGTACCGATACTGAAGTATCGGTATCGGTGGTATCAGCCTATTTTTGTGGTATCGGCTAGTAGTATCGGTATCGGATAAATATAGCCGATAACTACCGATACTTTTTAAGTACAAAATAACTACAAAATTTTTTTGTTTATTTTTTCAGGGTATAAATATAAATAATTTTTGTACCCCCTGGAACTGGATTGGATTTGTATCATAACTAACGATTTGTAATTTATCAATAATGGCCGGGGTGAGGGGTCTTTCAAACAGGGCCCAAACCCCGCACAGCACTCAATATTGTGTTTATATAAATATACATATTAAAAATATTCTGTAAATTTCAGCTTCACTTTTAGCTTCAGAGGCAGTGATTAATAAAAATGACTTCCAATAAAAGCATTGTGTGGAAATTTTTTAATGTTGAAGCTACTGATGTCAAAAAAGTTATCTGCGATTTATGTAGCAATGAATTTTCGAGAGGAGGGAGTGATGAGAAAGTTTTTAGTTTTGACACTAATATGAGGGCAGTTTGTTTGATCAAAAGAGTGTGCAGTTGGTGAATAGTTTTGATTCTTTTAAGTATGACATACACATTTTTCAGTTTTGACTTACCAAGCTATTTTTTTTTGCCAAAAGAGCTGCAGTTTAGTAGCATATATTTTTAGTTTTGGTTTATGACGGCTCTTTGTTTGATAATAGCTGCAACTGGTTAATACTTTTTTATTAATGCGTTATAATTTTCACTTGCCGAGGTGTTTTCATTGTGTTGTCAAGTTTGTTTTTTCTTCGGTTACGGCATTGCTACTTTCCCATTTTGTTTCATTTTTTTAATCTTTTGTGTTTGTAGGGTAAGCCTATTTTCTTTGAATAATGACATTTAATCCATTGCTTTAGTATTTTGCAATAAAAAATACTGTTTGATTTGTTCAACTTTCTTTTACAGTTTTGCAATAACATTGTGATGAGTAAAAGTAGGTAAATACCTAGAAAACATTCACAATGCAATAAAAAGCTAGATTTACTAAATACTTTCTTTGGTACTGCTTACAAAAGCATTTATTGCTGGTGCTCAATAGATAAAAAGTACCGGCAGTATCGGTATCGGCTTAAAATGTGGTATCGGTACATCTCTATTTTGAGTTGACTTTGCCGTATTCGGTCGAGCGTTATCCTGAAGGAAATGGAAATTTTTTATGTGTTTCCGTGCAGCCGGCTTCTTTTTAGTGGAAGGCATTTATTGCACATCTCAATTTATATCTTGTCTTAATTGGTTTGGCAAATATTATTTTTTATCGGACAAGACTTTCGTTCGAATCATATATTTGATAACCAAATTTGCGCAACTTCAAAGAAGTAAATTGAGATTTCATAGTATGTGTGTCTTGCTTTCTTCCTTACACTTATCTCCAAAAAGAAATGTTATTGATAAGCAGTAACAAATTTCAACCGAGTCTTGTCAACTGATTTCACAAACTAAGCACGAACACCAAAACGAGTTGCTTTTAATAGTTTAGTCCCGGATGCGAAAAAACAGTGAAATGTTGTTTTCTTGCTAGGTAGGCCTATTATGGCAAAAATAATATTAGAGGGTTAAAAACATTTTTCAAGCTTGTTTACAAAACTCTTGCTGATAGTCACAGTAACACTGCTAGCTAAATATTGTTTTCGCTCTTGTTCAGTTTTAATCAACGATTTACTGAATGCCCAAAAAGAGGTCGGAAATATTTGATAGGTAAACTTTTATCTTTGTAAAAGGCATCCGAAAATTGGCTGAAATAGAAGAAAAAGGGAAATTCGTGGACGCAAATATTCACGAGTGCGGTAAATGCAGCTTTTGAGTCTAGTAAAAAAAAAGTGAATTGCAAATATTTGTAATTATATGTAAAAATTACAGGGTTTCATTTAGCGGCACTTACAGCAAAAGTAGTGAAGTCTATTCTTCGTTTGAAATGTTGTTTTTTTTTTCAAATGAAGAATAGACTTCACTATGAAGAATAGATTTCATTTGAAAAAAAAAGTCTATTCTTCATTTGAAATCGCGAACGTAGTTTTACAGCATTTGTTTGGGGACTGTTCTCCATAGAAAAATTTCTAGGGAGCCACGTCTACTTTACACGATGCCCCTGCGGACAGGCAGATGTACAAACTGCAGTAGCTTCGTGTGCACGATTGCACGTTTAGAGGAGTTTTCTTTGTGCAGTGCACAAATTATTGGGAGTTTTGACAATGTAGTGGTTTTTCTACACCCTGGTAAACCTGATTACAAAACATACCTTAATGTTTAATCAAAGTATAGTTTTGTAATTGAACATACTGAATGGCATTCATTTTTTTTACAATCCCCTAGAGGTGTGGCCTACCAATTACTTTTCAAGCACTTTACACAAAAAGAGGCTACATTTTAACTCAAAACTTTTTAAAGAGATTAAAACTATAATCCACAACTTTCTCCTCACGTTTTAAGGCTTTTTTCAATCATGACTGGTAAACTATCACAGCGCATAGCTGTTAGCTACATTTTATTTAAAAGGGTCATCTGTTTTTCGAGGGAACTCAACATTGGAATTGGTTAAAAATCATATTCTTCCTTTTCATGGCTGGAAAGTGCAAGAGGATTATTTATTTGTATTTTAATAATTGAACCATTTTCTCAAAAAATGGTGTTTTTTGTGCAAAACTAAATCCGAGAGCTAAGTGCTTTTTTATGACGTCAAGAAAAAATAGAAAATTTTGATCAGTTCCAGTTTCAAACTTTCCTCGAAGGATAATGTCAAGTGTCTGAACTGAAGTTTGAGAGCAGCCTGCTATTGTTGCTCTTTAGCTACAATTTCAATTGGACGGGAAAAGTAAAGAAAAAAAATTGTTTGATCTCACTTTATGTTAATTGCTTGAGAGAGAACTTGCAATACTAAAGAAGTGACATCGTGCACGGTACTTAAGTCACCATCACACACTATTGGATGTACACTCAATGCGCAAGAAAAATATCCATCAAAACAACTAAGTAAACCGCCAATTTAAAAATTATACATGAATTTTAAAACTTCAAGTCGGCTTACACAAGCAATTTTTAATAATTTAAACTCAGATTTTAAATTTAACTTGATAATATCTCCCGAAAAAGCTTTCAATCGCATTTCTTTTATCAGTAGGTTTTGAGAAAATAAAAAAAGAACAAATTTTATCATCTAGGATTCTAGGTAATTGTGGAAGAGATGGCCAATTGCTGTCATTTTTTTTGTGCTAATGTCTCGCTTGATCGGCTATGTCAGTTGAGAGGAGGCGCTCATACCAGCAACATGTGGCAAGCGAAAGTACATTACAGCTTTTGAAAATTTTAAAACCGTTTTTTTTTGCAACGGCAAATAATTTTATACATCAGGAGTTTAAGAAGCAAAAAGACTAGATATATTTGAATTTTTTAATATATTTGAATAAACTTTTTAAAAATTGTATTGAGAAATATGCACAAGAAAGAAACCATACTGAACCAATCTTTTTAGAAGTTTAACTTTTTGAACGAGAAAATATGGCGCATCTCATCTTCGCTTAGGATAAATGGCCACTAGCTTGCAAGGGGTAGGCAGCCATATTGTTGAATTGCCGTCTATCTCTACTCGTACAGTCATCACCCATCTAATAATCAATGTCTATTTGTTTACAGATGCCAGAGATTATTTTGTATGCTTTTGCTCATCACTATTAATTAGCCGACTCAAATGTCTGCAAATTATAAATGAAATACTGCAAGTAACAGAGGATTGTGGACAGAGGAATAAATACTGGAAATTTTTAAAGCTGTTGACAATGGCTACACCATGCGCAAAGTTTCAAAAACTTTTGGCATACCCCGAAAAATTTTGGAGCGAAGCTATAGAAGTAAAAATGTCACAAAGTCACGAGTGGTTCCTAATAGTGTTGTAGGGGAAGAAAAGGAAAGTCGCCTGGCACATCACATTAAAAGCTTTCAACACCATGGTTTATCAATGACAGAGAGAAAGTGAGAAGCGTAGCTTACGATTTTGTAAAGCAGCCAGGAATTCAACAAAGATTTATTTTGCAAAATGAGAAAGCAGGATATGGATGGATGCAGCTTTTTCTTTTCAGATATTATGATTTAAGCAATCGCAAAACCGAAGGAGTTTTATTGGCACCGTCCCAAGAAATGAATACGCAAAAAGTTAATGCCTATTTTGATCTATTGGTAAACGTTCTAATGAAATATAATTTATTTGACCGGCTCTCTTGTATTTTCACCACAAAAAACTGGAATTCAACCAAAACAATCAACCGTCTAAAGTGTTAGCGATAAAAGATTCCGAAACTGTTTTGTGCTAAATAATATCTTCCCGAGAAGGTCAGGCTATATCACTACTTACCTGTTGTTATGCCGAAGGAATGTTTCTGCCTCCAGTTGCTATTATGAAAGAGAAAAACAAAAAGGAAGAGTACCAGGACAGAATGCCTTCTGATTCTGTCTCTTGTATGTCTCAAAAATCAGCGTTTGTAATCTCAAGTCTTTTTTACGATTGGTTATCTGACCATTTTTTTCCCAAGAAAACCGCCTGGTGAAGCAATTTTAATTCTCGATGCTCACTCATCTCGTTGTAATTCAGTAGAAATGTTGGAACTTGCTGCAGAAAAAACAAACTACATTGAATATGTCCACTCAGTTATACTACTGATTATCTGCAGCCATTAGTTCGAAGCGTTTTAAATCATTAAAACATTTAAGGCTGGTTTCCATTAGGCGTAAATTGCAGGGGTAGCGTGAAAAATTCTTTGTTTCTCTATTTAAAGAGATCGCGCATGTGCGTTTACTGCAACAATGCTGCATCAAGCTCGATAAAAGTGCATCCCCGTAGGCGAATTGCTCGACTGCATTTTGTTATGCCAATCTCTGAGGCGTGGGGAAAGCTGCAACTACCCAAAATGCCGTATCTGGTTTTAAAGCAACGGGGATTCATCCTTTCAACCCTTCAGCAGTTCCTGATTATGCTTTTGAATTGAATATTACACTATTGAATGTTACACAAGGTTGAATGTTACAACAGAAATGTGTTTGCCGCAAGCTTCAACTTCATCCAGTTCACTGTCTTGTCCCAGTCCAATAGACCTAGCAATTGTGAGTTACGAAAACAAAAACGATCAAAGTTCAAGTTCGTTCGATTCATCTGTACTAAACAACAAAGCTTCAAACAGAATAAGTAAACCGACATCAAGCTCGACAGCACCAAGTCTAGTTCCTGCAGTAAATCCAACAAAAGTGCTGAATTCCATTGCATCCATTCCACAACACAAACCATCAATCTATAAGAGGGGAAAACAGCATGCAGTGCTGTTAACTTCGCCCGTTCATGAGCAACGATTGCTGCAAAGCAAAAGAAAGCATCAGGTGGTAAAAGTAAACAATCAAACACGCAGCATATGAAAAAAATTGAGCACAAAAAAGACTTTGCTTCGAACACTGTTAGCAGTTATGCTTCAGAAGACAAACTGCCTCCGCTTGATGATTCAAGTGATGCCGATCTTGAACTTGAAAATGATTGTGTTGACTGGTGTGAAGATTACTTCTGCACTAAGCAAAAATCTGACTGGATTGAATGTGTTCGCTGCACAATTTGGTTTTACGAAACTTGCTCGTCTTAGAGACAAATGCCGGTGCTACTATAGCGTGAGGTCTACCGACATTAGTCACCTACCGAGATGCAAGGTGAGGTCTACCGCTTGACTCGCACCTACCGAGGTGCAAACTGCGTGAGGTTTGGGTTAGGGTTAGGGTTAGAACCACTGTCCCAACCCTAACCTTTACCCTAACCCTTAACACTAACCCTAACCCTAACCAATGATTTATTTGTGTCATTCTTAGAAGATGTACGAAGTGTGTATCGTTAGAATAAATTTACCTTTGTGTGAGGAATGTATGCGTGGTGTTTGGAATTATTATAGCTATAGTAGTAAGTGTGTAGCTATAGCGGGGTGAGGGATAAATAATTCAGTGGTAGACCTAGGGTTACCAACTTTCAATTTCGCCATTCCGGGACACCTTAATTATAGGGTTACCATATCTGGAAAAGCAAAAATCGGGACAATGGATGGCCACTTTTCACGAGACCGAATATATGGGCTTATCATTTTTTTTGTTTAACAAAATCGGGACGCTCAAATTCAGCTCTAGACCTGTTTTATGAGGGAGGGGACCAGCTTCTCCAAAAAAAAAAAGGTCATCACCTGTTTGGGTGCACGTTTTGTGTCATTTTTAGGCCGAAGATGACACAAAAGGTGCAGCCAAACAGGTGATGACCTTTTTTTTTTTTGGAGATCACACCCCATGTCTCAATGCCTTAGTTTATTGGGACTAACGTTTGCACACCCTGCTTCAAGCTGTTCTGGTTGAATCAATCTTAATTTACGGAAATATAGTAATCTATGAACTCTCGCTAAGACAAAGAACTATCAGTAACTTCCGGGACAAAAGTAACCCAGCCCGGGACACGGGACGAAAGACGTCAATTCCGGGACTGTCCCGGCGATTCCGGGATGGTTGGCAACCCTAGGTAGACCTCACACTATAGTAGTAACCGGAGGTAGATCTCACGCTATAGTGTGGTAGACCTCACGCTATAGTAGCACCCAAATGCCTGCCTTGTGGCAGGGCAATTTAGGAAACAATGTAAAAACTGATAACTTATATTAATCCAATTTTTTTGTACTGAACTATTTTTTTCCAAAATTCTGAAATCACATTTAAAGTACTGCCAGTTTGTAAGTGGAATACATTTCGCGTTAACTTTTTGAAGACAAGATGTTTGTGAATGGTGTTGTCAACAGATTGCTTCATTATGCTATATGTTGTTGAAGTGCTTCTTTCATTTTGAATTATTACAGTTAACTAAGTGAAAAATGAGAGTAGTTCGACGTAATTAATGTGCTTTTCGATTTCTTCTGCCAGGAAACTATATTTATGCTGCTAAGATGGTTTGGTCATCTATTCTACACCCTTGTGGTCAACTGCCCTACACCCCTGGGGATAGATATCCAGTGACATCATTTTACAGAACCTAAAATAATTACCAGATGCGACGACATTTTGAAATTGTAATCAAATACATAAAATCCCATACCACTAACGTGCAAAAGTATTATAAGTATAATTTACTGGGTAAGCGATAAAAAATTTTACGTTGCAACGAAAAACATGCGGCATCTCTCCCGCACTTACCCTAATCGTCAATTATGACGTCATCTTGCTTTGTAAAATGGTGAAAGTTCTTGAAATTGGTAAAGCGGGTGCTGGTTTTTCTTTCAGCAAAAACCCGCTTTCCTTCATCATGATTTCATAATTAAAAAAATTGTCTGTAGTTGTGAGGTCATCTTGACGTTACCAACTCCCTTATGACACCCGTTCCGGTATGTGCCAAGTTTCATGTTTAGACGTCCAGCAGTAAGGTAAAAGTTAAAGCATACGGTCAGAAGTACGTTTTATGATATCGATAAGTGAATGTACTGATTCAAAAGAGTATTTGGATTAGCGTCAAAAATTCAACAGCGAATATCAAGCGACGTTGCCACTGACGAAGGTGGGTAGTAGTGTTTATGTTGCTGTACCCAGTATATGTCTTTGTGCGGTTTTGTACATTTTTTTGCTCTTCTGTATTTTTGCACAAAAAGTTTGCATGCTCGGATGTTCATATGATGCTTTGGAGCAGGGCTGCACAACATAGGACTTGCATAAAGAAGCTGTTCACAAATCATATGACACACTTTTATCCGATTTTTAACCCCCTCCTTCATGTGACGCATTATGACATTTTTGTAAACCCCCTCCTACCACCATATGGCTTGTCATATAAAAAAGCAATCAAGCCATCTGTAATCACTGACATTCGCCACAAAAAACTTTAATCAAACGATAGAAAACTTAAATATAATAGATAGTTTTTCATATATCAATATCTCTTATCCCCTCCCTTCATATAACACCAATTTCAGTTTATTATTTAGTTCGTCTGTAAAGACGCGCATGCAAATATAATACTACAATGAATAGGAATATACACGCACAAAAAGTATTTACAGACCAAAAATACCAAAAAACCGTGAGGTTGTCAAGTCAGGTATCTCCTGGGAATATCTTACAAAAGCAGGCATGTGCAATTTGCAAAGAGCTAATAAAAATTGAAAAAGAGAAAAACGGAAAAAAATATCCGCGCATATAAAAAGACGGCTTCAGTAACAATAAACAATAATTCAAAGACACAACATAATAATATACTGTAGACCTAGCAATAAAAGGTACGATCCGGTCAGGAGGCTTAAGATAAAATAAAATGCAAGCTCTTGATCATCATGTTTTTCCAAAAGTTTCCTTGTTAAGTCTTAATTTCCAGTATATTTTACCAAATGTGTTTCCAAGCGCTGAATGTGAGCATGGAATTTTAAATCATTGTCTAGCCACAAGCCGAGATACTTTACATATTTACTGCGACTAATTTTTGTATTATTCATGGATATTTCAAAATCAATATCGATCGAATGTTGTGGAAACTTGTTTATTACCACGTGGGAAGATTTTTTTGTAGTTTAGGGATAGTTTATTGGATCGAAGCCATTTGTCTACTTTATTGATAACATTATTGACTTAAGTTTTAAGATGGATTAAACGAGCTGCTGCTTGATGATAGATATGTGTCATCTGCAAAAAGAGTAGTATCAAAGCAAGTAGATTTAAGTAAGTCATTTATATACATCAAGAACAATAGCGGGCCTAGGTTCGACCCTTGAGGAACCCCATAATTAATTTTTTCATCTTTTGACCTAAAGTTATTTATATGCACTTACTGCTGGCGGTTTGACAGATAACTTTCAAAAAATTTATTTGCCACTCCTCTGATTCCAAATTGGTCAGATATTTTTCGTGGCAAAATAGTAGGGTCCAAAGTGACAAACGCTTTTGATAAGTCCAAAAATAAGCAACAACTATAATACTTTTTGTCTGTATTGTTAAGTAGGCCATCATACACGGCGCTTATTGCGTGAGAAGTTGAGACACCGCATTGAAAGCCAAATTGGTTGGGTGAAAGTAGTTTAAATTATAAAAGGTAAGTATAAACACGTTTGTAAACAATTAAAAAAAAATTTTCTGAATGAGGAAAGTAGTGAGACTGATCTATAGTTAGAACAATTCATTTTATTACCCTGTTTAAAGATTGGTATTACTTCAGCTACTTTCATATTGTCAGGGAATACCCCTGTTGTAACACATAGATTAAATAGATCATTAGTAATTGGAGAGATGATAGGACAAGCCAGTCAATGTCCGCTGATAAAGTTCCTTTTTTAATTTTGAGCATTTTTATTGTTGCTTCGACTTCTTCTGAATTGGTCGGAGAGAGAGAAAAAAATGAGTGAGGGCAGTAATCTTGACTATGATGCGAGTGATTAATATCGGGCACGGTAATTTTTTTTTGCAAGACTTTTACTGATATTTACGAAGTAATTATTGAAATGCTCGGCTGATTGCGTTTCAGAGTTAGAATTTTTAATCAGTGTTAGTGCGCTATGCTTAGGTTTGCGAGATTGAATCAGTTTTCTAATTACTTTCCAAAGTTCACCAAAATTTCCTATCGACTTGTTAATTGCAAGATGATAATAAGGCATTTTTGCTGGCTTAATTACACGATTCAAAAGAATTCAGTATTGCTTATAATTATTGTAACTTTCAGAGGCTTAGAATTTGACAAAACGCTTCAATAAACGAACCTTCATTTTGACGGATGTTGAAAGACCATTGGCGATCCAAGGTTTACGCTTCGAGAATTGTTCTCGTCTTGTAGCAGGTCTCCGAGTGGAATGTTTATCAATTGTCTGCGAGAATAGATTACGAAAGTTAGAGAAATAAGCGTTTGGATCGTCATCGTCTTGGGATAATTTTTCATTAAACTGTTGATATAAATCATTCAAAAAGTGATCTTGGTTGAAATTTTTCATGTCATGAATAATACGCTTGTTTGGTTTATTACACTTGTAAGATGCAGGTATTATTGCAAATACAGCAAAATGATCTGAGATGTCACACAGACCGATCCCACCAATCGTCTTACTAGATACATTATTACTTATAATATGATCTATAAGGGTTGCTGATGAAGTGGTTATTCGAGTTGGTTCATCAATTGGTAATTTACAAGAATTACTCAAAAGCATGTTGACATGTGCTTTGATTTTGAAGTCGATCGTATCTTTTAAGAGGTCAATGTTGAAACCGCCTGCTATGTTATACGGAGAGGCATTTGAGCTGAAGTGCTTGATGACGTCATTATAGGAAATTTTCAAATTTATGAAAATTTTTAGAAGAATAGGTAGGATGACGGTACACTACACCAAAAACAAAATCTGATGTTTTCAATCGTAATTTTATAAATATATATTCACTACCATGGATTTGGCAGGCATCATCCAGTCCCGTAGCACTCCAACTTCGGGCCCCCCCCAAAGTAAGCGCAAGAGCCCCTGCGCACAGGTCATATCACTTTAGAGGTGTAAAATTGAAAAGCTGCATTAAGAAAATACACCACAATTTGTACATAAGTAAACAGGCTAATGTCAGAATAAAGCATGCCGATACCGAAAATGCAAGTCATAAAAAATTCGGTACCGATGCCAGAGTTCAGTAGGACATTTATGCAGACACTGCGAAACGAAAGCAATGACACTGAAAAACATGAAAAAGT
Source organism: Trididemnum clinides (assembly GCA_963675345.1). Lineage (NCBI taxonomy): Eukaryota > Metazoa > Chordata > Ascidiacea > Aplousobranchia > Didemnidae > Trididemnum > Trididemnum clinides. The sequence goes on from OY776306.1 coordinate 22,757,885, forward strand.
TATAAAAACACAGTATCATTTAAATAGTCTGGAGCGAACCTTTTTGTTCGCAAATGCTGTTATGACATTGTCATAATCAAGAGATCGGGCGCAGTCATTTTCGATTGACAACATGGCTAATGAAGATAGTCTACTGTCTGTCATAGACGTTCTATTAAAAGTTTTGATCAGTTTCAATTTGCTGAAGCTTCTTTCAGCGCTGGCAACAGTCACGGGGCAAGTTAGTAAGATTCGAAGTGCGATGTACACATTCGGATACAATTCAAATAAATGAGTCTTTAGAAGATAGTTCAGAAAGTCTTGAGCCGTATTGAGATTGCGTTTTTTTTGTAAAATTAAAACAAACCGCTGTAGCTCAGCGCTCATTTCATCAGAATCAATGTCACCGAACTTTTTTTGGAATTCTTTACAGCAAGTAAGAAGAGCATTTTCTTGTTGCACAAGCAAAAGTTTGTCTCGTGTGTACAAAAACGAAAAGGCGGAAGAAACCTCACGTAACAAATTAAAGCGCTCCTTTATTGACATAATAGCCTGGTCTACTAATGGATAGAAAAAGTTGCTTTTAAATTTCAGTTCAGGAGTAGCTCGTTGTTCCTCTTCACCTTGGTAATCAAACAATCTTCTTTTCTTTCCACTTGTTGACGGAGGAAAAGAAGGATCAATATCCAATTCCTGTGCTATTTCAACAGCAGATGTTGCGGCACTGTCATAACCCGTTGTGCGATAGTTTTGCAAAAACTTTTCAGTTGCCTGGATTTCCGTTTCCATTGTATGAAGGGAGACTCCATACGATTGAAGAATCTTGCTTGCTTTATTGACTTGGAATAGGATATCATACCAAATAAACACCGACAAAAGAAAACTCCATTTTGATAAATGAGCTATCAACGATTTTGTTTCTGAGGCAGCTCTTCCATCTTTTCTTTCTATGGAAATGGCTTCCAAGTCTTTCGGTGCCAGCAACACCTCTTTTAAATTGTATCGAAGAGGTTTGATGCATTTAGTTCTGCTTTCCCAACGAGTATCAGATTGTGACTTTATGGACAGCTCCACATGTTTCTTCAAAATTTCCCAACGCTGAGCAGAGGAAGAAAACAGCACATACAACCTTGTAAGTACTCCAAAAAATGTCAATGCTTCCGTCGATGAATTAGCACTGTCAACAACAACTAAGTTAAGGGTATGGTTTGCACAGGGCACGTAAACAGCTTTGGGATTGATGTCTAGCATTCTTGCTTGGACCCCAGAATGTTTTCCTTTCATGTTAGCACCATTATCATATGACTGACCTCGACAATCAGACAATTCGAGTTGCAGTTCGGTCGCTTTTTCTAAGAAAGCGTCCAACAAGCCTTTCCCAGTACTGTCACTTATTCTCAAGTAGCCAAAAAATGTTTCTTTAACAACAGCAGCTTCTTCATTACATAGTACATAACGGAGAATGACAGACATTTGTTCATGATGTGACATATCTGGAGTGCAGTCCAAAATTATAGAAAAATATTTTGCCAATTTCAATTGCTGTAAATTTTCTTTTTCAACTTCTGTCGCTAGCAATTCAATTAGTTCATTTTGTATGGTAGGACTCAAATAGTGATCTTTAGTATTTTTATTCTTGATTCTGTCTTGAAGCTCTTTTAGGATCGGATCTCTTCTTGCCAAAAGCTCAAATATACCCAGAAAATTTCCATTGTGAGGAGATCCTAAGACTTCTTCAAATCCTCTAAAAGCAAGATTCCTTTCCGATAGAAACAAGGCAATGTCGATAAGTCTCTCTAAAACATTTCTCCAAAAACGTCTTTCATTGAAAAAAATATTCATCTCGCGTTTGTCGATAGTGGATGAATTTCTTATCCCTTCAGCTAGCAACATCCATTGACTGCAGCATTCTTGGTGGGAAATGCCGTTTTCATGGTCTTTCAGTTTTTTCGAAAAACCCTCCCATGTATTTATACCACTACAAAAGGGGCTTAGTGTTTTTCCAAATAGCTTACAACAAAAGCAAAAAACTTTATCTGATTCCCCACAATAAACTAGCCACGACCGTGAAACACTTTCACCATTAGGTAACACACGTTTATAATGGTTGGAGGAAAAACGTCGCCTTGGAGTTGTGTTATTATATGGAAAATTCATTATTAGTTGATGTGGTCCACGCTTTACTATATCACATCGTTGAGCATCAGAAATACTTTCAGGCCATTTACATGGGTCATCAGGGATAGGGGTAAATTGAGATTCAGTTATTTTTGATATTGAAGGTTGCGTATTGGCAGGTAAATCACAACTTACATTTTCTGGAAATTCACAATCACTTTGATGCTGATCGTCATAGTCTTCTTTTTCTTGTACACTATAGTTTTCTTCATCCCTCTCGGTACTAGTGCCAGGTCTACTCTGCTCAGTAATCTTGAAAAATTCTGTCATCTTGGGCAATTTCGCTACAGCATCTCGAGCAGTGGCTGCTTCTTTTCTCTTTTGAGCACCACTTTTTGAACGTTTCATTCTATACAATGTCAATAAAATACTTTATCTGCATTCTGCAGTGTATATATATATATATTGTCCCGGTATTTATAGCCAAACAGAATTCCAGGCCATTCTATGATTGTTGCGTAACAACGGCATTGTTACGTCAATCGAATATTGAAGATTCTACCAGAAAATCAATCGAAATATTCTAGATTGTGCGAGATAAAATGACGTTGCATTCACTTATGATGTCACAAGCCAATTTCTTCCTACAGTTTAAATCGGTTGTAAACAAGTCTGCTGAACTGAAAATAGTCACGTAGCCAAAAAGCAATTTCAGACTAACTTGGGCCCCCAAAGTTGGCCTGGGCCCCCCCCAATTGGGGGGTTTGGGGGGCGGCTGCTACGTCTCTTGCATCATCGTAAATACATGGATTAAATTTACATGTAAAATAAATACCTTCTCCCCCAGCTTTGGTTGTACTATCGGCATGAAAAAAATGTACCCTTAAATTTTTATGTTTATTAGTATTGAATCCCTCTTGAGCTTAGTTTCGCTTACCATTATTATGTCAGGTGTATAGGCAAGATTGTCGAGGTACAATCGCAATTTATCTACACTTTTTTTAAAGGCTGATGCAGTTGAAATGAATAAAGAGAACTTTTGTTCTGTTATCGAAAGGTTTAAGAAGCAAATTTATTGACTGAGGAGTATGATAACTTACGTTTGCTACACAATTTGTAGAAGGTTTGATGGAATCTTTATCTGTAATTGTTACATTATTTATTAGTACACTCAGGGAAATCAAGTCAGAGGAATTTTCTTGATTAGAACTATCAAAGTCCTGTTGCTGTTGCGTAAACCTGTTGGTTATTGATTAGAAGGCGCTTGCATGTTTACGGGAGGTTTGCCATGATCAGAGTCTTACTTACACTTTTTGTGTAAGTCAACTGGAATCCATCAAGGCTTATCATTAGAACAACGTTTGCAGCACAGGTTATCTGTAAGGCCGAAGTCATTCAACGCATCACAGCAAGACAAATGCATGCGTTCACTACAAACATTACAGATTACACACGCGTTACTGATAAAGGAAATGAAACAAAATGTGCTTTGATTGTGAGAAGCCATTTTTCACGGACAAGGAAGACAAAATAGAAAACTAATGAGAATTGATTAGAAATGGCTTATAGTTTAGTTTTCTAAAGACAATATCGATTCCCAGATGGAACAGGTCATCCGGCGACTTTACTATTAACCATTTATTCTTACCAGCGTTGATATGACCACATTGAGTTTCCATCATTCTGATGTTGCCGTTAATTATAAAACATTTAATAAATTTACCGTCACATTTTTCCTTAACATACTTGAGAAGTCGAGCTCGTAGGGGTGTTAAATCTTCAGCGACGTAGGCATTTTCGTAGTTAATGCCTATATTGCTGAAGATTCCTTTAATAAAGAATTTTTATACATAAATTCATTTCGTTTTTTGTAGCTGATAATGCGGGCAATGATTGCTCGAGGTTTGGATTTAGGTTTTTTTAATTCTAATTCGATAAACCGGTTGAACATCTTTTTCGTCAAGTTCAATGCTTCAATTCATTAGCTACCTTCATAAGAACTTCTAAACCACCATCTTTTTTTTGGTGCAGTTTCAGGTATATCGTAAATCTGAAAATTTTCTCGCCTATCATATTATTCTAAACTGTCAAGTTTGTAATGGTTAAGCAATTGCATAAGTTAATTGTTCTCATTGGTGATCTGATTAAGCTTTTTTTTGTTGACACGTAATTCTTCTTTTAAAATTTCAATTTCATTCACTAAAGATTTGACTGTAGAATTTACTTCGCAAATCAACTTCCTGTCATCTTCACCAAAACTAGAGTTTTTACTTGAGCCATTGTTTTTAGACTTACTTCTGAGCATATCTTGAAGCGAATTGCAAATTCCAGCAACTTAAACTCATGGACAGAAAAACACGTCTTTACTGCAGAACGGCTTTCGCAAGAATATAACGGTTTTACTCTCCATTCCCTTGAACTGAAATGTATTTTGTAGTCACAGTGCAATCAATTAATGTATTCAGTAAATAAAAACTTTGATACAGCATTTTTGTTTAAGTGCAACTGATCTTTTTCATAAAAAATTCAAGCATGACACACTGAAGACCTCGAAGTAAAAATTATGGCCCTCCACTCAAATAAGTTTCCCACTCCTTGCTGGGCGAATGGAAACCTTAACCTTTCCAACCCAAACCTTGCAATTGAGTTTAAGATGCCTTACCTTCGGTCGCTTTTGTTACAAAGATCATTAGTTTGCGGCCTAGCCGGTATTATTAACTGCGATGACTATGATGTCCCTGCAATGTCCAGCCTTGACCGCGAAATTCAAGCGATGTTGCCAAGACGAAATTAAATCAGATTTTAGATTTAAACTTTTAAATACGCTGTGGTGAAAAAACGATGCCATCTGAAATCAAAAACTCTGGTTCGTTGAAGCTTGATAAATAACCGCTGGATTATACAAACCCACCTTGCCTCCAAAAACTTTTGGTTAACTCCCCCCCACCCCCGAATCGACGCTGCAGTTTACCTCCGGTTAGCTCCGCCCCTGAATCGACCCCTGCAGTTTACCTCCGGTTAGCTCCGCCCCTGAATTGACGCTGCAGTTTGCCTCCGGTTAGCTCCGCCCCTGAATCGACCGCTGCAGTTTGCCTCCGGTTAGCTCCGCCCCTGAATCGACCGCTGCAGTTTGCCTCCGGTTAGCTCCGCCCCTGAATCGATGCTGCAGTTTGGCTCCGGTTAGCTCCGCCCCCGAATTGACCGCTGCAGTTTGCCTCCGGTTAGCTCCGCCCCTGAATCGACCGCTGCAGTTTGCTTCCGGTTAGCTCCGCCCCTGAATCGACCGCTGCAGTTTGTCTCCGGTTAGCTCCGCCCCTGAATCGACGCTGCAGTTTGCCTCCGGTTAGCTCCGCCCCTGAATCGACCGCTGCAGTTTGCCTCCGGTTAGCTCCACCCCTGAATCGACCGCTGCAGTTTGTCTCCGGTTAGCTCCGCCCCTGAATCGATTGCTGCAGTTTGTCTCCGGTTAGCTCCGTTTCTGAATCGATCGCTGCAGTTTGCCTCAGGTTAGCTCCGCCCCTGAATCGACCGCTGCAGTTTGCCTCCGGTTAGCTCCGCCCCTGAATCGATCGCTGCAGTTTGCCTCCGGTTAGCTCCGCTCCTGAATCGACCGCTGCAGTTTGCCTCCGGTTAGCTCCACTCCTGAATCGACGCTGCAGTTTGCCTCCGGTTAGCTCCGCCCCTGAATCAACCACTGCAGTTTGCCTCCGGTTAGCTCCGTTTCTGAATCGACCGCTGCAGTTTGCCTCCGGTTAGCTCCGCCCCTGAATCGACCGCTGCAGTTTGCCTCCGGTTAGCTCCGCCCCTGAATCGACCGCTGCAGTTTGCCTCCGGTTAGCTCCGCCCCTGAATCGACCGCTGCAGTTTGCCTCAGGTTAGCTCCACTCCTGAATCGACCGCTGCAGTTTGCTTCCGGTTAGCTCCGCCCCCCTGAATTGACGCTGCAGTTTGCCTCCGGTTAGCTCCGCCCCTGAATCGACCGCTGCAGTTTGCATCCGGTTAGCTCCGCCCCTGAATCGACCGCTGCAGTTTGCCTCCGGTTAGCTCCACTCCTGAATCGACGCTGCAGTTTGTCTCCGGTTAGCTCCGCCCCTGAATCGACCGCTGCAGTTTACCTCCGGTTAGCTCCGCCCCTGAATCGACCGCTGCAGTTTGCCTCCCGTTAGCTCCGCTTCTGAATCGACCGCTGCAGTTTGCATCCGGTTAGCTCCGCCCCTGAATCGATCGCTGCAGTTTGCCTCCGGTTAGCTCCGCCCCCCTGAATTGACGCTGCAGTTTGCATCCGGTTAGCCCCGCCCCTGAATCGATCGCTGCAGTTTGCCTCCGGTTAGCTCCGCCCCTGAATCGACCGCTGCAGTTTGCCTCCGGTTAGCTCCGCCCCTGAATCGACCGCTGCAGTTTGCCTCCGGTTAGCTCCGCCCCTGAATCGACCGCTGCAGTTTGCCTCCGGTTAGCTCCGCTTCTGAATCGACCGCTGCAGTTTGCATCCGGTTAGCTCCACTCCTGAATCGACGCTGCAGTTTGTCTCCGGTTAGCTCCGCCCCTGAATCGACTGCTGCAGTTTGCCTCCGGTTAGCTCCGCCCCTGAATCGATCGCTGCAGTTTGTCTCCGGTTAGCTCCGCCCCTGAATCGATCGCTGCAGTTTGCCTCCGGTTAGCTCCGCCCCTGAATCGACCGCTGCAGTTTGCCTCCGGTTAGCTCCGCCCCCCTGAATTGACGCTGCAGTTTGCCTCCGGTTAGCTCCGCCCCTGAATCGACCGCTGCAGTTTGCCTCCGGTTAGCTCCGCCCCTGAATCGATCGCTGCAGTTTGCCTCCGGTTAGCTCCGCCCCTGAATCGACCGCTGCAGTTTGCCTCCGGTTAGCTCCGCCCCTGAATCGATCGCTGCAGTTTGTCTCCGGTTAGCTCCGCCCCTGAATCGACCGCTGCAGTTTGCCTCAGGTTAGCTCCGTTTCTGAATCGACGCTGCAGTTTGCTTCCGGTTAGCTCCGCCCCTGAATCGACCGCTGCAGTTTGTCTCTGGTTAGCTCCGCCCCTGAATCGACCGCTGCAGTTTGTCTCCGGTTAGCTCCGCCCCTGAATCGACCGCTGCAGTTTCCCTCAGGTTAGCTCCGTTTCTGAATCGACGCTGCAGTTTGCCTCCGGTTAGCTCCGCCCCTGAATCGATCGCTGCAGTTTGTCTCCGGTTAGCTCCGCCCCTGAATCGACCGCTGCAGTTTGCCTCCGGTTAGCTCCGTTTCTGAATCGATCGCTGCAGTTTGCCTCCGGTTAGCTCCACTCCTGAATCGACCGCTGCAGTTTGCCTCCGGTTAGCTCCGCCCCCCTGAATCGACCGCTGCAGTTTGCCTCCGGTTAGCTCCGCCCCTGAATCGACCGCTGCAGTTTGCCTCCGGTTAGCTCCGCCCCTGAATCGACCGCTGCAGTTTGCCTCCGGTTAGCTCCGCCCCTGAATCGACGCTGCAGTTTGCCTTCGACTTTATATCTGTGGAGTGCTACTGCTTGTCGAACGGCAAGTAGTTGCTTTCGTGCGAGTAGCTCTCTGCTTTAAGGCCTTCCCTCACTGCATCACTCAGCATTCATGCACAGGTGCGACAAGTAGGCCTTAGCAGCTAAGTTTATCCTGTTCAGGGGCGTTATGTAGGTAAGCCTATATTTGTGAAGGCAGCCAAAAATGCGAATTCAGAGGGATATCGTGGACATCGCTGACAAATATAAAGAAGCATTCGTTTTGTGAGTTCGGCGCACTGCCAAGATAAATTATTCGCAGCCATATCAAATCTAGTTTCCATACTTTACTCTACTCTGGTAGCTTAAGCAAGAGCATCCTTTGACTAACCCGAGACATTGATGTAAGCCTAAATTTAATTGCAACTTATCTTTGCAAGTACCGTAGCAATTATAGCCTACAAGCACTAAAAATTATTATTCATTCAAAACCTTTTTATCCAAGTTCTAGTGATCACAATGTAATTCTAGGAAGTCGCTGTGTATTTGGTGCATCCGTTTCCAACTTCTCATGCTTGTTCCGCTGGCACCAAAAATGATGTAACTTCGTGCTTTTCAAGCTAGAGCCACGAAGTTCTTTCAAAACACTGAGAAATATTTCAAAAAGTGGTATAAAATGTTGAAAAATTTGTTTTGTATTTTAAACCTCCTTTTTAAAGTTCCATATAACGGCAGCCTTTTTAATCAGTTTGGGAAGACTGAGGCTGCTGAGACAGGTGTATATAGCCGAATTTTACGTTTATTTCAGATTTCACTTCCACCCGATGTTATAAATATTTGTATATTGATGCGGTATCAATGCGGGGGAGCGTTAGAAGTACGGTTATCTGAAATACGGAGATGAATTAGCAAATGAAACACACACAAATAGGATTATAATGCGGGTTCAATAACACACAAGTTCACATACACAAAAACTGGATCAGACTACGGGTTCAAAGCGGGGTCAGACTATTACAAGTTATGCTCGAATTTCGGATTAATAATTTAGATATAAAACAGTCGATATAAAGAAAAATCCAGCGGGAAAATAGGTAACAAAAGCAAATATTACAATTGGGCTTACCGGAGTATGGCAGAACCGTTCCAAATATATGTGCAAGACGTACAGTATACTTGTGATCCAAAAACAGCAGTAACAATCTCCAACAATTATATCACACGAATCTTCTGACAGTTACAAATCTTCCGACCATTCTCCCCGTAGTCAATTCTCAATTATACTGGTTCACATACATTTTTGACTTGGTCTTCGAATTAAGCACACGTAATGAATTAAGTGTCAGGTTTGAATCGAAAGACTGCGGGTTTAAAACTCAGAACATTTCATGTAAAATTTATACGTGTAAATTCAACAGTTCGATGCATAGTTTTTTGAAAAACCAATGCTTCTGTACTCTACAGGTGGGTAGATAGCTGAAAAAATTTGTAAAACACAAATTAAATTTGCAATTACAGCATTCATTTTACTTGTGTTATGCAACAACATTTTTGGTGAACATTTCACTATTACTAGCATACATAGCTGATGGCACGCTATGAAGCACATAGCTCGCCATCTTACCAGCATAACATAGCACGCCATTACGCACATATCATACCATATTAGAAGCATACATAGCACGCCTCGCTCCATACCCAAGTTTTAAGACCACGTTTTTTGGCAAATCACCAACAGATTGATGGAACTAATATCTCGCTTTATGTTTTGCTGCACAACTAATATTCCAAAGTTCTATTGTCCTCACTATCAAAACCTTTGAAAACTTTCTTGGTTTAGTTGAGTGGCTTAACGCCTTGTACTCTGAAGTAGTCAAAGCTGCATTAAAGATTTTTAAGGTCGAGAAAGAACATTTATCTAATAAAACATTTAGTTTTTTAGAGAAAGAATCCTTGTTTCAATAATAAAACCTTATGATGAAAGTTCCAAATGCAATCATTTTAAACGATTAATGATATCAAGAGTGTTGTGCTAATGTAGTGATTGTCAATCTTTATTTTTAATGGTCAACAACCCCTCAAATTTCCTATAAAAAATGTTGTATGAAAAAATAGAATTTTTGTTTTGAGTCTACTTGATCGATCTTGGCAAAAATTTTATTCTCTCATATATAATAGTGATATTTTTTAAGGTAGGCCTACTACCTATGTCGTCATGGACGGCCTCAGTTACTCGTGTCCGTTTAACAATAAACAGCTTCACACTCTCAAAGAAAAATGTGTATAAGCCCTCGTAAAAAAAGCTCTTGCACGATTGATTATTGTTAATCAAGTTTGACGCATAAGTACACAATCAATTTGTAAGTTGTTTAGCATACATTGTATTTTCAATGCCATGAAGACAAATTTAATGTCGTTCATACCGCTTCAAACATTTGTTGTGTGCTGTTGATCTAATTGTTGAATTCTTGTTCGTTTTGTGACAAGTGACGTCACAAAAATTCTTTGACGCAGGCAGTGAAATCGAACAGTGTCACCCAGAGTTTCAAAAAAAACTTTTTGTCACCACTCTTGAAGGGTGGTTGCAATAGTGAAACCCCCAAAACAGTATCACCAATGACGTGCTGCTCTCTCCCTCCCTGTAGTAATTTTTTAGTGACGTCATCACTTATAGCAGTGTATTGTTTCGTCTATATTGGTGGGAAACAAGTTTGCTTTTGTTAAAAATATTTCTTCAGTGATTTTTTCAAAAATGCTTCTTATCTTCAATAGTTTTTACATTAATATTTTGTCAAATCATGTTGCATGGAGCAAACTAAAACAGCTAAATCCGTTTTTTATCCGAGCTCCTTTGATTCGAAAAAGTTGATTTATTTTACATAGAAATGTCTAGAAAATTTACTACCCAAAAACTATGCAGTTTTATTTCTATCCTTTTTTCAGAAAAGTTTTAATTGCCTGTTTGTTTGTGACCCTGTTTTAAATTGATTGGCTGATGGGAGCTATCCCCATCACTCTCCCACATCTCAGAACCATTTCCTTTTAATTGCAAATCGTTTTTGAAAAGTCAGTGCTGAGCAAATTTTTTTGTAAAATTAAAGATGCTGAAAACGTAAAGACCTACGTGAGAGATCACCTACAAATTAGCTGAATAACATTTTTAAAACATCTTTACGAAAAATTTTGTTGTAGGTTTCAGATGGGAGCTGGATCCTAACCTTTATATGGCACACCAGACAGCCGAAAATACGTTCATTACAGTCCTCGATGCTTGACAAAATAGAAACTTACTTCAGCGAACGCTTGTTTACTCCAGCGCACGTTTGAGCGATTAAGTGGAAATCGGTTTATACCAGTACTAATATACTGAATAAGATCACATGTTTTAGAGTTGTGAATGAATTTTTTGCTATGATATACTGTATATGGAACCTTCAATTTTTCCGTAATTGGGATTGAAGTGTCCTTGCAGATCAATGCTTAACGCAAAAGCAGGTGGTCAATGATAGACCAACGCAGCAACAGCAGGGGAATCTAGAAAGGGAGGAATATGAGAATTAGTTTTTCCCTTTCCCATGATGTTTTTACATTTGCTTATTTCACCATTCAATATTTTGAAAGTGAGAAAATCTTAAAAAAATTGTAGTAGCCTTTTTAAAGAATCACCCTAAAATCGGAAAAAGTTTCTCATCTTGTTCGAAATTCTAGTAAACGCAAGTCCCCCTTTCGCGAATGAAAATCCAGGCTACGTCTTGGAAAACACCAAATGTGCAATATGTTTATAGTGTAAACAGCTTATATTCCCCTCGAAATGATTTTCTGCTTTTCAACTACTCCTATAAAAATGATTTATGTACAGTAGATTGCGCAAATATTTGGTTGTAAATACAATATTTGTGATTCCGTATTGCTTGGTGAAGTAAGTTTCAGCTAGTACCTTTTTGTCTTAGAAAGAGCCTAAGAGAATCCCAGCTGTTTCACTATTATTTGACAGTATTTTGGGTTTGGTGGGCATTAGATGTACAGTACTTAGTTATTACAGCAAAAACATGGCGAATAGATACATAGCCGAATAGTGTTAAATAAAGTCGCGTCTACTACCTGGTAAACTTTTGTTTCTCTCTACCTGCTATAACCCAATACACCAGCTCAAATTAAGAAGCACTAATTTCAAATGTGCGACTGGTTAATGTGATTGTGAGTTCAAAACCCATCCCCAGCAGTGTTTTAACATACCAGGAGCTGCTGGGTTCGGAACTTATATATTTATTACCAGTTACAGTGGATTAGCGATTTCAGCATTCTTCTTGAATTGCTTAGTGTTATTTCAAAAATAATGTTGTTTTTCAGTGTCCGCCATATGAAAGAAATCACCTTAAAGTGTCATTTGAAAGAGCATAGCAACGTAGTCATGATGAGATCTAAACTCATGACCTCTCGATTGTTGCCATTAAAGCGACGCTTTTACCCACTCGAAGACGTTGCCGACAGAAACAAAATCAGCGAATAGTAAATATTGATGCCTACACCTTTAGTCACTCTTCGCGGATATACAGCTAAGGAAGGCTTTCTCGTCTTGGCAAGAGATAGAAGAAGACGGCGATACGTTGGGTCACTGTCCAACTATTTTTACTTTAAATGCCACAACATGTCACCACGACCAAAAAACATGGTAAAGCTTTATCAGTTATTTTGAAGACAAATGTTATTATATCAGGTGCATTGTAAAATAAGATATCTGAAATTTAAGGCCAATTGGAAAGATTTTAATTCATTCAATCAAGATTTAAAGAAAGGTTGTACCGAGTAAGCTAACATATATTTCGAAATCTGTCGCCTGGATAAGATGTGTGAAAGGCAGCATTTTTGAGGGTAGTTTATTAGGTACATTGCTTCGGGATCACAGAGTTTTGAAGGAACCTACATCTGAAGGGTCCATTTGACAGAAGTTAATCAGTCTCAATATTTTAATTTCAAAATAATTTTGCATGTTTTCGGAGCCCCAAATCAATTTTGTGAAACATTGAAAGGTTTTACTTAAAGGCCTGACCAAAGATATATAATGGGGCAAGCTGAGCCACCCATTATGTAGGCCTGTTTTCCTAATGTGTTAGCGATCACATCCAGGCTTCTAATTTCATCTGCAAAACTTTTTTTATTGTGGAAAGGTTATATCATGATCTACTCTTCATTTTAAGATTTTTCTCACTTTAGGTGAATCCTTTTTTTTGCTCACTCTTGATTTTGGTCTGATCCTCATCGCGCTCGGCAATTGGGCGTCCGAGTTTACTTTGATTCTCTAGCTGATCAAGATCTCAAAATCTAGAATCTAGACGGACACCTGCGTTTCTCCTTGTTTCAGCATGGAATACTCTGGGGTTTTGTTACCTCAGCTCGCTTCGATACTTCTTTTTAGCAGAACAAGTTTGTTCTTGATTTTCTGCTCCAAGACTTATGACTTGGTATCAACGATATGTTTGTCGGTTCTCCACTTTCTTTCTTCTCTTTGCTCTCTTCATTTTCTTTAGCCTAAAGTTTTTTTGCTTTACTTTTCTTCTACGGCATACTTTTTAACAAATTGACAAAAAATGTCATAACCCTTTTCTCAAGCTGCAGTAGAATCCGTTTCCGGTCATCCTTTGCTCCGAAAAAGGTAAAGGGGCCAAACAAACGATTCCATCTGGCGCGGTGGTGTTGTGATTAAAGCGTCCGCTTTGCCGATACACGATAAACTTAAATTAAATTCCCTTGCGGGATCACACCAAAAACTTCAAAAATGGTATTCAAAGATCTGCTGGGAGTTCAGCGTCAGGAATAGTGTTGAGGATGAAAAATGCGATCGAGTTTACTCAATTGTAATCAAAGAGAGTCTGTAGGCTTCAATGGTTGGAGCGCGTAGCCACTGTTGCTGCCATAACAACAACAACAATAACAACAGACAATCTTTATAAGCAGGGCACGATTTACCAACCATTCATAATTCTTTTCAGTTTGTCATTGTTATCTCTCATATCAGCTTCTTTCTCTAGTAGAGATAAAAACATACCATCACGTCAAAAATCTTTCCTGACAACTAAAGCTATTAGCACACCCTCGTCTCTGCCACAACCTTCTAACAATAATTGTTATAGGATTGGCAGTGTAGAATAAGCAGCGCTTCTGGTCATGCGATCCAAAACGTGTTTTATTTTACCGTATTCTGACCTACTACTCATTCATTTTGCAGCACCTTTTTTGACAGTTCTATTTTTATGCGATCTCAAATGCAAGCCATAAGAGGTTCTCAGACACTTGGAACTTTGAGCTGTTCCACCATTTTCTTGTCGCAATAAAGGGATCGAATGCTAATATAATGAAGATGTAGTTTTGAACACTCTCCTGCTTTTTACCCTACTTGAAAAATTGCTGCTCATTTTCCAAAAACAAAATTCTGAAAAGTTTTGTAGTTTTCTTGAAACTAATGAGCACTTCTTAAGGAAGCCTTTGCCTTTGCAAGTTACTTGGTCTTGGTAAATTTCCAGGGGAATATTGATGACATTCAAAGGATTAATGCTCTTTGCAATAACATTTTGTAAAAAAGTTATGTTTTTAATATATTGTGAAATGTTCTTTTCATTTCCTTATGATAATTGACCAGACCACACAATATATAGTTTGTTTTAAATATTCGTAAAGCTATTTTACCTATCGTCATGGAGACTTAACTTATCACTTGGTGAACGACAGCTTCACCCAGTATGTTACTCGTCAATTCGCAAGAGAAAAGCGTGCGAAAACATACTTGGTTTTTGCTTCTTGTCACTTCGTCTCTTTGCGTAGCAAGCTTCAATCTGAGCTCAAAATAAAGATTGAATCGCCAAAATTATTTCTAAAAAATTTTGCAAAGTCATATTCCGCAGCCTTATCAAGATTCAAGCACGAGCTGCGTATAATGCTTTTCCAATGACCGGAGGACAGAAAAACGCAAATTCAAACCAGTAAAAGCAGCTGCAGGGTCAGTAAAATTCAGATTAGGTAGCGACACTTTTTGAGAACACTCTTTCTTCATTTTATAAAGAATATTTCTGACGAAACAACATTTTTCGGGACCGCCCTGAGCAATCTGAATTCTACTGACCCTGCAGCTGCTTTTACTTTACTTTTACTTTACAGGGCGGTCTCGAAAAATGTTGTTTCGTCAGAAATATTCTTTATAAAATGAAGAAAGAGTGTTCTCAAAAAACATCGCTACCTAAAATGGTGCTACCGGGGTTGCACCTCTCTGGTGATGTCATTGACTATTTTTTTCGTTACCCTGCTTTTACATTTTTATCTTGCAAACATCCTTTGCCTATTGGCATAGTAAAGAACAGAGTGGTTTGTTTTACTCTGTTGTATTTAATTTAGTCGTTTCGGGAAGTAGACCAATGTAATGCTAAAGCACAGTCACCAAACAAACAGCTTGCAAAACCCTAAAGAAACTTGTCATTGAGATGCAAACTTCTTTCGGATACACTTTACGGCATAGAAGAAAATTGCGGGACGCAATTGCGATTAAAACTTTAAAAGGATTATTTGAGTTTCTCCTGGGTTGCTGTTACCACACATCGGGTTTATAAAAATGTATCTTGGCGATACGGATAGTTTGTCAAAATGTTTTAATACAAGCTGTGATCAGAAACGTCTTCCCCAATTTTGAAGACAAATTTCCGTTGACAAAAATTCTTAAATGTGATGGCGGGTTTAATTTATGATTCTTTTCTAAGATTTTTAAAAGTAATCCAGAGTCGTTTCTCTCGTGGTGTCTTAGTTGGTGGTGAGATGGGTAAATTTCAGGTTTAACTATATTCTTCCATTTTTTCCTCCGACCCCCACTGGGGATGGCTATAACTTACTCGTCTTCGAATAAGCTTATTACCCATTTTTTCTTTATTACTCAAGCCTACGAGAAGCTCCTCCTCTGTTTGCTGGTCTTTGCTCTGACTGAGGCCTCTAAACCCAAACAGTTAGTCGCCTTGAAAAGACGGAGGAATTTTGTTAAGTGGCTTTTCTTATAATACAGCTAATGGACCTGCCGGTATTTCCTCCACATTGTCACTTCCCTTCTTAGAGCTATGCAGGAAAGCTGTGGAAACTATTTTTGAAATTATTTCTACTTTTAGCTCTCTGTTGCTACTTGACGAAAGATGTGAACCCAGGTCTACTGCAAAGTGGACGCTTTAGCCACTAGCTTACTATACCTAGATGATAAAATAGCAAAGTATCTTCGCCTATTGTGCTCAGACATATAACCCCGCAAAACCCTTCCAACAAAAAACCACGTAGGCCTCTAACTCTCAAATTCCCGACTACAAGTCAGCTCCTACGAAGCCGACTCGTAATTGCTAAGTTGCGAATTTTTTTATAAGCTGCGCTAGATCGAAGCTTCGAACACACTTTTCACGACGGCATTGTTCTCAGCATAAAATTTCCTGAACTAAGGAAAATATAGAGGGTAGCCTCTCTGACGTCATCATGATCACGTGTCGGCGCATCGTTCACAGGCCGACGAATGAGCGTTCAAATCTCACGCTTGCGTTGTTGTTCTTGCAAAAAGCTCTTCATGATCACCTCCCTTGCCTGTGGTAGAAATGTACTGTGCCAACTGCATTCGTAACTACGGATCTGGTCTGAACTCGACAATATTCCAAATGCAAGTGACTTAAGGTTTTCTCCTGATCAAAGAAAAAATATAAACCTCAACTAAGTCTATATCCACCATTACTTTAAAGTTGGTTCCAATAAGTGAGGTACCTGGAATGGGCCCTTTGTGACACTTTGGCAATGTATATCAATTACTATCATTTGGTTGGAAACGGGAGAAGAACTGGGGTGTTTTGAAAGAAGTAAACCAATAGAATCTCTGGTATACGCTTGCATAACCTGCAACTGAAAACCTGTCAACTTTCACCACGGTTCCTTTTGCTGCCGAACGAAACTACACATTCTGTTGTTATCGCTGCTGCTATTTCACGATACACTAGCCAATGTTTAAATTTCAATGTAATACAACATATCTTCTAATAGTAACAAGACTTGAAAATTTGTTTAACACAGATACACCAATTACCATGCATTTAAAAGCACCAGAAGATGTCGGAAAGCCAGTGCTAAAAATACTAAATCATGTTTCTTGCTAATATTACATCCAAAATTGTTTGACGGAATTGACAAAAATTGAAAATATGCAGACCGACAATGTTTGATATCATAAAACGCAAATCACTTCCCATATTGCATTATCGTCGGATCAGAACTTTTTACACTAACACAATGTTGATGTCACAAACTCAAAAACACCAACACTTGTGACAAAAAACCTGTAACCGTACAACTACTGTAAGCATCACAATTTACGGTGTTGATGGCAAAAAAACCGTTACATGCATTACCAGAAATTGGATTCGTAAACCTATATACAAAAACAGGAATGTCACAATGGCAATTTCAAGTGCTTTTTAAGCATTTTTTCTGACTTTTAAACAGCTATAAAGATGTATGAAAGAGAAAAACTGAATACTAATGGCGCAAAGTCACAACCTTTTCGGTGTAAAACGGATTTAAAGTGTCTTACACTCGCAGGAAACAGAGCTACGAAGCTAATCGCAGAGAATATAGGTGAAGTTGTTCTTTTAATAAGAATGCTATAGCATTATAGAGTAATGTAGAAGTTTGACTTAAAAGCACGATCGCAATTATAAAAAGAGGTTTTAGTAAAAGCCTAGTCAATGTGAGATACTTTCTCAAATTTTGGCACTAAAATCTTCACTAACATGGGAACAAACTTCACCCTTGTGCCGTTATCGTACACAATAGACATTTTTACGCTTGCTTCTGCAAATGCCAATCGCCCATGAAATTGGAAAGAATTTTAAAACGAATGTAAAAAACCTAATGCTTGTCTTGTAAGCTAAGATTTCGAAGTAATGTGTGTCATTAAATATTAAGTGCCATGTTGTATTATTGAACATTGTTTCACTCAGCCTTACCGTAGTGTGAAAAAAAAGTCATCTTGAGATAGATCTTATCAAAGTCATTTCTAATTATGCAAAATAGAAAATCTCAAATAGGCGGTTGACAAAACTGTAAACGAAAAGATCAGAAAACGCAATTCTAATCAAAACAATTGAACATCTACGATATATTACATGAAATTCAGTTTCATACGCATTTTATGCGTACCGAGGTTATCCAGTTTTGTAGCTTCACTAAAAAACAATGCAAACTACAGTATAAAATTTTAACCGATTGCTGAATTCCAAAATGCTCCAGCGTTCTTTGAAGAACCCAGACTAAAGAAGACCTCAATGATCACGATAGCGAAAATGGCAGCTCGCTTTGAACCAGTCAGGATAGACTGGTAGCTTAACTAGTTTCAAGAGTTAGTACATAAACCAGGAAATAAAAACAAGAGATTACATCGGGAACTATACTGAAGCCTATTTTATGCTTCTACATGGCGTGAAAAGAACATTGTCACATCACTATCAATCAACTGATATAATAAGGCAGCATTTATGTAAAATTACAGCCAGCATATTAAGTTATCTTTTGAGTTTCGAAAATAAATAACCCTTTAATTCAAGGCCGTATTCGAAACAAAAAAACTTCAATTGATGAAGACCGGTGTTTTATATCTTAAATAGCCCCGCAATTAGAAGAAACATGCTGGAAGAGACAAAATAACAAGTACAGGTATCCGCCAGTTATGCCACGGAAGAGTGGAAATTGTTTAACCTCTCACGCACTCGCTACAAGCCGGAGCCTGGAGACTCTTTCTTGTCCCCTCCTTGCACTAATAACAAAACAAGCTCACCTTTCAGATAATTTCATAACAAGCTTTTGCACTACATGCTATAGTTTCCATGCGTTCGCCTTTAGGGCAGTTCAAGACTTTTAAACGATTTCAGAAAATAAAACATTTTCAAACATTTCTTGTCTAGGTACTTTTGACAATCGCATGTGTACTGATGAGATCGTAAAGGAGAAACAACACGAACTGTGGTATTATGATCTCCATTTTAAACTGAATTGTCCAATACAGACATAAAAAGCAATTATTTTGCATAAACTATAATATAGATTTTTGTACTAAATAATTTAACAAATCTTTATTATGGCACCATTTTGCGTATACGCACAGGTCATAGAGTAGTTTACATTCCGGTTGCAAGAAACATTGAAATCTCACGTTTAAAAGCTTGTTTATAGGTGGCCGTGTACGTGAAGACAATGGATTTGTTTTCAAATTTTCCATGTAGCAGTACCATTCGATTTGTTTGTACCATTTTAAATACTTTTGTGTTTTTTATTGAGTGCGAAATAGGTCTATTCCTTAGCACCTGGTACCTATCGCTTTAAGCGATATTTCAAATCGCTACAGCACTGTTTGTGTTTCTAAGTCGGCAGTAAAGGGCAAGCGGCAATTAATGCCTTTCTGTTGCCAACTTCAAAGTTTATGTTCTGCCTGTAACAGCTCTGACATCACACACGTCATGTGACTTCATAGTACAACGCGTGTTGTGTCACAATTGTTTTTCGCAAACCATAAAGCTGAAGCTGGCAATGGAAACATAGTAAACACGTCGAAAAGAAGCCAAGTCGCTCACAGCTTCCAAGTAGACGAATTGAAAGAACGTTTGACAAGACCGTAGGTGCATGGCAGAAGCGCTTTCAGAAACGTAGGATTTTACATAGCTCGGAGGGGGGGCAGTGATGCCATTCAGAAATGACTTTACTGAAGTGAAATTCCAAAAGGAGCAACAAGAAAAGTCTCAGAAAAATCTTTGAGAAGACTGTAGACTTATTTGGTGGCCTCATGTGAATTAACAATGACCCTCTTCTTCAAAACGATTTTACTATGTTGACACATAACAAGGTGTGGTCCAGGACGGGTCTCTCGAAATTCTTATGCTGCATACTAGGGCAGTCACGCATGGTACTAGATTCTTGGTACTTCCTTTCGACTTGGTGCGTTGAAACGGGTGCTTTCTTTTGTAGTGAATCAATGTGCACATAAATTGATTTAATTCTTATAAACCAGTAATCTTCACTTTCCTACATAACACGTAGAAGTACATCATCTTGTATGTAGTACCCAACTTAAGGCCTTGGCCGTTCTTAGGGGAAGAAAAGGACGTAGCGGTCAAGCATTTGTTTCCCAACTCTACAAATCGGACATTTTCAATGGCAGAAACTCAAAATGAATTTCAATACAAATTTTCTTCCCATAAATCACTCTCTTGTTGAAAATATCCTTTTCATTTACGCCATCCTGGGGGGGTTAAAACGAGCAAAAACTTATCTGATAGTAAACTGAAAAAAGTAATGTAACACTGATTGTTATTTGTACTAAGATATTGCAGAAATCGGATCTGGAAACCATACACACAAAACCCAGAGCTTGTACAGCGCGCATCTGAAGATCATGGCACAACGGATAGTAAGATCCAACCATTTGAATGAGATCCTTGCCAGAGGGCAGAATTGCCACCACTTTAGACATGCTTTACGCGACAAAGCTACGGCACTCAGTCAATCGATCACCCCGATAAGTTTGTTTGTGGTCTTGAGATCGTTCAAAGCTCTCCTCTTCTTCATCAAGCTCCTCTTCCTCTTCCTGTGGAGCAGGAGCAGCGTCATGATGAGGATTTACGAGAGCAAGAATGGAATTACTGACAGCTGCCATCTCCATCGCTAGCGACATCGGGACTTCTCTTTTGACGATCGTAGGCATCTGGAAGGTTAATTGCTACTTATTAAATATTTGTTGCAGCTGCTATGGTATAGTGATAATCGCTTCTGGCTTTGAAACAAAAGGACGCAGTTCGAAACTCCAAAAAATTACCACTGGTATTCGCCATAAAGGCATGTGAAATTTAAAGTGTTGTGTCGCTCCAGTAAGAAATCCGGTTCGAAAGCGAGAGCATAGCGATGGGCATACATACATACATAAGCGAGGGCATACACTAAACCAGCAAGTATAAGCAAGCAGAAGCGTGAGAAAAGACCAAAAATCGAGCTTTTGTTGAAGTGTTGCTTTTCGTCCCATCTAACTTACGCTGCGGGTTACAGCATCACATTGCAGCCATGCGAGGTGAAGCTGATTCCATGGTGAGGCTGATTTCATGGCACCCCGTAATACGGGGGCTATGGCTAATTCTACAAGCAGTAAATTCATCGGGAATAATAACAAGCGATCAACCTAAGACTTGGTGAGCGTCTATTGAAAGTTGCGATCCAGAAAATAAAAGATAAAGTATTCAGAAAAGTAGAAAACCTACTTTGTCATTATTTGAGTCTTCATCGTGATTTCCCTCGCTTGAATTGCTAGAAGGAGCCGGCGATATCGTTGAACTCCGCCTCGGACTCAGCAAAGGCTGTGTTTGACCGAGAGCCTCTATGTGCTCTGCAAGATAGAAAATGATAATAAGACTAAAACAGGAGTATATGTAGAGTATATTGTTGATGCGATTTTTGTTGCTACTGTTGTATGCAACTCGCCTCTTCTTTGAGGTAAAGATGCGTTATGAAATAATTATCCAGGTTCACACCCCAAACCTAATCAAGGTCAATCTAGGAAAAAGCGAGAGCCATTTCGAATCAGTCAGAAATACCAAATACAGACTGGAAACTTTCATCAATTTTCACCACCAATCAGTCGGGCTGCCATTGATGAGCGCTAACTATTGCTTCTTACGACATGCTGGGAGAGCGTATTTCAAAAAAAAGCCGGCCATTAAGCAGCAAAAACAAGTAGAATTTACATCTTTTCAAAAAGCCTAAACCAGTAGTTTTTAACCTTTTTTTAATCATAACCCATTTTGAGCTTTAATTAAATCTCCATTTCACACAACTTTAAACAAATTGAATCATTTTTATCAGTGCAGTCGTGCATTCAAACTGTGTATAAAAATAAAACAACGCTCTGAAAAGAGAAGGTACATGAGGGCCTCAGCTTAACGCTCCTATGCAGTCTCAAAACAACGCAGTGGTGAATCGTCACATCCTCATTTTCCTAAAAATGATTCAAAATGATTTTCAATAACCCACCAGCATTTCCTGTTATTCCCACCGCATAAAAATCCCTGGCATCATTATCCTTTTTCTACCGCTTTGGTGACACCACAATTTTAAAGTAGGCATCTTATGTAACAATGACGATTGTGAGACATATTCAGACTAAACTTGTTCGCATTGACTTGTATTACATCACAGTTCATTCAAAACTCGTTAAGGGTTTTCCTTGATTGAATTAGCTAATGCAAGCTACTTGTAAGTGTTGGGTTTTAATCTCATTTAATGTGCAATTAATAGGTAAAACACGGCTCATAAGTGCTAGACAAGCACGAATCGACGATTAGCGCTCAGGCTCGGTTAGTTTTGCTTATTAAAAACGTTAATGTCGTATTGGCCTGTACTATTTCGCTTCTAATGAAACCCTTGGACCGAGTTAAAAGCTCATGCGATCCACTTCTACACCGGAACTTGATCACCAGCCAATACGGAAGCCAAGCTAAGCCTTTCACATGAAATGATTTGAAATTGGCAGCTCATCTATGTGTCAATTAACTTGAGTGGAAAGGTAGCGGGGCAATGATAATTTAGCAAGCAACAACACTCGTGCGATATTTAATATCCATGATTAATATTAATAATATTAAATACACATACACCTATACTCATAACCACACACAATATTTACCGATATGTTTTCTTCTTTTATCGTCTTTCCTCCTGTTTGCAAACCAGTTGTAAACTTTTACAGTCGTGACTTTATCCAATTCGGATAGTACAATTCCACCTGAAAAGTAGAGTTCCACCATATAACAAACTCTACAAACCAGTAGGCAAATAACTTTGAAGCAACCTAATTTCTCAACAGCTTTTCTTTACATTTTCACCAGAGCTGGAATCGCGTCAAATGGTAAGAGCTGAAGTGAATAGATTCTTGCACAGGGTGACACGAAATGAGTGATACCCATAAAAGTGCTCATAATTTCCACAATGGTTGATAGATGTTACTCAATTTTTATTCAAATTTATTCTAGGCTATAACAATTCAGTCCTGTAAGTTTGAGTTCATAACATCAGCAGTTCTGATATTTACGCTCGTTCAAAAATATGTTCAAGATGGCCACCATTACGATATAAGCACTCTTGAATGCGGCTGCGACCGACCGATGGACGGACAGCATCAACATGTCCCGGAAACCTGACATTCAAGTGACGCCCAGTTGTAACCTTTTCACTTCTGGCACTCATTTTCAACACAATTCCCTTGCTATTGAACTTCTTAACCCATCTGTCAATCATCGATTTGCTTCGAAAACGGTTGATATCAAATCGCCTACGAAATTTTGCGTGCATAGCTTTTACAGCTTTGGTCTCAATATAAGTCTCAACGTAAAACGTTTTTGGCTCAGTCGCTCAAAACATTTTTCATAAACTTTTTTAGTTAAATGTTATTGAAAACCCCTACTTAAGCTCAATCTGAAATATAAGATTGGTAGCATTAGTATGAAAGATTTTATTCCCTGCTGTGTGGATATCACTCATTTCGAGTCCCCCTGTATCCCCGCACTATGTTTGCTTACATCTGACTTTGCGAGATCTCAGAACGTGCTCCCTCTTTATCTCTCCATTTGAAGCGAAACCATCAATTTTAAGATACATTACCAAGTTCAAACTCAGTTGCCACTTGCACATAAGCGTACGCCAGAGCATCCTGTAGTACATACGCCCACCGGAGCTTACGGTGAATGACAAATTTAAATAATCAACCGTACACTTGTACAGTACTCTAGCGTACGCTGGTCGAGTACTCCAGCATCCGCTTGTGAAACGTGCAAAAAACCTGTTTTAATTGAGCATGACAGTAAAATTGTTCTTGCCCATTGGAGCTTACAAGACAACTATCTATTCCGGAAGTAGATGAAGCAATGTGAAAGCTAGATGCAAATTGACCAATCAATCATTTCAGGGAGAAAAGTGATAGCTTGCGTTGGGCAGTTTATTTGTGTAAGTATACTGAGAAAACAAAATTTAAAAATTGGCACCTCCACACAAATCCTCGAATTATAGAAAATCGGAACACCTGTAACAACGATGTCATCGAAAGGCTCTGAGTTTAGTTACAAAGAATGACTTCGCCACTAAGTCTTTGGTTCAACAGTCAGCAAACATGATGTATTTATCAATGTGCTTCAAAAGAATAAAAACAGGAGTAGGCTCAATGAAAAGAAATTTGTTTTTTAAATGCAAATCTTTAAAACAACAAAGCTTGTGACATTTTAGGGGAAAACTCTTTTTTTAACGCGTTTAGGTGGTAACTACAGCTTGGAATTCAATGCAAGTGCTGATCTATCTCCATACAAAAGAATCTTTCACAAGAACGCAATAAGACAGCTTATGATAGTAAACTCCCTACCCCAAATTTAAAGATTTACTAAAGACCATGTTTGTTCCAAGACCGTATTAAACAAGCAAATTCGAGAAAGCTGGGCTTTGTAACCTCCGCCATGCTCTCATACCCAGGAGAAACCGGGTTGCAACAACCAAAAACTTGCAAAACGCGGGCAATCAAAAAATCGGAACAGCACATTTGAGTTTAAACATTTCAAGTAGAGGGGCTCCCGTTAACTAGCCTTCTTTTGTTCTACATTCATCAAAAGAGCGTAACAGTAAAGCGTAAAGCCAAAGCGTAGAATTTTCACTATACAAAAAACATGTCTAAGATCGCGTTTAAATATAAATCAATTTTAACATATTACATAAGAGCGAATTTTACGGAAATACTACAGCTAATGCAATTAGAAGCAAGGCAATGCATTAGTACAAGCTGATAAGGTGATACAACATAACGCAGCGGTGTTCTGGCTTCAGCGACTATTGCTCTGGTTTGAAACCCACCATAACGCTGCCATCGAGATAAAAGGCTAATTTGCTAATCTGCTACTATTTTAAACACAGGGTATATGGCAGATAAACACCACATTATTGGTTGAAAGCACGTTGGTGCAGTGGATAGAACATTTAACTGGCATGCAGTATGTTGCTGCTTCAATCCTCAATCAGATCGTACCAATAAATTACCCAAAAATAGCATTCACATGTCTGGCTCTAGTCACAAACAGTACAGTGAGGAGAAAAAACGGGAGTATGTTGTGAACTTATGCAAGGCACTCAAGAGGGGTTCCTCCAAGGTGGTCCAACCTCATTAAAGGATAGCAAACAGAACATGAGTTAATACGCGCGAATGAATCACGTGAGTAAAGAGTTACTAATTATTTGCAGATTACAATAGGTAACCTTTTAATGAAGGTTTATAATGAGCTCCTTGTACAATTATGCAAATGCGTTACCTTCAAACTGCTCTATGACAAACGGTAAGTGGAAGTGGCTTTTCATGTGCATAGTGTATTTACATGTAGCGTATAAAACAACGAGCGACTTTTTGTGCCAAAAACAACTAATTTAACCTTGGTTACAACAAAGAAAGATAAGCGCAGTTAGTTGTCAAAAAAAGAACATGATTCACTGGAATTGTCCTGCATAGAACAGATTTATCTTACGCTAACAAACCAGTTTTAGGCCAAACTAGGTCAAGTACAAAAGAAGTATTCAGTGGGAGTGGGAAACACCTTCAACCTTCTTCAATATAAAAACTTCCCTCCTTATAGATATTTTCCCTATATGAGAACGCGTTAGAAATTTTTTCTCATTTTAGTTCAAAATAACACTCAAGGCAAATGCTAATTATTATCATTATTAGACAAAAAGCTTTTCACTGCGGTGTGGTGGTTTACGTGAGGATCATTTTGAAAACTAGGCTAATGACGCACTCCGCTAGATATTCACTAATTTTTGCATAAATCTTTGAGCGATGAAAGTGATCGATCAATTTGGTGATTGTTTAACTTGTACATATGAGATACGAAAGCCCGAGGCGAATCAGTAAACAGAATAGGCTGAAAGTAATCGCAGAAAATGCGATTAAAATTTATGATAACTTGGTTCAAATATGAAAATTAGATGCGTGAACATAAACTGATTTTTATCAGGAATAAAGAGCCTTGGTCTCAGTCCTGAGCTTGAGCCTACATACAAACACCCACCAGCCTATTGCCAACCCAAGAGCTATTGATCAAAATCTTAATACTGCACAACTGCAAGTGAACTAAAGCCTTTCTCTTCGAAGTCCACTCCTTAGGGTTTAACTCCCTTGTCGTTTACATCAAAAACTTAAAAAATGATGCTACAGGATCTTCTGCTTCATACTTAGAATAAGAAGCAATGTGGAGAATAAAACAAAAATATTTACTCGGCTATCCTTGAATTATGACCTGGGCTTTTAAATTGTAAAATGTTACACCTTTAGCATCGGGTTAACCGACCAAGTATTGTCGAGGATATCAAAGAACTGAGAATGCCTATGTTAATTAGTTAACCCATTTCGGATTGCTTAACTCTAGTTCTATCAAATCTGCAAGTAGCTGGGTCATGGACAGGAAAACACAGAAGGCTCAATGCCTCTCAAAACCGATTATTTCCTCAAAAACCTCAATGTTGAGCTCCTGAGATGCAACTTTACCAACAAGTTCAATGATGTCGTGTGAAAGGCATTATATGTTTGCGGTACGCCAAAGATAACAAAGTGCGGATTTCTTCCCCTCTCCCCGAGAAAAAAATTTTCTCTCAATCTGAAATATACTCAGCGCCCCTGGGCTAGCAGATAAAGAGACGTAATTGCACGTGACATACGTGCAGTCGGCAATTGTAATGCGAAGCATAGTTTTTATTTAAACTACTTTCTGGCGATAAAAGCTGGAATTTGTGTACCAAGATCTACTTATTAGAAATAGCTATTGTGCCATTGCCTTGGGGCGGAATGACTTGCCATAATAAACCGTATGTGCTCTCTTGTTTAATGATGATAACTAGAAAAAGGTAAATGGCAATGAAAAATAACATCCATGTTATGGAAATTGGCAAAAATTCGACTGGAATAACAGATAAAAACCGCAGCAAGTCTTTTTTTATCTAAAATTCAAATGAACGATGGCTTAACAGCCGCAGGCTAACTGAGAGCTTGGTCTGACTGCTACAAAAAGGATATAAAAATGGACTTAAAACTGTATTTTCAATTCCTGCAGTTTCGTAAATGCACATATACACTGTGAAACCGTATCCATTGAAAGCGCTACCGAATACGCTACAGTGAAGGGTAGGACATCCTGTCGAAACTTCGGACACCTTGCCTTCATCCGCGGAATAGTTCAATGTAACGCGACGCCATGGCTTTGCAATACGCTTGCGGCTTATCGCTATAGCTTTCAGTGTAGAGCTTACAAAACGCACACACTACCTGGTCTTTGTGACTGGATAATGGTGTTACAGGCATGAGCTATTTCTTCTCGTTTGCACTCATCGGGGTAGGAGTTTGCATTATAATAGTTTTCAAGGATGGATAAGCATTCTTTCGGCCAAGTAAATCTGAAATCACGATTTATCATATTAGCCAAATGCACTCTGCTCACAGCAAAATTTTGTTTAAAAAAAGTCTTGTTCAGACCTGCTTCGGAGTTACCAGTACTGTTGGCACAGTGCATTCTACCACAAGCACTGCATCCAAGCAGGGGAGTTAACATAAAGCGCTTTCCAAACACCAAAAAAATTAGACCTCATGAAAGTACGTCTCCATTTTCCAGGCGGACAAACTATTTTTGTTGACTTGCATGTCAGTGTGAGATGCCAATATTGTTGTTTACCAAATCACGTGATGTCGCAATGCACGGCTAATGGTCATGGATTCTGAGCCCGACGCATTCTAGAAAGGCAACTAAACGCAAAGGTTTGACTGCTATTAACAGAAGCAAACGACTAGTGATCCGCATAGATCGCTTCATCAACGAACAATCCTGATACAAAACGAGAAATGACATCGCCAACAGTTTACCTTGCTCCTCTCTTGGTCTTCAACAGCAAAGGATTAAAACCATCTTGGTCACCGTCGGTTCGGTAAGGCGTGTTTTGCGAATGGCCAATTCCTGAAATAGTGATGCAGCTGTGAGCAATAGACCATCTACTGAGAAACTTAATACAATGAATGGTGCTAATCCGCTTAATACAATGAGCAGTATTTTATTGACATACATATGCTAAAACTGTAAAATAAAGCAACTGAATGTATGAGAAATAAGTGATTTGGCTAAATCGGACCAGTTGAGTAAGCAAATGCAACAAATATCGTGAGATTTACCCAGAACCCAAATGCAGCTGCCTTTCTGACTCTCTGAAAAGGAAATGCGAGCTTGAAAATTGTAGACACAGATGACAAAACTGTAAGCGATTATAGTCAGACTATGCATACCGGTTTTCAAAATCAATCAATCAATTACCACCTAAAAATGTGTTTCACACTCATTCAAAAAGAATGTTTTGTCAAATAATGGCCCTTTTTGTGCCGCAGTTTATCAGCATGAAAACATTGCACAGGTTTACATTTCGTTCCCCACATTATTCTTATTCTTATAATCAAGCAGGAAAACCGGGAAAAACATTTTTAAACTCATCAAAAGGACTCCACAGAGGAATTAAACCCAGGATTACCAACTGCAAAGAGGATGCTCTAACCACAAAACTATTGCGTCGGTCACATAGTGGACAGATATGAGTAAAAGCACGACTTTGCCGCTTATTTGTTTCTAAAACTGGTATACGCTTTAAAACTTGATACCAAAAATTGGCAGCATAATTTCGCATCAAATATGCATGTAAATGACTGCCGTGACCGCTACGCCATTATTATCAATAACAACTTTGACTGGTCACGATTTAACGCTCAAAATGGGCAATCTAGACAAGCACAGCCTTTGATCCTCAAACTCTAATTGCCAGTAAAAAAGCAATAGAATTTTTTCCCACTGCATTTTGCAGTTGATATGAAACCAGTTGAACGTTAGATAGTTATAAATCTTGAAACCGTAACGATCTAGGAATGTGCGTATTCAAATTAACACACTAAATTACAATTTAAGTTGTAGCAGTTGGTTTGAAAGGAAATTGATGTTTTGATTAATTACTCGACAAAACGTCAGAACTTATATCTGGAGATGCGACTCGAAACGCTTTAACGAGAATCAAAAAGCTTGTCAAGGTACTTTGGATTATTTTTAAAAGGTAGATTAGGGGGGGGCATGCTTGGCCCCAACATAAACAATCCCATACAGAAAATAAAAAGATTTGTAGCTTCATAACTGAGCAATCGAGTTCCATTAACGTTTTTTTTCATCAAGCTCAAAGGCTTGGTTTGGACCTTAACTGTGGCAGAAAAGTGGTGGGTAAAATATAAAATTGAATTAACTCAGTCGCAATTAAAAAAGTGCAACAGGTTTCGATAGACTGAGCATGTAGCCACGGTTTGCGCTAAAATAACAACCACAAATCTTAGACACCTGGATGTCGTACGCAGGCCATGTCATACAAAATCAAGGAGACTAGATGTCTAAATCGGTTTGAAAAAGCTTGAAAGAGGGAGAGTGACAACCCTTCCTCAAATATGTACTTGAATGACCAATTTGAATTAGACGTAATTTGCGCGCCTCATGATTGTTAATACATCAAAGCTAAGATTGTACATTAAGTCCCCTTATTGATATAATACTTGAATGCTCAGTACTTTCATGTCGGTTACTACGCAAATTCCAACAATTTATATTATTGAAAATGCATCTAAATGTAAACTTAATTCAATCAACTGTTAGATATAATTTAAAATAAACTGCATTGTTTCAAGCTGCCAAAAATATTTGGCAACTCTACCAAGTACAGCTATTACGACATCATACAATAAAATCACTGTTTGTTAAAATGGACGAAAATGTATCTCTGTAGGACAAAAATCAAAGGAGTGCACGGCTAGTCTACATTGCTACTATTGTCGTGATGGGTCAGTAAAGATGGCGACCCCCCTGAAAGCACCATGCCAACTTGTCACTACTTTTCTCTTGCCCTTTACCGAAACATAAAACTACACTGCATTTAATTTCTGAAAAATACCCTAGCCTTAAAGATTCCAATCTAACAATCAGCATGACAAAGATTCCTTTTATTTATTTCCGTCCGAAAACCCATAATCAAAAACCAATTAATGTTGTAAAATCCTATTATTAAAATCAGAAAAATTTTATCACTATTTAGCCACATTTTTTGCCGTTTCGCAGAATTATAAGTTGTTATTTTACATGAAAAAAATTATCAAAAACATGATATTTATCATAGTGTAGTTTGAAAGTGAACCAATGAATTTACGACAGAAATAAATGCACCTCATCATAAAAACTGCAATGCTCTCTTTTTCTGAAAAAATGTGGCAAAAATAATTAGGAGGGTTTTAGCTAGAGACAAATATAAGCAAATTTTACAAGCGTTTAGCTGAGGCCAGCAATGCATCAGAGTAGGAAACTAGCGGCCTTAAAATGACATGAATACAGTTGTTTTCGTGATAAGCTGTATTTAACAGGCTATAGTTTATTCATATGTTACTATTTTAAAATAAACTCGCAGTATTCTCAGTCTTGAAGCAAATTAGAAGAATGAATAGGCAACTACTTGCCGGGCTCTGGGCTAGACGAAGGTAGCTCTATTTCGAATCTAGCATGAAGAAAAATTGGAACCCCCCTACTAAATGGCGGAATCATTGGTGGGGGGTCGAAAATCAACTTTTACAAAGTGCTGGGTGAGCAGCTTCGCTATTGTAACTTAGCAAGCGGGCATTATCGTTAGTGGCTCGAGTTTTGGTTTTGGCGGTTTTCATAATTGCGTAATTAGGCAAAAGTATTTAGAAAATAAGCGATTTCAGCCCACACAAACGCCATTCTGCTTTCAACTTCATCGAAATGCGTGGTTTTTATTGAGTTAGGTATGTACTTATTTGATTTTTTTCGCTAATCCCCACGATGAAGTCTTAATTCCAGCTCGATTATTAAGTAGCAGCTCGAATAATTGCATAGCAAAGCCAAAAACCTCTTTTGAAACCGTTAAATGGCGTCAATGCCTGGCCCAAGAACGATGCAATTTGCCGCACGGATCAATTAAATTAAAAAGCAGCATAAAATGTTAAATGTTTTCAACATTTCATAATTTCTTTGACCATGAGTCGTATGAAGTACAGATTTCTTACTCATGAACGTACCAAAAAAGACATTTCCATTAAACTTTTCACCAAGTTAAAAGTTACATATGCATATAGCTGCAAGTCCCAGAAATTACAAAATATATCACGAACGGTAATAATATTTTACAAAATCATTTCCGTTCTAAGGAAAAAACAAATGCATATATAGACAATGAGACGGCAAAGCAATGTCTGATGCTAGGCCACTTTCTACTAATAACGTCGGCGCGCGCTAGAATCTTGTTGTTACTTCTATTGAAAATAGGCCCAGCGTAACTCTCACTCTAGCGTACACTTGCTGAAAGCGCACGTGTAAACGCGCCTCAAATGATCAGGATGATAGGTTTAGGCAAGATCTAAATTAAATCCACAAGTGAGAAATTAAATCCTATTTCAGAAGTGAAATGTTTGCCGCTGCAAATGGCTTAAGCAAATCAAAAAAAGAACAGCTCCAACTGAACGCTATCTGCAGGCCCGTTTAACGGGGATTTCTACCACAGCGTCTTTCGAAGTCGCAAGTTTAGCGGAGAGGGGAATCCAACAAGCGTTTTTACCTTAAGCGAGGTTTCGCCCATTTCAGAAAAAAGGACCCAAGTCACAACCTGCTCCCATCAAGTTGAAATCTGCCTTACATATAATTGATCTGTTAACAATTTCGCAGATCGTATAGGTTGTGCAGCTCGTTTTAGCCAAAATTGATTAAAACGCTCATAAAAATACGTGAAAACGTCTTTTAAAGTAGGGCGCAAAGCTATAGCAATAAAGCTAGCATAGATATAATGGTATTCTAATAATGTAAATACATTATTGATGCGCAATATAAACAAAATTGCTATGGCTGTAGCTTTCAAACGATGAATATTTCAGGTTAACATACACAATTTTGGGTAAGTGTGATGGCAAAAATATACCATCATCAACATCCAACGCTTTTTTACTTATAGACAGTTGGTCAAAACAAGCTAATTTTGCATAGATTGCAATCAAATACACTTTGACTCGCACGCATCGCTTTTTGTGTTGCGTTTTGATCATACAGACCGGCAGGCCAGCAATAATGGGCCTAGCACAGTTTATCCAGACTTGCAGCGAGGTTTCAACAATGCGCGTGATATTGCCTTCGATGAATCTACTGCCATAAATCTGTCAACCAGACAAAACCATTGTATAAGGCCTTTCACAAAAACGCGATTTCGGAGAGGCTTGAACACGTTAACTATAGACCTCATAACACCTCGCTTTATCCCAAGCGAATGTGACGGGGGTTACAGCTGCTAACGCTTTTCCAAATACACGTTCATCTTCTTGTGCCTCCTAGATACGATTTTGGTTAATTACTGAAGCAATGTAAAGGAACCTGAATCAGTTATTTTTTTTAATGCTTTTGTTGGAAAACAGGTCGTTTTTGTGGTACCTGTGGAAACTTTTTTTCTGGTCGACATATCTAATTGGTCAGACATTTGTGCTTGTGGTAAATAAGAACAAGCATTGCTCACATAATAATTTACATACCATTTGACATCCCGATTGGCTTTCTTTTTTCAACAATAAACCAGGTATACATTGCTTTCTTCTTCTGGCCACTAATATCTTGAGGTTGAGCTAGCCATTGCGATATATAGCTTTGACTAATAGCTGTGAAAAGTAAGGTAGCTGTGTATAAATTTATGTTTTAATGGCGCGTTAATTAATTATATCTTATCTTCCAGTTAACGAAAATTTTTACAGATATGCCTGGAACATTGAACAACTCGTATTTCTGCTTAAAATTTACCTGTGTCGTTGGCTTAAAGCATTTCTGCTACAACTACTGCAACCAAACAGGGTAAATTGCTGTGAAATGCCTCTTCAATGAGTAACTTAGAGAACCAATGCGAATTTCGCACAAGCTGCATGTTGGTCGCACTCCATTACTGTCTGCGTTAACGCCGTATCAACAAATATTTACTGATGTTCTTACGGCTAATTTTAGGCGAAAAGATTTGATTTGACAGCTTATTAATAGCGTTATTGAATTGCAACTATGCATAGCTCACTGCTGGTGGAGAAGCCGTTAAGCACCACAAACAAAAGGGCATTTTCGGGACCATTTAAACAGCTAGTTGTAAATTACAAGATGTTCCGCATCTGACCCCACTCAGTGATACATGAGTTCGAGATTAGGTGTTCCATCCTCTATGTAATAGTCCTAGGTGCAGAACTTCCACTTTGGAAGATGTTTCCCAAGTGAGGATTACAAAATTATGAGGTCAAATTTTTTAATTTGAGGAAATTTGACTCCAAAAACAGGAAATTAAAGAATTTGCAAGAAAATATAAATAAAAATTCCAGCACGTCGAAGTACAAAAATTCTGAAAAAGAAAAGAACTACTCATTTTCCCTGGTCCTTCAGAAAAAAAAGAGTTGGCTGACTTACAGAAAATTTACGACTGTTTTTTCTTGCCTAACAAGCATAGTTGCCAGTCTTGCAAATTTATAGCAGGATCTTAGAATTTTCAAACAAATAGAGATTTTTTGGAAATTTTGGTTTTATAAAAAGTGTTGGAAAAACTCTGGGGATTTTTGAAATCAATCATTGCAATTGTTCTTGTTGTAAATCTAGACCATTTTTGGTGATCAGTCTAAAAATGGAGCATTCGTTGTTAGTTTTTAGTCGAAGGTGGATGAATTTGTGGTATAAATCCAAAGACCTTTTTTGAAGAGAAGGGTTGAGAATTTAATGAAGTTTTTGAGCAAAGACCTTCTTTATGGAGAACAACTACAAATATTTTGTGTCGAAGCATGTTAACAAAAATTGCCTTGTTTGGGATTACTTTGTGCCTTTATTAGGAGTTTTGCAAATTTGATTTTTGCAAATTGCAAATCAAGTTCGCACCTCTGGACCACTTGGTTATTTTGATAGCTTGGGATTGTTGGTTTTGCTAAGTAGAGCCAAACGGAAGTCAACGAAAAGGTCATATGTTATGCAAGTTAGTCAGCTCACCTTAACCATGAACGTAGAGGTCTATCTTTCAATTGAATGCAAAAACCTTTGACTAGGTTAACCCTATTTATTAAATATGCATACCATGCAGCGAGCTTGAGTTCTTTTTCAGAAG
The DNA here is from genome assembly GCA_963675345.1 of Trididemnum clinides. NCBI lineage: Eukaryota > Metazoa > Chordata > Ascidiacea > Aplousobranchia > Didemnidae > Trididemnum > Trididemnum clinides. Next base: position 22,791,719 of record OY776306.1, read on the forward strand.
CACTTATTTAATTTTTACCTTCGATAATTGCACCAAACTGCCGTGGTGAGTTGTTTTACATTTTATTTCTGGTGATAGTGTTTTCTTAAGTGGTTACTACTCACTGTGGAAGCTACCGGAAAGCATTTTACGGTAGTTGACAGATAATCCCTGGTAGTTAAGATGTCACGCAAGTTTTTTTTTGAATGTAGAAAACAACTCATCTTTCTTGCTTTTTTCAGAGAAAAGTATGGGAGAAGATTAGGGAAGAAATTTGATTTCAAAATAAGGAAAAAAACTCCTGAAGTGGAGGAACTAGAACAGCTATTGGTGGCAGCATTGGCTAGCTGCTGCAAATATTGAGCACTCTACCCAACAACATCGTGTCGCGCTGCGATTATGCGTAGCTCACTGCCAGTACAGTTCGAGCAATCTGCGACGCAGTGTGGAAAACTCGTTACGTATCAGAAGCGAAATGTCTTTTCCATCACTGTACAAATGGCGAGTTGGCAGAGAGCGTCAGAACTCTCAGTCTTCCGCTGATGACGCCACAAAGCAGAAATGGTAGCCTTTCAGAGATTTTTCGTAATATTACAAAAAATTCCACAAGTTTTACGCTGTTAATTAAAGGTTTAAAGATCCATTTCTTTGAAACCGCCTTACCTACTGATGTAATCTTCTAGCCGTCTCTGCTTAATACGCTTCACTTACAAGAACATCATAAAAGAAATTTCGAAAGCTTTTTGAAGGCCATTTAAACTGTCACGCCGAAAAATCTCTAATTTGTAGTGTCTGTCAAAGAATCAACTGCAGCTTTCACCATCGCTAATGCTTACCGTTTTTAGTTGCTTTTGCAATGGCGGACTGGGATATGTGCCTTTCGCTGATAAACTTTCGGATGTCTTCTTTCACCGCCGCTTGATCTCGTCGAAAAAGCTCTTCCAACTCTTCAGTAATATCCACTTTCTCGTCATCAATTTCGACGATCGTGCTCCCGCCGGGGTTCGAAACACTAGACCCTCGGTTCAAACCTGCTAGAAAATGGATGACGTCAAACAGAGCGATTGATTGAAAGAGGGGAAAATGGAATAATTGATTAATAATTTGGAGTATGTGATTAACAACTGTAAAAGTGCGAACAACGCTGATGAGAACCGATAGGTCAAAACCGTGTGCACCATCTGCACTGACGCTTCAATAAGAAATTGATCCATATATAACCGAAAAATATTTTCTATTTCGGAAAGATAATATATGCGGCCAACCTAACTCCTATTCTTGTCTATGCTTTGCTGAAAACGCGCTGGCACATTTTGGCAAAAAAAACAACGGCTGGAGTAAACTTAAAAATCAACCTTCAGGTTGAGCATTATGCACTTTGAAAGATATGGACAACTGTTTGCTAAGCGAACGCTTCTCCGTACGGGCAAGACCTTTCCGTTTTGGATAAGCTTCACAGATTATGAGCTTTTCATTAGCCTTTTTTGCTAATCTTCAGTTAGACCGGGCCGCCTGAACGGGTGCTGCTTGACCCCACCACCTGTCCGCCACATAAAGATGGAGGCGTCCCGTTAAGTATCTTGCCTAAGGACACAACAAGCAAGCTTGCCGGGTCGTTTTTCATATTATCCCTCGTGTGCTGAGCGCCAAGCATGGAAGCTGTGAATATTGTTTTCTAAAGTCTTTTGGTATGATTCAACTTGGGAAACGAACCCCAGGTCTGCCGACTGTGAAGCGGACGCTCTAACCACTACGTGATCTCGCTGCAAACACGAAAAACAAAAAATATCATAAACTCCTAAAGAGGGATGAGAGGAGACAGCAACTCTTTCGACAATTGGTATAAAACTTTGCTTATACATTGACACCCATTAAATAATTGAAGACATTCGCTAACGAACTTTTTTATCCTTTTGTCCTCATTTCCTTTCCTTGACAGTTATCCCTATATTAAATTAAGGTTAAAAGTACCAATTTGAAACCAGCCCCAAGATATTCTGTAGAAAAACACTCGAAAGCCAAAATGTCATTTACAAGTCAAAGCCACATGCACGAAAGGAAGAGTGGTGTGACCATAGTAGGGAGAGGCATTTTAAGAGACGGCATCTTCGGAGATTTAGCAGACTCGTCTTCTAATAAAGTAATGCCCCATTTTACAGTGGATAAAAGGTATTTATTGTTTGGGCGGAGGTAACAAGGGTCTCTCTTGGAGTAGCACTTTGCAGAACAGTGGTATGTACAGTAACAACATTTGGTCAACGAGAAGCACGAAGCAACTGGACGGGTCTTCGGAACGAAAGGTTACGATTTGAAATTCAATTAAAATACAATCCGTATTTGTCAGGAACAACATTCAAAAAATAAAATTTTGTGATGCTTCAGTAAAAGTCTGCTTCGAAAAGGAGTGGATATTGGCGGAAACACCCTGAACAAGACCGTCTCAGCCCTACAAAGCGGGGGAAAATGGACGTTAAGATCCGGGCTATTGCATACAGTACTCAATGATGCAATGTCACATCTACCTTCTATGTCAACTGCGTTTTCTCAAATTCCATCTGTACTAGCAGGGTGGAAATGTAAACTTCAAATGCCAATGATAATCCTAACCTTGTCAATAAGAATTTTAAACGCAAACATGTCTGTGGTTTTGTTATTTTTAACTCTTGCTGTATGTTCGTTAAAAGCTAATTAAAAAACTAGGCAAATGCTATCACGAGATTTCGCCTAAAGAAAAAATGCGACTTCCGCATAGGCAGTTTCGTTTGCAAAAGTGCAGCGCACGACGAACAAAGATCAATGATTTGCGTATTAATTGTACAAGGAAACTTCGCACAACTTCAGCGCGAGGCTGAACACAAATTGTCCAATGCAGAACTGTACAAGTTTTCCAGAGCCCAGTGGGCGCAAGCATATAACGATCTGGGCAGCCAAAAACGCAGAAGTTTAAGTTATAGACTACACAAGATTACAATGCATATGGCTACCCGCAACATGTTCGATTCCCTAATTGGTCGAGCGAAAACTACAAAATAAACAGAAGCAAGGCCTAACCACAATCACGAGCTCAATGCCTGCATTTGTTCTGTATCGCTGTGCTTTTGAAGGGCACTTTGAAGCTATTTTCCCCAGCTTGGTTGCAGTGCTTGTCATAGAAATGCACTGTGCCAGCACTATTGATAACTCCGAAGGAGGTCCGAGCAAGAGTTGTTCTGCGTGCAGGCCAACCGATATGTAACGCATGCTTAGTTGTTACTATTTCCCCAGCTTGTTTGCAGTGCTTGTTATAGAAATGCATTGTGCCAGCACTACTGATAACTCCAAAGCAGGTCCGAACATAACTTTTTTAATGTTTGACGGGGATCATCTTTAGTGAGCTGAACATGACAATAAACCGACCGCTGCAGTTTGCACTGTTTACCTCTTCCGTTTAAAATAGTAGGATAAACGGAATGATGAACTCCGCCTGGACCGAATCCGTTTTGAAGCAAACTGGCGGCTGTTGCCACGGCGACTGCTTGTGACGTATTGGGCCAAGAAGCAACGGGAGATAAAAGAGGAAGTTGGTTTGGATTCTGAAACGTAATAAACTGCCACAATTACAATGGAAAAAACAAATGGTGACAGCAACAGAATAATTAATATCGCCGGCACCTATCGTATTTTCATTCACAGATGTCGACAAAGCGAAAAAAATTCTTGACACGTGGTGCGTCTTCATTTAAATTCACACACGGACATGAAAAAAAGCCGGCAGCCAATTTGGTCAGTAAATTATCCATCCCTACTCTCCCTCCAACTATACTTTATTATTTTATGCTTGTGCAACTTAACGAGAAACATCGCGCTCTTTCAGCAGGATGCTAAGAACATCCCGATCAAGTGTTCTTTTTACTGTTAATACATCTCATTCTTTTTAACAAATCTGAGTCCAGTTGCGCCAATGGCGTTGAACAAACCACGATATTAATTTGCCTTTTTGAGGTTTAGTTAAATCAAAACATGACAAATCGGAGTTGCAACTTCATAATCAGATGAATTACACTTTTTACCTGCAAAGGTGGCCCGAATATAAGAGGATTCGGCGGCGTTAAATGATGTGAAACATTTCCAGGATTAAACTTGACCTGTATTTGAACATTTAATAAATATTTAGCAGCAAAATTACGTTTACAATAAAGAACTTGGCTCGGACAAGGCTTGGCATTGAACTAAACCAGTTAGCAAATGTATTTGGAGATCGTGAAGCGTGTAAACAAACTTATATAGCAGCTGACCCTGCGACCCTTTTCAAAGGAAAGACGGACTTTAGATGACATTAAAAATAGAAATCGAAACATCGTAATGTATCTTTAATTAAGCTTCACCAAAAAACTTATTAGCAGCAGTCATAACACGCACAAACAAAATGGAGATCAGCATCAAATTTAGACATTTTTAAGCCATTTCTACACAGCTTTACATGCATGGCGAGAGTGTGATGCTGTGACATAGGCTATTACTAAATTGCCTGCTTTTGCATCGCAAAGTCAAAGCTGCTTAATTAAGTAATCACATCTTAGACCAGTACTTACTCTAGGGGAAGAGGGGCTGGTGCTACGTCTTTGGGGGTCACAGTCTTTTGTTGAAATCGGTTGAGGAGCTCCGTTGCCCACAGATCCTCCACTGCATTGACTGCTTGGTGACGAGACACTGGCAATTGATGGAGTGGTACTAAAAATTAAAAATGTTTAATGTAGCTGTGCTGGATGTTTGATGGCCTAAGTAGAAAGCAGCAGAAGAAGGCAAAATTTTTTGTCAAAGATTTATCACTTTCTTGCACCTGACGACCACGATTTCAAAAATTTTTCTAATCCAACCCCCTCAGAAATTCTTTCATCGATAAATCCTGCATATTTACTCGCAACACACATTAAAAGTATTCCTACCTTAATCCAGGCCTACAAAAGCCTACATCTTCTAGCTTTTCCATCTCTTCTAGTCCTTTCAGAATCTGTGTCTTCGTAAGCCCAGTCTGCTTCAATTTCTGCAGCAGCAAAATTTGATTGACAGTAAACTTCGGTGATTCACTATCTTCCATACTGGAATATATCGCTTTACCAACACGCATTAAAAGACAATTTTTCTACGTGGGCATATAATTTATACTTAACGAAACCAAATTACTGAAAATAGAAAAATCTGGTTACATTTTCTACGTTGCAGTCACTTCACAGATGTCAGAGACGCCAGTGCTCCAGGTGCGGTGTATTTCAACCAAGAGCTGCAATCAAGCAAAAAAAGCTGTAAATAGCTTTTCCAAGAGCAAAATATGGCAGTCGGCCGATTTTTGTAATCTCACAATTGTTCGACCTATGCTTTATCGCCTGACCTCGCCGTCAGCAGGCGCAGAGCAATACCTCGGTCAATGAATAGAAATGGCTAACTTGACGTGGTTCTCGGATAACCCGAGGCACGACGCCTGTTCCCGCGCAATTGTAAAAGCTCGCATTCTATCAAATTATTTACCATTTGAATAGAGATATAAAAACAAATTGTCTTGCTCAATAAAAAGCCTTTTTGCGATTAGCTAGGTTTTGGAGGCACTATTGTCATAGCAACGAAGACATCAAACGTTTCGGTGCCCCGCTCGCCATAGAGACTAAATGACCGCGCAGTTAAACGCAAAACCTCAGGCTTGAAGACTAAAAAGTTGCACGCTATCAGAGTCAGATCAATGATTTTTACTTCTACCTGCTACCAAAAAAAGTTTAATTAATGGCAGAAACGTGTTGGACATGAATGCTAGCAACAAAACGTTAACTAACACCCTGACTCTCATTATGCATACCTTACATGCTAATGTAAATGATATTTACACTATAAACCTTAATTTTCAATCTATTCAATCCTATCACGACTATACCTGCATCTCGCTCTGTGACCGATTATGTTTAGCAAAAAACAGCAAGTAAAGAGACGTCAGATGGGGCTAACTGACAGGTTGTCGAATCAAACTTCACAATCAATGCAAAAAAAATCCCATGCCACGCTCACTTTGATCTTCAACACCTTGCTACCAATGCAGCTAAATGTAACTGTATGCTACAAACCATTCCGGCTGCAATTCTAATTCCCACTACTACTATTACTGCTAAGTGCAGCAAGAGAGCTCTCAAGAATATTTTAAAGCCTCGACATGAAGTGACTAAATCAAACCTGAACCTAGCAACTGGGCCATTTGACTATTGGCAGCCCTAGCATAAAACAGTGTAGCCAGCAAAAAATTAAGAAACAAATTTTACTTGAAAATTTCACTTGTTTATAAAGGTAAAACTATGATTGTTTTAAACAAATCAACTATAACAAGGTGCACATCCTCAACTTTGCAAACATTACAAGGGTTGAGGTTAAAAAACATGGGGAGGCCTGGCACCTTTTGTTCCCTCCAATGGTTAGACTTATGCTTCCATCAAAAAAAATTTAAAGCAGCACTCTACGCTGATGTACTACGACAGATCACACCGAGCGAGCTGTAGTACGTGTACTTCCAACAAAAACTATATACTTCAACGAACGTTTGTAGAGCGTAATCAGAAGCTTGGTTGGTTTATTTTATTATGTTGCTCGCACCCATGAGTGACGGGCACTTGTTTGGAGTAATGAAACCGAGCACGCTTGTAATCACTCTCAAATAACTAGCATATATCTCGTTATTTTCATTCTTTGTTTTCTGTTTCCAGGAAAGATCTCCATTTGACAACGTATAGGCTCTTCGATGCTTCCTGACCTTTGCACTTCTTCCTGTCGGCATTTTGTGTGCTATTTTTTGCGTTGTACTAACGACGTTAAGTCGAAAGAAAAAACAATTTATCCAATACGTTTTGTTTCTTCGCTTGAGCTAAATTGTATTGGCCAAGCTCCAGAATCGAGGGTTTATCCTTTTACCAGCTCAGAACAATGGCATGCCTTCCGGACTACACAGAAGACAGATACTTTCGTTTCTCTGCCAGTACAGTGACGACGAACTGAAACAATGCAAAACGAAGTCAGTCAAAATCCAGCTTTTTTCACTCTTTTCCATTGCAGAGGGCAAGGAAACCGGTCTTTTTGGAGGGTAGAGAACGTACCACCAACTCAAATACTGCTGGTGAACGTGGAAGTCTTAGCAACTATCAAACTGAACAAACATCGTGTCAACTGGACTTTACGCTCTAAATATTCTGACGTTGCTACTGCCGAGCGAACTACAATGCGGCTAAAGAAGAAGCCTGGTGAATTAGAAACGTAATGATTCGAGTCGAGACAGATGGTCGAGAGCTGGCTCGATGCAATGGATATTGATTTTCTCGTTTCGTATTCGCTTTTCCAAGCCAGCTAACTCACTAACCCATTAGCGATGCTATTGATCAGGCAACGCAAGCGAAATGCAGTTAATAGAATACATCAGATGACGCGAAGATCGGAAAACGATATATTGAAGAGCAATGAATTAGGAAGTTAAAGCATTACTGTTTGCTATTTGACATGCATTCCTATAATTGTTGCCACTATTTAAATTCCAATTGCTATACTTTCACTATCATCGTTCTAAGTTTAATGCTGCTGCTTTACTCCTGAGGTAAATGCATAGACAAACACACTGGTGTTTTCTTAACGCGGTACTTTACGGGAGTATGTTAACATTCTTTCTTTGCCCATTGTTTTGCCCGAACATTTTTCAAAACGACTTCAAAAAAATTTGCTTATTCCTGGACCTGAAAAATTTTCTTTCAATAATTCAAAGCTCCCAAAAAGATGTCGCAAAATAAAATCTATTACCAGCTACAACTTACAAATCACGGTTGCTCTTTTAGCTATACGTTTCAGCGATCCTCGCTCTGTCTTCATTTCACTGCGCAACAATATAGATGAAAAGTAATTAATAAAATTGCATTTATTGAACCTTGAAGAGTCGTAATCATAAACCAATTACAGGAATTATAGTGGTGCCGCTCTTGAGAAGTGAGTAAATCTATATCGACAGTAATTCAGTTTACGGTCGCTATTTGCCATTACTGCGCATTATGTAGCAGCCTTATTAATACAGACGCGTTTACAGCCTCATTACAGATTATTTATAATGAAAACATTGAAAATGACATTGAAAGTGTACAAAGCACATTGAAAGTGCACAGCAGCGATGTGCATTGACGATAGCTCGCAACTGGTATAGCTATTGAAGTTGATCGAGTACAATGTCCGCGCCAGTTCTACCGCGCGCTTTTAGAAAAGTCATTTTAAGTCAACTTCTCGTGCTTGTTTGTAGTGGTTGTGGTGCCGGCGACTACGAAACGACCTAAACACAGGTTGTGCTACGTATAATTGCGCATATTTTCTTGCACTTTCCTCTCCTTCATGCTGATTCACACACCGAAAAATAACAACAATTTTTCTGTCCGCAACGACAAATCTTTGCTTAAAACAGCATTCCACAACTCCAAACTTCGACTAATTTTTCATCAATTCGATTTCAATTCAAAAATTGCTTTTTTTGTTTGAAATGGTGATGTCATAATATTTTTAGCCAATGAAATATGAAAGTCTTGTTTTGCTATGTAGAATGCCTTTAAAGAGTCGTGGTTAATTTGCCCTTCGCGAACTCGTCCCGTTTTGACACCGAAGCCAAAAATAGCAGCACATATCACAAATAGAAATGAGAAAAAAATGCTTCAGTACAGTCATTTTGCGAAAACCTTGCAATTCTTTTTGATTCAACAATGAAGCCATACGACCAAATCCCAATAAAACACCAGCAAAATTTTTTGGAAAGCATGCCCTTGGCCGCATTTACGAGGGGTATATGGTCCCAATACATTCAAAATTCACGAAAACTATATTTTTTTTCAACAAAAATGGTTCACAGATGACTAGTGCAATAAAAGGAGCGCACTAAAGATCAAAACTACAGAAAAAACGAGGTTCTTTATTGATTACTAAGCCGCATCTAATTACAAGTAAATTTCTGATTAACAATCTGCCAATCGCCAGATGCCAATGTAAAAATATGTCAGTAATTGCATAGTAAAACCATTATTAGTTCTGGACAAAAAAAAACAAAAATTATGCCAGATCGCTCTGACAAAATCCGACCACACCAAACAAAAACTTTAATCGAGCATTACTATAGCTCTTAAAGCTTTTAAAATAAACTGTCCCCGAATTGACCCACCAAGTTTTTCCCCGACTGCGGCATCTCTAGATGCATTTGCCCTTTCACGTAAATCGTCTTCGCTTAACTATCAAAATTAAACACAAAGTATGTAACAAGAAACGATGCAAAAATAAGGGTTCACATACACATAATAGCAAAGATCTAGAGTGTCGATACCAAGAAAATAAATGTAAAACGAAGTCGGCGATTACATTTTGTATCCCAGACGAATGGCCAGCTAAACAATACTTGATGTCTAATCGATTTTAAAACAAGTCGCAAACATCAACATTTCAATGTTCATTAGCCAAAACACGCACATCTAGCCGGCGACCGACTAGTCCAAGTCTGAAATGAAGCCAAAGTAGTTTTGTTTCTTTATATATCAAAAAGCGAAAGCTGCAGTGCGAGTACTTTTAACTGAATAAAGTATTGCAGCGTACGCTTGAGCAATGCTATAGCAGTAAACCAACGAACGTTTGTAGAATATTTCAGCGTACGCTTGAGAGTATGTAAATGAAAAGCGCTTTTAAAACAGTATTCCCGATTACAACGCTTGCCTCACACCCGAAAATCGGGGTTTGTTTGCTGCCACCTGGAGCACACCTAAAGCCAGTTCTCACTTTCAAACCGATTTCACTCTCCACATTGATCTTACTATTGACCGCTAAAAGAAACCTTTAAATATTAATCTTCAAACAAATTATTCCTAAATACGGCCCTGAGGTAATAACAATCTTCGAAATGTTCTTGCCTCGTGCAATTAGTATTGCAATTGACACGAACGAGCTTCAACTAGTAATTGCTACAAGTGTCCGACTACTTAAGGCTTCGTCATTAAACAAATCTGCACACAAGCCAAAGACATTTCCTTTCAAATGATCTCGAGATAAAAGTCGTGCCCATAAAGATAAATAAATTAGTAAGCAATTAATAAGCAGCGTAATACAAGATGTCAAGATCAGACAGACTGCTGCAAAAGGCAAACCAAACACAACTGAGAGCAGTATAAGAGTTCAATTACAATTTAATGTGCAAAAAGAATGAAACACAGGGTTGCAGTAACGAGGTTGTGCGTGCAATTCCCGAGTCGTTTCTACGTTGTGGGGCCGAAAAGCATTTTACATTTTTCCAACTAGGCAGAACTGTGCCAGCAATACCGGCGGTTCCGGGGCTGGTCTAAACGTGAGTTGCTCCAATAGTAACCGGTAAGCACGTTTCAAAAACAAATAAATTTACCTATAACATAAAGTCCAGAAAACACCGGATGCAATTTATTCCCGTCACTTTATAAACAACATTTCAAGCATTTTAAATTGCCGTTTTGGATCAATACCAACACGCAAGCCATTTGTATTGCTTTTAGGAATTAAGAGCCCCACGCTAATTACATCATAGTGATACTGAGTTAATACTAGAGAGCCGCCTCTTGAGGTGCTTTCGTAATACTCTATTCGGTAAATGTTGCCTGCTTCATCAATCGTGTTGCCTTTACAGAGCGAATAGCGAGAGCGGGCTGCTCAGTACATGACGTAAAAATGTCGCTATCTTTGCAATAAAATAAACAAAGCTGCTTGATTGCCACTGCTTAAATGGGTTCGTATATTTCCGATGTAAAAAGTAATGATTGGAGCTTGAAAAAGCAAAATAGGACCGTAAAAGTCCGCATTGCTATGAGGCACATTTCTTCATGCTAAAGCTCGATGGATCAAAATTAAAAGCATTTTTTTTCGTTTTACACGTATGAAATCGACTGCTTGACAATACCACACTAATGTGAGCAACGTACACAGCTTCAGTGACGATATCAAGACCTGGAAAAGAAGAAGCAACATCTGCATGCCTATTCATGAAACCAAAAATGTCAAAAGCATGATAACATGGAAATTTGAGGAAGTCCCAAAAGAAAATCAGCAGCGGTCACTCTATAGAAAACGGGGCTATTAAAGAGGTCACTCCTTTCAAAAAATGGCCTAGTTACGGGAGCTTCTTTTATTTAGTATCTTCCTCTTGTCAATGAGCATCAAACTTTTGCTGTTGTACCGTTTTATGATTTAGTAACTTTGTAAGTTTGTAACTTTCCCCAACGGAAGAATTTGTTTTGTGATTTACTTCGATGGGTTAATAGGCGACTCATTCAAGGCTTGGAATTGAACCAAATCAGTAGCGGATGTAGCTTGAGATTGTGAGATTCAGAAGGAATTACTGAAGCTGCTGTAACCACAATCCTCTTGCAAGGAAAAGCAGCATAAAAAGAGGCATGTTTTGCACTTTGCAAGCACTCTCTAATTAAAATTGCATTGCTAAAGCTTAGTGCCTGATTGACAACGATTTTTCGCGTGAAATAATCCATTCTTGTTTGTTGTAATTGCATCTTGAAGCAAATTAGTTCTAATTGGTTCTGGAAGTCCTCGTTGTTCCACGGAAGTGGACCATTGATTTCGTTCCAAAGAAGCCCTTCCACATCATTATAGTTCTAATTACCTTAAAAAAATAACAAATAAGCCCCATCGGCCAAATTTGGGAGAGCCAAAATGTGCGGAATCATCGATCTTGGCACAGGTTGCTTTGCTTTGGAAAGTCCACGTTTCTGGCATAAACATCGAAGGCTGCCGCTTAGTTCACGCTTATATTGCTCTCCAAGTAGTTCAGATATGTCTAGTCGCTTGAATCTCGCAGTCACGTAGACAATAGTAATGCAGCTTAATCCGTATTGGTCCTTGGTTCTGATACTTGAAAGAAATTTCCCAAGCATATGGAAGCCACATAATGTGTAGGCGCAGCCTATAACTCCGAAGCAAGTATGCGCACGAAACTGTTCTATGTCTATCAATCAAAATTTTTTTCAAAAACAAAATGTTGCAAAGAAAAACATACATAAAAAGAAAACCGAAAACAAAGTTTGGGGTAATTTGACACAGTAAGGGTGAGGATCACCTTGCCAAGGCTAAAAAATCTAAAACTACATTTTACGTATCTTTCCTCTATTTTTGCTAGGTATGGACTTGCTGGTCCAGTGAAAGTAGGCCGCTTTCCAATCAAACATCAGGTAAATGTTGCTATTTTGGACAATTGTCGCTTTCACGCCTTACCACCAACCGCTGAATACCAATGAGTTACTGCGTCGTCTAAACAACGTACAACGTCTATCTTACTGTGTTAGGAGGCATTCAATTCTATTACGTCTACGTAACATAATAGAATTAATCATGTACAATCGAATTTTAGTTTTAAATCAAAATTTATCTAATTAAGTCTCATTCTGAAACAATATAATCTCTCAAATCCAAATATATTAGCTGCGATTTTGCAATATTGCTTGTTTAATAACAATAAAAGATTAATGATATGTAGCACTCCCTCCGGTTGCCGTTATTGCAGTTGCGATTAAATAACTCGTGACACAAAAATTTGCAAAGTACTAATAAACGTAGAAGCAATGCTTAATAACTGTTTAATTAAAAGCATGCAAGTTGGCAGCTGTAAACCATGGCCTCGTTTTTTCGTGATAGAATGGCGGACTTTGAATACTTCCTCTTAAACACGTGACCTGCATAACACGCATAGAAAAAAAGCAAAAATTCCGAAATACAAGCAACAACAACAACCACAGACGACCTAAACTGAGAAAAGCAAACAAGTTCTAAAAACTGTCCTCGACTATGAACCACATATGGAAGTGTAATGCTATTCATTCATAAACCACGCAGTTGCTTACAAAGACGTGGTCCAGTAGATTACACATTGTGAATGCAAGCATTCACTACGAAATATAATCGTTCCTAATCAGTCGTTCTCATTCCTTATGGGCTGTGATCAGACTGCACATAATCTGCAAGCTGAAATTTCTTCCCCTTGTTTTTCGCCTGCTGTGTTGTCCCAGCAGATTAAATGGGTTGATGATTTCCTTCCTGAATTAGCCCATCAGATAACAATCGCTGTTCCAAGCGATACCGACAACAATCAGTTTCACAGAGCAGCGTACCGCCGTAGATCTGGCCTTCCTGTCATTGAAAAACTGCGGCTTGATTGCTCGGAGCGGTATGTAGCATCCGGCTTGGCCGGGCAGAAACAGTATTTGCTATTAAGCTCACGGCTCAGGCTTATGCAACGGCTTGTACCGACTGTAGTGACATATATGGCCTGCTGACTTGACGTGGTCATTTCACACTCTCCTAAACTTCCGTATTAAATAGTGCTTGATGAGCTCTTATCGCTTTTCTTCATGACATTATAGCCATTACGTGAGCTTGTTTGTAACCAATCCAAGCATAAAGCATGTTTGGCTTTTTAATTTAACAAAATTACTGCGTTCCCGAACCGACTACAATTATATGTGGATTGGCTTTAACGATTAGGACGTCATTTGAGCTTTCACAGTATAGCGCGTCAATGCTACTAAAACCGGCGCAGAGTGTTATGGTTAAAGCATGAAGCAGTCGGTAAGCATGGGTTCAATTCCTTCATCGAGTCATAACGAAGACTTGAGAAATGCTCTTCTCAGTTTCCCTGCTTGGCGCCCAACAGAAAAATGATAACGAGGAGGAAAAGCTTGTTGTGCCCCTGGGTCAGGTGCTTAACGGAATACTACCATCTTTATATGGCAGACAGATGGCGGGGTCAAACAGCCTAATCGTCGCAGCGCCTCAGTTTAATAAAGACTAGCCAACAGAGCACGAGCTTACACACATGATTCAAAAAAAAAACTAGCTCACAAGAAGATGACAATGAATGATATCGATTTTAGGAGTAGTGCGGCCCTCTGTGTTGAGCAGCAATATGTTGGGTCTTCGGTACTTTTGTCTGCGTTGCTTCCGTATCCTCATTAGGGGGTTTTCCTATTCATCCTGCCCTGGACGCGTGTGTGGCGAGAGCGCAACAAATTTTGTTTCACATTAGTCCGGGCTTCATTACGGCAAAAGTCACGCGAAGGCCAAACGCATTTTTCCAAAGTACTTGAAGCAAAAAAATAGTCTTGAATTTGGCAACAAAACGAAAAAAATAAAGATACCTTGGCGAAACCAATTTTTCTGCCACAATTGTACCCAACGCTGACTTTATGACTGCACATATTAAGCATTTTGCATCCGTAAACATTGTTTAAAGAAAGACAGTATACTGATATATCTGTTTCACAATAGAGAGTAATTTCTAGGTTTTACGGCCCCTTTTCCCGCTATTGCAGATTGGCATGGGTTGGTCAATGCGCACCTGCCGCTACCCACTCGCTTTTCAACTAGGCTTTCTACTGGAGCAGGATATTTGAATTCCGGATTTCCGCCCCATCAAATAGCTATGGTGTTCTAAATGAGTTTCGAACCTGTGGTATCTCGTTTCAAAGCCCAAACAATTACCACTACACAACGACGGCAGCTAGTAGCACACTGCGTAAGCTAAAACAAATGCAATTGCAATCCCAGTATAAAATGGCGTATTTTAAAGCATTTGATATGCAATTGTCATTAGCAGACATCATGGTAAAGCAGATCGAGTGCGCATTAACGCAATTCACTTATTAGTATCACTTCTACCTAATGAGACTGTTTCTTGATAAAGCTTGTGGTGAAGTAGTTCCGAGTGCTTGGCTTCGTAAACAAACGTGATACAATATTCAAATGAACGTAACGGAAATGCGTAACTTGCGCTATTCGAATAACAGGCGCAGGTATATCACTGATTTCGTGACAATGCTATTATATTAGCAGTTATGTGATCCTGTCACAGTTTGCGCCTCAGCTGCACGACCACTGCCGCCGCAAAAAATGGTCGGCGACGCTACTATGCTCCACAAACACCCACTGCTGCTGATATGCTGCGCTATTCGTTCGTTTCGCTGCAAAAGAGCTCTACAACTGAGTGGAAATTTGCTCAGACGCAACGCGGCTTAACTTCAGCTTCTTCATACCTGCCGTCAACGGTTTGAAGCAGAGTCAAAATTCGATTATGCGCACGGCTACCGGGCCAACTACGACCACGACTAGGTAACGCGTATGCTCAAAAAGCCTATCATACGTGTTTGTTTTAGATAGAAAAAGGGCGTGTTCATATAACGGCAATAACTTTCCAACCACAATACTGCGTTTCTACCCTATTTCGTAATGAAACAGTTATTAGTTTACCTCATAAAAAATTATCCAAAATATTGTTTTCATGTTGAGTCACGTGTGGCGATTTCAATCGAGTGGAATAAGATCTAGTTATGGTGAATTATTTATCAAGTTTTGACCCGACCCGAATCAAATATCGTCTGCGAACTGGAAACGTTAACCGTAGCTGTCATAACTTAATCAAAATGCAGCTAAGAATCCGGCGCTGGAAAATTTATTATCATTTAAAAATTTATAAGAGAAAAAATTTGGGCGCCACGTGACGTCATAACGGTTTGTAGCGCATTTTTTAGGCGCGCTTGAAAAGGCTAGTGTTTAACAACTATTTTGAGCAAAATAAAAATGAAGTTTTCATCAAATAATTAACACCAACGCAGTAACTACTATCACGTAGCGAGCCACAACGTCGCCACAATCAATAATTGTTCACGAAATAAAGAAACAATGCGACGATAATTACCCACAGCACTTGACAATGCAATTCCGCAAAATATTACTGTAAAAACTTTTGTCGAAACATGAATTTTATCGTAATAATTTTACATTTTGTTCGGCTACAAAGGTATTTCCTGCTTTTCTGTTGCCACCTTAACAACTTGGCTTTTGCTTAAAGCAGTTGTGACGTCACACACGTTGTAATATGAAAACACGTTTCACTCACACGTTGTAATATGAAAACACGTTTCACTTGCGTGACGTCACAACTAATTTAAGCAAAATAAGTGAGGTTTTGGCCATCAAAACGTAGAAGAAAAGTATTACGTGATACTCGTAAGCTGTCAGCAAGAAGAGTTCCGTTTTGAATTTAGAACATTTTGCTTTCAATGCCACTTCACTTTGTGTGAAACTGCTGCACTATGGCCAAAATGTGTGTCAGTTAATCAGACCCCCACATGATACTGAATGTAGCTACTTTTATCGTCGCTGGCGAGCACGAAAAAATTACCGCTTCCAAGACAACGGCAACTCTTAACATCAGCAAACACACAAGAAAACAACACAAATAAAAACTCGTATGAAAGTCACAGTGAGCTTGAATATGACTGCTAAGTTTTTTAAAACTTTTTTATTTCATAAATTGCTATGACAACCACAATAGTGAGGTCATAATTTTTGCCTTACTTCAAATTGAGTGAAATGGGTATTTTTATCCTTCGCTCAGGGAAAACGTTTTGTCGGCTGTACTAGAATACATTTGTACTCAAATTTGCACTCAAAAGACATTTGTACTCAAATTTGCACTCAAAAGACATTTGTACTCAAAAGACATTTGTACTCAAATTCGCTTCGAAGTTGTAAGTTTTGCTGGCACAAAGCAAATTTACTACAAGCACTGGAGTTCAGCAAGGGAAGCGGTCGTAAGTGTTCTTTACAAGTGCACAACAACGGTGCAGCGTAAGGTTTGAACGCAAGATCTTCGTTTGTTTGTAGCGAAACACACAACACTGAAACAGAACTACAGCTCATTAAATTTCATACGTTATTGCTTTTCAAAATCCAAACAAAGCGATTGCAAGTTAAGACAAAAATTAAGAAGCATTTTCGTTATTGCAATTTAACTTTCGATCTTTTCGAGAATCAAAGACAACTGAAGCAACTAGCCTGACCGAAGACCTTTTCATTATCTTTGAACGTTCATAATCCACAGCTAGTAGCAATTAATAAAACTTTCAATTCAGAAAATATACTTAGAGTTTTTATGTTAAAATCTTATCATCAGTTTCTTACTCAGATAGGTTCAACTTAAATAAGAAGCAAATAATAAGATTGCAGCGTGTTGTCGAAATATATTTCTCAAATTATTTATCTGATCGATATCTGTTAGATCTACAAAGTAATGGAAAATTTTTGTTAATAATAAAGTTTAATTTGTTTGAACGATTGATATCGAACCAATTTTGTTTATTAATAAAAATGACAAAAATTCATCATAGTTTCAATTTAAACTTAAAGTCAATTGCAACAATATTTTATTAGTCTATTTCCAATCTCTATTGTTTGCAGCCAATTAGAGTAATTGGCAACTGTAAATGCAATAAAGCCATGCACAGTAATAACAAAAAATCAATATTGAAGAGTTTTACTACATCTATTTCAAAACTAGAAAGTATTGATAGGAGTTTATCTAACAGTTTTAACGAACTGCCTTTAGTAACACCGGCGAGCAGCAGTGATTAGAAAACTAACACAAAGACCACTTTTCAGCAAGTTTGATTTTTCGATAGAAACCGTTTCCATGCTCTTTACCACGCCATGCTCCCTGCAAGTAATTTTGAATATTTCTTATCTTTTCGAAAAAACTAACAATAATTTAATCGCATTGCCACCCACACCTGCTCACTAAGCTGTAAACTCCCGCCAAAAGAGCTGCGAAAGCCAGAACAACAAATAGTCGAACGAAAAAACGTGAACCTGCTTCTCTTCAGGGCATAGACATGATTGGGAAAAACGTCCCCTTTTAAATTCTCATGCCCTTGCGCAATATGACTTTTAACTATTGAAAAAATTGTCGCCTACGGACCTATTTTTCAAGAACAGCCAGAAATTTGAAACATCTTTTCACTTTTTTGTTCCTCCTTCAACTCAGATTTTGGTTACGACTAAAGAATTTTAATATATCCTCATACACCAGTTACAGTTTGTTGCAAACGGTACACAAAGTACTACAATGTGTCCTAATAACGCGCGATTGCGATATTTAAACTCATTATATAATAATACACAGCTCGGGAGTAACTTTACCACAAAACCTTCTAGTTAGTCGATGCTCCCTAGCCCCTCGATGCATTAGTTTTTGTCTGCTTCTTACGTTATGATAAATTTCTTCAAGACGTAATACACAAACACCTTTTCAACAATTCAGCTATCGAGAGCAAGCTAATTTACTAAAGTATTTAGACTGCAGTCACATTGATGCAAGCTGCTACATTATCAACTTTGTTTTCATAATTATACAGTACTTCCAAATAAGCCACTATACTTTCATGTGAACCGCGTATTAGTTAACCTCATTTCGATCAAAGTTAATAAATAACTAGTTACCAATGCCTGGCTATTAAACAACCAATAAACATCGTGCTTCAGAAAGCTAAGAGTTTTTGCTATCCAAACCAAAAATAAAATGCAAACACCGTAATAGCAATCAACACATATCCTTTGCCTTAATGTGCATGTAGTTCAATGGCTTCCAATTTTTTTCTCTCGGTGCCCTTTGAAAATTGTTACTATTAGCGTCAACGCGGTGTCCTGGCCAAATTCAAAATTAAAAAGTTCTATTTTAAAGATTAACTTTTTGAAATCGTTTGTTTTTCCCAAACTCGTGCCGTTTTTAGATGATAAATTTTCCCAATTTAACATTGAAGATGTTTTTTTTAATTTGTTTTTGCTGATCAATTAAATTTAACTATTTCTGTTCAATTTCCAGCACGCCAATGGCAAAGTTTCGCGGCACCTGCTTTGGAAACAGCTGAACAAGTTCATATCTTCATTCTTTGGTTACGGGAAAACCTCCAGAGAAAACATAAAACAAACAGTGTTCAGACTTGTTTCGGAGTCACCAGTAATGCGTGGTATAATCCATATCTACCACAAGCTGCAGGCACATATGAAAAATCGCCGTAAAAGAGCTTAAAACGCAGAAAAACGCGAATAGTATGACTGCATGCCCGCTGACACATCACACTGGACTATCAATGCCAACAAATTTATTCCCACGTTCGTACGACCTCAGGCTCTATTTAGACGTCTTTTCTGTAAGATGGGGCCACCGCGACCGGCAGACTGCTCAGCCCTAGCGTCTGTCTGCCATGTAAAGGCGGCGGGACTCGCAAGCGCCTTTATCGATGCCACAACAAACAAGCTTGCGAGATGTTTCTCACTTAAGCTTTTTCCTATTGCGCGCCAAACAGGTAACCGCGAATATCACTTTTAAAGCCTTCGGTGTGACTCGCCAAGGGATCTGAACCTACACATTGACTACGAAACGGACGCTCTACCAACCACTGCAACACCACTCTCGACCAACTGTTCACATAACATTGAAGCCAATGACAACCACAACTATGACGTTGTGAATTTGTTACAAGACCTTTTCTGCCATTACTTCCACCTTGGAATGTTTTGCTATTATGAACAACATTGTAAAAATATTAACAGCAGCGGTCGTTTAAATAGTTTAGGGACGCCAACCTAATTAGAAATCAACACAAAGACGACCAGTTTTAAAAAAGCTGACACAATTACTTTGTCATTACGTACGGTTTAAATGTTCCTTTTCAATAGGGAGGCATGCCATCGCTATTGTTTCCAACTGTTAGATTAGAACATGTCAAAGGGTGCGTGTGGTTAAGCAAAATAACTATGTTTGTCATCGAGATCAAATGGCATGTAACAAAGCCTATGTTGTGTCGACATAAGAGAATTATTGACACGAAATATGATTCACGTCGTACACAATGCTTTTCCGTAAGCAAGCAATAAAATGCTGCTAAAGTAATTAGAAAACCAAAACTTGCTGAAACTAAAAACTCATCTCAAAGTCGTTACTTGGCTGATGATCTAGAATGAGCGAAGGTAAAACTCATCAGTGTGTCCAAGGCCCGGAGCTAAGCTAATAAAATCGATGCTGTTAGGTCAGACCAGCAACTAATAGCTGTTTTGCTAGCAGAGGCATCATTAGCTGCCAAGCAATGAAGTTGAAGATCGAATCTCGGACTCGTCAAGCAATATAATTTCAAAACAATAAAATCAATTCACTACATTGTTTTCAATTTTTTCGCACAAGTTAAAAACATATGTCATGCAGACACAACCATGATACCACTGAGGAGTAAATTTGACTGGCAAACAAGTTTAAGTAGCAGTTACCAGGCCAACTAAACAGAGTTGATCCACGTTTCAATGGTTATTCGGTAAAGTGGCGCACTTAATTGTAAAAAAAAATGGGGGTGCTTGATAAAATTTAATGTCTGCCAAAACAAAATTACAATTCTCTGAATATCTTTTTACATCTTGCGGCATCGCTTAAACCCGGCTTGCAAGGTAATGTCACATCACAGCACCACAGTATGTATAAAGAGTTTTTCAAGAAATCAGCAAAAAAGATTCTAGCATTTAAAATAGACGGCAGTTCCTACTCTCTCAAAAATTAATACATCGTTTGTTTACTGCCTGTAAACTTTGCAAAACTATTTGACATCATTGTGCTTTGAAATCTTTTATTGTATTGTGATAATACGTGCTAGCAACTTTATAAATTACCATGCATGGCCCTCGTAATAACCTAATACTTGCTCTGCATGATGCAAACCCTTTTCAGTTCTTCAGGCAAATACGCCGCACCTAAAAACTATCAGCCATTGTTAACTTGCCAGGAAATTCGACTACAAAGATATTTATCATGCATACAAAAGGCCTTACTACATCGAAAGCTGCATAACCAAACAAAATCCAGAACAAAAGCATATTTCCATAAAAAAGATAAATTCGCACTTAGCAAAAATCACTTCAAATGCATATTTCCATAAAAAGACAAATTCACACTTAGCAAAAATCACTTCAAACATTATCGGATAAACGCTTTACCATCTAAATAAAGCACAGATTAATATATATAAACCAGTAGCGGAAATGATATTCTTACATTAAGTTTTTACGTCAAAACATAATACAAAAACCAAGTAAGAACATCAAACATAGCTCAATATTTCAGCAAACTGTCTCTGTCATTTGTACTAATTTATAAAAGCATGTGTGTTGGTAAAAGACCTCACTTAAGGCTTAAGACAAATCATACCAACTTAATGTATGATGTCACTTGCTTCAACACATTCTTCAATTTTCTGTGTTGAAAAAAATTATAACACATACATCTTTTTATAGTAAATTTAACCTTTCAACCATCGGAAAATTTTTCGTGCAATATGTTAGAGCATTGTGGTAATCAGAGTTGGTATAGAGTTTCCAGTATGCTGTAACAGCTCTTTTCTCTCACAAGCAGACGTAGAAATTCAAGGTGCTATAGTCTTTTTCTCTTGTTACAGCAAAACTTTTAGTTATACGATACATAGCACAATTTTGTAGTTAGTTGGTAGTTTAGAACTGCTTTGAAGTTGAAAATACTACTGGCACAGTGCATTTCTACCTTAACAGCTGAAACCAAGCACAGCAAACTTCACCAAAAAGCACTTCTTATACACACAACAATGCCAGCCTTGAACTCATGATTGTAAGACCAAGATCCATTTCTTAATGTAATACAATAAGCCAGGAATGCACTTTTAGCAAAAATCCTATTTCTTTCAAAAATTTTTCTCAACCAAGCAAGAAAAGGAACCTGTTGCAGACAGCTACGTCCAATGTAACCTTGAGCAGCTTTTAACTAAAGTTCTGTGATTTTTGGAAGCCTGGTCATTAAAAGATTTTTCCCGTTTTTATCTTTTTATCATTTTAGAGTGATACATAGAACTCATGTTCAGACCTGCATTAGACTTTCTAGTCATAGTGCATTTTGGTTGCAGTCCACCAGAATATTTTGGTCAAATTTGTTTCTAAAAACAAGATACTTGCATAGTTATTTGCATAGTTATTGGATAGTTGAAATTTTGATTCATTTTGTTGTTTTGCTTGGAACCATAGCTTGCTCAAATAAAAATCTTTGATTGCAAACACAAACTTTTCAGTAAATTTTGTCAAACATTACCTCATCTTACCCTACACCAGTTATGAGCAACAACCTGCTTCACAATGGCCAGTGTTGCTTGCATAGTGCGTTTCTCTCGCCCTTTTCTTCTTTCCACTTTACAAACACTCATACAATAACTTATTCATCTAATTCAACACAAGATGAATGTCATGAAGTAGGGAACTGAAAAGTGACAACATGCCTGTCTTTAGCCAATGGCACTGTACTGCGCTTCCATGGCAAAGATTACAAAGTAAAAAACTTATCATAGCACAAATAACTTGGCAGGCTACATCATACAGTCTACAACAACTAAATAATCACCAACGAATGTTGATGCAGCTACTGAAAGTGGTACTCAACAGCATAGAAACTGAAAAGTGAGTTTACAAACAATGGAAGGCTTCTCGAAACAGACAATAAGATACGACATGTGATGCAAGACCTATGAGATGATCCCACATGTGAAATAAGCCCTTAAGCACCTGAGCATTGAACTCTTCAACAAACTAAAGGTTATACCAGCTTGTCTCATGCAACAAGCAACTTCAAAAACTGCAGAATGGCATAAATCTTCTTAGATCTAGCTGCCTAGTTCATTTCAGGTTAGTTTATTTACTAAGCGCTTCATTCATAACAATACAAAATACATACTAGTGCATGGTAAAATTAATTTTAATGCAGTCCTTTACAAAAAGACAGCAAAAACTGCATTCTAAAAGCAAACAAGCACACGTCTTTTTAAACTGTTTCTAAAGTTGAGTTAGCCACATATTTTTGTCTTTTGGTCTCAGGAAAGCCAGATAACAATGCAGCTAGGCTGAAGCATTTAACATGTCTAACCTTCAAACTAGCTGCTAAACAATCTTATGTACAAACTTCATTCCATATTAAAATACACCACTACGTCATCACAAACACAGCTCTACCTTTTATGCAAACAGTATCTTTTTCATCTGATAATCATGCTTGTACTTATATGACCTATGGATACACAAACCAAATTTTGATTTTTGACTGTGTTGTCCTAAAATGCAAAATTTATCCACTACGCTAATTTGCATATTCATCAGTTTATAAAAAAAAGGAACCTGCATGCTCCTAAATTCTTTAATAATATCCGCTTTAAATAAAACAAAAGAAAGTAAGTTGGTTGAGGCCTGAAAATGATATGATGATACACTCAACCCTCGTTTGACCGTTTGGAAAATTTGATCTCGAAAAAAAAGATCTTTATGCTGTTTTGAAAAACAAATGCGGGAAAATGACGTCGGCTTGGAAGAAAATTACCTCCCGAAGGAAGACTTTCCGCATTGAGAAAAGAGTACAGGAATTTCTTGACATGTAGTCAAGAGAGCGGCTTCTCAAACAGATCAAGAACTTTTTCTTTGAAAGATAACTGTTTTCGGCCAAAAATTGAAACTTTTTTGAACGTGACAATTGTCGGCCAAAAATGTTGGCATCCTTTCACGCGTTGATCGAATCCAAAAAATTTGCTGGCCTATAGTGAAGTGTTGACTCGAGTGCGGGTAATAGCAGTCGAGTCTCTCGAGTTAACAATGTCAAGTATTCAGGCGAGTCCAGTCATTCCATGCAAATAACTTGATTTAGTTAAGTTGAGTCTTTTTTGCAGCGACTTGAGTGCATTCGAGTTGAGTTACTTGGCTCTAGTCTGCCAAACACTATTGATTACGCATAGTTTTCTCTTTTCAATTTCTTAACTTTGGGACCTTTTTTAGAGACTCTTATTCGACAGCAATTGCTTTACTCATTTTGCCTACACACACCTCCAGTTTCTTAATTCATCAATTTAAAAACCTTTCAACTTGTTTTCTTGGAAAGTCAGCAGTTTGAAAGCCATTGTTTTGCATATTCTGGAAAACAATCCTGTTAAGACTATCTCTTCCCATTCTCGAAAATATTTAAATTTTTGGCTGGTCTCCTACAAACAAACTAAAAAAAGATAATTACTTCATTTAAACAGACAAAAGTTTATTAAGCTGCAGCATCCCAATCTTTGAGCATTTCTGCCTCGGATCAAAGCTGACGTTTTTGGAGCAATTTACTGCAAGTCTTGTGCCAGCCGAAATAAAATGCATGGGTGACAGTCGATTCCATTAAGTTAATTTTTTTAGTGTATTTAACTTTTGATTTCTCTTGTGTTTATCAGCTTGAATTCCAGGTTCTCATAACGTAATCTTTTTATAAATGCTTTAACTTTGTTGTGTGATATTCTTTTCTTTCTATTGACGCCTCGCATATTTGAATGACAAGATCGCTTTAACAATTTTATGTAATTGAGTGAACGATCGACATGGTTAAAAAATATCAGAACAGTTACTCTCTGAACATTTACCCCCTGGCTTCTTGAGTTAAGATTAGGATTAGGATCAGGATTAGGATCGGAGTGGAGTTGGAGCTCGGCAGGGTATATGACCGGGGGTAAGTGTCCGGGGGGTAAGTGTCCTAGAAGCACTTCTCTTAAGACTGATATTTTGCCACACCGTACCAAGTTTAGAGTGGCCAACCGAAAGACCTAATCTTAACAAAATGGCTTTTGATCAAACTATTTATTTTTGATTAACTAACAACAGGGATGTATAGAACTTCGAGATGAACAACTTGATTTTGCTGCTTCCATTAGTAGGGTCAACATTATTTTTTCAAGACTGCAGATTTTCTAGCTTTTAAGCATGTCTATTTCATTTTTAGCGTAAATCAAGCATTTAGAAAATAACGTCACATTTCAAAGATATTTACAGTCTAAAATACACAAACATGCGAAGAAGAATAGGCAATACACTTTTTTTACACAAAATATTAGCATACGTCACTGAAAATAGGAAAAATTTACTCGTTTAACACAGTGTTGCCGAAGTAGTTCAGTGTGCTCTAAAACCAAAAGATTGTGAGTTCAAAGCTTTCAAAAAATTATTGAATATATTTTTGAGGTTGTGGGTAAAGTCAAAAAACAGATATAAATGTTTCCCATGACAAATGGGGAGTGGAATTAAACGTTTTAACCTTTAAACTGTAATTATGGGTCTGGGAGGCTCGGTGACAGAGAAAACTTGCATAACTTTTTTGTTTGTTGACGTTGAAAGCTGTTGCTCCTGAAATGCCTCAAATAGTTCCTACTGCGAAGCTTAACCAGAGTTTAGATTAGGAAACCAAAAAAAAAAAAAATTAAGAACATGAAAAAATAATACGCCTTAAATTGTAATTGCGGACCTCCCAGGCCCGATTGCAAGCCACTGTAAGCAAAACTTTAGAATTCGATCTACATGTTGCATATTCTACATTGTATATCTCAATAAGATAAGTTCTTGTCGCTACTACAAAATTTTGAAGAAGAGTTCTTTTACAGGTGCACTGCATCAGCGTATCTCAATCTTTGCTAAAGGATGACCGTACTAGTAGTTCAATACGTATTTTCATACAGCACGGTTATTTGAGTTTGACATAAGATAGGCAGAAGATAAGGATGTTATTGTTTATCACAGGTGAATGTGATCTAAGATTAGGTTTCAGAAAATGAATAAAGATGAAGTGTTGAACAGAAACATAATTCACTCGTTTTTTTCCCTATATTTTAGTACCGGGCCTCTTAGGCCCGTAATCACTGTTTGTGTCACAAAACAGTAATTACAGATTAAGGGTTAAAGTTCCATTGCACAAATCCAAAATCAATTTTCTGCAAAAAATAATATTAAGCACAGGGTTACACACATTTGACACAATTAAAAATTCATTCTCTGCGTATTCAGCTTGCTAATACTTTTACTATCATAAACATCAACAAAAGAATAAAAATGTAATTACAGTGAGACTACTTAGGCAACAGTCGTTTTAAGATTACAACACAGTTTCATTGGCAAGGCTGTAGTCAAGAGACGACTTTATGAGTTACATAAATTAAGTAGTAACATGCATGTGGCATACCTGTTGCAAACATGATTGTGACTGACACAGCAATCACAAAAAATAAACCATTATGAGCAACCATAACTTTATCAAACCACTTTTTCAGAAATTCCAAATCAAATTGATTTACAGGAAAAAGACATACCACATCATTATATTTGTAAGATACTGACTAGATTACAAAAGTCATAACAGTTTTTGCTCGTTTGCCTTTTTCAGTTAGGCCAGCAAAATTTCTATAACTGTATTCAATACATTGTGCAGTATAAACTTTGTCAATCATTAACACCATAATGCAACACTCTTTCAGCAAATCTTTTGTTCTTGCAGTCAAATATGACAAGTCCAAAGAACTTGTCTCTACTGACATCCCAGAGAAGTATTGACATAATCTTGAAATTGAAGGCAAAAATTAATTTATCATGCAGCTTTTTAAATAAAGCAGAACTTGTGAGCTGCCAAAAAAAATATAAAGTAATTAAATTAGCAGAGTATGGGCGTCCATATTTTGGCATTTGCAACAGTTGCAATTGCTCATCACAAATGAAATGTAGCAATAAAGTGCAGTAAGCACTGTCTTCATCTGCAGCCTCCAAAAGTGGTAAGTATTGACTTAAAGCACTTAATGCCACATCAATCAAACAACATTTTTGTGTAGAAACAAAAGTATTTTCCGCAATACTCTTGCAAAGTACTAGGATGTTGCTCAGATCTGACAAACTTGCAACTGATCCATTAGTCAACAAATGACTATAAATATGCATAGGTAAAGCAGCTTGTGAAGCAAATGCACTTATTTTGAGCTCATCATGTACCACTACAAATGCAAGCAGTTTTGGTGCAACACAAATATCATTATTGTGTAACAAAAAATGAAAAATTAAGCAATTGCTTGCAATCTCATATACGAGTATATAATCGTCAGGCAAGTAGATCTTATCAAATTTGTTCATTAAATCAAGAAAACTCAATATGTTATCTTTTAATAAAAACTGTTCACTGAGCTTGTCAAGTGCAAGTTCTTGTTGTACTTGTCCAGCAATTGAAGTTGATGCCCCACTTCTAGGCTTTGTATTGGTGGTCGATAAATATTTTTGTAATCCAGGAAATATTGAAGGAATGGCATTTGACTGTAATCAAAGTCTTTTTAGTGTCTGGTTATCTCAGTGGCAACGTCACTTGTCATGGCTGTCAGAGGATGTTGTTAAAATGTCATCTGAAAGAAAATGCTCTGAGCACACTTTGTGACCTTTACTAACTTGCCATACTTTTCCAGGTATAGCCGCAACTCATTTCTTTCTAAGATTTTCATCAGAGGGAAATCCAAATAAAGTAATTTTTTGTCACTTTTATTTGATTAATAACCTGTAGTGCATTCAGGCACACCACATGTGAAGACCATAGCCACACAAGAAATTAGTTCAAAGAAATTAACACAAAAACTTAAACCTTTCAAAGATCTACAGAATAGTTCACACATTTGAAACAACTGAACATTAAGGTAAGCAGCTAAAAGTAAAGCATAATTAAAAGCTAAAAGCTAAAAGTAAAGCATGTAAAATATTATCGAAAGCCTACATCTGTAATAACAAGCTCAAAAGGCTGAGCTCGCAGCTAAGCTACATTTACTTCTTAAGCAACAGCCTGAATTTTTACAAGTCTTTTTGTTTGGTTAAGTATCTCTGCACGATCTGTGAAAGCATCTTTTGCCAGTAGCATGATATGAACTAATAAAAAGAATATAAAAACCTGAATAATTAACTGATTTAAATCAAAGAGAACAAAAGCAGCCAGATAACAACAAGCATATTTTAAACTAATTAGCTAAAATCTTAATTGTACTGATCAAATTTTACACTACAACTAAATAACAATAAGCTACATTATAACAAAACGTACAAATGCATACTTGCCAAGGCTATCAACTTGTTACACACCAGTAGTAGGTAACCCTACTATTGGGCGGACAAACAAAACGGATTTTAGGAGTTGGCCATCCCGATGTTCCATATATCCCTGACTAACAAGCATTGATTCATTCCAACGCTTAATTAATTTCTCATTAGTTTTCAAAATAATTCCTAAAGTTGTTGTTCGCCTATACTTTTCCAGTATAAATTACCGTAGCGGTACAACTTTTGGTCAGCCATTTCTTTTCGCGTCAAATGTGTGACATCATATGCAACCTTCTCATGGTAACGAAATTTATAGATCGATTGCACGTGACGTCCTCACCACTGACGGCGCCCTTTAAAGTTTTGTTGGAGAATCAAAAGCGCATTGTTTGCATAGAATTTCAATGGAGGCTTTTGTTATCAGTTTATTTTCTTAACATTTTCTCGCTTAAAGTTACAATTCTTTTCGGGAATCGCAAAGATTGATAAGGCAACTAAATATTAGAACACTAACTGTAAGTGAATGTGATAAAAAAAAAAAAGAGATTTTTAGGCTATATTTAGTAGCAAATCTAGGACAGTAGAATTAGCAATTATCTAATTTAAAATTTGCAACAAACGCATGTACGCAGTTGCGTTGAGAAGGGTTCAGGCAATACCGGGATTGTGTAAAAAACCCACAATAGTTGATGTAGCTGCAACTTAACTCTTTTTTCAAAAATTGTTTTGACACCTTTGAAAATAGGATTAAATTTATTTCCCCCAAAAGCCCGTTTTCAGCTAATCTTGTAAGTGGTTTTCACTAAAAAGACGTTGATTCGCCCCGTAGTGGAACAAATTGGTTCATCAGTTCTCTCAAAAAATAAATCGTGAATCAAGATCAACTTCGCAACATTTCTAAAAACTGACCTATTTGATGGGTGAAACACTTGTTTTGTGTGGAGGAAGAGGAAAGGCACTTTTGTCGCAAAACAAGGTTCAGGACTTTTTTGAAGATTAAGTTTTTCTGCTTAACTTTTTGGCTATATTCAGCTCCAAATAAGCCTGAGGACCACTTTTTATGCATATTTTTCAAAGATTTCGTGGGGTGGGTGGGGCGAAGTTGAAGGTATTTGTCTTTTATGCCAAAGTTGAAGATTTTTTTATGTAACATATTGTACTATTTGTAGTTGGCTTCTTTATTTTCAGCTCCAAACAAAAATAAAAAACTTTTTTTTACGTATGTTGCTCATTTTTGATAATTCTGGGGGCCTGAAAGTGTTTATATCTCAAAAAAAGTTAAGAGCTTTTTTTAAAGATCATCTTTTTTTTGAGCGATTCTTATGCTCTGTACAATCAAAGTTGAAGACCTTTTTTTGAAGATTAATCTTGCGCAAGTGAGTTCTTTTGCTACATGTATTTTGGAAATTTACGAAAACAGGAGAAGGGCTGACAATATTTTGGAAGTCTGTGCTCTTCTTTCTTTTACATTGATTGTATATGCAGATGGGAGGAGTAGGAAAAGTGCATGACCTTTCCAACCAAATTTTTCCGTAACGAGTCTAAGAACCTAGCTTCTAATTTTATCTGTAAATTTATAACAGTAGTTCAATGCGGAGCTTTTACATGTGACCTGTTGCATTCTGCTATGTTTTCGGTATTGGAACAGTTAGCAATTAAATTCTGCAGTTTCTATGCTCTAAATCTCACAAAAAACATGGCATTTTAATTACGAAGTTATCGTTAACTACATAAATACAAACCACAATTGAAGAAAAGAAAAAGGATAAATCGTAAAACATAATATTTAACTAAAAATTTTTATTATGAGGCCATTAGAACAGCAAGTTTACCAGTCCTTCAAATTAAATGCAGAAATCACATCACCACCAAGATCGTTGAGAATAGAGAGCCTATGTTTAAAACCAACATAAATACGATCATTGTGAACTTCACATCTTCGCTCTTTGCAGTAAAACCGATCTGCCTCAGTGACATTCCGCACAAAAATTAAAATAATAAGAACAATTTAAGAGGAGAGAGGGGAGGTAGAAGAAACCGAGTTCTTCGTATAGCATTGACGTAGACAACACGAAACAAAAAATCTTGATCACACGTAAGCACTTTCAAAGTTGAGTTATCGGTCATTGTGCAGCGAGAATTCGTGCTCAACACAACTAAATTTCAACAAGCAAAAGTGTTGATCGAGTATGATCAAGCCGAAGCCATGATATGCTTACAAGAAAAACAAACCCTTCAGTAAAATAAGTTTTTAACAAACAATACAAATATATAGCTATTCTATTTAACTTGACAATATTTGCATCTTTAAGTGTTGCAGCAGTAAAAAAGCATAAAATGTATGCTAATGTGGTGGTCCAAATTTACACTTTTATGCACAATTTCGATAATGAATAAAGAAAATTAATCTATAAAAAACGAAAAACAAAGTAGACCTTTTTCTGTGTCTTGGGCAAACCACTCCACTCTGCCACAGCTGTATAATTAATCCTCTGGGATCAGATAAAGTTAATGATTGCATGCATTCGTTTCTGAAAGTCGTGGTATCATGACGGCACCAGTTCTGGTAGACCCTGCAAAGTTTTCTATCAGCTTTGCTTTTCATCAATATTTACACTGCACAAACGACAATCCTTTCACCGACGCGATGGTGTGGGAATTGGAGCATATGCTTTGTAGTCGGTAGACCTGGGGTTCATTCCCTAAGTCGATTCATACCAAAAGACTTTTAAAAATGGTATTCACAGCTCCCCTGCTTGGCACTCAGCATAAAAAAGGGATAGTGTGGAGAACAAGCCGCCAAGCTTGCTTGTTGTGTCCTTGGGCAAGGTACTTAATGGGACGCCTCCACCTTTATGTGGCAGACAGGTGGCCTTACCTGTACTTCACCAGGTTACAATTGTAAAGTTGCTAACCCAGCATATCGCAAAAGGCGACTCTTGGGTACACACCAATGCAGTCCGCCTTGTTGGTGGTGGGGCTACCAGTCACTCATGACTGGTTCAAAATGGGCTGTCACCTTTCCCCTAGTCTAATTTCAATTAGGTTGACGGCATGAACCTGAATTTCCGTCGTGCCGCACCTCCATCCCGAGGAAGAGGAAGGGTAATCACAACAACAACAACAACCCTTTCTAAAAATCTGCAGTTTTCAAAAAGTAAACTCAGTGACTTAGCAGTCACATAAAAAGTTTATAATTAATCAGCTATATGGATATGAAAATGACCACTGGATCAGCGTCACTGCAACATAAGCGTAATAAACGAGCAACAAACAAAAACAATTTGTACAAAAAAACAACATGCTACAAAGTAGCAACAATGGTTTATAGCATCAAAATTTCACAGTGCAGTTGCCCTAGTGGGGAACAAATGTGTTATTTGATTCTTTCATAATATTTACCAGTGAATAGAATCTAATCCAATTGGTTTAGGTTCCAAGTAATTACAATTTTCAGATTGCAAATATAATTGCAAAAAATATACTTAAGTAACACACAACCATAAAAAATTAGCTCTGTTGCAAAAATGTTTGTAAAAAATATGAAGTACAGGGTATTGGCTATATCTGTGGGGACCACTTGATACTTGTTGTTAAAAAACCAATAAGGTAAAATAGAAAATTTTACTTAAAAATGATCACCAATATCTTATGATACTATACATCAATCCATTACATCACATCAATAACTTGCAGCCAGTTTTGACCTTATTGGGCCTCATTATGTGAGTGTAAAAACACTCCGTAATAAAAATTCTGGAAATTTCTTCCTAGCAACTATTAACTTCCATATTTTGTTAAAAAACAATAAATTCCATAATCGAGAGTGCATCTTTGTCTTGCATTTTAAGAACTTGTCTTTAGGTATTGCATTCATTTAAACAAAAAAATTATACAATTTAAAGAATAGATTGCATATTTTAATTTGGTTACTTTCAGATAGTGGAACCAGTACTCAATTATCTTCTGCTTCTTGTTGATGTTATACTGACCACAGGATCCAAAAGCAGACATTTTGTGCAGAAGGGTAAAAAAGTTTTGTAATTTCCTAACACCAACAGCATTAATAATTCGCTCACAAAATCTGAAAGCAAAAGTTGTGTGTAACTAGCTAGAAATATACAGGGTGTCCACAAAGTCTTAAGACACTTTAAAAAAATTATTGACATTACAAATGACGTTGGAAATGTCTGAAATGTTTAAATAGTATCAAGTAAATGGTCAAGTTTTTATTTAAAACATTAATGAACTCTATCTCTGAAATGATTACTTAATATCAAGTAAATAGTCAAGTTTTCATTCAAAGCAATAATAAATTTCTATATGAGCCCCATTTGTAGCACGGAGGACGTCTAACCGATATTAAATTTCAGTCCACGTCTTGCTTAACATTTCTTCATCAGTTGTCTCCACAGTGGCAGTTATTCTTTCCTTAAGGTCACTTATGTCTTTTACTTTGGTGGGTGCACAACATCTTTCACGTAGCCCGAATGAAAGCAGAGCGGATGGATTTTGTTTGGCTACGATTAAATGACTGACGAATATGCTCAATGCATTTTTCAGAAGTTTTTGGCCGTCTACTCCTCGATTTTAGTAGCAACGTTACCGTTCTCACAAACTATTTATGCCAATTGCGAATCGACTGACGTGCTGGGACTCGTTTTGCATACTGTATTTAGCTATGAAATTTCTTTGTGCTTGAATATCCGATTTCGTTTTGATAAACCAAGAAACACAGTGTGCTTTTTCTTGTGGAGTAGTCATTTTTAACAAGGATTGGAAATCAATTATTTTATTTAGCTAATTCATCTCTGAAATAAAAAAAAGTGATGTTATAAAAAACTTTAATAACAACTGATTAAGATGCAAAAAGAATTATTTTGATAGCATTTTTAAAAATTTTTTAATGAATTTCTAAAAATTGTCTAAAGACTTTGTGGACACCCTGTATTTTTCACCATGTAATGAGTAGCGAATAATGTTTTGATTAGTAGCCACAGTTGAGTGGTAAGTTTAAAAGCAACACTGGTTTCTCTACACCATGTTATAAACACCGGGACGTGTTAAAATTAAAACTTGAGTTTGCTGGGACATAGTAGCCACAAATTAGGTCATCGGGGCTTTACTTATTCTGCTAACAAATGTAGACTTCAGACCTAGCCTTTCTTATTTCCCAGATTGGAAAGGCAGCGACGCTTGATGCTTAATTGTTTTCTAGCTGCAGGTTGATGGCTTGCAACAAATTTGCTGCTAAACAATGCTTATAATTAGAATATCAATCAAATGTGGATGATGATTGAAGCAAAGAAAGAATGGTCAAAATCAATTGATCAGAATCTTAAAATTAACCCATAGGACGAATTTATAAGATATGAGGACAATATTAGCAGATGATAAACAGCTGATGGTTCACTGGTTAAAAGACATTTCAAACATTCAGGCAGTCCACACGCTCACTAGTATTGCAGCGTACAGTAGCAAACTATACTAGTTAAGCTTTGCGCACCTTCTAAAAAATGGTCACTGCAAACTTGAAGATATGTTACTCTTTTAAATTTCTTTTAATGTTGGAAAACCTGTTGACTCTACTTGTTCAGCTGAAAGATAGATTTTCAAGCTGCTTTTACGGTATTTGCAGTTTTATGCATGATTTTAGGCATCAAAAAAACCTAGCTCGTTGGCTACAACATCCAACAACGGCACAAAAACAGCATTCAGAGACGTAGCAGCCGCCCCCCAAACCCCCAATTGGGGGGGCCCAGGCCAACTTTGGGGGCCCAAGTTAGTCTGAAATTGCTTTTTGGCTACGTGACTATTTTTAGTTCAGCAGACTTGTTTACAACCGATTTAAACTGTAGGAAGAAATTGGCTTGGGACATCATAAGTGAATGCAACGTCATTTTATCTCGCAGAATCTAGAATATTTCAATTGATTTTCTGGTAGAATCTTGAATATTCGATTGACGTAACAATGCCGTTGTTACGCAACAATCATAGAATGGTCTGGAATTCTGTTTGGCTATAAATACCGGGACAATAGATATACACTGCAGAGTGCAGATAAAGTATTTTATTGACATTGTATAGAATGAAACGTTCAAAAACAAGGTGCTCAAAAGAGAAAAGAAGCAGCCACTGCTCGAGATGCTGTAGCGAAATTGCCCAAGATGACAGATTTTTTCAAGATTACTGAGCAGAGTAGACCTGGCACTAGTACCGAGAGGGATGAAGAAAACTATAGTGTACAAGAAAAAGAAGACTATGACGATCAGCATCAAAGTAATTGTGAATTTCCAGAAAATGTAAGTTGTGATTTACCTGCCAATACGCAACCTTCAATATCAAAAATAACTGAATCTCAATTTACCCCTATCCCTGATGACCCATGTAAATGGCCTGAAAGTATTTCTGATGCTCAACGATGTGATATAGTAAAGCGTGGACCACATCAACTAATAATGAATTTTCCATATAATAACACAACTCCTTTCCTCCAACCATTATAAACGTGTGTTACCTAATGGTGAAAGTGTTTCACGGTCGTGGCTAGTTTATTCTGGGGAATCAGATCAAGTTTTTTGCTTTTGTTGTAAGCTATTTGGAAAAACACTAAGCCCCTTTTGTAGTGGTATAAATACATGGGAGGGTTTTTCGAAAAAACTGAAAGACCATGAAAACGGCATTTCCCACCACGAATGCTGCAGTCAATGGATGTTGCTAGCTGAAGGGATAAGAAATTCATCCACTATCGACAAACGCGAGATGAATATTTTTTCAATGAAAGACGTTTTTGGAGAAATGTTTTAGAGAGACTTATCGACGTTGCCTTGTTTCTATCGGAAAGGAATCTTGCTTTTAGAGGATCTGAAGAAGTCTTAGGATCTCCTCACAATGGAAATTTTCTGGGTATATTTGAGCTTTTGGCAAGAAGAGATCCGATCCTAAAAGAGCTTCAAGACAGAATCAAGAATAAAAACACTAAAGATCACTATTTGAGTCCTACCATACAAAATAAACTAATTGAATTGCTAGCGACAGAAGTTGAAAAAGAAAATTTACAGCAATTGAAATTGGCAAAATATTTTTCTATAATTTTGGACTGCACTCCAGATATGTCACATCATGAACAAATGTCTGTCATTCTCCGTTATGTACTATGTAATGAAGAAGCTGCTGTTGTTAAAGAAACATTTTTTGGCTACTTGAGAATAAGTGACAGTACTGGGAAAGGCTTGTTGGACGCTTTCTTAGAAAAAGCGACCGAACTGCAACTCGAATTGTCTGATTGTCGAGGTCAGTCATATGATAATGGTGCTAACATGAAAGGAAAACATTCTGGGGTCCAAGCAAGAATGCTAGACATCAATCCCAAAGCTGTTTACGTGCCCTGTGCAAACCATACCCTTAACTTAGTTGTTGTTGACAGTGCTAATTCATCGACGGAAGCATTGACATTTTTTGGAGTACTTACAAGGTTGTATGTGCTGTTTTCTTCCTCTGCTTAGCGTTGGGAAATTTTGAAGAAACATGTGGAGCTGTCCATAAAGTCACAATCTGACACTCGTTGGGAAAGAAGAATTAAATGCATCAAACCTCTTCGATACAATTTAAAAGAGGTGTTGCTGGCACTGAAAGACTTGGAAGCCATTTCCATAAAAAGAAAAGATGGAAGAGCTGCCTCAGAAACAAAATCGTTGATAGCTCATTTATCAAAATGGAGTTTTCTTTTGTCGGTGTTTATTTGGCATGATATCCTATTCCAAGTCAATAAAGCAAGCAAGATTCTTCAATCATATGGAGTCTCCCTTCATACAATGGAAACGGAAATCCAGGCAACTGAAAAGTTTTTGCAAAACTATCGCACAACGGGTTATGACAGTGCCGCAACATCTGCTGTTGAAATAGCACAGGAATTGGATATTGATCCTTCTTTTCCTCCGTCAAGAAGTGGAAAGAAAAGAAGATTGTTTGATTACCAAGGTGAAGAGGAACAACGAGCTACTCCTGAACTGAAATTTAAAAGCAACTTTTTCTATCCATTAGTAGACCAGGCTATTATGTCAATAAAGGAGCGCTTTAATTTGTTACGTGAGGTTTCTTCCGCCTTTTCGTTTTTGTACACACGAGACAAACTTTTGCTTGTGCAACAAGAAAATGCTCTTCTTACTTGCTGTAAAGAGTTCCAAAAAAAGTTCGGTGACATTGATTCTGATGAAATGAGCGCTGAGCTACAGCGGTTTGTTTTAATTTTACAAAAAAAACGCAATCTCAATACGGCTCAAGACTTTCTGAACTATCTTCTAAAGACTCATTTATTTGAATTGTATCCGAATGTGTACATCGCACTTCGAATCTTACTAACTTGCCCCGTGACTGTTGCCAGCGCTGAAAGAAGCTTCAGCAAATTGAAACTGATCAAAACTTTTAATAGAACGTCTATGACAGACAGTAGACTATCTTCATTAGCCATGTTGTCAATCGAAAATGACTGCGCCCGATCTCTTGATTATGACAATGTCATAACAGCATTTGCGAACAAAAAGGTTCGCTCCAGACTATTTAAATGATACTGTGTTTTTATAACTTTTTCATGTTTTTCAGTGTCATTGCTTTCGTTTCGCAGTGTCTGCATAAATGTCCTACTGAACTCTGGCATCGGTGCCGAATTTTTTATGACTTGCACCTTCGGTATCGGCATGCTTTATTCTGACATTAGCCTGTTTACTTATGTACAAATTGTGGTGTATTTTCTTAATGCAGCTTTTCAATTTTACACCTCTAAAGTGATATGACCTGTGCGCAGGGGCTCTTGCGCTTACTTTGGGGGGGCCCGAAGTTGGAGTGCTACGGGACTGAAAGCATTATCATATTCTATTTCTATCAAAGCATAAAAGATGAACCATCAAGTTTACAGTTGTAATCCTTTTATACATTAATGGAGTTAGGCAGTTCTTTTGTTAATAGGCCAAATGTTTAGTCAAAAGAAATACAATCTTTTTTCAGAATTTAGTCAAAATTTGGTAAATTTTTTTCTTGATCTGATCCTCCACTAATAAAAAAAATTCTCAAACAGCCATATCTCTTTTATTTCCCTAAGTTACTGTTTTGCTTCCTATACCTTTACATTGTAAAAACTAAATTTTGGTATTCCAAGACCTTTCAAATATTTTCACAACGATTGGTGCAGGAGATTTATGACGCCAACTGACCTATATATTTTGCAAAAATGAGTGAAGTTTTTTTCTATTTAAGATCGCTTCATTGGAAATTTGGCAAATAGCCTCCGATAGTATTAATCTTTTCTTGCAGATCACCAGATAATTGAAAAATTGATGGTATTTATCAGGGATGTGGAAGCGGAAGCTGGAAGCGGAAGCGGTGGAAGCGGACCTTTTTCTGTGGAAGCGGAAGCGGAAGCAGAAGCGCGAAAATTCTACCGCTTCCACATAGATTATTTGACTTGAAAAATAATTTGGCGAAAAAGTTTTGTCCATTTCCTAATGTGGATTAAGCGGTGTAGTTGCACAATAAGTCTGAACGACAGTGCAATTTCAGTAGCGCGAGAGAACAAGAAAAAGTATAACCAGCATCATATTTTATATCGATTATGGGCAAGAAAAAGATAGTTTGGACAATGAAACATAGCTAATAAAATGATGGTTTGATTAAACTTAACTAACCTTGGTGGGGGTTGAAAACGTTGAAAAAGAAATTTTTCACGACGGAAAGAGCTGGATCAGTCCACATCAGTGCTCTTCAACAGGGGTTTTGCAAAACATGCAGTTGTGTTCCGTGAGTTTTAAGGGTTCCGTGAGGGGACCACAAAGATTCTTCGTTTATTACTACTAGTATTTATTTCTTATTTCAGTATACCGGTATTGATTTTTTTATATGTAGTGGTGTTCCGTGTATGTAAATAGTACTGAAATCTTAGGATAGCAAGTTGCAGATTGTGACGTAATTCTGTTTACAACTTTGGGAACGTCTGAATTTGCTAACTCCTTTGTAACGTAATAGTGCGTCTGCAATTTCAGTTTTGCTGTTGTTGTTGTTACCCGACCCCTTCCGAGGGATGGGTTGATGACGGAAGACCATGGAGCCCCAGAAGTCGGGAACTAACCAGGGTCTGGAACAGAGGCCGTAGAGAGACAGCAAATTGCCAAAGAGCGAGCTACGCAAAGAGTCCGTAGCTGGACAGTGCAGAATGAGATGAGAGGTGTTCGCAAGCGCTGCAGTGAGGATTCTCGATTCTGCCAATCCTATAGAGATAGGAGCTTAACAGAAGGCTGTGTCCGTTGCAGCGAAGGCGAGAGAGAACACAGTGAGTATGACGTAGAAACACAAGTTACTTGGTGGAAATCGAGGAAACCTGTGTGTCCAAAAGAATTTAGATGAGACAGTATGCCTCCAGTCTGAGAAATAAGGAAGAGTGGATACCAGAGATAAGAGAAGAGAGATTACAAGGCATTTCTGAGGGAACAAGTAGCGCTCCCCGTCTGGCCAGCTCATTAGCCACGTCGTCGTCCGGAAGAAACGAGTGTCCGGGGACCCATTGTAGCCTGATAGAACTGGAGAAGAAAGAAAACAGTTTCTGACAGAGATTGAGGTAAAAGGAAAGATGAAGAAGAGAACAGGGTGGCGAGGACAGAGCGAGAGTTAGATAGGAGGAGAAGAGAAGAAAAATAGCAGACTTGTTAGTGTTTCCAAGACCAGCAAAGAGCGTGCAGAATGGCACAGGCTTCAGCGGAAATACTTGAGCATACCGGGCCAGCTGAAAAGAAAAGGGTGGCCTCGATGTCACAGAGAGAGCAGTTGGCAAGTATGCCAGACCCGTCTTTGCCAAAACGGAAAGGAACAGAGCCGTCTGTCCAGAGCATCAGATCGTAAGGAGGGCATTCAGTGTCAGAGAAGTAAAGAGAACAGCAGCAAAGGAAAGAAAAAGAGACGAGTATTCTTCTGCAGAAGGACAGTGAGAGTCAAAGTAAAAAGCAAAGTCATCTTGACGAGCTTTCCGAATTTCAAGGAAGGGAGACGTTCGTAAGGGCGAAAGGCCGGAGAAAGAGGGATGGTTGGTAGAATTGGTAGGTGATTAGAACACAGGTTCTGAAGCACCTCCCAGGAGCAAGATAGGGCGAGCGAGAAAAGAGCAAAGGAGATGTCGGGATAGGAGCGACTGCCAGAGGAGCAATGAAAAAGAGTAGGTATGTCAAAGTCATTAAGAGGGAGGAGGTCAGAGGAGGTGACCCGATTGAATGAAAGCACTGTTATACATTCAACACGACTTCTAATACCTAAATAAAAGAAACACAGAGTAGTTCGGAACAATAAGCTCAAGCGAAGTAGGTAAAGTAATTCCAATAAATGAAGGTTTTTGTCCCCTCAAACTGATAAAGTGTAGAAGAAGGCAGGCTACAGACCCACAAAAGTTAAAAAAATTGTCAACGGTCGTTTTCTCGTTTTTGGTTGGTGCAAGCGGAAGCGGTGGAAGCGGAAGCGATAGGTGTGGAAGCGGAAGCGGTCGAAAAATAACCGCTTCCACATCCCTGGTATTAATTGTCTTTTCCTTCTGGCATAGCAGTCCAGCTGGGATACGTGACTGGAATCGAGTCAAAACAATTTTGCAAAGGCTCCGCGCCAAGAGCGTCGGCAGGAGAGGACAAGGGGGCCGTGCCCCTCTGGAATTAAAAAAATCAACATAGTCTGTACTAATCGCGTTTGTATGAAAAGTAACTTAAAAAACGGAAAACAAATTATAGTGGTGTAGCGTGTCGCGCCTCGCACTTCATCGAGCTTCCCAGCCATACATCTTTTGTCTTTTTTATATATTTTTTGTTAGTTTGCTTTCGACGCCTTAACACTTTGCTCCCATTGATGTGTGATTCTAGTTGTTTACTGTGCGAGCTGTGATTGCTATTTTGCAACTTCGTACGTCCCCAGTTTGACGCCCAGCCAGTGCAGCGTTGTTGCTTTATCCTAAGATTTTACTGATGAAATACTATTAACTGACCAAGTGTCTATCGTCAGGTTTGTAGCCGCTCGGCTATCTCCGCTTAAAGAATATCATGTTTCTATTGTTCACACATCTGGTGATGTAACCTCACGCCAGGAATCTCAGCCTGTATGGCTTTCCATACTGACTATCTAGCCATGGACTTATATACGTGATGTTACTTATGATGATTAACCTGTATGGCTTTCCGGCAATGTAGCTGGGGTCTGATATCTACTACGTACTTATTTTGATCGGTTTAAATAATAGTTCCTGTAGTTGGCGACTGGAGTAATTGTCCGCGCTGGCTTATTAGCGCGAGGTCCCCTACACATGCTGGTTAAGTACAGCAGCATGTAGCTTTACAGATTATTTTTTATCCACCCTTTGTGGTGTGATTAGAGTTTATTGCGATTGGCATTGCACCGCGTAGGCTATTCGTTTATTATTATTACATGTGGCTAAAATCACACATATTTCTTTTTATTTTTTCTATTTGAGCTAGATAATGTTTATTTATTTTTCTTTTCATGGTAGTTCTTTGATTGGTTTCTTTCCCGCCGTCTTTTTTATTTATTGTTTTT
This sequence comes from Trididemnum clinides, assembly GCA_963675345.1. Classification (NCBI taxonomy): domain Eukaryota; kingdom Metazoa; phylum Chordata; class Ascidiacea; order Aplousobranchia; family Didemnidae; genus Trididemnum; species Trididemnum clinides. The sequence continues at coordinate 22,832,048 of OY776306.1, forward strand.
GTTCATGTGACGTGCGCAGTGACCTGATTTACGTAGACGTGTGAAGCGACCCAGTGTTTGGTGACGTGTGCAGTATTTTGTTGCCGACCATGCGGTCGGATATTTTCGGCTCTTTTTCGTTGCTGATTGTCGTGGCAGACGGGCGTGTTCCAGTTATCTGCAACAACCTCTATCATCGGCGTACATCGTGTAGAACGAGCGTGATTTTGATTGTCTGCCACAAATGCATGAATTGATGCAATAAAATATTACTGTCGTGCTTCCTTCTTTGTGACTGCCATAGTTCCCAGAAATTAGGGTTCAGTCAGCACGCTGCACGCTCAAAGGAATCTATTCACTACAGTTCTTTTCCCATGTGCACAGCTACCTGGCAGAGGTGAATTTTGAATGCACGACCATTGTTATCGTAAACGGCGCTTGTTCAATTCGATTACGTAGCAAAAAGCTGCCAGAAAAGCTAGCTCAAAAATTCCAAGTTTGTGTGTTTTAAGTTTTCTGTTCCTCCGAACCAATCAATTTCTGTCTTCGTCTTGGAAAACCTAGGACTTTGAGTCTTTATGTTCAATGCAAAACAAACCACCACGGAAACCGCTATCTGTAACCGAAATGTAAAAAAAATAAAATTTTATCACAACAACAATAGTAGTTTCGCTGTTATAGAAAAAGGACGACAAAGTTTTGAGGTAATCTTGATAGCAAAGTTAGAACGTCAATTATACCTCCGCCATTTAACTTTGATCTTTTTAGAAAAGTAACCAGCAAGATAGAATTAATTTTGTTTGCATTCCGCAAAATTTCCGTCAATTTCTACCAATCACTACAGAAAATGCGGGAAAATCAGAAACGACCTCATAAAGCTGGACAGAAATTTTTGCAGTGCGGGTTGCAATGTGAAATATTTTTTTGGACCGTGGAATGCCTTTGTGAGCTTTTTGTTGGATTGTAATGTTACAGGTTGATGTGAGTTTTAAGTCATACTTAAAACAAATCAGCATAGGTAATCTCTAAAAGCTGAAAATACATTTCTCCTAACTATATTTACTGCAACTACTTGTGCAATAAGTGTCAGGTATACATTAATTTTTTGGCTCAGGTTAGGCCTTTTAACACTTTCGCTGCCAGACTGTTTTTAAAGGAAATTACGCTGGGTGCCAGGCGTTTTTCGCTTTTTTTCCCCTATTTTCGCTTGTCTGTTATAACGTTTTATAACTGAAGCACAACTACTATACTTTGAAAAGTTTTTATTGAAACATCTTTTTTTCAGTAATTAGCAACTGAGTGGTAAAGTTTGAAAAAGCGCGCGTACGTATATATACGGATTTACAACAGTAAAGGTTGGAAGTTGGCAACCAAGGCTTAGAAAGTCCCGCGAACCCGTATATATACGTGATGTGGCACCCAATTGTAAAAATTCTAAAACGTATATATACGTGGTTTGGCAGCAAAAGTGTTAAAACATCTCTTCGAACTTAAGCCACTTTGCAACTCCAAAGACTCAGGAAAAACAGTTAAAAACTATAAAAATAGAATTTGTGGTAGGTTCACAAATGTTAGGATACTGAACACAGAATGAGGAAAATTTGGTGGACTAACCCTCATGCCAATCTAAAAAATCCCCAAATTGAGATTATCGTTTCCATGGCCGATTCTTTTAAACACTTTCTTCATACAAGTGTATTTTAGATTTTTTCTATTAGGGATTATATTGTTTTCTAACTAGCTTGTTCCTGTGTTAAGCAGTTAAGGTAATCCTACTAGCTTTATTTTTCTGAGACACGTTATGGTCAAGTAAATGTTTTTAGTTTGATTTCAACAGTTAGCTTAGTATTTCTCATTTAAAAATTTTAGTGTTACTAGACATTTTATAGTGTTGATTGTCAGCTCTACGTTTCAGTATAGAAAATGTTTCACAATGCCGGATCAATGCCAGGTGAGTACTTAGCTTATGTAAAGTAGGTCTTGCACCAACCAATTAAACAACCTGTACAGCATGATCCTGATAGCTTAGGCCTATGTTCTGTGTCTATAGTGAGTTTTTTTGCTCATGGTTGATTGGGGTAGCAGCTGTAGGGTTTGCTAAGGTAGTTTGGGACAAGTTAATATAGAGCAAACCATGTTTCACGTTATTTCTGCAAACACACTGTCTATGATCTTGCATGACCTTTAACAATTTCTTTGCAACTCCAACTGGGCTGGTTTCTCATAAATACACATGTAGTGATAATTGGCTCATGTAGATGCAACATAAAAATGTGTAACCAATTTAGTGATGCTTTCACCATAAAAGAAATGTAACCAATAAAGGTGATGGAGTGAGGCGATCGATTATAATTAAGATTTGGAGGATTGAATCAATTTGCTAATCAAGCCACAATGTTAATAATAAGGCAGTGGCTATTTTGTCATCAACAGCATTTTACCCTTAGAGGCTATTTTGGTGTGAGTTTTTTGTGATTGGTAAATTTTAAAACAAACTAAAGATGTGACTTTTGGTCATTTCTGTTTGGTAAATTTCAACAAACAAAATTTAAAAAATTTTGCATCCCCAGTGTCCACTTGCTCCACTCTGTACACTCCATTCCAGTTTACACTACCCTGCACATTCACATACTTGGCTTGCCCCTTCTGTGTACACTGCCATTGTTTTAGTGCTCTGCCACCAAGATTTGAACCTGCATCCATAGTATTTTGAGACCAGCACCCTATCCACTACACCACAGCATCACTGGCTAAAAAGTAGCAATTATGGCAATATTAAACACTTGTAAATGATTACGGCAAAATAGTCTCCAAGGGTAAAATGCCATTGGCAACAAAATAGCCACTTCGTAATAATAATAACAGTATTTATATTCCCCTCTATGCCTAGAATCAAAATTGACCTTGGGGTCTCAGAGTGGTAAACAAGGTGAAAAAATAACAGACTAAACTAAGCAGCAAAACCTGCACCAATCAACAGCTGCCTCAGTGTGGTTGTGCAGTCCCCAACCCCATTTGGGTTGGGCAATCTCCGACTCCCTTCGCACCAACCTTTTTTTGCAGTGCTGCCCCCTGAACAGTTGGAGAAGAACAGCACACAGGTTCTTTAAAATTGGTGACCTGTTTTCTTTCTTCTTCTGCCTTTCTCTTGCCTATCTTTGTTTCCTCATTTTTCTCCTTCTCTTGATAAGCAGCAACGTTTGTCTTAACTTTGGCCCTGTCTTTCCCTGTTAAGTGTGTGCTGGAAATGTGACCTGGCCAGGTAGGTCAGTGCAATGCTGCACCTGCTCCAAATGGGTCCATTTAAAGTGCTCACTACTCTCCTTCTCTAGATTCAGAACTCTTGGCAGCTCTCCTTCCTGGAGCTGTGTCCCTGATACTTCTGGAGATCCCACACCTACCAGCACTGTGACTTCCTTCTCCCTCAGCTTGTATACCTCCATTGTTTAACCTGGCTCCCCTTCTGCTAATGCAGCACTCCAGCCCCACCCTTGCCTACAAACCTCTTATCTTCCTTTTGCCCACTTCGTATCTTCTCCCTCTGCATGCTCCTGGCTGTTACTCTACACCTCCTGCTTCCTGTTCTCCCCCCCCCCCAGACTCACTCAAGGTTTTTCAATGGAATGCTGGGGGGAGGGGTTTCCAAGTCAAGAGCACTAAACTTCTACATACACCAAATTTAACACCCAATTATTTTGCTCATTCACACATAATGTAAAAATAAGAGCACCAAGTATTGATCTCTGCAGGATACCACACATGATACCTATTTGTTCACTATGTACAACATTGATAACACTGGTCAACAAAATTTTTAGCACTTAATATGAGATCGATTTTAGGATATATTGAGGTCGCTGAACCCAAATATGCGCTTAGTTTTTGAGATATGGAGTGTCGAAAATTTTCATGAACAATTTTTGCATACAGAAAACAAACAGCAGTATGAATATAATTCGCAGTATGATGAAGCAATTGCGGCATTGTTTTGTTGAAGTGTCTGTATTGTTGTGAAACAATAAAGTTACTTTAGCTGTTTTTATTTAGTCAATAGCCTACTGTACATTGCAAGGTAAACTATGTTGTGCGAAGGTCGGTTTATACGGATACAGGTTTAATCTATAGCCTACTTGTATGAACATAGTTTAATACGTCAGTATTGAAAAAATTGTCAAACTAATGTTTTGTAAGACTTTAGTTTTAGCAGTTTGCTGATGTCAACTACTTTTTTCTCAGGAGTTGTATTTAAGATCAAATTTAAGATAGAGCTATAACTTCAAAGCATAAGAGTTGTGTCAATGATCCAGATATATTCTGTTACATTTGTGGAGAGTATATGAAAAAAGAGCATCATTTCAATTGCGAGATTTTATGAAAAGAGCATATGATGCATACTTTGGCATGAAGCTGGGGGATCAAGACAAGCAATGGGCTCCTCACAAAGTGTGTAAAAATTGCACTGATACTCTTCACCTTTGGACTCAAGGTAAAGTAAAAGCAATGTGATTCGGAGTGCGTATGGTTTGGAGAAGTCCCAAGAACCACCATGACAATTGCTATTTTTGCATGGTGAACATGTCAGGATGGAACCGCCACAAAAAGAATTCATGATATTATCCTGACCTAGAGTCTGCAAGGCGGCCGGTGCTGCATTGCAAGGAAGTGTCCATTTCAGTTTTTTCTTCTTTGCCAAAGCTTGTTTAGAACGATGACTTGTTTGCAGAAACAGAAGAGGTAAACAGCGATGACAGTAATTACAGCAACAGTATGTCTGATACAATTGCAGAATGGCAAAGTAAGGTAAAGCCTTTTAGCTAGAGCCAGCTCAATGACCTAGTCAGAGACTTAGCTTTATCAAAAGAGGCTTCTGAGGTTTTGGCTTCTCGTCTCAGTGAACATGGCATTCTTGATTGCAAGACCAAAATAATGTTCTACCGTCACAGGGATGAAGCGCTTAGTGATTATTTTATTAAAGAAGATATCTTTGTGTTTTGAAAAAATGTCAAAGGCCTTCTTACAGCAATGGGTGTTCCCCAATACAAACCGGGTGAGTGGTGTCTGTTTATAGACAGCTCTAAACAAAGCTTAAAGTGTGTTCTGCTACACAATCCAAGTACCTATGCTGGTGTCCCTATTGGTCATTTGGTAACTTTGAAAGAGAGCTACTCGACTGTACAGATGGTCTTGCAGAAGCTGTGCTGCAACGAGCATAAGTGGGCAATATGTGTGGCCTTAAAAATGGTCAACATTTTATTAGGACAGCAAGCCGGCTATGTAAAGTGCCCGTGCTTTCTTTGTCTCTGGGACAGTAGAGCTGATGATCAACACTGGCAGAGAAAGGATTGGCCCGTACGTGAAGAGCTCGTGGTGGGAAGAACAACGTGATAAACGAGCCATTGGTGGACCATGATAGCATCCTTCTTCCACGCTTGCATATTAAGTTGGGCTTAATGAAACAATTTGTCAAGGCATTAGACAAGAATGGCAATTGCTTCAGGTATATTCGCAGCAGACTTCCTGGTACGAGTTATGAGAAACTTACAGCTGGAATCTTGGACAGACCACAAATCCGAACACTAATAAGAGATCCAGCCTTTGTTTTGCACGTGACAGTAGTTGAATCTGCAGCCTGGTGCTCATATGTTTCTGTGGTAAAAGAGTTCTTGGGAAAAACGAAGGCAGACTGTTACCAGGACATAGTGAAACAGACCCTGACAAACTTTGAAGCTCTTATGGCCAGAATGAGCATAAAAATTCATTACTTATTCAGCAACCTTAGCCGATTCCAGAAAACCTTGGTGAAGTAAGCGAAGAACAGGGTGAAAGGTTTCATCAGGCCATTAAGAATATGGAAATGAGGTACCAAGGTCGGTGGGACTGTCGCATGATGTCAGACTATTGCTGGAGCCTTATGCGAGATAGTACCCAGCAAAATTACAAGCGGAAATCATATAAACGTGCCTTTCAACAAATGGATTGACTTAACATGGACTGTTGAGGGCAAACCTTGTTTTGTTTTCGCTGACATAAAATTTTAGTGCCATTAGTTATTGAATTTTAATAGACTGTCTCTTCTGTTAAAGTTAATAGGCATCTACTGTGCATACACATTTCATAAGCGTTACCTTGAACAGTTACAGTGCCGTTCATGTCTAATGCATGGCTTGTTTGGAATGTAGCTTTTAAAGTAAAACCAACTGTATTGTTTATTCTGTCAACAATATCTACTTAAGTAGCTTATGTGCACTCAAAATTACGATCGGCTGTATCTAATGCAATCTACAGTAATCTGTAATGCAATATGCAGTTTATTGGTAAGCGCTAATGCAAAAAAAATAATTTCACTATATCTCAAAAACTAGAGCCAATTCGAAAAAACTAAGAGCAAATTTGGGTTTAACGACCTTGATATATCCTAAAATCAGTTTCACATTCAGTGACTTTTAAGAAAAAAATTTTTTGTTGACCAGTGTAACAATGGAAGAAGTCAAATAGATTAGATGTGATTTTATCCATTTTAAGGTAGCACCAGTGAAGTCAAAATAGTTTTCCAGATTATACAGTAAACAGTCATGATCAACTGTTTCAAATGCTTCTGATAGATACAACATTAAAACAGCAATAAGATTGTTTCTGGTATATTATTTGTAATACAATTATTTGCAGTTTCATGAGAATGGTTTTGTTTATTGCTGGTCTGCATTGAGCAGAGTAATTTGTTAGTAACAAGACGCTTATTTATTTGATAAAAAACAGCTTTTTCATTACATCTTGCCATAAAAAAAGAGTGTTACTGATTGGTCTATAGCAGGGGTGGCCAACCCACAGCTCAATTGGATCCTGGACTGTGGCTCTTTTGACTCATGTTTGTGCTCAGTGATTGAGCGTAGTGATGTGTAGACTGAGGGCATCATGTCAAATTCAGTGGCTGGTGGCAGGTCACCCAAGGTTAATATTGCTTTTGACAACAATCTACGAAAAAAACGGTAATCTTATTGCTGTTATGATAATGCATCAGCATTATACTGATTACTGAGTGATCTCCAAAAAAAAATAGTCAGCAACCTGTTCTCTGGCAGATCGTACGAAAGTTCAAAGTGAAAGTCATGTTACTGCTCTTTCAGTGGCGGCCTTTATAGCTATTGGCTCTTTACAGCCCAGGTCGGCCAGACCTAGTCTATCATTGTTAAAGTTTTGTATGTCAAGGTCAGCGCTCTTAATAATTGGAGTCACAGTAGCATGTTTTAATTCTTGCAGAATAGTAGCTTTCTCAAACAATCAGTTTATAGCAGGGTGAAAGGTGATTGATGTTGTCAGGACATTGTTCAAGTAATGACATAGGAGCCGGATCAAAAGGATAGTTTAAAATTTAAGTCATTATATGAGATGATAGGAAGATGCACAATGTAATTAATGCAGTCATTGCTTGGAGGAACGATTCTTTGTGTTCAGGTTTCATCTTGCTGATCTGAATGAGATTTAGATTAAGCATGTAATTTTTATTTTTTACTAAGGTATTTAAAAATTTGTTCATAAGGTTAATAACAAAATTATTAGGTGGAAGAATTTTGTGCATGCTATCTCCAGAAAGTCTTTGAATGTTAAAATAAAAGGCTTTAGGGTTATAGTTTTGACAAAATTTTACAGTTGGGAATTGTGTTCAATTCTTCATTATTTCAAAACTGAGTGGTGATGACCTCTTTGTTTTTGTATTTAGCCAAATTATATATACCGTTACTTAAACATCTTTGATAATCTCGTTCTGCTTGCCTTTTTTTTTTGTTTTCAAACTTCTCAGTTCAGAATTAAACCATTGCTGAAATGGTCAAATTTAATTGTTTTTCTTCAACAGGTGCAAGTAAGTTAAAGGAAGTTTCAATTTTGAGTTTCACATATATGTACGATTACCAAGTGTCAGTGATTCAAATCTTTCACTTTGTAAAAAATTTTTCATAATTTCTTTCAAAACATCAACAGATCGTAAAATTTTGCTCTTTACAGTGATCTTTGCAGGCTTCTGCTCACATTGAAAATTATAACTGAAAAAAATAGGGTCATGCCTCAAATTTCATGGTGTTTCTCCCGAGATGGTTGAACATTGTTTACATATTTTAGGCGAGGATCGCTGATAAGCACCAGGTCAAATATACCGTTAGCAGTATGTGTTGGTTCAGAGACGAGTTGGTTTACTTACAAGGTTATTAAACCAGTATCTTCAACTATCACAGCATGTCCCTCAACTTTGCTTAAGCTTTTTTAACTTAATCTCAAATTATTCCATTGATGGGGTAACTTGTAACGGCAGATCTGCTCAATTTAATAATCTATAATTTCGGATCCCAAAATTACTGAAGCATGCAGTGTTGCCAAGATAGTAAATAAATATGCAAATGTTCAAAAATAAGTGGTGAGATCAAACATGCAAGTACTAAAGCAGTAGATAAAGTTGAAAAGTGGTCATTTGTCTCAAGCTTCCCTAGTGACTTTGACCTATGGTACTGGATAACTAAATAAATTATACTGGTGAAATTCTGTATTTTGGCTGGCTTAACATAGCCTTCAAAGCTTAAGGTAGCAGTTGACGTTGCTGACCTAGCAATCTTTTTGCTGTATTGATAAATGACTGCACCAAAAACAATTTTACCCTATAGTCAAAGTTCACTGTGCCAGCAGTTCCAGCAACTTTGAAATGAGTCCGAACACAAAATATTTTATGCATAATCACAATGATTTTTCCACGACCTGTAGACAAAAATAAGTGTTTATATTATGATTTATGCCTGAGTCAAAGTTAATAATTGGATCTATTTCTAGATGTATGTTATAATATTTAGCATGCTTAAATCATTGCTGGTAGTGCGTTTCTGACCCACAATTACTCCAAACAGTTGAATAATGGTCATTGGCTTATAAGTATAGAGTGTTACCTAACCAGAGTCAGCACCACAATTACTTTGGCCATTCCAATCTGAGGAGAGATGTAATTGCCAGTACTGTATAACTTAACGAGGCGTTATCATCTTGAGTGGCATCCTGCCTTTATAATTTATTATGCCATTATGACCGTGATCCTAGTATTCCACATCAATGAATGGTACCGTGTGCCATAGCACATGCTACAAGCAGTATTGCTAAATCATCCTGTTTAGCGGTGTGCACAATTATATGAAAGTGATTGCTATTGATTGGCAGGCTATTTCAGTATAGGCTAACTGCTTATAGCGTATACTACAGATGTGGCTATCAACCGCTAAAATTCCGTTGTCAACTAAACAGTGAATAACTAATTATAATGACGGAATTGGAGGTTAAACAACCAAATCAAAGTAAACCATAAAACCAGTGAAGGTGGGCAGTGTGATGAGTTAGACTATCAATCTTGCAGTTGGAAATCTGTAAGTTTGATTCTCAGTTTAGCACACCACATGCTTACTACATCTCATGGTTTACAATAAAATAGCTATGGTAAATTTTTGTGACGGTATGATTTGAAATGAAGAGAACTTATGTAACTGATTGAACCCAAGACAAAGGAATATTTAAAGATTGCAAAGTGGCCCTTAACGGTCTTCCAGCAGTTTTCCGACACATGGTAGCATTTGCTTGCAACCCTTACCACATAGTTTGATGTACTAAGGCTGGAAAATGATGTTTAGGTAACCTGCTGTTGTTTACTTTTAGATTTTGGTCGTGGTAGTTTTCAAAGTGGTGGCATGGGTGGTGGGTTCGGTTCTCCTGGAGATGGAGGTGACATGCCAAAGGTACCGTCTCTATTACTATGTTGTGATCTTTTTCGTATTTTGTTTTATGGAAACAAATTGGCATGGCAACTTGTTGAACGCTTCAGTGCTGTCTTGCTACAGAACTTATAAGTGGTGAATAAGCAACATTTTTCAGGCAAGTTTTTGATGGCTACATTGCCCTACTTCAAGAGTAAGCATCATTAGTGTTGTCACAAAAAATCCCATTTCCTTTATTATGTTTTGGAAATATCAGCATGCTTTGTTTCATTACGTGTAAATTCCTGATTGCAGAAGCACTAAGCATTTGTTTTGACGTTATAAAGTACAAATCAAGATTAACTTGACGGTGTGGATAAAATATGAAGGTTTTATGTTTGTTTATGTCACCGAACCCCTTCTGAGGGATGGGAGCATGGTGGAAAACCATGGAGCCCCTGAAGCCAGGCAACTCCCCAGCGCCGGAACAGAGGTTATAGAGAGACAGAGAGTCAGTAGAGGAGCAAAGGAGATGTCAGAGGAGGAGCAAGCAAAAGAGTAAGTATGTCAGGGTCATCAAGGGGGAGGAGGTAGAAGAGATGACCCAATCAAATATGTCCTTCCTATGAGGGTTGGAAGTATCTTTTGAGTCCCAAAGGGGGTGATGGCAATTGAAGTCCACCAGAATGAAGAGATTTCTGGAGGAGGGAAGGATGGAGGGAGAAAAGGAATCGGTTCTGTTATCCATTGGAGAAGAGCAAATAGGGGAAGCATAAACATTAGGAATAAGAGCAAGGAGGAGTTGTTTGGAGAGATGTTGACCTTTACATAATCAGAGTGGGGGCCAAGTGAAGAAAGGGGGAGGGTAGAAAGTTCTGAGAAGGATAAGCCCTGCCTGATGAAAATGATGACGCTGCTGCTAGTGAGTGTGGCATCAGGAGAGAGAATGCCAGACCAGGAGTGAGTGCGATCAGATCGCAGAGCAGAGAATCCAGGGAAGATGAGTTTAGGTTAGATTTCTGGATACAAATAGGGTCAATGGGGTGAGATGAAATAAAGTGTAGAAGTTGAGTGCTCTTGGCTTGGACACTTTCAGCATTCCATTGAAAAACGTTGAGTGAGTCAGGGGGAGAACAGGAAGCAGGAGGTGTAGAGTAACAGCTAGGAGCATGAGGCAGTGGTGAGGGTGCAGAGGGAGAAGATACGAAGTGGGCAGAAGGAAGATAAGAGGTTTGAAGGCAAGGGTAGGGCTGGAGTGCTGCATTAGCAGAAGGGGAGCCAGGTTAAACAATGGAGGTATACAAGCTGAGGGAGAAGGAAGTCACAGTGCTGGTAGGTGTGGGATCTCCAGAAGTATCAGGGACACAGCTCCAGGAAGGAGAGCTGCCAAGAGTTCTGAATCTAGAGAAGGAGAGTAGTGAGCACTTTAAATGGACCCATTTGGAGCAGGTGCAGCATTGCACAGACCTACCCCGCCAGGTCACATTTCCAGCACACACTTAACAGGGAAAGACAGGGCCAAAGTTAGGATGAACATTGCTGCTTATCAAGAAAAGAAGAAGAATGAGGAGATGAAGATGGGCAAGAGAAATGCAGAAGAAGAAAGAAGACAGGTCATTGATTTCAAAGAACCTGCGTGCTGCTCTTGTGCAGTCGTTTAGGGTACAGCACTGCAAAAAAAGTTTTGTGTGAGGGGAGTGCCTGGGGTAACTGGGACCCTCAGGAAGGCCAACAGCCATTTTGACCCAACCCAAATGAGGCTGGGGACTGCACCACCACCTTGAGGCAGCTGTTGAAAGAAAGTGTTTTTTGAAAGCATGTGACTTGACAAAAAGTTATTATGTGCTCAAATATATAGCTACTTAGCATAAAATTATTCCTAAAGGGATTTAAGAGGTTATGGAAAGGGATTAGAATATGTATTGTATTTATGTAATTACTGTTTGCAGAGATCACGTACACAGAACATTGTGCCTGTCACCGCTCTTCACATTAAACAAATGGACTATAGTGGATCAGAGTTTACACTTGGAGGAGTCGAAGTGAATCAAGTTTCAATCATTGCAACGATAATAGGGGTGGAAAGGAGTCAAACCTGCACTACTTATAAAGTTGATGACACTACCGGCAATGTAGTTGTCAAATATTGGTAAATATATGAGGTGTGATCGAAAAATAATGGGTCTTTTATTACAAAAATTTTATTTCAACATTTTTATGTAAATTATGGATTGTACCGTAAAAATGGGGTGACTTTGGACAAAAACTGTAAATTTTTTGTTATGTACTGTAAACTAATTTTTAAGATACGAGGTCTGTTCAAAAAGTATCCTACTTTTTTGTATAAAGCACACAACACAACGAATTTTGCAAGTTTTATTCAATCTCCTTCAAAGTATTCCCCTTGGCAGTACACACACTTTTCCCAGCGCTTCTGCCACTTCTTAAAACATCTCTTAAACTCCTCCTCTGGAATGCTTCCAAGCTCTTCCATTGATTTTTTCATAATGTCTTCTCTTGATTGAAATTGCCTCCCTTTCAAAATTGTTTTTAGCTTGGGGAACAGCCAGAAGTCACACGGTGCCAAGTCGGGAGAGTAAGGAGCCTGTCTAACAAGTGGCATGCTGTTTTTGGCTAGAAAAGCATGGATCACATGTGCAGAATGAGCGGGGGCATTGTCATGGTGAAGCTGAAAATTCTTTCCTGCCCACATGTTGGGCCGCTTTCTTCGCACAGCTTCACGAAGGCAACGTAGAACCTGCAGGTAGTACTCCTTGTTAATTGTCTGGCCTTCTGGTGCGTATTTGTGATGCATGATGCCACGGGAATCAAAAAAACAGGTCAGCATCACTTTCACATTGCTGCAAACTTGCCGAGCTTTTTTTGGCTGTGGTAATTCCGGATGCTTCCATTGTGAGGATTGAAACTTGGTTTCTGGGTCGTAACCATAAACCCAGGTCTCATCACCAGTGATGATGGTCTTAATAAATTCTGGGTCATGATTTGCAAGATCGAGCATGTCCTCAGAAATTTCCTTCTGTTGCTCCGTCAGCAGCTTTGGGACAAATTTAGCAGACACTCTCTGCAGGTTCAAATCCTCAGTTAGGATGGAATGAACTGAGCCGGTGCTTATTCCCACTTCTGCAACAATTTCTTGTACCGTTAAGCGACGATCCTCCAGCACTTTTTCGCAAGCTTGATCCATCACCTCCTCCTTTCGGCTTGTGGATGGTCTTCCCGAGCAGGGATCACTCTCCACTGATGCACGGCCATCTTTAAAGCATTTAAACCATTGCTTTATCTGAGTTGGGCTTAAGGCCTCATTCCCAAAAGCTTGTTGAATCTTTCAAAATGTTTCAACTTGAGTATCATGAAGTTTTTGACAAAACTTGATGCAATACCTCTGTTCGATGCGTTCTGTCATTGAAATGAAATTTGCTGAAAAATCAAAAAATCGACGAACACGTGTCACCCGCCTGCACTAAATGCTTTACAGAGAAAGAAATGAATGATGAATCGGCTCGAAACGCTTCACAATTATGCATGAATGCGTGTGTGTGTTGCCACGCTTTGCACAGGCAATTCACTCATACCTTGTTGGCAAAAGAGAAAAAGGTTGGATACTTTTTGAACAGACCTCATGTTTGCTTCACAACTATAAGAGTTGATGCCAATTATAGTTGGGTCTTGGGAGTCATAGGTGAATGAAATTTGTTTTAAGTTAGTCTTGAATTTATCTTTGAGGATAAACCAACCTCTTCCTTGGGTAGGAGATATAGCGCAATCAGCAATACATGTTCATGCTGTCAACCTGATTAAATTGAGCTAGGGGAAAAGTGGCAGCCCATTTCGAACCAGTCATGAATGCAAATTGTTGTAATTACATTCTTCAGTGTCATCATGCCATATGTAAAGAAACTTAGTGCTAAAAAACCTATTTGGAATCAACGTGTTGTCACAACTGCACTAAATAATACAGTACAGTTGCAGGGTTGCCAGGTTTTTTTTGTAGCCGATTACCAAATTTTCAGCAGTTGGATGCCAAAATAATGACTGGGATACCAAATTTCTGTGGTTTCTTTTAGCCATGCAGAACAAATTGAGCATTACTGTTAATTCATTTTACCCTTAAAAACCTGAAAAAGAAAGCACATGGTTACCTAATTTTGGTCATAAAAACATAAACAACAACCATAACAACACATCTCACACCAGAAATTGCTTAAAATGAGAAATCAACAAATCATAACTTACAAGACGAAAAAACAAAGCACAGTCAAAAGCAAAGCCATACTGCCAGAAATAAAGCAAATCAAGCACGATGCACGGCTGGTACAGGTACCATAATCAGTAAAGCCAAAGCAGTCAGTGCCCAATCATCTGAAAAACACAAAACGGACACCCACGAGGATCCTTGTTTAAAAACAAATTCAAAACATTAATTTTTAAATAAAAAGTTGCTGTTTACCGAGGATACCAAATCTCTAGTTGGATACCAAATCTGCTTGCAGCGGATACCAAATTTTTGCAGGATACCAAATAAGAAAAGTGGATACCAAACAAGCAGTTTGGATACCAAATTCGGGTCTATTTGGTATCCTAGGATGCCACCTGGCAGCCCTGTACAGTTGTAGTACTGAGGGCTTGCACTAAACACAACATTTCATTTGTGTGTCTGCCCCCTAGCAATGCTCATCTATGTCAACTACTGGATGTGTTATTTTATGGACCTGTGAAGAAACAATGGCGGCACATACAACTTGAATAGAAGAAGTCACAATTATCCAAAATCAAAGTAGCACACTTTCTAAAGATCATTTTCCCAGGCTATTAGTTTATCAGTAGCTCAAAAACCTTAGTGAAAAACTGAATGAAAATTTGATCCGTGGTTTTAAAAAGAGTGAAATCATTACTGTTTCTGCTGAATCCATTAAAAGCAGATTGCCAGTTGTTGCACGTGACTCATTAACCAATGATTATGGGATTAGCAGTGTATCGGACACAGTTTCATCAGCTGTCTCAGACATGTTGCAAACAGTGAGATATAAAGAAAGCAAGTGGGCAACCAACCATCTAGAAAAAGCAGGCAAAAGCTTCATGTATGAAGACATCACTAGAGAATGACAATTGGTTATAATGATCCACAATGTTTAGCAAGAGTTGAGATAAGTAAAAGCAGTGAAGATGATGAAAATTGTTCTCCTAATGACTATGCTGAAGAAAATGAACGGCAAACTTTATTGGACAGAGAGTCAGAATTGATACCTAACTAAACAAAGGCGGCTGGATTTTAGTGAAGTTTTAAACAAAGAAGGCCATGGTTTGCTGTGCAGTTAATATTGTTTCCATATTAGATGAAGATGAAGGGGGTGGGGACTATACCGTGAATTTTTTGCGCAAGAATGTCAGCGGTGAAAAAACGTTTTACTGGCCTAAACAGAGTGGTACTTCTGCTGCCCACATTGAACCAATGGCAATGTTTTTACCCGTGCCTGTGTCCGTTATTGATGGCAACGGAGTGGAGTTACAATTTCACACAAATGTCCTTGACTGTGAAAGCAGAATTCAATAATGTGTGTATTGCGTTTCTTGCTGTTCATTTTGAACATAAATACCAAGTTTCTTTGAAAAATCCCATTTGTGCTGTTAATAAAAATAAAAAAACTTGGATCGTCTTCAGTTGAGGTGAAAGTGTTTCAAAATCACAGTGCTGTCCGCTGTCACCTCTTTGTTAGTTGCACCTGGCGCACTACACCATGTAAAAGAGTAATTTTATGTAGCATTTCTAACTCCAAAGTAACACTGATTAATGGGGTGACTTTGGACAGCTGTAAATCAAAAAAAAAAATTTTGGAGTAAAATCTGTGGTTAATGCTTACTGCCAAGTAACTTGTTTGAAGACTCATCTTTGAAATATGTTTGCCTTGTCACTGCTAATGGTTTTACAATTATTGTGAAGTATGTTTCTAATCGGTCCAAAGTCACCCCGAACTGCAGTACCCCTCTGAGTCAGTACATCTGCATTTAATCATGCTTTCCTCTAAAGCTCTCAGCTGTTTCAGGCTTCTCAGCTGCCATGCCACTGAGGCCATGTTTTTTGCGACAATTGCAAATTGCAAAAGGTTTACAATCTTGAACCTGAGAAAGAACGAAAAGTTGCACATTGCTTGATCAGGGTAATACACAGAGTAGTTAAAAGGAGTAAATGTTTTATTTGACCTAAGATGACCTCGAAGAAATAAGTGGAAGAGGAGACAGGAAAGATTGGTTTAAAGAAGGAACATGCCTAGAATCGACCATAGTAGAAAGATGGAGTGCAAACAATTGCTGAAAGGGTCGGTTGAATCCGGCCATCTCTGCTAAAATGACAATACCTGATAAAAACTGAAATGCTACCACTACAAGACATGTCATGCAATAATTTCTTCATGCATAGGAGTATTGTTTTTAGACACACACTTTCTGCATTCCCACATCATGCAGCTAGAGATTTGCACTGATTCTTCTTTCAGCCCACATTTTTTTCATTCCCACAACATGCAGCAAAATATTTGCACCAATTCCTGCTTCGGCCAACACTTTCTTCATTCCCACATCATGCAGCTAGAGATTTGTACCGATTCCTGCTTCAGCCAACACTTTCTTCATTCCCACATCATGCAGCCAGAGACTTGCATCGATTCCTGCTTCAGCCAATACTTTCTTCATTTCCACATCATACAGCGAGAGATTTGCACCGATTTTTGCTTCGGCCAATACTTTTTTCATTCCCACGTCATGTAGCAAGAGATTTGCGTCAATTTTGCTTTGGCCAAGCTCATCCATTGTTGTTAGCAATGTCAATTTGTCGTTTTTCAGCATCCTGCTGTTTAATTCTGACAATGGTCCGTGTAAGCTTTCTTGACGGTGATCATCCTCCTTTTTCTTATAACCACTTTTGAAGCGCTTGTGCCATTTGAAGACTTGTGTCCATGGCACCATATCTTCATCATAAGCCTCTTAAGAGCCTTGAAACACTCAGTTTTACTAGAAACTTAAATTGATATGTTGCTCCATGCTACCTGCAACACTTGGTGCAATCAAGAGCCTGACTAACTAATGCAGTGTGAGCATTAAGTCTTGACCTGATTATAAAGTTTTATTGCATTTAGGGTGAGCAAGGTTGAACAGTAGTTTTTGGCTCACTAATAGTAGGCTACATACAAGAAGTTTTTATTAACATGCATTTTTTGGTATTCAAGAAATGTTATGAACTCGCTGTAATTGCACATCGAAAGTGATCATGATATGAACATGGCATCAATGAAAGAAAAAGCACAATGGGATTTGTAGTTTCACAAAACAACACCGGCTGTTACTGTTCAATGCAACTTTAGAAAAGAATTTCAGCAAACCCTTGGTTGTAAAATGAATCAAAAACTGATGTGACGAATTTGATAAAGACACAGGTAGCGTTGGTGACCGTAAAAGAAGGGGCAGACCACGTTCAGGTGATGACACTATTGCTGCCGTGCGTACCGCATTTCAACGGAGCTGCCGCACATTAACTCTCATAGCTTTAAGAGAATTAGGAGTGCCACATAGTACTGTTAAAGACTTTTTGTCATGTACTTGTAGTATGCAAAAAACTGTGATTCTACTTTGTTCATCGAAAGTGCAATAGAACTATAATCAGGTCAAGGCCCTGTACATCAGTGTTTCTCAAACTTTTTCTATTCGCGTACCACCTATTCGTTTTTTACTACACCGCGTACCAAATGACTCAAGATTGCCTTTTTTTTGCTCAAATCTAGCACTATTTATTTTACCATAACACCAACAAATAACAAACAATACAATTTAATGGGATAGATGCAACTATTTCTTCTGCACAAGCTGATCGATTCGGGGCGCGACCTTATTCACAGCGCATCTGAAATCATGTTTAGGCTCGGTTATACGATTTCGGCTCTTGGATTTAATGGCCATTAAGGCTGAGAACCCTTGCTCACATTCCCATGTAGAGGGGAAAATCAGTAACTGTCGAACAGCATTTCGGGCCAACGTTGGGTAAGTAGAACCCATGATTAGCCAGAAATCTATGAGAGAGCATTCGTTCAGCTTTGATTTTGCTGTATCGTCAACTTGAATATCAATGATCTCTTCCTGTTCTCCTGTTCCCACGGGTAGAAGAGCTGGGTCGCTGCAGAATGGATTGACTGCATAAGTGCAACTTACAAAATCTGGAAAGTAATACAACAATTCCATTCGGAGCAGCTTGAGATGATCATGAATTTCTTGGGATAATTGATCATTGGGCTCCACTGAAAGTGTGGTAAGGAGTTGGAACATTCCAAACTGTTTGCTCTCTACATTTTTGGTCCAGAAATCTAGCTTCCGAGTGAATGCTTCCAGCTTTGAAATAAAAGCTGCAATATTGCTGTTTGATTTTTGAAACGAAAGATTTATAATGTTGAGAGCCTGGAAAATATCAGACAAGTAGGCCATCCGTGAGATAAGGTCATCGTTCTCAAAATAATCTTTAAAGTCGTGATTTTTCTCTTTGAAAAATGTCAACAATTCATGCCTAAGTTCAAAGACCCTCCGGGTCATATTCCCGCGGGACAGCCAGCGAACCTCCGTGTGGAAAAGGAGACATTTTTGAGTAGAACTAACGTCTTCACAGAGTCTTGCAAAAAGTCGAGAATTCAGAGCTGAGGTTTTTATAAAATTCACAATTTTGATGATTTTGTTCAAGCGCGACATTAACTCAGCAGGGAGCACTTTGGTATAAAGTGCAAATCTGTGAATAAAACAGTGGACGAAGGTCGCGTTTGCTGCAACATCTTTTACATATGTTTGAAATCTAAATTTTCGCCCAAGCATGACTGGAGCACCATCTGTCGTGCATCCAACTAACTTACTCCAATCTAGCTCATTCTCTTTAAAAAATCCGCCAAAACATTGAACACATCTTTCCCTTTTGTTGAAGCAGCCAGCTCCTGATTCAACATCAGCTCTGTTTTCACTGTGTAATTTTGAATAAAGCGGACATAAACGAGCAATTGGCTATATTTCGCGACATCTGTCGACTCATCGAGTTGAATGGCAAACCCGAACTTTGAGTCTTTTACTCCAACCATTACTTGATCAGCAATATCACCCGACATTTCTTGAATACGGCGTTTTACAGTGTCTTTGGAAAGGGACACATTATCCAATTTAGCTGCTACCTCGTCTCCAATGAGGTTCCTAACTAGTGTCTTTGCTGCTGGCAAAACGAGGGACTCAGCGATTGTGTGGGATTTCATGTTTTGGTCTACAAGAAGAGAGACTTCATATGATGCTTTTACTACTCCTATCTTCGTTTGGTGAAACTGGTCTAGGTGCTGTCTTTTTGCGTTCTCCCCCAGCCGCTCAAAATAACTTTGATCTTTGTCCTTTTTTTCTGCATGGTTTGATTCAAGGTGCCATTTTAACAAGCTGGGCTTTATGGCTGCATTAGAAAGGGTTTTCATAGAAACCACACACTGTGGCAAACATTCTCCTCTATGCTCGATAGTAATGAAACCATACTTAATGTATTCTGGATTGTACTTTCGTTTCGACACGGCAAAAACTTTTCTTGCTAACTTACTGATAAATAAATTTTATGCAACTGCGACGTAATAGTATCAATGTTTAATTGCTGCCAATTAACTAAAACAAAATGCACATCTTAAACTTTAATTTAAATTAAAGTGCGTTTGTTTTATTGCAACGTCCCACTCTTAATTGTGTCGCAATAACGTAAAACAAACGTATTTTAACCAATATTGGACGTCCTTCCTGACTGCTAGAAGGGAAGGCATATTGCCTTCTGCTAGAAGGGCTAGAAGACTGTTGCTAAAAGGCTGATAAACTGCTAGAAGACTGCTAGAATGGATTGCATATCGCCTTCTAAACGTACTTTAATTTAATCTAATTCCTAGTCTAGACGGGTCTTTAGTTTTGCTATTGTCACATCATGGTCATCAAATAACATGGTCACGTGAAGGCAGACTATAATAATCACTGATGAATATCTTCACGTACCACTAAAAAAGCTCTCGCGTACCACTAGTGGTACGCGTACCACAGTTTGAGAACCACTGCTGTACATCTTAGCAAGGGTTACCAACGCCATCTTACACAAAAGCCTAAAATAAAAAGCGGAATGCTCTAACTTCAAAATATTGCTTAGAAGTTCCAAGGCACAGTGAAGGAAGCGGCTTGCTTAGCCTGGAGCATGGCTGATGCAGTCCCGTTACTTTGTCTCATTTGATTCAACTTACAGTCTGTTTATAAGCTCAATTGGCGTAGTGCTGCCTCTAATAGGTACTGTGTTGGCTTCACTCTTTTAGGTTAATTCTCGTATAAAAATTAATTAAAATGCATTTTTAATTTTCTTTAGCGCATCTTGAGGAGGTGCTGCTTAGATCATGACGCGTCAAGATTGTTGTAGATATTGGGATCACTTTTGCTTCCAATAAGCAATATAGTGTCGGTTTGCATTATTATTGTTACCGTTGCCTGGCCACCATTAGCCATTTGCTTGTATCTTGTTTCGTTTAAAGCAACTGTGGTAGCATGTAGTAATTTACTAAACAAATTGACTTTGCATTTAATATAAATAATTAATAATATTACTCTTGACGTAATTGTTCAAAAATTGTCGCGTTATTTGAGCTGTCTTTGGCTTTGAAGAATTATCTTTTTTTTCATAAAAACATTAATTTCTTTTTGCTGTAGATGCTGCTAATGCACAGTAAGAGAAACAAATAGGCAAACCCATTAGTGGCTTCACATGGTTTGCAAAACTTTTGCTTTGTAGGAAAAATGAAGAGAGTGAGGATGATCCAATGAGGCACACTGCAGGTCAAAAAATTTTTGAAGAAGGCTCGCTTGTAAGAGTGACCGGTCAAGTCAGAAGTTTTCAAGTACGTGAATTAGTTTACCTGTTCTATTTCCGTACTAAAGAAATTACTGCAACTAATAGCGAAACAAGAAATTCAATTGAGCAAGGGAATAATCATTTTAAGTGCTTTTTGAGCATTTTTTTTCATCCCATGATAATTTTACAACATTTTCATTTTCCAATTTGATGTAAGGTACTTTTTCGGCTCTACAACGAGTAGTGAAAGTATTAGTTTTTTTACCGGAACTATCACCTATACTTTCCGCAGTACAATCACAGCATATCAAACGTTTAACAAAAACATTTTTAAATTAAACAAGAATAAACACAAAATCATTCATTAAAATGCTTTCCGCGAAAGTTTAAAGTGGGCTGATTGTCGTTTTTCGAATTATGATAAGCCCTGCGCTAGTTGAGTTAAGTGTTCTTTTTCCTTTTCCGAGCCATATCTTCAAGCATTGTCTGGATCCCATCTTTTACATAGAGGCCCAGCAATGCTGATAAAGATCAAACTGGTGTCAATTTTTGTTATCAATTATGATATTGTCAGAGGTTGTTGAGAGGCTGATCCGAGCTCAGAACCAAAGTTTGGAGGCTATTGTTGGGCGCTGTTTGCGCCCTTTCTACTGAAAAGGATGATAACTTTCAAATTTGGGGATAACCTTCCGAAAATTGCTATTTTTTTGCTTTTCGCGTTGAAGACTTTTTGTTTTGGAGATCAACTTTTCGAAAGCGATTGATATTGCCATCATGGTGTGGTTTTTCTAAATGTATTGGCAATGATGGTACTTTTGCCCGTTCTTACGTGGGAACCTTTTGTCATTTCCTTTTTTTTAGATCAACTTAGTGAAATCGAATTTTGTGTTTTTTGATTTAGAGAGGTATACATAAGCAAATCTCCGAGCCACCTAAAAATTTCTGGGCCAGGGTCCGTTGGTATCCTCTGGACGGTCCTGCAAAGCCACTGGATAATGTTTACAGCACAACCCTCACAGACAATTAGCATTACTTGCTGATAGAGTGTCAACTGATAGATTTTTTTTACCTCGCTGAAAACGTCAGTCATTAGTGTACAATTTTTTTCAAAATTAGTTATATACGATTTGGAAAGCAATCCTTGAAATCGAGCTTTTTTGTACTGTTTCTATAGTTTAATCACTTGAAGTGTGATAAAAATGTCGGTTATTTAACACTGCAAAAGAATACCAAACTACTGGCACTGCTCTACCAGATGAAGTCACCTAGCAAATAATAAAAAAAAAACAAAGAAAGAAAAAGAAAGTCGGTTTTACGTCATTTTTCCCGTGATCCACAGGCTCAGACGTGCTGATTCAATGTGTGTCTACCACTACTCACTCGCTTTCAAACATATAAAAATCATTGGTACATTCGCTGAGTTGCTGCATGTTCTTTGATGACTGGCTATATGAAGAATCACTTATAAATTTTTGAAGAAATTACTGGAAATTATTTGTGCCACTTGTATCCTAACATCTAGTGCCTAACTATCAGCAAGCTTGTATCTGCGATGGAGAGAGTGCCACAATAATATACGTTGGGATTCACCCTTGCGCCGTTACTTGTTTATCAATCAATCAATTTTATTTTATTTTTGTCCAAATCAGCATACATAGAAATAAATTACACAGCAGTGGACAAAAAAAGGAGACGATGGCAAAACGATATACGTTAATACAAGCACATGAATAGAATTTAGATTAAATGTGAAGATAATGGCATGGTCATCGCACCTGTAAGATACTAGGTAAAATAAAAAACACACACGAAGAAAAGCATATACAGTATGTACAAAGTGTCGCTAGAGACAGTAAAAATTAAAAACTGTCAAGTTGTAACCCTAACAGGGGAGGCTATCAGGTGCTACACCTTGCCCAAGGATGACCTGGGAGCAACGACAGCTATGAGACAGCTCCTTTACGTCTCAAGGCACATAAACCCTGTCGCCGGTTGTAGTTTTAAGTCATTCACCTAGGACTAATATTTGCAAATAAAAAATAACTCTTGCTTTGCAACGGAAACCGTTACCCCGTGCCGGCAAGCATTCTTATACGGGGACGGCGTTTTGGCATACGTTCATCACTGTCGGCAATTGACAGCCTCGAAAGCGGGTCTGAACACGTATCCTTGTACAGTACAGGCTTTACTTACCTTGAACATAAAGCGACTAGTGATAACGATTGATCGAATTCCATGTTTTATTTACTTTTATTCTGGGTTAAAATTAATTCCATCGTTTGTACCTTTAGAAAAACGTCAGCGTCAACGCGATGCACATCTGTGAGATTGAAGATGCGAACGAAATAACAGTGCATATGCTTGAATGTATTAGGTATAAACTCATGAATGAAAAAGAGAAAGCCAACCCTGCCGAGGTAAGATGTTTGTGCAATCTGATAATGCCACTTTCGAACAAAATATTTTTATAGCATTGGGTTAATTCTTATTGAATTATTTTCGTTTTTGTTTGCAATAACCAATTATTAAAGCATGCCAGGCTTCAGTTTAGGCAAATACTTTATCAAGCTGGAGGTGGGCATTAGAAAACCGTTTTTGGGTACCATCATACTCAATAAGACGCCTGTGTTTCTCTGGAGGGCTGGTAGAACGAAACTTTTTTTATAATGCAATCTGTGGTTTGATGTGCTATATCTACCTTCCATGCTACTAAGGTGGTGGTTCCCCATTTCATCATTGTTGTTGTATTGAAGCAGCTGACATGGGTTTGTAAACGATGTCTCGCCGTTTTATTGGCGTTTTCGCGTCATGTCTTTAGCTACTCTCGTTCTACGATTTCTTTTCCAGGCCCGGTTTCGTGAACTTTCATTTAGTCGATCCACACGTTCAAAGAAGCCATGGGCTTTTTTGAGATGTGGGTCGGCAAAAGAACATTAGGCTGTTGATATTAGCGCCCATATGTCTAAATAGCATTTAAAAGCTTAAGTTTTTTCATTTTTGCAATGATGACATCTAACCGCTAATTTACTTAATAATGTTTTTAAATAACGTGTTTTTATCAATATGCTTGGTTAAACAGCTAAATACTGCGAGATATACAGGGTGGCCCAAAAGTAGGTATACAGTTATTAAACTATTTCTTATGTGCTTTGAAGTTACCAGCAGTGCACTTTATGTGGCCCAAAAGTAGGCATACAGTTAATGGAGAGAACTATGTGGAAATTCTTTGTGAAGTGGTAGTGCCACAACTTCAAACTAAACCTAACTTTGATGAACTCTTCTTTCAGCAAGATGGAACTTCTCCACATTATGCGTTAAGAGTAAGAGATTACCTTAACAAAGTCTTTACACAACGTTGGTTCGGAAGAACAGGTAGCATTGAATGGCCACCATGCTCACCTGACCTGACACCAATGGATTTCTTTTTTTGGGGTGTTGTAAAGAACAAAGAGTATGTAAAGAACAAGGAGAAGAATCCCAAAACAGTAAATGAATTAAAAGATTGCATTTATGACGCATTCAGAGAAATTGATGCAAATTGAAATTTGTGCTGCACGGTATGTCAGAGTGTTTTGAACAGATGTAAAGAAGGACATTTTGAGCACTAAAAAGATTAAACAGTTTCCATTTAAGATATAACTATCATTCTAGAGGTTTAAAAGTGCCTACATAAGAACTACAAATCTACTTTTGGACCCAAACCCTACTTTTAATAACTGTATACCTACTTTTGGGCCACCCTGTATAGTGATTTTTACCTTGTTTCAGCAGCTAAATTTAGCTGACAAAGCGGGCCAAAAATTTGTTGCTTTCGGGCTAGTGAATCTGCTTATTAGGATTCCTCTCCGAGATGGGGCCAATTTACCACAGCATTACCTCTAACTTTTATGAGAACCCTGGCTCTTGGAAATGATGCGAGCATTACCTCTAACTTTTATGAGAACCCTGGCTCTTGGAAATGATGCGAGCATTACCTCTAACTTTTATGAGAACCCTGGCTCTTGGAAATGATGCGAAGGGTCAGCTACCAAGTCAAATTGAACTCTGTGTCGTTGTCTCTCGTAGATAAATTTATATGGAAACACTGTTTCAGCGTATGAATTCATCTTCTGTTGGCGGCTTTAATGCGCCCGCTAGCGGCGGAGCTAATTTTAACCAGCCTAGCGTAATGAATATGGGAATGGATTCAACACAAGCTCAGGTAAAACTAATTCTCCGTCAGGTTCGGTTCGTATGTGAGTACTCCAGTGTGTGCTGGATTACTCAACAAGCGTACGCTTTGGTACTATACAAACATTTGTATTCTGTAAGCATAATCTGTGGTACATTACAAGCGTATGTTGTAGTACTGGAGTACGCTGGCGTACTACACAAGTGTATGTTGTAATACACTACAAACGTACGCTGGAGTATTTCCACAAGTGTTCGCTGACTGGAGTTTAAGTCTTAACTTTACCAATCACGTGTTGCTTAGCATTGCCACCCAGTTGGAAAAATATACAAAGTCATTATTTCCTCAGAGTGCGAAAAATGAGAATTGCATCCGTATCAGAACGCATGGTGATCCATGCTTTTGTTTTGAGACTTGTTTTTCAATGAACGGTGCGTTCAATCTTGTTTGTAATCTTGGACAACTTGCAGCTTGCGACATCAACAACTCCTGGTCCAGGCTGTGGGTAGTTCAGCTCCATGGTCTCCTATTATGTCCTCTTTCGAGAGATCTGGCAACAACTCGTAATTTATTGTTTGTTGTAACCGTTGCGTTGATGGCACTCGTGGCAAAAAGAGTTCTTTGTACCTCACGCAGGTCAAGCCTTCATTTCTCTATTGAGTATCTTTATATACAGCATATGGTGTAAGTGCTGGGGAGTTGCCTTATTTTTGACCTCCATGGTCCCCCATCGTAGTCCATTCTGAGAAAACAGATGAGTAGTTATAATAACTTTTGTGCTTTGCAGATCTGGAAATTAATTGAATCTTGCCAAGACCAAATCGGCATGAGTGTCAATGAAATTAAAAGCTCCCTTAAGAATTTGAATCTATCGCAAATCATGTTAGTTTGTGGTAAACTGTTGTAGATAAATTTGACTGGAAAAAGAGGCGTTGGGACTATTTGCCTCATTTTCCAGCCTAATTCCCAAAAATATCTGAGTGTGATGAGAATTAACTTTTATATTTTTCTTTTTGCCCTGGTCTTCCAAGTGTTTTTTAATTCATGTCGGAAAGATGAACGAGTGGGTTGGGCCCCTGTTTGCGGTGAAAATGTCGTGCGTTTGAATCTCACGACGGCTGCCTTATTGCGCAATTGAGCAAGGTACTTTACGACACTTCCTTTACTTTTTTTAGTAGTTGCGACAAAAATACATTGCTAGTATAGTCGACAAATAAAATAGTATTTCCGTAACGGGAGAATAAAGATGAGTGACAAAGAAGTCCAGCATTTGATGGTAATCATCGTTCATATACAGTTGATACCCTGGAAATTGTTTGGTAACACGGCCGAAAGAATCGGAGCTTTATTTGTGCGCCGACCATCGGCAAAATATCGTGGGTTCGAATTACACTGTATTTTTATGTTTGCTTTTGTCCTACGGTCACGCGAAAGCTTTGCTGTTATACCGAGAATGTTTTGTGTTCGGACCTGCTTCGGAACACTGCTGGCACAGTGCATTTCTATCACTAGCACTGCCACCAAGGTGAAAAAATTTCCGTGAAGTACCATCGAGGGGCTTGAACTCACGATCATGGTCGAGGTGAACGGCTCTCCATCCCACTCACCAGCATTGCCGGCCAACGTCGGTGTGGTCGCGCTGCGACTTCACGGAATCTGCAATGATTTCTCTGCTTGGCCGGTTGTATCAGGCCGAAGATTTATCGAAACGGGTGTCAAACAGTGAGCGTTAGTTTCGAAGCAGATGTGGGCAGCTGTCTAATGTCAACGCCACTGTTGTTATATCACGAGTCTGGAGGATATAATACAGACCTGCGAATTGATGAAATAACTTAATATTTAGAAAAGCGTTGGACTTCCTCAGTAACGAAGGCCACATTTATTCTACTATTGATGAAGAGCACTTCCGTTCAACCAGTTGAGCTCGAACTATCAACCGGCTCTGGTTATGCTACTAAGTGCGATTTAGCAGCTATTTTTTCCTTTTGTCTTCATTCTTACATTTGGAGTGGCTTTCACTCAGCTTTTATACTGCCTTACGTATTGCAGCTTTATCACAAAAAAAGAACAATTCAAATGGTCGGAAAGAAAACGAACATGACTGGCGATATTTCAGTGATCAGTTTTCGACGTTTCGTATGCAACCACTTGCATCATCAGAAAATTTATCATTGCTGTGACCTGCAGCCAGGCAGTTAGCCAGTAAGCAAGCTTGGGGAGGGAACATTGTATCCTTATACTTTATACAAGGGGATTTAGAGGGTTGAAGTCGTTTACCTCGACTGGTCAGCTCATCGGCCGTGTCAATACTGAAAAGCAATAGATGGCCGAGGACCCTTTGCAGTCTGAGAATAAAGGGTGATTTCGTGGAAAGTCCCTGTCGTATGTGTCTCAGTGTAATGAAGATGGAGCAGAGAAAAAGACACTGCACGAGGCTGTTGTTACTGCCAAGCCCGGCAAAGAGCTTGCAGAGGGCTTCAGCAGATGAATCATGATTATTAGAGCTGTTACAAATTCAAAATTCGGGCGAGTCCAAGGCATAGCTCATTGGCTACGCCATTGCCTTCCGTAGAATTAAAGTTACAAGTCAAAAGCACTTTTTCTGGTGATGCGATTAGATATTGCGAAACGTCAAAAAGAATTTCTGAAATGCACGTCGTGTATTTTTGAGAATACATCATAAATTCTGCCACTTTTTCATGAAAATAACGTCCAACATTCATTCAAGCTTACGCTAAATGCTCCAGCG
Organism: Trididemnum clinides; assembly: GCA_963675345.1. Taxonomy (NCBI): domain Eukaryota; kingdom Metazoa; phylum Chordata; class Ascidiacea; order Aplousobranchia; family Didemnidae; genus Trididemnum; species Trididemnum clinides. The sequence continues at coordinate 22,859,557 of OY776306.1, forward strand.
TAAGCGTGCAGGTGAAACAGGTCTATGCGCCCACTGCCAAAGGTGCTACAGCATGACAAAAGCAAGCTTTGAGGCGTCTTGAATGTTCCACAAACGGCAAACAGTTTCACTTCTTGAAAGTGCTTTTCAACTTGACCAACGTAATTAAAGTTGCGCAGCTTGGAAGCAGTGTGTTGTAGAATCAATTAGACTATGGTGTAGCTTAGTGGGTGGGAGCAGATCTAGGGCCGTTGCCGGGGAACTTCCTAACCATTTCCAAGACTACCCTTGATTCGCAGGACATAAATAGTAGCATCGTCTTGTCTGTAGTCGTCTAAGCAACGCAATGTTGCGGTGTAGGCCGTAGCTACACTGAGGCAAAGGAAGACACTTGCCTCATTTAATTTTCTGGAATTCTCACAAGGAAACGATTATGAAGAGATTCAATGAAATCTAATGTCAGTGCGTGTCATGACGTAGGTTAGATTTGTGTTTAATTTCCCTAATCCGAAGTAATGATGGCAACCCTCTCCCCTACCATAAATACGCCTAATGGTTAAAACCCATCATCAACAGAATGTAGTGCTTGCCTGGGTCAAAAGCTCTACTCTGGCTGCGGCGTAAATAATGGTTGAATCGTTGTTGTTGGTTACCCGACCCCTTCCGAGGGATGGAGCCCCAGAGATCGTAGAGAGACAAGAGTGAGCGGCGCAAAGAGTCCTTAGCTGGACAGTGCAGAATGAGATGAGAAGTGTCCGCAGGCGCTGCAGGAAGGATTCTCGATTCTGCCAATCCTAGAGAGAGAAGGCTGTGTCCATTGCAGCGAAGACGATAGAGGCCACAGCGAGCATGACGAGGGAGCACAAGTTACTTGGTGGAAATTGAGGGAACCTATGTGTCAAAGAATTTTTATGAGACAGTACGCCTTCAGTCCGAGAAAATGCGAGAGATAAGAAGAGAGAGACTACAAGGGATTGCGGAGGGCGCAAGTAGCGCTCCTTGTCCAGTCAGACGCGTCGTTCTCTGGGAAAAACTAGTGTCCGGGGACCCATTGTAGTCTGATAGAACAGGAGGAAAGAGAAGACAGTTCCTGCCAGAAGGTTCTGGTTGAATCGTCGTCTCATTAGACTGCACACCTGGATTGAATTCCCTCGTAGAATCGCACCGAACACTTTAAAAACGTAATGAGTAGCTTAATAGGCCTACTCTCACGAAAAGAATGGTGAGGAAAAGCTGGAGAGTTTGCTTGTTGTGGCTTTGGATCAGGCACTTTGCAGAATTGTTCCGCTTTTTTGCGGCAGGTAGTTGTTTGGTTCGAGCAGGGCTTCATGGTCTTCCGCCATGCCTAGACTTACCATAATTTTGCAATGAAAAACCGGGACGCTACGGAACGACAGGCCATTTCAATTTTCTTTTGAACAAAACCGGGACGCTGGAAGTTCAGTTATTGAAGAATAGTGAAAAAAACGGGTGATCTCAAAAAAAAAAAAAGGTCATCACCTGCTTGGCTACGGAATTTATCCAGTTGTTGCCTTGAAAAGGACGCAAATCGTGCAGCCAACCAACTGATGACTTTTTTTTTTTTTTTTGGAGTTCACCCGCTTTTTTCACTATTTTTCAATAACTGAACTTCTGCTTCAACAAACTAGCATAACTACCTGACTGCATGAAAAACCGGGACTTTCGCTCAGCTGACCGGGACAAGACCTTAAATTCCGGGACTGTCCCGGCCAAACCGGGACGTATGGTAGGTCTAGCCATCCCCCCATTACTCGGAAGGAATTGGGTAACCACAGCAGTCAACGGGTCACCATGGTTCAGTCTAACTTAAAACTAGCAAACCGACCATGTGTTCACATGCAGAAAAATTAAAATATATTTCTAAGGCACCTGCAGGTAATATGGCCATGCTGGCAATATGGCCCACTGCTCCGATTTCCGTATCTAAGAGAAGAAATATTTTTCCACTTTTATGAACTTGGAGTGGATCCATACTTGTATTGATTCGCACAGTTAGGGTTAGATCTGTGCAGTAATGAGTTCGCTACAGCGAAACAAAAGTTTGAAATCTTGAAATTGAGCGTTTTTATAAAGTCTAGGATTTTTCACCTATCCAAAAATGGGGTGTATGGTTGGGGAAACTTTAATTTCTTTTTAGCAGGGCAGGAAGGGATTGCTTCAGTTAAACTAAGTAGTTTTGTGTGCTTAAAAAGATTTAAGCATTAGTTTAATTGATATGAAATTGTTCGAGAGCCGTTGCTGGTAATAAGGCCCCCCTCCATTTGATTGAATGTGCACCTGTGATTGTGTTAGTGTGCATACAGTACTGTAAGTGTGAACACACCTGTCTTTGCATGTACGCTATAGTGATTTTGAGTACACCATTTGATTGTGAGAATTTAGGGAGTACACCTTTCTTTTAACGAAAATGTGATTGCTTAATTTTAAATTTAGTTGCGTACAGCATAGTAATGATCTAAATTTAAGGTGCGTTTGCCCGCATGTTTTTCGATCCCTACGATTTAACCGGTAGCTACAAAAGATATTCAGGACCTCTTGTTAATGTTCCTGAGCATCTTCATGCTTCATTTAATGCAAAAATATCACAAAATATCCATTAGTTTGTCTACAAAATTTCTTAAATAGCTTGACAATCTTGGGCCTTATTACCTGCATGTGCATCTAATATGGCCCAAAAAAAACTTTTTTTTAAAATAGCCTCATAGAAACCCTGAACTTCATCCGACCTTCAACGTTTGATATATGATGTGTAACAACTTACTCTACTTCCATGCACAGTTTGACCAGAAACTTTCAAGTAGTTTTTAAGAAATTTGAGAAAGTTTGTTAGGGTGGCCATATTACCTGCAGGTACCTTAGAACGCGCAGCGCTCGTGTGTTTTTAACGCTTAACTATTTAATTATTATTGCTGCACTCGCTCTCCTGTGGATACCAACCGAGGGTCCACAAAATATTTTTGGAAAAGATGATCTTCAGAAAGGTCTACAAGAAGCCCTTATTAGGATTTTTAATCGTACCAAGCTAGGCTGACGTCATTAGCGAAAACAAAATTCATCTCGCACCAATTAAGTTGTTTTGCTTTTTGGTTGTTTTCTCTCAACTTTGCTGTTTCAAATTTTGCATTACATAGCTGTATCTTGTGATATGCCTAGCAATAAGAACAACGTTGGGAGAGGAATTCGAATAGCTTGTAGCACAAGCAAAAAGCAAATTGAGTTATTGTGTCGAACATCCTTTTTTTAGAAATTATATAACAGTTTCTCCAAAAACTCAAAGAGCAGCCAGACATATTGGCTGACCTAAATGATGATCGTAAATCTCAACTTAGCTTGAGATGAAAACGTAGGCATTAATTGGTTGCATATGGCAGAAAACGAGACAAAGAAAGGAACTACCATAAAAATAAAAGCGTATCTCGAAAACATCTATTTTCTAAGACATAATTGATCAAAATAACAAATCTAAGAAATAAGAACGGAGTGGAAGCGTTGCCTGCTGTTGGGTCACTGGGTAGCAGCATTGAGTCATATAACTGTCACTGATAATAATTGCTTTTGCAAATGGGTTCACTTTTGGTAATTTGGGACAAAGTCGTCAAAAAGAATTTTTTGTCGGTCATCAAAAATATACAATACAATATACCTTTAACTTGCCATAAACTTTTTGACTGTTAAATTTATATTCAAAATAAGCAATCATCAGGTGTAGTGACCACATTTCAATTATGTTATCCCTAAAAAGGATTTCTATTTTGGTAGTGATTATTGTTACGCACTTTCTTAGGCGATAGTAACTTTCAAAAATCATAACAAACCATGTGCGAAGTTTCAATAAGGCTAGATGTTTAAGGTGCTTCAAATGTATCAAAAATAAAGAAACAATACAAAAGCGAAATGAATTCACTATAACCCACTAAACAGGAAATGAACAAAAAACTTGATCTGTCGTATCATTAAATGCATTATACTGTAGCACTGTCAAGAAGTTGCGGGAGTACTAATGGACTCAGAAATTTTTAGGGAGCCCAACGTCGTTTTAAGGGCTATGGGATCTGCTGTTCTAGTCTTTATCCAAAGGGACAAAATCGTTCATAAATTTCATCTCCAAAATAAAAATCTCAACACGCTTTCCCCGAAAATTCATCTTACGAAACCGGTTTTCACCTTCAAAAACTTTGGTACCACGCCGGGATTAGCCACTCCACGGCTGTGACTGTATTGCAGTATTTAAAAAAGAAGGCGAAAGCCTATTGAAAAGTTGAAAAGATAATTCTTAACAATTTGCGCTTTTTGACGACTGGTCCCTTCTTTCCAACGGTATCAGTTTTTGGAAAAGATAGTTCTGACAGAAAAATATAATGAGACCTTAATGAGCTCATCGAACAAAAGAGAAACGAAGAGCTTGAAAGACTGTGAAATGCTCTTCTTTTTGTTCGTGCAACCAAAATCTTTTTAAATGTAAGAGCATCTGTTAAACAGCCAAGCCACTGTTGTGTCATTAGCAGGAGCCCAACCAAGTGTCCCATTTGGGTCATGATAGATGAGATAGAACAGAAATAATCTTACATTCTTCGAGTTAACGCCCATTTATGTCAATTGACCGTTTTGATTGTTAGGCATCAACGCCCAAAAAAAGCCACTTTTTTATATAAGTATTGCATCCCTGTACCCTACTCGTACCGTGATATGTCATGGTTATATGTTTAGGTTACAAGTTAGTATGGGAAGATAACAACTTCAGCCAACTGATCGATAAGTAAGATTAAGCTTAATTACATCGCCTGTGTGGTTAAATACGTAGCGGTCGAATAATTTGACGTGTAATTTATATCATGACGCCGCAAAGATGTTTTAAATTAATGATATTGACTAATAGGACTTCAGAAGCATTCTAAATCTTTTTTCGTTAATCAAAAATGATGCACTGGTGTAGTCAGAGAAGAAACGAGGGCGCAACAAGAGTTTTCCTTAAGGGGGAAGGGAAGAATAGAAAATAATTATATACCAGGGGTGTTTCAAACGAATTTTAACCGGACGAAACGAAAATTTACTCTACGAAATGCGGTTCGAAACGAAACTTCGTTTCGAAATATTTTGAAATTTTTTCATCGTCACTCATCTGTGTCATCGTCCTCCTTCGAAAATACATGGCAAGTGACCGGTGACCGCAAGTGACCGGGACGATGGCAAGTGACCATTCGGTGTGTTTAATGCGACTTTCGTGTAAAGCATTTTCGTCACACGGAATGAGCCCAACTTTTCACGATTTGATTTCCACCGCATAACGAAAAGAAATTGTTTGGATTTTGAAACGAAACGAAATTTTTCACTAAGGAAGTTAATTCGAAGCAAAACCAAAATATAATTTTACGTCAAAATGAAACGATACGAAATTTCAAAATATTTTCTTTTCCAACACCCCTAATATAAAGGCAAATATTAATAAAGATGCAATTTTTTCACTGCCAAAATAGTTTTGCGAACAAAAAAATTTGTGCAATTATTTCCGGGGAGGATATTTCTGTCTTGTACCGATTTTTACACTCCTGGAAGAAGAAGTGCAGTTCCCCCCAAACTCCAATTCTGGCCCGGCAGCAGTGCTTAACATCGATAGTATGATCAAGTCAAATCAAGAGATTAATATTCCCCCCCACAAAAATTTTGTCTGGCTACACGTTGAACAAGCTATTCGTTCATCGTCTTATTTCACGAAGAGAAAGGGATTTTAGTCAGTAACACAAAAGTTTCTGGCAAAAGGCCTTTGATAAGTAGCTTGCGGGAAAGCAAAATATATGGGCTTATCCATGTAATGTTTACCTTTATCTTCCCTTGGTTTTGGCTGAGTTCATATTGTATTTACAGTTTAAATCAAGATTGTTCTGCTTTGAAACATTGCCTCTTACTAGTGTTGCGTTTGCTTTTACTTTCTTTTTTTACAAAAGATATGTTTATGTAGCCAGTTGATGACAGGTAATGTACTGTAAACAACACAAAAGATTAAATAAAGAAAAATATGAGAGTTATGATACGGTAACAGTTCCAAACAACCTGAGAAAATGAAGTATACCGCCTTTAGGGCATCGTAACTGCAAAAATATGGTTGCGAATCTGACACGTGGCATTATAAGTCTGCAGCATTACTACGACTCTAGCTACCACCTTTGTCATTAGTCTATTGCAATTTGAGGAAAATGGGTGTCGCCCATTTTGCACTGCTAATTTCAATTTTAAACTAATACACCTTTCAAAAATTTGAGAATTTTTACATGCATACTTTTTGTCACCTCGCAGGCAACACTGAAAAGCCTTACATCAGGGGGAGCCAAGCCGCCGCTCTTTGGGTCCTCGACTGCGACTCTTTTGTCTCATCTCTTGCGTACAGTGCAGCACGTTGAATTTTGTGGCCGGTGGAAGGGCGCACATGCGTAATACCGTCTTTGAAGATGATCTCCAAAATAAAACTGGACTTCACTTTACCGTTGAGATGAAAAATCTAGTAGTTTCAGTATTGTGAAGAGTGATCTCTGAAAAAAAGCTCATCACCCACTGTTTGGACGGAAAATGTGCCAATTTAAACTTAGAATTGTGTGACGGCTTTTTCAGTAATGGCCTCTATCGTTTTTGGCACTCTGGTACAACAAAGGTTGGCCACCATTGTTATACGTCATAGTATGCACGAATTACTATTCAACAAAGTCGATTATTGCACAACAGTTAACAAAATGAAAAAATTACTGAAAATATTCTGGGGTTGTTGTTGTTGGATAAAGCAGTTATGTGACAGTTCACACCGCAAACTAAATCATGATCAGGCTAAGAGAAAGCGAAAGTCTATTTCGAACCAGCTATTTAACAAAAACCGCAGACTGGCATTTCCACTACCAACAAGGTGACTGAAACTGGTGGATGCCAAAAAATCGCTTCATGCAATAAGCTGGGTGAACAGTTTCACTTTTGTAGAAAGGTGAAGAACCAGCTCGTGAAAGAAATAGTTCTCGCTCTTGCACGCCGTAGGTGACGGTTTGAGTCGTTTGAGCAGATTGGAAAGTGGTGAAGAGTTGAGCGAGCGTTTGCGTTGATTGATTTGAGCGGCTAAAGTTTGTCATCAGGTGGAGCATGCTCCCACGCATCTGAAAAGATATAAACGTCACGTTTCTACCCGCAGTGTCAGTTTGTTACTTTTTAGCAACTGTTGGAGGAATTCCTTTACATGGAACAACGTTTTGTTTAGACCTGCTTCGGAGTTACCAGTACCGCTGGCACAATACATTTCTAAAACAAGCAAGGCAAGCAAGCAGAGGAAATTGTCGTCAAGTACCTTTAACAAGAACGCAGAATCTATGAAAAAATTGAACTCTTAACCTTTCTACTCCAAGTTCCGCTGCCACATGCTGCAACGTGCGCTCAAAAAAGTGTTGAGTAGGCCGAGCAGTTCTATGAGCATGGTAAAAATTGTTTGCATTGTTTTGTTTAACTTACAAGCTTTTAACGTTTGACTGAGCAAAGTCTTCCAAGCTTGCCATTGCCTGCGGCTTCTCACACAATCCATTGTTGCCTCAGGGCTGTCACATGTTACGACATAGAATAGGCATTTTGAAGAAACAGTAGTAAATAATATTGTTCTGCAATGTATACCAGAATTTTGCTGCTAGTTAATCTTTTTCGTAGGCAATAATACTCTATTAGTATTTCTACACTTTCTTCATGAATATTCCATTTTTTTATCCACAGAGTAACAGTAACTTGAAAATAGTACTGCATGTTATTTTTTTGCTGTAAATCCGTTGTTATCGTAATCCGTTTGCATGATTAGTAAAACAAAGAACTAACTTGGTAATCTACTCGAAATATTAAAAATAATCTGAAACAAAAAAGGGTGGTCAACAATGGATAGCAGGAGGAAAAACCAAGAGCTTCATCCTATTTACCCCAAAATGTTTTAATATACGATGCCTCCCATAAAAAGTAAAAGGTTTAATCTCGATTTCCCTAATTTTTTTGTGGCACTTGTCATTAAGGCCGAATTCAATGGAAAGTCGATGAGGCAGGGGTAAATTTTTTCCAAGTATGCAAAAATTGTACCAATTTAGAGAAATGCTTTTCAGGTTTTTATTCGGTTTTTCTATTGTTGGTTAACTGACCAAAGATGTATTTAAAAACTGAGTATGGAGAAGTAAGGCAGCGTGGGATTGACCCCGTCCGCACCCATGGGCGCTAGTTAGCTCGTACATGTCTTTTCCCGATGCGTGAAGTGTTTTCTGATACGAAGCTCTTTTGGATGCCATGGATTCTATTTTTCGAGCCCTGCTGCACTCGTATTTTTTTCTCATGCAGCACCGAGAAAGAGAATCAAGGTTTGATGCGATAATATGATTCTAAAAAAGGTCTAAGATAAAATAGGGCTTTTCCGAACTTTGGACTTGTTTCTTTTCGTTTAAAGCAGTGGCCGAATACTGCGCTGGAGTTGAATCGAATCGCGAGTAACCGTTGTCAAGAGTTACTGGGCGACGGAACAAAGGACGATATTTTTTAAGTCGAGAGAATTAAATTTACGGTATTAGTTTGTGTACATTATTGAACAGTGACATTGATTGAGCTCCGGGTGTACCTACGGGTTCGGAATTTTTTAGGGGTTCAGAATAAATTTCGGGACGTAATTTTTTCCATAAATGCCTCGTTAGGACATCAAAATGTTGTGCCTTCCGCATGACCCTTGCTTTCAACAAAAATTTTCTTACAAGAACTTGATTACTAAGAAAAGATCTTCAACGCGAAAGAGGACACAACAAGCCTCCTCAATAAAACCCATTTTCTTACAACACTAGCTTTGACCTTCAAAAATCTAGTGATGGGCGTGGGTCAATCTTTCAAAGCCCCAACTGTTGGGCCGTAGAAGATGTTGAACAATCGGCTCTGGGTTGAAGGTCCACAAGATAAACGTGCGCTTGGGCCTGTGGAAATAAAAGCTGTTGACATTTCAATACTTTTTTTAGATAACACTTCAGTGATGGGGGGGGGGGGGCTTTTTAACGAAGAGGCGCCCAAGATCCGACTAGGAGTTGATTTCACTCGAGCAAACAATTTAGATTTTGAATGGGCAATTAAGCCTGAGCAACTTATTGTGTGTGTGTTTTTTGGTAGGATGTCTATAAACTCATTTAAGGAAATGATTTTCAAAACAAGACTTTCAATTTTTAGGTTTCTTGGGACGTCACTTTTAGAATTTTTGTTGCTAAAGATGGGTTCAAAAAAAAAGCGTCAGATCTAATTTGAAAAAATGACGTCATTTATTACGCCCATCAGTTCGTGACAATCTTTCAATTTTTAGAATAAATTCGCAAGAGTATCTTCCCCCGAAACACTGTGATTAAGTTGTTTGCTGTAGTGACGACATTGATATATGGCTGTACGTATTTATCAAGACGTTTCGATAAAAAATATTAGCATTATCCACAATTTAGCGTAAGAACAGGTTTTCTTCTACTTGATTCACAGCAAATGCAATATTACCCAAAGGAACATACTTACTTTCAAAACGTGATTCCAAACTTATACGGTGGAAATATTAAATCTAGCTTCATACTGCATGTCTATAACCATCACACAGGAAAAATTATAGTCAAATGTTTTTGCTACCGGCATCACAATGTGAAATGCACACGAGTATTCAACTGCTAAGCTTTCGTTCCTCTAAAGGCTATACTTCAACCATTTTTATAAAATCAAAAAACTGAATGCAGGTTTTTACTTGCACAATCTCAAGTACACGCCAAAGCACTTTTGCAATAGTATGCATACTTGCATCAAAATATGCTAGCGTACGCTTGAGAGTGCGTTAGCGATAACCGAACGCAACATGAAAGTCCTAATTCAACGGAGCACTTTACAATATGAATGATGGGATCGGTATTTTAAAGCAGTTTCTACTAGAAAGACAGGTTTTGGTCCGTCAAAAGTGGTTTGTCAAGAACAGGTTAAAAACCGGTATCTTATTGAGTGGGCAGGCGGTGATCTACCGGCACCAGTAATTATTTTGGTTATTACTGAATAATTCTTTGCTACAACATCACACACGCTGCCAGAGATTGGGGGTAGAAAAAACAGTGACCTCCTTAATATTTTCCACCAGAACCTGCACTAAGTAATTTTTTAAAAAGCTGCCGAAAATGCAAGTGAAAGTTTCCCCCACTTCCGTTCAATTTTTTCTGGTTACACCAATCCATAGCATGAGTAAAAATATTTTTCTTCACTTTTGAAATGTGTTTTTCCGTGCGTATAGTGATACCGGCACTCGGATAAATTGTTATACCATATTACGTCGAGAATGACAACGTCGACAGTGACACAACAAGAAAAAAGGGAAGAAAAACGCAGTTGTTTTTCCCAAACTTTGGACTTACAAAAGCAATAAAATACGAAGATGTTATTGGTGTTTGTGTGCAGCGACGCGCAACAATACAAACGTGAAACTCGCTGTTAAATGTCCGTGAGTTCAGTCCTCGGAGCGTAACTTTGCACGCGGCATATTTGAGCCGAAACATCAAGTTTATGCTCCGGGTTCTGCGACATGCATGGATGACTAGTGACTCGAAGACTATGGAGGATACTTCGCTGGCTCTTAAACTCTCCGTTCATTTTGTGTTTGATGAGTTGATCAAGTATTCATTATTATCATGATAAACGCAGACTATTCCCAATTTTTTCTGACTGCACTTTGAACCTTTGTAGGGTTACCATATTTTGAAAAGCAAAAATCGGGACATTGGATGACGAATTTTCACGAGACGAAATTTATGGTCCCTCCAACGTTTTTTTATCAAAAGCGGGACGGTGAGATGCGGTTGCAGGCTTGATTGTCGAGGCATTGGTGGAGATCTGAAACTATAGACGAAAATTGGGGTGATCTCCAAAAAAAAAAAAAAAAAGGTCATCGACCTTTAGTTCCACGTGCTGTGTCATTTTCAAGTCGAAATGTGGAAAAACTTTGTAACCGAGCAGGCGTTGACCTTTTTTTTTTTTGGAGATCACCCCAAATTTCGTCTTTGTTTTCAGATGTGCACCCTTGCCTCGACAATCAAGCCTGCAACCGCATCTCACCGTCCCGCTTTTGTTGGAAATTTAATTGAATTGTCCATAAATTTGGTTAAATCCGTTGTATTTCACTGAAGCAAAAAGCGGGATTTGCGATCAAAAAAGCGGGACAAGGCCTCAAAAAGCGGGACGTATGGTAACCCTAAACCTTTGTATCACACAATTGTTAAAATGACGTTTTTTAGGGAGGAGGACATGTAAGTGTGACGAGTAGCCTTACCTCTCCTCCCCTTCCACCTCCAAAAAGCAATTGAAATTTGTTTGGCTGTTGTTTTTGTAGTTTCTCCCGCTCGGCTCTCTTTCTTGAAATGGAGACACCACATGAAACTGTAGTTTGGGTTCACACCACAAACTCTATCAAGGTCACGTCAGGGAAAAGCGAGAGTTCATTTTGAACCAGTCATGTGGAGCATTTCGATCGCAGAGGGCCTGCAAAAGTCATTGTTTAAACCAGTGGTTTTCAACCTTTTTGCTGGAGCGGAACGCCAATGAAGAATTCTAGTGGTTCGAGGAACCCCTGTGCAATTGTTTTTTACAATTTGTTTTTACTTCTGGCGGAACCCCTGGACTGAACTAGCGGAATCCTGGTTGAAAACCACTGGTTTAAACATAAGGTGACCGTAAAAGCAAACTGTTGTTCCGCACGGGTGTGCCGCATGTCGATACGTTCCGAGCGCTCACTCCACAGTCTTTTGACTTCAAGTTTCACCCTCATTGCAACGCCCTGAGTTGTCTTCCCAAAAAACTTGATTTGTCAAATCAAGTTTTTTTGGGAAGTTTTTTGAGATCTGTCAAATCAAGTTTTTCGGTCTCATCAAGCAAAAAAATCGTTTTCAATCACCAGAATCTTACTATGACGTCAGTGTTGACGTTTATTGACAAATCAAATGCCCTCGTTGCAGAATGACAGGAAGATTGCAATCAATGACAATACGGCTGACCTCAAAAATGCAGTGACTTTTCGTTAGTCATTGTGATCTCATCGATAGTTGATGCTTTTGAAAAGCCAAGATTGGCTGGAAGTAAAAGAGACGACAATTCCACTGTTAGTAAAGCCTGGCGCAGTGATCATTGATTATTATGCTACCACGAAAAGAGAAACACGGGGGTTATTGTGCTGTTTTTACACTGGTGAACAGTTACCAATCACGCGCTTTTGTCAAGTGAAAGAATACAAACTCATATGTTGGTATCATTTTTTCAAAATTTTTTCATTGCTGTCGTAGTTGGAAGCCTCCTCTTTTCACTTGCGACCCTGAGCGAAAAGGATTCTACAAGTGTAAGCTCCACAGGGTAGCTAAAAAGTTTTTTTAGGGAGGATTAGGTTTTTTCTAGAAGTTTGTGGCATTTGAGTATAGAAAGTTCCTCAACAATCATGATACATCCTTCATGCTTTCATTACTTTTTAAAGCAATTTTCCTTTGAAATAGTTTTGACTTCAAGTTATGTGCTAATTGTTTTTGTATCTACTTATGCCGCTGGTGCGGTGAAGACAATAAAATTCAAAATTTAACGAAAAATTGTAAAAATAATTCCTCAGTTTTTACTTGCTTTTTCCAAAAAATTAATACTGAGATTGAGCAAATACATTTGAGGGATACGGCTGTTGCATCTTCGGCTACTATTCTAAGAAATCTTTTGGTCATGCTTAACTAGGGGAGAACTTTGTTTGTTTTCAGCCACCGAGGTGATATTTAGCTGCATAGTTTTCTGTCGTGTTTTTACATCCACTTACCACGTGTTTTTTTGACGTAAGCAGTAGTTCGTTGGGAGTTGGCCAGCAATTAGCGGCGAAAACGAAAAACGACCGCTATTATTGAACTGCGCTGGATTACAGTTATCAAGGTTGCCACGGCCCAGCATTTTTCTGTATATACTTAGGTTTGAACGTTTTATGGCTATGAGCATCGCTGTTAAACAGCGACGACACTTCGCCCGGCGAAACCTTTTTCTCAAAATAAGGTTGGTTGAATGTACTCTCTTCTAAAAAGACTGATAATGGCGGTAGCTATACTGTACCGTATATTTTGAACAGCGATTGATATTTTTAATAAAGTGACTAGAACAAGAAAACTTTCCGGTTGCTCACAAGAAAGAAGGGAAAAGAAGGGGAAAGAAGGAATGACTGCTATACATGGAACAGATTTAAGTGAAGTGTAAGTTATTCATTTTTTTGTGTATTAGACATAAACTTGAAAGACCGACGGTTGCATAAGTTGTTGTAGTGCATGATCTTATTATCAATCTATTAACGAAGTAACGAGCACAAAATTGAATAAAAAATCAATGTCGGGCGAGCAATGCGAAATACCTTTGATACTGCTAATATTCTTCCTTCTAGTACGTATTAGGTTAGGAGGTACTCACTTTTGTAATGAAGATTTTAGTGGTTTTACCTCATTATACCCTACGAAAAGGTAGCTCTGTGTTTCCCGAAGATCCCATTGTTAGGTATTTCAAAACTTCGTCGTTTGAGCTATTTGTTGTGAGCATTATGCAGGAAGATGTATGTATAGGCTACACTGCGTTAGCGCTCACGCTCGGTTTGCGAGTCTTCAGTTAGACTGGGGCCACCACGACGGGTGGACTGCTTGGCCCCACCACTTGTCTGCCACATAAAAATAGAGGCATACCGTTAAGTGCATTGCCCAAGGACACAACAAGCAAGCTTGCTGGCTTGTTCTCTACACTATCCCTATTTTGCTGAGCGCCAAGCAGGAAAGCTGTCAGTACCATTTTTTTGAAGTCATTTGTTATGACTCGACTTGGGAAACGAACCCTAGGTTTACCGACCACGAAACGGGCGCTCTGACTACTGCGCCATCGCGCCGGTTATTAAGAACTGTCGCAATGCTGGTAATGCTGCTGCGGCAAAGCGAGCAAGAAGCTTTCGTTCTGTAAAAGTGGTTGCAATAATGATTTTGAGATTGCTACACTAAACAGCCAAGGAACGCTTACGAAACTGTCTGGTAAAAGCAGCTCGTTGAGAGTGCAAAAAATACCATTTTGGGTACAGTGCTCCCATGTTATAAGCTTTCTGGCGTGTTATAGAGCAAAAGAAAACCTCTATGCTTGTGGTTTCCAACCTGGGGTGCGTGAAAAGGTTTCGGGGTGTCCGTAAGTGGTTCTCCTCATTTTGATAAAGCCAGAAACATTTGATTTACTTGATCTTTTTTCATTTTTGATCATATTTTGTGATGGTTTACGTAGTTGACTATGACCGCGGTTACCAAAATGTACATCGCGATCACAAGCTGTCCCTAGTTTTAAAAAACTTGATCTCCAAAAAAAGAGCTTCACACCCATCCGTCAAAAAACATTCGTGATTACAAACTTTAAATGTATTAACAGAGTCGAGAATACTTCCACGCTTAAACAGTTGTTTAAATTGGGGTCGCCTGAAATAAAGTATGTGGTCCGCTGACCTATGAAATGCGCACTACAATGATAGTAGTAGATTGCTATGATATAAACTATTTTAGATATCTGTACTAGCCCAAGTATCAAATTTTCATTCTATAATAGTGAAAAACCTTAGTTTAGTAGCTGCAGCATAAGAATCAATGGTTTGCTGGTTGAGACCCAAAACCACATGTAGTTAGGGGTCCGCAAGACTGAAAATTTTTTTAAAGTGATCCGTGACTATTAAAAGATTGAGAACCACTAAGCTTGAGCCCAAGTTGGATTTAGCCTTTATATATGGTGTTTTGTTAAGTCGGAGCTTTTTATGTTCTTTTTATAAATTAATAGTGATGGTTGCCGTGCAATCTTTTTCATAATTCGTGATTCGTGATCTATTATAAAATTAAAAGCTAATTGCCTCACAAAAATAATTATGTTGACATCGAGTTGCTTACTGCGAAACAACAAAATATTACGAAATAACGCCCAATGCCTGGAAGTATATTGTAGTCAGATCGCAAAAGGAAGTATTTGTGGTGAAAGTTTTATTCCAAAGACTTTGAAAATAGTATTTACAGATTCCGTACTGGGCACTCAGCAATATGGTAATGTGGAGAATGGAATACAAACCGTGCAAAAATGAATTAGTTGTAATTAAAATATATCCTGGCGCTTGGAAACTGTTGCACTTAAAAAGCACCAAAAAACAACATGATATTTCTTTTTATTTGTGTGATTGATTACTGATTAAAAACGATGTTCTCTTTTTTTGCTTTCCCCCAAACCGGTCTGCAATGTGGAACCGTAGGCTTTTGAAAGGCAGCGATCCATTTTGAACCCGTACACGCTTATGGGCGAAACGTAAATGTGTTGCGTGAATTACAATGGAGATGTTGTCAAGTAAAATAGTTTGTTACTGCAACCAAGGTACCGCAATTTAAAGCAATATAAGTGGAAGAGATAGACTGTTAACAGGCACGCCTATGGTAGGCATGCAACACCGTGTTAATATAAACGCACAACTTCAACGACTTGCAAGATGAAGCTGTTTTGATTGTATGACAAATGAAGGCGTTTTCGCCTTTTTTACGAATAAAGCCTGGTCCACCATGAAGCCAAAATTAAACAAACAAAGAGTTAATCCGCCCTTGGCCTCAATGTAGACCAGGCGTTTGATTCGCGGATAGACTGCGTTAGTGACGGTTGGATAGGTGACAAGTTGCTGCTGACACGGAGAGTTTTCATGTTGAGAAGGCATCGCGGTCGTTCCAGAATCCTCAAAATTGTGCCGAAGTTGCTATTTTTTTCCTGAAGGAATCACGAACTTTAAAACGAGCTTTTTTTATATTTTGTGTTAGCTCTCTCTGACGTAAATTTACAACTACTAGCAGCTATGTTTGCTAAAGAAGTTTGTAAGAAACTGAACCCATTTTTACCCATATCAAAATAGTTCCTAATTAGTAGTCATTTCGCGGAATTTTTTACAAAAAATATGCTTTTAAGTTCGTAATAATTAAATACGATTATGACGTAGTACGTTTCCTTTATAACAATATTATTACGTCACTAATGAATAATTATATTTTTATTTAAATGTGGATTCTGGCAAACTCATTTTGCGCTATCAAGTTTAAGTGGATAGCGATTAAAGAATTACTTTAATTACTTCAAATACAAGAATAATATAGCGACGAATGAACTCTACCTCGCCTAAAAATCACGCTTGGTCTAACTACTTCCTCCTGACATTAATATTCCAAGGCAATTTAGAATTGTTGTGATTCTTTTAATTAGCTCACAATGAGACTTTAATTAGCTCGTAATTATTTTTTTAGTTAGCGACTCACATTTGTTTATTAGCAATTTACTCTGGCGGTGAGAGGTTTGGCGTCCCTTAGTTGCAGCAGGCTTGCAGTTTTGAGATATCATAGTTTTTTCTTGTTTTCTTGCTCATTGAAATTAGGTAGGCAATCTCCTTTAACCATAGTGACTTTTTATTCTTCAAACATCAAAGTTTTGAGCTGTTTTTGAGAGCGTTGATTTTCCAGCGTTTTTATCGAAATCAGAGAAGGTTTGGCAGCATTTTTGCAGCAATCACTGCAAATTGTAATGATAGTAGTCAAGTGGCCAGGGTCTAGTACGCAATGTACGCAAGATCTGGTACTAGCGTCTGGTACGCAAGGTTAGACGAATGGTATCAGTTACTACACTTGATGATTATAAGAACAAAAAGTACATAGTAAGTTTATGCGGCTTGAATACTGCAGTGGTTTCCTAACTGGGTCTGTAAAACCTTAAATTTCTCAAAAGTTTTACGTGTGTTGTAGAACAGTAGCGCCAGTTTTTTTGGCTAAGAATGATATGACCAGTCCCTGTATAAATGTTTTGTTGGTTTCTAAATTTCTGTCAATTTAATCATGCTTTCTTCTGTTCCTTTTATTAAACTAAAAAATAACGGTATTTAAAATGAAAGATTTTTAAGTTTACATTCTCGGCTCTAGGTTCTTTTTTGCAGCTTAGTGTTGAAGTGTTCTGCGCGTGAAAGTGAGGGAACTACTGAAGAGAATATCTGAGGCGAAGTTGTGTTGTGGTGTTTTTGTTGTTTTTACCTCTTTGTTAATGGGATTGAGACATAGGGCGAGACGGACATCCACGTTTACTCTGCACAGTACGCATCAAATTAAGAGCAAGCAAGCCAAGGAAAAGCGGCATTTCATTTCGAACCAGTTATAAATACAAATTGCAAACTGGTAGCGCGACGATTAACGAGGCGGATTGCCATTGTTGGGAGGCTAATAGTAACCTTTTACGACATGCTGGGCGAATTGCTTCACCAATGTAACCCAAAGAAGCATAGGTGGAAATATTTAGGGTAGCTTTACAAGGTAAGAAAAAATTAAAGTCTTGTCACTGTAAGCTGAATTTTTCTCAGAAAAATATGTTTTTACTCGTTTTAGAAACTGTTGAACCTTCTTCCTTTCCCTTTCGAAATTTCGATTCGTCAGTGGTGTATAGAAATCCTTTTTTGGTAGCATTTCTTTACTTTACATAAATTCACCCCTAGTAGTACATTTTTTCATTTTCGGGGGTACATTTCTTCTATTCTTTTGATGAAGTTGTTTCAATGATTTATTAGATGTAACATAAACAAATTTGCATATGATTGAGTGGTGTGGGGATAAATCTAATAAATGGAATTTTTTAACAAGTAAAAAATGAAAAAAAGATTAGAAATCACTGAAATAAAGGGAGCGATTGATTTTCTGTAAATCATAACGACTTGCGATTTTGTTGTGCCTGAATGAATTATTTATATTATTCGAAACCTGCGTAGTGTTATTGTGACATAGGGGTTTACTTCGCAATCGGTAGACGTGGGTTCGATTTCCTTATGGAGTTATACCAAAGACTTAAAGCCGTAATCACAGTGTCCCTGCTTGACGCTTTGCACAAAAGAAATAGTTCGAAGAAAAAGCGGGCAAGTTCGCTTGCTGTGTCCTTGGGAAAGGCACTTAGGGAAATTCCTCCATCTTCACGTGGCAGACAGGAAGTTGGACCGGGCTTTCTTCCGGTTGTGGTGGCCTATTATTATTGAAGACTCGCGAGAGAGAGCATGAACTTATACGTATGAATAAAGGAAGTTGTGTAACGGATTACGTCTTATGCTTGTTCTCCTAAACTGTTGTTCCAAAGGGCTAGAAAGGTTTATTTACTGTATGCATTTTATTTCTTTTTTTGCTTGTATTAAGACATAGAAACGGGATCAGGAGTTTATCGGTATAAAAATCAATGAAAAGGTTCACCAATCGAAACTACTGCTTTCCACTATATCACTTTTTCCCACAACACGTTTTGCAAAACGATTAAGTTTATTTGAATTCGAGGCACACCTTGACTCAATTCACTAATTGATATAGATCAGTGGTTCCCAATTTATTTCGCCCCTCGCACCCCCTGCTGAAAGAAAACTTATTTTCCCTCCCCTTTCCGTCATAGTTTGTGACACGTGGAAACGATCCTAAATTCTTCATCTTAAGAATTGAAGATGTCATCCCAGGAATGAAAAAATCCTAATTCAAGAGTGCTGTATTTTCTTAAAAAAGTTTTCAATCTAAATTAGTTCTTTTTAAAGGTGTTTTAAAAATATTCTTTCCCTAAAGTAGTTTTCCTTGAGGCGGACTTTTCCTCCCCCTAGTGGCTACACCTTATGTGTAAATCTTTAATTGGATCGGTAATGTAAATTCTGCATCAAATTGGCAGAAAGGTGTGCATCCTCGAATGCCTTTCTTGTACCCTCAATTGATGAGCGATACGGAGTAAAACGCAAGACCTCAGTTTAGAATAGATTTTGTTTAAAACTTCGCTTTGTTCAAGCAGTAGGCTCGGCTGCAAATCTGATCTCATCAAAGCTAAAAGAATGACTTTTAGCCTTGATGAGGTCAAATTTTCTTGCTTAACCACTGTGTACAATCTGCTTAGCATTTTTTTACACGGTCGGTCATTATATCCTTAGCCAAGCATGTGTTGGAGTGAATTTCAGTGAACGAATAGTGACTTACCCACCATAAAAACAAGATGGCACAGTTGACCAAGAAAGGCTGCTTTTTCTAAAATTCGTTGGTTGTTTTAACTGCACAGATTATTCTGGGAGGCGTTTGCAGCAATTTTAAGGGGGTTGCAAAGAGAGAGAGCAACCGTTTTGCTTGGTCCATTTAAAAATGCCACTGCATTGGTGTGTAGTGGGAGTAAAAATGAAATAGGTTGAGGCGGAGGAGGTGGTGTTTGATTTTTGCTTGACTTAGTGATGTCATCACGTATTAATTCTGTTGTAAATCTAAACATTTGAAAGATCTCTCACCCCCCTCCGTGGCTACGGGACTGTCACGGCGCGCTACTTTTGAAGAAGTTATCTAAAGCTTTGGAAGTTTAGGTTTGGTGCTGTCAAGCTTGCATGTGTTATTGCACCTACTAGTGTACGGAGGATTTTGAAAAAGGAGATAATAAAGACAAAGTGAGCTGATATTTGTTGCTTTGTTGTCAGGCCAAAAGGGGGCATGGTACAAGCCCCTCCCTAAATACGATAATAGTTGCATAGGTTATACAAACGAGTCAAGAGATACTAAGGCTGTATTCGCAGTTGACACAAAGGATGCAATAGCTGTAACGGAAAAGCGATGCAGTGGTCTACCTTGTTGATGCCACTAATTTGTGTTGTTGCCGTTTCACCAATTTGATCGTTTGATTGACCGTTTTTGAAACTTTTGTGTGCCAACACTTTTCAAAGATTTGATGCGATTCTTGCACTCTTTAAAAACAACGTGATTACAAATGAAGAAGATGTAATTAAACTATCCTTAATATAAAACAACAAATGTTTTTGATAAGACGCAAATAACTTTTATTTTTTTAATACCCAAACAACATTTACGTTTTTCTTCTGCAGTTTTTTGTAAAATTAGACGAAAAATTACGAAAAGGTATTACACAAATATTCGGCTGGCTTTAAGTTAGGACATTTGCTCTCATTGGATTGCAATACTTTACTCTCAAAGTCAACTCTTGAAGCAGTAAAATGTTTAAAAATGATTTAAATGAAGCACTGTTGCTTGTGAATGAATGTAGTTGAGCGTTTTACCGCATGATAGTGCCGTGGAGCTATAAAATTGCAGATCACACTGCGTTACTTCAGCAAAAGATAAATGCAACGGCATGATGCATCACTGGTCTCTTTCGGATGAAGTTCGAGTTACAGCCCTGGCTATTTGGGGCTCTTGTTTTAGCTTTAAGCTACGTTTTGATGACGCGCAAATCGAATTCAGAGGCGTAAAACTCCTCTTTGCAATATTCTTAGCACTGAGTCGGCGGGGGGAGAGAGACCCCTATTGAAAGGGTGCTCGATTATCTGCTACCACAATGATATGATCTTAGCAATGTTGTTTGATTTAAAAGGGTTTGCATGACTTTCATTACAGTCTACTGCAATTTTTTAGAGCGTGTTTGGGGGGCAGATTTTCGTCCTATTTAAAATGCGCAAATTTACTTTTATAAAACAAATTTTATTCACAATCGCATTTCGACACGCGTATCAGGTTAGGTCTAAAGGTTTAGTAGCTGTTGTAGTTGGAATCAAGAAACTTTCAAGGGCTTGTAGAAAAAAACAGCCACTTATAGGTGACATCGCATGTGAAGTTGGTCGCAGGTAGGGCCGGTGGCAGAGTCAGAGGGTGAGGGGCGCTGTCGTTTCCTCCAAAAATTAAATTCGCTACAGTACTGATATATGATGACCTTATCACGACAAGCGAAGAATCAAATCGCTCTAGCTCGAAATGTTTATTCAAGCTATGCGCCTATATGTTAAGATTGTCATGCGTCAGGTTTTTCATAAGCCAAGGGTTTCGGTGTTAAAATGAGCGATAGAAAGAAATTTGAAGAAATGATCAAAAGTTGAAATTTTTCTCCGAAGCGAAGCTGACCTTTAAAAAACAAGTCTTTCTATTTGTTTCGACATTAAATGAGCGAAACAAAAGCTTTGAAAAAGTTGTTTTCCTTACAAAAGGTGTTTACGTTTGCTTCAACACCAAAAATCGACGATGACCTGCCAGTTCATAAAAGTGTGAACGTCACCGACATAAATGTGGCTGGCCGTTTCAAATGTGGTAACTCCAGCCTAGGTACCGTTGCTGAAATCTGCTTAATACGGAAATGCAATGTATCATTTTTTTCACTTGGCATACTACCTATTGTTTACCTGCGCTTGAAATGATGTATTGGTCTTACCATATCTAAAGCAAGAGTTACTAAAACTTACAAGCGACCCATGCCCAGCAAGCCACGCCTGCCATGCATGCCAAAAGTGTGTAAAACCTTCAAGTCCTGCATGCTAGTTGAAATGCGTCCAAACCCCACAAGCAATGCATACCGCAAGTGTTTAAAACCTGCGAGCCATGCATGCCGCAGGTGTTTGAAATCTATAAGCCGCGCGTGCCAAAGTGTTTGAAACCTGTAAGCCATGCATACCGATCAAATAGGCTTAAAAATCAGCGGACTGACCCTAATTCCAACCCTAACCTAGCCAACCGTAACTCTTACCCCCAATTTAACTCTGATTCGCAATTCGCAGAATTTCCGCAGCGTGTTAGTATCCAATTTTCTGGGACACTTTTCCGCGTTTTAGCTTCTTTTTTAATTGGCATGCGTAGCTTGTGAGTTTTAGTTACACCGATTTAAACTCTTTATAAAAAATTTTGTTACATGTCAATCGCTTTTTCTGGCCGCTCTGTTTTTTAGACTGGCCATGTTTAATGTTTCCGTAGAAATCTAAATTTTCGATGTTACGCTTGTTATGTGGTTTATAGTGTAATGATAGTAGTAATAGTTTCATAACATTTGTGGAATAGGTAACAAAATAGCAGTGATCTAAATTCAAACGGTAAAGATAACTATTCAATATCAAAACGTCTGAAATGATATCGTTAGTGTTCCATTTAGCAACTTAATCTTATCTGAAAATCAAGGACAGCCTATATCGTATTTTAAAGGCGGTGAGAATTTAGTTGATAGGCTTAAA
This sequence comes from Trididemnum clinides, assembly GCA_963675345.1. Classification (NCBI taxonomy): domain Eukaryota; kingdom Metazoa; phylum Chordata; class Ascidiacea; order Aplousobranchia; family Didemnidae; genus Trididemnum; species Trididemnum clinides. The sequence goes on from OY776306.1 coordinate 22,881,617, forward strand.
ACCTTAACTCAATGAGAAATATGATCGGTCCGAGAATGAAAATGGCCTGTGCTCTTTAAGCCTGATGACCCTCAAAATATGACACCAATAGAGCCTATGAGTCACAAAAATGTTTGCAAAAATTTAATATTTGAAACCACGTACCAACCTGTAGCTGCAGTTGATTAATTTTTGATATATTTTGAGTACCAGCAGGCTTCCTTTTTTTTTGGGGGGGGGGGGGTTGCTGCCTATTTCTACGGGAATGGAGAAGATAAACCGGCAGCCGTGTATTTTTTCAATTCTATTGTCATGAAAAAAATAAAAATGTAATTTCTTTTGAACTATCCGTTCAATATAGGGGACAAAAAACGCTTCTGAATTTTGTTTTAACAAGGATAAAACGTAAGACCCGGTCTTACGTTTTATCCTTTTTAAAGCAAAATTCAGAAGCGTTTTGTGTCCCCTATTTTAGTCTTTACTCTGCGGTTGTGCGCGTGCGCAGTAAGTGAGGTCAAAGGTTTAGTTACCATTAAGTTGAAGTTTATGAATCTACGTTGGTGGTGCGCTCCTGAATAATCGATTATGCCACTCCTCTATTTCACACACACACACACTTATCTGCACCCGTAAATCTATTGTAAACCAATGTCACCACTGTATAGTGAAGTTCAGATTTGATATGCCACTGGCCCTGTCAATTGGACAGGCGTCCGAGATCGGGACAGGCAATCGCTTGGGCAGCCAAATTATTGTTTATTTTAGTGTCATGCGCTCCTGACGAGTTTTTTTGTTCTGAACCTTGGCCACCAACTTTAATCTATATTTCCTGTCGCATTCCATAAGTAGAGTATTGCTTACATCTTTAGAAAATAACCTGGTTCCATGCTTAGATATGCCGAATGACCAAGTCCATCTCGATAATATAAAATGCTTAGGGAGTTTTTAGGAGATGCGGTAATCTTTTCCTAATGTGTAAAAATATCCTATTTGAAGAATTTGGGTCGTTTTAAAAACAGATAATTTTCGGTCAAATTTTTTCTTTTTACCTCACTCCACAATTTTTTCCTCTTGAACGAAATTAATGGTTATGGTTAGGGCCCTAAAAGACTATATTTAGTCAAATATCTACAGCCTGGTGCGCAACCATGGAGTATTAAAGCATTTGCTCTGACCTCCCCTCAAACCCACAAAGTTTCTCACAATTTACCAAAATACGGAGGGCATCTCAAAACTTTACGAAGCGATGATTTATTTATTTATTAAAGAACATCTCAAGATTTGGTACACTTGTGATTCTTTTTTGTAGAGAACCCTTCCCACGAACAAATTTTTTGCGGCATGTCTAAGCCAGTAGCCACGACTTTGCACACCGTCTTGCTGCTACTTTGCTTTTACTCTTTTTTGTTCAACTTTACTTAAATTGGATTAAATTTTGGCAACATGTCAAAACAATAGGCTTAGACGAGCTTGTTATGATCAAAATACCTTTGTTGAATCATGAAACATAATTTCGTGCGATGATATCTGAAGATTATTGCTTTTCTGATATTGCTATGACTCCACAACACAGAAATAATATACATTATTACTTACATTGTGACGCATTAGCGATGGGCTTCAATAACTTCTAAACTGCTACTGGGATATTTGCATGAGTCACGCCAGTCAGAGATTTCACTATGTTGTACTGTTGCTACCCCACAAGGTCGCAACTGATAAAAACTTCGGATTTAACTTAAGCCTCCCCCCTCACCAGCAGAAGTACGATAGCTTACTGCTATTTGTAGGCTGGTGGGCACAACATTTCCCCCGCGGTTCGTATGTGGCCCAAACAGCAAGTCCTTGGTGCGACTCGCCAGACAATTCGAAGACATTTTTCGTTTAAAACAACGTCATGTGTAACTTCTAGTTGTATTTTTTTGGAGTTCAACATCATATCGGGGTTTTGCAAGTTATTGGGCAAATGCCTGTTTTGGTTTTTAGAAATCAACTTGTCATTCATTGAGATGCGGAAGCGAGAAAAAATTTTGGTCGTGGGGCCCTTTACTGTTTGGAGTTGTGTAGACCTTTTTTGCCAAAAAAGATCGTGGCTTGATGTTTTCTTTACTCACTGCAGCTTAAAACTCGATAATCAATGCAAGTCATCAGCTGATGGAGCGGGTTGAGGCGTCTTGTTATGGTTGTGATGATCGCAGGATCGAAGTTGAAACCTCGCGATGGCCTAATTGTCGTGTTCTTGAAAAGGGCTATTTTAGCGCAATATATAGCTCTATATCGTTAGCTCGAAAATTTATTGTTCTCGGCAAGATCAACAAACAGTTGTCTCTTCAAGACAATTGAAGGCAGAGAATTGTTTCTTTTCCGAAAATCTCTTCCTGCTAGAGGGTGGTTTCTATGTGACCTTGAATTTCGTTCTTCTAATCCAAGGGGTGTGCCTTGTGTATATCCTTCCCAAAAATAGTGAAACGTAAGGATTCAGATGTTAAATATGATTCTCTGAAAGTCAATATAAATAAACTCATCCAGCATTAAGATACAGATCTGCCAAACACATTTCAACAATATCTTTTACTTGCTGCGTTCAGTGTGACTCACCTACTACCAGGAAATGAAATCTAATATAGTTTACCGCTTATGCTGCGAAAAAAAGAGTAGAAATTTAGTAAACATTAACATTGTATTTTTTCTTCTTACCCAGAAAAACTGTTACATGCTACGTGGAACCTCGATGCATTCCGACCTACTTTGGAGTTACCAGTACTGCTGGCACTGTGTATATCTATCACAAGCAGGAAAAATTGCCACAAAATTCGTTTTGCAAGTGAATGTAAGCGGTCCATGCCATCACTGAACTCAATTGCGAGAACGTCTGCCAATGCCGACGAAACTCTTTATATTTTCAATTTTTTTGGGAGGGTTTTTGTAGACTTTGGGGGTACGTTTGTGACAGACCTGGCCATAATCGCACAAATCTGAGTTGAAACTTGAAAACATTGGAACGCTTTCGAATTCACTGTAATTAGTTGTCTACTTCCACTTTCACATCAAAATCATTATGAGCGAATAGTGATCTCTTATACGTGTAAAACATGTTTATGACTTTGAATTTTAATATGATGCCACGTAGTTTTTGTCAGATTGTTTAGCTGTGTAATGTCCACCAAGGCTTGCAAATTCTATAAAACCTTGGTTGTCAAAGTAAGAGCAAATTATATAATGAGAAAATGCGGAAATGTGCGGGGGCTCCCAAAAAAGAATGTATACACACTTTAGCAGCAGGTAAATCTTCCGCCCAGATAGATAGTTTGGACTACCGCGGGGTTTTCTTGAATATCCTGCACGTTCACCAGACCTCACATCACTTGACTTTTTGATGGAAATACCTGAAAAACAAGGTTTACATTGCTTTTCGTTGTTGGCTGTGCTCAGACCAGTTTGAAAACACACGGAAATAAAGCTACAAAATCATGTTTGTAGATACTGTTGCTTTTTGAAATTAAATAATTTTTGACAAACGGCTACTCCACAATTATTTATAGTGTGTATACATTATTTGGGGGCGCCCTGTATTTAAAAATGGCCCGAAAAGGAGAAGAAATCCCATACTGATTGTCAAGTCGCCCCGTTGTCTTGGCTTAGTTCTGAAACAAAACAAAACATACTTACACAAATAAAGATAAGAATACCTGGGGGCATAAAACTGACCTGTAAGTGACTCAGAAAATGCAAAACGCAACGATGCACCCGGACTTAATCAATTTTTGCACCCCATTCTTTTTTGTTGCGTGGAATTGCGGGTGACGTCAATGCACGCAATGAAGCGTGTAAGATTTAACCAGGGGATCTTCGAACGGGTATTTTTATTGTTTGTAGCCGAGTTTTATGGGACTTTTGGGGGAATTTCTTTTGATAACAAGTTTTTTTAATCAGCGAGACGGAAAGTTTTCGTACTAATGAAATTTACTTTGCAACCTTGCAAATGCAAAACTTATACTTTTGCACTGACAAAGGCAAAACAACGTCTTTTTGCATCATTTTAAAAATATTTTACAAAGTCTTATTAGATGTTATAGATGTGATGCATGAGATGTGCAAACTTTTTTGCATTTGGGCCAATTTCTCTTAAAGATATCGCGCTCAGACGTAGACCCTTTTTAGGGTCTTTGCTGTTTTGGAAATCGATCTCAAAAAAGCCTTTTTCTTTTTCGTGGTCGATCTGTGGACGCGAGCGCAAGTCACATTCTTTCGCGGACCTCTCAAATTACCTCTCCATTTGCAGCTTGCCAATCCCTGATGTGGTGAAGTAGCTATAGAATGATGGGTTGCTTCGAGTGACGCTGTTTTACGGGATAACGCTCTGACGGCTTGCCTTGAAAGCAGGTCTTTGTCCTTTTTTTGGTTGGTGGTCCTGATTGACGGCAGTCAAAAGTTATCATTTTTGAAATTTCGGGGTGGCACTCATCTAATTCTTTGACTGCATGTCCACCACTTGATACCGGCTTAATCGTGTCTACCACTTGCCACCTGCTTTATCGTGCCTGCCACTTGTCACCCGCTTTGATTAGCAAGGGAGCTTTTGAATTAGAGACGCATTTCTAGACAGTATCAACGACTCGTATCGTTACGGTATATTTAAACAGGACTTCTGAATTGATTGTTTAATTATGAGTACAATAGACAGGCTCACGATTGCGCCACCGTTTTTCCAAAACATTTATAACGAAATGCTTGCGTCAAGCCTTAATTCTGAAGTAACTTCTAATAAAATGAATTAAGTTAAGTTCTCTTTTTGATCTCTTTTTCCCTTTTTTTGGGTTGCATCATCCTTGAAAATCAATGACACTTCCTTATTTAAGTAAGAGAGCAAAACAATGCAATATTTTGAAGTAGTAGCATTGACAATGTGCTACTGTTGAAAGAGAGGACAATTAGAAATCAGCTTTTCACATTTTCCGCTTTCACTGTAACAGAAATAGTCGTGCAGTTTGAGCACAAAATTTGCGTGCCGTTCTTGCTCCGTGGTGGATCAGCAAATCATAAAAAACGAAAAGTGTTTGGTTCAAGGCTTAATTGCTGCCAGTAAATACCGTCTTATTATCGGCCGTTTAGCGTGGTTTAAAAAAAGTAAAATTCACAAACAGAATACTTTCACGTCTAGTGATTGCCAGAGGGCAAACGTCTGGGCTAGAAAAGACGTACTTCCATCTTAATCTAATGTGCAACACATTCATAAATGCGGCATACGTTCAATAGAATGCTGCACGCGTATCGCCGCGCTGTGAAGTGCACAGAAAAGTGTCGAGTATGGTTTTAGTATCAGATCGAAACGTCAAAAAGTGGGTTTTTAATAATGAAAATGAAAAGATGAGTTTGAAAAAGAGAAGTTTGGTTTTTGCTTTTGTGTTTCTGCTTTTATAGTTATTTTTTTCATGTTTTCGTATGACATTCCACTTGGAAAATCTTAGAAAAACATAGCAGATGTGAGCGAAGCAAGTGCAAAACAGTAGGTCCCTGTACAAAAAGCGATGCTGAGTTTTTGTTCCTTTTTGACGATAATTCGTGGATTGTCGGAAAAGAACTCTAAGATATGTTATCAAAAGGAATTTTCCGATTTGTGCTACAGACCTGCCCCGATTTCCACTTTTCTGCAATTCGTGAACTTGATTCAGTGTCGCTACCGTGGCTATTGTGCAAGCAATAAAATTGAGGAGGAAAATTGAGTTGAAATCATAGAATGAAAACTTTAGTCATTGACAGGCGTTGCGCGAAGCAAACAAGCACATCGCCATCGTTTCCAAAGCTAACTCCATGCTTTCTATTGGAAAAAAATACCATTTTTTTAAGAAATTTTTAGGCGTTTTTGATGAAAAGACTTGGAACGCTAAAAATTTTGCCAAAAACTCATTTATTGTTTTGCATTGGTTAAGTTTAAAATTTAGCAATAACAATTTACGTCTAAATTAAAGCCCAAACTCGATCTTAACCTTAACTGAGTGCATGAAACGATTTTTAAATTAATATTGCGGTCGATTCTACATTGAGACCGGGATGGAAGATGAGGCGCGCGGCCGCAAAAAACATTGGGTGGAAAAGGGGGTAACATTTTTCGCTTGTCAAAATGACGTCGTTATATCTTAGCATTAATGACAGCCCATTTGGAAAATGGTTTTCATCCTCATTTCATCCTCATCCTCAATAAAAGAAGCTTCTTTGGTTGGCTGATGCGTTTAAATTATTAGTCGTAAATTTATAAGCTTATTTCATTCTGGGATCAGAAATTGAAAAAACCTTTAATGTTTGAGTTGGTTTTATATATATATTTTGATCTTTTCAACTCATTCAACTTGCTTATATTTGTCTTATTGCTTGTAGAAAAATAATCGATTTTTGTTTATTCAGTTTGTTTTGCTATGTATCAATTGGCTAATTTGTTGAATACGTCATCAGCAATTAACCAATCAGAGAAGGAGAAAAGTGATTGTGATGCTGGTTACTGTAGCAATGGAAGCAGCGTAAGCAGTCCCGGGGTCACAAAAACGAGCACTACCTCTTTCTCGCCGATATCTAGCTCTTGTAAAGACGAGAATATTTTTGGTGAAGCTGCAAAAGACCTTTTAACTGACTTCCAGAGCCACAGCGGCACCACCATTGCATCAGTGCTATCAACTGCTTCTTGCAAACAAAGAAAAACCTCTATAACAGATTCCCTTTCCAAAATCAACAGCGCTCAGCGGAACGACTCCGCTAATCCGATTCGGAAGCTTATTTTTCCACCTTCTAGTTCAAAAGAATTTGACGTCGAAAAAATGAGGGTTCAATTCGATCCAAGTCAACTTGGGTCGAGCAGCAGTTACTTTCGAACAATTGAAAGCGATTTGAATAACAGCGATGAGCTAACAATAAGTGCGACGTCGCAAAATTCAGACAAATTCTCACAATTACCCTATGGTGATCTCGAGCTCTTCGAAAGTATAACGTCATGTGAAAATAGCTTGGACGGACTAACCGCTTTTGCCGATCAATCAGGAGTGATGAACGCTGAGAACAACCTTGAACAGAAGCAGGACAAGTCCAAGCTGTTCAATTTAGAAGACTTAGGGCTAATGGACACATCTTTGTTAATTATACCCTCCGACTCGAACTCTAAAGAGACACCGGAATTCAATTTGTCGCTAGATAGCGATATCGCAGAAAGCTCTCCTGCCAAAGACATTGATGTTAGCGAAATCTCCCCATCTCCATGTGTTGATGACGTCAGTGAAACGAAAGAATTTGTTAGCAGGTATACAAGAATAGTTTTGGCTGAAACCGTGGCCCTTTGCTGGATCCTTGACCTTTTTAGGGATGTGTGGAAACGTTTAGGATACTGCAGGACATAGGCAACGATGGTACTGATCCCGATTAGGTAGGGTCTGAGCAAAACGTCAGGAGAGATAACTTGGCCAAAGTGACCAACAAACCAAATTACGCAACACCTTTGAGAAAGGGGGAGTTGTTGCAATCCTTTTAAAGAGAGGCTGGAAAATGTGGTCCCGTTTTCTCCTCATATAAGTCATCTCTGGGCCAAGATGTATTTATCCCTCAATATGTGGCTCAAGTTTTTGTTTTTTGTATAAGATCCGTGCCTTATCTAAAGGGACTGGTATTGCTAGGCATCTAGAAATCTTCCGTGTAAATCCGAAACATTGCATGCATCACCATTTGTTTAAAGTGCAGGCATCCACACACTTTGATTATAACGTTACCTTACATTAAAATAGCGACTTCGCGGTCGTATTTAGACTTGAGTTCGCTTTCCTAAAAATGTGTCAAAACGTTACTTTCTGTCTTTTTGATGTACAGATATCGTATTTTTTAAAAGGTTTATCTTTTATCTCTTCAAAACCATCACCAATGAAGTTATAAGCGCGCAAGAATCAAATGGTCGTGCGTTCAACTTTCGCGATAACAGTGTTGTAGCATCTTTGAGAGATGTATTTTAGTGCAATTTCTGCTTCATGATCCTGCTTGTGGTAAAAATGCACTGTGCCAGCGACACTGATAACTCCGAAGCCGGTTTGAACACTGGCTGTTCCGTGTATAACTTTGTTCTTGTGCCTAAGTCTATGAGCCTGCGCCCATACCCGAAGAAAAATATTTAACTCAATTCTCAGGATGTCTCCTGCGGCAAAGATAAACTGGTAGTGGAAGACAGGCTAAATATGAAGTTGTTGTTCACTTTTCGGCCTGTTTTATCTTCAGATTATTTGTATCCAGCTTTTTTTAATTGCGTCACACTTGTTTAACCGAGAGATCACGCGGCAACAACGTGACGTTTGAACTGAAGCTGCCGGTCTGCGAATGCTGCCTGCGCGCGGATTGACCGCAAACGCCCTGTGCACTATGACGAAAAAATTTGTTATTGTTCGATGCTCGCTGTGATAGGAGCAGACGATTAAGAGCATCTTTGCTGCTTTGTTTATGTAATAACACGCAAAAAATTGCTGCAACCATGGCAACAGATCGCGTGATCGCAACTGTTGCCGGCGAAAAATGTGCAAACGTCTCTGTTTTTGTCTTAAAACAGAAACTTGTTTTTAATCTCGTCTGATGATTTTTATTAAAAAAAACGTTTGGTTGGCTTGTGCAGCTCTACCAATGAAAAAACATCAATTTTTTGCATTACTCTGAAGCAATCAATTCAGTCCCCGTTTTGAACCCGCGCCCTTTTGCTCAACTTTTCCTAAATATGAAGTAGCAAGTCCAATAGATCCCGGTTGTTTCTAAGGGAAAAACTCATAAACATCCATAAAAAAGTAGAAGGAAAAATACTTTTAACGCAGCTAACTTCCAAACCGACAAAACCTCATCTCTAGTTTTGTAAAGCTTTCTGGTCTTATGAGTTAAGCAAAGTTTACTCTGGTTTCACATTCCCAATAGTCTGTCGCTTTGTCAGTTTGTCGATTTTACATGTTTGCTCATCTTTCGGTTTGTTAGTCACCAATTTGTAACCTAATTACTACAGATTTGATTTTGGGCAACCCCAAACGAGTTTGCTTAAAAATTGTTCCTTTTGCCACTCTAAACGTATTTTTTCAGGTCCACCTAAGACAGTGCGAGGAGAAAAAATGTAGTCGGGCCGTGCTTCCCTTAAATACTGTCGTTTTACTGAGATCAACTAAAGTTGTTGCGGCTCTTTTATCGTTTATCACACAGAGCTTGTCAACACATTTTTGGATTTAACATTTGGGGTTTCAACTTGATGTTGTACCTGCATCATTCCACACGTGTTGGTGATTCACGTTGATAAGATAATAAATAGAGTTTTATTTCTAAACTTTTTGTCAATGTAAACTTTTTGACAGTGTCCAATTAACTCTTTGGTGATTTATCTTCTTAGCGATTGCAAAGCACCGCAAACCGCGTACAAAATTAATTTGTTCAACTTGATCAACTTTGCTTGTGTTTTTCATGCTAGACCTTGAAGCTCAAGCCCCTAAATCAAAATCTAATTTACTTCGCTTCGCTACCGTGGTGTTGCGAGTTTAATACTGCCGCAGCTTCAACGCTGCGTGTTGCGAGTTTAATGCTCCCGCAGCTTCAACGCTATGTTGTTGCGAATTTAATGCTCCCGCAGCTTCAACGCTGGGTTGTTGCGAGTTTAATGCTCCCGCAGCTTTAACGCTGCGTGTTGCGAGTTAAATGCTCCCGCAGCTTCAGCGCTGTGTTGTTTCGAGTTTAATGTTCCCGCAGCTTCAACGCTGTGTTGTTGCGAGTTTAATGCTCCCGCAGCTTTAACGCTGTGTTGTTGCGAGTTTAATGCTCGCACAGCTTCAACGCTGCGTGTTGTGAGTTTAATGCTCCCGCAGCTTCAACGCTGTGTTTTTGCGAGTGCAATGCTCCCGCAGCTTCAACGCTGTTTCGGATTTTGTAAAAGCACTTTGGAAATTTTCCAAGCATGGTTGCCGTGCTTGTGGTAGAAACGCCCTCATCCAGCCGTGCTGGTAACTCTGAAGCAGGTCTAACCTCAAGCTATTCTATGAATAGCTGTGAATCTTTTTACTTTTTACTGTAAGATAATAGTATAAGAGTGACTAATACTGCAACCACTGCATCAAGAGAATTAAAAATTAGACTTCCTCCATCTTGTAACTCCTAACTTGTTACAAACAAGATTTTCAAGTCATTTGTTGTTGTCCGACTAGAAGAAAATGATGTGAGATTGGAACCCACATTATACCATTTCCGTTGAACAGCCGTGAATAACTTGTAGTTCTCGAGTACAGCACTACCCAACATCGGGTGTAACCGGCGCGACGTGGACAATCCTAACATTGCGCTGCTAAGATATGAAGACATGGCGTAAAATAAGTTGTTTGAAATTTCGTTGCCGCCATTAACTGTTTGCGTTACGGTTTAGAATCGGAGATTCCAATCGGGCTAATGGATTGGGAAACACACTTGTCAGTCAAGTGGATCCCGCTTTCCCTACTGAGGACGAAGTGTGGCGCTCGTATCTGGAGAATCCATTGACGGCGGCCACAACGGCCATGATGTCCATCCACGGAGACGAGGATTCGGCAAACGCCCTTGGTCTGCTTTACGAGTATTACAAGGCAAGTGTGCTGGTCTTAGGGAATAAGTCTCTTGTGGATGCAAACAGTTATTTTGCTTTTTTTCTGCGCGAATATCATTTTAGGTGTTGAAGATATGTTGCCTATTTACGTGCAGGCTTTCCCGTGAAAGATGGGAGTTCAACGCCCTCTTCGGTTACGTGCTGATGCGTTCTTTTGAAAGATATTTCACTGCTAATACCCTTTGTTTGGTTACCCTGCTTGAGGTATAGACGCACTGTGCCAACAGTACTGGTAACTCCGAAGCGGTCGGAATGCAACATTGTACTGTTTGTTTCCGAGGCAGTGATAAAAAACGCATAATTTAACTGCTCCCAACGAAATCGTAGTAGTGCGAAGCCAACAGTTTTCTACGAAGTTAACATCTAAGAATCACATTAATTGTTTGGTGGCTTGTGACTGCTGGTAATATTAAAACCGGATTCAATTCTTCTATTAGACCACTACTACAGAAGAACAGTGTGCGTTAGTTGGTATATGGTGCACTGCCGTTACTTCTATCATTGTTGATTTTACTTTGTTCAGGTACCGCGGGAAAAGCGGATTTTGTCTTATCAAATGGACAATGTTGAGACATCTCTCAGGTAGGTAGGGAAACGGTGTTGGTTCAGCAATCGGGAAACTTTCGTTGTATTGATCGCTTCCAGCCATAATATTATTGACGGGGCGCGCTAAATCCAATAAAATTGTGTAGAATCGTATTTTAAGCATGCTGCAACACAGATACTACTGGCCCTCAAAAGATCTTATTCGTCATTTAGCAAGTACCAGTAGTCTCTCATATTTAAATAAATTTGGCCAGCTCAAGTGTTAGCAACTCTGTCTACATAGTACCTCTGCTGTACCGTAAAAAAATCTCTGATTAACTTGATGTAGGCTAAAGACAGGCATACCATAACCTCGTTATTTTTGAAAGCACAAGGACACTTGATAAAAATTCTTGCAATGTTTTGCATGTAGAGTCTATAAAATATTTTATACTTCGTGTAGTCAGTCTGTACAAAGTGCGCCATAAGTTAGATTATGATCTAGGAGATTTGGGTTTACCTCTTTCTCAATACCGAGCTTGAATAAGATTATATAGCAATAATTAAAGATTTCTCTGGGAATGGCAGCCTTAACTTTTTTAATGACGCTTTTTACTCTTGTTTGGAAATTAAAAGGGATGGGGGTATTGTGGGAAGTGCAAGTGTTCCCAAACTGCAGGGGTACCCTTAGAGATGAAGGCAATGAGGTATTTTATGGTATTTTTTTTATTTGCCATATTTATCCTCCATTCTCGAGAAAGCAAATTGTATCGCTATATTTTAGACTGGACGTCCGCAGTCGCTTGGGAGTTGCCATTTTTGAGGTGCCTGGGCCGCCTGTCTTCCACATGAAGGCGGGAGCGTCCCGTTAGGTGCTTTGCCCAAAGATACAAGAGAACTTGCCGGCTTGTTCTCCACAACACCCCCTAAATGCCGAGCACCAAGCAGGAAAGCTGTGGATACTGTTTTTAAAGTCTTTTGGTATGACTCGACAAAGGGAATGAACCCCAGGTCTACCGACCACGAAGCGGACGCTCTAACCACTACGCCATCGCGCCGATATTGAGGGGATGTCACCATATGTCCTTCTCCAGTTAACTATTAATGACTATAGCGTCATCTGAGAATTACTATAATAGGAAAGTTTTTGATGAGCAGAATACTTTTATTTATGTTGTGAAAAACACGATAGCAAAATAGTTTTACACTAACTCATGGTTTTTGACGTGGTCTTTACTATTTTTTGCTGACTTTTTCTGTTTTCGTGGGCCCGATTGCTTTTGCTTATGTTTATGTAGTTTTGCGTATGTAGGTAAAAATATTGAGCGTAAAACTAAAAACTTACTGTTGGCTGCTATTGTTTTGCTGTATACGTTATCTAACTAAGTTTATATGACGTTGTAAAATGCGATTGTTATTGTGACACAATTGCTTCTGCTTCACTTGGCAAATGAATGAAACGTTTAAATTTTGGTTTCATTCTTTGATTGTCACGATGCAATTAGGTTTTGAAGTAGTTTTGTTGAAGCCAACATTTTTTGTTAATGAAACTTGTATTACAAGTTCGATACTTGACACAATGATTAGCGTTATTATTAGAAAAGGTAGAACGCAGCAACTTACCAACTTGGCTGCAGTGCTTGTAGTAGAAATGCATTGAGCCAGCAGCAATGGTAACTGAAGCAGGTCTGGACACTAGTTGCGCCATGTTTATAGTTAAGATGATGTTGTGGAGATACAAGAGTAGCAAACCCATTATTACGTAATGTATGTAATAGCTGTTGACTGCGAGAGTTTAAGCTTGCAATCTTTTGATTCTTTGAATTATTTTGCTACCTTAAAGTTTAGGGAGAATTTTTTGCCAAATTATGAAAAAAAGCTAATACTATGGAACTGAAAAAACCATATTTGAGTTAATATAAACCACGACTGATATGTAAATCAATCTGCTTAACAGCAAATATACGCACTACATTTGCTTTGCTTTTGCACAGACAAACTGCCCATGACAACATAGAGGTGGCACCAACCAGTGACAATGTCATTCTTGTCAGCGGGACCTTGCAGCGACCAAGAACAATGCCAGTGACCTCATCAGGTAATTGGTATTGCAATCAAGATTTCGATGACACTTGTTGCTACCCGAAAATGTTGAGAATGTTTAGTATTTTGGTGTTTCCTAAACCACACGGCTGTAAATTTAGTTGACACTGCAAGGGTACCGAGCTCCTGATAGCACTCTCTCTGTCAACTAGTGAGCAACTTGTTTTTATGACGTCGCAAAATATTAGCTTTCGCATCGCTTTGTGCTTTGTCGCCGCCTAGAGTTGAAAGACTACGAGTTTACGACTTTTGAGCTCACGTTTCGAGTTGTAACTGTGGTTGTACCGACCGCAACGACGTGTATGAGTGGCTGTTGACTCGAATACTGCGCGGTCATATCGCAGCCGCTCAAACTTTCCAACCACATTTTCACAGTTAAATAAGTTTGCATCATGTTGTTTTATTTTTGTACACACTCGGAATCGGTTGGCTCCTATTATTTCACTGCCAGCTACGCAGTTCAATGACACGCACGTCAAAGTGGTGGTGACACAGTTGAAAGATCTTGGGTTCAATACCCGCGACAGTTTTCCTTTGAAACGGTTTTTTTTTGGCAATTTTCTCTACTTGTTTGCAAACTTTTGGTAGAAATGCTCTGCGCCACGTGTATTGGTAACTCCGAAACAGGTCTGAGCACAAGTTATCTGTTGAGGTTTTTCTGAGTACAACTTTTGTGATGTCATAAAGTTTTAATAGTGGCGCACTTTAGACTCTACGCTCCATGACGTCATCAGCGGCGAGACGGAATGTCCTGGCGCTGCTTCCTTGGGCACCGTCAATGTTCATCTTCCTGAGGTAACACATGTCATTGCTTGTTTACGTTGATTTGTTTACACGTTTACGTTTGTTCAGATCAGTTCTGATTGTCTTCACATCGATTCAAGAAAGCAAAGATTGCCATCTGATGGCTGCTACACTGACTCAAAAGATTTCGCAACTCAGGTAGCTGCATAAAGTAGAACCCAATTAGATTTGTCCTTTGGCGATTACTCTTTGTTTTGACTTCCAAGACATTTGACAAAAAGTAGAAACTTGTTCAAATCTTTAAACCCAAGATCAACGGAGCATTTGTGAGGCCGCAAAATGACATTACAGTCCATTGCGCCACGGTGCGGAGATTAGACGCTGTGAATAAACTCAAACGATCATCCGAGAAACGTTTTTGTCATGCTCTATATAAGTAAATACAAGCCCGACGTCATCGATTTTTGACCGGCTTCGCATTTGCCACAACTGCTGAAATGGTGCATTTCCATAAACAGCACTGCAACAAACTGGTGGCATTGGGGTTAATAATTTATTGCAACCCAGCAACCAGAAGGACAACAAAGTGGCAACCAATGAACTTCACTCATCTGTACCGCGCTCTTTGCATATGCAATAAATACTGTCGAATAAATGTTTACACGTACTAGGTTATTGTTGAGTTGCGTGGCTTCTATGTATATGTGTGATTGCTTTTCAACTTTCTGTTTGTGGTTCGTAACCGATATGCACTAATTAATGAAAAAGATTTATAACTTCTTCAGGTGATGTCATTTACGACTTGTTCCCATGGCGCCCATGACGTCACGACGCGTCACAAAAAAGAAATGACGTCATCGTCTCTGAGCAGTTCGAACCAGCCAGAGATGAACCAGTTTGCCTTGCAGTTACCAGTTTCACATGGTCTGCACCAACAACTTGTTTCCACCTCGCCCATTCACTTACCCAATTTCACTCCAACTGAAGGGGATTCTTTGCCTCATGAATACAGTGGGTAAGTACTTTAGATTCACACAGCATCCCGTTTTCAGGGAAGATTTCGTAAAGTTGATAGAAAGTTTACAAATACCTCAATTTTTACATGAAGAAGTTCTTATACGCCTTGTCTAAATTTTATTGACTTATTACCGGTATTTTTTGTTCGTTGAGATTATACAGGAACAATTGTTTTTTCGGCAGTTACATGTATAAAATTTATGTTAATTTTTTTCGACAAATATCACAATGCAATAGATGAAAAAGGTATGACTGAACTTATATGGTTCTTGGCCATTATATCGGACCGAAACGTATATTTTATAAATAAGTTATATTTACCAATGGAACGTTTGTATTTGTCATTGAGATCAATTTAATCAGTAAAATAGCATAGTTTAACTGCGGTAATTACAAAACTTGTGCGTTTGACAATACTCTGATCTGGCCTCATGTCGTGTTGAGCTGCATATTGGATGAGCTTTGATTTTGAATAAAGTTCAAAAATACTTTGGCCTTCAAAAAAATTGATTTTTATCTCTGTTCACTTGTTTTTCGCAACTCAAATCTCGCGTGCGATTTGATTTTCATGTCGCCTAACCAGTTTTTTTCTTATGTAACGTTTTTTTGATATTTTTTCGTTGTTTTTTTACTTTTCGAGATTAAAGCTTTCCAGGAAATCGTTCGCGAAAACCGCAAAAGTGCGATAGGCTGCAATACATGGTGAACACTTCTACCTCAGTGCCACTGCATTAGGCATGTACAAACATGCAGGGCACTGGTTTTCTAAGCGAGTAGCCATTGTTCAATTCCCACCATAGTTCCGCGCTATTTTGTCCTTGGAAAGACACGTCACAAAAATTACCCAGATTGATTGCAATGGTTGTAGTAGAAATACTCTGTTTTAGCAGTACTGATAACTCCGAAGCAAGTCTGGACTCAAGCTACATGTATTTGATGCACCATAGTAAAAGTTTTCCTGTGGCTAGAGGTTAACCAACTAACTCTAGTAGAACTCGCTACTTTTGGGAAATTCATATACAGGTGTTTATAGGTCAATTAGCGTGCTTTGAGTTAAGGGTCAAGTTTAAAGAGCAAATTACTTTGAGCATCAACATTTTACGTGTACACAGAACAATCAAGGGGGTAGCGAGAAAAAAACTTGGGAAAGTAAATTAAAAAAATTTTTTGACTTTTCTAAGGACAAAATTTGATCAAAATTATAATTCCTTACTCCACTTTTTTTCTTTTTAGAGGTAGACAGAAGTTTCATCCTAAGTTGCTCGACACGGTTTTGGCTGCAACTTACAACTAATTTTATACTGCAGAGATATCATTAATATCTAAAGTTTATAATAGTAAAAAAGCGGTCTTGTCTTTGGAAAAAATTTTTTTCTCAACAATTGTTTAATAAGTGGAGGGAATCTGAGAAATTCGGAGGCGTGGCCCTTGCACCCCCATTCTGGCTACGGCTGTGAGAGGAGTAATTATCCTCCATATGTAAATACTACCGGTTATTGTGATGAAACTTAGACAATCACCTGTACGCCCTAGCTACTTACAGGTTGTAAAAATTAAAATTACTTTAGGACACGCTAAATACGCTGGAAGTGCAATTTGCCTGAAGTTTTTTACAGTTCTTACTAGCGCTTGCACTGCAACGAACTGGATCACTTTGTTTTTGTATGTCGTAATATAAATCTCTTATAATGCCTTATGCAAAACCAAACCAGTTAATAAGCAGTGAATATAACATGTCCTGTCCAGCCGAGTAGTGTTAAGAGAGAGTTTATACATGAAATCGCCATTATTTTGTAGTCTTTACCTAATAATCGTATGGTGACTTAGCTATTGCAGCTAATACGATTCTCGTGACTTAGGTGCCCTGATGAGATGTCATAGATCGAAACAGGCTGTCGGCATCTGTCAAACCTGTTGATGTCGTACCACAGTTAAAGCGTTATCTTTTCTGCAACATTAGGTTTCCATCTTAAGGCTCAGAAAGCTCGTGTGCTAGATTACCGAGGGAAAATTTTGTTACAATTTATTTCTTTTTAATTCCTGGTCGAGTATTTCAAAGAAGGAAGTAACATTATTCACATACCTTAATGATTGTTGCCTTCAGCAATAGGGGTAATGTGGGGAAGAATATGCAAATGTACTGAGTTATGGCTAAAAATGTACGGCTGCTAAGATTTGTTACATGAAGAAAATTGTCAAAAAATTACATCATGCATTTTCCGACGGCCACATCTGTATAATGAAGCGCAATTCTGTCTGTGTATCTGTTTGTTTTAATTCCTCCGAAACCACTGGGACTGCGAACATCAGACTTGGCACGATTAGTCACCTCCCCTGGGTGAGTGTCGTAAGGGGGTTCGTGACGTTATGATGACCTAAAATCAAAGATAATTTTTTTAAATTTGCATTTCTTTACTAAGGAAAATGTTTTTTTTTCTTAAACAAAACCCAGCTCTCAACTTACGAAGTATCAAAAACTTTATCCCGTTGGAGTTCTAAGATAACGTCACAGTTAACGTTTAATTGGACAATTTGTTCTTTGTATTTGCTCAATACAATACCTACCGACCGTAGAAGAGCGATTAAAAGCGTTTTTGAGAAATACTAAAATCGTGTTTTCGGTAAAGAAATTTTACAATTTAAGTTAAATTGGAAATGCAACAAGCATTTCTTTTTATGGCATTTGAGACATTCCAAGCATGCTTGTTTTCTTTTTTCTTAAACCGTTCAAACTCGCTCTATGATGTCATAATGCTGTCTGGTGCAATTATTGTGAAAAAAAGCAGCATGCAGCAGCTACGCGTAAAGTTTTTATTCACGGTTTTTATTCAATGTTTTTATATTATTTCAAAAGCAAAAAACTTATATGCTTCATGTGGAACAAGAATGATGCATAACAGTATTAACATATAGGGGTAGGTAAAAAAACCGTTTTTTAATGATGCAATGGCAAGTCATAATACTTTTGTACAGTCGTTTTTCAAGCCTGACTGATCTCAGCCTCTAAGATATTAACCAAATGTAGCTAAGTTGAACAAATTGACGATTTTTCTTGAGTAATCTTACAATAGTCAATACAATTATCCGCATCTTTACCACAAAAACCTGATTCATGGATTATGCTCTTAAAACATGGCCAAACCTATTGTAATCACTTAACTGTAACTGCTTAACTTTGGGTTAGTTTGCACTTTCACTAGCTGTGATTATGCCAGGACCTAGTGATATACGCGCAGCCTGAGAGGTTAGGTCATGCAAATAGGCCTACAATTACTAAAAGTCATAAGTAGTATGCCAAATATTTAATGACTTACTTCAGAAATTGTGCAACAATCACGTTGGCGTCCCTCCCCTCTTCTCCAAAACTTTATGTTTATGCTTGCATGCAAGTGGTGAAGTAGACGGATAAAATGTGTGAAATTATTGGCTGTTTCAATTGTGAGCAAGTTCACTTCCTAAGTACATGCTGGAAACAGGGTAACTAGCACCTCGTCAGGGACTTCAAAAACTGTAGGAGAAATATAGCGGCTTCGCAGAACTCTCTTAATGTTTTTTACTCAATTCCTTTTAAAAACACGGTACTTTTAATTTTGGAACGAGACTTGGCTATGTCAAAAAGTCATTAACTTTTTATTACTATTCTCATATCTGCCCATTGGTTGAAGCCGGCGAGGCGGCTAAACTGATGTTCTCAACCTCGACATTACTCAAGATGGCTCTGTGATTATAGTGACGGAACTGTGAGGACATCACTTAGGGTTAATATCTTCTTCCCTAGCTGCGTTCATGCCAAGACGAAGCAGCATGCGCGCTGCCAGAGGCCTTAGCTCACACGAAAACGCCTGCAGTTACAAAAAAATCGTAAGTAACGGTTCTAACATTTAGTAGGTTATTCCTGAAAAAACATATCAATAACCTTGGCGCTCTTCCACAACTTTCATGTGCTTTGAAGCATTTGCTGAATTGAATGAATGCAAGTTTGTTAAGTTTAAGTACGCCTGTGGTGAAAACAGGACAAATAAGACGTTGGCAGGGACTCCAGATACTTCGGAGAAATATAACAGCACTGTTTATTGCTATTTTCAAAACTGTCCATTGAGTGCAACCGGCTGAACCGCTATTCTTAATCTTACTTTACTGATCGGGAGCCCGGAGGACGACGCCGGCAGAGCCGGTTTGTCATCAACAAAAGAGTCATGACAGATATCGTTTGGTAATCGGAAGTAGGATACTGCAACTTGAAAACATGTGGATGAAAATCATATAAACAAAGATGAAGAAATATTAGTGCGTGGTCGCGCGACACATCTTTAAATAATCGCACACATATCTTAAAAAGTTTCAAAATTGCAATGTATGTCGTGATAAAATAACAGCTTAAAATTTTTCTTAGTCTGCTGCTTATTAACCTTGAGGTCAGGCTTAAGTAGACTGCCCACAAACCAAAATGAAATGAAATATTGTGCGTTTGGCATATTTGGCCACGGCTTTCAGCACCAGGACATTACAGCCATAATCAGGCAAATTCAGTTTCATGATTAAACCCCCATTGTTTTTATAGCTTAGCGCCAAACAGGAGATCTGTAAATACAACTTTTAAAGTCTTTCACGTGACTCGCAAGAGAATCGAACTCATGGTAAAACTACGGGCTCAGTGGTTACGTAGTTTTTCCAGAGGAGGTCTGAACACGAATTGTTTTTTGCGGAACTGTAAATTTTCTACTAAGATCTGAAGATGAAAGTAAATAGCTGAAAGCGCGTAGTGTTAGTAATCACATGTTTAGCAGTCTGCATTCAACATTGTCAGTGCAGCAAAGTGCCTTACTTTGTAAACAGCAAGTTATTTTTAGTTATAATATTAAATGGCTGTGATTATGCATTTCAATTGATTTTGTTTGAAGTTTTAACTTTTGCAACCACTTTCTGTTGCTATGGTATTTTGCTGTGCTTGTGTGTTTGCGGCTAATCAATGCGGCTACTACTGTAGTGATTGCTGCTGACGTGCTAGGCTCCTGTCAGCGCGATCTTGAGCTACACGGCTACTACTGCTACAGTGATTACTTGGAAATCGGTAAGCTCTTGACAGCGACCGGCTGAGCTACGCGACTACCAATGTAATAATTGCTGCAGAAGTGGCGAGTTGCCGGCAGCACCGTGCTGAGCTACACGGCTGCTATTGTTGGCATCAAAGGTGACGAGCACTTGGCAGCACGGTCTTGATTTACACTGCTCCTGTGTTGCTAGATGCAGCAGAAAAGCTGCGAGTAGCGTTTTGTGATTTTTGTCGTGATTCTACTGACAATTGACTTCAATCTGTCGACGTAGAAGCCTCTAATTATCTCACGATCGTGTGGTGATGAGTTTAATGCTCGCATGGATTCTGCAAAGTGCACTTGCGAAAGACATTTCAAAGCAGTTTTGCCCACTTGTTTGCAGTGCCTGTGGTAGAAACCCACTGTTTCAGCAGTACTGGTAACTTTGAAACAGGTCTAAATACAATCTACGGTCTGAACACGACCTTGTTTTAAGTGCGACTGTGGGCGTTGTTTGTTGCCAAATGATAAAGTTATTGCAAAAACTTAATATCACAACTTTTCAGGGAATCATTCGAGTACATGATGGAGGCGCCCAAGTCACTTAAACAAAAAGAAGGGGAACCAACAATGTCTTATATTAATAAAGGTAACATTTAGCTGATTCTCTGTCGTTCTCTGTGCTACGTCTCTCTTTACACAACTTGTGAGGCTCCATGGCTTTTTGCCATGTCCTTATCATGAGCAAGGGGTCGGACAATAAACAACTACAACGCAAATCTAGAACACGGGAAGTTTCCAAGATCTTAAAGCTTCCACCGTCAATCCTCTGCCTTATAGAAAGTCGGAAAACAACAAACCAATACTTGAATAGATCTTAGCATGGCTTGCACGTGCTCACCCTATAAGCGTTCGCTGAAATATTCTACAAGCGTATACTGTAGTACGTTGGAATGTTTTGTAAAACTTCATCAAAATACGCTCACCACAACTTGCGGTTTTGGATAAACACAATAGCCCCCAAAAATACGCAAGCATGCGCAAATGAAGGTTGTAAGACCTGGTATTTGCATGTTGAGTCTATGTGTTCCACGGAAAATGATGAAGCTGCTCACTTAGCATACCGTAAGAGGACGCTTACCTATTGAGCCCCCGACAAAGTTAGTCCGCAATTTGTTTTGCTCTCTGATTCAAAACGGATTGCCACTTTCTTCTAGTTTGCCTGGTCTTGATTGGGTTCGTTGTGTGTACTGGAATATTGCCGCTTCATGCAGCGCCTATATGCCAAGGGTGAGGAGAAGTGAACAAGGACAGGTTAAACTGCTACTGTTATTGTCACATTAAGCCTAATAAATCTGCGTTTTTCAGGTCAATTTTACTGCATCTCTCTTCGATGTAATCCTCAGTTTTCCCGTTCTGGTCGTGTTACAGTAAGTGATGATGACATGATATAAACTAATATCAGTTTTAGAGAGACCACTTAAATGCCAGCTGAACCAAAATATATCCCTGTGTTGCTCACCCAGCACGTCGTAAGAGGCGATTTCTGGAGCCACCAATGGCAGTTAATGTTTATGACTGATTTGAAATTGGCTGTCGCTTGCCTGATCTTGGTTAGGTTTGCCTTGTGGAGCAGACCGTTTCATGCCCCGATCCGAAATAAGAGGATGGGTATACGCACGTCATAAAAAAAGAATGGATAAACACACGTCATAATGGCGCGTTATGTTATCTTTAAGAGCGTCGTTCAAATCGTGTTCGGAGATTCGAAGCCAGAAGAGGAGCAACAACGTCACTGGAAGTATTGGCACGCCAGGCAACACACTGCGAAGCAGCGAATCATTGATATTGGTGAGTGAGATGTCATGACGGACGTTGTGATGCGATAAATGCTGAGGAGAATCGTAGATACATGTTGTGCCGAGATCAGTTGCTGAGCGGAGATGGTTGTCTGCAACAAGCACTGTATTTTGTGATAATAATTAATAATTACTTTTCTTAGGATGAGAGCACGGGGTAATATAGTTCATCCAATCCTCACACCATGAGCTTAGTCAAGCAAACAGGAATATGATGATGGGTTAGGAAAAAGTGGCAGATGTTTTGAACCAGTCGTGAAGGCACACTTGTGGCCTTACAACTTACGTTTTTTATTTGTTTGTTCATAGCAAATTACTCTGCCAAGAGGATTAAAAATTGGACTTGCCGCACTGACATTATAACTTCCAACTTGTTGAAAACAAGGCCATGCATGAGCTTTGAACTCGCATTCATGCCAACCAGCCGAACAATGGTCATTTGTTTAAAGCGTCTATAGTTTTTAGTGCCTTTTTTTTTATTTGCCATATTTGGCCTCCATTCACGAGAAAGCAATGTATCGCTATGTTTTGGACGGTAAGTACGCACTCGCTTGGGAGTTGCCATTTCCGGGTCACCTGTCTTCCACATAAAGTTGGGGCGTCCCGTTAAGTGCCTTGCCCATGGACACAACAAGCGAACTTGCCGGCTTGTTCTCCACCATTTCCCATAAATGCCGAGCGCCAAGCAGGGAAGCTATAGATACCATTTTTTAAAGTCTTTTTTGACAAGAGGAATGAACCCAAGGTCTACCGACTGCGAAGCGGACGCTCTAACCACTACGCCATCGCGTCGGTTATCTTAGTAATCATTTTAGTAAAAACGTCGAACATTAGGCCTATACTGGCTTAGATTTTTAAAATAAAAATGCTTTGGAGATCGTATCTCTAAAGTCCTAAGTTATTATTTCAATGCTGCTATAGCTTCTACTTTGAAAGACTTTTCACAGGAGTTTTCTGCTGAGCAGCAGTACTTATAATAGAAATGCTATGTGCTAGCAGTACTGGTCACCCCGAAGCGGGTGTGAACATAAGTTTTGATGTGTGACTGTACAGGATTTCCGTGACCTGAGGTTAGAGAGAAATGACTACATTATTTCTTCTGTTTCAGCTGATTACAAAGAGAGCTGTATGATCAGCAACATTGATGAAATTGCCCACAACGCCATCGCATTCAGTTGGGACGTAAACGATCTTGCGAAGATTTTCATCAGTTGTAACTGTCTTAGTACCGATTTTAGCGCGCAAAAAGGAATTAAGGTATTCGACTGATAAATGATGTATTACACACTACAAATAGAAGGGCACTTTGACTTATTAAAATTATGTAAAAAGTTACTTAACGTTCAGTTGGAAAGGACAAAGTAGTTTGACTTTTTTTAATGCATCGAACTTTATTTTCGTACCACATTATCTGTTATTGAGCACCTCTAGACTCTGTCTAGAGAGTTTTTTGAATTTCTGATTGTCAGGTCCCTTCCAGTGCTTGTCTGGGTTTAATTGCCCTATCCAATCGTACACAGTACTTAAAAATGATGTTTACTGGTCTCATCCTTAGTACTCAACAAAAGTAGTATCGTGGAGAATGAACTATGAAAATGAATTTACAGTCATGATTGAAAAAAACTGTTGGCACGGTAAAATACCGTTGCAGTTGAAAAATGCCATACATATGATACTACATTAGTTAGTACCACTTCATGTCAATTGTTTGTAAATCATTAGATTATAAATATGTGCCAGCGACAGAATATCAAGCGCAACAAAAATTAATAAAAAAAGTAAACAAAAGTATTAAAATACAATTTAGAAGTTGAACTTCCAAAAAATTTTGGCGTCAATTTTTAGTAACTTATCATCGCGTTCACTATTCAGTCGCCTGCAGTCATTTCAACTTTGAAATTATTAAGTAGAAAAGAAAGTCTTCCCACAACTATTTTCTTTGCAAACATGTTGAAATTTTGCGGGGCTTTACTTGAAATATGCCGGTGTTTTGCGACAATCACAAAGCACCAAAACTTTTCAACTGTGAAAAATTAAGTAAAATTCAACTGTGGGCAATGATGCTTTTGTGGTTTTAAGTTTGAACCTATTTCTTTTGTTGTTTTCAGGGTCTGCCATTGCTTCTTCAAATAGACACCTACCTAGACAATAGAAGAAGTGGCATTCCCTATCACAGGGGTGTATGCCAACTCAAAGTTTTTTGTGACAAAGTAAGATAGTGTGTTGTAAGACTTTTTGAGTTGAACCCTGTACTAAAAAGCATATTAGGATTTTTTATTTGCATATTATCATTTTTATTAAAAATATTAGCATATTTCCTCTCAGCTGTTGAGTAGGGAAACAATTTTATTGCTGATAAATGTTTTGCTTCTCAAAAGCTCCTGCTTTAACATGATGTACTTAGGGCGCTGAACGTAAAATACGAGATGAAGAACGAAAAGCATTAAGAAAAAAACAGAAAGGTCACAAAGGTACAGTTTTTGTTGTTTGCTCTTCATCCATTTCCGATATCATTTAAGTAATTTTAACTGTAAGAAAAAGTCAAAATGTTACGAAAATGCTACAAAAAGTCACAAATTTAGTAACATTATAGGCCTTACCACGCAACAGCTGTTTCGCCCGAAAGCTCATCAGACGTGTGTACAATGTTTTTCTTACAGAAAACTGTTTAAGTCAGGGACTGATCCAGCTGGTGATAAGGAGGGCGATAATTTTAATATTTGTTAGTAGTAGGTTTTTATTTTTGACCTGCAAAAGACCACAATTGATACATTAAGGCTGGTTTCCATTAGGCGTAAATCGCAGGCGTAACGTGAAACATTCTTTGCTCCTCTATTTAGGGAGATGCGCGAACGTTGTAGATTTTTCGCTCTACGCCTGCAGTCAACGCCTAATGAAAACCAGCCTTTAAACTAAAGGTTGACGGTTAAAAATAGAAAAACAACGACAAACGATATACTCGTAGTCTTCCTCTAATCGTACCGTTTACGGTCTTTGCGCTCCATGAAGAGACCGAAATCTAACGGTAATATAAACTGAAAAAGATTTGCTGACAAACTTTCCATGCACGGGTGACTGAAACCAATGTTGGCATGCATAGGTTTCCAGTAGTGCAATTGTGTCACAACAATCTTACTCCAGCAAGACAGAAACAATGTGTATGTCACAATCCTGCACTGACAAAACATTGGACAAAAGAATGGCTCTATATTACGTATAATAAAGCTATGCGAACAAAACGAAGAACAGAATTGGTTTTGACATGTTTTTTTGAAAATTGTATAATTAATGTACATGGTGAATAAAGTTTTTTGGGGCTTTTGAAGGGGCGTTCGTTTCTTCTTCCCGGGGGCCGCCACTGTTTTATGTAATCTGTGTTGTGTTTAGGTTCCTCATTAAACCAGTCCCAAATTCCACCATCTCCTGTCGACATTAAGCCAATTATAAGGTCACCCAACGGGTCTCCAACTCCTCAGTCCGTTTCGACTGTACCTGGGCAAAATGGCCAGCCGCAGAAGAAGCTGGATATTGTCCATCTGATGCCAACATCCGACAGAAGACCGGCTACCTACTTCGTGCCGGATATTTACGGTAGGTTATTTTTTCCTCCGTTTACCGTTGTGTCTAGACATGATTCCGAGTTACCAGTACTTGTTGGCACACTGCATTCCTCTCAAAAGTAGGGGAAATTGCCGTATAGTTTGCTATCAAATTACAACTCGTAGAACCCGCGAGAGAGCGTGACACCCTGGATAAACTGGCAGATGATCTCGGTGCTGACGGTGCTGAAATCTTATTTGTTTTAATCAAATCAGCATTTTAATTTCATCTTATTACCTTCCACCTGCACGCCCATCTGGCAGAAAAATTTACCTGACTACTGTTAGAACAACATTTCTTGAACTACTAAAACAGTGATTTGCAACCGGGGAGGAACTTGTTTCCAAAGTGAATGTTTACCCTTTTAAAGGAGGAATTTTGACATTTCAGGTTTGTCAAGATAATGCTTCCACATTATTTCATATCGTTGCTTGTAATAGAAGATTTTGCGTTTTAAGATTATTCCATTGTAGCCGCCATGGTGTAGTGGTATTGTTGCGGGCTTCAGAGCAAAAGGTCTGAAGTTCAAAACTGTATAGAAACATTGCTGGTATTCGTCAGGAAGGACTTCCAGAATTTAAAGTGCTACGTTGCTCCAGTAAAAAGTCTGGTTCGAAAGCGAATGTGTAGTGGTAGAAATACATTAAATAGCACGTCTGAGCCTGCGAAACGCGGGAAAAATGACGTAAAACCGACTTTCTTTCCATGCATTTGCTTAGTTTTGTTGATTGTCAATGTGACACCATAAATATATTTTCACTAACGGGGGTGTCGAAAGGTTCCGAGGGCAAGCTTTGAAAAAGACACTTCTCAGTTTTTAAAAGAGTCATACTTCACATTGAGGTTATTTTTTGGAAACTATTTGAGAGCCTACATAACAATTGCACCTTCAAAAAGAAGGTCTTCATCCCAAAAGACTGGACAAATGATTCCTAGCCGCAAGTTTTCGAAGGAAAAAGTCTTCGTCCTAATACGGCGCCCAGGGGTCGCTGCCACAGCTTTACCCCAAAAGTTGGCAAAATTTCGTACAATTGACAATAGTAGTAAGAAAATAACTTCAAAAGCTCATCATTTCTAAAGGGCACGTCTGATCCCTAGTTTTGGCATCTGCGCGACCGCGCGCTCTAACACACACACAGGCAATTATTACGCACGTGCATTATTCAAACTTTTTATCCTGCATATTTTGACGTAGTGTATTTTGCTCTCTTGCGCAAGAACGTATGGTAATGTAGAGATGACTGCTCGCGCAATTTCGAGTTTTGGGGGTGGGAAAGTTAAGATTCTTATTTTCCTGGGTGCAAGACTCTGACAAAAGTAAGGGGGGACCAATTCCCCTCACTCGGCCACCTTTTCTTTGACACAAATGTTACAAGAGCATACAATAACGCCAGAGGGCAAGACAGCAAAGCTTGCATTGTATTTTTTATTTTATTTTGAAAAAGGAGGGAAGAAAGCTCTAAAAACGGGCAAGGTAGGAATAAGTTAAAAAAGATGGGAAACCGCTGAACTAAACAGCGATTGTTGGCATGTGTAAGCACGCTTGTCGAGGTGTCGAACTCTCGATCATGCTTGCGGAAGCTTTAAAGCTTTTTGCAATTTTTCGTTTTAATCCAAAGATCGGACTTTCAAAAACTCGTTTTATGGATTAATGTGTCTGCGGTTTCGTTCTAATTTTAGTAAATCCGCGCACAATGACGTTTTAAACAACTGTTGATTGTTGCAGCACTACCTTAACACGATGATAGCTCGCGCGATAAGCCTTCAAACAGCCATGACGTGGCGAGATGTACACGGTTAGCAATTATTACTGCGTGTAAAACAATTATAAAACCTTCTCGGCTTGGTAGCAGCGCCTGGGGTAAAAATGCAATGCGCAAACAGTAATGGTAACTCCGAAGCAGGTTCAAACAGAAGTTGCTTTAAGAAAGTTTTCCTGAGCCCCTAGCATGCTATACAACAGGGGCGGCAAACCTTTTTTACTGAATGGGTCACTAATGGGATTTTAATGTGGAAAAAAAGAAAAGTGGGTCATAAATTCAACAATTTTGTGGTTGATACCCTAAAAATAAGGTCTACACTTCTAACTACGCCCAATTTTTCCAACTGTTGCGGCTGAATTTTTAAAAAAGTCTTCTCTTGTATCTCGGGAAAACTTTGCGTCTTAATTTTTCAAAAAAGGTTCTCACAGTGAAAATTTCAAGAAACTGATACCGTGACAACAAATCTACAAGTGAGTCACTGAAATACCAGTGGCGGATCACATCGTGACCGGCCATTGGTATTTCAGTGTGACCATAATCAAATCACGTCACATTGTGACTCGCTGGTCAGTGGTTCGTCATTCGGGTTTTTTAGTCAAGGTTGTAGTACTGAAACTAAAGTATGGGATCATCACAGACCAAAAATGGCGTTCACCGGCTCATACCGTAAAAACTATTTGTCTCGTGTTTTTCAATTGGGTGATACTCGTATAAGAAGCCATGGTGATGCGTTTCCATAGCAAGGGATCAATGTACGCAACCACATGTTCAGAACGCCACGTTCTTCTTTAAGCAGTGAAGACCTTCTTTTTGGAGATCAACTTTTGAAAAGTGATTATTTTTCCCCTTTTGTCCGACTCGCATGGGACTCCGGAGCCACAGGTTGCCGACCTCTGGCCTTTTCGGAGCCCTTGTTTGCTTTCAAGCTCACGTTTCGGGTTCAAACTACGGCTTGGCATCACTGCAATGACTTGTATGAATGACTGCTGACTCGCAGACTTTGCAATCTCTCAAACTCTCCGTTCACCTTGATTTCGCTGAATTGATTATGTTCACATCGTTTCATTCCCCACGCATTTCAATCCTACAACATACCTAAATATTACTCCGTATGTGCGCAGGAGCAACTCGAAGTCATGTTTCAATTTCTCCGCCTGCGGCTCGCTTGCAAGCGGAATCAACTTTCACCAGTGGCTCTCTAACGCCCACTAGCGCTGCCGATGTGGAACAAGTTTTTCTCTCTGCACAGGTACAGGCTATCGTAGAGATGCCCTTGGCACGAACTTCGGTCCACTTTTAAACCCACAATTCAGCCAATCACGCTAAGGTTGAGAAGATGAAAGGAAATTCGCCCCAGATGTGCAATCAAGAGATAATTTGTTTGTCCAGCCCGACAGAATACCAAGGAGGCAGTCGCTGTCAAAAGCGTTAATTCACATCCCAAGCTAGCTGTGGGTTCGAATCTCACCCGAAGTCAGTTTTTCTCTTTGCTGAGCGACGGTAGTCACGTGAATTAATAGGCTATTTCAAGTTAAATCCGTTGATGATAAAGATATTTCTTAACCATTCTAATACATTGCAATTTGTTTCAATAATGGAACCACTCTTTTGGTATTCTGTGAGCGGCTGATTAAACAGTGATTTCGTTTTAATTTAGACTGGACTGCAAAACTCAATTTTCACTGCCTTTGCTTTGCCAATACCATCACTTACTTTTGCTAATGCAATTGTGGTTCATCCACATAATTAGGGGTTTCGTGGTATGACGTCTATGACATAATTTTAAGCCAAGGTCAAGCAACCGATAAGGACTAAAGAGTAATATCGTTTCCATTATTACTCAAATGCGAAAAATGTTTACGGCTAATTAATCCGTGCGAAAGGCCGTCAAAGTAGGTTACTGACGTCTTATTCAATTGTTTTATTCAGGTCGATTGTTTTGATTCACTGCAATCTCCAAGTAAACGTAGCCAATCTTTGATGAGCTCCGAAGAAGGGGAATTCCCTCCTGCCAAAGTAAGGCAATTTTGCTCGTTTTCTCACCTGTCTGCCACGTAGAGACGAAGGCATCCCGTTTTAGGTCTTGCCCAAGCACACCACAAGCAAGCTTACCGGCTTGTTCTCCACATTATCCCTATTGTGCCGTGCGCCAAGCGGGGAAGCTGTAAATACCATTTTTGAAAGTCTTGTGACGTGACTCGATTACCGACTGCGAAGCGGACTCTCCAACTGCTACCGGATCGCTCCGGCACAGCTTATGTGTACAAGTGAGTGACATCGACCAAGCAGGTAATCTACCGGATCGCTCCGGTACAGCTCATGTGTACAAGTGAGTGACATCGACCAAGCAGGTAATCTACCGGATCGCTCCGGTACAGCTCATGTGTACAAGTGAGTGACATCGACCAAGCAGGTAATCTACCGGATCGATCCGGCACAGCTTATGTGTACAAGTGAGTGACATCGGCCAAGCAGGTAATTGTCAAGTACCGTTCTTAGATTCCGAAACTGTGGGAGTCCGAAAGTAAAAAGGTGTTGCTCTACATTCGAAAAGAAACGGATGAAGCTTACGATGGTTTGCTCCTGAAAGAACCGACTCTAAACGGTTTAAAAGAAGCGGTTAGTAGTGTTTATTACAAAAGTTATTTGAGTTTTGACGCTTCGTTGTTATTCTCCTATTGTGGAAAAATTACTATATAGAACAACTTGTTTTCAGCCTTGTTTTAAGGCCACGTGTTATGAATTGGATAAATAGGACGTGTAATAACCTTAAACCGGACGAGAGAGGACGTGTTTGACGTCGTACCGCGACTAATGAGCAATATATGGTCGAAACAGCCTGTTGCTAAGCGATATTGAAATTCTACACCTAGCAAGTTTGCTGAGTTTATTTTTAAGATGCGTCTTTTACAGCTTAATGAAAAATACAATTTGCCGGTTGAAAAAATTACGAAGTTGTTAAAGAAGTCAAGAAAAGGGTAAAGCATTTGCTTTTTTTGTACTCTGGATAATTTTATCACCCACCAAGCTCGCCGTACAGCGGCACATGGCCCAGGACAATTGCCCAGACCCGGTTCCAAGTATTAAAACCTCACGCTACTCTGGAAGCCTACTGATTAAAGGCGGTATTCCCCGTTGCGTCACCAAAATCCAGGGCACGCACTCCAAGGTAGCAGGTTGAATTCAACCCGAACTCTGTTTTTACCAGCCTTTTTCGCGGGTGGTGATCATTAACCTGCCTTCGTCGAGACTAAAATCTCCATCCAAGGATAGGTCTTGGTTCTGAATGCCACTTTGATCTTTATAGAAAAACAATCAAAATAGAAATATTAATAGCACAAAAAAATAATTGTTTTGTTTCTGCGTATGAGTTCTTGTTCGTTGGCAAGTCCTCAGTCAAACTGACCAGAAAATAGACAGCTCAGCGTCACTACCTGTCTGCTACTTAAAGGTGAAGGATTCCCCACGAATTCCACAAAGAAACTTGCCGACTTTTTCTCTACACTATTCATTATGTGCTGAGCGCCAAGCAGGAAAACTGTGAATACGGTTTTTAAGAAGTCTTTGGCACGGTCTGGTCAAGACTTGGACCAGAAATTTACTGCATTCAAGGCGGACGCTCTAACCACCACACCAACGAAGTAACGAAATTAAAAATATAAAAGGCGACCAAAAGAAAGAAGTTATGATACAAAAAGTAGAGATTTATTAAAATATGGCTACTGTGTGTGCCAGCGTCACCTATATTATTGTGATTTCTGTAGAATCTAACGGTTACTCAGAGGCACGCAATCTGTAGCGGGAGGCGTGAAATTTTGCGGCCTGCGAAACAATGTGATTTTTGGCTTGCGACTACAGATTGCATTTTCAAGTCGACTTCTTAGTAATTCATCCCTGATAAAGCCCTCCTCATTAGTTGATCCTCCGAACAAAAAATCTACGATGTTTTACTCGTTATAAAAGCATTCAATACTATGCCAGTAAAATCGGATTGACGTGCACGTCTCTGGCACTGGAATTAGCGCAAGAACCCGGTTATTGTCATTTTAATCCAATAATTTCATTTACTCCGGATTTTGCTCAGATAATGACCATAATTGCCTGCTACGATTTCAGTTTGTAAATATTTCTACTAATTTATTTATTAGTGAACTCTACATCCGCGCCCGTTTATTTGTACATTTTCTAAAAATATTCAGTCATTTTTCGTTTTAATATGCGAACTCTCCTGCTACATTTCAACAATTAAACAACTTTAATGTGGTGACAAATTCGGCCCAAAATCCCATAACCTTGAACTTGTTCCTAAACTAAAGGTTTAGAGTCCGTTTTCTTCCGGGGCAGTGCTTCTGTAGAGGCTCAGCGACTTAATGGAGGTTGTCCCACTTCACGTGAAATCTTCCACTACTGTAAAACTTGCCCGTCTGCAAAAAAGATTGATCACCTTGCTCTAGGTTGAGATTTTTAAGTGTTTTCAGTACTTAAGTGCCAATTTTTGTCTTTTTTAGAATTCTTGTCAATCTAGATGACAACATAATCTGTCACTATAGCAACGAAGACACTTTCATCATCGAAATTGCGTCAGAGAACTGTAATGATGATGTCTCTTATAAAGTAACATTGTCGGTTGTCTGACGTCAGCGCAACTTGTTTGAGTTTTGCCAATGGTTTAGAATATCAGGCCCCAATTAGAAGGCTGAAAGAACTTTCAATACCTTATTATTTCAAACACAACCCTTGATGCTCAAGCTACATTATAGTTTTATTTTGTTTTTCGTACATTTTATCAACTTTTTGTGTTTTTCTTGCAAAATTCTGGCAATGAGATATAAACATCAAAGTCCAATTTTTTGATCGAGTGCTGACACAATGGCTTCGTGATTAAAGTGAGTCCGAAGAAACAGTACTTGATACTTATAGGAGAATTTAATACCAGTAACAGATAGGATACTTTTTGCAAAGTTGCACATTATTCTAACCTTCTCTTTTGCCATTGGCTCAAGCAAATCACCTGATATTTACGTCATTAAATACAACAGAAGAGAATTTGTACAAGTCATGTCACCAGTATTTTCGAGTGGCGGTGCTTTTTTAAGTTTTTACATTTTTAAAATGAACAGTAGTGCAATTTAAACTGTTGCATCATTTTTACCTTTATCTGGTGCACCAGTATAGGCTTGTTTGTAGCCTTGGGATGAAACAGAGGGGGGGGGGATCCGACTGTGTCATCCCATGGCTAATCCGCTTTTCCTGTTATATCGCAATGAATACCTCAACAATAAAGCAGAAATAGCACCCCGGGAAGATAGTCACTCTTGAGGAAATATTCCAATTTTGCAAACCAATTGGAATCTATTCCCAACTATCGAACGAGGCACTGCTTTACCTTGAGCTTTCAACATTCCCAAGTGACCAATTTCCATCACTGGGCTTACTAGCCATAGCAACCAGAGAAAGCACACGATAATGGTAGTGTTTTGGCTGTTCTCCCAATCAGCCGATCTGGTAGTGGAATAAGGTCCTTGCTTATATGCGTGTGATGCTTGCGCCTCATGTCCCGTCGCCTGCGTTTGCGGGCTCGTTTGTTGCCAAAGCAACAAGATTATTGCCCGTTTCCGTGGTTACGAAAAGAGGTTTTGCAATGTACCTGACGCACAAACGACCTCGAAAGGGGAGAGAGCGATGTGCTTTTGGAACTGCTTGATCCAGTAACTGTTAGTGCCTTTGAAATTATTGTGACGTGCCGCCAAAAGCTATTCGATTTGCATTACATGATATTTAATATATGCAGTCAATTATTGAGATTATCACTTTATCATGCAGAGTACTTAAGGTCGCATTTAAGTGGAAATTAGGGGCACCTTTTAAAAAATAAATATCTTTACAGAGTTTCGTAATCCACCTGCTCAAACTTAAATACGGCCTTGGAACGCTTAAAATAATCAAGATAATGTATTGGAAATGGATAGTAGAAAGAATACATTTTTTAGAAATGGAGTTATTTTTTTAAGTGAGAATTATGTGATTTCAAGGGGGTCAAACCTCCTCCATTTAAATGCGGTCTTCACAACGGTCATTTTTGTGAGTTAAAAACTGTTTTATTGTGTACATGGTTGATTTAATAAAAGCATACAAAAATTTATTCGGCAGTTATTAGCATAAGCAGTATAGTAATAGTAGTAAGAGTATAGTAACTAGGAGCTTACGCAGAAATTTCTTGAGGGGGAGCGAGACATTTGTTTTTGGAGATCGACAAACGACGAGCACAGTGCTCAAAATTGTGCGGGAATAGGCAGTGTTGACCTTTTTTTTATTTGGAGATCAATGTTGGCGGTAGTCTAAATTGTGCCAAGGTCTACGTTAATGACCTTTTTGTGGTTCGACCGCCCCCCCCCCTCCCGCGCTAAATTTGGGCAGATACAATCATGGTAGCCGACAATCACGTTCCACAATTCCCTGAAGGGATCGCGACGATGATTTTTGGCAAATGGTCACCAAAATAGACATTTTACCGTTCCCGAGGGGTCACGTGTATAGGAGCTCCCTGCGTACGCCACTGATAGTAACTAGATCACCCGAAAGTTTTTTGTGTTAGTTCTTCGCCAGAATTTTTGCCTAGGTTTTTATCAAAGGACTATGGGCTTGTGGCTCTCTCTTCTCGGTGGGATGCTGCAAGCATCAGGCCCACTATAAAACTAATCAGATGGACAATGTTTTGGAAAAGGAATGGTTAGTTTTTCAATGCAAGATAGGGTTTGGCCAAAAATTACTAGTTTTTCGGAGAATGCATGTTGCACTAGCGTACGCTTAATGGTTAACTGTGTAACCATGAATCTGAAAGTAAAAATCCTCTCCCGTTGTTCTTTCCTGGATCTAGGCTGAAACATGTAAAAATTATTTACACTGAAATGTAATACTAACATAGATGTAATTCTACAACAAAAAAGGAACAATGCCAGGATTATGACATAATAAGATCAAGAGTTAATTCACAAAAGGAACTTGTGAACCGGAACGTCTTAATTAAATCGAAACTTAGAAGCTTTCCACGTTCATTATGTCGTAACAATTGAGACAGCTTCCAGGTAAAAACAGAGAAATGCATTTCTGATAAAGCTAAAAAAGGTTTTTTGACTGGGTAAGTGGGGAAGTTCGGGTCCCAATGCTTGTAGCTTCAATAGACGACCGCTGTATAATGCGAGTTGTTTTTGAAAAACTCTGTAATCTCATAGCATCAAAACAATGGCTTGGGTGTTGTTTTGTGACCGAATTGTGATGTAGCCGTACTTTTGTGTTGTCACAGGTAGTTAACAATGGGTGATTTCAAAGCGGCAGTCTGTAAAAAGTCATGTAAAGATTCAACGGCTTCGTTGTAAACAGAGAAAGCATGGCAATTGAGGAGCACAGAAGGTATGTAGTTATCAAATCAGAAAACGACATAGAAAAATCCTGGATACTGCTACCGCTACAGTAAAAGTTGTTGATTGTTTCTTCTCTGTTTTGTGGGCAGCGTGGGCCATTACGATTAGGCGACACAATCAAAAAGTCGCGACCCATGAGTTCAATACCTGAATCGGCCGCTCAGGTTCTGTGTTGTGCTTTTCGCAGTGTTGCGATGTTGTGGTAGAAATACGCTGTGCCAGCACTATTGCCGACGCCGAAGCAGGTCTGAACACAAGTTTTGTTACCGTATTTGCTCGTTTTGTAGCCCGGGCCCTTATTTTTTTCAACCAAACTCACTACCGGGCCCTTATTCAAGCACGGGCGCTTGTTATTTTCAAAGTAAAATTATGTACAAAAATTATCGTTGAAGACAAATATTTCACGACATTAATCCTTTTTCCATGTCAATTTATTCACGTCAAACGCAAATTATTTACGTCTAAAGAGTAATTCCCTCATATTAGTTTAAATTATTAACAAGAAATAACAAATCAAAATTTGAGCTGCTTCTTATTTCCTATTGTTCTCTACCACTGAAAAATCAGCTTTTACATCGGGCGGGTATTCAAGCACGGGCCCTTATTTGTTTTTATGTTCTGTTCACACGGGCCCTTAATCAAGACCGGGCGGTAAAACGAGCATATACGGTACGTTTAACTGGAAAGATTTTCGTGTGAGCGAAGGATGAACAAATAGTGACTATCTCGTTTTAACCCATGAAAATGAATGAATGCGCCAAGTGAGCAAATGGTTTTGAATGACCAAAGCAATGCGTCAAACGTTTAACCTAAGCTGGTATTTAACTCACAATCTCGATTTTAGATTTCGGATAGGGGGAAGTTTTCTTCCATGGTTTTATGAGCCAAACCAATACATTAAGCCGTATTTTATTTAACATGAAGCTAACATAACCTATGATGAGTAAAGTACTGCTTATTGTATTTGTTTGGCTGATAAAAACACGAATTTCGATTTTGGAGGCTGTCTGTCATTGTCAATGGTATAATAAACCAAACGCCGTTTCCCTTAAACGTTATCTTCGAAACGGTAGCTTTTGCCACATTTTTTGTGAAACATTGCGACGTACCAGGGCTTAACTGCCAGCACTGTGCAAACACTGGGCCCATGCTCTGTTCTATTTACTTTGCTACTTCAGTCAGTCATAGAACTAGTCACTTGCGAAAAGTTATTGTGACAAGATAAGAGCTATTGTTAGCAAATAATCATAACTTTGAAGCAGAAATGTAAAAGCAATATTGAGAAAACTGCAGACAGTGACACTGTTTCGGCCTCTTGTATTGCTTGATGACAGCAACAGTTTAACAATAATCAATCATGTATGGCTTTATAACTAAGTTTTAAGGTCTATAAACTCAAAGACAATTATTTTAGATTTAGCAGTAATGCAGCTAGAAATACAGGAGTGAGGTAGTCAGGTTAATGCATTTTAAATAGTCTCCGGAAATGGCTTTCAGGACTAATGTTGCTATATTAAAATGGATTTCTGTAAGAAAACGAAAATACTATTCCATGAAAGTAAACAATATTTAACTTCGATCTGAATTATTTTGGCTTTTATGACTCTGTTTTAATCGATTTGTTTTACTCTGGATTCCTTAATCGCTTTCCTTCCTCGTAGTAACCGATTTACTCGGTACTACTAAAATGACAATAGGAATATTGTTCATTCTACAAGTGACTGTTGCGAAAGAGAAGATAGCTGATACTTATTAAAAAACCTTTGTGTGCTCTGCGATGGTTTTTGTGTCAGAGGTTAGGTCTTTTAGAAATTATTATGACAGTTTTGATGTTTACTGTATTTCTTGTGAAATCGCTTTAAAAGCTCGTGTACCGCTGTCTTACGCATTGAGTGATTAAACAAACAATTATTTATGGCTTAATGATAGAGAACAGTGAACTTCAAGGTCACTTGTTCCTGAATGTTCGACATGCCAAAATGGTGCAACAGTTAGAATAATGAGTCATGTGGGAGAAAAAATTTGCGGTTGCAAAAAGGGCATAAAACTCACTTTCAAAGTTTATCTCTTACAAAGCCTTCATGCTGATTTGGACGCCAAATAGGCAAAATTCTCATTTTCAAAAAATTTTTGTTTCTTAATGCTGTGAACCCTTGGAGGAGGAAACCAAGGAGGATACCTTCAGGTAAACGACCATCTTCTGCTCTGCAGACGTGGCCAATCCAGCGAAGCCGACGTCTGAGTGATTATGTGGCAAGATCAGTTCCAGTGATGTGGAAGTAGAATTTGGCTCGTGATCCCTCTTAGAAATCAATAGCATTGAACGCAAACATCTGACGCGAAAAGCGTTTGACGACGTGCTTGGTATCGATGAGTACACCAAGTTTTGCTCCAATACACATACGTTCTGAGCACACATGCATTGTAGATTTTTGTTTTTAGATTTATAGGTAAGATGATGGTTATCCCATTCTCGAGCCTGAAAGTAGTAGAAGCCTTGCCAATGCGGCGGCTTATTTCACAGTCTAGTTATTGCGGGCGTTGACGAAAGAACTAAATACGCCGCTGCTGACTTTGCTTCGACTTATTTTTTTGCTTTAACTGAAAGCTGTGAAACCCTTGCTATATGGGAAAAGGAAAGTATACTTTAAGCTGTGTTAGAGGATAATATTATCGTAGTCGTAATGATTTAGAGCATCTACTTTGCAATCAATAAACCCGAGTTCAATTCTCTTGTCGAGTCATACTAAAAACGTCAAAAACAATATTCAGTATTTACAGATCTCCAGCTTAGGGCTTAGCCATAGGAGTAATGTCGGGAGTGAAATATGAAATTGAACTTGCCCGGTCGTGATCAAATTATGTCTTGGCGCTAAAAACGTTGCAGTCAAAAACTGTGTCAATGCGCCCCAGCGCTTTGTAAACTTGGCGGTCAGTCTTGCACATTACCAACTTGGCTGTTAGACAACACCAGTTAGGGCGTCTTCAGCCTCTATGGATCTCGTAAATTTTGTACGTACTATTTAGTGTATGCTTGTTGGCCCCTATTGAGATCATTTATTGATATATAGGGTAACGTTAGTACTTTATGTCAGATCACTTAGTTGATCAGCCATTTCTGCGACATTGTTCTTTGAAACCAATACCATTGTGACGTTAAAACAGCTTTTCTTTATTATTCACAATAGGCTATCGCAATATCAATGAATAACTTTTGCTAGACTATAATAGCGAAAGTAATTGTTACAAAAACAGTTACTTTTTTAGTGGATATAGGGTTGACACCGGCAGTGACTACAAGATACCACTACCGCCTTTACAAATCTATACCTATCGCAAACAGTTATATTTGTACAGTGTTTCCAATAGTTCAAATTCATACTTTATTAGTTTAGCAGCTCACTGAACAAATATGCCCATGGCAACTCCACAAATATTCGAGAAACAAGTTGCTAATGCGGCTAATATTTTAGCGCTTGAAGAACGTAGAAACAAATTTGGATTCTAGTTAAAAGAAATGTTATTTATCATACTTTTTTCGTGTGCGCAGCAAGTTGGGTCAAAAGCTAATCTGCGATCAATGAAGTTTGATGGATTATTATAAAAAAGCATGCCATAAAAGTTGTTTCCTCTTGAGGATAGCGTTTAGATATACTTAAAACAATGTAAGGAAAGATGATCAAAAGCGTTTAGGATGAGTTTAGGAACATTTAGTTTAGGAACCAATAAATGCATCTGGAATGCAATTTGGAAATATTATTTTAGGTTTTAGATCAATTTGTCGTAAGCTGTTTGAACATGCAAGCCCAGGTACTAAACTACTAGAGATATTTGGGACCACCTGTCCCCAATTTTTTTCATTGCCGACGGACTTTTAAGGTGAGGAAGAAAAAAATGCAAAAAATTTCCAAAGTTAGTGGTACTGCCTATTCATAAATGCGGTGGGTGGAAACTTTTAGACCATTTTTCAAAGTTTAATAAATTCTGGTCGCTCATAAATCAATATAACAGTACGAAGCTTTAATGATCAAACAACATATCAAAAGATTTTCAAAGTTTATTTTAGCTTGAATATCTGACTGAGATCCACGATAGTTTGTGGTTCGAAAGTCTTTAGTTACGTGCTTACCGAAATATTGTGATCTCACCTTTGCTATTGACATCTTAACAAAAGCTTTTGTGACGTAATACGTATTTTTTGTTTTCCATTGTCAGCTGTGAGAAATGTGGTAATTTTGAATAGTTCGAGTCGCCACATTTACTTATTAGTTGATTTACTTGAAATGTTACTTACTTTGCTGTGGCAACAGTTCCGACCATTTTGCCCTCTTTCTGTACACACAGAATTTATGACAAAGCGTTTCGTTGTAAAACATCTGGTGCAGAGATTCTCAAACTTTTTTTAGCTTGATACAATTTTATGAACCTAGATGTGTGGCGTATTCCTGAAAAAGAATATTTTTGTCATTTTTTAACTTGAAGATCTTGTTTTTTCTGGAAATTAAGTTTACGCGAGCAATTTTTTGCCTATTTTGTGTATCCTTTTTTGTACTCGTTGTTTTTGCTTTTTTTCTAGTTGGAATACCTTTTTTTGTCAAAAATCTTTGAAGTGCCTGTTCGAGAAACTTACTCGCGTATCCTCAAACTTTCTCCCGGGCACCGCTGGGGGGCACGCGTACCCCAGCTTGAGAACCCATGTATATAGAAATGTGTTTGTATCGGTTTTGATACCGAAATTGTTGCTACTTGAAAATAAAAATTTTTATCGATCGCTGTGGGCTGTCACCATTCCATTGTTTATAGCATGCATGGGCAACCTACGGCCCGCGGGCCAAATCCGGCCCGCCAAGGCTTCTCATCCGGCCCGCCAATAAATTTTCTAGGGCTGTAGGCCTATGTAATATATCGATATTCATTTATTTATATCAATATAGGTATACATTTTTTATGGATATCCCTGTGCAAACAAAATTGAAAACACATTGCATGTAAAATAGCATTACATGAATACAATCCAAACCCCACAAAAATATGTACCTAGATTACACTTAAAATCACAATTACGGCTCCGGCCCTCAGTCAAGTTCCAAATGCACATTTTGGCCCCCAGTGACAAAAGGTTGCCCATGCATGGTTTATAGGCTTCGTGTCACAAAGTGTCTTTATTGCATGGCCAGCTTGATCTATTAAATAGACAAAGCCAGAATACAGCAGCTTAATATAAAAGGTTGTGCGTGAAAGTTTTATGCTTCAGAATGCTTTTTAAATTTAGGCCTTTTCATGTTGTTGAACCCATTAGGTGATGGTGTTGTTGTTGTTTATCCCTTTTCTTCCTGGGAGGGATGATGCTGATGAGCTGTTTCTGTCATTTCAGTAGCGTGGCTGCAGACCTACTATTTCATGGAATCCAGGCACGTCATAAAAGGTTATCCAGGTTCATATGACACACCTAAGTCTATTTCGAACCAATTGTAAACATCTATTTCAGTCTGTTAGCCTCACCACCAACCAAGCGGACTGACCTTGACGGATGTCTACAGGTCGCTTCTTGTATAATGCTGGGTGAACAGCTTCAGAACCTAGTTAAAATGCAGGCACGTTTAGTAGTAGAGGTTCAAATCTGCTCTTTTACATTGCATTTTTGAAATACAGATGTGTATTCTAATGCAGTTGTAGCTGTGTTTTGTAATTTTAGCAATTTGAAATGTAACTGGTTGGTATGAGCGTATTTCGCTGCAATAGGTGGTGAAAACTGGCAGTGATTTTCAAGAAACTGCTTAAATAACAATGTTACAAATGTCAAAACCACCAGCTTTTGACCATACGGCTAAAACCACTGATCGTCAGCCAGTCTACCAACAACGTCATGACAGATATAAAACTGGCACTGCTAAATTTGGCAAGAATACAACGACGCATAACCAATCCGTGCTTAGCAACAATTCCGCAATGAATTTTTATCCGCCTTTCTTCCAACCGACACGGATGAGTGATATTGTAGGTGCTGGAAGCAGTAACGGGAGCTCGAATCGAGCTTTGTCTACGAGAACCAGCGTCAAATATTCGTCCAGCCATTCAACCGCAAAAACTGTCAATTTCTACCGAAGCGGAGACGCTTACATGCAAGTGAGTGAAAGTGCGATTGTTGAGGCTGCGTTTTGGGAGTAGCTCCCTAAAATTTAGAGTAGATTTGACTTTTTGCTTGTTATGACGATGTCAAAATTTAATTCAATAAAAAGTTTAAACATTAGATGGCGCTACAGGCTACAGTGCTTCTCCCGCTCTGCTCAACGCCACCAGTTGAGTCCAGTGATATTTTTTTGGTCACCAAAAGCATGTAGACTACGGACACACACAAATCAATTTGTGTTAAGACCTGCTTCGGAGCTACCAGTTCTGTCGATACCGTGCATTTTGCCACAGGCAGTGCAGCCAAGTAGAAAAGTCGCCGTGAAAGGCCATTTTTCAACACGAGAGTCAGTTTCCAGTGCAGAGTACACCTACACGGAAACTGACTTTCGCGTTGTTATTGATGTTTATTTTTTGAAATTACTCTCACCAAAGTTCGTTTTTTGGTAAAATCGAGGATACTTAAGCCCACCCGTCTGTAAGCGGATATTTAGCCTTAAAACTTTGCTATGACAATAGCAAGGCTGGATTGCCTTATCGGCTGAAAAGACTGAACTTTTAAAGCAATTTATTTTTAGGTTGCCATTTTTGTGAGCGAATATTGATGTAATGTATTGAAGTTGCGTGTACCTGTAAATAAAATTTTGAGTTATAGATGTTTTTTTGAAATCAGCTTAAGATGTAAATTCATTATGGCTTAAACTAAGTCCACTAAACCAGCGAAAAAAGACTAATTGTCCAGCGGCCTTTCGGCCACACATACCTCCTTAGCATACATTGTTCTGTAAGAGAAAATACTGACCATTTTGTTTCAGGCTTTCAAAGTTGCAATTAGCAAAAGGAATTTCCGCACCTTTGATTCATTATTGGAATCATTATCCGACCGAGTAGGTCAATGTTTACTTTTGAAATTGTCGTTGTGACGTCATAATGAAAATAGATTGCCGTAAGCCTATTGTAGTATTGGTTCTGATTGTTATCCTAAGTGGACAATGTTCTATTAAGTTGTTAAACATAAGCCGCTTTCATCGCTACTGCGAAAATCTAATAGAACTGAAACTAATTATCGGGCACTTCGAAGGCCGTAGTAAGGGGACACGAGGGAATTTCCCTCGTGTCTCCGAGACAGCTCTTGTTTTCCAAGTCAAATTTTGCAACTTCATTCAAAATGCGACCCTGCCAGCTTACCGATACAGATCGTCGTTTTATGCCGATAGGCTACGCGTTCCAATCTCACGATGACCACGTTGCTAAACCCTTGGAAAAAGCATTTCGTGGATTCTAGCAGGCAGTAAATTTATTACGAATCATTCCAAGCAATTCAAGAAGATTGTTGAAACTCGCAGCATCGAAGCCCGACTGGAAATCGTTCCATGCTTAGCACCACTGTCGCCGTTTTTTGAGTCTGGAAGATAGCAATGCAATACCTAACTACGAAAACTTTTAATTTTATGTTTGGGCAGCGACGTTGGGGCGTTGCTTTGTTATCAGTTCTTCATTTCTTCTTCCCAGATTTCTCTTCCTTTCGGCGTTCGTACAATCAGCACCCCTCGAGGTACTCACGGAATCAGTCGTTTGGATGAATTTGAAGACGGGAAATCATACGTTTGTTCTGACAAGAAGACAGTGAAGCCACTTGATCTAAACGCTGCCAAGCATCCTCGACCTCCTTGGTTTATCAGGTGAGGAGTATATATTTATGAAACTTTTGACTAATTGGCTACAAAAATTTTCTGTGTTCAAAGTTTTGAGATAAAATCTTGTCACAATCTCATTTTTCCGAGCAAAAAACTGAGAAGGGTAAGCACTAATTTAAAACTGAGTACTAAAATATAATATCTTATGCTAGAGGACCCGATTACAATGCTTTGTCTCACGAAACTTTTTATCCACCTATTTAAGATCTTTTACCCTTAGAATAGTGTCTTACATTTATTAAAGTCATTGGGGGGAATAAAAAAATTGGGTGCATAACTGAATATTGCACATAAACCTTTCTAAT
This sequence comes from Trididemnum clinides, assembly GCA_963675345.1. Lineage (NCBI taxonomy): Eukaryota > Metazoa > Chordata > Ascidiacea > Aplousobranchia > Didemnidae > Trididemnum > Trididemnum clinides. The sequence goes on from OY776306.1 coordinate 22,924,410, forward strand.
GCACTGCCATTAGCAAAAATTCAACTTGAACCCGGGCATTAGGCAAAGATTTTGAGCGCTAAGTTAAAGTCATGTTGGACGTTGGATTAGCAAAGTTTTAACGAATTTCTTAAGCTTGCTCATAATTTCATTGTAACGTATTAACAAAATATGCAAAATCTGTCCACAAAAAGGACGTCAAAAAGATAAATATTGATTAGTTACAGTGTAAAGCTGGCCTTATATATCCGTGGGTGGCTGAAGTTGAAAAGCAACCAGTATATAAACTTGAAAGTTTCCAAAGATATTACGGTGGATATCAGTTTTTTCAGAGAATTCTTCGGCCAGCTCTTCCATGTCTACATCCTTCAGCTCATGTTTACAGATGTTGCATATAGCCACATGGTTTAGCTGCGCGTGGCCCATACTATTTTTAAGCCAACTCTGTAAGCAGAGTAAGATCGAGAAGCTTATTTTACATTCCTGTGTTGTGACCGGTCACACAAGCAACACTTCTAATAGAGTTTGGACTTGCGAAAACATAACTCCACTCTCCCCTGACTCGTTTGAATATGGCCGTTTGGCTTCACATGGCAGATGGCATCACAGTGATGTGTCGAAACATTTTAAGCTGCATCCGAAGCGGTGCTGAATTCAATTCCGGATACTTAGAAACAATGCGATCGTCCATTTTTCTGGAAATCAGCAGTTGTCCATCGCAATATAACATTGAAGATCTGTATTTGACGGATCATATCTCGATTTTAGTGCATTGGATTTTCAGTTGTGTTTTCAGTGCTATGACATTACAATGCGTTGTTCCTTTTTGAACAACAAACTCCCTACGGTCTGACGTTTTGAATTTCGTAATCAGTCATACAGCAATGAACTGCGTTGAAATCGTGGTGGAAATATTATTTTGCGCGGTCGAATATCCTATGGACGCTGTTTACCTCTGTCTACTTCTAGATTAAAGCGTCTGCTCAAAAATACCGCTCGCTAACCATTGGGCCAACTCTGTTAAATTAAATTAATGTAAATAGCTTGATATTAATGCTCAAATTATAGGGGGGAATAATTACATTAACATCCTCCGTTAGAAAATATTGGGCTAGATGCATCCCCCAAGATATACGCCTATGCTTAGCAAAATCTTTTGTACTGGTAATCAAATTGATTGCTTCTTCGGAAAATTTTGCGCATTCCGTGTTAACCTCAAAAATTTTCCCCGATTTTTTTCAAAAAAGCTGTTTTTCATTAGGCCCGAAACCGACTCACAATAAACTTGATTTAGTTTGATCAAATTTCTCCAATAAATATGTCGTCTCCACTAAAATTTATTGCATTCTTTAGGAAATTGCTTTTGCACCAGGTTAAAAATTATTGAATTACTTCACAATCTAAGTAGTTGTTGTTGTTGCTGTACATGCACAGTGCATAAAAATGCTGTAAATAAATAAATAATGATAACAGGAGCGAATTCGACCCTGTCAACTTCTTGCCTATTTAGCCAGCACATCTCTGAGCTCTAACAATAAGTGTCTTTTCAGTAAACCGAAAACCAGAACGAAAGCAGTTGCGCAGTTGATTCGTCGACCTGACGCTGAATCTTATCGAGTGCCCCTGAGATTAACTCAAGTTAAAACTCCGAAGAAAATCGTCGTGGTCAGAAACGGGGAACCAAATCACAGGTGCATGTATGCTTGGATGTGGCTTGTCAGTTGTACAACTGAAAAACCTTCGCACTTATTCATAGAACAACGTTGCTTTCAGACCTGCTTCGGAGTTATCAGTGCTGCTGGCGCAGTGCATTTCTGCCACAAACCTGCAACCAAGCCGGAAGTTGTAGAAAATTGTCTTTCTCAAGGGTACAACAACAAAAAACCACTTATCAAATTGAACCCACGGCCTTAATATTGCAAACTCAGTGGTTTGTCAACGCCAAATTGTCAACAAAGTTTTGCCCCACTAGACAAGAAACCGTTACTCCCTGTTTTTCCCTCAATAAAATATTGATGAGGGCAAGCCCTGTGTCTTTTTGACAAGTTTTTTGATCAGGCACACCTTGTTGCTGAGCCGTCGAACTCCACAAAGCTTTGAGAGTATCATGGACGACGTCGGAGAGATATTCCGAATGAGGGTGCATAAATTATATACCTCTGATGGACGGAAAGTAAGAGCTTTTATTTTGATAACTTAGCTTTGTTTGGCTATCAGCGGATAGCGGCGCATTCATCAGTGCAGATTTGCGCCGCGTCAAATGCGCTGAGTAAACTGCTCTTGCGTAAAGTGTATTTTCTATTTTACTCAACTTAATAAAAATTCGCTAACTGCGCGGTAAGGTGCAATGAAAATGCAGGCACACCAATGCAACTGCAACTTTTTTAGTGCCTGATCAATTTTTAATCTTGAGTAAGAGTATGTTTGGTTTCATAATTCATTTTCGCGTTTTCCTTACTAGCCGGGCGTCGAACAAACATTGTGCATTCCATTTTTACACTCTTAGGTATGACTCGGCAAAGAAATTGAACACAGGTCCACCGATAGCGAATACTTTGCCAACTACGGCGTTGAGCCAAGTGCTTAATTTCAAATCGTTTCTTTCAGGTCGATAGTTTGCAGTCTTTATTTCTGGGCCCAACCGTCTATGTTGCTGCTGGAAGGGAAGCTTTCCAACCGATGGAGTATCGTATCAAAAAAGTTGCTATTGCGGAAGACAAAAAAGGTGCATGAACAGAATTGCTTTGATAAAAAAGAACGCGTTATAGAGATTTTATATAAATGGCGATGTCCTGGTTGGAACATATCGTTTTTAAAAATCGCTGTGGATCGCGGGTTCATCGATGAATGTTCGTTAACATCGTGGTCGGTATCTTTTTTCATTTGAAGCAGTTTTTCTGGGATCATAAGTCTGAACACACTAGGAGAAGGCATTTTCGTGCTTTTACAACCAGATCTAGTAAGTTGACGGAGTAAAAACTGGGGGGGGGGGAGGGATGGAATAAGTGATCTGCGGTTTATTCACCGGCAGTGTCGCATCACTTTCTTGCAAGTTGCATCTCCTAAAAGTTGGAAAGTGCTTAATTCCAGAAAACCTTTGAACTGTGACCAAGTCGACCTGGTACCGCCTGCTGTTGATATCATTTTACGAATGTCATAGACGTACTAATAAAGTAAACTGCCTTCCAGCTTTCATTTAACGATTTATTGCTCAAAGTTCACGTTGCAATCGGCAGTTGCTTTCAAGCTCACGTTTCGAGTTCAAACCGTGGCTTGTACCGACCGCACAACAAGTGAGGGTGACTGCTGACTCGAGGGCCGTAATGTCATTTCTTAGTCTCCCAAACTCTTCGGCGATATTGTGTTCGTTGAGTTAAACAAGTTCTCGTACATTACAATTTATCGGAAGGTGGTTGAGGGTTTGTAAAACCAGCACCTGACGAAACGAAAGTTTATCTAAGTTTGTAGACTATAAAGTGATATTTTTCTACCAGAACATGCTCCCAGGGACGTGAAGAGCGAATTAAACAAAGAAAGAACACCAAAAGAACTGAAGAAAACAAGTAAAATCTTGTTGATAGAACCAGGCTGGTATAATTAAAAACAAGTTAGTGGCGTTAAAACCAGGCTGATATTATTTATCATCGCTCTCTGTTTCATTGGTCGCTGGCTTGCGATCGAGAGATAACGGGTTCAGTACCCACGTAATTTTACATCGAAATGAGATGGAAAAAAGCACTTTTTTCGTGCTTGCTTGCACTGCATGTAGTATAGATGCTTCGTGCTAGTACTTCTGGTAACTCCGAAGCACGTTTGAACACTAGTCGCTCTACGTGTTGCTAACAGCTGGTGTTATACAGTACTGGAAATAATTAACTGGGACAGTGATTATTGAAGTAGAAAATGGAATATAAACGTTTCAGGAAAATCCTGAATTTATTTTATGTGTTTTTGTTTGTAAAGACTGTAAAAATATGGTGAAAAGTAACTGTCCCAGTTAATTTTTTCCGGTACTGTTACGTAGAACGTAGGTTAGTGATATGCACATAAAGCTTTGAACGTATGACTTCTGGATTGCAAGATCCAGCAGCAAACGTGTTTAGCATGACCCAGTTGAGGCTTGAACCATCAGCCCAATGCATTCTCAGCTGATGCTCGGCAAAGCTATAACTGACCATAATTGTATTTCTACAGAGGGTAGATGGCGCGTTTCCATAGTTACGAGCGAGCTTCCAGCGGCCGCTACGAACTCTCACGTGACCATAACAGTGTATGGGGCAAAGGGAAATACCGGTCCCATTTTACTAAATGAAGAAAACAACGTGACTTTTAAGAGTGGAAATGAGGATCAATTTGCGGTATGTGGCCTTGGTGTTTTAAAAACTTATATAAAGTGGGAACTCATTTTATGGGGTCCGTTAAGGTCGCATTTAGATGCAAAGACCAGTTGGAAGTCTCCCCCTAATAGCTTGCTTGGTTTTAAAACTTGCTTTTTTGGTCTTTCTGAAGGTATTTTATAGGAGTTTTCAATTTAAAAAACATTGTTGTTCTCTTCCGAGGACAAAGAAATGCGGAACCCACGTGGACACTGAGTTGGCATCATATGCAGAGGAGCAGAGGTTTCGTAAAATTTCAAAGGTACACGTTTTTGGAAACTATTTTTACTGTAGATAAATGTTGGAGCGATTGGGGAAATCCGGAAAGTGAGAATCGCCCATGACAACTCGGGGTCGTCACCGGGGTGGCTTTGCGACTCCGTCACCCTCACTGACGTCACAACTGGTGAAATTTTAAATTTTCTTTGCAACAGGTAAGATCTGATAGATGTTCGGCGAGTAGACGCTGGTGGTGCGTCCTGTCTCCTACTTTTCTCCGGCACCAAAAAATCTTGGCTTTCATGTGTAAACAATACCAACTTGCGTTGTGTTGGTGCAGTTAAACTCTTATACGCTTCGAACCCCTGAAAAAGTGATATCAAAGTTTTGGACCCTTATTATTTTCACTCACAAGTTCATTAGTAAATTTAAAACGAATTCTCACTTTGTTTCCTTCTTTTGAACAGTATGTTTCGCATCAACAGTTTTCTCAAAGCCTACATGAGATCTAGTTGTCTGTTTGATTTCATTGAGCTTGGATGGGCACTTGAAGGCTTTTTACTGATCCTCAAGGATGTATAACCCTCATCTTAAGAAACTCTGTAATAAAGGAGCAAATAAACCTACCTACATGTGTGTAGACACCGGTAGTTGAAGAAAGTCAAACCATTGCAAGCGTTTGCTGTTATTGCATGAACCTTTCCTCAGGACGGAGGCAGGGCGGAATCCCATCGAGCCCTCCATAAGCCGGCTGAAAAAGTTGTGGGATGAAGTTGTGTCGATCGCGTATTAATGCAACCGGCGAGCGTGATCTCAAAAAAAGTTGCGTTGCACCTGCGTCGGCCAAAACCTCAATTATTCAATCCAAGGTTCGGCCTAAATTTCAGAACTTTGAAAGGCCTCTAATTCAAATTCAGTACTTCGCTTCGGGCTTGGGTCAGAGATACATATGTTTTCACCTGTGGTGAAAGCCAAATTTCAAGTTCTTAGTATTTTTTTTTTTGAGTCGGCTCATCCAATCGAAACAATGCTTGTGACGTCACCATGACGGGATAGTAACCTCATAGAGCTCTTTGTTCCACGGAGTGTTATATATTTTTAGATGGTTGTCAAGAAACGAGGATGACGGAGAAATTTGTCGAGAACTACCAGTGGCACTACCAAATAAACCAGCTTTACCAGGTCAGCTTTTATGTTGATTTTGAAAGCTGCCGGCTGTTTTTTTATAAAATTAAAGGGAAACAAAGTAGTCAAGATCTATAGTATGGAAGTTTTTTGGGGGGAACAGTAATCAAATCCTGGATATGATGAAAACCCCCCATTTAGAATATGGTGGAGCATACAGAAGCAAGATTTTATCTTTATTGTGATAGCTAATAATTGTGGTCACTTGCGGTGAAACAGTGCGAAAAGCTATATGCTATTCCAATGGGGCTCGCACCCACAGCCTCCTGTTTACTGGTAAGATGCTCTACTATTTGAGACCGAGGGTTGGAATCCTAAAGAAGTAAAGAGAGATCATCCATAAAACTGAAAAGAGATATCGCGCAACAATGGGTTTGCATTCGCCTGGAATCGGTTTTAGCCTTTGAATCGCTCCATGATAAGTGACCCCAGTTACCGACTATGCTAAACTACGAACCTTTATGAGAAGGTTATTTCTGATAACTTTATTATGGTGTTAGTTCTGATGAAGAGCAATCAAAATGTAAGCTTTACGTTTTTACCTGTAACGTTCTTAAGTAATGTTCCATGATAAATATGTTTTTGCAGACTTAGTTTAACGCGTAAATATGTACTTAGTGTACGGAATAAAACTCCGCAGTATCTGAAAGGAAGTATGATCTTTTTTGGAAGAGCGCTTCTCGAATTGGGCAACACATGGGGCTACAGTCCTTGATGGACTTTTAAATGACCCTTTACGAATCCGGTCACCCCTTTCGAACCAAATTCTAAAGACAGTCTGCAGCTGAACGTTTCGTTTTGGTTTTTTGATACTTCTTTGTTCAAACGAGTCGGCGACGTGGTTGAGTGAATAGAATCGTTGTCTGTGGCAGCAAGATCCTGCGTTCCAATCTCGCTATGGTAACGTTCTTGTGCCCTTGAAAAATCGCTTAACAGTAATTTCTCCTGGCTTGGTTACACTGCTTGTGATGAGAATGCACGGTGCCAGCAGTACTGATAACTCCGAAGCAGGTCTGAACACAAGGCTGTTCTCGTATAAGTGACAAAAGATTTTTCGGTGAGGCGAGAATGAAAATATATGACTCAACAAGCTTTCAAGTCTCAACCGCTATCGCATCTACGACACTTTCCTAGTCGATCTAGCGCACTCATTCGCAAGAAATTAATCTGACACAGAACTACCAACCGTGAACAATGTCAAGTACCATTCAGCAAGAAATTATTGTAGAAGACCTCCCAACTTCTTGATTGAGAGACCAGTGTAGTGAGTTTAAGGGAAATAAGCAAGACGTTTTACGACAAAGAGCAAATGTGGAAACTCATGATTTTGCTTAATGTTTGTTTGAAGAATATTTCCATTTTGTTTGAAGTTTTTGTTTTTGATGTATTGTGTAGTGATGACGTATTCCGTTCGTGTTTCCACTGGAAATTTATGGAACGCTGGGACTGCGACCAATGTTTACCTCACACTATATGGAGAGTTGGGAGACAGTGGGCCCCGATTGCTTCAACACGGGGGAAAGGCCGACCCCCAAGTAAAGGGAAGGGTGAGAAATTTACTTTTGTAAAATTATTAATAGCAACACTATTATTACTGAATTGTATTTCAGACCAGCATATACAAAATGGAGGCTGTCACCTTGGGGCTGCTGCATCGGGTTGTTGTGGGCCATGACGAGCAACAGCCCGGTGAGGGATGGTTTTTGGATCGAATCGTTGTGCAAGTAAGCTCACGAACGGTATAGAGCGCGAATATGCACGGAAGGGTAAGGACTTGCAGAGCGCGAATATGCACGGAAGGGTAAATCTTGATCTCAACAAAAAGTACAAATGCTGTAGCATATTAATTGCTGGCTCCACGTGGTTACGATCGATAGAGAGCATCTTGTAAGCGAGAAGCGAAACAGCAAAGCAACGTTAGTATGGCAATATTATGTTGTTTTCCCTTCTACTTCAGTGGCGCGGTATGTAACGGATTTCAAGGTTTATGCCGCTAACTCACGCAAGACAGGCTAGGAGAAAGCGGAAATCCATTTCGAGCCAGTTGTAGACACTAATTGCAGTCTAGAAGCCCCACTCCGAACAAGACAGACTGCCATTGGCGGGCGCTAAAAAGTCTCCGCCTACAACATGCTAAGTGAGCAGCTTCACTATTGGAGCCGACGAAGCACGAGAGATTGTAAGCATGAAATCATTCAACTGTAATGCATTGATGTATGTCATTCACAGGAAGAAAGGATTGGTGGAGAAGAATGGATGTTTCTCTGTGAGAGATGGTTGGACAGTGGAGAGGACGACGGGAAGATTATTCGCGAACTATACGCTGAAAATGACGCAAAGCCCAACGCGCGTAATGATAATTGCTCACGGTTTAATTTCATTGGTTTGATATTGGTCTGAACATGGGTTACGGCCCATCTCGGCTTTAAAGTCAGCCTTGTCGAGTCAAGATCCGTGCCACTCATTTACAGTTTATACTCTAGGAGGGTTCCGGTTTGGTATGTGATCTACGTGCGAGTGTAATTTACATCAATGAAGGTAGAGTCCGAGTTATGATCTGCAGCAATGAAAGGAAGGAAAAATAATCCCAACATTAAACCTAACCATAACTCTTATCCGAACTCTAACCCTAACGTGCCGATCACAAGCGATGGTAGAAATGGTCACGTACTGAAGAACGTTGCTGCGTAATGGTTTTACTTCAGTGCTCTTCAATAGAGGTTCCGCAAAACATGTAGTTGTGTTAGCGAAAGCACATCAGGGGCTCCGCGATGACAAAAAGGTTGAAGAGCACTTGCTTACGCTACAAGCGAACCCTAGTGTACGCTCATTGCAACAAAACTTTTTCAGGCCACGCTTCTAGAAAACAAGTTAAGTGGAAGTAGAAACGGAGTTTGTTACCTTTACTTAAACAGTCGTAGTTTTGTTGTTTCGAATTCGATTCCCAGCAAAATTTGTATTTTTAGATTGGAGACATAAAATTGATGCTGATAAGATGAAAGTTGATCATATGGTGAGCCATCATTTGTTAGTTTTTTTAACAAGCATTGATCTTAACTGTAACTACCACAAGAGATGGCCTTATTAGATGACTGCACATCGTAATAGGCAACTAGTTGTCGTAATGGGTGACTGTGCATCTTCAATAGATCACCAAATGTAGTTGGCCGCCCTAATCAAACTACGAATCTTTTGAAATTTATTTGAAATAGACCGTCACTCCTCAATTTTCCGATCAGCACCTCACTGCTTGCTAGGCTGGATATTCATGGAATTTGATGTTTTATTTTGCACCTTGCATCCGTCGTGAGGAACAAGAACACAGTCGTTAGTACACAAACAATTTTTGCCGTAAAAATCTGGATAAAACTTTGATACGGAGGGACTATGGCGTACCATGAAGCTGTGCGCGAGCCTAAAGCAATGCTATTCAACCCGTGGTTAGTCTTTCCTTGTTGTTCTACTGAATGACACGTCTTTGTACTGCAGATAATAAGTTGAATTAAATCAACCGGAAAGAGTTTTCTTTAAGTTTGTAGATGATCAAAATAGCTAAATGTCATCCGTCGCAGGCTTTTACTTTCCCGGCGAAAAAAGCCTTTGGAGTGTAATAAAATCGCTGTTGTTCTATCAACAAATGATTTTATTTATCCATTAACGTCTCGCACTCCTAACCGAAATGCATTACCACAAAACAACCTTCAAGGCAATCTAAAGACAGAATAATGTGATACTATACCTTTTTGGTTATTATTCCATGTCCGAGACATATATACAAGGACTTGGGCTATATTTAATTTGGTGAAAAGGTTATTTGACCAGATATTTCTTTATTTAGTGGGAGCTTGAAAAGTGGAAGTTCCAGAAAGCTAATCACGTGGTTTTCATCAGTCAAGCGACATCCAAAGCTTTGAGAGTACGATCTGACGCTGCTATTGATGGTTTGGGGGATCCATCTCTGCCCACGAGTAAGTAAAGAAAATCTCGTTTAGTAACCACTTTTTCAAGGTTTTTGTTTTCAGCTTTGAAACAAAATTTTTGCCGCAAATTAGTAGACTCTACAACAATGTCCTTGATTAGATTCGCTCACAAGCGCTTGCTTTAATGAATGAGTTTTAATTATTAACATTCTGAACCTAATGCCGATTTTGACTGGAATTGATCAGCTCACATACAAGTTTAATACGTTTTCCTGAACATAAACCTTTTTGCAAGAGCCTTTGAACAGTGTACACAATTAGTAAGCTTGGCTTAGCCAAAAGAGTATAATTGCTTTTTGTAAATCTAGTTATTTCTACCTTTAATAACATTGACGTTAATGTATAATTTAAAATACGTCTAAATTGAAGGTAATAGGTTTGTAGCAGTGTCGCAGCAAACTAATGAAATTAACAGTACATTGTTCCAGAAAGCAGTAAAACTTTATTCGGTAACTTTTTGAAACTATAAAGAATATTTTTGGGAAGCTGAACCCTTGTTTACACTCTCTTCCCCAGAGTTAAGCCACTGCACAATCACAAGAAAGCGCTGTGAACTGCCTAGATTGCCCTATTAAATGCATGAAAACATAAGGTGCATTTTTTAGCTTATTTAGGCATTGTGTGTTGGTTATTATCTTATTAAAGCATTGTGTGTTGGTTATTTTATTAAAGCATTGTTGGCTTTATACCATTAACTGCAGTTTTTTGCAAGAAATTACAATCTCACAAAAACATCTTCCTGCCGTATCGTTTTAACCCAATATCTTGAGCGCTGTGTTTTCCGCACAAGACTCGATTGCTGCGAGCGGCATTCACTTGCGTGTCAATAATCGTCCATTATGACGCAATAAACGAAAATAACGCAAGTGGGCGCTGTAGGAGCATGGGAACTCGTGGAAGCGTTCTCCTTCATAAACAATTTATCACCATGCTAGCTAGGAACAGTAGAGTGTTGTTTTTAGCGACTTTCACCGTATTTTACATGCGCTGTTTGTCTACCAGTAACTATCTGCTTCAACTACCGGTGCGTTCGGCTACGATACGTTTTTATTTATTGCATTTTCATTCTAGACTTTCAAGACAGCGACAGTGATGCTAAGCATCGGACAGTTGTCCAGCTCTGCTTCGGGGTTTCCACATTCCAAGTTCACACATTCCGCCCGATATTTTATTAGATAAATTTACTGCTTCGTGGAATTCTTTAGTCAGAGGAAATCAATGTAAAATGCCTTTTCCAAGAACACAGCAACGAAGGAGGAGGTACTTTCTTAGAGAAAGCATAGAAAAACCCGTTATTTCTATAGGTTTTGAACCATAAACCCAGTGTTTCAAGACACTCTCATTGCGACAGCTAACAAAAAAGGTAAATTGCTTTTAATTTTTCTCAGGTACCTTTGAAGTTTTTCGTCGACGCAACAACGTACGTGTCTTTTCTAACGTCAGTCAACCATCGTTTCACATCGCTCTCGACCAGAACCGAACACTCGGCCATGTGAGTTGCAAAATATAGTTTTGATTTGAAGTGTTACTGTATTAATTTTGCTTGCGCTTCGCCTGGTCAGAATGGAAAAGCTTTTCTTTCAGGTACACGAAACACAAAAAAGAGAAAGAAGTCCGAGCAGATGTTTGACTAGGTTTTTGCTGGTGATTTTAAGAGTACAGGGTGGTTGCAAAATTGAGCATTTCCACAGAACTGTGGTGCCAACCACCGATTCGTGACGTGTTGGTTCTCAAGCTGTTACACTTTTTTGACTAAGACCCTTGAGGTTGACTTTTGCAGTTTTTTTTCGACGGTGACCTTTTTTGAGGAGGTGATCCTGAAACGCGAGTCGACTCATGACTTCCGCATCTTGAAGGTCGGCGCGTGATGATAATCACGACGAAAAAACGCTCCGTGTTTAAAAATAGGTTGAGATTACTGATGCAGGGCATGTGTTGCGGTCAGCATCGAGCCATATTCGCATTGTTATATGGTAGACACTAGCCATCCCATCTTAACCCTTTAAGGATCATGAGATGCTAATTGATGCAATTTGAAACAATTCAATAATTGTTGGTAACAATGGGAAAATAATGGATTTTGCAAAAGTGGTTATTACATCATAATGCCATAACAATTAGCAATTGTTGGTCGTATATGACCCAGTATTCATCAAAGGGTTAAACATATTTGACGCTATTCGCGCAGATTAGGAGCGGAAACGATTGCACTGCACTCCTGCCTTTCGATTGGATACGCCCCAGGTGGATCGCTGTAGCGATTGATGATTGGGCTAACGACCTTCATTTGTGAAGGTGTGAAATTGCTGTTCCTTCTCTGTATTTCTACTTGCTTGATTGAGTGTGCCGTGCGAGACCTGGATGCTCCGTCTCACACCTACCTTCATCCCATCATCATTAGGCTCATCACTTACGAAACTCAGCGTGCTACGGTGCTGGTTTCACGATCGAGTGATTGCGAGTTCGATATCGTGCTGTTTTGTAGCGCTTTCGAAAAATCCCTATTCCCTCTACTGGGTTGCAGTGCCTGTGATAGAAATGCACTGTGCCAGCAGTACTGGTAACTCCGAAGCAGGTCTGAACACAAGCTGTTCTATGTACAGCTGTAAAGATTACCTGCGACTCCTGGATAAAAAGAGAATTTTTTGTCATACTTTTCATATGTTCGAAGGGTAAAGGCGGATCGTTTTGCGAATTTTTCGTCAAGATTCAACCGGACCGCTCCGCTTTGCTTGAATCATGCAGATATGCCGGTCAGTACGTGACGGTGGATCCATCCGGAAAAACAGCGGATACAAGAGGTCATCCTAACGCACCGGGCAAAATATTTTCCGTTTATGTGAAGGCAAGTTTCATGGCTTCAACTTCTCATTACTGAAACTATGAATTGAAATCTCCATCTTACTCACTGTTCTTCCAGGGATGTTTCCGTCACAATTCCATCATCTTCTTCAACACCAGCCTCACCCAGGTTCTCGCCATTGCGTCATCCGGTGACGTCATTGGCACCGGGCGTCGTTCCGAGTATGACGTCAATGACGTGGGCGTGCCGACGTCAAACCGCGAGAAGCAGTACGCGCACTTCCGCGTGATCAAAGTAGCGGAGAGCGTGAGAATGTTTCAGTGCGAGAAGGATCACAAGCGGTATCTGAGGATAAAAGACGGAAGGTGCGACGGATGGGTGAGTTCAAATTCAAATAGAGAAAAAGATGCGACGGATAGGTGAGTTCAAGTTCAAATAGAGAAAAAGATGCGACGGATAGGTGAGTTCAAGTTCAAATAGAGAAAAAGATGCGTCGGATGGGTGAGTTCAAATTCAAATAGAGAAAAAGATGCGTCGGATGGGTGAGTTCAAGTTCAAATAGAGAAAAAGATGCGACGGATAGGTGAGTTCAAGTTCAAATAGAGAAAAAGATGCGCCGGATAGGTGAGTTCAAGTTCAAATAGAGAAAAAGATGCGACGGATAGGTGAGTTCAAGTTCAAATACAGAAAAAGATGCGCCGGATGGGTGAGTTCAAGTTCAAATAGAGAAAAAGATGCGTCGGATAGGTGAGTTCAAGTTCAAATAGAGAAAAAGATGCGCCGGATAGGTGAGTTCAAGTTCAAATAGAGAAAAAGACGCGCCGAATGGGTGAATTCAAATTCAAATAGAGAAAAAGATGCGCCGGATAGGTGAGTTCAAGTTTAAATAGAGAAAAAGATGCGTCGGATAGGTGAGTTCAAGTTCAAATAGAGAAAAAGATGCGACGGATAGGTGAGTTCAAGTTCAAATAGAGAAAAAGATGCGCCGGATAGGTGAGTTCAAGTTCAAATAGAGAAAAAGATGCAACGGATAGGTGAGTTCAAGTTCAAATAGAGAAAAAGATGCGTCGGATAGGTGAGTTCAAGTTCAAATAGAGATAAAGATGCGACGGATAGGTGAGTTCAAGTTCAAATAGAGAAAAAGATGCAACGGATAGGTGAGTTCAAGTTCAAATAGAGAAAAAGATGCGACGGATAGGTGAGTTCAAGTTCAAATAGAGAAAAAGATGCGCCGGATAGGTGAGTTCAAGTTCAAATAGAGAAAAAGATGCGACGGATGGGTGAGTTCAAGTTCAAATAGAGAAAGAGATGCGACGGATGGGTGAGTTCAAGTTCAAATAGAGAAAAAGATGCGACGGATAGGTGAGTTCAAGTTCAAATAGAGAAAAAGATGCGACGGATAGGTGAGTTCAAGTTCAAATAGAGAAAAAGATGCGTCGGATGGGTGAGTTCAAATTCAAATAGAGAAAAAGATGCGCCGGATAGGTGAGTTCAAGTTCAAATAGAGAAAAAGATGCGCCGGATAGGTGAGTTCAAGTTCAAATAGAGAAAAAGATGCGCCGGATAGGTGAGTTCAAGTTCAAATAGAGAAAAAGATGCGACGGATGGGTGAGTTCAAGTTCAAATAGAGAAAAAGATGCGACGGATAGGTGAGTTCAAGTTCAAATAGAGAAAAAGATGCGACGGATAGGTGAGTTCAAGTTCAAATAGAGAAAAAGATGCGCCGGATAGGTGAGTTCAAGTTCAAATAGAGAAAAAGATGCGCCGGATAGGTGAGTTCAAATTCAAATAGAGATAAAGATGCGCTGGATGGGTGAGTTCAAGTTCAAATAGAGAAAGAGATGCGCCGAATGGGTGAGTTCAAGTTCAAATAGAGAAAAAGATGCGACGGATAGGTGAGTTCAAGTTCAAATAGAGAAAAAGATGCGCCGGATGGGTGAGTTCAAGTTCAAATAGAGAAAAAGATGCGACGGATGGGTGAGTTCAAGTTCAAATACAGAAAAAGATGCGCCGGATAGGTGAGTTCAAGTTCAAATAGAGAAAAAGATGCAACGGATAGGTGAGTTCAAGTTCAAATAGAGAAAAAGATGCGACGGATAGGTGAGTTCAAGTTCAAATAGAGAAAAAGATGCGCCGGATGGGTGAGTTCAAGTTCAAATAGAGAAAAAGATGCGCCGGATAGGTGAGTTCAAGTTCAAATAGAGAAAAAGATGCGCCGGATAGGTGAGTTCAAGTTCAAATAGAGAAAAAGATGCGACGGATAGGTAAGTTCAAGTTTAAATAGAGAAAAAGATTCGCTGGATAGGTGAGTTCAAGTTCAAATAGAGAAAGAGATGCGCCGGATGGGTGAGTTCAAATTCAAATAGAGAAAAAGATGCGCCAGATGGGTGAGTTCAAGTTCAAATAGAGAAAAAGATGCGACGGATAGGTGAGTTCAAGTTCAAATAGAGAAAAAGATGCGCCGGATAGGTGAGTTCAAGTTCAAATACAGAAAAAGATGCGCCGGATAGGTGAGTTCAAGTTCAAATAGAGAAAAAGATGCACCGGATAGGTGAGTTCAAGTTCAAATAGAGAAAAAGTTGCGTCGGATAGGTGAGTTCAAGTTCAAATAGAGAAAAAGATGCGCCGGATAGGTGAGTTCAAGTTCAAATAGAGAAAGAGATGTGACGGATAGGTGAGTTCAAATTCAAATAGAGAAAAAGATGTGACGGATAGGTGAGTTCAAGTTCAAATAGAGAAAAAGATGCGCCGGATAGGTGAGTTCAAGTTCAAATAGAGAAAGAGATGTGACGGATAGGTGAGTTCAAATTCAAATAGAGAAAAAGATGTGACGGATAGGTGAGTTCAAGTTCAAATAGAGAAAAAGATGCGCCGGATAGGTGAGTTCAAGTTTAAATAGAGAAAAAGATGCGACGGATAGGTGAGTTCAAGTTCAAATAGAGAAAAAGATGCGACGGATGGGTGAGTTCAAGTTCAAATAGAGAAAAAGATGTGACGGATAGGTGAGTTCAAGTTCAAATAGAGAAAAAGATGCGCCAGATGGGTGAGTTCAAGTTCAAATAGAGAAAAAGATGCGCCGAATGGGTGAGTTCAAGTTCAAATAGAGAAAGAGATGCGCCCGACGCATCTGAGACGACGAGAGTTTTAGCTCCTTTCAAATTTTTGAACATATGTGGTTAGTATTTTCTGTAACGTTCAGTAATTGCTGTAAAGTACAACGAAACGGGACGTATTACTATATGTATATTTCTGATTACACAACCCTCAGACATTATTTGCGGACCTTTCAAGGGTCCATGAACCCAAGTTTAAATCCTTAGTTCGTAACTGTTTCACTTGATTAATTGCAGCGATAGTGGCAGAAATACTTTATGCCAGCATTACTGGAAACTCAGAAGCAGGCTTAAACATGAGTTGATACCTATATACAAAGTGTACAACTCTAAGTGGTTACTGGCGACCGAGGATGAATAACAATAAACAGTAAATGGTTCATTTATTTGTCATGTTACCAGGGCAACGGCGACGTATTTTGCCACTTCAAAATTCACAAACACAAAGTTGGTTGCTTCGTGACGCTGGAATCAATGAAAAATCGCGGCGTGTTTATCGGTCTCAATACGAACGGCAAAGCACGCCCTACAGTGGATACGGGAGACATTAACAATCAACTTTATCCCGAAGTCATTAAATGTAAGATTGATTGTCGGTTAGCTGCTTAATCTGACTTACCGAAGCCGAGGTCAGCTGGGTTAGTCTCTGTCTTAGAAGATACGCAGCTGGTCTTGACGCTTCTGGCTGTAATGAAATTCTATTAAACTTTTGAACCCTGCAGGCCGGTTAACCGGCCTTCGGGGCTACCGTCATTACCCTGCAACCCGGTGTACCGTCATTACCCTGCAACCCTGTGTACCGTCATTATCCTGTAAGCTTGGGTTGAAGGCGGGAATGATCAGAGAAACCAGGGTTTAAAAGGTTGAGCTTAACTTTCGGCACGTTGTTGCCAGTAGCTCTTTACCTTTGCAGCAATCACTGCAGTTGTAGCCGTGTAGCTCAGCAGGATGCTGCAAGCAGCTCGGCACCTCCGCAGCGAAAACTTTACATATTCGTGTAGCTTTTGGCGGAATGAAATTCTTTTTGATTTTGCCGCAGTTGGAGAGCGACGAACGGAAAGGGCGGAAGAATGGAAAGCCCTGGAACCGGCTTTCGCGATTCCAACTTACGACGAAACAGACGCCTCCGAAACCTACCGCGTTCCATCTCCGCCGAAATCAAAACATTCAACTGACACTGTGATCACATTGAAAGGAAGAGAACGCACGCACACAGGTCCTTCAGGTGAGGTCGCCATTTGGCGGCGAAAAGAGTTCTCTTTTGAATAAACTTAATTGATATTAGCATTATATTTTTATCCTCTAGTGTTGGGTAAAACCATTTAAAGCTTCACATAGAGCACCGTTGTGTTCAGACCTGCTTCGCAATTGCCACTACTGCTGGCACAGAAAATTTCCATCAAAAACACTGTAACGAAACTAGGTATAGTGTTTGAAGGACAGCAGCACTGAAATCAAGCCCACAGTCTCACTTTCACTTATCAGCGCTTTACCACCGAACTACGTTGACAGAGCCATTGAAATTTTACTTCCATGCGCTGCTTGTATTCTATGCCTCGTGAGCCAAGCCAGTAAACATGTTGGCCTGTGATAATGTCCTTGATATCAAGTACCGTTGTGAGTCTACAATCCGGGCCTTTTACCCCCTTTTCTTTCCTAGCGACGATTTTTTTACTTGCTTCCCTTGCAACTATATCTAATTTGCTTTTGTATAACTTTGAGTTGTGTAATGAAGTCACTATATACATCCGCGTCTAACTTATCGTAGGCCCTCTCCTTGCTCGGGAGCGAACTGGCTTGGATGCGGTAAATTCACCGAAGACCAGGTTTTTCTTGTGACGTGAAAAGATGATAGGTGGTGCGTTTTTTGATTTCACAACCGCCTACGATACTTCATGGCACCATGACCTCACCTGCAAGTTACTTCATCCACTTCCAGACGGGCGCATGGTCTACACCGTCATCGTGGATCTTGTTTACTACCAAAGCTTTACCCTCACCACCAGAAACGCTAAGCAAAGCAAGTCATGACGTCTTAAAAACGGCGTTCCACAGGAATCACTTGTTGCCCTCATTTTTCTAAACACCTACCTGCACAATTTATCTGTCATTGTCTTGGTAAAATATGCACATGTAGACAATCTGGCCATCATGCACCCGGAAAAAGCATGGAAAACTCTGGAGAGAATCCTGGTCCGGGACATGATTACCTCATTCTCTTATCTTCAGAAATGGAGATTTAAGCTGAGCAAAACCAAAACAGTTACGGCCCTTCTACATCTTAACAACAAAGAAATAAAACGTGAGCTATTTGTTAATATCAACCTTAAACCCCTTCTGCCTCTACCTATATACCTCGAGTCAACCTGAACAGTTCGCTCACGTATTGCCGACACTTGGAAACACTATTCTAGTAACTTCCATCCCACTGCTCGTTGCATATGCGTGTGGTGAGACCCCGCTGGAGTGCGGGCGCTAATAGCTTGCATACAGCTGCTTTAGTAATGGTCTGTGCTACAATACTGCGCTCTCTCTCGTTTGGAGCTGCAACCCTCGCTACTGCCAGATTAGCACCGCCATCAACACCACCATCCGTATCGTAACAGGAAGCTTGCCTTTGGACAGCCATACCACCTTACCGGCATCCAATCTGCTGAACTTTACAAAGAACAGGCTATCCTGTCTCTCGCTTGACGTGCAATACTGGAGTCAGGTCATCTGCTGCATACCAAGACCATTGTCGCTGCAAGGAAGCTGCCCCAGCATTTAATTGGGCCGAACATTTCCTGCTAGAAAACCCAACCACTCACAAATCACCGTCGGCCATTGGTCGTAACACAGTGGGAGGCAAAACTGCGAAACAACACCATCAGGTTTTGCACTTGCATCCCTGAAACTGAATCCTATGTTATTGGAGTGCTCCTGCCATCCTCACCCTAGGTTAGACTGAACTGAATTGGCAGCAGCATTAAACGTTTCCTCTCAAACGTTTAAATAGGATTGGTATTTTTTTGGCTTGCGGGTGCGACGCAGGGGATCCAATCGCTAACCATATTATCTTGCGATACCTCGTGTATTAATCTTCAAATATGGAACACGGTCTGCGTAGTATTGATAGCAACACTAAGAAACGGATGATTTGCTTCTGTTCTAAAACCTGGAGGACACGCCATGGTTCTGGAAGAGAAAAAAATAAACGTTCGACCCTGGAGCTTAGTAAACACGATCCAAATCTGGTGAAGAAAAAGATGCGATGACAACCCATCGTTCTCCTGAATGCGTTGTAATGAGCCTACTTGAAGATGTTTTTGTAATTGTTTTTGGTTATTTTTTTATTTTTTGTAATATTGAAGAATTTATATTTATCAGTAGCTGTTTCTTGTTTGCAGAAGGGGATTTCCGAATTTACGTCACTACTGACAACTCTGGAACCACGGAATTCATCTCGCTGTATGTATACGGTGAAAAAGGACAGTCTGGTCCGATCGTGCTCGGTGAGTATGAGATAGAATACCAAATCGAACGTACCTAAAATCTTTTATCGCTTGTTGTAGAAAAATTTCACGTTTATACCTGCTTTGGAGTTACCGGTACCGGTACAGCTGGTACAGTGCATTTCAATCACCAGGCTGGGGAGGTGCTGTAGAATGCTTTTTTCAAGCGCGTCGCAACGAAGCATGATGGGTTTGTTAGAACCGAATGACGTTCGAACGCACGATCACTAGATTAAAAGTTAGATACTCAGTCAATCGCTCTACGCTGCCGACTTAAGGCGAAGTTTTATTGTCACACTAGTTCAGAGGATAAAGTGAATTTGACTTCAACTAACTGCACTGAAAAAACAGTGACACTTGCGCAGATTTTTCGGCCATTGCACTTATTATCACATCTCACTCTCCACATCGCTCCTTTTGCGGAGCGTCAAGCAGGAGATCTGTGAATACTGTTTTTAAAGTGCTTAGTGTGACTAGACAAAGGAATTGAACCTGTGGCTATCAATTGCAAAGCAAAAGCTACAACCGCTACCGCACTGAGTTTAAAAATGAGTTGTGACGCTTACATATTTCTACAAGCATGCAGTCTCATAGCGGAGCTGATGTTGCCTCTTTACAGCGTTTTCTTTGATATTGAAAATTTTGAAACGACACTTCAAAATTCCATCCTTGCTTGTATTGGTTGAGACGTATATTTTTCAGGAGCTGGCAGAGAAGGGGGTGTTTTCCAGTGTGGTCAAACCGACGAATTCCAAGCCAATCTTGCAGCTGTGGGAACGATAAAAAAGATTCGCATTGGTGTGGAAGAAATCACCTCAAAGAGCGAATGGAGATTGAAGCAGGTGATTGCATGGTTGCATAAGCTGTAGCTCGGGAGATATGATAGATTGCCCTTTAAAGCTTACCTTCGGCTGCAAGGACATTTTCAGCCACGTGGACATCAAACATTCAATCGTCTACGGAGAACTGTGGAGTAGTGAAACCGTTCACTAAGCTCTTGCTAAGAAGCATTTATTCACTACCCACATATGCCGCTCTGTCTTGTTAGTAGTGGGGCTATATTAAATAACCAGTATATATTTATGACTTGTTCAATATGACTGTCGTTTTCCCTTAACCCGACCAGCATATTCCTGCTTATTTGATTGAGTTTGCGATGTGAAGTCTTAATGTTTCGTTTCACATCATGCCTTCATCCGAACGAAAAGAAGCAATGATCATACATTTGTAAAAAAGTTTCAAAAGTTGACACGGATACTTCTATATTTTTCAGGTTAAAATGAAAGATATGAACAGTAACGAAGTGTTCCGATTCAAGTTCAATCGGTGGCTTTCGAGGTCAAAGGAAGATGGCGCCACCTTGCGGGAGTTACCAGTCATTGCGGCAGACGGAAGGCCAGCCTTGCCAAGTTAGTATTCAGTCCATATCAAGATTCTAATCGCTTAGTTCTTTTTATTAAATAACACATTTTTTGAAAACTGTTTGCATAGCCAATTCCTTTTAATCTGCCTTGTTAAGACGATTTGGGTCAGGTGCGTTATATCTCCAAGAGATATAAGAAACTGTTTACTCTTCCCATTTGACACGATACCGCCACTGATGAGAGCATTACGGACGACATGGCTTTCTTCAACCCTGTACGAACGTTCTGTACCAGTAGCAAATTTTTGTGCAACCGCGACGCTTACTATTCAAGGAAAATATATTTTGCAAACTTGCAGTTTTGCGGTATCATGTGATTGTGAGAACTAGTGATCTGTCAACTCGTCTGAAACCGGATACCAACAACGAAACAAGTACCCAGCATGAAATTTATCTCTGCCTTTTTGGCCGTGACGGGGACACTGGACGTCGGCTCTTACTTCGGAAGCCCTTCGATTTTCCGGAGGATACGGAATCCGAAAAACCTCTATTTGCTCCTGGCCAGGTAAGAATCAGTTCCGTTTTGATGACAAAAACTCAACATAAGTTGAACCGTTTATTTGGTTTTATTTTGTGTCGTCAGTTAATCCAGGCGATAACTAAGCTCTTAAAAAGTGTTTATTTGTTTTCGTAAAAGATAACAAGCCTTACTTTCTGGCCCGCGGTCTATTCCAGTTCTGTGAAGTTGCTAAAGGTTGCACACCCCTGATCTTCAATATCTATTGCTTTATCGCTAAAGTTTTAATCAATTCTTAGACGGATAGATTTCAAATAGAAGCCGTTACTTTGGGAGAACTCACGAAATGTGTTGTGTCGTGTCCTATGTCATCAAATTCCCCTCAAGCTTCCTCACAATCATGGCTTTGTGACGAAATAGTTGTTCGTGAATCAGAAGGTGCATCACATGAATTCATATTCAGAGGAAAAAAGTATGTCAATTATTACAAACCACTAACATAAAGTAGGCCTATTTCTTTAATATCGACTTTATAAAAAAATCGAGCGTGTTTTTGAGCTACAGGCTATTACGTATTAAAAGTTTGACTTCCATATAGATTTACTATGAAAAGGAGCACTTTAATACAACTCGTATATTGTTTTAAGTTTAAACGCAAAGATTCACAGCGGTATGCGGCGCCGTTTCCAAAGAGTCATTGCTTTACATATGACGTCGTAATTTCTTCGACAATATAGAATCCTTGACATAGTCATTTATCATTGTGGCGCAATTGTTTTGATTCAGCAAATGGCTTGGAACTCGAAAAGTCGGCGCGAAGCCTCAAGTCAAGTTCGAAATGACGGAGAAGCGGGAAATTACCAGAAAACCACGCGACAGCAATGAGTATGAAGGTATACCCTCTCGAACGTTTGTTGTAGGAACGATTCGCAGTTGAGTTGAACTTAAGTTTCAGATTGTAATATCAACTCAGCTACTGGTTCTGCCGTTCTTGAGTTGTCAGAAGGTAAACTTTAATCATGGTGCTAGCTGGAACTTGCCACCTTTGTATCTACAGCAATCACCAGAGTAGTAGCCATGTAGGTTATCGTAATGGAGCTAAAAATTCTGCACTTTTTCTCATTGACAGCAACGTAGTAGAATTGGTTTAAGCGCTGTTTTATGGCCCCAGCAGTGAGATCAAGGTCTTTTGTTCAAACCTCATAATGCTTGCGTTGGTTTGCCCTTAGGAAAGGCACTTTACGGCAGGGGTGTCAAACTCAGATAGTGCTGCGGATCGCATTTACGTACATGGATTTCATAAGTTCGGAAATGAGCCCGAAATGGTGCTGATCTCCAAAGAAAAGGTAATCTCCAAAGCTATAGGATGTAGCCCGGAATGGTGTTGGTCTCCGAAAAAAAGGTCATAGCCTCTCCCGCCACGACTTTTAGAAGTTGTCGGCCATTGTCGGCCATTTTCACGTAACTTTCGCAGACAAACTTGGGAGACCAGGCATTCGCACTGTGGCACAAAATCCTTACACGAGCCACATTTGGCCCGCTGGCCGCGTGTTTGACACCACTGCTTTACGGCACCAATTTTCCTGTACTTGAATGCAGTACTTGTGGTAGAAATGTACTGTGCCAGCATTACTGGTAACTCCGAAACCGGTCTGAGCACAACGTTGTCTTATGTAGAACGGAAAAGATTTTTCTGTGACTGGGGTTGACAATATGCTGCTCAAAGTTTGACAAAGCTGCGTGGTTCAGTTGAAATGCTGTGTTTTTAGAGGGAGACTGGAAGATATCTGTGACCACCGGCAATTACGTCAACTGTGGTACGTCATCAAACGTCATGTTTTACGCATGCGGAAGCAACGGCACGTCATCAGGGCCGGTGTTTTTGGGAAGCGGGAACAAAGGATTGTTTGAGGCTGGAACTACGGAACAATTCAAGGTTTGAGAATCCTGACTTTTTGCACCTGGACGCATGGCTATTGATGGGAAGGTTTGGGGTATGTTTTCAAACTTTGTGAGAGGATTGACAGAAGTCGTATAGATCTTTTTGGCAGAAGCCAAACCAACAAAGACGAAAAAATTCTGTTTTTACTATATTTAACCTCTTTAAAAGCTTTTCTAGATAGGATTGAAGGAGAGGCCTCGATAAAATCGCCATTGATCCCAGTTTTAGTGTTTATTCAGCTAAAAGGTGTCTGCATTCATCTACCAAAATTCGCACGGCTAATCGGCATGCTTTTGCGGCCGTGTTGTCTAAGACGGTGTTCGCGGTTTAGATAATGGTTGAATTATTAGATCGTAAAACATTACTTTAACTTACAGGTTAATTTGAAAGATCTCAACGACGTTGAGAAAATCCGACTGGTACACGACAACTCCGGGGAATCCCCGTCGTGGTATGTCGAGCGTGTCCGGCTGCAATCGCTCAGTAGTGACGTGACGCACAGTTTGGATGTAAGGAAGTGGTTGTCTGCGACCGAAGATCCATACCAATTGAGCGTCGAAGTACCGATTCCGAAACCAGGTCAAGAGCTTCCCTCAGGTAGAACGTCACCTACGCGCGTGGATGTTGCAAACGCGTTTCTTGCATCGGGAAAGCCGGAAAAGAAGCAACGCTAAGAATTCTTTACTGGCGTCGCGAGCTCCGGCTACACCTGCTAATTTTACAGGCTGTAGTTGGGCATGCCGTACTTCACCGGGTTAGAATAGTAAAGCTGCTCACCCAGCATGCCGTAGGAGGAGACTTTTTGGCGTCCGCCAATGACCGTGCGCGGTGCTGGTGGTGGCTACTAGTCTGCTCTGTATTCATGACTCGTTCGAAATGGTTACTGTTGTTTCCTACCCTGATCTTGGTTCGCTTTGCGGCGTGGACACGAATATCCGTCTTAAACCAAGCCTCCGTCTCAAGGATGAGCAAGGTCAAGCAACTGTTTCAACACCAAGCGAAATCGTTTACCCAACTCATCCTATGAATGACGAAATTTCTTTGAGCAAGCTGTTTGCGTCTCGAGTATTGAGCTCAAGACATTTTGGTTGCGAAATCAACGTGTGGTGTCCGAATTACGAGTTTGAAACTTGTGATTAATTGACAACTCATCGTCAATTATCTTATGATGTACCGTAGAAAAATTCGTCAAAACGCACTTTCTACTATTTTTTGCCTTTGGAAAAACACTTTACTGCAATTTTCCTGCTTGAATGCAGTGCGTGTGATAGAAACGCACTGTGCCAGCAGTACTGACAGACTTGGGTAATATACTTTCAAATTGCATTTAAGTACAACTACAGAATACATTCCAAAAAAAGTAGTTAAATACTACTGCAAAATACGTTTTGCCGAAAGCTTAAAATGCAAAATACAAATACTAGAACACTAATACAGTACTTAACTCCACTTTTACCAGCAGTCTGCCAATTCAGTGGCAGTGTGCAGTCAAACAGCAAAAACCCATTCAAGTTGGCCACTTCTAAGAGATGCATTTGTCAAAGCAGGTAAAAACTGTTTGGTTTCCATGGTAAAACAAGGAATTGCTTTACTCATCACTGAACAATCATGCCAATGTCGACTTTGGGCGTCTAAGACAAACCGATTGTCACACAATAAACAGAACGAATGGAAAACGAAAATATAAAGGCTCAAAAAATCGAAGTGCACCAGTTTGAATTTTAAATCTTTTAAAAGGAAATACGTCATCAAAAAGTATTTAAATACAAATACATAATACTACCCAAGTCTGAGTACTAGCAGCTCCGGAACAGGCCTGCACACAACGATGTTTTATAAACAGGCCTGCACACATCGTTGTTTTATAAATAGCTGCATAGGTTTTCCAGGAATGTAGCAGTGTACATTTATGTAAATGTTATTCTCCACAGTTCTACGCTATCAAGTGTTGGTGTACACTGGGGGAATACTTGGTAGTGATACTGACGCCGACGTATTCATTACCATATATGGTAAAAAAGGCGATACGTCGCGAAGGTCTTTGGTGAAGTCCCTGAATAACGAAGTTAAATTTCAGGAATCACAGGTGAGTTCATAAGCCCTATTAGTTGAAGATAGAGGGGGTGAAGCGGCACCCCTAGGAGGGATTTTGAATCTAGGTACTTTGAGTAAAGCAAAAAAAATCTCCACCTGTTTGGTTCTCAAAACAGACTATAGGCTTGCATTTTATCTTCAAGTCGGTTCGGACCAAAGACTAAATTTTTTTCGCATTTTCGGCTTTCTTGTTTAGCTTTTGACATTGAAATAAAATTTGAAAGATTTTGCGCCATATGTTTGCCTGCTCATCTCAGCTTTTATAGTGAATATTCTAAGACTTTAACAGGCCTTCGAAAATCTATTTGATTTCATCATGGTAAGTTCACTGCCTTTGCATTCATGTTTCAAGGTCGACATTTTTGAAGTGGAAGCCGTGGATTTAGGAGAATTAACAAAAATCGAAATCGGTCATGACGGGGTTGGACACGGTAAAGTTTTTGTTTGTGTATTATTTAAACTCATATCCATACCTTTACATTTACAGTTATACATGAAGCGAATTGCGTTGAGACTTGCTTCGGGTCATCAGTGCTGCTGGAATTGTGCATTTCAACCACTAGCAAGGAAAATGGCGTTAAAATACTTTTCCAAGGCCTGAGCAATGAAGAAACTACCTGAGAATTGAAACCACAGCCCCATGATTGCGATCCAGCAGTTTCGTCACACTGTGCGACTCACAGTGGTTGTTATTTAGGTAACGGCTGGTTCCTTCATAAAGTCCTCATTAAAGAGTCACCCTTGGCTTCCAGCGATTACATTTTCTTTTGCAACAGGTTGGTCAAATTCAAATTCATGGTGCTTACAAATCCTCTGCTCTGCGCTTTGCAGTAGGAATAATGTGGAGAAGAAATATTAAACTTAGTGTACTCAAAGTAATACAAGAGGTCAGCGATGCACTTTGAGCAAACTACAGGCAGTGACACTGTTTCGTCTTGATAGGTCGAAACAGTGCCAAAAATTGCCAACAACTGCATGGTATTTTATTTACTGTGATGTAGAGTAGGAACCGAATTGTTTAAATGAGTAGACATTCCCGAAGAGCACGAAAAACAAAGCAATGTGGTGTGTTTTTATGCATCATTGATCTGGGAGATTGATGAAGTCTACTATTATATTTAGACCAACTGCAATATATATATTGGCGGTATATTTGGAAGGAAGCCAATACGCTGAAGAATTATTTTTGATAACAATGCCTAATGGGCTCCTTTAGCGTCTTTTGTCACATCGCAGACTGGGAAACCCATACCACACTCCGTGGCCATGCTCATTCTCTCTAAACATGATTAATTTTACTTTTAGGTGGTTGGACGATGGGCAAGACGATGGAAAGATTATAAGAGTCATTTATGCAGAAGGTAAGCCTGTTATTATCTAGACCTCAATTGCTGATAAAGATGTTAATGCAGTTCACTGCAATAGAATGCATTGGCTTGAGACGCGGAGGTTGTGATTTTATAGTCTCAGTCGTTTCGGCACTTTTATGCAGCTTGCCGCTATTGCAACAAGCTCTTTCAGCAGCTAAAGTTAAAACTTTTGCGTTTAAAGAATCCCCTGCTCTCAAGCTTGCTTTTGGGTTTAAACTACAGCTTATGCGAACTAATTCTGCTTGACTCAGGTCATTATTCTATCCGTTTATCAATGTTTCTATCTATCTGTTTGTTAGCAGAATTTGAGCTCATAAATTTTACTTTGAAGCTGGCGACAGGATTTCATACGCGATTCACCAAACTACCACTGGTGGACTGTGGTCGAAAAAAGGGCCTCTGAAGAGGCCGACGACCAAGAATTAGAGTTGTTGGGTCTTGTGGAAAACAAGTCAAGTCTGGCCCCATCTGCAGAAGACAACTTGTCCGCGTTTGACTTCAACCGAAGCGAAAAGTCAGAAAGTGAATTAAAAGAGACGATCGCAACTTTCGTGCGGATGAAACAAGCGGATCAAAATACGGATACACCCTTTTCTCTTGTCTACAAC
The DNA here is from genome assembly GCA_963675345.1 of Trididemnum clinides. Taxonomy (NCBI): domain Eukaryota; kingdom Metazoa; phylum Chordata; class Ascidiacea; order Aplousobranchia; family Didemnidae; genus Trididemnum; species Trididemnum clinides. The sequence continues at coordinate 22,951,453 of OY776306.1, forward strand.
TCCATTACCCCCGAAGCCTCAAATTCTCTCTTGACTGCAATGTCCCTACCGCTAACGTCATCGACACGGTCTGTGACGTCACCAGAGGATGATGTTGACAGGATCTGTGGGATAGGTTAGAGAGAGTGAAAGAGTTGAATCTGGCAATAACCTTCAATCACAAACATTCTTTTAACAATTTTGTTTTCCACCTTCTGGCAGGTGCATTGCTTCTTTTTAACTCTTTAAATCTTTAAATATCGCATTAACTTTATCATTCATTTTATGAAATATCTTTTAATCAGAAGAACTTTGTTTAAAATTGATTTACAGGAGTGAAAAGACTGTTACTTTTGGTTCATACTTTTATTTTTATCAACAGAAAAAGCCCAGTTTATTTCAACATTTTGTATTCCATCACCACAAAAACAGAACTTTTACCCGAAGCAAATCAAGAACCAGGTTAAAGCGGGTTCGATTCCAGCCTCGGATTTTTCAGACTCCAAAAAACGAGAAAAGAAACCCCCAGCTTTGAAGTTTTATTTTACGGAAGAAGAGCCTCCTTCATACACCACTAATGGTTTCAAGCCTTTCCTTCGTCCAGTTAGGGCTAGGCCAAACAGAAATTCAAAAATGGGATCAAGAATACCAAAAAAACAAAGAAAAATTAAACGGAATCCCCCGAAGAGTAAATTGCCCCGCTACAAAGGAACACGGTCTGATGGAGACAGCGAAAAGACTTCATCCACGATCCCTAGTTCCGAGACTCCTCCATTTATCTTCGCAGCAGATTTGGAACAAGAACCTTCGTTTTTGGGAGTTGAGAATACTGTTGCGCTTGCATCCGCGGAGGAGGAGTTGCTAGGAATCAGGAGGACTCCAACAGTTCGCACCCGTCGTGGGGATGCCCTGCGAAGGGTGAACTCAAACTCCAACAATTTGCCCCAAATCTGAACCCTTGACAGCAAAAAGGCTGTTAGAAATTTGCCATATCTTGCCATCGCCTATCATCGCTAACTTTGCCAGGACTGTACGACTTAGGGTAAATCGCATGCCTTACGAAAACGTCGTAGTGTACTGTGGTACTAGCTTTGAGTCGCGATTATACGACAGGAGTTCAGACTTACGGAGATTGCATATTTGTTACAATAACATATGACGTAATGGACTGACTATATATTACTTCATATAACAACAAACAAAGCTATCCTGCTTGAGCTGAATTACTGTGGTTTAGAAACAATGTTAGATCTGAATAGGCATGTGAATGTCTCCAGTTAATCAAGCAGTGTTGCTTCTTTTGAAATTCTTAGTTTAAAGTAGTCTATAGCAGTTTTAATTAGCATATTTGTAACTGTAGAAACAAGGGGATAGATCTACTGCTCCCCTCCCCCTAGCAATTTGTTTTTCGCCTCAAATTGTGACCTTGCATATCTTCAGTTGCTGCCTATTCTTAACTGAATGAACTTTCTATTTCTATCATGTTGCTCCCAACATCAGTGCTGCAAAATATTAGTACTAAAATTCGGTCCATACTATGATGATCGTATCTGCGGATTAATTTATAGGTGGAACTGGGAGCATTGGAAGAAATAACTCCTTTTAGAAAGCTTTTAGTGGCCTTTAAGAAACGTTTTGATTTTGAAATGAAGTTCTTTAAAAATTGTGGGGTTGAAATTCCCATCTATTGGCGTAGCCTCAATATAAGAATCCAGTGTGATGGAGATACGTGTACAGAATTTGTTACAAAGATTTATAGATTCGGAGAGTGATAGGCGATGAAAACACTAGATTGAGAGATGACACGTATTGGGGTCTCGTATGCAAAGTGAAAAGTTAAAGAATTCAGATGAGATTCGAGCTCACAGCCTCTTGATTACCAATCAGATATTCTTTTCGTTTTCGTGCTGGTCAACGGTACAGGTGACTCCCAATGTGTATATCTGCTTCTAAATTAAATTATGTACCTTTAAGTGGACGGCTGCGTGTCGTTGTGTGCAGCCAATAAAACGCAAAAAATGTCTTACCGGTAGTTTTGCATGCTTCTCTTCTTTTTAGCTTTTCCTATCTAGAATCACATGCTGGTATCAATGATTTGAACGCATGACGGCATGCTTTACTTCAACTAACTTTTGAGATGTGCAGAAGTTTATATCTCGGCGAAGTTGAGGCCATATCGCTTTGTTTAACTTATTATAGGTCGTCGCTTGTGAAATAACTTTAAATTGTGTCATATAAAAGAACAAAGAAAGCGATTCAAGCTCAACTGTACGCTAGATTATTACTGTCTGCTGATCGTGCCTTTGGTAGCTTTTAGCAAGAGCTGAAGTAGTGCCCGCAATTTGTGGTCATGATCAAAGAGTTGTGCTTGGTTTTTTTTATAATGCCTCAGTCTTAATAAAAGCCAATTTACAATGATTTCCTATGTTTGGCGCATTGCAACGAGCAGTTGATTGATGGATAGCATGCAAATAGAATGTGGAACTGCTACTCTGCGAGTAGAAAACATGAAAGTATTTTGTATTGACCTTGGGAAGATTTAGTTGTCAGCATTTATATCAACCTCTCTTTTTTCAGCTTATGAAAATGAAGAATCAGATTTCGATCAACCGTCAGGTAGGTGCTCACAAGTCTTGTTCTGTAATGACTGGAAAGCCTTTGCGTTCAGACCTGTTTCGGAGTTACCTGAACTGTTGGGTCAGTGTATTTGTACCACAAGCACTGCTAAGAAACTTCTGTTTGTTTTCTTGATCGCTCTGAAAGTTAATGATTTTTAAATTTTGTTTTAACGGTCAGTTGAAAAATCAGTGCACTTGCATGGTTTTTGCTGCTTCCACTGGGGTTGGATTTTCACCCTAAGAACTGAGGAAGTTCGACAAATAATAATAAGTGCTGACAACATTGCTTTGCTCAATTTCTTACCAGAAGAACACCACCTTGTAATTTATCCTAGCCTACAATGCCTGATGCGCAAGATAATCTTTCAGGTATGCAGCTTTCCAAGCCGGGAAACGTGCTGTCAAGTGGCGCCAGTAACAAATTTCTGTATTAAATTTGCAGTTTGCAAAGTCCTTGTCAATGCCCTAGACAGTCGATGCCATCAATATAAGTTTTCGCATTTATGTCTAAGATTTCAACCTTAGACCGCTTATTGCACCTTTCCCACTTATTTCCCCAGGCGGGCAGCTAGTCTACTGAATCTAGATGACAAAATAACAAAATGGATTCTCGAAATATAACCACGCATACGACCCTGTACAACAACTTCATCAAACAAAATAGTAGCTTTAGATTGTTTGAATCAACCACTTGCAGACATAGCTTTTTGTTTTCCCAATACTAGTCTTGATTACTTTGTTTATGTTTCAATAATCTGTTTCGTAGTGTGTTTTAATTTGTCTCGTTTGCGTTGGAGATTTCAAGATACGGCAACGTATTCACTCTTGCTCTTCTCACTTGACGCTGTACCGCCATTGATGAGAGCATCACGGAAGATATTTGTTTAGATGGAAAATATAAAGTAATTATAACCAGTGGGACTCAGTCCGCGTTTCCATGCCCTCCTGATGTCCAGGTGACAATGGTTGTGTATGGAGAAGAGGGAAAAACCGGAGACATCATTCTAAAACCCGCTGATACGGACGGTGATCCGAAAGCGGAATTTTTCAAACCAGGACAAACAGATACATTTGAAGTAGGTTGATAGATAACTAGTGGCGCAATCAGAAAGTTTTCTAATAGAAGAGACTAATATTTTTAGAATCATCGGTAAGGAAATAAGGTCCAGCTACCTGAATGATATCATCAATTTTTTATACAAGTTTGATTTAACTATTCGTGAACCATTTAACTATTCTATTCGTTAAGTTGCATTTACTATACGGTAGTTTAGGTTGTTGTTTAGTTTATCCATATCTTCCTTAAGATCAACGCATTGCATAAAATAGTTAATAAGGTTCACATCAAGAATCCTATGAAAACCAGACTGTGGAAAGTGGCATTCGTTTCAATCCTGTCTTGAATATAAATTGCATAGTGACAGCATCGGCACCACAAAGGCGAACTGCCTTTGGTTGATAGCGGTTGATGGCCTCTTACAATATGCTGAGTGAGCAGCTTTATCATTGCAAGTCGATGAAGCGCGTGGTTAAGCTTTCGTATAGTAATGATTATGCGAAGATGAAAATTTGCATCTTTTTTTTCAAGATTGAAATAAGTGAAATCGGCCGGATTTTCAAAATCCGGTTATCTCTTGAATACCTGGATTCTGATTGGTCAGGATGGTTTGTTGAAAAGATTGTGCTTGAAAATTCGAGGAAGGAGCAAGTCAACTTCAACTGCAACAGGTATTTAGTTCTACATCTTCATCTAATGGGCACGAAAAACCTTCTCAGTTATCCTTAGAACAACGTTGTGTTCATACCTGCTTCGGAGTTACCAATATTGCCGGCACAGTGCATTTCTATCACAAGCAGTGCAACCAATCAGGGAAGCTGCCGTTGAGTGCCGTAGTTAAGGACCTAGAGAAGCATTGAACTGGTGTCCTTTCAATGGAGAAGCCTGCATCTCATTGCACTAAATCATTGCAGACAACAGAAACAGTAAATGCATCGATATTTGCTTGGCGTTACTGGATCTAATATTTTTCTGTGTGCTACGACATCACGTATAATGCAATTTACGTTATGCTAAGGCAATTGCAAAGTTGAAGATATTTTTCAGGTGGCTTTCAAAAACGCAAGATGACTACGAAACAGTTCGTGAATTCGCTGTAACCGACAACGACGAAGAATCGTTGTTAGGTAAAATTGACGTCATTGTTATGTCAATGATCGGTATTCATTTCCCGTTTTTATTTCAGTCAAAAAGTATCACGTCAACGTTGCTACTGGCGACCGACCTGGAGCGTCAACTGACGCAAATGTGTACGTTACATTGCGTGGAGAACGTGGGGACACTGGACAACGAAAACTTGGCCCCAGTGCTTTAAATCTAACTCCATTTCAAGTAATTTAGTTATTTGCTTTACAAAAGGAAAGAGAGCAGCACGACTACTACTGCACTTATCACTGCGTAGATGTCAGGTTCCTGAAGCATTGTGTTGCTGCGCGTCTATTATTGCAGTGAATATTGCAAAGGTGGCAAGCTTCTCAGCACCATGCTCAGCTACTCAGATGCTATTGTAGGAATTGCTGCAGAGGTGAAGGAAGCCAAGCTGCATGTCTACTGCAGAAGTTGCAAGCTCCTGACAACACTGCGTTGAGCTGCGCGAATATTGCTGTAATGATTGCTGCAAAAGTGGCTAACTCTTTTATTGTTGAAAAAGATTTAACTTCAGTCAAAGCAATTCTAAAACCCTGTAAAATAAACGAACCATTTAACCTACTTTCATCCTCGCATGCGGATGGCGCTGGGTAGTTTGCAACCTAAGATAACAAAACCATTTTTTGACAAACACAGAAAATGGTAAAGTTTTCCCATTATGGCTTTCAAAATTTTTATCAGTGAGGGAAAACATCACTGCCAGGTTTAATTGTCAAAATTTTCTTTTTAGCGCAACAAGACATCGACTTTTGCATTGGAAGCTGTTGACTTGGGACGACTTAGTGAAGTGATTATTAGCCATGATGGTAAAGGCTATGGTGAGTTGTGACGTTATTTTCGCTACTATTGCGTCAGAGCCACTATTTATTTAATGCAAGTAGGCATTGAAGTTGAAAATTTATTGCTTTCTTTAGTTCTGCAATGCTGTGCTCTTTAAAATAGACACTTTACGGCAATTTCTCTGGTTTCAGAATTGTGGTAGAAACGCACTGTACCAGCAGTACTGGTAACTCGGAAACAGGTCTCAACACAACGTTCCAATATCATCAAAGATAATCCGCCCTTAGGCAGGTCTGTTCCAACATCATTCCGCCTCTTTTGATCTTTCTGTAACTTTTTCCCCTTTTGATATCATCCACCATGGGACACACACCAAGACACGAATATTTCTTAAGAACAGTATTGGAGGGAAGAATGGACGGAAGACGTCCAATATGAAGAAAGAAGATAATGATGGTGGATGATATCAGAAATTGTTCTATGTAAAACCGATGAATGGGTTTCTAGCGATCGGAGAACAAATGAAAAATTGATGCCATCATCATGCCCTGTAGCACGGTGTACAGTCTTTTTTGAAGGCGGGGCCAATTTCACCGAAGTGGAAGATTAGGTGAATCAGTCCGAGTTTTTATGGTGAACAATCACGTAAAATTGAGAAACAGACCGAAAACTTTTTTTGGAAATCACCTTTTGATGGTGACTCTTTTGCTAATTTCTGCTACGAAACAAACTTAATTTTTGCTACTATCGACTTTTCCGAATTATTTGACTGTCTGGTACCCCGCTCTTTTTTAAGCTTACTTTTGCTGGCTTTCAACCTCGCTCTTTTCCACTCACCCAATCTTTTATTGTTGACTAGCAAGCATATGCTGTTTTTCAAAATCGTAAACGTCGCTACTTTCAAGTTTGCCGAAGTGCTCTGCAAAGATCTCTTCTTGACTCTGGTCTGTTCTCTCTTCATTAGTGACCTTCATCCATCTTTGCCTTAATCCAATAGGTGCTCTCTTTATACTGACAACCTGACCATCTCCTCCTCCTCTTTACCTACTGTTGCCCATACAGCGCAAAAAAACTTGATTCAACTAGAGCACTGTTCTGAGCACTGTGAGTTTCTCTAAATCTGGGAAATGTAAAGTCTCTTTGTTCTCGACGGATCTTCATCAGGCCAATCTTCTGTCCAGTCTCTTCTTGTTCAACTCCACTTACCACTTCAAACCCACTCTTACTTTTCGTGGGGTAACCTTTGACCGCACTCTTTGTTTTTCTGCGCATGTATCTTCGCTGAAAGCCAAGCTTTTCCCACGTCTCAAGGCGTTATGCTGTATCTCTGCTTCCTCTTGGAGTCCTTCAAAGTATTCTTTTTCTCTTCTGTACAAAAATTTTTTCGGCTCGTTCTCACCTCTGCTTCACCCGTATGGTTTCTATTTCTCAGCGTTACCAAGTTGGAACGCTTTCACCAAGCGACTAGTCGCGCCGTCAACGGCTGCCCCTTGTCTTTCTCTATCTCTCTTCTCCACCCTGCGACTTCTATGCCTCCCTCACGAGGCACCCTGATTCATTTCACCCTTCTACACTAGGGCCCTTCGTTTTTCATCTTCGCTTTCTATTTCAGCATTGGCAAGACACAAAGTGAAACCAGGGCTTTCCAGGTTCATCTGGAGAGATTTTGCAGCCACTGTCTCATTCTCAATTCCCCTTCTGTGAGGTTTTTCTTGCCTTGCCCTCCCTCGTTTGCTTCGATCCTCTTCTTTCTTGCCAAGGTGCTCTGCTCTTGCCCATCTTGACATTCTTGTCAAGGTGCTGCTTTCCCTAATCTCTGTCTCATGGTTTGGACTTACGGCTTAGTCCCTTTTCTTTTCGGCAAAGTATGATTCGGTATCCTTTCAAACTTCACACTTTGTGATGCTGAAGCCTACCTTTGCTTTTCCTCAGACCCAGCTAGTTCACATTTTTTTGCTTAAGCCTGCACCATTTTGCAAGTTCTCCGCTGGTTTCAGCAACACCAACAAATCTACCACTTTTCTTCTTTTCCCCTGCTGTCAAACTCTTGTTTTGGCTTGTTACACTCTCTTTTCCTCTGTGTTTCTTTTTTTCACCCCTCTCTGAAACATCTGGCACAAACTCTTTATTCTCTTCTTCTATACCAAGCTATAGTAGGTACCTAGTCACTCATTTCTACCGGGCAAAGGTACGCCCAATCAGCTGGCTAGATGAGATGCGCTTCTTCGGTAATTTACAGATCTTTGTTGTTTCTCGCTCTTATTTTTCTTATCTGTCATGTCATCAAAATTCTTTGACAACAGGGTTCTATTAATATGTACTGAGGAACTTGTGCTTTCTCGTCTCGTTCGTCGTCTTCTCCCTCGCTTTCGCTGCAATGGACACAGTTTTATTTTAAACTTTCATCTCTCTCGCATTGGCAGAATTGAGAATCTTTTGCACAGCGCTTGCGGTCATCCGACTCAGGACACTTCTGATCTCATTCTGTCTTGTCCTGCTACTAGTTTTTCACGCTGCTCGCTCTTTGGTGGCTTTTTCTATTTACGATCTCTGGTTCAGACCTTAGAGAGTTTCCCGGCTTTTGGACCTCTATGCTCTTCCGCCATGAACAAATTTCGAGAAAGGGGTCGAGTAATCAACAACAACAACACTAACCAATAAACTTGAAGACTTTTTTTCATTTGACAGATCACTTACGAGAACGGTCTCATTACGAATTTTTCAAAATTTCAAGGGCGTTGCCCTAAAAATTCAATCTAAGAAAGTCGGCGACGAGTTACATGCTTCATTTTTTCACGAACCGTAAAATTTCTTCGCAGTTCACAGATTGCACACCCCTGCTGTTTATTCCTCAATTTTACTTTTTTCCCACGTTTTCGCAGGCAGACACACATACACATTCATTTTTAATTCACACCATTTGCTGTGGTAACGCAGCGCTTAAAATTCAATTTGTCCTTTGTCACGGATGTCAATGGTGTGTTTTTTGGAGTTTTATACCTTTTGCTCCAAGCAATCACCACTACTCAACAGTGATTAATTGGTAAAAGAAAATTTTTTCGTTAGGAGCGGGCTGGTTCCTCGATGGCGTGACTGTCCGGGAAAATGAATTTTCAAGTGAAGAATTTTGTTTCCCTGGTCATGTCTGGCTCGACGACCACATAGGCGACTGCAAAACAGAGCGGAAACTTCCATTGCTGGGCAAGTTTGTAATCGCAAGCAAACAGGAGGCTACTGGTAGTGCAGTAGTGTTGCCTGCGTCAAATGCTGAAGGTAAGAGTGACCCTATTAGGTGGCGTTGAAAAGTCTAGCAATTAGTAGATAGTGGATTCAAACTAAGCTGGAAACCTTCATTGTCGTGTTCATTTCGCAGTTCATGGTGAAAAGAATATAGCCAAATCACTGGTAAACATCTTAAACCAACGTGCTTTACTTTTATCCTAAAAATTATTAGTTACAAATTGCTACTAACGGAGAACTCCACGACTTGCTTGTGTGGGGCAGTTGACCATACCGCGATTATAGTTTATGCACTTGCCCCATTTTCTCACCTCTCTAAACCACTGTGTTACGTATCTAGACACAGGCAATTAGTAGCAGCTTGACGTTTGCCCAGGTATTGAACTCATAACTATCTACCTCCTGGAATTTGAAAAGAAGTTGCAATAATGCTGCTTTCCACATAGGCTAAATTAAGTATAAAAGGCTAGTTTTCAATCAATTTTTTTTGTTGTTACCTTCAAAGGGGACACATTTTAGATTAATTTGTTTACCAGTATATTTTTTTACAGTGTTTTACTAGAAATTACAAAAAAAATTTGTGTTTATGAACACACCCCTAGATTCTGGGCAAGCGTGCGATTTAAATCTATTTCAGGCTTTATTCTATTATCTGAAAAATGCGACACTCACCCTAGCAACATATTTACTCTGAGCATGATATTAGCCTGCAAGGTTTGAAATTTGCTGAATATACTAAAAGTAACCGCGATTTGAATGCAAGCTCATTGCCGGTATGATGGAGGCTAGCAAAGTCTCAAGAATATGATTTTCAAACCCAAGCCGAATTGGGCATACTTATAGGAAAAGTACAATTCTGATAGTAGGAATAGTAAATAAAATATTGAAAGGCAAAGTTACCACCCCGATCAAAACAAGCATGCCCTGAATTCGACTTTGTGGATCCGAGCATCAATTTAGTATCCACGCTCAAATGTGTGGATTACAATTTGCGTTTTTCTTGCAGAAGACGTCAGTATTTATGACGTCACAGTGACGGTTGATGAGATTATGACGCAAGCAAACAGTGAAGTAAAGCTAATTGGGACGTTTTATGGAACAAGCGGTCAATCTAAGGACATATCCCTTGGTGGCTGGCGGCCTGGACGAGAAAAGAAGTACACTGGGAAGGAAGACCTTGGAGGAATCGGAAGAGTCGTAAAACTTCGGTGAGTCGTTTGACTTGGTGTCGGTCAGAGAGCAAGGTCTGCTTGGAAGAGTCTACTGCTGCAGAAATACCAATGCGAGATGGTGAGATTTATGCTTATTTCGCCCGCAGAGAAAAGGCCACTAAGAAGCCTATTGCCACCATCAACAGTAAATATTTACCGCTTTTATAACTTCTTTCAAAATTTCTTGTTTTTTTTTGAAACAATGGAATTGGTAAATACTTTACAAGTGGACGTTTTTCTTAACTAAAACTTAAAAAAACAAAGATCGTTTTGAAATTCAAACTAGCTACCTTCTGCAAAAAAAGAACTAAAAATGAAATTCAATCCACTATCCATAGTCCAAAACGTTGTTGATTTTCTTTTCATTTTTATTCAAAAAAAATTTTATGAAAAATTATGATTTGGTGATACGATACGCAAATAGCATGGGGAAATGTCTATATACAGACTTGAATCACTTCTTCATGATGGTAGCGTGATCTAAGCTACATCTTCATTGATCGATTGAAATTAAACTCAGAATTATTCTTTTCCATTTGTCGTCACTGTTATCAATTTCTTGATCCTCTGTTCATTGAACAACCTTTACAGGTGTTCGTAAACCAACCCTGTGCTCAGACCTGCTTCGGAGTTTCCAGCCCTGGAGGCACAGTGCAACCAAGCGGTGCCTTTTTCAAGAGAACAGTAACGCAGGATCCTACTGCCTTTGAACTCCTTCTCCTGTTCTTCAGACTCAGCGCATTGCTTACAATGCCTTTCGTATGCTTACAGAGTTGCGCTGGAAGAGTCACATCTGGATTTGAACTTGTTTTTGTTCACTGTTAAACTCGAAAAAGATTCTGAGATTTTGGAATTTAGTTTTCAACGTCATTTCCGCACCGCGTCCGGCTCGACAGTGAAGGAGCTCTCTGCTCCGGGAGACAGCTACAAAGATCGTGAGTGTTGTGATAGTGCGGCTGAAATAAACAGCAAGGTTCTACAAATCACTTGCTACCGGTCGTGAAGCAGCGAGTTCAAACCTCTACCAGGTTTCTTTATGCTCGTACCCCAGGGAAACGCTGTCAAGCAATTTTATCCACGCGGTGGCAGAAACTCATCCAGCATGTCATACGAGTTGACTTAATGATAATGCACTGTGTAGGTGGTAGAACAACCAGTCGGCATTTTGCATCAACGACTGGTTCGAAATAATTTGCCGCTTTTCCTTAACTTGATCTTAATCGTGATCCTGTACGCTGCGTCTCCATCCCAAGAAAAAGAAGACGTTAACAACTAGACTGTACCGTTTTTTTGCAGCTATACGTTACTTAATATACATCAACCTCTCGTTGAACGACTCTGAAATTCCGTGCCAAGGCGTCTTATCGTTGAAGTTGATAGGAGATGAAAGCGACTCGGGATTCCGGACTTTATTTAGAGGGTAATGAAAAATTTGAAGATTTGACCTGTTTTACTGTTTTCTCTGCAAGCGCACATTACACATGCTACAATATTAAGTAGAACAAAAATATTCCAGCGCGGTGTTTGAGACGGAAACAGTCTCAGTATTCTTCATGAAAATTGTTCTACAACGCTTCTCTTCTTTTACCTGCCCAATGCTGCTTAGGAACACCTTATCAAGCTATCCCTGCTGTTTCAAATTGGCTTTTACTTTTCTCACAAACAATCCGTACTTACATTATTCTGCTCTGGCGTGCTCTTGTGGAGAGCTCCTGCGTGCGCTTGCAGAGTACTTCAGCGTACTCTTGTAAAGTATTCCAGCGTACACTTGTAGAGTATCCATCGTAAATTTGTAAAGTACTCTATCGAATGCTAGTGAAGAACCCTAGCGTACGCAAGTTATGTACTTTAGGGCAAGCTAGTAGAATGCACAAGTGGAAGGTTGCCTGTAAATTTGTGTTAACGAGTTATTGCATTAGCAGTTACAAGCAAGAAACTTCGGTATCTCGATGTCGTGAACTTAGAACGTAGACCTCCTACTCTGCTCACTTGATGGGAGTGCTTGTGGCAGAAATGCACTGCATCAGCAGTACTGGTAACTTCAAAGCAGGTCTGAACAGAAGCATGTTTTATGTGCAGGATATTGTGACCATAAAAGATTTTCTGTTTCGCGTTGTTGTTGAGTAAAGGCACTTAGAGATGGTTGCTTCGCCTGTGTCAATTCTAAGAAACAACAAATCTACGGAAAATTGGCAATCCGGTGAAATGTTAAAGCTCCAAAACAGGTCTGGAGAAGCCACAATCACAGTTCAGGCAGCTTGAAAGGCGAATAATTTTGAGTTTTTTAAAACGATATATATTTCTAGCATGAATGGATTGAATGCAACTTCAAGCACAAATGGTTACGTGTTCGAGCATGAAAGTGTGGACTTGGGCAATTTACAGGAAATTTCATTAAATTACGTCACTGATGATGTAACAGAAGGTAGGTTTATGCAGTGATTTGGGTAGTTTAACGAGTTTTAAATAACGAAGTTCATTTGATATCAGCAGTCATTTGTAGCTAAACAGACAGTGGTAAGCCCCTGACCACACCGTACTGAGCTACACGGCAACTAGTGTGATGATTATTGCTGAGATGGCGATTTGAGAAGATTATTTTCAACTTTCTGCATAATCTGACTGAGCTTTGAACCCGGGGTGCCTCGTTGAACTTCATTTTGCGTTTTTTGCAGGCGAAGGATGGAAAATTGAAGATGTTCTAATTCTCCAAACACCGCCACCTAATTATTATGGGACGGCTAATACGACCACATATGGTTACATTGCATCAGTAGACCGATACTTCGATTCGGGTTCAAACCTTGCCCAGAACTTCTTACTCCAACGATGTACTTTGGAGCCTCCAATGAAGAAGCGATTCAAGGAGTTTCTTCCCAGTTTAACTGAATCTCCAGTTAAGGAAATAGTGGAAAAATCTAAAGGAACGTGGAAAATAATCATAACAAGCTCTCCTTTTGATCAAGTGAGTGCTAGTATATCAGTGACCACAATGTGTTTAATTGTGTGTAAAGCAACTGCCGACCTTTGTTGAAAATTACTTCTGTTGTGTTTTCTTCTCTTCTTTCTTTGGATGGAGGTATGAAGCGGATATTCAAGTCCACAACGCAAACCTAATCAACATCAGTTCAAGAGAAAATAGGAGACCATAACCAGTTATGATTTCAAACTGGTAGTGCCACCACTTATGAAGTAAACTGCCATCTGTGGGACCAGTAGTAGTCTTGACTGCATACTGGTTGAGCATCATTACTTTTCTAGCCTTGAAAAAACATTTGTTACGTCAATAATGTAATTTTTTGTTTTGTTTATGAAATTTGCTGATCCAGACATCACTCTTCAAGCAAATGACTGTGAAAATTATCGGAACGTTTGGATCTTCTCAAGACATATCGCTGTCGACGGCCGACGTCACTGAATTAACTATCCCAGGAAACCCTGAAGTTCCTCTCGAGATTCGAACTCAGGCTCTTGATTTGGGAAGCAATGTTGGTATTCCCTTCCTGCTGCGCTTATCACTGAATGAAGAATTGGAAACCACGATATTCAAGGTAAGAGACCGGTTTTCTCGGCGATCCGTCGGAGTAAGGGTGTATCAGTATGTCGTCAAAGTTCCTTCCTGAGCTCTTCCGACACTGGAAACTAGGTAATCGCCCTTTTCAGCGTGCACAAGTAAGTACCATCGCCCCTCAATACAGCCACAAAATCTCAAGTGGACCAAAATATATTCGTGAAGACATACGGTGTGTTCAAGACTACTATAAAACATAATACGCTTTTGATTACAAGAATTCGAACCCCTGTTTGAATGGTTTACGTACATTTGTATTTCTGACATAAAACAACTTGCTCGCTCCAGCTCATCCCATTTGAAGCTATACTACTGCTCATTGAGGTGTGACGAAAATCTGGCAGAATAGATTTTTATAACTTTATTAAATATTTTTTGGCAGCAATTGCATAGCTATCTGATCAGAATCCAGAGATCCTTAGTTCACTGCACATGTTTTCTGTGTTATTGTGCCTTTGAGAAAGGCACTTAACGACAAGTTATCCTACTTGACTTTAGTGCTTGTGACAGAAATACACTGTGCCAGGAAAGCTGGCAAGCAGGTCTGACACAAGTTGTTTGACGTATAACTAGAGGTTTCTGTTATCAGAGGACAAAAATTCAACCTAAATAACTGACTACGTGCCGCTGAAAACATTCTATCTGATACTCTGCTCTACGCTCGCATGCAAACGGCAGCTGGTTTTAACTTGAAGTTTTGTTACTTTTAGATTAAACTCAAGGATCAATTAACCATGGAAGAGTTTCTTTGTGATGTCATTTCCGGTCTTCCCAGCGAGCATGACGACGGTGCTGTGATCTACAATTTGCCGCTACTCAAGCCAGACCAACAACCGCAAGAACGCCATCTATACCAAGTAGGGGTTCCATGTATTCGTAAGAGCAAAGTTGTATTCTAAACGTGACTGCTGGAGGGGGAAAATCAATGGAAAGAGCTCTATAAAAAGGCCTTTAAATGTCGAAAAACTTGAAAGTTCGACAAAATGTAGAAATTTCATAATTTTTGTAAAAAGTCACTTTGTATCCTTCCAAATTCAACCATGCCGGGGCTGATAAAAATTTTTTTGGACTGGAGGAAACAAAAATTTGTTTGATGGGGGCACAAAGCTGTTTTTTTCATTTAATATTAAAAGCTGTTTTTTCACTTTTTTTATTGAAAATACTAACTGCAAAGAAATAAATAATTATGAATTATTTGAACCATTTTGATGATGTATGATATCTCTATTACAGGTTGAAGTTAGAACAGGTGATATACCAGCTGCTGATACCGACGCCGATATTAATATTGATATCGTTGGTGTTATCGGTTCAACTGGAAAGCGATCGTTGAAAAGTTTAGCGAAAGACCCAGATGAAGTCTTTCAACTAGTGAGTAATAAATATGTTTTCATATTTATTTGATGGAGTAGGTTTCAATCTACCGTAGAAAAATATGTTTCAGGAAAGTTTTACAGGTGCTGCTAAGAAACAAATGACAAAAAGTATAAAACTAGGAAAAGGATGTGTTTAGAACGTGTGCAGAGCGAGAGCGAGCGTATTCAAATCATTGAACGCAAGTTGAACGGAGAATTTGGGAGACTGGGAAATGACTTTGTTGCGATCGAGTCAGCAGCCATCCATCCATGTCGTTGCTTTCGGCGCAGGTCATAGTTTGAACCCGAAACCTTTGCTTGAAAGAAAACAAAGGCTTTCGTTTGGCCATGCTTCACGCAACACAACGCTCTGACTGTTGTAGTGCACCTTCTTGCAGGCTGGTCAATCACTTTCTAGGGACGGTCTCTTCATTAGAATGTTCTGGAACATAGGTTGCTAACTAATTATAATTTCAGGGACAAACAGACATATTTGAGCTTGAAACCGCCGACATTGGAGAGCCCCGAAAGCTGATTCTTTCCCATTCTTCTCCCGGTGAGGGGGCAGGGTGGTATCCCATGGGGGTCACCATCACTGAAGCCCGTGATGACGTGACAAGTGACTTTAATTTCTCCTGTGAGAAGTAAGAATGCGTTTGCAACTTTTTTGCTTATTTCCTTTCAAACCCTCTGGACTAGCAGGGCTCGTGTGTTATAGTAATCTCGCTTTCGACGTCCATTGTCGCAGCTGTCTCCTAGGAGAACTTGAAAACTTCCATGCAATTTAAAGTAGAGGAAGCGATATGTCTCATTCTTTGGTCACTGGAAAACCCTTACAGTTATCTATGAAACACGGTTGTGTTCAGACCTGCTTCGGAATTACCAATACAGCTGGCACAGTGCATTTCTATCACAAGCCTGCAATTAAGCTGGGGAA
This sequence comes from Trididemnum clinides, assembly GCA_963675345.1. Taxonomy (NCBI): domain Eukaryota; kingdom Metazoa; phylum Chordata; class Ascidiacea; order Aplousobranchia; family Didemnidae; genus Trididemnum; species Trididemnum clinides. The sequence continues at coordinate 22,967,350 of OY776306.1, forward strand.
TTGTGATAAAGTGCCTTTCTCAAAGGCACAAAAGCACTGGTGTTAGCATTGAACACTCAACCTTTGCAACGTCTAATTTTTTTAGATGGTTAGATGATTCGGTGGATGATAAATTAACACAAAGGGAATTTCATCTTTCTGGTACTAGGATATATCAATCAGACCTTGACGTCACAAAGAGTAAAGGAATTTGGAATTGTTACATCAAATGTAAATTGGAAGTAATCACAAAGGTGCGGTTGTGACTTTCGTGGCAATAGTAATCGTTACTCTTCTTCTTTGGACTGAAGGCACTGTATGAAGTGAAATATCCAGGATTCATGCCGCAAACTTAATCAAGCCAGCAAGAACATGGTTGGGTTAGAAGAAACGGCAGAGATTTTGAACTAGTCCTAAATAGATTGGTAGTCTTACCAGTAATAAGACTCATTTCCATTGGTAATTGCTTCAAAGCCGCCTCTTAGAACATTCTAGGCAAGCAACGTCATTATTCTAAGCTAGTTGACGGTATTGTTCTCACTCTTTGGCGTCTAGAAACTCTATACCTAATTTTGCAAATATTGCGGGATTCCATTTATTAAAAATTAAAAAGGGAGTAAAACCGGAAAGAAGAACATGTATTTTGCTATCACGCAAACTCTAATTATGCGTATATGCTTAGCTTCACGATTTATTCATATACGTAACAATCACCATTGTCCGAATGTTTAAATTAAAACTCAAGGAACATTAAAGCTCACGGAATCCCTTTGAATGTTCCGCGGAACTCCGGTTGAAGTGCCGTGTTCTAAATCGATCAAATTTGGGTTAGTTTGGTCTTTGTTTATGTACCGGGTGCATTACCTTTATCAACGAGATTCACACGACAGAAAACAATTATTGTCCAGACCTGCTTCGGAGTTTCAAAGTTTTCAGGTTACTCTTAAATTGTGCGGTATTACTCTCAATAACATTTCTGTTCCTTAGCATCCGCCAAGCGGAGGAAATTATTGTAAAGTGCTCCTCCCATGGAAACAGCGATACAATCATCTTGGGATTTGAATATAAACACCAACTTTGACGGGGTGTCTTACACGAAACATTACCTTTTGTAGAGAAAATTAGATGTTAAATTTACGTTCTGCATGAGTGACGACCAATCATATGAAAGCATTCATCACATTGAAGAAGAGCATTACGAATTCACGTTTGCCTTCACCAATCACGAAGCATCTAAATCACAGTTCTTGAAACTCAGAACAGAAATTGAAAACGTGTCAGCAGAAACCGAAAAAGAATGGCCGATAGAAGAGGTAAAACATGTAAAACAGGCATAATTATTTATGTATTACCTCCTAAACATATCCTTTTTTGATAGTTACTGAAGCATTAGGTAGCATCCGTCGGACTTCTCTGTACTTCTTACCATCTCCATCTATATCTCATTCATTATCTGATTTATCTCGTTTACTGACTTTGTTGGGTTCGCCTGAAAGAATATTTTCGACCTGAACCAAAATTAACAAAATGTTGCTTTTGCAAATCAGTTGCCTTTACATAAAACTGAAGACCTATTTAAGAAAATTTTTTGCGCGTTTCTCAAAGCTCGAAAGTGGTTTTTAAACGCAGTCGTAATGCCTGCCCTGCTTTTATCATTTCACTGCCGCTCTTGTTAGTTGGAAGAATTGCCTATCACTTTCAACTTCAAAAAACAAGCAATTAAAGGCGTTTACAAAGTGTCTTTTCCAAGGGCTCAGAAGCTCAAAACCAATGTAGGTGTCGAACTCAGTTGTTTTTCTCCCTTCCCTCATTCCAAGGAAGGGATCGGGCAACAAAATTAATGGTTTTTGATCATGAGCTGCCAACTCGATTGCTTGCAGCTTTACATGACGGATGCTGACTCCGGAGAAAAGTTGCGGTTTGTTTTCGATAGCGCCCTCGTGTGGGAAGGTAGTGCGAGGGGACAGGTCAGGGAGCTACCGGTGGTGCGTTCCGATGAGCCATTCAGGCCAGGTCAGTTGGTGATTGACGTTAAAGAGGGTTTGTCGAGATAACAGCAGATGGTTTTGTGGCGTGAAATATATTTGCTAGGCTAAGTTTAAGTGGACGCCATTAAAGCTTGTTATGCCCCCAAAGTATATTTTCCTGAAAACTGCTGTTCAGTTTTGGTTGCAAAGCGGTTCTGTCGAAAAAAACCAGTGCCTAATTTTTCACGCCGCAGATACATTTTCTTTACACCAGCTAAACATCGATAAGCAAACCGCTCACAAACAACAGAAAATTGGCCGCATTATTAAAATAGAATAAAGCACAATTCAATTGGCAAAAGAAGTGCTGGGGCTGCGTACAGTGGTTGAGATTCGGGGCGACTGGGCGACTTGGAATTTGCCGTGATTTGCTTTTTGATATCGTTGCTGTCGCCAATCTGTCTATTAGTTTCAATGCCTACCCCAATGCTCCCAGTCTTCGCAGGGGCCGGGTCATGGTCAGTTTCTGGCTCTTTCTTCCCGCAACAAAAAGGGTGGAGTTGTACATCAGTTGGGTAATGTGAATGCTACCTGTATATGTTCTTCGTATGGCAAATTGTTGGGAAGAGATGACATGTGCAAATCCAAAACCCCTCTCGGACTTCCTTAAAACCTTTGCTTAGTAAAATGACCGGCTTTAAACTTGCAATAGCCTTAAAGTGTGCTTTCGGTTATGTAGCAGTTATTTAATGTTTTTGTTTTTTAGTTTGCGATTATTACGTCATATTCTGCACCGACATTCAATCCAGTCGTGATTTCGCGCCATCTAGTGTGTGCTGTAAATTGAGAGGCAAAAATGGCGACACCGGGTGGCGAGAAATTGTCACTACGGAAGTGAGTTACTGAAGTTGGTAGTAGGGATTAGAAAAAGATGCCGTGTTGTTCTGGGTTGAGTTTCCTTAGGAAAGACACCTGACCGTAATGTTTCTTGGTTGCACTGTTTGTGTTAGGAAAGTAGTATCCCAGCACTACTGGTAACTCCGAAGCAGCTTTGAACGCAAGTTGTTCTGTGACAAATTGTGGAGTTATTTTCGTGACCTAGAGATCAAGGTAACAGCATATCTCTTTCGCTCGAGACTTTTTTTCTGCAGAATCATGCGTTTGGCCGCTATTTGGGAGGCCATTTTGCTGTCTCATCACCCGAACCTAATGGGCTGTAGGACCTAGGACTCAGGTGGTAAGAAAACGTTGCAAGATGGAGTGTGTGACATACTGTTTGTTCAGAGACCTATACCTATTCGATGGACTTCATTTTTACTTTTCTATTCAGACCTCCACTGGAAAATTCCGGCCTGGCCGCATCGATGTCTTTACGGTTGAGGCCGTCGATCTCGGTGACGTAGTTGATGACGTCATGATACGCATGGATGGGCAGGGCTTGTGGAAATTGGACCGAGTTAAAGTGAAGCGAGGTTACTACGATGAGGAAGAAATGATGTTCGACGCCTACAGCAGGTTTGTGTATGGGTTTAGGAGATAGAGAGAACCTTGTAAAAAAGTAAAGGAGGATAGGGGTGTAGAGCAAGCACCAACGCCAGTCCGCTTTGTTGGAGGTGAGGCTGCCCATCTGCATTTATAACTGGTCGAAACAGAGCCTTTCATCTAACTTGATTTTGATTTCGTTATAAGTGTGAATTTTGATTACAGTTTTACGTCGCTTTCTATTCTCACAAAAAAATAAGTAAGGTCATAGCCATCAATTGGAGTTAGAGAAAAGTGTCGTGATTTCTTTCCTAGAAATAAGGGCACTGTGGCATCTGAACCGTAATAATTGGCAAATTTCAGAGTCAAGGTTGCTGTTGATGTTGTTCACCCCTCTTCATTGAGTCTGTAATATGGCATGACACGGATATTCAAGCGCATCCCATAAACCCGGACAATATTCGTTGAGGGAACACAGCTGTTCATTTCGAACTAGTCATAATTCCAAATTTGCCCACCAGAAGCAAACTCCGATCGATAGGCACCATCAAAGTTGTTTTTTATCGCAGGCTGGGTGAGCAGCTGTGCTGTTCCATCTCGGTGAAACTTGGTGGTCTGAGAGCTAAGGTCAAATCTTTAGTAGTTTTCAGAGTACTTTCTAAACAGTTTACTTTCTCTTGCAGAGAAGTGGTGGCCAATGAAATTACCGAGTTGAGTCTAACGAGGTGGATATTCGTTTATCCGTCTAAACCTTCGCGCAAAGCTTCCAAAACAAACTCCGCCTCAGGGCAAAACAATGAAAAATATAATGTCTGTATGACCTGGGACGGCCTGTCCACTTTGGCCCGAGCATGGTCTTCTGATGACCAGGACAAGGTTGGACAGCCCAAGATCCCCAATTTTTCCCTTCAACTAACTGGGAGCGAAGGTAGCAGCGACATTGAAGCAATTAGCTTTGGTAAAGCTCAATCTAAAAACAAAGGAAGAAGCGAAACGAAATCAGAGGTAAGGAAAACTGAGGATTTATAAAAAGACATCTACTCGTACGTAATCAAATGGTAGGGTTACCATACGTCCCGCTTTAGGCGGGACTGTTCCGCTTTTTCAGGCCTTGTCCCGCTTTTTTCATCGAAAATCCCGCTTTTTGCTTCAGTGAAACAGAACAGTTTGATCAAAGGTGTGCAAACTTCAGTGTTTCTCAAGGAGGACATAATGACAATTACTTTTATAACAAAATCGGGAAGGACGAGCCTGTAAAAAAATTAGAAAAAAGGGGTGATCTCCAAAAAAAAAAAAAAGGTCAACACCTGTTTGGCTGCAGGATTATTGCAGTTTGCGGCCTGAAAATCACACGAAAAGTGCTGCCAAACGGGTGATAACCTTTTTTTTTTTTTTGGAGATCACCCCTTTTTTCTCATTTTTTAGAGGCTCGTCCTTCTAAGTCAACAAATGAATTTGAGCGTCCCGATTTTGTTATCAGAATAATTGAATAGCCCATAAATTTGGCCTGGTGCAAAGTGGCCATCCATTGTCCCGATTTTTGCTTTTCAAAATATGGTAACCCTATCAAATGGTGTTAGCTGGAGTCGGGCGAGCTGCAATTTCCCCTTTTCGAAATTTAGAAAGGAATACACGCGAGTATGCAGCAATTTCCCCTTTTCGAAATTTAGAAAGGAATACACGCGAGTATGCAGCTTTAACAATGTTATTGTAGCATAATGTAGTATTTTACCAACAATGTCTCAAATTTATTGTAGCATCTTACGCCAAACGCCAAGCTTTTGTATTGCCGTTTATGTGAATTGACTATAAACTCTTTTTCAGATGTCTGTTACGTCACAATCATTTGGTGATCTTGCGAAGATTGGGATTGGTTACTTGGAACCGGCTGTTCCATCTGGTGTAACATCCTCCCAATTTGTATTACGCAAAGTTACTGTGAAAAACAAAGAAACAAATCAGACCTTCAAGTTGGTGTTTCATTGTATCGCCCTTCAGTTACAGGAAAACCTTTACAGTTAAACGCAGCGCAACTTGTGATCTAACTTGCTTCCAAGTTTTCACTACTGCTGGCACAGTGCATTTCTATGACAAGCGCTGCAACCAGGCAGGAGAAATTGGTGAAAAGGGCTGTTCTCCAGTGCACGACAACCAAGCACCTAATGAACTTGTGGAGGAAACATCTTGAGACCACAATAAGATATACTACAGCTCTTTATAAAAATAAGTCTGTTCTTTTTGGGGAGAAGGTATATGGTAGCGCGATGCAATGAAATGAGTGCCAAAGTTGCTCTCAGAAGTTTGCGAGTTCAAAGCTCAAAGTTCTCGTTGCATGCGGCGTGGCCGAAGGGGACTGTCGTTTGCTTTCAAGCTGACGTTTCGGGTTCAAACTACGGCTTGGCATGACCGCAGTGACTTTTATGGATGACTGCTGACTCGAATACCGCAAAGTCACTTCACAGAGTCCCAAACTCTACGGTTATCTTGTGCTTAATGAATCGAATATAAATAACTACAGCCGCGGGCCGCATCTGGCCTGCCAAACACCTTGCACATGTGGCGTAGTCTTATTATTTTTGTACTACAATACATTTCAACAACCTTTTTTTGCATAAGTTGCGTAAGTCGCCCTGTATCCGGCCCTCCAGTGGCCAGGCGGAGGCGAATTTGGCGCTAGGGTCAAAAAGTGTGGCCACCCCTGAGATGGACTACGAAGTTGTTACATATGGAGATTGGTTTCTAAAACAGTTACTTTCAGTTTCAGACCAAATTATGATTTCATTTTTAAATCCTCTGACCGAAACGAAACCGGTTTAAACTGGATTGAACTGGTCCCAACTCGACCTAGGCAAGATCCAAAAACTGTCGCAAAAGTAAGTTGCGTGAATAAAATCATTTTATTGCAATGTCGTACCTTCCTCTCCCCCTCCTTTACAGAGATGTTTAGGGGCGGACCAGTAATTTAGATGACAGCCAGCGTAGCCAAAATTTTATTGGAGGACATCTTAATACTCAAGACGATAATAGCCTTTTTATCCCTGGAAAAGCACCACCTTTTTATCCCTGGAAAAGCACCAGCAGTTTGGCCATAAAGTAATAAGTCGTTTTTTTAATTGTTTTGAAAAAGAATGGGGGTAAACAATAACACCCCCAGCTTTCTTAGATACAATTTTGCTTTATCTATAGGGCTTACAAAAACCAATCAGTTGTGTAAAAGAATAATTTTGATACGAAAAAGGAGGGGCCTGTACAGTAATGAAGTGATGGTAGTGTCAGGGAGACTTGAAGCTTATATGAGAGTTTTTTGGAACCCAAGACTTTAATATTTTCAAAAAATAAGGATAGTATTTTCGATAGCATTTGGAAAAAACACCATTTTTAAGCACTCCGTAGAGATTTCAGCTATTTGACAACGGAACGATCCTTCCCCTTTAGTTGACAACGGAACGATTCTTTCCCTTTAGTTGACAACGGAACGATTCTTTCCCTTTAGTTGACAACGCAAAGATCCTTCCCCTTTACTTGACAACGGAACGATTCTTCCCCTTTACTTGACAACGGAACGATTCTTCCCCTTTACTTGACAACGGAACGATTCTTCCCCTTTAGTTGACAACGGAACAATCCTTCCCCTTTAGTTAACAACGGAACTATTCTGCACAATAACTTTTTGTTCTAGATTTGCAATTATGTCATAAAAATAAGCACGGTCGATCACAAGGACGCCGGAACGCAAGCGCATGTGTACGTCATATTGGTGGGAAAGAATGGCGACAGCGGGAAGCGATGGTTGATGACGTCATCGAGCGGTGATGACGCAATGCACGAACCCGGCCAGACATCTCAATATAGCATCAAAGCAGCATATCTGGGTGAACTGAAACAGGTAAATTGACCGATAAGCTATTATATTTTGCCGAGCAACTTTGACTTTAAAACACGTGGCCTAAAATTGGCGTATCAGTGTCCAAAATTGGAAAACTTGCCTCACTTAGCATACTTGCCAAATTTAGGCTTGTGTCCTGATATTTGAGACTTGCCGCCCAAAATTTAAGGCAAGTTTTCCCAAGTTAGAGGCATCAACCTCTAAATTGAAGGCAGGTGCACAATTGGGGCCACGAGACAAAGATCTATTACTTTTCCTTTAACAGTTTCAAGTTGAACTAGTTACTAGGGCTGCCTGGATAAAAACAGGTTTTGAAAACAATGTTTCCAAAGCCTGTTTTTTCCTGCTGGCCTCAGTAGAACCGACTCAAGCAAGTTTCTCGGGTTCAAATCTCACATTGACCGCTTCATTTAACAAATTTCTTGTCCAGGTTGTCATTGGACACGACGGTCGTGACGTTACTTCTGGTTGGTACTTGAATGACGTCATTGTGACGTCGTCGTTGTTTCCGGATCGGCCTTACAAGTTTACCTGCCATAAGTATGTAACGTCATAGTTTAGTTGTTTCAGTATCTAAACTTCTGATCTCAGGAAGACCTTTTGTCAGCATACGAGTGGAACTTGTGTTTAGACCTGCTTCGGAGTTTACCAGTACTGCTAGCGCAGTAGATTTCTTCCTTAAGCGGCACGACCAAGCAGGAATAATTTCTGTAAAGTGACTTTAACGTTCAAACACATAAACAATGCGTACATCAGTACATCGTACGTCAAACGTCTTTTCGTACCAAGTCGTCGTTTCTGACATCAGGTTAACAGTAACTCATCAAATATGGGCGAAAGTTGTGTCAGCTTTTGAGTAAGACCATGTTCCAATACTATTTAGTTGATTTTATTAAGAAGTATGTAACCTATCCATCTCCGATATGCTCGAGCAATTCCGTAGCTGTGTTTGAGAACTCAGCCTGGCAAAATTGATAAAACTGATTCATCTTAGCATGTATCAAAACTTAAAATGTAATAAAACCAAAACTAGTCACTCAGCGTTATTCAGCTTTTTTTCGTGACCTATGTAAAGTTGATAAACATTTGTATAGATACTAAGGTAACTTTACTTTTGAGCCATTAAATATTCATGCAAGTCGCGCAGATGCCAATCTTCACAAAAATTTTCCGGGGCACTACCGAGAACACAGTTCTTGTGCTCTTCTTAAACACAACCTCACCCACTCTATTACTTATTTCCTAATTAAGCAAGCTCAGCACGCCACAATGAAAGAAAGTCTGAGTTCAGCAAAGATTAGAGTTGTCATTAGTATTAAGTGTCTTTGGTCTCTGACTGTGGTATTTCGGCTAATAATTTGTGATCGCCAATGTATCATTCAAACGATCTATTCCACCAACGTATCGTCCTGCCCTGCTCTGATTGCTCTTGTTAAATCGTTGATAGTTGATGCTTACTGCTTACCTAATCACTGCTAAAGAATTAACATGTATTTGGTAAACGGTACATTATTCGTGAAAACACAGAAATGCAAGCATTTTGAAATCTAGGCTCATTTTCTAAATGATTTCAACGTCGTTTCTTTACATTCGCTGAATTTCTGTGAACTTCCTTGAACCTTGAGAGCGGGAGTATCCTTGGAAATTCGGGACAATTCGGCTGATTTGTATTTTCCGGGCGGACACGGGACAGGACCTCCCAGTCTTGGAGTGTCCCGGGAGTTCCCGGACAGTTGCCACCTCCCACCTACGAAGACGAGCTGATTTACAGCTGTTTATATCAATTTGTCTTTGTTCCAATACTGAGTAATTTTCTTTTTTTGGCGTGACGATCGAATTGTTTACAAAGAAATTTACTATCACTTTGATTATCATAACAACTAAGCGGCCATCTTTTCTAAGTGCTTTGCCTGCAAAATGGGATATGTTATTCTGGGAAGTTTATTGGCGCTTTTTAGTTTCGTGGCCACAGATGAAATGGGGCGCTACAGCTTTTTCATTTCTGCCTGTGTCAGTTTTGGTCTCTAATGATTTTTAAATTTTATAAATAAATTTTTTGCTCTTAGATGGCTTGCCAATTTGCAAGAAGACACGTTTATCGAACGAACTTTGACCTTGGATCGCGTGACCGACAATGACTGACAGCGTCGCACTTTTTTGATGATGGGGAACGAATCAATGAACTCAAGCTGGGAATACGCGATCAAAAAGTCACTTCAAGGTCAAACCTCAATACGCTTGCAGACGTCTGATGAGCGGTTGCAATTCAGGTCTTCCAAAATCACACCCTTGATTATGACGTCATGAGGATGGAATTACTTTGGGTCAAAGTTTATTTGCAGTTTTATTCATAGTTTGCATTGAATGCTCGTTTTTGCTTGAGTATAGATTTTTTATCGCCCAGTGTTTTTCTATTTTTGAAATGTTTTCTATTTCATCGCTGAGTTGTTTAGTGGAAAAATAAAACTGTGTTTACTCGTGATCTATGAATTCAACGATATGCAATGCATTTTAGGAAAAAAAGGGATCGCTTTAGTAATTTTCGGGGGAGAGACAAAGATTTTAGTTTAGGAGCCAAGGGGGCTGCAACTTAAATTAATCAAACATTAAAATATTGAAACCTTTTTAAAATTACTATGAAAAATGTTGTCGGGTGATAGTGATGACATAATATAATGTGGTCCAGGTGACATCGTCTTCGGGTTTGGTTTTTGAGGCCACTCATGGTGTGAAGCATTATCCTTGCCAGAAGTAAATATTATAAGGGGGGGGGGGGGGGGGGAATATACTTTTTAGTTTACTGTGTCTCAACTTCGGTAATTTTTTTGTTGGGATTGATTGTCATACAAAAATGCCTTTTTGCCTTGATCGGGTTCAGAAATTTAAGGAGCCTTTGCCCCCCTAGCTATGCCTGTAATGCAAAGAACTAGTGATGCCACTGTTTTCAGCAAGATGCCACTCTACAATTTTTAGCGTGAACTTAGGCAAACGTAAGGTGTAAAGGGCCCGTCATGCTTACCTTAACCCAAAATCACTTAATTTGGTTAAGGCAACTCTTCATACTGTTGGTTTTAGCAAAAAGGCTTACAACCCGAATTTTCACAAAGAGGAAGGGAAAGCCTAGAAAACTGGATTTTGAAAAGAGTCGAAATTTCTTCACAATGATTCAGAGGATATTTTACGAAATATCTCTGAAAAAATGTAAACAGCAATTCAGGAAAATTTTATAAGTGTTTCTAAAACTTTTTACTCGTTTTTACAGGCAGAGCTGTTATAAAGAAACAAGTAGGTCTCGTGGATAAAGGATTTTAAGGGCCTGAGATGAGAATTCACAAGGGATCCCCTGACTGCTTTTCTCTGTTTTTGGACATAACTATTATTCGAAGAGACAAACCAGCTTATCTCTATTTCAAATTAGGGTGGAAATCGAACAAGATCTTTTGTTTTGGAGATTGCTCGCATTTTGAAGGGATGAAAATAGCTGATCGGGCATGTCTGGAATGGGGTCCGAGGCAGCTCCCTTATCCTAAATCCACCACTGACTCTCTGTACCGCTCCTCAAGTAGATTAACTCCAAAAAGACAATAGCAAATCAATAATCCGCTGTCTATTTCTCTCCAAAGTATGTCATATCCTGTTATGGTCATTTTTATGGTGGATACCGGTGCAGGTGTGAATCTGCTTCCGATTTGTAAATACCGTGAGATTAAGTTGTACTTTCTTGGCGCAACCCAAACTATTTTATTTACATTCGAACAACACAAGATAGCTACCTTATCACTAACCTAATTAAATGTATAGCAATCAATGGTAATATGTTTAATTCACTGCTTCATGTAATTATTGCGTGTGAAAATCCTTTTCAGGGGAACATGCGTGTGTAAACATAATTTAATCCAGCGAGCTTATGTCAACTCTGTTGTGCTATCACGAAGCGATGTTGAATGTGATTTTCATGGTGTTTTTAACTGAGTTGGACGGTACCACCGCGAATACTAGGCCTACATCACACTGAAACACGGCGCTAAAGGCTGTCATCAAAAACCTGTAGTGGGTGAAATCTGTAATTTTTGGAAATGATTTTGTTCTCAGTGGTCATAAAGTTTACACATTTTGCTCTTTCAAACAATATAAAAACCTTTTTCTTTTTTTTCTTTATAGTGTTCATTATTTGCCACCATAACCAACGCGAAGACCTTTTGTTTATTGTTGAAGATTAATTTCTTCCAAACGCTGATTTTGACAAATTTTCTCAGTCTCTTTGTGGGGGAACAATGGCACCTAGGCAAAATAAGGCGGGGCCTTATTGCAAATATGTGATACCTTATCCACCATGAAAATATTTGTTGGGTTTCATCTGGAAACAAGTGCATCGCTGAAATGCCTGCAGTGGGTCACTTTGTTTCCAGCGGATCAATGCCTCTCCATCCCAGCCCTTATTCAATTGAAAACAGCTCATACAACCAGTCTCGCTTTAACATAATGCAATGTTCAAAAACCTGTTGTGATGCAAGCTGATGCTTCCAAGTGTGATCTTGGTGCTTGCTTGCTTCAAGATCACAAGCAAGTTGTTTACACTTTTCGGCCAGTGACGCCTGCTGAATGCAATCGCGCTCAAATTGAAAAGAAAATGCTGGCTATCGTATTTGCCACTAAGAAATTCCATCAGTGTATATGGCAAAGAATTTGTTTCAATTTAAACAGACAACAAGCCCGTAGAATCAATTCTAAAGAAGGCTTTTTGTAAAGTTTCACCTTCACTATAAAAAATGTTGCTTACTCTTCAGGTTTATGATTTTGTTGTACAGTTCACTACCGGAAAGTGCATGCAAGCAGCGGACACATTTTTCAGACCATTCCTTCAAGGGCAAAGTAATTTAGAAGATAAGATGGAACGGGTGGTTTACTGTCTAGTCATCAACCTGCCTGTTAGCTCTCAAAAACTTAAACAAATTGTAGACATAACCAACAAGACGAAATTCTTCAGAAAGTTCTATTTTATGTCAAAACAGGCTGGCCGAAGTGCCAAAAAAGCGTGTCTCCGCGTGTTGTTCCTTATAGGCATCTAAAAGATGAGCTCCATACGGCCAACGGAGTTGTTTTTGCAGGAGAGCATATTGCTATCCCAATGAATCTCCGCCTCTATCTACTGGCACTTGTTCACTACAGTCCTTTTGGGAAGAAGAAAACTAAGGCACGAGCTCGCGCATCTTGGCCTGGAATGTTGAAAGACTCGAAGCCTATATTTTAAAATGCTTTGTTTGTTGCAGATATCACGGAAGTAACACAAAAGAACTTTTGAAATGAACTTTTGATACCAACGAACTTTTGATAGCTCAAGAACCCTTTGAAAATATAAATGTTGCTGTGGGCATTATTACTATACATGGCAAATATTATTTAGTAGTGGTGGACTATTTTTCAAAATATCTCGAGTTATGTGTAGTAACATATAAGACTGCTTTCTCGACCATTAGCAATCCTTGCACGTCATGGCATAGGCCTACCTCAAGATATTGTCTGTGGCAACATGCCCTTCATTAGCAGTGAATTCGTTTGATTTCCTCGGTCTTGGAGCATTACCGTAACTACATCGAGTCCTTGAATATCCCACCTCCAATAGTCAGGCTGATGGATAGGGATAAAGAATGAAAAGCATACTCTGCAAAGCGAATAAAGAGAATCGAGATCCTCAAATTACCTCGCTGGAGTATTGCAGCACACATACCAATGGTCTGAAGTATGCCCCCACCCAATTGCTCATGAGTCGGCCATTACGGTCGAAGATTCCAGTAAAGAACGCTTTGCTTTGCCGGAGTGTGATTTAAGGCTGGTTTCCATTAGGCGTAAATTGCAGGCGTAGCGTAAAAATCTTTGTTTCTCTATCTCTACTAGTAGCAAGAGGGCTGCACGCATGAAACTAAATTCTCGCTGCTCACATAAAAGTAAGGGTATCATGAGCATAAAGGAGTAATTAAGGAGTCCGCAGATATTTTTGCAATTTGTCAAGGGGTCTGTGAATGGAAAATGATTAAGAACTACTGGCTTAAAGCGTTTGATTAGCAGCGGTTCCATTAGTTCAGTTTCAGTGTTAAAACAGAACTTTTTTTAATAATGTAAAGTTTTGCTCTGCTGGCATTGTTTCTCTGCTGGCTTTGCATTGATCACGATGGGATTTGATGGCGGTGTTAGATGAACTTTGACTATTTAGATGGTTTTCAATTCTTACGAATGGTTGTTTAGTCGTCATACTGTATGACGTGTTCTTGTCTCACGAGCTCTGGTGGACAACATTCCAACAAAAAATAGCGGCTAGAGGATATTTAAGGTTAAAATACGAAATTATTTTAAAAGTTTCCTAGACTATTTTTTTATCATTGTCCAGTCTGTCACGAAACAATGCAGTAATGTCTTTGCCAAGTTTAATAGACGGGTTTCCAATGTACGGGAGGGATAAATAAGAATTTAAGTTAAGGGTATTGTCAGGGGAGATGGTGGGAGATTATTATGGTTGTTAAATTTATTCATAAAGCGGTGTATCACTTTTAAAATAAAAGTTGCTAGGTATTCGTTGCGAGTAAATAAAGAGATAGTGAACTTGATTTCGGTTTTCAGTAATGAGTCGGTTACTGAATATAAGTAATCACGATGCAGTAAACAAGTGATAAGATCTCGTTTACAGGACAAAGCCGCTATGCTGCTGAAATGCCAGAGTGCACCGGTAAAAGTTGGTTTGCGGTACACACTGACATCGAACTCCCGTCGCGAATCGTTACTTTAACATCAAGAAATGATTGTGAGGGCCCTGAAGACGATCTTCGTTTCCCATCGCCCACATTGTGGACGATCTTTGTTTCACATGCGAGGAGTGCCCCAGGCCCTTCACAATCCTTTTGTTTTGGAGGTCGACTTTTTCAAGTCGATGGTCTTTTTCCTTCAGCTTTTTGGGATCAACTTCTGTTGAGATCCTGGCAAGTCGCAGTCGGAGGTGACTGCTGGCCAGTAACTGAGAAGTTCTATTTAAGTATTCTACTTCAATAGGGTTTGCTTTTTCGGTAGCATGCTACTTCAGTGAGTAGTTTTATTTTTTACTACTTCTACTATTGTTTGATTAGATTAAGTTGCTCGAGTACATTAGATAAATGCTATCAAAGTAATTATGACTTGAGTAGATGCTAAAATTTGATGTCTATTGAATTGGAATGCGGTATGCTAACATAAAAAATAGCTTTGAATTCAAGATTCTATTTTCTGCAAAACCACTGTGGCTTCAGTTCTGGTTTTGAAGACCAACTGTAGGCCTTCTGCTGTTTATTGCGGTGGTTGCCATCGATTTCGGCCTATGGCTCCCTTTTGAAAAGAATGCGATACCCTGTAGTAAACTTACAGCAATTTTGCTCAGAGCTTCTACGCCGCACTGAAAATGTATTACGAAAAACGCGGAACGAATTGCTTGCGTAGCATGATTTATTAAAACACCACTGTGAAACTGGAATTTGATATGTTGCCAATCTCCGTGGATAGCTTCAAAAATACAATCTCAGCAATTTCATATGCGCAGTAGTTTCATGGTGTAAAGGTCACTGCAGGCCTACACAATATACGTTTTTTGCCCGGTTTTGTAAATTTTTTTGCTCTCATGCATTTTTGCACAAGAATTTTCATTCGCTCGAATACTTACATGATGCTTCACAGTAAACGTTGTTGTTTGAATATCCGATTTCGTCCGCAATATACGAACCAAAAGCATATACGTTTTTGAGAACAAAAACACACTAAAAATTTTTCGTTGACTAAACCAGTTGTTCGCATACGTTATGCTATACACCAGTGGTTCTCAAACTGTGCGTCGCGACGCCCCGGTGCGTCGTTTCAATTTTCCAAAGGCGTCGCGGGATATTTTGATTTATGCCATTAAGTCTAGGTTTTATTGCGTCAAAAGAACTCTGATCGTAGATTTCTTTCTTACTTTCTTCTGACATTTTCACAATAGTGTTGTTAATACACTGTTACAACGGTTGACTTGTTATTCAAGAATCAAATTGCAGAAGTTTAACTTAATTGGCGAAAAATATATAAAGAATAAAGCATTTAGTTGTATGTTGGACGAAAACAGGAAAGATGAGTTACAAACTTAGAAGAGCGTAATTTTACGATTGAAGATGACAGACCAATCCAAAATCTCGGGAGCATCTGCATAAGGGCAGTTATTTATGTAGATTATGGGTCACATTTATCTCGCAGTACGGCAAACTAAACTGTAGGATGCTGTCTGGTGCGTCGCAAAGTCTCGCAAGCTTTTTCAAATGCGTCGCATCGCAAAAAGTTTGAGAACCACTGCTATACACCACCAGATAAATATCCAAGCGGGTGAAAATTTCCGTACAAAAATGCTTGAGAGCAAAAAACGTACACAGCCGGACAAAAGCGTAGAAAACCGGACAAAAACGTTTACTGTGTGCAGCCTTTTTACGCAATTTTGTAATGCCTGCCCAAAGCTACTCTTGCTTGACAGCTTAGCCTAAAAAGTTACGATAATGAGCTTGAAAAGTCCTACATAACATTTTCTGAAATGAGTTTACCTATGACAAAATAATGAATGACAATGCATCAAAGGCCGATTCTAGCTTTCTTAAGGCCGATTTTTTGGTAATTTATTCGGGTATAAGCCTAATATAACTTACAAGTTGTCAAATCACACACTTTTAAATAAACAGCAGGTGTTTTTTTAAAACAATCTGGCAAAGAATTCTATTTCACAAGATCTAAAAGCAACTAAATTTGGGGCTTAAGCAATAGTGACAGCTTGCTTGCTTGATAAATTAGCTAGATTCCAAAGTTGGGCTCACTTCATTTTCGACTTACAGCCAAATTTTTTATCGCGTGCCAAGCTGCCAAAAACCAATAAATCTGACCTTAAATAATGGGCTTGAGTTCGGATCTGAAATTGTTGGTGACCATTAAAAGACAAAAGGAACGCAAACAACATATTGACTTTAACTTCAACATGTAATTTTAAACATCGCTCTATAGACCGGACAAACAGTACAACCGGCCGCAGTATTTGTACCATGTCCCGCGGCACTCCAGAATATTGCAAATGGGGTGCCGGTGGGAAACCACTAATTTAATGCCAGCAGGCAAGGCTCAGTATTATCAGTTGGCCGTATGGTTATATCTTTTGATTTGGAAAACTTTTTAGGGCCAGAAATAAATTCTAATATTCTCCAGTGTTTACTTTTTGCATTTTGTTTTGTCTTCCCAAGCATTCGTTTGTCCACAAACCAGTTACTGCTCTTCTCAAGAGAGCAGTCAAAAGAAAAAATGACCTTCCCACAACTTTTTTTTGTCTCAACTTTTGGTGTCCTTCAAATTAGATTATTGTGTGAGCACCATTTTAGTAAATATCTTCAAAATTTGCTTAATACTACTTATTCTTACCAAAATTTAGTCGGGTTGAAAAGTAATAGGAGGCAATCACCAAAAATGTAATTCAAGATATAAAAGTTTTCTCCTTCCTCAAAAATTTTTAGCTGATTACGTCATTTTTCTCTTCTTTTTGTGGGCAAAATATTAAATATCATAAAGATTTAAATTTCTTTTATTTAGAAGTAGTGCCGTCGCTACTGTGGGCCTTGGCCCTGTTTGGGGCTACTCTAAATTCTTGATTTAATCAATGGAGGGGACTTAAATTTTCGGCCTTCAACGTAAAATTTTGTAGCCCGGTGTTGATGTAAAGTAATTATTTTTCTTCGAAAAAGCGATTTCCAAAAAATAAGTTGAATGTTGAATTCGGATAGAATTATACTTAAATTTCCTCTTCGAAAATATTATCCTCCAAAAAACACCAAAAAGGATCAACACCATTTGTTAGAATGAAAATAGCGATCAACCAGTACTTAAAAATATGTTCAAAAAAGTATGTTAAAAATTTTGACTGGCCTGCAGTATTTTAAACCACCATCAAATGGATCCACATGCAAAACTGGTGCACGCCCCTGAACTATATTTTTTGTAACATCATGCAAGCCCGCGTTCTTCTTCTTCTTTCTGTGTCATGGCTGTTTCAGCCCTCGATGTACTACGATGGATTGCCATAAAGTTCGGTTTCGTGCAGTTTCCCATAATTCAGTACGGTGTTTGAAAATTTTGTTAAAGTTTTTTGTAAATGTATATCGTTGTGACCCCCTTGCTCGTTTTCCCGGAAGTCTTCCACTTAGTGCAAGATTCTCTATTTTTTCTTTACGGATTACGTGTCCAACGAATTCCAGCTGTCTTTTTTCTATGCATCGAAGCAAATTCCGTTTTTGATTCATTTTCTGAAGAACCTTCTCGTTTGTTTGATGTGCTGTCCATGGGATATGTAAAATTCTGCGGTAGAACCACATTTCTACTGCTTCAATTCTTTGTTTAGTTTTAGTTGTCAATGTCCATGTTTCACAGCCATACAAAAGTACTGACCATACAAAGCACTTCAAAAGTCTTGTTTTTAGAGAAATTGTTAATTTATGATCCCTGAAAATGTTTTTCATGTTACTGAAACTTGTTTTTGCTAGAGTAAGCCCGCGTTATAGGCTATTAAATAAGGCATTCTATAATCTATTGTCCTTTTTTAATAAAAACACAAAATTTCCAACTTTGCACAAAATTTGCAGCCGTAAAAAACTAGTTTTAATCAGGAAAACTTTTTTCTATTTCAGCGCCCTTTACTTTACGTTTATACTCCATCACTGCGTTTGGTGTAGCGACAACACTGCCTAGAAGCAAAAGAACAATGGTTTTGTCGAGTCACTCCCCGTTCTGATGACTTTTCAACCACAAACAAAGGTTTTATAAAAACCTAAGATCATAATCAAAAAATAGGATTAAACAGACCCACAAGAAAAAGTAGTGATTACTGCAATAATTATGCCAACGTGTCTGCAGTTTGCTGCCCCATTTAGATCTGATCAGCGGATCTCAATTTATTTGGCAATTAGGACTGCCTGAAAGAAAGAATGTCAATTTTTTAAACTTCTTCCAATAATAATTCGTGTCATACTAATGGATTTCAAAAGTGTCTTCCCAAAATAAAATGCTTTCTCTGACAAAAGATTTTTAACCTAAATTTACAAAGTGTCTTTCAGAAGAAAATCATTAAACTAACTTAAGGTATACCCTTTCTAAAGTCTTGTAAAAGTAATGTCATTCCCTAACATTACATCTCCCGGGCAGATCTTTTTTATAGTGACGTCATTATACACGTAAATCTTCAACTTGAACGATAACGTAAATCAAGCTACAAATTAGTAGAGAAGCTTGTGTCTTTAAAAATCGCTTTTTGCTCCCTGCATATGCAAGCACCATCAATTGAAAACCACTGGTTTAGAAAGACACTGGACAAAGATGCTTAAAAATGATACAACTTTCTTCTTTTGCTACCTAATTAGGCTAGTTTAATTTTTGACTACTTTTTGCTTTTACACACGCAAAAATACCTATCACTACTTTCTACTTTTAGTTGAGCAATTTTTTGAGTTGGCAGCCATACAATTACTCCAGTAAATTTTCAGGTTACTTTCACGATTCCTGGCCGCAACAAAGATTTTTTCTGCGGCCCACATGTCGCCCATGCCCAAATACAGTTCATTCGTTCAAGTGGTTAGTCGGTCAGCAGTCTTTTCAGCGGTGTATTGAAGAGAAGAATAATGAGCGATTTTCCTCATATGATTTGGCAGAAACAAAAAATGTAAAACAAAACTCTTCGGGGAGGTCAATCTCTCACAAAAAAGAAAGCCTTCAACTTTGTTTCGAAAGCAAAACGGGCGAAACATACGTTTACGAAGAGTTGTATGCCTACAAACTAGATCCCATGCTTAGTCAAGCTACGTTCCCCCCCCCAAAAAAACAAAAACATTTCTAATTACATTAGTGGTCTTTTTCAAATTGGTGTAGCAAAAAGAAAGTAGCTATGGAGTCTTTTTTCTTACTATTAGTCAAAGCAAAGAAGTTGAGATCGCTCAATGAGAAGAAGCAACTCCTCAATCTCGATAAGAGATCAATACTATTACTTTGTGAAATAACCACATCATTTGTGTGAACATGCATATAAAGCGCGTGGATTGCCTATATAACTCAATAAATCGATGTATGATACGGTTATGGTGACTAGGTGCTATGTTCATAGAGGTAAGGGTTTTAAATAGATCTCGTTTAATATAAACTCTTTAAGTGATACACTGCATTTTTACCTTGTCAATTCGATATCGATACTCGATACATTATCGTCAACTTAATTGGATGCCAATATCGATACAATATCACCGATACAATTATCTGCATTCTTTCAAGTTTTTTTTACCAGCGGCCGAAATGGCCGAATGTACTTGCTAGCTGCTCTAGACTACTTGCTCAATAGTGAAGTTGGTAAGATCATCCTTGAATTCCTATGCAATTAAAGTTACAATACAGTCAAACCTCGGTTTTCGAATTTAATTCGTTTTGAAAGTCTATTTTAAAACCGAATTGTTCGAGAACTGGAGCATATTTTCCATTTCAAATAATGTGCAAGAAATAAATTCGTTCCCAAGCACTGTACGAATGCTTATTTACCTGCTTACACTATATATAGCACAGCCTAAATAAAACATAAAAGTGTAAATAAAACGAAAGAGATTACAGAAGCAAATTGAATACCATAGCAACACTGTGAAGCATTATGCTCAGGAGCGTTTTAGCTTTACTTTCTTTGGACCCATGACCGATGGCTAATGTGTTGAAAAGAAATACTAAATGCAACACAATTGAGAAGAAAAGCGCTGAACAAATATCCGGCCCGGTGTTCAACTCAAAAATGTTTACGTTTGGTCGCAGCAGTCACGTGTCGCCGATGTTCGGGAACCGAAGTTTCGTTCGAAAACAGAGCCATTTCCAGCTTGTTCGAACTCCCGTTCGAAAACCGATTTGTTCGAGCTCGAAGACGTTCGAAAACCGAGGTTTGGCCATATCGCATACAGCAAGGTTTTTGATTTAAGACCTTTTAAGACGAAGATGGCACATTAATGGTATCTATCGATGATAAAAAAGTTTTTGCCAAAGTGTTGGGCGTATTGCTTGATAGCTGCGTCCCAGATATCAATTCAGCCCGAGTACAATTCGATTCGCATTGTAGATGTGGAGAGCGGGAAGTAACCGTTCAATGGTAAAGCTGCTAAATACTTAACATCGTCATAAGTCTGCAACAACTTCGAAATCAAATACTGATACTACCCGTCATGGTATGAAAAAGCGCATAGGCTTGAACGAAGAGTTTAACTTCGCTCTCAATATGGAGCGTCAAGCTTCACGAAATACGATAAACCGTACACCTCAGTCGACTAAACCAGTGCCGACCTAAGAGTAATTTGTGAAATGTGCACGGGCATAACCAGTAAATAAACACAATTGTGAATCGTCGCTATTGTAAGCGTTCAGTACCTTCTTTGGGGAAATTCGTGGAAGTTAATAGAGTTAGTTGATACACTCGAAATATTTTTCTTATTTGATGTTTTAATATATCCACTTTTTATTTCGCAACTATGCTCTTTAACCATCTTCAATCTAACAACATTTCGTCGACGAAGATAGCAGAGGATTGGGCCAAGTCGATATTTATGCGGAATTTTTGGATGGATATGTGGAAGAAAGATAAGAGCTTAAGATACCGGTAGCAAAATCTGAGGACTGTTTACTGCATTCAATCATTCAGCTCAGCTAATTTACCAAAATCACGAAAGCGAACAATCTCACACGCTTTTTTAAATGACAAGCTACGAAATCTGCCCTCCAGTAAAGTTGTGTTTAGTTTGCTGCTCAAAAGCGAATTTGAGTATATCGTGAAAACTATTAGTTTCATGAAAGATCAAAGCCATCACGAAGTAAAAACAATCGATATCAATGCGAAAAGATATTAACGCGAAAGAGTGAAGTGTGTTACTGTTTTCATCAAATTTGGCTACTTGGCGACCAGCCTAATCGATATTAAATAAATTAAAATATCGCCGATACTAATTTGTATCAGCGATACAGGAAGACAGAATAAATCATGCAGATGTTAGATACTTTTAAGCAATGACAATTCGATACCGATCCAAACGTATCAAGCGATATTATGGCCGATACATGTAGCTAGACACTGCCCATCTCCAACTATGCCCACCATACCTAATATGCCTGTGCTACAGCTGCTATGGCGACAATGCCTATTTACTGTATAACCTGCCCTAAGACCAGTCTTAACACCTACATCATTGCGAAATGTTAGTTTAGGAATTTTTATTTTTCGAGTTCGGTGAAATAGACCAAATTTACAGAGTTCCAAGCCCAGGCTTGTACAAATAGAATGACAGCGACTGCCTTGCAAATAGGCCTTCAGACTACTTGTTTAGTTTCAACCTATTGCACTTGTATTTTCTACAATGGTGTTAAGCAATGGAGTTAAGCAATGGAGTAATTGGCTATACCTGCTTCAAAATTTTGGGGCTACTCACAAATCACATGACGCTATTTTGTTCAACTTTTAACCACTCCCTTCATGTAACGCATTATCACGTGTTTGTAAACCCCTCAAGTGACGCGTCGAGTGGAAAAAAGTACTCCAGAAAACTTTTGATTGTTCGAATTTGCCCCTAAAACTTGTTTTTCAAACGATTAAAAACTTTAAATCTCTTCAATATAATATCGATTCTGTCAAATAACGTTAGGTCTACCTCTAATCTACCTCTCCCAATATAACAGCAGTACGACAGTTTTGCTTCCCCCTCCCCCATGAGGGGTCATATGATATTTGAACGGCCCCTAGTGTAGAGTGATTTGAGAGAAGTGATGGTGTATATAAATTCAAAACTATCATCCCTTCGACGGTGTAGCTCGTTTGTGGTCAATACTTAGAACAGCCCAGTGAGAATGACTTGATCCGAGCATATCGAATATTCAATCTACCGTTTTATGTTTGCACTTACGAGCAATACTTAAGTTTACTGCGTCCGTTCACTAAAGACTTAGGTTTCTATTCTGAGCAACGTAGGAAGCGCAGATGTGGAAGAATTGTTGTCATGTACGGTGTATGTTGTTCTATATTTGTTTCGGGTTCTTCTTTGTATGGGCAAGATCTTTCATTTTTTAGGAAGCTTCTCCTTTGCCCTTTTTGCTAACCTTCAGCTAGACTGGGCCACCACCACGGCTAGGCTGCTTGGCCCCGCCACCTCTCTGCTTCATAAAAATGGAGGCGTCCAGTTAGCGTAAGCATCTCGTCAAAAGATAAAACAAGCAAGCTTGCCTGCTTGTTCTCCATACTAGCCCCTTGGTGCTGAGCGCCAAGCAGGAAAGCTGTAAATACCATTTTAAAAAGTCTTTTAGTATAACTCGACTTGGAAAATGAACCCCAGATCTACCGATCGCGAAGCGGACGCTTGAACCCCAAGGCCATCGCGAAGGTTTATGACATCACTGGCGTTGTTGAAGTGAGACAGGCAGAAAGCACGCTGTAAAATGATCATTTTGAGTTCTGTGTCGTCAGGGAAATACGCAATGAATAATTATGCAAAACGCAAGTTGGTCATTAATTAAACTACCATCCATCCTCTTGAAACATATTGAAATTGGAATCTAATTGTTACAGATAAACCTTTAAGGGCACAAAATGTTAGTCGATAAAAAATATGAAGGGTAAAGACACGAGAGGTTTGTAAAAACTCTAAACAGTTAAATGCACCAAAAAATTGCATTGTTTTCCTATTACCGAAAGCAACCAATCAATGCAAATGTGTTACGTGGCACCATCATATCACGTGATAAAGCAGGCTACCTCTTTGATAAAACTGCGTCAGACAAAACATATGATATATTCAGATCTATCAATCGGCATTTGAAGCCATGTACTTGTGACACATCGTTTCTCCATTAATAACGACTATAGCTATTCTACCTGTACGACGAAAAGTTAAAATAGTTTGTCAAACTTACCACAGCATGAATCAGTTTATTAATACAATTAACGAGTTAAAATAAAGGTTGCAGCACTTTCTTTGACCAAGAATTACAAAAAT
Organism: Trididemnum clinides; assembly: GCA_963675345.1. NCBI lineage: Eukaryota > Metazoa > Chordata > Ascidiacea > Aplousobranchia > Didemnidae > Trididemnum > Trididemnum clinides. The sequence continues at coordinate 22,990,728 of OY776306.1, forward strand.
AGAACACCATATCCGCAATCATATTTCATAATCTCCATGTACCAACTGCCTCCATGGTGATTGTATGAAATCCTTTTTAAAGATTACTTTTTTTTCAACTTTACCAACAAGGCAAATGCCTGACAGTTCTAAAAATCAAAGTGACGTATGCGCGTAAGGCGGTTTTTTAATTAAGCTCAACTGGGGATATTTATGAAAAATATGACTATCATAATGCAAACCTCGAAAATTGGCTTACGAGCGTATACCAGGTATGTACTACATAATTGCAAAATCAATTTCGTCTCGTTGAGACATCATCAGTTGTTTTATAAGTAGACTTGTACAACTATTAGAATATTTTTCTGATACTGTACTTAATATGGTTTATCAAAATTTTTTCTATTTGATTCAGATCAATGTTTGATTCTTGAACGAAAACATGTCATTATTTTTACTGACAGAATTGCTTTACATAATTGTACCTTCATTTGCACGTCATAAATTATAGCTTCGTAAGGCTAATAACCATAAATCCTGGACATTTAAAGTTAAATTAAAACAGTTTTTAGCTTTGATTTAATGTATGTAAAATACTTGAATGTTTATTAAAGCCTAAGAAACATGTACGCTGTTTATAATGGTAAAAATGTTATTTACTTACGATTTACAACCATGAGAGCAAAAAACAACTGTTGGCAGGCAACAAACGGGTCTTTTCTTTAAGCAAAAGAAATTGCAATAGCGACACGTAAGACCTTTATAAAGTGTAACTTTGCGCTTTGTCAGCTATTTAAAACCTGCTGAAAGCTTTTCAATCCTACCCACAAAATTCATATACATGTATATCGTGAGTTACACAGTCACCCGTGAGCAATAACGTAATTATCTTCAGGGCTGAATGTAGGTCAGTTGAATTTCACTGAAGTAGATCCTGAAAAAAGTCACGACGATATTACATAAGGCCCAAATTTCTATAAACTTTTACTGAGGATAGGTGGACTTCTTAAAGCCTTTTTCAGTGCCACCAAAGAGACCATAAACCCCAGTTTGAAAAGTTTTGCTTTAGATAATACGGGTATTATAGTTTGAGGGGCATTGGTCTGTACTGTAAATTCAGTATATCCAAAGCGCAATTCTGTGTGTCTGTTCTAACTCCTCTGAAACTGCTACAGGTGCAAGCATCAAACTTGGCACGATTGATCACCACCCCGTGGTTAGTGTCATAAGGGTATTCGTGACGTCATAATCAAAAATAATTTTTTTAGAAATCGCATTACTTCACAGATGACAACCGCTTTCGGCTCAGACGAAAACCAGATTCCGACTTACCACATTTCAAAATTTCATATGTTTGGGGTCTAAAATGACGTCACAATCAACGATTCATTGCCCAATCTGTTTTTTCTCAAAAAGTATTCTTCGCACAAACGCGATTAAACGCTCTTTCAGGAGATACTGATAAGGTGCTTTCGATAAAGACAACTTTACAACAATTTAAGGCGACGCCGTTGCATATACTATAAAGCAAAAATTTTTTCTTTTGCTGATATGCTGCATGTTAAGGTATTTACGAGTATGTCCTTACTCAACACTCCACAGCATTGTATAAAATCCCAAGTTTAAGAAAAAGTCAACATAAAACCATAACCATAACAATTTGTAAAGCTGATTATAGAGAGAGCAAGAGCCGTTTTTGTCGCTATGCGGGAAATAAGACAAATAGTGCAGCCAAATTAGAAACGTAATACCACAAATATAAATAGGAAAGCGGTAGCACCGCATCGGAAAATAGGCTTGCCAATAAATAGTTTTCTCTTTAATTGTGAAAGCAACTACCATCTTGTCGCTACAATCAGTTTTGATTATGTACAATTCCTTCTCTCTCACAAGTATTAATATTAACAACAATTTAAGGGAAGATTCTTTGTGAGCACTGCCAGTCATGATTAAGGGAATGTGATAATCACAATTTCGTGTGCAAGAATTTTGAAAGTGCATAAAAATCATTTCGCTACAGCTCAAACAATAGCCCCATGCGTGAAGCCGGCGCATCCGGTTGAACCGAAATGCTAAACCCTGTCATTATTGATGGAGGGCCCCAGCCGGTTAGTCTTATATAGAGCAATTCTGTCGTTTTTCACTCCTCTGAAACTGCTAGAGGTACAAGCATTAAACTTGGCACGATTGATCACCACCCGTTGATGAGTGTCACATGGGGGTTCGAAACGTCACAATGATGCCATAGTTAAAGATAATTTTTTTAAAAACCGCTTTTTTGCACCGAGGACCGCGTTTTTTAGCTTAAACCAGTACCAGACTTGCTAACTTCAACAAATTTTGCTTCTTTACGATGTCACATGACGTCATAATGACAGTTGATTCTAAAATTTGCGAATTAGCTGCGTCAACAGCACATTAACTTTTTATTGCTGTTTCATAAATATCAATTCGGTGAAGCCAATCGAACAGATATTCTTGTACTCGACAACACTGGTGAGGGCCCAGCTAGTTTCACAACTTAACCGCGAGTATTTGATTTCGGACTAGTTTGCTTTTTGCCTGGCTGCGTTTTTGCTTGGACCACGCAACATGCGCCCAGCCAGAGGCGTTAGCTCATACAAATACCCAAACGGTTATGATAAAATTGTAAGTAGTGAGCCTAATGTTTAATAGCTTAATCCCGAAAATACATATCAATTACTTTAGCGCCCTTCCACAATTTTGATACAATTTCAATTGAAGCACTAGCTCAATTCAACAAAAGTTTGTTTGGTTTAAGGACGACGTTTCCAGGGGTTCCAGAAACGTAGTAGACACGTAGTGGCTATGTGCAATCTCACGCAAAGGCTCTTTTATTAATTGCGTTTCAAAAACGAGTTTTACTTCGGAACGAGATTTGGCTATCAGGAAAACACAAACTTTTAATTACTGTTTTCACAGCTATCCATTGGGTGAAGCTGGCTTGGAGGCTGAATCACTATCGTTAACCTCGACATTACTGATCAAGGCCATGCCGGGCGACGCCGGCTAGTAAACTATACAGCAGTTTTACAACCTAGCACTAAGTAAATTTCAATGATTTACTTTAGCAAGCAACGCTGTTAACACCAGCGTCATATCACGAAGGTATGACACACACAAAATTAACATAGCTCACGTATATTAAAAATAATATTTATGTACACTATTATAATGCACTTAATGGTTTGCAATAACAATAAAATTGCACAACGTCCGATTAACACAATCATAAGCATATCATCTGATTAACACAATCGTAAGCGTGTTGACTGCAATACAAAACACAAAAGCACATCCTTGATTTGAATAAACTTTCTGCAGTGAACCTTTGGCTGACCACCAGGTTAAAATCACACTAAATGTTTCTCTACTGAATTGCGTGGCATTTCGTTTCATTAACAGAACCACTTAAATGCAGTGCCCTGGCTATCGACTTTATAAGGTTCTACTGAATAACTAGCATTTACTATGATGTAGAATAGAACAAAATAAACTGGCAAATAAATTGTGTTTTAAAATTACTGTTTGGAAATTTAACGTTAATCCAGCAATGCGAGACGAATAACCACAAAAAGAATTTCTGCATTTATTTAATCTGATCAAAAACACTTAAGTTTACCATTTGTTTCAAGCACCTTGTTGCTCTCTCACTCAATGACTATGAAGCATAAAAAGTACTACAGCGCATATTTGTAATCTCAAGGTTGAAAAATAATGACTTAAACATACACAAAAACACTTCAAGGGGAAAAATTATAACCCATCTAGCCTTAACAGTAGAGTAATGAAGTCCACATCAAGGAAACTTGCGGCGCCGGTGACATTCATCAATTTTGCGCGTGAAAGTAAAACTGATTTTCCAAAATAGCGACTAGTCAATTTAAAAAACGGCTTTGAAGAAAGAACCAATGCAGTAAATGTCAATATTTTGGCAATCAAACCATGTGTGGCATCATTAACCACTGAACAACTATCAACTTCCTCTAAGCATTTGCAAAGCCTGTTATCTGCAAAGCAATGACGTCATTGTTGCTATTATGATGTCACCACTCAGAGTATGACACACAAGTAACAAAAGTGTAAAAATCGATGCATACTGTCACAAGAGCACAGTGCCCAAAACTACAGCCAGGATGGTTAACATAATTTATGCTAAAACCAGTTTACATTCATAATCTTCATTCGGTTTTTCTCTTGTGAAGGACCGCAAGCAAAGTGATGTACACAAGTATAAAAAACGCTGCAAGATAAACCATAGCCTGCAAAAAGCCTAAAACGACTCCTTCATGCAGATATAATGGGGTTCAAAACAATCGGATATGTAAATTGCTCTGGAGTATACTTTGATGGATATTAACTGTAAACTAAGAATACAACAAGTCATATAGATATATATACATATTGGTATAAATACAAATAATTGTGATTTTATGTTGCATAGTGCTGTTACAACGAATATCTAAGTGCAATAAGACCATGAAACAACAAATAAAGCATAAGTTTGCTAAAGAACAGAACTGCATATATAAGCATAAACGCGTTTAACATCTCACATTATAACAAATCGCAATTATTGCACACATAAATTACAAAAAATAATTTCTATGAGCACAGAAGCTTACACGTTGCTACCGAAAAAAAAAACAACGCATATATGACCAGTCTCAAAACTTTCAAAATCATGCAAGTTTAATAGACTTTGTTTCTACAAACATAAAGTTAATAGTGTAAATGATATTGTGTTGGAAACATTTTTAGGTGAAATGAGCTTACTCTACCAAAAAATAACAGTACAAACTTTCAGAATTTTGGTTGAGTAGTTTTTATGATATCGGATCGCAAATTGGTAGAGATTCCGCTTCACTTCTCCAACTCATTTCAGAAGGGCCAGACTTCCAAGTGTCAAACACTACCGTACTAAAAGTAACATACATATACAATAAACTTAACTGATTTATTGAGGGCTAACGTATATATTCTCATCATTATCTTCATCAAATTTTGGATGCGCATCAACATAAATATTGTCATCAAATTTTGGATTGGCATCAACATATATATCATCATCAGTATCATTTGAATGAGAAGAACTAAGTATTGGTCTTTTTGGAGACAAGGCCGGTAAGTTGCTGCCATTAAATCTAGAACGAAACTTCACTTCTTTCACGTATAATTGCAGCTGCGTTTCACGCATTCCTTTCAATAATACATCTCTCCAGGAGCTATCATTAACACCATCTTTGCCATTTTTGTTTAAAGATAAAGTGTTTGAACCACTTTTAATGCTTTCAGCCATTTGAATAAGCTTGTTGTGTACGACTGTGGCAAAATCGTCATAATTCTTAACCCGGGATTTTGGTATGGACAATGAACTTATCAAATCGCATTGAAAATTTGATTTCAGATTGTTTTTTGAAGGCGGTGGTGGTCTGGTTTTAGGCTGCGGTGAACCACTTCTCGCAGGAGACTTTGATGCGTTTGCAGAAGACATTTTGTGCAAAAATTGCAGTTTTTCAGCAACTGCTTTTCCACTAACAGGTGAAGCAAAAGCACCAGAGGAAGAGCTGGATTTTGGCAAAGGAGATTGTATCTTTTTAAGAACAGGCGGAGACGAAGAAGGGGGAGAAGGAATGTTTGCAACTGAGGAAAACTTGCTAGCAGAAAGCTTGTTTGAAGATGGCATACTTAGTTGTGATTGATTAGGATTTGAAATACTTCTGCGTGGAGGAGCTGTTGAGGGCAACGGTGGTGTGTCAGAAGAGGCACGTGGAGATCCTGAAAACAGTATTGGAGGTGTTCCAGAAGAGTTGCGAGGAGGTAGAGGTAGTGGTGCACTAGTGACAGAAAAATTGCGATTTGAAGAGTAAGGCAAAGGTGATGCCCCAGTAGAGTTGCGTGGTGATCCAGTAGAGTGGCGTGGTGTTCCAGTGGAATGACGTGGTGTTCCAGTGGAGTTACGTGGGGTTCCGGTGGAGTTACGTGGTGTTGTAGATTGGAATAAAGGAGAAGTTTCAGTAGAATTCCGAGGGGGCAATGTGGAAGGTAAAGGAGGGGCATTTGCCAAATTTTCTCTTTCTCTTTGAAGCTTGACTGGTCCTACAAACTCGACAAACGAATAATCTTCGTTTGTTGCAGAAACTAACTTTGCAGATTTTCTAAAATTAGCATCAGACTTGATTCCATCAAGTAAGGCTTTGCTTGGATGAAACAGAGCTGAAGATGTGGTGACCATTTTTTCTGAAGAAGTTTGGCCAAAATAATTCCAATTTTCATCAATCACGTTGTGTAAGGCTGTATGAACAAAGTGATTATTATTGCTTTCGATCTCAGCTGCTTGTTTGAGTTGATTCATAGCATTATTCAAATCCCCGCAAAACAAATAAAGAAGAGCAAGATTAAATCGAACTTCACTGGCACAAATCTTACAAGCCAAATTGAGCTGTTTGTAATGAATAAAAGCATTTCCTCGCATTGCTTCTAAACAAGATAAAAAGTTGTTTATTGCCTTTGGGTGGTTTTCCATGTATGTTTGAGTAACCGCAAGTTGAAAATACCCAATGGCAAGATACTTATCTTGATTAACACAGGCAACAAAAGCCTCTTCTGCATTTTGAAATTGCTTTAGCTGTAAGAAGCACATGCCAATGTTGTAATGGATTGCAGCGGATGGTGTTTCAATTTGTTGAAAAATTGCAATTGCCTTCAGCCAATCATTTTGATTGCAGGAATCAATAGCATCTAAGTGAAGTAAAATATTTTGTTTTCCTGCCATGAAACTTAAGCATTTACACAAGCTCCTGAAAGTGTTAATTTTGAGTAAATTTATGCATATCAAACCAATATCAAAACTGTAAAAGCAATAAAATCAAAACATTGGTTACAGTTGTTCTATCAGTTGATGGTAAGTTGGGAAAAGCTAAAAAGCAGAATACATCAAAATGTTTCACAGATTGGAATAAGACAGTAAGAAAATTAGCTCTTTCATCTGGCGTTAGGATGATGTCAAGGCTTAGGATTAGCAAATCATACACTAACCGTTTTACAGCTTCGTCATTAAGATGTTTAATTTTACAAAAGTGAGCCACTAAGGGTGCACAAAATTTGGTGGCCTTTTAGTGCCAGTTCAAAACTTTTATAAAATAAGAAGACTGCACCATGAAGGACATTTGCCCAAAAACAAATGCCACACTACATAAATGCAGATGAAACAAAATTCCACATTAGATTATCGTGGTGCAAGTCACCAATGACTGTGTGCTGTCGACCCGCAATGCAATGGTGGAAAGCCTGCTGTAGGTCAAAAAAAAACAGGAGCAAGTTGGGAAAGCAAGAAAGAGGAAATTGAAAAAAACGAGTATTCAGAATAAGCGTATGGACTCTTGATGTTGGATTTATGACTGGCAAAGCACATATTGTGTGTGCAAAATACAAAGTGGAAAAGTAGCAAGGCTAGAAACAAATGAGGTGCCTTCAAACTCTTTTACCACCAAGTAAATGACAGCAGAGCGGAATTGGCACCATTCTGATGAAACAATCGTTAAAGTATGTGCAGGAAGTAAATAAAGTATTAAGAAGACTTGTCAAAATAGAAAATGGTAAATGTTGTTAGTGCAAATGCTCAACAGCTGGGATGCGACTTAAAAGGCAAAGAAAATTTTTGAGTGAATTAAAAGAAGAGATGCAAAACAAAGGTGACACGAAGGTATAAAATCAAGACGAAAAATGAGAAAGAGAGATGAAAATAAAATTTTCCAAACGAATAAAAATGGCTATTTTGAGTACCTATTTTATGAAGAAGGAAGGGTACAGAGTGATATATAGAAGTGGTGAAAGAGACTCGCAGATAGGGTATGTCTTGTGCAGAAGAAAAATCAAATAAGAAATCAAAGATTGCAAAGTAGTAGTGGGAGAGTGTGTAGCCATGCAGCAATGAATGATAGTTTAACATTTGAAACAGGAAGTGAAAAAAAATGAGACTTGATAATCTCCCAAAAATTAGATGGTGGAAATTGAAAGAAGACTACTTATGAAGGTAAAAGGATTTTTGAAAACATAGAGACTAAAACACTGCTGCAGCAGTGGTGAGAGATACAGTCAGAAATGAGCTTGGTAATGACATCTAAACAAGGGAAAGAGGACAAGGAAGCATGGTGGTATTTAACAGAAAGAATAAGAAAGTATTTAACAGAAAAAGCTATTAAGGCTGTAGCAGTGGCTCAAGAAACAGCTTATCAATATTACTACACAAAGCGAAACACCAAACGAGAAAAAATCTTGTATCAATTAGCAAAACCAAGATATCACCAAACAATGTGCAACAAGTTTGGGCAATAAGGAGAACCAACAACAATGAAAATTTTGCTCTGTAAAAGATCGATATTCATAAAAGAAAATTATTGCTTTCAATTGGGATTGAAAAAACACAAAAAACATCTCAGCCTTTTACTGAGATTGAAAATATACAATTATAGCCCTTGCAATGTCTGCCTCACAGCAAAAAAGTTTTTGCCCTTAATTAGGATTGCAAACATATACTTTAGTTTGTTGTAAACTCCTTTTGACTATTTATGGTTGTGCCACTGACGTGTATACACATTGTTTTGTTAATGCCAAATAAGCCCCTATGTGTCCAAGCCGTAAACTTTAGTTTTGATTTTGTTTTTGTCATCAATAGCAATCATATTTTGTAAAATCACTTACATTTTTTTGGGCAGCACTAAAATACTTAGCTACAAAAACTTGTAGGCTAATGAAATATGGAGTGGCTCAATTAGTAAACACAAAACTTCATACTAAAACATGAAATTTGAATCAAAAAAATATGGAATTTCACATTAATATGTGGAACCACTAAATAGGCCTAGCAAAAATAGGGAAAACTACTAAGAAAAAATGCAAATTGAAGAAGTACAAAAGCCAATAAAAGTTAACATAAAGCTAAAAATATAATCAGTTGATTGGATGGCAGTAAGTACGTAAATGAAGTCCATCTATGCATTTCTATATGTAATTAGTGAGCTGGTCCAAAGATTGTTCAATTTATTTCTGTACTACTGATATTTCTGAACATTTTTAGCCATGTAAATTGGACATTTTAGAGAATTGGATAATACTGAAACACAGAAATGACATTAAATTGCAAATCAATGTTGGGATTCAGGTTAGAATTAGGGTTAAGGTTTGTCAGCAAAATCTCCTTGCCTTTGTAATATCCACTTTTTGGTTGGTAGTTTTTTCCATGTATCCATAACTCAATAATTCTAAAGTTTTATCATAAATTTCTGTATCTATTTCCTTAACTCCATGTTTTAGCATAAATTTTTGTAATTTAGTTACGGTATTTTATAATTAAGTAGGCTATGCATTTTCATATTTCAGTGCTGGATTTTCAGCATAAATAAATTATCCAATAATCGGTTTTTTGCTGCTACTTGGTCCATATTGCTTGCACCTGTGCATTGTACATTCAAGCACTATGGCAAAAAACAAAAATTTGTCTTTCTATTCATTTACTGGTCTAAGTCAAGGTTTTAGAAAAAAATGGGCAAAGTCAAAAACCTCTGTTCACCTATTGGTATGCTGTTGCTAGCACTTTCTGGCTGCACTAAGCAATTTGCAAATACAAAGTCGGCTCAACTAAAGAAATTTCTTGAAACATCTTTGACCGCATACTGGATTACAAATAAAAAGAAGTGCTACGCACACTAATGTCATTCTGCCAGGAAAAAAATCCTCTTTTACTCTCAGGCAAACTTGCCAATAAAATTGAGCGACAGCAAGCAAAAAAAAGCTCTCTCGTTTGCACGCATCAAATCTATTGCGGAACCAATGAAACAAACTGCTTCAAAATAATCCGCAAGTACAAAATTGCTAACTTATTGCAAAGTTTCATGATGAGACCGCAATAAACCGCTCATCAGAATATCTATGAACTCGAGTGATAATGGCCGGGCGAGAATGGCTCGCTAAACAGATAGGCGATCAACTATGACAGGGGTACACAACTCAAAACTGGTGTAGCGGTTTCGAACCCGGTTTTTATGTTAACAGTGTTTTTGATTTAAGTTGTCTTGTTTCACTTTATCTTTTCAGGGCTTTTAGTTAATTTCCTTGTTGCGCAGTTTAATTAATTAGGGCACATTTTAAGTTTCTGATTTTGCTTCAAGTATGTTTTGGAATTCTTTAAATTATTTGAATTTGCTTTTACAGTGTTCAGTTTAATTCAGTTGGTTCAGTTTAATTCAGTTCAGTTTAGTTCAGTTGGTTCAGTTTAATTCAGTTGCTTCAGTTTGATTCAGTTGGTTCCGTTTTGTTTGGTTTCATTTAATTTGATAAGTTCTGTTCAATTTGTTAATAAATGGATCCATTCTTTTGTTAAACAATTTGATCAATGAGAAGCTGCAGCAAAGATCTACGTTTTACGTACGATCGCCAGTTAACCAAACTGGTGGTCGCTATACTGGCGCTGGACTAATCTTATATGTACGTATAACTTGCGGGCCCACATAAAATTGAATTCGTGCATGCACACATAAACGCCATGATTACATGTGCAATAACACACACGCAGACAGATGTATATATGGGCAAAGTGTATTAATAGCAAGCACGTCCAAACTCCAACATCTCGAGCACCTGCGGCGCATTTTCGAACGACTTTCTTCCAATGGCCTTGTAATCAACAAGTCCAAATGTGTTTTTGGCGTCTCGGAGTTGGACTATTTGGGACACACGGTGACCTCTAATGGCATTCGTCCCCTTACTAGTCGTATTCAGGCAATCAAGGAATTCCCTATTCCTCAAACTCGCGGTGAACTCCAGCGATTCCTCGGTATGATTAATTATTATCACCGTTTCCTGCCCAGAATTGCTCCCAAGCTCGCCCCTCTGCACGCAGCTTCTGCTGGACGCGGAAAAAGTATTTCTTGGACACCCCAGTGTCAAAGAGCATTTGAAGACGCCAAAAGTGCATTGTCTGACTGTACATTACTTTATCACCCACGGCCCGATGCAAAGACCAGCATTACTGTTGACGCATCTGATTCCGCCATTGGAGCGCAACTGGAACAATTACAAAGGGGTCGTTGGGTACCTATTGCTTTCTTCTCCAGGAAACTCTCTGCCACCGAGAAAAACTACAGTGCATTTGACCGCGAGTTACTGGGTTCCTATGAAGCCATTAAGCATTTCCGCCATTTTGTCGAAGCTAGGCCGTTTACCTTGTACACGGACCACAAACCCCTTACGTATGCATTACCTAGTGCATCGGAACGTTCCCCACGTCAAGCTCGACACCTTTCATTTATTGCTGAATTTACCTCTGACATCCAGTACATCCGCGGTAAACACAACGTGGTCGCAGATGCACTGTCGCGTATTCAGGCAGTGACAACGCCTGCCATTGATCTTTATCAATTGGCTGTGGACCAAACCAACTCCGAAGAAATTGAAGCATACCGTACCTCCATCACTGGTCTCGAATTGCAAGATGTACCCTTTCAGGAGGTCTCACTTCTATGTGACGTTTCTCTTGGCAAACCCCGCCCTGTCGTTCCACGCAGCTGGACTTACCGAATTTTTGAAGTCATACATTCTTTAGCACATCCAGGACCACGCCCTACACAACGAGCTGTAGCAGACCGATTTGTTTGGCATGGCCTTAAAAAAGATATCAGAAGATGGTGCAAGGAATGCAACGCCTGTCAAACTGCGAAGATTCATCGCCATACCAGAGCACCCCTTTCCTCCAGAACACCCCCGGCTGGCCGTTTCCTCAGCCTTCACGTGGATCTGGTTGGACCATTACCGCCAAGCGAAGGAATGACTTACCTATTCACTATAATTGATCGTTTCACCCGATGGCCGGAAGCTATTCCCATCCCGGACGCTAAGGCTTCAACATGTGCCAAAGCACTCACCCGCCACTGGATTGCACGTTTTGGAGTACCTCAAGATATCACTTCAGATCGCGGCGCGCAGTTCACATCCTCCCTGTGGAGTGAACTGGGTCACACTCTTGGAGTTCGAATGCAACAAACTACGGCATATCATCCCCAAGCCAACGGGATGATTGAACGACTACACCGCCAGCTCAAAGGTTCCCTCAGAGCAAGGACTACAGATCCTTATTGGATGGATCATCTGCCTATGGTGCTCCTTGGAATACGTACAGCTTGGCGCGAGGATCCCGATTGCTCCCCTGCTGAATTGGTCTACGGCTCTACTCTTCGACTCCCGGGAGAATTCGTGAAACCCACACCACCTCGAGAGCTACAGCCTTCTTCTGCATTCCTTCGACACCTTCAAAAGTCAATGCAAGACGCTCTCCCCCCACCGGTCAAATACCACTCCACACCTAAACCCTACCTCCCTCCCTCTCTCTCTTCAACTGGATTTGTCTATGTTCGCATTGATGGACACCGAAACCCTCTTCAACGACCATACAAAGGCCCTTTTCGGATCATCTCTACGTCAGACAAGTACTTCACTCTGGACATTAACGGTCGCCCAGACAATGTCTCGGTGGATAGATTGAAACCAGCCTATGTTGGCACCTCTGACCAAACAGAACCGCCCTCCCTCACAAACATCGCACCCGAAGCAACAACACCGATACAGCAAGCCACCACAAGAAGCGGACGCATCACTCGTCCTCCAGGTCATCTCAAGGACTTTTGTACCGCACAGCATAGCAATTAGCTACGCTTGGCTGGCGGGGGGGAACTGTGGCAACCCTGCCGTGACGCAATAACTGTACAGCTGTATTTCGCGCGCTTCTCTTTGTTCTTTGTTGACTTGCTAAGTAGTACGTAGAATAAACTGTATACAGGCTTTGCGTATCAATTGAGAAAAAGACAGATAGCGTATTACTAGTATAGCGTCGAAACTAAGTGCTAAAATACCAATGTGCATAACAACTTTTTCAAACTTTTTTTGATGGGACGCATTTGAAAGATGACAGTGGATCTGCGACGCACCAGCAGAGCACTGGAGACTGTTTTGCACCGCTGCAAGCTTGATCATGTTATACATCAGGACTACTTAATTGGCGGACCGCGGTCCGAATCCGAACCTTCCAAGAGTTAAAACTGGATCTCAAGCTCCAGGATGAGTAACAGTAGGTCTACCATATTTTCGTTGCCCATAAAGAGGACAGGTTTGATCAGCAAGTAAAATGCAAGTAGGATAATATCAAGTAGGATAATACCATCCCCCTAGGTTGTATTCAGCAAACGTTATGGCAAAAAATAGGCAATAAAACAAGACAAATTTATTTGTCAGATTCAGCCCATGAATATTTTGCGGTTCTTTTAACTTTTTTCAATAAGAAAGGAATAGCTTCAACGTGATCATAAAATTGCTTACACATTTGATACAAGGATACTTCTGCCGTAGTTCATCAGAAAACACACCTCTTTTTGGCATTATTGCTTAGCTTCATTTAGCTTTACAAAATTTCACTTCATAATAATTATATTAATCTAAAAGGCAAAAAAGAGGATATTAGGCTGCTTTTAAGTGTCCTCGGAGGACCATTTCATTTTTTTTTTGAAAAAAGAAGACTAATCCTCTTAAAAGAGGAGATATGGTAGCCCTAAGTAACAGTAAGTGCAGCCACAGATTGCCAAAAAGCCCATACTCTTTTTACCAAACTTTGTTGAGTTATTCTCAATACTAAGTTATATGCAAACAAAATATCAAAAATTGTTCGTGCCTTTGGTTCAATTGCACATTCTTAGCTTTGATTAACGGCACCTTTAAAAGGACTAACAAACAACATGGTCAGCATGAAAAACAGAGGAAAACCTATTTCCCAGGACTGAAGGTCTGTTGTTCACGCCTGTTTCGTCCCATATTAACTGATCAAATGTGGTAAAGCTAAAAACCAGACAATAATCAGCCACTTATATTCTGAACCACTCACTGTGTTACGTGACTCCAAATGTGTTACATGGCTTCCAAAATTCTACACAGCCTGCGTGACCTACCAAACAATCCCCATAACATGGCGACTGGCCACTGTTACCTTGATACCAAAACTTGGCAATGCAGCTGTAGCGCAACGACAGGCAATTGAACCAATTGGACCAAGTTTTAAGAACTGGCGAAAAATAAGAAATGCACTTTTTCACAAAATTAGAAGAATAGAGCACAATAAGCTTATATTATTTTTGATTTTGATAGTTGGTGTAAACTATAAGAAAACTCAAGTAGTTTTTTGTATTTACTGGTCATAATAGTTTCATTTTTATCATTGCAAATTAAAAATTCTACTGGACATTTGGAAATACTGAACTTCTCCAACTGGACCTTCGTTAAAATTAGTTGAGTAGCTCTGCTCTAAATTTAGGTTGTTATGTGAACTGACTAATAACAACACAGAAAGGAGAAAATTCTGAAATTATGAGCGAAGTAAATAGTTGCACATAGCAAAACTGCAGACAGTGACACTGTTTCAACCTATCAGGTCTCTTCAGTGCAGTTGGTGACCGATAAGAAGCTAGAGGCTTTTAATAAAGCATAGCTTAGACCGCCACACTTGCGGGATCTATACTAGATCCACTGGTGGATGGTCTGTCAGTACTCTGCGAGGCCGTATCACTCGTGAATGAGTGGCGGTTGTCGCAGGTGCACTAAGTCTAGCAACTGCTAGAACAATAGTGCTGTCACAGCCTAGTGGTCACAAGGTCTTACATGTAGGCTGATAGTAATGCAAGAGGCTAGCGATGCACATAGCAAAACTGCAGACAGTGACACTGTTTCAACCTATCAGGTCTCTTCAGTGCAGTTGGTGACCGACAAGAAGCTAGAGGCTTTTAATAAAGCATAGCTTAGACATTGCTAGACTTAGTGCACCTGCGACAACTGCCACTCATTCACGAGTGATACGGCCTCGCAGAGTACTGACAGACCATCCACCAAGTGGATCTAGTATAGATCCCGCAAGTGTGGCCGTCTAAGCTATGCTTTATTAAAAGCCTCTAGCTTCTTGTCGGTCACCAACTGCACTGAAGAGACCTGATAGGTTGAAACAGTGTCACTGTCTGCAGTTTTGCTATGTGCATCGCTAGCCTCTTGCATTACTATACATGTAAGACCTTGTGACCACTAGGCTGTGACAGCACTATTGTTCTAGCAGTTGCTAGACTTAGTGCACCTGCGACAACCGCCACTCATTCACGAGTGATACGGCCTCGCAGAGTACTGACAGACCATCCACCAAGTGGATCTAGTATAGATCCCGCAAGTGTGGCAATGTCTAAGCTATGCTTTATTAAAAGCCTCTAGCTTTTTGTCGGTCACCAACTGCACTGAAGAGACCTGATAGGTTGAAACAGTGTCACTGTCTGCAGTTTTGCTATGTGCATCGCTAGCCTCTTGCATTACTAAATAGTTGCAGTTTAGCATTCATTTATAACTGACATAGATCTAAGCGCCTAATTGACATTTGTGTTTTTATGTGGATGTAATGTTTTGAGACATATTACTGAGTCCGCAGTTCCAATGAAAACAACTTAACACAACCAAAGGGGGTCGATATCACCTTTAGTTTATTTATTATGACCAAGATCGACTCGTACCTGGAAAACAAGTCATGGATGCTGCTTTCTCCTGTGATTACAATTGGCTCGTACTCGGAAAACAAATTATTCATGCCACTTTTTCCAATTCGAAGAAACTACCCCAAAATCATTATAAATAACGGCCCCTGGTTCTACTGCGGTAGATTAAAGAAAGCATGGGCTATAAAGCCATGCTGCAGTATGCAGCTTTGATAAAGCATTAAGCACGGTACGCTTATTGAATGCTGTCCTGTACGAACGTGTTGATATACCACTAATACGTTAAATGTGAAATAGTAAAATGATTTTTTTGTATTTGTAGAAGAAAGATAACCCGAATTTGAAATCATAATCACTATCTCGCGCTTTGCGCTGCTCTCCGTTTGTCCTTATGGCCCATGAAACATGTGTTGTATCTAAAATCTGCAGTGAGTAAAATAAATTGCTTGCTTGTTGTTGGGCCATCGATTGCCGCGACACGAGAAGAGTAAAGTTAAAATTCATATCCGGAGTTGTTCAAATAGGATCACTTCGGTTCGTCAAGGCGTTTGGAGGAATCGAAGATTTACATTAAGTTCAGAACATTGTATACCGGTAGGTGCTGATCTTTTTTTTCGAGATCACTTTTTACAACACTGCGAAGCGCCATTTAGATCAAACTCCATATCAAAATTGACCATGTTTAGGGTTACCATACGTCCCGCTTTTTGAGGCCTTGTCCCGCTGTCCCGCTTTTTTCATCGAAAATCCCGCTTTTTGCTTCAGTCAAACAGAACGGTTTTTACCAAATTTATGGAGTTTTCAATTAATTTCTTTACACAAGCGGGAAGCTGGGATGCGGCTCTAGATTTGATTAACGAGGGGAAGGTGTGATATTGAAGGTCAAGGTGTGAGATACAAGGTGTGGATAAAACTGGGGTGACCTCCAAAAAAAAAAAAAAAAAAGGTCAACACAGGCTTGGCTACCAAAATTTAACACTCAGGGGCTTGAAATTCGCATTGATCGTGCAGCCAAGATGGTGATGACCTTTTTTTTTGGAGATCACCCCTATTTTCCTTTCGCTTTTTGCATCGTTAACTCTCCTTCGCAAATCAAGTCCAGATCCGCATCTCAGCGTCCCGCTTTTGGCAAAAAGTAAATTGGATGGACCGTAAATTTCGTCTCGTGAAAATTCGCCAACCATTGTCCCGATTTTCGCTTTGAGAAATATGGTAACCCTAGGTATAGCTCATCTCTGTTTGACAAGTTGTTCACTTAAGCCAGGGGTGTGCAAGGTTTTTTGCAGGCGGGCCAATTTCTGTCTTTTGAAAATCGATTACGCCCACCAGCGGTAATTTGTGGCAGAATTCATGGGATGTGGTGGTGAAGATTTTTTTTGTAGATTGCACTTTTCGTAGCAGGAAATTTGCCAAACTTTCCAGAGAGATCACAGTTGTAATTTACCAAAATTCCCAAATTCTGTCATAATTTCCATAACACAACTGCAAAATCTTGGGATTGAAAGCAATATCTGATTCCAACAAGATGGGACGCCAGCTTAATTTGTAATGACTCCAAGGGAATATTTTATTAAAGTTTTTTCTGGTTGTCGGATCGGGCGTGGATCTGCTATCTTGCCAGTTCTACTTTACTGGCCGTCTCGAAGTCCTGACCTGACCACATGGGACAATTCTTTATCGGGTTTTATAAAAGAATAAGTTGCACAGCAGCGCTACACGAATAGTAATGAGTTGAAGCAAGCAATGAGAGACCCTTTTAACAAAGTTACACCTCAAATGCTTGGAAGAATGTCTGACAGAACTTGGCGTTGAATCAACATATGTTATGACAATGATGGGGCACAAACGAACTCAATAGACCGATAAATAGCGACAATTCTGCATTGAGTGACAAGACTTAAAACCTCATTAAATTTTTCAAATCAAACTTACCACACAGTATGTGCTACATTAATTTTACAAGGGGATAACAAGACTTTTGGCCCACCCTGTAGTTGTTGACCAATTGCTTGATAGCTGCATTCCTGTAAATTATATCAATCACTTCAGGTCTTTGAAGTAGTGGACATATGTATTTAGCCAAATGAAACGCACGAATGTTTGTGAGATTATTTGCTTTTTGCAAGTGAGTAAAGTCTTTATTTGTTACTTGGGATGTAGGTATTACGAACATATTCTAAGAAAACCCAATTTTAGGAGAAAATTAACAGAAAAAATACGTTATCACATAAGCCTCACTTCATGACATTATCTTCACCAAATAGGCCCATACCTTCATGTCAGTGCAGAACTTCAGGTAAATGTATATTTCTTGAAAATAGGTTACTACACCAACCGGATGATTGGATGCAAGATGTATAGCTGTGGCGGATCCACCAACTTTTGGAAAGGTAACGCAAATATCCTTTTGAGGGTGTTGTAAGAAGTTGTCAAAGAAGCGTACCACCAAATAACTTATTCATGGAATCGTAAAAACAATAATGGCGCCCAAACCTTATACAGACATTCCAAGAAACGGAAAGTGTTTTTATTTAAGATCGCTCAGCACATTTCGAAAGAATAGGCCTATTTTGCTATGCCATGTCAACAAAACTTTTCCTTACTGTTGTAGCAGCTAAGCATTGAGCGAACCAATATCCTTAACCTCGACAATGCGAATGCAAGATAAGCCTACAGCTAGGATAAAGTGGTAAGTAAAAAGCCAAAGATTTATTACCTTGTTTTTGTGAATACATGTCAATCAATCTGGCGCTTTCCCACAAATTTTTATTTGGCATTCCAAGCAAGTGATCAAATCAACGGGTGAAAGGTTGTGAAATTATTGGCTATTTTAATTGAGAACTAATACAGTTGTTTAACACGCCTATATAAGCGATTTTGATTGTAAGCAACCAGAGGTGCCACTTTAAGTGAAATTTTACTAAATCTAGTGAATTTTGAAAGTCATTTAGTGATTTTGTAAATTTTGAGAAAAATTTAGTGAATTTTTGACTAATCTCTAACTAGTCTGAAGTTCATCCTTTTACAGTTGCATTTTTATCCTTGCTCTTTTTTCAATTTCTGTGATATTGTTTGAGGTTGTTGCTGTTAAAAATTGTACTGTTGTTAAATTGATAAACTAGTGCTGCATTTGATGCTATTTTTACAAAATCTGTAAAATCTGATAGGAGCTGATTACTTTTGACATGTTTCACAAACCTTTAATGCATTTTTTCGCTGTCAGTCACTAGGCCTATTACTTAATTAAAAATAAGATTTAAAAACACTACAAGTTTTGCACATCGACACAAAAATTATTTTACTATCACGTTCATTGTATGTTTAGCTACAATAAACCGACAGATGTAGCTATATGGAGTTGAAATAGCAATTTAGCAAAATTTTTTTAATCATTTTAGTAACTTTTTTTGGTAAACTTAGTTAATTTTTAATTTTTAGAGTGGTAGTACTATAAGCAATCTGTTTTCTAATCGCTTTCATGAAGCGTTTCACTGCTCTGTGACGTCATAATTATTAACAATTGAAAGCAACCTTTTTATCCGTTGTCTTGCATCAAAGCTAAAAAGAGCTTTCTGACTCCTCAATGCTTGATAATACGATACTGGCGCGATGGCGTAGTGGTTAGAGCGTCTGCTTCGCTGTCGGTAGACCTGGGTTCATTTCCCAAGTTGAATCATCCCAAAAAACTTTAAAAAATGGTATTCACAGTTTCCCTGCTTAGCGCTCAGCACAATAGGGAAGTGTGGAGAACAAGCCTGTAAGCTTGCTTGTATCCTTGGGCAAAGCGCTGAACGGGATGCCTCCATCTTTATGTGGCAGACAGGTGGTGAGGGTCAAGCAGTCATGGTGGCCCAGAGTGACGAAAGGCTGCACACATCGAGCATAAGTTCATACGCAAGAAGAAGATAATACGATTTTAGTAAATTCAGCGCTTTGAATTGTGAACCAATAATGTGCTTTATTTAAGAGCAGGGGTTTATTTATCAGTAGCTAGTTTTGATTGAAAACATGCAGGGCAACATGTAAAGACGGCTTTGGAGCTGAAGTCAAGAAGCAGGGCTTTTTTGGTAGGAGCTACCTCTAAATTTGATATCTTTATGAATCTAGAGCCAAGAAGCAGGGAATTTTTTTACAAGCTGGCGCTCAATTGTATTGGGATGGAGCCGGAGCCAGGAAGCAGAGCTTTTTTTGTAGGAGCTGGCGCTCTATTATATAAAGATTTGGCTGTGTCAAAGAAAACATCAGCTTCTCATTATTGTTCTCTCAACTACCCAATGGGTGAAGCCGGTGCAACCGGCTGAACCAATTTTCTTGAAACCTCGACATCGACTGGTGAAGGGCTCTGCAGGCAATGCTGGTTAGTTCCAGTATATGAACATTGAACACTTCTGCTTGATGTTCATTCATTCATTCGTACGAGCCCATGCTCTGTTTGCATGTCTTTCACCAGACTGGGCTACCTCGAGGGATAGACTGCTTGGCTCCACCATCTGTTTGCCTCGTGAAGATGGAGGCATTCTGTTAAATGTCTTGCCTAAGGACACAACAAGCACGCTTACCGGCTTGTTCCCTACACTGTCACTTCTATTGAGCGCCAGGCAGGGAAACTGTGAAAACCATTTTTTAAATTTTTTTGGTATTGCTCGACTTAGGAAAATAAACCCCAGGTCTACCGACTGCGAAGCGGACGCTCTAACCACTACGCTATCGCGCGGCGCCGGTTATGCTTGATGGAATGCGAGCAAGAAGCAAGAGTACAACATTGTTTTTTGAGCGTAAAATGTTCTAACATTCTAAATTAACGAACGATATAGTTGTTTGCGACGGCGGCTTCGAAGAAGTAAATTGAGTTTCAGGAATAAAACTGCAGACGTAAAGAGAATAGGAACGACTATAACCTAAGTTCTTTGCTATCAATGGATGAAAAACATTAGTTTTGTCTGCTATACATATTAATTAGGCCTAAAACAAGGTCATAGGCCAACATAAGAATTTGTTAGGTAGCCAAAAAGCATTCAAAAATCTTTCCCTTATTTTTTGTGGGTGTGCTGATACCTTCGAGATCAAAAATTAAACACTTTAAGACATACGCTGATGCCTAGGAAAAAATGTGAAATAGCACAGCTAGACTAATAACAAGGAATGGAAACGTCAATAGGATAAGCCTACTGCAATATGCAATACACTGAAAACCCAAAAAGAAACTAAGTAGTTTATTGGTATCTCTGTTAAGTAACACCAAAAAGTTTGCACCATGTCAAGCCACAATTCTATTAATTAACTTGTACTTCCCCAGCATCATAATAGTTTCCTTCAGAGCATTTTTCTATGCAAGACTTTTTGGTTTTTCCATAAAGATCAGCTAAGAATAGAAACAGCAGGATACAGTTTTGAATTTCGCTTGCTAAAATGCAAGTTTATTTCATTAGCGACATGATTCAATGTGCTATGAAATAATCTCCGCATTTCATGTTTATTCATTTCATTATTTCCGGTTTTGTCTTCATCAATATAGTCTGATAGCAACGCATTAACACTTCCTATTCGCCTCAAAAGAGCATTAATTTCAGTAATGACTTCATCCCATGTAGCGCAAAATTACTGTTTGTACAAAGATTGCCAACGTTTTCAAACCACGATGCCACAAGCGTTATCTTATGATGGCAAGTCAGTATTTTCAGCTGGAAAAATGTTGTTGGCTGGATCAAAGAAACGAATTGTCCATAAAATGCAATCAAAGAATTAACCACTTCAAAAGAGATGGGCTTTTTAGTGGTTCTATTTTGCAGTCTATGGTCGGACCGAGTCTCCTAGGACGAATAGACTGCTTGACTCACGTAGTAATCGTAAAGTGTCTTTCCCACGAACACATCAACACAAATACCTTTTTTGGGCATGAAATCAGCAAACTTTTTACCAGCTACCAAACGGTGATGGTCACATGATGTGTGTTGCTGACGCGCTGTCAATCCCTTGCCTTTCGCATTGACCTTACAAAAATTTTGTTGTAAGATCAACTTATTGTATTATGGGTAGGCTACTGTAATTTACTTTCAATGTTTGCATTTCTTCTATAAAATTGCCTTGTATTTTATGAAGAAATGCGTAATGACAAATCAACTTGGACTCAAAAAAATGTTTTAATTTTCTTTGTTTGGGCTAGATGCTTCATTTTTGGCCCCCGCACATAACCTTGCTATATTTGCTAGTCTTCAGTTATACTGGGCCACCCCGATGGGAAAAATGCTTGGCCCCGCAACTTGTCGGTCACATAAGTTGGGGGGCATCCCGTTTAGTGCTTTGCCCAAGGACACAACAAGCAACCTTCCCGGCTTGTTCTCCACACTATCTCTTTTGTGCTGAGCGCCAAGCAGGGAAGCTGTAAATACTATTTTTTAAAGTCTTTTGGTATGATTCGACTTGGGAAATGAACCCTAGGTCTACCGACCATAAAACCAAGACTCTAACCCAGTGGTTCCCAACCTATGCGCCGCGGCACACCAGTGCGCCGCGAGATGTCATCAGGTGCGCCGCAAAAAATATTGAAGTTAAATTCAATCAAGTACGCTTTAAAAAATTGCACGCCGCCGACGTTAGTCAGTACGGCACACTGACGATATTGTCGGTAGTAATTGAGTTGTTTTTGGTTGGTGAATGTATCATTCAAGTTTATTTACGCTTGAATAAGGTTTGTTGTGTGGCTGCATTGTGCAAAATAATGCATGAAATAAATAACGATTGTGACATATACAAACACTGACATACATCTAAGCCAGTCGACTGTGCCCTAAATACTACCGTACGATACTAAACTAAATTGTTTGCACTCGGTCAAGATATTATACTTGTCGCGCTTTAAGTTACCCAATAAAATGAATAAATTTATCAAGAGGAAACAAAGTGATGATAATGAATCAGAAAGTAAACGTTCCAAGGCAGCAAAGCCCTGTGATAAAGCACCAAAAGCTCGACCAAAACGTCAATACTGCGATGATTATTTGAAATATGGATTTCGCTAGACTGGTAGTGAGGATCAACCTTTCCCTCTGTGTGTCATTTGTGGCGAAAAAATGTAAAACGAAGGTATGGTGCCCAGCAAGTTAAGTAGACATTTTGTAACCAAACACTCGCAGCTTCAAGATAAAAATCTGAACTATTTTCGGAGACTACTAGAGCAACAATCCAAACAAAAAACCGCTTTTCAAAAATTGTTAACTGTTTCTGAAAAGGCACAAGCTGCTTCCTATGATGTCGCCGAAATGATTGCGCAGCAAACAAGATCACATACTTTGGCTGAGTCGATCATCTTGCCTGCTTGCAGAAAGATAGTAAAAAGAATTCTTGGTGACAAAACCGAACAAGAAATACGCAGGACTCCCCTGTCAAATAATACAATCCAAAGACTTATTGTGGATTTGTCTGCTAATATCGAGGAAACTGTACAGACTAAACTTCAAAGCACCGTTGAATTCGCTTTACAAGTTGACGAATCAACCGACATCAGCGGCAAACCACAGTTACTTGCGTTTATTCGTTTCGTTGATGGAAATCAAATAATAAATCAATTTTTGTGCTGCAAGGAAATGTCACTCACTACAAGAGGCCAAGACGTCTTTGACATATTATCTGCTTACCTTGAAAAATGGAATTTATCATGGAACTCGTGCATTGGAATATGTACTGATGGGGTGCCATGTATGGTTGGCAGTATTAAAGGTTTTGTATCACTCGTACAAAAAGAAAATCCTAATGTTGTTCAACCCACTGCTTCCTCCATAGGGAAGTACTTGTTTCAAAAACAATACCAGATGACTTAAGTCAAGTTTTAAAACAAGTTGTTCAAACGGTTAATTTCGTCAAAATGAGGCCAAAGAAGTCTCGTTTTTTCGAGAAAATCTGTGTTGATATGGACTCTCAGCACAAACGTTTGATTCTGCACACTGAAGCGAGGTGGCTCTCAAGAGGAAAGGTGCTATGCCGTGTATATGAACTTCACAAGGAACTTCATGCATTTTTCAAAACAGAAGAACATGAACACTTCTGTGAATATGTTGAATGTGAATTCTGGCTTTCAAGGCTAGAATATTTGATAGAAATATTTGCACATCTCAATGGCCTCAACACAAGCATGCAAGGCAGAGAAGAAAACATTCTGACTTCATCAGATAAGCTGATTGCATTTAAAAAGAAAGTTGCAATTTGGAAAAACAGAGCTAAAGATGGTAACCTTGAGATGTTTCCTTTAGTACGACAAAGCTGCATAAAGAAAATTAGCCCCATTGTATTTCAACACTTAACAACTCTGGAAGAAAAAATTAACTTTTATTTCCCATCACTGAAGACCAATGAGTATGACTGGGTTCGAAATCCTTTTATAGAGAATTCATCTAGCACTGGTCTTTTATTATGTGAAGAAGAGGAGTTGGCATGTGTTTTCAGTGATCGTGGACTTAAAATCAAACATGCTGGGGTATCAATAGATACATTTTGGATTGCTGTCAAAGAAGAATACCCTTCATTAGCTAAAAAGGCTTTGACCATTCTGATGCAGTTTTCGACATCATATCTATGTGAGCTCGGATTTTCAACACTCCGCAATATGAAGTCCAAAAAACGAGAGCGGCTTTGTTGCATTGAAAAAGAAATGAGGGTTTGTCTCTCTGAAATACGTCCTGACATTGAAATGGTTGCTAAGAAACATCAAGCACAAGTTTCTCACAGACAGAATTGTTGCAATCCTGTCATAAAGACGCAAGTACAGTGAATTTCCTGGATACAAGTTTAATTACGGTTATTGCCTCAATTTTTCTTTGTGACATGTAAAAAACGGTCAATTTGAATAAATTTTGTATTCAAAATATTCGAGGTGTGCCAAATAATTTTCGTTTTTTTCTAAAATGCGCCGCGACAGAAAATAGGTTGAGAACCACTGCTCTAACCTCTAAAAACCGTAGCGCCAGTTAACTCTAACCACTGCGCCATGGCACCGATTTGATGTTATAAACGGCGCAATGGCGTAGTGATTAGAGCAATTGAATCGCATTCGGTTGACCAGGCGTTCATTTCCCTTGTTGAGTCATATCAAAAAATTTTTAAAAAGTTTTATTCACAGCTTCCCTACTTGGCACTCAGCGCGAAAGGGATAGTGTAGAGAACAAGCAGATAAGTTTGCTTGTTGTGTCTTTGGGGCAAGACACTTAACGGGATGCTTCAATCTTTATAAGGCAGACAGGTGGTGCGGCTAAACAGCCTACCCATCGTGGTGGCCCAGTCTAACTAAAGGCTAGCAAACAGAACACAAGCTCTTATTTAGTCTTTGAGATACTTTCATTTTCACCATCAATAAACTGAAAATAATTGAGACAGTAAGGTTGAGTTTACAGCGTATACCTTGTAAAGCATCTTTGCAACAAGAAAAAAACTTTGATCCTGCACTTTGATGCCTCCAAATGTGTTTCTGCATCACGTGTTCTTGAAGCAACCATTTCTTGGAGAAGCAATATTATATTGAGAAAAGAATTAAGAACGTTTGTAACAGTTGCCAGATGACCAGTCCGCCTCAGTTCAAACAGGCGTTTTAACTTTTCGGCATTGTGGTCAAGTGCAACTGTGGGTTTACAAAAAAGTCGTAAAGCTTACCGCAAACGTGGAAAATATCATTGATCACCAGCTCAGTTGACCATTAGTGAACCACTACAAGGTGCAATTGGTGGTTTATGCAGTGCACGTGAGGAATTTCTTTGTTTTTTCGTTCATGCAATAGATGTTGAACTCCACAACTGACCAAGTGTCTGTGATGAAGTCATTCCTGCTTTAATAAGTTCCGCCAAAATCACGTCAGGGAGTGATTTCGCATCACCCAAATCATAGCTCGATGAAACCAAAAAACGTTTTGCTACTATTAAAGAATGCTTGTAAATGAAATGGACAATTGTGGAATTGTTTTCTATTTCAGTGAAGTCCTTGGCTTCACCAACTTTGATTGCATCAGTAGTCTAGAGTAGGTTTTGGCCGGCCAATGCATAAGAAAAAAATGCCTCCCCATTTTACATCAATCAAGTCAAAAATATCGATGTTTATGTGCTATGTTCAGACAAAGTAAAAATTTTTATTTTTAAAGATTGCGTCAAGGTTTCTTGCAGTTTCAAATTTTTCGTTTGCTTTTAGTATTTAGGCTTGATTTTAGACCGCATTGTCGAAATTAATGCCGAGCTTGTGTCAATGCTTAACTTAATGAAAAATATCTTAAAAGCGAATTGCAACCTAACTTGACTCATTGTACAAGCAAACGCACTTTTAACTCGGGTGAATGATTATTTTCGGCAATGAAACACATCAAACGTAAGTTGAGAACAAGATTAACTGACAACCATTTGCAAAATGTTATGCCGCTAGCATAGGCGTAGCTAGGGGGAAAGGGGCTATGCCTGCCAAATTTGTTTTACCCAATCTAAGAAAGAGAGTATTATTAAGCACAACGGCAACAAAACGTCGATAATAGCAAAAAATTGTTGAACTGAATTGAGAAACAAAAGTATAAATATTTTTTATGGCCAAATTTGAATATATTGTGGCTCTCTCAAAGTTTGCTTTTGGCCTCAGCCAGTCGTCACCTAAAGTGCAGAAAATTTTAAGCATTCCACTAAAGCTGTGCTGTCAATGAATGTATTTAGCAATTTTCTTATAGACTTTTACTGCAGTTCGGTCTGGATCAAGTTGTAGTCAAATCAAGTTAACAAGGAAAAACAAACAAGAAAGTAAATTGAAAAAGGAGAACATTATAAAAGTTAATTCCTAGTTTTCAAATTTCATGAACGTGCTGCTATATAATGCACTGGATCAGCATTGCCTAACGCCATAATAACAGTAAAGGAAACGAATTCGCCAGGGGAAAATCAGCTTGCCTGCCGAGATTCTTTCAAGCATTATCTCATTCTTCAAGCATTCAAGCATTCTTCAACAATTTCATTTCAAGCATTATCAAGTTACAAATGCATAACATAGCAAAAAGTGGATTTTCTTGAAAAATTGAGTATGGTGGCAGTTGAATGCCCGAAGAATACGATTCGACTAGTTGTTCATTCGCAAAACAATTGATTATTCAGTATGATAACTTGAAATTAGCGTGGAACAAAGGCAGGGTTTTCAAACTTTTTCAAACAACAAACCCTTTTGTTGAATTTAGATGTGTGACGTATCCTCAAAGAAGGGTATAGCACGAGTAGAATTTGATTTCATAAAGATGATTTCCAAAAAAAGTATTTAAGTTGAAATTAGCCAGAAGCGACGAAGCACTAAAAAATAATTGTTTTTTTGTTACAAAATGAGCAAAAAAATAGTTGCTTTCGTAGAGCTGGTTGCTAATAAAGGTCTTCCGTGACCAAAATAGGTAAAACAGTCGCTTTCGGAAAGTTAATTGTCAAAAAAATGTCTTTAAGTGGGGAATAAGTGGAAGCAATTGCTTTTGCGTAGGATGTTGTCAAAAATCTTTGATGTACCTTTACGAAAAACTGGTTTGGTTACCCCGAAATTTCTCTTTCGTACCATAGATCGAGAATGGCTGAACTAAGGATTTCGTGCTGGAAGACCAGAGGGAAAGTAGTTCTCAGAAAATTTTTGGCAATGGGGTTTCATGGCATTTGTAAGAGGACAGCACGATTTCAATGACGCTAAAAAGGTTGAAGAGCACTGATTTAAATAAATCCACTTTAAGAAAATTGCTTGAAGCTCGTTTAGCTCGAGCGTCATTCATCGTCGCGATCTTCTAATTGTGAAAACAAGAATATAATTAGGCTGTAATTACGCAGTCACGTAACCATAGTCCAATTACCTTAATTAAGTTCGCGAACCAACTTGAGATTTTACTATTAATTAATGGATGTTAAGGCATATAGGCTAACTGCAATCAGTTGAATAAAATACCACTTCCACGACCGGTTTCGTTTCTATTAGAACTCGTCAGGTGGACTCAGGTATTGAACCGACGGTCACATGAATTGCTTCATGCGGTTTATGCCACTCCGCCATCGGCCCTTTCAACTGATGCTGTTAATTAAAAATTAATAAATTTTTTTTGATTAATTAATTAAAAATTAATTAAAAATGATTGTTCGTTTCGTCCCTATTTTATTCCTTTTACAGGCATAAAGGAAATAAGGGTTCAAATTCTTATTGAGTCAATCGGTTCGTCTGTGCTAGGCCTATATTCTCTGGCCGAGTTACCTGACTTTAAAAATGATATTTGAAGGTCTCTTGTTGGCGTTTCCGGCTCAGCAATAAAAGTCTATTGAACGTGAGGCAGCAGATTTGATTGCTTTGGTTTTTTGTTTAGGTTCGTCAGATTTTATTACAATTTGTAAATCACTGCACTGAATAATACTGCAAAACGCAACATTCATATCACAAGCATGATCATGACGCAATTCATCCGCTTCACGTCACCGTTTGTGTACGAATGACGTCATAAAAAAAAGCTGAATATAGTCATAAAAAAGTCATTGAGCACGACTGAAGACAGCAATCTCGGTTGTAATAAATATCTGGTTGTTATAAATATTTGGTTGTAATAAATATTGTTTTTCCTGTTCTTTTGTTATATTTTCACCTATGTTATTTGTCTTGCACATACATGCATGGCGCTTATTAGGACGCTGAGCGCCCAATCGTGCCAATCAATTATGGCCACGCATATCGCCGCCGTTACAGCGGCGGCCTGTCCAGCTGTGGTCGGTTGACACATGCGTTAGTTTCGTGTTCGTTTTATTTACACCTTTTCACACTTATTGTTAAGCGCCCTCATCTCATTGCACTTGCACTGGATTTGTGCGCCTTCAGGTGACCATTTTGACTTGAAAACCTTCCGGCTCCTCGTAACTTGCTGGTCTATTTCCTACGTGCTCACTCGCACTTCTTCTTTATTCAGTGATGCCCCCTTCCGAAAGCACAGCAACGTGGAAGTTAAATAGGTCAAGAATGTGGTTAAGTTCTGATTAAGAGCAAGGGCGTGCGAACCAGTTTAAAGGAGGGCCAACTTTGCTTGTCCAGGTAATACAGCTGGCCAGACGAGGATCATTTCCAAGACCTTTGTTTTTGCGGAGATCAACCTATATCGAGAGGAGTTTTTGAGCTAAGGACCTTCTCTATTTTGGCGATTGGCCTGTGAACGCGGGCCGCAAGATTTTTTGTCATCTTTCCAGAGGCGGCACAATTTCGCCTTGCGGGCTGCAGTTTGTACACCCTTTGCTAGTGGCGGATTAAGGGGGTGCAGACAGAGCTGAAGCCTAATGCCTCACAAAATTTAAGGGATCAACAAAATTTAGGAGCCTCCCAAAATTGATGTTGCTTTACGGATACAGTGATTCATTCCATACAGAATTTTATTAGCAAATCCTCAACTTAAGAAGTATAGCATTCGAGATTACGCCGTGAAGCGGTTGTATCAGCTTGTCTTGAACGCCATAAAGTCGATTGTTTGATAGAATGATTGGTGAAAAGTTAATGATTGGGAATTTTTAAGCAGGTATTCTACAAATCTACTCTTGAGCCACGTAAGGCTAATGATCATAACCGTGGCATGTGGTAAGTTTGCTGGCAGCTGATGCCTGGTTGGTTGCAAAAGGTTTACTATTTAAAAGTAAATTTGTCAATTGGGGTATACCAGCTCCAGTAAGCCATTTGTTAAAAATAGCTTGGGGGGTTAAATGGTCCCCTCAACCAAGCTGTCTCATGGTCATTGTTAGCCGACTGAAGTAGCGTTGCCAGCGTTGATTGTTGAGATTGGGCTTAGCTAGGAGGGGGCAGAGAATTCTTGGCCTCCCAAGTTTTTTGAACCCAGCTGAAGAATGGAGGTATTTTGAAACATTACGACAACAAAACTTTGATCTCTAAAGAATAAGATTATCACACAAATTTGTGGTACAGCTGAACAAAAATGGGGAAAGACAACTGATCTAAAAAACAAAAAAGGTTATTAAACAAATTTCAGGAATAGATTAACAAAATTGGGGGTAAAAATGTCACCAAACAATTTGAGGACCACGAAGACCGAAAATGCATTTTCCCCTCTCACGATAAAAAAATTGCTTTTAACAGCGAATCGTTGTTGGGTGATCGTAACTGGTATCGGTTCTTATCAGCTGCTGTTCTTGCGACTTCAAATAAAAGCTTGTTTGCTCAACCGTGACCGGTTTGTGTTGGCCAAAGTGAGGCCAAAATTGTTGGCCAAAGTAGTGAGGCCAAAGTGTTGAAAGGTCAAAGTGAGGCTAAAAGGCCAAAGGCCAAAGCTCAAACAAGTGAGGCCAAAGTGTTGGCCAAGCTATTGAGGCGTTTGTGCTGGTAAAGTAAGTTCTGTTATCGGTAACGTGAGACAAAAGGCCGTGGATCATCCAAACGGTATAACAGAAGCTTCAAAAAGTTGATCTTCATAAAACGGTCTTTATTTATATACCAAAATGAGCAAAAATCTTTCTTTCGAAACGATGATTTCCGAAAAAAGATTTTCGGGCTTTTTTAAAAAACAAAATAGGCAAAATTCTCGCTTTAAAAAAGTTTATCTCCCTATTCTTCACCCATTTCCATTCCTTTTAGTTAAAAACTGAGCTCACTTAATGATCAGACCTCCCCCAAAATTTGTTTCTAAATGCGTCACTGTCTGTTGCAGAGGCCAATTTGTCTTGTCATAGTAGGAGCAGACGGGAGATTCAGATCTTGCTTGCATCATTTTTACGGATCTTTGATGAAAAAGCCTTGATTCAGCTGTTCTGAGCGTTGCTCGTCGGATACATTTATGCATGATGGCTTCGAATTGCACAAAAGTAAGAGCGTTTTCTCGCGTAAAGATGATAAAAACTAATCCAGCAACACTACGGAGCAAAACGAGTTCCAGCGCTTTCGTTTATGTGCATCTGGCTCGACATTGTATGATCTAGGGTTTCCAATTTAATTGTTTGCATTAGCAATCAATTCCTTGCACATTTTGCTCGACAGCAATTACTTGCCAATTTTCAACAATCAATTAATTGTTAAGGGTATGACGTCATACTTTACGAAAGTGTTATGATTTTGCCACACCGTGCTTGTTCTATTAAACTAAAAAGTTCACAAATGCTACAACTGTGCAGCGCTTTAAAATTTAAAAGCATAATTATCCTGACAAATATGGGATTCGATCTATTTATATTACCTTCAACAGAAATAAGTTTTGCCCAGCACTGACTATTGCTGACACAGGAGTAGTAACTGGACAGCTTTTTGATTGTCTTAAATGCTTGCATCACAAAAGCTGGTATTATGCGCAATCAAGCCTCATGCTTTTATGTAACGTTTTGCGTAAAGCATGATGATACTAAACAAAGTTGGTAAAATTATAGGTAGAAAAAAGGACAATTAATCGTTCAGTTTTAGCAATTAAGCAATCTTCAATCTTCCATCTACATATTTAAGATATCTATCCTAGAAGTAGAGGTGGCTATAGCTTAACTTGTAATCCCGTTTTTTTCAATCAGCAAATCACCAGCTTATATAGGCTGTCGATGGTATCTAGCGCCGCTTACCATTCTGACTTTATTGTGTGAAATTATTCACGAAGCAAAACATAGGCCATCAAAAACGACAAGTCTCGTTTTAGCTAATACTTCAATACACATTTAAATCCTATTTTTTTCGTGAAACCAAGAGATGCAGAATTTACCGAAATACTATTTTAATGTTCAGTAAGATCTTTATCTCTGGTTTACGGCCAAACACAAATAAACTAACGGATTGTGTATCGGAGGTCAGAGACGCGAAGCAAGATTGTTGTATGGAGGACAAGGAGGCTTGCTCACAAAGTTTTTTTGGTGTCTCGATACCGACGATTTTTTCCTGATTTTTGAGACAGAATGTTTTTTAACATAGTCATTAGCCAAAGATTTTGAATTTTCAGTTCCCAGGTAGGTTTTCAGTTCCCAGATAGCTCATTACGTGAAACTCTATGTGAGAGGTAATATGCAGGTTAGAGTAGCCGCTTTGCAGTCAATAAACCTGGGTTCAAGTCCCTTGTCGTGTCATACCACACACAGTAATATTGGTATTCATATAACTCCTGCTTGGCGCGCAGCAATAGAAGTTATGTGGAAGGTGAGTATGGCATTGAGTTTACTGAGTGTGATTGGAAAAGAGTGAATGGGCCTCCATGGCTTGAGTACATAACTACATGGCGACCCAACATCGCTCAAGCCGCACTCACATGCTCCGATGGATGCGCTTCTCCAGTTATGGTGCGTGTAATTACGGGTAGTGGTGACGTCATTGTTTCGACGACTACCTTTGTTCAAATCAAAGTGATGTTTCGACTGAAATATGAAGCACGATCAGTTAAAATTTATGAAAGAACTGCCATTGAAGTGCTCAAAAATCAACTTTATTGTATGATTTCCGGTTCAAATCGATTAAAAACTTTGATTGATTGATTGTCTGCCACTATACGCACTGCTTAGCGTGTGCGTTCCTTCAAAAGCTCTATAATCATTCCATAATCGTGTTCAATATTCCATAATCATACGTCCTTGGTTTCGAGGACATGCCCTCCATTTGCAAGAAAAAATAATTGCCCTCAGACGACATTAAAAAATGTCCATACCCCCTTTGTTACGCAACTAACAACTTATATTAAGAAAAAAAGCCCTCTGTGACAATATCAAAATTACTGAAAAGAGTGTACAAAATATTGCTTTCAAATAGCTTAATCTCCCCAAAAAGGTCTTGTCGGTAAGAAACAAACATCAGAGCATCCGGATTACCGACCCAAAATGCTGTTTTCCTTTTACAGGTTAAAAATATGGTAGCCCTATTTTAGTACAAATTATGACAATCCAGCGGTTTCCAAAACAAACTCACCAAATTTTTGCTTAGAACACCATGTAAATGGAGCAGATGTAGTTGTACAAAATATAAATTGTGCTAGTTGCTAGCTAGCAAATTCCAGGCAATCTCCCATTTAGAAAGATCTGCCTTCAGAATTACACTAAAATTAATAGAATTTAAGTAGTTGTGCAATATGACATCGGTGATTGTATTTAAGTAATATATCTATCTATCTTAGAAATAGTTGCCCATGTATTTATCTAGTTAATCATCAAATAGTATTCTAGTTTATAGAGTGTGCGAATTTAACATCAAAAAATGGCTGAGGCCGTAAGTTTTTCGAAAACAAACGGTTTCAAAAGTTGATCTACAAAAAAGATTTTTAAACTAGACAATTTCAGCAACAAAAAACAGCCTGAGCCAAGGGTTTGGAAAGACCTGGAGTTTCAAAAAGTTGATTTCCGAAAAAAAGTCTTCAGTTTCAGATCGAACAAACTTTGGATTTGACTTGAGCGCCGCAAATCGATCATTCCCAGCGCTAGCTTTCAACACTGTGCCTTTTTGACAGCACTACGTTGATCACTGGTCAACAGCAAAATGTTACGCTACCAGAAAACAATCATTTCTCTATGCTTTTGGTGTGCTGAGCCCAAACCTGCAGTCAGATTTTTGCTATCACGTCTACAAATTGAGATATTTGCATTTTATTCCACTTATTTTCTTGTCAATTCAGGTCTACTTTGAAATTCAGTCGCAACAATGACTCCCATTATTGAGAAACTATTGAAAGTTTTAATGAAAAATTTTGTGAAGGCAATGGACCGGGATGGCGACGGCTTTAAATTTCTCAAAGATTTCTTTGGAGCTGAAAAAACCGATGCAAAATTAAAAGCTGGAGTTTTTGTCAGACCGTAAATCAGAAAACTGATGCAAAATGAAGAGTTTGGTGCACGATTGAATCCATTAGAATTGGCTGCTTGGAATGCCATTAAATCAGTAGTTTTCAACTTCTTGGGAAGTCACCGTCATGAGAAATATCCGGATATTGTTGATAGCATGCTGAAAGCATATGAGCAATTAGGTGCTCGTATGTCTTTGAAAATGCACTTTCTGCATTCTCACTTAGATTTCTTTCCATGTAATCTTGACGAAGTAAGTGATGAACAAGGAGAGAGATTCCATCAGGATATATCCGTCATAGAAGGGCGGTACCAGGGCCGTTATGATGCAAAGATAATGGGAGATTTTTGCTGGTACCTACAACGTGAGAGCAAGAGCTCATCATACAAGAGAAAAGCCAAATGCGCGAAACATTTTTAAGCTGTATCGTGGTGTATTATAAAATTAAATGCATTCGTGGTTTGATGTAATAGTCTATTTAGTGCAAAATTATATTTCGTGATTGTGTGCGCTGTGTAAGGAAAGGAAAAACTGCCGCATGTGGTTATCTCAAAAACGTGACGTGATAGAAAAAAACTAATTGTATTTTCAAAATCAGCGCCCCCAAATTAGCCAAAATCACCATTTCGTTAGTTACGTAACAAAAAAATTTTTTTTGTTGACCAGTGTTGTTATCAGTTTATGTAACTTACTGGAGCGTCACACTCAGTGTGATGACATCACAATGGAACAATGACCTTATTGTGTTGTGGATAAAGCCTGGCAACTGCTAAGAGAAAGTTGTTTATCACGCAATAATTAATTTATGCCGCATATGGTTTGATTGCCAGGATATAGACATTTCCGATACTAATTTCTAAGTTTTTTTAAATTGATAAAATTCCACAAAGCCAAAAATTAATATCGTGATCTCAGCCTTACTCTTTTCGTTGAATATGAATTTTTCGATGATAAGAAGTCAGTGGATTTTGTTTGTTTAAATTACTGGTTTTTAACTTGGGGATAACAAATATCTGGTGTTGTACTTTTTGTGCTGTGTAAAAGTGGTTTTCAAATTGAGGTTCTTGAGAGATTTTCAGGGATCGGGAAAATTTTTTTTGTCATTGATTAACTTTTAGGACACCCACAACAAATAAATCTCAAAAAAAGATCATTCTTAGAAAAAAAATAACTAATAGTCTCCACCACAAGCTGATACGGTAAAAAAGTTCTGCCTCTTATAGAGAAACAAATGGGCCACAACCACCACAAGTTACTATCCATGTCAAAAAAGGGTCAGCTGACAGGGATTATCCATTAATTCAAACGAGTAAATGATGTCCTTCAGTCTAAAACGTTTAAGAACCACTGCAATATAATCACCGAGAAATAGAGCAACCGGGGAACTGAAATCATCGGAACACATTTGGTTGATCAAATTAAATTAACGCAGAAACTCTTTTCGTGGCCGCATTAGTCAGAGTAAAGCACAATTTATTTGCGGTTATATTCCTGGCGTTTAATTCGAAATAAAATCACTTGAAGGTAAATACATCGAAAGTCTGAGAACTGATATTCACGAGACAGATATAACAATTGGTCGTGTTGATAAGGTAAGTTTATTTACACGTAAGGATTATCGGGATGGCTTTATTGCTTTTGTACAATTTGCCAATACATTAATGGTTGTTTCATTGCATATTTAAGCAGCTTTATTTCGGTAGCAAATTATTGCATACATTGCAAGGCAGACACTTAGGTTAGCTGGATTTTTGTCATACGCAACTCCGTAAGTGAGGTTCAGTTTGTGAATATTAAAATATGGCTCTGGCGTTGCTATCAATAACGTTGGCTGGTGTTTGAAACTTACGAAATACTACTGGTAAAAACTGCATTACAATTCCCATGCGGTTTTTATCCCGTCGTCACTCACAAATTGGATGATTGCCGGTGCGCTGTTTTATCCCTGTGTTCAGACTCGTTTCAAAATTAGCGATAGTTTGCTGCTTGGCACAATGTAATTCTACCGCTTCAACCAGCGCAGGAAAAATTGCTGTTTAATTGTCGGTCCAAAGTGCACAATAACGTAACCAACGCGAGGTTCGAACGCAAGATTATTTTCACCTTAAACCGCATTCCAACCTTCTTGATAACGCTACAGAATAGGTCAATGGTTCTCCTATACGCTTTGTTCTGTTCATTAAATTCGTTGTAGTTTGCCACCCTTTCATGCTGGTTAGATATTTAACGTCATCGTATTTTGTTCAAGTTTATTCTGGCTAAATATAACATTTATTGTGTTGTGCTGAACGTGGTTGCTAAACTGCCTCTCCGATACGGGTGCCAATCACCTTGATCAGGCTAATTAGTGAACCAACTACAAAGCAAGAAATGTTACACGACCACAGAATAAGCAGTTAAGAAGATATTATGTACAAATGTTCTGACAGGGTTTGAACAACTTTCCTTGTTTTTCAAGTCTTAACTGCATTCTATTCAGCATTGATTAGACGGAGTTTTGGCAGTTGCTCCTGATTTTTAGGTCATAATTTCAGATTCGAATCATGGTTACATTTCTAATAATCTTGCAATTAATTCCAACTAGCATGTGCTTCATTCTTTTCGTAGGCATCGACGAGCAGAATTCAGTTTTCTACTTGAGTTGCAGTCGCTACATCTGGGCTTAATTCCCTTTTCCATCCATATTGCAGACTTTAAAGATGGCATTAAAAAAACCCTTACTTGGCACTGAGTAATAAAAGTAATAAGGAAAATGAAGTGTGCGACTGCGAATCCAGTTCATTTCGTTGTTTGCTAAGATATTTCAGTTTTTATTACGAGTTAGTAAAATCGCTGCACTGAATCGTGCAGCAAAACGCAACATTGATACCACAAGCACGATTATGACACAACACACCCGCTCCACGTCACCGATTGTGCACGAATGACGTCATAAAAAAATGAAAGCACGAAACGAAAATTAAACCTAATGCCGCATTCTAAAATTATGGAAATATCATAATTGAAGAAAATCACAATAAAACGCTGCAAAAAGCGGAATAACAGTTGTTAAACATGATTGAAGACAATGATCCAAACGTTGAAAGGAATTACTGTATGTAGCAAATTTAATTTTTAATCTCACTATCATCAGAAATTTTCCAACCAACCCTGAATTTCTGTGCCTGACCAGACCCTTCTAGTTGAAAAAATGGAAAAAATCATGCGATTTCATACTTTCACCAATCAATTGAGTTGCAACACTTAAAATTACAATGCTCGTTAAAAGAGGCCCAAGAAAGTATGTTCAGTAACACATATCTCGCCCGCATAAAATGCATCTAAATTTAAGTACTAGCAGCTTTCGGGTGTATCAGACCAACTTATGATGATAAGTTTACAGAAGAAGAATACATGTTTCCACTTTCTGGCCGTTGGAAAACATTCACTATCACATTAAGAACATTGCTTGTTCAGCCCTGCTTGACGAAGCTACTAGTGTTTCATGTGATTGGGGCAGTGAATGGAATTAGAGAAATTGTGGACGCTAACAGACTAAAACTGGACTCGCTTTAATACGTCATAATTGGCGAGCACATGGACCCGATTTTGGGGTTGGGGAAGTTAATCTTGTTCGGAATCACTTGCTACAACAACCTTTTGCTTGATTTGACGCGTAATTTCAATCACTCTATCGCCATCATGCGACACTTCGACTTTAGGAGACGGAAGAGTAAACTAAACACAAAAACAGTTTAACATATATTCTACGGTCTCGGGAATACCTTTACAGTTCTACATCAAACAACTTGTGTCCAGAACTGCCCCGTGATGGAAGTACCGCTCGGCACAATGTATTGCCACCACAAACAGGGAAAACGGCACGAAGTGGCTTTTCAGAGGAGGCAAGCAAAAAGAAGCTACGCAAGTAAAAGACGCAGTCACGCAGAATTGACTTCGAACATGACCCATGATGAACAGCAACGTGGTAGCACACTTGTAGTGGCGATGTATCAAAAGTGCTGGCGACTGGGAAGCAAATCTTGGACACAAGTGGCTGCAAGTACAACTAAGTTTTCCTGCGATTAACTCATTAAAAACTCGTTACTCAATAACCACAAAGGTTTCTTGGTAGCACAGTATATACAAATTGCAGGCCACTAGTACTAGGTTGAAGGCTTTCACGCTACAAGGTAAAGATTCTTTATGTTCCAAGGTCAACTTTACAGACTTTATTATGCGTAATTTTAAATGAAGCAAGAAGGAATAACTATAGACCACGCATGGTGAACTTTTTTAATGGAATGAGTCAACACGAGACCATTGTCTAGTCTAGAGAAAAACAAAAGCGAGTCACAGTTTTAATAGTATGTCAATATCGATGAGATACTTGCTGGCGCGTCTTTCCTATAAGTGCACCCAATCCGCTTTGTTACGTTGCAAACGCCTGACTGCTACGCGTAAAAACTTACTATTACGACCCTAGTAGTTGTGCCAGACAGCTACATGGCAATTCAGTTTCAACTAGCTTACAATAAGGTTGGGCCTTATCACAAATATTTGATGCCTATTAGACAGTGCAATATTTATTCATATTTTGTTACAACGAGCAGGCAATTGAAATATCATTCAAAGGTCAATGGTTCGCCACCCCTGCTGTAGACTATTTAAGATGACAAGTTTAGCAAACTGCAGACAGTGACACTGTCTGCAGCTTGCTAAGTGCATCGCTAGCCCCTAGCATTACTATAACAAGTTTAGTTAGTACTAATATTTCAATACATCTAATTCTTATCTCTCCTTCTAGAACGAAGAGATGCAGGGTTTATTGTGGTTCTATTTAATAGGCGGTGAAGAGCTTGTCTTATATTTCAATGCTAAACTGAAGAAACTCAAGGATTAGAATTTGTGATAACATGTGCACAAGCAGGAATGTTGCATGGAGGTCAAGAAGGAGGCTTAACTTGGACAGTTTTTGGTGTCGCACAGAACAATCTCCATTTGATTTTAGCGGAAGCGGTTTATGTAGCATGGCCAAAGATCGGGAGCTTCAGCCATCTTGATCGCTCATTAGGCTTAGACTGTACTTACGTTGTCCGATGGATCAGCTTCAACTATTATCGTGCGAGTAATCACGGTAGTAGTGTCGTCATCGTTGCCATGACTACCACCGTCCGAATCACACTGATGATTAGGCTGCAATATGAAGTAAGATCAGCTAAATTTCATAACGGAATCATATTTAAAGAGCTCATAGTCAACTTTTTTTACGTTTTCCACATCAAATCGATTAAAATTTTAAATAACTGATTGCAAACGACTATTCGCACTACGTAGTGCAGCTTCACCTTTTCAGTGTATCTATCATAGCAAAATTTTTTCTGCAGACTGAAAGGTGATAACAACCTATTTTTAAAAAAATTGTAAAAAACGCCTCTTGTGATTTGATTTGGGAGCATTTTCTCTCTCATATCGATTTTACTTGCTGTCTCTTGGCAAAAATTTCAAGCCCATTCCTGGCTCCACATCCAGGAAGAATGCCGTCATTACTTACCGAATCCCCGTTGATGTTTTCATTCGTTTTTATTTGATCTTTTTGTTCATCGTCTTTCACGAGGCCGGATGCTTCAGTGAAAGTTGGTTTGGCTGCAAAATATTCAAAGTAGTGTTCATTTTGCAACACATCCACTATTGCAATCAATCTAGTTGCCGCACGCATTAACATTTCGTTCCCACAGTAATTACAGGAACAAGGAGTAAAGAACGATAAAAATAGTGATGATGACTACTACTCCTTTTCCTTGGGGTGAATGAACTAAGTAAAACGGGTCATCCAGGCTTCATGTTGTTGTTGTTGTTACCTAACCCCTTCCGAGGGATGGGGGCATGGCGGAAGACCATGGAGCTCCACAAGCCGGGCAACTCTCCAGGGCCTGGACCAGAGATCGTAGAGAGATAGAGAGTCGCCAAAGAGTGAGCGGCGCAAAGAGTCCGTAGCTGGACAGTGCAGAATGAAATGAGAGGTGTCCTGGGACGGGTGTCCACAGGCGCTGCAGGAAGGATTTTCGATTCTGCCAATCCTAGAGAGATAACAACTAAACAGAAGGCTGTGTCCGTTGCAGCGTAGACGAGAGAGGACACAGCGAGCATGACGAGGGAGCACAAGCTCCTCATTGGAAATCGAGGGAACCTGCGTGTCAAAAAATTTCAATGGAACAGTACGCCTCCAGTCCGAGAAGAGACAAGAGTGGATACGAGAGGTAAGAGGAGAGAGAGACTACAAGGGATTGCAAAGGGCGCAAGTAGCGCTCCCCGTATGGCCAGCTCAACAGCCGCGTCGTTACCCGGGAGTATCGAGTGTCCGGGGGCCCATTGTAGTCTAATAGAACAGAAGGAGAGAGAAGATAGTTCCTGCCAGATCTGCCACAGAGTTTGAGATAAGAGGAAAGATGGAAGAGAGGACAGGGTGGCGAGGACAGAACGAGAGTCAGATAGTAGAAGAGAAGTGGCAGACTTGTTGGTGCTGCCGAGACCAGTAAAGAGCGTGCAGAATGGCGCAAGCTTCAGCGGAAAAACTGGAACATACTGGGCCTGCTGAAAAGGAAAGAGTGGCCTCAGTGCCACAGAGAGCAGTTGGCAAGAACGCCGGAGCCGCCTTTGCCAAAAGGAAAAGGAACAGAGCCGTCAGTTCTGAGCACCAGATCATGAGGGGGAAGAGAGTTAAGGTGAGTGAGCGCCGCAACTTGGCGAGAGGAAGGAAGATCAGAGCGGGAGCATGAGAAGGAAAGGGTGGACTCCACCGTGAACGAAGGCAGATTCCAAGGAGGAAAGGGTGGACAAGCAAGAAGAGCCTCCCTAGGAGAAGTAGAAGGAAGCATGAGCGGGTGAGTGGACGCAAAAGCTCTCCAGGACGATCTGCAGAGTCTTGGTTTCACTCCAAGTCTGGCCAAACCTGAAATAGGAAACGAGGTTGGGAGACGAAGAGCTCGCTCATAAGAAAAAAGAGTGAAACGAGTCAGGGTGACTCGTAGGGAAGCCAAAGAAGCCTCGGAGAGAAGAAGTGGGATAAGGGAGAACGAGAGGCAGCCGGTGATGGCGCGACTGGCCGCTCGGTGGAGGCGTTCCAATTTGGTGATATTGGAGAAAGAAACCATCCGGGTGAAGCGTAAGTGAGAAGGGGCCGAAGAAAAGCTTTGTACAGAAGAGAGATGGACTCCTTAGAGGGGCCCCATGAGGAAGCAGAGAAACGACTTTTTTGATTTTGATAAACCACGCAAGCGCACCTATCAGAGAGGAAAGATTGAGTCCAACGAGCAAAGCAAGGAGGGAGGCAGCTCAAATGCGTTTATGGAAAAAAGCGGGATGCCAGACAGAGTCAAAAGCTTTAGAAAAATCAATAGTTAAGAGAATCGTCCAAGAGCCCGGCCTGGGCTTGTTAAACCCATCCGAAATGGACTGAGAAAGGTACAGAATTTGATCTAGTGTAGACCATCCAGGGCGGAAACCGGCCTGGTGGGGAGAGAGAATGGAATTAGATTCCAGAAAGAAGAGAAGACAAGATAGAATAATGCGTTCAAACAGCTTTGATACGCAGGAGGTGAGAGAGATGGGCCGGAAGGAAACAGGAGAATCGAGAGGCTTTCCCATCTTGTGGATGGGAATAATAGAAGATGTCTTCCAGATGGAAGGAAAGGAATGCAAAGTCCACGAAAGATTGAAGATGTGAAGAAAATCCATGCCAGAGCGAGGAAGGTGCTTTAGCATGGAATAGGCAAAGCCACTTGCCCACACAAAGGGGCAGAGGGAGAAGATACAAAATGGGCAGAAGGGGGATAGGAGGTTTGAAGACGAGGGTGGGACGGGAATTAGCAGAGGGGAGGCCAGATTGTACAGTGGAGGCATACAGGTTGGAGGAGTCCGAGGAGGAAGTCAATGTTACGAGTAGGGACGCAGCAGGGGGGGAAGCTAAGAGTTCTGAATTTGGAGAGGAAATGCTCTGAGCACCTTAAATGGACCCATTTGGAGCAGGTGCAGCATTGCACTGACCTGCCCAGCCAGGTCACATTTCCAGCGCACACTGAGCAAGGAAAGATGATGTCAGGGTTGGGATGAACGTTACCGCTCATCAAGAGAAGAAGGATGAGGAGACGAAGAAGGGCAAGAGAGGGGCAGAAGAGAGAAAACAGGCGACCAATATCAAAGAAGCTGTGTGCTGTTCTTCTGCGGTCGTTCAGGGGGGCAGCAGAGCGAAAAAATGAATGGGGAGTGCTAGGGGTAACTGGAACCCTCGAGAAGGCCAACAGCCATTTCGACCCAATCCAAACAGGGTTGGGGACCGCACCACCACGCTGAGGCAACTGTTAATTGGTGCAGCAGGCCTCATGTCGCAAACTTAATCAAACAAGCAGAAATACAATGATTTAGACAGGGGACAGCGGCGGCGTTTTGAACCAGCCATAAATACGCATTAGTGAAAGAAACTAAAACGCGGGAATCCGCGGAAAGTTTTCCATAGACTTGTGCTAAACAGGGAAAATTCTGCTAAAACAGGGAAAATTCTGCTAAAACAGGGAAATCCACATTGCAGATAAGCGTTTAAGGTTGGGGTTAGAGTTAGGGTAAGGATTGCTTGAGTG
Organism: Trididemnum clinides; assembly: GCA_963675345.1. Classification (NCBI taxonomy): domain Eukaryota; kingdom Metazoa; phylum Chordata; class Ascidiacea; order Aplousobranchia; family Didemnidae; genus Trididemnum; species Trididemnum clinides. The sequence continues at coordinate 23,032,651 of OY776306.1, forward strand.
GTTTGGGTTTGAATCAGGTTTGGTGATAAGAGTTAGGATTGCAAACAGGTTTAGCGCTGGTTCGTGGAATTCCCCGGAATTTCCGCGTGTTAGTAGTAGACCAGATAAATAAATTCACCAAAGAGCGCACTGCCACTGACGGTGTCTAAAATTTGCCAAGTGGGACATGCTGAGTAAGCGGCTTCACTATTCTATTCCAGGGAAATGCGAGTAACATAAGCAGCTCGATAATTTAAGCCATTAAGGTAATATACTAGCCTATTTTCATCAAAAAGCAATAATTTTTTCATCTGGCATCAAAATTAAGCAACATGTACTACATTTAGTCTCATCAAAGTTTCAACTAAAAATATTCACCTATATTGCCAGCTTCTTTTGTTTCTTTTTCTAAGTCAGCGGCTGTTGGTGACGATAGTGAAGGTGGATAAGAGGGGTTCAGAGAACTTGATGTTTCTTTGCTGAAAAACCAAACAATTTGCTAAAGTTTTCTTTCGTGAAAATCATGGCAAGAAGGTAGTCTTAAAAGCAAAAAATTAGATCAATATTTTATTTTTGGGAAGACAATAAACACAACCATACAAGCTATGTATGTAATAGTAGAAATTAAAAACTGACTTAAAAGTGCTGTAAACTATTGTAAATTAAAACCTACTTGTCACGTTCGGTCGCATTGACGTTGTTTGTTTCTGAATTTTCAGCCGTTTCTTCATCATCTAAAATAATTATTGTTTAACTCATCAAGCACAAGATGAACGGAGGATTGGGAAGACAGTCAAATGACTTCACGGTCTTTCAATCGGCAGCCGCCACTACATGTCGCTGCGGTCTGCACCAGCCAAACTTGAATTTGAAACGCGACTAAAAAACAAACGCCAGTCCACTCGATTATGCAACGCAAAACACAAAATGGCTTTTCGGCCGTTAAGTCAGCAGCCATTTGTTCTAGGAAAAAAGGAGATGTAGTTGTTCCGCTTCCATTGGTGAGGGTAAAAAGTCCTGAAGTTTAACAAGTCAAGAAACCTCCTCTCAAGGTACAGAGAAAGTGAGAAACTTTTATAAGGAAAGGAGTTACAAGCGCAAGCCATGGATTGAGCAAACAATCCGATTTATTCTGTCTAAAATTAAATACTGCAAGTCTGAAGTTTAAATCCAATAAAATGAAGTGTGGAGGCTTAAGCAGGCAAAGTACTACTTGTCAAATGCAAGTTTTACTATTTGTAGTAGGAGCAAGTATTCCTATGAGAGATCCACAACCTATGCGACGTAAACCTTCCAAAAGCGATTGTACACAACTCGGGAAAGCTGTGGCATTGGATCCCAACTTCATAAACACAATCTAGTAACCTTGTTATTGTAATAAGATTAAGAGATGCAAGATTAAAAGGTGGGTCCAATAGTAATATAATCGGACCTAATTCTTAATCTTACCACTCAAATCATGTCAACAACAACGCTGGGATTGGGACTCGAACCCGTATTTATACCAACCACACGAGCAATGGCTGAGAGGTATAAAGCGCAACTTAATTATGATCACTTGATGCATAACCAGGCATATCGCTACACTGACTGATTCTGTAACTACTTTCCACGAACAAAGCAACTTGTGCTGTAAGTTTTGTAATCTTATATAAAACTTGTGCAAACTAACCTTCAAAGCTTCCGTAGACGAAGTGAGGCTTATCAGATTCATCAAGATCTTCATTTTCTACACCAGGAGATAACACAGAGCCGTCTTGTTCATCAACTGATGCTTCAGTTTGAGCCTGGTTGTATAAAAAATAAGGAAGTCAAAAGGCAAACAAATCACAATAAGGAATTAAGAAGACATGTTGTTGCTACTGTCTGCTGCGGTTGCTGTCTGCCCCTCATCTTCCGCGGAATGGAGGCAGAGCATGACAAGGTTTTCCAGGTTTATGCCGCAATCCCAATAAAATTAGGGTTGGGAGAACCGCCAGTTTATTTTGAACCGGTCATCAACACAAATTACTGATCGGTTGTCCCACCACAAATAAAGCCAAGTGCCATTGGTGAATGGCCTAAAGTCGTCTCTTAATAGTTGCTGAATGAACAGCTTCACCATTTCAACCCGGTAAAGTATGGGAAATCAAGAAGACTAAGGTGTTGCAAACGAAAAATATTTTGTTTTGTGTTTTGATTTTCAAAACCCGCTGGACAGCAACAAAGACGCTGCACACAGAACGAGATGTTCAGACCTGCATCGGAGTTATCGAGTTACAACATTAAACCTGCATTGCTTAATATCATTACTGGCAAATCCGTAAGAATTTTCCAGGCAAAGGAAAGAATTGCGCAAACTGTTTTTTCTGAAGACACGACCACCATTGTGTTGTTTCCAAATCAGACCATTTAATCATGAACTTCGTTATAATGGTTCAACTTTTCCATGTTCTTTCTACAAGGGCTCTTCAAATAGGTACGCTACAGCGATTTCCCCGCTTGTGGTAGAAATGCATTATGCCTAGAGTATTGGCAACTCCGAAGCTGGTCTAATTACGACTTACTCCAGTTGCGAATGTAAGCAAAACAAATAACCTTGCTTGCAGTCGGAGTCGAACTTGGTATTGTTGATTTGTGTGCGGTAAAAGGGAACGGGGAGCTCACGTGGCTACCAGAGGTGGGGTGAGGAGAGCCCAATTCAGTTGATAATGCGTGAAATGCTAAAAATAAAATAATAATACACGCATAGTTAACTTGATAAAGTTAGCACCTATCTTGTAGCCTTTTAGCGTTGCAGATGGTTTAGGCTTGGCTTATGAGCCAACAACAGCGGTCTTCATTCGAGTATCACAAATGGTACCCCGCTTGAAAATTATTAACACAGGGGAGAAACTTATAACTGCTGTAGAGCAATGCAAAATCATAACAATTCCCATGGGATTCGAATCCACATTCTCCTGATTATTATCCAGACTAGCCGGCAATCAGGAATTCGTGGTTTCAAGTTCTACTGTAATCATTTTTAGTCTTTGTCACCGTTCCGTGGCATAAGTGCCTCCCTGTGTGTGATCGCGTACGAAACAAATTATAGATTTGCACAAAAGATTACTTCTCGGTGGTTGTATACAAAACTTGTGTAGTTACAGAAGTGTTACAAACAACCACGAATCACAAAGCAGTGGGTAAAAACAAGAAGAAACGAACTACTGAAAATAATTTTAAGGGATGCAAAAGCCGAGGCCTTAAAGCAAATAGTTAAATTGCTTGACACTAAAGTGCCTCTGACGATAACCAGGAGGATTTTTAGATGAGCTTTCCTTTCCAAAAAAGCATCAAAATGCAATTTTGTTCTCACCTGAGCTGTCATCATGGCCACCTTGCTTCACCACATTTGGATTCACTTTTTCTTGCGTTTTTAACGTATCACTGTCTGCAGGACAAGCGATCTCTACAGCAACAGCTTCAGAATCAATCGATTCTTCTGTAAGAGTATCATCAAGCAGCATAGCCAGCTTTCCAGAGTCAATAGAGTTAAGAGCGCCAATCAGCCGTTCATCTAAAAACAAGTTGTGACAATAATCTTCTAAAACAGCTTGCACAGAAAGGCGGGAGCAGCAGTTCTGGGAATTTATCCTTCACAATTTACCATCTTTAGCAACATAAGCATACTAACCGATTTCTAGCTAATTTATCGGGTCAATCGCAAGAGGTGAGAAATTAAGGGCCCAACATTTTTGAAGAGCTAGTTACACTGCAGAATTAAGTTCTGTATTTCATGACTGGGGTACTGGATCTAGTTGAAAAAGTAGCAGCAAAGTATTCTATTAAAAATGGATGTGCCCAGACATATAAACACACCCTCCAACAGCCTCAAACAAAAGAAGAAAAAGTTTATTCAACGCTGCAAGCATTTAACGTACCTGTAGCAGCGTCCTTGTTATTATCCATCCACATCTTAAGCATCATGCGACTGTGGTTGCCTTCGGGCATGCCGTCGCACTGCTTTTGTATGTGCCGCACATCATCAGCGCTAAGACCCAAAGCACCGGCTAGTTGAGGCCATTGCACCCCAATTCTGGCCGCCACTGCTAGGTGCTTCCGCTCAAGACCCATAAGAGCATCAGGATCACCTATAAAAAGCGAAATGACTTGTACATTGTATCTTCCGGTCACTGGAAAACCATTAAAGTTACAAAGAACACTTATGTTTAAGCCTGCCAGGGAGTTGCCAGCATTGCCGTCGCAGCACATTTCTACCACAAGCAGTGCAACCAAGCAGGGGACGTAACATAAAGGAACTTCCAAAAACAAAGTAATATCTGAAGCAGCTGAAGCAAACAAACCGGGTGTCAAATTAGTTTGATGCGAATTGAAGCATGCTTTTCCTCGAGCATTATGGTATTCAACTCCTGCTTTGAATTCAACTGTCTGAATTTTAATTTTGCATCATAGCAACATAAAATACTACAGCTAGGCATCCACAGTGCAACCAAACAATAACTTTGAAAGACTTTGGATCGAAACATGTAAATACAAAAATCTTCTACCAGCACGACAAGACCACACGTTGAATATAGTTGGGGGTTTTTATCCCTTTATCAGAGGGGAAAATGTTTAGTTAGATGTAGACACACTTGTATTCAAATCTGCTTCGAAATTGCCAGTACTGTTGGCACAGGGTATTTCTATGACGGCACGGCATAAAACTACAGCCAAATGCCGTAATGTCTTTCCTAAGAATATTAAAACAAAAGACAGAATGCGGGAACAGATGCAATGCGCAACCTTAGAAAAAACAGCAAGCAGTTTAGTGTTTTTCTGTTACAAACGTACAACAAATATACGCTGAAACATGCCTTGCTACAAAACAACGTTTTTGTACGACACCTTGTATGACAATTGTTTTGTACGACAGCGTACGAGTATGATAACATCTTTGTACGAAATCTCAACATTATACTGTGAACACATCACCACATGAACACAAATAATACGAACTAGTATTCGAGGCAGATCGTTTCTCCTCAGAAAGGATTTGATTTTCGGAAAATTCACAATCTTCCGTAACTAATGCTGAAGACGTGTTAGCATACTGAACGACAACAGTATCTTTTGCACAAGTTGAACCAGCATCTTGACACGTGGCGATGTTATCGTCAGTAAAAGCTAATGTGTCATATGAAATATCCACAGTAAAGTCGGAGGGTAAATTCAAATAAGTACTTTGATCTGTAGTCATTTCAGCTGCTCTCGAATCCACACTTTGCTGAAAGTAGGGCAACTCTGTCGGAGTCGAAGAACTTTGAGCATCAAACGAATCAGGAGTAATAGATATCGCTCTGGCAGCCTCAGCCTCGACTTCTCGTATCACAGAACTGCAACTGTAATCTAGAGAATCACTTGACAGTACAGAGCTGCAATCATTTGAACTATCTTCATCAATAAGAGTGATGATAGTACGTGTCCCCATGGGTTGAGCCCTACAAGCTTGTTGCACATTAACAGGAAAACTAACATTTTCTCCAACAGACTGAAAAGAAACGTGAATATTTTCAACTTCTTGCATTTGTTGAGCAACATTAAAACTATCAGCAGAATCCATGGACTCACTTTGAAGTTGTTGCAAAGATTGGGCAACATTTAAATTATCAACAGAAGCAGTAGAAACATTTTCATTGTCTTGTATATGCTGAGCAACACTTAAATTAGCTGCAGAAATCGCAGAAACATTTCCAATGTCTTGTATATGTTGAGCGACTCCTAAACTATCAACAGTAACTGTGGAAACATTTTTAACTTCTTGGATTTGTTGAACGACATCTAAACCGTCAGCAAAAATTGTAGAAATATTTTCAAACTGTTGTATTTGTTGAGCAACATTTGAACTATCAATAAAAACTGTGGACACACTTTTGACATTGACATTTAAACTGTCAGTAGACACTGTGGAAACATTTTCACCTTCTGGTATTTGTTGAACGACATTCAAGGTATCAGCAGAAAATGATGAAGCATTTTCATCTCCATTGGTTTGTTTACCAATATTTAAACTGTCATCAATAACTGTGAAAGCGGTTTCAAACTGTTGCATTTGTTGAGCAACATTTGAACTATCAATAACTGTGGAAACACTTCTGACATTGACATTTAAACTGTCAGTAGACACTGTGGAAACATTTTCACCTTCTGGTATTTGTTGAGCGACATTCAAGCTATCAGCAGAAAATAGTGAAACAGTTTCAACCTCCTGGATTTGTTTACCAATATTTAAACTGTCAATAACTGTGGAAACATTCTTTTCATTGACATTTAAACTGTCAGTAGACACTGTGGAAACATTTTCACCTTCTGGTATTTGTTGAGCGACATTCAAGGTATCAGCAGAAAATAGTGAAACAGTTTCAACCTCCTGGATTTGTGTAGCAATATTTAAACTGTCATCAATAACTGTGGAAACATTCTTTTCATTGACATTTAAACTGTCAGTAGACACTGTGGAAATATTTTCACCTTCTGGTATTTGTTGAGCGACATTCAAGCTATCAGCAGAAAATAGTGAAACAGTTTCAACCTCCTGGATTTGTGTACCAATATTTAAACTGTCATCAGAAACTGTGGAAACATTCTTTTCATTGACATTTAAACTGTCAGTAGACACTGTGGAAACATTTTCACCTTCTGGTATTTGTTGAGCGACATTTAAGCTATCAGCAGAAAATAGTGAAACAGTTTCAACCTCCTGGATTTGTGTACCAATATTTAAACTGTCATCAATAACTGTGGAAACATTCTTTTCATTGACATTTAAACTGTCAGTAGACACTGTGGAAATATTTTCACCTTCTGGTATTTGTTGAGCGACATTTAAGCTATCAGCAGAAAATAGTGAAACAGTTTCAACCTCCTGGATTTGTGTACCAATATTTAAACTGTCATCAGAAACTGTGTAAGCGTTTTCAAAGAGTTGCGTTTGTTGAACTATATTTACACCATCAAGAGAAACAGTGGAAAATATTCTAGGTTGTTGAGTTTGTGAAAAATCGACCTCCTCCAAGTCTAAATTGGAATGCGGCGTATCTTGTTCGCCATTAATACCAATGGCTGCTCTGTGAATTAAATTTCTTTCACTGTTTTGTCTATCATTCACCGCTTCTGATTCTAACTTGCCTACTGCGACTTTTGCATGACTTTTGGAATGGCTGCCGCCATTAGTAGAACATACAGAATTAGTTGCAGTCGTAAAAATCACCGAAAAAGATGAGTCTTGGTGAAATTCAAAGCCCGAGGACTTGTCAAAAGTAAAGTCAAGCCTCGGGCTTTCGCCTAAAAAAGGATTCTCTTTTGACATTTGATTGCTATAGCTAACATGACCACAGGTAGGTTTAGCGCTTGGACCAGGCTCAACATGTTCATGAGTGGGTGAAGAAACTGTTCGTCTTGAGTAACTTTCAATTTCTGAAGTTACTTTTTTATGCATTTGCCACTCTTCTTTTTCTAAAGCAGGAGATGTTTTATATGTAAAAACTCCTTCTTTTAAGGCAATGTACTTCTCACTGTTGAGCATCTTGTTAGTGAAGGGTTCGTTACGGAACATACTTTCTTGGATGGGTGAACTGCTGCCACTCTTACGAAGTTTGATGGACACATTACTGCTTGATGATGAAACAGAGATAGTAGAGGACGATCCGGGACTAGTTACATGAGCTAAGTCTGATCGTCGACCTTTCCTGTACTTTTTCTTTACTCGTGGAAGACTGGTGCGTCTCACTGGCAGTTTTGATAAAGTATCACTTTCTAAAGTGCGAGAACAAAATTCCAAAGCTTTTAATTTATCTCTTTGTAATCTTTGTTGACGGGACCGTGTTGGTAAGCTTTGGGAAAGACGGGATTCTATTGTTCTAGGCGTTCGGCTTTCCTTGTAACTCTTAGAGAGAGAACTTCCTTTTACGCCACTTTTAGCGATTGGAATACGACTCGACCTTGATTCCATTAACTTTTTGTTCCTCGCTAATTGGTCGTGCGCATGAGACTCATCTTCAGAGCTTATTTTGCCGTAGTCTTCACACAGATTTTCGGAAAAGGACTTCAGATGTTGATGAATATCAGAGTGGTCGTCATGGGCTGAAGTAATGTCAGAAAAAGTACCTCCCGAGGAATAGGGAGCTGAAAGATCAGGCAAAAGCTCACTATTCATATCAGGCTTCGAGCCAATGTCACTTTCAGTTGCTTTATTGCCAAGGATCTCGAAGTTTTGTATCAACCTATTACTATCATTATCTTGCAACTTTATTGACATCATTTCCATATAACCTGTGGATGAAACTGTCTGGACATCAAGTCCTGGTGTGATAGGCAATTGTGCCTGCAGAGACTCAGTGGGAGATACTACTGCTTCAAGCAATATCTGTTCGTTTTCGTCTCTACTCCCAGAGATATCTGGATGGCTGAAAACAAGTCCTTTCTTTTGAAAACTAGGTGAAGCATCACTTCTAAGCTCTTTTACATGTGTGGGATTCTGTTGGAAAACAGATAGACTTGATTCAGAACCTAAAGAGAAATAATTTTCAGCTGCATTTGTGACTTCACGGACTTCAAATTGTGTTGTGTCGGTAGATGTTTGTGAGTCTACCAGGCTGTCTCCTCCTCGTTCAAACTCACAGGAATGTCCGGTTGAATATGTATCTGCTGGTACGGTGGACAGACGCAGCTCATCTGACGTAAAAAAGTCATTAGATGACAACTGATGTATGGCTGCTGGGCAGGCTGGAAATTGAGTTTCGTGACCAGGGTAAAGCTTAAAAGAAAACTCGTCATCAGCTGATACTTCACCCACTAAATCACTGCTTTTAGGCGTCGATAAAACGCCACAGCACTCTTCAATTGATAAGTGAGCTTCTTGTTGCTCGGCACACTTGGAAACATCTTCTCTAACTTCTTCATCGCTACTATAGCTTTTACGTGGTGGAGAAGGAGCTTTAGGGCGATTAAGAACCCCATGATCTGCAGTAGAACAACCGGCATAAGTAGGGTTGTAAATCGAGCTTGTAACAGCGATATCATACGTTGCATTGTTGCTGTATAGAATTTCGGAGTCCGACAGATTAGACATTTCAACTGAAACTACTTTAAAATGCTCAGTATACACACATGGGGTGGGTGTTTGGCTTGACCTGACGTCAATGCATCTGTCAGTTTTCGGTGATGTGTTACGAGGCTGATCGGATGAAACAGCTGCTCTTTCTTGAGCAAAATTTGAAAATTCCAAGCCAGAGACCGAACGAGACATTTCAGATCCAGGTTTTTCTAAAACGAATTCAGAGCTGTATATTTCAGGAAAACCAAACATTTCGTCATTGCTTTCTCTACGAGCTGACAGCCCATCAGTTGCACAAAGAGGTTCAGTTGATTGTGACATGATAAGATCGCTACTTATAAGCGAACCATAAGCATTGCCACATTCAGAGCTATCTGAAGAAGACTCCAGATCAGCTGCTTTTTCACTATTTTTAAGTTTATCAAAAGCAAAACATTTGGTCTCATTGGGAGTAATAATAACCACATCAGGAGAAATGCTAGCATCTTGAAAATTTGTAGAATCAATCGCTAATAAATCGTACTGATTGACTAAATTAATTTCGGGGGTAGTGCAGTCAATATGATGAAGTTGTTCATTTAAAACTTTAGCATTATCAGTTTTAGTGTATTCTCTACTTGACGAAAAGCTGCTTTGTAATGAGCAACTCGCATTATCTATATTTGAGGAAAGACTTTGATTTACATCGCCATCTCCACCCAGTAAATCTTTTGGTTTTGTTTCATTGTCATCTGTATCATCAAGATTGTGGTTTGCAGTTTCAACACCTCCAAAGCCTCCAAAAGAAACGCGCGTTATTTCAGACTCAGTATGTGGTGGGGAGTTGCCAAAAATTTGTTTGCTCTCGGTCAAACTGTCTTCTTCAAATATTCTATCTAAATCTCGCTGGAAATCGAGGGCACCTGATTTTATTACTGCTTCTTGCCAAATTAGTTCTGTTACCACTTTATCGTGAGCTTTGCAGTTTTCGGAAAAATGAACATCTGCAAATAAGTCAGGTTTATCTGTACTTTGAACATTAACCTGCTCGCGTAAACCATAATCAGTTTGATCGTAGAGCATTGATGATTCAGAGGTAGTAACTATAGTTGCACGAGGTGCTTGATCGTATGAATATTCATCACTTGTGCTTACGAAAGCTATATTCTCGCTGTCAAATAGTGATAAATCTTTATTTTGTTCATCGCTTAAATGTTCGTGTTGCATAACAGCAGCTAATTCATCAGCTAGAGAAGTTTCTGCTTGGGAAGTATTTGACATATCAACAGTTTGGCCATGATGTTTACGTTGCATAACAAATTCCACAGGTTCACTACCACAGGATAAGTCGAGATTATGATCAGTGTAATCTCTGCCAGACCCCAACACTAAATCCGAATAGCTTTTATCCCAGTCTGTGTTGACCAGAGTCAAATCCTCAGCTTCAGATACTTTCACATTTGTATGACTGTCAATAGTGCTTATACCTGTGCTTGAACAAGAAAAATCATCACTAGGCTTATCTTTAACCTCTAAGCTTGTATTATAAACATCTGATGCAGCACTTTCAAAAATATTTTTATCAACGCCATCAGCTTTCTCTGTATCCACTGAAGCAGAACATGAAATGTTACCAAAACTCGAAGAAGTTTTGCTATCCATACCTTGGGCACCGCTTAGGTGCTCTCCGAAATTTTCTTGCCAAGGCTCTTTAATATCATCGGGTAAAGAGAGCATGCATGCATCACGTACCTCTGTACGTGTATCAGCAGTAGCATAAACAGCAGCTTCTTGGCACCTCTGTTCAGCAAAATCAGTTTTGTACAAGACTTCGTGGTCAGTTTCACGGTCCACTATTGGCAACGTGTCAGTTAAAAGCTTTTTGCAGCTTTCTTCTTGATTTGCAAATTTAGAGACACCTTCTTCTACAGTAGGTCGGTCTACTTTTATCTTCACGCTTTGAATAGAATTTCCTTCACATGATGATGATGATGTTGGTCGCTTCAAAACTTGTGAAAAGATTTCGCTTACAATTTTATTGCTTAGCAGACCGACTCTAACTTCTAGCATCGCTGAGGTTAAGTCGTCAGTTTTCGTTTGTGATGAGTAGCTTTCATCTTCAAGGCTAGCGTCATCAGATGCCTCGCTAATAAAAGCATTATTGGCTTGAGGATAATCGCTGTTTGAACTTGTGAAGTCCAGGACGTGCTCTTCAATATCAGAGCACACTGAATCAAAACTTAAAGTCGTTCTCTCTAAGTGCGCAATGCTTTCAGTCAAAATTTCCTTTCTTGAAAGCCCATCATCAAAGGAAGGTGGGGCATGATGTAACAGGTCTTTCGAAATTTGATCATCATCAGGTACTTTATTGCATCCTGTAAGTTGTTGATCACGTTCGGGCTGCTCTAACGAGTCTTCAAATTCATCGCGTTCTTCATTTAAGTGATCACAACTTCGGTCAACATCTGAACCAAAGTTGCTCTTTACACTATCATCGGACGCCAATTCAGGAACACTGTTATCTCTGTTTTTCAAGTAGCAAGAATCTTGACTAATAACTGAATCTGATGGCTCGATGACTGCTGCAATTTTACCAGTATCGCTTTTATCACTTGTATGGTGATGCACTTGTGATCCAGATGCACCTTTTTTTTCACTACCATCAATAATCTCCACACTTTTCCAGGGAAGAAGCTTATTTTCGTTCGATTGCTCAGTTATCGATTTAAACACATCTTTACGATCTTCTGTATTTTCCAAAGAAGAAGTTAGGTAGTTCTCATCTTTTTCCGTGTTTAGCACAGAAAGAATTGCTCTGTCAGTTGTGGATGTATGTGCTGTAAATGTTGCTGCAACTTCAGGCAAAAGAGGACTTTCAAAAAGCGGTCGCGCCCCAGTAACACAAGACTCAGCAACAGTGGTATTAACTGTGTCACTTTGTAATTCCTCTGTCATCAATTCTTGATCAGCTCGAATGCTCTTTTCACAATCTTCAATGACCAAACTATTTGGGTTTCCGTACTTTTCCACAAGTTCTTTTGAATCAGAATGCGACCGCGAGCCAGTTATGTTACTTTGGTCAAGCCCTTGTTTTATTTTGGTTAGATCAAAGAGCTCGTCGTCAACACTGCCAGCGTCAAACGTTGTACATACATTGACTATATTTTTACCAGCGCATGTAGCTTCTGTATACGATGGATGTGAGCTATCAACAACAGACCCTGGAAAAGCAAAGTCTCGAGGATGAAAGACTTGATCTTGCTTGTCTCCCTTAATCAATTGAGCATGCAAGGAATGAGCTGAATCTGCAAGATCGCTTTTAACATTACGACAAGTTTTTTCATATGGAGATATAGTTACTGTGGAAAGGGATTCGTTGTAAAAATCTAGTGTAAACTGAGTAGACTTTTGAACGTGACTGTCAACTAATTCGCCTTCCTTTGGTGCGTGTTTTTCCGTAAAAACTTGGGAATTAGATTCCGATGCATTGAAAGAAGATTGAGAAGCAACGAGAGAATGGCTGATATCCGCCTGTCCCCTACTCTTACCTTGAGTTAATCCCAATGAGCTGACTGAATCAGTAATCGATTGTTTAATTTGATCTTTCAAAGAAAAACTTTTTCCTGAGGCTTCCGACACCATCTGGTGACTCTCATTTATGTTTGAGATATCTTTTAACTGGCTTGAAAAATCGTAAGTGCACGAGTCTTCATCATCCTTTAGAATAACTACTCGGCCTACTGAACCAGAAATTACCTCAGATTCTTGCGGTATAACATCAACATTTAGAATTAAATCACTTTGAGTTGCCATCAAAGATTCAGCTACTTCACCGAGCTTAGGAACAGTAGTTAAACTTAAACTGTCGTTTTCACGTGATACATTTATCATCTGAGAAGTTTCATCACAGCCATTCAATTGAGGATCATGCGTGAGTGTAACTTGAATATTTTCCAGCACTATTTGAACAGCCTCTTCTATTGATTCGTCAAAATCAGCATGAATGTCTCTTCTACCTTCATTTGAAGCAAAATCTTGCGTAAAGTCAGAACCATGACCAACTAAACTGAGGTTGGACTTTTTCCGAGTTAAACTCTGCAAAACAAAAAAGATTGAACCGTCTTTTTCTGAAGAAGATTCAGGATTTGGTTGAAGATCAGTTAAAACGTTTCGATCAATTTCCGGAGTCATCGGAATGTTACCACCAAGGCTTAGATCTTCTGGAGGGGAAAATTCAACATCCTCTTGAATATTAGATAGAAAGTATTGAGTACCTTCGAAAGTCTTTAGAATGCCATCATCAATCCCTACATCTTGCTGTGGACAAAATTCATCTTTTTCATGAACAACCGACAAAATATTTTGAGTATTTTCAGAAGTTTTTTGAATGCCACCATCAGGGCCTAAATCTTGCTCTACAGAAAATTCAGCTTTCTTTCGAACATTAGATGGAACGTATAGAGTGGCTTCAGAAATCATGAGAATTTCTTCCACTTTTTCTACATCTTTCTGTGGAGAAAATTCAACACTCTCTTGATCAGACAAAACGTCTTGACTAATTTGTAAAGTCTTCTGAATGCCATTATCAGGGCATAGATCTTGCTGTGGAAAAAATTCAACATTTTTGTGGACCTCAGACAAAACCTCTTGATCGATTTCTGAAGTTTTCAAAATGCCGCAATCAGGGCCTATACCTTGCTGAGAAGAAAATGCAACATTTTCGTGAATGTCGGACACAACGTTTCGATTAGTATCTGACATTTTCAGAATATCATTTTCAGGTCCCAGATCTTGCCGAACATCAGCTGGAACGTCTAGGACCATTTCTGAAGTCTTTAGAATGAGATCATCAGAGCCTAGATAATGCTGTGGAGAAAATTCAACATTTTCGCCAACATCAAACAACGTGTCTTGCTTAATTTCTGGAGGTTTCAGAATGCCAACATCAGTGCTTGCATCTTGCTGTGGATCAAATTCAACATTTTCTTGAACATTAGTAAAAACGCCTTGACTAATTTCTGAAGATTTTAGAAGGTCGTCATCTGGTCCTAGATCATGCTGTGAAGAAAATTCAACGTTTTTTTGAACATCAAACAAAACGACTCGCTTAAATTCTGATGTCTTCAAAATCCCATCAGCCGGTCCTACATCTTGCAGTGGGCATAATGCAACATCTTCTTGAGCACCAGACAAAGTGCTGAGGTCAATTTCTGATGTCTCTAATATGCCATCTCGAGGGCCCAAATCTTGCCGTGGAGAAAATTCAACATTTTCGTGAACATTGGAAAAAACATCTTCGCTAATTTCTGAAGTCTTTAGAATGCCGTCATCCGGCCCTAGATTATGCGGTAAAGAAAATTCAGCATTTTTTTGAGTATCAGACAAAACGCTTAGCTTGATTTCTGAAAACTTTAAAATGCCATCATCAGGGCCTAGATCTTGCTGAACATCAGACAAAACGTTTTGCGTAATTTCAGAAGTCTTATGAATGTCATCATCAGTGCCTACATCATGCTGTGGAGAAAATTCAACATTTTCGTGAGCATCAGTAAAAACGCCTTGATTAATCTTTAAAGGCTTTTGAATGCCATCATCAAGGCCTAGATCTTGCTTTGGAGAAAATTCATTATTTTCTCGAACATCAGACAAAACGTTTTGCGTACTTTCTGAAGCCTTCAGAATGCAATCATCAAGGCCTACTACATCTTGCTGAACATCAGTCAGAATGTCTTGGTTAATTTCATAAGTTTTCAGAATGCCGTCATTAAGACCTTGACAATGCCATGGAGAATTTTCCACACTTTTTTGAACATTAGACAAAATGTCTGGGTCAATTTCTGAAGTCTCCAAAATGCCATCACCAGGTCTTAGATCATGCTGTGTAGAAAATTCATCATTTTTTTGAACATCATTCACAATATCTTGAAGAATTTGTGAAGTTTTCACAATGCCCTCACCATCACTTCGATCTTGACTACTTGACAAAAAGTCTCGGCAAACCAGTGAACTTGAAAGTTGTTTGCTGTTGTCGGAATGCAGGTCTATAGAATCAGACAAACAAACACGGTCAGTTGGCGCAGTTACAAGATTATTGCTATTAAACTGTTTTTGAACTTGAGCCTCAGATGGAAAATCTTGGGCAATTTTTTGATTTCTATATTCAAAATGTAAATCTAGGGCACTGTCCGATACCTTGCGGGCGACTTCAGAAGTCCTAAAGTTGCCCTTGTCAAAATTTATATCTTGAACATCAGATGGGTTTTCAGCGACATGTGAAGTTTTAGGTTGGTCTTTATCAGAGTCTTTGTCTTGGACATTAAAAGCTTGATTAACTGGCGAAGTTTTAACGTTACCAAAAAGCGACTCTCGACCTTGAGTCTCAAAAGAATAATCAGGTGCAACCTCTGAAGTATTTCGATTTTTATCACCATAATCCAAACGCTGGACATTTGGCGAAGCATCTCGCGCAATTTCTAAAGTTCTAAAATCGCCTTTTTCAAGATTTAGATCTTGAACAGTAGGCGAATCTGCCAGAACCAAAGGTTGAGCTTCATTATCATTGAAATCTACATTTTGAGCTTCAAACAAATTGCCTTGGGCAATTTCTGAATTGCTGTGATCTTTATTTTCTGGGTTTAAATCTTGGGAATTCGGTGAAGCATTTTTGACAATTTCTGAAGTTTTAGGTTTGTCCTCGTCATGAATAAAAAGGCCAAGATCAGTGGTCGAAAAATCTTCTTTTACTGATTTTACAAAATTAACATCAGCCGATTCCACAACTTGAGTCACAGAAGGTGACTCTTGTCTAGGCGCTGAAGTTTTTCGAGTTCCATCATCAAAATTTAAGTCTTGGATAGCAGACAACACGTTTTGGACGATTTCTGAATAGCATTCTTCAGAATTAAGGTTTTGAGTTTTGGGTGGAAACTCTTGAGCAACTTGTAATGTTCTAAGGTTTTCATCGTTTGCGTCATCAGAAGGTGAAATTTCTAGGCTGTTATTATCAGATTCGACATCATGAGTAGCAGACGAACAATCTTCAGCAATTACCAATTTTATTTCAGTTTCATTTTCATGAATTAAATCCTGGGCTTTAAACAAAATATTCTGAGCGCATTTTGAAGGTCTCAAGTTAACATTTTCAGGATCAAGACCTTGGGGATCAATAAAGATATCTTGGACAATTTCTGAACTTGCAAGGCTATTATCTTCGTTTTCAAGGTTTTCAGCGCCAGACGGATTATCTTGAACGAAGTGCAAAGTTTTAACGTAGTCATCAATGCTATCTTCGTCTTGAGCATTAAGCGAAAAATTTGGGCAAAAGTCTGTAGTTCCAATTCTACCCTTGTGAGAGTCGTCTGCAGCAGCGTTAGACAGACGATATTGGACAGTTGCTGAAATACTTTGTGTTTTATCTTTAGATCTTACGTCTTGGGACGCAGTTGACAAAACAGTTTGGGCAGTTTTTGAAGCTTCCAGGTTAACTTTATGAGCTTCTAAATCTTGAGCGGTGTCAGGATCTGGACAAATTGGTTTTGTTGTAAGGTTTCTATTGCTATGCTCTGGAACAGAAGAAATTATACTTTGAAAAATTATATCAGATTGGGGAGAAACTTCCAATGAATTACTTTGCCTTGCTTCGTAATTGAGAGCACTCACTTCAGATTGTTCACTGATATCACTCAAGACCCTGGGCCGACCTGCTATCATCCCATTATCATTATCGTAAAACTCTTGCTCATACCCTGCACTTTCAATGTTTACTGGGTCCACACCAGTTCCTATAGCGCCCAAACTCTCCTGTTGGGAATCAACAAGGGAAACTGGTTGGTTCTTGAAAGCAGCATCACAGTGGTCATCGTCATCGCCAGGTAAAATAGTTTCCTCTTTGAAACCGACTTCAGAGATAGCTGGCTGAAGTAAGCCTGTTACTTCTTCTTGCACATGATATATTT
The DNA here is from genome assembly GCA_963675345.1 of Trididemnum clinides. Classification (NCBI taxonomy): domain Eukaryota; kingdom Metazoa; phylum Chordata; class Ascidiacea; order Aplousobranchia; family Didemnidae; genus Trididemnum; species Trididemnum clinides. The sequence goes on from OY776306.1 coordinate 23,049,640, forward strand.
TCTGCGTTGCATTGGCGTCTGAATAACGAGGTTGAGCCGTTTTTTCCTCGACAGCAAGATCGGGTAAGCGCTTTTCAGAGCATTCCGAAACAATCAGCCCTGGTACTACGTACATACTCGGTCTTCCTTCATCAATGATGTCCCAGTCTCGGTTCTCTGATTGGTTTTGGCTTGTATGCGATAAAACACTTGGGAATTCAGCATTCGACTTATCCAATGTATTTGTTCTAACAGAGTCCGAGTCATTGGGCTCATTACCAGCCTCAATTATTTTCTTGTTCTCAGTAATAAGTTGGTCTCTTGAAGCTGCGAATAAACCCTCGTTGCAAACCTGCTCTTCAAGCTGCTCAAATTCATGAAGTTCTGAATAGTCAGCTCGTTCTTGCGCTTCGTCTTGAAGTTGATCAATGGTCGAAATTGTTGGACTGGTATTTTCACCTGTATTTTGCGACGCTCTTGAATCAGGTGAAGTAGTAAGAGGAGGCAAAGAATGTTTCTGTTCCTGACTAATTGCTTCAAATCCAGGTAGAGCAAAATTCTTGGTTTTGTAATTGCTACCGCTAACAGTCTTTGAAAAATCATAACTTTTAGCAAATGTACAGAAATCTTTTGCATGTTTTGATGAATCTTGATCGGATTTGTCATCAGTGCAGAAAGAATGAGTTGTTTCATCGCCGATAAATGGTTCTTTGTTAGGCTGAGGGTCACCTTGTGATAAAGAACAAGCCGTTGCTAGCGAAGTAATCTTGTCATGCTTTTCTACAGTTCTTTGCGAATGTACAATGGATGTCAACTGTTGGTAAACGGTACCAGTTACACGGGCTGAAATGCCAGGTTGAGCTACATGCAATGTTTGTCTGCGTTTCGCGGGACTTTGTGTTGGGGTTTGGACTTTCTCCCAAGCCATAAGAAGCTCTCTAACGCTATGGCTTTCCTCAACTACCACAGGTGATGGTTCTTTACTGCTAGAGGTGTTGTCAGAATCAGCATCTCCTTTGGCTGTAGGTAATGTCTCTGAAAAATTTGTGGGTACTGGAGGTATCGCCCTGGAAGTTGAAATCTGAAACTCTCTCGCTGCTTCTTGTCTTACAGGACTCAATGGCGATGTCAGTCTTTTGAACATCTCAACCTCTTTGTGAAGTTCGTTTGTAGCTCGTTGGTAGGCTCGTATACGATCTTTGAGTGTAGTTGGGCGGTCAAACAAATTTTCTTCCATACCAGAGCGTTCTAGGTCAGAAGCAGCAGTCGAAAAGGTAGCTGATCCAGAAGAATCCCAGTCTGATTCAATGCTGTTGTTTGAGCTTTCATCTGAGCACAGTTTTTCAAGAGATGAGTGCAGCGTTACAGCTTTGTCGAGTGAGTGAAGAGGACTTGTGCTGCGGTCATCTATGACAGTTACATTTGCATAGAAGCGAACTTGCTTGCTGTGTTCTGACATTGTACTCAAAGAACGGGTTAAACCACTACCATGCTCCTCTGTAAATGCTGTAAGCTCGGACTCTTCCGCAGCATGACGTTGTACTCTCACCACATGCTCTTCTTCTACTGGAAAAGCATGAAGAGCTGTAGCTTCGTTTTCTTTTTTTCTACGCTTCGCAGTATCATCTGCAAAAAAGTCGACAAGTGTCTCATCTATACTTACATCATGTACAGCCTCGTCAATAGATGCAAAGCTTTTGCTTGCTAGAACTGATTCAGAGCATGTTACCTCGCTAACAGGGTTCTTTTTATCCATAGAAGTCTTAGATTTAACTAGTTTATTGGACTCCAAATTAGCGGATAGAAAAGAAGCTAAATTCTTTTTTCTTTCAAGTTTTGTGCCACTTCCGCCAGCGAATGTTGATTTTTGCGGCGTTTCTGCGGTTGAATACGAGTCTAACTTTCGTTCAAACTCCAGCGATAGAATATCTTTGTCATTAGGCGGTTGTAAAATAGCGTTTACTTCAGCCGAGAGCTCATAGCCTTGAGACACATCACTTTGATTATCTTTACGACTGACTCCGTGCAAGTCCGAGAAGCGCCGATAATTTGAAAAATTCTCTACGTTGCGTTCAAATATTTGGGATTTTCGCTCCAACAGCTCAAGTTCTTCACTTGACACTATTTCAGCAATCCCAAGACCGCTGTTGCTTGCGAGTCTTATATTTTCTGAGTTCGCAATGTCTTCAGGACCAACTTTGGTATCAACAGCAGCTACTGGTGTCGTGTTATTAAATTTATTCCCAGATTCGAGAATTTCTTTTAAAGTTATTAAGCTGTTTCGAGCCTCTAGAACAACATCAGTCGTTTCGTCAAGACCTATATCGTCTGAAGGGCCGTCAGGGTCAGAAGCGGTCATTTTTTGAGGAATATGACCAGGCTCAAGAATAGCTTTTACTTCATTAAGCTGCTTCATGACGTCACCAACGTCTCGCGATATCTCTTCTGGGGAACTCCCTTCACTCTCATTTGTGACGTCAACTAATCCCAGAAAGCGTGTAAAAAACGAAAAAGTTACGAATTATTAAAATATGTCTAAGCTTTTGGTGAAACACTAATTATTAAAAATCGTGCAAAGTAAAATTGATAATCATATATCGGGTGTCCCCCAAAAACGTGAGACAATTTAACCAGTAATATCTTCGTAATAAGATACCAAAATTCAATGAAATTTTGCACAGAGCAGCTATCAGATATCATGAACAACTCTGCAAAATCTTTAAGAAATTGTTTAACAAGCGACTATGATTAATTCAAAGAAAACATGTCAAAAAATAAACTATCAGAGCAAACTTTATTCATTTCCATCTATGTTCAATATGGCTTTCATCTTCCTCCATGAAAAAACAAAGTCGTTTCTTCCAAACAAAAATACTCTGACATATTTCTTCTCCCACAACATAATGATCCTGTCCTTCAAGGCCTGTTCGGTCATTTCTCTCTTAATCCCTGGTAAACTTTCTCCTTCAGGAAATCCCATATGGCAGGATCCATTGAGTTACAGTCTGGACTTTGAGAAGGCCGTTTCTTTTTCTAGAAAAATAGAGGTGCAGCTTCTCTAGGATGAACCTGGGTTACCTTACTTGTATGTGAAGGAGCATCATCTTGTTGAAACAGGTAATCACTTCTAGTATAAAGTCGTCTACAATCAGGGAGAAGCTTGCGTTCTAAAAACTGAATGTAGTTTTTACTGTTCACCTAGGCTCTTTTGGTGTCGACAAAAACATTGTTTGTTTCCTTCCGATGACATTCTAGCCGCAACCATAATCTTTTCCAAAATCTCGAAGTCTCATCGTAAAGGCGAGACGCAGCAATTCTCGCTGTCGTTTTCCAAGAACGCGATTGTTGTTTTGTCCATTTTTAGCAATCTCTAACGTAAAATCGTTCTAGTTCGTAAAAATGACCTTTTTAATAAGACTGGCTGAAAAACGGTCATTCAAGTTACGACAGCGAGTTTTTCTTCCGTTTTGATTCCTTCCTGACGTTTATATTATCCTGAACGCTTTCAGCTGCAGTTTTCTTGCAATTGTAAAAACACATGAGTTGCTTACCTGCAGATTGCTAGCAATTTTTCAGATAGATTTGTGGGTCACTGGATTTTCCTACTGGGATTGAATTAGTTTCTCAACAAGCACTTTGCTTTCTCCGAACTTGCAATTTTAGGTCTGCCACTGCCCCATTTACATTCAACTGTCTCTACAGCAATCTATTTTAGCAATCAGTCGATACACAGAAGTACGACTCCACTTCTTGTCTGGAATTTCCTTTAGGATTATTCCCCCAACGCAACCTTTTTACTTTAAAGCAATTTTCTAAGGTAAATTTATCACTTTCACTAAACGGCATGCTTGAGGTCAATAATGTACACTTTTCGAATTGTTGCGTTTTTATCAAAATTGATTTCGGATGTAAACATAATTAACTATAAATGCCTGGGGTTAAAGGTCGGTAGACCTGGGTTCATTTCCCATGTCGAGTCATACCAAAAGACTTTAAAAAGTGGTATTCACAACTTCCCTGCATGGTGCTCAGTATAAAAAGAGAAAGTATGGAGAACAAGCCCGCAAGCTTGCTTGTTGTGTCCTTGGGCAAGACACTTAGAGGGATGCCTCCATCTTTATGTGGAAGAAAGGTGACGCATCCGTGCTTCACCGGGTTAGAATTATCAAGCTTCTCGCCCAGCATATCGTAAGAGGCGACTTTTGGGTAGCCACCAATGGCAATTCGCCTTGTTGATGGTGGGGCTACCATTTAGTAATTTGCATCCATGACGGGTTTGAAATGGGCTGCCACTTTTCACCCAGCCTAGTTCAATTAGGTTGACGACGTGAATTTGGGTTGCCGTTCGCGCCCTACTTCCATCCCGAGGAAGGGGAGGGGTAAACCAACCAACCAACCACGAAATAACAAAAGACGGTTTTGCAATATGTACCAGCAAGTGGGTTAATTGAATGAAGTTTGCTCCGATTTTCTATTTTTTGACATGTTCTGTTTAAGTTAATATTACTCACTTGTAAAACAAACTTAAGATTCTTAAAAATTTTGCGGAGTCATTTATGTTATCTGAAAGCTACTCTGTGCAAAATTTCATTGAATTTGCTATCTTATTGCAAAACTATTACTAATCAAATTGTATCACTTTTATGGGACGCTCAATAAATTAGCTTCCCTTTTCTGATATTACACCTCATATTACACCTTTATACCAACAAGTACACCAAGAAGAGCTGCCATGAGTACATCATGATTCTCAATGTTACGATACTTTAGCACATATGGAAAACCTTTCTTGAATAACATATAAGTTGTTTGCACAATTATTGTGTCAAAATTATCCTAATACTTTTATATGGAATTTAAAATACCTTTTCGAATCAAATCTTGCCGGCTGTGACAGTTAAGTCGTTAAGACAACAAAAACACTAATCATTGGGACTTGCTAAGTCCTAGTTATTTAGCGGTCCAACCACAGAAATAGTGTAAAACACAGCGATTTTAAGACTGATTGCATCAAGTAAATATTAATAGTATATTGGTATTATAGAACTTTAATATAGGCTATAGCTTTGAAAAAAGGCGTTTTGCCAAAAGGTTTGAGCAGCACATACATCAGTGGCGGTATCGCAACAAATGGAGAAAGCTAAAAGGACCAAGCGTTTATATCTCAAGAATTCGGACGTAGAGGAATTATTTCTTTGGTTACTTTTGAGTTCTAAAAACCCCGTGATTAAATTATTTTATCTGCTTTGTCAGCTGCTACTACTAATGGCAAAGCAACTTTTTTCAAAGCTATTTTGGAGAATAATTAATTGGTTTGAACCAAGTTACCATCGTACCTGATGCTGGGTCTACTAGAAAATATTTTCGAGTTGCTTCCGCGACTTCTTCAGCTAATGCTGTGCTTAGGTCAAGAGCAACCTGCAACGCAATCAGAGCACTTAGCTAGTGTAAAAATAGGCTCAAAAAGCCACCTGTTCTGCCTCGAATATCCCATTTCGAGTAGATAATTTAGTTTCAGTTATTGAAGAACATAGCGAGAAGGCAGGCAGCGAAATGAGTGCAAAGTATTAAAAAAAAGGACGCAACATAGGCTGGAAAGCACTGAAGTGCAATATGAATAATCTGAGACAAAAACTGAAGACAATGACGACGAAGAATGATACACGTGCCAAATACATAATTAGCTACCTAAAAACAGACGAAAGCGTTAAGATCGTCACTTTTAATATAAAAAACGATGTTTTTGCATCTTATGACTTTTTTGAAAAATTAGAAACAGCTTATACCGATATCAAAGTAATCTATCGCTGAGCCCTTTCTAAAGTTATAGGAATTTTGTATTTGTAAAACTTCGTATTTGTAAAATTTTCACCAGTAACTAGTGAGAACCCACTTTTTAAAATAGACAAAAATAAAGCTTTTAAGCACATGCACAGACAGCATGCAATGAGAAAGCTCTATTATTATTACAACTACTACTATAACTACAAGATACATGCTCATCTACTTCTCACGCAAGATCAAGCAGGTGCAACTGCACATTACTTCAACACGAAAAATACCACAAAATTTTGAATTTTCTTTTAACTATTAACGCACGTTTAGATAATTCGGGCCGGTGTGCTTGTTTTTTGAAGTCACCAACAAAATGGCATGTCACCCCATGCTTCACGGAGTTAAAATAGTGAAGCTCCCCACCCAACATGCAGTAAGACACGACCATTGCTTGCCCACTACTTGCAGGTCTACCTTGTTGGAGGTTGTGTTAAACTATATGCTAAATTACTGAATTAGGCCATAAAATAAAGTCAGCCTATTTATGTTTGAATAAAGCTTAACTGCTAAATACGCACGCAGAATTATGTCATCTACTGGGATAAACAGAGCCATTCAAAACAGCGATAACCAATTAACCTAATTTAAACGGCAAGCTTTCTCTGGCTCATACTGCATGCCTGAGCTTCCCTAAAATGAGAAGCATGCTTGTAGGAATTAAGCTATACAATAGCAACAAACCAAAACCCCAAAATAAAAGTTCAAATCAGGCCTTGCGTACTATTAACCTCACATTTCTCGGCCTGTTGCTAGTTAGCCTCGAGGTTAAACTGGAGGCACTACAATGCAAAAACAATAACTCCATTGAGGATGACAATTACTTGATGTAGCTAACTTAACTAAAAGCGATGGACCACACGCAACACACACAACCTACACACCTATCAACACAGATACACATTACCTCTTCGTGTGTTTCAGAAGTATCCGAGTCGGAATCCGTTTCCTTTAGAATGAAAAAGTGATGAATTTTTATAGAAATCGTAGATTTGCTTAGTTTTATGCAAAGCATATAATCAACTGCTGATAAATAGAGTGCTGATTAAAGCCATTTAGACTTGCATGCCTCACAACTTGCTCCAGATAAAGTGTTCAATTGAAGAGTTTGTGCTTCTAATAACATGCTTGTAATTGACATCACCCTTACCTTGTCAAATTTCGGTAATTTTATATTTAAGTTGCACAATGTTTTTCGAGGCCCGTGGGTCTTAGGATTTCCCAACGGGGGTCGATAAAATGTTAACCGGCCACAAGGTTCTTGAGTGGAGTCTCGGACCTAAAATAGAAATCAATGTGAAAACAAACATCACGTCAAATAATGACCTAAATTTCTTTGCCCATCGCTAGACTAAAAAATAAGTTCAACTTTTGCCCAAATTCAAATTTAAAAATATGGTCTAAACTAAATGACGGAAGCATCGCTCAAGGTAATAGCATACTTGGCCAGGATTGTTTAAGGCTAATGTTATATCGAAAAAAGAAGCTCACTTAGTTTATACAGAGCTTCAAATTGTAATGAACTAATAAGACAGTTGAATACACTTTTGCATGGGTTTTCTATCTACATTTTAAAGTGCAATTTTGTCTGTATGTTTTAAATCCTCCGAAACTGCTGGAGCTTTTTCTGCAGCATTAACAACTTCCTTTCCATAAAATAATTCTTTGTCTAATTAAGCTTTGTCGACAATGCTGCATGCCATAAAGCATGTTTTTTTTTCTTTTTTTTGCTGAACGCTTCAAAATAGCCTTGTTTCGTTATAACGTTAACTGACATCAAAATGCTGTCTGGTACCGTTTTAGTGAAAACAGCAGCAGCTGTATTTAAGATCCACTGCCATTTTGAAAAGATGCTTATTTTTGATATGCTGCCTGTTAAAACATTACAGCACTAACATATCGGTTTATATCTGTTTTTTTAGTAATGCATTTTCAAGGATGAAATTTATCATGACCGAATTGTCAGTGGACTCCACACTAGAGTATCCTTGCAGCATAGTCATGTTGCGTGACTGAGTACTTTTAAACTTTAAAACAATTTTATCACAAGTAGCAAAATGCTGAGTTTTAATGAGAAATCTTGCGCGATTAACTACTTCTTTAGCACTAAAAGCTGATCGATAGGTATTACACTTAAGGCATAACCTAATTTACTGTAATAACTCAACTGTAGATGCTGGAATCTGGCCTGCGGGTAACTTCACTCAAGGAACAAGGAAGGCTCAAGGAACATACACGCAGCCAAAATCTTTAAGTTTTACAAATAGGCCTACAATTACGAAAAACTTGTAAGTAGTATGTATGCCCGTTATTTCATAGCTTAATTTCTGTATGACTTCAGCGTCTTTCCACAGCTATTAATTTATGCCCCAATGCACTCGAATGAAATGAACGCATGAAACTTTGTGACATTATTTGCAGTTTGTTAAGTAACGCTCTTAATTTATTAGTAGGGAGCTATATTATGGGCATGATTTATGTCGATTTGTCTTTTCCCGTGGCTCGGACGTGCTGATTCAGTGTATGTCTATCACTACACATTCGCTTCCAAACCAGACTGTTTGGTGGAGCAACGTAGCACTTAGAATTCCGAATGCCCTTTCTGATAAATATCAATGGTGTTTTTATGAAACTTTGAACTCCAGACCTTTCGTTCCGAAGCTCGAAACAATATCACAACACCACGGCGGCCCTATGGAAGCTAGTCATTAAAAAAAACAGGGTAGCAAGGCTACACCATTGTGTGTAAACATAGTCACTAAATATACAATCGTACCTATGGAGGAAATTTTTTTGAAAATGAGCTATTAGCCCAACCGAGTGGTTGGATGCGACACATTTCGGAAAGAGGAATAGCCCCGTTTGCCCTATTCAGGGAACAAAATACACAGGTGGAGTCAAGCAACTTGGTGCTACACATATCATCACGGGGGGGCTGCACCAAGTCGTGAAAGCCTACGACTTAATAACTTATTCTGGAATCGTAAAACAAAAATCATTATGATGCCCAGCCCTAACTTTGACTTTGTGCGGCTACACTGATTCAAAGGGATTGAATAGAATTTGTGAAATGATAGAGAGTTTGCGGGGAAGAGCAGTCTAAAGTAGGCCTAAGACACTAAGTTTCCGTTACAGCTCTCAGAAATGTTATTTGAACAAAGCCGGCTGAACCGATATTTCTAACTGTTGTTGTTGATTACCCGACCCTTTCCGAGGGATGGGGGCATGGCAGATGACCATGGAGCCCCAGAAGCCTGGCAACTCCCCAGGGTTGAAAAAATGAATGGGAGTGCCCGAGGTAATTGGGACCCCTGGGAAGTCCATCAGCCATTTCGACCCAACCTATACGGGGTCGGGGACCGCACCACCACGTTGAGGCGGCTGTTCATTGGTGCAGATATTTCAAACTCGACATAACCAACGGGTAGCGCTGCCGGCTAGTTCATTAATATTACATGTACATTACATAAACGTTTGAATACAATCAATATTGAATAAATCATGCTCTTCTACAGATACAACTGTCATTGTACAAATATGCCAGCAACGAAAGCCCCATGCGGTAGCGTAGGATTTAAAACTCGTAATGCACTGAGGGCAATACTAGTATTAGTTTTCACAATGCGGCTTTGAAAAAGCATTTCACGCTGCTTTTCCTGCTTGATTGCAGTACTTGTGATGGGAATGCACCGAGCCAACAGTACCGGTAACTCCGATGCAGGTCTGAACACAAGTTGTTCAAGGTCAGTGTTTTTTATTCCTTTTTTGGAACACGAAACCCTACAACGTTTTTTCAAAAAGCTATGGAGCACTTTGCAAGAACTGCATGTCAAAAATCGAAATTAAGCTGTAATTAACGCAGTCTCTGTCAGCTTTGCTGGCTTCAAGCTTGCATTGGTAGGAACTTTGCCACACAGAAAATACGTTATACTTTCGCTGCCATTATTGCCAATAACCAAGGTAAAACCAAAAGCATTTGTTGCAGTAGTGCAGCCATTGTACATAATTACATCACAAACGCAGTTTTGCAATTGTCCGAAACAGTCGAGGACTCGAGGTGCTTTTGACAACGGTTGTGGTGTAATCAAGTATGGGCAGATAAAACTAAGTGGATTTTTGTAATAATTGGATTCGTTTTATGGACGAACCCCTCCAAAGCACCTGCTTACCCCTCAGGGGTTCATAGACCCAGGTTGATAACACCTGTTCCATGTATTTAGAAGATGTATAAACGGAAAGACGGGAAGATGGATATATACATTTAAGACAAAATGCAGCAACTACCTTCACTACAAGCTGTATCTTGTTGTCTTCGAACGCTGTGAATATTGTGTTATGACGTTGATTTGATTTGACTGGTAAGGATAAGTTTCCAGAACATTCTACCACGAAGGTACTTCCGTTTTCAATTTCAATGTCCTTGCTTCGGGCAATTTCTTCAAAATTCTGTTGCGTTTCAAGAGTTCTTTCGTGTCTACCACATAAATAGCGAACACATAACGATTCATTCATGCGTATAAGCTTATACTGTTTGCTAGTCAGTACTCAGACTGGGCCTAAGCGACGGGTGAACTGCTTGGCCCCACTTTTTGTCTGCTGCATAATCATGGGGATATCCCGTTAAATACCTTTCATAACGGCAGAACAATTGAATTTGGTTTTACGTCCACACTATCCTTGTCGCGTAAAGCGCCAAGCTAGGGAAGCCGTGGGTGCCAATTTCAAGAAATATCTGGTTAAGACCTGGTCGAGATTCGAACCAACAACCGCTTTATCCTCTTCGCCCGTGAGGCAGCTACATAACAGTACGTAGAAGCAAAACTGGTCCCATTACGTTTGGTGAAGTAACATCGCGCGAAAAATTTTACGTTTGGTGAAGTAGCATCGCGCGAAAAATTTTACGTTTGGTGGAGTAACATCGCGCGAAAAATTGTCTTGTAGTTGTAAGGTTGCGCGTTCAATCCCGCGAGATTTTAGCGTTAAGCTTTTACACAAAAAAAACGCTTTACGGCACTTCCTCTGCTAGGTTTTAGTGCCTGTGGCAGAAATGCACTGTGCTAGCAGTACTGGTAACACCGAAGCAGGTCGGAACACAATTGTTTTACGTGAATATAGAAAGTTGGCATATACTTGAACGGGATTTTGAGGCTTGCCTAGGCAGCTTCTTTTTAACGAAGCAAGGCAGCACTTCAAGAAAAAGGTTGCCCCATACTCGATTCCAAGCTTTGGGGTGGGAAGGTTAAGACTTCCAATGTTCTAGATCCGCCACATTGATGAGAGTAGGGAGGAGGGAAAATTCCTTTCTCTCGGCCTCCTTTGACACGAAGGTTCATCCGTGTTATTTTACCCTGGGTACAAGCGTCAAGCAGTTTATCAAAATTTCGACTCAGCTAGAATTCAAACTTGGGTCTGACACTTGCTAGACGAGTGTCCTAACCACTGGACCTTGGAGTTGACTGTCGAGTGCTAACAATATATTCGCTTCCTCAAAAAAAAATACACTCAAGTTCGGTTCCCAGCTGCACATTGAACAAGCGAGCACACACGTGTTTACACTAGCGTACGCTTAGGAGTGGAGTGGTAAGACTAATGTTGTCTTCTTTTGAGCTAGATCTTGTTTTGGCTTAAGCATATGAGCTCGCACTAGTCATATATAGACTGAGCCACGGCGAGGAGTAAACTGCTCGGTCCTAGCGTGCGACTAATAGATGGACTCGCAGCGACAGACAAACACACTTACTTGTCGTCAGTTGAACAAAATATTCGTAGAGTTGCTTCTAAGGGGTCGTATGATTTCGCGTACACCGCAAACCGAGCCATATACGGTACTCGGGTGGCTTCTTTGTATATCTGGTGGGCAAGCGCGGATGATTCCGATGTTTGGCGGCAATCTACCAGCCAAAACCTGATAGAAAAATATAGCAGTACTTTTCCACGATGAGCCATGTCATGGTTTCCGTAATAATGACAATGTAAATCCGGATCGATGCACAGACAGACAGATTCTTTTTATTTTTGCCCACAAAACGTGAATATGCGATACACAATAAACCAAGTATACGTATTGGTAAGTCAAAAACAAAAAAGCCACAAACTATGTACAATGCTGTCCACTAAGCATTAATACAGAATAAAATCCTGCCTCTCTTTGTTCTGCCGTTAAATAATTCTACAAATTTCTGAGTTTGTCCTGTATCAATTCACCAGTAAAACGAAGAAAAGCAAGATGTTAATTTAAACATGAATTTATTACTTTTAATCTAGAGGTGCTAACGAAGAATTAATTTGTGATAAGAAGCAAGTCGTCAAGAACTTATAGATTTGCTGAGTTTTGAAGAAACTTTGGACAGAATTGCAAAAGCAAACGGAGAGCCATAGTATGGACCTGCTTTGAGGAGGGATAACAATGACGTGTTAAGAGAAGCACTAGATTTTAAAGTGGTTTGAAGAAGAGGACGTGGGCGACCAAAGATAACATGGATAAGATAGGTTGTTAAAAAAATTGGACTAACAAAGGAAGACGCCATTGACAGACGCATTTTCTAAATTTTCGAGGCAATGTTGTTTTTAAACTTTCGAGGAATATAAGGGGAATACGGCCATCTCCGTTAACGAAGACAAAACCGGATTTAAAACATTGGATATCTCTCTTTCTCTAACCAATATTGAACCTAAAATCCATTATTTACCGCATTTTTTTCTTCCAGCCTTGCGAGTCAACGACAGTAGCGCTACACATAAAATTATGCGAAAGAGAAATCACTATAAGGAGCCTTACCGCAGGCACAATGCAGTCACGAGCAGTTTTGAACCTATGACCATCTAATTATGGTCACTCTCAAACAGCGCTTTACCCTCTCAACCACATTAACGCAACCACTGCTAGCTTGGAAGAGTAGAACAACAGTATTTTCTCATCAAAAATTTACGCAAGAAAACTTTTTCCTTATGACATTCAAGAAGCCAAACCGTTGTGTAATTACATAAACAACATGCCCATGTTCATCTAAAGTTTCCATTAGAGTACGAATAGCTTCAGCGTTTTATTTCTGTATTCTTGTCATATCGCTACACCCCATAAAATACTTATAGGTCTAACTGTTAGCTTTTCAAGCAGTTTTCGATAAGAGCAAATTAGAAACCTTGCATATGATTTATCAATGTCGTTATCCATAGCTTTATCAAAAAGATATTGTAGCTTTACCTGGCTGACACAGTGGACGTGAAGGAAGCACAGTTATCCAAGAAATTGAGGGGTGACGAACCAGTAATGTCTTCCCATTGGGCTGGGTTGGTGTCTCCTAAAAAGTAAGCCCAATAACTGCTGCCCACAGGTAAGACTAGCCATTGGTTGAATAAGGTTCATTTCGCAGTGAGTGTTATCCCTCTGTGATGTTATTTTCAGCTACTGCAGTTATTTTCAGCTATTTTTGCCAATAAAGCAGTAAGAATTAAACTTTACAACAACGCTGCCAACAGCTTGCCATCTCTACGGTAATCATTACGCTAGCGACTTAGAAGCAATGAACTAGTAGCAACTGCACACCGTTTGTGATGCAACAATGTAATACGAAAAGCAAACCAGAAGCATGATCGTGGTTTATGGTCTTACGCCATGCCACTATCCCAACGAAAGAGTCGCGGATGGACAACACCAACATCACTAAAATGGACCGCTTACTGAAAACAAATTTTTGAAGCCCTACGAATTTCCTCACAAAATTGTTAAAATAGTCATAAAATGGTAGTTACCTGAAATACTACAGAGCAATCGCAATGTTGAATCTTGAGTTGAGCTTAAATAATCCTTCATATCAGTTCCAACTGAAACACAAAGTAAAGAGGGTAACAGGCACTAGCATATGCAAATTACATGAAGTTTTTGTTGTTGATGAATGTAGTCTGCAATTAACCGCTCGCTTTTGCACCTGACTTTGATTAGTAGTGAACGTTTCCAGATGCTAAATCAAATTTATCGCATTTTATCCGCTACGGCAGCGACAGTGACGACAAGCGTAGGATGTGTCTAGACCTGCTTTGAGTTGCCGAGTTTCAGCATTTCGTTTAAACTGCCTAGTATTACATTCAATTAATTTACTGCTATTTCAAATCCACCACACAGTGGATATGATCGTAGATTTCCCGAGAACGTAACAATACAGACGTTCAATCATAACTTTTGTTCTATCAGTGAGTATATAGATGATTACGGTAAAGCAAAAGTTAAGAAATAGTTTTATTTAATGCCTGGTGAACAACTTCATCAAACACAGTCGTTGTAAGGGCAACGCTATAAGGTTTACAAACAAAACCAAAGAGATTACTGGGAGTTTTTTTGACCTACAACCAAAAAAAAATTTGACTTAAAAATTCCAAAAAATTGACTTTTAACAACATTTTGATTGATTAAATTAATCTTTCTTGAGTATTCATATTAAAACGAACGTTTAAATAACGAAAACACACAAATCCTCGACAATACGAACGTCTTATAGTAGCCAACTCCGCAATCACCAGGTGCAAGAATTGAAATGTAAAATCATGTTACTGTTTTATATTTTCGACCTCAAAGCTTCTATCCTTGGCTAACAGTTTTGGCAGCATGGAAAAACTTCTTTCACTAGAAGCTGTTGCGCACTGAGAATGTGAAAGCAAACTGCTAACAGTCGGTGAAATATCTGGTCTTTCCACGTTCATTATTTTAGAAATGTCATTGTTTAGCATTCTTTTTTCTATGTAACGGTTAATGCTCAAGTGCCTTCTCCAAAGTCAAGTTCTTGGGTTGCTGGGTCAAGTTTAGTTCTTGGGTTTAGTTTAGTTCTTGGGTTAGTTTAGTTCTTGGGTTGCTTGCACCGCTTCTTTGATTGTGTATTTGGCGTTTTTCAACGTTTCTATAAGCTTAATTACGCATTAATATCGGTCTTTGATTTGGAGATGAGTAGCTCAACTAAGTGAGATTTGACTTTCATAGCATATTCGTGCAAAAAATGTGCTACACATGTCACATGAAACAGCCTAGGAATCAGAGATTTTTGCATTGCACCTAGAGCCGTTTTGCAGCATCAGACAATAAAAGACAGAAAGCGTTTTTCTTTGATTGCAAGATATCTAGCAGCATCGTCAACTGCTTGAGCAATGCTGCTGTCATTTGGCGCACGTGGTAAAGGCTAAAGGTTGGCAGTCATAGAAATAACTGACGAGAGGTGTTTCTAGGCTTCCAACTAGAATAATGTATAGAGTATTCCAGATAGAGTGTTCTCATCAACCAGAAAAATTTGCTTGTCATATACAACATTGCTTATTCACTGTAACTCATCTGCGCTTAATTGCAACACTGTTTTTCTACAAGTAGTTTCAGGTGGCAAACTGTGATCAATGTCATGAAATTGATTGTTATTTTGAGTATTGTGTAGCTTGTACAATGGCATATCAGCAGACAATAACGCCATGGCCACCTTTTCCACAAAATTGTTGTTGCTGCTCCTCAAAAACGTTTGCGAAGTGCGGGGATGACACCAATCAACAGCCGGCTCAACGTGGTGGTGCGGTCTCCCACCCCGTTTAAGGTGGGTTGAAATAGCTGTTGGTCTTTAAAAGTCCCAGTTACCCCGGGCATTCCCCTCATACAAACCATTTTTTTGCTATGCTGCCCCCGAACAAACACAGAAGAGCATTACTCAGTCTCTTTGAAATCAATGGCCTGACTCTTCTTTTCTCCTACCCTTTCTTGCCCATATTCTTATTCTCCTGAAAGCGGCAACGCTTACCCTAACCCTGGCACCGTCTTTCCTGCTCAGCGTGCGCTGGAAAATGAGAAATAGAAGGGTAGATCAGTGCAACGCTGTACCTACTCTAAATGGGTTCATCGTAGGTGCTTACTACTTTCTTCCTCCAAGTTGAATACTCTTGGCAGCTCTCATCCTTGCTACATCTCAGTTTCTCATGGGGGTCTCCAGCCATCCAACACTGTGACTTCCTCTTCGAAGCTCCCCAGCACATACAACTTCACTGTTTAATCTTGTCCTTCTGGTCTCCAACCCCTCTTTCAATGCAGCGCCCCCACACCACCCTCGCCAAGAAATTTCCTTTCCTTCTTTTGCCCATTTTATATGCCGCACGCTTCCAGCCAGAAGTGCTAAACTTCTACTTTATCTCGCTCCATCTTGTAGACTTTGTCTGTATTTAGGAATCCAACCTCAACTCGTCTTCCTCCTTCCAGATCCCTGGATACTCTGCTCTGCAATCTGATCGCACTCACTTCTGATCTGGCATTTCTTCTCCTGATGACCCGCACGCCAGCGATGGTGTGATAATTTTCGTAAGGCAAGGTTTATCTTTCTCTGAACTCTCTACCTCCCCCTCTCTCTCTTCGTTTGACCCCTATTCTGACTATGCAGGGCTCAACATCTCACTAAATAAACTCTTCCTCGATCTCTTAATTTAACATTTATGCTCCCCCCAATTTCTCTTCTTCGATGGATAGTTTGACCCCCTATTCGCTCTTCAGCTCAAGTTTTTCAGCTGAAGCCTGCACCATTCTGAAAGCTCTCTGCTGGTGTCGGCAACACCAACAACCCTGCAACTTCTCTCAGACTTCTGCTCTGTCCTCGCCATACTGTGCTCTCCTCCGTCATTCCTTTTACCTCAAACTCTCTCACACAGCTGGCAGGAGCGGTTTTCTCTCTCCTTTACTATTAAGGCTGTCTTGAGTCTCCGGACACTCGTTTCTTCCGGGAAACGACGCGGCTGATGAGCTACCAAGCGGGGTGCGCTACTCCTGCCTTCTGCAGTTCCTTGTAGTCTCTCACCTCTCGCATCCAGTCATCTCTTTTCTCGGACTGGAGGCGTACTGTCTCCACTAAATTCTTTGACACACAGATCTACTCTGTGTCGATTTTGCTCCCACGTCGCGCTCGCTGTGTCCTCTCTAGTCTTCACTGCAACGGACACAACCTTCTGTTAAAACTCTTTGTCTCTCTAGAATCGACAAAATCGAGAATCCTTCATGCAGCGCCAGCGGTCATCCGACCCAGGATACTTTTCATCTCATTCTGCACTGTCCAGTTACCGATTCTTTGTGCCGCTCGTTTTTTTTTTTTTTTATTTGCCATATTTAAAAAAAAAGAGCGAGCTTTGGCGATTCTTTCTACGACCTCTAGTGCAGGTCCTGGGAAGTTGCCAGGCTTCTGGAGCTCTATTGTCTTCCACCATGCCTCCATCCCACGGAAAGGGTCAAGCAACAACAAGTGTGTGGGATTAGTAGTTCAGATCTGCTGCCTTACGCTTCTGGGTGTTTTGACCTATTTCGATGACTTTTAACAACAAAACGTTTGTTGCCAGAAACCGTACATCTTCACAAATCGCAATATAATTCGTTGTTTGGACATTTCATAAATTCTTCATAGACGTCTTAAGGTAAATTGAATTTTGGATGTTTGGCAGCTGCATCTTTCGGTGTCATTTAAAAACCTAAATCACAAACTAAAACAAAATCTAAATAAATACGTCACGACACCCTTTCGACAGTTGATTCCACTGTAGAATAGTAAAATACCATAGGTCAGCGAGCTTGCGCACTGCACCTGCATAAATATGCCATTCACTCTTTCTTGATTCACACTAAATAAAGAAAAGATAGTCTAAACCGAGCTTTGCAGGCGCCTTTTTCGCTATACTGCAAACGTTTTTACCTCACTAATGTACAGTGTTGCCCCTCCTAACTGTCGCACTTATTCGATTGCAACACAGTCGCACATAATGTCGGCCGGCTTTGATTACCGTTTAACTGTGATAAGTGGTTGCATCTGTAGTATTGTACAAAATATTGGCAAACATTGCTAGTTGAAACAAAAAAGTTAAGTTTTGTTCCAGCTTTCAGTTTTTCTCACCAATACGAAAGAGACATTTTGAGTAATAGTGTTAATTATAAAAAATTGACTTCCTATTGACCTATCAAATAAGAATATGAAACTTACTCTCCGTGTCCAGAACTCTTACAAAAAACCACGCTGCTCAAGCTTACTATCATAACATTTACTTCATAGAAAAAACTTGCTCTGGCGATACCTTAACGTTTTTACTGGTTTGAAAATCTATGGTGAGATAGATACTTACATTTGCTTTAGCCTAAAAGCTTTCCTGAAGAATTCTCACCTGGTAATGGAATGGTTAGTTTTATGGATTTATGGAACTTTCTTCTGCGTGGTTCTATGGTAAGGATTGAACTTGCTTTCGCTTTCCCACCAACCGCTCGCTTGCATGTGTCTGCAGTGATGCGTAACACCTGTAAAAAAAGGTGGCAGCACTCAAGCTTAAAATTCGCAGTCACTTTAAACAAAAAATGCTTGTCTTTAGCTGCACGGCTACCACTGCAGTGCTGCAGAGGAGGCGAACTTTTGGCAACACCACGTTAAGCAACACGGCTACTATTGTAGTGACTGCAACAGAGATGGCGAACTCATGGCAACACCGTGAGAGCTCCAAAGCTTCTGCTGTAGTGACTGCAGGTAGCGAGCTCATGGTTGCCGTAAATGTTTTTCTAAAAATATAACAAAGAACAGATATCTTTCTTTCTTTTTACCCTTGCGTTCTGCACGATGGAGCAATCAAGTGACTGTTTGAACTTGAAGAGGCCTCAAATATTAGACCTCGTAACCAGCAGCGCACTCAAACGAAAACAGAAAGCATTCAACTCCATGACGACACCAATATTTTACGATGCGGTCCACTTACATTGACAGCACAAGAGTTATATCAGAGATTTATGGAAAATGGTATTTACAGTTTCCCTGCATGGAGAAGATACTGAGCAGTGGGGAAAAATAGTCGGCAGGTTCGCTTGTTTTGTCCTTGAAAAAGGTGCTTTACACTATTCCTTTGCGTGAGAAGCAGCCGGTGGGGTCGAGCAATTTCCGTCGTGGAGGCCCAGCTTGATTATCGACGAGTGAAAGGATCATTACCTCATCCGCCTGAACTAATTATGAAACTAAATACCACCTGCATTGAAACGTTGATATTTTTAGTGAGAGAACCAGCAGGGAAGTGGGCTTTTGCGCTTTTTAACACGCTTGACTGGAGCTCGCCGCCGTCTGGACCAATCGTGATCGAGTCTTCAACAGGGCGTGACACGACCGCAAAAAAGCGCGGGAATTCTTTCGTCACAATACGAAGGATCCTTCGAGATGACAGCTCGTCCAAACTGGGCAGATCTGAAGAATAACATACGAGTCAAAGGTAAAAAAAGCGAATAAAATGACATAGTGTAAATCAATTTTCACGCACCTTTGAAAGGTGCCATGCTATTGATATCATGAAAAACCTTGGCAAAACAGCTCCTTTTCGAATGCGTATGTGATTCTCTACACTTCTCCAACTTCCCAGCAACATCTACCTCAAATGGTGGAATGGCAAGCCTTGATCAGGCCAAGCAGCTTATTACTCAATCTAAGTCGGGCTCATGGTATATTTCTAGTTGATACGATTCAAGTTCATGAAAGTCTTCACCAGGTTAGAATTGTCAAGCTGCCCACCCAGCTTGTCGTACGAGGCGACTCTTGGGTACCCGCCAATGGCAATTCGCCTCTGTGCTGGCGGGCTAGAAGTTTGTAATTTGCATTCATAACTGGTTCGAAATGGGCTGCCACTTTTCCCCTAGCTTAATTCAATTAGATTGACGGCGTGAACCTGGATTGCCGTTCGCGCCCCACCTCCGTCCCAAGAAAGAAAAGGGGTAAACCAACCAACGCAAACGGTAAAACAAGAGAATCAAACCCGGGTGAGGAAAATTACATAATCAGCTGGGATATTTTCAATAAAGATAGAAAATAACGAATGATAGTCGTTTATGAGCTTATAAAAACGTAAAAGCGATTTTATCCACAGACTACCCAAATCATTTACGGCAGAGGCTTCAAGTCTTTTATCGTGTCGGATGGTGTCTTCAGGACGCAAACGATGCTACGTCGTAAGATCGTTTACTTTTTTGTAATTTATAAGATAAAAACCACTAATAACCTTCGCTTTTTATCGATTTTCTAAACTCTAAATCGGAACACGGACGTTCATGAGGCTTCCACGTCTCCCCATCGTTGCTACGGAGAACGATAAGCTGTCGATTATTCTCGAACACGTTCGCATAATACGGCAATTCAATAGCAACCGGCCTGAAATACAAAAGTCGTAGTGACTGCAGTTGTAGCCGAAAGTTGGAGAAGCTGAAAAGAAACGGACACTGCCTCGTTCGCTCACACTTTGAAAACTCTCTTTTCGCTATCGTCATTTAAAATGTAGTTGTACCCATAGGACACAGTTGTAAACGCTGTGATTAAAAATAAAGCCAAACTCCTGCACGATTGGCAAGGTTTCTAATGAGGTATAAACACCATTGTTAGATGCCACACAGACTATTAAGATGTTCTCTCTCTTTCTTAACCGTTACACAGTTCATAGCAGTGGTTCTTCACCTTTTTTGGTCATTCTATGCTTTCACCTTTGATTAAATTTTTATTTCCCTCAACCCAAATCGAACCGAGCCATTTTTACAAGTTTAGCCATGCTTTCAATCCATGCACAAACACATGAGGCACTGCATAAGTTAATCCGCCCCACAAAAAAGATTATCAAGTTAACACAAGGTTGATTTCCAAAAATTAGGCATCAAGGATATAAGCTTGCGACGCCCTTATAGTCTCAAAACGATGCCCAATGCCAAATTTGGGAACATCTGCTTTAAGATGATACCCAATTAAAGTTATCCACCACCAAACCCTGTTGCTCTCCATTAATAAAGAACTGCACTCTATATAAGAACCCCTAGTCTACAGGGTAATTACCAATTGCAATGATGCGAAATTAAATGAACAATTTTCAGCAAAGTGTAAAATTTAGTAACATTGCATCATCATTACTTGCGACCGGCAATTGTAGCGGCAACGGTTGCCTGCTCTTGCGGTCAAGCCTCACAATGACTCCTTTGTGTTTTCAAAAAAAGCTCTTGATGGCAATTTCCATGCTTGACGCAGCGCTTGTGATAGAAATGCAACGTGCCAGCGGTACTGGTAACTCCGAAGCTAGTCTAAACATCACTTGCGCTTATGCATAAAAAACAAAAGGTTTTGGCAAACGAAAAAGCAAAACATGCATCTTTTTTAACGTTGATATTCAAACAAAGGCTCAAGAACCGAAAAACGGTTCCATAACTCAAAAATGTGCGTGAAATTACGATTTAGAAAATGATTTTCAAAGCACACGAAAGCTACTACAATAATAAGGCGTAAGCTCATGACTTGCCGACACTTTGGACAGAGTAAATGCTTGTCAAGGCCAATTTTTTTTCATGCAAACCCCTCAATCCTACACTCGGACAACTCAAGTTTGTTCTGAAAACATCAAATATACTCGCACGTACGTTCCCAAAGTACTCCAGCGTACGCTTCTAGAGCATGAGAATAGAAACCAGCGTAGGTTACAGTTAGTATTTCAAGCGTGCATGCATACGAAGACATACAGTACATCAGCCACATACTGAAACAAATACACTCACTGCCGACTTTTCATCGAATGAGAATATTAAAACTGCTTCCCCAGCATGTCGTAAGAAGAGACTTTTGGCCACCCACAAACGGCTGGCCCCCTAACTAATCCTCCCTAACTATCTCCCCCCTAACTATCCTCCGATTTGTATTTATGACTGATCTAAAATCGTCTACCGCCACCTTGAACCAGGGGAGAGCAAACTTTTTTGCAAGAGGGACAATATCATACTTCTTGAATATTTAGCGGACCTGTCAAAATTTCTAAGCGCATCTGGTGGCAGTATTCACCCAAAATGGTGGTGAAGACCTTTTTTGAAGATCAATACTTTCAAAGCAACCTTCATACTAAATGTTTTTAATTTCACGTGTATAAACCAATTTTGTTACTGAGATCGGTTTTTCCGAGATGTAAGTGATAGGTTTGCCATCAAGGCAACAAAATTTCGCGTCGTGGGCAGCAGGCTGCACACCCCTGCCCTAAGCTGATCTTGATCAGCTTTGCGGGGTTAACCTCGATATCCACTTTCTGCTAACCTCCGTTCAAAGGAAAAGAAAAGGCAACAATAAAAAAAGCTGTTCACACAGCCACACATTGAATAATTAACAAAACAACGATTAAGTTAAGCAATGAAATGTCGGTGATGCAACAATGACGTAGCAACAAACGCGATCAGTGTTCGTTACCCTAGAAATCGGTTGAGTTTGGGGGCAAGTTGAAGAACCTGAGCCGCCAAATCCTCACCCTCAGTGAGAGGGGGATACTTCTGGGGGTTGTGTAGCTGGCTGAAATAAGCATAAAATTAAACCCCGCGCGCACGAAACTAGTTAAAATAGATAAGACGTCACTTGTGAAACTGCCTGGAATGCCATGTAGGCTTATTGTGCGTCCACTTCAAAGATGAACTACACAACCGCAGCTAGCACGCTTGGAATTTTGTGGGTCCAAGCCATGCAGCTATGAACCATTTTCAAGCTACTTTCAAATTTCGTTCACCCACCAAACATCCAAGAAGCAAGCAAACTGAAGTGTTCAAAGATAAAAATCAATCGCTTAATACTTTATGAGACCTGCTTTTTTTAAAAGTCTGATACAAAAGTAAACGGTAAATGGTGGTCATACACTGCGACGACATTTACCAGCTGAGTAAAGTGAAGCATCTATTCGTAATAACCAAACTTGCTGGCTTTTTCACCACACTGTCCCTTTCGTATTGAAAGTCACGCATAGAAAAACAGGCATAAATCGTACAATGCTTTTATGCACAAACCATACCGATTCAGGCACAAGAACTCCCCTGACGTGGACCAACGCCCTAATGTATAACTGACTATAGCTACGGCCGGAAATTAGGCATCCTCGAAGCGGATATCTTAATTTCACGCTGCAGAACCGAGAACTACCTTTTGGCAGCTTTGTTTTAGAAGTCTCGGCCATGAGGAGTTGCCCGGCTCCTCAGGCCCTACGGCCCACAGGCATGCCCCTTCTTCAAGTAAGGGGTCACGCTACAACAGCTATTGCCTGTCCTCGAAATGAAGAACAACGCAAGATGTAACGAAATAGAAGTCGACTTACTCAAGAAAAGTTCCTCCTTTTGGTCCCATTTCAATAACTTTGGTCGCTTTTCCTTCGCCATCGAACAAAAGGGGTTGGGGTGGGGGAGGTAGAGCCGATGCTTGTCGACGTCGGGTTAGCCTGCATATGACCCTAGTGGGACCACTACACGCTTTTGGGGGAATTATCACCCTCATATCAGGGTGTCTGGAAGCCCGCATGATGCACCCACGGGCATCAACCATAAACGACACAAGAAACCTGTACGATAAAAGAGTTTAATTCACCATTATCCTTTGCACTGTCAAAGTAGCACAGCACACAAAGGTGCTGCCTTGCAATGAGTGGTCGCCAGTTCAATTCTCGCATGACACTCTGTAGGCAAGACTTCATCGAACCTGTGATGAAAAGTCAGTTAACTCATTGTGCGCAAGATAAACAGAGTGTTTGGAAGACCGCGAAAGAATTTTGCGATCTACGAAACAGCAGTCATCCATAAGTGCGTTGCGGTCGGCACAAGCCGTAGCTTGAACTCGAAACTTAAGCCTGCAAGCAAGCGAAGGTTCATCAAGTTCCTCTACGTTATGCTGCATGCAACAAAACACCATGAGCTGTGAACTGCGAGACGTTGACGCAAGTTTGATGCTGAATTCAACATGTCATGCTACAGGCTCTTTCGCTTTTGCTAGACCTAGAATATTCAAGCCCAAAGCAAACTACCAACCCGCTTTGCCGTTGGCTTCGTTTCGAGCTTGAATCGTCTTTGTCATTGGTTGATGATGACAAAGACCTAGGGCGTCCAGGTGGCACGCTCGATCGATCCAGGGTCGTGTACCTTGCATCTCTACGAACAAATTCAAGCCATAAGACGTATGGTAATAATAATAAAATTAACGCGTTTTAAGTTTTACTTAAAACAACCGTGACGTCACAGACCACATATTATAAACCGCAAATGAAGTAGGTGACGTCACAATCGATTAAAGAGAAGCCAAGCCACAATGCGTAACAATAGAAAGGCAGTAAATGAGAACTTATTTTCGTCGCCCACCGGATGAACGAGTTTAGGAGACTGCGAACAGTGCGACGTAATTTTTCTGTCTGCAACACAACAGACGCCCATACTTCTTATTGCGGTCGGCCCGAAACGTGAGCTTGACAGCAAACGCCGGTTCCACTAGGCCATCAAACATGCAACGTATCGCTCTGAGAGCTGAACTCGCAGTTTTTCGATTAGAAGCTTGACGGTCAGCCCATCGCTATAATACTGTAGCGTATATGCTAATGCCACTGACTGTTAGCAGAAAATCGTTCATATGAAACAAAATCCTTTGATTAGGGAATTGTACTGTTGCGAGAAATAGCACAGTTACCGTTCACATCATGAAGGCAGCAAAAACCCATGGGACTAGGTACAAGCGGACCAGTACCTGGTGTACTGCAACTACTATGGTATTTGAGTTATAACTTGACTCGGTCAAGGCATGGAATCAAAGCGATTGGATTTGTAGATGTGGCTTGAAACCGTTAGGTCAATAAGGTGCTCTCCACGACCATCTAAGAAAAAAGCGGACGTGAATGAATGCCCGAGCACCTGCTGGCAGCATACAGAGACGATTCTGTAGGAACAATACTGTCATCTTCAAGTTCCTTCATCTCATCATTAGTCAAGAAGTGCGTACCGGATCCACCTTCCTCTTCTGCAATACACACTTTTTTAAATTACTGTCAGCACCCGATCAAGACCAGTAGAAGACCTGCGTGAACTTTTCTGAAATAAGAAAAAGGTCTTCTCACATAAATGATGACCCTCAATCCCAATTGCAGGCTCCTTTTTTTGGAGAGCCCTAGCTATTTTTAAAAATTTTGAATGCCTCTTTAAAACAAAGTTTTTGTCCCAAAATCAGTAGCACTTTTTAAACAAAGTCGCCATCTTACAATCCTCCTATTTCGTCGAGTTTGTCCAGGTGATCCTCAGAAACGAAAAAAAAAAATAGGTCAGTAGCCAAATCCCCTTTTTCTACCATATACGTTTATCCTCCGATGCCAGAAAGTTTTTTGTTGGTTACTCATCGACCTCACGGAGTTTTGACTCACTTTAGAAGCACCAGCGCCGCTGGCACTATGTACTTGTACTATTGCAGCCGTGTAATAAGCATTGCAACTAAACAGAGGAAATTTTGGTAAAGTGCATTCTCGTAAAGTGCTTTTCCCAAGTGCGCTACAACGTAACTATCCTGAGGTTCCAACTCGCGATTACTGGCACCATAAACAGCACTCCATTTCACGCGACCACGTTGACGACTACAGATGCACGACCATTCAACGATGATGAAAGAAACGAAATAAATAAAGCATAGTGCGGTGAGCTTTATCGCTATGTCATCTAACACCAGTAAGCTTACTGACGCTTTTACATTGTTTATGCTGTCGCAAATGGCCAAAGGCTTTTGTTTAGGTATTTTGAAAGTGAGTTATTCTTTTAATACAATACAATGTAAGCTCACAAACCAAATCACATCACATCAAGCTTGCAAACCGAACTAACAATATCACGTCCAAATAATCAATATTTTATTTTATCGAAACAAGGGGCGCTGGAGAATAAAAACAACTATCACCAAAAAGTAGTGGGTCAACAAGCCACAAAGCACGGAAGTCAGCGGTATAGCGTACTATCTCGATTGTATAATGGTTAGAGCGTTTGCCTCAAATGCGGTACGTCGCAATTCAAACCTCGACCTGGTCATGCCAAAAACTTGTTTTTAGAAAAGATATTTACTACTTCCTTAATGGCACTTAGTAGAGAAAAAGTCGATAAATTGGCTAGTTGCGTTCTTGATTAAGAAACGCAAGTGGATTCGATTCGTTCATGTGTTCTGTGGCAGACATGTGGTGAAATCGAGCAGTCTGCTGGTCGCGGAGGCCAAGCCTGGCTTTAACACTAGCAGGATATTTCAGTTTTGTGTCGCGCCCTTGCAAAAGGCAATTCACAGCACTTCTCCTGCTTGGTTGCAGACTTATGCACTGGGGCAGCAGTACTGGTAACTCCGAAGCAGGCATCAGCACAAGCTGCGCATGCTCTTCTCATCTACAGGCTAAGGATAAACCTCAAGTTTATGTACAAAACTCGGTTTCAGCTCAATGCACTCATTGATTAGCTTTGCATGCCTGCTGCTGTGACGTCATCGCAGCATGACGTCACCGACAAGGAGCTAAATAGTCGATACTGTCACAAATCTGGTCCGAAATAGAAGAAACTGAGAAACAGCATGGAAAATAGCAGAAGGTGATTTGGATGAAAAACAGGCCCTTGTTTAGTAGTATCATGACAAATTAGAGCGAATGAGATTAATACTGCGCGGTTCATTACACACAAAGAGATTTTCGACAACAAAACGCTCATTAACATTCTCAGCTACCCTGGGAAACTCATTCAATCGCCAGCAGACTGGCACTACAAAGCTTGGCCCATTTAAACAGCAGCGTAATGTGACCTGCGATGTATCAAACATTTCACTTCAGACCCAACAATGCAGTTACTAGTCCTATTTGTTCTGTTTCTTGAAGATACATGAATTTTAGTTTTATGAGTTTTTCAGTCACGCTTGAACTCATAAGGCGCTCGCAGTCGCAAGGTCGTGAGTTTGATGCTCTAGTGCACGGGTGTCCAAACTACGGCCCGCGAAGGCTTTTTATCCGGCCCGCGGAGCCCTTTTCACAATTGCAAAACAAATTTACAGCACGGAAAGCATAATTTGTGACAGCGAAAGGGGGTGATGACCTTTTTTTTTTGAGATCACCTAATTTTTGGGCAAGATAACGCGTTCTGCAACGTTGCTGACCGTTGGTTCCCACCTACTTGAGTGAACTCTGGCCCGCGGGTCTTTATAATGTCAGCAATGTGGCCCTCCGTGAAAAAAGTTTGGACACCCCTAACTCTATAGAGGTTTATACAACGTTTTAAAAAAAAGCACTTCGCAGCGGTTTTCTCTGCTTGCTTACGGTAAAAATGCAAGGAAACCCCTTGTTTAACGCACATTACGCACCTTACTGCACCGTCATTTATTTTTTAACCTTTTACTACGGCATTAAATCAAATTTAGATTGTGGGTCGCTGGCTACGCGGTTACAAGCGTTGCAGAAGAACGGCAAACGTAGCGGCACTAACTAGCCTTTCACCGACTTTTTTTACATTTGGTTTTGGAACAGAAAATATGCGATTCAAGACGTGCCGAAGAAATGAACCCACCCCTAATGATAATTAAGCTACACAAAAGTGGGCACTTGTACAATTCAACACAATACAAACAGCCGTCAATATGTTGCCACAGTTTTGCGAAGCAAGAGTACAACTATATATAACGGTAATGCTACGTTTGAAATACAAATTCACTCACATCTAAAAATTCCACACTTTACACAATTGGCAAACTCAGCATTAAAAGTTAAGCACAAAATTTCAACTTAAATCCCCCGAAAAGCTGCTCCACCTAGGTTACAATATCTTTAATAACTCGACTTAAGTCAAAATATGTCTTGAAAACTTAAACATCACAGAAAGCTAAGACGCACTACGTTAATCCGACGCAACTACTTACAATCGCAGCTCAACAAAAGCCAGACGTGATTTTTTTCCCTTTCTCTTTACCATCTGAGAAATCGATCACACCGCCAACTTTAACGCGCTTATTTTTACCAACCAGCATTTTTTCGTCGATACCGAAGATCAAATGACACAAGAAAACGCAAAAACAAAACATCAGAAAAAAGTGCGATGACAGCGCGCTTTCGTGCGTCATTTATCACCAAAAACCGCGATCGCAAAAAAGAGAGATGTCCTTGAATAACTTAAATTCATATTGTGCCAGAAATATGCTTCTTAGTGAGTTGATATCACACAACTATTTAAAAAGCTACTAACCTTCATCATCAGAAGCATCCGATATAAAACCTTCATTTAACGTTTCAGGTTGTGGCTTTTCTTCAGTGATCTAAATTTTTTTATGCAGTCAGTACACTGACGAAATTGATTAGTTGTTGTTGCGTTTACCTTTCCTCCCCCTTGGGATGGAGGTACGGCATGAAACGGTCTTCCAGATTCATACCACAAACGTAATGACATTAGGGTTGGGGGAAGTAGCAGCCCATTTCGAACTTGTCGTGAATACAAATTACAGACTGGTAGCCCCACAACCAAGGCGGACTACCATTGGTGGGTGCCCAAAAGTCGCCTCTTACGACATGCTGGGTGAGCAGCTTCAGTATTCTAACTGGATAAAGTGGGGAAGGAAAAAAATTAATCCGTGTGTACAATTGTTCGTGCGCATAAACAGCAAGGTCAAAAAGGTTACGTTATTACAAAATGTTGGAAACAGTAAAAAGAATGTATAGAACTATTTACGTATAACATTGCGAACAAAGTGTACAGGTAAAGTTCATAAATTGCGGTGAAAGACAACTTTAACCCTTTCAATACCGTCGGGACATATATGTCCCAAGATAGTGCATCACAGTACCAAAGCATAATTTTTTCATCAAAAATGCACTGGGATGGGACAAATCGGTATTTTGCTGCAATCAGCGGATTATATATTCATCCGCCCACGTGTTTAATGCTTTAGTCACGTGTTTACAGGTAGATAGTAAAAGGTTAAAAAAGCAAGTATGTGAGATCTCGAGTAAAATTCTAGTTTTTGCAGTTATAAAGGCAAAATTAGTTCCTAATTTTACTTAGAAAAGGAAATAAAAAGTTGTCAGACACCTTGAGATTGCAATAATACATGAAAAAGATCTGTTTGACTAAAGTATTGAATAATTTCTAATGTTTGGGACATATTTGTCCCAACGGTATTGTAACTTGGGACAAATATGTCCCACGGTATTTAGATTGCTGTTTGTGGTACAGTAATTTTTAAGTGTTTTGCTAGTAACAGCACCGTTGGGACAAATTTATCCCAAGATTCAATACCGTTGGGACATATTTGTCCCAATTAAAAAAAGAAACAAAGAATAAAAATTTTTTCGAATTCGCTAAAAAATTGATATATGTCATCCATTTGAAAAGTTTTAAGTGAAATTTGCGAGCATTGGGACATCAAAACAAATCGGTATTGAAAGGGTTAAGGTGTTTTGTGCTATGTAGGGTCAATTTCTTGGCCTTCATCTTTAGCTTCGTTGCTATGCCTCGTGTGGAAAAATTCACGGTAAGGCTTTACTATAGTCAGTTTGCAAGGCTTTAATCATGGATTATTTTATTATGGATTTAATCAAAACTTTCATTTACCACTAGCATATTTTTTCTGTAACAATCTGATATTTCCAGTCTACGTCGTCAAAAGATTTGTGATGATTAAACAGTAGTCAAGAAAAACTTTTGAAAGATGTAGCTCTTTTTTAGGAAATCAAGTCATTTAAAAACATGGCTAGATTTTTACCGCGTACTAGGTCTGTCCAAAATACATATAAAATCCACATATTTCTTAAAAAAAATTCCTTGTACATGCATATCTCCACTTAAAGATAATCCTTCGAATGGTAAACCCCGCGAGAGAACTATTCAGATCGATTACTAAGCGTGGCAAAACATTTTCTCAAACATAAAAACTGACCGTCGTCGTTTCTTCTGTCGTTATCGTTTTCAAAATTTCTTCAATTGTGACGTAACCGAGACGTTTAACCAATGACAGAGCTGTATTTCCATTCTGAAAAGATGAAACAAGGTTAAGCATAGCAGTTAGAATTCGCAAGGAGATTCTTGCACATCAAAAACAACGTTCTTTCAACAAATTCATTACTTATTTTGACGTTTTGTTTCTCAGGTGGTTTATTTTATTGCAGCTAACCAGTAGAGCCTATTACCGTTTTCTGATGATGCAGCCTTTGTGGCGTAGTAGCAATTATTACTGACTTTGAAACAAAAAACCTGGGTTTGAAACTCCATTAGATCACCTTTGGTATTCATCAGGAAGCTTAGCAATATATTTGTCAAAGAACACTGTAATTTGCTTGAAATTAAACAGTAGGCTTGTGTCGCCGAAGTTGAAAAATGCATTTTCTAGCACGCACTAAAGCCTTTTTTAGGCAATCACTTTACAGCTGGCGGTCGGTCGATTTCGCAAGAAGGCTGCATTTTTGAACGAAATAATATGTACTTCACAGAAAAATATTCAAACAAAAAGTAATTGTGGTACAAGTCTAGGCGTGTTATTAAAGTCGCACGCCAACCGGGATTTCCGGTACACTTTAGGACTAAAATATTTTTCTTGCGTCAAAAAAGCTTCAGTCATGTTGTTAACTTCCAACACAAATCTAATTTATAAAAAAATGTCTTTTTTTTAATGGGGTAAACTCGTCCCTCTGACAAATAACCCGCCAATTTTAAATGCACAGACTTTAATAAAATCAGTGGACAAATTCCTCCACGTGGTTGACAAAGAGCAACGTATTTAAAACATATCATAAGGAATCACTAACACAGTTTAATTAAACACAAGTCATCTCTTCCAGTGCCGCCCGCAAGGCTCCCCTACTGTTAGTGATTGCCCTGCTATTAGTGTTAGTTCAACCGGCTGCGCCTGCTTCACTCAATTAACATTTGTGGAAACAATAATAAAAAATTAATATTTTTTTGACATAGCCAATTCTTGTTTCAAAATTAAATTGATGAAAACAGTAGAGGAGTTTGCATATAGCCAAAGTTTTTGGAGTCCCTGGCTAGATCTTCCTTGCCCTGTTTCCGGTATAAGCATTCCTAGAAACGGGACTTGCTCACAATTGAAACAGCCAACGATTTCAAAAAGTTTTATTCGCTCATTTTATGAAGTGCATGGAAGCATGATTCAAAAGCTGTGGGGGGTAGTGGGAGGTCGGTGCCAAAGTGATTTATAAATATTTTCAGGAAATAATCTATTCAATATTAGGACCACTATTTGTGAGTTTTTCGAAATTGTATGTCTATTTCGACGACCTAAAGCCTCTGACTGCGCGCATGTTGCTTGGTCGTGGCATAAACGCAGCCATGCAATGTGCAGACTTACCGAAATAAAGCACTTAGATGATGTGTGGCTCGACACCAATATTTTGTTCCAAAAGATACAAGACCATTTTCAACCTCCTCTTTTTGCAGGGGAATCAGCAGTTTTTTGCTTGGAGTCGGCTAATTTTTTTAATTTCTAAGAGACTTCATTTTTAGAGAAATGCTTTTGAAAATTTAGATAAATAATGCCAAAGAACCATGCTTTGGAGCAAAAATAGTGAAAATGCATCAAAGTAAGTTTTTATAAAAATTGCAAGTTTTTTCGGTCAAGTAGGAAAATTTGTCATCTAAAAATGGAAAATAATAAATGGTAATTGATTTTTAATCAGCCATAATAAACTAATTTTTAGCCCTGACTAATTGGAGCCACATATTGCTCAAAAGCGAATTTCCTAAGCGTTCAAACGACACTAATTGTTGGTATCTTATCATAACTTTTCTGTTTTAAACTTCCTGTTTTTACTCAGCTGAGCACCTTTTTTGGGAAGAGGGTAAGAAGTTACATTACAGGTGCTAAAGTTCCAGTCTTTTTAGTAAAAAACAAATGGTAAAGGGACAAATCATAAATTATCGGAATCGCTTTGAAATAACTTTCAATTTGCTAAAAAAGTTGGAAAATCGGTGGAGAAATGCGGTCACAAATCAGGTTTTAAGTAAACTAACTTGGTAAAAAAAAAAGCATCAGATGATCTCTGGTAGAGAAATACTGTGTTGATCGTACATATTTTGATATTAAAAGGGGAGTTTAAAGCGTGCTAAAAAAATGAGAAGAGGCATGCTTACGCTTAAAATGCCTAATTAAAGAATCTGTTGTTGCATCATCAATTCAGCTAAAATGATTGTAGAGTGTTTTTTGTCAATACCATTTCGTTAATATTTCTCAAAACAGCGTTTAATCGTGTTCCTACGATCAGTATTTTTTAAGTAAATTAAGAAAACAAATTCTACTACTGATAGTTAATTATGACGTCCTCTGAGATGGAAAAGAAGTGAAATGTGTTGAAGTTGGCAAAACTGCAGACAGTGACACTGTTTCGACCTATCAGGTCTCCTCAGTGCAGTTGTTAGTCGGGTCCTGGCTTTCGTTTACTCTGCAATTCGCGTTCCTCAGTCAAAAAATGCGATTAAAAAAATGTATCTTTGATTGCGACGTCATGATGACGTCGCTAAACCCTTATGACACTTTCTATGAGGTGGTAGTCAATCATGCAAAGTTTGATGCTCCTACGTAGAGTAGTTTGGGAGAAATGAAGGCACACAGAAAGAATTGCCCTTCATAGTATATTGTAGATAAAATCGATAGAATTTTTCCGAATCCACCGCAATGGCTACTAATAGCACACTTCAGAAGAAATCGTTTGGCAATCTTCGTGAGCGTGCCAAGCAAAACACTGAAAGACGTTATCAAAATTTAATTACAAGCCTGATTCTTTCCTGTTTGTTCAAAATCCCGTTGGTAACGTCAGTGCCTAGAAGCTTTGACATGAAAAAATGAACCCCAGAAACTTAGATGAAAAAAATACCACAAAAAGTATGAAACTAAAGCAAACTTACGTTTGTTAACTCATTAGGAGAGGCTCCATGACTTAGTAATAGCTTGACTATATGTACATGACCCTGCTGAGCCGCCTGATGGAGAGGGGTGTAGCCTGCCTGCAACAGAAGTTTAGTCAAACCTAGTTATGATCTTCATCCTTTGGTCACTGCAAAAACCCTTACAGTTACACATAGAACTTGTGGTCAGACCTGCTTCAGAGTTACCATCACTGCCGGCAAAGCGCATTTCAACCACAAGCACTACAACCAAGCAGGGAAGGTGCTGTAAATCGCTTTCCTCACAGGCACAACAATAAAACTTCCCTCATCTGGCTTTGGCTACCGTAAACACAATTCCTGTGTTGATTGGTAATTTACAGGCACGCTTGATCATTAAAGCCAGACACAACAGCAAGTGACGGGTTGGTGAATGCAACACATCTCATGTAATTCAGGTGCTTTCGCTTGCTGATACGATGTATTTTGCGAATTGGTCTGCAGTGGATTACCACCACCTTATTGCATTAATATTCGTGGGAACAGAACAAATTGCACATTGGATTATTATCGACGTAAATTTTTCATGATCATAGGAAGAAAAAGTGTCGGTCCAACTATGCTATTTCCATCAGCAAATCGAATCGACATTGGTGAAAACCCAATTTTGGCCACTTGAAATACAAGACTTACAAAATGAATTTTCAATTTTAGCGCAATTGTTAGATGGCGAACATGTCATTAAAAAAATGGGCATTTCAATATGGTCAAAATTGAGAAAAATTAATGTTTCATTGAATTACTTGAATGTTTGCTGATAATGAAAACTTGTTCAACTCAACGATCACAAAATTTACGAAGAGTTATGGAGACTGCGAAATGACTTAACGGTTTGTTATTGCCACACGGTTCCTTCGTCGCGATGGGTATAAAGTGAAAGCACATGGAGTCAATAAAAGTGGGTAAACTCCCCGTGGCTTGGACAGAGATCGTATGAAAAACAGAAATGCTGAAGAGATCATATTAAAAAAGAACACAGAGGTAGCTTGAATGGGTTGATTATGGCTGAATCGAGAACCGCTTTCCACTAACTTTACCTTGATTGGGTTTGAGGTTAGAATCCGGATGTTTCGTTTCACATCGCGTCACCGTCCCAAAAAAAAGGGGTGGTCAACAACCTCAAATAGGACATGCAAAAAATTAGGAAAGTTACCTTCGTTTTTGCATTAACTTTCGCTCCCAGAGATAACAGATAGTTTGCAATGTTAATATTTCCATGATGAGCAGCAATGTGCAACGGAGTGCAGCCTGTTAAAAATAAACTCATTCAACTGTTGTTTTTTAGGTGAGTAAACGAACCCGACACCTGTGTGGCAATCACTACAACAGCAGCTAAATAGCTCAGCACATTGCTCCCTGCAGCTGGCCACCTTTGCGGCGATTACACAGTAGTAGCGGTGGAGCTCAGCACGGTGCTCCAAGCAGTTAACCACCTCTGCAACATACTCTACAGCAGTAGTCGTATAGCTCATCACAGTGCTGCCAGTAGCTAGCCGGATCTGAAGCAATCACCAGAGTAGTAGCCGAGTAACTCAGGCGTAAAAATCTTACGTGAAAACTACAAATCTCAAACGCACGACCTTTTCCATCCCATGCAAAAAAAGAATAAGAAAAATCATCCATTACGATCACCATCAGCTAATGGCTAACACCAAGGGCAGGTTTTACTGCAATGTATGAACACTTAAGCCTGGTACACAGTGAAGCCAAGCGCGGCTTATTTATTTTGGCCCAGTTGCAACCTGTAAGCGGTTTGAAATAAAACACACGAAGACTTAAGACTCGCTTGGCTAGTGTACAACAAGCTTCGCGATAAATTCGTGGTATTGCTTTAGATAAGGCACTTTATAAGGCAATTCCTTCTGCTTTGTGGAAAATGACAAATACCACACTAATCGAAATAACACGCAATTCAAGCGGAAATATGGAAATCTTCTCACTACGAAGTAGGTCGGGCATACTGGCCGATGCTCAGTCCCACTGCTGCTGTCGAGTATAGAGGATTAAAATGTAAACCAAAGATTCACCTGATTTAGTCAAAGGATCAACCAGGGAACCAGCATCGAAAAGTACTTTAGCAACTGATACCCTGTCTTCCTGGGCAGCGAGGTGCATTGCTGTGAGACCATGCTGCAAACACACAATTAATTTGTTGTCCACTCTGTTGCAATTGGTGGCTACGCGCTGTTACCATCAAAGCATTAGCAACGTTTGCCTGTTAGGCTAACTCCACCGCCACAAGGAGACCTACTTGTAACCGTGAAGCTGTGAGTTCAAAGCTCGGGCGATCTTTACGTCGTTTTACTTGGAAAGCCATTTTATTGCAATTTTTCCACCTCAGCTGTGGTGCTCTGTACTGGATTTATACCGGATCGGTCGAGGCCCGGGATAACAACGACCGTTACCAGTGACTGGACACCAAGGGCCACTGGCGGACATGCTACTTGGATGCAAAGAAGAGGTGGAAAGCAATGGAGAAGGAAGAAGGAGAGAAATGAAGAGAGGAAGAAAGCTAAGAAGATCAAGCTGAAGGTTGCAACATTAAACGTCGGAACCATGACCGGTAAAGGAAGAGAAGTGGCGGACCTTATGGAGCGAAGAGGGGTGGACATACTGTGTGTGCAGGAAACTCACTGGAAGGAAGAGAAAGCAAGATACATAGGTGGAGGATATAAAATATGGTACTGTGGAAGCGATAACAAAAAGAATGGCGTGGGAATCACATTGAAAAAGGAGCATGTGGACATGGTAGTGGAATTGTGGAGAGTAACAGACAGGATAATATGCTTGAAGATAGAACTTGATGGTGTTATGTTGAATGTTATCAGTGCGTATGCGCCGCAGGTTGGATGCATACGTGAAGAAAAGGAAGCGTTTTGGCTGGATCTAGATGAGATAGTGAAAAAGATACCAAAGAATGAAAGAATTGTGGTGGGAGCGGACTTGAATGGGCACGTAGGAGAAGGGAATAACGGTGATGAAGAATGCATGGGCAGACATGGATTGGGGAAGAGAAATAACGAAGGACAAGCAGTGGTGGATTTTGCTGAGAGAATGGAACTAGCGATCACTAACACCTACTTTGTAAAGAAACCAGCACACAGAGTGACCTACAACAGTGGCGGACGCAGTTCGCAGGTGGATTACATTATGGTGAGAAAACGAAAAATCAAGGAGGTGGTGGATACAAAGGTTATTGTCAATGAAAGTGTAGCAAAACAGCACAGAATAGTAGTAAGTGCGATAATCATCTGGACAAGTGGAAGAAAGCACCAAAACCAGTAAAGAGAATAAAATGGTGAAAGCTGAAAGACTTGAAAGTGAAGAACAAATTTAAAATGGAAGTGATTAAAAGCGGAATACTTGGTGGAAAGGAAGACTGGCAAAGAGTAGCTGAGATGATACGGAGCATTGCCAGAATGGAATCGGGAAAAATTAGCATGGCAGGTAGACGGGAGACGTGGTGGTGGAACCTGGAAGTCCAGGAGAAACTGAAGGATAAGAGAAATGCTAAAAAAGCATGGGATACCATGAGAGATGATGCAAGCAAGTTTGCCTATAAAACTGCAAGAAAACAAGCTAAGAGAGAAGTGGCAAAGACAAGAAACAAGGCATACGAGGAACTACACGAAAAATTGGAAACAAAGGAGGGAGAAAATGAGTTGTTTAAGATAGCAAAGCAGAGAAGCAGACAAAGGATGTACAACAAGTAAGAGTAATCAAGAGTAAAACTGGGGAGATATTGATGGAAGAAGAGAAAGTGAAACAAAGATGGAAGGAGTATTTTGACAATTTACTCAACCAGGAAAACCCTAGAGAGAGAAGAGAAATGAGAACATAAGAGACAAAAAGGGACGTGGAAGATATCTCTGGAAAAGAAGTCAGGACTGGGTTGAGAAAGATAAAGAAGGGAAAGACGCAAGGACCTGATGACATACCAGTGAAAGTATGGATCGATCTAGTATGGAATAAAGGTGTGGAGTTTCTAGTGAACTTCTTTAATAGACTCCTACAAGGGGAGAAGATCCCAGATGAATGGAGGAAGAGCGTGCTTGTACCTTTGTACAAAGGCAAAGGAGACATCAAAGAATGTGGAAATTACCGGGGTATCAGGTTGATGAGTCACTCTATGAAACTGTGGGAGAGGGTAATAGAAGCAAGGATAAGGAAGGAGGTGACGATCGCTGAGCAACAATTTGGGTTGATGCCAGGAAGGAGTACCACCGACGCAATCTTCTGTTTGAGGATGCTGTTGGAAAAGTGGACTGAAGGGCAGAAGGCGGTGCACTAGGCCTTTATTGACTTGGAGAAGGCATACGACAGGGTACCCAGAGAGGAACTGTGGGAATGCTTGCGGTTAGCTGAAACATCAGAGTGCTATGTTAGGATTATTAAGGACATGTATGACGGAGCGACAACTGTGAGAAGTGCAGCAGGGTTGACTGAGGAATTCAAGGTAGGTGTTGGACTTCACCAAGGCTCAGCACTCAGCCCATTCCTTTTTGCCATCATCATGGACAAGCTGACGGAGGACATCAGGAAGGACGCACCATGGGATATGCTGTTTGCAGATGACATAGTGCTGTCTAGGCAAAATTGCAGGGAGCTAGAGGATGATCAGGAGATGTGGAGGAATGCACTGGAGAGAAGAGGTCTGAAAGTGAGCCGAAGCAAGATCGAGTATTTGAAGGCTGGGGATGTGGATGATGGAGAAGAGTCAAAGCTGCGAGAAAAGCTAAAGAGAGCAAAAAACTTCAAATATTTGGGCTCGACAGTTAGTAGCGATGGAAGATGTGAAGAAGAAGTGAGGAGAAGGATCCAAGCAGGCTGGATGAGTTGGAAGAGGGTGTCTGGAGTTCTGTGCGACAGGAAGTTATCAGCAAGAGTTAAGGGTAAAATGTACCAGAGTGTTGCTAGACCAGCCATGCTTTATGGAATGGAAACGGTGGCAGTGATGGAAAGACAGGTGGAAAAGTGGAAGTCGCAGAGTTGAAAATGGTAAGATGGGCACTGGGAGTGACAAGAAAGGACAAGATAAGAAACGAATACGTGGAAGGGACTGCGGAAATCGCAAAGCTAGGAGACAAACTTCGGAATGCAAGGCTACGCTGGCATCGCCCTGTGAAAAGGAGAGAGGGCTACGTGGGAAAAACGATGATAGAGATGGCGGTGCCAGGTAGAAGGAAAAGAGGGAGGCCAAGGAGAAGGTGGATGGATTTGGCAAGAGCAGACATGGAAAGGGCGGGAGCTAAGGAAGTAGACGAAGTCGATTAAGAGAAATGGAAAATACTTTCGGGCTGTGATGACCCCGAATAGGGAGAAGCCAAAAGAAGAAGAAAAAGAAGCTGTCGTGCTCTGTACTAGAAGTGCAGGCAACTCCGAAGCAAGTTTGAATCTAAAAAATAAGGAATCTAAAAAACGTTTTTTGTTTGTTTTGTAAATTGGATGACATTTTTCCACTTTGATCCTAAAACATTGTGAATCCCGCGCAAACAGATCAAAACAAAACATGGTGTAGAGCAATTTTCAAACTCAAAGACGCTACAACATGATGTTACGCTGAGGCGCTAATGCATTGTAAGCAGGGACAATTCAGAAAAGATGCAAACGCATCGACGAAGCAGCAGCGAAATAGTTGAGCTCTGCCGAAAAGGCGATTAAGGTGCAGCACTTTGTAGGTGAAATCATAGATATCGACTAAGAATAAAATTAGGGCTTCAAAAAATTTACAACTACATGTATTGGAAGAAAATTAACACCGCGAAGGCCCCAAAATTACCAAGACAACTAAATCATAAAATACACCATACAATTTTATTTTTGAAAAGAGTTCTTTTTCAAAAATAACTTGTATCTCGAACCTGAATAAAAGTTGTTCTATAACTGCAAAAGTTTTACTGAAACTGGAGATAAGAATTAATATGACTGCATAACACAACCGTAAGTAATAGCTAAATCCTTCA
The DNA here is from genome assembly GCA_963675345.1 of Trididemnum clinides. Taxonomy (NCBI): domain Eukaryota; kingdom Metazoa; phylum Chordata; class Ascidiacea; order Aplousobranchia; family Didemnidae; genus Trididemnum; species Trididemnum clinides. The sequence continues at coordinate 23,088,130 of OY776306.1, forward strand.
CGACACCATAGTAATTACCTTGGCAGAAGCATTGACAGCCGCTTCTTTTGCCAGCAGAATGCTGCACATATCGGTGTGTCCTTCCTGAGCTGCGAGGTGCAGAGGAGTTACTTGCATTCTTGTTTTTGAGTTCGCCGGCGAACCATACTCCAACAGCGTGAGAGCTATCTCGATTTGATTTTTACGGGCAGCAATGTGCAAAGGACTGTATCCGTTCTGCAAAACATTGTCGACACAACACTGAAGTGATCTAACTTAATTGGCGACGCAAATGAGCACAAGGATCTCGTATGCAGCTGGAGATGTGACAACAATGCTTGTTGATTCTACATCGTCAGTCATTTGTCCAGCTTGGTTGGGCGGCAGGCAACAGATGCGTTGTACAATCAGTGCTGGTTACTCAAAAGCTGGTGCTGGTATTACCCCACTTTCTCCCTTGGACGGACTAACTGAATAAAACAGTTTTTCAGATTTATTTCGCAAACCTAATCGAAATTAAGCTAGGAGGCAGTGGATTTCGAACCACATACAAACACAAATTAAAGGCTATTAGCTCCACAACGAACAATTCTGCCTCCTCTTACGAGATGCTCGGTGAGCAGCTCCACTATTTAGCTTGGTGAAGCACGGGTTCTATCAAAAAACAAGTTCTTCTGCGTATAACTGCAAAGGCTTTTCTGTGACGAAAAACAGGAGATACAGATATGAAAACACAGTAGATTATTAGTAAGCAGACTTCAAAAGTGCAATCTTAGGTTTCAAGTAATTAAACAATCGACAGACACTTAATTGCGGCTAAAAATATAAAATACAGTTAATGTTATTTGATGCGGGTGATGCATGAAAAATTACGCTCAGGTATTTCCATGACATTTAGCACTTTTTTGGCAAGAGTCTAGAACTTTCTGACGTAAATTATAAACTATGGTATGTACGTAATACTCACTTTGCCAGATGCCAGAGGAGAGGCACCATTTTTCAGTAGCAATAGCGCCACCTGTTGGTTATCGTAGTGAGCAGCGACATGCAGCGGTGTTAAGCCGTCCTGAAAAATGAGAAATCACTACCGAGAATAGAACCTGCTACCATTAACGCATGACATAGCATTTAAAACACCAGAGTAAAAACTGATAATCGCCACAACATCTTTTCCCAGCATTTTTATCCTGCCAACTAGCAGGACATCGATATCAAGTAAACAACAACAGTTGTCCAGACCTGCTTCGAAGGAACCACGAACATTCCGCTTGAATTGCTTCATATCGCATTCAATATATTGCTTATTAAAAATAAATTTATCAACTCTTGTTTCAGTGCGGAAGTGAGACATGCTGTCCGAGGAAAAATGAGATTGCAATTTTACGAAAAAGTAAGGGAGCAATGATTGATGTCTAGATTAATTGATAAAACGAATAAATATTAAATAATAAATTTGCTGGTCCACAAAAAGAACGTTTATTACTTCTGTATAGTTCGACACACAAACACTTTTCTAACCTTCCCGCTAGCGTCTGATGAAGATCCTCTTTTCAACAATAAATGTGTCGCCTTCAATTGGCCATATTTGGCAGCGAGATGGAGAGGAATAAATCCTTTCTGCAAAAGTATTACGAGAAATTACAAGTCGAAATAGCAGAACAAGTTTTCTGAAAAACCACAGACAAAAACCATTTATTAAGAACTTGCATTTAAGTTGGTTTGATTTCTAATCGACGATGAAGCAATCAAAGCATTAGCCACGCTTTGAACATAAATCATTAGGTTGCAAGTGCATCCGCTGCTATGAATGCAACTCATTTCAATTTAAGTGCTAGCACAGGCCTACAGCTCTATCTCTACAATTAGAAAGAAATTTCTTCATTTGCGAAAATTTGACCCCACAATTTCTCAAAGACGAAATGATCGAAATGAGGAAATCAGGAGGGAATAGAAAACACAAAAATGTAGTTGAAAAAGTGAAACTTCACGCCTGATATATTAAAGTACAGGAATTCTTGAAAACAGAAAACTTTTTTGTTTATACTTCTGTGCTCATATTCTACTGTCCTCACAATTACTGTCAATTACCAACAACTTAAGACTGTTTTTTTCATGCTTACTAAGCAAGGCTGCTTAGGTCTACCTAGTTATTCTTGATGGCTCAGGATTGTTGGCGTGTTTATGTAAAACAAAATCAAAGCCAACAAGTGCACAGGATATACAAGTTGGAAAACCTTTGAATTACACACCAGTAGTATTCAAAAACGCCTAATATGCAGCATGCACGATTACTTTTTTAGTGGTGCTAATTTCATTTTTAGATTCAATGTTCACACAGTATTGCTGCGCTAAGTAATTTTTATTTTTAGTTCTGATGGCAGTGTTTTCAAAAGCGTTGAGTGTTGAAGCTACGTAGAACAATTTAGTTAATCATTGTATTTTAGTTGCCCTGAAAGTTAGGTGTTTGCTGCGCTAAGTAATTTTTATTTTTAGTTCTGATGGCAGTGTTTTCGAAAGCGTTGAGTGTTGAAGCTACGTAGAACAATTTAGTTAATCATTGTATTTTAGTTGCCCTGAAAGTTAGGTGTTTGCTGCGCTAAGTAATTTTTATTTTTAGTTCTGATGGCAGTGTTTTCGAAAGCGTTGAGTGTTGAAGCTACGTAGAACAATTTAGTTAATCATTGTATTTTAGTTGCCCTGAAAGTTAGGTGTTTGCTGCGCTAAGTAATTTTTATTTTTAGTTCTGATGGCAGTGTTTTCAAAAGCGTTGAGTGTTGAAGCTACGTAGAACAATTTAGTTAATCATTGTATTTTAGTTGCCCTGAAAGTTAGGTGTTTGCTGCGCTAAGTAATTTTTATTTTTAGTTCTGATGGCAGTGTTTCCAAAAGCGTTGAGTGTTGAAGCTACGTAGAACAATTTAGTTAATCATTGTATTTTAGTTGCCCTGAAAGTTAGGTGTTTTTAGATATAGAGTGCAAGGAAAATAGGAAAGAAATTTGCTTTTTAAATGAGGAAATAATTTCTAGACCTGGAGAAAATAGAAAAAACATGCAGGCAACTTTGCTGTTAAAAACAGCAATGCACAATTTAATTTCAGACCTCAGCAAGAGAACACTTTTTGGCTGGAGTTATATTCTATCAATCATGTTATTCGTGGTCCCTAATAATATTGTTTTCGTAATCACAGTTGTAAAGTTACCGCAGAAAGATCACCGAAAATAAACTACAGCGCATTTATTTTACGGGACAAGCCAGCTATTGATCAACTCAAGGCAGACGCAAAATTAAGAAAAATTAAAAAAAGGGAGAATAAACCGTTTCAAAGGAGCTTTTCCGTCTTCTACTTAGGCCTAAACTCTTTTTTCTCCCTCCTTGCCCACCCCTCCCTTCTTTCTCCCTCTCCTCTCCTCATCCCTCCTTCCCTACCCCCCCCTTCTTCCTCTCCTTTCCTCATCCCTCTCCCTACTCTTTCTCCCTCCTTATTCTCTCTAGATTGATATAATTGTAGCGCTTGATTTAAAAATGCATGATGCTAGCAGCAAGCTCATAGAAAAGTGTTATCTTCGAAGGGGTTCTGAATATACAGGTGGTCTATGGCAGTGATGGGCTAAGTTTTGCATTAAAAAAGCTAATTGAACCCATTGCAATCGAATAGAAACTCACTCAGAGCTGCAAGTCTATTTGGCCAGTTAACATAATGCAACACTACTGGACGGTCTTTCTTGAAACATGCTCTATATTTGTGCGAACTTCACTCCCAAACAATGACAAAACCAAGTTTTTTGTCCATTTTACGCATTTATGGCCCAATAATCCAATCAGAGTAGTTTTATAAACGTGAAAGAAGACTTGCTAGAAAAATAATTTCATAAAAACATAAAATTGTTCCGAGAAAAATAGCTCTTTAACAATATAAGCTATCGACGACGCAACAAGCGATTAAGTGCACGAGTTTTTAAGCTTAACTCCTCCGATATTATTCAACGTGTAAACCTGAAGCTTGACGCAGATTTATCCCCGTACCGGGTGAGTGTCATAAGGAGGTTGGTGGAGTTATAACAAAAGATAATATTTTAAAATTTGCATCTATTGCTCAAACGAAAGCTAGTTCCCCATTCACCAACTTGCAACTATTTCATTCCTCTAGGGTTCAAGATGGCGTAACAACTAAGGATTTGATTGCAAAATATGTTTTAATTTTCTCAAATTGCAGTGACCGTACAAGCAAAGAGAAAAATCAACAAGCTACTTCCTAAAAAAAGAAATTACAGTCAAACCTCGGTTTTCGAACGTCTCGCAGTTCGAACAATTCGGTTTTCGAACGGAAAATTCGAGATGAAAATCACTCGGTCCTCGAACAAAAATTCGGTTCTCAAACAACTCAAGAGAGCATTTTGTGCGGCCCGCGAACACTTTTGAAACTTTAGTAAAGCTGTAAAGAGGTCTCGTATGACATGAAGCTGACGCAGGCTATTGCAAGATCCTGAGCACTGACCCTCGGCCACTTACAGTTGGTCAATGCGGCCCTCAACCGACTCTTCAATCCTCAGTGCGGCCCTCGCAATGCCTTTCTTATTAAGTGCGGCCCTCAGCTAGCTTCCATGACCGCGATGCGGCCCGCAGGCCAAAACAATTGCCCATCCCTGGTATATAAGTTATTCTTTTGGTGTATAGAACAAATTAATCTCTTTTTTATTATTTGTAATAGGAAAATATGATTCGGCTTTCGAACAAATCGGTTTTAGAACAGCCTTCCGGAACGAATTGTGTTCGAAAACCGAGGTTTGACTGTACAAGATTTACAGCTTTTTTAACAATGCAAGCGATTCTTTTTTAAGGTTTCGCGATTGCAGTAAGCAGCCTTTTCTGCACTGTTAGTTTTGAACGCTTTAAGGAAAGCTTTATGACATCATAATGAGGTGTGCTACGATGTCCGCGAAAACAACAGCAGGTAACAATAGTAATTATTTTCCTCTTTCATGTGGCAAAACCCTGATGGATAGATTAAGCAATAAGATTCGTGAAATGACGGGTGTGAGGAGTACCGACGAGTGGGGAGTTCCTGCGAGAACGAAGACTTGCAATCGTTGGGACCTGTGGAGAGAACGGGCAAAAACAGGGGACCAGAAAGGCACTACACTTCAACTTGGGTGATACAAAAAAGGTAGATCAAAGAAAAAATGAAAAAAGGTAGTGAAGCCAGATATGACTACCAGAGGGCAAAAGAGGATGGATACACAAGATCCCACACAATGGAGATTCGGTTGTAAAAACTGGCTGACTCCTGTTTGCGGGGAAAGCCTGCCGGGCTCCAAAAAGAAGAAAAAGACGGATTCCCACTCTGGAGCAAAATGATGATAATGGTTTTGAAAGCAAATCTAAAATGTTGATATGCTGCCTGTCAAGATAAAATGATACATTACCGTACTTACATACTGATTAATATTTAGTGTTGTAATAATACAATGGCAAGACCGAACATTATCAAAACTAAAAGGCAAGTAAATTCCAGGTTAGAATACCTTTGCACAGTCCTTTCTCGCGCCTGACTAATCTCCACCCTCAACAAATATCCATCACGTGTAGCAAATTGAAACAAACGCAGTTTTGATGTGAAATCTTGTTGCATTCCGGCAAAAATTATTCGTCTCTTTAGCACTAAAATCTGGTCGGTGGGATTCACTTAGCCATAATTTTATACTTAACCTAACGTCTTATGTCAACTGTAAGTGGCGGACTGCGAGTTACTTTACCCTCCCCTAAGTGTGTTTATGCCGGGAGCAAGGAATATACACACACAGCCAGTGGCTTTACGTCATAAAAATAGGCAAACAATTGCGAAAATATAATCTGAAGTAGCGGCCTACTTCGAAATAGCCTATCGCGGCAAATACATCAATCACTTGAGCACTCTCTCACAACTTTTGAATTGAAGCTACCATGTGCAGAGTCCAATAGCCGAATGATTGTTTGTGAAATTATGCTTGTGAGAAAGCACACTTTCAATTTAAGAGTAGGGAGGTCGGTATTAAGGGCATAGTGCATCAAATCTAAAGTTTGAGAAAAATCAATAGAAAAAAGTGAGAAATCGCACTTCCAGAGATTAATTTGGCTTGAAAATGTGTTAATAAGCATACGGGGACCGCATGCAAGACATTTAGGGGGAGGCACGACCATTTCGCTCTATGCCGGGAGCACTGCTCATGGGTGTAAACAAGAAATTTGACGTCACAAATAGCATCACTGGAAAAGTTGCACCAAGTCGTAAAATAGGCCTAACACTAAGCAATGTATTTCTGCAATCGCAAAACGACTAACATTACGACGCATGCCAATGACTTTCCTGCACTTAGTGCAAGGAACAGATAAATATTTGGCAATGATAGGGTGTTAAGCAAGAACCAGACGGTGAGAATAAGTAGTTATAATTCATCAAATGTAACTTTTAGGGGGAAATCGATAGGAAGCAAAGTCTATCCCATAGTGCGCAATTGCATCTATGCAGTAGAATTTTTTTGCTTAAAAATTCGTTTTTAACGTCCCTTGCTACGTTTGTGCAGAAAATCGGGCAAATTCAAAAACTTGCAGTGAAATTACGCTCCTGGGTGAAATCGCTTTATATGTGCAAAAACATTTTTGCTACTGTGGTTGAAAATAACTCAATAAACCTGCCGGAATCACGACTAAACATTTAAAACAAAGCACGGCTTCTTTAGTGTCCCTGACCACGTTTATGCAAGAAACAGGGCAAATTCAAACAGTTTCGATAAAATTGAAATTGAAAAAACACTTTTGAGTGAAATCGCAATGTATGCAGGAAAACATCTATTTGGGTTGAAAACAGCCCGATAAGTCTGCCGGAGTCAGGGATAAAATTGGGAACCAGGCATGACTTTAGTAGCGCCCCTGGTCACGCCTATGTAGGAAACACAACACGTAATGCTTAGCCAATGACTTGAAGTCACAGATATAATTACGAAGTAGAGCGCACCAAGTGGTGAAGCAGGCTTATTACTTAACACCCTATTTCTGCATTTCTAAAAACGGAAACTATTTTGGCGCTTCTTTCCGGCATTTAGTTTAGGCCCCCCCCCCTTGCAGATTAAAAGGAACAGTGAAGAAATCAAAATGAGGTACTAGGAGCTAGGCGCACCCCCTTGCACATTTAAAGGAACAGGGAAGAAATCAGAATGAGTTAATAGGAGCTGGGCGTATCCACTACAATGTTTTTCGACTCTATTCCATTTTAAAGTACTTTCACTTTCGGAAACTAATTGGTTATGCTGAAAACACATTAACTTTTCGTTATCGATTAATTCTTGTAATTGATCTTTGGGTGAATCGGTAGCAGCCTGGTAAATTAATATTTTCATCGCCAACGTCTGCTGACGGGGGCCCTGCGGGCAACGCCCGAACAGCCTGGTAGATTTATACTCTAAAGCGCGATTCTGTATGTACGTACGTGCGCTTTTACTCCTCCGAAACTACTGCACTGCAAAAAATGGCTGCAAATAACTTTTGTCAATTTCTAATGACATTTTTGAAGCTTGCCAAATTTTGCGAAATTGCTTTGATCTAACAGCAAATTTTTTGCAATGTGGGCGTACAAACACTAACTTAGCACAATTAATCACCTCCTCGGGGTGAGCGTCATAAGGGATTTGGTTCAAAATAACAGTATTTTGGCTATTACATTTGCAAAAGTTAGGTTGGGCCTTTTTTGCCCGCTTGCTTTTGAAGTTGGCTCATTTTTAACGTTTTTCAAAATTGCATTTGGCCCCTTGGATAATTTCTATCAGGCAACCCCTGGCTGCGCTCGACGTTGTCATATATTGTCATTCCAAAATCAAATCGATATGCTGCGTGATAAAGAGCAATGATCATACCAGTGTGAACACAACCGTGAGCCTAAAAACCCGTTGTTTTTAATAACAAAATGGCAAGTTAGAATACCCTTATACAGTCATGTCGCAAGCCTAATCAATCTTAATCTCTACGACATCACCTTATTAATCAAGTGCAGCAAAGATCAACAAATTGGCAATTTTTCATGTACAATCTAACAGGAATTGCAAAATTATCCGCGTCTTCAGCAGAAAAACCCGGACGATGGGTTATACTTTTAAATCATAACCTACTTTATTGTAATAACTCAAAAGCACGAACTTGACTTTGGGTTAGCTTTTCCCTATATCTGCGTTTATGCCAAAACGAACCAATATACGCGCAGCCAGAGCTTTTACGTCATACTGATAGGCATACATTTACAAAAAGTGGAAAGAAAAATGTCCAACATTTGATAACTTATTCCAAAAAATGCAAAGCAGTTACTTTGCCCCCCCAACACTACATTTATGCTTCCATGCAAGTGATGAAATAAACGCATAAAAGTTTGTAAAGCTATTGGCGTTTTTAATTGTCACCAAATCCAGGTCAAAAGTGCGCCTATGTGGAAACAAGGCAAACAAGATGTTTTTAAGGACTTTAAAAACTTAGGGCAAACTACAACAGCTATGTGCTATCATTCATAATGTTTTTCGACTCTATTCTCATTACGAAGATGTGCTTTCGAATTCGGAACGAGAATTGGATACGTGAAACAACTTGAACTTTTTGTTACTGTTCTCACAACTACCTATTGAGTGAAGCCAGCGCAGACCGCTGAACCGACATTCTTAACTTCGACGTTACTGATGGGGGGCCCTGCCAATACAATAACTTAACTGTGAGTGCTTGTCTTCGGGTTAGTTTGCTCTTGGCTTGGCTTTTCTTGGCTGCGCTCATGCAACCGACATACGTGCAAACAGGCTTTCGGTCATACAAATAGGCACGCAAGTACCAAAAAGTCGTAAGAAAACAGCTTAATTCTGGAAATACATGTAAATCACTTTGGCGTCTTCCCACAACTTTAAATTTTTGCATTTCATGTACAGTACTTCATCGAATAAACTCATAAGCGTTTGAGAAATCGTTGGCTGTTTCAGTTGTCAGCAAGTCCATTTTCAAAGCATGCCAATGGTGCAAGCAGTTCAAAAAACACATTTCCAGGGCCTCCAAAAACTTTGGTTAAAATATACTAGCTCTTTGCAGCCCTCCATAATCTTTTTGTTTAATTGATTCCCTTTGAAAAACGGCACTTCTAATTTTGTAACGAGAATTAGTTATGAGAAAAAACATTACCCATTGAGTGAAACCGGCGCAGTCGGCTAAACCAATATTCTTAACCCTAAACTTATTGATGGGAGCCCTGCAGGCAACGCCGGCAGAACCAGTTCGTATAAAAATACAGTAGAATGGAGTACATGGAGTCATCTGCAGCAAATGAATGACAAAAAATTTCCACTCTACTTACAAACCACAAATAAAAAATAGTTTCTAATGCATTATAAACTGTAAAGTCTATATTTCATATTAGTTCTTAATTGAAGTCAGATTAAAATCTTTAGACGGAGAATTGAGCCTTCAATCTCCGAATACGTCGCGCTGAAACATGTTATATGACGACGGCATGGTCTTCTAGTAACTTAAGCGAAACGGAGATAGATATATGGTCGGTGTGTTTCTCCACTTATTATTTCTTTAACTTAAAATCAAATCTCTTGCCTAATTTCCTCACGTCAAGTGGATTAAGATCAAAAGAATGAGCTGCCCGTGGATAAGTCGTTCTTCGAGAAATCACTATGTCGCCGAATTTTTGTTTGATCGATTCCGGTATTGCATTGGTAGTGTGAGAAGCAGAACCGTCTTGCATAAACCATTGCTGGGTCAAAGCAATCCCTCGGCGGCGATTGAGAGATGAGCAGAACTTGCGGATCATGTTGCCGTAATTTTCCTGATTCACTGTAACTGATTTGCCACCTTCATCTTCAAACCGGTATGACCCAGTTATGGTTTTTGAGTTCATGGCACACTATGCAGTGGCTTCAGTGGAGTGCAAAGGCCGTTGCAACACTTCCTGTGGCGGTGCAGTTCCCCAAAATGCGTTGTTCTTTGCATTAACGTAACAAAGAGATAATAATGGGCCTCATCGCTGAACCAGACTTTTGTCTATCCAGTCTTGGTTTTCCTCCGTTTTGTCGTTAAACCAATTGCTCACGTCGATTCGTGTCTTATGATTATTTGCTGTTAGTCGGTGCTTAATCTAAATGCGAACGTAAAGAGTTTCAAAACCAGTTTCAAAATACGGACAATGCTCATTCGATTCATGCTCAACTCTTAAGATCGTCGCCGAAAAAACTTTTTTAAACTTTGAATGGCAGAGCAACCAACAGCATTAATTTTCTGCTCAGTTCTAACATCTCTTCGTTTACCAGATTTTCCTTTGTTCAGATTATGAACAGTTCCGTTAGTTTGAAACTTCTTTAGAATCCTGCACACTGCCTTACGCTCCGGAGCTGCTTTTACGCCAAAATGACGCTGATATGCTCATTGAGCTTTTGCAATAGATTTGGTGGTAACGTGAAATTCTCTAAATTTTCTCCAAAATTTTTTTTTCATAACTTTCAGGGTCAAATTTTACTACTAATTAGTAACAGTCTAAGCCCTAAGCTCGAATAGTAATCTTGGCTATTTTAGTTAGAATCAAACTTCCGGAAACGAGAAAATTTCTTTAATGTGGAAGCCCTGGAATGCGGTTTACTGTCACTACCTGCTACTTCCAAAATTTTATCTGTAACTTTATAACCACAAACGTTGATATCTTTTTTGTGGTTTTTGAAGATCAATAACAGCAACAGACCGATATCAAAAAATTTCTATTTCAATTAACGGTGAGGACCCCGATTTTTGAAGGGATACACCATTTCAAAAGCTCAACGCACGGGTTTTCAACCAAATTGGATTACACAAACCTTTTTGAAAATCGTTTTTCGGGAAGCCAATTTTAGGAAATTCACTTATTGTTACAAAGCAAATAAAACTTCAGCTCAATGGTTATTTTCCGAGTGGCTCTTAAGTTACGGAAATTATCTGCTACTTCTTAACAAAACGTTACTTTGTTCACATCTCTAAACGAAGGTTCAAGATTAAATTTGAAATACCATTACAGTGCCTGAACACAGTTGTTTAGATAAAGTTAGCAAACAAAGTTAGGTGGTAGTTTACATAAATTCTGTATGAAGTAGATCAATTATGATCCTGGGTTGCTGAACTCTGAGCTTTTATTTAGCCCAGGGATTGTCAGCCTTTGCATAGTCGTGGCCCACTTCTTTCTCTGTGCACATTCGCAGCTTCAACACCACCTGACTTGTGGAACAACGATCCACCGGTTGAAATTATTTTACACATGATTAAACGACGAGGTCAAGCGCGAAAAATTGATCATGGAACGTGGGGAAGATCTTGCGCTTGCTTTCCACAAATTTTGCTCAATATACTGCGTTTAAATAAAGAAATTCTTTTCATTTATCCAAGTTTTTCTTTCGCTGTATGAAAGAGCAGAACCTTTGACTAAATGTAACTCAAAAGACGTTTAACAGCGTAAGTCTGGTTCTACTTGAACGCATTGTATCACGGGTACACAGAATTGCTTTTTGTTCTCAGGTCTCAGGTTTTGGGGGTTTTGGGGATTATTCTTTTTTCAAAATACAATAAACGTACCCGGCACACGGTTTTGCAGCGTATACCAATAGCTTAACTACGCGACCCGAGGCTATCAGATCGATCTGAGGCAAATTCTAACAAATATAATACTGACCTTGGATTTAACATCAACGGAAGCGTCGCTGTCCAATAGAATTTCGCATATTTCCACGTGACCTTCTTTGGCGGCAACATGTAATGGCGTATAACCTTCCTCTGTGACCTCATTTACCGCGGCACCATACTGTAAACAATTATAACGTACAACATAAACAACAACATGGAACTGTTGTGTACTTTTGTTTGTGTACATAATGTGAAAGTTATCTACAACAGCGTTAAACTGTAAGCAACTATAATGTAATGTAAAAAAATAACAATCACACCACATTAAAAAGTTTGATATAATTAACTACTGATGAAGTCCCCGAGAGGGAAGAAAAGCTTCGGTGTTTCTTTTGTGTTGGTTTTGCTAGGTTAACTTTATTATGTAAGATATTGAAGTACTGCTCATTGCATTAGTTTGGTTGATCAAATCATGAGTTATCTATTTCTGTAGCATAACAAAAAATAGTAGAGCCAAACAGTTAACAGCTACGCCGTAAATCAAACATGAACACTGAACAGCCATATCATAATTTTTGGGCATAATTCAAATATCTACAATAAACCGTCGTTGACCTGCGTCAAGAAAGATAATACATTGTTGATACAATGTACAGTATTTCTTCCACTTAAATACCTGCTATTGCATCAAACTCTGATTAGCAAGCAAGTTTTTAAACTACAGATGATTGCTGCAGAACGCCAACGGAGCTTATCGGAAGTTCAACTATAAACCATGCTCTCTGAAGCTGATAGCATTCCCACAGCGTTCTCCCATAACTAATAATCATAAGCATAATTGGGCAAGTGTGGACTTTCTCCTTTACTACTTGAAGACTCAGATGGGCGCCAATAAAATTCTCTGCCAGTGTAGTATGTGATCCACGTGCGAATATTGCGAATGTGTACACAGCGATGAGGATGAGCTTTAGTTCGTGATCTACAGCAATGAATTTCGGATAGGGGGAAACTTTTCTTCCAAGTTTTAAAAGGAACCAAACAAAAATCCAAAATAATAGTTTATTGAACACAATTAAATTAACATAAGAAAGCTTCGGAGAATTTTGTTGTGTTACTTTTTCTTATGCTAATTTAATGATGTTCAATGAAGTATTATTTTGGATTTTGGTTTGGTTCCTCAAAACATCTACAGCAATGAAAGCAAAATAACAACAACACCAATCTTCATCCACATCGTTACCTAACCTCAAACACTAACATCTACAAGACAAGCTTTACAAAAATTCACACGTCAATCCCATACTATAACAGCGTTCATGCTTAACAGAAAAACACTCCAAAGGAAATAAAATTCTTTCTTCCGGCTATGTTGCACGCCTAAGAGTAAATAAAAAATAACACGAGCAAACATACTTTGGAAAAAATCCGACACCAAAGCAAATGAAGACGGAAGTTATTAGTGTAAAAGAAATACATAGCCAGATCATAAAAATATGCTGACTGATAAAAATTAAATAGCCAGTTACCTTTATGAGTATTTTGAGTATTTCAAGTCGATCCAAACGAGCTGCGAGATGAAGACAAGTCTGGGACTCCTGCATTAATAACTTTTATCAATGAACTCAATAAACACCAGATGAACGTAGAGTTTGGGAAACTGCAAAATTACCTTACAGGCGGTACAAACGATAGTCTAAACTCGAAACGTAGGCTTGAGAGCAAGCGACGCTTTCGCTCAACAATCCTGCATGCAACGTATACAGCGAGGGCTAAACTCGCGGTCTTACGACCAGAAGGTGGGCGCTCGTTCCACTGGGCCATGGTGCTAACAACAAAATGGAAGAATTGATTATACATAAAAGATAGAATGGTCCGCGTGGAAAATCAATGCGACTTGTTCGTCCAAACGCATTTTCTAGATGGCTGTTGACTATTTCTATGTGCAAGTGTTCACAAAAAATAGAAAGCACATTGCGATAGATCTCTCACAACTTTGGCTGTTTTCAACAAAAGCACTAGCTCTACTGTACGTTAAAAATGAAGTAGCAGTACGAAAATGGACTTTCAGCACCACACTGCCAGGAGCGCGTCACCGTTGCAGCAATCACTGGAGTAGTAGCCCTTTGGTATAGGCGCACAATGGCAATTACATATCATTTACGGCAATTAGTAGAAATAAACGAATAAGCAGACAACAAATATTTAGTATTTAACATCAAATCACACATTTCATTCAAGCAACAACAGAGAAAACTGACAAATCAATCTGTTTTTCGAACACTTAGGTCTACTAGGTGAACAAAACAACATCATTTCTTACCTCATAATATACACCTTCCCACTCCTTAGTTTGCACAAAAGTACATGTGTATGTCACTTTGCCTACATTTTCTATGCAACTTTTCAAAGCATCGTAGGAGCAGCATCCTTTATAATTTCCTATGTACCTCGCGATGCTAGGCTGCTCCTATTCGCTCAACTGCTTTAATGTTGAGCCTTGACCAAGCCAAGTTGTTTACCTAACTCTAACCATTATTGTGCATGGACTCGGTGGTGCAAAAATATTAACTAATTTTACTGAACTATAGTTCTCTGTAGGTTTTATCCAGCTAGCAGTAGTTAATTAGAAAAATATACTTCGTGCATTCTCATCAAGTTTTTAAGTTACTAAAACTATTACGCGTTGCCATTGATGTTACTAATGTAGTATCAACACACGTCCATTGGTAGACCAAAATCAAATGATACGAGATTGTAACGAACGTCAAAAATATAATTAATATACTGTACAAATGTAGAAAACAAAATTCAGTCTCTATCATAAATACACATTAGAGCCTATATTGACTCGGGAAAAGAAAAAGAATCTTCGTAAAAAAGTTGTCTCCAATTTTTTGTTAAAAAATGAAGTTTAAATCTTCTGGCAATAATCAAATTACTTGTGCTAGCGGCATTCAAAACCGGCATCAATACCGCCATAACGACACATACGCCTCGATTCGTTGAGATTCAAATTGTCAATGCTTATTTTATCGTCACATGGCAAAAAGTCTATTCTTCCAGGTCATCAGTTAAGAAATGAGCTTTGCTTCTCACCTGCTTTCTGGCATCAGGTTTGGCCCCATTACGTAATAGAAATGTCACGATGTCAGTGTGTCCCGCACGAGTAGCCATGTGTAAAGCAGTCTCTCCTCTCTAAAATGAAATTTAATAGACATAGTAAAGTAGCACGAAACCAATCGTGTTTAACCTTTTCGTGATCGATTTGAATACTATAAATATGTGTGTAGGCAACACTGGTAGCACAACCAGCAGGCCGTTAAAGAGGCGACTTTTGACCACGACCAATGGCAGTCCGCCAGTTGTTTGAGGGACTACCAGTCTGCATTTAAGACTGGTTAGAAATGAACTGCCACTTTCCCCAAACCTGATTTTGATTGAGTTTGCAATGTAGACTTTGTTTTCCGTTCTACATCGCCTCTCCATCCCAAGTAATAGCAGCAAACAGCAACATGGAGGCAGTGGTTAGTAATCGTGAGATCACATCCAAAGCGAGTATCGTTCTGTGTTGCTGTACCTAGATAAAAATAAATTTCTCCAGCGTGATCGAGCTTGAGGAGGATATGCCCTGTCGCAAGTGTACTGATAATTTCAAAGCAGGTCTTTACACAAGTTGGATCAATGCAAGACCGTGAAGGCTTTTTTGTAAAAGGAGTACAAAAATGTAGAACTCACCACGTTGACAGTGTCAACATTAACTTTGTATTTCATGAGGAGTTTAACAATTTTCAAATGGCCCATGAAGCAAGCGATGTGCAAAGCCGTGAGGCCGGACTGCAAAAACAAATCGATCAATAATTAAAACCCGATCACATGACAGATTACGAGGTGTCGTAACAGCCAATCGCAGAAGTTAAAATATAATGCAAGATTGCATAATGAAAACTGACCGCTTTAACAAAGATATACACGATTTTTACAAGCTAATTTACGGCCTTTCCTTGTGCTTCACTGAGTTGAAATGGTGGAGCTACTTACCTAGCATGTGAAAATAGAGACACCCAGACGCCCACCTTCTGGTCACCCACCAGTGGTACTCTGCCGTATGGTTTCAGAACTACCAGTCTGAATTCACTACCTCGGTTCAAAGTGACCGGCAGCTTCCTCCCAACCAACCTTGACTGGTTTTGAGGTCGGAAAGGTGTCGGAGTGGGAGAAGCGCTGCTTACGGAATCGATTTCGTATGTCTAAACCCTCTCGACAGCTACGTTGATGAGCCCCTGGTGAAAAAAACCTTCAAGGATTTTTCCCCTGCTTGGTTTCATTAATCCTGGCTGAAATGCACTGTGTCAGAAGTACAGGTGAAAGGTCCGGGCACACTTTGTTTCATATATAAACGATGAAAAATCTTCCAGTGACCGAAGGAAAAAATCTAAAGGCTGACTCACAATTATTATCAGAGGGTGTGAGGCTGGATGTTTTTGCTTCATGCAGCGCCTCCAGCCCGAGGAAGAGCGAGGGTTAACAACAACAGATCACAGCAATTACATCTGCTTTAGTTTCAGCAACTTCCAACGCTAATGGGCGAATGGGTCTGATATCATTATGATCTTAATTCGGGATATATCACTTGTATTGGCAGAATTAGAATCGGCAATTTAAAGCTCATTTACAATTAAAGTCTGCTAAAAAGCATGTTGTTAGTGGTAAAAAAAACAACTCATCAGCAACGCCTACTGTCATATAACATGAAGTAATGGCACTGCTCGCTTTAAACGAACCTAAAAAAAAACATCGAGAAGCTAACAGAGCCTTGAATGCAATATGTATAGGGCACTGTTATCGATATAGCTTGCCTAAATACTAGTGCTTTTTAGCCGCCATCGTAACGACGGTGCATCGATCTCTGACCACTTACTGCTAGAAGCGCATGATAAATAATTAATATGATGGTAAAAAACAGAAAATCTACAGCAATAGTGACGGGATGAAGACACGAATAGCATTTCTTCTAAAACCGTCTATCCTCTTACTCTCAGATGTAGCGCATAAAAGTGGCATTGTTTGAAGATTCGAAGCACAACTCGTAACACTGTTAATGATTTGCTGGAGCCAGAAAATTAAGATCACTGCACTCTACGTAAAACTGTAATAGTTTTTGCGGCAGCCTGATAATTAAGATAACTGTACTAACACTAAGTCTTACTTCAGTTAATGCTTCCTTATTAGCCTTATGTGACAGCAGCAGTTCGACTACTTCGTATCGGTTTTTCTTGCATGCCACGTGCAAAGATGTGAAGCCATTCTGAAAATATTTCAGGCAGTGACTATCACTGTAGTTCATAATCGATTGATTTAAAAAAGACTTAAAAAAATAATTGTAAGCACTTTAAAACCAATTGCAATATCTTGAAATTTATTTTTGATTCAAATCCAAATGAAACGATTGCATTTGATATTGAAAAACTTTGCAATCACTTTTTACATTTACCTCCGCCAATTGATCGGTGGTAAACCTCGCATCATATGGGGTAGCTAGAAGAGGGGGGACACAGCGGCCACGGTTTCCCCAATTTTTGCAAACCGATCAAAGAATGGGGATTTTTCAGTTTTTACGGCTGCAAAACGTCCATGTCCAATTGCGGCGTATTTATCACCAAGACATTTGAAATAATTTTTTCGCAGTTTCATTCTCCTGCACGTCGGAGCAATTTCCCCTGTATTCTTCCTCATTCCTTTTTACTGCCTTTAAAGCGGAAAAAAGATGTGTGACAATCATTTTTTTAGTCTTGGCATGACACGACAAGAAAAAATAACTTTTTCTTGAGTTGTTATGTTAGAAATATTTACCAATGCCTTGCAGTCGATGTGAGGCTTTCGCTTTAGTAAAACCTTAACAACTTCAATATGTCCACAATGTGAAGCAATGTGTAAAGCTGTGAGATAGTCCTGTAGATAAAAAAACATAACATTATTGGCAGTCAGTAATTGGGATTATTTATTTACTTATTTTACAGGAGTATGAAAACTAAAAATGATTACTACTGTAATGTTTTCCCATGGAAATGCACTTTAGAATGATAACGTCTGCTTTGTCATCTCCTGCTGGGTGCTCGACAATGAAAGTAATGAGAAATCAAACTAAGTTTCTTCGAATATGATTAAAAACAGTGCAATGGAGCTTCATTGCCTGAGCACGTTGCCGCTGTTGATGACGCAACAACAGCAACATCCCCTGCTTTGTGAATAACACGCAGCAACTTTAACACAAGTGATACCGAATGATTCAGGCACAATGGTGAAATTTAGAAACTACAAAGCCATTAAGGGAACCTCTAAGTAAGATTTCCAGAGGAGCACGAGGCTTTAAAGGTGACACTCAAAAATGACTTCTACCTCCTACTCTCCAATGTTCAGAAAACCAATATCAAAGAATCGATTTTACATAAAAATGGCCTCAGCCAGCATTTAACTCGTGCAGCAAGCATATTCAAAAACTAGTAATGCTTTTTTGTTGATGCTTACAGATGTGACATCATTAACAGCAAAATCGTTGTCCAATAAAAGCTCAATGACTTTGTCGTGTCCACCCTGGGCAGCCATGTGAAGAACGGAAAGGCCATTCTGAAATCACAACACACATAATCAATAATTCCGAAGCAGGTGTGAATGCAAGTTGTTCTATGCGTAACAACAAAAGCTTTCCCATAACTGGAAGACAAAAATATACAGTAAGTATTCATGCTGATATAACTTTTTGCTTGAAAACGATGTTGAAAGTAAAGTGAAGTAAATGAACGTTTAAATGCTATAATCAGCTTCTAAATCGACTTCTCTTATCATGAGGATCGAGGAGACGGTAGTTTATAGGTCCTCTATCAACTTGCCTATCTCCAGCTTCCTCTACCTCAAAAGGTTTTATTCCAAGCAGCGACCCAGGCAAGATAACCACACCGTTAATCAGCCAGTTTTAAAAACTAAACCTGTATATTCTTACTTTTGTTTTAGCAAGTTTCGGAGTTTCATCATTTTCCAAGAAAAGTTTCACAATAGGGTAATGTCCAGATCTGGCGGCGCAGTGAAGCGGAATTAATCCATCACGTGTGCACACATTTGGTCGACTGTGACGCTCCAACAAGAAAGCACAGAAGCGGGTATGACCACGTTTCGCCGCTACGTGCAGAGGGGTGATACCATTCTGTAAGATTGCATAGACAATTGGAAGGCATTGTGGAAAGCAAAAATGAGTAAACAGCGAGTTTCTATTCCTATTAAATGCTGCAATCCAGTTACCGAAGATGACGTTTGATGATCTCTGGTTTAAGACGAGGGCAGTTGCCCGGCTTCTGGGACTCTACACCCCATCCCAAGAAAGGGGTTATGTGACAAGATGACGTCACGAGGTATAAATTCATATTCAAAAGTATATCAATCTAGTAATAAGTGACATCTACTCATTCCATAGGTAAAAGTACACAACATGCCTTCTAATCTATTTTCAAAATTCTACAAGACTTCGCTCAGCACAGTAATGATTCCACAAAGCAATGAACTCAAAACCTTTCAAATTTGAAGCAGTCGAGTAAAGGATAAAACAATACAACAAAAAGTTCTCACCTTTGCTTTAAAATCCACCAAAGCACCGCGATTTAGTAAGACCTCAGCAACATTGAGATTTCCATAATGCGCAGCAATGTGAAGAGCTGTGAAGCCACTCTAAAGTATAAATAGCAGTTGAAATAACAACGCTACTTTCAGCAACGGCACTCCAAGCCAATACGACAAGCAGGAATTAATGCAAGTGTTAAAGAACAAACAAAAATTCAACTTCGCGATCTATGACAACTGGTGGATGTTTGCGATCTATGACAACTGGTGGATTTTTGCGATCTATGACAACTGGTGGATTTTCGTGATCTATGACAACTGGTGGATTTTTGCGATCCATGACAACTGGTGGATTTTCGCGATCTATGACAACTGGTGGATTTTTGCGATCTATGACAACTGGTGGATGTTTGCGATCTATGACAACTAGTGGATTTTTGCGATCCATGACAACTGGTGGATGTTTGCGATCTATGACAACTGGTGGATTTTTGCGATCTATGACAACTAGTGGATGTTTGCGATCTATGACAACTGGTGGATTTTCGCGATCTATGACAACTGGTGGATGTTTGCGATCTATGACAACTGGTGGATTTTCGCGATCTATGACAACCGGTGGATTTTCGCGATCTATGACAACTGGTGGATGTTTGCGATCTATGACAACTGGTGGATTTTCGCGATCTATGACAACTGGTGGATGTTTGCGATCTATGACAACTGGTGGATTTTCGCGATCTATGACAACTGGTGGATGTTTGCGATCTATGACAACTGGTGGATTTTTGCGATCTATGACAACTGGTGGATTTTCGTGATCTATGACAACTGGTGGATGTTTGCGATCTATGACAACTGGTGGATGTTTGCGATCTATGACAACTGGTGGATTTTCGCGATCTATGACAACTGGTGGATTTTTGCGATCTATGACAACTGGTGGATTTTTGCGATCTATGACAACTGGTGGATGTTTGCGATCTATGACAACTGGTGGATGTTTGCGATCTATGACAACTGGTGGATTTTTGCGATCTATGACAACTGGTGGATTTTCGCGATCTATGACAACTGGTGGATGTTTGCGATCTATGACAACTGGTGGATGTTTGCGATCTATGACAACTGGTGGATTTTTGCGATCTATGACAACTGGTGGATTTTCGCGATCTATGACAACTGGTGGATGTTTGCGATCTATGACAACTGGTGGATTTTCGCGATCTTTGACAACTGGTGGATTTTTGCGATCTATGACAACTGGTGGATTTTTGCGATCTATGACAACTGGTGGATGTTTGCGATCTATGACAACTGGTGGATTTTTCGATAAAACCGCTGGTCATTGCAAATAAACGTTCGTATTTGAATGGCGATACTAAAAAACTACTGCTCTACACTTGTGCGGACGCTCAGCTCAGAGAACATTCTATAGTCCTGAGGTGCCACAAGTATCGACTCTCGGCCACTAAACTTGATAAAAACGAACAAGCTCATCTTAAAAACGCTTGTTGCGAAAGCCAGTGGTTAGTGATAGATCTGCACAGCATCACAGCATCAGTACTATACAAGCTGGAGATATTTCTTTTACATCACAGTAAGACTTATTGTGCAATACATAATGCACACAGTTTCCCTCAGAGCTCCAATCGCATTATATTGCACGTAAGCCTATTTCCATTGGAGCAGGCATGCACACAACAACCAAACGTTTTTCCGTTGGCCAAGTGTCGACATTAACAGATTATGAAAAATTTATCGAATACACACCTACACGCATTGCTTGAAAAAGCTTAATTTTAGCTAATTCGTGCTATCAGCTTTAGATATGTACGCATCTATAAGCACGATCACCCTACTCTTAGCACCCTACGCTGATGTCAACATTAGGTCTAAGCATGACTCTATAAAAACTGGAACATTTTCCAAATCATCTGGCTGGCCCCAACAAAGGTTTTTGAGAGTCGCATGCGGCTCGCAGACCATGTTTCATGTAGGCCTGCATGAACCAATGATGTTCCCGCTTCCGCATTGAAGAGCATGCGTCGTTACAATAAACAAAGATTTCTTCTGATCACAATGTTGAAGACAGTTTGGCTGTTGTTTACGTTACGTAGAAATTCCTTAGAATCGCATTACTCGGCACAATTGCAGTTTATTGCTGAATCTCTAACTACGATCATTTCGGTTAGCTTGAGTAACCAAAGCCAGGCATAATTGAATTTTTAATCCTCACCAACATAAACTTACCTCACTCGTTTTGTTGACACTCATCTGCAATAATACAAACAATCGTTAATTGCGAGTTATATTTTTATCCTCTGCTAACCAAAACTTTAGTCTTGTGTTGAGACCTGCTGTGTGCCACGTAAAATCAGCTCTCTCACATGAATTCAATTATCCTTTTACCTTGACCTTACAGCAGCATACAAACAGAAAAGAGAGAGAGGGAGAGAAGTGATGCTATCAGCAGGTCTTTGCCTTGTTGGAAGTTGGTAAAGTCGTTCCAATGCAGCTATTTTTAATATTTTTTTAATCATAAGAATCGTCTGCTTCACAGACGGTAAATCTGGGTTCAATTCTTTTGTAAAAACATATAAAAAAAATTAAAAATATTCACAAATTTCCTGCGAGGCGCACAGCAGTAGGATTAATATGAAGGGTAAGATATGAAAAAAATGTCCGGGTACTAAAAACTTGTTTTCATATAAAAAGAGCCCAAAATGAAAATTTCGAGTTATACATGATACTTATCACTTAATGCATAAGAAACACAAACTAACTTTGTCAGGAACAACGCAAATATGCAGCGAATGAGCGCGAAGTGACAGCAAGATTTTCGAATTGAAGCTGCATCAATTTCCATCAATTTTGTTTTACAAACCTTAACTGCTGTCTCTGCTTTGTTCTCATTCTGCAGAAGCAAGATGGCAGCTTGGACGTCATCCTTCTTTGCAGCAATATGCAAGGGAGGCAGTTTCACACGCCCCTTGTCATCTTTTTCAAGAAGAAGAGTCACAACATCATGTTTTCCTTCCTGCAAAGCGACTGCTAACGGTGTGAAGCCATCCTAAAAATTATACTAAATTAAGTACCAGTGTTCAAGCGGTTTGAGGTCAAGTATTCAAAAAACCGGTAATTGAGGAAGTAAAATTAGGGAATCTAAGCAGAATCGTGTGGGTGGAGAAAGCTAACTGGAGTAATAAGTGACGAAAGGACATTAACAAAAAACAAAAGGTACAATCCTTAAGTTTGTGATTAGGCCGACTATGATATTTACTTAAGCGCAGTGCCGATCACTAAAAAGCAAGAGATGGAATTCGAACTGGCCAAGTTTAAAATGCAAAGGTTTTCATTTGGAGCCACAAGAAACGATGAGATAGCTAACCAGTACGTACGACGATGAGCTCATGCGCAAAAATTTGGTGATTAAGAGAGGTAAGCAAGGTTGGGTTGCCTTGGGCAAGAGAAGGGAAAAGACGGTTTTGAATACGGGCTTTCCAGGAAAAAGGAAGAAAGATAAACGGAAACGGAGATTTATGGACTGTGTAAAGCAAGATATGATGGCAATAAAGCTGACAGAGGAAGACACAAAAGATAGATGAAGGAGGTGAGAACTGGTCTGCTTTGGCGAACCGAATGGGAAATGCCGAAGAAAGGAAAACAGCAGTGTTCAACCGATTCACAACCATAAAATGAATCGTCACCTAAATACACTGAACCAAACTAAAAATTAAAAGCTTAACTATTATACCTCAGTTTAAATCATTACACAAAAAATTGAATGATAAGAGGCAAGTTTCTACACCATCGAGCCTGGCGAAGGAAACAAAATTAACTGATGCCGTTTTGGCCTTTGCACCTAAATTGGCGTGATAATGTACGAAGCCAACGAAATAAAGATATTATTTATTTCTAGAGTTGTTTCATCGGTGCCCTGAAGATATGTAATATTGACATGGTACGGAACAATGTAAAACATGGATTTGTTGATGAGCAATATGTTCCAGTCAAGGGAAATATTAGCGATCTCCATCATTACCAAATATCTTACAGGGTACAGATGGAAAATTTTCAAAATAAAAAGTAATAATCCTTGCACCAATTGTTCTTCAGAAGGTTGGCTCGTCTGGTGACATGCAAAGACCACAACGACTGCGGTTCATTTTCCTTCCTTACCTAAGCTCAATACTTTCACCAAACTTTGCTCATGCCAGCCTAGGATGCGTCACTACTGCTGGCAATGTGCATTCCCATTATTAACATTACGACCAAGCAGAAGAAAATGCTGTGACGTGAATTTACAAGAGCAACATAATGACAAACTATAGCGCGCTTTAAACCCACATCCTAACATAAGAGAGTGAGTGCTTTACTGCACTGAGATGAATCTTCTCTACAAATACCGTATCAGTTTTCACCTTAGTATTCAATTCCTCTTACTGGCCACGCAACAATTACACACCGCTGCATATTGCGCACAGCTTATTGAGCTTTCATCTCCGTAAAAAGACACCATAATAACCTTAATAGCCGCATTTCTGCAATTATTACCTCACTACTACTAGTTTAGAGCTTGATATTACGTAGTTCTCAGACTCGCCAGTTTCCAAGAGTTACTTAGAAAAAACACTTGGAGGACCACATTTTTTAGAAATTTTTGATTTTCTTGATAAGCATAACAGACTAAAATCATAATATTTCAATTCATATTTTTTAATTTTGCATCACAGGTTCTACGAAAGGGTAATAATAGCAACTTGTTTGTTATATACAAATGCAACTTCAGAATAAGTTAATCAAATGAGTAGTTTGAGATTAAATTGAACAAATAATAATTTTACGGTCTGCAGTCACGTCAATAAGCTGCTGTATTTTTAAAACAGCTTAACACGAAAATCAGGATTAAAACTTTTGGGAGAATAGATCATGTATTTTTCTTGGCTATACCCCTGCCAGTTCTACAGTGTGACTATATTAATATTATTGAACCTTTACAGGCTGTAGCCAATTACTCTAACAGTCACAAAGGAAAAGCCGAAGACTGGAAGCGGAGGAAAAAAGGTCAGGGTAAACCTTTGCAATTAGGTAATAAAAGGATTATTATCTGTAGTGGCCGTTTGGTTTAGGTGTGAACCAACTGCACATGCAGTGGGGTTCTCCATCGGGGTGAATTTCAAGAACCGCAATGCAATAATTCTTCCGTTTATTCGAGGTGCTTGTGGCAAAAATACGCTGTTCTAACAAGCACTGGTAACTCCGAAGCATGTCTGAACACAAGTTGTTCTATGCATTGCTGAAGCAGTTTTTTCGGCGGCCGGACGATAAAGGGATACAACATCAAATGACAAGATTTTACCTCCGTTGAAATGTTGTGGCTGCCACCGTGCTCGAGTAAGTACTTTACAATATCCACGTGACCCTCCTGAGCGGCCATGTATAAGGGAGTGAAGGAATTCTGAAAGAAATCACGGATGGCGTTAGAAGAAACAAAAGTGGAGCATGACCTAAAACCGACGGAAACAAGAGATAAAATATCTCACACATCCAATAACGAAATCGCTGTTGGAACAATGCTAAAAGCGTGACTTTACGGTTTATCGCTGTCTTTATATGTGGGTAGTTGGGCCCAAGCACACCTAAACCACACGAAGTCAAAATTATAAAATTTGAAAGCTGAAATTCACCTCAACGACCGGCAACAATACAGTTACGTACACCATGATTTTGTACCAAGAACTTAAGAACTTACTGAAGTACAACTTTAAGATTGAAGGATAAATCGAGGTTGGCAGCAGGCATGTTTAAACAGAACCGACGTTTGCTATCATGCTCACGTGTTGGGTTCAAACTACGGCTAGTATCGACCGCAACGACATATAAGGGTAACTGCCGGCTCAAAAATCGCAAGGTCATCTCGTATTCTTCCAACTATCCGTTTGTCCTGCTCTCGATGAGCTGAATTACTTGTCATTATTTCAAGTATTTTTGAAAGGGAAAATCGATATAGCTACGGTGAGGTTTAAACCCACAATTGTACGTTCATAGACATCATATCAACAACACCGAAGTTATTTCGAAACAGCTGTTGACAGAATTTATTAAAAACAACCGTTCTACCTGTGCAAGAGCGTTGGGGTCACCACCAACGTCTAATAGAAGCTTTACAACATCTAATTTGCCGGCCAAGCAAGATATATGTAATCCAGTGTTTCCCATCTGCATTAAAATTGGAAAATTGACAAGACACCAAAAAAATCGATCAAGTAAGCATCTACTATAGCGATTCTCAAAGAAAGTCACTTGCTTTTTCCAGAACTAATTTAACAATTGGCGGTGCATATTTTAGTAAAGACTTTCTTTCACCACCAGAGGGTAGGCAAACCAGAACGACAAAAAGGAGAATATATGTCCTTAACATTAAATAATAGTGATCCATTACCTTGCTGGCTTGATTCGGGGAAGCCCCACGATCCAGTAGTGCTTTTATGATTTCATGATGACCCTCCTTAGCTGCCAAATGCAATGCGGTAAGACCGGTCTGCAAGAAAAAGTCCGCTAAATCCTGGAAAACTTTCCACGTCTTATTTTTGGTTAGTTGCACATCTTTATCCTAAGGTCACGGGAAAACCTTTACAGTTGTACATGGAACTACAGTTCAAATCTGTTTCAGAGTTACCAGTCCTACAGGCACAATGCACATTACCACTGAACGCAACCAAGGACAAAGTTCCTCGAAAACACAACTACTTAGGATTCATGTTAACAATATAAACTCTATTTGGAACAAAGCGCTATAGTAGTAAAAGCTACCGGGTTGCATGACGCTACGTCCACTTGCTCTTGATCCAATAGTGACACAACTTTATCCAAATTCCCGGCTCGTGCCGCTTTCAAAAGATTTCCGCCTCCGCCCTACAAAAGCAAATCCTTTGTCACATCGGGTGAAGCAAAATTTCAACGATCAAGTTCAAAATATGAATTTAAAGTGTAATGGTGCATAAAGCAAACGCTTTTTAAAGATACATTTAATGCACATTTCAACAACTTTTTTACTTTGCTGCCATCAAACAAAGGACGCCTTCAAACAACCCTGCTGCTGCATGCTTATCAATATCCTTTCGAATCAGTGCAACTTAACTTTTGGGTCATAAAAGTAAATCTGCTCACCAAGCATGTCGTTAAAGTTCAGCTTTTGACCACTTATCAATGGCAGTCCGCCTTATTGGTGTTAGAACTACCAATTTGTGCTCATGGCTGGTTAGAAATGAACTGCCGCTTTACCCTAACCAAATATCGATTAGATTTGCGACTGTAAACCCGGGTAATCTTTTCATGACGTTCATCTTTTCTAAGCGGAGTGAATACAATAACAATGCCTAACGTGGTGTGCATAAGAACGGATCAAGTGGGATTGGGAAGAAACTGTTATAAATTAGTCAATACGATCTAATTGCTATTATAAAAGCCATATCAGAAACAGACCTTTCAAAGTCCTGCCATGAAAGTGATATACTTTGGAACAGCAGGAATAATTGTCTTTTGGCAAATGGAGTATTCACAATGATATGAAGGGAAAAGGAGTGTCCTACTACTGTTAATCATCGTCAGTGGAAAAGTAAGAGCGAAAATGTCAGTGTAGATTACGCGTTTTACAATTTTATTGGATGTTTCCTCACTAGGACAAAATATTTCAACTATTCATTGCAGCTGGTATAATGCAGCTGCAGATATATACTGTATATGCCGAATTCTTTCGATTTTCTCGCTCTGACATGACTTAAATGTCGAAACCTCACTTAATAATTTATGCGCTCTCAAGCAATAGCAAACACAAAAGATCAATACTTTTAATCGGCAGAAACAGCAAAATTAAAATACAGGGGCTCAATCAATTCGAGACAAACATCCTTTCTTTCAACTCCCGGCCACAAGATATCGTTACCGATATCCCTTAAACAACTGGTGTTCAGACCTGCTTCAGAGTTACCAATACTGCTGGCACAGTTCATTTCTACAGCCAACACCGTACACGCATCAACCGAACTGTGCACACAATATAGACGAAGAGAAACCGGACACTCGGAAAGGTTAGCATAAACCAAATTCAACTAGATCTATAAACAGAAAGCAATACGACTCACGTTCGAAGAAGTAGAAGATGAAGGGTGCTTTACCATTCTACGCTTTAAAACAGAGCAATCTGCTTATTTTAAAATGCATGTGATTTACATGATCAGTATCTAAACTATAAACTACAGCGACGACATAATATTTAATGATCTACTGGAGACACGCAAAAGCTAAAAACGCTTTCCAGCGACGACATAATATTTAATGATCTACTGGAGACACGCAAAAGCTAAAAACGCTTTAAATGGAACTTAAAACTAGAATTATCAGTACCCCCAAATACCTTGTCTGAATTTAATCTACGATTGCGCAATCATTCCAAATATACGAGCTCCATTCTGAAAATATGAAAATTTAAACGCCTATTTATATTTCAGGTTTCCCAACTTCTTAAAACGATGAAAAATTCTGCATAACTTCAGCGTAGAGCACGAATAAGATTTCGAATCAGCGCCTATCCAAAGCTGATGCTCAACCAAGCAGTGATTGCAATTTAAACTAAATATGTGTGCAGCATTTTGGCTTTTTTTTTTAAAGTGTAACGGCGTTTCAATGCCAAGACAATTTGTTAATCATGAATGAGTAAATTCAATTTCATATTTCATCCTTATGCAAAAAAAATAGCAGCCAAACGACTTGATAAAAATGTTTCTATCACAAAAAAATGATGTTCTTAATGTTCTAATCACAAAAAACTGACAAAGGAATCAAAACACCAGTACCAATCACAAGCCCTGATCTGCACTAATCCTCTTACAAAATTTTCTAGCTTTCCCCTCGCCGCTACAAGCAAAACTTAGCGAACTCCTTTTTTCATCATTCCTATACCCTCCGCAACTCTCATTCTCCGATAGATACAGAATTTCATTCCATCAAAGACACACTTATCCGGAATACGCTTTAATATACTATTAATTAAATTAATTATCCGGAATAGATATCCATCAGACTTTGTCGGTAAACGCATCAGGCAATTTCTCAACAAAAAGTTTGCTCCTCAAAGTTCCTTGGCTCAATAGAAACCTTCCAAATATTTTTAATTCAAATCACCTTACCTTCGTCATATCTCCGGCCACGATGAGAAAAAATTAAAACAATTAATGAGCAAACACTTGCTGACATCATGTTTAGCTTTATTCATGGTTCCAAACCTCAAAAACCAATTTCACTTTGGAAGACCTGGAACGCCACTAATTAAGAAGTAACGTAGTACTCCGGTTGAGCTGTTCCTGTGATTTTTCTTTATCAGCCAAACTCGCTGCAATCTCGAGAAACGCCAAGGTGATTCACCACACCACTCGAAAACAACCTAACCACTTACAATTCAAACCAGAGTTTTGACTTCACGAATCCACACAACCTCACCAAATTTCCTGACAAACTGCTCATTCCAAAACCTCTCCACATTCCAAGATCGAAACCTGATTTGAATTAGACTGCAAATTCTTTCCTCTCCGCTTAAAAAACATGACCATCTCTTTCTTGTTGTCTGCTCTTATTATTGTCAGTATGGCGTAGCTGATAAGTCAACTTTTTTCTTGCACACAATTTGCGTTGAAAATGGCAATAGTTTGGGGCTAAATCGTTCAGTATATTTTTGATAAATTGCTTGGCTGCTATTTTTGAAATCAAGCTGTTAGTTTTTCTCAAGTCAAAATACCAGGTGCCTAAACACTTCAACCTCCACATTACTCTATGACTCAGCGAAAAGCAAGAGATCTGTGATTACTACGTCCTTCGGCTGCAAACTGGACGCCCTGCACGCAACTGACTTCAATACAGAACAGATGTAACGTCAAGCAACTGTTGTTCCGATAACTTTTTCTAAGCGAAAAGAATAGCAAAGCAGGCTAAAAGCGAATGCAATATTAATAAAGAGTGAGGAGCGCAAATTTCTCCTTTTTTTTCTTTAGCACTCGTTCCTCAGTAAAAAATGATCAATCGGATAGACAACACAGTGATTCAGTGAACATGACCAAGGTAAAAAGAAAGGAAAGAAAAAAGTTTATCGATTTTGCTTCACAGTTGAGATAGAGGCATTGACCTGAAGCTATCAAAAGACCATTAAGCAGGACACAGCACGAAATCACATCCGAAATTACTGGGCTCAAAAAGCAACTTACACCTTTTGTCTTCAGATCACGGGAAACCTTTACAATTGCAGGCGGAACAACTTATGCTCAGACCTACTTCGAAGTTTTTCTATCACAAGTAGTGAAACCAAGCGCGAAGAATTGCGATAAAGCGTGTCTAACAAGGCATCATGACACAAACTACACAAGAGTGGAATTCGTAATTAGAATTCATACATAACGTTTAAGCAGTGCAGTGGTTAGACAAGTGGTTCTTAAACTTTTTTAGCTGGTAGACCCCCAATAATTTTGTAAAGCAAGAAATATCATAACAAAGTTTGCTTAGAATTTCTAAGTGCAGTTTCACGGGATGCGTCAACTAAGGCTTAGTATTGTTGTTAAAAAATCGCGCTTCTGTTTACTGGGTTTTATTGGTTGCTTACAACAGGGGTCCCCAAATACTTTTTGGCGCGGCCCGAAAAACAGTCTTAATGTCTCGCGACTCAAACAAAAAAAATATGCTCAGTTTAATAGCAAGGTTAAGACTGCAGGTGATTGAAGCAATTTTCTTAAAATGGAATTGTATGAAACTTGGTATGTACAGAGTAAATCTATGAGTCTGAAATTTATAATGCGTAAGACAATTATTGGCTCTCTGTTTAGAAAATAGCCAATTAAGTCGAGGTGTGATGTGGGAGATGGCCACAGGAAGATCTTTTTCCACATTCCGTTTGGTCTTGTAATTGTTTTTAATGTATGCAATAAAGGGCAAAATGTCATGTCACAAAAACAATTAATTGGAAAGGGTATCAGAACATTCATCGCAGCCACTGTGCGACGGTCCATATTCTTTTCCGACAAAAACTCAAAATTCATTCCGGGCTCTCTTGCATGTAGTATTACAGGCAATTTTTTAAACCACGGCAGCACAAGGTTTTGCTAAACATAAACTTTAACTGTGACGTAAGAAACGAACACTACGGAAAACGTTGTGCGATTATAAAGCAACATTCTGCAGATACAAGCGATGCTACATTATGTAAAAAAATCACTTGAATCGTGAGTAGGCTACTCGCACTCACCCGCAAACATGACAAAAATGAGTCGTTATATCAGAATAATTTCGATAAATTGAAATTTTTACAGGACCCAAAGACCCACTATTAGAGGACTCCAGCTTACAACAGCATTACTGTTGATATAAAACAACGGAAATCAAGTCGTGTCATACCAATTCAGTAAAATCCAATTTAAGATAATTTTTATCCTATTTTCATTGTTTAGCCACAATCATGTTGGTAGAATTAGAACGGGTTAATAAAATTACATTCTTTCGTTATATCGACTGAAAAGAGTTTACTCAAAATGACTAATAATTCAGTCGTGACGAATTGCAAAAATACAAAACTTTTGGAAACAATGCAGGCCAGTAAAACAAAAGAAACGAACAAATGTAAAGAGAAATCGATCAATACTAAAAATATTTATCCGCAAATGAACTCGTAACAAAAAACAATATTAGCCCATAATTCAAAACCTATGGAATGCTCTGCATATCACTAGAAAATTTTTGGTGGACCCCAGATTTGAAACCACTCGGCTAGAGCATGCGCTCCGCAATTGGTAGACCTGGAAATAATTCCGTATTGAATAATATTAGTCATTGAAAATGGTGTTTTCACAAATCCCCTGCTTTAGCGTTGAACAAACAGAGGCGATGAGGAAAATGCATTGTGGGGATTGAAAGACTTATGCGCAAAAGAGATAGGTGTAACAACGAAAGGAAAAAACTACAAGCTGATTTTGCTTCGCCAATTCCCAATGAAGAACAAAGAGCTGATCAAAGATACAACTGTGGTCAAAAAGATAGCAAGCTTGGTAAAGTCGTTAAATCAAGTCGCCGTGCAACCAGCAACTAACGTTTGCAAAACTTTATGAGCTTGCTATGCGATGAAAGGTTTCAGTAAGCGAAAAATGATATCTATTCACAAAATTCACTGGGCCAAAGCAATGTATTGCTGGGACACAAAGCGTAAAAACGAAACAAAACACACCAAAAACACTCATATAGTGGCCTTTTCCACGTGTGTCGCCCAGCATAAGAGCAAGACGTTTGAATACGATATCGCATTCCCGCCAAAATGATACAAGCTTAGTCTATTGTTGGAATTTATTGTACTACGAGATCAGCGTTCAAGTATGTACAAAACAAAAACCACTATTCTGTGAATGAAAACCCAACTGTTTTGGGTAATAACTACCTCTCTCAGTTACTTTCAGCAAAGATGGCATTTATTAGCTACCGCTACATGCTATTCCAAAACTCAACACAAATTGGTTGAAAGTAGTTATTTAGTAATTTATCTTCAATGTTGTCACAGTAATTAATGGCTCAAACAAGCCATTTAAAGTGAAAGAATCACAGCGCTATCGCTCCAAGTACTTACCAAATAAGCGGCGACATACAGTAGCTCTTGGCACTACCAAAGTTAAAAGTACACCTTTAACTAATCTGGGGATACTGACGGTCTTTGCTACTTGAAGATCACCGTCAAAAGTAAGACCATGAAAGGTATTTTGACCCCTTTTTCATGCGTGTGCATAAAAGGGGTCCAGTCCACCAACCTAGCAACGGGGATGTCGCAATGTGATAACTCCCATTGAATCCCCTCCGCCATATCTGGTAGTCTAAAAGCAATCATCTCCATTTGCAAGCGCTTCTTTATGTTAGAAAGACACTTTAATATACTGTACCTCTGTAGCGCAAATATACATTTTTTTAAAATCACTTATAAAGTTACCGCAGAACACCAAATTGTAAAATAGGCCCACCACTTCGACCTACTTTTGAGTTACAAATGTGATAATATATAGCAGAGGTACTCAAATAATTTTAACGAAGGTCCAGTCGGAGAAGTTCAGTATTTCCAGAGGTCCAGTAGAATTTTTGATTTGCAACGATAAAAATGAAACTACAATTACCAGTAAATTCAGAAAAATACTTGGATTTTCTCATATTCTACACTAATCATCAAAATCAATGATAATATAAGCTAATTGTGCTCTATTCTGCTAATTTTGTGAAAAAATCGCATTTTTTATTTTTCGCCACTTCTTGAAACTTAGTCCATAAAAGTAACACTAAACCAAAGGCGGTGGTGCATACATAGGCAATCTTGTGCAACATTAAAATTGGCCAACACAATGCCTAATTTATTTTCTTTAAAGCGACGCTCAACTTCATAGGTTAATTTAAGCACTTGATCAGATATGCATTGACCAAGCCTAAAGCGAACTTTGGAGGTCAAAAACAGGTTCTAGACGCCTAAATTGCAGAGGCAAATTTTGTGGACGAGGCTGGTATGAATAACAGACCTTCAGCACTGGAAAATAGGTTTTCTTTTGTTTTTCATGCTAATCATGCTATTTTTTAGTCCTTAAAAGGTGCCGTTAGTGAACACTAATAATGTGCAGTTGCACCGAAGGCGCGAAAAATTTTTAATATTTTGTTTGAAAATAATTTGGTGTTGAGAATAAGTCAACAAATTTTGCTAAAAAGGCATGAGTTTTTCGCAATCCGTAGCTGCACTTACTGCAACTCACCCTAAAGCTTGAGGTCCAGTTTCAACACTTGAAAGATCCGGATTTGGACCGCGGTCCGCCAATTGAGTAACCCTGATATATAGTCTAAAACAATCACTAGTTTGGGGTCCCCATTTTGACTGTGTACCCTACACGTTGTTTGTCATCGCCAGGATTAGGTAAGTTTTTTCAATTCGTAGTCTGCTCCCACGGTGCAGTTGAGCACTTTCATTTCATTAGCGCAGTAATGACACAATAATTACCTCTTTCGTGCTGGCAATCGAGTCTGCATGCTTCCTGGATATACTTCTGTACTTGGGTGCTGTTCTTTCAAAAGGTACATCCTTTCTTGATATTACAACCTCCATATTGGATTTAAAAAATCACTAATATCCAACTTACCACATAAGCTACACAGCATTCAACGGCGTTTCTTAAAACACTGCCTTGCCTAGCTGAGCAAGAATGCTAAAAAGCACCAAGCATACATGTATATAGATAACAATAATGGATGGTCTCCAAGAGAACCGGCTGCATTGCTCGATATGTGGATTCAGATGCTAGTGAAATGCCAACATTCCTCACAATTGACGATAAGCATTAGGGTTTGAGTTAGTTAGGGATGGAGTTAGGGTTAGTTCGAGCAATGCGGTCGATTCTTTGGAGATCCACGATAGAGAGCAATGTGGTGCTTTTTTACCTTGAAACCTTGCTAACTTAAACATTTTGCTTTTACAAATGTCGTAAAAAACCTGGCTCTTAAACCATTTTCATCAGTAAAAAGCCTTAATTGACTGCTTGAAAAATTACACAGCATATGTTAAACTAGAAGTGCTTTGGATTTATCATCATCATCGATTTTGAACTCAATCTCACGGCACAAGCAAAACAAGGGCTTCATGCTGACGGATAGTCACGTCATAAGAGATTATTCGAAGCGAAAACAGTTAGCATTTTACATGAATGTTAATCAAATTATAGCTCTTTACCGCAATTTTTTCCGAGTTTAACTTCTACTGAATTTCTATATTCTTCACTCACTGGTAAACCTTTTACATAAAACAAGATTTCAGACCTGCTTCGGGGGGGTCCAGTGCTGCCGGCACACTGCATTTCTACCGCAAGTCTGTAACCCATCAAGCGAAACTGCCTTGGCGAAATTTGCGAGAGCACAATCAACGCAGAAACGAGGCTGGTATTGAACTATCAACTTCGCGATTGTACGTCACCATTTAGTTGCGTTGCGTTCTGCAGCCGACTTGGCTCGAAGAAGTTCTCGAAACAACATTGAATAATGAGTGAAGCTCAGTTGATAGGCTTGTACAAGAGCAAGCGCTTTGCATCCAATAAACCCGGTTTCAATTCCCTTGTCGCTAAAACTTTTGACAACGTAACCAAAGCATTTTGCGATTGGTTACGCTGGATTTTATTTCCTTATTGAGTCTTACCAGGGATTACAAAAATGTATCCACTGATCTTCTGTTTACCGCTTAGCAATGGAATTAATGTGGAAACAACACATTAAACTAAGCAAAGTCAAATCAGACTTCATACAAAACTGAGTAACCACTAAAAACCGCTGAGGTTAAAAATCTAATCAGACTTGATATAAAAGTATAAAATATCTAGTCTAAAATCTAAAATGTCTGCAGTCTATAAGTCTATAGTCTAATGAGACTCAATGCAAAACAGAATAACCACCAAAAACCGCTGAGGTTAAAAAGCGTTGAAATTCGCGTATTTCATTTTACTTTGCACAAAAATCTATGACAATAACTAAAAAGGTTTCAATGTAACAGGTCGAAGTAAGTTGTTTTCAAGCCTATGATATATCGTATTCAACGATGTAGTCATAAATGTGTAATTGAATAAGTCGTATAAAAGTCCATGATGCGTAGCAACGAGATTGAAAGCGAAAATCAAAACATGTATGAAAAAACAGCAAAGCAGACGCAATACTCATATAACATCTCAGTGCTATCGTATATGAAAAGAAAAACTGCGCAGTTGCTGATATTTCATTCCGGCAACGGTTCTTCGCACCGATACAGCTTCATTGCAACTATGTGAATTTAGCCCAATTTCCACATGGCTCATGATACTCAGCGTTAAGGAGAGATCTGTATTTTTGTTTTAGGTCTTGGTTTGACTCTCGGCAAGAGAACTGAACCCAAATCTACCGACCGTGACGCGGAGAATTTAATTATTGCGGACTGTAGCAAAGTCAAATAACCACTGAAGTGCGCTGGAACCCACGGAATTCTGTTATCAATAGTTTTATACACCTAACTGACAAAAAAAACCGTCTGAAATTAACATTTTAGGAGTATTGTCATAGTTACGAGCAGAATTGATTGAATTTGTTATGCATTTGTATACGCGTTTACAGTGTAGTACAAAAGCTATAAACGTTGCTATCCATTAACTCAAGTTTAATCTTGTTTTCTGATGCAAAACTTTGGGTAGGTCTGTTCATCTACATTACAATCTAACAGTTAGCTAGCAATTTGTCACTTAACTGCGCCACGTCTGTCATTCTAGCCGCCGTCCAAGTGCTGAAGTGGGCACTTCAGTTAAGAAACAAAACTAATTTCTGTACTACAGCCCATCAGTAATATTAAGCGCGACTCGATTTGAAACAGCAAGGTTAGAAGAGTAAACAAAAGTTTAAATATTAACATGGTCTCGCCGACGCCCGCGCCTTAATTCAAACCATCTATTACCATTATTCAATGACGAAACAATGGTGAATGTATATTCACGAAGTCACAGCAAAATGCTCTCTCTGGAAACAGAATTTTTGTTGCCGCTTTAACGCACAGCGTACTCGCTAAATGGAACAAAACTACCTCGGGCATAAGGTTCAGCTCGACGCGATACTCCCCATACCACGTGATTCACAATCACCCTAGCGTGACCATGAACTCGCCACACCAACATTAATAACATGCTTAAACGAGTGCAGTGACCTGTACAACGTGACAAACACTGCATTCATCTGTTATCTAAGACGACTGACACGATTGTGTCTTCATCAAGGTAAAGGTTGAGGGCGTAAAAAAAAAAAAAGAAAAGAGTAAAATCGGTTGATAGAAGAGAACTTTGATCCCACACAATATCTCTTCGTTTCTACACGATCACACAGACAAACGTTCTCACCAACTGACACAAGGTCATAGTGGTCAAACTAAAGCTAGAAAACCATTCTTTTAACGCAGCGTGAGTCTTGATTTGCGATTAAGCGCCAGCTAATGACGTCATAGAAATAATTGTTACCTCATCGATGCCGCCAACTTTTTACTGTTTTTGTCCGAGCGTTATTGTGGTCTACCCGCCAAGATAATACAGCTTTTTGCCATTTCTCAATAGCACAGCTTAAATGTCGGTTCTGCAATTGATTCTCATATTAACCCAACGCGTAACAACGCAATTTGATGAAAATTTATTCAACTCATCGAACACAAGAGAAGCGGAGAGCTCCGGAGATGCGAAGTAACCCTGCTTAAAAACTTCGCAGTCACCCACACACGTCGCTGGCGCACGCCATGGTTTCAACCCGAAGCGAGAGCTTCAACGTAAACGCTGACTCCGCTCGCCCATGACTGCCGCAAGGAACGCTATCAACACGCAGGCTTTCAAATCGATGACAAGTCTTACATCCAGCGCTATATTGTCAACTACTTTGTTTATTAGTACATAAAACGCGCTCTAATATGCAAAACAAATTGCGGGGCGCGCTTTTTCGAGGGGTTAACTGGCTTTTCGAGTACACCAATCACTTCTTAAGGTGAGCGAATTGACTACACATACCAACCATTAATAAGAACAACATAGTAAACTTCAAACTTATCAGATAAGAGCAGGGGAGCAACCACGAAAAGAATAAAGGAAATGTAGCTCCTCCCCAGTGGTCACGTCACTTTGTCAAGCAAGCATAATGACTATTTCAAAAAGCATCCAACAACATTCCACAAACTAACCATCATATTTTTGTTAGCCCCCCCCCCTACCAAAATCCTGGTAGCGTGCGTGGATAATGGTCCTTTGAAAGCAACTTTCACTCTTCTTTGAAAGGACATAAAAACAATCCTGACGTACCGGCATTACTTCTGCTACAGGTAGGCTTACATACGGTCCTTATTTTTTAGGTATGTCTATATATTAATGGCATTATAGACAATGCTTCCTAACCTTTTTCAGCACGAGGCCCACTTTTTTCAAGCTATGCTTTTGGCGAATCACTATTAACTTGAAAACTTTTTCTTGGAGCTGAACTTCACAAATACGATTGTTTTGCTCATTTTGATCACGAAAAGATCATTTTTTTTATAACATTTTGCCCACGCTGATCACGAAAACCCTTTTGTTTTTGATCAATTTCATGAAATGCATTGGGGCCCATTTGAAACAGCTTCGCAGATCACCAGCAGGCCATGGGCGATCGGTTGGGAAGCGCTTAGAAAATACCGTCCATAAAAGAAACGTCCTAATTTTCTTTGTTTTCAGCAATGCAACAATTTCTGAAACAAACGTTTTTAGCCTATCTTGAATTTGGCTGACAAAGATTTGGGACCTCTGCAAAAAAAATCATCATCACACTCAAATTTCCACCCACAAACGCTTACACTGGCGAAATTCTGAACGAGCTCTAAAAAGATCTCCACCACAATGAGCAGAAAAATCTTATGTCAAGTTACAAGTCAATTGTAGCCATGCCTAAATAGCATTGAATTCAATACAATGTTTTGCATCCTTGCTTTAATGCTTAGTACCTCTCGGGGTAGACGCACACCCAATAAGATTCCCAAAAACAGAAGTTTAGCCCTAAAAACACGTTGCTAAGTACACCTCAGCATCAATAATTTACACTAAAATTCAGCTTTCATTTCGCTTTCGTTTTAACCTAATGCTCCGATGCTATTCTTCTCGTAGCGTATAACTTCAACGCTTTTCTTCCACTGGCAAAACTGGGGTAGTGTTACCACAATTAGCTTCTTTTTTCCGCCGCACGGGATATTTCCGTGTTCCTTCATCCGTGATCCGGTCCATGCGTACATGAACCAAGCATTACCGTTTTAGTGTATTGACAAGTCAAACACTACACTTTATCAACACCGGCAATTATACACATACTCAACAGCGTGCAGCTCAAAATAAACAAAAAATCTTCAATAATCACGCAAAGTCAGCACTTTTTTACAATCAGGTGTACAGTAAAACAACTGTTTATTCAACCAGGCAACTGATAATCTTGCCAAACGAATTCAATAACCAATTGATATAGAGGCATTGATAAAGTTATGAGCTCAAAGTTCGAATGTAAGTAAAAACAACTTTTTTCGCATCAAATTATTTGAGATAAGGTTGGAGCTAGCAGTGAGTTATGCTGGGCCAACAAAACCATGCGCAAAAAAACGCATTATTTGGTCAAAAATGCGTTGAAACTCGTTTTCCTTTTATACAGTTTAGAAATTTCCATCTCTATTTAAGTCAGCGTTTCTTTCCCTTTTTTTTATGCGACCCAAAATTTTTTGAAAACGTAGCGTGCCGTAATAACTGCGGCCGGTATACAGTATAGTAATGAGCATATACGAAAGGAAGAACTTCTTTTGTGAGATCAACATTTTGAAAATAATTGTTTTACACAATTTTGTCACAAAACCAAGTTGAAGGGGGTAAGGCAAACTCCTACTTTTACGCCGAAGGTAGCGACATATGGTTTGGGAAACGCTGATCAAACTGTAAACCTAATTCATGGTCTTGCCAATTCACAATAGTTATTTTGTATCGCCAGATGGTGAAGTGCGCTATCTTTCCAGCAAGTCAGGACAATTTCCGACACGATGCAAAAAGTTTTGGTCTGACTTCAGTCATTTGTTCGCGCGTACGAGCTCATGTTCCGCTTGCAAGTCTTTTGTCAGACTAGGCCATTACGACGGCCACCACCTTTCTACCACATAAGAATAGGCATATTTTGTTAAGTGCCTTACCCAAGGACACAACAAACGAACTTGTCGGCCTTTTTCCAGACCATCCCTGTGGCGCTGAGCGTCAAGAAGGGAAGCTATGAAACGTTTTTAAAGTCTTCGGTATGGTTCGACGAAGGAATTGAGCCCAGGCCAACTGGCTGCAAAGCGGACACTCTTAACCACTACACCGCCGCGCCGGAGAAGTCCCATTTGATACCTGGTATCGAGACCCATTTGATTTAAGGCGTTGCCACGAGGCCTACTGACAACCAGTAGTAAATATTAACTAAATCTAGATGTTAAACACAAGATGGCATTACTTGATTGAAACCAAACATTTATAAAACTGTCGAAATGATATCATTAAAATATTAAAACTTAAAGTTTGAATGAATGTTTGCCAACCTTGATGTTTGACGAGAAATATTTTCTTAACTTAAATTTATACACATGACTGCCTACAAACGGCGTCACAATAATTATAAATACGCAACAAACATGATATGTGTTCAATACTTCACTGCAATCCGTGTATACATTACTGGTAGGTTGTAATAAATAAAAGGCCCAAGTTCAAGTTTTACCCTTTTACAAAAATGTAAAAAGCCTTTTTCAAAGGTTTTTCTAGCACCTGATAATTTTTTGCAATACTTTCGCTTGTATAGTGAGGTCAAACCCCCTTTCTACTCCCACCTCTCACCCTGAAATTAATTTCCAAATGTGGCGATGGATGCCTTACCCAAATTAATTCGATTAATGTCACATCCATACCTCAAATTCAGTACCAGTTGTTGAATCTTGGTCTGAAGAACTTGTTGGAGGCTTCATAATTAAAAAATAAAAACGTCTTGTTTGTTGCCTTTCTTAAAATAACCTAAGAGTCCTTAAAAAGATAGGCTTCATTAGCTCGCGTCTCAACAATGAGCCTTTTTTCCTGCACAGTTGTAATGTTGAAAGCGCCTACGCCACTCAGCGTCGACTACATTCAAAATGTAAAATCGATAAAGCTATAGACAGCAATTTGCATAAACCTTCGCCATCGATCATAACAACCTAACTGAACTGCGTTCGTTTGGGATCACAGTAGTATTGTCATTAATTCAAAGTAATGATCATAATTTCTGCGCTGCCACCGGTAATTAAGTGATGCGACGTCATCACCTTATTATGCACCAATGGAGGGAGCCTGAATTCATTTACACTTTTCTTGGGAGTGCAGTGGTGTTGGAAAGCGCGAAAACGGCGTTCTCACACCCCCCACACCATACTGCTTCACACTAACCTTATCAGAAGATGTCTATATCTATTCTGTGCCTTTCCACATTTCTTTTTTAGCACTACATATCTGAATCACTGTATTCATTAAACTGTAAAACATAATCGTAAAACTGTAAACTGTTCAACTAACTCAGCAGGTAAATGCAGGTATCAGATTGACCAGCGCGAAATAAAGCGAAAATGAAATATGCTGTTTCAATCACGACTGAATAAATTATGCATCGTTTATATTTCATTTTTTACGTTGCCTCAACTGCTGAGCACCAAGCAGGAGATATGTGAATAATGTCCTTTTCAAAGTGATCGGCATGACTTGACGAGGGAAATGAGCATCGATGCACAAGCTCTTCCGACTACGAATCGAACGTTCTCACCGCTATATCAACGCGCCCGCAAAATTCGAAGGCAAACGTTTAAGGCTGGTTTCCATTGCGCGTAAATAGCGTACAAATGCTTTGTTTTTTTTATTCAATTTTATGCGCGAAGCGTTTTTGCTCGTAAAATAACTTCAAATAGACAAACAAAAAATTTTTACGCTACGCTGGCAGGCTACGCCTGATGGAAACCAGCTTATAAGCTGAAACTGTCGCAGCGAGAACGCCAAACGTCAGAGGGCGTTTCAAGAGAATTTTTTTTTTACTTTTTAGCGTTTGGGGCAGGGATTGGCAACCTTTCACGACTGAAGAGCCACTTTGACCTGATTTTCACAAAAAAGAGATGAATGAGGAAATGAGTGCACAGCGAAATTTTTTCATGTGTCGTTGAGCACTCGGCAATGCGCAAACTTTGCTAATGATTGGTCGCAGGTGACATCTCGGCTAAACAATCCAGCTCTAAATAACCGTGAAAAAATTTCATGAAAAATCTATGGCACAGCCCATCAAATCAAGTGTGGTCTCTAAAAAGTCTCCACTTCTAATTAGTGGAAAAGAACCGCATTTCAAGACACGCCCACCTGGTTCACACCTTCGTAACAGAAGTGTTCTCCAAAAAAAAAAAGCAAAAGAACCGCAGTTGAAGCGCAACAGACCCGCAGGCTGCCAATCCAATGTTTACTGCAAAGCTGCTTACGTAGTAATGCCCATGATAGCTGCTGCCGTTGACAATTTATTCATTTGAATCAATCCCCTTGTCCAGTCACCCAAAATTTTTTTATATGCTCCGCTTCATCGAGTCTCGGCAATCACAGCAACGTTGAGAATGAAATATGAAACCGAACATATCAAGTCAGAACAAAATTATCCTGGTACAAAAAAACTCGCAAGAGGCGCTACATCACTTTTAATTTCAATTGCCTAGCTTTTGTTAAGTCTTGAACACTTATGCATGTGACCGCAGGCAGAGGTGCCGTAAAGTCCTGAAAGCAAGTAGATGAGCTTTGAAAAAAGTGCAAAAGGGTTTTTCGCTTGACAGCGGAGCATGGGGCGATTACAAGGTTATGCCCACTGTTGAAGGACCGGCACTACAAGTGTAGCTCCAAAAAAATATTATTATTTTTAAAAGAACAAAGCTTTCGCCGTAAATTGATCTCCCAGAAATAAAGGTCTTGACCCTAACAATAGAGACCAATGCAAAAACGACCTCAATATAAGCTTACTCTAAAATAGTGCAGAATTTGATATTGCAAATAACTTAGCCGTTAAAGATTTACTTTAAATTAGCAAAATTTTGAAGGAAAAAACTTTAAATTCCATCTTTTGTCCTTCTTCCTCTGTTCCCCCGTTAGGCACTCCTAATTCTTGTCTGTAAATATGAACTTAGTAAGAGCTAACGCTAACTGCTGCGGAGTATGTAGGCTAGTCTAACAACACAACTAATTTGCAAAAAAAAGAACGCTCAACTTCTGCTCTAAGAGAAACCACATTAGCATGAACAATGAACAAATTTAACAAGGCAGCTCAATCACTACCTTCTAATTACCTTACTATAGTGCTTACGGGTTACAGTTTAAAATTTTGTAGCATAAAGTGACTAATCCATCGTTGCTTATTGCTTTTTAAAAGCCTGGCAAGCTTTTTAAAACGGCTAAGCCTATGAAAACAAGCTTTCTTCTAGTATTACCTTTTCGCATTCAGTAAAGTCTCGAAACTAATCTGCCCGCAGTCCAGCTCACTTCAGCTTTTTTCGGCAGTAGAATGCTTGATTAACTTGAATTAAAAACACCTTTTTGAAACATTTCGTGCTTCTCAGTGAGATTGGCTACCTTTTTAAAATTAGCTGTAACTTGCTTCTTGCTGTCGCCAACCAGTTCAAATATCAACGACAAGCTAAACCGATAGATCTGTGCCACAATAATAAGAACTAACGACGACACAAAAGCGCGGAAATTTACATAATAAACTTGGTTTGGGCCAACCCCATTCAAAAACAAAGTCGATAAGAATTTAAAACCAAACACATTTAGACTTATATTTTTAAAAGTTATATTTGTACCGCAAGTGACTGTACAACACCTAATTCACTGGGTCAGCAGGAGTGGCATTTTGCTTTGCCTACTGAAGTGCAATATGACAGTGTGCAACTAACTAGTTAGTGCCTAAAGTGTTTCAAGCTCTGGAGAGTAGAAGCTAAGGTAATGTTAGATCAGTGATTCCACTGCATTCGTTTTGCTGTCTTTCTTCTGCGTGTGTGAGTGTGTATTTTTGTCGTGTTACTTGCGACAGCTGGGTTACTACATATGCTGTTTTCCTGTCGTTATCTTTTGCATATGCGATTTTAATTCTTTTTTCGGTGACGCTATGTTTGAATTATTGGTTGGAATTAAAATGTTTCGAACTCTTAATTTCAAGAGAGTTTAAGATATTAAAGTAAAAATTGCAAGACAGACCCCAACATTAAGTATATAAACTCTTCAAAAAGCTTATGGGAAGCTTATGGGAAAAACAGCTTTTTTCAAAGCTGCATTTGAGTTCCGTACCCCAAAATATATTTTAGTAAACATTGGCCACACTTTTAGCTTGATTTCTACCAAACTTAAAGTTTCTTTTATATTTACACCTTAGTAAAGTATATATGGCAGCGCGACGTGCAAACTAAAAGGCGTTAGCTGTTATGTCGCAACAAACGACTGGAAGGACACAGTAGCGACATCTAGCAGTGATAAGTTTAAAGCAAACGAGCGCTCGTTGGTGAGATCGAGGCAAATATCGCAAGTTCTTCAGTTAGAACTCTTTTATGATTTACGCCAAACTAGATTAAAATAATGATGATTG
The DNA here is from genome assembly GCA_963675345.1 of Trididemnum clinides. Classification (NCBI taxonomy): domain Eukaryota; kingdom Metazoa; phylum Chordata; class Ascidiacea; order Aplousobranchia; family Didemnidae; genus Trididemnum; species Trididemnum clinides. Next base: position 23,131,613 of record OY776306.1, read on the forward strand.
TAGATTTTCATTCACACACTACACTAGAGGATGCTGGAGGTTGGAGTATGTTTGATTCGATTTGTTATGTCGAAAACTCACTTTCAACCAGAGGTTTTAGCACAAAGGAAGCAAAGAGAGCTGAAGTCTTAATTCACGTTTTGGAAAAATGTGTCGCATGCGCTCACTCCATCGTACGCTTGTAGAGTACTCCAGCGTACACCGCTATGGTGGCCAAATAGAAGCTAGCTAGGCCTAACAAACAATCGAAAGAAGTACCTTTGACAGCTTTCCTTTGAAATCGACACAGCATGACCTTATGACGTGTCGTGGGGGTATTACATCTGGTTCTGGGGGACAAAAAGCCAAGACCTTGTCGCATCCGATGCACTTCACGTACATGTTAGAACTACAATCGATTGGGTTTTTTCTGACGTCATGATGGCGTCTACAGTGACGACATCCTCTTCTTTTTCTCTTTTCTTCTCGGCGTTGACGTTTGGCCTCAAGAGTAAGATTGGCATCCCTTTCATTCAAGCCTGCAGCTTCAATAGTTGTTTGGCTTTCTTTTTTTTTTAATTTCTTCTTTTGGTTAACACTGGACAACACATACCCAGCCCCCTTTGCAACAGGCATGTCCAAATTATAAAAAATCAGCTCCTAATTCGGTTTCCTGGAATCCAAATTAATAATAAAAACAATAATATTAAAAATACAAGAATATCGTCTTGATTAATCTTCTCTTAACGACTGATTTGATTAGAGAAACGGCAGATTAGTCTTCTTGAAATCTGTAAAATCTTTAAATTTTTGTAGAATTGTGATTTCTATGCGCGCTTTAGCATATTTACCAGCACTTCAGGCCATGTGTAAAACAATTTTTATATAAAAGACATTGTAGGCTTATTTGCTGCTTAGAAAACTAATATGGATTCATCGTTCTTTTTTGGAGGAGAATTTACCAGAAAACCCTAGGGTCAATCCGACGTTTCTAACGCTTTTTTCTTCAGTCTACTCAGTTTTGCTACAATGTTTAATTTCTACTTTTGCTCTGAGATAGGTGGACGATTAATTCACTATTTACAGGACGGGCAACAATCTTTTTACCAATGCTGAAGCTAAGCTACGCCTAAATTCTTTTTGAGTAGAAAATGCTATGATTAAAACTGGTTTCTTTCTATATTGATTGCAATAGCAAATATTAATATCTTCTCTAAAATTTCTATTAGTTTTGCTTGAACTACCGCTGGTCACTGGCGTACCTAGAAATCAATTTTTTGGAGGGAAAAGAGGCTAAATATTTTGTGCAGTTAAAGACCTTTCTTTTGGCGATCAACTTTTTGAAAACGAGAACTTCACCAAATTTGCTCTCCAAAGAGTAGTAAAGATCTATTTTGGCCCTCTTTGGTTTCCAGACAAAGATGAAAGCCTCTTTGTTTTAAAACTTTTGCTGCTATCAAACCGTTTGGGATAACCATTGCATTTTATCCCTCCCTAAACAAGCCTCTGCCTCTGGCTATCTGTAATAAGCGCAGCATTTGGTAGCATATTTTTAAAGGCATATTTTTGTTTATTTCTACATGCGTTTGTTTTGTGATAGTAACAGGGTGAAGACATTGCAATCACGCCACTTTCTTTACAAGAAATGGGCACGTTGGCAGAGTCAAAGGAGAAAAACGAGGCAAGTACCTCAACATCAAAAACTTATTAGACCCTTTTTTGTATAAAGTTAAAGTGATCTCTATAAAAAAAATGAAAGGGTAATCATCTCAAATTAAGATACACTGCAACAAATTTTTGACTGACTACTTTTCTGGGTGGCCATACTGTCTAGAGCAGCTTTTCACTGGATGCCAGTCTATAGTGACACAGGTCGTATAGGCCTATTTTATTTCACGTTTACGCTCTACGCTTTTTGTAGACTGCATTCAAATAAAACTATTTCTGTCGATAAAGGATTTAGCAAAGAGCTAATTCGCAAATCTTATAACTCAAACGGCGTACTTCTACACTACCTTACGAAATTATGCTATTCTGCAAAATACGTTTTTTGCAGTTATTGCTTTTGTGTGCGTATGTTATTGTTTAATTTTCTACTTAAATCATGGAAATATTTTTATTGGTTTGTACCTTACTTGAACTTGCTCGAAGGTTAATTAACGCATTCCCAGTAGAGAACTAGTAAAGATTTAAACAAGAAAGTTGTGCATCAGTCAAAACAATGAGCACTAATTTTGAACTTGTCCAAGGTTATTGATTTTAATAAATTTTAACAAGGCGGGGTGTACAATTGCTCAAAGAAAGAAGGGGATTCGCAGACATCGGAAACCAAACAGGAGGCTTAGAAAGTGGAAGCCATCTCCCTGCTTTAACATTGATCAAAAAATGATTTGCGACATCAAAAAACAGAAAGAATACAAGCAAAGCCTTGAGTTTTGTAATGACTAAAGGTCTCCATCGAAAACTATAGAAACTTAAAGCAAACCAATTTGAATGAACTCAATTTAACCTCCTTTCTCCTCCCTCAGAAAAAGTTTGGTCGAGCCCCTGCTGAGGTTGCCAATATTAGTTAATTAACTTTGACAAGGAGGCGAAGACTTAACAACATAGGACGAGATGGGATAGGGCAGAGAAAAGTAGGTCAGTTCTGTCCAAGCAAGTTTATACTTTTGGGGAAGTTTATCCTACCCCAGAGGCATGCAACATGACGCCCGCAGAACCCATGACGTAGCTCTTCTACCGCACAAACTTCATTGAGTGGGGGGGGATGCTTGAACTGTTGCAATGCTGTTGCCGGTTTTTTGACTTTGGAATTAGTGATGAGTAGGGCGACTAAAGGTCAAGGAAGTTGCTTTTTGCTTGTAAAATATAACAAAACAAGTGTGGAAACAAAGCTTCACGGTTGTAGGGTCAATATAAACGAAATTATAAATTTACAAACGGAGTTTCATGGTTTTAGGGTCAATATAAACGAAGTTATAAACTTACAAAAAGTCACTTTTCCTGATTTCAGGTCAATTTTTATTTGTTTGGTCAATTTTTTTTCATATGTTTTAATATAATACTCCCTCATATTCACCATTTTTACACCAGAAAAAATGATCATTAAACATGTCTTACGCGGTCAAGACTTTTAGTACAACTTTCAGTACTGATGATGGTGCGAACCAACCAACAACAGCTTCGGTAGAGCGTATTTTTCTGACGCTGTTTTAAGCTACTAACTAAGAACCGAAATTTTTTGTCAGAAAACAGCAAATCGCATGTGTGTGCATTATAATTTAAGCATTAGTTGAACAAATTTTGGATTTTTTTAATGAATTTTCTTGATTTTTTGTTTATTTTTCATTTCGTTGAATGAAGTCATAAAGTTACTTCTTAAAGTTTTCTAGGTTACAAAAAAGCGCCCTAGTTGTTATAATCTATTTGAAAATAAAGGACCCAGAATTCAATTTACAAAATTGAACCCAAAAAATAGGTCTTCAAGTTGAAAAAACAAAACAACAATTTTTGCAAGGAATTTGGAAAGATTTTACAAAACCAGCTTTAAATAGGCAAAATAATTGCTATTGTAATGTTGGTCTGCAAAAAAGGTATTAACTTGAGAAAGGACAAAAATATCGATTTGTTTGAAATTAATCTCGAAATTAAAAAAGAGCACAAAAAGCGCACAACAGCCACTAAATTATGGCACTGGGTTCGGGTGTGACTCCAATCCTTTCCTACGTCATATTGATATGAGCATCACAATTTGATTCAATTCGCTGCATGTGTTTTCTATCCAAAATCTAACAATGAAATTTGTTCGTAATGATTTTTTTTATTGATTTATTTACTTGCGGATGCTATAGCTAACACAACATGCAGTTAGATATATTACTACAATACTAACAAGTAAAAGCTCAAGGGAGAGTGCAAAAATCATATGCCGTTAGATTGTCTGGTACTCAGCATCATTGCTACAAGTGCGTCGAAGCTCAATTTAATAAATAATTGTACCCACCTGCTCTATCCCCTGTCTTAAGGGGCAAATCTCTCCTAATTTTAAAGTGTGGACAGTTGCTTTGTTAAAAGAGGAAAAAACACTGCCCGTCCCCACCCATAAAAGACTGCTGCACTCGTAACAGTAGGCTTGTTAATGTTGAAGACCTCAGAGCGGTGTGCGAAGAACCGAACCTCTTCTTCACGCCGTAATTTGTTTTTGCTTACGTACGCAACTGCGTCTGGCAATGCGATCGCCCGCTATCAAGCTGCGAATTCAATCTTGCCGGTTTGATTATTTTTGCTACGGGGAAGCGTCACTTGACCGACAAAAGTGAATTATCCAAAAACGTCACTTGACCGAAAAATTTGATTGGTTTGGGTTAGGGTTAGAGTTTAGGGTTAGTTTTTGAATATTTTTCAGTGGGCGGGAAGCTGACACCTGTTGTCGGTCAACTGCCGGTTTGAGGGAATTCCGCTAATTTTGTCGGTCAGCTGACGTCGATCCATTGGTATAAGGTGCAAGCCCAGTGCCAACAAGAAAGATATCTTTTATACCGTTTTGCCAGCTCACCATCTCACCATTTTGTCGTCGGTTGATACTTTTAGTCGCTCCTTTCTCACTCTAAATCCAAGCTATTGTTGAGGAAAGCATTGCGCTTCAGCAACAATAATCAGCGTATCTCTTAAATCTGTACTTCCCGCACTGCAATTTATCAAGCATCTTTGTGTTTTTAATATTCACCAAATTCAAATGAGTGCCAATAAGTTTTTTGAGTAACCAAACTGAGGTCCGAGTCGGAACTAAACCCCAGGCCGGGTCATAAGTCTTCACGCAACTAAAAAACCGTCGATTCTTATTTCACTTTGCTCTAACTACACGAGTACTGAAAGGATTTGTTTTGCCTACGATAGATTCAACTTAATTAAATCAGTTGTGTCATGTGCAGAAGAAGGCAGCCAATTGGTCGCAAATCGATTTCTTACGAAGTTTGCTTAATTTAGTTGCTCAACCTACTCGAAGAAATCGGAAAACTTTTCTACAATTCAACCTTTTTAAATCCTGGGTCACTAAAATGTTAAAATCAGACACGCCTGAACGAATGTTACGTCATAACTATAAAAAACGTTTGATGTCATAACACAGCAAGACGACGCAAGTGCGATGAAAACATTACCTTGAAAGTACAAGAAAAATTTCCATACTTACCGAGAATCATCCAGTTCTCAGGTTTTTTTATAGTAATAATTGTTTTTATACCATTTTCATTTGCGAGTAGATATATTAGGCAGTATATTGGGCGAAACACAAAAACTCACTTTCCCTAATTTTCAGGGCTGATATATCAAAAATTGTCAACAAGTAGATGCAACTACTAATGCTTTGCGGAAACTTGTAGTTCGCTCTTGTATTGGTAAATAATTAAGTAGGCTTCCCTCTCATCAGGCTCTACTTAAAGATGGATCGATGAAAGAAAGAATTCAAATCCCTCGAATTGAGCTGGCTTTGTTTTTGGAAAAAATTGGAGTTTTATTTCAGTCTCACTTACGATTGGGTCACCAGTGCCCCGTCCCCCCGGAACTATCCCGTATAGGTGGCATTGTCTCAATGCTTACCAAATTGCTCTGTCGTCGACGACGACTCTTGCTTCTCCTACTCCTTGAAGATGAGTTTGAAGATTCATTTGAGCGCGATGGCGTCACGTGATCGCCTGGTATTTGGTTACTTGCAGTTGCCGAAGCTGCAATTACAACTGTGGATAACAACTGGAACATCTGATAAGTAGGCATAATTGGCGATATAGCAATTGGGTTTTGAGAAAAGAAGAAAAATGGAATCAAAAAGATACGGAAAGTACACATTTTTCTGAGTTCTGGAAATCTCTACCCGAATTGTCGTTGCTTGCAAATACAGAGTTTTGAGTTCAAAACCGAGATCAAGAGTGACTTTAATGAAGGATGGCCAATGACCTTTCAGTTTGTACAATGCGTTGGCACTTTGTAATGTTGTTTTGTTTCCCCGGTCACGAAAAAATTCTTTTACTACTACTACTACTACTTGTGTTTAAACCTACTTCGGAGTTACCAGTGCGTTTCTGCCACAAGTGCGTTACCAGTGGCAAAGTGCGTTTCTGCAACAAGTAGACCAATAAAGCAAGAAAACTGCAACAAAGTGCCTTTTTCAAAGGCCCTCACGTAATTAACGTAACTATCGTGAGACCTGAACGCTTGATCGCTGAGGTTGCAGGCTACAGCTTAATGCGTCCGACTATATCGCAATATAACATGAAAAATTTACGTGTTTATGACGATCCTCAGCAAAAACCATAGCCAGTATGCTCTGTACATATTTTAATTACGACGTTTCGCTAAACATGCTAACCTTGTTAACCAAAATAGTGCAGAAGATCCCAATCGTTTGCTCCTTAGTTCTTTAAGTTCATACATTTATGTTTTTTTCTGGCGCTTCTAGGTTTTGTTGAGAATTTTCATTTAATTAGGCTCTTCTTTCTCTTCCCCCTCCCTCATTCGTAAAAAGAACTTTTTATATGTGGCCACAACCTTACTATGTTGTTTGGGTGCAAGCATAAGTTCCAGTCGAAAGAAAAAAGCTATAGTATGCAAATAAACAAGCTTACCTGACTCGTCACCTGGCAACGACGTAACCATATTAATTGTGCTATACGTTACTTAATTCACGCTGTAATAAAACATTGAAGTTAGTTTTGACATTGGCTACAATTAGCTTTAAAAACTAGGCTAGTTGTCGCTCAATGAGTTACATTGTTGGACGCTCGGATATAAACTTTTTTGGCTTCTTCTCCCTCATTTTGCTTGATGACCTTATTTCAGAGATCGAGGTTTCGTTGGGATCATTTTGTTTCTCTCCCGAGAATAATAAATGGCGACCGATAATCACTTTCATAAACTGTACTCATAATACTAATTCCATTTTACTTATTTGAAAGTGGTTCTTCACCTTGATTAAATCCAAGAAATTATAAGGAAGGGAGCATTAACTTGTTTTCCCCTTGGTTACACCTATGCTCGTAGGCATAGCTGTAGATAGAGGGCAGGGAGAGCACTTGCCCCTCAAGTTCCTAAAACACCCTACGTTTTGGGCAAGGAAGTCGAGTAAGCCTACTTTATACCTACCAGTTTAAAGTTTGCTATGAAGCTGAGTATTTTAGGGCCAACAATCGATTCTTTGCCTTTTTCAGGCCTACGCGAGCAATTGCACAGGCTAATTGAATTTTTGAAATATATAACAATTGGATCAAAAATCAGTTTTTTAGACACCCCTCTGCACAGTGTTGCCAGATATACTGCTCCTCTGAAATTGGCTGAGCCACGATTTTTTGGAGGACAAAAATCTGTTTTGGGCAAAAATTGAACAATTTTTAAGCAAAAAGTTTGGTGAAGAATTAGTCTAAGATTTAGATTGAAATTTGGATTCAAAAAAGTTAAAATCATGCGATTATTCAACAACATATTGGTTATATCACGTCATGGTAAGAATTGTTTATTGGTATACCTAATAGTACGTTTATTGCTGTAGCAAATAACACGTTTATATTAATACCAATCATGTTGACATTAATCAATTAATTGAACGCTTGGGAGACGTTGAGAAAGCAGAAATAATGTCTTTTAAGCAGTCCTGTCCAAAGTATCTTTTCTGAAACACATATACCGCATTTTCTTTGCTATTAGTGTGGACAAAATTACTTTCTCGTGTTCTCAACTTCTGTGAAGCCGTTTTGCAAAACCTACTAACATACAACATATAGCTTGGTATCGAGATCGTTGAAATCAACAAAAAGGAAGTTGGGCTGGGAGTTTATGAAAGAAATAAAGCCCGGTGTTGTCAGAGCAATAAGACAGCCTAATGGTGTAGTCCAGGGATTTGCAACTTTTTTGCTGGTAGGCCAATTTTAGACCTCTTGAATATTTAGCGGGCCTGTCAAAATTTGTAACTCAGACTGTTGCTACGCGCAATAAAGCTTCGAAGCAGTAGCTGGTGGCAGTGTTCATCCAAAATGTGGAAAAGGCTTTTTTTTGAAGATCAATACTTTCAAAGCAACCGTTATACCAAATATTTCTCATTTTACGTGTGCAGACCAATTTTGTTATGATGATCGGTTTTATCGAGTTGTAGGTGATAAGTTTACCATCTTAGATCAATTTTGTTATGGTGAGATGTAAGTGATAAGTTTGCCATCTAAAGCCACAAAATTTCACGTCGCGGGCTGCAATTGCAATCCTTTCCCCAACCCACACAATTTCACGTCGTGGGCCGTAAGTTACACACTCCTGCTGCACTGTTTTATTTCTTTGCATATTGTATTTGAAGTGTAGTTCTTTTTGGCTTTTGATTTTTCGATAATTATCCTAAAAATAATACACATTGGGTGGTGATTGCAATTTAATAAGTTTATTGTGTTGTGCTGTAAGTCAGTCTACGCTCTTGTGATTACGAAAAAGATGATGCTTCTTTGTTTTGCGCTTTTCCAAGTCGTGTCACGTGTGATGTTTAGATAAGCTACACTGATTAATATCACCAGACTGTCATATATCAACGAGTATGCCAAATAAAACTGCACATAAAGTGATGCAAGTGGCCAGCGATGCACTTTAGGCGAACTGCAGACAGTGACACTGTTTCGACCTATCATGTCTCTTCGGTGCAATTGGTGACCGACAAGAAGCTAGAGGCATTAAATAAAGCATAGCTTAGACTGTCATCCTTGTGGGACTATACTAGGTCCACTGTAGTGGATGGTCTGTCAGTACTTTGCGAAGCCGCATCACTCGTGAATGAGTGGCGATTGTCGCAGGTGCACTACGTACAACAACTGCTAAAGCAATAGTGCTGTTAACAAAACTACACATATTAACAAAGTTTTTAAGTATGATATAGGGTACACTTTTTGCTTTAAACGTTTTTTGTGTATAAAAGAAACTTACGTCACAAACTCATAGTGGTCGTTTGCTGCTGTTTTTGCTTTTGGTCTGTTGCTTGAATGTGTAATGAGATGGTGGTCGAGTTTCAAAGATAAAACTCTGACAGGTAGATCTGTCTGCATGATGTCATTTATACAAAAAATTTTATAATCACTTGGATACAACTATATTGTAGTCATTACAAGCAGGATGTAATAAATTTCAAACTTTGAGAAAATTTGTGTGTTATATCAGTATTTGTACAAAATTGACTTTGCCCCCAAATGGTCTGAGACCAGTACGGCTATCCTCGAAGGCGATTTTCAGGGTTACTTAACACTAGCGGACTCTACTGCCATCGCTTGGCCGGGCTATTAGTCAGTTGTACAGAAAAAATATTTTGGACAGCGGTAACGAAAAGTTGATATAAATAAGGGGCATCGCCCATATGCCCCTAAGCCCGATCGTCTTAAGTCTGCTTTGAATTACGGTTGCTCCTGCCAACTCTTCACTGTTTCACAAATTCTATCCCCTGTTTGCAACAAATGTTGGAGCACAAAGTAAAAGTTGCGGGTGGCCGCTGTAATGGGTTTTGTTTCACGATCATAGAAATAAGTTAATAGATCGTAGCCCCCCCATATGTGACACATCCGATTATCCGTTGGCCTAATAACCCATTTTTAAGCAAAATTTCCATTAATAGGTACGATTATGAATTTGGTGACTACGATTTTAAACAGCGGTGTAAACCAACTGACCATATTTTGCTATTGATTTCCGCTTAAATTTTGAATTTCATAATACTTACAAAAAGCAACTAATTTCACAAACTTGCATGCGTTTGTTTGACTAAAGTGCATATGGATATAAGTTTAAGCTGTGGAAGGATGATAAAGTATTTGATGTATTTACAGGAATTAAGCTGTGAAGTAATAGACATACTGCTTGAGCTATTTTGTAATTAAAGCCTCTGGCAGCTCGCATATTCCTTGCTCCCGGCATAAACTGAGTCAGGGGAGATAAAGTGATTCAGAGCCTAGAGTCCAGCGTCTACGGTTGATTTGTTGCAGTAAGTGAGATTATGGCTAAAGTGGATAACTCACTGACTAGCTTTTAGCTCTAAAGAAGATGATGTTTTTTTTGTGAATCATCCAAACTTTTACAATAAAATTAATTTTTTCCACTTTGCTGCACGAGATAAAATCGTTTTAAGGATGACGTGTGCTCGAGCGCAGGAAACGACTGTACTACAAAGGTACTCTAACGTGGAATCCATCAAAAATTCAGTTATTATATAGTAATTTTTGTGCTAGCCATTGCATTATCAAAAACCAAATTTAAACGGCTGTGTTTACCCTGTAATATATCTGGTTTCCCCAAAAAAAAGTGAGACATTTTTAACGAATACTATCTTTGCAATAAAATACTAAATTCAATGAAATTTTGCACAGAGCAACTTTCAGATATTATAAAGGACTACGCATAATTTTTGAGAAATTAGTTGTTTAACAAGGGAGTAATATTAATTTTAGCCGATCAAGCCAAAAAATAAAATATCAGAGCAAACTTCATTCATTTCAGTCTATTTTCAATATGGCTTCCATCTTCCTTTGTGACTAAACAAAGTGGTTTCTTCAACACAGAAATGCCTTTACGGCTTTTTTCTATCGATAGCTTCTCCCACAACATAATGATCCTGTCCTTCAACGCCTGTTCGGTCGCTTTCACTATTAATCCTATTTAAGGGAGTTCCATTTGACATAATCCATTAGGTTACAGTCTGGACTTTGAGAAACCATCTCTCGAAAAATAGAGATGTAGCTTCTCTAGGATGGATCTGGATTACCTTACTTGCATGTGAAGGAGCATCATCTTGTTGAAACAAGTAATCGTTTCTCGGATAAAGCCGCCTTTGTGTGTGTGTGTGTTTACCCCTCCTCTTCCTTGGGATGGAGGTACGGCATGAACGGTAATTCAGGTTCATGCCGTCAACTCAATTGATATTAGGCTAGGGGAAGATGGCAGCCCATTTCGAACCAGTCATGAGTGACTGGTAGCTCCACCACCAACAAGGCAGACTGCCATTGGTGGGTACCCAAGAGTCGTCTGACATGCTGGGTTAGCAACTTCACAATTATAATCCGGTGAAGTACGGATGGGGCTACCTGTCTGCCACATAAAGGTGGAGGCGTCCCGTTAAATGCCTTGCCCAAGGACACAACAAGCAAGTTTGCCGGCTTGTTCTCCACACTATCCCCTTTTTATGCTGAGCGCCAAGCAGGGAAGCTGTGAATACCATACCATTTTTTAAAGTCTTTTGGTATGACTCGACTTAGGGAATGAACCCCAAATCTACCGACTACAATGTGGACGCTCTAACCACTGCACCATCGCGCCGGTTAAGCCGCCTTTCGGCAAGCGAGTTGAAATATTTTCTGGCGGGTTTAATTGAATAAAATTTACTCTAATAGTTAATTTTTTGACATGTTCTGTCTAAGTCAATATAACTCACTTGTTGAACGACCAATTTTTTAATATTTTGAAGACTTGGTTATGTTATCTGAAGACTGCTCTTCGCAAAATTTCATTGAAGCTCGTTATCTTGTTGCGGAGATATTATTTGTCAGAAAGTGTCTCACTTTTTTGGGACCCCAATATCATCGTATACTTGAGCTGGCATCATATCGGTAGCCTAATAGGCTCTACTATGTTCGTTTGCTCACAAAATGACAATGGATAATAACTACAGCTGCTGTCTGCTACTCTTGTCACTGAAGTAATACTAGAAAGAATTGTGACGTCACTGAACAATATGACAAAATACAGCTTTTTGTAAAGCGTTCAAAAACAAAGAAAAAAAGCATGTTTAATAAAAGGCTTAATGGATAACACTTGTTGGGTCGTCGATGAAGCTTAAATTATTAAAGAATTATTTTTATCGGAAGCACCTTGATAATATCTTCCAAAAAAAGCTTTCAACCACGTTTCTATAGTCAGTACTTTTTGAGAAAATAAAGAAAACAAATTTTACAACCGATCGTTAATTATGACGTTACGTTACAGACTAAAAGAGTAAAATATGTTGAAGTTGGTGAGTCGGGTGCTTTTGTTTAAGTAAAAACTAAAAGCTTTTCTACATCAAAGTTTTGAGGAACGCCCCTCTTGTTTGACATTGAGTAATAAATTTCAGATAGGGGAGATTTTTCTTCCAAGTTTTGAGGAATGTTCCTCAAAACTTGGAAGAAAAGTTTCCCCTATCTGAAATTTTCTACATCAAGAATCCGAATTTTAATAAAATTACCTTTAATTGTCACAAACCCTCGTAAGACACGCACCCTGAGCTGGTGATTAATCGCGCCAAGTTGACGATTAATCACCAGCCAGGAGTGATTTCAGTAGTTACAGAAGAGTCAAAACAGAAGTACACGAAAGCAGACCTACAAAATTGCGCTTCATACTATAGCAAGGATGCTTTAGCTTTTCACTATTGGAGGCCGCGTTACAGGCTTCAATTTGCAGTCTCCAGTAAATTGAATTAAGAATGTTTCTGGTTTGTGTGAAAGTAAAAATCGTTTCTCAACTTGGTGATCAAAATTTTGAATGCTAAAGTTTCTGATCTTGAGCAAAGGCTTTGCTCTAATTGATTTTTTTACTGTTCATGTAAAGATAGAAATCTTTTTTGAGTGGGATCAACTTTAAATATATGCGCACACCCGAAGATTGTGCACTCTCTACTGTAGAATTGGTCAAGAATAGCCAGAGAGTAAGTTGAGATAATCATACAGCATGTGACCTAACACAAAGCTTTTTAACTTTATTGTCAACGCAAGACCCTCGGCTTGGATTTGAATGTACAGTTGACGAAGGACTTAACGCTGCCAAGCGGAGTACCACCAACCACTGAGCCAGGGTGTGCATCTTGCCGCCCTTTAAACGAAATTCTGCGACGTGCTGAATTCCTTATTTAGAAGATAGTGGTGCGAGTAAATTCAGATGCAAAGAACGCTGGGTTTGTATAGCTAGTTTTGTCCGAAATGACTCATTGGATTTTGGAGAATTTTGGGACCTCTAGAAAAAGGTCTTTTTCTTAATTTTTTCCAATTTTGGCAAAATTTTGAATGACCTCTAAACTAAGTAGTAATCGAGAAACGCCTGCACGTCTATCGCTTGTAAGCCTATTGAATCTGATTTAGCTAAAGGTTGCGTATCCCCTCTCAGAGCTCTCACATGGTTTTGCACCACAAACAACAAATATCTTTGCAATTTCTACCTTGATTCATATGTTCTTACTCAGCCTTCAAAATTGCGAAAACAATATCATGTCAACTGTTAACTTTTTCGTCCTGGTCTTTGCATAATTTATGGGTAACGGCACTTTTTCAACTTTCCGGCAAGAACTGGCTACTTATATAACTTAAGACCACATCGCCTTTAACAATGAATTTCAATAACAATTTAACTAAAAGGTTAAATTTGAAAAAAGCAAGCTTGTTGTTGCTGTGTATTTTTCCTTAATTGACTCAGCAAATCAAATAATAAATAGATTTTGAGCGCTTTCTAATTGCAACTTTTTTTATTACCGAAACATTTTTAATTGAGTAAATGTCACACAGTTCCAAATTACGCAGTACAAAGAACAAAAAGCTGTAAGCCATTTAGGAATAGATTTTGGACCTCATAAGGAGAATAGCAAAGAAGAAAAAAAGTTTATTTCCCTTTCCTAAGTGTAACAAAACCAGAAATGACACAGAACTGCAAAATAGGCTGAAAATGCCATGAGCCATCAACAACCAAAAGGTTTGCAAGTGTGGCGTAAAGAAGTATTGCACCGTTTCGCAGACGTCCACAACTGTTCGAACAGCTTTGCGAAGACGTGAAGAAAAATCTAAAATCTGCAAAAATCGCAATTTTATTGAACGTTCTTCAAAAATTTCATAAAAGATATTCAAGTGCTCAGAGAGAGATTGAGATTTATCCGATGTAGTATAAACATCTGAAATAAGAAAGCATTTCGGAGAAGGCCCCTAATTTATACGGTCTTGACCAGTGCTGCGAACTCGAACTTCAAGAACTCGTTCTTTCTTTGCCAAACGTGAACTTGAACACGAAAAAAAATTTCTGAACTCGCATTAGAAAAAATATCAATCGAGTTCGAATTCAGTAATTAAGTAATTTCGAAAGGGTAATAGTAAATAATATTTTACTGTGCTGTAGTTCTTAAGACCGGTCTTGGCTTTAAGACCGTTTTTTGGAGGTTTTGATGTTGGTCTTGGATTTGATGGTCTTGGTCTTGAGCAGAATTACAAACTCGAACTTGAACTCGAAAACTCGGTCTTTTTTTTGCCGAACTCGAACTTGAACTTGAACTTGAGAAATTCAAAATGAAGAACTATGAACTGGCAAATTTTTTGTGAACTAGAACTCGAATAAAATTCGCAGTCCTGGTCTTGACTACGTATCTAGAGAGGTCATTGGTGATGGCAATTTTAAAGTATATTGTTGTTGCGTTAATTGCTCAACAAGAAAATTTCGGGCTCTCGACAACACCTCATAATCACGAAAAGGTAATGACCATATTTATCCCCCCAACTAAGTTGTTCAAGCCACACGCCTGCTTACAACAAAGAGGTTTGATTTCAGCGCTTGTATACACTCTACTTAAAAACAAATTTGTTCTAGTGGGGGAAGAACATTTTGTAATGTTGAAAAATTTTTTTATTTCTCTGAAAATTAACTTTCGAAACCGAGAATTTTTCCGGTTTTGGTCCCCAAATTGACGTGAGGATCTTTTTCTTGCCACATTTTTTATTACCGTTGTACGACTAGGAGGCATCGCTCTTTATCCCCATCTTAATAAGAGAGTGCTTTTACATGGCTTTTACGTTGTTGCACATTAGAGGAAATCACGGAGGCGTGCTGCCTTGCCAGGCCCGGATTGAATTCATCGGTCCTGTGGATCTTCATCGAAAAGGATCCTAATCGAATATGGACTCCGAAATTTTCCTCAATTGGTCAAGGATCCTCTACGCAAAAGACCCATTTTTACCTCCAGATCAGCACGCGCTTCTTGCGATATACCCCCTAAATCATGGGCCGGCAACCCCTGAGAACCAAAAAGCCAGTTAGTCCCGAGACTCCCACAAAAGAGAGAACAACGAGAGCCGCAATAGATTGTATTCGGGGGCCTTATATGAGACAGCCCATTAATTAAAGGGTGGTCTCTTAAAAAAATAACAGTGTCTTCGCCACTAATTAGTGAGAAAGAACCGCATTTCAAGACACTCCCACCTGGTTCACACCTTCGTAACAGAAGTATTCTCCAAAAAAAAGCAAAAGAATCGCAGCTGGCCCCTGCCCTAAATACAACATTGCGTCGTATACCTCTCACTGCTCGAATCCACCAACGGACTTATTCATGAGAAACCCTGGTGACCGAATATGTGAGCGCAACAATTTTTGATCGAGAACGAGAGTAGATCTTCCCAAATCCTGTGACAGAAGGATAAAAATATACGATTATGACTACAAGGTAACTTTTGTTTATGTATAAAAATTAAGAAAGTTGCTTTTATTTTTACAGAAATTTGCGCTTGTTCACAAGTAAGTCAAAGCACAGCATTTAGGCAAAATTGGTCCAATTGTCACTTTCGAAAAGTTGATCTCCAAAATAAAAGATCTTCAAGTTTAAATATCCACTTACAAAGACATCTCTTTTAGGTTGTCGCACAAAATTTGGTAAAAGTTGCATTAAAAGTTGAATTGAAAAAAGCAAAACGTTGAATTGCGAAATTTCTGCATTCAGCTCAAAACATCTTAATGTTTCGGTTTTTAATGCTTAGGAATCTGCCGGAAGCTGTACAAAAGGTGGCAAAAAGGTGTCCAATTCAAAGACAAAAATATAAAAGCAGCGGTGGCGCAGTGCGCCAGTTTTTGAATAGTTTGGTGGCTTGGTTTGGGTCCTAACGCGGCACTTTTATTTAGATTGCAAATTAAGAATGCAGAGTGCCTGCAGTTGGAGTACTCAGCGCCAGATTTACCATCGGAAAAACCGAGCTAACGAGCGAAGCCTCGCGCTTGATTAAGGAAAATTACCTTTTGCTGAATAAGAATTGATTTTTATTGCATTTTAATTAATTTTTAGTAAACTGAGGCAGAGTTATAAGTAAGCACCATTTTTATTATATTTTTAGGCATATTTTTAGGCATATTTTTAGACCATATTAGACCATAGACCATAGACCATATTTTTAGACCATTTTAGACCATATTTTTAGACCACATTTTTAGACCACATTTTTAGACCATATTTTTAGGCCCGAACCGGAAAATTTTTTTAAAACTCAAATTAGATTCAAAAGTTAAATCAACCGAATGAAATCGACTGAAAGATCTATCGAGTGTACGCCTGAATGTAACAAATTGAAGACGATGAAATAACTGTGATAAGTGTTTAGTGTTTTTCTGCAAAGAGCAACACACTTCCAGCTCTCTCTCTTTACAAAACTACCTTCGCGAGTACATTTAGCGCGGCACGCTGGTTACGATTATATCACAATCTCTTTAAAAGGAATGATTCGTGTGAAGAGCTAAAGAAAGCGAAATTACGACGCACATGAGGTAGAGAGTTTGGCCCTAATTCCACATGAAAACCCGGCCCAATTTATAACTCCGAATTGAGGTATTTTGTGTTTAGCACGGTAATACTGAAGTAGACCTACCGTATTGGGGTCTGTAGTGTGCGTTGGCGTATATGAATTACGCATGCTTTGTCAGTGTTGCCATAGAAAGCAGCTCATAAATTAGTGCATGAATGAAACTGAACAAAAAAGACACTTACGAGTTCGGTGAAATGCTAGTTCGCAAAGTAATAGCCTACTAAAGTGGTGCAACGCTATGGTAAGGGTTTTGTTATGGGAAAAGCAAAAGCAAGAAAATGCTTGCATCAATTAGGCTTCGCGATCATAATTTGGCCAACACTTCGCAATCATAATTTGTCCGGGGCCTCGCAATCATTATTTGCCCGAGACCTCGAAACTATAATTTACCCGGGGCCTTGCTCTAATCTAATCCGGCCCTGGAAGTACTATATTTTGACATTCAAAGAGAAGACATTCTTTTGGGGTTAAATTTAGGGCAATGATTAAAAAAGCATCATTCTTTTTCCTGCGTCAAAATACTTGTGGTGGAATTTTTTTAATTCTCAAGAGCTACGAAAAAGTTAAAACAACCAATGGTGTATTTAGGGGGAGGGAATAAAGGATGATAGCTCCGTCGAAATGGTTTGACAGCAGCAAAAATTGAGAAAGCAAAATGGCCTTCACGTCTGTTTGGAGACCAAAATTTGCAAAATTTTTGCTTTAAAAAAGTTGAAAACAAAGAGGTTTTCACGTATGTTTGGAGACCGAATATGACGAAGTTATTGGTTTCAAAAAGAAAGTGAATCTCAGAAAGAAGTCTTTCAAATGTTTTGCCCTTCCTCCAAAACTTTTTCCGAAAAATAGGCTACGTCATTTAAACAAACATATTGGAGAATTAAACTGCGACATGATAGACTACATTTTATATCGGTAGCCTAATAGATACCCATTATATTGAGCGTGACATGGTCAGGTCAATTCTACCACAACGAATGAAGCAATGGTCGCGCGTTCAAACCTCGCGGTGGCTGTTGTAGATTACTATAGCCTCGGAAAAAATTTTTATGGAATTTCTTCTGCTTGCTAGTACCGTTAAGGCTGTGATAGAAACATCAATTTTCGGTCAGAATGTTCTTTATGGTGTGATTTCAGTTGGCTTCAATGACCATGTGGTCACATCGTTGTCTTCTTACCACCTGAATACATGGAAAAATGTTTTTCCTACTCTAATAAGTTATTACACATTTGCTCATACGCGCTTTTGGATAATTTAATAAATGAAAGTGCTGAAGTAACTAAACTGCGCCGGCAATACTGGTAACTTCAAAGCAGCTCTGAACACAAAGCAATTTCAATGCGGCGTTTCTAATCATTTTTTCTTTGTGAACCAAATTCGTTTAAAAATAGAGTTTGCCTGCATGCAAACAATTACCGCAGCCTACTCACAAACTAGCCTATACGCAAAGCATACTCGCAAACAGTACAACCATTACGAAAATTTTTAAAAGCACTAAAATGAACAAACAAAGTTCTTGAATGGTATGAAAATCACTAAATTATTTTTTAGAAGCAACAAAGACGATTTTATGTCAATTTCACAAAAGTAAAGTACTTACCTAAAAAAGAGCGTCAAAATAAATTTTAGGAACACCAAAAGTTTGTAAAATGAAACTGAAAAATGATTTGAATTAATATAAGATAAATTTTTTCCATGAAAAATAACTAAATTGCTAAATGACTTTTAAATTTAGTTAATTTAGTAAAAATTCGTCTGAAGTGAATGCACTGCTCCGACTTATCCGTAAGGTCTCTGCAACCCGTATTTGATAAACATCCCATGGTTAGATAAACACTGTTTTAACACAAAAGACAACTTTTTTTGTGAAAAGCGTCAAAAACATGTAATTAAATTTATTAATTTGCTTGATAGTTACTTGGCTTTGTAGTATAAAGCCTTCATTATTTGAAAAAAATTAAAGTTTGGTAATTAACAGCTAGAATTACAGTTGCTACGTTTTTTGCAATAACTTACTAAAAAATGCTCCAGTCGTAGGTTTAGGATCGCATAGAAATATGAGTAGGTCAATATTTATTACGATTTTAACTGCTGTCCCTGGTTTTACTTTTGTTTATTTTGACGATACTAATACGGTTAATCATAGATTTTTTCCGAGAATTTAGAAGCAAACGATTGGCATCTTTTGCATTTTTTTCCTACAAAAATGAATGTCTGCTGTACTGCTGTAAGCCTACAGATTTCATTTGAGACGTTTTGCTAAATGCTGTAAGTATTTTCAACTTTTTTTGCACAGCAATTTAGTATAAAACGATTTACTTAGTATAAATGGGGTGCACACTAAAATTGAGGATGTCGTTGTGGAAAAAGATCTTTTTTCGAGATCAATTTTTTTGAATGAAATGTGACTGTTTTTTTAATCCAAATCCCGTTTTGTGCATTGTAAAGGTAAGGCAGTGGCTATTTGCCATCAAGGGCATTTTACCTTTAGAGGCTATTTTACCGTGAGTTATTTGTGATTGGTCAATTTTAAGGTAATCCTGTACTTTAGCGCAGTAAATTATTTAAGCTGAAAGGGCAGTGTACACTGTAGGGCCAGGCCCGGTATGTAAATGTACGGGGCAGTGTACACTGGAACCCACCCTGTACACTCCCTTCCAGTGTACACTGCCCCATACATTTACATACTGGGCCTGGCCCTACAATGTACACTGCCCTTTCAGCTTAAATAATTTACCGTGCTAAAGTACAGAATTACCAATTTTAATAACCAATTAAAAAAATTTTGCACCACCAGTGTCCACTCCCCCACCCTGTACACTACCCCGTACATTCACATACCGAGCCTGCCCCTTCAGTGTACACTGCTTTTCTTTTAGTGCCCTACCAGCTGAGATGCAAACCTGCAACCATAGTATTTAGAGACTGGTGCACTAACCACGTGCCACAACATCACTGGCAGAGATATAGCAATTATGGCAATATAAACACACGTGAATGATTATGGCAAAGTAGTCTCCAAGGGTAAAATGCCACTGATGGCAAAATGACCACTTCCTAAAGGTAAAGTTCTGAACACTCTAAACCCAAATTTTTGTGCAGACAGTCTAGCCATGGGCCACATAGACTTTTTTCTGGCTGCATTATGGACATCTCTGGTATTAATCGTATTGATACATGCTGCACAGTGCACACGCCAATTTTTTTCACGTTTCAAAACAAAATCCTTTACCTGACAGACTGTCCTTAGAGAGCATACCTTCAATAGTTGCTTTTACTGTCCCACCAAAATTGATAAAATTTTTCCCTTAACAGTTTAAAAAATATTTCAGACTTAAATTCTTTTAGAATCCAAGTGAGACTTGAACTGTTTAACAGTTTAAGAATTAATTTTCTTGAGATAGACTGGGCCATTTGATAATTTAGACGTTGCAAATAGATTATTAAAATCTATTCCTATGCCTAGTAAGATATGTTGATTTAGTATTATTATCTGGCTAACATAGAGTGCTTTAATGCAGCACACAGGATTTATGAGATATTATTTTTAGTAGAGTAAGCTAGGGTATGTTATTAATGTGGACTATCTTGAGGATGGTTTTGGTTTTCAAAACATATTTGATTGTTGGATTTTTATTTAATCTCCCACTTGTTTTTGGCCAGTCTTTTCCTCTAGAAGAATGTCAAGCAAATGAGATTTTTAATTCTGCTAACCAAGCTTGTGAAACTTGCATTATACCAAACACTATTCCAAATTCAAATGGTAAGTGCTATTGATATCTGTAATTAGTACATGTTTGTGATGTCCAAAAATGTACTCTTCATGCAAGGTAAAGGTTAGAGTTAGGTGTTGGATTAGGGTTAAAGTTAGAGTTAGTTGACATTGTGCATGTTGTGGACATGTACTATTTAGTGATTCCCGGTGCTATTCAATAAGTTGCTTGAGGGTGTTTCCACAAGTTTTTGATGATTTGTTGGCAACATGTCACAGTGGGATATGTCAAACTGGTAATCAAAAGACTATGAGTTGAGTGCTCAGAGCACTGCATTGCATACAGCATGGCTGAGTAAAACTGGCATTTGCCCTAATGTTCATTTTTCAGCTTTAAACTTTGGCTTTGAGGTCATTGCAACTGCATGTATGGTTGCCTTATGACTCAAAGACCCATAAGGTCATTTCTGTGTCTCCCAAACTCTCTGTTCATCTTATGTTTGATGAATCAAATAAGTTCTCTTCATTTTTTATAACTTGACATGTGCCCACAACTGTTTATATGCTGAAGGTTTAATGCTTCAAACTGTAACATTTAACTGATTTCCTGAGAAAATACCATTCATTACAAATACTTTGTTTGGTTGCTTTGTTGAAAAAAATTAAAAAAAGTTGCCTGAAAGAGTTAGTTGAAAAAATTGCTTTGTTTAGAAATTTTTTATGCTGTTGTGTCTGCCATTAGCATGTTTCCGGACATGTGCCCAAGCAACTTTTCAATTTGCTAAAATCTTAACTTAAAGAAAACTTTGTTTCAGTATGAACTCCATGGCAACTGGTTTTGCAAAACGACTTCAAACCACTTAGTTTTTTGCAAATGAAAACACTGTGAGAGTATCTGTCAGCATGCTGAAAAATTTAAGGTTTTACTGCTGATATAGACTATGCTCGGCACCACTGTGGCTGACTGTAAGTCTGATCATCAAATTGTCATAAATATAAAAGATTAGTGACTCGCAAGCAGTTTGCATAATTGTCATTAATTTTTTTTACCACAAATTATCAGTTATGATTGTGCAAAATGATTGTGCAATCATTCCTTTTTGGTAAGGGATCAAAAAAGTGTCAATAAACTGATTATTTAAACAAAAAAATCAAGATGAAACTTTTCAAATTTTGTTCGAAAAAATTTTGATGCAATCTTCAAAATAATGTGTCACTTTATAAACAAAATAAGGTTTTAAAAATTTATAAGTAGCTCTTGTTTTGAAGATAAGAGAACTTGAAAATACAGTTAAATTTCTATGTTTTGTATTCAAGGTACTACCTCAAATGAATGGATTAAATACTATTTTCAAATCTTTTCGACTTGTATTGTTTAGATAGAATGCTCCAATGCTATTCTAGGATTTGATTTTTTTGCTGAGCACTAGCCAATTTATACAATAACTTAGGAGTGATTGACTATAGAACCTGAGAAGCCAGTCACTGCAAGTGGAAACAAACGAATTGAACCAGTTGTGGGAAAACCTTTGATCATAATAGAACAACTTTTGTTCAAGCTTGGCTTGTAGTTACCAGCGCTTTCAACAGCACATTTCTACCACAAGGAGGATAAAGTTTTAAAATAAGTTTGAGGGCAAGGCCATGTGATAATTGATATCACAAAGTTCTACCCTGACCCCCTTGATCATATTGCTTACAAATAGTGCAATAATTTTTGCATTCTGCTCTGTTTTTACCACCACGTCAAGAATTCAGATAGCTAAAGTTATAGAAATGGACCAATGGTAATTAAAAATTGAAGGGCAAATCTTTGTGATTAAATTCAACAGCCTATTCCCTTCACTTTCTAATTAACATTGTTTTTAGGATATGAATGCATGTGCAGAAGCAATTTCTCTGTGGCAACATCAGGAAGCAATGATACTCAATATTTTTCCTGTACACCATGTTCGGTTGCTACAATGGTATGCACACTGTAGACAAATATGTGTTTGAGTTGTTTAGTAATAATGGCTTTGATATTGTTGGTGCAAGGTTTAGGTTGAAAAGGTGTCTAGCAATAGTATTGTCAGCGACATGGCACAAGGAGCTAAATGTCAAACATGCAATCAGAAGTTTGTGGACTAAACGCTCAAACGCATTGAGTTGCTAGTGATGGGACTGAGGGGCAACATTGTTGTCTTTCAAGTTAAAGTTTCGAGTTCAAAAAATCTGTGGGTTGTGCTGATTGAATTTACATCAGTCAGTAGTGACTGCTAGCCAGAAATCGTATGATTACTTTGCAATCTTCCAAACTGTTCGTTCCTCTTGTGTTTAATGAACTATTTTGGTTACTTGCCTGTTTATTGAGTGGCGGTTTTGTAGTTTAAAAGATAAACTGTACATTTTGTTTTAAGATGTTACTATCTCTTTGGTATATTACTATCATTACAAGTTCGGGTACTAGGATATTAAAAGATACAAATGTAAATTTATTTTTAGAATTGTGTACCAAGCTCATCCAGTAACTGCAGTGCTGATCAACTTTTTGGTAAGCTCATATCACTTATTTATGTCTGAGCGTAACACGGTGGTTAAGTGATTGGCATGAAAATGAAACCTGGCCAAACGGGATTTTTCAAACAATACCGACACCACTTTTTCCTGAAGAGGAAATCGAAATATGGTGTTCCTTCTACCTGTCTGATATCTGGAAAAAAAGACAGCTAAAGACCTGGCCACTTACAACAATCAAGCCAAAAAGTGTGCAAATATCTGAAAGAGCTCCATTTGAATGCAGCAATGATGCAGAAGTGATTGGCACGCAACATGTAGACTAGCCAAGCAAAACTACTGTTTAGATTATGGTCTAGCTTCACGGTCTACATTTTTGCTAAAGCTAAATGGATTATTAAAACTAATTTGATTGTTTCCCCTTCAGAAGTTTCGAAATTGCTTTATGAATTGTTGGTTTAATAAGCTATATACTGAAGTAAAAGTTGCTTTTTTTTGCAAATTTTGCCCAATAAATTGTCTTTTGGTTCAATTAATCGCGTCTGAATTGGGATAATTACCAACTCCTTTCTTTTTTGATTGATAAAAAGATTTGTTTAATTTTAAAATGATGTATGCATTTGTGAATTTTGTTTTGAAAGCGAGTCTGCAGTGGTAGACATACACTAAATCAGTTTGTCTAGGTCGGCAAAAATTCAGTTGAAAAAGGACCTGGAATCAGTCGAAAATCGTGTACTGGTACCTTTTTCATGTGTCACATAAATACATCCTGAACTTATCTACAGCTTTTTGCTGCGTTTTTCTTTTTTCTGCACATATCATTCCATTTACTGGGCTTTCATATGTGGGTGCTGAAAACAAAAATAATCGTTTGTATTTTTTTGTCAACTGTAGTTACTGTGTTTGTAGTTGAAACCTATGCAAATGGAGCCTACTTCCCTGCACCAACTTGTGTGTCCTGCCCTGCTGTAAGAGGACCATCTTCTCAACCTATCACGTATGTGCTTGCTTTATATTTTAGAAGTCTAATACCGTTACTTATTTGGTTTACTCCAGCATTTCTGAGCCCAGGGTGTATTTCCAAATTTTGGTTGGTATATTTTTTTACTCTTTAGGAGATATTGTAACTAGAATTTACCAGCTACGTCACCAGTAATTTGTTGACGTTTGACTGTTTTGTGGGTAAATCTAGTTAATTGATTGGTGAGGAACGCAGGTTAATTGAACAAGCTATCACAACAATCATCAACAATGCCGCTATGTGGTTTCAAATGACCAAGTATTATTAATGTGTTTTTTCGACACTTTGATGAAGATATTAGTTATTCCTTACATTTAAGGTGCTTTTATGGTGCGAACGTCCCTTCAGCTGGATCTGTGAGTACTGAAATGGTTAAATCTTTTTTGCTGATTTTTACAGCTCATGTTTGTCAAAGACTACCAGATTTTTAATTTTTAATGACTGACCAGATAGAATTTATGTACATACATTTTTGCGCTGTGGTTTTAAGTTGACCACCATTTGCTTGTTTGTTTAAAAATCTTGCAACAGGCCTTTTGTTGTAAGTACTATCGCATTCTAATCCTGATTCAATCCCAACTTTAGCTTACATGCTTTTGAACTGGCCCATTGACATTTCAGTCAGCTTGAGTTGTATCTATTTTTATTCTCTATTGATCGGAAAAGTTTGCAATTCTAATTGATCTTCGGAGTAAACAGTAGTGCTGGCATAATTCATTTTTATCAGAAGCGCTGCAATGAGCGGAGAAATGACTTAAAGTCCTTTTCGAAGTACCCCAGGCCTGCGCACTTCAAAATAGTAAAAGAGACGTATTAGGAAGATACTTTTTTTCACAGGACACCTGCCAAGGTTTTTGAACTTTTGGTTTCAAGACACGCGTTAAGCTTTTTTCTTTTCGTTGATCAACTTTTTTAAAAAGATTGTTTTGCCCATTAATGTCCCTAAACGAACTTGAAGGCCTCTTATTTGGAGACCTCTTTGCAAAAAGCTATTGCCCCTATTTTTAACTTAATGACCCTTTTTTCTTTCAGTTTTTTGGTAGTCACCTTGTGTTGAGAGCTTGGTGGGATCTAACAAAGGTTGTGGTTGGCCGTATGTTGCGCTGGTCTGAAGTACACAACGCCGAGGTCACCTGTCAATAACGTACCAGTGTGTTATCTAAGCAGCGTTTTGAAAATGACTACGTTAAACAGTTTTGTAATTTAGTTTGCAGGTTCAGCCCTCATTCAATCGATATTGCCAACAGCTATTACTGGTTGTAGGGTGAGCAATGTTGTTTTATCATACAGGCACTTGCAAAAGTTTAGACCCACACAAAATGTAAAAACTAGGAGCATTTCTTGAACTCAAGGCATAAAAAAAATTGTTTTATTTTGGATACCGGCATAAAATATTAGCATTTTGACGTCAAAAATACAAGTTTTTATAGAATGTAAGCACTTTTTTGCAGTGCAGATAATGTATTGAAGAGATGGAAATTGAATAGGCGGTCTGCAAATTTTCCAAATGATTGTATATTACGACCGATTTAACATCGCTCAAAGTTACTTGCATAATCTGCATCACTATGCATAGAGCAGCAGTCCTTGCTGCTGTTACTATTGCAATGGCTGGCACTCTTAAACTCGTTTCTTAAAAATAAAAATGCTTGTCTTTAACAAGTAGTTGCTGAAGCCTACGCTTTGAAATTGTAAAATGACGGTTTACCCGGGGTTTCCCAAGGAGTAGTAGTGCGATTGATTTTAACCTTGTCATAAATAGTACAACAATGAAAAAAGACTTAACTGGTGCATGAACAAACTAGAGAAAATTGTTTTACAGTTTTCAACGGCGCCCAACATCACAGCTTGCCAAGCGTTGGCCAATTTATGTGTCTTGCAAGACTACAGCGAACAAGCTTCGTCTTGTAGTGAATATATATCGATTTTTGAAGGCCGAGGCACTCCTATTAACGGATTCAATACATGGTGAGCATTTATTCGCTAGTAAAGGTTAAGGACAATTGATTGAATTAGAGAAATTCAATTAGATCTTTTTACTGCTCTTTGAATGTGCAGCAAGTTTGATCAAAAAACTAGGCTGCTCTCAAGTTCTAAGGCATTGGAAATTACCGTATTTGCCGGTGTATAAGTCGACCTTTTTCGATCAAAAATCGACCTAAAAAAATCGACCTCGACTTATACACCGAGTCATGAAATTCAACTTTGTATTCATCGCTTCAAATGTGATGGTAATTACTACACTTCACAAAAAGTTATAAGCCAGTAAAAGCAGAATAATGTGGTTGCCCTTACAAGGGCAGATATTGCGTTTACTGCCCTTAAAAGGACACATTATGTGTTCTCGTACGTGGAAGTCGCTCAATACTTCGTTCGGCATCTCGTTGTGCGTGATTACCGTATTTCTCGGCGCGTAATATCACAGGGTTACAAAGTAAATAGTATTCAAAATGGCGTATAGATTTCGTCAATAAATTTCGCATATTTCTGGTTGAATTTTAAAGTTTAAGATAATGAAACAATTGAGCTCGACTTATACAAAGGATATATCATAAAATCGTAAATTTCCGTCGAATTTTAGGGGGTCGACTTATACAACGAGTCGACTTATACACCGGCAAATACGGTATGTAAAATAAGAGTTTCATGTATGAAATGCTACCAAACTTCGTAAGGTTGAAGAGATAAGTGTAGTGTACGTCGAGTATCGTTTTTGATTAGAACTTAACCTTGGGCAACAACAACCTACTGTAAACACGGTCTAATAAATTTTGTAAAAACTGGAACATGTATTACTACATCACAAGAATTTACCTTTTCAACCCATGAAGTGTGGCGACTCTTAAGGCTGGCATTGACAACTTAGTTCCTATTCTTCTTCAAGATAGCAGATGCAGTCCATTATATGATTGAACAGATATTACTAAGCCGTTTTTGAGTGTCAATATCGAGAAGCTGTACACCTCGTATTACACCGAAAGTTCTCGAAAAAGCGCTTTTCAATGATCTGATCGTCGCCATTTAAGTTGAAAGACTGGAAGATGTTCTGAAAAAGTCATGAGGTGAAATCAACATTATATGTATTTCAGGAGACCAAACTTGCCAATGATATACTATTACGGCTTCACTGCTGGTGTAGTTCAAGATGCTGAGGACATATTAACGTCAACTGCTATACCAGTTCAGTTTAGCTTCAGAGGATCGGTAAGCAATATACACCAATAATAGGAAACATATTTTTATTAACTACAGCACATGCAAGTGATCTGACATTGAAAAATGTTTTTTAGGCCTAATAAGCAGTGGTGTTTTGTCAGATGTGATAAGCTGTTGCAAAAATGATGTTACCATGGGCACAGGAATTTAGGCGTTGAACTTATTTATTGGAAGGTGGCACTGTGTTGTGGTGCTAGGTTAGAGAGGAACAAACAATTGATTATTGTGATAACTTGCGCTCATTGGACACGAGAGGTGTGGAAATTTCGAGGGGCCGCGAAGTCCGCTCCTTTTCGAGCCGTCACACGCTGTTTATTTCGCGGTCGGCGGAAGAATCCGACGGATAGCAACGGACGGTTGCGCTGGGGCATGTTGCATGTGGCCTAACGCTCTGAATGCTCGAGTTTAATGCTTATTAGATAGCGATAGGCTGCGTTGTTGACGACGGCTCCTTGCCGCCAGAAACGTGTAGAACTTATCAACGGGACCATGTTGCAGAATACGTTACTGGATTTGGTTGTAATGAAATACGACGTCAACGGTACCTATCTAGGTTCGGAAAGTGCTACTACTGGAATATTGCAGGTAACATTTTAATTTGGTAAAAAACATGTAGGGACGAGAAAGTTTTCGAGCGCATACATGGAACAAGTTGTGTTTAGACCTTCTTTAGATTCTTATGTAATTGTTGTATTTGGTCGATGTTTGATTTTGAGATATTAGTGCTTGCAGAGCAAGGTGTGGCAATCAAATTTTGAAAACCGATCAGTGTTCCAGGACTTTTAGCATACAAAATATGTATATATGTGTACAATATTACATGTTGACTTACTTATATATTTAAGTATT
This sequence comes from Trididemnum clinides, assembly GCA_963675345.1. Classification (NCBI taxonomy): domain Eukaryota; kingdom Metazoa; phylum Chordata; class Ascidiacea; order Aplousobranchia; family Didemnidae; genus Trididemnum; species Trididemnum clinides. Next base: position 23,159,464 of record OY776306.1, read on the forward strand.
TTTCACCTTGCAATCTCGGAGAACATGCTTGCCATTTTTTAGTCGCCTGTATTGCACCATTTTCTTTTGAGTCGTAAGCACAGAAAGCCCTGCTGATATCTCAAACTAGGTCAGACTAATTAATTAAGAAAGAGCTCTGACTTGCATTCATGAACTTGCGCCTTTAATGACTCATGAATTCTACGTTGCTTGGTTTGAAAAAAGCGTTTTAGAACAGTTTTCTCTGGTGTACGGTGCAGGCATTGCGTTGCTGCAGAAAACTGTAAGTACAGGCAGCTCCAATGACAACGCAATGCAATGGCAATGACAATACAGGCAATGCCTAATCGGCTCTGCGCACAAGTTATTCAATATATGACCCTAATCTAAAACAGTGCTTCCCGACCAGCAGATCGCGACTCACTGGTGGTTTGCGAGTTCTTTCAGGTGGGCCGCTAAGCCTTTCAAAATGGATTTCACAAAGGCGATCTCTAAAAAAATGTCTTCAGGTGGCAAAGCAGGTAGCGGTCCGCCAGCAAAAGTGGGTCGCAAGTAAGCAAGGTTTGGAAGCGCTGGTTTGACAACTTCGCCTCTGATCATACTCACCAGTTTGCTTTTTATCCCAGATATGTCCAGATCGACCGTCTGTGGAACGAAGTGCATTCGTGTTTGGCACTTCATTTCAACAAGCTGTAAGTTTGCGCTGCTCTATTTTATTAGATTCAGATTAATGGCGATAAGTTCACGAAAAATTATATTTGAATAAGGTATACAACGAGAGACAGCCTTTGATGAAGATTCATACTTCGTTTCATACGCTGTTGCACATATTAGATCGCTTATTCTTATCATGAAGCCACGCAAAAGGCTAAAATGATGCCAAAGAGATTTAAACTCGGAGCCTCCTGATTTACAGCCAGATGCCATACCATTTAAACTTCGTAGTGCCAAATCTTCATACTGCTAATTAACTTAATACTCACCTAGTTGGAGTTTGAATGGGATTGGTATTTACAACAGGTTGAGTTATGCAACCTGCATTGCTTCCTAATGTAGCAAGTGCTTTCCACTTTTGTTTTAATGAGAACTCTTTCTTGGAATGAAGGCATGTTGTGAAGCGGTGCATCTAGCCCTTACACCGTAAACTCAAGCGAGTAAGGTCATGCCGATGGAGTTAACTGAAAGCGGCAGGCATTTTGAATCAGTCATAAGCAGAGATTAGAAGCTCCACCACAAGCAAAACCTACTGCCATCGATGTATGGCAAAAGTCACGTTTTAACGACCTGCAAAGTGAGCTGCTTTAGTATTATACTGTGGTGAATCAGGGATCGACTTTGTCTTTGTCACGTAAAGTTATCGCTTTTACAAGCCTTTATTTCTTTAATCATTCATGCTTATGAGCTCCTGGTCTGTTTACATGAGTAGATACAAGTCAGGCCGCCGTGACCTATGGGTTCCTTGGTCTCATCATCTGTTTTCACATATCGATGGAAGGTATCCCATTAGGTGCCTTGGATCAAGTGCATAAATTTCCCCATGTGGGGAAATTTATGCACTTGACAAGAATTAAAATTTTCCTCCTATACAATTGATTTTTCAGGTCCCTTCCAGTGTACACTGCCCCGTACATTTACATACCGGGCCTGCCCCTTCAGTGTACACTGCCCTTTCTTTCAATGCCCTGCCAGCTGAGATTCGAACCCGCAACCATTAAATTAAAACAAAAATAAAGAATAAACTTGATAACTAACTGGGGAAAATTTTGCACTTGTTCCGGTGCCTTTCCCACGGCCACAACAAGCGAACTTGCGGCCATTTTCTCCTCACTGTCATTTTTGTTTTGAACGCCAAGAAGGTGAGGTGTAAATACCTAGTCGAGGTTTGAACCAGCAACGTACTGAATTTGAAGCGGACACTCTAACCACAATGCCATCGAGAAGAATTGTTACCACATTCAAACCATTTCAGTTTTACGCAAATAGAAATAAATACGGTTTGAGTATAAAATCGAAACGTCTCAATATGCACTGCATTTTGTTATTAAAGGTTCATTATTTATCGTTCTGTCTATTACGTTTTAAACTATCATTACGCTAAATATTTTAGTGCAAAATACCTGTGACGGATTTGATCGATTTAAGCAAGTACCCCGCCATGCTTTTTGATCTCAGCATTCGTTATAATGATTCCACTGGTACCCCAATGCTGGTGCCAGTACCCGTGCTAACAAATGACTTTGCTTCAAACTCTGGTGAGTCGAACTTGATTATTGAACAACGAAAGTTGAGGAAGAGGTTTCCTGCCGTAAAGCAGCGTAGAACGATTCCACTGAGATTCGAAGTTTATTTCGGGCCATCGATTAGATGTCTACGGCAGCGTTTTAGTTTTTTCTGCTGATCCATGTAGTGTCCATGATCCATGATCCATGTAGTGTCCTTTAACGCAGCGGTCTCCAACCTTTCTTGAGCCACGGACCGATTGAAAATCACTCAAATATTTTTGCGGACCGGTTTGAAGCACCAAAGATAAATAGGCCTGCATGCAAGTGAAACATGCACCAACTGGCATTGTGAAAATTAAGTTAATTTATTAAATCTCTATGAAACATAAGATATAAACTGTACAAATGTTCAGCCTTCAAAATTACATAATGAATAAAGCAGTAATAGCGTATAGTTATTGTTTCCTGTGAGGCCCGGTAACAAGTATCTCACGGACCGGTACCGATCCGGGGGTTGGGGACCGCTGCTTCAACGTATATATATCATTTGCACGAGATTAAGTTTCATTTCAAGTAGATTCAAAAACGTGACTGTCTCAATGCTACTTAAACCATATTTCCTGGAATCTCAAGCAATCTTAAAGCTGTATTTTGAAATTAATTAATTGTCTTTTACATTATAACTTAAAAACTGTTGAATGTAGCTTTGAAAAAAGGTGCGTTATAAAAACGTCGCGACTCTTTCATCAATGACGTCATCGCGTTAAACGGATGAACTGGTTCTTTATCTCTGGAATTCGAACAAAATCAAAGAAATCATAAACGAGCTAATAACAGTGCTTGCTCTGTATTGCATAGTTTAAGTTTGAAGGCATTTTGCCTGACATTACAATATTAAATGTTTAAAGCGCTTGTTTATAATTGCGTTGATTTTTGTAATCTACTTTCGTTCAAATTTTAAGGCATAAGAAGCTGATCACTTTAGCTGTTGCCATTTGCCATTACAGCGTCTCTGACGAAAGCGTCACGAAACGCTTCTGGCCTAAGATCGAATTTGATAACTTCTGCTATAAACCACGACGGCTCTCCTGATAGCTTTACTTATTTCACTTATCTTTGATCTTTAAATCACTTGCAAGTACGTGAATTACTGATATTATGAAAATCTAAACTCGACTTGGTTTCATTGAAGATATTTTCTCTATTCCATTAATTTTCATGTACTGCATAATTATTTTCAACAAGATACTGCAACGACTTCATGGCAATTCGTTCGACGATTTTATCTGGTTGACAGTTTGTCGTTGTCCGAGAGCAATACGATCCGTTATGCTGCTTCCATGTACTTGAGGTGGGCACTTCATATTTAATTGACTAAACCGACGCCTTGTTAACGACAACCCATGTTTGTACAGCGTCACTTTTCGCGAGGGTCTTGTTGGGGGAATTTACCCTCCTTATCTAAGAATCACCTATAATAAGGACGTTGTAGCAACAAGCACGGACTCGGTAAGTTCATTAAAATGTCGTTGAAAAGTCGTTTAACTGTCATGCTGCTACTTCCATATAAAATAGTTCACTTGTGCTGTGTAGGTAGATGCAACTTTCACAATTGGATATACAATGGCAGTTGACGTTATAGCATTTCAGGTGAGTCGAAGAAGTAGCAACGCATTTTTTGAAGCTCTTGCTGTATACAGACTTAAAGGATGTAGTAGGGTTTTAGTAGACGTGCTGTTGGTTAGATTGAACTTAGAGGTGGTGGTCAGCTTTAACACCTGTTTGATGACGAAAATTAATTCCTATCATTTGTTTGGTTTCAAGCATGGAAGCTACCTGTTGTATGGTATGCAATACTTAAAAGTTATATCGCGTTGTAGTGTGAAAGCGGAAAAAACTGGAACTTTTGCTTCGAGTTAGGTGTCAGTTTTTTAAAATGTAGTGACACGTGCACCGTAGCGGAACAGTGCAACTGTTTAAACTTTAAACTAAGCCATAAATTTGGCTTAGTTTCGGCTAGCATTTAGGTTTATTTAGCTGGTTGCCATTACCGATTAGCCTAGCACTGAAAGCTGTTTAGCAATGCTTTATATTAAATCAGATTCATAGTTGGCATGCGTTTAAGTAGAAAGTTAAAGGGCGTTCCCAGCAATAGCACGTGTTCTTACTCCAATTACCGTCAAGTATTATTCAGGCCTCCATTCCCGTGCTCGGGATACTTGGTCTCCTCCTCGCTCTATCTCAGACAAGTGCGTGGAGGCGAAGACAAGGATTGCAGTATATTGACGGGAGTGTAAGTCTGATGTGATTTCTTATTGTTACTACCGTGTGAATACCTCCTTTTTTTTAAGATAAAGACATGACATGAAACCTTTACCTATGTTCATACTGCAAACCTTATCCATTAGTTAGAAGAAAGCGGCAGTCCATTTCAAACCAGTCATAAACATTGCAAACTGTAGTCCCACCACCACTAAGCTGGGCTGCCATCGCCAGCTTCACTATGGCAACCTGGTGAAGCATAGATTACTTATGATATTTCTTTAGTACATAGCTCAACTAACGTCACTTTCCTTGTTTACCAATTATTGTTTTCAAAAAGTCCTTTGCAAGCACATAAGAATGATAAAAATAACGTGTTTGAATTGAGCATGACCCTTTTCAAGTGTGTGCAATGAAATAAATTAGCGGTATTAGTAAGTTAATTAGGGCTTGTGACGAAAATGCCAAGAGTTATTTCAGTGTAACGATTCGTGCATGTATTTTGTTAATAGTAAAACCACGGGAAAATCAATTGATAACATATTGACCGATGTTTGTTTAGAATTCGCTGCTGCTGCCATTATTACGGCATTTCTAGGCCATTACACCTACGCGATGGTGTAGTGGTTAGAGCGTTCGCTTCGCAGTCGGTAGACTTAGGGTTCATTCCCCTTGTCGAGTCATACCAAAAGACTTTAACAAATGGTATTCACAGCTTCCCTGCTTGGCGCTCAGCATTTAGTGGAGGTTGTGGAGAACAAGCCGGCAATTTCGCTTGTTGTGTCCTTGGGCAAGGCACTTAACGGGACGCCCCTACCTTTATGTGGCAGACAGGTGGCCCAGTTTTCCCTCTGAAGAGAGGGTTGGTGGCAGGAAGGGCATTCGACCGTAAAACAAATGCCATGTTATAAAAATGCAGATATCTGCTGTGGCAACCCCTAATCGGGAATAAGCCGAAAGAAAAGAAAAAAAATGCTTTGTATAAATGTTGGATTAGTTTTCAGGTCTTTGCAGTGTAGGCCGCTTCAAAAAGTTTGATATTTCCCATACAAGCTTGACAGTAAACCCAACGCGGTCCAGTGGACTAGAGCACTGTGTTTTTAACCTTCATAAAAGTATGGTTGAGCGTTCAAATCTCTCGATGAAAATGTTTTTGTGCCCTTCGTGATGATTTTCTCTACTTGGCTGATTGATTCTACCAAGCGGCAGATTTATCAAAAGCAATGCCAAGCAGTTATGATGAAATGTGGAAATTTGTCTGGGAAGCAAAATTGGCCGATTTTGTCGTATGTGCGGCTTTGCTGTCGTCCTGCGAGGCTGTAGGATAAAAATAAATATGCCGAGGTGTATGGTTATGTGCGCGCGTGTGTGTGTGTGTTTGCGTGTGTACTCACACTTCGAAATAAAATTTATGATGCTTGCCATATTTATGAGTATTCACTTTTAGTTAAGGTTGTGAATACTATACTCAGGAGACAATAAAATAAAACTATTACAATAACAATATAAATTTAATATAAAGTGTAACAAAATAAATATATAAAATATAAAATAGCAATACACTACAATGTAAATACAATATAACAAATACAAATATAACAATATAAATACAATACAATACAACACAACAATATAAATAGCAATGCAATACAATATATTAATTTACAATGAAATATAGAATGAATAATACGCAGGAGACAATAAAATAGAAACATTGCCATCATGGGTAATTTATTAACCAGAGTGATATGCTGCACCAAAATCGTTTTCTCGAATTGCAATCGTTTTGGTATAGATTAAGTGAAGAATATCAGCTACAATAAATGACATTTTTTATTTTACTTGCAAGCATTAAAAAGTAACATGCTATGCCTTGTGTTGTGAATGATGTCTGATCCGTGAACATGTCGGCAAATCTATGTATATGTTAGAATGTGACTTTAGAGCTAAAGTACAGTGAAGGACTTCATTTATAACCTCCACGCTTTTAAATCGTATTCTGGTTTTGACTGCGTTTTTTGTGTCAAGATCGAAAAACCGTAGGTATAACTTAAAACCTTTACTGATGCCCGGAATAGGATGTTGCTTGTAGAGGATTGGAGCTGTCTGCTAACTCTCAAGCTATCTATGGGTGGGGCGTGAGGTCTGTAAGTATCCCTTTTCATGGTTACAATGTCACAGCTTAAAAAGGTTCTGTGGTTCTTTTTAATATTTTACTGATTTGTTTTTTGTTCTTAGTTTCGTCGACTATAATTATTATTTCGTTCACTGTTTCGATTTAGTGACCGCAGTAGTGAAATAGCCACTCGCAAAAGTTAAGGCCTACCCAAACAGTAATGAACACACAAAACATTAAAACTTGCAAGTTCTAGGAGAATGATAAATTGGTTTAATTTTGGTCGTAGAGTTTTGGTACATGTATTTTACGATCACATAAGATAATAAAGTGATCGTAAAATACATGCACTTTTATGCAGTATAATCCATTAAAAACTTAAATATTGGTTTGGTGGTGGTCATCCTCACAAATAACTGAACCCTGTCCGTCAGAAAAACGTTTTTAAGAACTGCTTTGATTTAAAATGTGTTGGGATCGAAAAGGGTTTGCTCAAGAAACTTAGAAAATAACCTCTAAATTTTTTTACAGAGCATTGGGATGTTCCTCTACTTTTCCCTTGGTATGCTGGCTAATGCCTTCTTTATCGTCATGTTTGGTTATTCTGTTATAACTCTTTTATTTTTTAGAGTAAGTACGTGATAAATAGTTGTTGTGCAACAGTAGCCGAGTAGTACACAGTACACACAGCAACATTTTCTTCACCCGTATAAACCTGCACTTTGGTGGAGATCGCAGCTCCAAGAATCTTGGAATACCTCGAGTGGAGAGCGTAATTTTTGGACTCTCGTATTCATAGCTTCCCAAACGTTCCGTCCTTAAATAATGTTATGTAGTCCCCCAAATTGTTTTGTTCTAGTGCTGCAGCTGGTGTGAGCCTTTCATATATGCCATGATGCCGGTGCACACAAATGAGTTGACACTGATGAAGATACACTTGTTTTTGACTCAGTATAATTGACATTAATGATACTGATATTGTGGAATACACATGATGCGAAAAGGATCTTTCGTGTTTATTCTTCAGAAAATTATTGGTTAGAAATAAATGGCAGGTCATTTTGAATCAGTATTAAAAAAACTGCTGATCAGGAATCGCTTCTTATTGCACACATTAAATGCTTTTTGAAAATTCGTAGAGTCAATCCGAAGTCATAAGTTATCCTCCAACTGAGGAGCAAAGAAGTTTTTTTGTGATTTTCACTTCGTTGGCCTTAGCTTTCAAGGTATGCTGCTTGATGTTTTGATGTAAAAATAAACTGCCTTGATGGCGTAGTGGTGAACGCACTCTTTGAACGCTGTGGGCTGTTGCTTCGAACCTCGAGTTGGTCAGGCCAAAGACTAAAAATGGTATTCACAGCTTCCCTGCTTGGCGCATAGCACTAAAGCGATAACGTTGAAAAAGTTGCCAAGTTTGCTTTTGGTCTCCTTAGTAAAGGAGCCAAATGGGATTCTTGTACCTTTATGTGTGGACCAAGCAGTCTACCCGTCGCTAAAACTGTCTGATGAAATATTGATAATAGCTTGAGCTCATACGCTTGAATGAATGAATACCACAACAATGAAAAAGCTTTATCATTTTGTTTGCACAGATATTTGAAGTTCTTGTCTTGATCTTTCTCCAATCGACCCCTGATATTTTCTTAATTGATTGGGAACGTCCTCGTGCAGAAGGACAGGGTAAGGTCAGCATTTGGAGAACATATTTCATTGCAAACGAATGGAATGAGATACAGGTAATGAGACTGCCTAAACAAAACTAATATTTTTCATTGAATTGCAGCATTTAGAAAATTTTAATTGAATCTACCTCTTCTAGATCTCACGATAAGGTTTGGGATCGATGTCCTTAAAAACTTGTCGAACAATTGTCATAGGCATATAGGTATTGAGCGTGACTTAGCCAGAGCCTCCGTTTGAATGTTTCGGCCATCACATCTAGGCTGTTGGATATTGGTACGTTGATATGTGCCACGGAAAACATGATCTCTGCTATTTAACTGTGCGATTACTTGGCACGCTGTTTCAGTAGCTGCTAGCAGAACTGATTTCTAAATCTAGCCAACTGCTTGTGCTCACTTTTTGTTGGTGCAATGCTTTGAGATCATTTTTTTTTTTTTTGATCAACGACTCGAAATCAATGGTTTTACCCAATTTCGTTGCGCAGACCTATTTGGCAACTTGAAGACCTTTTTTTCGGAGATCAGCCATTGTTACATCATGTTTTTATGGTGGAGTTGTTTGGTATTGTCAAATTATGGTCTTACAACTAAAAGAATTGCATTTTGCTTAAGGAAATCAGAAAAGGAGGAACCCCTCTAAATGTTTTTAATAGATTTCATGGTCGCCAAAGCTGTTGCTACCGACAACATTTTTTGCAATCATGAAATCTTGTTTAAGAGCGGAACCCCTGTTTAGCAGCACTGCCTTAAGGTGGTTGTGCAGCCTCTCAAGCTCTCCCTTTGTTACGTGTTTGATGGGTTGAGACCAAGTTGTCAGCTTCATTGAAGTTAAGTTTAGTTCGACTCGTTTCTACTTAAAATCTTTGTTTTTTAGACGTTCAGAAAAACAAGATTCACGTTTCAGCTACTGACCGTGCTTTTGTTTTTGGAGGTAAGCGTTATGGTCGTCGCTGTTTTGAGACATAAAGTTGCATCAGAATGTCAAATTGTTATCTGGCTTTATTTTCAAGATCTACAGTAGAGCGCGATAGGAATCTGGAAAGTTTCATGAACTTGGTTTTCACTTTACACACTAAAGGATCTAGTCAGAATATCAATCTAGATACTTAGGTGGTATCTCAGTCCTTTTCCTAAGTTTTGGGCACGGTGGGGTGACCATGGAGCGCCAGGAGTCGGGCTGCTTCCAAAGTCGGTCATGTAGCTGGCAAAGATAGTTTGATATCAGTCGTAAAGTGGTGTTGCAGTATAACGCGCCATGCTGTAGTGCTTAAAAGATTCGATTAAAACGTCCACGTTGCAAAGTCCTTCGTTGCTGGAATGATCTGATACATGCGCTCTAGGAAGGTCTATTTTTTCACCTTTTTTGAAATTTGAAATGCTTGTGGTTTGTTGTTGTTGTTGTTACCCGACCCCTTCCAAGCGATGGAGGCATGGCGGAAGACCATGGAGCCCCAGGGCCTGGACTAGAGGTCGCAGAGAGACAAAGAGCGAGCGGCGCGAAGAGTCCGTAGCAGAACTGCAGAATGGAATGAGAGGTGTCCTGGGTGGGATGACCGCTGGCGCTGCATGAAGGATTCTCGATTTTGCCGATTCTAGAGAGATAAGAATTTTAACAGAAGATTGTGTCCGTTGCAGCGAAGACGAGAAAGGACACCGCGGTTTGTGGTCTTGTCAGATCGAACTTTGATCACAATCAACTAAGCTAAATTTTATATTCAATCGGTCGTTGTTTAGAGGGTGTGCTCCGCTCCACCAAAGTTGGAGACTATCTTCTGCGGAAAACTTCTTTAAAGTGGCAAACTTCTCTATCGGATGGAAATAGCGAGTTGTTCTTGGTGTCAAATTGTGTACAATGATCGACTGCCTATCTTCTTTGTAGAGATCATGAGATTTTATCTGCAACAAAAAGCGAGTTCGAAAAAAGTCTTTTTTAGACAAAATTTTCTGGTGTAGCTGGTAGAAAAATGCCCCACTTTCATAAACAAGTGATTTTCGATTTATTGTGACGTCATAATACTTGCGTTGCTTCATAATTTCGACGCCTCTTGTAATGTACTTTTTTTGTTTAAAATTTGGTTAAAGCGTTAATCCGTTTTATATCATCAAGTAGCAAAAAATCAGTAGTATTAGCGTAGTCAGAAGCTAATTTCGGGTGGGGGTCAAAAAGTACCTTTTCGTTCTTGGTGTTTCTCAATTTGTTAAATGATCTTTTTTTGGAAATCGACGTTTTCTAGCCGTTCTATTTATGAGCATCTTTGTTCTGTGATCAGATTCAAAAATTTTGGGGGCCATAACGCTTGGATTCCTCTCCTAGTTACGCCTATGATCAGTAGACCATATATGTTTACTATTTTATATCAATTTTGAACGTTTTTCTCTCATCATCAACGTGGATCTCATCGGCGAATCAATAGATCATTTGCAAGCATATTCCTTTTTAATTCTTAAGTTGAATTGTCAGCATTACATTTTGATTTTCTGAATAGGGCCATGTCGATGAGTCGAAAACGTTCAGGTTCAATATAAAATGTTCAGCATATATCGTCTGATAATTTTGCTACTTATTTTGATTTTAGTAGAGGTGTTGAAACCATTACGGTTATTTTGCATTAACCACGCCAGCTACCTGATCACACGTCAATAGAATCTTAACAAAATTGCAAATTAAGTTTCCAAGAAATATGCATCACACTAACTTCTTAGAAATTTGTTGCCGAGCACCACAATAATGCTCTCGTTATTAAGTGGTTATAAATACCCTGCTGCTTTGATATCTATTTCTCATAAGCTAGTTATTGCTCTGCATCTCTAGACTGTAAAAGATGAAGTGCCAAAGCATGCTAAAGTTTGGTTTTATAGACCTTAAATCAGCCAATGAAGGACTGAACGAGTTAGTGGGTGTTCTTTTTTTCTTAACATGCAGCTATCCTCCAATAATTATTCTTTAGCGAAACTTAAAACGATATTTTTGCTTTCACCTGCATTATGTAATCGAGCAATTGTTTTTGATATGAGATTTATTGTTATCTTAGTCGTAGCTTGTCATTCATTTGATCACTTACGGAATCGAATTTAAGTGTGGAGAAAGAGTACGATGTCATCTCCGGTTGTATCTGCATCGCCTGATGTTCAAATCTGCGTTTGATCTTTGCTGGAAAGATTTTATCAATAAAAAGAAATACATCTGTCGATCGCATCTTAGATCTCGCGCAAAATCTACCTCTTGTGGGATCGCTCTTTCCCGCTGCATAAACAAACAATTATCATTGTAAAATTTCCATTATAAAATTTGGAATAGGACGCTTGCAACTGCTCTAACCTAAAACATCTCTAAACTAAAACATCAAGCAAGTGTTCTAACCGGTGCTCATCTAATTCGGGCTTATTCAGTTTTTCAACTTTTTTTCGGCTACTTCAAATTATATTATGTTCAAATTATATATTTTTTCAAAAAATGTATATAATATATGTAACTTTGATCTGATACAAAAATTCGCTTGAAACTGGAAGACTAGCTGTAATCCAAATGTCTAGTACATCACAAGAAACTACTGTTTCACACCTTTTAAACTGGACGATATCGTCTATTTTACTTAAAATCCGTTTCTCTTTTATACTTTTCAAGTAATATTACAGTAGTAGTGATTGACAAGATCTCTCTCAATAACTTAAATTTCTCGAAAAATTTTCGTATCTTATTAGAGCTCTATTGACGTGTGATGAGGTAGCTGGCGTGGTTAATGCAAAATAACCGTAATGGTTTCAACACCTCTACTAAAATCAAAATAAGTAGCAAAATTATCAGACGATATATGCTGAACATTTTATATTGAACCTGAACGTTTTCGACTCATCGACATGGCCCTATTCAGAAAATCAAAATGTAATGCTGACAATTCAACTTAAGAATTAAAAAGGAATATGCTTGCAAATGATGTATTGATTCGCCGATGGGATCCACGTTGATGATGAGAGCAAAACATTCAAAATTGATATAAAATAGTAAACATACATGGTCTACTGATCATAGACGTAACTAGGGGAGGATCATTAATAGGGCGGCTAGAAAACGTCGATTTCCAAAAAAAGATCATTTAACAAATTGAGAAACACCAAGAACGAAAAGGTACTTTTTGACCCCCACCCGAAATTAGCTTCTGACTACGCTAATACTACTGATTTTTTGCTACTTGATGATATAAAACGGATTAACGCTTTAACCAAATTTTAAACAAAAAAAGTATATTACAAGAGGCGTCGAAATTGTGAAGAGACGCAAGTATTATGACGTCACAATAAATCGAAAACCACTTGTTTATAAAACGGGGACTTTTTTCGAACTCGCTTTTTGTTGCAGATAAAATCTCATGATCTCTACAAAGAAGATAGGCAGTCGATCATTGTGCTTAATTTGGCACCAAGAACAACTCGCTATTTCCATCCGATAGAGAAGTTTGCCACTTTAAAGAAGTTTTCCGCAGAAGATGGTCTCCAACTTTGGTGGAGCGGAGCACACCCTCAAAACAACGACCGATTGAATATAAATTTAGCTCAGTCGATTGTGATCAAAGTCCGATCTGACAAGACCATAAGCATTTCTCTTTTCAATAAAGGTGAAAACTTGAGTCATCCTAGTGAGCCGTGAAGCTGTCAATAGGCTAACGCTGGAAGAGGCTCGCGGCCAGGAAAAAAGGTGCACGCGAAGAGTGAGGTTTTGTTTTCGGTTGTAATCATAACGTCATTAATTGGGTTTTGATTCGGAGGGTTTCCTAGCTACATTGCTGCGCTTCAACCTTGAACGTCGTTTACAAGTTTCCCTTTTTCAGGTTGTAGGTTTCAAAAGCGCCGCGTTAATGACACCCAACGGTGCCCTAGACCAGACCACATCCGTCAACCCGGATCAACCCACGCCGGTTTACAATCCGTTACTACGATTCGGGGTCGCTTCTCTGGTCTACGTGTTAGTTGCCTTTGCTCAGGTAACTGTATCTAAAGGTTAAGAGCTGTATTGTTACGAGCATGGAGCGACAACACATTGCATAACCGATTTTAAGGCTTATTCAACGCTAAGATTAGTGACAGTGGAAATTGAGACAAAGAGACAGCATGTATTACAAAAACTTTCACACATCCCGTTAACGTCAAGCGCCTGACAAGAAAGCTTGCAATGGCAAATTTATTAAGGCTTTGGTCAGGCTTTTGTTTCAAGGAAAATGTTAGATATCCGATATGGACCTGCAGGGATCGGAAATATAAGTATTTGGAGGTGTCCTCAAAAAAGGGGGGGTCAACGCCTGTTGTGTTACTCGCGGTCCATTTCATTGTCAGGCTAGAGTTCATATTCATAACTTCACTGAAGTTAATTTTGGCGACTTTGTAGTCGGGCCTCTTATGCAGTCGTCACCAACCCCAGTTTCGGAATCTCTGCTCTATCACATAGACATAATTTTCTTTGATTCTAGGGACCCAGTTTTTATTTTTAGGGACCCGAATCGGGTCCCAAAAACGCCTCAAAAAAACCTGCTTTGGTCCAACCCGACTTGGAGGTGAACGTACCGGCTAAAAAGCGGGCATTTTACACATTGTGACGTTTTTATCGGTAGCGGTATCGCGTCAAATGGGAAGAGCTAAAGTAGACTTTTACTGGTATCTTGAGAATTCTTTCCAGCTTTTAGTTGAAGCAACACTGCAACTGATGAGAGCGTCACGAAAAGGTTTTAGCCGAACAGCTTTTTTCAAAGGTGTGTTAAAATTGGGTTCCATTTGTATATATTTTGTACATCTGTACATTTACAAATTGCCGCGGTTAGCTTAAGTTTACTGCTCAATAAGAAAAGTTAACTGCTGCAACCTGCAGACCATTTCTTGAGATATTTTTTACTCAAATCATTGAACTCACTGCGAAGACTTGCAAATAGTAATGAACTAATAGTTTGGAGTTCATAACTCACGAGGGTTCTGCGTCTCTGTGACTGGCACTTTACGTGATTATCCTGCAGAGTTGCGGAAGAAACGCATTGTGCCAGCATTACTGGTAACTCCGAAGCATGTCTGAGCACAACGTTCTTTGAATAACTGTTAAGTTTTCCTCATGAAAAGATTAGTGAAATTAAGTTGTTGTTTCGTAGGTATTATATCAACTATTAATCCACGAACGGTTTATTCATGACAACATCCGGGAATTCGTTGACCTTTGTTCGGTATCGAATGTAAGTATTTGCAAAATGCTCGATAGCTATCAGTTTTTTTCCGAACCGTCTTTTTGCCCTGCACATGATTGGCGCGCATAAGCTCATGTTCCATTTGCAAACTGAATGACTGCGACGAATAAGCTTTATAGCTTCACCTCTTGCCTGTCTCATAAAAGGCGGAGGAACCCGTTGAGTGCCTTTTCCAAAGACACAACCAGTGAACATATCGGCTTTTTCATCACAGATATTATCTATTGTTTATAAAACAATTTATGTTCAGATCTGCTTTGATGTTATCGTGCTTCTGGCACAATTCGTATGTACAAGCAGTGTTACCGTGCTTCTGGCACAATGCTTATATACAAGCAGGAGAAATTACCGTAAAGTGTCTTCTCCAATAACACAACTACTTAGCCGTGGAAGGGTTGAACGCATGACCGTTCGATCCATCGGGGCTCCAACCCACTAGAGCACATGTTAGGTGTTGCTGGAGAATGTGCGGTTTGTGAAGAGTATGTTCGCTCTCCCTGTAACTTTCGAAAGAGGAAAAGCGAGTTAAGATACGCGTAACTGTGTATGAATGATTTTCATCATTTTAGATCAGTGTGTTCATTTTGGCCAACCGCCATTTCGGTTATTACATTCACGGGCGATCTGTGCATGGCCGGGCTGACACAGATATGCAGGACATGCATGAAATGTTAAAAAAAGAAGAGGTAAGATTACCACTGAGAATTGATAACGCCACCTAATTCTAGATTAATTCGTGCTCTTGCTTATAATACACAAGTTGTGTTTTTTGTGTACATTGTAGTGTCTTGTATGTACAACCAAGTATTGCTGCCTGCTAAGGAGCAGTAATGTTAATACGATGGAGTCACAACACCTGGTGTAGTAGATCTTTTGCAAGCCCATAGAAGCAATAATTTTAATTAATGTGCATGTAGATACGAATTCACCCAATATAACATCTTCGTAGGTTGTGATTTTAACTTCATTATCATCTTTAAAAAAACCGGTTTACTCTGATTTTCTCTGCCTAACGGATTTTGTCAAACGTTGAAATATCGCAAATAAAGTTTAGATGATATTGACAACTTCAATGCAGGTCTGTACAATTTGATCGGCATACAGCACGTAAAGAATGAATTTACAATGCAAACAATATATTTCCTAACGTTTTTTGTCCAATAGTCTCAGGATTACTTGAAGCATATGAGCTCATGCTCTGTTTGCATGTCTTCAACCAGACTTGGCCACCACGACAGATTGTTTGCTTGTCTCCACCACCTGTGTGCGACATAGATTGAGATTTCTTTTCATTTTCTTTGTAACAATCAAACTTGTCGGCTTCTCTACACTATCTCCATCGTGCTGAACGCCTAGCAGGGATGCTGTGAAAAACACTTTTAATGTTTCTGGAACTCGACAAGGAAGTTGAGCCTCACATCTACGGACTGAGAAGCGGACTCTCCAACCATTTCTACCACCATATCGGTTCAATCGCAGAATCACGAATGGCTTTGCTGTTATTCATAAAAAAACTTGTGTTCCAAACCATGTGGAGTGTATTGGTAATACAAACTGCAATCACTTAAAAATTTCCTTAAGTGCCTTTCCCAAGGCCACAACGCCTTATTACATTACGTTACAATAGTAGAAAGTCTGGTTCGAAACCGAGTGTGTGGTGGTAGACATACACTGAATTAGCACGTCTAAGCCTGCGAAACGCGGTAAAAATGACATGAAAATCGACTTACCATAAACTCGACATTGCAGGAGAATTTGACAGCGGGCCGGGGTCTGGAAGGTGGATCTGATTTACAAACATTCAGCATGGCAGTGAATAGAGAATTTAGACGACGTTATGATGAGATCTATCAACCGCTTCAAGTGGTGAGTTGGTTGCACTAAACTATGTGCTGAAATTCTGCTGCTGATTACTTCTCCTCCTTGGTTCTGAGGCATGAAGTGAAACGGATCGCCGACAGCCATTAGCACGTGCCCAAAAGTTTCCTTTTGCAATGTCCTGGATGAGCTTTATTCTTTGACGGTGACGCATCGGGCGTGACGTTTTTACGTATTTAACGTTGCTGATTCGGTGTATGTCAATCTTGGCTGATGGGAGGCTTCAATGTCGAAGCTATTCGCTCTGAAACACTTAATGTAAAATTTTTGTTTCATGCAGAACTTAAGATAGATTTACCACAAACGTTTGGCGACACACTCACCAGTAAGCGTATCACGTCTAGTGGGGAGGTCTAGACTGAACACGTTCTGGAATTTCAAAAAGTTTCTTGTTCTGTATTTTCTCCCATTTCTTTTCATTCGATACTGCCACTGATGAGAGCGTCACGAAAAGCTCGTTGCAAAACATCTATTTTTCACCACGAAATTATTTGTTTCTTTCAGGTCCGAAATCAGCCTGCCGCTCGAGGTAAGCTAGCGTTAAGTAAACATCACAGTATTACCTGTACATGCGCTTAAAGTTAGTTCAATGGTCAAGATGCATTAAGTTGGAAGGAATGCTATGGTGCATAAAGAAAAGTTGTCTAAACGTGGTATTGTGAACAAAGTGAGGTTTCTACGCTTCGCCGGACAAGAACAGTGAAGCTGCTCGCTCAGCATGCCTTTAGAGGCGACTTTCGGACACCAAGAATGGCAGCTGGTCTTGGTGGTGTAATTATCAGTTTGCAATTTGTATTCCTGACTGGTTTGAAATTGACTGCCTTTTCATTCTAGTTTGATCTTGATTGGGCGTTTGGTGGGTGAACCAAGGTGTTTGTGTTATGCCGTGTCTCTGTGTCTAGGAAGAGCGGGGAAAGTAACCACAAAGTAAAGAGATAGAATTTATAAATTATGCTCGAAAAAGCCGTATAGGATGTTGTGAGCAATGTATTGCTGTAAACCTGACTTCTGACCCCTTCGTTTGGCCTGTAATGAAAAAGGTCTGATTTTTGTTAATTTTACGCTTTTAGGTCTAAACATTCAGACCAATTCAGTGGCAAACGAAAGTGTGCGTGCTTACGGCGTCATGCGAACGTTTCTCTCTTCATTTATCGACCACGTGAGTGCGTTCTTTAAATTTCGATGGGTGACGGGTATGGTGGATGCAGATATTGTGCAACCTCGAGTCAAGCTCCTTATTAAAAAAGTTTTTAGATGTGCGAAGTATTCTCCTGTAAGATGGATTGTTTGATTATTTTTGAGCAGAGGGTAGAGTTTAAGTTGCTCATGTTGTTCTTTGTTGCCGGAAAATGTTTGCCGTTATACTTAGAACAGGTTGGGTTCAGACTTGCTTCGGAGTTATCAGTACTGCTGGCACAATGAGTTTCTACAACAAGTTGGCAATCAAGCAGGGAAGTCGCTGTAGTTATTTTTTCCAAGGTTACCAATCAGCTGTCGTTACGTTTGAATGCAGACCATTTGATCTTTAACGAGCATAAAAGAGCGCTCCAACGCATTTGGCCACGTTGCCATGTCAACGTCTTCGGCCGTAATACGATCTTCCAGTTATACTTCATTCATATTTAAGCAAACCAACAGCAACAGGTTCACGGGGCCATATCAGAAACGCGTTTAACGAGCTTTTTGTTATTAATCAGGGAAGGAATTATCCATGTTTTTCGTTTAATTTCAAATATTAAACAACTAAGAAACGTGTTTGATGCTCTTTCTGGCAGCTGACTAATGCTGTACGGAGTACTGCAATATGCATTTCTTTTACTGTTACGAACTAGACACTTTGCTACTGCTTATGTGACTTTTTACAAAGGCTCATTTTTAGTCACTTCGAGATTTGGATTATTGTGTTAAAGATCGTCTTTTTATTGAAAGTTTACTTGAAACTGAATTCCAAGAGCCGCAAAATTTTGCCTATTTCTACAATGGTAAAGCTATTTTAATTAAACGTGTTTTATGTTTGTATTCTTCGATCTTGGAAAAACCCTTTCCGTGACTCATGGAACAACTTATGTTGAGACCTGCTTCATAGCTGCAAGTACTTCTGGCATCCTTGAATTTCCCTGATGGAACCGGTAATCTCCTATTTTTGACAGGAAAGCTTCCTAATGACCAAGGATGTACACACTGGGATGTTGGAGTTTTAGGATCCAAAAACGCCAGTTTTATCGAATATTTGGGTTTGAAACAAAAATGTCTTGTGCAATGATAATAAATTTAAAGAAATTTTTACCGAAGCGCCGTAACACTTTTTCGCGTTTACTCACTCAATTTCGTTATCACATATTTTCGTTCACATTAAACATTTGGTTGCATTGTGCTATGCAGGGTTTCACCTACATTTGGGCGTGTTGTTTTTTTATCTCTCGCGTGCTATGAGCTAAGCAACATCTACTCGATAACAGCAGAATTTTCCTTTAACGACACTTTAAATGACTGTAGAAAAAGTGTCGCTGTAAGCAAAGTGTTGTTGTAGCAAAACCACTGTAGTAGGCAGCTAGCAAAATCCGGTCTGGCTTGTTGCAAAGCACGTTGAAGATTTGAATGTTCTCCATTGCAACAATCAGTTACTGCAATTTGGTTTTTGGAAATCGTGGTTTGTTTCGTTCACTAAAGTACGATGAAATGGTACTTTATTGAGTGGATGTGTTATTTGCTTTATGCTGCATATGTTCCATACAGATGTGGGCCTGTGTTGCTTTCACTTTCATTAGTTGATTTTTGTTCCGGTCAGGGTGATTGCAAAATCATGTTCTTCAAAAAGGGCAGGAACAACGTGGTCGCTGAACTCACCACCTTGCCTTGTCTGATGAGCTATCGTTGAGTAGTGCTCACCAGTTGCATCTGGGGCTGACACAGCTTTGCTGAATAACAAAACTCAAAGCCAGACTTAATAAAAAATGGCAGTCAATATCACTTTGCTTGTAGCCGCTTGATTGATTAAATCTTGAATAAATTGTCTCCCCGTTTTTGATATCAAAACTTTGTAGAGCCCATGACATTGGGCTTAAAAGACATTTTTAGGTAAGTCGAAGTCCAACTTCAATACCATGTCCGAGTTTGAGACAAAATTTTACTCGCAAACCAGTAATCCCCTAAACATAAATTGGAAACACAAGCAAGTGATACTGAAAATGCATCTTCATCATTAAGTGCAAATGATAATATCACCCCTTATGCTTGTTATATCTGGTGTACAAGAATGCGATTTTATTTAAATTTGAATGAATTTAACTAGAACTTGTCTGAAAAAGCTGCTTGTCCAATTCCGTGATAGAAACCCACAAAGTCCAATGCCTTGATTAATCTTATTTGTTTCCAGATCCTCAGAACTCTTTCACCGACACTTTGTTCTACGGTAGAGAGACAACGTTACTCATGTTTGACCTATTACTATTTGTTGTGATTGACTACCACGTTTTCAACTACATTACTGCTGCAATTATTACTTACGTTATCAACAGAGTAAGTACTGGATAGTGTAGCTTTTTTGCATTTTGTTGAGGACTTGTGCGTTAGGGTGGATCGACAAAAATTTTTTGTTGAATTTCAAAAAACGGGTGTCCAAATATTGGACAGATATCCCAAAAACCTTGTTAAAACCAATTTTGTCAGGTAGCTTTGCTTATCCCCACGGCTACCCCCCCCCCCCTTTTATGGGGTCCAGACTAAAAGTTCTCAAATTTACCCTAATATCTTCACTAGTGGTCGTAGAAAGCTCATCTTAGGCTCAAAAGTTTCAGAACTGCCATGTTTATATACGTTGTAAGAGAACTTTTTCTTGTATTTTCATCAATTGCGAAGTTATTTTCCAAAAACCAGATTTGACTCAAAATTTTACTCTATATTTAGCAGTTACGTTATTGTCAAGCAGCTAATGAAGTACAGAACATTAATACCAGAGCAGCAACCATCGATCACCATGCTACTAATAAAATGTCGCATCTCCATAGTGATATTTTTTATGTTTAAGTTCAAATCCATTACACTAAGACCATACAGTGAGACAACAATGCGTTATTGGTTGATAAATGTTGAATTGTGTATCTGGCGCACTTGTTGGTACCGTATATTAAATCTAAACTTTGTTAATCATTGTCAGTGAGAAGAGACTAACACAAGTAAAAATGTACTTGCACTGCAAAGCAAAGAAGTATCTGAGGTAGCAGGAAGGCACGTGATTACTTGGTTGAAAAGGCAAATCAGAAGTTTCTTTTCAAGTTTGCACAATCAAGTTATATTACGTCATGCTTTGTTGAATAACGGGTTGCTATTTTATATTTTCAGATTTGCATTATTTAAGTTAATATGGAAACTAGGCAGTTTGAACAAAAATTTTTACATGGTGATCATACTTTCAATGCTGCAAAAAAGTTTGCAAGTGGCAAGCTGCCAACTTACGAAGAAGTAATTGAACGTGTTCTCTATAAAAGCAATTGGACTAAAAAACAAACATCAGCTTTGATTGCCCAAGAACTTGCTGATCATTGGTTGTGGTGTAACGTCTATCTATACTCTCAATGTGGCTGCAATTTAAGAAAAAATATTTGCGGTTCTAGATAAATTCTATACACTCTCAAGGTGGCCTATGAAACGAAGAAACGGTAAATTTCTGAAAAAAGTGGAAAACTTTATGGCCAATATGCCTAACTTTTTGATATATATTGTGCAAATCCTCAAAAACGGAATGCACTGGAAATACAATATCTACTGTGGATGACAAAAGATGACTTTGCCTTTTACGAAAACCAGAAAAGAAGTAGAACAGCAACTTGCATAAGTGCTGTGAAACCTCTGACGACATCAGACATAGAATTCAAACGAAAGGAATGCATTGCAGTGACGCAAACCCTGCAAGATAGTCCCGCAACATCCCATACTGCATCTGATGAAAGCTATCTTGCTACATTGTATACCCATATTTCTGATAGTGATACCACAAGTTATAAAAGATTTGTTCAAGAAAGTTAATGAAAAGCTCTCCAGGTTTTCCAACAATGACGTAGTGTTCTTCCAAGATAACATTTTGATAAAATTTTTCATTTATTGAACAGATAAACTTGTGTTGCATTCTTTCCCCCATCAACATATATCCCATCAACTAACTTGAATAAATTTGTTTTTTCTTCTCTTTATTGCTTCTTGAAATTTTGCCCTTCGTCTTCTTAGTTTATTTCTGTCAATCACAAGCGATTACTCATCTTCATCCATCAGGCCATAATCTTTTAATCTGCTTGTAGCTATTGTAGCGCCTGCCCTGTCTGAGATCTGGTGTCGATCGCATGCCATTGCCAAATTTGAGTAAGAAGATCGGTTTTGAGTTGGCCAGGAAGTGTTATGAAACGATATCTCTTCTGTGCAAGCAAGGATGGAGAATTGTAACTTGTGGTATCACTATCAGAAATATGGGTATACAATGTAGCAAGATAGCTTTCATCAGATGCAGTATGGGATGTTGCGGGACTATCTTGCAGGGTTTGCGTCACTGCAATGCATTCCTTTCGTTTGAATTCTATGTCTGCTGTCGTCAGAGGTTTCACAACATTTATGCAAGTTGCTGTTCTACTTCCTTTCTGGTTTTCGTAAAAGGCAAAGTCATCTTTTGTCATCCACAGTAGATATTGTATTTCCAGTGCATTCCGTTTTTGAGGATTTGCACAATATATATCAAAAAGTTAGGCATATTGGCCATAAAGTTTTCCACTTTTTTCAGAAATTTACCGTTTCTTCGTTTCATAGGCCACCTTGAGAGTGTATAGAATTTATCTAGAACCGCAAATATTTTTTCTTAAATTGCAGCCACATTGAGAGTATAGATAGACGTTACACCACAACCAATGATCAGCAAGTTCTTGGGCAATCAAAGCTGATGTTTGTTTTTTAGTCCAATTGCTTTTATAGAGAACACGTTCAATTACTTCTTCGTAAGTTGGCAGCTTGCCACTTGCAAACTTTTTTGCAGCATTGAAAGTATGATCACCATGTAAAAATTTTTGTTCAAACTGCCTAGTTTCCATATTAACTTAAATAATGCAAATCTGAAAATATAAAATAGCAACCCGTTATTCAACAAAGCATGACGTAATATAACTTGATTGTGCAAACTTGAAAAGAAACTTCTGATTTGCCTTTTCAACCAAGTAATCACGTGCCTTCCTGCTACCTCAAATACTTCTTTGCTTTGCAGTGCAAGTACATTTTTACTTGGTGTTAGTCTCTTCTCACTGACAATGATTAACAAAGTTTAGATTTAATATACGATACCAACAAGTGCGCCAGATACACAATTCAACATTTATCAACCAATAGCGCATTGTTGTCTCACTGTATGGTCTTAGTGTAATGGATTTGAACTTAAACATAAAAAATATCACTATGGAGATGCGACATTTTATTAGTAGCATGGTGATCGATGGTTGCTGCTCTGGTATTAATGTTCTGTACTTCATTAGCTGCTTGACAATAACGTAACTGCTAAATATAGAGTAAAATTTTGAGTCAAATCTGGTTTTTGGAAAATAACTTCGCAATTGATGAAAATACAAGAAAAAGTTCTCTTACAACGTATATAAACATAGCAGTTCTGAAACTTTTGAGCCTAAGATGAGCTTTCTACGACCACTAGTGAGGAAATTACGGTAAATTTGAGAACTTTTAGTCTGGACCCCATAAAAGGGGGGGGGGGGGTAGCCGTGGGGATAAGCAAAGCTACCTGACAAAATTGGTTTTAACAAGGTTTTTGGGATATCTGTCCAATATTTGGACACCCGTTTTTTGAAATTCAACAAAAAATTTTTGTCGATCCACCCTGTTGTATGTGGTGTGCAAGGTCAGTGTTTGTTTGCTGTTTTCGCGCAGTAAACTAAAAACAATGTAATAAATAATAATGATATCATTTGTACCTTAGTGTCACAATAGTTCGAAAGCTTGTTATAAAGCTGATCTAGCCTCCAATTTGGCACGATACTTGGTTTGCGTTTGCAGACCAAAAAGTGCTATTAACGCTCTTCGTTTTTCATACATTTAGCTTCTTCTAGTATAGTCCGGTTTTTATTCAATTTTTTCGCCTAAACAGAGTTGGCTGAATTCACCCCATTCCGCAATTCATCGCACTCTCTCTTGCCACATCGTTTGATCCACCGCATCCACCTCCATCTTTATGTGGCGTACCCTTATTTTACCGGGTTGCAATTGTGAAGCTGCTTACCCAGCATGTCGTAGGAGGCGACTCTTGCGTATCCACCAATGGCAGTCCGCCTCGGTGGTGTGTCTACCAGTCATACGTGACTGGTTCGAAATGGGCTGCCACCTTTTCCCTAGCCTAATTCAATTAGATTGACGGCATGAACGTGGATTGCCGTTCGTGCCGTACCTCCATCCCGAGGACGAGAAAAGGTAACCACAACAAGGGATCTTAAGTTAAAGTAAAATGTAAGCCTATTCACGTTAATCTGTTAGTTACCACTTTTTATATTTCCCTTAAGGAAATTATACTGTATTATTTCACGGATAAAACAAAAATTCCTTCTGAGACAGCTATCTACATGCAGTTATGCAGTCGGTCGTATGCAACTGCGTTTTAAAATGTCTTCTTTTCCCCAAGTGATTTTTTTTTTAATTCTAGCGCGCTCATTGCTTAAAACTAGATAGAGGTTTTTGTGTTTCATCTAACCTTAACTTGTGAAACCCTTTTTGATTTCGTATGGAACCTTTGGGTTCTGTCGAAGTGACTTTGGCAGCCGCTGTGTTGCAGTAAAATAAAAATCTTGGGCTGCAGTGCTGTCATGATTAAAGCGTCTGCTGCGCAGTCGGTTGACCGGGGTTCAATCCTCTTGTCGAATCATGACAAAGACTTTAAAAGCAGTATGCGCAGCTTTCCCTCTTGACGCTCACCACGAAAGAAATAAAAAAAGAACTAGCAAGCTCTATTGTGTCTGAACAAGGCACTTAACGCGATGCCCCCCATCTTTTGGTGGCAGACAGGTAGAGGGGCAAGAAGTCAACTTGTCGTGGTGGGCCAGACTGACAAAAGACTAGCAAACAGACCAGAAGCCCATACACCTGAACAGTACAATATTACCCAAATTAGGAAAAATTTGATAGCCATCTGTTTACATGAATGCGCTTTTCCCTTTAATTTATTGTAATCCTGTTGTACATTCATATTGTGCACGGGTAATTCAATTAGTTTCAACGTGTTTTCTAGATATATATTTATTGTTTTCAGTTTGTCACATTCTTTCGACAAGCAATAAGTAGAAGCAACCTCGCCAAAAAAACTCTGGTGGACAAGCGATTTCTTATATAAACACCAAGTGTTGGTTTTATACAGTTAACTGTGCGCCAAAAAGTGCTCCGAGTTGATGAGTTGAAAATTTGCAGTAAGCTGATAGCTGCAAGGCAGCACGCTAAGCAGGAAGTTATATCATACATCTTCCACATGCGTGGGCAAACTTTACAGTTCAAGGCCCGCATGCAGAAATTAAAATTTTTTTAGAGCCTAAACCGCTTTATAGTAGTAGACGCACGAAGGTAAAACCTTTTTTAGTGATTTTTTCATATTTTCGGCCCAAATCGAAAGTGAAGACTTTTTTTGGAAAACACTGTCTGAAAGTAATTATTTTGTCCATTTTCAAAATTAATTAGCTCTTAGAAGGTTTCCTTTAACTTTTGCGAGGCCGTAATTCGGCCATCCCTATTCTGATATATTTATAGCAATATCGCATGACCACCAAAATTTTGTCCAATCAAGTTTCAGAATATTTTATTTCCCTGACAGCTAATTGGCTCCCTGCTTAATGGAAAAGGCTAAATGATGGGCTGAACTGTACATTTGCAACCAAAGCTATGTAAGCCCAGGTAATAAGACTACACTTGCAGAACATTAATCTTGTAGAATTTATCACGACTGGTATAGCAGTTACCGCTGGTCAAGCTTACGCATAGCCTTTTAAATAGCATATTTGACTCGTTGTTTATAATGGAATCAATTAAATGGTGTTCTCTGAAGGTGGATGTACACATCATACCTTTGTTTCTTATCCATTTTTGTGCTAAAATTTTTATCCGCTTGAATATTTTTATGGTGTTACACAGTAAAATTGTTGTTCAAACACCCGATTTTTTCAAAATACTATTTACCATTAGCGTTTTTGTCCGCAGAAATGAATGCGCTTTTGGTATGTGGTGTGCGGGAAAATCACATGTTTGGACAACATAAAAAACGAATGACAAATTTCCGTACAAAAATGCACGAAAGAAAAAACACATAAAACTAAACATAAACGTATACCGTGTATATCCACCTTAAGTACTGCACAAGTATTTTTCTTCATGTTGTGTAAATTTTTTACTGTGCTCATTTAGTTCTAAATATACTTAGCGGTTGTTGATGGCAAGTACACTCGACCTTCACTTTTTCGCACTAAGTAGGGCCGAAACCTGTCCGGATAACGAAAAAGACCGCATAATGCAAATGTATATGTGTATTTATTGTTACGTCACCGATAGTTTTATACTGGCATAATTGAGAGTTTTAAGAAATCTTTTCGTCCTGAAAAATGCACGAA
Source organism: Trididemnum clinides (assembly GCA_963675345.1). Classification (NCBI taxonomy): domain Eukaryota; kingdom Metazoa; phylum Chordata; class Ascidiacea; order Aplousobranchia; family Didemnidae; genus Trididemnum; species Trididemnum clinides. Next base: position 23,185,447 of record OY776306.1, read on the forward strand.
ATCATTCACTGATATTGGGTAAAACACGGTGGTTTTAAAACCGGCTGCGGTCACCTATCGGGCGTTTCTGGCAGTAGGCCAGGCGTGCGCTTTTTGAACTCATTTGTCGGCCTTCCGGACTCGGATTAAACTGTCCGCTTAAACAAAGGTCGAGTGTGCATCGAAATAACGCTTTTGCAAATAAAACGGGCAGATATATGAGAATGATATGAATGGTAAGGGCAAATTTTTTAATGGTGGCTGATAACAGGCTTAGTTTCATAAGTCAACAAAGTGCTTTGCATTTGTGGTATATTTCCGCAAAGCGTAGAGTTTGCTGTTTTTTGTGATTATTTTTGAGTGTAGTGTAGAATGAGTGAAAATTGCTACAGTTAAACTGTATTTTGGTAACATTAATAATGATACAAAAGTGTTAAATACGTTAACATCGGTAGACCACCTTCAGAAAATGCTTTTGAATAAAGATTTTGGCAACCAGTTTTTAAAGCTGTTCAAATTGCATAACTCAATCCTTCTTTTGAGATATTACTTCCGGTAGCAGTAGCTGATTTTTAGTGTGACGTTTTTTTTTTAATTGTTTGCATCACAATTGTTATGCATTTTTTTAGTTTTGTAGATCGGATATAAAAAAAAGTTAATATTTGTTCGAAAGTCGACTTTGGAAGTGAGAAACCCCTTACAGATTGTGCAAAAAAAACTTTTGCAGAAATTGTTTTTCAAGCAGAGAAAGATTCAATTTTGGACTATTCTTTGCCCCTTTCCCCATTTTATCTCGGGTATGAATTGTTTACGCCTGTAGTTTATGACGATTAGCGACTAATCTTAATGCGTATTAACTTTATACTTTTTTATAAATACATTCTTAAAAGCAGTTTGTACAGTTTGAGTTGTATTTAAGTCAAAATCGCATTCGACTTGAGCTTAGTGAAAACAAGATTTCAAAAAACTTGTAATAACCCAAAATTTTTGTAAAAAGCAAAGAAAAATCATAATAAGAATGGCCTAGATGAAACTTAGATGTTGGCACACTTTTCAAGTCAGGTTTGTCAGAGGATGATCAGTTTGCAAAAGCGGGGTTTAAATCCAAATCTTTGTGAAAGTCTGGCAATGCTTGCGACAATGACCCAGCGTTATCTTCATTAAATGATGAAGCAAAGGACGCAAAGTAAGAAGCTGCAAAACCAACTACATTATCAGGTTTGTGCAGCAAAACAAACTGAAGAAAATCAGACAAAATCCGCTTTATGTCTGAATGGTGCAAATAATTTTCATGATCCTGTTTCAGGGTATTTTTTTTTACTGTGAATTTTGAGTTAAGTTCAGCATCTTGTTCAAAATCCAACGCTAACCTGTTTTTAAATACCGGTTTGGGCTCAGGAGCAATGGCAGGAAAAGGAACATATGATCTGTGAAGGATGCCGGGGCATCCCTGTTGGACTCTATATGTCATAATTCCATCTGAGGTAAAGAAAGAGTGCCACACACTAGGAAGATCTTCTTGCAAATGACGTTCCAAGCCAAGTACAGGAATAAATTCTGATCCAAATTGCTGCTTGACGTCAGGCAGCAATGTGTATGACATAGGAACCAAGCATTTGGCATCAGTGTCCAATGATGAAAACACCATGTCTTCAATTTGACAGTTGCTTATTATCAGCAAGCGTTGAATTAAAATATTTGAAGCTTCTGTAACAAATCCCTCTTGGGCATGCTTTTTAATCTTAAATTGAGATTTGGTTGCAGTGTGTTGCTGAGTTACAGTCTTATTAACAGTCAGCTGACCGGCGTCGTCTCGCTTTATGGTGGTAAACTTTTCAATCGTTTTGCCCTTTATTTTTATGCACTGACGATATTCTTGATCAAGGACCGACAAATCTTTGGAGTCTAAATAAGCTGTAAGACAATTACCAATAGGAATGTCATTTATTTTACCTTGAATGGAAGCTCGAATAAGAACAACTTCTCTATTATTCAGTTTTGTGGTTTCAACACTAGCTTTATATTCTCCCAGTGATTTGCCATCTGGGGATATTAAATTCAGTTTGTCATCAAAACAACAGAAATCAATCATACTTTTATTCACATTTTCCAAAAATTTAACTGCCGCGGGCGACGCTTTTTTCTTATTAGCAGCCTTTATATTTTGTAATGGTAGTTTTGCAAAATTGTCCGACAACTTTTTAGCATTACCTGTACTAATTTTTCTATTTACAGGCACTTCATTAGACATTACTTTTTACTAAGCTTACGACTAAAACAACTCAACTCTATTTCTATCTAATGTTCACACCAAACTTGATAAAAATTTACAAAGTTTTAAGTACCGGTATTACACCTACCAGAAAAAATATCAACCTTTAAGATATGCAAGTAAATTCCGATTCTGTAGTATCCAATACAGGTATATTACAGTGTTTTTAGATAGACTTAAATGGTAGAAAATAATCAGTAGCTAAGGCCAAAGCAAAAGCTTTTTGCACTTGAATTTTAGTAATGGCCACACATATTTCCCGACTCATTAGGTTTTTCTTGGTTTCTGCAATATTTTGTCGACCAGCTATTTAATTGAATAACCATCGAGTTAAAACCTGGTGATCGGTTATCTTGAGCCATTTTTGTTCTTCTATAAGAGATGGAAAACCGTGCCGCGTAGGCCTACATGGTTAGACCACAGAGCCGCACGAATACCTTGCAGTCCGTAAATATCGAATTTAACCTATCGAGTCCCTCAATTACTTCGGTAAACTTTTCATTAACCGAACATTTTACAAATGCGCCGTCTAGTCTAGCTAAGAGCACTGAGTGTAAGCTGTTACGGTACTGTTGTTACCTATTGTGATAGCGCTGATTTTGTGCTGAAACGAGTAAAAAGTTTCCCTTTTTCTTCTATTTGTTACATCACAATTGGAACATTATTTTTCGCAATCGGTTAATAACAGAACAGTTACCGAATCGGTTAATAACAAATCAAAATCAGTAACAAAATCTAAGTAAAAACAAAACAACTATAATTTGTAAACCAGACAAAGGTAATGGAGTTGTAGTGATGAATAGAGATGACTATGTGAGAAAAATGAATAAAATTTTGCAAGATTCAACTAAATTTTAAAAAGTTGCGAATGACAATAACATAGAAAATCTAGCCAAGTTTCAACGGTTTCTTTATAATTTGAAGAGAAAGCAACATTTAGATGATGAAACGTATCGTAGAATAAGACCAGTAGCAGCAGTTACGCCCACACTGTATGGCTTACCCAAAATACATAAACCTGAAAATCCATGTCGTCCTATATTAGCTTCGTCAGGCAGTTACACATATGAGTGTGCATCGTGGTTAAACGAAGTTTTAACACCTTATAGGCACCATCAAACAATGATTAAAGACACCTTTGACTTTGTGGAAAAACTTAGCAAAGTCCACCCTACCTCTTCAGATGTATTAGTCTCATTTGATGTCAAGAGTTCATTTAAAATATTCCAATCGACTTCATAATTAATTTACTTTTGAACCTAGTATTTGATGGAAAAGCGAAAGATGGCAAATATTATGGAATGAATAAACAACAATTAAAAAAGATGTTGGAATGGACCACAAAGAAAACGGTATTACAATTCAACGGCAGTTATTATGAACAAACCAACGGGGTGGCAATGGGAACTCCTATTGCTCCTCTATTAGCAGACATTTGTATGAATTGGGTAACAAACAAAACTTCAAAATCACATGTTCAGCCCAAAGTTTTTTTCCGCTATGTAGACGATTGTCTAGCAATATTTTCAAATCAAGAAGAAATAAAACAATTTTATCAGGAAATCAATAATATTCACACTAACATCAAATTTACTTATGAATTAGAAAAAAACGGAAAAATATCATTCTTGGATGTTTTCATTGAAAAAAGAAACCAATCATTTATTTCTTCTGTATATAGAAAGAAAACGAACACTGGACTGTACACCAATTGCAAAAGTTTTATTCCTTTCAAATACAAGATAAACATCATCAAATGCTTAATTGACAGAAGTTATAAAATTTGTAACAGCTATCAAAAAATACACGAAGAATTTTAAAAAGTAACCACTCTCTTATTAAATAATGGTTATCCACGAGGAATTATTGACAGGCACATAAAAACGTATCTTAATAGAAAACATAAACCTCTAAATGAAAATGAAAGCGAAATTAGAATATCCAAGTTTGCTATTTTTTGTTTACCTTTCACCGGAGAAGCATCGCAACAAATTGAGAAAGAAATCAAACATTTTTTAGAAAATAAAATAAAAGCAAACTTTAGCCTTCGGATGAATCACAGCGTATCAACAATTGGAAACCTATTCAGAAATAAGGACAAACAGGCTCTACTACACCTCACTAGGACAGTGTATAAACTTCAATGCTCGTGTAAAAAAAACCTATATTGGACAAAGTAAACGAAATTTAAAAACAAGATTAGAAGAACATGACCCGATTACATTTGGAAAAAGCGATGTTACAGATCATTTACGGGAAAATCCAGACCACAAAATCGACTTTCACAATCCACTAATACTGGCTCAAGAAACTAATTGGCGAAAACTACGTATTAAGGAAACGTTATATATTCAAAAGCTGCAGCCACAATTGAACTCAGATGAAGCTTCACACCCACTATACCTTTTTAATGTGTAAATTTTGTTTTATTTTTGTTCCTAGTTATTATCTCACTAATTTAACACGAAATAACTTTGACCCTAAAGTATGTAATAGCTATTGTTTTCTTCTTTCATAGTTGAATTGTCACGTCATAAATGTTACACTTGACCTTAGTTTATCAAATTTTAAAGTAATCAGTGACACTGTTTCGACCTATCAGGTCTTTGCAGGGCAGTTGGTGACCGACAAGAAGCTAGTGGCTTCTAATAAAGCATAGCTTAGACCGCCATACTTGTGGGATCTATACTAGATCAACTTGGTGGAAGGTCGGTCAGTACTCTGGGAAGCCGTATCACTGTCTGTCTGCAGTCACCGCAGTGTCACTGTCTGCAGTTCGCTATGTGCATCGCTAGCCTCTTGCATTAATTAAAATAATCAGTTGCACTATTTTGGTTGACAATGCTAGCAGTGTTTAGCGAAACGTCCTAATTAAAATACGTACCGCAGTATACTGGCTCTGGTTTTTTTGCTGAGAATCGTCAAAAGATCCCAATCGTTTGCTTCTAAGTTACCGAACAGTTTACTATTAACGTTTGATGTACAATATCGGTAAGCTACTAGCTAACTTAGCCTACCGGAAGTTTATCTTAAGACTGTTTTTTTAATTTATGGTGTCAATCAGTGGTTCTCGTATTGTGCGTGGTGGCGCACTGCTGCGTCGTTTTTATTTTCCAAGGGCGTCGCATGATAATTTGATTTTGTGATGATAACTCTAGCTTTTATGCAGTCAAAAAAGCTCTGAATGACTCCTCAGTTATTTTCTTCTAACACTTAATTATCGTATTTTAACAAAAATTTTGTTAACACTCTGTTGTAAATAGACTATTCACTTGTAGCCTACTCAAAATGAAGTTATGGGGTGCCAATTGTAAAGTACGAGGTAAATTGAAATTTGCAGAGTTTAGAATATATCATACAACAACGAAACAATTTTTTTTTCAAAGACAAATCATACAGCAACAAAACAATTTTTTTTTCAAAGACAAATTATACACCAACTTATGAACACTGTGAAGCACGGTCTTTAAAATAGCGCTACCTGTGAAATAGTGCTTTGTGCAAAATATGGTCGGAAACGTTCGCGGTAATTCGGAAGCGACGAAAAACGGTCGACAGCAAAACAAAACCCAGGCCTACCTGTAAATAATCATCGCACTTACTGTAAACCAAATCTTATTGCTTCCCAATTACCACGAACGCTTCCGAACATATTTTACAAGTAGCACTATTTTACAGACAGCGCTTCACCATGTTATCGTTGCTATATAATTTGTCTTTGAAAAAAATTGTTTCGTTGCTGTGTGATTTGTCTTTGGAAAAAAACTGTTTCGTTGCAGTACGATATCTTCTGAACTTTGCGAAATTTTACTTTACCACGTACTTTACAATTGGCACCTCATACTAGTTGCACAATTTTAATTTAATTGACGCAAAATAAAATGAAACCAAGGCAGTCGATTGTAAATTGGAGGAAAACAGGAAAGTCAGTTAAAACCTTGAAAGGGCGTACTTTTACTATTGAAGATGACTGACCTAAAACAAAATCTCGAGTGCATAACGACAGTTAGCTAGATTTTGGTTCTCATTTATTTTGCATTACGGCAAACTAAAACCTTAGAAATGCTATCGGGTGCGTCGTCAAAGCCTTGCAAGTTTTTGCAAATGCTTCGCATCGAAAAAAGTTTGAGAACCACTGGTGTAGATCATCAAACAGATAGAGATCGATTAGATCGCACAGTGCTGTGTTAGATTTTAGATATTAGCAGAGATTTGTGCTTCTTTGCTTCAGTAATCTATGAGCAATTTGCTATTTTAGGCAGAGTGCCGTGCGTTAGGGAAGGCATTTTTTGCCTCTTATAACGCGGGCAGTTCATGCTATTGAACAGTGCACTGCTCTCGTTTTGAGTTCGGTACGTGATTATTTTAGTTGGAATTCTGAATTGGCTGATTTGGCTTGTGCAGTTTAATACAGTGCAAGGTTAAAAAGGAAGAATGAGTTATTGTGACAAATGCTAGAAAGTTAGATGTTTAGAAAGACATTGGCGAGGCTGCTAAAAAAAGGCAGGAAAAACGTTGCTTTGCTTATTTTAAGAAGAAATGTACAAATGCCTTTAAGTGTGAGCCGCGCAACCATTGAGTTTTGACATTTTTTTGAGATAGGTATTGACTTTAGATTCTATCTATTCTATAGAATCTGCAAAAACTAAAAACTTCATCCAGCAGGTCCAATCGATCATGCCATCTACTTATAAAGCATGTAGAGATTATTTGGCAGTCCCAGTCTAGTGCCCTGATGGTATCAAATGTCATCATGTTTTTACTTGAAATCACCATTGTTAAAAAAGGTTCAGGTCCTAGTTGATTTTCTTTTTTTGGAGAGTGCCTGTATAAAAGTAATATGGCAGCACAATTTTTTAATGTATCTTGGCTATATGTTGGGTGCATGTTTTGGACAACACTAAAATATGCAAGTTCACATGTACGGAGATTTATGTTGAAATAATTAATCACTGAATCAAGGAAATTTAAACATGGAATTATGGAAGCACAGAAATTCATTTTAAAATAAGGAATCAATCACGGAAAATTTTCAATTGAAGAAGTATACCTTCGGTAATCGCAGAAATATGGAAATTTGCGGAAGTAGATAAAAACAAAATATACAACCATCTAAATGGGTGAAATTGGAAAACTGAATTAACTTAAACCGTACGTTTTCATAAATTGTATTTCTGCGACTTTTGTAATTTAGTTCGTTTTTCCTATTTCCCAGCGAACTTTTTTATTCCGTATTTAGGGTTGCCCCATTTTTCTTTACATATAGGCTACAGTAATGAATCTTATCAAAGTATGTGCATCAAGATGATACAGCTGTTGTCTGAATATTTAAATTTATTATAAAGTAGAATTTTGCGACCAGTGCTGAAAAATTGCGATGCGTCTAGCTTCTAAAACGGGGTGAAAATTTGCGGTGCAGTGCAGCTCGCGGACAGGCTGTTGCAGAGCATGTGGACAATGGGCAGTATTTAGCTGCCCACACCATCTCTAGTACGTGGCTACACGCAGCAAATAAAGCTCTGCGTGTGATAAGGCCCAGAAGCTAGTGGTAAGGATCCACATCATGACGGCAATAAATCCTTCTAATTTACCGGTATTTGTCACCGGTGGACAGCCAGGACCTTTCCCGCACTGTTGTCTATCCAACGAATAAAACCAAAAACAAAGTACAATCCAAATGAATATATTGAAAGCATAACAATAAAAACTTTGAACAGACCAGCACGGGATAATTGACTGAACTTTATCCTCCGAACGATTCAACAGCAGCAAAATCAAATTCAAAATAACCCCCTCAAAAAGTCACTTTTTCTTGTATAGATAATTACTAAAAACCCTAAAGCCACGCGTTTTTGTTTTAAAGATCAGACAAGTAAAAACTAGATGACGTAGTGAGGTACGATAAACAAAACGTGCGAAAAGGCTGTTGTTCCCGGGGCGGGAGTTCGACTCTCGGCGAACTCAGTTGAAGAACACGTATTTCGAATCGACTTCAGTTGGCATCCATAACTTTATGCCAAACTTAGCTGGCTTGTTTGGCATAAACACAGTGAAAGGGCAGCAACTCTTTGTGGGCAAAAGCTCTTCATCAATGGTCAGGCTGAAAGATGGTGTGTACACTTTTCTGCGGTTCATCGCAAATCTGTCAAAAATGTCTCATGTGTGGCACCAAAATTTGACTCAATCACATTACGTATTTATGCTCTTGTAAGTCGAACTTTTTATTAAGAAATATTTAGATCACAGAGTTTTGATTAACACTGTTCTTTGTTATCACTGTCAGTATTGTAAAAAATGGAATGATGGTATTAATTAAATATGTTTCTTAAAAAAATTTTCTTCTCTTGACTGTACTGTAAATAGATAAAATATTGGAGAGTGGTGATGTTGGTAATTAGTCTCACATTTAATTCCATTGCGTAAATTGAGCTATGAATAAGCACTAAATTGGTTTCTAGGATAAACGGTTTAAGAGCATTTACAGAGATAAGGTACCAATGTTGTTGGTTGTTTACCTTCTACGACAGAAAGAAGGTCATTCCGTTGAAAAAGAAAAGCAGTACGAGTAAATTGTACTTTGTTTTTCTGGGAAATTCATAAATTTAAGTAAAACGCTAGAAAATAGAGATACCCCCTTTTTTACCAAACATAATATTTAAGTATCGGTTTTAGTAATGTTTAATAAGGAATCTTAAAAAATTTAACTGTTGAGATGCTTTTTCTTATGCAAATGTTGCGTTGGGTCTTATTGCTTGCATATGAACGTGACAAAGCCGCATCAAAATTTTTTTATTTGTTGAATTATGCTTTATTAAAAGCCTCTAGCTTCTTATTGGTCACCAACTGCACTGAAGAGACCTGATAGGTCGAAACAGTGTCACTGTCTGCAGTTTGCTATTTGAAAACGGTTCTACCAAAAGTAGCTGAAAAGAAGTTAGGTGGTACCTGTGACCGTGCTCTGTCAAACGGTCTAATAGAGTTTGAATATATCAATTATTTATTAAGATATGCGAGTTAAAAATTTGCGAGCTTTATTAGCTAAAAGTACCTTAAACACAATGGCTTCGTGGCACACTCACCAGCATGAGCATGACATCATAGTTAACTCACATTTGAGCATCATTTTGACAAATAGCGCAAACTGAAATCAACTGTCAATCAACGGCTGACTCAACGTGGTTGTGCGGTCCCCGATTCCGTTTGGGGGTGAATCGAAATGGCTGCTAACCTTCCCGAGAGTCCCACTTACCCCGGACACTCTCCATATTCTATCATTCTTTTGCCGTTCTGCCTTCTGAACAACCGCAGAAGGGCACCATTTAGTCGCCTATCTCGTCTGTCTCTCTCTTCCTTGTATTTTTATTCTCATTATTTTGATGAGCAGGAACGTTCATTCCAACCCTGGCCCCATCTTTTCCTACACAGTATGCGCTCGAAATGTGACCTGGAGGGGTAGGTAAGCACAATACTGCACCTGCTTTAAACGGGTCCATCTAAGATGCTCACTACTCTTCTACCCCAAGTTCAATGCTCTAGGTAGCTTTTACACCTGGAGCTTCTGCCTAAGGTAAGGAGAAAGTTTTCGATTGGTTTATCTCTTTGGACCTCCTACCCTTTTCCATCGCTGATCCTCTGACATTTCCATTGCTCCTGTGAGGTGCTTTAGAACTTTGGTTCTGATCACCTTCCGATTCTACTAACTGTCCCTTTTTCGCCCCAACCAACGTTTCCTTTCCTACAGAAAGCTTATTGGGATGATTTTGCCTTTTACTTTGACTCTCATAGTCCTTCTGCAGAGGAATACTCCTCGCTTTCGTTTTTCTCTGCTTCTGCTTTCTTTACTTCTCTGGCATTGAATGAGGTCAAATCTTCCATTCCTTTCGGCCACGTTAAACCCAAGACTGGTGGTGTTCTAAAGTGGAAGAAGCGGTAAGGCAAGCACGTAAGGCTTTTGCTGCCGCTCATAGAAATGATAAAGATCGTCGGGCTTACATCTCTGCCTCTCGACATGCCTCGTCTGTCACCGCGAAAGCAAAGTTTGAGGTATAGCAGGCTACATGCTCATCTCTCCCTCCTGAATCTGATTCTGAGCCAGTCTATTCTCTCCTCTGTTTTGTCACTGCTTCTCCTTCCTAGTCCTCTCTACTAACTTCCCCCACTGTTTATCATCGAGGAAGTCGGCATCGCCTACGTCGACTGCCTGAGATCTTTTTTTTCTGTCTCCGAGTCAAAGACCTTGCGTAGCAGAGCCAGAGGCTACCTGTACGAGCTCCGATGAGCCACGTGTTCCAAGAACTTTTATTTCTCTTTCTGCCCTCCCTTCTCTTTCACTGAATATCTCGCTGCTGCCGCAAACTTTTCCTCGTCCACTGCGCAGACAAAGTTGCTTATCCCATTATAAAGCACCTGCTTTGCGATGACATGAATTTCCTTCTTTACATTCTCAATCTTTCCTGGTCTTTATATTCTTTTCCTTCCATCTGAACGACATCCGTTATTCCCATTCATAAGATGAGAAAGTCTCTAGAGTCTCCTGCTTCCTTCCGGATTATCTATTACGTCCTGCGTCTCAAAACTTTTTGAACGCATCATTATATCCCGTTTACTTTTCTTTCAGAAGTCTAACTGCATTTTCTCTAGCCGCCAGGCCGGTTTCCACCCCGGATGGTCTACCTCGATCAAATTCTGTTTCTTTCTCAGTGAATTTCGAATGGGTTTAAGAAACCCAAGCCAGGTTTTTGGACAATTTTTGCTGCAATGGACTTCTCTCAAAGCTTTTGATTTTGTCTGGCATCCCACTTTTTTTCATAAACTTATTGCGGCTGGTTTTTCTCCTTGCTTTGTTTGTTAGATTCAATCTTTCCTTTCTGATAGGCGCGCTTGCGTGGTTTTTCAAAATCACAAAAGTCGCTCCTTTGGAGTCCACCGAGGTGTTTCGCAAGGGTCCGTTCTTTTCTATCTTTTCATGAACAATATTTCTGCGTCTCTGCCTTCTTCCATCAGCTGTTTTCTTTATGCTAGCGAACTGGCCCTTTAGTCCTCCTCCCCTTCAGTTTCTGCTGCGTTAGAGGCTACACAAAGAGCTCTGATTCAGCTGGTCTAAGGACTAGTGTCTCCTACTCAGAAAATGCAAGACCTCTTTTTCGGTGGATTTCCATCAAGCTAACTTTTAGTTCCATTTCTTCGTATTCAATTCCCCTCTCCGCTTCAATCCCACTGCAACTTTTCTAGGGATCATCTTTGACCGCACTTTCTTTTTATAAACATTTATCTTTGCTGAAGGCCAAGTTTATCCCTCGCCTGGTGCCTTACGTTGTATCTCTGCTTCTTCATGGGGTCCCCCCCTGCGAAGATTCTCTTTTTTTGTTCAAAACTTTTTTTCGGCTCCTTCTCATTTATGCTGCACCTGGATGGTTTACTTTTCTTGGCGTTACCAAGTTGGATTGCCTTCACCGAACGACTAGTCGCGCCATCATCGGCTGCCTCTCTTCCTCCTTTATTCCACTTTCCTCTGGGGAGTTTCTACCTCCTTTACGAGTCACCCTGACTCATTTCGCCTTTTCATCTCATGAGCGGGCTCTTTGTCCACCAATCTCATTTCTTATTTCAGGCTTTGCCAGACTTGGAGTGAAACCAAGGCTCTCCAGATTCCCCCGGAGAGCTCTTGCGTCCACTCACCCACTCTCCTACTTGTCTTAGCGAGGTTCTCTTTGCTTACTCTTTTCTCCTCCCTGGAACTTGCCTTTCTTCAGTGTGGAGCGAGCGAACTCTTTCCACGCCATGCTCACGCTCTGACTCTCTCCCATTTCATGATCAGAGCAGATGGTTTTGCTCTCTTTCCTTTTGGCAAAGGCGGCTCTGGCGTAAAACAATTTTTTACACCAAAGCCGCTTTTGCCAAGAAACGTTTTCTTTTATCTCAAATACTCTGGCAGGAACTGTCTTCTCTACTACCAAGCTGCAATGGGTCCTTGAACACTCAGTTCTTCCGGACTATACGACGCGCTGAGTTGGCACGGCGGAATGCGCTACTCCGGTCTTCTTCCGTCCCTTGTAGTCTTTCTTATCCGCTTTTTTGGGACTGGAGGGGTACTGTCTCATTAAACTTATCACAGGGTTCCACTCGGAGGAAGTGCTCTCTTTCTCGTCTTCGCTACAACGGACACAATCTTCAAGCTTTCCTCTCTCTCTAGAATTGGCAGAATCGAGAATCTGTCATGTAGCGCCTGTGGTCATCCAACCAAAGACACCTCCCATCTCATTCTGCACTGTCTACCTGCAGACTCTAAGCGCCGCTTGCTCTTTGGCTAATCTTTCTCTACAATCTTTGGTCCAGGCCCCGGGGAGTTGCCCAGCTTCTGAGGCTCCATGGTCTTCCGCCATACCCTCACCCCTCGGATGGGATGGGGAAACAACTGCAATTGAATGAGTTTTTAAGAAAATGTTCCAGCAAACGCCAGAAAGTCAACCAAACCAAAATGCATTACTAAGCGAGATCTACTAGAGGAAGTTTACACCACTTCCTAACTTGAAGAGTTGATTTGTGGTACAGAATTTGAAAATTGCAGAAAGTAGAGTATTCATTCTCGAAGCTTTTCGTCTGACACTTTTCAAGAGAATCCGTCAGAAATAGAGTGAAAAGGTGAAGTAAGTCAGTTATATAGAGACACAATAGGAGCATACGGTATCGCTCAGGACCGAAGCACATTCGCCCGCTCTTCCAAGCCGATCAGAAGCTTTAAAGCTGAATCTTCCTTTTCTGCCATCGGGCAACATCTTTTACAAAACCCTACATGCGCAAGTGAATAGAACGATAACAAATTTTCTATTCTTGCCCGTACTTCTCTTCATCTTTCCACCCTTGAAGCCACATACATCAAAACATCCAAACCAAATTTATGCAAACAAAAGGAATTCGTTTATTGTCTAAAAATTACACATTAGTTTCCGCTCCTTCCATTGGTCGCTTCTTTTACCAATCACGATATAGCTTTTTTCCTTCTTTCGTCAATTGTGTCTCTATATAACTGACTCACTTCATCTTTTCACTCTATTTCTGACGGATTCTCTTGAAAAGTGTCAGACAAAAAGCTTCGAGAATAAATACTGTACTTTCTGCACTTCCTAACTGCAAATCTTACTTTTAAAACAAAATTTTAACGTTTCCTATTTTTTTCATATATCCCTCCTAAAAAACCGAACCGGTTTCTCCAACGCCTTGAAATCGATTTTAATTAGCCTACCAGCAGTACTTAGAATATCCGGAAGAGGCAAAGAACAACCACCAATATTGCTTTCGTACCACTCCGAAAAAAATATGGAATGTGCTACACCAAGTCTGATGTTAGGTAACAAAACATCCAACATAGAATAAGAATTCTTTTGTTCTCGCAACAAAATGGCGTCCGATTAAGGATAGTTTGTTGGCGAAGTGTCAGTAAAAGAAGACATGATTTTTCACGATAATAGAAAACATATAAAATTATTTCAGAAACAGTTTTCAGACGAAATATTGGATTTGGACTTTCAAATTTTGACGTAATACATTTTGTTGAGCAGACAATTTTTACAACTGGATCAATCGAACTCAAGATCTGATCACAAAGCATTGTTAAATACTTCAAAATTATTTTAAAAAGATGAGAAGTGGTACAAAATTTCAATAAAGCTTTTGTCATCGACCATTCCACTGTACTCTTTTTAAATAGAATTAGTGAAAACTCTAACGTTTCGTCTAGCTCTCTTCAGGAGTTAACGCTAGAATGAAGCCTAGTGTTAATGGCGAAAATTGTGTCCGTTGTAGCGAGGTATCTCGCCATCAACACAAAGCTTCATTCTAGCCATAACTCCTGAAGAGAGCTAGACGAAAACGTTCGAGTTTTCACTTATTCTATTTAAAAGAGTACAATGAAATGGTCAATAACCTTTGTTGGAGAAATTAACGCATTTGTTAATATCATATCCTTTTCCACTACGGTAACAGCAAATCACCATTAAAGACAAAACTTGCAACCGCCTTGGATAATAGAAATCAAATAGACTATAATATATTATCATCAAATAGCTTCCTTAATACAACAGCACTTTTACTTTCATCATTTTTTCCAAAACTCAAATCGCAGTGGAATTAATTTACAAATAAAAATTTAAGTACAATCAATCATAGGAGTACTTCTACTACAACAACGAAAACACACGAATAAAAGCAACCAGAAAAATTCACAGCAAAGCGCGATTACAACAAATATGCAATAAAAGAAAATTGCTACAAGCCATAGTTGCTCTAAAGGCACTCTTCGCACTACCACTGACGCACAAAAGAAAAAGCTGACTGAACGGTTACCAGATTAGTGTGGGCAACAAGTAAACTTTGAATGCTAGACTGAAAAGGGCCCAACATGTAAAGACCAGAAGACATAAAAGATTTTTTCCAATCGAAAGCCTTCAGGTCTAGAAAGCCCTCCAGTCTGTTAGTATTTTAAGCAAAATCATCTTTTGCTATTTGTCATTGCTGTTTCGTCCAAAAGAAGATTTTCATGCACCACAGCCCCAGTCAACAAGTAGTAGCCTGCCTTTTTCAAAATATTGCGAACAGTTCATTTTCAAGTCTTGAGGCTGCTTTTCTCGAAGTGCATTGATGAGGGCGCCCCGACATTTAAACGGTGTAATGCCTCTACTACAAGCTAATGCATAGTTGGGAAACTATCGAGCTGTGAATTTTGTCAGCAGGTAAACACTGAAAGATTATTGCTTTGGAAATCGTGTGGCATTTCCTTTGAGAAAAAAAACGATAAAAACAAGAGTTCGCTTTCTACAGGATTACACCAGACTTATTTGATTGAAATCACATTAACAAACGCTAGGCTTTTGCAACTAGAAACAAAAATACTAATGTTCGTATAAGTATTCACAACCAGCTCAAAATAGGCAGTTAGTTTACACATGATTTCAACAGCAAATACACAAATTCACAACCTCACTTCAACGTGCACATCTTACACAAACTTTAAAAATCATATCATGTCATAGTTAGGAAAATTTATTCAATTTGTTTTATCTTCTCTCCCATTCCAAGCTAATCAAAATAACGACCGCCACCAATAGCAAAAACTTCGAGCACCTTAACAAGCCATACATTAAAGTGAATTTTATTGGTCGATTTAGGAGGCGTGTTTGTTTGTTGATGATTCGTTGAAAAGTCGAGGGCGTGGTCGCTCGCCGAAAATCAATGATGTATCGTCCGTAACACTACGAGCCAATGCTTGCATAGAGGCCATGATTGTGTCCAAATGGGGCGTCTATGAACAATGCAGCCGCAATTAATCATTGCAGTTCCGTTAACAGCTAGTCTAAAGCTGAAGCTACGACTATGCCCGTTGCTTACACTTCATCTTTCATGCGTATGAGCTCTTGCCTGATTGCTGATCTAATTAGTCTGGGCCACATGGAGATGGAGAAATCCCGTTTAGTGGTCTTCCCAAGGTCACTACAAGCTACTGTCGTGGTGTAGTGGTATTATTGCGGGCGTCAGAGCGAAAGGTTTCGAGTTCAAAAACTCTATAGAAACACCGCTGGTATTCGTCAGGAAAGGCATCCGGAATTTAAAGTGCTACGTTGCTCCAGTACAAAGTCTGGTTCGAAAGCGAGTGTGTAGTTGGTTGGTTGGTTGGTTTATCCCTCCTCTTCCTTGGAATGGAGGTATGGCGCCAACAGCAATCCCCCCCAGGTTCACGCCATCAAACTAATTGAATTAGGCTAGGGGAAAAGTGGCAGCCCATTTTGAACCAGTTATGAATACCAATTGCTGACTGATAGCCCCACCACCAAGGCGGACTGCCTTTGGTGGGTACCCAAAAGTCGCCTCTTACGACATGCTGGGTGAGCAGCTTCACTATTCTAACCCGGTGAAGTGGTAGACATACATTGAATCAGCACGTCTAAGCCTGCGAAACGCGGTAAAAATGACGTAAAACCGACTTTCTTGTCCTCTTGTTTCTACTCACTAACTCTGCGATGACCCATCAATGCCGTTTAAAGAAAGTTTTTGGTTGGACCCGGTTGAGGTTTTAAGCAGCCAAATCAAGGCAAACCCACACTCGCGTTACCAACCTGCCATCAACGTCATATAAAATCGAGTCATACACAGAATCGCATTGTAAAAATGGTTAAGCTTACTTTGACAAACTTTATCAAAAAAACAGCAACCCCATATAAGGAAAGACCGGCATTCCACTACACTCCTAGTCATACCTACATGCAAATGAGGACGTAATAAGAGGAACAGCAACCATCTTCAAAATGATTAACAGCTTCAAAAATTTGTTCCACCCACAAACTTTAGTCGGATACATTCCAATTACGAGTAAATAAATAATTTATAAACCGCACTTTAAAATAACGTAAGCTTTCGGTGGCGCACGTTCGTATGTTAAACAGCAACACAACGGTATTATGTAGTTATTTGTCTCCAGTCTTTCTTGGGCATCGAGGCTCGGCAAGAACAGGGAATTCAGATTCGTAATATACCTTTGAAAAAAGCTGCTTGAGCCATAAGCTTTTCGTGACACTCTCATCACTGGCAATATCGCATCAAAAAGGAAGATCTAGAGTGAATAGCTGTTTTGTGTGGTCAATTTGGACGTTAGGCAATCAAGACGAGCCAATGATATCGCTAGGTATTGTAAAGCGCGTCAAACAAAGATTTCGCAATACCGAAAGCTAGAGAAAGCACAGCAGGAGGCCAAATGCTGCGATTATCGAAAGAGTTTGAGAACGTAAACAAACTCTTTCTGTCTGCATGAAGCCGGGCGCTGGGTTTTGATATAAGCAGGCTCTAAGAGATCAAGGTGGTAAGAGCTGCGTCCTGTGGCGAGGATTGAAAACCGCTTGTTATCATAGTTTAATGCACATTGATCATTTTCTAAAAGATGCTGACCAATGGCAGAGCCACAATCCAGTTTGGTGTCTTGTTGTTTGCACGATCTGGGTGGTGGAGATCGGCGTGGACGGGTCAATTGTTGTCTTAACCATTGTGGAGCATGTCGCATGTCGCTTGAACCTGTCATAAATAGTATAGGGCGAAGTGGAGTGCCCTCTTTGTGTGTTTTCGGCAAACCGACATTCGAGGTCTTTGCGATTCAGTTGGTCGTATTGCGTCACACATCCGCTTCGGCATAAGATCGGCTTTGACTTAAGTCAAGCAACCGCTTCTGAAGGTGCGATTCAATGCTGGCTGTGTTGTCATTGCTGGAGACCGCACCAAGTCGTTTGAATTTCGATTGATTATCAAGAATCTCGTTCGTTTTATCGACGTAGTCGTTTTTGTTTAAAAGGACAACGCCGGAGCCTTTGTCAGGTTTAGTGATAATGATATCATCATTCTTTCGTGACCCGTTGATTGCACGAAAGCACTTTTTGTGCATTGTGAAGTCACGTGAATCTACCGTGCTATTACAATACAAATGTGCAAGGTCGACGAGTCGGGCTTTTAAAGCAGTGCGTTGTTGAACAGAACTGGCACTGTGATGTAAAAGCTGTGCCCACAATGACTCAAATTCGGCGAAGATTTTTCTTCTTTGCACAACTACCTGGATGGCAACCCACCCAAAGTTGAGACCATGCAACAGCACGAAACTTTCAGTGTCAGGTAAGACATAATCTGAGAGATCAGAATATGCCTGGTGGTACTACTGAGAGCATTACCAAAGTGGTCACGTCTGAGTGAAAAAAGCAGTCGCTCAATTTTGATTCCGTTCTTCCATCAAGTAATGCCAGGTATCTGCAGAATCTGATTGTGTCGAAGAATGTTATAAATTCGCGGGCCGCCCGCAAATGTGATTGGTGAACTGTTCGTGGTTTTCTTCGAAAATTATTGATGAAGAGAGAGAAAAGTACCGGGCCAAGAAGGGATCCTTGGAGAACACCTCGACGGACTCGAAAAGAACGACTTTTGTGATTTTGATAGACCACAGAAGCGCGCCTATCAGAAAGGAAAGATTGAGTCCAACGAGCAAAGCAAGGAGGCCAGCCGAAATGAGTGTATGGAAAAGGGCGGGATGCAAGACGGAGTCAAAAGCTTCGGAAAAATCAATAGTAGAGAGGATCGTACGAGAGCCTGCCCAAGGTTTGTTAAACCCATCCGAAATGGACTGAGAAAGATAAAGAATTTGATCTAGAGTACACCGAACAGGGTGGATAGCATGGAATAAAGTGGGATCGGTATGCACAGATGGTGCGCCAGCTATGATAGGGCATCGATCCGGTTTTGTAGCCCCAATGAAACAAGTTGCTCCGCATATAGTATCAAATCACTGTGCTATTCACAAATGCGCCTCAGCTTGTAAGGTACTCCCTCTTGAATTGAAGTGTTCTTGTTTCTGTAGTAAAGGCTGTGAATTTCATTCGTGGCAGGGCCGTGAATTACCGACTATTCAAAGCATTTTGCAACGACCTTGGAAAGGAGCATCAGTACCTTCTTTTCCACACCCAAGTGCGATGGTTATCGCGGGGAAAAGTGCTCTCCCATGTGGCCGAACTTGGCACTGAAGTTGCCGTGTTCCTTCGTGAGCATGGATCAGTGGAACTTGCTACATTATTTGATGACAATAGATTCCAATTGAAGGTCTTTTATTTTGCAGATACCTTTTGTCTTTTGAATGAGCTCAGTTATTCTCTGCAGGGAAAAACAAATCTCAGATAGAGGCTGCAGAGAAGGTTTCCGTCTTTAAAAAGAAGTTATCCCTACGGAAAAAGAGAGTAAGAAACCAGAATTTTGCTATGTTTTTAATGTTGCACAGTAAAATTGGTGATCAAGAAACTAACAAATCACATTAACAAACGCTGCTTTAATTGATGATCACATTAGCAATCGTGAGAAAAAAATGGAAGATTATTTTCCAACCTCTGAACCTTCTTCAACATGGATTCAGCAGCCTTTTGTTGCTGAGATGAACGACAATGAGCAGCTCAACCTTCATGAGCGACATCTGGAATTGCAGATTTCTCAAGTTGCAAAGACCAAGTTCAGCTCCTCACAGATAGAACTTTGGTGCAGTATGTTGCAACAATATCCTGAATTGGCAAAAAGAGCTCTGGAAGCATTAATTCTATTCCCAACGACATACCTCTGTGAAGCTGCCATGTCTGCTCTAGTTGATATCAAAACTACGAACCGTAATCGCCTTAGAGGTGCAAATGACATGAGAATTGCTCTCAGCAATATTAACCTCCGTATTGATGAGCTTGTTTCGAAGAGACAAGAACAGAAATCACACTGACTACCATTTGTGCTGTGTTTTGCCGAATAAATTGTGATATTCTACTAACCATTTGTGTTATGCTGCCATAGAGAGAGTTTTTAATCAATTAGAGATCCAGTAGTAAACAACTTATCCGCCTTATCACAATAGTGTTTGTTCTTTCAACATACACCTCCTTTGCAGGTTACGCAGACAAGGGGTCCCCAAGCCAATATCTTTAGGAATAGGGGTCCCGGGGGAAAGGTTAAGAACCACTGTCTTAGAGGCTGCTTATATCAAGACCCAACGCCCGGTTTCATGCAGACAGAAAGAGTTTGTTTACGCTCTCAAACTCTTTCGATAATCGCGGCATTTGGCCTCCTGCTGTGCTTTCTCTAGCTTTCGGTATTGCGAAATCTTTGTTTGCCGCGCTTTACATTACTAGTGCTATCATTGGCTCGTCTTGATTGCCTAACGTCCAAATTAACCACATAAAGCACTTATTCCCTCTAGATCAATGTTTCTTAACCTGGGGTGCTGAAATTAATTTCAAGGGGTGCTGGGAAAGGTGACATATGAGGCGGTCAAGGTAAAAGGGATACATTTGGACAAATGTCTTTTTACTGATATGAGTAGAAATATGATAAACGTTGCAAAGTTGTTTTGAAGAATAAACCAAACAAATAATCAAGATGTAGATCCATGTGGAGTTTGTGGGAGGAGAGTCATGGCCAATTCAGTGTTGTACACAAAATGTGAAAACTGGGTTCATGGCAAATGTGCAAAAATAAAGAGAGTTACCGCTAGGTTGGCAATGCATTTTGTTTGCTTGAAATGTAAAGGAATAATGGAAGGGACGATGGACTCAATCGAGAAGTTGTGTGATGAAGTGGAGACAGTGAATGGATTTTGTTATTTGGGAGACAGATTAAATGCTAGTGGTGGTTGTGAAGCGGCAGTCACAGCAAGAGTAAGAATCGGTTGGGTAAGATTCAGGAAATGCGGAGAGTTGTTGCTTGGAAATAGGTTTCCTCTAAAGATGAAAGGTAAAGTTTATTGTTGTTGCGTAAGATCAGCAATACTGTATGGAAGTGAGACATGGTGTCTAAAAGAAAATGAAAAAGCAATTTTAAGGAGAACGGAGAGAGCTATGGTGAGAGCCATGTGCGGTCAGAAAATTGTAGACAGAAAGACGACTGAAGAACAGATGGATATGTTAGGGTTGAAGGAAACGATAGACCGGTTAGCAACAGCAAATGGAGTTAGATGGTATGGACATGTACTGAGGAGGGATGACGATAGTGTTTTGAGGGTTGCTCTGAATCTTGAAGTGACTGGCAAGAGAAAGCGAGGACGACCGAAGAAGACCTGGAAGAAGCAAGTGGAAGAGGAGACAGAGAAAGTTGGTTTGAAGAAGGAGGATGCTCGGAGACGAGA
This sequence comes from Trididemnum clinides, assembly GCA_963675345.1. Taxonomy (NCBI): domain Eukaryota; kingdom Metazoa; phylum Chordata; class Ascidiacea; order Aplousobranchia; family Didemnidae; genus Trididemnum; species Trididemnum clinides. The sequence continues at coordinate 23,206,371 of OY776306.1, forward strand.
TAAGTGGAGGGACGGAGTGCGAGAAATTGCAGAAGGAATGGGGTAAATCCGGCCATCTCTGCTAAAGGGAAAACACCGGATAAAAACTGAATAACTACTACTGCACTTGTCTTTACTTTATCCTCATAAGCAACCAGGTGTTAGCCAATGGTAGGGGGTGCTGGACTGCTTAGGCTTGACCAAAAGGGGTGCTGAGGATGAAAAAGGTTAAGAAACACTGCTCTAGATCTTCCCTTTTGATGCGATATTGCCACTGATAAGAGCGTCACGAAAAGCTTATAACTCAAACAGCTTTTTTCAAAGCTATGTTAAAATTCTGTACCACTAACAAGATTTTTGTGAATTCAGATTCGTATTGAAAATCTAATTGCGATCAGGTTGGCAGCAAGTTGCAGTCTGTTTCAAACCAGTCATGAAAGTACCTTGCGAGACTGGTAGCCCCACAACCCATAAGGCGGACTCCCACTAACGAGGGCCCCAAAAATCGCATTATACAACACGCACCGTGAGCACGGAGCAGCTTCACTATCTCAAGACACTGAAGAGAACTGTAATGCGATATCGCTCGAATGAGCAAGGCATCAATAGCTTCAAAAATCTGGTTCGAAAGCCACTAGACAGTGCCAGCACGTACTGAGCCAGTTCGTTCATGTCAGAAAAAGCGTAAAAAAAGGCGTACAATTCAGCACTGAAGAAGCAAGAATGCATCCAAATCGAATACTCTCACACAAAATCAATCTCACCTGCTCAAAAGGCACTGCTTTGACAGAAGATTGAGTGGGTACGGCTCGCTTATTAAAAGTAGGAGGGTGTGGCCCTTGGTTGTCACGGAAACGATTTAAGGACTCATTCTGATTACCTAGATATAAAACAAGGAAAAAAATCAAACGCAACTTCTTCCAATTCATACAGTTTTGCTGGAGTATGGTTATTTTTAACATTTCGCTCTGCTTCACGCATAAAAGCAGAAGAAACTTGTAGAATAAAACATTTAACTGAATTCATTCAATCACGTTTAAGCAATGTCCTGGTACTAAAAACCGTTGCCAGTAAAATTGCCAAAAAACTCGATGACATTTTATTTCGACTATTATATGGCAAAATTTCACAAAAAATAATTTAAGGCTGAGGAATAGTTTTCAGCGATCGGCTATTCCATCCAGCAAAGCGCTGAGAGAAAACTGCATTAACAAGTGGCAAAAGTGATTAAACTTAACTAACCTCGCGTGAATAAGAGCAAAGCACGTGATAAGATCATTACAAATAGTAGGAGTGAATGAACATGCGCGCGCCACGTGAACAATGCGCCAGTCAGACGTTCGCTTTCTAGGTAAAATGCAAAAGTCTACTAACAGTCAATCTCATGCTGTTTAGTTTGATTTGTTTACTAGACTAAAAAACTTCCAAATCCAAATTTTCAAAGTCATGCTAAATTTGCTTTGATCTTTTCTATGTGCTTTTCCATCCGATAATTATACACAACACCAAAATTCTATACATGTACTTGAAGTCGGAAGTCTGCTTAGTTGAGCGCTGAGCGTTACGCGGCACGCGCCATGGCTGAGCGTAACTGCAGTTTGCTTTTAAGCTTAAGTTTCGGATTCAAACCATGGTTTGTACCGACTGCAACGATATGTATGGATGGCTGCTGACTCGAAGATTGTAGGGTCATTTCGCAGTCTCAAACACACTCACCCCATCCAAGATTGATGTTGACAGGTAGCGAGGTGGCGAACTGATCTTGCGCAGGCATCTTCAAAGGAGGAGCTTGGACAACACGACGAGGGAACTGATCTGCAGCTACATAAAGGAAAGGAGCGTACAACGACATAAAACGGGCTTACTTAAGCCCCAGATTAAATTTGAAGAACACAAGACATTACAAGCCGTTATCCAGCATTTCTGACGATAGTGTTTATTTCTTCTATTCAAAAATGCCTTGATTGGGTTTAAGAACAGCGATATTTTATTTTGAGCCAGTAATGAATACAAACCCCTAACATGGTTCTCTACAACTAAAGGGGCGGACCGCCACCAACGAGTGTCCCCGACAATCGCCTCTTGATTTATTGAGTTTGCGGTTTTAACTGTCTAGTCGTGTTTCCATCTTGAGAAAGAGTGGTAAAAGTAACAACAATCAGGAGCAGACAACTTTCAAATATAGTTCTTCCACCTTCACCACTTGACAGCGAATTTTTAAAAGCATTTCGATGTCCTGCTAGCGGGTTTTTTTTTTAAATTGCATAAAACTGAAAATTCTTAAAAACGAACTAAAAAATATGAATAAAACTATACAATATAATGATGAAAATAGATCGTTTTATATATACGTATATATACGTCATCCACTGTCAAGTGGTTAAATACAGTTCTTGTCCCTGAAAAAGTCGCATGTTTTTCAATTGTACTACTGTGCAAGCGAAAAGCATGCGACGGCATAACGTTAAGGCTACAGTATATTGCTAGCTAAATGTGGCAAACATAAACAAGGAAGTTTTCAAAAATTGCATGATAACCATACCTTCTTCCTCAGAATCAATAGAAGAGTCATCTTCATCACTATCAGGTAAATCTTCTTCACCAAACAATACTAAAAAATCAATTAACCTCTTTCAAGATGTCAAGTAAAGCTGCTTCTTACGAGTAAACGGTCAGCCAAATTGCTTTGCTGGTAATAGTATACAGGGTGACATGTCGTGAGCCAGCCACCACCAAGTAATTAAAGCGGTAATAACTTCAACACCAGTAAGCAGGATTTTATCTCATATTATAAAGCTTGGTGGACACCTCTATTAGGTATTTCTGCAAGGACATAAGACTAGTTCAAGATTTGGTTTGAATGCGCAGCGAGTAAACCGAGCTACAAGTTGCATAAGATTTTGCTTACACGATCAAATCAGGCAGACTTCTGCAAGTCGAATCTGGTGCAACACTCACGAAGCACTTTTAATATTAATAGAAAAGGTGGATTAATATACATGTATAACCCGATTTCTCAACCCTATCTATCAATTTATTTTCAGTTTGTTGAAGTGGTAAAAGTTTTTGGCTGACATCATTACTTGGAAAAGATGTCGAACTACGCTTAGACATGTTCTATCTATATTTAGCTTTTTCTTGCATGCCTTAACCTCTATAACGATATGTTGCGCCATCCTTTTCCTGATTTAACTTGAAATACCATGAGGCGGCTACAAGCTTGATTTCAAGCGTAATGTATAGATAAAAAAAACATCAAAACACCAATGATTCATGGAAGCACTGCTGTTCTTGAGATACAAAAAATGAAAAGTCTGCAAACCAAATAAACTCTGCTACTACACTGTTTACTAGTTAAAAAAGCAAAGCTATTTGGTAAAAAATCTAGCTAGTTTATCTCTACCCAAGAATCTTACATCATCAGCTGCACTTTGTATGTTGGATAGTGATCAATAAAATGACTAACAGCAAAAAACAAGTATGAAGTAAGAACTTACAATTCTCATCGAGCTCAAGCTCGGCGCTGGGATCCCGATGCTTCTTCTTTGATCTTTTTTTGCTGGTAGAAGGCTGAGACGAAGATGGTGATCCTGCATAAAATAATAGTCTTTATGATTTTCAATGGAAGAGCACATCTAAACACGACCTTTCTTTTCGAAAGACCGTGGTTCAACAGCCTTTAAAGGTCTGTAAACAAAAACTTCCATCTAGAACTGCTACCTCAACTGGTTCCATGCCAAGCTTTATCAAATCGCCCTTATTTCGCATCACCAGTCTACTTTAGAATCCTGAACTGACAACGCAACTTGGAATGACACACATTTAATCTCAACTATAACTTAACGACCCGCTTTGCAATATATCTCCATTTACCTTACATCCTAGCCAGAAAAAGCGAATCACTTGAATAAGTCACAATTAAAAAAACCAGATACCTCTTTTCGACCCAAATTCATTCATTTATGTGTATGACCTCACGCTCTGCTCTCAAGTCTTTAGTCATACTAAGCTACCACTACAGAATAGACACCCACCTTCATCACCTGCATGCCACGTAAAAATGGAGGGACCCGCCAAGATCCTTTCCAAGGACACTACATACGAACTCATCTGCTTTTACTCTTCACTGCGTCTTTCGTGCTACGCGCCAAACAGGAAAGCTGGTTATACCATATTTAAGAAGTACTTAGTATGACCCCGTCGAGGTTTAAACCTGCAACCTACAGCATTCGAAGCAGAAAATCTAAATACAGCGCCATCTAGGCAGCCACCTAATAAAATATGGCACCAATATTAAATTCACATTCAAGCATTTGACATGACTGTATCGTACTAAACGACCTTAAAATCCACAAGTCAGAGGTTCTTCAGTCTTTTTGGTCTTTGGCTAAATCTTAATTTCCCACAAGCCTAGCTAAGAATCCTGACTCCACAGTGACAATGGGAACAATTAATCCGCAACAGTAAACAACACAACACAAAACGTTGTTCGCAATACCACATATTAGAGTACATGTAATTTGCACATGAACTTTAAGGCGTGTTATAAAAAAGCCGACTGCAAACATCCAATTACCTGACTCAAAACTAGTACTTGAAGTGTTAGAAATGTTAGAGTGGGGAGCAATAACCGGTGCAGTATCAAGTCTTAATGTCCGATAGCTTGATGATAGAGGATACCTGAAAACTCAATCATTTTAATATTAGGCCATGAAATAATATGACTGATTGTTGATATTAACATCTAAAACTTCAGTAACATCAAGTTTTCGACCTTACATAGCTTCTTGTCTTCACTAATATCTGGTGCACGTTGCAATAACATAAAACAGTGCAATTGTTTATCCTTGGCCTCTTGATAAAAATATGTTACTGAAAGCCATCCTCACTACCAAAACCAATACATTTTGTAAACTGTTAACTCTACAGAACACCGACTAAGTGAAAAACCAGAGCACAAACTCATAACGCAATTAGCAACAAAAATTATTTAGCTGCTCACAGCAAAAATATATGCATAAGAGTGCAGTTGGCTAGTCTGAGCTGCAAGCAGTCAATGAATTAGTGTTTCTGGCACAGTGGTCGGCAAGCTTTAGCTGTGATGACTGAAATCCACCTGTCAATCATTGCTGAAGGATCTATCAAGTAATATCGGAACCTACTGAGATAAGGGCTAGAGACAAACTTCAAAATTATACCACAATTGGTCAAAGACCTTTTTTGAAGATCGACTATTTGAAAGTAAATTTTCTAAATTGGAGGAAAACTTTTGTTACAATTGATGCTTTTCGCTGTCTTTTTTTTTAAGTTGTGATCAATTTTTTTGAAGGGATCAACTTTAAATCATCGTTTAGTCTTTTTAGTTGATGATCTCTGCTGCTACACACAGAGTGGCTCACCACTGCAAGTTGTGTACAGCCCAAAATTGGGGCACGGACTACCGTATGCCGACAAATGATCTACCAGCAAACCTAGTTATTGAGAAACAGTCACAATTACTCCATGTCACATACATCAAAAAATTAATAAGTTGGTTCCTTTTGTATTCATATTTTGTAACGCACAAGCCAAAATATCGTTGTGTACAGATCTTTTACGAAGTTGTCAGCACTGCAGGCCAGGAGCATTTCTACCATAAGCATTGCAAAATGAAGGGGGAATTACTGTAAAGCGCCTTTTCCAAGTGCACTACCAAGAATTATTACCTATAAATCAATAATAGACACACGATTCGAAATGGTCAAAAAAGCACAAACGCTGGTGAAAATAAAAGAATTTTATGTAAATTTAATTGGCGTTATATCTATGTACTTCGTTTTCGAATCCTTGCCAGGAAAACGGTTGTTAAAGTTATTATTTTGACCGTAAACATTTGTAGCTCCCGTTTTTGACCAATTTGCTCTGCCAGGATCGAGCGCATCTTTAACTTGTGTTTGGAGTGAGCCGTGTCCGTAAATAGCAGTCTCCTGAAAAAACTTCACTTAGAAAAATAAAACGCTTATGTAAGATTTCACCGGGGAGAAGTATAATTGATGGCTTTGCGAAAACTTAAAGCAAATAGGCATAGTCACAAGTTTAAAATGATAAAAAAAGTAAAGAAAAATCTTGTTGGTGGTACAGAATTTTAATATAGCTTTGAAAAAAGCTGTTTGAGCCATAAGCTTTTCGTGACGCTCTCATCAGTGGCGGTATCGCGTCAAAAGGGAAGATCTAGAGTGAATAATTTGGACGTTAGGCAATCAAGACGAGCCAATGATAGCGCTAGTATTGTAAAGCGCGCCAAAGAAAGATTTCGCAATAGCGAAAGCTAGAGGATGCGCAGCAGGAGACCAAATGCCACGATTATCGAAAGAGTTTGAGAGTGTAAACAAACTCTTTCTGTCTGCATAACACCGGGCGTCGGGTCTTGATATCTGTAGCCTCTAGCTAGCTCTTTCCATCTAAATCTTTTAGAGGCTACTTATATCAAGACCCGACGCCCGGTGTTATGCAGACAAAGAGTTTGTTTACACTCTCAAACTCTTTCGATCGTGGGTGGCATTTGGCCTCCTGCTGTGCTTTCTCTAACTTTCGCAATTGCGAAATCTTTCTTTGGCGCGCTTTGCAATACCAGTGCTATCATTGGCTTGTCTTGATTGCCTAACGTCCAAATTATTCACATAAAACACTTATTCACTCTAGATCTTCCCTTTTGACGCGATACCGCCACTGATGAGAGCGTCACGAAAAGCTTATGGCTCAAACAGCTTTTTTCAAAGCTATATTAAAAAAAGTAAGTTTAATTAAAAGGAGAATACGTGCAGTACGGTTAAGCAACACACAAAAAGTCTAACAGAAGACTGAATCAAAAAATTTCAAGCCCTTTTTCAATAAATATTTACCTGGTAAAAAATATCTTTGAAGAGATATTAAACTAGCCAACAGCTTTACACTTTGCTTTTCCAGTTTCATAAAGTTGACTAACTAGTAATTACGTAAAACGAAGTTACAAAATATAATAACACTTGAAAAAACAAAATGCGTGTTAATTAAATAGACTATACTTTGTTGTCAATTTTTACTTGTGTTAATTAGGGTTCAAGCGAAAGATGTGTTAAATTAAGTATATCTGCCTTCCATCGAACAAAAACAAATCTCTTCGTGAAATAAATTGCCTGTTATGAATAGAAACGCAAGAGCTCCCAAAAGTTTAATGAAAAAGAGGAGACAATAAAGCTGCATAAGTAGGCGATTTTACCTTATTTTTTCTTCGCGTTCTCGCAGACTCAGACGTGCTAATTCAGTAACTATCTACTGCTACACACTCCCTTTCGAACCAGTCTTTTTGGTGGTAGCAGCACAGTACTTTAAATTCCGGATGCCCTTTCTCACGTTAGGCAAACTATTAACTCAAAATAGAAAAAATAGATAAGCTACTGTGCAGTTTCTTGAGTCTTGACCAAAATCAACACCAGCATACTAATTTTAAGTTTTTTATGAAGCAGATCTGGCCATCTCTGTTAACGACAACAAAACCAGATTTAAAAAATTGAATCTCTCCCTATATTGATGTTCAGGATATTGAACAAAAACATAAACACCTTGAAACACTTAACGTTTTATATCAAGAGATACCTGTTGAATGTTGTCTTGAGGGGAATAGCTTTCAGATATTCTTGTATTAGCGTAAAACTTGGTAACCACGACAATCTGGTAAAGCAAATCAGAGCAAATTACAGAAGACTTTTTTAAACTCTCAGAAAGTAAAGCTTGCTTACTTCTTGTAAGCAAAAATGGACGAATCAGATGTAGCTTACACAGATCTAATATTATATTTGAAAATAACTTGGCAGCCTAAAGGTGAGAAAACTCTAATAGAAATGATATGCATCAAAACGCTATCCTGCTCCTTCAAGCAGAATTTTTGAGCAAACAAACTGATAGCCAATTCAATATTGGAAGTAAATAGTTACTCTTACTTACTTCAGAGCCTGTAGTTTGAGAATATGTGTCAACTGCTTTCTTTAAAACAATCCAAGCTTCTTTCTGCCTATCATTCATTTTTTTAGACGCAGGTCAACTGTTTTTAAATCATTAAGACAATTTAAAACTTGAACCAGATTAAAACAACCTGTGATAACAAAAAATACATCTAACAATACTATCAAACGTTTAATTAAAAATATTTTTGAAACTTCACCAAAAAAACTCCCAAAATTTCGCCATGTAAAACCCCGGCTGGTAAAACATGAACGTCCTCAATTAACAAAATACCAAAAGTAATTTGCAACACCCAAAACCACTCGCAATGTTTGCCAAACCTCAAAATAAACAGATTACAAATAATTTTGAAGTGTTCTGCTACCATTTATGTCAAAAAGATTTCCTTTTTTGCTGACTGATTTGTTATGAGTACAGTACATTGAAGACACAGCACAGCACCGGAAAGTCACGATTACAAGATATTTATACCGCAAAACTAAAATCACATTGTAGAAATACAAGAGGCCAGCGATGCACTTAGCAAACTGCAGACAGTGACACTGTTTCGACCTATTCGGTCTCTTCAGTGCAGTTGTTCTAGCAGTTGTTAGACTTGGAGCACCTGCGACAACCGCCACTCATTCACGAGTGATACAGCTTCGCAGAGTACTGACAGACCTTCCACTACAGTGGACCCAGTATTAGGTCCCACAAGTGTGACGGCTAAGCTATACTTATTAAAAGCCGCTAGCTTTTTGTCGGTCACCAACTGCACTGAAGAGACCTGATAGGTCGCAACAGTGTCACTGTCTGCAGTTTGCTAAGTAAAATCACATCATTTCACAATCAGCACTGGTGTACACATAAACACAGTGAGGGTGACCTAAGTCATGGAGTTCTCGCCATGCCAATGGCCATAAATCAAGGAAAGGATCGGATACCCACAACAGTACAAATATCAAACGATGTACTGCAGACGGTGAAAAGTGGACTTCAGCAATTGAAAGCATCAATAACATATGCGTAAAATATACGCTGCCCTATTAAGAATTTTTGTAATCAACAGAAAAGTGATGTGGCTTTGTAAAAGCTGTGTTGACACAAGCTTTTCGTGAGCGAAGCTCCTATTTTTTAAGAAACCCAACATCAGCAAGCCACTGAGGAGGGCAAAAGCGCAGATTTTTCAGTGGTATTTTAAAACTCAGTGGCATCAATAACTGGGGTGTAAAATTTGGTGCTTTTGGTGCACGACAATGCGAGTCATAGATTGCAGAATAAAGACAGAAAATGCAAAAATAACTGAAATTAAGTACCATTATATGATTGCCAAAATAAGCTGATAATGACAACTCAACAGCTTTGTTTTGATTATTTTTTGGCAAATATATACTCTGATAAAGCTGGTAGCGGGTAAAAATTTTGCTATAACATAACAAAATCAAGTCTGAAACACTTGCGCAACAACATATGTATGGCCAAGTCAGCTAAAAGGCAGAGAGAATGTGTGCAGTTTGGTAAACGATAAAGTTTCACGCATGATATGGCAGTGACAAAGTGCTTATAAATTTTAATATAAGGTTTAATCGGCCACTCAAATATTTTTCAAAAAAGCGCCTTTGATAAATTTGGTACGCTTAATCATTTATCCTGTGACCGAACACAATACACATGCACTCGAAGGTTACAGATTAGATAAAACAGAGCTAGATTTTTCTCGGCAAAACTAAGTTCGGATTTCAAGCAAGAACAAGGATGCGAGTTATTACTATGCAAGGTTCCAAACGTTAATTAAAAGCATTTATAAACACAACTTAGCTCCATAACAAAATACATAAAGTTCCAACATAAACAACAAGATATCAAATCTTACAACCGACTACATTGGCCCAGTTATTGACAGAACATCACATGATTCGAAAAAAAAGTGCAAAGTCGGCAAGAAAACCGTTTTAATACAAGTTTTAAGAAATTCTAATTTTATCACAAAAAGTATTGGCACAGTTTTAGTCCAACTAAAACTGCACAATATTTTTTCTTGCTTCAGCAATGACCGAATTTACATCGCATAAAAACATTACAGCTTAAAAGTGTAGTCCTTTTCTTGAATTAGCAAAGTATTTCATTAAACTAAAATAAAAAAAAACGTAAAAATAAAGTAAACTTTCAATTTGATAAACCTTTGAAATACTGCATGTAGTCTTTCATATGTAATTTAAGTATTTCGTTCATAATAGCGCTTCTGTGTGCAGGTTCTTTGATTCCCATGCGAAGCAGCTTGGAATCGTTGAGCAGCAGAAGAGTCTTCCCTAGAATACAACAAGTTAAAACAGCCTGGTACAGACCTGGCAGGGTTGAAAGTTGATTTCAATGACCTGATTTATGAGAAGGAAAATGTTTTAAAATAAAGGTTATCAAGGGCAAATCTTTGAAACAATAAGTCTTTTAGATCGCCTCCCCACCCTTAACTCATAACGTTAAAATCACATCGTAGAAATACAAGAGGCCAGCGATGCACTTAACAAACTGCAGACAGTAGTTTCGCTCGCTTGATGCGACACTGACAATATTACCTCAACCATGAAAGAGCATATGACTAGTAAAGCCATTTTTGCAGAAGCTCACTTCTGTTTGACACAATACTTAAACAAAAACATTTTGAAATGTATTTAAAGTTAAAAATATGTACAAAAACGCACGCAAACGATGGACAACAAGTCACATCGATCCAAGGTAGCAAGGCCAATATACAAGACACTAGCTGTATTCAAACCTATGCAACAAAATCTTCATACTCATGGGCAAAACGTTCAGCTCCTAATGTTAGAACACTCAATGTTAAAAAGAGTAGTGCAGCATAATTTCATTCACGTTTGGCGCAATGGGATATTTTATTCTTGGTTTGCACCTCAAATCCAAGCTAGATCAACTGAAATGACGTAATCATAAGACTTTAACTTTTTTTGTTTGGTTTTTGGTAACAACGCGCTTTTTCGTAAGGAAAAGTTTTTGCAATGGTTTGGCAGCTATAATCTTGAACCAAAATGCCTCTTTCTGAAGTTTTTAATAAACAGTGAAAGTTATTCTTTTTTTATAAAGTATTCTGAGGGGTAATAAAAACCACTAATACAATTACAAGGAAATTTAAACGCCAGCCTCCTCACGAAGAGTCACAGTTTTAGCCTCGTATTCTTCAAGTAAAACAGACTACTTTATGAAAGACTAATTTTCACTGTTTATTAAAAACTTCAGAAAGAGGCATTTTGGTTCAAGACAATAGCTGCCAAACCATTGCAAAAACTTTTACAGACGAAAAAGCGCGTTGTTACCAAAAACCAAACAAAAGAAATCAAAGTCATATGGTTACGTCATTTCAGTTGATCTAGCTTGGATTTGAGGTGCAAACCCAAAAAGTATAGCTAGAGAACGTTAAGATTTCTGCCATACAACCTGCTAAAAAGAAAAGTGGATTGAGATGCGCCATATTTTCTTTATTACAAAATATCTGTAATTACAAATCGCACAAAGAAATGAATGAAAAGCAATAGTAGCAGTCCTTGATTAAGAATCATATGAAATGTTGAAAAACAAGCCTGCTAGATGCGCCTTTCAAACAGAGTGAAAAAAAGTAAATGCCACCACTTCCTGTAAACACGTACAGGTCAACAGAATTAGCAGAACTGTCAAAGCATCCAAAAGTCTGATGATACCAGTAACTACTTTTAATGGCTGATATCTTATATTTACAGCTCAAACAAGTTTATTAAAGTATGAAAAGACAAAGGGCGCTCATAATTAGAAGCAGCTCAATATGATTGCAAAAATACTACTGGCCAAGGCTTCTTACTTGAATAAATACGATATGTAAGTAGAGAGATGACTAGTTCAATTAATAAAAGATATAAAGACCTGTGATGTCATGATGCAAAAATAGCTCGGCATAGCTTGCTTGAGACCGCGGTACATGCTTCTTAAGCCATTTACAAACTTCATTCTGGTTCCAAACATGCACAGGCTTAACCTGGCGTACAGGAACATTGGCGACAGCTATAACAAACAGTAAGTAAAATAAAGCATTACACAGACGAATCCGGTTAATTGCTTATCGGATAATCGCATAATATGTTTTATTGCATAAGACTTGTAAGTCCCAAATCATAGCCTATCTTTTTCTAAGAAAATGGATCGGTTAATCGCATATCGGCTTATTGCATAATCCGTTTAATTGCATAGAAATAAAAGCTGTTTATTCGATTAACCAAAGTGTTAGTTGCAATATCGGGTGACAAAAATCAGTCTTCGGCAAAAAGTTTTGGCATTCTTGAAAGACAGACGCAAATTACGAGCGCAGTGGGAGCATGTGGTGCACTGTAAAAAATGTACAAGATTTCTTTGATCAATTTCCGGCGGTATCTTTCATGTTTGCAAAATGTGATCTAGCAGAATTGCAGATTTCTTTGATCTTGCGGCAGATTTTTATAGTGTGCAAGCACAAATTTGCACGTGTACTTTACAATTGTCGGTCACAAATCGAAAGCAATGACATCGAGCAAGAAAGCGCTGCCAATTCAATTCTGATTACCTTGCCATAAAATAAAGAAAATAAACCTCGCCATAAATAAAACAATTTGGCGGCAACGTTTGCGACGTGAAGGCACAGAAATGGAGACATTTTTTAGTTAAAAAAAAAAATTACAAGAGCATGCAAAACAACATTAAACAAACCACTATTGCGCAATATTTTGCGTGATTGGAACGATGTTGTGTATGATTAAACAATGCTCTGTCTTCTGCAGTGCTTTATATGTGTGTTTATACTAATTTTGGATAAACGCATAATCCGCTTAATCGCATAAAAGAGCTTTGCAGATTGACCATGCAATTAACCGGATTCGTCTGTACATTTAATTGCCTCATGCCAACATTTTAACCTCATTCCCACATGAACAACTGAAAAACTTATTGAAAATTTCCTTAAAATTTATTCAAAGCTTCAGGTTTCAAGACAAAAAAAGCTAATAATCTCCACTGTGTAGTTGTTCAGGACATCCAAATGGAAATTGTTGGCAACACAAAAATGTTTCAAAATTACAAGGTATTAAAAGTAGCTGAGTTTGACAAAAGGTATGCAATCTATTCAACTCCATCATACATTTCAGTTCTACCTTACAAGTATTAAATCATAAAATTACTTTGCAAACTCTTAATCTCTCCGTTCATTTTTTTTTAATGAGTTTAATAAATAAATTCGGTGCTACTCTAGCGTGAGGTCTACCGACATAAGTCACCTACCGAGATGCAGGGTGAGGTCTACCGCTTGACTCGCACCTACCGAGGTGCAAGCCGAGTAAGTTTGGCCGCGTGAGGTTTAGGTTAGGGTTAGGATTAGAACCACTGCCCTAACCCTAACTCTAACCAATGATTTATATGTGTCATTCTTGGAAGATGTGCAAAGGGTGTATCGTTAGAATATATTTACCTTTGTGTGTGGAACATAGGAGTGGCGTTTGGAATTATTATAGCTATAGCAGTAAGTGTGTAGCTATAGAGGGGTGAGGGATAAATAATTCAGTGGTAGACCTCACGCTATAGAGGTAACCGGAGGTAGATCTCACCCTATAGTGTGGTAGACCTCACGCTATAGTAGCACCATAACTTCTCATTGACTATCATCTTTGAACTGCAGCAAAAAATCAGCACAACAAATTTGGCTAGCTTAAATTTTTCTTTGCGTGTGGTACACAACAGATTCGCTTATAAGCGATATACACATGAGTTTAAATCATAATACCGGAAGTTGTGGAATGCCCAGCAATCACAGAAGGCCTCTGATGATAAGCCAACATCAATGAATCCTATAAAACAATAAACAATACGATCAATACCATCATTAATTGAATACATTGTCCAAGTTTTTAATGAACACTGAACACCTTCCGCGTAAAACCATCTTTTGCCTAGCAAAAAACATGTGGTGGGGCCAAGTAATCTGCTTAAAGTGGTAGCCTAATTCAGCTAAAGACTGGCAAACAATGCACGAGCTCTTATGCATGAATGTACCCATCTTTCTGCTGGGAAACCATAACAAGCCAACCATCACCAAGCCACATAAAAAGGGTAGGAAGAAAAAACATGCAATGCATTTCTGTAAATCAAAAAATCTTTGGAGTCATGTTAAAGTGATTTGTAAACAAGGATTACTGGTTACTAAGGCCCACTGTATTTTGTAAAAATCTTGTTGGTGGTACAGAATTTAAATATAGCTTTGAAAAAAATTGTTTGAACCATAAGCTTTTCGTGACACTCTCATCAGTGGCAATATCGCATCAAAAAGGAAGATCTAGAGTGAATAGCTGTTTTTTGTGGTTAATTCGGACGTTAGGCAATCAAGACGAGCCAATGATATCGCTAGGTATTGTAAAGCGCGCCAAAGAAAGATTTCGCAATACCGAAAGTTAGAGAAAGCACAGCAGGAGGCCAAATGCTGCGATTATCGAAAGAGTTTAAGACCGTAAACAAACTCTTTCTGTCTGCATGAAGCCGGGCGCTGGGTTTTGATATAAGCAGGCTCTAAGAGATTAAGGTGGAAAGAGCTGCGTGCTGTGGCAAGGATTGAAAACCGCTTGTTATCATAGTTTAATGCACATTGATCATTTTGTAAAAGATGCTGACCAATGGCAGAGCCACAATCCAGTTTGGTGTCTTGTTGTTTGCACGATCTGGGTGGTTGAGATCGGCGTGGACGGGTCAATCGTTGTCTTCACCATTGCGGAACATGTTGCTTGATACGATCCTGTAGCCGTGGAGATGTTCGCCCTACTTACCGACTATCACAGTGGCACTTACATTCATATACGACAGAACTTTTCTGAGCGGTAAGTAGAACATCCTTGCGGGCCACAAGCAACATGCGCTTTGACGTAAAGACCAAGCGGGTGCTGACCGAACCATTGTAGCTTTCCACGGCGGTTTTGACTTCTTTTTCCAAGTTTGTGGAGGGCTTGCCAATCCAAGGAACCCTCAAGTACACCGGGCACTTTTCTGGGGCAAATCGCTTAAGGGGGCAAAACTGAGCGATTTTCTCGGTGATCTGAGTGTAAATGACGTTTTTAGGATAGCCATTGTCCAGTAATATTTTCTGAATCCGTTCTATATCTCCATTGAGTCTACGCTTGGTGCAAATCATTAGGGCTCGATGCATTAACGTAGATATTGAAATTATTTTACGTTTAAGAGGACTACAGGACTCCCAACGTAAATACTGGCCGGTGAAAGTGGGTTTCCGGTATATACTGGTTTCAAAGCCAACATCTGTTCTTTCGACGTGAACATCAAGAAACGGTAGACATTTTCCTTTCTCTTTTTTAAAGGTGAATTTGAGGAATGGATGAAGGCAGTTGAGTTTGGTCGGGAATTCATCTGCTTCAGTTTCGTGATCGAAGATGGCAAGCGTGCCGTCAACATATTTGAAGTATGCTGGAGGCTTCTGCGTTTGAGAAAATAACTTTTCTTCATAATATCCGACAAAGATGTTAGCCAAAGCCGGACCAAGTGGTGATCCCATAGCTACTCCGTCTGTTTGCTTGTACATAGTGTTATGGAAGCTGAACTCAACCGAGGATGTAGCGCTCTTCATCAATTCAACAAACACGTCCTTTGGAAAGAGTGGTTGTGAATCAGAATCGTCGTAAGATCATCTGAACAGTTTTTGATGGTTTCATCAAGGGGAACGTGCTGAACAAGCTGGACACATCAAAAGAACACATGAAGACATTAGGATCGATCTCAACATTTTGCATGGTCTTAGCAAACGTAAACGAATCTGAAATGCAATGTGACAAAAACCGCTCCAACACAGATTGTAATAGACCAGCCAACCACTTGCCAAGTTTATGATGGGGCGAAGTGAATTGCCCTCTTTGTGGGTTTTCGGCAAACCATACATTCGAGGTCTTTGCGATCCACTTGGTCGTATAAGCTGAACTATGCAATTTGCAGATAAATAGTAGCATGATAACATTGCATTTGAATTTTTATGACCTGATTTCAATCACTGGATTGTGGACAATTTAAGTAAACCATTGGAAGTGTCCCTGTCTTTTTAACTCAAATAAAAGTTAATTTTAAAATTTAAATTTTGTCATTTGCAATCAGTTGGATCATAGTATTTTAGTAAATATTGAACACAAATACTGGCAAACTAACTTGGTGGTGCAATGACACTTCAGCAGCTTTCACATCAAGGACATCAGATTCGGATCCAGGACGACGTCTCATATCAGATGTGGAACCTTTGGGAGAAGAATGATCACTGAGCAACATCACATCAGAGCTACCTAAATAGATACCATATTTACCTGCTTACAAGACAAGGATTTTTTCTTGAGATTTTGAGCTCAAATTGGGCGGCCGATCTTATAGGCGAAGTCTACAGAGATAGAAAATAGTTCACTCAGAACTGTGCAGATATGAGGTGAAGATGGGAACCATCTGATAAGCTTTATAATCGAATAAATAAGGTAAATTACATAATCATAGAAAAGTTAAAAAACCTTCCTGTTGTAAACAACTTTAAGACCTTGATAGCTGCCTGGACCAAAACCTTTTCAAGACCTCATTGCTGGAGAGACCACTGAGATTTTTAAGTTGTTCAAAAAAGGCTCCTCTTTGCAACCAAACTGATTAACCCTTTAAGGACCACAAGATTCTAATTCATAAAATTTGAGACGATTCCTTTATTATTTGGTAACAACAAAATTACAATTTCAGAAAAATGGTTATTACATCGTAATGATATAACAATTAACAATCATGTAACATGTGTGTTACATTATCTCTCAAACAGTTAACAACAACTTATTTGACTCATTGAACATGAGAGGTGAACAATTATTATGGGAAACTGCAAAATGACCTCAGAGCATTTTAGTCAGCAGTTACCCAAACACATCAGTCCAATTGGAGCAGGCTAAGGTTTGAACCCAAAAAGTTAGCCCTGATGAAAACTTGATTAGGCTTAGTGATGCTGCATGCAATGTAGCTTAATGCTTTGAACAACTGAATGTAGTTTAAGCAACAACGTAGCTTTATCCACAGTTTTTGACATGACTCATATTTAGTAGTAGTTGGCTTTATACTGCAGATTTAACCACTACATTATGCATAAAATAATGTGTAGGTTTGGTTACTTTTTGTTTGTTACCTCAGACCACCATCTTGGATGAAATGCAACTTAAAATGCTATGGTTATAGGTACGAATCTTCACTGGCAGTGTTCACTGGAGTGGGAGGCACGGTATGTGAATGTAAAGTGGACTGTGTACTGGGGGTGTAATTCTGCCCAATACATTCAAGATGCCGGCCTAGGGTAACAAACAAAAAAGCACCTTGCTTGTTAGAGATTGCTAGCTGCCTGAAAAGCTATTTTTTGAAAAGTACTATCAAAATTTCTAAGCAGAAGATAGGGCAGAAAAGATCTAGACTATCAAAAAAGCAGATAACTTAGGCAGTGGCTATTTTGCCATCGACAGCAATATACCCTCAGAGACTATTTTGCCTTGAGTTATTTGTGATTGGTCAATCTTAACGACGTACTAAACATGTGACTTTTGGTTGTTTCTGATTGGTCAATTTTAAAAACCAATTAAAAAACTTTGCACCCCCAGGTCTCTATCCCCCACCCTGTACACTCCCTTCCAGTGTACACTGCCCCGTACATTTACATACCAGGCCTGCCCCTTAGGTGTACACTGCCTTTTTTTTTCATGCCCTGCCAGCTGAGATTCAAACCCGCAACCATGGTATCTCAAGACCAGGGCACTATCCACTACACCGCAGTGTCACTGGTGTAATTGTAGCAAATATGGCTATAAAAACACACGTGAATGATTACGGCAAAATAGATTCCAAGGGCAAATTGCTGTTGATGGCAAAATAGCCACTGCCGATAACTTACAAAGATGCTCGACTCTTTTTATTTTTTGCATTGGTTTGAACAGGCTTATTGTGACCAATACACATTTTTAATGACAAAAACCATTAGCCCTGTATCCTACTTTAGTTTAAAACCTTTATGGCAGCTCTAGTCTATAACAAGGATAGTCTATTCTTGATGCTTGGACAGTGGTATTGTACCAGTATCACATCACAATGCTAGCTAGTCACAATTGTAATGGTCTCATAACCCCCAACACTTACCACTTCTTTGAAAACGATGAAGAACATTGCCACTATTGGTGCTGTGATGTCTTTGATGTAACTGGTTCAAAGGATTCATTTAGATAAGTACCGTAGCTTACCAGCAATACTTTCACATAAGTCTGGTATGTTGGCACAAATGGTACCAGCAAGCACTCATGCACTGCTAATTGTTACTTCTCAGCAACTTGTTTCCTGCACATCTAAAATTCTGCAAAATACCACGTTATTCTTGTTCATGCATATCCAATCATATCATACAAAGTGGAACAGTACAAGTTAGGCTACGGACCTGTTGCTTTAAGCTCTAAAAGCACTTTTAGTTCACTAATAACAATTTTGCTCTAAGTTCAGCCTAGAAGTCACGAACAAGAATCAAATCAAATTTATAAGGCTTAGCCCTGAAAGAAATAGCCTTAAACGACAACCTAAATTAGCCAAGGGCAAACCTGTTAGCCTATTGCCTAAACGGCCCAACAAGCACGACAATGAGTTCACAAAAAACGTGCGGTCAAGAAGAACAAGAACAAGGTAAGGTCAAAATTGAAACATAAACTTTGCGCTTTTAACGTTTCACTTGAATGCCAATCTGATTGTCGATTTCATCGCAAATACGCAACAAAATTGATCATCATAATTCTGGCAGAATAAAAAGAATAGGTAAATGTAGCGATTCCAAAATTATTCTAACAGAATAGATTCATTAGCATAAAAGTAAATGGAGCTGTTCATAAAAACAACTGTACCACCGAATCTTTGTTGAAAAACTCTCGAATCACCAACCATCCACTTTTCTCAGGCACACTCTCATTGCTAAAAAACCTTGAAACTGTGAATATTACTTTAAACTTGACATTCATTTGAAAATGATAACCCGAAAACATTCTTTATTCTTAGAGCGAGGCGTGTGTAACTAAAAATTTCACCTCTTTCCGCAAACGTGCCTACCTAAAGATTACGTTTGTTGGAAAGCACAAAAATGTTGAAAAAGGGTCTGCTATTACCAAACAGTAATAAAGTCAGCTTAGACATATATTTGCCAAAAGAAAAAATTATTTGACATTATTTGAATGAGAAACTGAGGGTGCGTTAGCGAAATTAATTTTTCTTATGGCAAATAGAAATTTTTATTTGCCAAAGGAAAAATTAAGAAAATTAAAAAAAATTATTTTATAAATCTGCTCCTTTACGACAAATGCTTGAAATACATGCTCAGTGATTCAAAGCGCAGTAAATTAGAAACCAAACGCGACGTTTGTACCATTCGTAATTGGACAAAAAACAAAAGCATGAAAGAACAGGTAGTATTCGTTACTTATCGGAGACCAAAAAAAAAGATTGCAACGACGACACCGCTGAATTGTCCGTGTAAGTAGACAACTTACTAGAAAAAGAATATGGGGCGCCATTTGTTCACAGCTCATTGCACATGTTATAAAACATTTATGACCAAATCCAACAACACTTTTGACCAAATCCAATCAATTTGTTTAAACGCACAAATCGATTTGATTTACTCGCTAATGCGCATAAAATAAGTACACTCAAAAATGTATTGTAAAATAAATCCAATCAATTTGTTTAAACGCACAAATCGATTTGATTTACTCGCTAATGCGCATAAAATAAGTACACTCAAAAATGTATTGTAAAATAAATCCAATCAATTTGTTTAAACGCACAAATCGATTTGATTTACTCGCTAATGCGCATAAAATAAGTACACTCAAAAAATGTATTGTAAAATAAATCCAATCAATTTGTTTAAACGCACAAATCGATTTGATTTACTCGCAAAGGCATATAAAATAAGTGGATTTCTCATAAATGAATTGTAAAATAAATCAATTTGTTTAAATGCACAGATCGATTTGATTTAGTCGTAAACGCATACGTCACTCAACCGTATCACTCTTTAAAGGCAATGTACTGTGAATACCGCTTTTTCAACATATTTGGTCATTGATCCATCACGTGACCGGTTTGCGATAGATTGCTTTGAAATGAGCGGCAGGTACGACGTGGTTAAGGATTTTGAAACAGGTGGTTTGCTGCAAATTGATCAATAAACAGCAAGCCTCCAAGTTCTTTTTAGCACATTTGCTATTCAAATGATGCATTACCGGTAACGAATGGAAAAGTGTAATGGTATAGGCTCAGCCATATTACTGTATAGATTTTGCTGTAAAGCCTAGGAAGTAACAGGAGGGGGCCTGTTAGGTTATTTTGAACACAAAATATGGGTCTTGAATTTTTATGTATAACACTTTTATGGACCTTCTAACGTGAGAACTTAAGTGGGAGGCCCTTTAGCGCGACAAATCATATGGGGGGGTCCTGGGCATTTTCCCAGTTTGCTCATACCTAAGGCCACTACTGCAGTATATGTTGCATAAAGCCGTTTTAATTGAAAATTGTATTCACCTATAGATACCAAAAAGTTAATTTTGAAATCTTGGCGATACTTTAAAGCAAATATCTCTACTAATTCTGTAGAGTGGTTGTTTTATTCGTCAGATGGTGTTCATGGTGTGAAGTGTCATTTGGTACAAATCAGTCTTAATTGATCGTTCCAAGCTAATCCTTTTTTCCAATTAATTGAAAAATAACTCCTTTTTTTATTGCGTAATTTCTAACCATATTTGCATCATCGAAACAGTCAATTACGTATTTTTTCTTGCATGTAGGCTTATTATTTACTAGTAGTGCTTTGCAGTGTAACACATTGTCGCACAAACGTCTCACCTTTCATGGTGACCTGCTGTTAAAGCATCAGATGTGGCACAGTTGAGTTTTATGGCATTTTCAATAATTATTCTTCAAATAGAAGTCCAATCTCACCCGATCGTAGCCATTGAAGTGAAGAGGAATTTATATTATATTAAACGAGAACTAAATTTTATATCTAGTCAGCAAATGCAAAATTAAAGCGTGTAAAAAGTAAGCTTAGATGAAAAGAGGACAGCTTAATAGAAATTACTCATAGGGAAAATGTGGTATAAAGCTCACAACTCTCAGCACAGGTTTGACGGTGCATTGCCAGAATGCAAACTTCACTTTTTTTCTATAAAATGCATCAAACAAGTGTTTGTATGTGACTGTTGACGCGCGGATATGCTTAGCTTGCAAATATTAGTAAGCCTTTTCTTTCGTATTTGTATCACATTTTTGTCTATATCAGTAGATAGTGTTTCTTATGCGGCAGCAATACAAGCAGCATCTTGGGAAAATTAATGCAGATGAATGAGGGTTGATCAATCACAAAATTTTTTGTTTAAAATTTAAAGAATTGTCATAGAATATTGATGTTGAAAAATTGCAGAGGCAGATTACCTTAAACAACAACCGGTTTGCTAGCTTAACCTATCTTGGACTAAAGATTCTTCATAAGTACCAATATTTTCTGCATGAACCTGCCAGACTGAATTCATTGGCTAACAACAAAACCTATACAGCCTAGGTTGCATTTTTGCTTCCAGCAATCATCCTATAGTAAGAGACTTAGAGGCTTGATGTTTGTTGTTCAGTTTGAAATAGACCACCTGTTTCAAAATCCTTAACCACGTCGCGCCTGCGCTCATTTCAAAGCAATTTATCGCAAACCGGTCACGTGATGGATCAATGATCAAATATGTTGAAAAAGCGGTATTCACAGTACATTGGCTTTAAAGAGTGATACGGTTGAGTGACGTATGCGTTTACGACTAAATCAAATCGATCTGTGCATTTAAACAAATTGATTTATTTTACAATTCATTTATGAGAAATCCGTTTATTTTATATGCGTTTACGACTAAATCAAATCGATTTGTGCATTTAAACAAATTGATTGGATTTATTCATAAATGTTACCCAATAGCATGTGCAACGAGCGGTGAACAAATGGCGCCCTATCAAAAAAACGCTTGCTTACCACAAACACAGCTTAGTATCTAGATCACAATTGCTTCATTCACGTAACTCATCAAATGCACACGAAAATGAAACGGAATCGTACTGCGTATGTCATCAGCTTGATGATGGAAGATTTTGCGATTAATGTCATACATACTCTTCTTCGCTTCATCCTGAATGTATATTTCCAAAAATTGATTTGGCTGCAACGTTGACAAAAGAGTAATAGAGTGAGTGTCATTTACCATTTCATGATCATCATTTCAATTCAAAATTCCAACAAACAATGTACCATCGCAGGCCAAGTAGTGATAAGCATCTCCAAATTATTTCTCTTGTTAACGTAAATAATATTGAGTGTAATTATAATGAAGAAAAATATAATAACTCAGAGATACAGCATCTTTGCGATAGCAATTTTTTAAAGAATGTTGATGTAAGTGAGACACCGAAACCATACGATCATTCCAAAAGCAGTTCACCTATTAATGTAGAAAAAATGTACTGCAAACAAAGCGAAGAAAATGAAAAAGATTGCGGTAGCGCCAGTATAATAGGATGGTCCATTTGGCGTGCTTTTAGGCGCAAAAATGGCGCCGTGAGTTGATAGGGGATTTTTGGTTAGATATTGGGTGTGCGGAGGGTAAGTTTAAAGGAGAAGGTATTATGTAAATTATACGATGACTCATTCGCAATAATGGGGCAGGAATTGCGAAGGTGGAGACTACAGATCGGTAAAGAGTCAAATGTTTTGTAAGTTGTGTCACTAGAGATCGGTAAGGAGTCAATTGTCTTGTCCAGAGCTGTTGAAAGTTTAAGCATATGAGTTATATAATGATGTATAAAGATTACATAATTTTTAATTCAGCTGTTTGTTGGGATATGATGCAATCTTGGTCTCCGTCTTGTCCAGACTTGGCCAAGCTCAAATCCTTTTTTCCGTATTGTATTTGCCCAGATTTACCCGACAATGTTTACATAATATTTTTGCTACTGTGATGCATATCTAGCCTTCTTATTGTGCATTATTAACATTTCCTTGTTAAAATCTTTCAAATTCTGTAACATATTTGCTTCCGAACATGTTCTCAGGATTTCAAGACAAAAAGATTTGTTAATTCCACTGTTTAAAAGCTATTCACAAGGTTTCTGCATTATGTGATTATACTGTCATTGTTTCAAGCAGACACAGTAGCTCGCACCGTACAATATCGATTTACGAGACATTGCATTAATCGTAAGGATTAGTTTTCTTTACTTTTATGATGTCATGAGTCCAAACATCGTCTCAAAATGAGACAACACTAATTGATCTGCGCCATGAAAAGCTGATGTTATTTAAACACTACTTCAAACTGGTAAAAAGAATCAACTGCAAGTTCTACTTCGAAATCAAAATGCTCTATTTATTATTTAAACGGTCTTGAGTTCAATTCTAACTGACAGTGTTTTTATTTGATGCTCAAAGCCTTGTGCAATTAATGCTGTATTTGTTTAGGTTTATCACTCAAACAGGTTTCCTGACAATTTTGTTGTCGTATAGACCTATAATCTATAGATTATATAGATTTTTATATAGAGACATATTTTTCACACAAAAATAACGTGAAAATGAAAATGTGTACTAGTTGACAAAACATCAAGTCACTACTTAACAAACCAAGAAATAAATCTTAACACTTTACTGGATTTAGTTTAAACTACATCAAAAATTCTTCTTGTTGTGTCTGGACCAATGCTCCGCAACCGGTGTGCCACGAGACGATGTCAGGGGTGCCGCAGAGTAACTGTAACCTCTCTCTTTTTTTACAAAATACTTTTCGTTCTTTGAAAATTTGAACGTTATTCCACCAGCTTGAACCACACAAATCAAAAATCCAGACTCCCCACTATGCATTTGTGATGTAATACAGGAGATACGCGATGCATTTACGCATCAACACCTTTCTATTGGCGAGCAATGCAGAGCATGTTTAATCTAAGCAGAGCATGTTTAATCTAATTAAATGAAGTGAAGTATGCATTTGTGGAGTCAGTGCTAACTGGTTGTTTATTAAATATCAAGTCACAGTTTCACCTCGTTAACTCAGACAGCTGAGGGGGAAGGGTGTCCGTGTTAGCCGATTGTCCGACTTAACCGACGGCCTATAGGCCATAGCTTATAAACGTGCTTAGGGTAACGAAGTTTAGTCAAAAATGCCATTGTTATATAGGCTGTTTTGTTTTACTACATTTCCTTCATAACATGGGGAAAAGCAGATTTATTTATTTATATACTTATTTATTTTTGTATATTCAAGTAAATCACCTGACGAAGGCTACGTTGGGCTAGCCTAGCCTAGCAAACAAACCTTTACAAATATCGACTGTTATTATCGGCTATTACCAAGGTTATTTTCTGAAAACTGCTGCTACGGTCCGCATTGAAGAAAACGGCCGATTTTAGGCCAAACATTTTTTTTCTCAATCTTGGAATGTTTTTCCATTTTTTTTCTCGGTCATGGTCCGAGTTAACCGATATCCGGCTTAACAGGATCCGTGTTAACGAGGTGAAACTGTACTTTATAGTTTAGTAAAATGGATAAATTTCTGAAAAGAACATTCGAAGCACGTGATAATGAGCAATAAAATGTAGGCCTACCTAGCACAAGCAACGTTGTAAAGAAATAAAAAATTGTCAAAAGACAATGCAGGGAAGATTACATTCAGCACGAATTTTCTTGGTGTGGTAACGAAGATGCTCCAAAACCACTCTGCGTTATTTATGGGGAGCAACTTGCAAACGAAGAAATGGTTTCTAGTAAACTTATGCGCGATTTAAAAAGGAAACATGCCGTTCATGCACACAAGAATAAAAATTATTTCCAGCAGAAGTTAAGTCAAAATAAAAAGCTAGAGTGTTTTATGGAGTTATCTTTCATAGTCTCAGAAAAAGCATTACAAGCCAGTTATCATGTCGCTAAATTGATTGCACTTCAAAAAACCGCGTACTATTGGCGAAACTATTAAAACCAGCATGCCAAGAAATTGTTCGATTAGTGCTGGACCAAAGGAAGTTAAGGAGGTCAGCAAAGTGCCATTGTCTGCGGATACCATCAAAGACGAATTGACAACCTGCCAAATGATATACATGTACTTGAAATTTTAATAAAAAAATAAAAGCATCCCAAAATTTTTCCATTCAGATTGACGAAACAACAGACATCAGCAAGAAAGCACAGCTGTTAAGTTTAGTATGTTTTGCACATGATGATTCCATAACAGAAGAATACTTATTTTGCAAAGAACTTCCAGAGCGAACTACTGGTCAGAAAATTTTTCGCACAACCAACCAGTTTTTTTACAACCCATGATATCTATTGGAACAGCTGCATCAGCGTTGGTGTTGACGGTGCTTCAGCAATGATGGGCGTAAACGAAGGCTTTACTGCATGGGTAAAACGTCAAAATCCAGCAATACTAATTACTCATTGCTGCATACCCACGGAAGCTCATGATCAAATATTAACCCCAGGAACTTTTGTAAATGATGAGCAATTGCATCGAAATTGTTAACCTCATCAAAGCAAAAGCCTTGAATTCGCGAATTTTTTCAATTCTATGCGAAGAAATAGAATCAGAACATCAGTCATTGCTATTTTACAGTTTTGTGCTTTGGCTTTCACGAGGACAAGTTCTTGCAAGGCTATTTGAGCTCCAGTGCGAAGTAAACTAGTTCCAAAACAAGCACGAGTTGTAAAAACATCTTGAAGACAATCATTGCTAAACTTGCATACTGGCTGACGTGTATGAACAGATGAATGAGCTCAATATAAAAATGCAAGGAATAAGTCAAAGCGTATTGACATGCTCTGAACAGCTATATGGGTTCCAACAAAAATTACAACTCTGGCAAAATGACTTTAGACTAGGATCTCTGGAAATATTTCCAAGAAGCTATAAAAATCAAGAAAGTATTGAAAAGGGTTTCATGTTTAATTTGGCCAAAGAGCACTTAACGTTAATAAAGCAAAAATATAACTAGTACTTTTTCGCAATTAACTCTGAAAATATGACTGGATTCGAAATCCTTTCTCAGCTATGGCGTAGTGGTTAGAGCGTCCGCTTCGCAGTCGGTAGACCTGGGGTTCATTCCCCTTGTCGAGTCATACCAAAAGACTTTTAAAAAATGGTATTCACAGCTTCCCTGCTTGGCGCTCGGCATTTAGGGGAGGTTGTGGAGAACAAGCCGGCAAGTTCGCTTGTTGTGTCCTTGGGCAAGGCACTTAACGGGACGCCCCACCTTCATGTGGAAGACAGGTGACCCATAAACCTCGAAAAAGGCAACTCCCAAGCGAGTGCGGACTTACCGTCCAAAGTATAGCGATACAATTCGCTTTCTCGTGAATGGAGGATAAATATGGCAAATAAAACTAAAAAAAAACTAAAAAAAAAAGCTAATGCTAAAATGTCAACAAAAGAATTGTCCCTGCGTGTTCCAGAAAATTTCTTTGAAGTAAGAAACGACACAACATTAAAATTGAAATTTAGCGAAGTTCAACTTGATATGTTTTGGATTTTAATTAAAGAAGAATATAAGCAAATTTCGAAAACAGCTATTGAAATTTTGCTCCAATTTTGCACGACTTAAATGTGCGAACAAAGCTTTTCATCTTAATTACTAATCAAAAATGATTAACAATCTTGCACAAAAAATGTTGATGACAAACTTCGAGTTGCTCTTTCAAGTATTGAGCCAAAAATAGAGCGGTTGTGCTCATTAAAACAAATGCAAATATCTCATTGAAGTACGACCGCAAATCATATTATTTGTTGCATTTCTTGTGTTTTTAATAACATTTTTTGTTGTAGTGTGCCGCCGAATTTAGCAAGTTTTACAAGCGTGCCTTGCTTTAAAAAAAGTTGTGGAGCACTGAGTTTAGACCTATCTTTCACAATAAGTTTTCCTGGGAATGCACCTAAACTAACATTTGAAACACGCCATGCGCCATTGAGTGTCGGCATTGCCACCAATGTTCCAAACTTTGAAGAAGGAGTGTGTTTTGTCACAAACGGTGATGAAAATTAATTGGTTCAAAAAATGCTGGATTGTCTTGAGCATGCATCGAGTGTCGCTTACGAGCTAATGAAAAGAGGTCGTTGATGATTGATGAAATAAGACTTTTGGAAGTTTGTCTGATATAATGTTACACTATCGTATATTATTGCTTTACCAGGGGAGTCCAAAACTTTAACGCATCGGAATATGCTTCACTAATGTGAAGTCTTGACAGACTGCACTTTTAACAATAACCGGTAGGCCTACGTTTAGTTTGACGTTTTTGTACCTAAAAGTTTTCAAGATTACAAGTTATGCATGAAAATTTTTTTGGAGATGGAACTATACTAACGTTTGAAGTACACCATGCGCCATTGAGTCTTGACATTGCCATAATGTTCCAAACTTTGAAGAAGTGTGTTTTTTCACAAATGGTGATGAAAATTACTTGGTGCAAAAAATGCAGGATTGTCTCGAGCATGCATTGAGCGGCATCTACGAGCTAAGGAAAAAAAGATTTGCTGATGTTTTTCAAACGTTAAAAACCAATGAAAACGTAAAAATACAAATAAAGAATTTGAAGCATATCGAGAAGTAGTTGTTATCGGGTTCAATTCTGCCTCCTACTTGAACTTGATCAAACAGACACCGATTCAACAATTGCTGGATAAAGCTGATTTTTTGATTACAAAAGTCAATAACTATATATGTATTAGGACAACAAAATTGAAGTTTTTGGACATTCCGCATTTTCTGGCACTTGACTTCTTACCGCATATAATCAAAGCAGGTGGAAGTACTGATTATAAACCAGGTTAGAGATCGTCAGGGAGGAAATTATCTGAAAGGAGGTCCTCAACTTTGCATATTAGACGCTGGGTAATATTTTGATGAAAAGTTTGGAAGAAAGTGCGTTTTGTATGCCGCCAAATACAATACGTGAAAATTATTTGCTGTGAAAAGATGACAAGTTTACATTTTTGGTTTTGCACTGAGCTTTTTTTTATCTGTTTTTGAGGAAATACAGTATATCCCAGAACGCTGTTTTGAGGTACTGGATAGCGACAAAGAATCAATGTATTTAAATGTTAGCCGTAAAAGCCGGTATGACTGATATGTGTACCAGAAGAATTGAAAGCATTATATTTCAGAAACAAATTAGTTTAGATGCTGGCTAAAGAGTGTCCCAAGTACGCTGACAATTTTACAAATATTTTTAAGCATTTTAAAATACAGCGGGCTACGGAGACCACAAGCAATGCTTTTAGAAGTAAAAATTGTCGTGCTTTTTCGAATATACAAGATAAAAAGCGTTTGGTTTTTTTTTATTATCCGAAACATAGTGTATCGGATGTTGGAATTTATATCATTTCACGTGATCTGTAATAAATCTATTAATTACTCGAAAGCTCTTGTAATCAATGCTGGTGCTGTGTAAACTAATCATGCAAAGATTGGGTGATCAATTTCGTTGTTTTACAGATTCATTTTTTGTTGTTATAGATCTTATATGGTTAGGCGTTGGTTAAGAGTTAAGAATGTTACTTAATTAAGTTTATTCTGGTAAGAAAGAAACTTCATTTACCAACATTACGTAGATCTTACGTCACAAGTTATGAATGAAAGCAAAATTATTCCTCTGGACTAGCTCTATGAACAATTCAATCACTTTAGAGTAAAACTATCGATTTTTAATATTTTGAAAATCAAACACGTTTGCTACAACATTTGGAAACGTCGTTGTTTAAACAGGAGTCTTGTATTTGTTGTGCATGATTCTAATTTATGTTTTATGAGTAGAAAATTTTAAAATACACGCATCAATTTTAGCAGTTTTCATGTAGTTCTTTCGTTCGATTTATTATTAATAAACAAGTTTTTGTAAGAACAAACGCCTTTAAGGTTTTCATTTCAAAACTTTAGATGAAACTGTATAGATTTGCTGTCTTAGAGAAATTGATATAGTCAAACTCTTCAGTCGCTGCTGCATTTGGGAGCTAAAACTCTGCTTCGCAACTATGATGTGATATCGTGATTACCGAGCAAGAATATGACGTCATGAATTGTTGTACGTAAGGCAGCATGACCCGTTTGCTAAGTGTGTAGTAGAATCCTGAAAACTAAAAGCAATCTTATTTAACGTTTGCATAAGTTGATATAACGAATCCGGTTTTTCTTCGGAATTGCAGAGTGTTCTTGGAGCCGTTCTTTTTAAACTCCTGAGAAAACGCATTTATAAATTACAAATAGCAAACAGAATATCTAAAATTAGTGTGTGTAGTAAAGCTGATTCTTGGCAGCAACGTTGAAAACCAAACTTTATAATTTTGTTTTTTCCTGTCTATCAAACAAACTCTTTCACTCTTTGGTCCATACTTGACCTTATCCACTTTTCAAAAATTGTGTCATATTACTCCACTATCGTTCTGCAGTCCTTTCCATTAATGCACAGATGTACTGTCTTGCTTCCACTAAAACCCACTAGATGCAGATTGTTGAAGACTACCAAAATCAAAATTTTTAAAACTCATCTAAACATAATATATTTTTGTATCTAAAAGCACAACTTTATCATTTTTCTGAGTGCATATTTGTGTAAAACAAAACTACAGCTTATTATTATCATTACGAGGAATATTATTCAAAGCGTTTTGTTTTATGCAACAGGACCATCAAATGTACAACTTTATCACTTCTACTTGTACATATATACGAATATACAGGTACATACTACAGATATACGAAACAAAATTAAATAACTTTTTAAGGAATTTAGGTCGAATGTATTAATTTTTATCATTTAACACGTTCCCCGTGTATAGCAATATGAGCTGTATTACTGTATTGCGAAACACTTACCGCGTTTTTTGAGCCAGTCTGGCTAAGGTCATCACCGTGAGAGGAAGTGAGTGCAATCATCTGCCTATGTTCATTAAGTTTAGACAATAAAAAGCTTGGGACGCATGTGGTGCAATACGCAACAGTGAAGATAATACACTTCCTAATTGGGTATTGCACCACATTTACCCAAGTGGTTGTTGGCCCATATATGGTGCAATACGCAAATAGAGAATGACACTGTTGGGTCATATGTGGGCCAAACCGACGCGATGGTGTAGTGGTTAGAG
This sequence comes from Trididemnum clinides, assembly GCA_963675345.1. Lineage (NCBI taxonomy): Eukaryota > Metazoa > Chordata > Ascidiacea > Aplousobranchia > Didemnidae > Trididemnum > Trididemnum clinides. Next base: position 23,236,566 of record OY776306.1, read on the forward strand.
CGTCCGCTTCGCAGTCGGTAGACCTGGAGTTCATTCCCCTTGTCGAGTCATACCAAAAGACTTTAAAAAATGGCATCCGCAGCTTCCCTGCTTGGCGCTCGGCATTTAGGGGAGGTTGTGGAGAACAAGCCGGCAAGTTCGCTTGTTGTGTCCTTGGGCAAGGCACTTAACGGGACGCCCCACCTTTATGTGGAAGACAGGTGGCCCATAAACCTCGAAAAAGGCAACTCCCAAGCGAGTGCGGACTTCCCGTCCAAAGTATAGCGATACAATTCGCTTTCTCGTGAATGGAGGATAAATATGGCAAATAAAACAAACAAAACAAAAAACAATACGCGGGGAACGTGTTAAAAACCTTCTATCATCTATGAACTTGTAACCCTAACGCGATTTTGCGCTTGTGTTTAAGTTCATGGCAGAAACTTTAATTTGAGATTATGCAGGTCTTTATCCATTAGGAAAGTTTTTATCACAGTTTAAACTCCAAACAATCAATTTTGAAATTTTAATTCGCCTTTGTTTTGGTATAAACTACAAATAGAAAAAGATATGCATCAAAAATGCAATGCTTACTACATAAAATGTGGTTCGCGTCAAAAACGCAAAAATACACGCATCATCTCCTACAAAGCTTTACTTTATGGGGCAAAGATTATGTATAGTTCTTGTTCTGGGCGACAAGCGTAACTGATTCTGTGTGTGAGGTGCGAAAGGTGTGACTTACTTACAAATAAATTTGGTTGGTAGTTTGGAAATTACAAGTCAACAAAATACGTCACCAAAACTTTGTGCAGTTTCATATTCGCGAGTGCAATGAACAAGTGTTCTACCGTCAAATACTCGTTTTAGCTTCTGTTTCAATTTTTTGTGTTTGTCAATTTGCCATTCTTTCGATTTTTCAGATTTGTTAATTTAATTATCTGAGATAATATTATTAGGAGAATTACATTTCCTCATAAGCTATCAATCATCCCCAATGATAACAATGAAAAATCTTTCTGTAATATCAACAATCACTCCAAGCAAAAAGGTGTTTACGAATTGCTTGAAAAATTAAATGTTCCAGAAACTAAACCCTGGAGAGTTAATTTGAAATTCTCATCGACAAATAAAATGCTTAAAGATGTCATGGATAACAGGAACAGTTGTTTATAAAACATGAAGCCAAACTGCATAGGTTAAAGGTAGAATTGATGTTTAATAGTAACCGGGATGAAGATGAAGGAACAAAAAAACAATGGATTCTACTGGAATTGTCTTGAATAAAAGAGATGATGATCATATTTCTTCTGAAGAAAAAGTTTCAAGAAATCTGTATGCTGCAGTTAATCATCCTGAAAAATGAAACTCTAGTTTGGCAAAAGGGCAAATGCTGCTATTTCAGAGTTTAAAACCACAATTGTTGAGGAATAACTTGATGTTTTGTGAACTAGTACACATTTTCACATTATTTTCACCCACCAAGTAACAAATCTAACACTCTTGCTGCACCCGGTTAAAACAAAATCAAAAATTCTTCATCGAAAAAGGTGGTAATCTCCCCTCACCGCACCATCACCGCTATGGCGGTGATTTAACCACTTTTTAACCTTGTATGTTGGCCTACTTCAGAGTTTTCAGGGTTTTAACGAAAGCGAAACTTCTTTTAATATGTAAATAGAGTAATTTTTTTGAAGGTGTTACGAGATGCAAACTAATGAACTTTATGACTGTACTCTTAAATTTTTTTACGATTATTACTTTTATTGGAGGATAAATACTACTTCAAAAGATAACAAAATGAAACGAAATAATACTTGCAAACATGGATGTGGAAGCAGAAGCTGGAAGCGGAAGCGATCCTTTTTCTGTGGAAGCGGAAGCGTGAAAACTCTACCGCTTCCGCATAAGAGAAAAGAATGGAGTGAGAAAAGAAATTGGCTCTGCTATCCTTCGGAGAAGAGCGAATTGGGGGAGAATAAACATTAAGAAATGAGAGCGAGGAGGAGTCGTTTAAAGAGATGTTGACCTCTACATAATCAGAGTAGGGGTCAAGCGAAGAAAGACAGGCGGTAGAAAGCTCAGAGAAGGATAAGCCCTGCCTGACGAAAATGATGACGCCGCCGCTAGCGTCTGTGACATTAATAGAAAAAATACCAGATTGGGAGTGGGTGCCGTCGGATCGCAGAGCAGAGAATCCAGGGATCCAGAAAGAGGAAAATGAATTAAGATTAGATTTCTGGATACAAATAAGGTCAACGGGATAAGACAAAATAAAGTGTACAAGTTCAGTGCTCCTGGCTTGGAGACCCCCAGCATTCCATTGAAGAACCCTGATGGAGTTAGGGAGGGGAAGAGAAAGCAGGAGGTAAAGAGAAACAGCCAGGAGTATGAGGCGGTGGTGAGGATGCAGAGGGAGAAGATACAAAGTGGGTGGAAAAAGGATAAGAGGTTTGAAAACGAGGGTGGGATGCGAGTGGTGCATTAGCAGAAGGGGGCCAGATTGAGCAGTGGAGGTATACCAGCTGGAGGAGTCCGAGGAGAAAGGCACAGTGCTGGTAGGTGTGGGATCTCCAAAAAAAGCAGGGACGCAGCAGGGAGGGTAGCTCCAGGAGTGAGAGTTGCCAAGAGTTCTGAATCTAGAAAAGGAGAGTAGTGAGCACTTTAAATGAACCCAATTAGAGCATGTGCAGCATTGCACTCACCTACCCCCCTAGGTCACATTTCCAGCGCACACTGAACAGGGAAAGATGGGACAAGGGTTAGGATGAATGTTGTCACTCATCAGGAGAGGAATGAGAAGATGGACAAAAAAAGGCAGGAGAAGACAGGCCGATTTTAAAAAGGCTGCGTGCTACCCTTCTGCGGTTGTTCAGGGGGCTGCACGACGAAAAAATAGTTTGTTTGAGGAGAGTGCCCGGGGCAACTGTAGGGTTGCCAACTTTGTGTTTAACCATTCCGGGACACCTTAATGCTTAGAATTTGAAAACTGATGCAACAAAAGCTTACGACACACAAATGACATCAAAAGCAACAGTGCGTGCTGCGCGTAATAGAGTGATAATGGAGCAGCGTTATTAACCAACTCCCAGCCTCTAAATAATTTTATCATAATCAAAGAAGCGTGTGAAATAGTGAATCTTTGAAGCATAAATGCAAAAACACTAAAACAGAAAAAATGTACTTTATTTGTTCTAACTCTAACAAAAAACAAGGGGCGGTATACTGCTCAACTTTTGTTGCACTTAACGCAATGCGTTAACTTTGTTTGGTATTATCTATATGATGCGTACAGCTCGACAAAAAAATTGAGCAGTATGCCGCCCAAGAAGTTGCAAGAACTCTAACAAAAAATCAGTCCTGACATTTAAATTTGTATTTTTTTTGTGATTTCGCCGCTTTAAGAAGATCTTTGTCTTTGCTGATGAAGTCATAAAACTCATTGCATGACATATGAAAGTTCATTTTCATCATCAGTTCAGCTTTGACGAGGTTAAAGTTTAGTTTGTTTCTATTTTTGGTCCAAAGCGCATTCATAATACTGAACACTCTTTCACAATTCGCGTTTGACACTGGAATTGATAGGACAAATGACACAAGACGTAACAGTTGTGTATCGTCTGGCTGCTGGGTGGCAAAGAACTTTACCCATCTGCTTGAAACGTCACCAGTTAATCGTGAAAGTTCACTACGAACCTTTCTCAGCGCACACAGTTCTTCATACAATTTATCGCAGTCGATACTTATGCCCACGCGTTCAACAAGTGATAACAAGCTTGACCATTCAATGTCATTATCAAGAGCAAGTGGAGCTATGTCCTTGAAAAACGAATGCTCATAATCATACCATTTATGTAAGTATGACAAACTGCGTTGAAAAAACTGGTCAACTTCTCGGGTAAATTTTTGTTTGTCAGAGAAATTGACTTCGACAGACTGAAGAAGTTCTGTAGCATTACTTCCGTAAAACTTGTCTGCACGTCGCTGCTGTAACATTTCCTCAACATTCACCATTATTCCATGCAGTTCTGTGGCAGTAGTGGCATTTGATTCGAGCCGTTTAATGGCTTTTTCAAAAATACTCAGTACATTATGTACAAAATTTAAAATACAATGTGGCAGAATGCTAAGGCTTTCTTCACAAGAAAACCCTCTCCATATAATGTCAGCGACATTGTCTTCTTCTTGCGATATAAAATATGATTTCAGCGCTGGCCAACACAATAGCAGTCTGTAGATAGCAGGTAGTAGACTCAGCCACCTTGTAGGTACATGTCTTAATAACTCTTTATATTCTATATCGACGAAATCACAAAAGTCTCTGAGAGTTTCAGATTTCTTTGCCGATGATGAAAACGAATTATAAGTCTTAATAACAAATGATTCCACATCAAAGGAAAAAGCCTTTAAAGCGTATTTCACACAGTTGTTGAGAACATGGCAATTGCAATTCGCCTGTACAATATGCGAATTAATTAATTTTAGTTTCTGGTAAACTGAAGAATGTTTACCGTAATTAACTGAGACATTATCGGCACTGTATGACGAAACTGAAGATAGACTAAGGTTATTTTTTTCGATAACACTCAATATGCGTTGAGCAATCGCTTCCGAAGATTCATTACTATCATTGTAGAAGTCTAATACAGCATCAACAACACCACAGGTTTTGGAAAAATATCGAACAACTATAGGGTACAATTTTTTGTTGCCTTTATTTGAAGCATCAGTTCCGATGCTGAAAAAGAACACATTTTTCAAATCTTTAACGCATATTTCCTGCGCTTTGGGCCCCAAAACACTTTCTACATAGATGCCTGCCTTAGTGCGGCCACATGATAACTTGGAAGCTACTGCAGAGTCAGGACACAGTTTTTTGAGTAGTTTATTGCCACAGTCTTGACTGGCATAACTATGATGATGAATAACGCCATGGTAAGTAGAAACCAGTTCGGCCAAAATCACAAGCTGTTCTTCTTTACTGTTTGTCTTAACAAAAAACGCAGACAATGTCGTGTTTTCTTTCTGCAAAGTTATATTCCTTTTGTGTTTTTGTGATTTAGCATGGCTAGAAACTGCAAATTTACCGTCATACTTAACAGAAAAGGACTGTCGGCAGAGAGTGCAGTTTCCAGTAAAATCATCAACTTTAGATAGCCATGACATGCCTTCTTCTTTTAACCATTCTGAACGGAAAACACAATATCGTTTGGCAAGTTTCACTTTCTTTTTCGGCGGAGTTTGTGGCAATATGTCCTCATCATTACTTTCTACACTAGGATCACTTAGTTCAACTAACTCGGTTTGTGAAGATGGCATGGGCTTATAAATTTTATAACAAATAATGAAGAACTTCCAGAACACCTGTAAAGCAAAAAAAACATAAATCTTTGGTATCGTTCACTGCAACAGTGCGTTAAGGGTGATTTCCATTAGTAAATTTTTATTTAAATTTTCTGCCAAAAGTTTATGTTAAAATTCGTAGCCTAATCTTTACGGAAATATAATAGTCAGTGAACTCTGGCTAAGACTAAGACAAATAGTTGTCAGCAAGGCGTCCTATTAGAAGGCTATGTAAGCCTGAAAACTGAATGAACAATGAAAACCTGCTTATAATAAAGCCTCACACTAACAGTGCAATATAGGCCTATACACTAAATAGGCCAATTAACTAACTTTATACAAACTAATCAATCTAGTCATATCTTCACCTTTACTTTCAAACTGCCCTCTTTACTTGCCTTTGACGCTTACAGCTACAAAACCGTTTTAAAATGTACCTGCGTTTTTTTCGATTGATAAACGAAGTCGAATGATCGTCTCAAATTAAGGTGATTGGTGATTTATCCTCCATTTGCAATTGTTTAACTTATTTGATTGTTATGTCATCAGGATGTCACAGTTGACGAAACGTCTTGACCACAACATTACTTTCAACTCATAATTATTTGATTGACGCATACAGAATGATGTGAACTGCTTTTATTTACAAAAATATTCGCGTGAATTACATCCGTTTTCAGTTTTGAACGAAGCCGACATGCTTGCATGGCCTTTTATGTTAGAACGCCTTGGTTGTCAGTAAATTCCGGGACAGACGTGGTCCGGTCCGGGACACGGGATGTCAGACGTCAATTCCGGGACTGTCCCGGGCATTCCGAGACGGTTGGCAACCCTAGGCAACTGGGACCCTCGGGAAGGCCAACAGCCGTTTTAACCCAATCCAAACGGGGTTGGGGGACCACACCACCACGTTGAGGCGGTTATTGATTGGTGCAGTTCAATTTTGATCGCTTTACATCTATGTACTATATATACGACAAAAATTTTGCACTTTACTATCCAAAAAGATCGAAGTCAATACGTGGTCATACGGTTTAGAACTGAGAAGCATTAAGTTAACTGTTGTAGAAGTGGTTGTAAGTTGTAAGTAGTTAAGGAACTTGTAATAACTGTTTATTTGTTGAAGTATTTAATTATTTTTTGAATTGTAGTGACGAAATATTTGATTTTCTTGCAAACAATTTGTGATTTCTAAATTTTTGTTAGTAGGAGTTCCGTGACAAACGCGAAAGTACATTAAAGGTTCCACGATGACAAAAAGATTGAAAAGCACTGTTCTACATTCAGCACGAGTTCTTATATCTAAGAAAAAGAAACACAGAGTAGTTCAGAACAATAATCTCAAGCGAAGTAGGTAAAGAATAGCAATAGATGAAGGTTTTTGTCTTCTCAAAATGATGAAGTGTAGCAGAAGGCAGGCTACAGACCTACAAAAGTTAAAAAAATTGTCAACGGTTGTTTTCTCGTTTTTTGTTGGTGGAAGCAGAAGCAGTGGAAGCGGAAGCGATTGAAAAATAACCGCTTCCACGTTCATGCTTACAAATATCAAAAACGCTTTTTTTCTAATTTTAGTAAAATTGAATATACATGACTTGAGAATTAAAAAGAACTATTTATTGAAAAATTTCCTTCAGGGACAAACATGCTGTAGCTTACTAAAAACGCTTTACACATGACAGATTCTTATCAGTATGTTTTTTAAAATCAATATATTCTTATTTAAACATTTGTTCAGATGTTATATCAGAATATATAAAATACACGTTTATCTTTCAAGGTTTAAAGATTTTACTTTGTTAATAATTCAAATTTTAGCAAAAATACGTAATGTTTTTATTGCATACTTTTAGTATTTTTCATGCTTTACTGATCACGAAAACATACATTTTTGTTTGTGTATTTCTCAAAACTGAATCATTATTTAGAAACAGTTTTCACTTTTTGACTAAAAATTAAATTCTTTTTTTAGAATTATTGAAAAAATTTTGCAACTGAATACCGTGGTCACACCCATTGGCACATTTGTTATGAAATAATCCTGGTGTTTATTTAAATCTTTTTGATGAATACTTTTTTTTATGTAATTTGTTAATTGAAGACAGTTTGCTGTCCAAATGTCCAGGCTTCGGATTTTCAAACCACCTAGCACTGGCACTGGCAATATTACAATTTCTATGACAAAATGACACTACCCTTTTTGTTGTAGCAGTGTTGTGGTAACTTTGTAATGTTTTTTACACAAATGCAAATACAGGTTTTCTCTGTCTGTTGTTAGCACCCAGAGTAGCGTAGCTCTATTAGCGCGATCAATGTACAGTGGGCTACTGCGTGGAAGGATTCAGCCAATTTTCACTGGTTCATGCGAATCCGTTCTTGAAATTCTATGAGGTCCACTAACAAATTGTTAAAAGTGAGCTTATGCAATTTTAATTACATTAAAATTTGATATGTGTGTGCCGCACTCCTATCATGACGGAATGCATTTGGTTTTGTTTTCATTGTTCTTGCTGCTCACCCTCAAAAAGCAGATCATGATTCAACCTCCTAAATAAAACTATTCACGGAAAACCTTGGACAAGAAAGCGGAGAATTCTCCGTTTTCCCGCGAAATTACAAAATGTGGGTGAAATGGAAAGAATCAAAAACCGAATCTAGTAATAATGTTTTTTTGTATGTAAATAAGACTGTATTTTTTCCGCCCACAGTTGCACGCGACGAAAATTCCTTTGCAACCATGGTAGACGAAAAAGAAAACGGTGGTAAAATGACAGACGTTTGGGCCTGCGAATTGTACTTAAATGAAAAAAAGTTGTTACCAATAGGATGATCATTGCACTTGAGTTTCAGTTTCTGGGTTGTCAAAAACAAGTTTTTGGTCAGATTTTGTTGGCACATTTCCAAAGACTTAAATTAATAAATAAATATTCGAACCAAACTTTTATAATTAGACTGAAATGCAGTGCAAGAGATATAGAGGGCGACTGTTAACCACATTTCTAATAGACATGAAAATGAACTGAGAGCTAGGTTGTAGGTAGTAGCTATGAATAATCTGATAAAAATTAGGTCACTAGTAATGATATTAACTGCACTGCCTAGTGTACGAGACAGCTTTTGCATTTTTTGGTCACAAATTTAATTCTTAATTTGCTGACTGATGTTAAAGACTGCAGCACAAGGCATAATGTCACATCATGACTGTTTTCCATAATATTTTCAAAAATTTTTTGTAAAAGATTGTCTGTTGTTTTTCAGTCAGATTTCATAGACTATTTTTTTTAAGCAATCCTTGTGGGCATATTTGTATTCAACTAGGAAAAAATGGTTTGGCTTCTCAGAAATAGAGTGGTGATGTTGCAAAAAGTGACTTTTAGTTCGGTAAAACCCATGTTTGAAAAACTAAGGTGGGAAATTTTTAGACTGCTTGTGTCTAAAAACTGAAACTGGGTTAGGTAAAAGCATACTATCTGATGGAAAAATTTGGTCCAAATAAAACGTAGAAATGTTTACAAAACAATTACACTTAGGCTACTCTTTACTCTTCAGCAAAGCTGTCCCTGGCAGCTCTTAAATGGGCAGAGGTATGCAGATGAGAAAATCTCATTGCAAAGCTATGTGGAATAATTGTAGGTTTATGCTCTCTGTAGACAAGATGAATGTCAGTGGTGGAAGTGAGGTACTGTTGTGATGAGCAGGTGATTTTACAAACAAGACTTTATTTGATTCAACCTAAGGAATTTAGGAAATGCTAGCTTGTGCCCAAAAATATTTTTTGTGCTGCAGTTTTCAATTAAAAAAGTAACCATATGATCAGTAATCATCAACTTAAATTTGTAAAATAAATGTATTATTGATATAGTATACGCAGTGGCTATTTTGCCGTCTACGGCAATTTACCCTCAGAGACTATTTTGCCTTGAGTTATTTGTGATTGGTCAATCTAAATAACGTACTGAACATGTGGCTTTTGGTCGTTTCTGATTGGTCAATTTTAAAAACCAATTAAAAAGATTTTGCACCCCCAGGTCTCTATCCCCCACCCTGTACACTCCCTTCCAGTGTACACTGCCCCATATATTTACATACCGGGCCTGCCCCTTCGGTGTACACTGCCTTTTTTATAATGCCCTGCCAGCTGAGACTCGAGCCTGCAACCATGGTATCTCAAGACCAGGGTACTATCCACTACACCACAGTGTCACTGGTATAATTGTAGCAAATACGACTATATAAATACACGTGAATGACTACGGCAAAATAGATTCCACGGGCAAATTGCCGTCGACGGCAAAATAGCCACTTAGCACATTAGCAGCCATAGAAGCAGGAAAAAGCAAAAATTTTTACTAATAGATAAGAGTGTAGAATTTAATTTGTGTTGGAAAAAATTTAAAATGATCAAAAACACATACAATTTGGAAAAGGGTGAGCTATTTTAAATTGTGAAAGAAGGAAATAGATTTAATCTATCTCAGAAAAAGCAGGAGATAACCAAAAGTAGATAAAAATATAAAGTGGTGGAAATTAAGCTGATCTAACTTAAAAAAAGAAAAGGAAAACCACACTAGAAAAAGTAAAATGCAACTAGCGTTTTTTACATTCCCATCTTTCAGTGGGTGTTAATTTCTGTCTTTAGCTATTTTTTGGCTTCTGCCATTTAGTGTCCCCTAAAAGACTTTTGTGTGAATCCAATTTAGATGAGAAAAATAAAATTTGGGGATCCATTTGCATTTGCAAGTTTGGAAACCCCGTTGCTGAGGACAAGCTTGATAACATTTACAGTAAATGATAAGAGCTTATTTAACTCATCAAAAACAAGTGCATCAAAGAATTTTGAAAACTGTAAAATGACCCTACTGTCATTTTAGCCATCAGTTTCTCATACATATCATAACGATCAGCACAAGAATTAATTTGAACTCAAAACATGGGTTAATACAAATGTTGGTTCCGCTTGTCAGTGCTACATAATGTAATAGTGCGAGTGCCAAACGTAAAAGTCATGTCAATGACAAGTCTCACACTTGTTTAATTGTGGCTCACTGCTAGCGGTGTTACCTATCACCTTATCCCTAGTTTTCAATGCGTTTTAGCTGGGTTTTTATAACTTGTGTATAAGATGCTCTGTGTTGTATGTTGCATTCAGCTTTATTAATTGATAAATTACATAAGACGTAGCTATTCTGTCCAGAGTAGTGTGGTTATCTGATGTTAAATTATCAGCTCCAAATTTTATATAAAAATATCACTCAAAAAATCTTAAAAGCAGGCAGCAGCAAATTATACACTGGCTAAATTTCAGCAAAATTAAACCAGTATTTGATTTGCTGCTGTCTATTTTCAAATTATTTTGTGCTGTATGTTTGTATAAAACTTTGTTTTCGGCTTTTGTGCTGTTCCTTGGATTCCTTTACTGTTCATACAAATCTGAAAATTCTTACTTGTTGCAGCTGCTAATTCTGTCTCATTGTTATAACGTACAATGATGTGGGTGTGTACCTTTGGTTGGGAAGCTCTCAATCATGTGTTACTCAATTGTCTTTTTGAAATAATTGTAACAGTAGCTGGCCCAATGAAGAGTAGCCTATGTTTTCTATTTATGGTTTGGTAGTTAACAATCTGCTTATCCTCTGACTCTTTAATCTGCCTAAATTTTGCAGTTTTGCATATACGGGATTCCTTTTGTGGTTAGCTTGGTAATGAGTTACTTTGTTTTGTTCTTAATTAATTTGGGGAAAAAGTTGCAAAAATTAGTAATTTGATCTTAAATATTTTGTTTGTTTTTTTAGACTTTTGTTTAGAGTTGTTTTGCTCTATTATTCAAATGTCTATTTTGCTGTATAAATTTTTAGGGTAGTTATGAGTTATTTTGTTTGGGTAGTTCTTCATTTATTTGGGTAGAAAAGGTACAAAAATTGATAATTTGATCTTAAATATTTTGTTTGCTTTTTAAACTTTTGTTTCGAGTTGTTTTGCTATATTGTTCAAATGTCTATTTTGCTGCATAAATTTTTAGCACATTGATGTTTTATTCATAGTAGTAGTTTCTCTTAAGGTATGCACACTCTCTTAACCGTGTTTGTTTAATTTTTTGTTCAATGGATTGCCATGTTTTATGCTGGAACTTGGAAGATTTTAATTGTAAATTGTGTGTGGTACATAAAAGCCTGTTGGTTGCATAGTCAGTATGCCGACCTTTATTTTACACTCTCTATGTAATATTTACTTTATGTGAGGTACCAGAAGGTGTAAAGCTGGGCAATTTTATGTCATCAAAAGGTTTATTTAAGTGTTTAAGCAGGACAAAGAAGAAGTGTTTAAAACTTATGAATATGTTAGTGTATACTATTGAACGATGGAGCTTTAAAACGACCAACTTAAACCAAAAACTATAATTGTAAATCAATGGTAGCTGCCAACATTTATGGTGTTTTGAGTTTTTTAAAAGAAAAATTCTCTCTACATCAACTGTATTATAGAACTATGCGATCAAATTCCTAGTGATAAAATGTCACCATTTCTATGTTAGTTAAACCTTCAGTTAAATTTTTACTAGTATTATTTACAATTAACTAATTTTGTCAAAAAGACAAAATGCTTGTTCATATATTTTCTGGTCTTGTTTGTTTTCATTGGTATTTGGCATTATGTTTGCAAATGCAAGATTTACTCAAAAAATCAAAGGCAAAAGGGTACCTTCAAGCATTGTGCCAAAAACGTTTTTGTATTTCGTTTCTATTTTACTCATTTTTTACTTGGAAGATCATGAGATGAGTGCTATATATTTTTTTGCACGAGTGTTGCGAGCTAGATCCAAAGGTGAATTGCAATTAATTAAGAAGAAACTGTGAAATGCCTGTAAAAGAATCTGTCTGTGATGTTGTATGCACAGTTAGTTGGCAGAGTTAGTGAGTTGTGGAAGGAAAGCAATTAAGGTGTTACATATGACAGATGTTTACAGCCTGTTTCGACCAATGAGACTTCATCAGAGCATCTATGTCACGTCATGAGCATGAGTCAGTCATGTCAATATGATGCATGCTGGTGATGAAGATGCTCCGATGAATCCCCACAGGTCAAAATGGGCTGTCAGCATCTGTCACACCTATTGACCAAAGCTGATTGTTGGTCCTTGCTTTTACAGACGAAGGTTTAAATTGCTTGGTGGGCTTGCTACTCTGGCTATCTAAGAGCATATGGATTTAGATATATTTCCTACTTCCTCTTTAGCTTAGATGGGTGCGCTATATTTGGTGTAAAGAATGCTATTTTTTATTCAAGCAGAGATTTTGTACCTTTATTATTTTTTAGATTTGTTCTTGTTTTAAAGGACTGCGTTTTAAAAAATGTTTTCCTTTTATTTATAAAATGATACTAGTTTTAGTCTCCATCCTTATTTTGCCTTATTTTCAGCAATATTGAACAATTTTGAGTTTGGACTTGTCATCTCATCCATCTTGAATTGAGGTTTATGATCAGAATTTAGTCAACCAGTTTGGCTGGCTGCCGTAAACTTTTGTGCAAGCCATTTTAAGATCTTTGAAAAAGGGAGTATTCAACTCCACATGTATCCGTAACTGCTCATATTTGGCTAGAAATTTTGCACGATCCTTAAACAAATGGAGTAGAAAAAAACATTTTCCAATTCTTGTTTTTGGTTGCCGGTTGATGGTATCCTTGCATGTAAAAGAGGGAGAGTTTGTTTTTGTTCGCAGTTGTTTTTGTGTTGATATTTATTTTTTCACTCATATGGCAGAGCAGGCTTTACTGAGCCATACTCGAATGTTACCAAAATCTTAAAGACTATTTGTCCCGTTTGGCGCATTATATTTCGGACATTTCAGGGCCATATATTCGATGGTTTGTTCCTTTGTATTCTATTGCATCCCACAAACTCCCATTTGATCATTGATGAGCAAAACTTGCATGCCAGAAAATATAAATATAAAGTTGGTATAGACCTGCAAGCGATGAAAAGCCCCGAGGCTTTGCGGTCAAGCTATTTCTGGTGTGCGTGATCTTAGTGTAGCCTACACAAAATTCGAAGTAGCCAGCTTTTTGAATCATATAATTGATTTTATTGTTTGATCAAGAGCAAACAATGTCTGTAATTTCTGGTCTTTAGGCTTATTTTCTTTATTTGTTGATCTTAGAAGCGTTTGACATGTGCAAATACTTGTATATTGGTAGCAGATGTTCAATCTGTGAATATGACAAGAGACATAGTTTCTATTTGGCAAATTTGCGTAATGATTTAGTTACGCTTTGCTATTTCCACCTGCTTAGCTACTGTTGGTTAGAAATTAGCATAAAACTATTTGTAAAGTTACATGACTGGTTTACCCAATTGCAGGTAGCATAGCCAAGGTTTTTATCGAGGTCTGTAAAATCTGCTTGTGCAAAGCAGAGGACATCAGATATGGTAAAAATTTATTACTGTATTACCCCAGTTGTGAACAGAGTTTTCGATAGTGCAAAAAAATTTGATGAAAGCTCTTGGGAAACAGTGGCGTAAATAAATTCCAGATTAATGTAGATGACTACTGTTGTGCTTTTGATTTAGATATTAAGCAATATAATCTTGTCTTGCCATGTCTTGATTTACGACCTGGTAATAAAAAAAGACAGTATTATGGGAAATTTCAGTTACTTGAAATGACTTTTCTTGAAGAAAAATTTAAGGTGAAAGTTTAGACATGTTCTTTTCTTTCCGATCCCCATGTTTTTGTAAAGAAAATTAATTTTGTTTATTGGGTCTGTTATGATTTTGGTCATTACTGTTCCGCACGACGAGGTACTGCTCGCTTGCAAAGTCGCCACTTAAGTGTGGTGTGATTTCTGCATTGCGTTGCTCTTAAATTGAAAAAAAGCACAATATTGCAATTTTTCCGGCTTGGCTGCACTATGTTTGCACTCTGCAGCACTGGCCAGTGGCGACGAGTATGAGGGGCACTGCCCCACCAAAATGTTTACTGATCAATAAAACATTGATTTCCCCCATTGATCAATAAAACCTGTTGGTTATAAATGGAGTCTGCTTTGTTATTCTGTTACGCAAGCTCACTATTTTAACATAAATTTAATTGAAAATCGAGCTATTTTTGGAAATCATTTGTTATTTCCAAAAATAAATCAATCTTTCTCATCTGCTGATCCAAGTTGGTCACAGCTCGTTTGCTGAGTTGGTATTGCGAACTATTACGTCACCAAAGCGTGATGTCACAGTTTTGCAAACCCAAAAATTTTGAAAACCCGGCGACTATGGTACAGGCTACTGTGAACCAGGTCTGTAGACGAGTTGTTGTGTGTGTAACCAAAGGTTAAGCTAGTGAGCTGAGGACAACAAATATGTTAACTCATTTTGCGCTGTTATGGTACCTTTAAAGCTGTACAACACCTTTTGTAAGCTTTTGCAATGTGTGACAAGATCACAATCTGTATTTTTATTGATATTGTGATAGGGAACGGTATGACTTGGATATATCTAATCACAATACGTGGTTGTGTTATTATTCTGCAAAATTCAAAATTTGTGCTTGCTAAAACGTTGGATGGTTTCCTTTAAAAATTGACGATTTTATTTTTTAATGTATTGACTTGCTAATTAAAAGGTTGGTTCTATGTTTATGATCGAAGTCCTATTTACTCTGCGAGAACATATGGCTTTGGTGTTGTTTAAACAAAATAAATAGCGAAAAAATTCTGATCTATCGTACTACTTTAGCAGTTTAAACAAAAGGCGCTCGGGAAAGTGTTTACTCATTGTAATATAAAAGGATCAAGTGGTTACTCGTTTATTCTGCCAGTAGAAACAGCACACAGTTGCAAAGAATATCTACTCTGATTACTTAGAAATACTCTTAAAAGAGCATGCAGAATCGAGGTGTATTCTTAAATAAAGGTATCATTGAGAGAAAGAGCTTGGTTTTGCATGCCTTTTTATACTCATTTCACAAATATTTTGTTGGTGACACAGAACTTCAATATAGGTTTGGAAACGGTTTTTATGACGCTTTCCAATGTTTCTTTTCAACGCTATATCGCCGCTGATGAGACCGTCAGGCGTTACTACCAGGATCAGGGCAAAAACAGCTTTTTCAAAACTATATTACAATACTCATTTCAGTGTTGTGGCTTATTCACTAAAAAATTAGTTGAAAGAAAACAATATTTGTTAAAGCAATTTAAGTGATTGTTTATCCTTGTGATGTTAGATCCGTTTATATGTGCTTTTATATCAACTAAAATAAACGAGATTTTTCCTTTTTGGAAGTATTGCAAAAGATGGAATGCGAGAAGTACACCATTGTAGGAGCATGAAAATGAGCTTTCTGTTCGAATCTGGGTAGAAATATGATAGCCAGTAAACTGGTGAGCATTTTATTTCAAAACGTTTCGCTTTATACTGAAAGCATCATCAGTTGTAATTAAGATGTTACCTATTAGGCTAAGTTAAATTTTGTGACCTGTTGTACCGCTTATATAACCAAAACTACGTTACATAACAATGGTGGTAGTTTTAGTTATCTAAGCGGTGAAACAGCTCACAAAATTTAACTTAGCCTAGTAGGTAACATCTTAATTACAACTGATGATGCTTTCAGTACAAAGCGAAACGTTTTGAAATAAAATGCTCACTAGTTTACTGGCTATCATATTTTTACGCTATTATGATTTGATTATATTTAAATATCTTCCTTAAATTGCTACAATCTTAACCTTCTTTACCGTTGTGTTGGTCGAGATTTATTATTTTTTTTGGCAAGAAATTCTACTCATCACAACGTTTTGTTCAGACCTGCTTCAGGGTTACCAATGCTCCTGGAACAGTGCATTTCTATCATAAGCACTTGAGCCAAGCAGAGACAATAAGAGTGAAGGGTCTTTGTCAGACTCGCTAGTGTTGAGCAGATTCAATGCTAGGCAATCGAAGGTGATCAGTTTTCCGAGTGCTTTTAATCTATCAAAAAACTCAAAATAAGGTTGTTTGTTCATTACATTGTAAGATGACAACTGCCATGAACTTCTAAATAATTAGTCCATACAGTGACGCTGTACCAACTTGAATTGTCGATTAGTTTCGCTTGGCCTAACGATTTTGTCGTTAAACAAATATTTGTCCAATTAATATTAAATATGTCAGCCAATAGGGTGTGACATATTTTATGCAGCTTCCGTGTATGTTCACATGATATATTGCTGAAACATGGTTCGTGCCATTGCTAATATTAAATTTCTATGGGCGAGGAAATTGCATTTCTTTTTTATTTTATATAAATCAGTTTTAATGACAAAAAACAAATGCCAGCATTTAAACGTTCGTTTAGGTCAGTGATTGCATTCAAAAACTAAGTTTGTCTTCGATTTTATGAAATGACTAGATCGATTCATATTCGGCACCTTTCTGTTGCTGTATGCTTGTTGAAGACATTCAGTTAACTGTTTTGCAACGAGGAGAATATCTTACTGATATAATTCCTAACATGCTAAACCCGTAATTACAGGTTGCGGTGTGAACCTGTTGCTGTTTGTTTGGTGTAATGAGTAGTGTGTGAGATAGTGTTCATGTTGTTAGTGAAAGCACTACGATTTAGAGGTCACTAAATGCACCCAGTTTGTCCTACTTTTGTTACAAACAAGTTTCATTTATCGTAATTGCGGTAATTGATGATACAATTGGCATTTGCAATTAAGCTAATAATATACCCATCTATTTTTTTTTGGCAGGATTTTGTTTTTGTAATTTGTCATCGAATATTAATTATGATGCTAAAATTTTGGCGTGTGCCAGGGTGATATTTCTGTTTATCATATCTAGCTAGCTGCCAATGCTCTATACAGCAGGAAGTGATGAAGCGTTGATTGCATGTTAATGCGTTTGTTACTACCTTTCCATTACCATTTTTATGGTTTAGCTTTTGCTAAAGCAATTGTGACGTCAATACGTGATATAATGAAAACGCAAATGACTTGTGTGACATCACAACTGCTTTAAGCTCAGCCAGCCGTAAAGCCGGCAATAGAAAGACTGTATGTTGATAGCCTTCCATGCCATCGTTACTTTGGAGCATTATGTCTTAGAAAATTTTTTATTTGCGTTTTTATTTTGTCGTATTTGCAGCAACATGCAACAATTTTTCAATTTTCATCTCATTCCAAATAGGGATCGAGGAGTGAAGTAGGCAGCTGCTCAGAGATTTTGGGCAAGCTATTTTGAGACATCTAAAGAAAAAGTATTCAACTTACGCACACATAAACGCGCGTATTTTGTAAAAAAAAATATGAACCTTATTCAAAGAGTTAGTTATGACATTTTTTCCGAGTTTTGTTTTATTTTTGGTTCCAGGTCGGTAGTGGCAGTGTGTACATAGCACTTGCATGGAAAGCAAAAATATTAAGTCTATTCATAGTAAATTTCTATCATGATTAAAAATTCCACGTTAAGTTATTAGATACTAGCCGGCGTTGTCCAGTAGGGGCCCTCTATCAGTAATGTGGGACTATAGTACTTCTACTCAATCGGCTGCACCGGCTTCACCCATTGGGCTCTTGTGTGAACCGTAGAGAAAAGTTAATGAATTTTATACACTTATTACTTTTACGTTACTGTAGGCAAATTAATATGAACAAACGTCTCTGGCTGCGTGCATGTTCCTTGGCCCTGGCATAAACATCGCCATGCAAAGAGCAAACTAACTCGAAATGAAGCATTCATAGTTAAGTTATAGCAATAGCGGGTGCCCCCATTAGCAATGTCGAGCTTAAGAATATCAAATCAGCTGGATGCGACAGCCTCGCCCAATTGCAAAGGAAATTGTTTCAACATTTGAATCCTATGTAGCTCGGCCCATACATTTTGTTGCAAAATATAAGAAAGGAACATCTTTACCCCCTCGTTTTTTTCTTGGGTGATCACCAAGTGTTTTGTTTGGAGTAGGCTACATATTAAAATTTGTAAACTTCATTTTTTGCTGAATCTTTTTGATGGTTGGAAGGTTCACACCGACATAAACCACAAACATTATATTGAAAACAATTTAGTGTGTATTGCAAACAATGTACCCAACCCAATTTGACGAGACCATCTCTGGACGCGTTTCGTTCTCTAGGACTCCTCAGCAGGGCCTGTCCCGTCCCCCAAACCAAACCCTTCATTTACAATAACATAACTAACTAACTTCAACTAACCTTACATAACGTTATCTAATCTTTTTGAATAATTTGATGAATAATGCCAAAGATCCATGCTATCGAGAAAGAATCGACAAAATGTACCAAAGGACTTAGTTTTTCTAGAAATAGCAATTTTGTGAAGTGCAGGCACAAAAATTTTGCGTGTTTTTAACCGGCTACATTTCATAAACATTTAGAGACTTCATTTCTTGATGAATGTTTTTGAAAACGTCGACAGATAATGCAAAAGAACCACGCTTGTGAGAAAAAGTAGTCAAAATGTATCAAAGAACAAACTTTGGTTCAATAATTGCAAGTTTATTAGGTCAAGTAGGATAACTGTTCAACTAAAAATAGAACATGATGTATGGCAACCAATTTTTGATCAGCTATTATAAACTAATCCTTAGACCTAAGTAATTGGAGTCACTTATTGCTGGAAAGAAAATTTCCTATGCTTTCAAAGGACAGTAACTGTTAGGACTTAATTATTACGTTTTTGTATTAAAGTCCCCTGTTTTTACTGAGCTTACCACTTTTTGGGAGGGGTGAAAAATTGCACCACAGGTCTTACAGTTCAGTTTTTTCAGTATAAAAACAAATATTAATTGTACATATTATACACTATTGGAATTGCCTTGAAATAACCTTTGCTTTTTTGAAAAAAGTTTGAAAATCAGTTGAGAAATGAGATCACAAATCAGTTTTTAGTAAACTGATTTTACAAAAGGTTGCAATTTTTGAAAACTTCTTCATATTACAATCTGTGGTAGCGAAAGATTTGTGTTAATGATACAAGACATATTATGACATCATAGAGCGTGTTTTAAGCGGGCAAACGAAATAGAGAAGAACAAAGTTTAAAATGCTGAAATAAAGAATTGCTCGAAGCATTGCCAAATAAGCAATAATTGTAGTAACATTGTTTTTGTCGAAAGCACCTTATTAATATCTAAAGAACGTTTAATCGCGTTTCTGCAATCAGTACTTTTTGAGTAAGAACAAAAAACAGATTGTGCAATGAATCGTTGATTGTGACGTCATTTTAGAGCCCAAACAAATGAAAGTTTTTGTAATGTGATAAGTCGGAAGCTGGTTTTCGTTTGAGGAAAAAGCGGTTGTCCTCTTAAGTAATACAAATTTCAAAAAATATGCTTGATTATGACGCCATCATAACTCCAAGAACCCCCTTATGACACTCACCAGTGGGTGGTGATCAATCGTGCCAAATTTGATACTTGTACCTGTAGCAATTTCCAAGGAGTTAAAAGAGACAGACAGACAGACACACCGACAGACAGAATTGCGCTTTATAGTATAGATGCCTTTTTAAACTCATTTTGCCTTTCTAAAAATTATGATAAACTGGTAACATTTTTTAATGGGGATTTAAATGCTTTACGTTTCATGTTAGCGTAGCTGCGTTTTATATTTTCTTTATATGAATGTGACATACTTTGCGATTACGAGATGTTTGTTCAACTCCCGTTAATGCCTAGTTAGCTCTTAAAGCCTTTTGTTGGTGTTATGCTGTCAAGCAGCTCTTCGCATTAATGTATCATGCAGCTTATTTTGCTTGAGCGTCAAGTTTTACAATAAATGCATTTTTAGTGAAGACCATGGGTCGAAGACGTGTTCGGGGTCAGTTTTGTACCCAGAGTCTTGTGGTTAAAAGTTTAAGTTGATAGCACCTCGCCAGTGTCATAACTTTTCCCATACAAACGTGCGTTGCACTGTATATTCTAAGGTTGACCAGATCAATTTTAGTATTTATTACGTGCGGTGTATCCTTTATAGAGTGACAGGCTATGACGTCACAAAAGAGGAAATGGCGTCATCGTTCAACTGGTTGATCCATGTTGCTGTTTCAATGTGATAGCGAATTTCTCTGTGCCGCTGTTGAGGATTTATTCAGAAAAACAGTTTTCTGATTCATACTCAAGTAACAGGGATGATGCAGAACAAATCACTGGTGTATTAAGGATTTCAGATGCAAAGGCAAAAGGTTGTTCCAAGTCACGGCTTTTTGTCATGTGTTAAGCAAGCCAAGTTAATGTCTAATATTAGTAGCATTGTCGATGAGCAGTTTTTAGTGCTTCCTATAATTTGTGATACTCTAAGCTGGTTTGAGTCAGATTGGCAACTAAGGGAAAAAATTAAGTCGAAATTAGCCTATCGCGATTTTAGTGTTATTTGTTGGTGTATAACAGATAGATCGAAAAACACTAGCCTGAGGTTGCTAGTTGTTCTTGCAACTACAAGGATGCAACATTCATTCTTCGTGATTCAATCGTATGTTTTTTCTACTGGTTGTAGGAAAAATTAAGGTTATGCGAAATCAGGTTGTGTTGAGATTTAATTCGCAGCGTGTGTTTTTATTACTATTTCACAATTTTGAAAAAGTATTTGTTGCTACGTGTCTTTTTCAAGGGCACGTTAGAGCAGAAGCCATGCAGGCATCAAGCTTTACTTTTTTCACGATATTGAGATAATATCAATAATTAGACCATGCGAAAGTCTGGTTTTAGCGTTGCTTCAACTAGACTATTTTAAGAGTATTCGGCAGTGAATGGGATTTCCCACCTTTTTGCGAGTCAGCATAACTTGCTAGTGATAGTTTACCAAAACATATTTCCTGTTTCTTGTATTTATTGGAACAGGAAGCGATTTGTAACTGACAAGACCTTGCAGTTTAGCTTTGGTGAGGTATCTGAGCTCCTTGTTGCAGGAAATTTTCACAAAAGCAGTCGATTGCAGCAGGTTTGCAAATTCTTCAGTTTTGTGCAGAATGAAACAAAAGCACAACAGGATAATTTAAATGTGTTATTGTTTTAAGGCTTATAACAAACAATAAAATGCCCAAGAGCAATAGATATAGCTGCTATTTGCCTTGCAAAATGCTACTGTTTTTTTGTTATTAAAATACATGCAACTACTGGGGTAATGACTGAAAAAATGCAATATGTGTATAAATCTCTTTTTTTTCCCAAGCCCACGCTCTTGATTACATCACGAAAGTTTGATTTTAAAGCGAAATCATTGTCAATTATAATCACCTTCAATTAGGTATTTGTGGTTTTGTCGTTAAAGATTTCCAGCAGTTTCTGTATAAGCGAAGTTAAGTCAAGTGATGCTGTTTACACCAGCGCTTGGCCAGCTTTTTGGATGTTTCCTTAAAATCAGTGTAGGAACAATGCAATTACTACTGAAATGATTAACCACTAAAAAAGATTTTACTCATTGAAGATCTAGGTACGTGATGCTGCTGCGAAGATTCCCCCTTTTTTGAAATCATGTTAAAAGCGATTGTTTTGCACATTTACAAGCGATACTTCGCCATGTTTTGGGAAATGTTTCGGAGATCGCTTGTTTGTACTTGCTTTTTCAAGTGAAAGACTGATTTGGTGGTCGACTTTATAAAATCGAATTTTGTGCCTTCTATCCCATTGCTGCTTTCGAGTTGGAAATCTGGGGTTCAGTTCTACTCGAGTCCTACCAAAAGACTTTAAAAAATGGTGTTCACAGCCTCCCTGCTTGGCGCTTAGCACAAGTGTGGAGAACAAACTAGCAAGCTTGCTTGTTGTGTTCTTGAGCAAGACACTTAACGGGATGCCTCCATGTTTATGTGGCAGACAGGTGGTGGGGCCAAGTCTGGCTAAAGACTAGCAAAAAGCGCTGATGAGAAGCTCCCCAAAAATAAAAGATCTTCCCAATACGAGGAAGAAGAAGACCTACCTATTAAAGTTTTACTCCATTTGGAGTAATTTACCCCGGTTTGCTGACCGTTGGTTTACTCGGGTTTCTAACTCGCAGATTTGAAATTTTGCTGGCCTAAATCATGGTTTTAAGTCTGCTGGTCTAGGTCCACATTGAAGATTTACTGAGTGATAAATAGGCCAATTGTTCTGCACTTGACTTCATCAAAACTTATCGCTCTCTGCACCAGCTTAACCGTATTTTTTTTATTGGTAGAGTATGGTTTTATGATATTGTTTTAGGTAAAGTTATGCTCATTATGGGGTAAGTATTTGTAATAGGACATTTTGTAAATATACTTTTTTTGACAGCAACTTCAAACAAATCAAACTTTTTGACTTCATGTATGGCTGACTTGGGTTCATTTTCCTTGTAAAATCTTGTCAAACATTTCAAAAACGGCGTGCTCAGGCTCCTGCATGGCACTCAGCTATAGGGGTGCTATAAAGCGATGAAATAAACTGGATTGATTCGGTCATATTAAACAATGTTGTAGCACTAAAACCTGCGTTGCGATTAAGAATGTCAAAAACTTTTTATATTGCGTACAAAGAATAAGAGTGGTATTTTAGTTTTGCAATTTGTTGATAACCTGTTCGAATGTGTTAAAGCGTCTTTTCTTAACGACAATGAGTAAGTGGTCGAGCGTTCAAATTTTAAGAGCTGGTGTGACCATGAGAAAGACACTTCATGATGATTTTTTCGGCTTGCCGGTTTTTGACGAGCAGTACATTTGATGAAAGTAATACCGAGCAATTTAAGCTGAACGTTAAAATTTAAAACTCGGAAGCACATCTTCACAATTATGCTATGCTTAGCCCAACTGATGCTGTTTTGCGAGACTGGATGATAAAAAAGGAATGATTAGTATATTCCACCATTAACGATTGGCCTTTTTTCGTGAGCGAGTCAGTCACGTGAAACGTCTTGATAACCTTGTTCATGGAGTAGAATTCCGACTACTTGTACTTTCATCGAATCGTCCCTAAAACGCTTTATGAACATTGCTGCATATTGAGTTTCAAGTTCGTTTTCCAAAACAACTATTTAATTTTCAAATTCACTTCTGAACGCAGTTTACGTTGCTCTCTTGTGCATGGTGGTTTTCTGCACAACGAATTGATGGAAAGTAATTTTTAAATACAGTAGATTCCGCTTAATCGGGTCACATCGGGATAAGCACCATTTGGCCCGATTAAACGGCTGACCCGATTATCCGAAGCCTTGCAGTATCCGTGCCAGGGTTGTCCTTGGTACACCAGTTATCTCAGCTAACTGGCGATGACTAATGTTTGGAGGTTGCTCTCTAATTTTTCTTAGGACAACAACCCTTTCAGCAATTGTTAACTTTTTTTGTGGCACCTCTGCTTGGGACTTCACAAAATTTGCAACAAAACACAACAATTACCATGTCCAAGGGTATGAAATGACAAAATAAGTTGCGCTTGTATTTTTCAATTGTTACATAATATAGCTGGCTTTGTGATATTGAGTTCTATTACATTACAAAGGCGGTTTTGCAATTACACCGGTGTATGTGTAACTATAGTTGTGGCCCAATTAAGCGGAATAGTGGCCCGATTATGCGGATTTAACGTAGTGCATTATCTTTTATTGGATTTCGTTCTTCACAATTTGGCCCAATTAAACGGCTGACCCAATTAACCGGCGGCTCAATTAAGCGGAATCTACTGTATAAGGATTTTAAAAGATTCAAGACTTAGGACATTTTTCGGCGCATGACACTGAATCGTATACACTCTCAACTTTATCAACGCCGGTGTAGGAAACAAAGAACAGTTTGCTTTGAAATAAAACAGTGTCAGAACCGGTGTTGTGAGGTAGCGGTCAGAACGTTCGCTTCGCGGTCGGTAATCTTGGGTTCAATTCCTATGTGAAAGACATACAAAAGGGCTTAAACATGATATTCTAGATCTCTTGTTTGGCGCTCATTAATAGAAGCAATGTTGAAGGTTAAATCTGATGCAAGTTTACTTTGTCATGATTAAAAAGAGTGCAGTGGGCTTCTATGAGCTGAGCAGTAAGCACGTGGCCACTGTCCGCACCACAACAACAACCAGCAAGCCCACGTAGAGCCTTGCTTAACCCAGCACCACCTGTCGCTACCGTATTTTGGTAGTGCAACGTGTATTGCAAACCAAAAATAATCTTATTCAATGCAAAAAGGTACTTGTTGAAAAAATGGTCTAGTTTATCGTTTTCTGTCCTGCTGTTGCTATATTTGGGACGTGTTGTCATTGACTTCTTAACAATGCCTCTGCTTCATTTGTGAGATTAGAGGTTGTGATATTTTCTTTTCTTTTTAGGCTAGAATGGGTGGAAATAGTAGAGCCTCGGACAAAAGAGCGAATGTACGCCAACTTGGTGACTGGTGAATGCGTGTGGGATCCACCAGCAAACGTTCCTATTAAACTGTCTACAGATTACCAATGGTATGATCTTGTGTGAGTGTGTGGAGGTTTGTTCCGTAACTGCCTCTGATACTCGTTTGATAAAACGGCAGATGTCATTTTTAATTTCCTCTCCAAGTATGACTGCACTAAAAATCTATCACCGCCTTTACTGTATCAACGGTGTTATGATGTACAGCGCTAGATAAAAAATGAAATAAACTGGACATCCGGTTATCTGTGAAAAGCGGGTGAAAATCAAATTTGGGAAAAAGAAAAACACTAGAATCCAAGCAAAAACTTGCATTTATTTACCATATTAATGACATGATCAGATAATGGGCAAATGCTGTCAGTTGTATTTGACTAAGGTTGAGCTGATAAAAGCGTTTTTGCCGAAATCAATTCTTTTTCTCTTTTTTTTATAAGTTTTCCTGCTTTAAAAACCAACGAAGTTATTGATTAATTATGTGATCTAAATAATTACCAGTTAAGGCACATTTTTATTTCCACAACTGAGGTTTCGACCAATAAAATATAGGTACTTGTTGCTCTTCAATTTATATTTGTTTCCTTGGCATCAGGTCTCAGTAATTAGAGCGACTGACATAAAGTGGAAACTCTGAGATGTAAGATACTTCTGCCACCACAACTGAGGTGTCGACTCCCACTGTTTTATTTGTCGTGTGGTGCCCATTCACTAACTTGAATGTTGCGCGCTTGCTCCATTTTATGGTTTTCTTTTCACTTGGGTGACCAATAATAGGTTAATACCTGGCGGGTCCAGAATAAAAAGCCAATAGAAGTTGCTTTGCCGAAATGTTATCGCACGGTGTTTTTACAGTAACCTCCCGCTTAAGTTCGCACCCGTTTAAGTTCGCATCCCAGTTAAGTTCGCACCAAATTATCAAAAAAACTGGAATCAACTTTTTCAGGCATTTATTAACATTTACAACGAATCACATTTTTAAGAGGTTCACAATTTAAATAAGTCATGGATCGTCAGCTGATGCATATTCCTCACTCTTTTTCGCTTTTCTTCCAACATCACCTGCCTTAATTTGTGCTGAAATATTTCGAAGGAATTTTTCATTTCACTATAGCCATCTCCCGCTTGAGCTTGGGCAGTAGGACATAATAGCTGATCTTCTACTTCCAAGACTTTATTGTACATTTTTTCAAAACCATCAAAAGTTACATCGTTTGTCAGGACTACTGGTTCTGAATTCTGAGGACAAGCTTCGACCATCATATCTTCATTGGCATCTTCATTTCCGACTGTTGTCTGTGCTCTTGTCAACACCTCATTGACATCTTCCATAATTTCTTTAGAAAACTCTTCACCATTTTCATCGTCAGCCTGCACAAACTCATCCATAGTGCCTTCATCTATAGGAATATTTAATGCCTCGAAGTTGTGCAGTAGGTCAGCCATTAAGTCAGTTTCTTCGTTAGTTCCAGCTTGCAAAGTTGGGAATAATTCAGCCTTGTTGAATGCATTCTTTATTGTTGTATCCGATATAGCATTCCAAGCAACCTTAATATATTGAGCTGCATCTAGTAAGTGAGCAGGGTTTCCATAAGCCACTCCTGCTGCACCTCTAGGGAGTCTTTTTGCTTGCTCTTTTTTTCGCGCCTTCAAATCTTTATCAAGCTCATAGAAACCCAAGACATCTTTGAGGTATAAATATTTGTATCTTTTCTTTAGCGCAGCAATTATTCCCATGTCACTAGGCTGTTTCCAGCTAGTGCAGTTTGGTGGAAAAAACACAACTTTGACATTATTTTTCTCAAAAGCTGCAAAATGACCTGGAGCATTATCCATCAGAAGAAGAATTGGGCGTCCTGTTCTCCGTCTCACTTGAGGATAAAACACTTCTTCAAACCATTTCCAGCAAGTGGTGACGTCCATCCATGCTTTATTCTGACTTATATAAGTGACAGGCCATTCTCGGTTTTTTATACAAGCAGGAACCTTTGGCTTTCCAATTAACGTGCAAGGAATCTTATGAGTTCCTGTAGCATTTGTGCAAACCACCAGTGACACTCGCTCTTTAGCTTTCTTCTTCCCTCGGGTGCTGCTGATATCTTCGCACGGCAGAAGCAAGGTATATCTTGGCAGCAGCCGAAAAAATAAACCTGTTTCATCCATGTTGTAAACGTTTTCGGAATCATAATTTGAAATTATTGCTTATAGCTTATCCAAAGCCTCCAAAAGACTAGGACTTTCTCTGTCCACCTCTGCTCCTTCACCGTAAAGGAGAATTTGTTGCAACCCACGACGTTCTCTAAATCGGCTGAACCACTGCCATGACGCTTTGAAGTCATCCTGCGATATTGAAAGCTGTTCAGCGATTTTTTTGGCTTTCAACATGGCGAGTGAGGGAGCAACAGGTAGGCTTGCACGACGCATACTATCGATCCAAAGGTATAACTGATCTTCCAGTTCCGCATACTTGCCCACAGATGCTCTAAATTTCTTCTTTTTTGCTTCTTCTGACATCAGAGCAGAACGTTTACAAATGTCTTCACGATTCAACCAAACTTTTCTAATAGCAGCCTCACTCACTTCATACTGTCGAGCTATGCTTCGTTTACTTGCAGGATTTGGCTGCCTCAGCAAGGAGATTATCTCCAATCTCTCTGATTCATTCAAACGTTTCACTTTGTTGGACATTGTACTATATTAGACTATTAGAGAATATGTTGTATAATACCTTGCTTAAATTAATTGTGCAGCTTATAATATCAATGTATCAGTTAACAATGAAGCACTAGCTCAAATGGTAATAAAGTAACACGCTTGATACACGCGATTAATGAGGCATGCATGAATAGGGCCTTTCATAACGTAATTAAAAGCTTTGTACTATTAAAGACGAAACCGTAGCCAAATTGCTAAGTTCGCACCAGGCGTTCGGATTCAAGTTGCGAACTTAAGCGGGAGGTTACTGTAACGCGTAGCATCATTACGAATTGAGGGAAGAAATGGCCATTAATTGCAGAGGTCGATTTGCTCGTTCCATGCAAGGCCATAAATAGGTTGCGTAGGAAGTCCGACTTGTATTGAAACAACTGTGCGTTTGGTGCTGGCTTAGTCTGAGCGAACAAAGTTGTTGCTAAAACTCATGCTTATGATTTAGATTGTGGCCCCAAGGTTTCTTTTCTAAGCTCTACTGTTTTGTCCAGTCAGAGACCTTCTCGGTCTGGCATGGTAATGAATCGGGTTGCCGAATTATAAGTTAATAAATCATTGTGCTTCGAACCGAATTTCCGTTTGTAATACCACGACTCGTTAATTAGCCTGGATTTAGTACAACGGCAACGACATTATTTAACGATCATTGAACTAGCAAAGCTTTGCCAACGGCTCCCTAAAAAGTCGTTGATTTTAAGAGAAAAACTTGTTGTTGCTGTTGTTTAAAGGTGTTCGTGTTGTGGTCCATTGGAGTTAAAAGTTTTGAGTTGAATTTTGTCCTCCAATCACTGGAAAACCTTTGCAGTTTTCCATAAATCACCTTGTTCTCAGAGATGCTTCGGAGTTACCTGTACTGCTGGCACAGTGCTCTTCTACTGCAAGCGCTGCAACCAGGCAGGATAAACCTACAAATAATGACGTTGACGTTAAATTCTCCACGTTACGATAGCAAGCTAATGCGTCATGATGCTGACTTGAATTGCAAATATTTCTGATGCTTCATATTTACTTATCTTTCATGATTTGTTGCTTAGGTGGGAATTGTACGACCAGAAGTCTTCACGTTATTATTACTACAATGCCAACACTCAGAAAACAGTTTGGCACCGACCAAAAGAGGCCGATATTGTGCCACTTGCGAAACTGCAACTGCTTAAGCAACAGTCCATAAATGAAAAAAATGAATCAAAGACCAAAAACAGGTGAGGGTAGCGGCCGTGCAGTGCAACGACGGTGGTGGTAGAATCACATACCACTGTGGGCATGTGACTCAGTGGGTTGCTACGTTTTAAGGCCGCAGTAGTCACATGGTTGTGGGTTTGAACCTCGCCCTGACTGCGTAGTTGTATGCTCGGGAGAGGCACAATCGGCCCACGGCACTTTCGCATCCTCAGTCGCAGTGCTGCGACAATTGTGCTCTGTGCCAGTTGTACTGGTAACTCCGAAGCAGGTCTGAACCTGATTTGTTCTATGTAGGAGGTTTACCGGAGCATCAAAATATATGTATCATTAGCCGCCATGGTTTATTGGTAATTGTTCCCGGCGTTGAAACAAAAACCTGAACTTCGAAAACTCCATTAAAACCTCATTGATATTCGTTACGAAGAGCATTCGGAATTTAAAGTGCCGCATTACTCCAGTAACATGTCTGGCTCGACAGCGACAGGCATACTTTGAACTTGAAGAAATGCAAAAAGTGGACGTAAACTCTAGCTTTTATCACTTGCGTTTAAAGCGATTAAAGAGAACTCAGTAGTAAACATGTTTTGTAACCACTACAACATTGGCCCAAGACTACTCGACCATGTAACCGTTTTGAGTAGTACTTCACTGCTATTTTAGTTGCTTCAAAGTACCATCGGCATCACTCTGGATTAAAATGCAAATACCGTTTGGTTAATGTTTTCGTTTTGCAGAAAATCTGCTGGCGGACGTGCAAGTGCAACAAAAAACACAATCCGGTAAGTTATTGATTAAGTTATCAAGTTCTCACGGCGGTGGTTGTAGCAGCATTACAATTAAATATATCACTAGTTAATGTTGTAGTTGCATGTTTCATTTTCCGCACCACTTTGGATCTAAAGGCTGGTTTTAGAATAGAACCAGCCTTTACCCTGACAATGAATCTGCGATTATTAATTTTTGCAATGGTAGTGTTTCGACCTGGGAAATTAAACCGTAGTCTTCCGATTGCTCTGCACAATCCACCTGCAAACTTATTGTGTGCGCTCAAGATGAATTAAGACTAACAAGCAAAACGCGAATTCACATGTGACGTTACATCCACCTGTTGCAAAGCCACAAATAGAGTTGGGAAAGGACGGTGACTCCATGATGAACGAATTTCTTTTAAAGATATAAGTTTAAGGAAGAGCTAAGCAATCTTTTCACTGTCGTAGGCCGCATCGCAGACTTTAATTTCAATTTACGGTCTCAAGTTAATCAAATTGAAGATTTTTTCACTTTCCATGAAGGTGAATAACCTTACATGGAGATCAAAATTTTCACTGCAAAACTTCCTGATCTTGAGTAAAGCATTCATTAAAATTAATTTTTTTAAGTTCATGTAAACATAAAAACCTTTTTATTGAAAAGAAATGAACTTTCAATACACGCGCAACGACCGCAGGTTGTGCACCTTTGTTTTAAGAAATATAAAAGTAATATGTTGGTGGCACTGAACTGAAATAGCTTCAAAAGAAACTATCTACGCGTACTAAATGCTTTTATCAAAACTTTACCGCTTCTCAGTCAATTGCCAACTATGAATCTATTAATTTCTATCCCCTATTAAAAAGAAATAGAGAGTTTCGTTTTTGAAAATCAATTTTGCCCCCACTGTCTCTGTTAAACGGAATAATTTTTGATTTTAGAAAATGCATCTTTCGGAAAGTATTGTAACTAGCTGTTTTGAAAACGCAGATATGCGAAAGCTGTTTTATCCTTTCTATGAACTGCAGCATCGCTCGCAACATGATGTTATACTCGCTAAAGTGTAGTACACCGGAAATAATGACAACGGTATCTTGTCAAATTGATTACAAGTGAACTAAGCAAACTAGCCCTGCTCTGTTAGCTCGTCTAGTTTTTTCACATCAGCAAATCGGTGGCAGTTCTTAGTGCCCGACTTGTAATCAAAACTCTGCGGGTTGAACGCTCAGGGCGTCACCTTACTTTGCGTTGCGGCCTAGCTGAGCGGAACCAGCGGTTGCTTTCACGTTTCCGGTTCAAACTAAGGTCTGCTGTTACTACAGCACCACGTGTAGATTACTGCTGGTTCGAATACCATGGCGAATGCTTCGCGGTCCCCCAGACTCTCCTTCATCATGTGTTCACTGAAGTAAATAAATTTTCATTGCCATCTCGTAGCAAACAAAGATATTGGACTATAAAAGCTACACTTACTATTGAGCGCGTGGCGATGATTTGGACTATGACAATAGTCGGAAAAACTTGATAAACATTTTTTGGGCGATGGTAGTCAATGAGGACCATTTTTTCTAAAAAATACTTATTTTGAAAAGAATGTGTTTCATAGACGTTTGAAAAAAAGGGATCCATTTCTTCTCCATATGTGTGGTTATTTTTTGAATGCGTCGTGATGTTTTCTATGTAGTTTCCCTGTAACATTTCAAAAACAAGCTAATGTTTTAGTTTGTTTGATTAGGACGTCTGATCAGCTTGTATGTGATGTAATAATGAAACAAAGCTAAAAATATTCGTTTTAGCTCATTAGTGGAGTTATAAACGGGATATTTGTTAAAACGACAAACATCAGACTTCAAACGCTTAACAATTTAGCCGTGGAAGTAGGATCCTGTGTACAAGCTTACCTATTTTTATTATGGTATGCTGAAATAGAAGTATCTTTTCTACATTGTTTTCTCGCACGAAGTTATTGTAACCGGTTGTGGTTTGTTTGTAATTATTCCTGACTTCGTAACTAAAGGTCTGAACTTCGAAACTCCATTAAAACCACATTGGTGTACCTCTGAAAGGAAATTCTGGATTTGAAAAGTCTGTTGCCTTAGCAAAAAGCCAGGTTCGAAAGCGAGTCGGTAGTAACAGACACAGATTGAACCAGCACGTGTTCTAAACCCAGCAAAGCAAGGAAAAAAAGGAACGTAAAACATAGCTCTTCATATACATTTTACGTGGCCGTTGCGGTCAGTGTATACTACTGACTATCAGCGCCTACCACAGGTTTTGATTAGCAAGATCGCTTAAATGTGATATTAGTTCTTCCAACTACCCGTTGGCATGACTGAGTGACGCAGACGGTGAATTCATGGTATTGTTGCTATTTTCACCCTCCTTTTTCAAGAGGGAGACACTGCATGCTGTGGGTTTCCAGGTTCAACCCGCAAACTCAATTATAATCAGGTTCGAGTTGAGTGATAGTCCATTTTGATTGAGCAATAAACGAAGGTTTGAAGCCCCACCATCGACAAGATAGAATGACATTGAAGAATACCGAATAGTCGCAGAATGACATTGAAGAATACCGAATAGTCGCCTTATGCGACATGCTAGGTTTGCGTTCTTACTTTCCTGACGCGCTGAGGCACTTAGACTGGAGTTTGATACAGGCTGGTGGGGCTAAAAGAGCATAGTCTTCAGACCTGCTTCGGAATTACCATTACTGCTGCCACAGTGCAATTCTACCGCCGGCACGGTTGTAAAATCCCTTTTCTGTAGGCACAACAACGCTATACTTCAGGACCGATGGGTCCATTCAATGTTGAGTGATTCTAATAAAAGAGAGAAAAGGTTGAAGTTTGTGATATTGTTTTAGAAAAGAAACTGTTGAAAATGTTTAAAATGGTTGTTCCTTGGCCTTTATATTAATAGAACCAAAAATCATAAATTTCAAAGGAAGTTTGATTTTGCTCCCAAATGCTTTCTAGCCAAGGTTTCTTTCATGTAAATTATAAATCATTACAGGTTTAGTCTGAGATTCTGCGTAAATAGTCGCATTAATATTTTCATTTTCGCGCCAGCTTTGAGTTAGCATGCCTTATTCACTCATTCAGTTCTCATGACGTCATTTAGGCGTGCTTGCTCAATTTGGTTTGAATATTAAAAAGCTTTGGGCGTTCTGCAGCTTTGTGTCGCGTCACTAGCTGCAACAAGTTGGTTGAAACTGAAATACTTGCAGTTTGCGACAGCAAGTACGAGATAAAACGGTCGCCCTCGGATCAAGTGACAGCTTTCAATTATGCTTTGCCCTAAACTTCAATTTCAAGGCAGGGGTCTATTTGAATGCGTGACCTTGCAAAATGCTGTAAATAAATCCAATACTATGGTGATGGAATCGATCTTTGTTTGATGACAGGATGGTCTAATATCACACAATGTATATTCCACTATTATAATGCTGGAATCGCACTTTGTTCGACGAGTGGATAGTGTGATGTAATGATAAATCCCGTCAAAACAACTGGGTTCGTGCTGCTAGATCAGGACAGCGTGTCTTGATCTTTTGGCTTCTTCACCAAATTACCCAGACATATTTCCCGTTGCTTTTCTGGGTTGTAATTGGATCCGGTAAATTA
This sequence comes from Trididemnum clinides, assembly GCA_963675345.1. Taxonomy (NCBI): domain Eukaryota; kingdom Metazoa; phylum Chordata; class Ascidiacea; order Aplousobranchia; family Didemnidae; genus Trididemnum; species Trididemnum clinides. The sequence goes on from OY776306.1 coordinate 23,269,481, forward strand.
CTTCCCACCGTTCAAGAACCGCTGGTTAGGGGAAACTACACTCCATGTCGGACAAATGCAGACTGGTAGTCCCATCGCCTAAGGCGGATGGGGAGATGTGGCCCATAGTTTTGTGTTACATGAAGCAAATAATTGATTTGCTGTTAGTTGCGCAATGTCATTACGAAAAGCATGCGTCGAGGAAACGTGCGACTTGTAAGTGCTGCTAAATATAGAAATGATGTCATTATAAAGCGGCAAACTTAAATAAGTCTTACCACTTTTAGCCAGGGATTAAATGATTTACGAAGAATGGATTGTGCGTAAACCTTCAAGACTGTGCATTCATTTCTAATTAAACTAGCGAGCAAGGGTGGATACTAAACAGTTTCATCTTGCAAGAGCGAATTGAAAACTAGGTCGACGAAAGCCTGGTTGTTACCCCTTTTAAAAATGGGACAATGGATAGAGCATGAAGCCCAAAATCTAGATAGCATCACGTTTGTTTAAAGGTATTGCGACCATGGTTTCGATCAAAATGGCACAGCGTGAAGTGTCGTGTCTTATGCGGCATATTAAGGCTGTTCGTGGCATACTAGGTCGCTGCTTTTCCAGCTACTTTATCTACTTTTGTAATTATCGTGCTTCATCGGGTTAAACTATTCACCAGGCAAGTCGTAAGAGACTTCTATGCTACCTCCGATGAGAGTGTATTTTTTGGTGGTGAGCGATTGACTGCTGCTTTCCCTTGCTCTGACTTTGATTGGTTTCGCTGTATGAATCTGGCTATGCTTTTCACGTCAAGCTTCTGCTCCAACAAACAGAAGGAGTAGACAACAAGATTTTTCACTGTCTTTCTTTTAACAGGACACGACGCGAGTCTGCAGTTAGCACAGACAGTGACCAGCAATCAACGCCTTTAAATGACGGAGTCAAGAAAAGACAGCGAGGTCCAGACGCTTCATTGAGACGTACCCCTGAAGCACAGGTAAGAACTCAAATGCAGGACATGTAGAAGCGAAGTCAAAAGGATGAAAAATCGTAGGCCGTGTCTCATTTAAGAATAGAGTTGGCCTTTTATTTTGCTGCGGCAGTCTTATGTTTTTTTGTCAGAGTTAGTGTTTGCATTCTATCGGACAGAGACCTGGCTTTACGATGCTATTTAAGCAATTTCAAGAACATTAGTCTTTCTATATAGCATGTAGTAATTGCGAGTTGATGATTATTGAAAGGAATGCCATATTGCACAAACGTAAACCTCGTTGCAAATGATGGTTTGACCTGCAGTATAAATGTCTAGCTACTGCTTTGAGCGAAACAAACTAAAATATGCTGTTTTTTGGCGCCAGGACATTTTAAAAATCTGAACAGAGTAAATTTTGCACGGTTTTTCGTTCATTCTTTACATTACTCTATTGCTGAACGACATACGGGAGATCAAAGAAAACCAATTTTCAAGTCTTTACAAGGAAAATGACAAATTTGAGTTGAAGTAGCGAACTTGCGCATTCAGGTTACTTCGAATAACGTAGCACTAGTGCGTGTATGTAGAAAGCGATTAATTGTATGCAGAAATTGAATACGCAGCGCTCCAATATTCAGGTGGTTATCTGTGGCAATACAAAAAAGCGTTAGATCAAGAACTATTGCCAAGTGAGAACATCTAACCACAACGATTTATGACGTAACAAGTTGAATATATTTGCAGGTAGTGCAAGTTGTGTCGACCTGTCGGGTCTCATTTGTATAGTTGGTGACCGACAATTGGCCAGAGGCTTTAAGGCTTTAAATTTACACTTGTGAAACCTAAATTATGTCCATTGTTGTAGATATTTTATCAGCACTCTACGTAGTCGCATCACTTATAAATGACTTGTGGTTGTCCCAGACACACCATGTCTGACATACTGCTACAACAATAGCTCGGTTACAATCTCGCAAATGCACACAAAAGGCCATCGATTCACTGTAAATCAAACTGCAGTTACGCATAAAAATAAATCGCTTGCGTATTGTATTAAGTTGAATTCTTATTTTTTTCAGGCTCATCGACAAGGCACCAGTTTCTCCATTTCAAACCCTTCTTACGAAAATGTTGTATTTCGAAAACCCAAAACGGAGACGGAAAACAAGGAGAACCGTTCCGCTTTTAGAATAAATCATCAAGACCAAACCGACTCGGCTCAAGGCTCGCTTGACTCGACCGAAACGAAACCAAAATTAGCAAAACTGGTCGATCATAATGCTGAGGAAACTCTTAACTCTTCGCTGCCAGACTTTAGAGATGGAAACGATGGCCCACCTTGTGCGGTATCGAACTCGCACTCAGTTCGATCTCGATCTCAAGATCCACTTCCTAATTCTAGAGCCATAATTAAAAAGAAAGTTGTCTCTTCTGCCGACACAGAAAGACATACCATCAGCAAAAGCCAAAGTTTTCCACAACATAGTGCTCCAGTAAAAAAAGGCAAGTAGTGATAGTGATTTGTAAATTAGGTCTGTGACTCATGCTTTGTCAATCGCGATTCTCGAAAAAACAAATAATCACAAAATATTTGAAACTTCTACATAAATTTAAGGTTGGAAAATTACTGAACTTTTGCGTACTGGTGATTCTAATTCACGTAATACCACGTTCGATCCATAATAGTCATGCCCAAGCCGGGTTAGGATTTTGTGGAGTTGTCTCCAAGCAATCTTTGTCGTTAACTAATTGATCGCTTGCAATTGCTAACTGTCACTGATAACTGAAGCGAAATAAGTTTGTATTTTGCAATCAAGAGGTTAAGAGTTCAATTCTTACATTGATAGAAGAAGAGAGTTACATTCATCACATTGGGTTTAGGCCATATTCGTTTCATGCTTCTAGGAATTTATAAACCGCATTACGCTACTTCGCTCGGCTTATGGCATTTTACTTTTCTAATCCAACTCTTTAATCTTCGTTTCATCTTGCCACGTCACGTTCGATCGTTGTCCTCTTCTTCCAACCACTTCTAAATCTAGAGATTCTTGGCAAAGGCACTTCACTGCTATCGCCCTTGCTTCCCTGCTTGGTTGCAGTGTTTGCAAGTACTGGTAACTCCGAAGCAGGTTTGGACACAAATTCTATGTCAGAGGCTGGCGGTTCTATGACATCTAACAAGCTCTTCATCTATTTCAGATTTCCGTAAATCGGCGAAGCGAGCTGCTGACGTTGACATGCAGTCGTTTGCTAGCAATTTAAATGTTCACAAGAAAGGCATTCTCCGCAAGAAAGTTACCATCCACACGATGCTATCATGGACGCGGGAGCCTATACGAAAAGCCATGATTATGACTAAAGACAAACAAGTAAATATTAATACTACATACCGAAGCCACACTGCTGTCCCAATATAGCTGCAAAAAAAAAAGAACGCTGGCAGGACCAGGCTGAAGCTTACCATGGACTTGCTTGAAATATTTGTTGCCGTAGTATCGCAGTCGATTGTCTGACGCACTGTAATGGAAACCATGGCAAGGAGATGGCAAGCGAACAACGTTTCTATGACGGGAAAACGGAAATATTCTGTCAATCTCTTAGAGTTTCCGACGGAAACCTTTAAAAATATGCTGTTGAAAGTAATCGTTTATTCTGGTGCTACTTCTTTTGTTTTGCTTTTTGTGAATGTTGCAGGGAAACTGACGTTACCATTTAAGGTTTTTTTACGGCTTGACAACTTTGATCCTCTTGTAATAGCCTTCGGCAGCACCAGACTTGTAGTTTTCCTAAGCGCTACTTTGCTATCAGTTGCATTTTTTTCTATCTTTCGACCGACTAGACTTGAGTGAATTTTTGTTCGTTGATTGAAACCGTTTTATAAGCTTTTCCTACAGATTTAATCAATTGCTCAAATGAGAAAGCACAGCAAGGTGTTTCCCTAGCTCCTCTCGTTGGAAGCAATACCGCCAAGGGTGGGTGCAGTAGGAGCAGTCTACCTCCTGCTTTGACTTTTGTCTGTTTGCAAAGCAGCGAATAAGACAATATGTTTACTTCAGTTTGCGAATAAACCTGTCATGTGTAGATGTCGCTGGTATCTGGCTACTGGTTTAAAAGAACAAAATTGCGGTTTTGCCAAGCTACTTAAAGTTCTCGGCCTCTGACATTTTTTGCCTGGTTTACGATCTTTTTCCTGCTTTTTTGCTGGTTTAGATGTGTTGATTCAGTGGATGTTGACCACTGCACACTTGCTTTCATGACTGATTTTTTATTGGAGCGATACAGCACATTAAAATGTGGATGTCTTTTTGGCGAATACCAGTGGTACGTGTATGGGATTGAAAATGCATACCTTTTTGTTCCTAAGTTACGGACTTTTACCATTTCACTGCGACCGCGACATCAACACTGCAATTGTGTATTTTTGATTGTAGACGAAGAAGGAGGCTTGTGAGACATTCAGATTAATTCAAGGATACATGGGCGATCGGAAAGTGAAAAAAGCTGACACCGTTGCTCTTGACGTCATTGTGAAAGGATGGCAGAATTCACGTAAGCTAAAGAATAATCAACAAAAGCATTGCTTACGTAGTCAGCCGATTTGACAGTAGAGAACTCAATGATCGAGTCAGAGCAATAAAATGAAATTTATTCAAGTTAGAAACACCTCAACAGTCTGTTTCGCCTAAGGCGACTCGTCAAGAGGCAGTTCTTATTCAAATAGAATTGAATTATTCTATTTGAATTGAATTATTGTTCAAATAGAATTGAAAACTATTTGAATAGAATTGAATTATTCTATTTGAATAACAACTATCTCCTGACGAGCCGCCTTAGGCGAAACAGACTGTTGAGGTATTTTTAACTTGAGTGAATTTTAAAGCATTGCTTACTATAGAAGTAACGACACTAAAAATCTGTGTATCAAATTTGGAGTAAGTAAGGTTGCCATTTGGTATGCTTTACCCTAGAAATAAGTTTTAGTCTGTGGTTACAGTTGTCAAGCCTGCATCAGTTGTCCATTATATTGATTTCTAAATATTACATCTACGTGATAAAGTCTTTATGACTCACAATACATCCTGTCATCATCATTGCATTTTATGACTAGCTCTTTTTATGTAATTGTGAATACCTGAAAGTAGTGTTTATTCATCCGGTGAATGGTCAGATTAATAATTGCAATAAACACGCCTTTCGTGAATATTGATTACAGGAGCGGATAGTTTGAAAATTATTGGGAAGCAAAAATTGTCTTATGTGCTTTATTCAAAAAAGCTGCATGTAATCTTAACGACCAGTTTTATGCTGTTTCAGTTATATTATCGAACTTGCTGGATTAGGGTTTGAATATACTTTTTTTTACCATTTTTACTGTAGTTTGTGTTCGTTTTTTGACATCGAGTCAAGTAAAATTTAAAATGGATAACTGCCTTGCCGTTCACAGCATGCTAGCAACTGGTGCAGGCCCAAGAATGGTATTTTATGTATTTATCGAGCTGTCCCATAGTCAGAGTTGCAAGTATTGTCGGCAACATAGCGCGATCTGCTAAGCGTCAAGCTTGCCATCGAGAGAAGTTAAGCGTTCAGATCGTGACGTTGCATCCGGCGTGGCTGAACGGGACCGGCGGTTGCTTTCAAGCCCACGTGTAGGGTTCAAACCATGGTTGGTACCGACCGCAACGACATGTATGGCTGGCTGCTGACTCGTAGATGGCGAGATTTTCCGTTCATCGTGTGCTCGATGAGGCGAACAAATCTTCATCGTTGTTTCTCATCGCATACCCCCTAATTTCATCTCATAACTACTTGATTGTAGATCCATATACACTAATCTATGATTGGCTGTTAGGCAAGTTCACAAGAATTTATACTATTATATTTAGCTCTGACACCAGGAAATTGTGTATTGTATTACGCTCTGTTGATTATCCAGATCAGCTGCGTGTAATAACTCTTTTCAGCTTATTGTTTCAAGTGAAAATCGCTTAATCAGCCAGTGGTAAGAGATCATGGTCTTATGATTTTACAAAACAAAGGGCCTTGCACATTCCTGCTTCATTAAAGGCGTTTCGCTGTCGAGTATCCTTCGGATTAAGCAAGGTAACTTTTTGATGGTCAAGTATTTCAAAATGCCGAGTTCTGGGGCCCTCATTGATCTCTTACCACGCGCCATTCTCTAACAGAAAATCGAGTAACACTTACAAATGTGGTTGACATATCATTAAAGTGCTCTCTTATTTCTAGGTTTGAGAGACGAGGTTTTTATTCAATTGTGCCGTCAGACAACTGCAAACCCCAAACCTCAATCTCTCGAGCGGGGATTTGAACTCTTGGCAATGTGTCTTGCGTTTTTTCCACCTTCTAGCAAGTTTTACACTTATCTTGAAGGATATATTTGCACGCATTTAGATATGCACGATGTTAAAGGTATGGATTTTATTTTTTTACCACCTTTGTGAATCAATCGAAGCTTTCACATGATTGGCAGCAACGGAACATAGTGATGTTTTTTTTTCTAAAAAGTAAACCACGCCATTTGTTGTCGAAATTCCATTTTTTTCAGCGCTGGTTGCAAGAAGAAAGCCGTACTGGTTGTAAGTTCGAGAACATCCATCAATTAAAGCCATTTTGTTTTGTACCACTATCGAAAACTGTTTTGCCGTGATGCAAATATGTGGTTGTAAACACAATAAATTATTTCGATTAGAACTTAAATTTACAGTTCTACATAAAACAAGTTGTGTTCAGATCTCCAAGTTGTCATTTCTGCTGGCACAGTGCAAGTCTACCACAGGTTGTAAAGCCAACCTTGAAGTGCAGAAGCTACGCAGACAGTTAAGTGCGTTAAATCACTTAAAGCAACTGTTAATTCAAATCAGCGAAAACGATCACCGTCCGCTACCATGTTTTGTTACTACTTGGCTTATGACTGATTTTATCCAGGTATCAAGGTTTCGTATTACGCCAACATCTGCTGCAAGAGGCTTGGAAAGATTATTCAAACTGGCGCGAAACGGGTAAGACTAAGGGGAAAGCCGGAAGACTTGAGCTGTTATGATCTTAAGTTGTACTTTACCGAACAGGCAAACGGCCGAAGTACTATTACTGATACTACTTTTCAAATAATGGTGGGACGTATTGAGTGTGAGACTCGTCACGAAAGACTGCGAATTGAGCGCTGGTAGCGTTACATTGCATGCAGCATGGCTGAGCGGAACCAACATTTGCTTTCAAGTTCAGGTTTCGGTTTCGAACTATGGCTTGTACTCACCACAATGACATGCGTAGTTGACTGCTGACTTGTAGATCGTGAAGTCACTTTGCAGTTTTCCCAAATTCTGCGTTCATTTTGTATTGATAGTTTTTAACTTTTGCCACAATGACTGACCTAAAGCAAGCTTGAAAATTACAATTCTTTAAACAGGGAAACAAAAAGCCGACAGCTGACGAGGTAGTTCAATCTCGCCATTCGATCTTCAGTCCTTCAATGTTTGGTAATACACTGCAGGAAGTTATGGATTTACAAGAAGAAAGGTAAAATGAATGACTGGCAAAATTGATGCATTATACATTACAGTTTGTTAAAAGTATGTTTTTTATCCTTCGCTCACGGTATAACCTGTGCAGTCACATTGTTTTTAGACCTGCTTTGGAGTTACTAGTACTATTCGGTGCAGTGTATTTCTGCCCGTAGGACTACAATTAAGCAGGGAAAGTTGCTTCTGAGTGGCTTTTTTAAAGGTGCAACAACTAGGACAGGACCTATTTGATCATTGACTCCCTTTATTTTACGATTGTAAGAGCAGTGTCTTATCCCGCTAAACCTTCATTGCTGACAGACATTGTCGTTTGAGCTATCGGCTAATGTTCCCGTTTGGGTGATCTTCAGAATGCGTTCATCGTTGTCAACATTTGGCGATGACATGGAGCAAGTTGCCATGATGGAGTGGTGATCGTTCCCGACTTTAGAATGAAAGACCAGGAGTTCGAAGCTCCATTGAAGCGCTGTTGGTATTTGTCAGGAAGTACATGGTTGATCCACCACAGCGTCTGTTTCGAAAGCGAGAGTTTAGTGGCGGACAAACACTGAACCAACACGCTACGCCCTATTAAGCGGGAAATAATGAAATGTTGCCAAGTTAGAGTAAAAAGCAGAGCAGATTAGAATCTAATTTCTGAAAGAAATCATTGGATTGCAAGCGACGATTCTGACTTTTTTCATGTGTTTATCTTGTCGTGCATACCGACTGAACTGTATGAGATTTATTTATGGATGTGAGCTCATACTCTGTTTGAAAATCTGTAGTCAGACCGAGCTACCGTGATGGTCCATGATCTGACTGCCTTGTCATGGTGGAGAAATCTTGTTTAGTGCCTGTACTAAGAGCTCATATCACTTTTTTCTTATTCTTTTGGTGCTTAGCAGAAAAGCTGTGAATATTGTTTTTGGTTTTTGTCTTAGCAAGTCTTGGTATGATTTAACCAGGTAGTTGAACCCAGGTATACCGACTGCGAAGCTCTATAACAAACAACTACATTACGGCGATATGATTCTTAACTTTATTTGAACAAGTGTAATTGTTTGTTTGCTCACAGATATCCGGAAAGAAAGCTGCCGTGGATTCAAACAACTTTATCTGATGAAGTTCTTCGCCTTGGTGGGAATCAAACGGAAGGAATATTTAGGTCAGTTATGATCTCACGCTGGCACACATTCGTTTTGTTTTAGAGAAGCAGTTGAACTTAGGGCAAGCCATTTCTATCTCAAAATACTTGTTCATACTTAACCGGGTTGGAATAGTAAAACTGCCGACCCAGCTTATTTTAAGAGGTGATTTATGTGTACATAATTAAAGCCATTTGCCATGGTAAGCTTGGTGGCCAAGCTTGATGGCAATGGTATCTGTCAGCAATTACCATTCATGACTGATTTGAAATGAATTGGCGCACTTTCCAACTAAATTCTCATTAGGTTTGCAATGTAAACCATGCTATCCGTGTCACTCCCTGCTTTCGTCCCTAGGAGAGAAGAGAAAAACAACACCCCACTTCTAAACGCTACAATCCGACGATGAATGTTGCCCAAGGCATTTTTGCCAACCGCGTAGCAGAACATAAGACGATTGTTGTAAAATACTTTGAATGAAATTTATTTTTAAATTGTTAACTTGCAGAGTACCAGGCGATATTGATGAAGTAAATGTGCTAAAAGTAAAGATGGACAAATGGCAAGTTCCCTCCAATTTGAGAGATCCTCACGTGCCAGGTTTGAGCAGTGTCTGTTTTTTTTCTCTTGACTTCACTTTAAAAACAAGGATATCTAAGTGGAATAATGCTTTGCTCATTAGTGCTAAGGCAGTGGGTTCAGCTCTCACTTGTGTTCTGTGTTGTTGTGCTTTTTGAGAAGGCATCTTTCTCTACTTGGCCCATTTTACGTCATATATTCTTGAAGCGCAGTTTGATGTCTTTAATGTTTATTGTCTACCTCAAATCATCTGAAGCAATGGTCGGTACAATTTCGTCATAATGGTCGTAAACTTTCTTTCAGTCATTAACGCCTGCTGTGCACTACGTGAAGCTGAAGAGCTTTATTTATCACTCATCTTTATCTGTTACATGACAGCACTTTGTATACGTTAAAGTCCATTCGTCATATTAGTGCTAGACTCTTCGTTTCAATCATGCGGCCCAGAAGGAGCTCCAACAAACAACTCAACAAAAATATATCAAGCGGCCTCAGTTGAGCTGATTACTGATATAGATGAAGCAACTTTGTTATCCAACGCAGTGTTTTCTTAAATTGTTTATTCTTTTAGGCTCTTTGCTCAAGCTGTGGTATCGCGAATTAGAAGAGCCTTTAATTCCGAACGAATACTACGACCGATGCATCGATAGCTATAATGACGCGTCTGCCGCAATTGAAGTCGTTTATCAGTTGCCTGAAATTAACCGATTATGCCTCTCCTACCTGATAAGATTCTTACAGGTATCTATTGAATAAAATTTTAAAACAATAAAAATGGTCGTCTGTAAATCGGCAAAATTCACGAAAGCTGTTCTTCGGAAGCACATTGCCTGAGTAGTTGTGGCCGTGCCGTATCTCTGGGGAGGTACTTTGGCGGCAATTTCACCGCTTGTGGCAGAAATGCACTTCGCTGCAGTACTGGTAACTTCAAGTGAACGCAAGTTCTTCTATGTATCAATATCATCGAGCGCAATTGTGTGTCTGTCCATTTTAACTCTTCTGAAACTACTAGGCGAACAAACATCAAAGGTATCACGATTGATCACCTCCCCGTGTGAGTATCGTTGTTTGGGGTGCCATCACGACGTCGTAATTGAAGATAACTTTTAATTTGCTTTTCTTGACAGAGGAAAACCTTTTTTGTTCAAACGAAAGCCCCCACCTTACCAACTTTCATCTTTTTGGGGGTGTGAGATGACGTCACAGTTGACGCTTATTGCAAAATGTGTTCTCTGCATTTTTTTCAAAAGCTAGTGACCGCAGAAACGCCTTTAAACACTTTTGGGAAATGTTAACTTGGCGCTTTTGATAAAAAAAAATTTCTGCAACGATTCAAGCTCCATTGACGATGCAACATATTTTTTTCAAGTGTTTTAAGCATTGTAACATCCTTATTTTGAACGCTTTAAGCTAGCTCTATGATGTCATAATGCTGTCTGGTAATATTAAATCTAAAACAGTGCAGCAGCTGCGTTTGAATTTGTTATAATCGCCGTTTAAAATGCATTATTACCTTATATGCTTCTTGAAAAAAACAATTACAGATAACTGTATTAACACACCCGTAAGCCTAAAATCTGGTTTTTAGTCATGCAACAGCAAGTTGGAATACTTTTGTACAGTTGTATCGCTAGCCTGACCAATCTTAACCCCTAAGGCAAAAGTCTTTTGATCAAAAGCAGCCAAGTGACACGAATTGGCAATTTTTCGTATAAATCTTACAGCAATCAAAAAAATTATTCGTAAGTTCAGCAAAAACCAGATCGATAAATTATACTTTTACACTATAATCTGACTTATTGCAATAATTCAATTGTAATAACTTGACTGTGGGTTAGCTTTTTCGTTCCCCAGCTGTGATTATGCTAGGACCAAGCAACATACGCGCATCCAGAGGATTTAAGTCCATGCATCACAGTTACGAAAAGTCGTTGAGTAGTATGTCAATAATATTCAATAGCTTATTTCTAAAAATACTCCACAATTACTTTTGAGGCCTACCACAACTATATTTATGCTTCTGTATAAGTGGTACCACATACACTGCGTAAGAGCTTCTCACGCTTTTTTTGCGAATCTTTCGAGGCATCCCGTTAAGAGACTTGTCCAAGGACACAACAAGCAACCTTGCCGGCTTGTTCTCCACACTATCCGTGTTGAGCTGAGCGCCAAGCAGGGAGGCTGTGAATAGAACATTTGAAAGTCTTTTGGCATGACTTGACTTGGGGAAATGATTAAGTAAAACCGGCACAGCACATTGAACTGGTATTCTTAGCCACGACATTTCTGATGGCAGCCCTGCGGGCGACCTCGGCAGAGCCGGCTAGTGTGGTTATAAAATAAAGAAATATAATCACACTGCAAATTTGATTGTAACGCCAGATAAATGCCACATACGTCATGGTTATTATCACGTCGGTTTAACACCGAAGATGAGTTGCTGCTTTGTTTAGCAATGATGTAGCGCGATTTTAATGAATCTTCTCCACCGCTATGCGAAATTGAAAAAACTTATCTGTTTTCACATTAGTTTGCGGTAATCTACGATAGGCTGTGAGATGTGAAAAATACTAGTTCGTATTTTCAAAACATTCAAGCGATAATTCAATGTGAATAAAATAAGTGTTAAGTTGAGAAAGGGTAAGACAAAGTCTGCAAGTTTAAAGGAGATTTCATGAGCATAACTCCAAGGAACAAATAAACATTTAAACTGTAATTGATAGGGGGAATTGAACGGTAACCACATGAGGGTAACTGCTAGGGACAATCAAACAAATAGGTCAACATTAAACTACAAAGTCAACCGTGAGTTTAAGGGAATTTTAACGGGAAATTGCAAAGGTGAGGGAAAAATCACAATAATTGAACAAATAAACATTTAAACCACAATAAGTGATCATTTAAACCACAAGGGATAAGGGAAAGTCACCTGAGACTAGAACCACAAGGGACAGTCGCAAGAAAATGGCAGCAAACACCAACATTTAAACTGCAAGAGAAAACCGTAAGGGAAAACCGCAGGGTCAACTTTTGACCTTGGGCCATGAACCTCGCCCCAAAGAGAATGGTCGAGTTGCTTATTTTATACTACTAATGCATAAAGTCAAATCTCTATTTTACCGACAAATGTCGGGTAAATTACTTCAAGTTACATTTAGAAACAATAGGTCAAATACGTATGGAAAACTTATGCTTCTTGTTTTATAACTTTTTTAAACTGGGTTATGCACCGATAAAGCTCGCGTTTTAGTGTTCAAAACTGCCAGTGCACTGTAGATCCAATCCCACGAAAGCTGTAACACTACCTGTAAATACGACTTGTTCACAGTTTGTTCTATTGCCTAAGTGCTGTAATCAGGTGATCATGTTTAACCCGTAAGGAAAGTGGAGCAAAATATATGAAGTGAAAGATTCAATGCACAGGAAACTATTGAGGTCATTTTATTTGTCAGTAACAAATTATCATCAAAAATTTCCTTGTCGTTTGGTTTTTTTTGATCACATCTTAATCCGTTAATTCCGACATTGTGTTTGATCCATTAATAACAAATCGGTTCTGAACTTCTGACTTTGTTTCTGGAGCACGGATTGAAAATGTTGCCCCGTTTGGCACCATGTAAACAAAAGAATTGGCTATGCCAGAAAATATTTACTTTTCATTACTGTTCTCACAACTATCCATATTAATCTCGACATAGAAGCCCTTCAATTGTAATAAGTGATGTACTTGCTAATGATCCACTTACAGTCCATCACTGTATAACTTAAGTATAATAACTTAACTGTAAGTGCATCATTGCGAGGTAGCGTTTTTCTTTTCCCGGCTGCGTTTAAGCCAGGACCTAGCAACATGCGCACAGCAAGATGTTTCAGATGGTATAAGTAGGCATATAATTTCGAAAAAGACGTCAGTAGTGGTCCTAATATTTAATAGCATACTTCTGATAATGTACATATCAATCGCTTCGGTGTTCTCCCACAATCTTGAAATTTAGCTTTCATGCACTTCATGAAACGAATGCATAAACGTTTCTGAAGTTGTCCGCTGTTTCATTTATGAGCAAGTCCAGTCCTTCACTACGCCTATGCTGGAAGCAGTACTAGCAAAACGTAGCCAGGGACTCCAGAAACTTCGGGAATATATGGCTGCTATGCGGAACCCGCCATAATTTTTTTTAATGGATTTGATTTCGGAAGGAGAATTGGCTGTGTCAAAAAAAAAAACTTTTTATGACTTTTCACGATTATCAATTGAGTGAATCCGGCGCTGCCATGTGATCCGATTTTTTAATCTTGAATTAAATGATCTGGGCCCTGCTGTTGCAATGTTTTTCGTGTTAGGAATGACGCCATCCATGTGATGAGATTTACGCGTGTTTGCATTAAGGCTGGTTTCCTCGACTATCTATTGATTGAAGCCGGGACTTCGCCGGCTGAACCGACATTTTCATCCTCGACGTTACTGATGGGACCCTGCGGGTGACGCCGGAAGATCCTGCTAGTATTTGTATAACTGTAAAGGCTGTTCGAAGGATAAAAGTTACAAGTAACAGAGACTCAAACAAGATGATTTTTTAGATCTTTTCTCGGTCTGAGAATTCTAAAGTAACGAAGATGGACGCAAACAACTTGGCGATGGTGATGGCACCAAACTGCCTGCGATGCATGTCGGACGATCCAAGAATCATATTCGAAAACACTCGCAAGGAGATGTCGTACGTAAGAACCCTAATTCAAAACTACGACACTACTTTCATGGAAGGAACTATATAAGATGATGAATTGGCTGTTTTATTTTGAGGGAGTTAAAGTGACTAAATGAAACACAATATATCTAAAATATGCCTTTGCAAAAGACAATCTTGAAGTAGATTATTACCAATGACAGTATAGCCCCGACATTTTGAATAGACCTTGTTAAAAGTACTCAGTAGGTACTGATTTCTCGTTTTGTATGTAATTTGTGCCTTGGTCGTTTTGGGCCGGTTCTGTAAGCAATATTAATTATGGCGTTAAAGTGGTAGAAGGTTTTGGCATTTCGTGTTTTTTCTAAGTATTGCCGGGTGTAAGATCCCATTCACTCCTGAAAACGGGTTTTTCATTTTTACTCGATCTATTCTGTAGTGCACGAGCTGATGTGAAAGTAAAAATGGTTTGAAACCTTATAGAAGTTGACGCCAAAATTGCTTTGGTTTCTTGTAATTTTGCATTCTTGCTTTGACAACCACACTTTGCTTTTTGTCGAAGTGCTTTATGAGTTTTTTTTTCAATTTTTCTCGTACTAATTCCCTAAGTAACACAACGTCCCTAATTTTTCAACGTCAAATGCAAAACTAAACATACGTGAAAGCGTCCTTAAAGCTCTGGACATGCTGCTACTGCTAAATTTGTGTTGTGTGGTAAATGTTATCTTCGAACGAAATAGCAAAAACGATTTTTTAAAAAGAAATAAGTAAATTCTTATGTTTTTTGCACTGGTGTTGACAAATTGAGACGTTTTTGTGCGTATCCTTCTGCTCAATTGCTTGTTTGTGATGGTATTGCTGTTATTTTAATTTCTGCAAGGTTCAATATTCCTGCGTTTTCAAACATCTGATGCAAATCATTTAAACGGAATTCTGTGATTCTGTGTCGATATAGTTTTTATTGTGGCTGTGATTCAACCATGTAATTTCTCTTTTTCTTCAGTCACGCTGCTACTATCGTTTCTTGTTTCTTACGCTGCTGCCATCTGCAATTCGTTCTGTTCGCCATTGCAACGCCAAATTTTTTTGGTAAATTTTGGTGTTATAGGACAGGTATTTGGTGTATCGGGACGCAACCACGATTTTGTTTAGCTAGGCTGTACCAGGGATCAAAAATCGGACCTTTCTTGGCGACGTCCAGAAGTTTATTGAGGGAGGCTTCGCCAGAGATTAAAAACGGGGCCTTTTTAAATTTTGATTAAAAAGGCATCCCGAGTTTTTTGATGAATACCATAGCAGGGACTAAAAATAGAGCTTTTAGGGATTCATCTTCACCAGATGTCGCTACTGGCCAGCAAAGATCGGTGCATTTCTTTATTAACGCCAACGACAATTCCGGCAGCTTCCGCTAACGCGGCAAAGCCAGATTGAATCTCCCTACAAAGGAAAGCTATGACCCCCTTACTTTTTGTGGTTGCGACTCTATTTACTCGCAAACCTCTTGGTAATGAAAAAATTAGCAAAGAGTTAAAAGCTAACGCGGCAGATATTTCGTACTTATTTTTTTGGCGCTACACTGTGTGAATTAAATAAACAGACCATACTACTGATCTTTGTGAAGTTGCTTCAGTTTCGAACACTGCGTTATCATATTTTTGTTGATTCTTTGTTGCGTTCACAGAACAGCTCATGTTTTGACATGCTTCGGAGTTACAGTGCTATTGGCAATGTGAGTTTTGGTTGTGTTGGAATGGGATCGGGATCCCATTTTAACCCCATCCTTTTGCTTGTACAAATTATGATAGAGGAACACTCCTTGTGTAAACATGCATTAATTCAGTTAGCTTTTAACTAAATATGTTTTTAATTTGGGTTACTGCATTGATTGCAATCGCTTGCTTCTTAAGCTGCTCACAAATGAGCGGGAAAGCACTGATTTATTGGCAATTATCATTAATTAGTCATGCATCAGCTATTAAGCTTAAACGTTTTTAAATACCTAGCACGCAACATTTTCATTGAAATGGGATGTTGCAATTTGTACTGCTTACAGATAAAACTGCACTTGGGCATTCGAAACTTAAGTTGTGATGAAGGTCTAAAGATGTCACAATCTAGCAACCGCAACCACTGCAGCAATACAAGAAAACACGTTAATTTTCTCAGTTATTGACAAGGTTTTATAAAAAACGAGAGTGCATGATAGAGTACCGTTGCTACGGGGGGCATGCCCCCCTATTTCGGGTTACTCTAAATTAAATGAGTTTGAGAGATTGTTGCAAAGTTCTAATTGGAGTGAAGGTTTGCAAGGTCTCAGCTCGTCCGCTAGCTGCAGTGCACCTACGACATCTGCTGCAGGTTGGTCTTTGAGCCACCGAAAATCTGCTGATACTTATGATTTGGGAGTTGACGACCTTAAGTAGGTTAGGCTGCGTGCTTATCCCGCAAGCACGTTTGGGGTCAAGAGAAAATTCTTCGTGGGAGTGGTTGGAATATTCTGTCTGTTTGATGCAGCTTTTTGCTTTGCTTGCCGTAATTTTTAATCTGAAGTTTGAGGAGACTTTCGAGGAATGCGTTTTGAATCAACTTTTACAACCGATGGCAATCGTAATTGGAAGCAGGTTACTGAGATGAACAGAAGTTTTTTCAAGCATGCTGTCTCCAAAGAACACTTAACATGCTACAGTACTTGGAAAGAAAAAATCAAACGGTCTGAAATGGGTGAGGAAATTACCTCATTAATCAACACAGAACCAATTGAAAAAAATCGGTACTATTTTCCTACTTTAATTGACATAGCAGCTGCTCATGAATTGGTATTTAGAAAAAAAATTGACGCATTTGAAAGCGAAGACGAAGGGGGAAATGGACTCTTTCTAAATCTGTTTAATTACAGTGTTGAAAAAGACTAGCGTTTACGTGCATTATTAAAACCATCCCACGAAATGCAACAAACACCAGTCCCGATATGCAAAACAAACTTATTGCTGCTATAAGTTCAGTAGTAACAGAGGGTGTAAAGCAAGAATTGGAAATTCTTGGTATACAACCAAAATTGATGGCACCAAGGACCCAACAATGGTAGAAAAGAATTCCACAACTATTCGTTTTTCAACAAGCATTCTTTGAAAGTAGCGGAACGTCTTTTGGTTTTATCATGCATAGATTCGGGTGATGCGAAATCAATTACTGACATGATTTTGACGGAACTTACTACAGCAGCACTGAATTCGTCAAAGGTACTAAGTCAAGTCTATGATCGCGCATCTGTAATGGTACGACACTAGGGAGGAGTTCAACGTCTATTGCAGGAACGAGAAAACAGAAAGATTCCTTATGTGCACTGCCTGTATCTGTAGAACTTCTGTAGCACCACTTGCAGTGATGCACGCAATTTTAGTTGAACAAGCGTTCATTTGATTTTTTTTTCTTTGTGTCGCGTAAATAGAATTTTGGTTCATTCTCAACTTTAATTTTTTTCATAAAATGAGGCGACTTTTAGTATCGCTAGAATATTCAATTCTGACTGCAACTTAACGACTAGGTGAAGATTGGCTTCTACTAAATGCTTAACCACCATACTTTAAAACCACTCACTTCTCGATCACGAACAGAACAAAATATATTCACAATACTTCGAGACTTTAAATTCCTTCACTCGTCGATCACACAAACCAATGCACTCTAATATATCAATCAGAAATTAACCAGAAACGAAAACTAAATCAGTCAATCAACCGCTTGATTCTTGACACGCTACTATTCCATAAGAAACCACCACGGAATAACACGCTATCCTTCTCTCTACGCTCACTGTTACTCTCACTTTCTCTCTCTTCCCTCTCCACTCTGCATGTGTAAAAATCTCGTCGCCTTATACATAAGAATGGAACATAATCTGGAAAATTCAAGAACGACTCACATGACTAAAAAACACCGCTATAAATTACGTCACGTCGGCAATCGAAAACTCTCGAGAAGAAAAAGTGTGTCCTGGACCAAGTCTTGAACGTAAACACATGATCTACCATTGTGACACCAGAAGAGGCGTGTACAATACAAATCTTAATGCCAAAGAAAAAAACTTTTTTTATACAAAAAACAACCGAGATATAAAACCGAGTTTGGACTTGAGACAATTCTAGATTCACAAATAAAATAATTACAGCAGAACGAAAGCAATAAATTACAGAGATTATACATTTTAACTATTTCAACGAAGCAAATGTGCGTATTCGTGACACTTGGCAATTTATTTTGCAAGCCCAAAGTTGGACTTCACTATAATGGTGAAAAGTTGAAACGCTTGATTGAGCAGAGAAGGACTGTTCCTTTGACTACAGTAACAGCTGTTATCAATTCTTTTCAACATATAACATCGCTTCTCCGAGAAATGGGTAGTTCAGGGCACATAAAGCAGAAACAAAGGCATCAGGACTGCTTCGAGAAGTGCAGGAACAATTTTTTTTGTTCACTGCAAAGATGATTAACAAGGTATGTATTGCTATATAATCATTCTTGTCTCGGTTTTAAATAATTTGTTGATGATGGTAATCAAATTTATAGGCTTGTGCTGTGTTTGTCAGTCTTATTATGCTGCTGGGCCACCATAACGGCGAGTAGACTGCTTGACTTTCAGATTAAAGTAAAAACAACTAAATGGCTTGCCTCAGATCTTAGAAGCTCATACTACAACCCATTTCAATGGTATGACCAGCGTGATGGCTTATAATATTTAAATAAATATATCATTTCGGGATATGAGTGGTATTGGGACTATCTGCTTCGCCGACCAAAATTCATTCCCCCTGGCGAGACTTGAAAAATGGTATTCACAGTTTCCCTGCTTGGCGCTCATCACGGCAAAGATAATGTGGGAAACAAGCCTGCCACTTCAATAGGTAAAGGTATTTAACGTTATATCTGATGTCTCCATATTTACGGTAGCAGACAGATGGTGGGGCCCAGCAGTCTACCTATTGTGGTGCCCAGTCAAACAAAGGTCTAACAAACAACACTCAACAGTTCATATAGATGTGCTAAAAACCAAGCACTCAGCTCATACGAAGAGATTAAAACATCTTTTTTGTGCTTTAATTTAACTGACATTTCGCGTTTGTTTACCAAGTATCGCATAATGCAATATTTTACACGCAAATGTTGTAGGAAAATTACCGTTTACGTAATGCGAAAAATTATTATTTGCAAGAATATTTTTATGATGTTATTTGTAGCGCAAATTTACATCGTGTCTAGGAAGCAAGGATTGTCACAAAAAGTTTTTAAATTGCTCCATGCATCGCTTTGCCTTTTGGTTCACCGTAGCCACCGATCGGGCACTCCTAGTGTTTGGTTGTTTTCTGTAATTTTTCTAATCTACAATCACATGTGATGTCTCTGTTTTAAAAACAGCCTCAGGTCACCAGTTTGCTATGTTAATGTGAAAGGCAGTGAATGAATGTACCTCGGCATTATGGAATACCCAACGGTGCTGTTTGGAAGCTGATTAATTAAACATCAATTTACTGGTTTATGCCCTAAAAGGCGTCTGTGTTATTGTGGTCTTAAAGAGGCTTAACGTGTATTACCTAGTAAGGCCAAGCAGTTCTACCAAAAGACTGTAAAATAGAACCACTAAGGGTATCCCGGTTTGAAACGGCTAACTTTAATATTGCATTTTACTGGTTCTAAATTTGTTTGCTCCAGTCAACAATATTCTTCAAGCTGAAAATAATGACTTATCAACTGCCCACTCGTTGCCGCGTGTGGTGCCGGTTTAGTATGTTTTGTTTTTGTTTTATTTGTCATATTTATCCTCCATTCACGAGAAAGCGAATTGTATCGCTATACTTTGGACGGGAAGTCCGCACTCGCTTGGGAGTTAGTATGTTAGTATGTGATCTACCCAAGAAATAGAATCTACCACTAACCCTAACCCTAACCCTTATCGTGGTATTTTTTAGGTAGATCACAAGCTAAACTTGAAACACGTGGGTAGATCGCATACTTAACCAGCACCCCACGTGTGTTGAAAAAGTTTACTATCTTCGAACAGAAGAGAAATTTTGTGATGTATGGGATTAGGTCGTTACTCAAATTGATGCTCAATCAAGGCGAACACGATGTGATAATAGCCTGCATTGCTACAAGACTATGTAGTCGACGAAACAACTGGAAATAATGAAATGAATAAAGTCGAAATGTGGAGATTAGGCCTATAGCACATTGCATCAAGTCATCAATGAAATAGACGTGCGTTTTAGCCATCCAACTACAAAACTACATACAACTGTCTCTGCTCTTCAACCTGAAAACGGCAACTTTTAGGACATAAAGATGGCGCAGCCTCTTTTGGATTTGGTAGACCGCACAAGTGTGGAAGCAGAGTTTGATGTTGCAAATGTTGCAAAGACATACATTGCAAAATTGAACGGTAATGAGAAGACAAAGCCGACAACAACCAAACTTCTTTTTGAACACTGTGAAGCACTTAAGGCGATGCCTTCTGTACATCTTGCACTGAAACTAGGAATCACTTTCGGAGCCTCTACCGCAAAGAGTGAGAACTCTTTTTCTGTTCTGAAAACTATAATGCGAGATGCAGGCAATCGGTGTAGCACGCTCGCAAAGCTCATATTTTCCAACTTGCGTTTGAAATCGACTTGACAAAAAAACTAGAACTGATTGGAAAGAAAACGTCTTTCAACAGTTCAGTACCTCAAATTGTCGGATGCAGTTATTTTAGTTGACTCAGTTGATTTAGTTTATTTTAAACTTTTCGGGGTTCTTTGTTTCAAAGTATTGGTTCCGTACTTTCGTTTTTTTCTGGAAAATTTTATTATTTTGGTATTCGACAATGTTCTTTTTGCTAATTTAATCGTGATTCGATGATTACCAAGAGTACAACAATAAGTATCTTGATGCGTCATGTACTTAACTAACGTTATCTATATTGCAGTATATTGAATTTTTTAATACCGACAATTCGGTGGTTTAACTTTCAAACGCCATTTTACATCCAAAGTTTACACAATTAACCTCATCAAGCATGGCAAAAATCCTAAATTACGTTATGTCATAAATTTATCTAATCATCAAAACAAGATCAGTGATATCTATTTTCAAGATCATGAAGATTCGCATCGTATGCAATTCAAAACATTCTATTCGCCAAAAAGTCCTTTTATTAAACAAAAAGACGGATTTTTCAAAATTGCACAAGATTTGTAGCCGTACAAAATCAGTGTTAATATGCAAAAGTCAGTCTATTTTAGTGCCCCCTCATTTTCGGCTTGTGCCCTATGACTTCGTTTGCTTTGGTGACGGAACTGACATGATACCATCGCTTAGTCGTAGCGCAAGATCGTTAACTGAGCTCCACTGCCAAGAATATTATGCTTTTACCGTCTCCGTCTCTGTCACCTGCGTTAGTCGCAAGCCTGTTCTTTGAGAAGACGCTTCATGATAATATAAATACCAGTTGCGGCACTAGGAATTTATAAAAGGGGACCCAAAGTTTATTTGAACAAATAGCCGGACCAAGTTGCAAAACCTTGCGTAAAGTTCTGAAGCAAAGCACTGGAACACAACAACCACTAACCAATTTTCAGTGAGAGATAGGAATTATGTCCTCCTCAACTTTTGGACAATTGGAGGCAATATTTTTTGTCCTTCGCAAATTTTATGACAAAAGTGAGCATTAACTTCTCAATATAGCTCTTCTGGTGTAATCGTAAGTTAAAATGATCATTATTTAGATTTAAATCTACATAAAAGTGAGCATTGTCATTGGGTTACCTACACAAAATGTATTTAAACAGGTTTATTACGAAAACTTAATCATCGTCATCATATACTCAGCTCCAGAGGTGGGCACTTCCGCAAATCGGTCCGCAAATCCGCAAATTGCGGACTCAAGTTTTTATTTGCGGATTTGCGAACCTAATTTCCTACCGCAAATATTTGCGGATTTGCGGTGAAAAATCAAAATTTACCGCAAATCCGCAAACCTATAGGCAGTGTTGCCTGATCCGCGGTAAAACCGCTCGGAAAAAGTGGACGCTCTTATTTTCTGGGTTGGAGGGGAACGACCGGGAGTTGATGACCTTTTCTTTTTTTTTTTTTTGGAGGTCAACGTCTGGTCGATGACAAAATTTGACCTTCAAAAATAAAAAAGGTCATCACGAAGACAAAATAACAGTAAATATTGCGGTCTAAATTTGCGGAAGTGCTATGTGCATTTGCGGTTGCGGAAGTGCAAAAAGTCACCGCAAACCTATCGCAAACTTGCGGATTTGCGGTTGCGGAACACCTCTTGCAGTTTTGCGGAATTTGCGGTTGCGGAATTGAGTTTAAATTTGCGGTGCCCAGCTCTGCTCAGCTCTATATCAGGGGTGCTCGAGAGGTGAGCTCGCGAACTGCAGGCAACTCTTTAGGGCTTTGAATGCGACTCTCTAAACTCATGTTATTGGGTATCATTTGCAATGATGCAGCTTTGGGGTGTGGAACCAGCGGTATATTACGACAAGTTTTGTGGCCGTTGAAAGGATACAGCAGAAAATTTGTAGCCCTAGAAATATGTTGATTCACACTGGAAAACAGTAATGTGTACAACAAAAAAGACCCCATTCTCTTTGTGGATAGAGTATGCGACCATTTAGGCTTTAAAATACTGATCAGATCTCCCAAAAAATTATACGTATTCGCCGTCAATTTGATTGAAAATTTTCGGTGGGCTATAGCCTCGCCCGGAGTTACGCTTCAGCTCTTTCAATTTTGGCTTCCATCGTTTTAGACTCTTTTGTAAAGCAAGCATGTTCCTCCTGCTCTTATCGATAGTAGTGAAACTTTGATATTTTGTTCAGCCGTATGTAGAAAGTAGCAACAACATGTAGAAAAAAGCAACAACCTGTTGTGTTCAATAGAAATTTTTTGATTCTATTTCAACTTCAATTTACTTCTTAAAATTAAGGCGACCTGTAGTATCGCTCGAATAATTAAGTCTGGTTGCAACTTAATAGCTAGCAAAAGATTGGCTTCCACGAAGATACTTTAACCCACGCACTTCTCGATCAAGAACAGAACAAATATATTCACAAACCACTTTAAAACTTCAAATTTCTTCGCTTATCAATCTCAGAAAGTAAAGCACTTTAATATATAACAATCAGAGACTAAACAAAACTAATGCCATCAAAACAATTGCTTAATTCCTGTCACAACAATCACCACACAACAACGTCTTTTTACTACTCTCTACTCTGCCACTTTCTAAAATCGTAAAAATTTCACCCCTTCTTTGTACTGAGACGAGTTTCCACAAAATGCTTGAACACCACGTGACACAGAAAAAACACCGTCAATAAATTACGTAATCGGAAATAAAAAAAGAAAAAAAATCTTCGAGAAGAACCAAGATTCACTAGAATACTCTGGAACTTAATTACGTAATCAACCCATTGTGATGTAAGAAGAGGCGTGTGAGTTACAAATCTAAATGCGAAAGAAAAAAATATCTTTTCCAAAAACAGCCGAGATATAAAACCAAGTTTGGGCTAACAAATTCAGATTTACAATTTAAATAATCATGGAAGAACAAAACGACAAATTACACAAACTATTAATGAAAACTATTCTTACAACGCAAATTCACTTATTCATGACACAACCTCATAGATCCACTTCTCAAAGCAGCCAATCTGAGACCAGGAATTTTGGCGTTTTAACTGTTTTTTTAGCATTAAAACAAGACAAATAAATCTTGTTCTCGACCATCCTTAGTCGAATTCATGAATTTCTCCAAATCACTACATTGAGCCCTTAACCATTGCTATTAATCTTGGAAATTTTTGCGGCCACATAGGATTTATTTCGCAAAGTTTTGGAATTTTGCAGTGGATGAAAACTGAAGACCTTTTTTTGTGGGATCAATCCCAAAATGACGTATATTTTAAAAGTTTGTAAGAAGTTAGTATTGTGACAGATCTTGTAAGTATTGGGCAGTTTTTGTCCTGTTTACGCATTATTGCCACAAAAGAAGAGGCGCAGACTTGGCGACCTGCCTGTCTGTTTGGACGGATATATGGTCTTTCGCGCTTCCTCCGTGCACATGTATTTCATTTTTCGTGTCGTTCTTGTGTGCATACCTGTAAATCTTGTGCAATGTCCATGTAAATAAATTGTTGTGATTGTTCAAGCCATTGACGTTCCGTAACTTCTCGGAATCTCGCCATTTTTCGCTTAAAAATCGATATTTTCGGAACCAATAATTGTGAAGACGAACAGTAAGAACTGATTTGCTCAATCTAATTTTATTCAATTGGGTGGTTATTCATGTGCTTTCGAGTTTTTAGTTTATCGACTTTCGTAAATTTCCAAATTTCTCGGATTTTCGCGATATGGTTTTTTGCTTTTTTTTCCAGTTTTCATAATTCAGTATTTTACTGTAAATTTCGATAAGGTACATCGGCAATTCCGCATTTGGTGTTTTTTGTTTTTAGGATACACTGATCAGCATGTGTTTAGTGATCAATATGCATAGAAGTTACTGCAGACTGACTGAGGCCGAGTGTAATTTAAAAGTTCTTTTATTGCATAGGTGTATGGGCAGGCTCAACAACCAATCCAATAGAGTGCAACAGACTTAAAATGCTAGATAGTAGTCTGTTGCATTACAGCAAATTTCATCTAGATAAAGGTTACCATATGTGACTCGACACAATTCTGGACACGTTTTCTCCGTCCAAAGTACTGGCGAGCCATTCCCTTGTTTTGATGCTTAATCAATTATGGAAACGTTTTTTTGGAAGTCAGTATGTTAAAAGTCGGTGGTTACGTAATCTTTGTTTAAGATTAGGGTAAAGATTGATACTTTTCATCTGCTACCCAGGCCCTAAATAAAAAAAGATTCCGACCATTTCAGCTTTTTAAAAATTATTCCTGAACACAGATTTTTACACCAAAATTTTGGACATGTGTGGAAGATCATGGCAATTCTATTTTGACCCGTTTATGACTGTCAACTTTAAGCACTCCCTACACTATACCAAATTTAAAACTTATGTCAATTTTTATTGTCTTTTAGGGATGCAGATTTTAGCAGTAAAACTTGATATGTATGGTAACCAACCCTAATTTAGAATCAGGAAAGTACAGATAGCACAGAAGAAAAAAATCAAATGTTTATGTTTAAGTACAAATCTACTGCATTCGTTTAGGCTAGGCCTTTAAGAGGCAGTTTAAGATGGAGTATGAAGAAACAACATCTACAAACCAATGTTTGTTTTTGTGCTGATCATGATATTCAGATTTCAATGCCACTTTGCATGATGCATTGAAATCTACTTCATAGTTAAAAGCTGTGTGGCACAGTGGCAATAATCTTCACAAGGCTTTGTGTTTAAATTAAACAACTATGCCAGTGTACTGTAAAGAAAACAGTGAGATTATTTTTGCTCAACATTTACATTTATGGCATACAACTGATTGCTATTGTGGGCAACACCAAACCATGGATTTATGGAAATTCTTACAAAATAGACAAAATACAGAAACTCAGTAGACTACTAAAGATTTGGCTCTCGCTCAACAAAAGACAATCACATGACTAGTGGTGGGGTGATGTACTGTTCGACGTGAATGCAATGTACACCAATGAGGTACTCTATATCTTTATTTTTGCTGACTTTTTAAAACTATAACTGTTATAAAACGTTTTAGTTTGTAAGTAGCAGTTGCAGAACCAGGTGACTTACAGCAGTTGATCATTGACCCCACGTGTGTGCAATAAGAAACCTGTAACATCATAACCTCATCAAAATTTGTGTAAAATGAGCATTTTTGTTAACATGAAGGTTTAAAAGCTAAAAGTACTGGCTGTAAGTGCATATAACCTCAAACAATCAATCATAGCTCCAAGTGGGTGAGAAAAGAGGCCAATGATGTCATAGCCACATCAAGATATGAGGAAAAAATTGGTATCTTTTTAGTAACAAGATGTTAAATCCAAAAGCAATGTTTGCAAACAAATTAAGCTCACAATGATTGATCATCATCTCCAAGCAGGTGTGAAAAGAGGCATATGATGTGACAGTGACGTCATGACAACATCAAAAATTGTGTAAGTGGGCACCTTTTCAGAATCTGGTGGTAAAAGCATAAAACTTAAAATAATAAATCATTGCACCAGATGGGTGTGATAAGGGGCCTATTGTGTTGCAATGACGCCATAATCACATCAAAATTTGTATGAAATGGGTATCTCTTTAGTAAAAGAGTGCTAAAATCAAAAGTACTGGTCACAAAAAAAAGGAAACTTGAAATAATTGATTATTGCTCAAAGGTGTAGGTAGTAAGAATTAAGTTCATGATGTCTCAATGACCTAATAATGTTCCAACAAAACTAGTACCACCAAGAATACGCAATTGATGTAATACAAAACAAGTTTAGGCCATAAAAATACTCATTAAGCATAAGCCTCTACAGGAAAATACAATTTTATGCTGAAATGCACAACGTTTATTTACATAAATTGTAAAATCGTAGCCCCCACTGAGAAAAGGGATCATTATGATGAAATACACAACGTCAATGTCTCTCTGCCCAATTGAAGCATTTCAATGGTTTTTGTAGCAAAAATAGGACAGGAGTCAGTCCAGATGAAAACACACATCACGAAAAATAACAAAGAATGGTGTTGGTATGGCAGTCAAATTATAAAAGAACAATCATTTACTGATGCTCTATGCATGGTGCAAAACCTTTCCTACTCTTAAAACATGCTGGAAATGAAATCATGCAGTTTATAACACTTAATAAATGTCTGGCTCAGAACCAGTTCTTTTTTGCTGATATTTGTACTGATTGGTACTGTTTGATAAAAGTGGGTCACCTCAACAGTTGGACTGCAAGACCCCACCATATTTCTGAAAATTGACTGTGGCAGCTGAATTTACCAAGTTCTTTAACCAAAAGCACAACATGCAAAATGGCTTACTTTTTTCTCCACATCATCCCTGAACTGATTTTACTTTGAACCTTACACTGATCTGTTTACAAAAAGATAATTGTCGTTTGGAGATCACTACTTGCTTTAGTCTGGGTTTGACTCTCAACTGCTACTCTGCAATGTGGCATTAAAATCTGTTCACACCTGCTATTCTACCAGAGTTGATACAATGTATCAAATGCAAGAGGCATCACTGAGCCGAGCAAATAACCAAACTGTGCTTATACAGATCAGAGAAAATTGCAATATAACAACGCTTTGCAGATCAATCATGCTAGCATTGATGCTACAAGACGAATTCAAATCTTGTCTCTATTTATTTTCTGTTCATGTTGAGGGCTTTTAGTTTAATGGGATATGTATGTAGTAATGCTGTGTATTTTTAGCATAAAGTTCCCTTTACTTGGAGGGGGTTATATTGTATTAGAGTCTATAGGCAATCACATTGCATATTTTGTCATGCAAATTTCTTATTTGTTGAAGGCTTAAAGTCTAGTGGGATGTGCATGCAAAGCAATGACGTTGTGTATGTCATCATAAATTTTGTTTTCTTGTTGGGGATTTATGATTTACTAGGATCTGTATGCCATAACGATGAATATTTCAGCATAAGATTCCTTTTCTGGTTGAGGACTTACACTTTAGTTGGGTCTACACTTCATGACGTGATGTAATTAAGCATCAAATGTGCTTTTATTGTTGGCAGTTGATATTTTAGTTGGGTATAAATGCATTAACGTTGCTCATTTTGTTACGAAGATCTCTTTTCTTAGTCAGGACTCTGATTTTGGGAAGATTTATATGAAGTAACGTTGTATATTTTAACATCACTTTGCAATATCTTGTTGGAGCTCATACTTTGGCAGGATCTGTATCAAATAGTTTTGTGTGCTTTAACATAAAAATCCCTTTTCCTGATAGGGTTTATTACTTTGTTAGAGTCTGTAAACAATAACATTGTGTATTTCAGCAGAAAACTGCATTTTGTGGTTGGGGCTTATGCTTTAATAAGGACTGTATGCAATAATGGTGGGTATTTTGGCATAGAAATCTCTTCATGGTGTTAGCTCATACTTTATCAGGGCCTATAGGCAATAATGTTGGATATCTCAGTACAAAGATCCTTTACTTGGTGAGGGATTATACTTTTGTATGGTCAACATTGCAGTAAACTGGTGCATTTCATCATAGAGATCCTTTTCTTGGTGAGGGCTCATACTTTAGTAGAGTTTACGTCAATAACATGTCTATTATCATTAATGGCACTTGTCAGGACCTATACTTTAGTTGGGTCAATATGTAATATTATTGGATATTTCAGCTTGACTTACTTTTGCTTGGTGGGGGCTTATACCTTGGTAGGGTCTAAACACATTATTATTATTGTCTAAACACACTTTTGACCTTATTGGGTCTCATCAGGCAGGTGTAAAAAACACTCAATAATAAACATGCTGAAATAAAAAAATTTGCTATTGGGTGCAAAAAAATATGCAATAAAAACAATATGATACAGCAATACCTATATCATGGGGGTCCCCCATGATATAGGTATTGCTGTATCATATTGTTTTTATTGCATTTTTTTTTGCACCCAATAGCAAATTTGTTGGTACGGTATGATGTTGGTGATCATTTTTGAGCAAATTTTTCTATTTTACCTTAGTGTGATGCTGGAGGCAGATCCCTCTTAATAGGAGATCTGCTTGAAAATGCTAATTAGCAACTAGCAACCTCTATATTCTATGGAATGATAAGTCTTGACAATGATCCTACACTCCTATTAGGGCTTACCGATGTGACTTGTTGTCCATGTCATGTGTGTGTGTCCTTAAATGAGACCCCCATAATATAGGTATTGCTGTATCATATTGTTTTTATTGCATTTTTTTTTTGCACCCAATAGCAAATTTTTTTATTTCAGCATGTTTATTATTGAGTGTTTTTTACACCTGCCTGATGAGACCCAATAAGGTCGAAACCGGTCGCGGGTTATTGACATGATGTAATAGATTGCTGTATGGTACGGTATGATGTTGGTGATCATTTTTGAGCAAATTTTTCTATTTTACCTTTTTTACACTAGTAAACATGATTAGATGATACACCTTAATGTTGAATCAGAAAACAGTTTTGGAATAGTCAATCATGAACGGCAATTTTTCACAATTTCCCAAAGTTGTAGGCAAGTTTTACTGTGTTACCAATTATTTTTCAAGCAATTCACATAAAAAAAGGCTACATATAATGTAAAACCTTTTCAAAGAGATCGAAACTAGAATCCCCACTTTTTTCTTTACGTTTCGGGACTTATTTCAATCATGACTGGTAAGCTATCACGGCACATAGCCGTCAGCTACATTTTATTTAAAAAACAACATTTTGGTTGGTAATTAAAACTAAAATTGGTTAGAAGTCGTACTATTTTATACTTTTAGTTTTCATAATTGGCAAGTATGAGAAGATTATTTGTTTGTAATTTACAAAAACTGAACCACTCCCTCAAAAAATGGTGTTTTTGTGCTAAACTGAGGCCGAGATTAAACTGAAGTTTGAGAGCTCTTTGGTATTATTGCACTTTAGCTACAAATGAAATTGGCCGAGAAAAGTAAAGAAAAAGAAACATTTTGATTTGCTCTATGTTGACTGCTCCAGAGACAATTTGTTTGACAAAAGATGATTTAAGTCGCCGTCACTCGCTGTTGCGTCAAAACCACCAGATGTTTATACGAGACGTTGCATGGCCCGAAAAAAAGCGTCAGTCCAACTTTGTATTCCTATTCACTGTCTCCCATGCATTTAACAGTTTGTTGGAAATTTTGCTTGCAAAATCGCAAAAATTTAGACACACTGAAAAAAATTACTGAACACCGCCGGACTTTTTTACGCACCGTTTAATTTTGACTGCGAATCTGCCGGACATGTTTTCGCAAATTTACACTTTCTACGCGTTTGTATGGAACACTGGTGAGGGCTTATACTATAGTAGAATCTACATGCAATAACATTGCAAATCTCAGCACAAGGTCGTTTTTTGCCTTTGGCTTATATTTTGATAGGGTCAATATTCAATAACGTTGTGTATTTCATCATATATTTCGTTTTCTTGTTTGGGCTTATACTATAGTAGAATTTACATGCAATAACATTGCAAATCTCAGCACAAGGTCGTTTTTTGCCTTTGGCTTATATTTTGATAGGGTCAATATTCAATAACGTTGTGTATTTCGTCATAAATTTCGTTTTCTTGTTTGGGCTTTATGCTCTATTTGAGTTGTTACACAATGTCAAATTGTGTATTTCAGCATGAAGAACTATTTGGAATGGGGGCTTATATTTTAGTTCAGTTGATGTTCAATAATGTTGCATATTTGATCATAAATTCTATTTTTTTGGTTGTGGTTTACATTGTAATAGGGTCGATAAGCAATAGCATTGTGAATTTCTGCATGAAGGTTTCTTTTTTGACAGGGGCTGATACTTTTTTCGGTGAATATCAAGTAGCATTGTGCTTTTCATCAGAAATTGTATTTTTTAGTGAGGGCTCGTAGGCTAATACTTTAGCATTGTCAATGCACAAAGATGTTATGCCTTCCTCAAAAATGTTGTGCTTTCCTGATTGGGGCTTAAACTTTAATAGGATCAGTATGAAGTTGAGTGGTATAATTAAACATCAAGATCGCTTTTCTTGTTGGAGCTTTCACTTTACTTGGGTAGAGAGACATTGGCGTTGTGTATTTCATCATACTGATCCCTTTTCTCAGTGGGGGCTACGATTTTAGGATTAGTGTAAATAAACGTTGTGCATTTCAGCATAAAATTGTATTTTCCTACGGGGTCTTATGCTTAATGAGTATTTTTATGGCCTAATCTTGTTTTGTATTGCATTAATTGCGTATTCTTGGAGTTATTAGTTTCG
This sequence comes from Trididemnum clinides, assembly GCA_963675345.1. Lineage (NCBI taxonomy): Eukaryota > Metazoa > Chordata > Ascidiacea > Aplousobranchia > Didemnidae > Trididemnum > Trididemnum clinides. The sequence goes on from OY776306.1 coordinate 23,300,280, forward strand.
TTGGAACATTATTTGGTCATTGCGATATCATTGGTTCTATATGACACCCTGCTTGTCCCAGTGTTTCATCGTTGTTTGTTTCCTGTTTTAAGAGTAGTAATTGCAGGTGAAATAATTTCACCAAAAGATACTGATTCTGTACGACGTATATGTGCTACTGATATAATTATGATGTTGTCGGGTCCATATGCCATCTACCTGTGGGAGGATATTAACTGTTCCAAGTTTTTTGTTTATTTAAATGGTAGTTTTAAAGTTCCAACAATTTTTCTTACGAGGTATGGCATTTCCAAGGGGTTGTGATATCATAGACCCTTTATCACAACCACTTGGGGGTGCTAATCAATTGTTCCAAGTGCCATGTTTTTCCCATCAGTGTTTTGAATTTAGCACCTTTTTACCAAAAAGGTGTCCATTTTACAGATGTTTGGATGTAATTATGATGTCTTAGATCCCTTGCTACATCCACCTGGGTGCAAAGGTAAATCATTCTGACCTTCACATTTATGCGACCAGTACTTTATAATTTCACACCTTGTCACTGAAAAAGTATTCATTTTACACATATGATATGGTTTTGAGGCCATTGAGACATCATAGACTTAATTCTTACTACCTACACCTTGGAGCGATGATCAACTGTTTCAAGTTTCCCTTTTTTTGTGACCAATACTTTTGATTTTAGCACTCTTTTACCAAAGAAATACCCGTTTCACACAGATTTTGATGTGATTATGGCGTCATTGCAACATCGTGAACCCCTTATCACACCCATCTGGGGCAATGATGTATTGTTTCGAGTTTCTTGCTTTTACGATCAGATTCTAAAAAGGTGCCTATTTACACAAATTTTTGATGTTACCGTCACATCATATGCCTCTTTTCACACCTGCTTGGAGATGATGATCAATCATTGTGAGTTTAGTTTGTTTGCAAACATTGCCTTTAGATTTAACATCTTGTCACTGAAAAGATACTAACTTTACCCATACTTTGTTGTGGCCCTATGACCATGCTGTGACGTCATAGGCCTCATATCACACCCACTTGGAGCAATGATATTGAAAAGATACCAATTTTACCCATATCTTGATGTGGCTACGACATCACTATGATGTTATAGGTTTCTTATCACACCCACTTAGAGCTATGATTGATTGTTTGAGGTTATATGCACTTACAGCCAGTACTTTTAACTTTCAAACCTTCATGTTAACAAAAATGCTCATTTTACACAAATTTTGATAAGGTTTTGATGTCATAGGTTCCTTATTGCACACACGTGGGGTCAATGATCAACTGTTGCCAGTCACCTGGTTCTGCAACCGCTACTTACAAACTAAAAACAAGTTTTATATCAGTTACAGTTATAAAAAGTCAGCAAAAATAAAGATATAGAGTACCTCATTGGTGTACCTTGCGTTCACTAAGTACAATACATTATCCCACCACTAGTCATGTGATTGTCTTTTGTTGAGCAAGAGAGCCACATCGTTAGTTGACCCCAACTATATTACCGAAATTGCTGATAGACAGAAATTTTTTGAAAATGCGTGGTGTCACTGGATTCAATCATTTGTTTGCACGCGATTGGTTGGTTATTTATTTTTTTTTGGCAGTCGCTTGAATGCCGACTCCAGCTTTCTAGCTTTCAATCTTAGAAAGTGCTGATAAAGGATTCTTATTACTTAAAATTGACACATGATGATAGCATTACAATTTCGGTTGCGTGTCATCATGTTTCGTCAGATGTGCACCTTCACATTTACTGTCAAGTAAACTTTCATTGGTGGGAGTAATCGCGTGAGGGAGAATGCATGATTGGATAGAAAATAAAGGATTTGAAAAAGGTTCAAAATGTAAGTTTTTAAAGAAATTATTTACTGCCGTCAGTGATTATGAACCACACAAGAAGAATTTGTCACTGAAGAAGACACGCAAGAATGTTGTGTTAATTGCATAAATTTCCTAAATACTGAAAAGCTCTCGAAAAAAAGCAAATTTGAAACGTGAAACCCAAGTTTCACATACTTGTTGAAACAATGCTATTTGAAACAATACTAGTTGAAACAATGCTTTTTGAAACAATACTTGTGTTATGAAGCTTATTTAAAAATGTTTTGCTCTGGATGGTGTGCAAGCTCTTTATATTTTTACAAAACAGTCCTAAAATTTCCAACTTGGGAGTATGCTTCGTCCACAAAGAGGCTGGAGAACGTGCTGACGGATTGTGGCGGGTGCTTGTTGTGGTGATAAATTATATGGCATTGATGGAGACTGCCATAACGAAAGCATATTGCAGAAACTGTTATTCAAATGCCTACTGCCTGTTAGATGATTTGGTTTTTCTGTTTCTTTATCTGGTGCTGATCTACTTTTATTTTTTGGGACTTGCTGTCTTGTTTTAGTTTTTTAAGCAAAATTGATGCATTTTCTAGTGTGTGCTGTGCTGCGGATGGCTGTGTCTGGCTATTTTTATTTACTTTGCTATTGTAAAACAAGCCATTATATTTCTATCTTTTAGTTTCACTGAAACATGCAAGTGTGAGCAAGAATAACTCGTTACTTGTGATTAAATGGCATGAAATTTAAAATCCCATTCTGCAGAAGACATTGCCTTTCTAGTTTCTTTCACTGATTACGAGCCGGATGAGAGTTAAAACCTCTTCAATAATTGTTGTAAAGGTAGAAAAAATTACAAACGAAATGCAATTTTTTAGTGCATCTATCTTTCTAAAGTTTGCGATCGTGAAAGACGTTTTGGGGAGATCAAATGCAAAATTGATTATTGGTATTTGAATTTTAAACAATCGATTTATTTGTGAAGCAAGCTTAAAAATAGTATGAATGACGCTAATTTCAGGTCTACAAATTGTATTTGATCTGTGTTCCCTCAAAGACTTGCGAACTGCAGTGTATGTGAGGGGATATGTCAGATTTATGGGTAGGTATTATTTGCAGTGGAGTTAAGTATTTACCATTTTAGGATTATCAAAGCTGTTTTTCCAGAAAGTAGTTAAATCTATTTTGCCCTTACCAGCAAAAATAAAGTGAAACTGTAAAACCTATTTGAATAAAGGTCCAAATCAATTTCCTGTGATTGGCAAATTTTAACGAGCGATATATTTTAATAAAAAAATTGTTGTATGACAGGCAAGATGCCATGACGCTGTAAACTCAAAACCATTTTGTTGCAGGCTCATACTTTATTTCGAGCATTGCACTGTTGTGTTTTTGACACTTTCCTTGCTTGTTAGAAACTAAGTCAGTTGACATGGTAAAAACATAGTCTATAGCACAAAATACACTGAAACGCTTCAACAGTTATTTGATTTTAGATCTTTTAAGTTTAAAATTATTACACATGTGATGTAATGAACTCATTATTCTGGTTCCACTGCCTATGACGGCATGAAAATTCAATGCCACGATCTTTAACACGCTGCTTTTTGGTTCTGGTATGTCAATTTTCCATGTACGAACGTGTTGCCACGTTCTTGTATCTTTTCTACAATAACAAATCCTGTTTTTTGTTATTCACATTCTCTGACAGCAGTTAATAATTTCTCGAAATACTTGAGCTTTGAACCTTTTTCAAATCCAATACGAGGTGTGTCCGAAAAGTAACGAGACTGGTGTTATAAAAACTGTATTGAAAAGTATTGAAATATACCAAAGTCATATTCCTTCAACGTAATTCCCTTCCACTTTGAAACACTTGTGCATTTGCCTTTTCCAGGATTCAATACCCCTTTGAAAGGCATTTTCTGGGATCTTTTTGAGCTCCGTCGTCGTGGCCATTTTGATGGAATCGATGTCAGAAAAATGGGTTCTCTTCAAAACAGATTTGATCTCGGGGAAGAGGAAAAAGTCACACGGGGCCAGATCGGGAGAATATGGGGGGTATTCCAAAGTTGCAATGTTCCTTTCTGCATTAAACTGACCAATACTCAGGGCTGTGTGATCAGGAGCGTTATCGTGATGGAGCGTCTAATGCGTGGGCTTCCCAAAAAGGTATGTCTCTTAAGGCGCCAAAGAAGTCTTTAAGACATCGTTCATTTCGAATTCCTACCCCAAGGCCAAACAGTGAACCAAACCGTCTATAAAGACATTCTTCAGAGCCTTATGAGACAGTGCGTGACAAGAGACAGACCTTTTTGGGAAGCTCACGCATGGATGCTCCATCACGATAATGCTCCTGATCACACAGCCCTGAGTATTGGTCAGTTTTTTGAAAGGAACATTGCAATTTTGGAATACCCCCCCATATTCTCCCGATCTGGCCCCGTGTGACTTTTTCCTCTTCTCCGAGATCAAATCTGTTTTGAAGAGAACCCATTTTTCTGACATCGATTCCATCAAAATGGCCGCGACGACAGAGCTCAAAAAGATCCCAGAAAATGCCTTCCAAGAGTGTATTGAATCCTGGAAAAGGCGAATGCACAAGTGTTTCAAAGTGGAAGGGAATTACGTTGAAGGAATATGACTTTGGTATATTTCAATACTTTTCAATACAGTTTTTATAACACCAATCTCGTTACTTTTCGGACACACCTCGTATTTTCAACTCAACTCAGTATTTTCAACTTAATCGTGCGTTCTTTCTCATGTGATTATCCCTTCCATTGAAAAGTTCCTGACAGATTCGCTTGACAGGACAAGCGATGATGCGCAGCAGAGATGACGTGATGGCAACAATTGACGTAGCACAGCTTTTACCATTTGTTAAATGTAGCCAATAAGAATCCTTTATCGGCACTTAAAGAGTTGAAAGCTATAAAGCTGGTGCCGGCCCTCGAGCCTCTGCCTATTTTTTTAGCTTTCATTAAAATTTCGTAAGCTTTTGCGATTATCGTACCAGATAGTTTTTCCATATTTCTGTAACTCAGTGATTTTTTAGAAAAAAGTTTAGTATTTCGGTAATTCCTTGTTTTAGCATGAATATCTGTATTTTGCTATTGTCTTGCTATTATGCCACTATGTACTGAAAAATGCTATGGATTTCTTTCGCAAAATGGAGATTTATTTGGGAACACGCAAGTTTTTTGCAAGGCACATGCTTTCAAATCAACAGCAGATGCACATTTTAATCGATATTGCTGTTTGCAGATGCATCTGTTGTCGAGTCAATGACAATAAATTGTGCACTTTGGCAAACATGTTGTTTTATCTTGGTTAGTACGCAAAAGCTTAGCAATTGGCTGTACTTAGTCTTCGCTGAAAGACACTTAAACTCTTATTTCTTGACCGCTTTAGTTGCACTCCTTGTAGTATAAATGTGCTAACCGTCAGCAATGGTAACTTTAAAGTAGGTCTAAACTCAAAATTCCATGCGTTCAAGAAAATATTATCGGCTGATCTTGAGCCAAAAGCCTTGCATCATATGCAAAGTAAAATTACAATGATTTAAGAAGCAATGAAATAAAACCAGAAAAAAAGCAATTTCGTGCGTTCGGTTGAGACGTCATATAACATACTACACAACAATGCCGGCAGTTGCTTTTGCTATTTTCAATACTGATGTCATCAAACCTTAGAAGCTGTCTTAAAAGATATGTTTCTTTCTTTTGAAATACGTTTAAATTGACAAAAGGCTTTTCTGCTATTGGATTATCAAAATATTTAATTGAACTTGAAGCATTATTTTATAAACTTGTGCCATGTAGCTTATGATCCAGCTGAACAGTTTTAAGTTATATATTTGTTTCCCTTTGCCACTTGAAGTTTTTTAATGGTTACACAGAGAACAGCATTGTGTTAAGACACCCCTAGAAGATACCGGTAATGTTGGTGCAGTTCCAACACAAGCAAAAAAATTCCTGTTAAGTAACTTTTCCAAGGGCCTAGCAAATAACGACTCGCACATAATCAACTATGCTTGAATTTATGCCAACAAGTTGAGGCTGAACAATCTGAGTGTTCTATTAGAGTTTTAACTTAAATTTGCAGTGACATGTTGTAAGTGATGATACACTCTACATGCTCACAATTCATTAACTTTTTTTTCAAGCTATTTTTGTAGGAAGTTGGGATATTATCATTTAAAAACTTTTCAATATGAATGATATTACTGCAGCGTGGCATATCATTAGTCAAACTGATTGGCTCCAAGAAAAGCGTTTACTGACTGCTTTGCTATCTCTTTATTCTCTGTTGGTTATTCTTACTGTTGCAACTTGGAGAAGACTTAACTTTCAGGCTGCTTATTTTGGTCTTCTATGCATTGCAATTTATGCAGCAGAAAATCTTAATGAATGGTGCGCCAAGAATTGGAAAGTGATATCAAGTCACCAGTACTTCGATTCATCCGGACTTTTTATTTCAGTAGTTTATTCAGTGCCTATTTTGTTCAATTTGCTTCTACTTGTCATTGTATGGATGAGATCAGCTTCTATGGACTTGATTGAAGTAAAGCGAAAAGAAGCAATTCGAAAAAGTAAACAAAACAGTAAAAAAGAAAAATGAATTAATTTTTTTTGTAAAACTCTATGGCTCATTTTCATAAAAGGGTACCGTACAACATGAATGACCAAAAAAATTGAAAAATTGTTTTTCATGCTGAACTACACGCTAGAACTTTTTATCATTGAAGATGGTTATTAAGTTCCTCATCTTCATTATTTTGGGGCATTTTTAACTTTAGAAGATACTACAACTATGTAGTTTTAAGTAATTTTGTTTTTTTCATGTTTTATCTTAGGCCAAATTTGCTTGTACTTGCAAATCTTTGACCAGAATTTATTTAGAAGTACGCCAATTTTGCAGGGTTATGTCTGCATGCAGTTGCAGGTGCATTTTTTCTTTAAGTTTTTTGATGCATCAGTGATTACAGACACTAAAGCTTTTATTTCAGAAAAATAATGACAATTGGGATTTGGTTTTTGAAGTTTGGGGCTCTAAATCTTGAGTTTGTTATACCCTTGTTGTTGACGATGTGCCCAGTTGTTGAAAACGTAAAGAGAATATTAGTGTAGGCAGTCACACTGTTTCAACCTATCAGTTTCTTCGTATTATTTGGTGACTGAGGGAGTATCACTGTGTGCAATTCGCTCAAAATGCATTGCTGGTCTCTTGTTTGACATTAAGAATATCATTAGTGTTTTGCTTTAGAATTTGATGTCACTATTTCAGTATACAGGGTGTTCCAAAAGTCTTGGGCACATTTTAACATTGAATGTCTCAAAAACTATCAAGGATATAACAACACATCTGATATATTATTAAAACTTGCAGTCTCAAGTTTTCTTCATAGAATGTTCACAGATGTTCAATGTGGGTATCGTTGGTCGCACGGCACAGATTATGCCGATAGTCCAATTCTTGCCAAACGCGTTCCAGCATTGCCTCGTGGATGGTTGCAACAGCTTCCGTTATTCAAGTCGTAAGTTCATCCACATCTTTTGGAAGGACAGGGTTATAGACGAGTTCTTTGACAAGCCCCCACAAAAACTTCCTTTCTGGTGCCGCTTTTCGGAATTTTGAGCGAAATGCACGTTGAACAACTGTCCATAATTCAGTGTTAGCATATTCAAGGATGCAATACACTATTTCTAGTCAAGTGAACGCCATCAGTGGATCTTAGTTATTTAAGCTACATGAAAAGATTCGAGAAAATCAATAGCATGACAAAATATTAATAAATTTAGCTTTAAAATATTTTCAGTTTCCTCCTTCTACCTTTCATAGTTCAACAGATATATGGACTTGAAATGTTCCCAAGATTTCTGTAACACCCTGTATTTTATTATCTACTCACAGCACCATATTTGTGAGGTTTTGTATATTTAAACATTTGTTGTGTAAGTTTATCATTGATAGCTCCATATATTAATGCAAACTGATTGAAACTACAACAGAAAAGAGTTCACAAATTGAATATTGCAAAAGAAGTTTTCTTTAGTCCGTATTTTGTCAAATATGTGATTACATCTTTGAATTTGTTTCGCAAATGCGCTCTTAATGTAAAAATTTTCAAAAATTTTGCATTTTGTTGAGGGTACAAGATATTATTTATCATTTGCAAAAGCATGGGACCTCTAAAAAAGTACAACGCACACAAAAAAATACTACTACCACCATTCTTTATTTATAGCGAGAGTAGTGAGTTTTTAATTCAGCCGAGTCTTATTAACTTTTAAACGTTAACAATTGTACGTTTTTGTTAAAAATATTCACTGTCATGTGCAGTATATACTATAAAATTCTAAATTAACCAGATTTACCACTGATCCCTTTTGCAAATGACTGTGCTTTGGTGTAGGTGCGTGCCATGACGCTTGGATCTTATTGTCATAAGGTTCTGCGTCGTTTTTTGCATTGCTATGTCACTGATCAAGAAACTTCAACCGCATTTTCCCCACCTAACTGCAGTACTTGATGAAATTGATTGTGCCAGCAGTTTAGGAGCTTTAATACTGGTTTAAACACAAATTGGTTTCGTTCTGTGCTTAACTGTATAGATCGGTAGTGCTGCATTGTGCACTGAGCTTGTAGTCGAAAGTAAGCAGTTTCCGCGTACAGAGCGTTACGTTGCATGCGGTGTTTCCGAGCAGATCCTTTGCTTTCTAGCTCACGCTACGGGTTCAACCTATGAATTGTACTGTACCGACCGCAACGACATGTATGGATGACTGCTGACTCGAAAACCTAAGGTCATTTCGCTGTCTCACAAACTCTCGGTTAATCTTGTATTCGATGAGTTAAATAGGATTAATATCATCACTGTTTGAGGTAGAGGAGAATAATGTTACTAAACCTATTGTATCATTTTCTTATAAATCAAGGTAGCTCGGGAAGTTGTATTTTTCTTTGTAATACATTGCATAGTGAGCTGTTTTTATTTTTTGGTCCACTCAATTACATCGTTTTTACTGCTTATTGAGTGATGTGCATACCATATTGCTTTATTCTTTCAAATGAAGTGCTGTAGTTTGCTTAACTTAAGTTTTATAGTTCGGTGTGGTAATAGTAAAGTTGCGCAAATATTTGTCATTTTTTTCCAAAGCTTATTTTGACGCAATATACTTTTAAGTCGTCATGAATAGTGCTCTTATTTTTATGTATGAACGTGTTAGAGCCGTTGCGTGGGCAGATGTTGTCTGGGACCAAGATAACAACTTACCGATTCAAAAAATTGGTGCAGGTTTGAAAAACTACAAATGATATTGAAGGTATGTTCAGGTCAAGATAGGTGACGGAACGTATTGTATTTCTGATCCAGTACTCTAGGAACCATAGAGCAAATAATAATAAATAACAAGATAGAAATAGTTCACATACGCACACAGTATTCAGCAGAGTATGAATTACGCAAATAAAATTATGACAAATCTGAGCATCAGGATTATAAAGCTTTCCTGCCTAGAAACAAAGTGGATGTAAATAAATAACTTGCGACAATTTTAACGAATTCATCAACCAGGAAAACTACTAGTGGCGGCAAATCTCAGTAGAAGGAATTTCATAGCACTGAATATTTCAACAAATTATGAGCAGGGGTAAGGGACCCAATCCCAAGTCTTCTCATGATCTTAATTGTTGTTGCCCGTGGTATAAAGAATCAATCTTCAATGAAGGTCTCTTTTTTGAACCCGAAAAATACCAAAACCGTCGCTGTGAAATATTTATCTTTTAATTACAAATAAGGTCTTCAGCTTTGTCTTTGGACAAAGCAACGCAGCGAAGCGAAAAACGCGAATTCGGTCTACTGTGTTTGAAATTTTTCTGGAAGGTATTGCTTCAAAAAACCCTGCCTCCCCTTCAAGAAATCCTTGACCTGCCACTGCTTGAGATGCCTTTATAAAATGATTCATGTTAAGCACGTTTTTGGTTTTAGATTCGCGGCGGATAAAGAATTCTATTCTAAATTTATTTGAGGTAGCGTAAAGTTTTCGTGGAAAGAATTAAGCAGAATAAAGTTAGGCTACGTTGTATGCCAAGCATCATTAAGCTTTTTTCACAAAGTGCTTGGTAAGTGGCGACCGCGGACAAGGTACGCACTTGCGGATGTAGCAAGAAAAGTATTGAGGAATAAAAAATTTTTAGTTCTAGGTAAATTTTGCAGTAAAGCTGCGTGAAATACCTTTGACCGCAACTTATAGTAAAATTTCCGTTGGTCGGGTAAAGATAGGATAATGATATCTTCCTGAAATTAATCCAGAACATCATGCTGTAGTGCGATGACCCTTGACTTAGGCCAATAGCCAATTGGGCAAGAGAAAAACAAAAAGTTTTGAGCTTTTGGAAGCGTTAGGACTAAATTATAATTTTTGGTCTGAGTCAAAATAGAGGTATAATTTTGGTGTAATATTGAATTTGTTTTCTTGAAGACTAAATTGAAATGGTTTATAACGTTCTCTTACAGCGAATAAACAAGACGATTTCACGTGTAAAGAATTTTGCTAAGCTTCTTGCTTTTTGGGAGGTGAAGGGGTTTAGTCTTGGGTGTTTAATGACCTATCCATTAATTTGTCGTTGTGATTTTCTTTTAAATTTTTCAGGGTTAACTTTCTGCCACGTTGGAAAAGACGATAAAACAAGAAAATGGAGTACAGAATTATTATCATTAGGCTAATAAGAAAGAACTGTGGGCACATTTGCAATTTAATAGCTTACCGCACTTGCGCAACCTAATAACTTCCCTTAAATCATAAGACCGCGGCGACTTCTTTCCGCACCTTTCACGGAATAGCCACTGACACATGGTCACTAATCCCTTACACATACAAGGATATGCTTTGCGAATTTCTGACATACAAAGATATGTTTCGCGAATTCTGATGGGCGCGCTTGCGTGGTTTATTAAAATCACAAAAGTTGTTTATTTCGAGTCCGTCGAGGTGTTCCGCAAGGATCCGTTATTGGCCCTGTACTTTTCTCTCTCTTTTCATTAATGATCTCCCTGCTTCTCTGCCTTCTTCCGTCAGCTGCTACCTATACGCTGACGATCTGGCCATTTGGTCCTCCTACCCCTCGGTTTCTATTGCGGTAGAGGCCACACAAGGAGCTCTGTTTCGATTGGAGCGCTGGTCTGAGTACTGGTGTCTTCCTCTCAATCCGAACAAATGTGAGGCCTCCTTCTTCTCAGTGGATCTTTATCAAGCTAACCTCCAGCCCAACCTCCTCTTGTTCAACTCCCACCTCCGTTTCAATCCCACTGCAACTTTTCTTGGGGTCACCTTCGATCGCACTCTTTCGTTTTCTAAGCATGTATTTTCGCTGAAGGCTAAGCTCTTCCTCGTCTCAAGGCCATGCGCTGTACCTATGCTTCCTCATGGGGCCCCTCTAAGGAGTCCCTCTCTCTTCTGTATAAATCTTTTCTTCGGCCCCTTCTCACTCATGCTTCACTCGGATGGTTTCCTTTCTTAAGCATTACCAATATCACCAAATTGAAATGTCATTATCGCACAGCTAGTCGCTCCATCTCCGGCTGCCTCTCGTCCTCGGCTATCGCACTTCTCCCCTCCAAGGCTTCTTTAGCTCTCCTACGAGTCACCCTGACTCATTTCATTCTTTCATCTCGTGAGCGGGCTCTTCGTCTTCCAACCTCCTTTCCCGTTTCAGGTTTGGCCAGACTCGGAGTGAAACCAAGACCCTGCAGATCATCCTGTAGAGCTTTTGCGATCACTCGCCTGCTCATGCTTCCTTCTACTTCTTTTAGGGAGGCTCTTCTTGCCCTCCCTCACCTCCCTGGATCCTGCCTTCATGCATTGTAGAGTCCACTCTTTTCTCCCCATGCTTCCGCTCTGATTCTCCCTCTCTCACCAAGGTGAGGCTCTCGTTCATCTTAACTCTCTCCCACTTACGAAATGGTACTCTGGACTGACGGCTCTGTTCCTTTTTCTTTTGGCAAAGGTGGCTCTGGCTTCCTTGCTAACTGCTCACTTCGTGGCACTGAGGCCACTCTTTCCTTTTCAGCAGGCCTAGCATGTTCAAGTTTTTTTGCTGAAGCCTGCGCCATTCTGCACGCTCTTTGCTGGTCTCGGCAGCACCACCAAGACTGCCACTTTTCTTCTCTTTTCCTCCTACATGACCCTCGCTCTTTCGTCGCCACCCTGTCCTCTCCTCTGTATTTTTTTTACTTGAAACTCTCTGTCAGATCTGGCAGGAACTATCTTCTCTTTTCTCCTGTACCATCAGGCTACTAGGTAGCGACACTCTCCCTGGCCAAGCGTGGTACTCTGGACCCAGACGATATTTTACACGTTCAACTAGCTGTGCCACCGGATGTGCCCCAGAAGAGACTGAAGTCTAGACGCCCATTGGTACTGCTGCGCGGAAACTATTAGATAGCCTATCTAAACTAGGCATCCGCGCGGCTCAGTGGACGAATTATTGATAGAGCGCAGCGTATTCTAAACGCACATCCGTCCTCCATGTTTTCATTCCTAATGCCAGTTCTAGACCCCTTAGAATGGGCTTGACCGGAACATCTTGGGTAAAGCTCAATCGCCTGCGGACTGGTGTTGGCCGTTTTTACTCGTCCATGTACGAATGGGGACTCAATTCCTCGCCGAATCTCGAGTATGACGCCACCGACCAAACCGCAGACCACGTTATCATAACGTGCCCCATGCATCGGGCACCTCGAGGGTTGGCTGGTCTGACGGTTTTGGAGGACGATACTCCATGCTGGCTTAATACCACTACAACCATCATTTGATCCCATCGGTTTTTTGGATGCCCCTCCATACGATAAAGAACAAGGCCACAATGGGTCCCCGGGCACTTGTTTCTCGTGGCTGACAATGGGTTCGACGTGGCTGATGAGCTGGCCAGACGGGGTGCGCTACTCGTTCCCTCTGCGACCCCTTATAGTCTGTCTTCTCTTATCTCTCGTATCCACTCTTCTATTTTCTCGGACTGGAGGCGCGTACTGTCTCATCGAAATTCTTCGACACACAGATTCCCTTGATTTCCACCGAGAAACTTGTGCTCCCTCATCGCGCTCGCTGTGTTCTCTCTCGTCTTCGCTGCAACGGACACAGCCTTCTGTTACGTTTTTATCTCTCTAGGATTGGCAGAATCGAGAATCCTTCCTGCAGCGCCCGCGGATATCCGTCGTAGGACACTTCTCATCTCATTCTGCACTGTCCAGCTACGGACTCTCTGCGCCGCTCGCTCTTTAGCGACTCTCTGCCCTCTACAACCTCTGGTTCAGGCCCTGGAGAGTTGCCCACTTCTGGGGCTCTACGGTCTTCCGCATGCCCCCATCCCTCGGAAGGGGTCGGGTAATCAACCACAACAACAGCCACAACAATTCCTAGGGTTGCCCTCTTCCGTATACCGTACTTTTATTGTTTGAATATCGTTTGTTTATTTTTCTGATATACTGGTGGTGACAATTCCACCAAGTAATTGAATGAGATAAAAAAGAATAGAAGGGCGGAAAAAAATATCGCATTTTCAGACCGAAAGAGATAGATGCTACTGGCAATAGAGTTCACTTTCAATCATCACTTTTTTCAAGACCAACTTTAATCTTGTAGAAATCAAAAAAAAGCGTAAGATGCAAGTACGGAAAGCGCTGCACCAAGTACACAAAATTTGTCGAAATAATCGTTAAATCATTACAAACATAACCTTTTTGGTTTAGAAAGTCAAGATCAGCTTCTGTCAATCGAAATTTGTACTCGATTACGGACTGTAGTCAAGTGCCACATGTCATTGGGCGTGTACATCGGTATGAAACAAAGGTAGTGATGCATAGCGAGTTAAAGCATTTGTTGTTGCGTGACGCATTTTAAGAGTAGTGGGTGAGCCAATCATCGATTTTCATTCGCCGGCCGGCAAATGGCGATTCGTGTGTATGATGGTGTACGAAGGTTACTTTCGTACAATGACCTAGGAGTAGATGTTTGTCAACATTGCGAAAAACTCGTACAAAAGCGTTTTTTTTTGAAAAGATGGCATTTTATGAAACTGGGAACGAATTTCAATCGCTAGCCTCTTGCATTACTATATGAGCAGTTTTTATTTTCATTTATTTAGGCCTAACCTAAAACTGGACTGTTTAGACCGATAGGCGGTCTGTTTTTTACAGCTGATCCGACAACAAGCTAACGATTCCGTAATTCATTGCAGTTTATTTGTTTATTCTCAGTACAGTAGTAACATAGCATACACAAAAAAAACAAATGGTTTACGGAGAGCATAGGCTGTTGAGGAATAGGCAGTCAAGTTTAATGCCTTTGTAATTAGAAGCATTTTCTTATAGATTGCATTTATCTTAATCAACTGATCAGTCTTACGTTTTTGTGAGGTTGTAGTGAAAAAACAATTGAAAAATATGGATGCCATTAACAAGGTATTTTGTGCTGTGTACTATTAGAATCGTCTTAAATACAGTTTGTCAGGTCTTTTCTTCCAACATGTTTTAGGATCCTGTAACAACAGATTGCAGTCACAACTCTCCATGGTTTATTGTTCAGCAAATAGCAACCTCGCTTCGATATCGTGCTCTTGGAAAAGGCTCTTTATGGCAGTTTCCCTGCTTGGTTGCTCTGCTTGAGCTAGAAATACACTGTGCTAACAATACTAGTAACGTTGAAGCAAGTCTAAATGTAGTGATTATCATGTAATCGACAAAAGCTTTTGGATCTCAGGAATTGGCCATTCTGCTTAAACTAATGCTACTTTTTACTCTAACCCCAACCTTATCCCAATACTAATCCTAATGCTGATCCACAATTACATGAAATTTCCACATTTTAGTAGTATCCTAATCTACATGTTAAGCAATGCAATTAACTCTTTAAATGACCAAGATTTTTCTATTACTGAAGGATAAAGATCTATGGCAGTCAAGATGTTATTACTGGTACTGGTTTACTTTGTAGTTACATGATGCTTAAGGCCTAGATAAAATTTTCACATTTTCCATGCCAACAATAGAACAGCTATTGCCTACTACCTTAAGTCTAGGGTAGGAGTGCAATGGGCTAGAAATACATCAGAATTTGTCTATGGTAACACTTTTGAGGGATTGCATAAGATTGCTGTTTTGGACTGGCAGATGTATTAATGTTATAAATGAATTACCATTAGCCTTCAGAAGTGTTTTTTGATGTAGTAGAAAGGACTATTATTCAGTCAGGTAAATGAATGTAATGAAAAATTACAAAATTGGCAAAAGTCACCCACGGAAGATGCTTAAAAGAATTTTGGGTTCCTTAAAGAATCAGCATTTTGCTCAAACTAATCCTAATTGACTTTAATTCTGATTATATATAAATTTAACCTTCACTCTTACCATAACACTAATCCACGCTTGTTGGAACTTTTGCACTTCATCTAATTCCACTTATGAAGCAATGCATCTGTTTCTTTAGTAGACCCAAAATCATTCTATGGTAATGCTCTGTTTGATGTAATTTGCTCTCTCCTACTTGTGATGTACTGGTAATGTACAACTTCATCATTCAGTGTAATGTGTTTTTGCTATGCAATTTACTTGAGTATCAGCTGCAAAAAACCTTGTAAAGTAAACAAAAGACATGTGCAAGCAAGTTGTAAATGAATTATAACATAATGATTGTTTCTGGCGCAGATGATTATCTAGAGTCGAGTTATAACCAGACAACATATGTCTGGGAAATGAGTAAAGGTGCTGTTATACCTAAATTAATGTTTTAGGAAAACTTTAATGTATGCAGATAATTGGAATTCCTTTGGAATCAACAAGATGTGACATTTGTGAATTGACAGTGCAACACTATTACACATAAATTCTGCTCTAGTAATTGGAGTTAGATCTGTTCTAAAGTTTTCCTTAACCCTAACTAAGCAAAGTAATCATTTTTAAGTGAAAACACAAATGACAAATCGATTCTACATTTCACTCAATCATTACAGCTTTAAAATCGCAGAAACAAAGTAATAATCTTGATTTGGATAATGTAATGTAAAATCAAATTTACTTTGTTGAATTGTTTTTCAGTTGTCTGGTCAATTTGTCAAACAACTCTTACCTTCAATTAAACAGGAGGCAGAGATTGCATACATTGTTACAATGGTTTTAATGTCAGTCATGAAAACAGGTACACATTGTAATACTAAGTAGTATTGTACTTTATCTTACAGTTGGTGTTGCTAGTAAAAAGGTGATGTGGTTACAGCATTTTGGGGGGCTTTGCAAAAGCAATATACTAAATTGCAGAATTCCATAAAAAGTGTTCCAGAGAGTCAGATACTTTCAAAACATGGAAATTTTGTAGAATTACAGATCAGGGTCAAGGTTAGTCTGCAGAATTTCTGTGTTTTGATAGTATTTTGTAAAAAAGGCTTGTTGCGTCAATTTTTTGTGCATGATTTGGTTAACATACACTGTGCTGGCTATTCAAGACTGTATTTACCACAAGTTGCATGTAATAAGAAGTTATTCACTGCATTTAACAAAAAAGATTGGGACTATGCAAAGAGGTTTTTATGATCTTTGAGTTGGCAACACTTGTACACATTTGTGGTTAAGACAAGCTATGCACACAAAATCGGTTAATTACAAACTGCTTGAATGCTTAAATCATTTCATCACATGCAAATCTGAAATTTCAAACCAAATCAGATCTAATGATAGAAACATTGGTCAAATGCATACTGCTTGACCTTAAAAAGAGCAAATCAAATAATCACATTAAATTTGTTTCCCAGTTACCTTCTTCATTCACTTTTCTGCATAATTTTTATTGGTACAGCAAAGAAAATGGGTTGGTTGCATGACAAATGCATGCAGTCAAAACAAAAAAATTACTCAGAGTTTCCGTTTTTGCCCAGCTAGATTTTTTATTGGAGAAGAACAGATAAAAGAATAATTATGCTAACAAATTCCCACACTTGCTTGAAATAAAAATTTGATTATTTACAAAATCATTAAGCTATACCCTATTACAACAAGCAGCAAGAACTTTTTTCTTTCACCTCAGTGGTAATGCAGCTGCTTGGCTAAAAACACCACCCTTGAAGCAATCATGCTTAAATCAAAGTTCAGATCGTGACATAACAGAGAATGGAAAGATAAAAGCAAGTCCAACTGCCACGGTTTGTGAAATTATGTTTCAAATCTTATTTGCTATTTAGGCAGCCCCTGTTGATGCACTACATTGTGTAAATGCTGTAGTACAGTGCTGCATTAATAAACCTTTTCTAGTTTCACCAAAATTGTATATAGTTGCAAGATTATTTCAATGGTTATAAGCTGCTTTGCTGCCGGGTTAGCTTTCCCTTCTCACCGCAGTGCCTGTTTGCCAAAAACCTTTTTGTTTTATGGCAAATTGCTTAAACGCATATGTCTGATAGTTGCAAAAAACGTTTGGCAAATTGGATTAACCAATGTATTTTATACGAGTATGTATTTGAGGCAAGTTGAACAGTCTGATAGGAATTCTATGTTTTTAATAACTTGGTCTGTGCCCAAACCCTTCGTTTTTGAGCAGAAGATTAAGTGTGTTAAAGCTTCGTTATAGGCTCATTTTGTAAAACGTCATTTTTGCTTCCAAGATAATTTAAGAGCTTTTAATCTTGAGATGCATCAGTAAACTTCAAACAAAGTGCAACTCCTGATGATGAAAACATGTGCTTTGATATAACGTTGGCAAATGCCAAATAGCCAATGTATTGAAAAAATCGTCTACAAACGAGGTATGCAGTTCGGCAGTGCTATTGGGAACACAATGCTGTAAATGTCAAGCTTTCAGTGTTAGATGTTTGATCTATCATACCTTTTTATTACTTAATTCATTATTCCACGCTGTTTTTGTATCTGTATAGTTTCACTCTGTGACTGGAAGACAAATATGTTCATGTAAAATTTAATATTTGCTACTTCAACAGTATCCATGCTTTTACCAATATTATTTTATAACACTTACAGCTTGGAATTAAACCTGTTGAAAAAGCAGATGTGTGAAGTGAAGTCAAGAATTGTGAGTATACAGGAAGTGAATATTGTGAGTATTACAGGAAACTAGCTGGTTCTGCTGATGTTGCCCACAGGGCTCCTATCACTGGCTTTACTCAACGGTAGTTGTGAGAATAGTACAAAAAGTTATTGAAAGAAACTACAGCAAGTAAGGAGGCAACATTAAAAGAGCAATGTAGATTTCCTTCAGAAGAAAATAAGACCTAATACAAACGTTTAAGAAATCAAGCAAGGAAAGTTGTGGCTGGAGCTATGAGAAAGGAAGCCAAACAAGTGTTGAATAATTTATGCCGGAATTCCAACAGTGTTTTCTGTTCATACTTTCTTAGAAGGATGAAAAAGTAAGGGAAAGATCTTTATGAAGGAAGATGCTGGAGAGGAAGAGACAGACAGTTGGGTTTATTGAGGAAGACGACAAAAATCTGGACGGCAAATACAGAAAAGATCATGAATGAAGAGAATGAATGGGATTAGTTGGTGGAAACTGAAGTAGTAAAAGGACTGGTGGAAGAGTTACTTGCAAAGAAATTGTGGAAGCAATGCGAAAGATGAAGTTAGGAAAGGCAAGTGGATTTTCTTAAGTAAGTGAGGAGATGATAGTTGTAAGTGGAAAAATTAGGGTCAAAGTGATGATTTGCTTATGTCAGTACGCATTGGATGGTAGAGAAATGCCTGATGAGTGGAAACCTAGTGTGATTGTGCCTATCTTTAAAGGAAACGGTAATATGTTGAGCAGTGGTTCATGCAGAGGAGTAAAACTGCTAGAACATGCCATGAAAATTATTCAAAGGGTACTAGAAAGGGAAATTCGAACACTGATCAATTTAAATAAAATGCAGTTTGGATTTATGCCAAGAAAAAGGGCAGTGGATGTGATATGCATTGTGAGCAGAATGCAGGAGGAATATCAAAAGAAGGACTAGAAGTTGTATGCATGCTTTGTTGACAAAAAAGGCTGTTGATAAACTTCTAAGAAGAGTGATTGATTGGGCCATGAGAAAGAAAAGCTTATTAGAAGTAATGGTTTGAGCAGTTGTGAGTTTGTATGATGGAGCAAATACAAGAGTGAGGGTGGGATCTGCATATTCAGAGGAACTTGAAGTAAAGGTTGGTGTGCATCAAGGATCTGTGCTGTTTCCACTATTGTTTGCAATAGCTGTGAATGTTTTTACAGAAAATGTAAGAAGGGGCGTGGTCAATGAATTACTGTACGCAGATGACATTGTTCTCATGGACAAAACCATGGAAGACTAAAGAAAGATTTTGGAATTGGAAGGAAGCAGTAGAAAATAAGGGTGTGAAGGTCAACATCAGAAAAACAAAGGTGATGGTTGGCAAGTCAGAAGGAGAACTGTTTAACAGCAAGATAGATCCACGTGGAGTGTGTGGGAGGAGAGTGATGGCCAATTCAGTGTTGTGTATGAAACGTGGAAACTAGATTCATAGCAGAAGTGCCAAAATAAAGAGAGCTACCATTAGATTGGCAATGCATTTTGTTTGCTAAAGATTTAAGGAAATAATGGAAGGAATAGCAGATTCAGTCGAGAAGTTGTGCAATAAAGTGGAGGAAGTGAATGGATTTTGTTATTTGGTAGACAGACTAAATGCTAGTGATGGTTGTGAAGTGGCAGTCACAGCAAGAGTTAAGTATTTGTTAAGTAAGATTCAGGGAATGTATAGAATTGTTACTTGGAAATAGGTTTTCTTTGAAAATGAAAGGTAAAGTTTATCGTTGTTGGGTAAGATCAGCAATGCTCTATGGAAATGAGACATGATGTTAAAAAAAAAATGAAATAGCAATTTTAAGGAGAACAGAGAGAGCTATAGTGATGGCCATGTGCAGCTGAAAAATAGTCGACGACCAAAGAACAGATGGACATGCTGAGGAGGGATGACAACAGTGTTTTGAGAGTTGCTCTAGAAGTGACTGGCACAAGAAACCGAGGACGACCAAAGAAGACCAGAAAGAAGTAAGTGGGAGAGGAGCCAGAGAAGATTGGTTTATAGAAGGAGGGTGCCCTGAATCAAAGTGTAGTAAAGATATGAAGTATGAACAGTTGTGGAAGGAATGCGGTGAATCCAACCATCGCTCTTAAGAAGACAAAACTAGATAAAAACTAAACAACTACTTCTAGTACTATTTTTATGCACATCTAATTCTCAATCCTAAATCAAGCATACGTTAAACAGTGATTGAGTCAATAACATTATGGACTAGATAGGCATGGCCTTTATGCCCAAGATATCGATCTCTTTATTGCTTTCAATAAGTTGGCAATAGGGACACAATTTAAGTTAAACTTGGGAATGGTGGTACCAAAGCAGTGATTTTCAAAAATACACAAATTGGATATTTAGTAGTAGGCGTATTTCATGACTTTTTGCACTCTATTTTGTAACAATTTCGACTTCAAGGTCCTGGCTAGGCCTTTGGTTTCTGGGCTCTGGCTCTGTTTATTGCTTGTGCATAGCAAAGGGGGCCCTTTGCTTCCATCAATTTGGAATTTTAAAAGAGATTTCTGCTATTAACTTATTTTGAAGCAAAATAGAAGAAATGTCTTCCATGCATTGCGATTTGACACAGGGATGTTTTTTTTGATTTTCTGTAAACTTTTTCAATTTCCTGCTGGCTATGCTTTTTGTTACCTGTTTCCTGCATAGGTGCACTCGTACTTGTTAAAAGGACCTTGCTCTTCCCTCAAATTTTTAGCTTTGATTCCAGTACCTCTGTAAAGCTTTTATCAAGCAAAATAGAAAAAATACTTCTCCGAAATGTGGTGTGATTTTACTACAATTTGGCTTGCCATCACTCCATCAGCTATGCTGAATTAAAAAGTATTTGTTTAGGCAGATGTTTCAATTTCATCGTACAAATATTGGTGAGAGCAGCAATGAAAAGTTGCAGTGAATGATGACAATAGTTCCTGTAACTGTAATGGAGGGCACTCTATTTATCAAGACTAGTAATGTCCACAAACAAAGAACGATTTCTCAAACTATTATTATTTTTCTCTGAAAAGTAGGGGGAGGGGGGTAAAGAAAGTAGGGTGAAAACAAGGTCAAAAATGATGGTGGCGCTAAAATGGATATTGTTTTGGCAATTACAGAAATAAACTTGTTTTTCATGATGGTTGGCCCACAAACAAAGAACGATTTCTCAAACTATTATTATTTTTCTCTGAAAAATAGGGGGAGGGGGGGTAAAGAAAGTAGGGTGAAAACAAGGTCAAAAATGATGGTGGCGCTAAAATGGATATTGTTTTGGCAATTACAGAAATAAACTTGTTTTTCATGATGGTTGGCCTATTTCACAACTTGGTGCGCCCCTTTTTGTATTTTTATTTGTGATATTAAGTGGTTTGGCTGCGCTATTTGGTTTGGCTTCAACATTGTGAGAAAAGAGACCATGCCCCCTCCCGAAGTCTTGCACCCTATTCTTGTAAATTAATTAATCTATTGCCGAGCAAAAATATTCCCTCTCTGTCGAATTTTACAAACTGAGGACCTATTGTATTATTTTGATTGTTTTAAACTTGAAATTTTATTACATCTAACTTTGCCCTTAATATTGACCTTCCAGTTTCAAATCAAGATTAGTTTTTTGTACAAACAGCCTATCAGTTGTATATTCATCCATTTCTTTCCCTAAATGCTGAAGACGAAAGTAATATAAAATTGTGGATAGGCACCAAGGTGTCCCAAATATCGGCCTTTCCACTCATAAATTTGCTGTTTGTATTCAGAAAAAGCATGTTGTTTAACAGATAACCGACCCTAATTATAAATGATCAGTGAACTTTAATTACGCTTAACAAAAAAGCATTTTTTTTCATAGCTAAAACCATTTCAAAAATCACTTAAAACTTGTAACAAGTTTTCAAACACAATGGGGCTGCTACAAAAGTAAAATTAGATCTAAACTGTAATGGCATCGGGACACGTGATTTAATTTTATACAAACTTAATCCAAAGCGAAAATATTGCATTGGTTCGTAGGTCCATGTGGCACACCGCAGGAGCTCCATCACAACTTAACTCTTCATTTCGCTCTGTCACATGTGCTTGTTATGTCGTAAGTGGTAGTTCAGTCAGGTATGAGATACAAGTATATGAACAAAGGTATTTGGACGTGGAGTCTCCTACAGTTCAATTATTCTAATTTTCGTACTTGCCATTGCATTATTCAGAAAGCTCATTTGTTCTGGTGGTTAGTACGGTGATATATCATTCTACTTCGACAGGCAGCATATCCGCAATTTACGCCAACTTTCAGATTGAAAGTGCGTAATGGGTCCAGCTTTTAATTGTTGATGTTTTCACTAAAATCGTAGCAGACAGCTGTATGACACCATAGAAGCTTTTTAAGCGTTCAAGACAAAGTGGAGAAAAGAATGCTTAAAATTAGAAAAACGATGAACAAGAATCGCTTTTTGCGTCGTCAAAAAAGCTCAAATTGTTGTAAAAGTTTTTTTCTTTTATCAGAAACAGATTGTTAGTATTTCTTTTAACCGCATTTTTATGGTTATCATTTGTTGAGAAATGAAGAGAACAAAATCTGCAGTCAATTGTTAATTGTGATGTAATCTTAACCCCTAAAGGGTTAACATTTTTGCAGGTTGGTAAGATGGAGGTTGGCTTTTGTTTTTTGCTCAAACAAAAGCCAACCCCCATCTTACCAGCTGCCAACACGAACCGTCTATGATATTCATACCGAAGGTTGATGACCCCGGAGTAGTCATCAATTGGGCCAAGTCTCCTATTTGTACGCTCGGTACTTTTGGAGGAGTTAAGTCAAAAGCACGCAATTTCACATAGAAATAACTCAGTTTTATACGTGTAGTCTAGATTTTGAGGACTGCTGCCCTTACGATCTTTGTGAAGAGCAAAAGCTGGTTGAGAAGACGTTGGTATGTAAACACGAACGTAAAGTTTTATTATTTTAGACAAAGCATGGCACAAGAAAAACTTATTCTTGTCTTATTTGAGAGCTTTGTTCTATGTACGAGGCGCTGAAGTGGTTTTGAATCTTTGCACTGGCCAATCTCCAATGAATGCATTACGTTCAAACAACACTCTGCTCATTGTGGCTCTTGTTTGGTGAGGAAAAGGTTTTGTTTGAATGAATAAGTTTATTGTAAAACTTCAAGCAATTTGTTTCAAATTCATGCTCTTTGAGGTCTACAATTTTTTTATCCAGTATTAAATGTGGATTTACATAAAAGATTTACCGTTGCTAAGTTTTTTCATTCAATTTTGCTTCATTTGCATGCCTTTTTGCATTTCAGCTGCGGATGGAACGCAGGGCTTTACAATCTTTTTCTTCCCGAAACGCACCTTTTAATTGGGAAAATTCGGCGTTTCACCTCGTGCTTAGACCATTTTTGCCCATTGCACTTTTTTAAAAGCATGGCTAAGTGAACTCAGTGTCATAATTTATGGAGAATAATTAATTAATTAATGTAACGCATTTTATGCATGTGGCTGTGCTCCGTCCACCATTCGCTTTAGAGACTGGGCAACTACGACGGAGGAAATACTTTGGTTCATCCACCTGTCTGCCACATAAAGATGTAGACATCCAGTTAAGTGCCTTGCCCAAAGACTAACAAAAGAGCTTGCCGGCTTGTTCTCAACGCTATCCCTCTCGTGCTGAGCGCAAAACAGGAAAACTGAATATCATCTTTTAAAGTCTTTTTGACTCGACAAGGGAGATGAACTCCGGGTCTACCGACTACAAAGCCGGCACGAACCACAACGCCATCGCACTTCTCGCTCTTTACTTGCAGACAACTTCAGTCGCTGTTTTCTCAAATTGCTTAGCTCAGTGGTTCCCAACTAGGGTCCATCGTCCATTGAGAAGCTCTCAGGAGATTTTTGGGAATTCGCAGAAACCTCATCAAGGGTTTGCAGTTGCTGTGTGCTAGTGAGCAAAAAACGTTAATAACCAGTGGTCTAGCTCTTGCATCCTTTCCAAATCGCAAAAGTTATAAGTTTAGGCGTATTGCATATGATGTTTGGATAACATCTATTCTGTGAAAAACCTTGTTATTGCCACATTGGTGGTAGAGCGTTGCTCTAATGCTTATGGTTGTGCAGCATTTTTCCAATTCATCATTTTTGATTTTGTGAGATCAGAGAACGTGCCCGTGGTCTATTTTACATTTTCGATGTTTTGAACTGGTATGATATTATTTTCGTGGATTTTTAGGTGGTTGGTTTTGTTTGTTCCATTTGACATTTTCAATAAAATTTTGGAGTTTGAAGTCGGTGACCTTAAACCTGTCATTTTGCTGATCAATCTGTTAACAATCATCAGACAAGTCAATGCTGTGGATGCCGGTAACGGATCTTAAACTTTGTTGTTGGAGCTGATATGGTGTACCACAAATATATAATCGCTTGCTTTCAAGAAAATGTTCAAAATGTTGTAACTAGTTGTCAATTGCGTAGGGTTGCAGCAAAATGCTGGTGCTTATGACATAATGCAATGTTGTAAGCAAAATCATGGAAAAATCGCTATAAATGACTTTCCCATGAGCAGAGCACATGTAGGGTTTAGGCAATAATCAAGTATCTTTTCACGCACTAGTAAAGCTTCTTGTTACACTGAGGAACAATGCCAGCAACTTCGTTGATCTTGCATTGACATTTTGTTTGCTTGTGTTTTCTAAAAGAAGTCCGCTAAACCGGCAGTTTATTTCGAACCGGTCATGAAAACAATTGCAGACTCGTAGCCCCTTTACCAGCGAGTGAACTGCTATCAATGGGTTCTGCGTTGCCAGTAGGTGCTTTTTGCGTTATGTTGGCTGAGCGACTTCACTATTTTAACTCTGCAGAGCCTGGGAGGTTCACTCACTGCTTTAACATGCAAATTTTCATTCCAGCCAACTGGTTTTTACTACAGCGGAATATGTTTTTGCAGCTGTGACTTATTCCTTGGCGGAATATCCTCGCTCATATATTGCTATTTTTGTTGGTACATTGGCTGGAAATGGTTGTTTGGTTGTAGCTCCGGTGTTCGGAGATTTTGCGAAAGCAATTACTAATGAAAGGTAAGCCTGGCGTTTTAACGATTTGCAAATAGGTATTGGTTAAAATGTACTTGCCAGTACGTTCCAAAAAGGTATGCTGTGTTATTTACCATCGTCGAACAAATCTGGGCAATGGTATACACCGGCTTTATATTTTGACGTATAAGAGAACGCCATTGTTTCAATACCTTTGAGCATCGTAAAAGTGCCAGAGTAGAAAGTAGAATAACTTTCGGTTATCAATCGTTATTGAGCTCTGGCCTAGGATCGCCGAAACTTAAATAATATCATATATGAGTAACGTTCACTAAATATAGCGTTACTAATGTCTTTGCCAAATTCTAGTGATTTTGATTGCGATGTTTTAGTTGTGTTTAAAGGTGTATAACGTGAAGGATGAAGTGTTTGGGATTTGCACTGTTTTCTGATTAAGCAGGATTACGAGATCGCTCCACCAAAATGTGTAATGCCTATTAAATTATCGCACTTGCAGCTTGTGAATTAAACCCATCACTTGAAGTGATTTTGTTACAGGATGACCACCACTGCTTTTGTGACGGCTCTGCTCATTACTCTATCAAAGCTCCTATGCCCGAAAACATTTTCAGCTGCAGTTACGCTCACTTTCGTCACTCTCCTTCATTTGATGTTGCAGGTAAGATTACTCGCTGGTCAAGTTGGATTAGAAGTTTTGCGATGTATTGGAGAGCCACGGTTTAAGCCGAGAAAACTGGCGTCTCTTTGAGAACAGTGACTTCATAATATTCTTGAGTTGTGTTTTTTCCTGTGGTCAGAAATAGCCTGTATAGAATATCATGAGTTAGAACCTGCTTCGCAGTTAACATTACCACCAGTACAGTACATTTTTACCTCAAGCAGTGCAACCAAGCTGGATGAGGTGTCTTTCAGAAACAACAATGTAGAAAACGCGCTCACTACTTGCATTAAAAACTGTTTTGCTTTTAGCTGCTTGCTGCATTCAACATGAAGATAGAATTGTTTGGACCTTTGTATCAGCTTGTGGAGACAGTTGTTGTCACTTGTGACCTTGTAGATCCCAATTGAAGTGGGAAAAGTTGATAATGAGAGAATGAAAATGAACTGCCTTTTTATAACGTGTTTTATGTATAGTAGCCTTGTAGTTATTTTATGTATAGATCTGCTTCAATTGGTGTTGGCCTTCAGGTTTACGCAAAATGTGTAAAAGTTTTATGTCCAGTAGCTTTTGATACATGCTGCTCCATAGGGTCTTACCGGTATATGTTTTGCATGCACTACTTGTTTTCTAAGCTGTATATTGCGCAAGTTAGCCTTAGGAAAACATTAAAAGCAGAAGTTGCAAATTTAAAGGGTATGAATCAAAAGGCTCTATGGTCGGTATAACGATTGGGATTGGATTTTTAACTAAAATATACAAATTCATGGCGTAGAAATTAATTTCTGGCGAAATCTTCGTTGTCATGTTAATGTTTTTAAGCGAGTAGACTACTAATTTTTAGATATTTTTATTTGCACGTAGGTTAACCCAATCACCGGTTCGTTTAATTATTCGTTATGCTGTATGAGAATATCGTGAGTATGGTACTTTGAGATATAAGGTTTAATCAACGTGTGCCAAACACTCGTCAAGAGTACCGATATTCTATTTTGAAATCAACATGTTTTAATGCTTTTGATGGATCTTTTTCGTAGTTGATTAAAATATAGTATTGTATAATTTTTTGCATCACTATCAAATAGTAATCTAGATGTGTTGAAGCATTAAATATATTTGTATTTCTTTTAATATCGTTTGAAGTTGAAAAGTTTGAGACGTGAGAGCAAAGCCAATAAATACACACCGGTAATTTTGAACTCGCGTTTCAAACACAAGATGAACGGGGACTTTGGTAGGCTGCGAAATGACCTTACGGTCGTGCTATCTTTACCGGCCCTTTTTAGGTGTGGACCGGCATGGCTCCTGACCATGAAGTTTCATGAGCTGGCCAACTTCCAATGGCCTTGACCATAGGTCCGCAGCAGAACAAGACAAAATTTCAGTAAGAGGAACGTCCTGTAATCCGGTTACCGTCGTTGATAGAGACAAAACTAGATTTCCGAGTGGAGGAGCGACCATTGCCGTTGTTGAAAGGATTATTCTGCCAATTCTGGAGAGACATCAAAAGCAGACTGTCTATTGCAGCGAAATCCAGAGGGCACTTCGAATACGACTAGGAAGAACAAGTTTTTCAGTGGAGACTTGGGTGTTGAAAAATTTTTGCGAGGCCGTATATCTCTAGAAGAGTGGGTACAAGGAGAGAGCGTGCGAGGGACTGGAAAGTTGAAGAAGCGCACTCTCTCGCTCAGCTCATCAGTCATGGCGTTGACTAGAAAAATGAGTGGCGTAAACCAATTGCAGTCCGACCATAAAGGAGAGGGTGAAAAGCACCTATATGTGGTAAAGAATATACAAAAACTCGCAAGAGGTAAGGACTTTGCGACGGAAGGAAAAGTGACAGACTTTTTGCTGCTGCCGAGACCAGCAAAAGTGTTTGCAGAATGGTGTGGATTTTGGCAAAAAAATTTCAGAAACCAAGTCTGCAATAAAAAGGTGGCTTCAGCCGTCAGTGCCATAAAGTAAGCAGTAGGCAAGTATGCCTAAGTTTTCTATTTTAAAAGAAAAAAGAATGAATTGATTAGTGTGAATCACGAGATCGTGATTTGGATGATAGACAAAGTGGGCAAGAGAAGTCCAGGTACCATGACGAAAAAGAGGAGAAAGTAGAAAGAGAACCTTGATGCCAAAGAAGGGGGATTTCAAGGAGAAAAAAAAGGAAAAAAACCTCTCTAGATGAAGAAGGAGAGAGCATGAGCGTAAAAGTGAACGCAAATTCTCCCCAGAATAATCTGGAAAGGCTTAATTTGTCATCATTGCCTTGAGAATATCCCGATTTAAAAGGATTGCAAAAAAAGGCTCTAATAAAAAGGTTGGGCAAAATGAATCAAGCACCAGTGTCGATAGATAGATAATGTACGGAAGCATTTTTCTTTCCCAATAAACATATACCGGTAGTGTTAATTCAATAGGCGGCCGTAGCTTATTTACAACATTTTTTCATAAATTAGGCTACGGTAACTCATCCAATTTGGCCTATCCTTATTTTTAATTATAGAGTAGCGGTAGTCTGTAAACAACTGCACTACTTACGCTTGGAAATAAAAATCGGTTTATTTACGAGCTTAACCTTCAATTATGGGCGTTGAGAAACTGGCAAGGGCATTACCATTGATCAATTTTTTTTTAGAAATCGCCCAGAAATTTGAAGCAAAGTTAAGGCACTGAACAGTTTTTAAAAAAATATTAAATTGAGGCGCGGTATTTTTCAAAAATCCAAGCACTATAAATTATTTCCGATTCCGTCGGTACCACTACATCATTTATTCAAAATCATTGCCTATGACCATACCACGAAGCACCAATCAATAGCCGCCTCAACGTAGTGGTTCGGTCCCTGACCCCGTTTGGGTCGGATCGAAATGCTGTTGGCTTTTCTGAGGGTCCCAGTTTCCCCACGCACTCCTCTCATATAAACCATTTTTTCGCCGTGCTGCCCTCTGAACGACCGCAGAAGGGCAGCACGCAACCTCTTTGAAATCGATCAACTGTTTTTTTCTTCTGCTTTTCTCTTGCCCGTCTTCTTATTCTTCTCTTTCTATTGACAAGCGGCAACGTTCATTCTAACACTTGTCTTGTCTTCCCTGTTCAGTGTCCGCTGGAAATGTGACCTTGAGGAGCAGGTCGGTGCAACGCAGCACCTGCTCGAAATGGTCCATTTAAGATGCTCACTACTCTCTTTTTCTAGATTCAAAACTCTTGGTAACTCTTACTCCTGGAGCTGTTCTCCTTGTTGCAACCCTGCTTCTTCTGGAAATCCCATATCTACAAACACCGTGTCTTCCTCTTCGAACTTCTCCAGCTTATATACCTCCACTATTCAACCTTGCCCATCTGGCCCCTCTCAGCTAATACAGCACTCCCGCCCCGCCCTCGCCTTCAAACTTCTTTTTGTTCACTTTGTTTCTCCTCCTTCTGTACCTTCCCCACCCCCTCATGTTTCTGGATGTTTTTCTATACCTCCCGTTTTCTCTTCCCCTCTGACTTCTTCAGGGTTCTAAAATGGAATGCTGGAAGTCTCTGAGCCAGGAGAACTGAGCTACTTTACTATATATCATCTCATCCTATTGACTTTATCTGTATTCAGGAATTGAACTTTAACTTCTCTTCCTCTTTCCAGATCCCTGGATTCTCAGCTCTGCGATCTGACTGCATTCACTCCCGGTGTGGCATTCTTTCTCCCGATGACCCGCACGCTAGCAGCGGTAATGTCATCACTTTCGTCAGGCAGGGCCTATCCTTCTCTGAACTTTCTACTTCCTTTCTCCCTTCGCTTCGCTACCTCTACTCTGATTATGTAGGAGTCAACATCGACGCGATGGCGTAGTGGTTAGAGCAGGGGTCTCAAACTCAAATTGTTCTAAGGGCCAAATAAAAACTTGCAAGTTAACCCGCGGGCCGCAATACGCAATTAAAGGTAAATAAACAAAACACTCATTAAAAACCCAATAAACAAAAATAAGTCGTGAGTAACGTAAATTTCGCTTGTTCGCTTGTTGTGTTCTTGGGCAAGGCACTTAACGGGACGCCCCACCTTCATGTGGAAGACAGGTGGCCCATAAACCTCGAAAAAGGCAACTCCCAAGCGAGTGCGGACGTCCCGTCCAAAATATAGCGATACAATTCGCTTTCTCGTGAATGGAGGATAAATATGGCAAATAAAACAAAAAAAAAATTTACTTGGCATTACAGTTATATTTTGTTCTGGCTACTTAGCTGGCAGCGTTTCGCATCAGCAAGGAGCCCAATATTAGGTTTGAATTCATTGGAGGTAGCCACTCTCAACGTTGCCTGTAAATGTTCGTCAGTGAGCCGTGATCTCATTACAGATTTGTTAGCCTACATGGACGAGAAAAATTGTTTACATACATATGTGCTTCCAAACATTGCAATAATTCTTGCAGTAGCAGAGAGTAGCCTCGGAAACCTTTCTCAAGAAATAAATGAGTAGAAATTTGGAATCCCTACATCTGCATGTTTTTGTTTCAAAATAGTATCGCTTTGAAGTTCTGCTAACTCCATTTGTAATTCCTCTGCAGCATCGTCAATTTGAACCATAAACGGCGTTGAAAAAAGTTGAAATAGGGGCTGTAGTGCTTTAAACTCTGCAAAGCGTACATCAAACTGTTGAATTAAAGTTGACAACAAATCAGCATTTTCTTTCAAGCATTTGGGTTCAACTTTTCCTAATGACTTCAGAGTTGAGAAATGAATCATATTTCCCTCGTTTCCCTGCTTTATCCTTAAGCCGAGTTTAACTTTGAACGATTTTACATGATCGTACATCAGCGTGATAATCTGGTTTCTACCTTAAAGTTTCACGTTCAATTCATTCACGTGATGTGTAATATCTGTTAGTAAAGCAAGGCTCTATTGGAAAGCAGGATCATTTAACAAAGGAATTGCTTTGTTTTTCATTTTCATAAAGATATTTCATTTCTAAGTGCAAAGAAACGCTTCAAAATCTTTCCACGACTCAGCCATCTTACTTCAGTATGATAAAGAAGCTCACCATATTCGGAGTCCATATCTACCAGAAAAGATTTGAATTGCCGATGATTCAGCCCGTGAGATCTTATAAAGTTGACTGTTTTAACTACTAAATCCATCACTTCCTTAATTTGTAGACTTTTACTGCAAAGAGCTTCTTGATGTAAAATGCAGTGAACACTAATGAAGTTAATTTCATTTGCTTCAAGACTGTTTAGTTTCTTTTTCTCTAATCCAACAACGCCTACATTGCTGGTGCACCGTCAGTGGCCAAACATACAAACTTTTCCCAAGGCAAGCCATGTTTTTTCATGCAGTTTTCTAAGGCTAGAAAAATATCAGGTCCAGTTGTAGTACTCCTTAGTGGTGTTAATTCCAGAAATTCTTCTGTTACGTTTAAACTGCAGTCTATACCCCTGATGAACACATCTGTGCTTTCGTCGAGAGCGATTGAAAATGCTTCAACGTTTTTTGACGTCGCAAGTAATTGTTTCTCAACATCGGCAGCTAATTCTGTAACCCTGGTTGCTACTGTATTAGGCGACAAGCTCATGCCTTAAAACAGTTTCTTTTGATTAGGGCATAAGATGTCACTTGCTTTTAAAAGACATTCTTTTATGAACAAACCTTCCGTGAAAGGCCGTGATGACTTGGCTATCATTTCACTTAAAGCGAAACTTGCTCTTACAGCATTTTCGTTAGACAGATTAATGTTGGCGAGCATACTTCTTTGTTTGCACAGTGATGATTTCATGCGCTTTAGTTTTTCTTTCCTAACTTCGCCCTTATACCCGTCATATTCATCTTTGTGCATTGTTTCGTACTACCGACGCATGTTATACTCCTTCATAGCAGCTATATTTTTCTGGCAAATAAGGCAATGACTTATATCACCGACCGCAGTGACAAAATACAACTCTTCCCACTTTTCTTGAAAAACTCTCCTTTCGTCTGCAATTTTTCTTTTTTTGAAACTGGAAGACATTATATAAAGCTAAATTTTAGTTTTTTTTTAAATATAGCTACAGTAATTACTTTTGCTTTGCAACTTAAATTGCCTCTTTCGCTTTGGTTCTGAAAAGAACAAATATTTACTCTTCAACTACGGCAATTAACTTAACCACCTCAACTAGAGGCTAGGCTAAAAACTTAGTCCTAGTAGAACTAACTGACTGACCATCTTTACTCAAAAAATGAGGAATCGAAAGTGTCCTTTCAAAGCGATAACAAAACACAAAATTGCGCCATCAATGTTGCTCGCAGCCTAATACAGAAACATAAAAAGTACGAAAAACGAGCAAGAGGGTAAGAAACGCTGTAACTTCTAGACTGGATAAAAACTAAACAATCGAACAATTCTAACGTCATAAAGCTATGTTGCAGGGTGAGCACTAAAAAATGCTACTATTGGCTATGAATGCTGATAAAAGCATGAGGCCCTCAAAGAAATAATAACTATTTATGTAAAAATCCAAGGTGCGTCGCGGGCCGCACAATATGCTATCGTGGGCCGCATGCGGCCCGCGGGCCGCGTGTTTGAGACCCCTGGGTTAGAGCGTCCGCTTCGCAGTCGGTAGACTTGGGATTCATTCCCCTTGTCGAGTCATACCAAAAGACTTTAAAAAATGGTATCTATAGCTTCTCTGCTTGACGCTCAGCATTTATGGGAGGTTGTGGAGAACAAGCCGGCAAGTTCGCTTGTTGTGTCCTTGGGCAAGGCACTTAACGGGACGCCCCCACCTTTATGTGGAAGACAGGTGACCCGGAAATGGCAACACCCAAGCGATTGCGGACGTTCCGTCCAAAACACAGCAATACAATTCGCTTTCTCGTGAATGGAGAATAAATATGGCAAATAAAAAAAAATCTTTCCAAACAACTCTTCATCGCCTTCTTTCCTTAACATTTATGTTCCCACTATTTGGTCTTCTTCGATGGATAGCAAGACCGACTCCTTTTTTCCTTCCATTTTTTCCTCCTCCAGAAAGCTCTTCATTCTGGGGACTTTAATTGCCAACACTCACTCTGGGAATCAAAAGGTACTTCTGACCTCCTTGAAGCGGAAGTATTCGATAGGGTTATTTCCTCTGGCCTCCTTTCTCTCAAAAACCCTGAAACGCCTACCCTTCTCCATTGCTCCTCTGGAAGTCGCTCCTCCCCTAACATTTCCACTGCTCCTTTCTCTCTCGCCCTATCTCGCTCCTGGGAGGTGCTTCAGAACCTGGATTTTGATCACCTACCAATTTTACTAACTGTCCCTCTTTCTCTGGACTTTCGCCTCAACAAAAACCGGGCTTTTCTCCTGTCCACCTTCCTTCAATTTTTAGAAAGCTCGTTGGAATGACTTTCTTTTTTATTTCGACTTTCACTGTCTTGCACCAAGGAATACTCGTCTCTTTCTTTTTCCTCCGCTACTGCTCTCTTTACTTCTCTGATACCAAATGCGACCAAATTTTCCATTCCTTTTGGCCGCGCCAAGCACCAACCTCAAGCCTGGTGGTCAGCTAAAGTGGAAGAAGCAGCCAGTGAAAGACGTAAGGCTTTTGCTGCCGCCCACACAGAAGTGATCAAAGTTGTCAGGCTTACATCTTTCCTTCCCGATATACCTCGTCGGTCAAGGCCAAGGCCAAGGCTGAGGCATGGCAGACGACTTGCTCTTCTCTCTCTCCTAAATCTAACCCTAAATCAGTCTATTCTATCCTTCGTTCTGTTGCTGGCTCTTCTTCGTTATATTCTTCCTCTCCTAACTTCCCTAACTGTTCCTCTCCCAGGAAGTTGGCTTCGGTCTTTGCCGTCTACATGGGATCTCACTTTTCTGTCTTCCAGCCAAAGGCCTTGTGTAGCAGAGCCAGAGGCTACCTCTCTGAGCTCCGCCGAGCCATGTGTTCTGAAGAGTCTCATTCTTCTTTCTGCTCCCCTTTTCCTGCTGTATTTCATGCGGCTGCCACATACCTCTTCTCATTCATTGCTTCTGGCTCAGACATAGTTGCCTATTCCATGCTAAAGCACCTTCCTCGCTCTGGCATGAGTTTTTTCCAACACATTTTCAATCTTTCCTGGTGTTTTCATTCTTTTCCTTCCATCTGGAAGACATCTTCCATTATTCCCATACACAAGATGGGAAAGCCTCTCGACTCTCCTACTTCCTTCCGGCCTATTTCTTTCACCTCCTGCGTATCAAAGCTGTTTGAACGCAGCATACTATCTCGTCTACTCTTCTTTCTGGAGTCTAATTCCATTCTCTCTCCCCGTCAGGCCAGTTTCCGCCCTGGACGGTATACACTCGATCAAACTCTGTACCTCTCTCAGTCCATTGCGGATGGGTTTAACAAACCCAGGCCGAGCAATCGAACGATCCTCTCCACTATCGATTTCTCTAAAGCTTTTGACTCTGTCTGGCATCCCGCCCTTTTCCACAAACTTATTTCGGCTGGCCTATCTCCTTGCTTTGCTCGTTGGACTCAATCTTTCCTTTCTGATAGGCGCGCTTGTGTGGTTATTCAAAATCACAAAAGTCGATCCTTTCGAGTCCGTCGAGGTGTTCCACAACGATCCGTTCTTGTCCCTGTACTTTTCTCTCTCTTCATCAACAATTTTCCTGCTTCTCTGCCTTCTTCCGTCAGCTGCTCTATATATGTTGACGATCTGGCCATTTGGTCTTCCTCCCCCTCGGTCTCCACTGCGGTGGAGGTCACACAAGGAGCTCTGTTTCGATTGGATCGCTGGTCTGAGTACTGGTGTCTTCCTCTCAATCCGAGGAAATGTGAGGCCTCCTTCTTTTCAGTGGATCCCCACCAGGCTAACCTCCAGCCCAACCTTCTCCTACTCGGCTCCCGCCTCCGTTTCAATCCCACTCCAACTTTTCTTGGGATCACCTTCGACCGCACTCTTTCCTTTTCTAAGCATGTATCTTCGCTGAAGGCCAAGTTTTTCTGACGTCTCAAGGCCATACGCTGTATCTCTGCTGTCTCATGGGACTACCTCAAAGGAGTCCCTCTCTGTTCTGTATAAATCTTTTCTTCGGCCCCTTCTCACTTACGCTTCATCAGAAATGTTTCCTTATCCAGGCGTTGCCAACTTTACCAAATTGAAACGCCTTCACCGGGCGGCCAGTCGCGCCATCACCGGCTGCCTCTCGTCCTCCCCTATCCGACTTTTCCTATTCGAGGCTTCTTTACCTCGTATGAGTTATCCTGCCTCACTTCACTTTGTCATCTCATGAACTGGTCCTTCGTCTCCCAGCCTCCTTTCCTATTTCAGGTTTGGCCAGACTAGGAGTGAAACCAAGACTCCGCAAATTGTCCTAGAGAGCGTTTGCATCCACCCACCCACTCATGCTTAGTTCTACTTTTCCTAGAGAGGCTCTCCTTGCTTGCCCCCCCCCTTTACTGCTTGGAATATGCCTTCCTTCATTGTGGAGTCTATCCTTTCCTCTCCATGCTTCCGCTCCAATCCCTTTCTCTTTCGTAAAGGTCACCTTGCTTTAGCTCACCTTGACGCGCTCCCCCTCACGATGTGGTGATCTGGACAGACGGCTCTGTTCTTTTTCCTTTTGGCAAGGGCGGCTCCAGCGTTCTTGCCAACTGCTCTCGTTGTGGCACTGAGGCCACTCTTTCCTTTTCTGCATGCTCAGGAGCCTATGTTCAAGTTTTCCGCTGAAGCCTTCGCCATTTTGGACGCTCTTCGCTGATCTCAGCAGCACCAACAAGTCTGCCACTTCTGCTCTTCTCCTATCCGACTCTCGTTCTGTCCTGACTACCCTTCCTCTTCTCCATCTTTTCTTTTACCTCAAACTCTGTGGCAGATCTGGCAGAACTGTCTTCTCTCTCCTTCTGTACTATCAGGCTAGAATGGATCCCTGGACACTCGTTTCTCCTGGAGAACAACGCGGCTGATAAGCTGGGCAGACGGGGAGCGCTGCTTGTGCCCTCTGCAATCTCCTGTAGTCTCTCTCCTCTTACCTCTTGTGTCCACTCTTCTATTTTCTAGGACTGGAGGCGTACTGTCTCATCGAAATTCTGCGACACACAGGTCCCCTTGATTTCCACCAATAAACTTGTGCTCCCTCGTCATGCTCGCTGTGTCCTCTCTCGTCTACGCTGCAACGGACATAGCCTACTGTTAAGCTGTTATCTATCTAGGATTGGCAGAATCAAGAATCCTTCTGACAGCGCCCGTGGACATCTGTCCCAGGACACCTCTCATCTCATTCTGCACTGTCCAGCAACGGACTCTCTGTGCTTCTCGCTTTTTGGCGACTCTCTGTCTCTTTACAACCTCTGGTCCAGGCCCTGTAGAGTTGCTCGGCTTCTTGGGCTTTATGATCTTCCTGCATGCCCCCATTCCTCGGAAGGGGTCGGGTAACCACAACAACAACATCCACACTACGGGCAAAAAATTGCAACAAGATTCATGTTCAGTTCATTACACCCGCTGCTGAAATGATAAAACTCTACCTTCATGAAACTTCGAAGACAAAGATGTTCGTCAAAAATTTTAAAATAGAGGTTGAAAAGTTCTTTTAAAACTGTACATTTGCCTTACTATTTCTTAAAAAAATGTTGATTGGCGATAACAAAAGTTCAAAGGTCGTTGTCAGGTTAACGACGTTGGCGGTAATTTTCTATGAAGTTATGCTTTCTGCAAACGAGTTGCGAAGTGTGGAGATCGACAAGGTACTGTAAGAGTAAAATGACTTAAACTTTGGTAGTTTCACCTAATATTTAATAATTTCCCCATATAGTTTGACTCTGTTGGTAGTTTGTACTTTTGTGTACAAACTTGACGAATTTTTATCAATCTTCTAGTAATAGCCCACCTACAGTGCCAGCTCTCCCATATTTTTCAGTTTTTCAAGGCATTTGCAGAAACGTATTGGGTTGTAAATAAGGCTACATGAGCGTTTTCGCAAGTTGTTACGTTGTGTCTTTTTGTCCATAAATATTATTGCCTTATGGTAACAAGAAAGCTTTTTTGATTGGGCTATATCGTTGTATGTAGAACAACATGATTGCTTTCATATACGGATCAAACGGTCAGAGTTAGCAGTAGTGATGGTAATCAGTGCCACAAGCACTGGAACCAAGCGGAAAAAATTACCTTGAAGTACTCTTGACATGTGCATAAAGCAGAATAAAAAATTTAACCACAAACATTTTATAGCCATTGTCTTTTCTAAAGATCCAACAACTCTGAAATGAATTGGGTTAACTTTGAGCCTGTTTTTGTGCTGCATGAGTGAAATAAGTTCGCATTTTAGAATATACATCATCAATGCCATCTCTCCGTGACAAGCCTACAAATCGGTATGCATTGGCTGATTGGCATACTTCATGCAATAATTTATCCACTAATGCTGAGCGACAACGAGATTCAACTCACCAAATTCGACAAGAAGCAAGAGCTCTTGTTAATGGTAAGTCTTTTTGAAAACATAGCTCAGCAGGATGAGGTGCTACATAGATTGGAATTCTGAGTTATAAGTTTAATTAGGTTACCTCATTGATCTGTATAGTTAGATCTTTGGAAAAGCATTGTAAGAAACTTTCTTCTGCTTGGCAGCTGTGCTTGTGGTAGAGTTGCTATTGTTCTAAGTAGTACATGTCTGGAATATTCACTATAGAAAGTTAGGGCTAAGCTGTTTAGTGTCAGGATTAGTCCATATGGTGGACATGATGAAAATTGCAGATACTACTAAACCTTGTGGGCATGCTTACTTTAGTAGCTCTGGTAGGGTGGTATCATGCCAGTAATACCAGCATTTTGTTATGGGTCTGAACGCAAGTTCTTCTGTGTTTCATTGAAAAGGTTTACTTGTAGTTGCAGCATAAAAAATGTTGATAAGATCATGTTTGTTTGTGGGCCAATTTGTTGGTCAGGTATTTGTTCTTATTATTGACTTGCGCAGTAATGCATCATTGGTTATCATGGTGTGATGAACTGAACTGGACTTGTCATCAAAGGGCTGCAGGTTGAGTGTTCAGAGCATTATGCTTACATGTGAGGTGGCCGAGTGAAATCAGGTTTTGTAAAAGTTTTTGTGTTGGATTCAAGCTACTGCTTTTGCTGACTGCAACGACTTGTATGGATGGATGACTAATGACACAAACTAGCGAGGTCACTTTACAATCTTCCTAACTTTGTCTTTATTTTGTTTTTTTGATGACTTAAATAAGTGTTCATTATTTCTTATCAGTTGATTGGTTTTGCTGGTTTAGCTGTGATATACTGAGCCTATATTGTGCAGTGCTGTAAATTTACTGGTTAAGTAGATAACGTTATGCAAGGTTAGTTGATGGTTAAAAAGGTTCACACCGACATATACCACAAACATTATCTTGAAAACAATTTAGTGTGTCTTGCAAACAATGTACCCAACCCAATTTGACGAGACCATCCCTGGACGCGTTTCGTCAGTTTCGTCAGTCAGGAGTCCAAGAGGACGAAACGCGTCCAGGGATGGTCTCGTCAAATTGGGTTGGGTACATTGTTTGCAAGACACACTAAATTGTTTTCAAGATAATGTTTGTGGTATATGTTGGTGTGAACCTTTTTAACCTTACTGGTTAAGGTAAAACCATTGTTTTATCATTAAAAAGTAATTTTGTGATAAATATTTCAAAGTGTGTAATATCATTGTAAAAAAGAATAAATGCAAAATGCTCGTGAACATTTTTATTAAAACGTTTAATTTTTCCAGTGAAAGCATTCATCAGTTAAATAAACAGTTACCTAAGGCTAGACTAAATTAGATGCAGTATTGAAAGCTAACTTTTGTACAAATTGAATTTAGTTAGGTTATCACAGTGATGCCATCACTTAGGCTACTGATAGTTTGCAGCAACTGCAATGAACATGATTTGCAATGGCAAGGTAATTTTTTTGTAAGTATTTTGTAATAAACAAATAAATTGGTTGCCATGCTTCATCTAGGTTCATTTGTGATTAAAATTTTTGAACAAATATGGTTTTGCTGATTCATAATATTCTGCTGTTGCTGTGACGAAGTATTTCAGGAGAATTGAAATTGATCTAGTGGTTTGGATGGTATTTAGGATTGTGTTTACCAGAATTTAGGCATTATTGTTTTACATGGAATTGCAAATAAATCCCATTTTCATGCTCCTGTGTGACATCAGCTACGCAGTTTATTAAGTTATAAAATTGATTTTGTCTTGATACAAGATCATCAGTTATGGTAGTAAATATGCTTGTTAAAATTTAATTTAAGAGCTTACAGACGAGGCATAATTAATGGAGAGAGGAGTTAGAGGGAGATGATAACCCAAACGATACGACAGGAACGAAGTATGTAAAAAATACTTTGAAAGGGTTGATCTAGAAAAGATCTTCATGCTTGTTTAGAGTCTTTATGGTAAAATAACCATTTTTGTAGTGTTGATTTCCAAAACAATAGAGAACAGTCTTCAAGTTGAGAAAAAGCAAAAACATTATTTTGATGTGTTATCTATTAAAAAAATCGTGACTGTTGGTCACAAATGTGTATAGATACCACACTTAATTGTGGTATTAAGGTCAATTAATGCTCGTGTTTTTACTCCCAAATAAATTTTTTATACCCCACTGAGTGCTGGTAATTTTAAGTTCATTAGTGTTGGGGTTCACTTTGCTATTTTGTCTTTAGTAATTGGCAACAAAACGAAATGGGATCAACATGATAACAACACGAGACTTGATGACCGAATTGATGAAGTCAACAAATGGAAGATTACTTTGGAAAGATGCTTGGATGAACTTAATGTTGGTATTGATGTAAGTTATTGTATTTTGTCTTTTTACATTCCAGAGCGGCGTGGTTGCACTAAACATAGGACAATGGTCCAGATCTTCTTGATAATTCTGATGCAGATCTGGACCATTGTCCTATGTTTAATGCAACCGTTGCTCTCCTGAAGGGTGATATTCAGCTTGGATTTTTTGGTAGTCCGTTGCTACTGGTTGGAATCCACCGAGCAAAATAAATGATCATAGTGTGCTTTTTTCTACATAGCAGGGTTAAACCTTTCTGTTTTCCCTATCTTTAAGTGCAGAAACTCTTTAACTGGTGTTAATTGCATAAAGGTTTGTAAATTTCACGCCTTCGTGAGTTGTGGAGATTGTCATAGCTTAATAAAAAATGTATTTGCTTTCTTTTTTGGGACAAGCAGACTCTTTTAAACTTAGTTAAAGGTTCAAAATTTTTCAGTACAAGTGCAAGAAAACAGAGTAGTAGCTTGTCTAGTTTCAAAGCCAAAATTTCTCTTACCTATTGTTTATATACATATATGTGTGTGAGTGTGTATACAAGCCGGCTTTGCTGGCAACCCCCGCCGGGGGCTCTCCATCAGTAATGTCGAGGTTTAGTATTTCGGTTCAACCAGCTACACCGGCCTCACCCTTTGGGCTCTTGTTTGAGCAGTATTAAAAAGTGTGATTCTCCACATCTGCACATGAAATCGAGATCATCTTATTCTCTTAACTGTAACTGGTAATCCTCACAAAGAATCTTGCCACAAATTATCATTAATACTTGTGAGGGAGAAGGGATTGAAAAACAGTCAAAACTGATGGTAGCGGCGAAATGGTGGTTGCTTTCAAAATTACAGAAATAAACAATTTATTGGTAAGCCTATTTTACGATGTGGTGCTGCCCCTTTTCTATCTATATTTGTGATATTAAGTTCTTTTGGCTGCGCAGTTTGTCTGGTTTCAGGCATAGCGACAAAAGCGGCTATGGCTTCCTCCAAAACATTTATCATATTTTAGTAGACGCACATCAGGCCGAGTTATTTTCAAACAAAATATTCTCTCGGAATTCAGTTTTACTAATTGTTGTGGTTATGGTTTTAAGTTGATTTTTTCTTAAACTTGGGATTTTATTACAATGTTCTATGGAGTATAGACATCAATAACTTAACAGGCAGCATATCAGTGAAAGAAAAGATCCTTGCTTTATAGAATATACATTGGCGTCGTCTGCAGAGCTCCCATCAGTAATGCCGGGATTGAGAATGTCTGTTAGGCCGGCTTCACCTATCAGGCTCTTGTGTGAAGAGTTACCAAAAGTTTATGTGTTTTCTGCACATAAGATTTTCACGACTTTGTGTGCTCCTTTTCCTAATAGATTTTCTTGTTTCAAGGTCCTGGCTATGTCTTAGGTCTATATGCTCTGTTCATTGCTGACACGAACTCAAGAGGGCCTGCGTTCCCATAGTTTGGAAGTAGGGAACACATCTCTGATATTAACCTGTTTTCAAGCAAAATAGCAAAATGTCTTTCGTGTGGTGCGATTTGACACAGTGACGCTGCTTTTTTTTTATTTTCCCTTAAAGTTTCTTAAGTTCTCTCTGGCTACGCATTATGTAGCATATTTTTTTCTACCTGCTGGACGTGCTCAGGGGAGTTAATAGAATTCTTGCTTTTTCCCAAATATTTGATTTGATCTTGGTAGCTATATAAAGCTATTATAAAGCAAAATACCAGCAATATATTGCATGTGGTGCGATTTGATGCAGTGACGTTGTGTTTTTTAAATCTCCCCACAAACTTTTTCAAGTCCTTGCTGGCTACGTATTATGATTCATATTCGTTTTTCCTTGTTTAGATATGCTCATAGAAGTTAAATGAGTCCTTGCTTTTCCCAAATTTTCAGGTTTGATCGCAGTAGCTCTATAAAGCTATTATCAAGCAAAATAGAAAAAATGTTTCTCATAAGTATGGAGAGATTTTACCCTGGCAGGGCACACTATTACCCGTGCTGATTTGAAACGTATCAGTTGATGCAGCTGCGCAGTGTGCACCGTACGAACATTTCTGAGAAACAACAAAATCTTCTGGTAAATATAAGCCATAGCTCTGTACATGTAATGGTGATCATCTTGGTCTATTAATCAAGACTGGAAGTATTTAAAAAGAAATAATGATGTCACAAATTATCATTCGTAATTTTTAAAAGTGTAAGTGGGGAGCGGGTAAAGCATCGTTAATATTGATGGCGTCGCCCAAATGTTAGTCATTTTGACAATTAAAGAAATGAGCTAGCAAGTGGCAAGCCTTCATGAAGATTTGGTGGGCCCTGCTTTCTTATTTATATTTGTGACATTAAGGTTTTTGCCTGCGCTGTATACTTTAATTTGGTTATAGCATGAAAAGGGATCATGCATTTCCCCTGAGTCATATAATCTATTGCAATAGGCACCTATTAATCTCTTTTCAAACAAAAACATTCCCTCTTAATCCACTGTTACAAATTGATGCTATTATTGTTTAATTTTGATCTTTTCTTAAATTTGGGATTTTATTAGATTTGACTTTGCCCCTAATCCCGACCTCCCTAATGTTAAATAAAGATTAGTGTTTTGTACCGATATTCTTGCAATTACAAATATCAATAATGGGCTTTACCACTTATGTTTGCTATCAAAATGATAGTAGATAATTTTGCTGCATGCTGCTGTTCTCACGGTGTAGTGGCAAGCATTGTGATGACATTTAAGATTACGACCTAACGGTGTGTTTTAAGCCATTAAATATTAGGATCGCTACTTACCACTTGAGCGAATTAATATAAATTAACGTCTGTGACTGCGTGGATGTTCCTTGGCCCTGGCATAAACGCCGCCATGCAATGAGCTAACTAACCCGGAAAGAAGCACTCACAATTGAGTTATAGCAGTAGCGAGTACCCCCATTGATGATATCGAGATTAAGAATATCAAATCAGCTGGCTGCTGTGGCAGCCTCGCCCAATTGCAAAGGAAATTGCTTCAACATTTAGATCATATGTAGCTCGACCCCTACATTTTGTTGCAAACGATAAGAAAGGACCATTTTTACCCCCTCATCTTTTTCTTGGGTGATCACCAAGTGTTTTACTTGGAGTAGGCTACATAATAAAATTTGCAGAGACTTCATTTTTCGATGAATTGTTTTGAATATTTTGATGGATAATGCCAAAGATCCATGCTATCGAGAAAGAATAGCCAAAATGTACCAAAGGACTTACTTTTTTTAGAAATTGGAATTTTGTGAAGTGCAGACACTATAATTTAGGTGTTTCAAACCGGTAGACTACATTTCATAAACATGTAGAGACTTCACTTTTTGATCGATCTTTGTGAAAACGTCGACAAATAATGCAAAATAATCATGCTTGTGAGGAAATGTAGTCAAAATGTACCAAAGAACTAACTTTGTTAAACAATTGTAAGTTTGTTAGGTCAAGTAAGATAATTGTTCAACTAATAATGAAACATGATGCATGCCAACCAATTTTTGATCAGCCATTAGAGACTAATCCTTAGCCTTGGAGTCACATATTGCTGAAAAGGAAATTTCCTAAGCTTTTATAGGACAGTAATTGTCAGAACCTTAGTATAACTTTATGTATCAAACTAATCTGTTTTTATTTAGCTTACCACTTTTTGGAAAAGGTAAAAAAATACACCGCAGGTGTTAAATTTTAGTTTTTTCAGTATAAAAACAAATATTAATTGTACATATTACACACTTTCGCAATTACCTTGAAATAACCTTTAATTTGTTGAAAAAAGTTTGAAAATCGGTTGGGAAATGAGGTCACAAATCAGTTTTTAGTAAACTGATTTTGCAAAAAGTGTGCAATGATCTGCCATAGCGAGATTCCTGTTAATCTTACGAGACATGTTATGACATCATAGAGCCAGTTTTAAGCGTGCAAACGAAATAGAGAAGAAAAATGCTAAGAGGGCTGAAAGTGCTTAAATAAGGAGCTGCTCGTAGCATTGTCAAATAAGTAAGCTTTAATTGTTGTAAAGTTGTTTTTATGGAAATCATCTTATTTCTATCTCCAGAGAGAGCGCTTAATCGTGTTTCTGCGATCAGTATTTTTTGAGAAAGAACCAAAAACAGATTGTGCGATGAAGCGTTGGTTGTGACGTCATTTTAGACCCAAAACAAATGAGTTTTTGTGATGTGGTAAGTCGGAAGCTGTTTTTTTTTGAGCAAAAAGTGGTTGTCCTCTCAAGTAATGCAAATTAAAAAAAATTTTGATAATGACGTGATGATGACGTCACGAATACCCTTATGACACTCACCAGGGGGTGGCGATCAATCGCGCCAAATTTGATGCTTGTACTTCTTGCAGTTTCAGAGGAGTTAAAACAGACAGACAAACACACACACAGACAGAATTGCACTTTTATATTAGATAATATAAAACACTACACGACAAAATAATAAATAGATAAGGATAAAATAAATACACTCACTACAGCTGTTCTGCCAAGCAGCCAGTATATATATTGCATATATATGCTTTTTTAGTTTGTGTTTAGTTTTTGCAAAGAGTCACGATCCGAACAACGTTAGTATGGCAAAATAGGCAGGACCATCCCTAAGATACGGGTAATATAGACGCGTTGTCATCACTAGATCTCATGTCGAGTGTGAGACACTTTACGTGGGTCCTGATTTGCCCAATATCCTACATAGGACTGTATACGAAACAAATCCAAACGATCCAACACAATGCACAAGACTTACCTGCCGTTTACTTTTGAATCAGGTTCGTTTTGATGTTACTGCTAACCGTGCAAGCCTGAACTAAAACAAATATTCTTACCTAAAACTGACCACACGAAAGATGATAAGACATAGAAAAACCTTCCAAAGGTTATACACTAAATGCGGTGCTTTAAGGCATACATGGCAGCACGTAATTATATGTCAGCGAGCCCCGGCGCTCGCGGGAGAGCAATTTGAAAGACCCGGGTTCGAATCTCACAGGAACCAGACACGAAGCAACACACCTCCGGACAAAAATTAGTTTTTACAAAAGGTCACTATCCGAACAACGTTTGTATAGCAAAATAGGCGGGACCATCCCTCGACCCAGGTTTCGGCCTTTTGGCCTCATCAGCAAAGACTCGTCCCGATCGTCGCAGCGCCCTCAAAGGGAACGTTGTGCGCATACAATTAGAAATTAACGTTCCTGCATTGCAGGTGGACGCAATGTGTGACTAAAAAATGAATAGTTGCGGTATCGGGGTAAAGCGATGAGGTATCACGGACCATAACAGCGCACTGACCAACGTTGAAAGTGCGAACAGCGGCGCTAGTGAAAGCAAACCATGTCATCAGAATCTACGTAGCC
This sequence comes from Trididemnum clinides, assembly GCA_963675345.1. Classification (NCBI taxonomy): domain Eukaryota; kingdom Metazoa; phylum Chordata; class Ascidiacea; order Aplousobranchia; family Didemnidae; genus Trididemnum; species Trididemnum clinides. The sequence continues at coordinate 23,345,000 of OY776306.1, forward strand.
CGGGAGTGTCATGAAGCGGGCAGTCGGGCGCGTGGTGTTTAAAATTTAGGCGGCTGGGCACACACTGTGCTGCAGAAGTGAAGCCCTTTTTGTTACCTGAGATTTCTAGTTTCTGCTTGATTTCCTTTTTATTTTAGAAATACATCTTTTTTGTATCTGAGTTTTCAAACTATTAATTGCTTCTTTTTCTAGAAATTGTTTATTATTTAATGAATAATTTCATACTTGAGAAATACAAAAATGGCGTTACTTTTGCCTCGCCTTGTATAACTTAAAATCTCCAAGTGGCTGGGCGTATGGTGGTACCGGCATAAAACTCGGTATTTTCTTAGTCTTAGTTAAACGTTATAAAAATTCTTTGCATTTAAGAGTACTCAGGCGTGCTACATGACTGTATTTCCGAGGTATTTTAAAGAGAATTCATCTGCAGATCAGTTATTATAATTTTTCTAGTCGCCATTTTATTATTAAAAAAACTGATTCAGATTAATATGTTATTGCTGTAATTTTTCAAGTTGCTTTGAAAGACTCATATTAATAAGAGATTTTAATATTTAAGTGTGCCAGTGAAGATGTCAGTGAATAATGCAATTTCTTCAATAAAAAAGAAACAATTAACAGTTAGAAAACTCAGATACAAAAAAGGTGTGTTTCTAAAATAAAGAGAAAATGAAACAGAAACTAGAAAACTCAAATAACAAAAAGGATGTTACTTCTGCCGCAACCTGCACATTAGTGATGTATCTATGCTGGTTTTTTCCGATGTTGCCGATGTATAGGCCTTTCTCCTTACTGGCATGAGCCGATACATTGGTTGACGTTTATTTAAGTTGCAAATTGTCTACAACTAAATATCTGCGACATGCAACCAAAAATGCCTGATCTTCAGCTGGTATGAAATCACAAATTGCTTGGTATTGTTATTACAAAAATGTAATTATTGTTTGGATATTTTGGAAACTGGACACGGATTACAATATTTTTGATGTGCGTGAATGGTCTTTGTAAGGATAGCCAATATCAAAAGCGAATAATCAGTTTCCTGGGCCAATCAACAGCCGCCTCAACGTGGTGGTGCGCCGTTTGAGTTGTGTCGAAATGGCTGTTGGCCTTTCCGAGGGTCCCAGTTACCCCCAGGCACTCCCCTTCCTTTTTTGGCTATGCTGCCCCCTGAACGACCGCAGAAGGGCAGCACACAGCTTCTTCAAAATCGGTCGCTTGTTTTCACTTTTTCTTTTCTCCTGCTCTTCTCTTGCCCTTCTTCGTCTCCTCATTCTTCTTCTCTTGATGAGCGGTAACGTTCATCCCAACCCTGGCCCCATCTTTCCCTGCTTTGTGTGCGCTGGAAATGTGACCTGGCGGGGCAAGTCAGTGCAATGCTGCACCTGCTCCAAATGGGTCCATCTAAGGTGCTCACAACTTTCCCTCTCCAAATTCAGAGCTCTTGGCAGCTCTTGGAGCTTCCCCCCCCTGCCGTAACACTGTGACACTCTCTTCAAACTTCTTCGACATGTATACCTCCACTGTACAATCTGGCCCCCTCTACTGATGCTGCACTCTCGCCCCACCCTCGTCTCCAAACCTCTTATTCCCCATTTGCCCATTATATTTTCTTCCTCTGCCCCCTCACCACCGTCCCTTGCCCCTGGCTGTCCTTCTACGCCTCCTGCCTCCTCTCCTCCCCCTGACTCTCTCAGGGTTCTTCAATGGAATGCTGGAGATCTTCGAGCCAGGAGCACTGAACTACTTCACTTTCTCTCGTCCCATCCTGTCGACCTTAATCTGCATCCAGGAATCCAATCTTAACTCATCTTCCTCTTTCAGAATTCCTGGATTCTCTGCTCTGCGTTCTGATCGCACCCACTCTTGGTCTGGTATTCTCTCTCCTGATGCCACGCACGCCAGCCGTAGCAGTGTCACTTTTGTCAGGCAGGGCCTATCCTTTTCTGAACTTTCCACCTCCTCTCTTTCTTTGCTCGATCTTTACTCTGATTATGTAGGGATCAACATCTCTCTTAACAACTCCTCCTCGGTGCCATTCCTGAATGTGCTCACCCCCTCCTATTCGCTCCTCCCCAACGGATGGTAGAACCGATTCCTTCTCTCCCTCCATTCTTCTCTCCTCCAGAAATCTCTTCATTCTGGGGGACTTCAATTGCCATCACTCCCTCTGGGACTCAAGAGGTACTTCCGACCCCTGTGGGGAGGAAGTATTTGACTGGGTCATCTCTTCTGAACTCCTCCCCCTCAATGACCCTGACACACCCACCCTTCTCCATCGCTCCTCTGGCAGTCGCTCTTCTCCTTACATCTCCTTTGCTCCCTCTTCTCTTGCCTTTTCTTGCTCATGGGAGGTGCTTCAGGACCTGGGTTCTGACCATCTACCAATTCTTCTATCTGTCCCTCTCACTTCGGTCTTTCGCCCCAACGATTGCCCCCTTCCTTCAATTTTCAGAAAGCTTGCTGGGATGGCTTTGCCTCCTACTTTGACTCTCACTGTTCTTCTACAGAGGAATACTCGTCTCTTTCCTCTACTGCTGCTCTTTTTACCTCTCTGACTTTGAATGCGGCCAAATCTTTCATTCCTTTCGGCCGCATCAAACGCCCTCCTAAAGCCTGGTGGTCTCCTGAGGTGGAAGAAGCGGTTAGTGAAAGACGCAAGGCTTTCGCTGCCGCTCACAGAAGTGATGAAGATCGCCAGGCTTACATCACCGCTTCTCGACGCGCCTTGTCAGTCATTGCCAAGGCCAAGGCAGAGGCATGGCAGACTACTTGCTCTTCTCTTTTACATAGGTCTAACCCTAAATCTGTACACTCTCTCCTGCGCTCTATCGCTGGCTCACCTTCCTCATCTTCCTCGTCTCCTAACTTCCCCTAACTGTTCTTCTCACAGGGAACCGGTTTCGGTCTATGCCGCTTACCTGAGATCCCACTTTTCCGTTTCTCAGCCAAAGGCCCCGCGTAGCAGAGCCTGAGACTACCTCACTGAGCTCCGCCGAGCCACGTGCCCTGTGGAGTCTCACTCGTCCTTTTGCTCTCCTTTCACTCCCGCTGAATTGCTTGCGGCTGCCTCAAACCTCTCCTCATCCACCGCCACTGGTCCAGACAAAGTTTCCTATTCCATGCTAAAGCACCTTCCTCGCTCTGGCATGAGTTTTTTCCAACACATCTTCAATCTTTCCTGGTGTTTTCATTCTTTTCCTTCCATCTGGAAGACATCTTCCATTATTCCCATACACAAGATGGGAAAGCCTCTCGACTCTCCTGCTTCCTTCAGGCCTATCTCTCTCACCTCCTGCGTATCAAAGCTGTTTGAACGCATCATACTATCTCGTCTACTCTTCTTTCTGGAGTCTAATTCCATTCTCTCTCCCCGCCAGGCCAGTTTCCGCCCTGGACGGTCTACACTCGATCAAATTCTGTACCTCTCTCAGTCCATTTCGGATGGGTTTAACAAACCCAGGCCGAGCAATCGAACGATCCTTTCCACTATCGATTTCTCTAAAGCTTTTGACTCTGTCTGGCATCCCGCCCTTTTCCACAAACTTATTTCGGCCGGCCTATCTCCTTGCTTTGCTCGTTGGACTCAATCTTTTCTTTCTGATAGGCGCGCTTGTGTGGTTATTCAAAATCACAAAAGTCGTTCCTTTCGAGTCCGTCGAGGTGTTCCACAAGGATCCGTTCTTGTCCCTGTACTTTTCTCTCTCTTCATTAATGATCTTCCGGCCTCTCTGCCTTCTTCCGTCAGCTGCTCTCTATACGCAGATGATCTGGCCATTTGGTCCTCCTCACTCTCGGCCTCTATAGCGATGGAAGTCACACAAGGAGCTCTGTTTCGATTGTAGCGCTGGTCTGAGTACCGGTGTCTTCCTCTCAATCCGAGCAAATGTGAGGCCTCCTTCTTTTCAGTGGATCCCCACCAGGCTAACCTCCAGCCCAACCTTCTCCTACTCGGCTCCCGCCTCCGTTTCAATCCCACTCCAACTTTTCTTGGGGTCACCTTCGACCGCACTCTTTCCTTTTCTAAGCATGTATCTTCGCTGAAGGCCAAGTTTTTCTGACGTCTCAAGGCCTTACGCTGTATCTCTGCTGTCTCATGGGACTACCTCAAAGGAGTCCCTCTCTGTTCTGTATAAATCTTTTCTTCGGTCCCTTCTCACTTACGCTTCACCCGGATGGTTTCCTTTTGTAAGTGCTACCAATTCCACCAAATTGAAACGCCTCCACCGAGCGGCCAGTCGCGCCATCACCGGCTGCCTCTCGTCCTCCCCTATCCCTTTACTACCCACCGAGGCTTCTCTACCTCCCCTGCGAGTCACTCTGACTCATTTCACTCTTTTATCTTATGAGCGGGCTCTTCGTCTCCCAACCTCCTTTCCTATTTCAGGTTTGGCCAGACTAGGAGTGACACCAAGACTCCGCAAATTGTCCTAGAGAGCTTTTGCATCCACTCATGCTTAGTTCTACTTTTCCTAGAGAGGCTCTCCTTGCTTGCCCTTCCTCTCCTCCTGGGAATCTGCCCTTCGTTCACCGTGGAGTCCGCCCTTTCCTCTCCATGCTCGCCCTCTCACCCGCCAAGGTGCGGCTCTCGCCCACCTTGACGCTCTCCCCCCTCATGATCTGGTACTCTGGACAGACGGCTCTGTTCTTTTTCCTTTTGGCAAGGGCGGCTCCGGCGTCCTTGCCAACTGCTCTCGTTGTGGCACTGAGGCCACTCTTTCCTTTTCGGTAGGCCCAGTATGCTCAAGTTTTTCCGATGAAGCCTGCGCCATTCTGCACGCTCTTTGCTGGTCTCGGCAGCACCATAAAGTCTGTCATTTCTCTTTTCTTCTCTTACTATCCGACTCTCGTTCCGTCCTCGCCACCCTGTCTTTTCCTTTATCTTTCCTCTTATCTCAAACTCTGTGGCAGATTTGGCAGGAACTGTCTTCTCTCTCCTGTTGTATCAGGCTACAATGGGTACCCGAACATTTGTTTCTCCCGGGGAACAACACCGCTAATGAGCTGGTCAGACCGGGAGCGCTACTTGCGCCCTCCGTAATCTCCTGTAGTCTCTTTCCTCTTATCTTTCGTATCCACTCTTCTATTTTCTAGGACTGGAGGCGTACTGTCTCATCAAAATTCTTTGACACACAGGTCCCCTCGATTTCCACTGAAAAACCTGTGCTCCCTTGTCGTGCTCGCTGTGTTCTCTCTCGTCTTTGCTGCAACGGACACAGCCTTCTTTTAGGTTCTTATCTCTCTAGGATTGGCAGAATCAAGAATTCTTCCTGCAGCGCCTGTAGACACTCGTCCCAGGACATCTCTCATCTCACTCTGCACTGTCCAGCTACGGACTCTTTGCGCCGCTCACTCTTTGGCGACTCTCTGTCTCTACGATCTCTGGTCCAGACCCTGGAGAGTTGCCCGGCTTCTGGGGCTCCACGGTCTTCCGCCATGCTCCCATCCCTCGGAAGGAGTCGGGTAACAACAACAACAACCATAATCAGTTTCTGAAATTGGTCAAAGTTACAAAATATCAGCCGATAAATCCGCAAAAAAGAACTAATGGCAATGCATCGGTAAAGTGGTCGATACGTCGGTTTTTCGATGTTTAAAATTGGTATTGGTGCATCTAATATATAAAGCGGTATTCTGTAAGTACGCTTTAACTTCATGCGCTTTAACTTCGCTTTAACATACGCTTAACTTCTCTGAACTTACTGGGAGTACAAACATCAAACTTGGCACAATTGACCACCACCTCGGGTTGAGTGTCATAAGGGTATTGGTGACGTCATAATCAAAGATAATTTTTGATTTACATTTCTTGACAGAGCAAAACCGTTTTGTAGTCAAACAAAAGCTAGCACCCAACCAATCACTCTACAAAAACTTTTGTACATTCCTGGTCTAAGATGATGTCACAATCAACGCTTGATTGCACAATTTGTGAGCTGTATATTCTCAAAAACTACTGTTTGTAGAAACGCAATTAAACACATTTTCAGAAGATATTAATAAGGGAATTTTGATAAAAAAAAATCCACAAAAATTTAAGCTCACTTGACAATGCAACGAGCAATTCTTTAAGCATTTTATGCCTTCTGAGCTTCTTCGCTTTTTCTTTTGCACGCTTACAATTTGCTCTACGATGTCATAATGCCCTCTGGTACGATCAGCACAGTCTTTCTCTAAGAGAGATGATGATATGATGTTTTTTTTTCAAAATTGAACATTTTTACAAAATTAGTTTACTCAAAAACTGATTTTTGACCTCATTTCTCAACCGATTTTTAAATTGTTTACACCAAATTTAGGGAATTTCAAGGCAATTCTGATAGTTTATCATATGCACCTTTACAATTTGTTTTTATATAAAAAGACTGTACATTTTACCCCTCCCAAAAAGTGGTAAGCTGAATAAAAACAGATTAGTTTGATGCATAAAGTTATAATAAGGTATCAAAAGGTGCCCTTTGAAAGCTTAAGAAATTTGCTTTCTTGGAATATGTGACTCTGTAATTAGTTAGGGCTAACGATTAGTTTATAGTAGCTGATTGTGAATCGCTTGTTATACATCATGTTCTATTTTTACTTGAACAATTATCCTACTAGACCTAACAAATTGCAACTTTTGGACAAAGTTGGTTGTTTGGTACGTTTTGACTACTTTTCCTCACAAGCATATTCCTTGGGATTATCTGTCCAAGTTTTCAAACAGATTCATCAAAAAATGAAGTCACTAAACGTTTATGATGTGTAGCCATCGGTTAAAACACTCAAAATTGTAGTGCCTGCATTTCACAAAAGGTAATTTCTACAAAAATTAAGTCCTTTGGTACATATTGTATATACTTTCTCGATAGCATGAATCTTTGGCAATATCCATCAAAATATTCAAAAGATTCATCGAAAAAATGAAGTCTCTACAAATTTTAATATGCAGCTTACTCCGAGCCAAACACTTGGTAATACCCCAACAAAAAAGGAGTGGAATAATCATGGTTCTGCTTAATTTTTTGTAGCAAAATGTTAGTGTCGAACTGAATATCATCTAAATGTTGAAGCGATTTCCTTTGCAATTGGGTGAGATTGGCGCGGCCTGGTGAGTTGATGTTTTTAACCTTGACATTATTGATAGGGGCCCCTGCTATTGCTATAACTCAACTGTGAGTGCTTTGTTTCGGGTTAGTTTGCTCTTTGCATGGCTGCGATTATGCCAGGGCCAAGCAACATACGCGCAACCAGAGGCGTTAGCTCATACAAATTCGCACCACATGAAAAACATTTTTGCTATTTTTCTTGCAAATAGCTAAATATCAGAAATGTGTTCCCTACTTCCACACTAAAGGAGATCCAAGCCTTCTTGGGTTCACGTAAGCAATAAACAGACCGCATAGATCTAGGTCATAGCCAGCACCTTGAAATCAGAAATTTTGTTTGGAAAAGGAGGGCACAAACTCATGAAAATCTTAAAAAGCCGGTTGAACCGACATTCTCACTCCCGACGTTACTGATAAGGACCCTGCCGGCGACGTCGACATATACTATAAAGCAAGAATTTTTTGTTGCTGATATGCTGCCTGTTAAGTTATCTCTATCCATACTAAAAAGCAATGTATAAAAATTCTAAGTTTAGGAAAAGATTATGATAAAACCACTAACCTAACAATTTGTAAAACTAAATTTAGAGAGAATATTTTGTTTAAAAATAACTTGATTGACTTTGGGGAAGCCATAGCTGGTTTTGTCACTATGCTGGAAACTTCGGTAGTTGTCACTATGCTGGAAACATGGCAAATAGCGCAGATAAACAACTTAACACCGCAAATATAAATACGAAATGGCCGCACCAAAGCGCAAAATGAGCTTACGATTAAATAGTTTTATTTCTGTGACTGTGAAAACACCCACCATTTGGCAGCCACCATCATTTTTGACTGTGTTTCAATTTCTGTTCCCTGATACTTTTTACAAGTATCAATGGTAGTTTGTGGCAAGATTATTTCATTGTGAGCATTAGCAGTTTAGATAAAGAGAATAAGATTATTACTATTACGTGTAGATGTGCATAAAAACACAATTTTATCGCTTTTGTTCACATAGTTACACGATGGGTGAAGCCGGTGCAGCCGGCTGGACCAATATACTTAACCCGACGCTACTAATGGGGGCCCCCTATGGACGCTGGCAGAGCCGATTAGTCATTAATATGTATAGGAAGATCCTATTATATCGTTAGCTGTCTAGGTTTTCTTTACGCACCCCACGATTTGGTTGTTCAAAACTGGCAAAGCAGTTTTCCTTGATTGGTAATAAAAATGGGGCAATAGGGAAGCAGATTTAGAAATGGGGTCTAACGTGTTGAGCAGATATTTTTTGTTGTGGTATTGTAATTAAATATAATCTGCAGTCTTTCAATAACATGATTAAGTACCATGCTGCCCTATAAGCTTAGTGACTTCGGTAGTTGGCTTTAATGTTTAAACAATAAAATTTTTAATTCTTGGAGGATGAAAATGAAATCCATCCCAAACTATTGAGTTGACTACTATAATTCACAGATTTCAAAATAAATTCTGATACTCTGTTCGACAGTGAACTGACTTAGGCTACCTTTCCTAAGGCACTTTTCTCAGAGTTGCTCGCCGCAGCCACTTCGACACTTGAATTTAGTGTCAACGATACTGTGTACAAGCAGATTGATGGTGTAGCCAGGGGTTCTCCACTTGGCCTAGCACTTGCCAATGTATTCGTTGGATACTACGAGATGGAAGTATTTGGGCGAAACAACAAACTAATCCTGTATTTCCGCTATCTTAATGCATCTTTGCCATCTTTAACAAGGAATCGGACTGTGACAGCTTTCTTTCGGCACTGAATTTTTTACATCCTTGCGTGACTTTTACTGTAGAAAAGAGCCTGATTGCAAACTTCCTTTCATAGACGTTCTGGTTGAGAAATCTGAATCAGAATTCTTCTCGTCCGTGTGTCGCAAACTGACTTTACTGGACAAATATACACGTTAAAGTTCTTTCGGCCCCCAAAGCCAAAGATGAACCTTATTGGAACTTTAGTGCTCTGGGCTCTGTCTATCTGCTCTAAACCTACTTTACTACCTGAGCTAGACAACATCAAAACTATTCTCGCAAAAGTGGCCACCGAGACAGTATCATTCAGGCAGGTATGTCCAAGGCTATCACCAAATTCAGTGCCCCCAAGAAAGAAGGCCCCCCAAAGTGCTAGTTTACTAAAAACTTCATTGGATCGATTACACTTCTAAATTTCAAAAGATCAAAGCTCCAGTGAGTAATTGCTTCAGAGCAACTGAACTTTGGTTGATATGCTCCACCAAATCCATTCTTCCTGTAATCCACAAGGATGCTGTGCCTTCTCTTCAACTAAGCAATGCTTTATACGAATGCGTGTACCGCTGCGACAATCAGTATACTGACCCCACATCCTAACGACTGTGGGACAGAATTTTCCAACATGTGCCTCAATCAATCAGACTCGGCATGAAGAAAGAAAGACAAATACCTCAGCGAAAATGCAGGCTTACTTCTTCTCCCCGAATGTGGCTTGACAATCGGACAATATGTACTTGAAAATGAGGACTGTGCTTCCGCTTACAACGGCAATCAATTCACAGGTTGGTTATCGCTTGATCTTCCTTCCATCTATTCACCCTCGAAGGCAGTTTCGTCAAAAACAAGCAACCCGCACTTTGCCGCCAAAAAGAATTTATTTACGCGCTGCAATTGGTCCACTAGCTCTTGGATTTCGGACGATGGCGAAATCAACTTACGATAGTCTCGCCGACTGTAAATGGCGACGCTTTCTTCTCTGCCTCATTCTGTCGATAACTTCAGTAGAAATCCACACGAAAAAGTTTGTTTTCACTCACTACTGAAAAGAATTTGGATCCATTTCAAAGGCTTTTTTGAAAGCTCTTGTGAAATTTTGTAACACTAGCCAACTGTTCAAATCTAGAAATTCTTACCAGTTCTCCTGACAAATCCAAACTCTTCAATTTTCCATTCAGCAAATAGAACCTGGTTTAAATTTATACTCCACATCCCCTCCCCCACTTATTCAACACGTGACCGTCGCTTCTTGTTGTGTGCTCACTTTTTTGGTGTCAGTATGGCGTACTTGATAGTCAACCTGTTTGTTGTACATTATTTGCGTTGAAAATGGCGCCAGTTGAGGACCAAAACATTCGCATTATGTTTTTAACAATTTGCTTGGCTGTTGTTTTTTGAATAAAAGAATGAAATTTATGCGCAATTCTTAGTAGAAATAGTAAAGCGAAAATGCTGGAAAACATTTTATTGAAACGCTTTGCTTCTACACTAAAAGCATCTTCAGTTGATGAAATATTATAATCGTGATTACCTCGCTAAATTAAAGTGGTTTTCTACAGCAGTTAGTTTTGAATGCAATGTCTAGTTTAGTCTAGCTTTGCGTAACTGCTTATTTTAATAAAGACGCTTTTAGTGTAAAGGTGAAAAAATGCATGCCAGCATTTTGGTTTTATTTTGCCAACTTAGTTTAATTTTTGTGCTTAGGGGCTTTAGGGGCTTAGTTTAATTTTTGTGCTTTAATTTTTGTGTTTACAGACTCTCGAAAGAGCCAAACTTGAGACTGAGCGATCGTTGCAAGAGAAAGGAACATGGTTCGATATCGCCATTGAGTGCGTGACTTTGCGTGAAAGCCGAAAGGGAATTGATGTGGTCCATGATGATGTTTATAAAGAGCTGCACAAAGTGAAAATTTTTCATTTGTATCACCTATTTCGATGATTGTTACTCTTGTCCTCTTTCTTGGGATGAAGACATGCAGTAAAACAGAACCTAAGACCTCACTCCGCAAACTCAATCAAGCAAGAAGGAACATGCTGATCCGGCCAAGGAAAAGAGGCAGCCATTTTGAACCGCAGTCAATATAGGAAGCATTCATCAGGAAGCGCATCCAAACATGAGGTTGCTGCGTCGCTCCAACAAAAAGTCTACTTCGATAGCGAGAGTGTAGTTGTAGACATAGATTGAGTCAGCTCGTCTAGGCCTGGCCTGCAAATACCCGAAAAAATGGAGTTGCTTAGAAATGTAGCTCCACCTTCATCAAAGCTGTCGTTAGCGGGCGCCCTCTCTTGCGACAGCCTGGAGGGCAGCGACATTAATCTAATTCAGTGAAGCGTGATAAACTGTCTTTTAATCCACGGGTTTGCAAACTGTGGCCCACATCGTGATCGTGAAAAAACCGCACCGTGCAAAATATGACCTGCGACCAGCATAGTTTGATAATCTAAAAGATAAATAATTTCTGTCTAATGTGTGAAATCTATCAAAAAAGATCTTGTATTTGAAAACTTTGCTTGAGATGGAATTCCAAAAAAAGATCTTCAATTGAAGAAACTACGTCTTTTTGACGTATATGAATTAAAAAATTTGAGACCAAAAATGTCTTTTTATGATAGATGTTCAAAAGAGGATATCTTCAGCTAAAAAAACTTCCAACATTTGAGGTCATTTCGATAAAAACAAAGTCTGCCCACCGTATTATCTTGTTGAGTAAAATTAGCTTGCATGAAAAAAAAGCTTGCTCACCCCTAGTTTAAACAAAATGCTGCTGCTCTTGCATGATTTTGCGTTCTTGGTCCTTGTAATAAATTTTGTGGCAATTTTCCCATTTGCTCCGATAGGATGACTCAATAAATATATCTTAAATTTCGTCAACACAATGAACAATCATTTGAAAGTTGACTTGCAAAATATTGGCTGATAAAAAAGCCATATCCTATATCGCGTACGTATTGATTAGCCGAGTATGAACATACTGTAAGTTCTATGTGTGGTCAATACGTTTTCTCGTGAGAAGAATAAAGATGTAACTAACTAGATTGCTACTACAATAGAATTCATTTACCTTCAGCTTCTAAGTGCAATTTGGTTGATAAATAAATGCATGCTTCCTTTTGTAAACTTATTCGTTTTTTCTGATTTAGGAAGTAGAGGTAATTGAAAAAGTGAAGCAACTGCTCCAAAAAAGGATAAAAGATGCCTTTGACCAGCTGAGGTAATTTTTGTCTGTTAGATTCGCATTGCAACAACTGTAAGTGAGAGATAAAAGATGGTCAAAATCTACTTTATAGTTTTCAACTTTACGTTTACTTTCTTGAGACAACTGATAACAAATTAACTAATCGCTGGAACCTACCTTGCAGAGTGAACCACTGGAAATGACTTTTTAAAGAGCAAAACCACGCAAATATGGTGAGATTTGAACCCATGACCATTCCATGCGTCGTGGTCTTCATAGAAACCGCGCTTTAGCTAATTACCTGTGCTTCTTACTATTTACTTCTTTTGTTTAAGAGTATTAGTGGTGGAGTCAAATATCTAGCTAATGAAGATTTAGTTTGCATTAGTGTTTAGGGAAAGAGTTTCAACTTTCACTTATTGATACTAACCCATATTTTTTTGAGAACATTTTTCCTTCCGCTAGTGCCTTACCAGGTTAGAATAGAAGCTGCTCACCTATTAAGCCGCAAAAGGCAATTTTTGGGCATCCATTGACACGGGCTTTTGTGGTGGGGCTACCAGTCTACATTTAGGGGTGGTTGTAACTGGTTCGAAACAGCTTTTTGTTTTCTCTAAATTAATCTTGACTCAGTTTCCAGTGCAGATTCCTTTTAGATCAAGCTTACTTCACAAAAAAGAGGAGGCCAATCTTTTTCAACACATTTGTGTAACGTTCTATCTTATAGATTACTTCGAGAAGCCCGCCAACAGGTGCAACACGATATATCGGATAAATCTGAAACTCTGTACATTGATCGAAACTGCCTCAATATGAAAAATAAATCATCTGGAATTAGCTATAAACCGAAACCAACTAGAGTGGTCAAAGAGTAAGTCTAACACCTTTTGATTTTGCAAACCAAGGATCTGCGATACAGATTCGTTTTACGAAAGGCATTTTACGGTTTAAGCTATGCTTTATTAAAAGCCTCTAGCTTCTTGTCGGTCACCATCTGTACTGAAGAGACCTAATAGGTCGAAACAGTGTCACTGTCTGCAGTTTTGTTAAGTGCATCGCTAGCCTCTTGCATTACTATGCATTTTACGGTATTTTTCAAAACTTGGATACAGTGCTTGTGCTAGAAGTACACCGTTCTGTCAGCAACTCTGAAGCTTGTCTGCTTAAAAAGAACTGCCGTGCTAGGTCACCGTGCTCCTATTTAATTGATTTTGCCGGGCAAGGTTGAGTGCTCTTTTTTCCACTGGGCAAGGTTGGGTGCTCTTTTTCTCACCGGGAAAGGCTGGGTGCTCTTTTTCCAACTGGGAGTAATTGGGTGCTCTTTTTTCCACTGTTTAAGGTTGGGTGCTCTTTTCCCATTGAGCAAGGTTGGGTGCTCTTTTTCTCTCCGGGAAAGGCTGGGTGCTCTTTTTCCCACCGGGCAAGGTTGGGTACTCTTTTTCTCATCGGGCAAGGTTGGGTACTTTTTTCTCACTAGGAAAGTGTGTGTACTCTTTTTCTCACCGGGCAAGGTTGGGTGCTCTTTTTCCACCAGGCAAGTTTGGGTGCTCTTTTTACTACCGGGAAAGTTTGGGTGCTCTTTTCCCACCGGGAAAAGCTGGGTGCTCTTTTTTTCACCGGGAAAGGTTGGGTGCTCTTTCCCACCGGGCAAGGCTGGGTGCTCTTTTTCCCTCTGGGCTATCATCTCAAGAAATAGGACGAATAGCACCAGCGTTATAGTAGGCTAGATTTTTCCAACAGTATCTTTTCGAGTATGCGCAGTTAATAGACGAAAAGTTGGGTTGTTGTCAAGTTAAAACTAACACTTAATATTTTTGTAAATATAGATTGCTTACACGTGATGTGGGTAAATTTGCTGTTGTTGTTGGTTACCCGACCCCTTCCGAGGGATGGGGGCATGGCGGAAGACCGTGGAGCCCCAGAAGCCGGGAAACTCCCCAAGGTCTGGACCAGAGATCGTAAAGAGACAGAGAGTTGCCAAAGAGTGAGCGGCGCAAAGAGTCCGTAGAGTGAGATGAGAGATGTCCTGGGACGAGTGTCCACAGGCGCTGCAGGAAGAATTCTTGATTCTGCCAATCCTAGAGAGATAAGAACCTAAAAGAAGACCGTGTCCGTTGCAGCGTAGATGGGAGAGGACACAACGAGCATGACGAGGGAGCACAAGTTCCTCAGTGGAAATCGAGGGGACCTGTGTGTCAAAGAATTTTGATGAGACAGTACGCCTCCAGTCCGAGAGGAGACAAAAGTGGATACGAGAGAGACTACAAGGGATTGCAGAGGGCGCAAGTAGCTTACCCCGTCTGGCCAGCTCGTCAGCCGCGTCGTTCCCCGGGAGAAACGAATGTTTGGGTACCCATTGTAGCCTGATAGAACAGGAGGAGAGAGAAGACAGTTCCTGCCAAATCTGTCTCAGAGTTTGAGATAAGAGGAAAGATGGAGGAGAGGATAAGGTGGTGAGGACGGAACGAGAAGAGCCTCCCTAGAACAAGTAGAAGGAAGCATGAGCGAGTAAGTGGACGCAAAAGCTCTCCAAGACCATCTGCAGAGTCTTGGTGTCACTCCATGTCTGGCCAAACCTGAAATAGGAAAGGAGGTTGGGAGACGAAGAGCCCGCTCATAAGATAAAAGAGTGAAATGAGTCAGAGTGACTCGCAGGGGAGGTAGAGAAGCCTCGGAGAAAAGAAGAGGGATAGGGGAGGACGAGAGGCAGCCGGTGATCGCGCGACTGGCAGCTAGGTGGAGGCGTTCCAATTTGGTGAATTTCGTAGCGCTTTGGAAAGGAAACCATCCGGGTGAAGCGTAAGTGAGAAGGGGCCGAAGAAAAGATTTATACAGAACAGAGAGGAACTCCTTAGAGGGGCACCATGAGACAGCAGAGATACAGCGTATGGCCTTGAGACGTGGGAAGAATTTGGCCTTCAGCGAAGATACATATTTGGAAAAAGGAAAGAGTGCGGTGGAAGGTGACCCCAGGTAAAGTTGGAGTGTGGTTAAAACGGAGGCGGGAGCCGAGTAGGAGAAGGTTGGGCTGGAGGTTAGCCTGGTGGGGATCCACTGAGAAGGAGGTGGCCTCACATTTGCTCGGATTGATAGGAAGACACCGGTACTCAGACCAGCGCTCCAATCGAAACAGAGCTCCTTGTGTGACTTCCATCGCTATAGAGGCCGAGGGGGAGGAGGACCAAATGGCCAGATCGTCAGCGTATAGAGAGCAGCTGACGGAAGAAGGCAGAGAGGCCGGAAGATCATTAATGAAGAGAGAGAAAAGTACAGGGACAAGAACGGATCGTTATGGAACACCTCGACGGACTCGAAAGGAACGACTTTTGTGATTTTGAATAACCACACAAGTGCGCCTATCAGAAAGAAAAGATTGAGTCCAACGAGCAAAGCAAGGAGGGAGGCCAGCCGAAATAAGTTTGTGGAAAAGGGCGGGATGCCAGACAGAGTCAAAAGCTTTAGAGAAATCGATAGTAGACAGGATCGTCCGAGAGTCCGGCCTGAGTTTGTTAAACCCATCCGAAATGGACTGAGAGAGGTACAGAGTTTGATCGAGTGTAGACCGTCCAGGGCGGAAACTGGCCTGGCGGGGAAAGAGAATGGAAGTAGAGACCAGAAAGAAGAGTAGACGAGATAGTATGCTGCGTTCAAACAGCTTTGATACGCAGGAGGTGAGAGAGATAGGCCTGAAGGAAGCAGGAGAGTCGAGAGGCTTTCCCATCTTGTGTATGGGAATAATGGAAGATGTCTTCCAGATGGAAGGAAAGGAATGCGAAGACCAGGAAAGATTGAAGATGTAAAGAAGAAAATCCATGCCAGAGCGAGGAAGGTGCTTTAGCATGGGATAGGCAACTTCGTCTGGGCCAGTGGCAGAGGATGAGGAGAGGTTTGAGGCTGCCGCAAGCAATTCAGCGGGAGTGAAAGGAGAGCAAAAGGACGAGTGAGACTCTACGGGGAACGTGGCTCGGCGGAGCTCAAAGAGGTAGCCTTTGGCTGAGAAACGGAAAAGTGGGATCTCAGGTAAGCGGCGTAGACCGAAACCGGTTCCCTGTGAGAAAAACAGTTGGGGGAAGTTAGGAGACGAGGAAGATGAGGAAGGTGAGCCAGCGATAGAGCGAAGAAGAGAGTGTACAGATTTAGGGTTAGACCTAGGTGAAAGAGAAGAGCAAGTCGTCTGCCATGCCTCAGCCTTGGCCTTGGCGATGACTGACGAGGCGCGTCGAGAAGCGGTGATGTAAGCCTGGCGATCTTCATCACTTCTGTGAGCGGCAGCGAAAGCCTTGCGTCTTTCACTAACCGCTTCTTCCACCTCAGGTGACCACCAGGCTTTAGGGGGGCGTTTGATGCAGCCAAAAGGAATGGAAGATTTGGCCGCATTCAGTGCCAGAGAGGTAAAAAGAGCAGCAGCAGAGGAAAGAGACGAGTATTCCTCTGCAGAAGGACAGTGAGAGTCAAAGTAGGAGGCAAAGCCATCCCAGCAAGCTTTCTGAAAATTGAAGGAAGGGGGACGCTCGTTGGGGCGATAGGCCGGGGAGAGAGGGACAGATAGAAGAATTGGTAGATGGTCAGAACCCAGGTCCTGAAGCACCTCCCAGGAGCAAGAGAGGAAGGAGCAAAGGAGATGTCAGGGGAAGAGCAACAGCCAGAGAAGCGATGGAGAAGGGTGGGTGTGTCAGGGTCATTGAGGAGGAGGAGGTCAGAAGAGATGACCCAGTCAAATACTTCCTCCCCACGGGGGTCGGAAGTACCTCTTGAGTCCCAGAAGGGGGTGATGGCAATTGAAGTCCCCCAGAATGAAGAGATTTCTGGAGGAGAGAAGAATGGAGGGAGAGAAGGAATCGGTTCTGCCATCCGTTGGGGAGGAGCAAATAGGGGGAGCGTACACATTGAGAAAAGAGAGCGAGGAGGAGTTGTTAAGAGAGATGTTGATCCCTACATAATCAGAGTAAAGATCAAGCGAAGAAAGAGGAGGTAGAAAGTTCAGAAAAGGATAGGCCCTGCCTGACGAAAGTGACAACGCTGCCGCTGGCGTGCGTGGCATCAGGAGTGAGAATACCAGACCAAGAGTGGGTGCGATCAGAACACAGAGCAGAGAATCCAGGAATCCGGAAAGAGGAAGAGGAGTTGAGATTGGATTCCTGGATACAGATAAGATCGACAGGATGGGACGAGAGAAAGTGAAGTAGTTCAGTGCTCCTGGCTCGAAGACCTCCAGCATTCCATTGAAGAATCCTGAGAGAGTCAGGGGGAGGAGAGGAGGCAGGAGGAGCAGAAGGACAGCCAGGAGCCAGGGACGGTGGTGAGGGGGCAGAGGAAGAAAATATAAAATGGGAAAATGGGGGATAAGAGGTTTGGAGACGAGGGTGGGGCGAGAGTGCAGCATTAGCAGAGGGGGGGGGGGCAGATTGTACAGTGGAGGTATACATGTCGGAGGAGTCCGAGGAGGTAGTCACACTGTTACGGCAGGGGGGGAAGCTCCAAGAGCTCTGAATTTGGAGAGGGAAAGTTGTGAGCACTTTAGATGGACCCATTTGGAGCAGGTACAGCATTGCACTGACTTGCCCCGCCAGGTCACACTTCCAGCGCACACAGAGCAGGGAAAGATGGGGCCAGGGTTGGGATGAACGTTACCGCTCATCAAGAGAAGGAGAAGAATGAGGAGACGAAGAAGGGCAAGAGAAGAGCAGGAGAAAAGAAAAAGTGAAAACAAGCGACCGATTTTAAAGAAGCTGTGTGCTGCCCTTCTGTGGTCGTTCAGGGGGCTGCATAATGAAAAAATAAAGGGGAGTGCCTGGGGGTAACTGGGACCCTCGGGAAGGCCAACAGCCATTTCGACACAACCCAAACGGGGCCGGGGACCGCACCACCACGTTGAGGCGGCTGTTGATTGGTGCAGGGGTAAATTTGTTCCGTAAGGTTTTTGAATTTTGTTGGAAGCAATTTTAAACTATTTTGCACCTTGTAAGGACAATTTCTCCGCAATGATCGTTACCCCATTATACCTACTATGGAAAAAGTACATTGGTATTTATGTCGACTGCTAGGCAGGTGGACTGAACATTAAACTTGAAGACAAAAGACTACGAGTTCAGCGCTCAGGTAGTTACATTGCGTGGCGTAATGAACCGTAGTTTCTTTCAGGCTCATGTGTTGGGTTCAAACTGTGACAAACGCAACATTTATGGATGACTGCTGACTCGAAAACTAAAGTCATTTTACAGTCTTCCAGAACTCTCCATTTATCTTGTCTTCATTGGGTTAAATCAGTTCACATATTTACAGAGGATATTTGTAGGAGTTCCACACCTGAGAGCTGGTATGAATTTACCCGCTACAATAAAGAAAGAGCAAATGCTGAAGTAAAGGCTGCCGTTACGTTGGGGGAAGTCATTGACGATACTCTTGCCATGACCAAAAACGAGCTGGAGTCCCAACGTACGGCCACAGAGTTTGCATTCAGAAAGCGTCTGCATCAACAGGAACTAGCAAAAGGAGAACTCGAATGGCAAGAATTTAAAGTAAGCCTTATCAATTTACTAACATGGATCATCTTAAATAAATGGAATCATTCCTATTATAATCTTTTCTGTAAAATGTAGCTTTTACAAACATGACTTTATTTTACTTTAACTTTGAAAAACCTGTTTTACCAAAAGTTTTTTGTGACGTTCTTAGCAGTTGTGGTATGGTGTCACATAGGAAGAGATATAGAAAGAGTATGGTGTCACATAGAAAGACAATCGCTTTGTTTACGTTCAAATTCTTGAGATATAAGAGCCCGTTTGGTCTGGCTTTTTATGTTTCACGCGATATCGCCACTGGTGAGTACGTCAGAAATGTTTTTGGTGAAACAGGTTTTTCTTAAATTGGAAAAAGTGATTAGAAAGCAAGTGTGTAGTGGTAGATAACATTGAATCAGCACGTTGGAACTCGCGGAACGCGGGAAAAAAGGACGTAGAGTTGACTTTTATGAAAAATGACTACATACTATCCACCAATGTAAATAGTTTTGAAAATGCTATTGTTTTATTGTTGACAAATATTTCGTTTTTTTGTAAAAATAGAACGCGAAAACGAAAGCGATGTTTTAAGATAACCAGTTGAAGTTGAAAGTCATACTTGTAATCTTTTCAAACCATTCTACTTTATGAGGTGAACGAAATCTGGCAACTTGTACATTGTACTTTTAGCTAATCATCAGTGACCAATATTACATGCTTCGGGGAAAAATGGATCAAATGTGTTACGAGTGAAAAGCTTTAGAAACTTATCCCCTTGAAGTTAGCCATTTAACTGACGTTTGACGTGCCTGCTGACATGAAATGAGAACTTATTGAATTGGAACGCACGGGAACGAAGAGTTTAGGAGATTGTGAAGAGATGTTAAAAGTTTCGAGGCACCAGCCATCCACATGTGGTTCGGATCGGTACAAGCCACAGTTTGAACTTGAAACTCCGGCTCGAAAGCAAACGTCGGTTCCGCTTCAACATGTTGCATGCGACATAACGCTCTCAGTGCTTCACTCACAGCCATTGCGTCGCCTTAGCGATGATGAATCATCATTTAACGTTTTAACAAGACAGCAGCTGTGTATAAAAACATGATTTAGACTCAAGAGGAGATCACTGAAGTTGAAGCTGATATACGAAGTGTTGAACAAGCCATTCACGAAAAAGAAGGCTACGTGAAAGTTGCTGATACTCGCCTGGAGGACCGTACATACAGACCGAATGTAGAGTTGTGCAGGGATATGGTGAGTGAGAAACGGAATAACGAGAACCTATTCCACTCATGTGGTGCAACGATAACACGGGACAATGCAAAGTTGATGGCTGTAGGTTACTCTCGGCAGCCACTTGTATCAATCGTAATAGTCGCAAGCCATGGTTAAGTCTGAATTGTGAGGTTAAAGCAAACGAAAGTTGCGCTCGGCCCTGTCGTATGCAACTTAAGGCTTTTTTCTACTTCACCCGCTGTGTTTCGAAGCAGTTCAGCGCTGAGTTCATTGCCCCCCTCTGCCGTTGAAATATGTTTGTTAACTGGCGGCTAGTACGTATTGTCCGGAAACTATCCTATAGTTTACTTTTCTCAACTTTTGTTCTCGATGCTATGATATTGTCTGAGAGAATGATCAGCCAACTCTGAAGTTTAGAACTCACAACGATACCTGAAGCGGAGGAGGCCAATTTTTAGTTTTCGGTCCTGAGGGAACCCATTGAAAGCGAGAGAGAAAAATATCCAATTGTTAAAATCCGGTTTTGTCAGCATTAACGCAGGTGGCCGGATTCACCTCATGTTTTTTGATAGTTCGTACACACCATCACACCACTTTGCTCTGTCAATGACATACCATTACTGACAACTATTCTGCAACGTCATGACACTGTATTCCGGTAGAAGAGAATTCCGTTGTATACTCACGTGGGTGAGGGGTTCACATTTTACCAACATCACTGGTCCGCAACATGTTTAGCAAACATGACACATAAGGGTGTTTTTGGTAAAATCGACAGACTGTTAAAGGTTGAGCTTTCCAAAACATTAGGTGATGAGTGAAAAGTGTGTGCTTTTACCTTCTTATTTGAGATGGAGGTACGGCACGACTAAAATAAACTGGTTTACACCGCAAATCCAACCCAGATCAGGCAAGGGAAAAGCTGCAGGCCGTTTCGAACCAGTTAAAATACAAAACGCAGACTGGTAGCCCCACCACCAAGGCGAATTGCCATTGGCTGACTACGTTCATGGGTAAGCACAGAACTGGGATCAAGTCTTCAATGGTGACCTTGGTCTCGAAAAAGTCCAGTTGTATTTATGACGCGGGGACACTGGATCCTAGTTTTATTTGAACATATCGGTTTTATTACTGACGCTGGTAAACTTTGGCCGTATTATCGCTTATCACCTTTTATTGTTTGCTGTGAATAAATTTGTGTGATTTAGGCCCAACATGGTATCACTGATGAAGTTCGGCAGTTGGAAGGAAGTATAGCATCCTTGAAGGAGAAACTCGCAGAAGCTCAGTAAGTTAAACGTTGAAGTCTGTCACTCCTGCGTCGGGACTCGATCGCTGGATGTTTTCGATCCAACACCGTCTTTGAACTCACGATGTCTGGATCGCGGGACAGGTGCACTCGACAAGCAAGCTTCAATGGCATTTACGTGTTGGCGTTAAGGTTCCTAATGAAGGGTGGTTTCCGGGATCACTTTGGCTCCTGAAAATCTTGCTGAATTCAAAAAAGGAGTTCTTGTGTTTTTAAAAGAGAAGTTACCGCTGACTTTGCAGCAGCTCTATCACTGTTAGTGTGCTGCGATGGAACGACCGTTAACCTTGCAGCCAGAAGCCTTGCAACTGCAGGGTTGCAGTCAGAAAGTCTGCAACCCTGCCTGCGGAATGTTTGAGCGAAACCAGCGGTTGCTTTCAAGCTCGCATGTTAGGTTCAAATTATGGCTGGTACCGACCGCAACGACAATAACTTCAATGGATTCTCTCGCAATGACAATGACCATGGATTCAAATTATGACTTGCGCTACTTCTGCGGTCTGCAGTGCCTTGTCTCTCTCGTATCTACTCTTCTTTCGAACTAAAGGCGTACTGTCTCTAAATTCTTCGACACACAGGCCCCCCTCGGTGTCCACCGAAGAACTTGTGCTTCCTCGTCGCCCTTGCTGTGTTCTCTATCGTCCTCCCTGGATCGACACAGCCTTCTGTTAAGCTCTAATCTCACTAGAATTGGCAGAATTGAGAATCCTTCCTGCAGCGCCTGCGGTTATACCACCCAGGACACTCTCGTCTCATTTTGCACTGTCCAGCTACGGACTCTTTGCACAGCTCGCTTTTTGGCGACTCTTTGTCTCTACGACCTCTTGTCCTGGCCCTGGAGAGTTGCCCGGCTTCTGAGGCTCCATCGTCTTCCGCCATGCTCCCATCCGTCGGAAGGGGTCGGGTAACAACAACCGCAATGACATGTATGGGTGACTGCTGACTCGAAGACGGTAGGGTGAAATCGGTGCGATGGTGTAGTGGTTAAGAGTATCCGCTTCGTAGTCGGTAGACCTGGAGTTCATTTCCTTAGTTGAGTCATACCAAAAGACTCTAAAAAATGGTGTTGTAGCTTCCCTGATTGGCGCTCAGCATAAAAAAGGGGTAGTGCGGAGAACACGCCGGCAAGCTTGCTTGTTGTGTCCTTGGGCAAGGCACTTAACGGAACGCCTTCACCTTTGTGTGGCAGACAGGTGGCCTACCTTTACTTCACCGGCTGACAATTGTGAAGTTGCTAACCCAGCCTGTCGTAAGAGGCAACTTTTTGATGCCCATCAAGGCAGTCCGCCTTGCTGGTGGTGAGACTACCAGTCAGTAATTTGCATTCATGACTGGTTCGAAATGGGCTGCCACTTTTCCCCTAACCTAATTCAATTAGGTTGACGGTGCAAACTTGGATTGCCGTTCGCGCCGTACCTACATCCCTAGGAAAAGGAGGGAAAAACCAATGAAAGACGGTAAGTTCACTTTACAGTTTGCTGAACACTATCAGTCAGTTATTTTGTGTTCAAAGTGTTGGATAAGCTTAATATTTCAGCCATGCACGATACGAACTATATCAGCAATTAAGCAGAATAAAAGAAGATTTAGTGGTAAAGAAAAACTCGATCATGTTGGACCGGAAATGCTTGGATGTCCGGCGGAAGTTGGTAATCCCAGGTCAATTGTATGTGGCGGAGGTGCCCCAAGACTGCTTCAAACGCAGCATAGACAGGGAATCAACACCGCTCAACCCGATTAAAACGGAGCACCTGTCTCTATCTTAAGTTACTTTTTGTTACTTATGTTAGACTATCTTATTGTTTCTTGTGAAATCCTCATAAATGTATAAATAGCTGTATAGGTTTGATGGGGCGCATTTACTTCTTTTCCAAACTGCAAAATTTAGCTACGCCAATTAAAAACTAGGACCGTGGGATGCAATGGGTTTCACTTTTTAAACCAGTTTGTAATTATTAACGATAAAAAATGTTTACTCGTATGAAGAAATGTCCGTTTGTCATTGTAATCAAACGAGTTCGTAGTGATTAATGCTTTTTGAGCAAAACTCTCAGCTTATCTTTTTGTCTGTGCAATGTGGCTCTATAAATGTAATGCAATAAATACAAAATGGTGTGTGTCAACCAAACTTTTATTTTCTAGCTGTAGCCTAATGCTATATGTCTGTTGTTACAGCAGTGGCTCACTATGCCCTGGATACCCTTAATTGAAGCGACCTCAAAAGGGTATCTTACTAAAAATTGATCTTAGCAACCACTAGTGATAAGAGGGCTTTTACAAAAATAATGCTTGTGTATCGTTCTGGCTAGACCAATTCCCAGTTACACAGCGTAGACACCCGTCGAACAGCTCGCTGTCAAACCGGCTTTAGAATTGACAGCGTGCCACCATGCATGTGAAGTCTCCAAATAGCACAACTCAACAAAACCACACGGTTCTTACACTCAAAAAGGCCCTACATTTGCTAGCTGGTTCCATTTCACCTAGCCACTTGGGCTACTTCTTCATCGTTTAAGCGATTCGTTCTGAGCATTATGCAGGAGGATGTAGGCTTCATACACCGCGTGAGCGCTTATGCTCCGTTTGCGAGTCTTCAGCTAAAGCTGGGCCACCACGACTGGTAGAATGCTTGGCCCCACCACCTGTCTGCCACATAAAGATAAAGGCATCCCGTTAAATGTCTTGCCCAAGGACACAACAAGCAAGCTTGGCAGCTTGTTCACAGTATCCCTATTGTACTGAGTGGCAAGTGGTAAAGCTGTAAACACCATTTTTTAAAAGTCTCTTGGTATAAGTCGACTTGGGAAATGAACCCTATATCTACCGCCTGTGAAGTAGATACTCCAACCACTACACCACCGCGCCGGTCATTTGGGCTACTAAAAAATCCAAAACTTTTGAAAAAGTCTACAAAGAGTGATATGTTTTCCCAATGAGTGAAATCATTTGTTTAATGACGTAGTTTTTTTGCTGTATTCTAGATGGCCAGTTTTCACCTAAAGCCTTAAACAGTTCGTAGTTAAAGAATTTTACAACTTTTTCTGTGGTTTGTCAGTTCTAGAAAGTAGGCATGCATTCTCCAAAATAAATTACAATAGCTCTAAATTCCTCTGGCTTTCTGTCTTCCTGACAATAGCTCGCTATATAACCCATTACTAGACCTTTACCGTTGGATGGTGCTATGGCAGCAGACAGGGTGGTCCCAGCACAAAGAAAGTAAGGTGGGCGACTAATAATAAGCGAAATAATTTCAAAGAAAACCTCAGTGGGATGTCACCACCTGGAACATGGTTACAGCGGCAGGGTTTTCTCAAGACGACATAATATGTAGCTTAACTTAATCCATTTATTTTTTGGGGCTAAAAGTTGCTTTGAGTGTGTGAGCCAAGAGCAGAGTTGATCAGAATTTTCATATACTGCTCGGCGGCGAAGGTCTGGAAGGATTTCCTACCCAGAAAATTTTGAAGAACTACAATTGAATTGGTGCAGTCTGGCGTACATCTTACGAAAAATTTTCTGCAAAAAGCAAAAAAATATCAAAAATTGAATTTCGCATGAAATTTAGACAGTTTTTGTTGTGGTTATGTCTGGCCCGAATAGATCAAAAATAGATTGTGGAAAATCTATTACAGATCTAACCTAGCCAGGTTTAACCACTGACTTTTTATTGTCATCATACACCTTTTCAAGAGACAGATCCCTTTTTTCGGATGTCTTATTTTTACAGCATAACAGAGTAATAACTTGCAAAACTTACCGTAATCGCTGAGTCTACCCTCGGCTAAATCAGAGTCGCTAAACTGCTACTATTTCGTATATAGTTTTGTATCGGTAACGATACAACGCAAAGAACATTCTGTAATTTCAAATTATTTATTGACAACAAAAAGTAACGGCTCTTCACTTTTACTACAAGTTCTCAAACTCATGCATTTTGCTCGAATTACTCCAATCGCATAAAACTGCGTAATTTTTCAAAATACTAGAAGATTGGAATGTTGAGGTCTATCCTCTTCTCCTCCCTCAAAAACTCATCAAATTTTCACGAATAATAAAAATGGACTTAAACAGAAATGGGGGGAGGGGGGAAGTCCACCCCATTACCCCCGTGGCAGGAGACCATGAAACCCCAGGATCATGCAACACCCCATGGTCTGAATCCAAAGGAGGATAAAGTAGTCAAAAAATTTAATCTATTGAAAGTAGATTCGCTACTACTCATAAGAACATTTTTCTAAAAGTAATTATAGGTACTTCAAGTTAAAACTATCTTTCTAAACAAAGGGAGGGCAATCTTTTTTGCTCGCAAGCCAATTACAAACCTCTTGAATATTTAGCGGACCTGTCCAAATTTATAAACCACGTTGTTTCTATGCTTTGAAGCAGTAGCTAATGGCAGTGTGCATCCAAATGATGGTGAAGACTTTTTTTGGAGATCCAATACTTTCAAAGTAACAGCTATACCAAAAATTTCTAATTTTGAAGGGTGGACCGATTTTGTTATGAAGAGCGGTTTTTCAGAGATGTAAGCAATAAGTTGGCCATTCAAGGCAACCAGCTTTTACGTTGTCGGCCACATTTGCAATCCTTTCTCAGGCCACAAAAGACGGGTTGCAGATGACAGACTTCCGCTTTGAGCCAGTGGCTCTCAATTGGGGGTGCTCGCAACAAACAGCGTGCAAGAAGGAAATCTAACGATACAAATTTCTTTGCCAATTTGTTGCTTAATCCATATTACCGATCGAGTAAAATGTTCATACGTGTATGGTGCAGGCAATGATGTTATTATAAAAGAGTGTCCACTTCGGGGGACGCCATATAATAGGGGGTGACACTATTTTTGGATAAAGAAGTACCTCAATTTAGGTTGATGACTTTTTTAAGAACACGTGGTAAACTTTGGTTGAAGTTATTTTTCGGAGAAATTTTTTGTCTTGCCGTCACGCTGTTGGAATTCGTTTTAGGTGACGCAAGTTATCATTGGAAGAATGGTAAAAAATTGATTTTTTTCAGGGAGTGCGAGATGCCACATAAATTGCAATTCGCTGATGTAGACCTAAATAGTACGACATTGAACAGACACGTTGGCTTGATTACTCCAGTAATTATTCCTTTTTTGCTGGTCTAATTGATTTTACTTTTTAATTGTTGACCTATGCCTTTGACACAGATATCCGGCTACTAGTGTAAAACGTAGGAAGTCTTAAAAGTGCTTTGAAGCGTCCATTCGATTTTACCAGTAATATTGCTATGCTAACAGTGTTGTTTTACTTGTGGGATGCAAAATGTATTTCTTGATATGTATATTTCTTACTTTTATAACTGAAAGAAAAAGAGATACAATGTATTCCCCTAAGCGAGTTTTAGAAGGTGATGCGCCTGGAAGTACGTTAAAGATGGCACAAGAAATTTTTGAGCAGTTGCGACAATCCGGCAATGCAGGTCTCACCTACGAGACCTTTGGAGTATGCGTTTAGATGATGGCTGCTGTACAAGATTTTGCAAAGTATCTACTAAGCCATCATAGATTCAAGTATTTTCTTTCAGGCAAACTCATGTCCGATCCCACGGAAGGGCAATTCGAATGGTATCGCCAAATCAACAGCGGTAATTTCTTCATGCCTGTAAAGCAATTGGTTCAAGAATATGCTGGTTCACAGCAGTAATGTCTCTTCTTTGACCATTCCAGACCAACATAAAGAACCGTTTGAAATCGCAAATTGTGGTGGATTGTCTGAACCAACTGAATTTTGCTTTGTAGACCTGGAATTCGTGTTTTTTCTCAAAAAAAGTCACCTTTTAAAACGAGGCAATATGAATTTTGCAATGTACGAGGTAGAATTTAAACTTAAACAAGCTGAATTAAAAAATATTACTATCCCAAAGAGGGACGTTTAAAAGTTTTGTCATGTTTTTTTTGGAAATCTTATTCTCCCCTATACCGTTAATGATGCTAATCTAACAAGTGGCGTATATAAAAGAGGGCACAAAGAACGATGGCACTCCAAATGTTACGAAAGAAGCAAAAAAATTAATAACAAGCACTTTCGAAAAAAATTAATCTCCAAAAAAGCTTTTCAAGTTTGTATCGTCACCAATAGGCTACAAGGAAAACAATGATCGCTTTTGAAAAGTTGAATACTATAAAAGGTCTTTAAGAAGATAAAAACGGATTTGAACAATCTGTCAATTATAAATTTGCATGTACCACACACACTCAACAATATTTCTTAGCAGAGTTTGTAGGCGTAGCTAGAGGGAGGGAGCACAAAGGCCATTCTCCCTCAGTTTTTTGAATCCAACCAAGGAACAAAGGTGTTTTCACTTATTCCAACAAATTTGAGGTAAAAATTGACAAATATGGGTGACCAAAAAATAGACATTAAAAATCTTTCAACAAATGTCTACGTTTTGTCGCCTCCCCAACATTTTCTCCTGGCTGAGGCGATTCTTGCGACTCCAAAGAAAATTTCTAAATGCCAGTATGCCACTGAATCTCACGCATTTTTGGCCAAGCCTGAAATTTTTTTGTTCACTGCTATGAAGTCATTTTAAAAGTGCACAAAAAATATACTATCTAAATCGATTCATTATTCCGGATTCAAGGGAAGGTTCCAAGCCTAATATGACGCTTTAAATGTCACTTTTTTCCGCATGGAACTTGCATACCACCAGAGGTTGTCAGTAGTAAAGTAGTTTTACTTGAGTAAACTACTTCAGTAGTTTTTTAGTAAAATGCTACTTACTTGAGTAGTTTTATTTTTTCCCACTTCTACTTTTACTTAAGGAATTTTGAAGAGCTGATGTAATTTTATTTGAAAGTAGCATTACTTGTAATTTTATTTGTTAAGTAATTTTATTTGAAAGTAGCATTACTTGAGTAATTGCAAATTTTGCTCAAGTAAATGCGAGCAAACCAAGTTTTGTTGGGTTGAATTGTTAAGTGTTAACACATGAAAAACCTAGCTTGTTTATCAGTTGGTTAATGCGTGATCATTACGGAGATTACAGACTATGGCATAACCAGGGATTAACTAGTAGCTAAGCATTATTTAATAAATAAATAAATTGGCAACTCTGTATTTTGCGGTAATTTTTGTTTGTTCCGTCACTCCCGTATTGCAGACTTGCAGTGTGTGTTACAGCATATCAAAGTGTGGTTTGGCATCTTTGATAAAATCGCGTCCATTTCAGACTCTCATTTTACTTTTATGCATTTGTAGCAAAACATCACAGCGAAATTCGTTAATGAGAAAAATAGCATTCGGAGGTTTGCCTTATGTTAACTTATTAGGCCAGGCTAAATTTTTATGTAGGCCTATCTGCCTACCGGTAGTGACAACGCAGCTCACAACAAACTGCAATTTACAACCAATAGCCTATCTTAGTTTAGGCTATGTAAGATGTTAGGTAATTCAAGCATTAAAGTTAGTAAACCTGCTTACAAGACTAGGCTATGAGCTGGTGACTTGTTGTGAAGAGCTGCTGTTAAAGAGTTTTTCTACTTCAGAATTTAGCTGTTTAAGAATTGTAAGTTCGACTAATATCACTGCATTGATTGAAGACTTCGTTTTATATTTATTTTAATCTGAACAATCTACTTATCAGCTTCAGCATCAGATAGTGTAGGTGTATACCAGTGATTTTATTATCAGTATGTATGGAGATCAGCTGCTAAACGTTATCTCAGCAGATCTGCAGCCTGATTGCTTTTCTTTTATTTGCCAGTTGGCTTGTGGGTGCTAGTTCCATAATTACACAAGTTTTGCTGCTATGCTAAGTTAGTGAGTGTCATAAATTTATATCATAATCTTATGTTATAGAAAGTTCCGGTTCTTTTCTTTCTGTGACGTCAGCTATCAAAATTAAAATCGAAAAATTTAAACTTAAGGTTGGTCCTACTAAACTACAAGAAACCCCTTGTAGTTCCTAGCGGTTTTTTAGTAGGACCCGAGTTAGGTGAGCACCACTTTTGTAAATAAGCTATATTGAGTGGGGGGGGGGGGGGTAAGTTACTATTAAGATGGCTAAGAACGTGATCCGGTTCTTTAGCCACTGTCTATTTTATAACATGGTTTAATTCTCATTTATTCCTTGTATCGGTATTGTCTTTTGATTGTTCACTGGTATATTTATAGGATATATTAATTTAACAATAAAGTCTAACGAGTACTCTTTTTGGTAGAAAAAGCAGTATTGGTACGTCTGGACCTGGCAGCACAAGTGCTTATGCAAGTAAAAGTGATTCATTAAGAATTGATGTATCTTCAGGAAGTGAAAGTGAGGCTTTGAACAACAACAATACTGGTACGACTGAAAGTCCATGGCCATATTTAGATTGTTTCTTTAAACTTAAGATAAAAGAAAAAAATGCAGTTAAATTTGAGTGTTTGCTTTGCAAACCACGAAGTATTGAAATCTTCTTACATAAGTTCTCCTTCGAATCTGCAAAAACACATTAAGTTTGGTAGATAATGCCTTGTTGCAACGCTTGCTTTATATCTTATTTTGATTTCAAAGTTTTGTGTTGTTTTTACAAAATATAGTTTTAGTGTGCCCGCGAGATTGGTGTTTCTTACAAGTCTTGGCATGGAGTTTTGCATGACATTCTGTTCTCACTATTAAAAGCTGAAAACATTGATGCAGTTTAAATGTCCTATGCAAATGGTTTATTTAACTTTTGGGGGTAAATAAACCCTAGACTATGTTGCAAACAAAATATTATCATTCTGAGTATGGTACAATGGATTCACGACATTTTGGCACCAAGCTTCTTCAATGATTTCTTTTCATTGAAGGTGGTGATATATAGACTTCATCATGCATATTCAAAACATTACTACTTTGGAGTTCCACACTGGTAACAATTTGGTTGTATGTAATATATTTACAACTTTTTTCTTCAATATTTTCATCACTTCACTGTTTGACTGTGCTAATAGCCTATTCGGCAAACGTTTTGTTGTTAACAGCGCAGTAAAGTAAAATAAATGCGTGTAAGTTACTTCAGCTTGTACCAGTGTTATCTCACCAAACTTTCGAGTAAGAAGTAACTTAATTTCTAGATGGGCAAGCTTTACTGCCTTTTAGCCTGCTAACGCAATGCTTTTTTCTTGAGATCCAATAACACAGAATGTGACGATATTTGGCAGCAGTAATGGTGCTTTATATAATTAGACCTACCATACGTCCCGGTTTGGCCGGGACAGTCCCGGAATTTAAGGTCTTGTCCCGGTCAGCTGTGCGAAAGTCCCGGTTTTTCATGGAGTCAGCTAGTTATGCTGGTTTGATGAGGCAGAAGTTCAGTTATTGAAAAATAGTGAAAAAAATGGGTGATCTCCAAAAAAAAAAAAAAAAGTCATCAGTTGGTTGGCTGCACGTTTTGCATCATTTTCAAGCCAACAACTGGACAAATTCTGCCGCCAAGCAAGTGATGACCTTTTCTTTTTTTTTTTTGGAGATCATCCGTGTTTTTCACGATTTTGTAATAACTGAACTTCTGCCTGAACAAACAAGTCTGTATTTCAGCGTCCCGCTTTTGTTCAAAAAAGAATTGAAATGGCCATCAATTTAAAACCCTCTGATCAGGCCTGTTCTTCTGAAGCGTCCCGGTTTATCCTTGCAAAAATATGATAAGTCTATATATAATGTTTCTGCAATCTCTGTGGTACATGTATAAATTATTCTAAGGTCATTTTTGAGTTTCACGAAATGTTTATTTTTCGACAATGAGGGCAATGAAAATGTATACAGTGTTTGATAACAAAGAAGTCAAAAATACTGGCGTGAAAAAGCTTAATATACTGTTTCAGGTTGAAGTAAAACACAGCTGAACCACACTCATTTAAAATAATTCAACTACTTTTTTACTTAAGTAATTTTATTTTGACTACTTTTACTTAAGTAAAAACGTATGCTGTTACTTCTACTTTTTCATATAAGTAGTAGTACTTTTATTCGAGTAGAATTTGAGGCTACTTTGACCACCTCTGCATACCACTATTTGGCAAATCTTCTGCTACGCCACATATACTATTTTGCTATCACAATCATATTTACGGAAACAAGTTGCCATACGATAATTAATTGCGCTTGGGCCTATTTCCCACTTCTGCATGAAGACTTGTAAAAACAGTTGCCGGGTGAGCATGGCGCGAAAGTTAATCGCAGGATAACATCAAGAGTGCGCAAGATGCACAAACGATTTTTAATTCTGGAAAAATAGGCGTTCAAAGGCCGTGCTCGATGCTAGAAAGGTACAGCATGCGTGATGATGAAGCAACTTATTCAATCGAAACTTTAAGGGACAATTTTCTAATGATTTGCCAGTCTTTTGGCAAATGATGCTTTTTAGTTTGCAGTTATTAGAAAGTAAAAAAAAAGTCGATTATACGTCATTTTTCCCGCGTTTCGCAGGCTCAGACGTGCTGATTTAATGTACATGTATTTCTACCACTACACACTCGCTTTCGAACCAGACTTTTTACTGGAGCAACGTAGCACTCCACAGTAGATTCCGGATGCCCGTCCTGACGAATACTAGTGGTGTTTCTATAGTCTTGAACTCTTAAACCTTTCGCCTTGAAGCCCGTAACGATATCACTACACCATGGCCGAGAAAATTTAGTTCCTTAAATCTAAATCGAACCAGGAGACTTAAATGTTATTATTTAGTTCTGTAACTAAAAAAAAACTTAAAGCTAAACCTACTCACGAAAACCGATTTTGTAGAAAATATCTAAATTCATACTGAAACAACCGGCGCTGTGATTAATGCATCGGTTTCTTAGTCTGTAGGGCTACACATGGGTGCAATTCCATGTACCAAAAAACCTTAAAAAATGGAATCGATAATCAGATTCCGTGTTTGGCGCTCAGTACGAGAATAGCGAGGAGAAAAATTGGCAAGTTCGCAAGTTGTATCTCTGGAAAAAGCACTTAAGGGAATATCTCCATCTTTTTGAGGGAGACAGGTAGGGGGGTCGTGCAATGTACCAGTCACGGTGGCCCGCTATGACGGCAGATTGCATATAGAGTAGAAACTTATAAGAAAGAGACAAATCGAAATTGATTCCTGGCTTCAATCCACGCACAACTTTGGTTCATAAAGCACAACAATATTGTGACAGAAATGTTTAAACAACATCAAATCAAATAAAATTAATACAAGAGTAAAGCAAAAGCTACAATAAAAAAAATAATAATAACGCAGAACCTAATAACTATTGTGAAGTGAAAATGTGGTAATTACTTAACAGCCCAAATGACTCCAGCAAAACTTTCGCAACATGATTGGCTCCAGGCGACCTTTTGGTTTGTCAAAATTATTTAAAAGCATATTTACTTTTCTCCAATCAGTGGCGGCAATGCAAACACCCTGAAGCGTTGCCCATTTTTATTTAAAGAGTTCTTTACAATCTTTAACCTACTTTTACCCAAACACTTTTTCTTATTAATTCTTTAAATAATGAAAAACCGATGTTTTTGAAAAACTTATCCGCGAAAAGTGTCACCGAGGGAGATCCTATCAAGTGACGGTTTTATCCCCCAACAACAGTTTACGCTTTACAGAGTCTCAGCATTACTGGCACATCTTTAAACAAATAAGATAACAATTTGCAAACTAGAAGTGGCCCGGCCAGGGGTTTTAGCCACGTCCTATCTTGAGGCTGATGTTGCGTCAGCAGCGATTACGTGTTTAGAATGTAAAGATCCAGAGCATTCTTTTTTTTAATAGAGACTGAGCAAACATAAGTTGTATATTTCACCTTTCACATTACCCCTATTTACTGAACGCCAGCAAGAGATCTGTGAGGTCTTTGGTATGCCTTGACAATGGAATTGAACCCAAGTTGCAGACTACTATTAAACATTTTCTACGCTAAAATACATAGAGTGCAACTTGTAATTCAAGTAGACATATTCGTTGATTTTAGAAATAAATTTTCTTCAAAATCTAAATCAAAAAATTGAATGACCAAACAGAAATTGAACCCAGGTACAAAATTTTTGCGATACTTGTAACGATTAATAAAGCTGTGCATAAAGCACCCTGCATGTCGTAAGAAGCGACAATCGGGCACTCATCATTGGCGGTCCGTCTTATGGTGAAGTCTGCAGTTGGTATGCAAGACTGGTTCCACATAGACCACTTTACCTGATCTTAATTAAATTGTACCGCGATGTTTCGTTTTATGCATACCTGTACCAAAGAAAAGTAGATACTACCATACTTGACAGTCATTTTAGCAAGATGTACACAATTTGTTAACGCAGCCCATACGGCTTTAAGTCTTGATACTGCAAAGTAGTTTAGCAGGAACCGGCTATTACTGGGTCAATGGTGGGGTTTTTGCAAATTGCAACGAGTAGCATGTCACAAATATGTGACTGAGACAACTTTTACATTAAAAGAAACCTGACAAGCAACAGAAATAGTCAACCACCGGACTATATAAAAGATTCACTGTGAATAGTTGTAAAGTGTAAAAGGGCAGCGAAAAATGATTAAACATACTGCTCAACATTAAGCCAAAAAACGATTAAACGCATTGTAGGCGAAATCCATGTCGAATAACATTTGGCGTGCCTGGGCGTCGGTGAGGTCGTCCGAAGCTGACATTCCACTGAACGTAGTTAACCTAAACGACAAGCGATTGTTACCTATTTGATTTCTTTTTGGTCTCGGGAAAAACAATACAAAACAACTTCTATTGAGTCTTGCTTCGGAATCAACACTATTGCCGGTAAAATCCATTCGTACCAAGAAAAAAGAAATTACGCATCGTAAAGTACCCTTTTTCAAGGCACACAACGAACTCATAGTAAGGCTTTAAACGCACAACCATTGGTCTTCGTTTGGGCCACTATTTTTAGCTCATGCTGTTTGCTAGTCTAGTTAAACTGTGCCACTGCGGCGACTCTAGACAGCTCGATCCCGCCATCTGTGAGCCACAAAAAGATGGAAATATCCCGTTAAATGCATTCCCCGAGGACACGAGCAAACTCGCCGGTCTTTTCTTCGCACTTTCTTTTTCTTGCTGAGAAACAAACAGGGAAGCGGTAAATACCGCTTTTCTAAAAAAGTTTTCGGTAAGACTCAACAAAGGAATCAAATCCATATCTACCGAATGCGAAGCGAATGCTCTAACCGCAACACCATCGCGCCGATTATATGTATGATTATAAAATCAGATTGAGATGCCTATTAATCAAAATTTCGATTACTGCCAGCCGCAACAAAGGTTCGAAAGGTTTTTAATTGTTCGTGAACAGTGAGTCATGAATTAATCAATGAAAGCGGGACATTAATTTCCTGCATTGTATTGAAAAGGATATCCTGCTTGCTTTATGCCTGCACCTTTGCTTTACGTGAATTAGTGACGACGTCAGCAAAGACCATGTTGCTACAAAAATTTTCACGCAAACAAGATTCTAAATCTGATATACAAGCAATGTTAGTGGTATGGAGGGCGTAAAACTTAAAAGCAGCATTTTACAATGAACTGGACCAGCGGTAAAACGATCTTGTCACCGTAATACTTCCTCGGCTTCAATTATAGTTGCAAATCTATTTTTGGAAATCACAGGCAAACGAGAGTTAATGATATATCTTCAATCAAATATCTATAGGGGTACAAAATTGAAGCACAAGTTTTCTTAGCATCCGTGGCTGCCTTTGCATATGCGCAGTATAGACCCTTTCAACAAGTGCTAGCGCACACGTTCAGACTGCAGAAACAAACGTCACAAATTATACTGCTCTAAAGATCACTAGAAAGCATGTAAAGAAATTCTTATAAGTAGTGTAATCGTGAAGTTCATCAATCATGTTGGAAGGCGTCATTAAGGTGACTAAAGGATAAAAGGTCAATTTCTTGAAGAACTTTGACCAACTGAATAACCTAGCATGAAAAAGATGATCTCCAGCATCGATTACAGTGCGGCTACAAATGAGCAAAACGACCACAGCGCTAGTGGTATTGCTTGGCCAGGCTGGTTATTCTATGACAATCAACGCGAGAGCGTTGAAACCTTTCAACTCACGCGGTGATACAGCAGTTATGGCATCGGCTTCGCAGTCGGTAAACGTGGGTTTACATCCATTGTTGAGTCATAATTAGGACTTCAACAACGATATTGACAGTTTTCCTGCTTGGCACTTAGCAACGAAAGTAACGTAGAGGGTAAAGTAAGCAACTGAGTTGGTTCAGTCATGATTAAAAAAGTGCAGCAGGCTTCTACCGCCTGAGCACGTAGCCGCTGTTAGGACCACAACAACAACAACAACAACAACAACAGCAGAATTCCCCCGAGACAGATTTGGCTCTCAGCCAACATAACCATGGATTTCAAAAAGCAGGTTAGCTTCAAATCACATGATAACGAAGACTCGCGCGCTCCAAATGGCCAATTTGCTGTAATGTGCATAACGCGGCTCGTAATCACACAGTATCGAACGGTTCAACGTTATTCAAAATATAAAATTCAATGTTTGTTTGCTAGATCAACGCTTATTAATTAGTCTAAACGTAACTTCAGTTTTTATGGAGGCTAATATCATTATGGATCAGATTTTAGTTCCACAAAATTGCAAACCTCTCAAAGCTCTTATCCATTCAAAAGTAAACCAAAAAAAAAAAAAAATTTAAAACAAGTCAAACAATCGATTATACCAAAAAAACATTATCTGCTCAAGCTAAAAACTTGCAAACAGAAAACAGAAATTCGATCTAAAATCGTAAACTGAAACGAACCAAGGTACATCTCGTTTAGCTGTTTTGACTTTTTGCTTAGGTGATCTTTTGAGGTACTTCAGCTCTTTTTTATGATGTCATTTTTGTTTTTATTTTCGTCTCTTGCCGGTCTTTGTCGGTTACTTCAACTACCAATTACCTTCAAACTAGTTGAAGTTTGATTACCTTCTAGCTCAATGATTTCTAAACTTCTTAAGCTCGGAGACCCTTGCTTTAACGAAGAAACCCCGTTAGTTTATCCCTTTTATTTTGGAAGAAACTTATGGTAGGAGTCCCAAGAGTTAGTCTATAACTAGAAAACATAAGGGTAAATACATTCCTGAGAACTCCCCACTGAACCCAGTTTGAAAATTACTGCTCTAGTCTGTAATTCATGTTGGTTGTATCAGACGGTCTTAAGTTCGAATTTCTCTTTATCTTGTATCTATCAGTTTTTAAGTTAAGCTGATAGAAATATTAATCGTCAAATCAATTTTTTTACGTAATTTCAGTTTATTTGTACTGCTTTAAAATCAATTGATCGATTTCGTCCACTATTCACCATATGTGCATGGTAAAAGCAACACTGAAAATTACAAATGCACCTCAACTTCTTTCAAAGAAATAAATCCATGGCTTTGAGCTGGAAAAGCAGCGAAACCTTCGGGGTAACTCCGTCACAGTTTTCTAGACAAAATACCAGGCCAAAAATGGTGGTGGAAAGAGAGCAACACTTACCACGAACTAACTTTGGTCTTCCCTTCAAAATCGGACGGCAGTGTGCTCATCCTGCTCATGCTTTCCATCAGTTCTTTCAAGTCGGGATGCAGTTCGTCCATTGCTCGAATTTCTAACCTCAGTTTATCCATTACAGTAATAAAAAGCTGAAAAAGAACACAGAGATTAGTTCTTTATCTGCATCTTTTGATTACGGGAAAACCTTTACTGTTATAAATAGAATCACTTATGCTTCGACCTGCTTCGGAGTTACCTGTACTTCCGGCACAGTGCATTTTTACTACAAGCAATGAGACGACATTAGTAGTTAAACTACTAATACGCATGTCGGGAGGAGCTACATTCTAAAACGAGGTTGCTGACTAGTCTTATTTCCCAACAAAGAATTGATTGGCATTCGCTTGATCAGCCACTAAAAACACCAAGAAGTAGCAACAGCAGGAATATCGATACTCTGATCATAACGAATATAAGGGGGCAATGGGAGATGTTGACTGGTTTTCTTACCTCGGCTGCATGTTTTACCGGCCTTCATACAGTTGCATAACAGTGAGAGATAAGTTGTAAAGCAAAACAAATTCCAATTAACCACGCAAACTTAAAGTTTTGTGAAGAACTATCTTGAAGTTATTTTTGTTTTAATTCACTCGGTCAGTTTTGATTTTAACACGTAAGCCAGCGTCACGGCGCAGTGGAATCGTTTCTGCTCCGAAACGAAAGACTGGACTTTGAAACTTCATAAAAGTCCTACTAGCATTTTTCAGGATTGGCATCACGAATTTAAAGTGCTGCAGTGCTCTTACAAGTCTTGTTCAAAAAAGAGCATGCTGCAGAAGACTTTCAATGAATCTTTACATTTAAAGCCCGCAAAGAGGTTGAAAAAATAGACGCAAAATTGAGCAAAATAAGCTTAACATTTTAAACTGCCGGATGAGGAAAACACGAGAAAAAATAACCGCCGACACGTTTTTGGTTTGTTTATACGTATGAGCTCATGCTCGGTTTGCATGTTTCATCAGACTGGGCCACCACGACGGGTAGACTGCTTGGCCCCGCCACCTGTCTGCAACATGAAGATGGAGGCATCCCGTCAAGTGCCATGCCCAAGGACACAAAAAGCAAGCTTACCGGCTTGTTCTTCACATTATCCCTATGTGCTGAGCGCCGAGCAGGGAAGCTGTAAATACCATTTTTGGAAGTCTTTTGGTATGACTTGACTTGAAGAACGAACCCCAGGTCTACCCACTGCAAAGTGGACGCCCTAACCACTACGCCATCGCGGCGGTTACGCTTTTGGTAATTGTATTTCTTGGCAAGAATGCAAAGAGCATGACCAGTGAGAATCAAAAATTTTTCATACCCCTATAAAGTCAGCTATGAGTTGAAGTAACTTACCGACACGATATCAGCAATACATTTGCTGGTATTGCCTTTGTCATCGGGTATAGTAATTGGTCGATCAGCCTGAATTCGTTCCAAGGCTGCATGGCAGTCTTCAAGTTTATATTTCTTTACAAAAGAATCTAGAGATTCAACTTCATTCTTTACTTGGCGAAATGCAACTTTGTATTGCTCCAGAAGCCGAGAACAGGAACCGGTATACCTAAACAAACATGGACAGTCGAACGAAGTGAAATATTTTTATCCTTTGGTTACGAGAAAATATTTTGCTGCTTGCGCACAAAAAATGTGTGTTCAGACCTGATTCGGAGTTATTTATCAAGCTGCAGTACAATTCTATGACAAGTACTGCAATCAAGCTGAGAAAATTGCTGTAAAACGCCTTTTCAAAAGGAGAGCAAAGTATCAAACGATCTGCTGCTAAAGAGGGCAATCCAGCACTTTCCAACAGTCAACATTTTTTAATGATGAATGAAGTTATTTATAAGTCATCAAACACGAACAAGAGAGTTTTGGAGACTGGAAGATGACCTTTGACCTTCAAGTCAGTAGTAAGACACACACGTTGTCATGGTAGGCGCAAGCCACAGTTTGAACCGAATGTGCGAGCTGCAACGTCAACAAAGGTTCATCTCGACCATGCCGCATGAAAGGTAATTTTTCGACTTTAATGTAAGGCTCAGCCACTATGTCCAGGAATAGGTAACGTTCCAAAAAAAATGTATCCATCCCAGCGATCCTTCCAGCAAAAAAGGGCACCCCCGCTGCGGTAAACACAATGCTTTATCGGCGTAAATAAAAACAAAGAACCAGAAGTGCGGAGTTTTCGTTACTGCTCTTTGACGATAACAAACTCAATACTTTCCTTGTGGAAACGAATGCTCTACCTCAGTGGTTCCCAAACTTTTTAAGTCACGATCCACTTTTTAAAACATAAATTTTCGGGTCCCACATAATTCTGCACGAACTTCGAAGTACTTGGAAAAAAGTACAGTGAAAACAAACATTTGTTCAAGATGATAATTCATTTTTAAATTATTTTAGGTAAAGCATGCAGTAATTTAAATTTTGAATGAATTTCGCGAGTCGCGACCCACTGAAATTCCACCCTCGACCCACCAGTGAGTCGCGACCCATAGTTTGTAAACTGCTGCTCTACCTACTACACAAAAATGGAGTAGCCTGTCGATAACATGACTGCCCCATGCCAACGACAGTAGCTGAGCTGGTGCGTTGGTGTGAGGTGGTTAGAGAGACCACTCTGCAGTCAGTAGATCTGGGTGACTTGTTAAGTCATATCAAAAACTTTAAAAACGGTATTTACAGCTTTCCCGTTTGAGACTCAGCAGCAAATGGAAGGTGAGGAGAAAAAGCCGGCAAGCGCGGCGTTAAAGCCAAGTAGTGTTAGACACGCAACGGTTTCACTAAAGACTACAAAACAGAGCACGCTTCATATGCACGAGTCACAAAAAATCTAAGGCAAACGAAAAGCGTGAATTAATTAACTACTTGAAGAAAATTCAGCTCCTGAATTGTGTCAAGTATAAAACTTTTTATTTAAGTGTTATCTCTTTCAAGCAGTTGAAAATTTTTCTTTCAGAAAACTTCTTTGATTGGCTTAACCTTATCTCACTCTGAAACTATCGCATTGTCTACCTCTAGATGGGTTGCAAGGTTGATGAGGACTAAGGGATTAGCCTCTAGGTTGCGAAATATCACAACTATTGCTATACCATTGATGCAGTCGGTAGGCATATTGCGTTCACCATAGCAATGACTTAAATGATTGTTTTTTTGGGCGAAAAGGTTTTCATGTGCCCTGACATGCTCTTTAGCAGCAATATCATTGTAAATGGCTAAGAATACAAAGGATTACGTTTTAGAATCAAGATCTATATCTCAATAAAGAAGTCCAGTTAGCATCGATATAGAACATTCAATACAGCCACTGAATTTAACAACGTTATCTGCGCGGCTTTTTACATTATAAAACATGATCACACAACCAAGGTTCCTGGTAACTGCTTGGCATTTTATTGGTTGATCAAGCAAATGACAACTTACTTTACATGAAAAAGGCTAAGCGAACTTGATATTAGTACTGCAGAGCGCATTGCAAATATTACTTTTGCATTAACTACCACCAAAGTACTCACTCTCTGGCAGAAACGGAATCCTTGATGTAGGCTTTCTCTAAAGCTTGTAAGGTTTTAATGATTGAATAAAGTTCAGCTAAATTATCAAATCTTTCTCTTTCTCTCGCAGTGCTGTATAATTTCACTTCTTGATATAGTTCAGGTGCATTAACAGACATAATTTTTACAAAATTAAGCCTTGAATAAAAAAAAGTTAGTGATTAATCTACCTAATTAATTGAACTACACTGTTCTCAAATCAACTACAGCACATAAATAACTTGTTGGTGACACACAAGTTTAATATAACTTTAAAAAAGCTTTTTGTGAGGCATTCATCAGTGATGAAAGATATACAGTAGATTTCAAGAAAAAGAGGCACAAATGAATGCATTATAACAGACTTTTTTGAAGTCATAATAAAAGATGACAGTATGCAATTGAAAGCACATTACATGTTGATTTAAAGTGTGTACTACAAAGTAAAGAAGCGTCATAAAAACAACTTTTGCATAGCATTACTATGAACACACGTTTAGGGCTACCCCAATAATGCAATTGTTTTTGCATCAACATCACTTTATTATGATTCTGAATTTTTGTATATTCATTGAAGTGTTGATTGGTGGTACAGAATTTGAAAATTGCAGAGAGTATTCATTCTCGAAGCTTTTCGTCTGACACTTTTCAAGAGAATCCGTCAGAAATAGAATGAAAAGGTGAAGGGTTCAGTTGAA
Source organism: Trididemnum clinides (assembly GCA_963675345.1). NCBI lineage: Eukaryota > Metazoa > Chordata > Ascidiacea > Aplousobranchia > Didemnidae > Trididemnum > Trididemnum clinides. The sequence continues at coordinate 23,385,815 of OY776306.1, forward strand.
CCATGCATTGTCTACACCACCCAACAACTTCTGCCTGCAGCCAAAAAGGATGTACTACAAGCTTTTCATCAAAGCAACATTGTTTACCAATTTCTGTGCCACTGCGACAGTCGGTACGTGGGTCGTACTTCTCAAAGGCTGCAACAGAGGATTAAGCAGCACGTGCCTAAAACCATTCTTCAGGAGCATATCCCTCAGGATCGAAGCACATTGGCCCGCTCTTACAAGCCAATCAGAAGCTTTAAAGCTGAAACTTCCTTTTCTGATATAGGACATCTTTTACAAAACCCTACATGTGCACGTGAATATAATGATAACAAATTTTCTATTCTTGCCCGTGGCCGTACTTCTTTTCATCTTTCCACCCTTTAAGCCACGTACATCAAAACATTCAAACCAAATTTATGCAAACAAAAGGAATTCGTTTATTGTCTAAAAATCACACATTAGTTTCCGCTCCTTCTATTGGTCGCTTCTTTTACCAATCACAATAGAGCTTTTTCCTTTTTTTCTTTTTCGTCAACTGTGTCTCTATATAAGTGATTCACTTTACCTTTTCACTCTATTTCTGACGGATTCTTTTGAAAAGTGTCAGACGAAAAGCTCCGAGAATGAATACTTTACTTTCTGCAATTCATTGAAGTGCATCTGATTTGCTTCATCGCAATACAGCCGAATAACTGCAATCTCATGAGTGATTGGCACATTTAGGTTTCACTGTAGATAAACCAAAATAAATAAAAAATGCGCATCATCCTGCTAAAACTGTGCAGAACACACTTTTTTCGTAACTTCATTTTTTACGCTTTATAAAAAATTTAAATAACTGCACCAATAAAAAACAGAGAACAAGCGCCTTACACAGCACGGTAAAATTTAAACAATGCAATATGGCTTGATAAAAAGAATACAGTGATGCATTTTTTGAAATAAATTTCACAACAAAATTTTCTATAAAAATCAAACTCGCCCATTATCATTAAAAAATTAACAGCATTTAGTAAAACCCAAACCTGAATTAAGTTGATTGACCAGAAATTTGAAACTTCTAAAACAGAAAATAGAGTACCAAATTGATTGCCTAACAAAAAGACATATCAGTTGGCAGCCGTAACACCCACTATCCAGTATCAGTAGCAGCTGTTCCATTTACCTTATTGAATTATTTGAAATAGCAAGCACGCAATGCACACTTAAAATAGCCATCAAAATCACCTGGGTATAACTTTGCTTAACATGCATTACAAAAAATAATATCTGTTGAAGTAGAAGCAGCTTACCATGTACAAAGTTTATCATGCAATATAGGATACAAGGACACGTATAACACCAATCTCTAAAGGATCATCAAGAACTAAAAAAGCTGTATACCATGGAATGAAGTTCGGCATCAGAGTGCATATTCTGAGTGAAAAATTATCATTTTAAGCAAATTACTTAAGACAGAAGACTCATATACCCTGCAGCTAGTCATGAAAGCACTTTATCTGTGGATAAACTTAATAGGATCGCAATATTTTTCATTAGCAACGGCTATAGTCCAACTTTTTTAAAATATGCTGATTAAAAATAAATTTAGGTGTTTAAAGACCTATCATGCTGTGAACAAAATTTTATCGTGCACTCAGATATGTTTAGATTCACAAAATAGTAACTTACTACCTCCGTTGCGGTTGGCAATGTAGCTAAGTGTGTCAAGGCGCTAGCTTACAATTAACGAACAATAAGTTCATGCCAGTATGGTTTGTATATTAGATGCCTTACGGAAACATCACTTCACAACAATTTTATCAGCTTGATTGCTGTAGCTGATGTAAAAATGCACAGCGCCAGAAAACTGGTGCTGATAAACCCTGCGGTTGGCTAGAAGAAAAGTTGTTATATGCGCAACTAATATGGTTATACGGAGACTAGTACAAAAATATATGACAATCACAACCTATTCAGCGCTAAATAATTACCATTTTGAATTTAACCTCTCGAAAAAGTTGGTTTAAAAGGAACTTTGGTAAAAACATTTTTTTTAAAAGTTGATAAGTAAAAAAGAGTTGATAAAAATGCACAGCTTAACACAAAAATATCTAAATACGATGAAATGACAAGGCCTGTCAACTTAAACATCAATAATTTTAAATGTATTCAGAGAACAAATTTATGTTAACTATCATGAAACAGGATCTTTTAAAATTCTCAGTCTAACGTTGTAGTGTGAACACTGTCTTTTGCATTTAATCCAAAACAAGCAAAACAAGAGAGTTTCAGTTAACACGCACTAGACACTATCCCTGGAAATTTTGCAATTTTCTTGAAGTAGAGTGTCTCTTGTGAGCGTAAATGTGAAAACAACAATGATGTTCCACTTTTAAACTTCAGTTTAGCAAAAAATATTTGTTCATTTCTTTACATTTGAGTTTGTTTGTAAGAAAAATACGGTCACTGTTTGCATAGCAAATCGAGCAAAAATCATCTTTAAATGTTAAAACAATATCCATTCAATTAACACAACGGAAGCAAAAGCATTGTAATAACAAATTTACAATTATTCGTAACAAAAAGTTCAGAGGTAGACAATGCCGAAGTTGCAGCGAAAAAGTCGCCTAACCTTTCAAATATATCACTAAAAACTTACTAATTCATCATCTTTTGTTATAGCCATGTCATTGTACACTTATCATGCTTTAGTTCAGCCACGATACTGACCAATCGTTTTTGGATTTACTCTATGTTTACCTACTTTTGGCATTTTAAATTTTATCGGTTGAGAAAAATACATTGTTGTATGCTTGATTTTTGCTGCTCGCGCTCAGGGCTGGAATAACAACCTCAGCGCTGCTTTTTGTCTGATGAAGCTTGGCTCACCTGCCAAGCGAAACGTAAATAAGAGTATTTTTATGTTGCTTGTTCCGAATAATATTTTACGCCGGAAGAACAACCACATTCCTTGTAGTTTCAACAATGCCTGGTGCAAAGAATATCCTCTACACTCTGTTTCACGCAAAAATGCGATCATCAGGAGATCTGAAACACAGTAAGCAATGGCTACAAACACGTACTCAGCAAAACAACAAAACAATGAAACTCGAAAAATGGATGATAGCAATTCAAATAGACTAATTTTCACCAATCACTGAGCAAATTATTATAGGCAGCAAACACCTCCAACTCGCGAACCATAAAAATGTTACTGCATAAGCAAACATACCTGCCTACTAAACCAAAACTGCAAAATAAAGTCAATAGTATCAAGCTATAGTGACCCAAAGCAACGGAGCAAACCACAATCGGGTACATTAATTAAAAGCAAAAATATGCTATTATGACTGCTGTGAAGCTGAGTTCAAAACCAGATACGATCGCCACAAGCACAGCTTCCGATACCTACACAAAACAAATTTAACTGAACTTTCAAAATTTTATTGAAAACTAATGGATGTTGGCAATCAACCCATAGTTTCATGGACTGTTAAAAAAAATCCTTTCCGATCCAGAACAGCAGCAAAAAATGTGACTTCACCTGTCTTGAAAGTTGGCCATTTCAAAAGCCAACAAAGATGCTATTCCCAACAAACACTTGGAAATTCTTTCAAAATGCAGGCATAGAGCCAAATTTAAGTTACGTACTTTAAAACCTCAATACTTTTGCCTTAATTTTTGATGTGTGCTTAACTTTCATCGTTTCCGTCAATTATGAAACAACCACGAATCTTAATTAGTTTATTATCATATGCATACCAGCATCTATTCCTATATCTATAATTTGTTCAGTATTTTGTGAAAATAACCGGTTTTATTTTGAATTGCTGTCATCCATCTTTTGAGTTTTATTGTTTTGTTATTTTGGTGAGTACCTGTTTGTAGTCGTTGTGTACTGTGTTTCATATCTCACGATATTGCATTTTTGCATGAAGCAGACTGTACATAATAGAATATTTTCATAATCACCATGTGATAAACACAGTTTATGCTCCGCTATTGGCATTGAGCACACCATTTTGATTCACTAGCCCATGCTACTACGTTGGCAATAACAAATTTACAAATGTACATAGTCTGCTAATGCAATATTATTTAGCTACAATATTTTGCTGTAAAGCAATACTATAGGCCTAGGTGGTAACAAAGAAACATGCAATATCATGTCAACACATACTAGTAAACGTCTCAACTTGGAAGATGTATTTTTATCACTGAAACGTTTGTATGAAAGCTTTAAAAACTTTTCAAACAAATATGACAGCTGTACTCTTTCCGCTATGCACTAGAATATGAAGGAGGATCAGACTTTATTTCACTCAGAGCCACAACCTCATCAGTCTCGGTTGCTTTACTGTCTGTTTGCTTTGTCATAGGTGTCAGTGAGAGCTTCACTCTTTGAATTAAGGTTCCTTCAAAAGTACAAAGTGTATGAATTGCTCCAGCTGGGATGCAAATCATTGAGCAAAGAGACACTAACCAACCAAGTCCATCTGCCCATGGTGGATAAGTGTACGTCCCATACTTTGCTGGCTCATAATTGATAATGCTAAAAAGCAAAATAATCCCTACCAATATCGGTGCACAAGCCAGCCAACACACAAGAAAATATAAAGACGGTGACTTGCCAGTCATACTTTTAACATTACGTGATAACTGGCAACCTCCATAAAGCCAACACACAGTAACAATTTCAAAGAATGCTAGAAACATAAGTGCTACTATAGCAGTGTAATTATCCAGTAAAGTAAATACGTAAATTCCACCTTGCATTAGATTTGGTATGCCTAAAAGAAAAGCAACACCACAAACACCTAAAACAAGGAATTCCTTTCTCTTAAAAATTTTGGTAACTAAACGCCCGTCAAAAGCCTCTGCAAGGCAGGTGTTAACTACTTCTACCATAGCAAACTGGCTGTCAATACCAAGAAACACAAGCATGAGAAAGAAAGCTACAGCCCAAAAATGAGGAGCTGGAAGGTTTGTGAAAATTTGTGGATACACTACAAATACAAGTTCAGGGCCCTCACGAGTCACATTTTGAATGGGAACATCAAGCATAAATGACATGTGTCCCATAGCAGAAAAAACCACAAAGCCTGCAAGAATACTTGTAGCACTGTTAACTAAAGAAATGATTAAGGTGTCACTCAAAAGATTATTATCACGTCGATTGTAACTAGAAAAGGCAATCAAAGAGCCAAAACCAATACCAATTGAGTTAAAAATTTGAGCAGCTGCTTTAACCCAGACTTGAACATTGCATAATTCTTCCCAAACTGGTTGAATAAAATAATAAATTCCATTAACTGCTCCAGGTAATGTGATAGAACTGATTAATAGAATTATCAAAATAATATATGGAAAAGTAGCTGTCACATGTACAACTTTTCCAGCAGATCTAATTCCCTTGAAAACACAGAAGTAGCACAAGAGCCAAGCCAACACAAAGCAGCCAAACACATCCCATTGCATATCTCCCATCTCATGAACACCATCAGTCTTGTTAAGCACCTTCTTATCAAAGAAGTCTTGAGTAGCAGACACAATGGTTTTGCTTTTATTGCTGTCAGTTGAATTCACATATATTTGACAATTTTCACTATTCCAAGTTGAGTTACAGCTGGACCATGGCAAATCAGATTGAAATGCACTGAAAAAATAATAGAGAGCCCAGGTGATGACAACATTGTAATAAGTGCAAAGAATGAAGCTGATAGCAACAGTTGCAAAGCCAACCCCTTTCATTAAAGGACACAGTTGCTGAAAAGCAATAACTGGCCCATGCTTGGTAAATTGGCCAATGGCCATCTCCATATACAACAGTGGTATCCCACACAAAATAAGCATGATGATATAAGGAAGAATAAATGCACCTCCTCCACTTTTAAAACACAGATAAGGAAACCTCCAAATGTTTCCAAGACCAACAGCATAACCAATACAAGCAAGAAGAAATTCTCTCTTTTTAGACCAAACCTCTCTATCTTGTCCAAGATCAGTTTTTGAAATTGTCATTTTACTGACTTATACCAACAAATCAAATACAAAAATTAGTTATTGGGCCTACAGATGTAGACTATCAAATAAAAACAAATAATTTTTGGTAAGTGAAGTTTTTTTTAAACTTGATACATGAATCCTGTTTTTTTTATTAGCCCCATGTCCAATACAGGCACGGAGGTAATATGATAAATTCTCAGTGATGACAGTTATCAATATACATACTGGTATGTTCAATGTTGGCAGCACAGCTCAGCACAGCAATGTGCTGACTTGTAATCTTGAGATTTCAAATTCATAGCCTGCATTGGCTTAGTAATGTTGAGCTCTTGAAACAGGCACCTGTATGGAAAATTTTTCCTGGTTAGTCGATGGCTTGAGGTATAGGTAGAAATGCTCTGTTCCAGAAGTACTGACAGCAACAAAATAAAAATTGCTGCATATTTAACTGTACAGTATAGGTTGGTGCTACCAAAGAATCAGCCATATTGCTGGATATGTGGCATAGAATATTACTGCAACAGGAAATTATGGATCAGCTTTTAGGATTAGTTATTAGTATTGGGATTAATGTTACTTCAAGCAATGCGGCTAAATCTTTAGTAAAACATATACCTTTTCCCATTATTGAATGATAAAAATATGATAGAGCTAAGTAACAATAAATTAACAGAAACCTTATTTTAAAATAAAGTAATGCTACTGCACCAAAAAACTTTTTGTATTAGGCCTATTATTATTAATATTAATGGCTTAATGTGTGCAGCTCTTGACAAAAATAGGAACTGACCTGATTGGCAAGATTTTCCAAATAATACTCACCTACAACAGTATAAACTAGCCAAAATCAACTATTTAAAGTTGTTTTGAAAAGGCAGTGGCTATTTTGCCGTTGATGGCAATTTACCCTCAGAGACTATTTTGCCGTGAGTTGTTTGTGATTGGTCAATCTTAATGACGTACTAAACATGTGAGTTTTGGTCGTCTCTGATTGGTCAATTTTAAAAACCAATTTAAAAAATTTTGCACCCCCAGGTCTCTATCCCCCACCCTGTACACTCCCTTGCAGTGTACACTGCCCCGTACATTTACATACCAGGCCTGCCCCTTCAGTGTACACTGCCTTTCTTTTAAAGCCCTGGCCAGCTGAGATTCGAACCCAATACCATGGTATCTCAAGACCAGCACTCTATCCACTACACCACAGAGTCACTGGTCCTATTATAGCAAATTTGGCTATATAAACACACATAATGATCACGGCAAAATAGATTCCAAGGGCAAATTGCCGTCGACGGCAAAATAGCCACTGCCTTTTAAAAAACAGTGCTGGCAATGTAGGCTGCAAATGCAAAGTAGGCAAGGTAGTGTAAGCAATCAACTGAGATGGGCAACACACTTCATTTCTAGAAGAAACCTTGCCTACACTATCTGCATTGTCATAACTGCTTAAAGCATATTGCATGTGCTGCTTTTTTACTAAAACTCAATTACAATCATAGCATAGCAAGGAGTGTGCGCACCACACAGGGAAACCATTCTTGACTAAAAGATAAGATTTTAGCTGTGACTCAACATGGTATTTCAACACCAACATTTGTGAGTAGCTTGATTCAAAATAGGGCAGGATTTTTGCTTAAGCAGAGGGCAGCCTAGATCTATGCTATGCCACGCCATGAATTATGATCTAATTTTCTAGTTTAATAATGCCTCAGCATGGGCTACACATCTCAAGCTTTTAAGTTAAACCTACATGCATAGCAGACAATTTTTAAAAACTTTTTAGAAGCACCATTTTTGTTTTAGCATAGCTGTTTGGTGTGTTTCAGCTGTGGAGCCTACAATACTCAAATCCTACATTCTCTGTTCTGACAATACACTTGGTCACCAGAAAGGCTGTATGGATTGTTTTATTTTAAACAAAAGCTATATTGTCTAGGTCCAGTGAGAAGTCACAATAGCTCGCTTAATGCTGTTGCAACCAGATACTTTTTAACCCATTATCGCCCAAGGATATGATTTATCATATGCCTGGTTACTCTTTTCTACACGCTTATTAAAAAAAATTTGGAAATCCTGCTGTTTATGTTTTATGCACATCTTGATTGTTAACCACCCTGTTGGCCAGCGGCAAGCTGATGGGACTGTACTGCAATGGTTGCCACTGATCTCGTCACACGGTAATTTGGTCACAGTGATCTGGTCATCGTAAAAAAATCTTTTTTCGCGGAAAATAATTTCATTTAGGCCCAAGGAAATCTTGTCTTTTTCAGGTGATTTCGCCACACTAACGAAATACTCATTTTTATGAGCTTTACAGTTTTCAAGAAATTTACACTTTATGAACTCACTAAGAGTCCAAACAGTTGCAGCGCTTTTCAACGAACGGTTTACGGTACAGTGCTTCCTCGATTATCCGGTCTAGTTGGGATAATACTTTCAGAAATCTGAACGGATAAGCAAAAAAATCGGATAACTCAATTCTTAACGTTTAAGTCAAGCGAACAAAAACAAACAAAAACACAACACATTCATGGTTTAAATAGTGACAAAAGTTCAACATTACAGTATTCTAAGAAATTTCCCGCTTAACTATCACTTGCAACCCTAGATCTACTAATATAGGAATCAATTTTAGATTGTTTGCGGGAAGATTCGCGTTTTTCAGCAGCAAACTCGCGAAGTCGTACCAATGTGGAAGTGTTTAAAACTGTTGCTTCCAGCTGAATACGGAGCCACGTTAGGCAATGGTCAAACATTTGCATTGCCTTTGCACGAGAAAAAAAGCATTGTGCTTTTTGCATTAAATGTTGTGTATTTTCGTCTGCACCCTCTTCTTTATCACATTCGCTCTCTTCTGCTACTGAAACAAGATCAACTATTCCCTGCTCATCCAAATGTTCACAATCTGGCCCATCGGCATGAAACCAGTCATCAATATCAGAGGTCGTCAATTCAATGTTTAGTGCGGCAAATTGTTCTACGAAATCGTCATTTAGCCCTCTCTCTCTGAACTAATTGCGTTTTCTTCCACAGAAAATTCGCCGACAATACAGTATTTTAGCTTTTTTTAGTGGGATTTAGCGTAAAGTTTCCCACAAACTATTCGTGCAACATCTAGTTAAAATCAATCTAATTTTGAAATGTTGTAGCAAAATAGAGCGAGCGGATAATTAAATGCTGGTTAAACGAGGTACGGATAATCGAGAAAGCACTGTAACAAGATTTATCATTGACCAGTCGCTGTCTGATAACAAAAATAGCGGATTAAAAAAAAACTCCTATTAAAATATGCAGCCAAAAAAATGTCTGGCCCAAATTTAAGAGCATGTTATGAATCCTCTTTCAACGCAACCGACAATGTAGTTCAGGGGTGTGCAATCTGCGGCCTGCAGCGCGAAATTTTGTTTTCGGCTGAAGGAATCAAAAATATGGCGATCTTTAATGGCGAACCTATTAGCCTACTTACATCCCAAAAAAAGTGGTGCCACACATGAAATTCGGATATATCGGCAAAATTATAGTTTTGAAAATATAGATCTATAGATAAGTCTTCACCGCTAGTTTAAACGAACGCTGTCAACGCTTGATTGAGTTTAAGCAAAATGGAAGCAAATTGGTTTACGTACTCCAAATGGCCGGTAAAATTTTCATAAAATCAGAAATTGGCCCGCCTGATGTAGTAAAAGATGAAATGAAGCAGCTTGACAAAATATTGATATTTTAGCCTAATTTAGAGTTTATTTGATTTCTATTTTGCTTCACGGTTACTGACCGACGAGTCAGGAGAAAAAATGTCATGCGCCTGAATGCGTTTAGGTAATTCACCCTTACGGCTTGTAATTCAACTAGAAATATTGGCGCATGATTTGTATGATAAAAATAGAACAAGACCTGCAGTAGCTTATGCTGTAGTAGGTTGTAGAGATAGTCGACGAGTAACAAATTCGCTGGTTTGTAATCGTGAGATTGTGACAACACCAGCTGGGTGTCTAACAAAAGATGCGAAAATAGTCTTCTGTGATACTTCGAAAACAAACAAATCTGAGGTTGATAACAATAAAACCTAATTTTGAATGTCTTTCTCAAATTCAAAGCTTGAAATATAATGACTGAAAAAAAGTTAAAATAAAAGAAATCAACTTTAGGAAACACGCTTACTCCCCCAAATATGGAGCTAAGGAAGCTGCTCTGTTAGCGAAAAGAACAAACCTGGAAGCGTGCAAAAAGCCGTTGTCTCTGCTTCGCAAATCTCAGGTAGCGCTCTACAAGAAGGAATTCCCAATACTGTTTCTTGCGAAGCCTTGCCACTTATACAGGGTGCGCCAAAAAGACCTGACACATTTGAAAGTTTAATAAAAATCAAGCCTGTTGACGAAAACAGGAAATGTTCACATTTTTGGAAAGCGTACAGCATGCCATTTTGTGTGGAATACGCGAAACATGAACACTACATTTTGTGACGTAATAATAGTTGATGTTGAAAATTATGGCATTTTGTAAGCAAAGTGCTTTTTAAATGTCACTTATGCAGAGGATGCATTTGCAATTCTTTGTGAAGAATTCTTCTTACGCTAGTTGCGGAGATCCTCAAAGCAGCTGCGTGTTTTCTCGCAGAACGTTGTGGAGATTGTTGAACTGACGCTTTTACTGCCATTGCATTTTCTGGAGTTGTGGAAGTCCGAGGTCGGCCAGTTGATCGTTGTTTTAGTGCAGATCCATTTTTTCTAAAGTTCTTTATCCTCAACAAAATTGTGTTTCGACTTGGCACTGGATCGTGTCTTCCAAGCTTGAAGTGCGTACGAAATAATCTTTGAGTTTCAGTTATTGATCCACTGTTCGTAAAAAAAGTTTCCACAACGAAAGAACGGCGTGAGCTCAACCACTTTATTTTAGCAAATAAAGCACAATTTAAAAAATTACATTAATTTGAAAATCAACCATTATGACGTCACAAATGCATTGTAGATTGTTTTTTGGACACCGCACAAAATGGCATGCTATACGCTTTCCAAAAATGTAAACATCAATTATTTTCGTCAACGCGTTTGATTTCTATTAAATTTTCAAATGTGTCAGGTCTTTTTGGCGCACCCTGTAGATTGCAAGACACGCAATATCAATTATTTTTGACAAAGCATTGTTCTCAGGAGCCAAAACGATAAGAAAAAGACTTTGGTCTAAACTTTACGCATTTGCCGTCTACTTTTTTGCCAGAAGATATATCACCAGATGGTGAACGTCATATTTTATTCGCTACAGTAACTCAATTGAGACTGTTGGAGTCCGCAAAAACTTGGTTTGTAGATGGAACTTTTGAATTAGTGCGCAAGCCCTTTGTCCAATTGTTTTCAATTCATGCGTTTATGCGTAAAAGTGGCGTGGCAATACAACTGCCGGTATTGTTTTGTCTCATGATCAGACGCCAAAAACTAGACTACGTGGCAATTTTGGAAGCTATAACTACTAGCTTCTTCTCAGGCAATAGATTGGAGAGGGTGATCCTCGATTTTGAAGCTGCATTGTAAAGAGTTTTTAAGACGGTTTTTCCTAAAGCAAAATTAACTGGCTGCAGTTTCCATTTCACGCAAGCAATATTTAGGCTTTGCAAATCAGCTATCAGAATGACATCGCCACCAGGAAGTACATCGGAAAATTGATGGCTTTGTGTTGTATTCATAATGTTCATATCAAGCCAATATTTGAGGACTTGGCCATGCTTGCAACATGTGAGCCCTAAAAAATTTGATTGCATATATAAATGATACGTGGATAACGTCTTCATTGCATGGCCAGCAACGTTGGAGAGCATTTTTGGAATGCCGATTCGAACCAACAACGACGTTCAAGGCTGGCACAATAAACTAAACAAAAGTCAATCATAGATCACCATTTTATCTTTTAGTTACTGCACTACATAATGAGGCATCTCAGATACCGATGAACATTGAACTGTTAAAAATGAAATGTTTGAAGCGACGTCAAAAAAATATGTTGGACTTCACAAAAAAATGTTTGGGTATTAGAACGGTTACAAAAAAGGAAGAAAATCTGCTCGAAAACTTTTGAATGTTTGTTCACACCTTGTTTGTGAGTTTAATTAAGATGCTATTGTGTGCAGTAAGCAATGTAATATCATGTAATAAACTTACCTGCCTAAAATTGCTTGAACAAGATAATTGAACTCAAGCATTGTACAATATCTGTCAACGGCTGGACTTACCCAGGTATGTTGCTGTATGTTGTTCGTACCGACTTTATTACTCACATGTCTACCACTGCAGTGTATGTTCAAGTATCAGGTATCAGTTAATTAGAGGGTCCACTAGAGCCAGGGTGGTTTTGCGTTCAAGTTGATGCGTAAGGCCTTATCATTATTGTTGCAATCATTATCTTTTCATTAAACTGCTCGACAAGTTCTAGTATCTCAATTATGTTTTCATTCTTAACTGGCTGTTACCAAACAGTGTTGATTCCGTAGTAGCGTTTATCAATACATTATCAATTCAAATGTACTGCTAGGAATTCTCTTGCAAAGTTTGCGCAAAATTTAGAAAAAAGATTGCAACATTGTAAAACATTATTTTCTTGCAATTGCAGGTTTCGAGACTCCGAGCTTGAATTTCTTGCTTTATACAAAAGTACAATATAATGAAACCTCTTGCCACCGCCCTGGACATATTATAAGGTGAAGTCGACACATTCATGGCCGATTTGTTACCTATCATAGTATATTTGACCGAGCGCATGGAAAAGAAAAATTGAAAGAAAGTGAAAGACTGGCTTTCATTCCGTCAATTGATGCTGTAATTGACGGAATACACAAGAGGTTTGGCAATATTATGGGTAACGAGAAAGTGATCGCTTCATCAATTCTTCTTCCAAAATTTAAAAACACTTGGACAGAAGACAATTTCCAATTACAGAAAGGTAAATTGTAAACATTTTTTCTAAATTACAATTTTTCAGCTCACTATAATGTCTGGTACAACTATCAGCGTAAAATAAATTTTTTTTACCTGAGTATCTGTTGGTTGATCGTCAAAACTTGCCACTGTTTTCATTATTTTGGGGTGGGTGTGTCCAACAGCTGATTGATTTACCGTAGCTCTTATTGCTTAGCCTATTCAGCAAATAGAAATCTTCAACAAATTTTATTGTGATTATCCATTTAACATTTTGTGGTAAAAGCGATTTAACAATAAAAGAAATTTTCATCTTCACTTTACATAACGACTTTAAAAGAAAAAATGAGAAGTGGTTCAAAATTTCCATAAAGCTGTAGTCATGACCAATCAATGACGTAAATTTTTGATTCGGACTCGACGAAACGTTTGGTTGTCTACCAATCAGAACGTTCCGACATTTTCACCAGCTGCTTTCGCTATAAATACCTCGCCATCAACACCAGGCTTCATTCTAGCGATAACTCCTGAAGAGAGCTAGACGAAAACGTTAGAGTTTTCACCCATTCTTTGTAAAAGAATACAATGAAATAGTCGATGACTAAAGCTTTATTAAAAGAAAAACGTCGCGACAGGAGTGCAGCATTATAAAATTTGTTTTTCGGTATCAACTACATCAAAGATGATTAACTCTTTTGCTCCTGCGAGAAAAGCGAAACCGTAAGGTGGCAGCGCGAAAAACTGTCACAATCAATCATAATTATGTACCTCAAGTTTGTTTGTAAATCATTACTCAGCTGTCTACTTCTGCATTAAGTGTTATAAGCTTATATCGTTGAAATCTACATTTCTTGAGGATTTCAAATACAAAAAAAAACATTTTTTTGAATATGCAAATTTTATGCAAATTAACCCCCCAACTGGGGGTAGTTGTCTTCAAAATTAAAGAGGTACCCTCACCTTAAAGATCACTACAGATTTAATTTTCTACCAATTTTTTTAGAAATGGTCGCAAGATGATGCTTATGAAATAAGCTTTCAAGGTACATCAATCAAAACTTACCTAAAAGCTTAGGTTTTTTACAATTTGCAATTTTCTGAGGCACATGACCTTTTTTTTGACCGGTACCGACCGGTACCAAATTTTGGTAGTTAAATTCAGTACCTAAAATATGATCAGTTGTTATCTGCTAAAGGTTAGCCTAAACCATGTAGCATTATGTATTTTTGAACAGGGAATTTCTTCAAGATTCAGAAAATATTAAGTTTAAATAGAATATGCTGTCACTGACAATGAAACAGCCGCTTGTTTACACCCTTCCCATTTCTTGAGAAACAAGGGGGATACAGCAAACTTTGATTTAGAGAAGCAAAACTTCTGCTAGCTTTTAAACTTGTATTTCGCTTCTTGTCTCCTTGAAAACTTGATACAAAATGACGACTTTAGTGGTGAAACATTTGCAATTTATTTTATCTTTTTATAGGGTGTAGTTTTTGTAAAAATTTTAATTTAGTGAAGGTAAGTCAAAAAATTTTGGGGGGTTTTGAACTGACATGATGTACAGTACTCATTTTTGATCAGTAAATATCATATACCACTTAGTCTAAACTATTTGAAGTTATATATTGCTGGAAAGCAAATTTCCTAAGCTTTCAAATGAGACCGGTATTTAGCAACATATGATATTTTTTACGCACTAAATTTACTTTTATCTACTTACCAGTCAAATTTGTTTGGGGGGGTTTTGAGACCCCTAACAAATTTGGAAATTCAAGAACGTAAAATTTATTATTATCGCTTGAAATTTTGTCAAATGATGCCCCAAAAGAGTAGTTTTCAGACTGTGTCAATGATAAAGGGTTTGGTTATGTGGTAAAGATGTAATCTCAATTTGATTTTAGTGTAGTTGGCACGTGCTGAGAATTTGGCCGATTTTGTCGTCTGCAACTGGGTTGTTGGTCCTTTTAACCTATTTTGGGTATAAAAATCCAAGAATTAGGGAACAAATTACACATCTTCCGATGCGTGAGGAAATAAGCGTGATCTTTTGAAAATTTTATGAAAATCGGATGAAAAATAAAGTCACAAATCGATTTTTTATTAAACTAATTTTGTAACTCAATTTAAAAAAATTTGAGGAAAACACTAAAAACACGAGATCATCAGTCGATGATCGCGGGAGCGAAAGAGTTAAAGGAAGATAACGTTCTCTCGCACGACAAAAACTCAGAAACTCCTAAAGAAGAATAATCAAATCGATGTTTTGAAAGAAAACCATGTAGCATACATGGAGGAGTACAAAGCATGTAGTTGATGTTTATCTGTCATCTGAATTGGAAGACTTTACTACTTACAAAAAACGATGTCCTTCATTAAAAAATTTAGCAATAGAACTGAATACCGCTACTCCTCTTCCTTCGAGCGCGGGATGTGAGCGTATGTTCAGCTCTGGGGGATTAATTTTGAGACCCCAAAGAACATGCATGTCAGATAAGCATTTTGAAGCGTGCTTACTGACCAAATGTAATAAATCGTTTATTTGATCAAGTGTGAAACTATAGTTTGTTTATTGATGTTTACCTTCCAATTCGAGGTGCGCGAGAGAGCAAATTTAAATCAACTTCTCTTCAGTATGACCCAATTTTGTTGGCCCGATATTGGTTACCTGCTTTCACTTGTGCAGGCCCTACCTATAACTATAATTTAAAAGTATGCAGGTAGTAATGTCAGTTCCAATGACATAATCACATTTTTGATTTATCGTTTAACAACTAAACAGAAACTGTTTCAAAACCATCTTTAAGCTTGGGAAAGAGTCAATTAATAAAATAGAATGTAAACTAGTTAATATTACCATGTCTATAGAGGTTTTCAAAATTTTATCGATTAGAACAAGCGATGATATTTGTAAAGGAATTTGCAATCTTATGTTCCTTTTTCCTAAGATGTAATTTTGTAATTGAAATTTCGTTACTTTTTGAACTAAGTAACTGTAGCTGAAATTAATTCCTTCAATCGAGGAATTTTTACAGCCCTGGTCGCCAGTGACACGGGCTCCTTTAATTTGTGGGGCACAATTTAATAAATTTGGTCCAATAGGTTTAACACCGGCTCTGGCAAGAGATACAAGTAGACCCGCTCCAGATTCTTAATAGAGTTACAAGTAGGGTAAGTTTTTCAATAGTCAATTTCTTTGTAGTAAGATTGAGCAGCGCGGTTTTTTTGTAAGAGATCTGGATACAGAAGGTAAGTTCCATGTTCTTAATTTGATAGGTCAATATTTTACGGTTTGGTAAATTCTTTTTTAATTAACACTGTTCACAATGTTATTTCGTATAAATGAGAAAACTAATAACTGTGATAAAACTTACCTTTCTTGCTTTAACTTGCAATGTTTGCCAATTTTTGATAACAGATTGCTGCTTATTGTTACAACTAAACGATTGCGGTGCAATAATCAAAGACGAAATTATGTACGACTGTGTTCCAATCGAATAGTTGTGACAATTAAAAAGGGCAACATTGTACATTTTTTAAGTGCAAAAGTTTGCATTATAGCGAAGTGTCGTTTCGATTTTTTCATTGTTCAAAGTAAATTAAGATAAAGCGAATGGTTTATTTATGCAAGTGCAGTGTGCAAGCTTATTAACAGATGGCATTTTGCTATTCTACAGTGCAATAAACTGTTAAAATGGTGGCACGACATATTTATTTAGATTTTGCTTTAGTTAGTGATTTAGGTTTTAAATGATGCCAAAAGTTATTGCTACCAAAACATTTAAAATGCTACCTGTACTTCAAGATATCCCTGAAGAATTTATGAAAAGTCCCAAAAACAAATTCTATTGCAATTTGTGCAGCTGTACGGTTTCTTGCAACAAACGCTTTCTAGACGA
This sequence comes from Trididemnum clinides, assembly GCA_963675345.1. Lineage (NCBI taxonomy): Eukaryota > Metazoa > Chordata > Ascidiacea > Aplousobranchia > Didemnidae > Trididemnum > Trididemnum clinides. Next base: position 23,402,593 of record OY776306.1, read on the forward strand.
AAGTCATCGAAATACGTCCAAACACCAAAGCGTTTGGCAGTAGATCTAAACTATCAATCCCACGCACTTTGCAAACGTTTTTAGGTAGCAGTAACACCAATTTTGTAAAAAGGTAACCAAGGCATTTTTGTCTGCTGCTATTCCTTTGTACAAGCTAAACAATAAGCATATCAAAAGCCTATTTCATGACATTGGGCACAGTTTGCCATCTGAAACGAGTTGTAGAAAAACAGTGCTGCAATTAAGCGCAGATGATAAGCAACGGATAAGAAAAGCTGTACATGACAAACAAATTTTTCTGGTTCTTGATGAGAGTACTTCAACTGGCATATAATGTTTAAATATTCTAGTTGGAAGCCTAAAAACACCTCAGGTCAGTTATTTGTACGATTGCCAACCTCTATTATGTGTGCCAAATTGCGACAACATTGCTCAAGCAGTTGACGATGGTGTTAGATCACTTGGTATCAACAGAAACTCTTTTGTCTTTTACAGTCTGATTCTTCAAAATACGAGGATCAGTCAAAAATTATCCGCACTTTTTACCACAGTGCACACTTGTGTTTAAATTTGCCGCAATTTTTCTTGCACGCGCCGACTGTACTGTCATGTGATCACCATCAGCTGGTCTACTGGTTCGATCAATTTTTACACGTGCTGGTTTCAGTTGGCAAAAATGTCCGTACCTCTAGCACAATACACCAGCGAAGAACAGCGTTCAGTAATCCGATTTTTATGGTCCGAAGGCGTTTAAGGGGCTGACATTCACAGGAGGTTCTTAGCAAAATATGGAGACATTGCGTTACCGAAATGAAGTGTGTATCAGTGGATTAAGAAGTTTAAAGAGTAGGGCGTCCATCTACCTCCACCACTGACAACAGCGAACAAGCTCAATAAATGATACTGGGCGACTGGCGCATTACTGTTAATGAGTTGGCGTACCGTACTCTTTACAGATTAGTCATAGCTCTGTCCATTCAATCAACGTGGAAAAGTGATGTTTTTGTTTTACCCTTGTGTCTGTTTAAACAAATATAAATTAAAATTGCGGATAATTTTTGACTAACCCCCGTATATGGCCACCATATTAAGGAGCCCGTGTCACTGGCGACCAGGGCTGCAGGTATCATACTAAAATCTCTGTACCTAAATTGTTTTATGTGACATGAGTTGCATATTCATTGCACAATTGTGCTATGAAAGTCAAATCTCACTCTAAAAATGTTGATCAGCTAATCGCAAAAGTCAAATCAGCATCAGTTGAAAACAAAGCCAGACCAGCCACATTTGCTACTATTGGTTGCCTGCCTCAGTTTGCTGTTACACGATGGGGAAACTGGTTAAATGCTGCTTTGTACTTATTATGCCAAGTATTTACCCGCAGTGAAAGCGATTGTGGAAAGTTTTAAGAGGCCTGGTATTTTACCAACTCAAAAAAAGTTAGCTTGCGTACAACTGGTTTAGCTACTCAACTTTTCAAAATCAAACACAAAAATAGATGTTTACTTAAGTCTATAGAAACGATGGAATTGCCAAATATACCATCAAAGAAGCTCTGCAAGCAATCCAAGAACTTGACTTCGGGGAAGACGCTTGCAATATTTAGCGTTACATTAAAAAAAGAATGCAAAAAAGTGACATTTCTAAAATAATGAACATGGAAGGACCAAACATTTCACCGGCTGTTAGCAGTTTGCTTTCACATTCTCAGTGCACAACAGCTTCTGGTGAAAGAAGTTTTTCCATGCTGCAAAAACTGCTAGCCAAGGATAGAAACTTTAAGGTCGATAATATAAAACAGTACATGACTATACATTTTAATTCTTGTACCCGGTAGTTGCAGAGCTGGCTGCTTACATCAGGCGTGCAAATTGCAAGTTTCGTGAGAATTTGTGTGTCTTCCTTTCATTAATTTTTCATTTTAATATAAATATTCAAGAAACATTAATTTATTGAGTCAAAATTTTGTTAGGTCTATAAAGTTAATTTTTTTAGTTTTAAGGTAAATAAAAGTTGTCATACTTGTAAGATTTAAAAGAAAGATATAAGGGTAAATTAGAGAGAAAAATTGGCAGCAAAGTTTCAATTTGATTTTGCTTTCTTGCAGCCACCTAGAATAAAATTTTGGTGACTTATTTCATTTTATTTTTCGAAATTTTAGTTTTTGATATTGAGCGAAGTCCAAATCTAGGTTCGAACAACTATATCTTTACCAATCAACAATCGCCTCAACATGTTGGTGCGGTCTCCAACCCCGTTTGGAGTGGAACGAAATGGCTGTTGGCCTTCCCTAAGGTTCCAGTTACCCCGAGCATTTCCCTCATAATTTTTTGCCGTGCTGCCTGTTGAACGACCGTAGAAGCGCAGCACTCAGTGTCCTTAAAATTGGTCTCCTGTCTCTTATTCTCTTCTCCAGCCTCTCTCTTCCATATTCTTATTCTCATTCTCCTTCTTCTTCTGATAAGCGGCAACCTTCATCCTCACCCTGGCCCTGTCTTTTCTGGCTCACTGTGCGCTGAAAATGTGACCTGGAGTGGTAGATGGGCGCAATGCTGCACCTGCTCTAACAAGTCTATCTAAGATGCTCACTACTCTCCTCCTCCAAGTTTTAAGCTTTAGATAGTTCTCACTCGTGGAGCTGTTCTCCTTGCTGCGTCTCTGCTTCTCCTAGAGGTCCCCCAATCTTCCAACAATGTGACTTTTTTTTTGAGCCCCCCAGCTTTCATGTCTACACTCTTCAACCTGCCCCATCTGACCGCTCTCTGCCAATGCAGTGCTCTGGCCTCACCCACTCCTACAAACATCCTTACTTCCTTTAGCCCTCCGTGTAGCTTCTCTCCCACTGCATTCTTAAATATTTCTGGCTGTTTTTTTACACCTCCTGCCTCTTTTTTCTCCCCTGACTCACTTAGGGTTCTTCAATGGGATGCCTGAGGTCTTCGAGCCAGATGCGCTGAACCTCTACACTTTATCTTGCTCCATCCTCTAGACTTATCTGTATTCAGGAATCTAACCTCAACTTGTCTTCTTCCTCCTAAATCTCTAAACATTTTGCTCTGCAATCTTGTCGCACCGCTCGGTCTGGCATTCTTTCTCTAGATAACCCGAACGTCAGCGACGATGTCATCATTTTGGCCAGGCAGAAGTATCCTTTTTTAACTCTCTAGCTGCACTTGATCTCTTTTTTGACAACGTAGGGATCAACATCCCACTATATTACTCTTCCTCTTTCTCTCTTTCGTTGACGTTTACGCTCCCTCTCTTGGCTCTTAGCAGAACTGACTTCTTTTCCTTCTCCGTTGTTTTTATCTCCAGAAATCTTTTCATTCTGGGGGACTTTAATTACCATTACCCCCTCTGTGACTCAAAAGCTCATAGAGGCTAAAAGGTCACTCCTGAATCCCGTGGAGCGGAAGTATTCGATTAGATCATATCCTCTGGCCTCCTTTTCTTCAATGACTCCAACGCCCCCACCCTTCTCCATCGCTCCTCTCCTGACATCTCCTTTGCTCCATCCTTTCTATTTCCTCTGCTGCTGTTGCTCTTTTTACTTCTATGACTTTGAATGTGGAATTCTTCCATCCCTTTGGGCAGCGTCAAACGTTAATCCCAAGCCTGGTAGTGTTCTAAAGTGGACACAGCGGTAAAAGAAAGACGTAAGGCTTTTGCTACCGCTAATAGAAGTGATGAAGATTGACGGGCTTACATCTCTGCCTCTCGATATGCCTCGTCTGACATCGCCAAAACCAGGGCTGAGGTGTGGCGGGTGACACGCTCAACTCGCTCCTAAATCAGTCCATTTTCTCCTTCATTATGTTGCTTGTTTTTCTTCCTTATCTTTCTCCTCTCCCAACTTCCCCAACTGTTCTTCTCCCAGGGAGTCAGTATCGGTCTACGCCGACTACCTGAAATTTCACTTTCCTGCCCCCAGCCGATAGCCTTGAGTGGCACAGCTAGTAGCAACTTGTCCGAGTTCCACCAAGTCATGTGCCACGAGGAGCTTTATTCCTCTTTCTGCTCTTCTTTCTCTTTCTCTGAATTTTTCACGGCTGCCACAAATTTTTCCTCGTGCAGTAGAACTGGCCCAGAATAAAAGTTGTCTCTTTAATGCCAAGGCACCTTCCTCGCTCTGGCATGGATTTTCTTTTTCACATCTTCAATCTTTCCTGGTGTGTTTGTATTTCTTTCCGTCTATTTGGAAAACAATTTCTATTATTCCCATTTATAAAATGGGAAAGCTTCTCGAATCTCCTGTTTCCTTCAGGCCACTTTCTTTCACCATTTTAACAGCTACGCCTACTTTATTGCAATAATCACGAATCTCATGTATCCTTCAAGGCAGTTAATACTGCAACACACTATAGGATTGGCAATAGTCAACACTTTAGTGCGACTTATCTGCGAGTCAAACCGAAATGTCCACTTTACTTGTTTCAAACTAAGGGTGCGACCAATCTACGAGTACGTACGGAAGGTCCCTGATAAAAAAATTGCGTTGCTAAAACTAAAAAATTACTCAGCTCACCTTACTCTCTCCCGTTAATTGTGAAATCATTTTTGTTAAAAACCGTCAGAACAACCTTATTATTTGCACGTAAAAATAAAGCAAACACAATGGCATTTTGGTCAACAGTTACCGCTTAGACGCGCGCTGTTACTGACCAAAACAATTGAGATTTTGCGATGTTGTTTGTGTGGGGGGCTTTCAAGTGCTTTGAAGCTGTGTTGGATTCAAACAGCTTGAAAGCACTTTTGACAGACTGATCGAGTTGGGTGGGGCAATACAAACATTGCAAAACCGCTAAAATGAAGAAGTCTCGTTGGTAAACGTAGTAGCTTTCTCAAGCTTGCTGGTTGAATTTAACTTTTGCTGGATAAACTAAGTTTTTGTTTTTTTTGCCAAACAATGATTCATTCATCTTTTTTTTTTATATCAAAACATAAACTTTTGTAGGCTTCCGTTACGTCCAGTTTTGCAAATACAATATGAAATCAAATAATAAAATCTCATCAAAAGCAAGATAAAGGTAAATTTTAGAGACTGTGAAATATTTCTTAGAGAGTCTTTACGTCTTCATGCAATCAGCCTTCCATCGATGAGGACGTAGCCATGGGATCTGAGGAACCCATAAAGCCCCTTTTTAGATGACACTTTCTTCGAAAAAGAGGAAAGATTTTTTTCAACGACACCAAGCAAATTTTTTACAAAAAAGATCTTTATAGTTTTTCTCCCGTCACAACGATGCCCGTCACAACGATGCCCGTCACAACGACGCCCGTCACAATGATGACTTTCCTGTCATTATCCCAAACTCAGAGATCAAGATAGCAATTATTGCAGTAGCTCCCAAACAACCCAAAGGTCTTTTGCCTAAAGATCCTCTTCAAACAATCGTTTGTTTTTAACAAATTGTTACTATCATGTAACAAAATCAGGTCTAAAACCACAAAGCAATTGGTTATGTTATTCACCAAGCATGGACCGCGTATTTACTGCCAGCCCAGTTGATTATTTTCTCAAGCAAATCCCTCTCCAGGGGCTTCCTACGCACTTCAAAACTTATGGAGTACAACAGGTTTAAAGGACTGGAGACAATATGGCAACGAATTAGAAATCATGAAACCTCCGCACATCATGTGGAGACGTGTGGAGAAACAGTAAGACAATACAGAGGACAATACAAAGATCTGCTGTTGCGTCGTCAAGTCAGCTTTATTTGCTGTAAAGTTATTTTTGTCGAAAGCACCTTGTTAATATCTCCTGAAAAAGCTTGTAATTGCGTTTCTACGGTCAGTTCTTTTTGAGAAAACACGAAGACCAAAGCGTGCGTTAGCTGTGACATCATTTTAAACCCCAAAATAATGAAATTATTGCAAGATGGTAAGTTAGGGAGTGGCTTTTGTTTGAAAAAAACTGTTTTCCTCTGTCAAGAAATGCAAATTAAAAAAAATGTTATTGATAATGACGTCATCGTGACGCCACGAACCCCCATATGACACTCACTCCGAGTAGGTGATCACTGCACCAATCAACAGCCGCCTCAAAGTGGTGGTGCGGTCCCCAAGCCCGTTATGGATTGGGTCGAAATGACTACTGGCCTTCCCGAAGGTCTTAGTAACCTGGGCACTCCCCTTAAACTATTTTTTCGCCGTGCTGCCCCCTGAACGACCGCAGTAGGGCAGCACACAGCTTCTCTGAAATCGGTCGCATGTCTTTTCCCTTCTCCTGTCTTTTTCATGCCTGTTTTTGTCTCTTCATTCTTCTTTTTCTCTTGATGAGCGGTAACGTTCATCCCAACCCTGGTTCCATCTATCCTTGCTCAGTGTGCGCTGGAAATTTGACCTGGCAAGGTAAGTCAGTGCAATGCTGTACTTGCTCCAAATGGGTCCATCTAAGATGCTCACTGCTCTCCCTCTCCAAATTCAGGGCTCTTGGCAGCCCTCATTCCTGGAGCTTCCCGCCCCTGCTGCGCCCCTTCCTGTAACACAGTGACTTCCTCCACTGTGACTCCCACCGTTACACCTCACGGTAGCACTGTGACTTTCTCCTCGGCCTCCTCCTGTATACCTCCTTTGTCCAATCTGACCTCCCCTCTGCTAATGCAGCACTCCGGCCCCATCATCGCCTTCAAACCTCTTATCCCACTTCTGCCCATTTTGTTTCTTATCCCTCTGCTCCCTCACTACTGCTTCTTGCTCCTGGCTGTCCTTCTACGCCTCCTGCTTCCACTTCCCCCTGACTCCCTCAAGGCTTTTCAATGGAATGCTGGCGGTCTCCGAGCCAGGAGCACTGAACTGCTACATTTTCTTTCGTCCCATCTTGTTGACCTTATCTGCATTCAGGAATCCAATCTTAACTTATCTTCCTCTTTCCGGATCTTTCGTTTCTCTACTCTGCAATCTGATCGCACCCACTCCCGGTCTGACATTCTCTCTTATAATGCCACGCACTTTAGCGGCGGTGTCATCATTTTTGTCAGGCAGGGTTTATTCTTTTCTAAACTTTTTACCTCCTCTCTCTCCTCGTTTGATCCCTACTCTAATTATGTAGGTGTCAACATTTCATTAAAGAACTCCTCTCTCTCATTTCTTAATGTTTGCGCTTCCACCATTCGCTCTTCTCTGACGGATGGCAGAGGCAGAACCGACTCCTTTTCTCCCTCCATTCTTCACTCCTCCAGAAATTTCTTCATTCTGGGGGACTTCAATTGCCATTATCCCCTCTGAGACTCAAAAGTAATTCCGACCCTCGTGGGGAGGAAGTATTCGACTGGGTCATCTCCTCAATGACCCTGACATACCCACCCCCCTCGATTTCTCCTCTGGCAGTCGCTTTCCTGACTTTTCTTTTGCTCTCTCCTCTCTCGCCCTTTCTTGCTCTTGGGAGGTGCCTCAGAACCTGAGTTCTGATCACTTACCAATTCTTGTAATTGTCCCTCTCTCTCTCCGGTCTTTCGCCCCAACGAACGTCACCCTTCCTTCAACTTTCAGAAAGCTCGCTGGGATGACTTTGCTTCTTACTTTGACTCCCACTGTCCTTCTTCAGAGGAATACTCGTCTCTTTCTCTTTCCTCTGCTGCTGCTCTGTTCACTTCAATGGAACTGAATGCGGCCAAATCTTCCATTCCTTTCGGCCGCATCAAACGCCCTCCTAAAGCCTGGTGGTCCGCTGAAGTGGAAGAAGCGGATATTGAAAGACGCAAGGCTTTCGCTGCCGCTCACAGAAATGATGAAGATCGTCAGGCTTACATCTCCGCTTCCCGACGTGCATCGTCTGTAATCGCCAAAGCCAAGGCTGAGGGATGGCAGGCGACTTGCTCTTCTCTCTCGCCCAAATCTAACCCTAAGTCTGTATACTCTCTTCTTCGCTCTGTTTCTGGCTCTTCTTCCTCACCTTCCTCCTCTCCTAACTTTCCCCAGCTGTTCCTCTCCCAGGGAGTCCGCTTCGGTCTGCGTCGATTACCTGAGTTTCCATTTTTTTGTCTCTCAGTCAAAGACCTTGCGTAGCAGAGCCAGAGGCTACCTTTTCGAGCTCCGCCGAGCCACGTGCCCTAAGGAGTCTCACTCGTCTTTCTCCCCAGCTGAATTTCTCGCGGCTGCTTCCAATCTCTCCTTGTTTACTGCCACTGGCCCAGAAAAAGTTGTCTAACCCATGCTAAAGCACCTTCCTCGCTATGGCATGGATTTTCTTCTTCACGTTTTCAATCTTTCCTGGACTTTGCATTCCTTTCCTTCCTTCTGGAAGACGTCTTCTATTATTCCCATACACAAGATGGGAAAGCCTCTCGACCCTCCTGCTTCCTTCCGGCCTATCTCTTTCACCTTTTGCGTATCAAAGCTTTTTGAACGCATCATACTATCCCGTTTACTCTTCTTTCTGGAGTCTAATTCCATTCTTTCTCCCCGCCAAGCCGGTTTCCGCCCTGGACGATCTTTTCTAGATCAAATTTTTTACCTTTCTCAATCCATCTCGGATGGGTTTAACAAACCCAGGCCGGGCTTTCGGACGATTCTGTCTACTATCGATTTCTCTAAAGCTTTGGACTCTGTCTGGCATCCCATTCTTTTCCACAAACTTATTTCGGCTGGCCTCCCTCCTTGCTTTGCTGGTTGGACTCAATCTTTCCTTTCTGATAGGCGCGCTTTTGTGGTTATTCAAAATCACAAAAGCGCTCCTTTCGAGTACGTTGAGGTGTTCCGAAAAGATCCGTTCTTGGCCCTGTTCTTTTCTCCCTATTCATCAATGATCTTCCGGCTTCTCTGCCTTCTTTCGTCAGCTGCTCTCTATACGATGACGATCTGGTCATTTGGTCCTCCTTACCCTGGGTCCCCACTGCGATGAAGATCACACAAGAAGCTCTGATTAAATTGGAGCGCTGGTCTGAGCACTGGTGTCTTCCTCTAATTCTGAGCAAATGAGAGGCCTCCTTCTTCTCAGTGGATCCTGACTAAGATAATCTCCAGCCCAACTTCCTCTTACTCAACTCCTATCTCCGTTTTAATCCCACTCCAACCATTTTTTGGGGTCATCTTCGACCGCATCAGGCCAAGTTCTTCCTCGTCTCAAGGCCTTACGCTGTATCCTTGCTTCCTCATGGGACCCCTCCAAGGAGTCCCTTTCTCTTCTGTATAAAGCTTTTCTTCGACCCCTTCTCACATGCGCTTCACCCAGCTGGTTTCCTTTTTAGCATCATCAATATTGGAACGCCTCCACCGAGCGGCTAGTCGCGCCATCACCGGTTGCCTCTCGTCCTCCCCTATCCCACTACTTGTCTCTGAGGCTTCTCTACTTCCCCTACAGGTCACCCTGGCTCATTTCACTCTTTCATCTCATGAACGGGCTCTTCGTCTCCCAATCTCCTATCCCATTTCAAGTTTGGCCAGATTTGGAGTAAAACCAGAACTCCGCAGATTGTCCTGGAGAGCTTTTGCATCCACCCACCCGCTCATGCTTCCTTCTACTTCCCCTAGGGAGGCTCTACTTGCTTGCCCTTGCTTTCCTCCTTAAAATCTGCCTTCCTTCAGGGTGGAGTCTACCCTTTCCTCTTCTTGCTCTTGCTCTCATCTTCCTCTTTCTCGCCAAGGTGTGGCTCTCGCTCACCTTGACTCTCTCCCCCCTCACGATCTGGTGCTTTGGACTGACGGCTCTGTTCCTTTTCCTTTTGGCAAGGGCGGCTCCGGCGTACTTGCCAACTGCTCTCTCTGTGGCATCGAGGCCACTCTTTCCTTTTCAGCAGGTCCAGTATGCTCAAGTTTTTCCGCTGAAGCCTGCGCCATTCTGCACGCTCTTTGCTGGTCTCGGTAGCACCAACAAGTCTGCCACTTCTCTTCTGTTCTCCTCCTATCTGACTGTCGCTCTGTCCTCACCACCCTAGTCTCTTCTCCATTTTTCCTTCTACCTGAATCTCTCTGGCATATCTGGCAGGAACTGCCTTTTCTGTTCTCCTGTTCTATCAAGCTACAATGGGTCCCCGGACACTCGTTTCTCCCGGGGATTGACGCGGCTGATGGGCTGGCCAGACGGGGAGTGCTACTTGCACCCTCTGCAATCCCTTGTAGTCTCTTTCCTCTTATCTCTTGTATCCACTCCTCTTTTTTCTCGGACTGGAGGCTTACTGTCTCATCTAAATTCTTCGACATACAGGTCTCCTCGATTTCCACTGAAAAACCTGTGTTCCCTCGTCACGCTCGCTGTGTTCTCTCTCGTCTACGCTGCAACGGACGCAGCCTTCTATTGAGCTCTTACCTCTTCAATATTGGTAGAATCGAGAATCTTTCCTGCAGCGCCTTCAAACACTCGTTCCAGGACACCTCTCATCTCATTCTGCACTGTCCAGCTACGGCCTCTCTGCGCCGCTCGCTCTTTGGGGACTCTCTGTCTCTCTACGATCTCTGGTCCAGGCCTTGGGGAGTTGCCCCGCTTCTGGAGACCCATGGTCTTCTGCCATGCTCCTATCCGTCGGAAGGGGTCGAGTAACGACAACAACAACAACAGTAGGTGATCAATTGTGCCAAGTTTTATGTTTGTACGCCCAGTAGTTCCGAAGAGTTAAAACAGACACGCAGTCAGCATTGCGCTTTTTATGTTACAAGATTAATGGCTGGTTTCCATTAGGTGTAAATCGCAGGTGTAGCGTGAAAAATTCTTTGCTTCTCTATTTAGAGAAACAAAGAATTTTTCACATTTCTCTAAATAGAGAAACAAAGAATTTTTCCCGCTACGTCTGCAATTTGCGCCTAATGGAAGCCAGCCATTACACTTCAGACATATGCCTGGTCTAATCAATTTGGCAAGCACTGGTAATACACGTTGTTTAAAAGTAACTGTAGCTTCATCTGCAGACGTTGTAGAAAGCTAGAGAATGAGTGATGATGGCTAAAAGTCTTTTCTATCTTTGTGTTCTAACTTAAGCTATTTGAAGCTAAACCAGGAGTGGAAGTCGGACTCATCTTTTATCTGCAATCAGTTTTCAACCATGTTAGTGAGGCTTGAAGTTAATTTTGTTGTACGCAAATACAATAATTGTGTTGGCAAATAAGATTGAGGAACAATGGTGTTACATCCGTACTGCCACGATCCACAATACTTTGAGTTGTCCATTTGCAGGCTTAGTGCAACAGCAATTTCTGTTCTAGTGTTGATAAATTAGAAAGGTTTTTATCACTTACCCCACGCAATAATAAGAATAGCAAGCTTTCCGGTAATCACTGTGAAAGTTGTGACTCACAGCAACAACATCGGCTATAGCACAAAATCTTTTACTCTTCCTTTTGTGTCACCCGCCGAACAGGAAAGCTGTGAATAGAAAATTTATTAACTCCTTAGTCCGATCTAACTAGTAGTTGAACTAGCAGGCTACTGAGTACCACTAATTCATGGGCCGCCAACCTTTTCATGCCACATGCCAAAAGTACATTTTTTTAGTGTTTGCGGCGGAAATAATTTTCCCCGAACACATTTGCTTTCTTTTCTGTTGCTCTGGATTTAAGCGTGGCGGATAAGAATAATTTCAAACCTTATACAAAATTTGAGTTCTAATTGGTCTTAGAAAGCAACTTCTGTCACAATGGATGTCCGTTGGAAACAGAGATGTTGCTGTGTGCTTTTCAATGCAGGAAAGCAAACCAACTGACTTCCACCGACGCGTGGTAAGTGCTATGGCGGCGAGACAGGTGAGGTCAACGCAATTTAAAGACGGGTTCTTTGGTTTCAAGCGGTAACAAACACGTTAGGGAAAAACCTTGCTCATGCTGCCCAAGCACAGCCACCAATTAAAAAAAAAGGAGGCACTTTGATCAACTCATCAAATGCAAGCGCTGGATAAAATTAAGTGAAATGTGCGTAGAGCTGGGCGTGGGTGTGGGCATAGGTGGAAAACTTTATATCCTCCCTTGAGTTGAGCAAAATATGTGCCACTACCAGGTAGATATAAAAGATATTTCCAAAGATACCTCTGACTGACTGTCATACACGGGTTATTGCATCAATAAGAGGCTATAGAGGATGCATTGCTGGATCGAATCGTCTCTAGTGATGAAGTTTGGTACTAATATTTCAAACCGTAATTGTAAGCAACAGCTAGTGGAATGGCATTACTCACATCCTCCAGAAAAATAAAGTAAAAAGCACCTTTTTTGGAAAATTTTCGGAAAATAAGGGCAACCGTCAGCTCTGATCATTACATAAAAATGTTGTCCAAATTGAAGGCCTGGGTTGCCAGCAACAGGTCAGAGAGGAAGGAAAAATTCGGTTTGCAACACGATAACGCCAGGCTACACTTGAGTCTGAATAGCGCTGAATGAGTGACCACGTTTGACTGTGCAGTGCTGCAACATTTACAGCGAAGCTCCAATCTTGCAGCATCAGATCTGCATATGATTTAGCTTTTAAAAGACCGTTTACGGGGACAGCATTTTGTCAACAACAACTCTGTCAGGCGCCACAAGAAAAAATTGGTCTGCCACAGCTGGGACAGACTTTCCAGTGCTGCATACAGGCCCTTATTTATGGTCGGCAAAAACGCATTAAAGCTGGTGACGACCACGCAGAAAAATTTAGTTCTTGAACACCTATGTGTGTTTGTTTTAGCGATATGACTGCCTTCTTTTGATCTTTTTGAGTTTAAAGATAGAAGCATTATGATCCACCTTCGTAAATTCAAATAACCCAACGAGGAAGTAACAGTATCCAAACAGCTAATTAATAAATTGTTATCTATGACTCCCTTAAAACGAATGCATAACTAGGTTTAGAGGCAATTTAAGTTTAACAGATAAATAGAAATTCACACGGTGGGCCATGTGGTCATAACTTTGCACCAAGAAGCTACCGCCTGGACTATTTTGCTTGGCAAAGCGGATTCGGTTGGCGTGCTTAATAATTTTGCTTGCTCACCGCTGCCTTCATCAGGGATATCCAACCTGCAGGCAACTTGATATTTACGTGCGGACCACTGCGTTGTTAACCTGCACTCAAAAGTTGGGTTGAAACTACTGGAGTTTGCATTATTAAACCGAAAAGAAGTTAGTCCTTTTTTGGTTTTCGTGGCAACATTTTAACTAATTTCTGTAGCTGGACCTTATTTCTAATCTTTTTATTTTTTTGGTCATTGGTTTTTTTGCTGACCCCATTAGTTCGAAACTCTTATACAAAAAATTTGTACAAAAAAGTTCATAGCAAAGTGCTTTTGCGGCCTGGTAAAGCTTAACTTTGTAAGTTGGCTCATTAGAAAAAAGGTTGGACGTTATTAACCCCGAGTGTACAAAAAATGATGCAGCGGTATTTAAACGCTATAACGTTTCATTGTTTTAGAGATTTGTATTTAAGGAGAAGATTTTAGTTGCCTAGCGCTACCTCCCAGCTGCTTCAAGATCTTGCGACGAGTCCTCCTAAATTTAATCACAATACCTCTTAAGAATTGTTGATCAGGCTCATCTTCACTGCATGCAGTATGTCTTCAGGCCATTCTAAGAAGGCAAAAATACTTTCTTGCGCTGTTAAATAAAAATAACTTTTTGGCAAAGCACCGATCTTCTTAGCTTTGACTTTTTGCTTGCCGCGATGGTTTCGTCAAGTTATGGAAATATGTGTATGAAGATATGGTGAAGGAAGATATGCTTTTCATCATACCTTAGTATATATTCATTGCACTTCATACCTGCAAGTTCTGAACTTGGGGAAGGGGGCGATCCGAGACTTTTGCTCTCTCGTGCTACACCACTACTTATTGATCCGGACCAGTGACATCAATAGCGTCGACGCTGGGAGAATTAGAAAAGCATCACCTGCAATCAAAAATTTTATTGCTTCTATCAACCACTGATTGTATATTGCCTGTTTTTGGAGACAAGTCTGCTAGAGGGTTACCATAAACATGCTCGTGGTGATTCCCTCACCCCGAGCGACGTCACAAGTTCAAATACTCACAAATATTTTCCTGGGGCAATGCAAACAGTAGAAGACGGGAAAACACTGCCATACGGTTCTTGACTACTTCTACCCGGACAATGGCTTTTCTCAAATAAAAATTAATGTTAATTGGCTTATTTTTTAGCGGCCTATGAACCGTTTGATTGCAAAACAGTCAACGTCGAGTAAAACAAAGACGTGGTATCACTTTTCTCGGCAATAAAAGACGTGCTTAAGCAAACTTTGTGCTTTACAGACAAGTATAGTTTGCTCTTTACTTGGCAAGCTTCTTTACCTAGCTCGTTAGGAATTTGTAAAACTGCCAAGCCAACCAATTGCTCTGCTTAACAAATTAACGAAAAGTGTTCAGGAAGTCACTAACGTGACGTAATAAAATGTACGCTGCTTAATTCGTTTTACATGTCACGTTTTTTTCAAGATTTTTTCAAAGTTAAGATATTTTGCGACTAACAATCTTTCAGTCATGCAGGCAAGTAAGTTAGCACTGGATTAAACTGTATTGCAATTAGGGTGGAGCAGATATGAAAGCAAAAGTTTGAAAATGCGAAAGAGATGTTTAAGGCCAATGCCCTTGAGTATAATTTTTTGCTTATTTGCTTTTTGCTTTTTTTGCAAAACTTACTTTTTCCAATTGAGCATCTTTCTGAACTCAAACAACATGATGTTAAAACTTTTTCTTTCACGGAGACATGCTTCACCTTCAGAGCTCTCTTCCCCGAAAACAATGATATTCTATATAGAGCTATGAGGATGCCGCCAACTGCACACTTGCTATGGCAACAGAAATGAAAAAGTTTTAGGGCAGGTACAAGCAGCCATTTTGCTCCGAAAGATTTCGAATTTAGTTGTTTGAGAAAGGCAACTAGAAATCTTTAATGCAATTCGGCATTTCTCAGTTTGAGTGTAGAAATATTTGCTTATTCCTCTAATATGAATTTTGAGTAAAATCTTGAATTTAGCTTTGTTTAATGTCAATATGTAAGTGACCTAGCATTATGTAGATGCAACATTGTGAAAAATCATCGGCTGCTTTTTGAATCATTTTGGTAAGTTTGCCGCAAAACTGTTTTCATAAAATCTGCCTGTGTCGACTAAGAGCAGAAAATCTCTCGCGATGGACTAGATGGACAATAAACTGATATAGTATGAAATCTTACAAGATAGCTCTTTTTGTTATCAAAGCAAGACACCACTCTAAAGAGTACTGGTGTTCCACATCACTCTACTTCGATCACGTGGTGGTTGAGGCGATTGCCTAGAACAAAGTGAGTTATTGGCGTTAACCTTGGTTGGGTCAAATCTAACACTTTAAAAATGGTATACATGGCATTCTTGCTTGACGTTCAGAACAAAAGGAATAGCAAAATCCAGCAAGATCGCCAAATGTCTCCTTCGGAAAGGCAAATGACGGGATCCTTCCCCTATCCGCAGCAGTCCATATGTGAGGCGGATCAGTCAGAATATGAGTTCAATGACTTCTATTCCAGCATTTTAATTTTTTCGATATCAAACGTTTTTAACCAACGAGAAGTTCCTCAACGATTGGTTCTCGCCAATTGTTTATTTTCTAATATAGTTTTGAAAAAAGCTGTTTGAGCCATAAGCTTTTCGTGACGCTCTCATCAGTGGCGGTATCGCGTCAAAAGGGAAGATCTAGAGCGAATAAGTGTTTTATGTGAATGATTTGGACGTTAGGCAATTAAGACAAGCCAATGATAGCGCTAGTATTGCAAAGCGCGCCAAAGAAAAATTTCGCAATTGCGAAAGTTAGAGAAGACGCAGCAGGAGGCCAAATGCCACGATTATCCAAAGAGTTTGAGAGCGTAAACGAACTCTTTCTGTCTGCATAACACCGGGCGTCGGGTCTTGATATAAGTAGTCTCTGAAAGATTAAGATGGAAAGAGCTGCGCGCTGCGGCGAGGATTAAAAACCGCTTATCATCATAGTTTAATGCGCATCGATCATTATCTAAAAGATGCTGACCAATGATCGATACGCTGACCATCTTTTAGATAATGATCGATGCGCATTAAACTATGATGATAAGCGGTTTTCAATCCTCGCCGCAGCGCGCAGCTCTTTCCATCTTAATCTTTCAGAGACTACTTATATCAAGACCCGACGCCCGGTGTTATGCAGACAGAAAGAGTTCGTTTACGCTCTCAAACTCTTTGGATAATCGTGGCATTTGGCCTCCTGCTGCGTCTTCTCTAACTTTCGCAATTGCGAAATTTTTCTTTGGCGCGCTTTGCAATACTAGCGCTATCATTGGCTTGTCTTAATTGCCTAACGTCCAAATCATTCACATAAAACACTTATTCGCTCTAGATCTTCCCTTTTGACGCGATACCGCCACTGATGAGAGCGTCACAAAAAGCTTATGGCTCAAACAGCTTTTTTCAAAGCTATATTAAAATTCTGTACCACCAACAAGATTTTTGTTTATTTTCTTTGGGGGGGAGAGGAGAGAACAAAGGAAAATGGCTTCTCCCTAGCGGTAAGACAGCAGCAAAAAACGTGAAATGAAAAAGGTCTTGATGTCTGTTTGGAAACCAAAAGTGGCCATGATCGTTACGTCTGCTTAGAGACAAAATTCAACGAAATTCTCGGTTTCAAAAAATTGATCTCCGTAAGAGGCTTCAACCTTACAAAATGCTCTCACCTTTCTTAAAATTTATTTCCAAACACGCCAGTGATTCTCACTTACATTTTACAAATCCAGGTGATAAATTCTGTTTTTGTACAATAGGCAGTTAGACCAATACTGAATGTACCGAACGAAAAATCAGAGGAAAATTAGGTCTATCAGTTGATTGCAGAAGCAAAGTAAAGTTAAAACGTTTCGTTAAAACTCGCTGTTCCAGATTTTCTTGCTGAGTAAAGCAGGCTACGTCCTCAATAATTGTTTTCAACAGCGAGGGTATACATTCTCGATTTATCAGGGGCTACAGACCATTCAGCAAAGTCATTTTATCACGAACTTTACAAATAACTTTTCGCCATCTGAGTTTTACCAATGAAATATTGCTGTTTGCATTACAGATTCAAAAGGCGCTGTTGGGCTTAGAAACATGAATCTGCCAAGTGACAAGGTTTGTTCACTGCATTGGATGCTGTCAGGGGAAAAACCAAGATTTTTGTTGGGGGGGAGAGAGAGGGGTAAATCATTATAACATTTTCGTGACGAATTTATTGGATGAATGTAAAAAAGAAAAAAAATATCCTTGTTGAGGCAAAGCGTCTTGGCGGGGGGTGGGAATTCAGCGTATTTGACCCCCTGGCAGTGCCTTAGTTGACTTTTTACATAGTTTTAGTTTATCTTCTTAAATTTACTTTAGTGGAGAGATTAGCCTGTTTACTGGCTGTTGAGAGTCATAGCTGGTTAATTGATCAGACATAGCTGGTTAATTGCAGAGAGAAAAAGTATTTAAAAGTATGCTCTGCAAATATTTGTGGTTAATTGCCAACTAATGGTGACTAATTTATGAGCCAAGAGACAAAGAGAAGAGCCATGTGGTTTCCTAAACCAATGAAATTCTATGAACAACTTCTTTAGAAGGCGATACTTACAAAATTGAGGCAAGGAAAAAACACCCTCAAACTGTAAACCTCATACATTTTTACAGTGGTTTAGTTGCAATAGAAAATTTTCTCGCCACATCCCCCCAAAGCAATTTCTACCCTGCCCTGAATTATTTTTTTTCTTGTCTAAGGATGATGAAATCCGGATTCCCGGCCGAGCGAAATTTGAATTTGTCGCAAAAACGGATAAAGAATATTCTATAAAGAAAGGACAGTCGGTGATAGTAACCAAACGGATCGACGAAAATTGGTGCAAGATTGAATCCATAAACGGATCAAAAAGCGGAATAGTTCCTATCGCCTACATTGAAGTAAGTAAAAAGCAGAGAGTAAAAAAAAAGTAAAAATTACGACTACATACATCGTTAGCACAAAATAACATTGAGTTTAATCCAATGTTAGTTTGTGTAACGATGCATTTAGTCGTATTTAGCTTGTTTCACCATGACAGTGCATAACTTTCATAATCTATTTTCCTGGATTTCTTTTGATGAAATTACAAAAATTATGTTGGCAATCATGAATCCGCCATATGCATGGTTGAAAATAGTAACAGATTTCATGCCGTCATTAACTTATTTTTCAAAACGTTTTGGTTTAAGCTGGCTCGCAAACAGAAAAAAATTATGAGTTGATATTTGACTTTTTAATTCACACAAAGACATCGTTATGCCAGGTACTAATGCGGCTCCCAAATTGAGAACGGTGGGGGAGGGGGTTGAGGGAAAATATTCTTTGGCTACGCTACTAGTTGATAAAACCCCCTAAATGAGAATGTGGCAATGATGAGCCACGTTTCGAAATCTCTTGGATTGTTTTTAAAGGAGTCTCGAATAATAGCGCATGCTTAATTACAATAATATTGGTTTCTTGTTAATTCCTGTACTTTATTGTTTTCTACCTTTTCTCTTTTCAAATTTTTGAAAACAATTAAAAAGATTATATTCTCCTATTCAATATTACTAAAGTTTTTTCTTCAGAAAATAGTTTGTTGTCTGATCAACGAAACCTGTAGTCCCCCAGGAGGATATAGTCGTACTAAAGAGAGAGCAAGTTATTTAAACTGTTTCTCCTACAAGAAATTTATTTCCTAGTCGCAGAGATGGTTTTGATTTTAAAAGAATGGAAATTTAATAAGTTTAATGAAGAATGGAAGATTTTAAAAGTTAAGTTTAAGTTTAAACTTGCGCAGTTTAATCAAAATAGGTTGTGCTGGGTGCGTAAGACTCTGAGGAAAGACATGCATTGCTCCAATTTTAGAAAGTTTCTAATTACTCTTTAAACTTGATCCTAATTGAGAATCTTGGCATATTTGTTTGTTTTTTTCAGGTAATAGGAAGTTCTGCTTCCAGGAAACCCAATAAAAGCGGATTAGGAGTCGCTAAATTTGATTACTCTGCCGAAACTTCAAAGGAATTATCTTTCAAAAAAGAAGATGAAATTACTTTGATCGAGAAACTAGATGAAAACTGGTGAGAGCACAATACGCTGCGCTTGGTTAAGCAATGCAACGCTAGCGTAGAATTCGATAAGAAATTGTGTTCTTCTTTCTTTAATCCAGTGATTTTCAAATTTTTTAAACTGTTGAACCGCTTTTGCTTGTTTGAAATAATGGAAAGCCTCTTTATGTAATGATGAACTTTCTGTGTTTGAATATTACATTGTGACAAGGCTCCTGCAGTTAAAACTCAACTCATAAATTGATGCCGACTAATAAAAAATTCTTCACGTGCCCCAAGTGGTTTACAATCCCCTGATTCAGGATCTCTGTTCCAAACCAAATAAACTTTTGGAGTACAGGCATCTTCAAGCAACTTCTAAAGCAGAGGTGGCCAAGCCGCTGTTCTTCATGTCCTTGACTACAGCTCTTTTGACTCCTTTTGTTTTTTGTGTACAGTGGTGGAGTGTGGGGGTGTGTAAACTGCGGTGCGGCAGGTGAAGGTTTGTTGCCGGTGGAAGGCCGCACGTGCAATCTTCCACCTGCAACAAAAAAGGAAAAAGTTGCCATCCCGACTTGTTTGCGTAGCGGCTCTTTCAACGATTGCCCCTATCGTTTTTGATTCTTTTTAAACAGCAACTTTGATCACCTCTGTTGTAAAGTGTATAACTTTAAAGCGCAATATTATTGGTCTTGGAGGCATAAAGTAATTCTGTGTTTTATTACCAAAGTTTTTTTGCTAAGGTATCACCTAAGCATCTTAGGAAATTTACCACTGTTCAAGTGATGACAAGGTAAAGTCTCTCACACATCGCAATGTGTTAGGAATAGTGGCGTTTTTACGGTAAATGTTTTTAGAGTGGCGCCAAAAGGTAAGAAATCTTGCTATGCCTAAGACAGAGGTTCTTAAACTTTTTAGGACTTCCCCCTTGACAATGTCAACCTAATTCCATGCCCCTCCTTCTTACGTAAAATTCTTTTTTTTGTTTGAAAGACCAATTTCTTCAAAGTGGTCCATCACTTGCTCTCCAAATGATTCAAAAATCTTCTTTTGCTTGGAGATCAAATTCTTTATAACTCTGATGTTTTCACAATTTCTTTAAGGGGAAACCTGGCCCCGAGACCCCGCTGCCCTTGTAAACCTCATACGCTGACTAGTACAAGAGCCCTCGGTCTGAGAGTTGTGCATTCGGCTATTTCGCCATCAAAATGTTAAATTTACAAGAAAAATAATCTTTTATGAAGGTTTATATTTTGCCATATGCCTAAAATCATCTGATCGGTAATCAGAGGGCTTTTGGTTTGCATCTCACCGCAATTGCCTTTAGCTTTTAACGCTACTCCGTGGTTAATGTCGTTAATCCCACTACGTCAAAGCTTTAAAATATTCTGCGATCTGATTGCGATGCACCGATTTTAATAACATAAGAGTGAGATTCGAATTGCTTTCAATCAAGGTACAAAGGACGACTCTCCAACAAGAATGGACTAGTTCCAGCTGTTTATCTTGAGGTTCTGGCTGAACCAGAAAGGGAAGCGAGAAGAGATTCAACTCTTGTTCTTCCGGATTTACAAGACTCGACATCCACAGTGAACTCACCGTCACCCTCTATGACGTCACTGGCTCTATCAACCAGTCAGGACGACGATGACGGACCAGGAGGTAAGCCCAAGGCCAAATTTGGAGTGAAATGTTACAAAAGGTGCAAGTGTGATGATCAATTGCTTCTGCCTCAACCTGCTTCCAATACTGTACGGCTATTTCTCCTGATTTTGTTCCAGTGCTTCTGGTAGAAATGCATTGTGCCAGTAGTACTGGTAACTCCGAAGCAGGTCTAAACACATTTATGCTCTGTGTATAAAAGCAAAGAAATAACAAGAAAAAAGCAAAAATGATTTTAATATTAGAAAGACTAGAGTAATCTCTCAACTGTTAAGCAAGGCTTGATAACCTTCTAACCTCCCAGAACCAAAATGTCAGAAAAAGTTATTGTAACCAAAGGTATTTTTAGCTTTCTACTGGATATCACACGGTCATGCGTGGATAAACTCGGCGGTTTTTCATTGATTTTTCTAACTCGCACCATAAAGGCGATAGCGTGAACCGACTTCGTGGTTAACGCATTTTCGGCCTATCGGTTGACTTGCTTGGTATTGCTCCTGATGTATTAACTTTGTTACAAAAAGTGTATTTTCGAAGGATACAGCAATAAACATTGTCGTGAGGTTTAAAGGCACGACTTCCTGAACACTGTTTACTCCTCTTTTTCCTTGAAATAGAAGCACGGTACGATCGAAACATCGGGTTTACGCTGTAAGTCTAATCAAGGTCGGACTAGATAAAAGCGGCAGTTTATTTCAATTCAGTCATGAATACAAATTGCATTGTGGCAGCCCCATCACCAACAAGGCGGACTGCCATTGGTGAGTAGCCAAAAGTCGCCTCTTACTACATGCTGGGTGAGCAGTTTCACTATTTTCCCCAGTAAAGGATGGATGGTTTTGATCATAGTTGCCATTGTGATCTATATCCCTACAAATTCGACTATTGCTGACTAAACGAACAGGAAGGGGTCGCAAATGTGACAGAGTGGATGGAGCGCAGTCTCTGCAGCTGCAGAGGTCGAATTCAAACGGTCCTGTCTTCAACTCTGTCGATGACGGCATAGTGCCCTTCGCGAAAACTTTGCAGTGATTTTCTCTTCTTGGGAGATTCAATCACGCAGTAAATTTATTGAACGTAACTTCAGATGATTGTTGACATTTGAAAACCCCGATGTAAATGTGGCTGTTGTTATTCTGTGCTAAGCGTCTGGGTTGCTGTCCTGCGAGACTCAATAATGACAGTGCAATACAAAATACAGATACTAATTGAAATTGGATTAAAAATAAGGGGAGGATGAAGTTACGTGCAAGACCGGTCGTGATCCTGAGCGGTCTAATCAGGGATAGATTTTGGTTTGGTACGCCCTGCGCCACACTATATATTAATCAGAGATTTGAAATTCGTTGCTACTGCTTTAGTTGTTTACCCTTCGCCTTTCTCTAAATGGGAGCATGGAAAAAATCTAGGAGTCCCGGAAATAAGGTAACTAACTGTCCAAGAACTAAACCTTGCATAAAAAAAAAGAAAGCATTGCCAAAAACTTGCGGCGAAAAGAGTCTGTATCGGAACGGAATTGCGCGATATGAAAAGAATTTTGAGCGAGGCGATCAAAGATACTTCTCGAAGGATTCTCAATTCTGAATAGATAAGCATTCAAAAAAGTTTTGTCTGTCATAGCAAAGACAAGAGAGAACACAACAAGCGTGACGAGGAAAAAAGTCCTTCAGTGAAGACAGATGTGGCTTGTGTGTCGACAAATTTTGACGAAAAAGTATGCTTCCAGTTTGAAAGAAAAAATAAGTGGTTACGTGAGGTAAAAGAAAAGAGGCTACAACAAACTGTGGATGATTGAAGCAGCCCACCTAGCCTGGTTAGCTCACAGACAGTCTTGTTACCAAGCAGAAATGTGTGATTAGGATCCAACTGTAAACTGCGAATAGAAAAAGAACAGAAAATATCAGTTCTTGCCATATTTGCCAGAGACTGTCAGAATTGATAAAAAAACAGAGAAGAAGAAAGCACGCCAAACACAGAGTGAGACTCTGAGAGAAAGTGAACACAGGAGAAGTGGTAACTTGTTGCACGCGGAAAGCTTTCAGAATGATGCAGTTTTCACCATAAAATTTAAACAAACTTGGTTTGCCAGGCAGGGAAGGGTGACTTCAGTGCCACAAAGCAAGCAGTTGGTAAGAAAGCCGAGACCAGAATTTCTTTATTGAAAGAAGAACGAGCAGAGCCATCTTTTCAAAATACAAAACAGAGATTTCAAAAAGAGTCAAGGTGTGCGAGAGCTGTATGTTAACGAAAAAGAAAAGAGTCAGAGCCAGAGCATGGAGCAAAGAAAGTAAGCCCCGCGTTGAAAAAAAGAAGATTCCTCGGATGAGAATCCACGAAAGAAAAACGAGAGAGCATAAGCCGTTAAATGTGCATAAAATTTCTCCAGGAGAACTTGAAAGCATTGATTTCACTTCATTTTTACTGTCTAGTCAGGCCTTATTTATAGAAATAAGATGTTGGACAAAGTACCCTCTTATAAAAGGAGATAAAGATAAATTAGAGGTACTCGCGTAAGCACCAAAGAATCCCCAGAAAGAAAAAGAGAGATGGGAAAAGACGAGAAGAACCCAGTGATGGAGCGAGTAGTCGTTCGATGAAGGCAAATTATCTTGATGACTGAGGTTGCGCAGAGAAAAGAAAACCTTCTGGGTGAAGCATAGGTAAAACCGGATGTTCAATAGTTTTCTTGAGAAGAGACAGAGATTTGTTAGAGGGGTTCATGAGAAGCCAAAAAAATAGCAAAAGGCTTCAAAATGAAAATGTTAGCTGTCAGAAAGATATGAGTTTGAAAAATATGACCCCCAAAGTTAGTGGAAGTGTTATAAAACCGAAATAGAAGTTTGACAGAGCTCGATTTTACTGAAAATTATCCAGGTAGTTATTCATCCAAAAGAAGAAGGTTTCACGTTTTTCCAGGTTGAGAAAAAGACACCAGAGTTTAGTCCATGGCTCCTTTTAACGGGACTCCTTATGTGGCAAATAAAGGAGTAAAGCATGCAGGAAATCATGGCTTAGAGATAGAACATAAACAAGGCCTAGAACAGGTCCTTGAACATCACCTCAGCCCACTCAAAAGAAGCGGCTTTTTCCTTGACGTCGGAAACTTTCTTTCTCAAATGCACAACTTAGTAACCATCTTAAGGTTTGAACGATAATTATGGTTGCCATAAATGACGCTTCAATCCACACTACCACGTGGTCGAGAATCAAGAGAAAGGCAAAGAAAACGAGATGTTGATATTGGCATTGCGAAGTGCAAGGCGAAACGTTTTTTAAATTTGCTGTCACCAATATATCGCTGCCTGGCAGGGGAGGAATTCGTATTGCAAGTTTTTTTTAATGAATTCATGTATCTCTTAAATTATTTGCATTTTGTAGAAAAAGAAAGGAAACAACGAGCGGCTTTTTTAGCCAACTCTGTCGTGGGCTCTACATCGTCCCTCCGCACTAAGGAGCGGGTGCTCCGAAATGAAGATCTTATTGATCGGATTGAGAGGGAAGAGCTTGCCAGGCTGGAAGAAAAGGATAAAATTCCGTCCAGTCGGGGTCCACGACGTCATAATGGTACACCAACCAATAATGGCAAGCAGACTGTTAAATACGTCATCTTGTACAGCTATGATGCAGGCGGTGAGGACGAACTCAATCTTGAAGCAGGTGATTTTGTAGATGTAGTGGAAACTTGCGAAGACGGATGGTTTGTAGGTACTTGCAAGCGTACTGGAGCCTTTGGAACCTTTCCAGGAAACTATGCTGCTTTACCACAACACCAAAACGGAAAAATAGCGGATAAGGCGTAAAAACTCAGTTGATTGCATCATCAACTTTACATTTAACGTTTAAAAGTCAGAAATGATTTGTCATACGTGTAATTGGAGCTGTCCACCAAAAATTTCCATTGCTGTATTCTATGTTTGTTGTTGTACGGTGGTCAAACGCTTTACTTTAATTCCTGACCACGCAGTCAATAGCTTTTGTTTTAACGCAGTTTTGTCATTATAAACGCCATTTGTCATAGCATGATTTGTGAAATGTCGCACTTATTTTAACCGCTTGCTCTCTGGCAAGTCTACTTGCGCCCTTGGAAATTCCTCCACCTTTAGGTGGGAGGCGGGTGGCGGGGCACAGCAGGGACTCAGTTGAGTTTAGGTCTAGGTAACTGAGAATGAGCTCATACGCATGAACGAATCCATTTTTAAAGCAGAAAAACTTGTTATTGAAGCTGCAACCAAGTTAAAAAAAATAAATTCATCAAAAAGTTTGATCGTCATCATCAGATAAAACTATACTTTCACAAATCAAAATAAAAATGTTTTTGTAGTTTGAGCTGATTATCGTAGCGTGGCTAGAGGAACAAAAGAGGTCTTGTCCTCGATTTTATGAAACTTGCTCACTTGAAATGTCAAGACTTTTAAACAATCTTTTAAAAACTAGTAAAGACCTTCTTTTATTAAGCAGCTGTGAAAAAAGTTGCGAGTATTTTAAAGCAAGTTGTTACCCTAAATATTGTCCTGCTTACTCCTTAGGTCAGGAATCATCAATCTTTTTGAACCGCGAGCTACTTTCTGAATTCTGATCATAGGGAGGGTTATCAATTTCATACCATTGGTATTTCTGCTCCAGAGCAATAGTGCAAATCTTTTTTTTCTTTTCCTTTTTTGTTGTGTTTGGAGTTCACGTATCAAATCAACGATGTGAGAGATTTTTGGACATAAAATTTACGCTTCTTCAATCCAAATAGCGCTGGAAGGCTATTTTTTCGGAAATCATGTGGAGAATCAATTATTTGAGAAGTTCATGAGCCTAAAATCTACGCCTCCCCAAGCAGAATTGGGGGATGTAGACCTTTTTTCCTTTGGAGATCCACCATTAACTTTCCAAAAATTTTTGAAATATTTTTCAAACAGGCTGGGGCGACTCGCATCGTCTTCGCGGGAAACCTAGCGCCCGCGGACATACGGTTGGTGGCCGGTGCCTTTGATGATAATGACGTTTCTAACAATATTTCATCTGATATTTAATTTTTGTAACAATTTTTAATACTTTTAAATTAAAGTAATTGATCTTGTTACTATTCTGCTTTACTATCTTAACACGAAAATGTGAATCTATTGATTGTAATTTTGATAGTACTCATTATATGACGTTGATTTTTTGTTGTAAATCATTAATACAGCCAAATGCTTGTAGTGTACAGGGCTTAAAGTTTGATTCTAGCCTAGCTAGAGTTTCTTTTTGGAGTAGGATTGAAACAACTTTGAAAATAATTTTTACAATTGATTCCAAAATACAGAGTCACCCCTTTATTCTTTAACGTTATAAATGGTGCCTCTTTCCCAATCGAGCACAATTTAGCATATTTCTCTGTGGACCATACCGCCAGGGTATCTATGGCGACTGCTGCTGCCGTCAGGTTCCCCCTACTTCATGGGGCTAGAATATCGAAGCTGTTCATGTAGCTTGTCTTGGGGGACGACTTTAATGGACCACCAATAGTAGTTCGCCTTGGTGATGCTACCAGATGTGCGAGCCCATTTTTATAACTGGTTTGAATGGCCGCAGCATTCCATAAAACTCAATCCGTAAGTTCGCTTCAACAAGTTCTAAATATTGCTTTTCGCCATGTTCCTACTTCCAATGAAAGAGGAGGAATAGACACAACAGACAGACCGTAATAAAATCATTTCGCAATCTCCAAACCACTTTGTTCATCATGTAGTACAGGAGAATAGCAGTAGTACTACTACCAGTACAACATTTATTTTAGTGAAAAACACACAAACAAAAGTATGAAAAGTTTCGTGCTTGATAGGTTGACTAAGTTTTCACATGGTGAGTCAGGTATCGAACATACAACATTACGAATACGAGCCAGGACACAAAGTTCACAAAAGCACTTGAAAACAAGGTGTCAAGACATTTTTTCACCAAACAGTTGAAGAAAAATCAGACACTTTATCAAAAAGGACTCCGCGACCTTGATACCAAAAACAAATTTCAGGACATATGCTTCGCGCGTCAGCAGGACTTAATTCGTTCAGAAAAGAGTAGCACAAAGTGTTGAGCGCTCTTTTAAGACATTTGTGATTAAATAATCATTTGTTCAAACCTCACAATGCTGAGAACGACACTTCGCGATGGTTTCTTCTGCGTGGCGCTTTCTACAAAACGTTTTTCAAAACTCATTTGGGAAATTAAGCGACTTCAAAGCAGGTCTGATCAACTTGCATCATGCTTAATGCCACTGCCGGTGTCGTGCTTAGTGCTACTTCCAGTGTCGTGCTTAGTGCCACTTCCGGTGTCGTGGTTAATGCCACTCCTGGTGTCGTGCTTAGTGCCACTGCCGGTGTCGAAATAAAGGTGCAACAATAAGCAAAACATTTTATTTAAAAGTGATGAGGATCTTATCAACGGCGTAGCAAGGGCTGTGCTGTCCGCCCATGGGGGTCTGTTAAAAAGGGCGGGCAATTTTTGACTGCAATAGACAATATTTCAGCTGCGACTAAACGCAGGATTCTAACATCAATATTTATAATTTGCTTGATCGAATTTGAGGGCTATTTTTTTGCCTAGACACTGGATGGTCAAAACCTACGCTTCGCCGTTGGATCTTTTATACCCGTGCAAGCAAGCATAATGAACTGAGCAGGCATACGTAAAGAAAATACAAAGTTTTGGCCTTGTAACTTCTTTGCAAATTGGTTTGTTCCTCTGTCATCGCCTTTTCATTGCAAAATTATTACTATTACTTTTTGCTAAAAACAATGGTCACATACATTCTTTATACTTTCATAGAGTCGCGTGTGTACCGTTACAACTGTTTTGGACAAAAGTTTAGCCATAAATTGAACAATGGCAATGCAGTGTATGATAATGTCTCTGTAGGCTTCTTTAATCTTCAGCGACGCGATTTAATCCTTGGAAAAGATATTGCATTAGTTGTCGGTTGGACAAAAATCCTTTCCGAAATTCCGCCCATGACACCTTACCTACATGAAACAAAAATTATGACGCAATGCAAGATACATACTATTTTATGACAAAAAATATCTATGACTACGTCACAACACAAATTTTAACTACAATACTAGAAAATAAGAACAAATTAAAAATCTTAACATAGCGATTCTATATGTTGTTGCCTACGAGGAAGCTTGTGTGGCGAGACGCCAAGCTACGTGGAAGAGATCACAATTAAACCTTGTCACAATGAAATACTCATGGTGCCCCAGATAAAAGCAGAATTTGGGGAGAATGTGAAGTGACCCTGCGGTTTCCGAGTCAGCAGTCACCCATGCATGTCGTTGCGGCGGCTTCGAACTCGAAACGCGAGCTTGAAAGCGAGCGAAGGTTTCGGTTAGCCACGTTGCAAGCAACGCGACGCTCTGAGTGCTGAACTCGCATTCTTTCGATGATGAGTCTGAGAGTCTATTACGTCTGCATGGATACCCATTATTTTAACACGTTAGGAGTTGTAAAATTTAAAGTTAAATCTAGCCACTGTATTCATTTCTTGTATTCTTGTTGACCAATAGATAATACATAACGTTACCATCATGATTCATGTCAAAATAATTGAAGAAATTTTCCATTGGGGGTTCCTCAAGATTTTTTTCTCGACACATCGCTTTAATTGCCTGTAAAATGCAAAAAGGAATAAGGTCATTATGCCTGTTTAGAGACACAAAGGATGAAATAAAAGATGTATAGATCTCTTTGGTGGCCAAATTGGATTATCTGTTTCAAAAAGCGGATCACCAAAAAAAGGTCTTCAACGTTAAAAGGCGCTCTAACCCCATTAAAATAAGCCAACGCCCCAGGGGTAGCGGTGGGGCCAAATCTTTTTAAGTAAGGTCCAGTGAGAAACATTAGGAATTGCTGCTACATGTACTGCAAAAACCTTGACCACAGTTTGGAAAGATACATAAATTCCCCTGTGTGTATGTGCGATGAGTTTTAATTCTTACCGACAGAATCTCTGTTAATTCTTTTTCTGTGACGTAACCATTTCCGTCCACGTCACAAATATTGAAAATCAAGTAAATTTTTTCATCAACTGTTCCTCGGAAAGTGAGTGACAATCCGATGACGAATTCCCGAAAGTTTAAAACTCCTATAAAGATGAAAAATATTTGTGACAAAATGCCCCGAGCTCGAAGAGACTTCAAAACAGGTCCAAGTGTTTTTTGGCAAAATATTTTTCAAATTGTGGAGGGCTCATTATAAACGAGGACTTTAACCTAATTTTACACCAATTTTGTCGTAGCTTTCCTTTAAAGAAAAAGTAGAAGACTTTTTAAAATGTTTTTTTCTACAGTAGCGTCCTGCGGGACGTGCTGCCTCCCCCTCCCCCCATATGATAAAAATGGCGTCAAGAAGCTGAACCACCAGGCCCATTTTACCAAAACCATCAGCAGCGGCGAACAAACAAAGTGAAGAAGCCACGAAGGAGTGGGACAGATGGAGAAGAATTTTCCTTCTAGTTTTGGGCGAGGAGCAATATCTAACATTGATTACATTATCCCAAAAAGTTTAGTCGCCCACCTCCACCCCGAATTTTCAGTGCTACACTCATGGAGACGAGAGCCAAAACGTTACAGGCCTCGCGTTACACAGCTAATTTTTGAGGGTTTGCTTCGAATTTCCCAACGGACTTAGGTTTCTCAATCAGGCCAAACTAGTGAAGCTGATTAGAGCAAGATAACAGGGTTTGTAGCACCTTCAATTTAGGGTCGCAACCAAGAAGTTTAAGGAAACTGAACAAAATCCACGCAACCATGTCAATTTGCCTCAAGAAAAGATGCAACCTGTTTTTGAGATATTCCAATTGCTTCAAAACAAAATATTTAGTATGGTGTTGTTTTGAAAAATAAAAGGATGTATGGATATTTCCCACGACTACTACACAATCTATATGATAGAGAAATCGAGATCCAGTACTCCGGTTAGGTGTTCTCACTGAATGATCTGGCGAGTAGTCACCTAATGTCTAACATAGCTTGAGTAACCAGGATTTTTGTGAGGAAAGATCCAACCAAATCTCCTTTTAAAAGGAATACAACACAAAAATTGTGATTGCACGCCTGATAGCTTTGATTAGTGTTTGGTATTAGACGTGCCACAATACACATGAAATAAATACTTGATAATTAGACATAATATACATAGGTGATTTTACAAAATGATTTAGAAATACAGCTTGTTCTTCTAGCTAGTATGCAGTAGTAATATGCTGCTCAATAAGGCTATAAATATTTGGGCGCATGCTTTAAAGGCGGCATTTAAGAGCAGCAAAAGCGTGATTTTGAGATACAAGCACAGATATAAAAGAGATGACTGCTTTTTCGACAAACCTCAGTAGCAGCCTGCCTTTCCTTAAGCCTGGCCAGCCACACCAACGATGAAAAAACAGTGAGGCCGATCAACAATCAGATAAATAACTTTAAGTAATTACGCTTGATAAGACGTACAATGGAATTAGTTGGATTAGGCTGGAGATTGTAAGCTCTGGGGAAAGTTTGAACCGAGCTGCTGTCCATGCAACTCTGCAAGAGGGCTCAGAAAATTACAGATAAGCAAATCAAAAATATTCCCACCATTAAAATGTCACATACCATCTTTGTTGGTGTCGAAACTTCGAAACACGTGATCAGCAACATGTGTTGCGTCACTATTAGGGAAGATGGAGTCAAATATTTTGTTGAATTGTGCCTTGTCAAGTCTTTGGTTTTTTGCATCCTGTTAAAGTAACAGTTTCATTCATAAATAACTCATAGCAAAGATGTATTTGGGGGAAAACGGGAAGGGGGACTCAAACCCCTTTCAAAATAGCAAAACCTTAATTTCATTTTCAAAATTTCAAAAATATTTTCTTGAAGAACTTGTCTGAAGTCGAAAGGCTACGAGATCATCCCTCAAACGTTTGGGTTTCTTGCAACATGGCCAAACAAAATCGTCGCTAGCATCAAGCTCACATGTCGAGTTTACACTATGGGCTGTGATAGCTACAATAAAATGTATGGGTGACTGCTGGCTGGAAAGCCGTAAGGTCAGTTGGAATTTTCCAGACTTTTCTTTAACTTTTGTGTTCTTGAATTAAGTAAATCCTTTTCTCCCAAATTAAAAATTTTGAAGGGTGCCTGAACGTCCTCACTTATACAAGTATTACCTTTTTGAATTCCTTGTACCAGATGTTTAATTCATCACCAGAGAAGTTGGTCATGCGCATCAAGTCTTCAACTGCGCGCGGTTGCAAGGTACTCTCGTTTTGACCCATTATGACGTCACTACTCTTGCCAACTATGCCTTAAAAGCTGATATATCTGTGATAATCATGACAAAAGTGACATTCTCAGAATTCTGCACACACACACACACACACACACACACACAACAAAAAATCAGTGGAATCATGGCACAGGTGTTTGAGGTGGTGAACAAAAACAAACTTCGACTATTTAGTAAAGATTTTCACAAAATCTCTAAATTACTGTGATAGAAGTACAAATACATTACTGCATTGACAGTATTCGTTGCTGGATCAACTTGTAAATCTCGTAAATTATTCAATGATTTGCGCTCTACACCTAATAGTTCAAGCCAATAACAATTGTTTAATTGGTTGGCAGACCAATAGATATTAGTGTCCATTGACAGTACTGTTTTTAACATGCTAAAAGTCATAAGATTGAGCGGTAGGTCCAAGGATGTCATGCTAAAAACAGAAGTGTAGGAATCCATAACGTACAAATGCATAACTTCCAGTCCGCTTAGGATGAAACAGTGTGGGAGCGCCTTTCTCACGCGTTAAAAGCTATATAACTTAGCATATCGCTGGATGACCCGAAATCATCAACTGCTTGTAAAGTAGGTACAGCAAGTTTCACCGCAAAAACGTAGAGTTTTTAAGAAGTAAGTTTTTAAACGTTCTCCATAAAAAAATTTTTCCCTTAAAAGTTAATCTCCTTACTTGTTGCCAACTAAACATCACTCAACTTCATATTTCTCTCATCTCTTCTTTGACTTTTTCATGTTTGATGGAGCAACAAGGTCAAAGTTCAACTTCCATCATGGTACATCACAAATTATTCGTATTACGTAAGGCATACGCTGTCCACTGCAATACCTATGCTCACTATTTTATGTATGCGCAATCTTGTTTTTACTGCTAATCGTAGCCACAAAGACTTTAGACTTTATGCTTTGAAATAATATTATTCCTAGACTTCTAGCTTAGCAGTTGGTACTCGAAGCAATGCGGAGATGACGACATAAAACCGAATTTACGCCGTCATGATTTAACCATGTTCTGGCGCAAACCAGCCGTGCAGTAGATGAAACGCGTCACAGCAACCGCGCGGTAATTTCGTTTGCACTTCGTGACTGACAGCAACGCACACTGCACAGGCTACATACATCCTTTCATGATCTTTGCAAATATGAAATTTACAAGAAAACCAAGGCTATAGCAGACTCCTTTTTCGGCCTGGACCGGGACTTTGCTAGAACGTGGGACTCTTATCCCAGAAAATACTACTAGGCCTCTGTCTATTGAATATACTTTCGTAGGACTTCAAGAGCAGTTGATTACAGTTGTCGCACAAAAAAGGGCGCAAAAAAACACAAAAATTTGCAACCTGAAAAGCTCTAAAATTTGCGCCTCACTCTAAGAGCACAACAGGTATGTGGGGCTGCAACGACCTCAAAGAACCCTTGTTGAGTTGCTAACAATAAACGTTCTCTGATGTTAACCGATTTGTGTCAGAGTAGTAAGTCCTACTTGATGTCTTTACCCAACTGCTTTACGTCTACTTTTAAGCTCGTCTGAGTAAACTAGCAGCAAGTTTTGCAGCTTTTCGCATCAAATCCAGGCAGGAGTTTTGCTATTCCACTTTACAAAATTCGTAACTGCGCCTCTGCAAAAGTTGGAGTTTAAAAACAGGTTGCAATTTACTCAAAAAGCAAGCCGTGGAGTGCGCTTTATCTAAGTAATTCAAGTTTGATTTAGCTTTTGAGATTTCCTCGATGAATATGAAAAGGTCTTCCCATACCTCTTAGGGACTAAAAAAGTAACCTCAAAGATTCCAGGGATATATGATCCTTATTTTTTCCGTCTTATTTTTTATAAATTTTTTCCAGTTTTTAGCGAAGTGAAACAGCATCTGACTTCTGTTTCGATTTTTGACATCCCTTTCTCTTTCTGCCCCAACTTGTCTATGTGTTGTGGCCACCAGGATAACGAGTTTAATTTCCAGTAGTTTCACAAGTGTTTTCAATGTTACCGTCTATGAATTAGTAAACAATTTACTAATTATTTATAGATTACATCATATTAGTTTAATAAAAGTTATGGGCAAATAGTTAAACGCGCTGTTTATCGGTAACACTGTCAATAGGAAGGTTGCATATGACGTCACACATTTGGCGCCAAAAAAGTGACTGACCAAAAGCTGTAATTTATGCTGAAAAAATATAGGGCAAACACCAACTTTTGAGGTCGTTTTGAAAACTAATAAGCCATTGATTAAAAATTGAAATAAATTATTGCTAGTTGGATTCTCGGAAACAAATAAATTTACTCAAAAGCAATTTGGATGAGATTGGGTCTTTCAGTTGGCTTGTACTTAGTACTGTGCGCCAATTAAAAAAAATTGCCCCTAAGAGAAGTGCCATCTAAATACCATTTGCTCCTCAGTTAAAAATTACTCTATACCCGTTAGATACTTGTCGGCACATTAGCAAACACAACCATTATCTCATTATTACTACCGGTACCGTAAGCTTGACGACAAGCTTGCTTGCTGTGTCCTTGGGCAAGACACTTAACGGGATGCCTCCATCTTTATGTGGCAAATAGGTGGTGGAACCAAGCAGTCTACCCGTTGTGGTGGCCCTGTCTGACAAAAGACACGCAAACAGAGCATGAGCTCATACGTATGAATAAATGAATCGGTACCGTAAGTTTTTAAATTACCCTTGTTCGAGCAGCTTGGACAATAACCCAAAAATTTGTTAAAGGAGTTGCTAAGGTCACACAATTACACCTGACATATGAATATGACTGGTCTGCAAGCATTATTGACAAAAAATTTCAAAAAATTACTGATTTTATCCATATCCAATCCAATTTATGACAAACGGTACAAAAGTCTGCCCTGTTATTTAGGCTACAGTATAATTTAAGTTTACAACTTTTCAGTATGCTTATGCAATTAAATATACCGTAAAAGTTGCATATTACAATCAACTCAAACTTAGCATTCCCAAAACGCTAATTCATCGAATATGAAACCTCACAGAAGCTGGCTACAAATAAGCCTGCATGTATAGCCCATAAAATTAGCCCAACTATTAGCAATATCAAGCAGACCGTAGCACCTCTTACCTTATTTTGACTTCAGATTCATCCCTTAACATCAGTAAAATAACATATTTAACGCTCATTTAACAGCTGTCACGTTTATTCATTTGATTTGCAAAAAACATTATCACTCCCATTCAATTCAATGCAAAAACACTAAAAGTGGTCAGCCACTTTTTCGGAAAGCGCATTTTGATGACGTTTGATCACGTGCGTGCAACCTTCCTATAGGACATACCGTTACGCCTATTGTGATAACTGCTAGCATGACTGCTTGAGAATGCAACACGAACACCGAATGTATTTAAAGAATCATTTGGTTTCGAGAGCATTATCAATATATTTTTTGTTTTCACCATCTAGTCTCAAAAGTCTTTTACAACAGTCATAGAAGAACTTATGTCAAGACACGGTTGCATCGGCAGGTGAGGTGGGGGTACACCCCCAAATGACACTTAAATTCAGCTCAAAAAAAGCGTTGTCCTTTAATTAATGTCACCGAAAGCTATTTTTGGTGACATTCGAGTTCGGCCTGTGCTTGACGGACACTAGTTCCGCCACGGCAGACCTGCTTCGAAGTTATCGGTATACTGGGACATGCGTTCCTATCATAATAACTGCAACGAAGCACGAGAAGTTGCCGCCAACCTGCTAGAGTTAAGGCGTTGGCGCCAAGAAGAACATTTCTCCAGGTGCAAACCACAAGCGAAAACAAGAACAAGTTTTATAGAAGCTGGGTTATTTTATAAATATTTTGATATTTTGATAACTAATTTTGCGAATGGCCGCTCAAACTAATATAATATAATTCAGCTTGTTTTCGGATCACTGCTAAAAACAAGGCCCTTACTTTTCAAAAAAGTCTTAAAAAAGAATTCAAACGGTGAAAAAAGACGTTTTTTCAAAGGTAGAATCATCAACATTTCAACGTTACTGCACTTTGATTTGGTTACAGCTTCAAAAATAGTTTTACAGAAAGCGTATCATGGTAAATCAAATTCTTATTTTTAGTACTTTCAGCTGCAGCTATAATACGTTTAACACGCCCTTTAACTTCTCTTTGGATAAATTCAGCAATGGGGCCTCTATCGCTTCCAGGCAGAGACTCCTCAAAGATGCCACCAGAAAGCCAGAGAAAATCCTTTCCTCAATCACGCTCCACTGCTTTAAAAAGGAACGAACCACTTTTATTTGCAAACATTCAGCAACTTCGCCTCAAACATCATTACAGTTTTAATCACACACCTAACCCTTTACAAATATGATGATGGTGCTTCTGCCCTTTCTGTATGAAAGAAACTAAGAAACGCAAACCAACATAGGCTACTTATCTAAACTTTGTGCAGTTCCGATACTAGTAGTAAGACCTACTACAGCTGTCGCAGAAATATTGCTTATCGATTCTGAATGATTAGTCGTGTTTCCTGCCCAGCCAAGCGTTTTTTCTGCCTTCAATAAGGTCATTTTATGAACATCAAAACATCAATTTTTTTGCTTTCAACTCGTTATGCTGTAATTTAACTTGTTCACATAAGATATTACAGTTTTTGCCTCTTCTTTACTGCAATGATGCCAGGACATTTTTCAATGATTTAGCGCCTGGACATTATTTAATGATGGTGGCTGTGAAATGGTGGTTGTTTTCACAATAACAGAAATAAACTATTTAGTGGTAAGCCTATTTTTCGATTTGGTGCAACCCATGTGGCATTAAGTTCTTTGACTGGGCTACTCGCCTTGTTTCTGGCAAAGCAAGAAAAAAGACTGAACCTTCGCTCAAAGTCATTCACCACATTTTAGTGCGAGCCCATCAGGCCGAGTTGTTTTCAAACAAAATATTCTATCTAAATTCAGTTTTACAAACTGTTTTGTTTATGGTTTTATTTTAATTTTTTCTTAAACTTGGGACTTTATTACAACTCTTTGTAATATAGATATACATAATTTAACAGGCAGCATACCAGCAAAAAAATCTTTGTTTTATACTGTACTAGCTGGCTTTGCCGGTGTCGCCCAGCAGGGGCCCTCTATCAGTAATGTCGGGGTTTAGTATTTCAGTTTAACCGGCCAAGCCGGCTTCACCCACCGGGCTTTTGCGTGAGCATAGCAAAAAGTTAATAATTTTTATGCACTTTCACAATTCTTGTACACGAAATTGTGATCATCGTATTCTCTTAATCATGACTAGCAATGCTCACAAAGAATCTTGCCACCAATTATCCTTAATGCTGGTACTTGTGAGGGAGCAGGGACTGAAACACAATCAAAAGCGATTGTAGCTGCAAAATGGTGGTTGCTTTTACAGTTACAAAAATAAGCTATTTAATGGTAAGCTATTTCGCGATGTGGTGCTGCCCCTTTTGTGTTTATATTTGTGGCATTAAGTTCCTAATTTGGCTGCGTTATTGGTCTTGTTTCCGGCATAGCGACAAAAGCGGCAATGGCTTCCCCAAAATTATTCACCATATTTCAGAAGGGGCTCATCGAGCAGAATCATTTTTAAACAAATGTTCTCTCTAGAATCAGTTTTACAAATTGTTATGGTTATGGTTTTACAAAATACCTTAACATGCAGCGTATCAGCATAAGAAAAAAGTCTTTGCTTTATAGTATAGATACGACGGCGTCACCCGCAGACCTCCGTCAGTAACGTTGGAATTGAGGGGGTGGGTTCAGCCGGCCAAGCCGGCTTCACCTATCAGGCTCTTGTGTGACCAGTTACCGAACATTTATGTGCTTTCTGCACATAAGATATTCACGACTTTTGTGTTCCTTTTCCTTATAGAATATCTCATTTCAAGATCCTGGCTATGCCTTAAGACTATGTGCTCTGTTCATTGCTGACACGAACCCAAGGGAGCCTTGCGTTTCCCGTAGTTTGGAAGTAGGGATTACATTTCTGATATTAAGCTATTCTAAAGCAAAAGGGCAAAAATGTCTTTTGTGTGATGCGATTTCACTTAGTGACGCTGTTTTCTTTTGATTTCCCTTAAACTTTCTCGAGTCCTCGCTGGCTACGCATTATGTAGCAAGTTCTTTTCTTTCTACTTGACGTGCCCTGGGGAGTTTAAAGTGTCCTTGCTTTTCCTAAAATGTTTGGTTTGACCGCGGTAGCTCTATAAAGTTATCATAAAGCAAAATACCAATAATATGTTCCATGTGGTGCGATTTAACACAGTGACGACGTTAATTTTGATTTCGCCTCAAACTTTCTTAAGTCCCTCCTGGCTACGCATTATGATTTATATTTGTTTTTCCTTGCTTAAGTATGCTCATAGAAGTTAAATAAGTCCTTGCTTTTTCCAAATTTTCAGATTTGATCCCAGTAGCCCTATGAAGTTATTATCAAGCAAAATAAGAAACAGTTTTTCCTAAGTACGGTGCGATTTAACCCCGGCAGGCCATACTATCACCCATGGCGATTTAAAACATATCACTTAATGCTGCTGCGCCAGCTTCACCGTACAAGCATTTGTGAGAGCCACAACTCAATGTTTTAGTAAATATAAGCCATAGTTCCTGTACATGTAATGGTGATCATGTTGGCGTATAAATCAAGACTGGAAGTATTCAAAAAGAAAGAATGATGTCACAAACTACCATTCGTAATTTTTAAAAGTGTAAGAAGGGGGGAGGAGAGGGGAGGGTGAAACATTGAAACATAATCAAAATTGATGGCGTCCCCAAATGGTGGTCATTTTGACAATAAAAGAAATCAGTTATTTAGTGGTAACCCCACTTTCGTATTAATATTTGTGACATTAAGATTGTTGCATGCGCTGTTTGGTTTAATTCGGCCATAGCATAAAAAGGGGTTATGCCTTTCCCCTAAGTCATATAACCTATTGCAATAGGCACCTATTAATCTCCTTTCAAACAAAAACGTTTCCTCTTAATCCAATGTTACAAATTGATGCTATTATTGTTTAATTTTGATCTTTTCTTAAATTTGGGATTTTATTACAATTTAATTTGCCCGTAATCCAGACCTCCCTACTTCTGAATGAAGATTAGTGTTTTGTACCGATATCCTTTCAATTACAAATATCTGCAATGGGCTTTACCATTTATGTTCGCTATTAAAATAATAGTGGATAATTTTGCTGCCTGCTGTTGTTCTCACTATATGGTGGCAAGCATTGTAATGTCATTTAAAATTATGACCTAACAATGCATTTTAAGCCATTAAAAATATGGATCGCTACTTACCACTTTTTCGTTACTGTAGGCGAATTAACATGGACTAACGTCTCTGACTGCGTGCATGTTCCTTGACCCTGGCATAAACGCTGCCATGCAAAGAGCAAACTAACCCGAAATAAAGCACTCACAGTTTAGGTGTAGCAGTAGCGGGGGGCCCCGATTAATAATGTAGAGCTTAAGATTATCCAATCAGCTGGTTGCTGCGACAGCCTCACCTAATTGCAAAGCAAATTGCTTCAACATTTAGACCATATGTAGCTCGACACTTACATTTTGTTACAAACCATAAAAAAGGACCATCTTTATCCCATCGTCTTTTTTTTGGGGTAATCACCGAGTGTTTTGCTTGCAGCAGGCTAAAGTTTGTAGACTTTCATTTTTTTGATGAATCTTATTAAATAATTTGATGGATAATGCCAAAGATTCATGCTATCGAGAAAAATGAACAAAATGTAACAAACGATTTAGTTTTTCTAGAAATTGCAAATTTATAGAGTACAAGCACCAAAATTTGGTGTGTTTCCAACCGGTAGACTATATTTCATAAACATTTGAAGACTTCAGCTTTGATAAATGTTTTTGAAAAAACGTCGATAGATAATGCAAAAGAACCATGCTCGTGAGGAAAAGTGGTCAAAATGTACCAAAGAACAAACTTTGTCCAACAACTGCAAGTTTGTTAAGTCAAGTAGGATAATTGTTTAACTAAAAATGAAACATGATATATGGCCAACAATTTTCGATCAGCCATTATAGACCAATCCTTAGCCTTGAGTAATTGAAGTCACATATTGCTGGAAAGCAAATTTCCTAAGCTTTCAAAGGAGAGTAACTGTTAGTACTTTATTATAACGTTTTTGTATTAAAGTCACCTGTTTTTATTCTGCTTACCACTTTTTAGGAGGTAAAAAGTTACACCGCTGGTCTTAAAATTCATTTTTTTCAGTATAAAAACAAACATTAAGTGTACATATTACACACAATCGGAATTGCTTTGAAATAACCTTTAATTTGTTGTGGAAAGTTTGAAAATCGGTTGCGAAATGAAGTTTCAAATCATTTTTTAGTAAACTGATTTCGCAAAACAGGTGTAATTTAAAAAAACATTTTCTTATTATTATCTGCGGTAGCCAAAGATTTGTGTTAATCGTTCGAGATATATTATGACTAGGGCTCGCTAAAGTCAATAAAGTCAAAATTTTTTCAGGACCTTGTTACATGATCAAACGTGTACTAACGTTTGTTTCAGGTGTTCAGGACTCTGTTTTGGTAGATTTTATAAGTCAAAATAAAGTCAAAATTTTGCATAAAGTCAAAACTTGTCAAAATTCTCTTCATCAAAAATTTCCTTACACAAACGAACAAATTTATATTTTTTTATATATTTTTTTTGAACTTTTGAGCTGCTATTAAAATTTTATGCGCAGTTTTATTTGATTTTAAACTTCTGAAATAGTTGCAATGGTAAAAATGCGTGCGGTAATTGAGAAGAAAATAGCACTTATTATGCTTGAAATCGTCATTGTTAATGCATAAACACATAATTGTTAGACAATTAATCTATTCCTATAAAACTTTTGCGCTCTTTAAACGTGGTCTTTTTAAGTCGTAGCTTGCAAATCAAAGAATGCCTAAACAAGCCAAATCTTCTACAGCGAAAGTTAGGCAAATTTTCCAGGAATATCCGGATGAGTTTTCGGCAACTCCTGCCCGCGACTTGCGATGCAACCTTTGCGACGTGTTAGTTAAATGCGACAAAAAGTTTTTTGTGGAAAGCCACCGAAAAAGTAAGCAACACCAAAGAAAATTGGAGACGAAGAGCAAATCCCAAAGTAAGCAAACCTTTTTACAACTCGATCAAGTAAA
This sequence comes from Trididemnum clinides, assembly GCA_963675345.1. Lineage (NCBI taxonomy): Eukaryota > Metazoa > Chordata > Ascidiacea > Aplousobranchia > Didemnidae > Trididemnum > Trididemnum clinides. Next base: position 23,442,636 of record OY776306.1, read on the forward strand.
CTTCAAGGAACAGGTTGTCTCTTCATTCTTAGCTGCAGATATCCCACTTCATAAACTGAACCATCCTTCTTTAAAGTCTCTGTTTGCTACAATGGGAAAAGTATTGCCTTCGGAGACTGCAGCCCGGGCATGTGTTGCTAAATTAGCATCTCAAAAAGAAAAACAAATTCAAGAATTACTTCGTGACAAAAAAGTTTTTTTAATTGTGGATGAAGAAGAGATTGCTAAACAAAAGTATATTAGTGTGCTTGTGGGCAGCTTAGATGCCCCAAATCAGACATTCCTCGTTGATTGCCATCCACTTGGCAGCGATAGCAATGTTAATAGCAGTATTATTCTGCACGCTGTGGATGACATATTGCGACAACTTGAAATAAAACGCGAAAATTTTTCATTGCTCTTGACTGATGCTGCTCGGTACATGTCTTTGGCTGGAAAGACATTAAAGAAATTATACCCTTCTTTGATGCATGTCACCTGCGTTGCGCACTTACTACATAACTGCGCTATGCGTGTGCGTGCTCATTTTAAAGATATTGATGAAGTAATAGCAACGATCAAGGCAGCAACAATCACAAACAAACATCGCAAGAAAGATTTTCATGATGCTGGTCTGCCATCTCCTCCTGACCTTGTAATTACAAGATGGGCAACTTGGCTTAGAGCTACCTTATATTACAGTGAGAACCTTCCAGCTGTTCGTACCATTGTCAACAATTGGACAAGTGCAGGCCTCTTAGTCAGCAGAGCAAAAGACGCTATCAATGTGGAAGATTTGGTGCCGGACTTGGTTAAAATAAATCAATACCGGACTCTAGCAGCCAACGTAGAGTTCTTAGAAGGAAGTGCCTGCACGATAACCGAAGTATACGGACTGCTGAAGAATATGCAGTTCGATGATGATCCGTGCGCAATTAAAAATTACATTAAAAAACGACTATCCAACTCTGATTTAGAAACAATAATAAACTCTACCAACTTGACAATTGAACCAACAAGCTACGCACTATTTCAAAAAGCCCAGCCAACCTCTGCTGCTGTTGAGAGGTCGTTTTTTGTGCTCCGTAAATTACTGAGAAAAGACAGAAATTTTGATGTTAAGATCGTAAAAAAATATATGATCCTGTATTACAATAAAAAGTCCTGGTAATTATACTGTGTGGCTTTCGTTAAAAACATCATAGACAGACTGTTAATGTTCAGTACAGTTGCGATAACAACGCATTTTTTGTATTACACACTAATTGATACCGGTTCACTCAATGGCTCGTTATCCTAGGTTTTGACGTCATGTGTCGCTTTGTTTCATTAGCTTCAAGACTGAGTGATTGAGAAAATGTTTAAAGTAGGCTACCTTCTTCTTTAAAAACTTATGTAAATTGCGGATTATAAAATATTTTTAATCAAAAAAGTGCAACAAGACATAAATAATAGGCGAAAGCGGTTAGGTCAAAATAAAGTCCAAATTTTGCTAAAATAAAGTCAAAAATATATTTTTTTAGGTAAAAAAAAATGGCCCTAATTATGACATCTCAGAGCCAGTTTTAACCATGCAAGGAAAAAAGAGAACAAAAATGCTTTTAGGGCTTAAAGTACTTAAATAAAAAATTGTTTGTGGCATAGTCAAATAAGCTTTACTTGTTGTAAAGTTGTTTTTATCAAAACCACCTTATTAATGTCTCCTGAAACAGCGTTTAATCGCGTTTCTGCCATCAGTACTTTTTGAGAAAGAATAAAAAACAGATTATGCAATAAATCGTTGATTATGACGTCATTTTAGACCCCAAAAAATTGAAAGTTTTTGTAATATGGTAAGCCGGAAGCTGGTTTTTGTTTGAACAAAAATCGGTTGTCCTCTGTCAAGGAATACAAATTAAAAAATATTTCTCATTATGACGTCATCATGACGTCACCAACACCTCATGACGCTTACCACGAGGTGGTGATCAATTGTGTCAAGTTTGATGCTTGTACCTCTAGCAGTTTCACAGGAGTTGAAACAGACACACCGACAGAATTGCGCTTTGTAGCATAGATTCACATTACCCTTTTTGCCCAGCATCATTCTGGAGAACTGTAAATATCATTTTTCAACTAATCTCCTTGCTCGACAAGAGAATTGAATTCCAACCCACTCTAAAAGTGGGCTTTAGAACTACAGACCTAGACTACTTGAAAATAGGTCAAAGTCCCCGCGATTCAATCTTAGAAAATTACAAGATTCTGATGCCCAACCTTAGAGTGAATACATACTCACATTTTAACTTCACTATCTGCAGATGTTGCCAGCAATAAAGTATTTGCTTTTAAATAAACTATTTTTCTGGGTAAAATAGGTTTTTCAGCAACGAGCTGCTTACTTGAGTAGTTTCAGTTATTTCTATTTTAGTAATTTTTTGCATTAAGTGCAAATACTCCTGATCCAACGCAGACCAATTTTTAGTTTTCATTTGAAATTGTGCCAAAAATGGTTTTTCATCTAGGCTTGATCTGTGCTAAGACCATTATTATTTAAAAGGCCTCTTACAAACGCGAATCAAGCAGTTTTTTTGATTTGCTGTTAGTTCAAGGGGGTGAAAGAGTATGGCAAAATGCTTCTCCTCAAATAAGGCTGGTGCTCGTTATATTTTAATAACTAATTATACGGTGCTTGCGAGAAAAGTTGTTATAACAAATACTGTTTGTTGTACTATTGCACTTTAATTGACTGTAGCTGCTTTTAAGTGTAGCTAACTCTGTATTCCATGGCTGTAGGGTTGGTGTTACAATTAATGATTCTCTCAAGAGAAAAAGAAAAATTTCTTGCGTCTGCACGCTCTCATAGTTGATTGAATAATCCAAAATTTGTTTTTATTCCAAACACAACGTTATTGCCAAATGACTGCAATGAATAATTTAAAAGCGGTGACATTTGAAACCTAAGCAATAATTTGACGTGAAATTTTTTTAAGAGCCTGAATATCGAATTTCCTTTACAGATAGCATAAACATCTCAAAGGATTTAAAACTGGTCGTTGTATGTTAGTTATAACCAAGAGAGAGAGAAAGGGGGGGGAGGGTTAAGAAAAGTAAGGCATAGCTTTCCTGTATCCCCTCCGAATAAGTTATGATTCAAAAATCTTAATGCTAAATAACATCCCTGATTTGGAACAAGAAAAATTTGGCAGTAACGCACACAATCAACCTAGTTTGCATTTTTGAGTGATCTTTTAAAAAACAGTGGTCTAAAACGCCAGTGACTCCGAGTGACCTTTAATGAAATATTAACAGATTTAATAATTTATGCGCTCTTCAACAATCTTTGGTACGACACTGGCTATATCGTTGCCTTTGTGGTCCTCATACCTAGCCTCAATTCTGCAGTCAAGCCACACCGGAGATTTTAAAAAGGTCATTTACAAAACTTTTGTGCGGCCCTCAGAAATAGAAAATATGTGGAGGGGAAAATATGAAGTTGCACTCAGTAATGACTGGAAAAGTCTTGAAGCAAAGAATTGCTGCCGTCAAAAGCGCCGAAAACCCTGCAAAAATTTTTTTTTTATTTTCACAAATATAATAATGCATTCAAGCCTACAGCAACTGACAGTACAGCGAATTTTTCTTCAACAACTTTAAAAAACTTTTGACCCATCACGCAAGCCGCTCAGCAAAAGGATGTGGATAACGCATAAATAGGTCGTTAATCAAATTCTCAAACATTTTCAAAAGGTAGCTGTTGAAAAAGTTGTTTTGCGTACGAATGAATAACTTGAGTTGCATCGATTTGCATTAAAAAAAGGATTTTAAGCAAGGTCTTTTCTCTTAGCTCAGCGTTTTCAAAATTAAAGCCATATCAAACCCAACTGAAGCTCTGGCGTTCCTTTTAAGGCATTGATCCAAGCTGTACAGTAACTACATTCCGAATATTTTCCGACTTGTGAAATGCTTTGATCCTTTCTAAAAAAAATAGAAAGAAGTTCTTCGCTGTGAGGCCAAACTTTCCTTTTTTGTAACGTGCTCTGATATTCGTGGGCTACTCCCCTTAACTTAGCACTGCCCGAAACCGAAGCCGCCGCTCAAATTTTTAAAGCTTATGGTCTCAACCAAACACTTCAAAAAGTCTCGTTGACGAAGGTGACCTAAAGAGACTTAATAGATCGAAACAAGCCTGTCGGATTCTATCATATGTTTTACCCACTAGAGCCTTTTACATCCAGTTGTCTTTAAAGACACAAGTTTTGGCAGCTCTGTTGATAGCCGTTCTGGCTATCTGTGAGCACACGAAGACGTTTTGTCTCCTACCCCTAGTCAGCTTGGCAGGACAAGTTCTATTCACTATTTATAACTACCCTAGCCACGTATGTATGAGCAGTTTTCATGTGCTCCCCCTGCAAGCAGCGGGGAATATATGAAAAATTGGAAAACGTTTTTTTGTGCTACTTTACTCAGGTACCACAAATAGAAAATTTTTTTAAAGACTACCAATATTCTCATATTCATAGTCTTCGGCAACAAAATGTTGCAAAATATTAGCGATGGTTGCTGATCATGATTGCCGTTGACGGAAGTGCCCTAAACTGTTGTAATAGATCGAAACAGGCCTGTCGGTATTTGTCTTACACCTCAAAAAGGTTGGAGAAAAAATTAGGAGGCAGTGGTTTTTAAAATAATGGAGTGATGCAACCGGAACAGGCTATTAGAATGTCCATGCTACTCTACAAATAGTCTCTATGAAAGCTGATGTAAAGAAACAACATATAAATCAAAATTCGTCTGGCACAACTTCAAGTTCAAGTTGAACAAACAAGATTAATGTCTCACTAATACAAACGTTTTTGTTAGGTATTGAAACTCAATACGATCGGAAACACAATTTTATGATTTTTCGACGCTTTTTACAGTATAAAGTCATTTTTGTCGATATAATTCGTTTTCATAATGCCGGAGTAGATTTTGCATTTTTTTTTATTTCATTCTCTTTATTGTATTAGCTCTAGTTCAATCTTTCTGCTTTAACACCTCCACATGAGCTCATAACGGAGCGAGACTCCTATGAATAAACTTTGATGACTCAGCGTCAAGAAATAGATTTGCGAATGAGAATATTGTTTCTGAAGTTAGTCGCATTGCTGGTAGCGGTATATGCAGTGCCGTTTTTAGGCCATCATAGCAACCGCTGCGTTTGCAATTGTCCTTGCGCATGAAAGAAGTATGGGCCTAGATTGTTATTACATATGTTGAAACTTATTTGTAAAAGCAATGTTGTGAAGAGTGAATATTTATTGTAGAAGCAGAAAATTCAAAGGTTGTGGTTTGAAGTTATTACAATGTTTGAAACACATCATTTTTGAGGTCAAAGATGCCAAACGGAAAAATGTTCCAAACTTTTTGCATGTTCCATTTTCCAACTTTGCCTACCAAGTACTGTATTTATGGCCAATAACTGAAAGTTGAGCTTTCTATTGCGCATATTGCAAAATTTTAAAACTCTTTTCCATTCACTTATGATTTTCAAGATGATTCGTAAGTTTGATGTCAAAATAGTTTCATTATAGAGTATACATTGTATGATGTGTTTGTCAACTTTCACGTAGCGGTACATCTTAGTTTGCTTTCAGAAAAATTTATGAACAAAAATCATTCCCAAATCAAACGGAAAAGGAAAATGAAGTTGGAGCACCGTTTGGTGGGAGGGTTTCCTCCCATTTTGAAGTTGATCTCTAAAAAGCAGTTGTTCTGTTTCAAAACTGGTGCACCCCCGTACACTCCATCACGTTGATACACCCATGGAAAATTCTGGTACACTCTGGGGTTTGCAATACATTCTGTTGACAAGCACCGATACATACCATACGGCAGAGCAGGGCTATCAAAAGTCTTTTGAGCGCGATACCCAAAAATAGTCCTCAAGTGTCGCTGCCCTAGCATCACTGAGCATAGTGTTGCAAAAAAGGTATTTGCTTATGAAGAAGCTTCACCTTTGTAAAACATAGTGATATATGGATTAGCAATTTTACTTTAAAAACCACATCATGTCTATGAGTTTGCTTGAAGGCTATGTGCATTGCGCAGACGATTCCGCGCTTACTTTTAGGAATCGGCCAGCACTGTCTAAAAATCGCTCTGAGCATATGGTTGCAAAACTGCAAAGATTTTTCCAAAACACTCTGAGATTGAAACTAAGCAGGATTTTTCAACCGACGTGCCATGACACATTTTAGTGTGCCGAGACAGATTGTCTGTTGTGTCATGAAAAAATAACAGTCGAAGATTCCCAAGAGTGTTTTTTCTTCTCAGTTTCTGCAAGAGTATTCCTTTTGTATTCCCCGAGACAGGCTCAAATTACGCCCTGAATCATTAAACTGAGATCACGTTTTCGTGTCATTTCATTATTTATCATTTTTTGACATGTTTGTTTGGTAGTGAGCTGTGTGATTTTTTTATTGTAAAATATGGCTCAAAAAGAATAGGAAACACTGAAACGAAGGACTCAGTGGAATGACAATTGTCTTATGTCGCCCTCGCTAGCACATGATTCACTAAGCATGAAATATACGACACGCAGAAGTTCCTCTCTGTTGTAGCTATTTCCTGTTTTTAAAATTTCTTCTGTATGCTGAATGCATCTCGAACTGTTGGTTGGTTTCAACTAAGTCAGCTTGCTAACGACATGACAAACAACGCTGCTATCTGGTGCTTAGCAGCTTTAAGTTTAAGCAGAAACAAGAAGTAAAGTAACCATGGGTTCGCTGCTCAGCTTGATAAAAAGATAATCTGCAATTCTAAGGTTAGAGTTTGATGCTGGTGTGTCTTTTTTTGCACTGCCGTGCTTTGAGCAAAAGTGCATGTGGCGTTCATTTGAGGTGGAAACTTCCTGTACCAGCAATACTGGTTCCGAACCTGGTCTGAATACAAGTTGTTCTATGTATTGCTGTATAACGAAGATAACCACAATACAACCCACCTCGCACCCTGAGATCTACTTCCGAAGCACCATTTTATAATCTGGGAAAGTTTTGTTTTTAAGGGTGGATTTCATTATTCTTAGCAGTACATTTCTTTTTTCTCTTCCCTTTGACAATATCGTTACAATGGTTTATCGGTTTGATGACAAAAAATTTGCTGACAATAGACTGCTAGAGATTAAATCTAATAAATTAAAGTAATGCCCAGATAAAAAGTAAGAAAAAGATTAAAGGTCATGGCATTAAATAAAAATATTTGTGATAGAATGTCTGAATAAAATGACAAAAAAATTGTTGTTAGTGCTGGTTTTTCAATTAGCTTCATGCCATTACGTACCGACGCAATGTAAGTAATAAGTTGACGGTATCTCAGATTAAATAATTGCTTAGTTGTATTTAGTTTTGAAGTACGTCTGCAGTGAAGAGCGATTGGCGTAAGCGTTACGTTGCACGCGACATGTTTGAGCGAAACCAGCTTTTGCCTGCAATCTCACGTTTCGGGTTCAAACCGTGGCTTGCACCGACCGCAACGACATGCATCGATGACTGCTGACTCGAAGACTGTGATGTTATTTCGAAGCAGGGCTGTGAACTCGATGGATTTTATTCGAGTTCAAGTTCAAGTTTGAGTTCGCAGCCCTGGTACGCACGCTTTTAAACTCTGATGAGTGGGTTGCAAGTAGCTATCGGCAAAACAATATTTAAAACGTGTGTTGAAAAATTTCTGAAATACGATTAACTTTCCGCACACTTCAGGGTACTTAACCCTTTCAGCTTAGATGAGCAAAATATATTTGTTTGTAGGGTGTCCTTTGTCGACCTATGTTTTCCCTCGGGATAACAACACTGCAGATTACGTTCGCTACCAGCGATACTTTCCCCATTTGTATGAAGCTACAACTTGCGCTTGGATTGAGACTAATGATTACTATCAAAATGACACTGGCGGTGCTGTGCTGTGGGATTATGGACTACCAACATCTGGCGTTCCTTTGCTATCAGTCACATTGCTTAGCAACACGGCTGTAAGAGTCTGGCTAGAGGGACATCCAAGCGATATCTTTTTGCCAATTTTGCTACCCGTCAATAAACAAGTAAGAATGTTTAAGATTATTTTTAGTGATTATAAGTTATAAAAGGAGACGGGCGTAATTACCAACAACTTTTTTTTGGTGAGGAAGCAGAGTATTTTGAAAAGGTGAAATCCTTTTTTATGCAGATAAACTTTTTGAAACCAAGAAATTTGCCCAATTTGATCTCCAAACAAACGGGAAGACTTTTTTTGTAGATCAACTCTTTTAAAGCACGTACTTTGCCCGTATGGTTTCCAAACAGGCATAAGAGACTTTTTATTTTTACATATTTTGCTTCTGTCATTCCGTTTGGGAAGTTGTCGTCTTTTATTGGCCCCCCACCCAAAATACGCCACACCTTACGAGTTAGGTACCTGTTTTACCCTCAAGCCACTAAAATGTGTATTGTGTCAGTTATGCTAGAAGAAAAGTGCAATAGTTTGCTAATTCTATATATCTCTTCTTGTCTCATGTAAACATTTGCGGTTATACAAGAACAAATTGGGTTCAGACTTGCGTCGGGGTTACCAGAGCTGCCGGCTCAGTGCGCTTCTACCTCAAGCACTGCATCCAAGCAGATAAATTGCAGTAATGAGGCTTCTCAGCGCACAACAAGGTAGCTATCGCGAGGCTTGAACACCCAACTATCACAGCCATAAACACCGCTTCTAATACATTCATCCACGTTTTCGTGAACATTGGCTATGTCAGAGTGAGGGGAAATTATTGGTGGTAAGTTATTAAAGAAATTATGCCGATGTCATAAATATGCGAAGTACGATTTGAACGCTCACAAGGAGAGAGGAGAATTTGGACATCTTAAATGCTGACTTGCACATGAGTGCAACCCTAAATAAACTTACATAAGCATTCAGAACTATCTGGAAGAGCACTTTGTAAAACCCATTCCCCAAATTATTTTAGTGCCACGTCTTGACTTTTATTATTTGTAAGCTACCATTCTATTTCCAACACCGTTTTTCGGCCGTTGTGTCCCTAAGAAAAGAATTTGCAGCAATTTATACTCATTCTCACCTATGACTTCATGCTCTGTTTGCTAGTCTTTTGTAAGATTGAATCGCCACGACAGGTAGATTGCTCGACATTACTAACTGTCTCTACGTAAAGATGAAGGTATCCCGTTCAGTGTCCTTCCCAAGGACACAACAAGTAAACTATGCAGCTTTTTTACCGCATCCCTTTCTTGCCGAGCAGTTTGAGTGCCATGTAGAAAATTTGTGTTTATCGTTTGCAAAGTCTTTGGCGCGACTCGACAAGGAAATCAACCCATTGCAAAATGGTCGCTCAAGTCGCTAGACCGCCGCGCCGACAACGAGCTGATAGAAAGTAGGAATTCGTTTTTCTCTCTCTCGTTACAGCAATAGCGGTTGCCGTTTTAATTTTTTCCTTATTTAGTTCCATCTTTGTCATCTATTTTCAACAATCTATGGTTTCTCTTTCGTAACTGTGAATGGTATCCCATATGGGGAAGGTGACTGCGGTAGCTTTGCTTTACCTGGAGGTGGCTTCATGGTTCTGGGAAATCGTCAGATAACGCCGGGACAAATATCCTTCCACCAAAATTCTGCTTTCAAGTGAGGCAAAGAAAATGGCTGGTTACGAAAACTTTCCCTAAAACAAGTGAAAAAATTTTTCAAAATTAAAGTTGCCAAACTGATATGGTCAAATGATGGTAGAGTTTTTAAAAAATTTTTGTGAGTGGTTGAGACCCTGCATCGTAACCTCTTTTTTTAAAAACGACATATAACACCTGTAAAATTCTGTCTGAAAATGCAATCCGTTTTAAAGTCACCATATGATAAATCTCCAAAGGTGGGGGGCATCGGCTCTTTCAAAAGCAAGCTAGTACTGGGATTACGAACTGGAATTGAATAGTATCTGAGTGCCAGTACTCGGTACACATTTCAAAAAGAACCAAATCACTTTAACGGTACTAAGTACCAGTATAATTTTTGTTTTTGTTTGATGAAAAAGAGGCAACGTGGAAGCATCACAAGCAAATATTTTTTGCAGTAAACAACTAGCCTACTTTAAAGATTGTCATATTTTGTGGTGCCTTGTTTGTTCGTTTTGAAGTAGTGCTTCGACACCAAACTGGACTTATGTCAATTTATTTTGCTGCCAAAATGTAAAACGTAAAAACAAAAGTACTGACTTTGAAGTAATGATTTTGTTATTACAAAAGTACTTTGGTAACATAACTTATTTTTAAATTTACCGCTGATGTGGATTACAGAGGTTGCAGCACCGAATTACTTTTTTGGTGCCGATACCGTAGTTTGTACCGTTAGTTAGTACTGATTAGGTAGTTAGTATCGCAGGCAGTACCGGTGGTTGTTTTTTAACACCGATATTATTATTAGTATTGGCACCAAAAAAACAATGAGGTGCTGACCCCCCTGTAGCCCACGTCGGCGGAGCGGTACGGTCGTCACGTCTGAGATTCGAATAAATCTCAAACCCTTCTGAGCAAACAATTGAAGCTTCCCTGGTTCATTTTTTTGCCGAGCCAGACAAAAAACTTTAAAATGTCATTTACGGATTAACTGCTTGACGCTCAGCAATAAACGGTGGTATTGAGAACAAAATATGAAACCGAACAAACATGGTTGAAATATGTGTTGAACTTGGAAAGCGACAAAGCAACAAAATGCGCCATTTTTTAAAGTACGTAGTTTGAAGCAGTCAGGCCACGTGAATTCATGATATCTAGGGCGGTCTTAATAGTGCCTCCTTGAAATTCAAAGAAGATAGAATATAATTTGCAGACATCCGCAATATTCAGAGCGTTTTACTCAAAAGTTTATCCAAAGCAATGTCACTTCCATAAAATAGTGTCATTCAATGCGTACAGCCCAATACCCCTCCATACCTCTCAACAATTTGGAAACACCGGATGCTCTTAATTTAATCAGGTGGCAAAGCGGAACGTTTCCAATGCCTGTTGTCACGTGAGGTCAATGGACCGCATTCTTCGTCTTTTTTTATGACACCCATAAACTGCTCGAAGACCAGCGATCTTCGAGCAGATCGCGGTCCCGCACTGCTTTATCCGCCAAATCAGTTGACCTACTGAATTAAGGAGAATCCCAGAGATCTCACAATAAAAACAAGCCTTACTTTTGAAGTGAAAAATTTTTAATTTTAGATGCCTATTTACATTTACAGCTCTTTAGCTTGAAGAATATTCCTCCGCATTTTATTCTTAACACGGTTTTGCTACAAATGATTTCAAAAATTTCTGACGAGAATGCGAATTTTGAGAAAAAGCCTTTCACCTGCTCGTGTTTTTAGAAACATTTTTGGGTGTTGTCCCAAATATTTAGCCAAAACATTTAATGAGGGGTATGGTCGACAGCTTGCACCCCCTAAATCTACAAACGATCCTTTTACAGCCATAATGCGATTTTTTTATTTTTCAGAGGTAGAATTAGCAACTTTATGGTTTGGCCTCGGCCCCTTGACCCCGATGAGGTTGATCTTCTTGTTCACGGTTGCGAGTGTCCGGTGGATTACGCCGTTATCTTTCATCTTAACAGGGTCCAACTGGGAGGAGAAACTTTTTACGACTATCCGTATCGCTGTCCGATCCAGACTCATCTCGGTTGTGATTTTTTTGATTTTCCCAAATGACGACCCAAACTGTTAATTGACGTTGTAGCCAAGTTAGATGACGTATAATCCAGTGTTGTGTTTAGTTTCGATGTGCATCACTTCATGGATTTTTTGTAATCAGAGCTAAAATTTTATGCTTATTTTCAACAACACCATCGTAGAAAAGATAATGTGCTTATATCTAAAAAAAACGTGCTAGTTTTCAAACTTGTTTTGTTTGTTTGTCTTAGAATTTTAACCCTCTGATTAAAAGTTGATCTCAAAAAAGAAAAAAGCTTTCATCTTGAGAAAGCGCAAAAACACTCTTTTCAAGTTTGTAGCCATTGTACAACAGCGTTTGCTTATTTCTGGTCTAGAACAGGGGTTACCGACCTGCATGAATTTCGGACGCACTAATCCCAGCTACAAAATCAAACGATGCACTATACAGCATAAGTTGACCAAAAAAACCTCTATAAAAGATCATCAAGTCAAAAATAATGACAAAAAAGCCCTCAATATAAATCGACCTTCAGGGAGCGAGGTCACAAAGTCAATGATAAAGACAAAATGCTTTCAACGCAGATCGATTTCCAAAAAGTTATCAAGAATGTAAACCTGCAACGCCCCTTACATTCTCCAACAGACGCACCAACAGGCCACGACGTCCCAGTCGGTAAACCCTGGCTTAGACAGATGGTAACGCAGTTTGTAACAGCGATTTACATATCGTCTCAGTAGGTTTTTCCAAATTTGCTTTAGTTCAACTTCGTGGTCTAGTTATTGGCACATACTTTTGACTCTTGTTTTTGTTTACCCCCTCTTTCTTTGGATGGAAGAACGATGCCATGCGGTCAACTAGGTTCGCTCCGTAAACTCATTCAAGGTTAGGGTTAGGGAAAACGGAAGTTTATTTCGAACTAGTCAGGAATACAAGTTTCAAACTGGTAGAACCATCATCGACAAGATAGGCTGTCATTGGCGAGAGCCGTTCGAAAAATCGCCTTTTCCATACTAGGTGAACAGCTTTACTATTCTAACTCAAAGAAACGCGTGATCTTGGCCTTCCTTTTGTCATAAAGACATCATCAACGGTAGGCTCTGCTGCAAGAGCAAGCTTTTTGGGGTAGCCTGCTTCTTTCGATCCCTCCTCACGGTCACGCCACTGCTCACAGCTATGCTCAAAGAAGGAAGAGGGCGTCCATAAGTAAAATGCCGAATCCCTCTACTGTTTGGAAGGCTTTGTTTGATATAGAAATAGGTCAAGACTAGGGCTCCCTTGAAGTAGTTGCATGCCTGCATAAAAGAATTAGTCTGATTCCATTTTTTACCAACATCAGATAATTTCAAAGAAAAATGTTATTTTAAACCTGGGATGTCTCTTTGGTCAGCAGTTTTCAGTCTGGAAATTCAAGAAAGTTCTTAGTAATTAGGTTATTGTAAGACTTGTACAGCAGTGTAGCGTTGTGGACTGAACTTTGCAGTCGGAAGGTCACCAGTTCAAAGCTTTTGTAGATCCAAGTTCTTGTATAGTTTTGTTAAATGTGGCCTGGCCGAGCGGAATGCTCCTTTGCTTTCGGGCTCATGTTTCGGATTCAAACTTTGACTTGTAGCGACCGCAATGACTTGTATGGGTGACTGCTGACCAGAGACGTAGCAGCCGCCCCCCAAACCCCCCAATTGGGGGGGGCCCAGGCCAACTTTGGGGGCCCAAGTTAGGCTGAAATTGCTTTTTGGCTACGTGACTATTTTCAGTTCAGCAGACTTGTTTACAACCGATTTAAACTGTAGGAAGAAATTGGCTTGTGACATCATAAGTGAATGCAACGTCATTTTATCTCGCAGAATCTAGAATATTTCGATTGATTTTCTGGTAGAATCTTGAATATTCGATTGACGTAACAATGCCGTTGTTACGCAACAATCATAGAATGGTCTGGAATTCTGTTTGGCTATAAATACCGGGACAATATATATACACTGCAGAGTGCAGATAAAGTATTTTATTGACATTGTATAGAATGAAACGTTCAAAAAGTGGTGCTCAAAAGAGAAAAGAAGCAGCCACTGCTCGAGATGCTGTAGCGAAATTGCCCAAGATGACAGATTTTTTCAAGATTACTGAGCAGAGTAGACCTGGCACTAGTACCGAGAGGGATGAAGAAAACTATAGTGTACAAGAAAAAGAAGACTATGACGATCAGCATCAAAGTGATTGTGAATTTCCAGAAAATGTAAGTTGTGATTTACCTGCCAATACGCAACCTTCAATATCAAAAATAACTGAATCTCAATTTACCCCTATCCCTGATGACCCATGTAAATGGCCTGAAAGTATTTCTGATGCTCAACGATGTGATATAGTAAAGCGTGGACCACATCAACTAATAATGAATTTTCCATATAATAACACAACTCCAAGGCGACGTTTTTCCTCCAACCATTATAAACGTGTGTTGCCTAATGGTGAAAGTGTTTCACGGTCGTGGCTAGTGTATTCTGGGGAATCAGATCAAGTTTTTTGCTTTTGTTGTAAGCTATTTGGAAAAACACTAAGCCCCTTTTGTAGTGGTATAAATACATGGGAGGGTTTTTCGAAAAAACTGAAAGACCATGAAAACGGCATTTCCCACCAAGAATGCTGCAGTCAATGGCTGTTGCTAGCTGAAGGGATAAGAAATTCATCCACTATCGACAAACGCGAGATGAATATTTTTTTCAATGAAAGACGTTTTTGGAGAAATGTTTTAGAGAGACTTATCGACATTGCCTTGTTTCTATCGGAAAGGAATCTTGCTTTTAGAGGATCTGAAGAAGTCTTAGGATCTCCTCACAATGGAAATTTTCTGGGTATATTTGAGCTTTTGGCAAGAAGAGATCCGATCCTAAAAGAGCTTCAAGACAGAATCAAGAATAAAAACACTAAAGATCACTATTTGAGTCCTACCATACAAAATGAACTAATTGAATTGCTAGCGACAGAAGTTGAAAAAGAAAATTTACAGCAATTGAAATTGGCAAAATATTTTTCTATAATTTTGGACTGCACTCCAGATATGTCACATCATGAACAAATGTCTGTCATTCTCCGTTATGTACTATGTAATGAAGAAGCTGCTGTTGTTAAAGAAACATTTTTTGGCTACTTGAGAATAAGTGACAGTACTGGGAAAGGCTTGTTGGACGCTTTCTTAGAAAAAGCGACCGAACTGCAACTCGAATTGTCTGATTGTCGAGGTCAGTCATATGATAATGGTGCTAACATGAAAGGAAAACATTCTGGGGTCCAAGCAAGAATGCTAGACATCAATCCCAAAGCTGTTTACGTGCCCTGTGCAAACCATACCCTTAACTTAGTTGTTGTTGACAGTGCTAATTGATCGACGGAAGCATTGACATTTTTTGGAGTACTTACAAGGTTGTATGTGCTGTTTTCTTCCTCTGCTCAGCGTTGGGAAATTTTGAAGAAACATGTGGAGCTGTCCATAAAGTCACAATCTGATACTCGTTGGGAAAGCAGAATTAAATGCATCAAACCTCTTCGATACAATTTAAAAGAGGTGTTGCTGGCACTGAAAGACTTGGAAGCCATTTCCATAGAAAGAAAAGATGGAAGAGCTGCCTCAGAAACAAAATCGTTGATAGCTCATTTATCAAAATGGAGTTTTCTTTTGTCGGTGTTTATTTGGTATGATATCCTATTCCAAGTCAATAAAGCAAGCAAGATTCTTGAATCGTATGGAGTCTCCCTTCATACAATGGAAACGGAAATCCAGGCAACTGAAAAGTTTTTGCAAAACTATCGCACAACGGGTTATGACAGTGCCGCAACATCTTCTGTTGAAATAGCACAGGAATTGGATATTGATCCTTCTTTTCCTCCGTCAACAAGTCGAAAGAAAAGAAGATTGTTTGATTACCAAGGTGAAGAGGAACAACGAGCTACTGCTGAACTGAAATTTAAAAGCAACTTTTTCTATCCATTAGTAGACCAGGCTATTATGTCGATAAAGGAGCGCTTTAATTTGTTACGTGAGGTTTCTTCCGCCTTTTCGTTTTTGTACACACGAAACAAACTTTTGCTTGTGCAACAAGAAAATGCTCTTCTTACTTGCTGTAAAGAGTTCCAAAAAAAGTTCGGTGACATTGATTCTGATGAAATGAGCGCTGAGCTACAGCAGTTTGTTTTAATTTTACAAAAAAAAACGCAATCTCAATACGGCTCAAGACTTTCTGAACTATCTTCTAAAGACTCATTTATTTGAATTGTATCCGAATGTGTACATCGCACTTCGAATCTTACTAACTTGCCCCGTGACTGTTGCCAGCGCTGAAAGAAGCTTCAGCAAATTGAAACTGATCAAGACTTTTAATAGAACGTCTATGACAGACAGTAGACTATCTTCATTAGCCATGTTGTCAATCGAAAATGACTGCGCCCGATCTCTTGATTATGACAATGTCATAACAGCATTTGCGAACAAAAAGGTTCGCTCCAGACTATTTAAATGATACTGTGTTTTTATAAGTTTTTCATGTTTTTCAGTGTCATTGCTTTCGTTTCGCAGTGTCTGCATAAATGTCCTACTGAACTCTGGCATCGGTGCCGAATTTTTTATGACTTGCACCTTCGGTATCGGCATGCTATATTCTGACATTAGCCTGTTTACTTATGTACAAATTGTGGTGTATTTTCTTAATGCAGCTTTTCAATTTTACACCTCTAAAGTGATATGACCTGTGCGCAGGGGCTCTTGCACTTACTTTGGGGGGGGCCGAAGTTGGAGTGCTACGGGACTGCTGCTGACTTGAAGATCGAAGCCACTTCACAGACTCCAAACTCTCCGTTTATCTTGTGTTGAGTTTGATAACTGCCCCTCGCCCTCGAAATGAGGTCACGGTTTGAAAGAAAGAATGCAGGTCTCCGTAAACTCAATCAAGCCGGCAGAAACATGCCGGCTGACGAGGGGAAAGCGGCAGACATTTCAAACATGGCATAATTGTAAAGTTATAGCTCCACCACAAACATCTTACTCCTGATCTTCAAACCAAATCCGGTTTGCGATAAAGCAGCTGCACTACCAAACTGTGATAACACCAATGATGTATTGTATTTGGAATATATTTTGGAATACAATATTGGCTTTAATCAAATAAAAAGTAGCCTACCAACAACTTAACGTAGTGAGCACCTACAGCATATTAAAATAATATCGTAATAAAACAAATCTAACTGTTACAGAACAATGTAAGTACAATGAGTAGCTTAAACTGTGGAATGCAAATGGGCTGCAGCAAAATTGAAAAAGGCTGGAGTGCTTGTGGCACAAGATAGTGGCATGCATAAGGAAAAAGATTGATTTTGTGAGCAAATGTGAATTACAACACAAACGTAGATCTTTCCATCAAGAGAGCGAGAACCATTGTAAAATCACTGTAAATAAAAAATGTAATCAAAAAATCACTGTAAAATTTCACACAGTAGTGTAGTCCTACTGACTTATTTTTTCTATATTTTTTTTTATCAAACTTTCGATTTCACAAACTATGACCACAATACCGACCTCCCTACTAATAAAGCAAGTCGATGCTTACTAACAAACAGCAAATAACTTCACAAAGTTTCATGCGTTCATTTGACTGACTGCATATGGGTATAAATTTAAATTTGTGGAAGGACGCTAGAGTGCTGAGTTTATTTACAGGAGTTTCGCTATGAAATAACTGGCCGACTAGTCCCGACTTTTTCGTAATTGAAGGCCTAGTTGTGAAACGCGAAGCCTCTGGCTGCGCGTATGTTTCTTGCTTTAGGCATAAAAGCTGCCAGAGAAGGGCAAACGTATTCGGAACCCAGACTGCAGCGCCAACAATGAGTTAGGCTATGGCTAAAGTGGATAACCTACCGACTAGATTTTAGTGCTACAGAGGAGGATAATTGTTTCTATATATCGCTAAATTTCGCAGTAAACCTTGGCATTTTGTTCCGCTTTGATACACGTAATAACATCTCTCAGGAAATATGAGGACGCAGGCGCGCATCATGACTGTACAACAAAGCTATTCCAACGTGCGGTCCACCTACAGTTCAGTTTTTACAGTGCAATTTTACTTGCCATTGCTTTATTGAAAAAGAAGTTTAAAACCAGTACGTTAGTATTGTAATACAGCATTTTATTTTAACAGGTATCATATCAGTAATAGGTTTTACTATTCACCTTTGCTTTGAAAATGACAATGAATAATAAGTACAGTTGCTACCTGCTGCTGCTTCACTATAGTGGTACAAACCAAATAATGTTATGGAGGTTTTATTATATTTTGACAAAACAGAGCTTTTTTGAAGCCTTCTAGAAAAAAGGAAAGCAACCTTTGAAAAGTACTTAAATTCTTGATCATTGTTGCGTTGTTGCCAAGTTATTTATGGTTGCATCCTTGTTTTGTCGAAATATTAGCGATGACATAGTGCTGTCAGGTACAATTTCAGCAAAAATAGCAGCAGTTGTTCTTATTATCAATTTTCTTGTTAAAAGGATGTGAAATGTTAAAGTCTGTTACTGATGTGCTGCCTGTTAAAATAAAATGATACATTACGGTACCAACATACCGGTATTAGGTATATCTGGTTTTTCAATAGTTCAATGGAAACAAAGAAAATTGTAAAAGTTTGACTGCAGGTGGACTTTTGGTTGAAATATCTTTGTACAATTACGTCGCAAGCTTGACCAATTATCTTTGCACAAAGCCTTCCACCGCAATTGTATTACCGCAAAATAAAATTTACGAAAGCAGTTTACTCAATAATGGATTTTTGTTCTTATTTCTCTACGGATTTTCAATATTTTTTCATTAAATAAAGCTCGAGTCTTTCCGAATTAGAAAAATCTTGTACCACAACTTTTTGTTTTCTTTATAAGAAAGATTATAAAGTCAAGAATTCATAAAAATTTGCCAAATGTTCAGAAGACATGCGCGAAGGCCAATCATAGAAAGCAACTACCCAGGATAACCCATGTTCATCAACAAATTACAACTTTTGATCATAAGCAGTCCAAACACCGTTGCTTTGTTATCATTTTTTGACATATTTTCAAGCTATACCAAAACTATTCAACTTTCTAACTTTCAAACTTATTTGTTGAACTTTAATCACACTCCCCTACGCTCCTAACACCACCAAACTTAAGTTTTGACCAAGAGTAAGGTAAGTAGAACAGATTTAGATATACTATAATTAGCTTCTAATCACCTGTTTCAATTGAAAGCTCAGAAAATACGCTTTTCAGGAATATATAACTTTAAAAGTTTAAGCGAAGAGTTATTTTATACTTACCAATTAAAAAAGTAGTCGCAATACACCATTTTAGCCAAAAAAGTTTTAATATTTTTTCACCAGCCCCTAAAAAATGAAATTTTTAAATAACATACCCCAGGGGTTCCCAAACTTTTTTTGTTGACGGCGCCTTTTGAAAACTTATCGATATCCACGACGCCGTAATGAAGCCAAAATTTGTAAATTTCAAGTTTTACAAAAAAATTGTGTTTAATTCATGTTTGTTGTTCAAAATGCGAAATACTGAAAAACGTTTAATGTGAGCAGTGAGCTTGTTGCTCTACGCACATTTTATCAAAGCGCGGTGCAATGTTTGATATTGCGACACGCATCTCGTGTTCAATGTCAATCTTATTGCGGTGCTTCGACTTGATTACTGCTACCACAGAAAAACCGACTCACACAAGTATGACGTTGCAAACGGCACAAGAACACGGAGAGCTTTGCAGCCTACAAGTGGAAATTCAGCTCGAGCCTTAACCCATAATGAAATGAGTGCATAGGGTTGTACGAGGTCTGTCCAAAAAGTATCCGACCCTATCTCCTCCCGCCAAAGACAATGTCACGCCCGCAAAGTGGTTTTGGCGGATTGCAACGTCACAAGCACTGCACATGCATAAAAAATCTCAAACCCATAGTTGGTATTACTGCCTTTTTTTGAAGCATTTAGGCAGTTGTATAATGCATAATCGTCGATTTTTTGCACGCAAGCGTAATGACAGAAAGCATCGAACAAAGATATTGTATCAAGTTCTGCCAAAAGCTAGGTAATAATCAAACTAAAACAATGTAAAAGATTCAGCAAGTTTTTGGAGATGAGTCCTTAAGTCAAACTCAAATAAAGGAATAGTTTAATCGCTTCAAAAATGGTCGAATGTCAGTGGAGAGTGAGGCATGCTCCGGTAGGTTATTCACAAGCCGAAACGAGGAGGTGATTGGGAAGGTTCGTCAAATTGTGATGGAAGATCGCCGTCTAATACTCAGGGAAATTGTTGAAGAAGTGAGAATAAGCAGAGAATCAGCTCACTCCATTTAAATGAAGATTTTGCGTCGTCTTCGTGATGCTCTGCGAAGAAAGCGACCATACATGTAGGCAGGAAAGAACTGGCAGCTTCACCATGACAATGCTCCCGCTCATTCCGCCCGCTGAAAATTGAAGAAAGATGGGACGCCCGTTGGGGGGAAAGACCGGAGAGAGAGGAACAGATAGAAGAATTGGTAGATGATTAAAACCCAGGTCCTGAAGCACTTCCTATGAGCAAGAAAAGGCGAGAGAGGAGGGAGCAAAGGAAATGTCAGGAGATAAGCGACTGCCAGAGGAGCGATGGAGCAAAGTAGATATGTAATCAAAGGTTTTTTGGTCAAAAACAATGCGGCACTTGTGCGACAGCCTCCTTACTCTACTGATTTGGCACCAGCGACTTCTGGCTATTTTCCAAGTTAAAAACTACGTGATTTCAGTCACGTAAGGACATTATGGAAAAAAATGATGGCGAAGCTCAGCAGCATTTCAGAGGAGGAGTTCAAGAGGTACTTCCAAAAGTGGCAGAGGCGCTGGGAAAAGTGTGTGCACTTGCAAGGGGAGCATTTTGAAGGAGATTATATAAAATTTTTGATATTCATTGTGTTGTAATGCCCTAAGGCCGGATACCTTTTGGAAAGACCTCGTATATGCTTTTCAAAGTGAGATCAGAAGTAAGATCGATAAATTATTCAACTTCCAGAAATGTAAACCCCTGAGGGGTATTTGTATTATCAAGAAAATAATTTCTTTTCCAATTGTACTTCTCCATGTCTTCAGAAAAATATTTCTCAAAAAGCGAGATTAGAGCATCCAAATGCGAACACATCACAGTCTCATATCACACTTATCGGTATTCTGCAGGGAGAGGTTGCCAGATTGCGAGTTTAAATGGAATTTTAAAGAAGGAAAACTATCATATTGCTCGTTTTTCATCAACAGATCAGTTTTCCACAACTGTAGTTTTAAAGGCATTAATTTTGTCATGGAGTTGAAGCAGAAGACTATCTTTTCCTTGAAGTGAGATGTTTAATTGATTTAATTTTGCAAAAATATCACCGAGATACGCCAACTGAGTCAGGAAAACTTCATCCTCAAAGATAGTAGCGAGTGCATGGTTTTCTTCTTTTAAAAACATGAAGATTTTGTTTCTCAATTCGTACACCCGTAAAAAACTTTTGGAAAGCCACCTTGCATTACAATAAAATCATGTGGTCTGCTCCTAATTCATCGTCAATACGTTGGAAAAGCTGAGCTCCAAGCGGCATTGCTTTGATGAAGTTCACAGTTTTGACAACAACTTCAAGCACTCCATTAAGATCACCACTGAGCTGTTGCGAAGCCAGCGCTTCAGGGTGTATTAAAGCAGTGGGTTCATTTTGCGTTGACGGCAACGCCCCGCACTAACGTTTGCAGCTCGCAAAAACGACCAGACATAGCTCGGGCTCCATTAGTGCATAAACCAACGCAGTATTTCCACTCGAGGTTATTTTCCCGAAAAAAAATTGTTCAGTATTGCAAACAATTCATGTGCTCTGCAATTTGTTAAAATGGGCTTACAAAACAGCAAATCTTCAATGATGTTTTCGTCGTTATTAGTAAAACGTACGTAACAAATCAAATAAGCATCTTTGTCACTGGTACTGGTAGTTGCCTAACTGTAGGTTGAACTCATTTCCACGCATTTTCGCTTCCAGCTGATCACTAATATCATCCGAAATTTTATCGATTCTCCTACAAATGGTATTGTTTGAGAATGGAATAGCTTTTAGCTTTTGAGCAACTGATTCTCCAATCATTGCTGAAACTGAGTCAAGAGGAGCAGGAAGCACAAGTTCTTCCGCAATAGAATGCGGTTTTTTTACATCTGTTTGTTTGTTTGTGGTTACCCCCCTCTTCCTTGGGATGAAGGTACGGCGTGAACGGCAATTCAGGTTCATGCCGTCAACCCAATTGAAATTAGGCTAGGGGAAAGATGGCAGCTCATTTCGAACCAGTCATGAGTGACTGGTAGCCCCACCACCAACAAGGCAGACTGCCACTGGTGGGTACCCAAGAGTCGTCTGACATGCTGGGTTAGCAACTTCACAACTGTAATTCGGTGAAGTACGGGTGGGCCACCTGTCTGTCACATAAAGGTGGAGGCGTCCCGCAAAGTACCTTGCCCAAGGACACAACAAGCAAGCTTGCCGACTTGTTCTCCACACCATCCCTTTTTTTATGCTGAGTGCCAAGCAGGGAAGCTGTGAATGCGATTTTTTAAAGTCTTTCGGTATGACTCGACTTAGGAAATGAACCCCAGGTCTACCGGCTGCGATGCGGACGCTCTCACCACTACACCATCGCGCCGGTTGTTTTTACCTTTCGCGATTCTGTACGCAACTTTGAAAGACGCAAGCTGTACCTTGGCAGGTGTTTGCAAAAAATTTGAAAATAAGACCGACTGCTTATTCATTTCTGACAACTTGCGAGAGAAAAATCCGCGTAGTTTTCTGGATAAGTCGTTGTGGTTTGTTGTTAAGTGGCGTTTCAGTTTACTAGGTAGCATACATTCCGCAGCTAAAACTTTGCAACAAATAACACATTGCGGATGCTCAACGTCTTCCCTTTCTGCGACTCTAAAGCCAAAATTGAGATAACCACTGTCGTATTTTCTAGTCTTCTTTCTTCCACTTTTCTCTTTGTTAACATTAACTTCTTTCTGTCTCTTCTGAGGTAAAGTACCACAAACAAATGCGTCCATCACGAAGCCAATAAATTGTCAGTGCTTAACTGCAGATATTGTTTGACACAACGGAAAGTGTTATTTTCAACAATGGTGTGGTTGCTAAAAATAATTAACTAGCTGTAAAATTGTAACAAGTTGTAAACAACTTTCGCACTGTAATTATTAAGCCGCTAACAAGCTGCTGCTAACCACGCACTGTAGTTTTTTTGTGAACAAAGCAGCGAATGTATCGCCTTCTCGTATAATACTGTATATGACCGACTAACAGCAGATTACTGCGGAGGTCACCAAACAGCAGTTAGACTGCTAGTACCCGTCTCTGTCAAGGAAACAGCCCTGTCTAGGCAGGCGACACGAACAGAGAAAGCAAACACATAATCCTACGCAAGCTGGAGCCAGGCACTTCTTTTCTCATCCAATTAGTTCCAAGATGAATTTAGAAACCCACAAACCTTATAAAGGAAATTCAACCAACCTTCTTTATTTTCGGAATCTGAGCAGCATTAGAGCTGATTCGACAAATCCTTCATTGAAAAGAAAACGTAAGAAAATTGCAATAAATGTGCTCGCCTAATTCATATCGAAAAGGCACGTCCTACACTTAATCAGGTCATGCAATGCTCACACGATTGTAAACAGCCAATGAGCGATTTCTCATGATTCACACCAACATCCGGGAAAGAATAGAGAATAAAATATACAGTAGACGCCGCTTCATATGACTACCTTGGGACCAGACCATTTTGGTCATAATATCCAAATGGTCATAATAACTGAAGCCGCCATAACCGCACCTGAAAATCGAGGCCGTAAGCCACAAGAAGTCCAAATACCGTCAAATTCATCGTTTAACCGAAGCTACAGTGTTTACTTTGGCAGTAAAACAAAGTACAGTACTGTAACAGTACAAGTGACAGTAAAACTAAGTACAGTATATAACAATGTGTTGAAAAGGGGAAATTATAAGTGCGTGGCGCGAAAAAATACTGTACTGTAATAAGAGAGATGGAGAAAATGTTGGTCATATTATCCGAAATTTGGTAATATCAAACGGAGGATTTTAAATGGAGAAATTCCGGACCGTAACAAATTGATCATAATAAGCGGCTGGTCATATTATCCGTCTTTACATACTGTGTAAAGTAAAATTCTGCGGAAATTTTTGTAATACACCTGTGTAATACACAGGTTAATGAAATTGACCGGGCAGTTGCTGCACAATACATTTCATTATGACATGAGACTACGTAATCGGTTTACGAGCAACTCTTCCAGACAGTATTTTTCCATTACGGAATGTCAAGGTACAGAGCGGACTTGACAGCGACAAATGCAACAACTTTCGCGTGCTTTCGCGGCGCCCCTGGCAAAGTCCCGCCGGGCACTAGGGCGCCGTGGCATCTAGTTTGGGAACCGCTGCTCTCGCCTATACTCCACAAAAAATCAGCAATCTTTTTTGATTTGGTTTTTAGTTAGTGAAATTTGAAAAGGCCACTTTTTAGTTCGTCCTCTAGATGTTTTTACATTAAATTGTGTTTGAGATTTGTTCGGTGATGACAATTGTTGGTGATGGCTGGCTAGTGATGAGACGCGCATTTGGGATATTCAGCACTCAGCGATCTGTTCATTATATTTTTTATATGGCTTAGCCCACCACTATTTGGAAAGGATTAATCATTTCCTGAGTATGCACAGAGCGGTTTACAATCTCCGCTGTTAAAGACTTTTTTTTGTGCTATAACTTACTAGGCCAGTATGCAATGCAGAACGTAACAGATTTGGGGAAAGTTTTTGAAAATTCGTGATTTGTGGACTGGGACTCGAAGAACTTAAGATTTGATAAACTTGAACCAAAAAGAGCTTGAGGTTTGGTGGACTCGATTCCAGCATCTTACGAAGGAACTCAGACTCGACTCAAGTCATATTTCCAGACCTTGGACTTGAAGATTGTTGGACTCGGACTGACTCAAGTCCTTCAATTGCTGGACTCGTTGCAACTCTGTATAGCAATGAATACAAGAATGAAAAAGACAACAGCGAAGCATTACTTCCTTTTGCAGAGATAATGTTTCATTTCGAGTAACCATCAGTAATGTTGAAAAACAGTAATTACTTTATTTCTGGCCATTTCAAACCGCTTTGCAAGTCCTCGGTGAGATAGCTCGGTATTAAAACCGCACTGCAGGTTTTTGCAAGAGGGGGAGATTGGGGCCAGCAAAACTATGATCTTTTGTTTTCGCAGTAAATCTGTTAGGTGTCTCTCTACAAGATCTCTACTTTTCCAAGTAGAACGACACGGCTAATGAACGCTTTATCCTCCCTTATTCCTTCCTGGCTGCGGTGGGTTGCTTTGTACGACGAGAGCTCCTCGAAGCACCAAAGTTTTGCAGGAGATAATCAGCTTTTATGAAATAACACCTCGTTTTCCGCATTGAATAAATTCAAAACGATCAAATGTCTTGAAATGTTGCTAGTATTTTTTCCATTTGGAATCGTGGCCTAGGATATTTTTACTTGAAAAAGTGTTCCCAGCAGGACGGAATTTCGAAAATTTTTTGAAGAAAGTTAAGAAAGGTCTAACCGCAAAAAATGTTTGTCAATCAAATAAAAAACGAATTTTGTTCGACTTCTGAACAGTCTTCGAATGCCCGAAAAAAGAGTTTCTATGGCTTTAGGCAGTATGGACAGGGACTCCAGCACTTTTAACCTTTTTGTTTGCTCTAATAGCTGCGCGTATCAAAAAAGTTTGAAGTAACGGCTGCACTGTGTATTGTGACTCACGTACGACTCGCGATCACACCTGTGTTCTTCTGCGAAGTAATCTTTCTGTTGCAGTTGCTTCCTGTTTTTACTCTATTGCCAGCACTCTAATGTCATATTTCCAACTGCTGTTCAGTTGACAAGCAGGAAAGATAACTAAAGAAGTCGATTCAGGAGAAATAATTATCAACGTAGGATCTATTACGCTGTATGATTGGTGTCCGTGGAAAAGCACTTCAGGAAAATTTTCCTGTTTGCTTCCTGTGCCTGTCGTAGAAGTGCAATGGACCAATAGCACTGGTGACAACAAAGTAGATCTGAAGACAAGTGGTTTCAATGTAAAGATTGGTTCGTGACCAACGATAGACAAACACAAAACGTTTTTCAAAAATAGTGTTTACTAATTGGTTGTCTTAGAAACGCGATGTGCAAGTTTTAATTAAAAAACTTTTGCCTTCGTTATTTCGATGAAACGAATTAGTTGATTCTTATATTTATTCCATCAGAAATCTTTGCGTTTTGGTCTGCTTCGGGGTAACAAATATTGCCAACACAGCTCATTTCTGCGACAGGTGCTGCAACCAAACAGGAAAATTCGTTATCAAGATAAATGATATGATGCAAATGCAATGCGCTATTGATGCTTCTTTGGGTGAATACATCTAATAGATTTGGAGATATTCTTTACTAGATTTTGAAATAGAGTCATCATTGGAAGAAGCAAAAATGCTGAAGACATTGTTATTCATTTTGCTTATGCAGTTTGTCAAGAGCAGCAATATTCCTTCTCAACGTAAGCATTACTGATTGCCTGCCTACAAAACAGTAAATATTCTTTCTATAAATAATAATAATCATAATAATAATAACAACAATAATATAATAATAGCAAAGTAATAATATCACTGTACCAAGAGAATCAATAATTGAATCTACCGCTAAATGTTTGAATTCATGGCATGTAATAAACAATGTTAGGACTGGGATTTAAATCCACCACTTAACTAACCAGTGGAACAATATTCAATGACACATTGTTGTAGTGCATGACTTAGTTAAGTCATGCCTTACACCTACGAGTTAGTGACCATTGTTCAACATATTATTAGTGAAGTAGTGGGTTCAAATCCCTTTCCTGGCATTGTTTTTGATTTGCCAAGAGTTATAAAATTGAAAGGTAGATTTAATACTTAATTCTCTTGATACAGTAATAGATGATAGGAATTAATTTTGACCTCAACTACACTGAAAAAGGGTATATTTTTGTACTGCCTGATTCAGTAACTGCTTGTAGGGTAAGCTGTTTCACACTACACCGTTATTGTTTACAATAATCATAATACAGTATACGCCGCTTATTAAGCCCAGGATTTAGGACCCCACCCGCATATTAAACCCAAATTCGTCCGGCCCAGAATTCTTCCATTTGACTGTGTATTAACAAAACTCGCTTTATACGCCCAAAAACCCGTTTAATAAGCCCAAATTTTCTACGCAATTTTTTAAAATTTGTTAAAAAAGCTTCGTTACTAACGAATTTCATTCGTAATTCTTAATTTTTTCTCTGTATGGATAAATATCAAGCATTTTGGTTACTGTCTAAAATTCTTCTGTTTGGTCACAAACCCTTCATGTCTAAAAACTGATTATGTTTTACATGGAGCAGACTGCACCTGCACGATAATGCGAGAAAAAGGGAACTCAATGAAATAATGAAACAACGTCGCAATACACAAATTACGGTCAATCAGTAAAGTGCCAATGATCAAATGGAAGACCCACTGCTAAAATATTTAGAAAAAGTCGTCCGTCGGATAACAAGCCCACCCGCTTAATAAGCGCAAAATCGTCCGATCCTGAGGCGGGCTTAATAAAGCGGCGTCTACTGTAGTAGTAATAGAGCTAAAAAATAATGATAACAATGGTGATATCAATTCTCGTGCATGGGTACCAGTTAGGGTACAGGAATCATCTAAAAAGCGATGTAAACTAAAAATATTGAAAAATGATAGAATTTGTCTCTGGTCAAGATGACTTCTTTATTATTCGTTTCTATTAGTCAAAAACTTGGGGAGGGATCGATATTCTTGCCTTCTTTTCTCGCAACGAATCTCAGCGTTACAGTCAACCGTATAAAAAGCTAAAACAAATTTGGTTGAATTTGAACGCACGTTCCGCTTTAGTTTGCAATTAATACAGATGAGCCAACTGTCTTTTGAGAAAGATGTGGTTTATCCTCTGCCACCGTCTGTGACGTAGCAGTGAAGTCAATTAGACGAGTGGTTTTCAATCGCCGGTTCGCGTTTACTTTCCTGCCGGTCCGTCAAAATATATTCTAATTTAAAACTTAATTGCAAAATCTTTAAGGCGCTTTGAGCAGTGGTGTAACAACAGGGGGGGAGGGGGCGGTCCGCCACGGGTGGCACTAGTTTTGGGGCGGCATTTTACAAACCTACATATCTGAATCATTCCATTGCCAGTGTTTTGAAGTGCTGCCAGAACTTTTAATGGGCGGCTTACATTCGTCCCAGGTGACACTTTTGCTAGTTACGCCATGACTTCAGAATCAAAACAGCGAATTTAAAATTGATGGAGGGCTTCACACATTTTAGTTTTCATAAAGTAAAATAGAGTCTACTAGTTTATTTTACGTAAACGAAATTCCTCATTAAATCATTTTTATCCGAGAGATGTGGACAGGCATGCTTGCATACTTTGCACGTATGTTTAGCTGCTTAAGCAACCTTAATAGTTCTCTTCAGGTATTGCCCCAAGATATTGACATTGCGCAATAAAACATATGCTTTCAAAAAGAAAATGGTATTTTGGAATGTTTATGTGAAGAAGGCGATATCGATACTTGCAATACTAAGTGCTAAGCGCTTCTGTTAACAAAAAAGCGTCATTTCTACAATGAACCAACACGTAAAAGAGTTTGCGATTAGTTTTGGCCAATATTTTACAGAAAATCCAGATCCTTGACAGGGAATCCTTGGGATTGTTAAGGCTGGTTTTCATCAGGCGTAAATGGCTGGCCTAGCGTAAATCCTTTATATTGTATATCTGTTTAATTTTAAGCGCTGAGCGCTTTTGCTGGTAAAGCAATTTTAAGTAGATTAACAAAAATTTTTACGCCACGCAGATAATTTTCGCTTAATGGAAACAAGCTTTCAATACCTTTGCGGAGAACATTAATTCGTGCATCTTAATGCTGCTGAAAAGAAATAGCTCATTAAATTCTCCTGCGATGCCACGTTGATATCCAAGCATAAAAATTTACTGTTGTAACTACTTTGAATATCGCTGAATATGTAAAATTCGCTATTCAGTGACAAAGCAGTTAGATTGCTGCATATTTTTTCTAGGACTTATCTTTGTAAGAAAATCTTTTCAGCTTTATCTCTCATCAAGACCAAGCAGAGCACTGGCGTGGATGTTGATGCTCTACCCCGTCTTTCAGAAACTTCATTGGACCCGCGTTTAGCACGTATTATATCAAGAGGAAGCAGCAAATTTGTCATTATGTAGAATTTTTCTGATGTAAAATACACTCTGTTGCATAGAATTCTCTGTATCGGTTTATAGCGTTTATTACGGTTTTGTTACATATTAAAAAATCACTGAAGAGCAAAAGTTATTTTGAAATTTTTCCGGTCGGCAAGTTCAAAAAGGTCGAAAACCACCCAATTAGACGTTCTTGTTGTTAAGTTCACTGCTTCATCAAACTTCCAATCGACACAATTTTTTGTTTGCAGTTTGCTCAATGGCGTGGGACACTTCTAGCACATTTGCAATACCTCAAGTGTGCGGGGAGGAAGGGGGCGTTAAGGGTAGCAACTGTCATTAAATATTGTTCCGGAACCCAATCACAAACCCCAGTAAAATATTCGCAGGTATGGAAAGGATCGAAATTTTATCGTCAAGGCACCGACTTGTTGTAAAGTAATAGTCGTTTCTCATTTTATTTTTTCAAAACTTGTAAAAAATAACTTCATTTTAGAATGTCCTCAAATAATATTTGTATTTCCACGTGACAATCAAACGGAAGATTACGTCAGCTATCATCGCTATTTTCCGGAAATGAAGGAAGCTACCGCGTGCGTGTGGCTTGAAACAAACGACTATCAGTCTGGTGCAAGCTGGTGGAGCTACGGACTTCTGAATGAGTCTAACGCGTATACTTTTTCGCTAATTAATGAGACAAAAGCGGTCGAACTCATAATGGGAAATAAACAAGAGAGCGATTTGCCTACTAAACTACCAGCATATGATAGGGTAAGCAATGAAAAAAACTGGATTTTATTCTCTGGCTAAACTAATCATTCTTCAAAACATTCGTGTTCAGACCTGCTTCTGACAGAAGCTAGGACAAACACTTCTTGCATTGATACACTTCTTTTCTTCCGGAATTCCCACTTTATAACTGTTGGAAACCATTTTTTGAAGAACGCCCAGAAAGTTGGGAGAAATTTCCGTCTCTTTCGGAATTCTACTAAACACCAATTTTTTGTGCCAAACCTTTAGTGAACATAAATTCTGGCCTTCCCCTTACTCATTAACTGTCCATGCTCCTTGCACAATGCGTTTCCTATGCAAACAGAGAAGTTGTCATAAAATGTCTCTCCAACACATAAGAACGCAATTAGCTCTGTGGACTGGACTGACACATCAACGGTTACAATTCGACGTCCAATTTTAGTGAACTATTTCATGTTTAAAGCGCTTGCTTTGTTTTGAGCTACAGTAGTAACAGCTGCATGCACCTTGCCGGGTAAAAAATAGGGGCTCAACCAGCATGTCAAGAAAAACACCTGTTGGATCCACAAATGGCAGTGCGCTATTTTGGTGGTGGGACTACCCGTCTGTACACATATCATTACTGGTTCGAAATTGACTGCCACTTTCCTCCAGCCTGATTTTTACTGGGTTTGCTATTTAAACCTGAATAACTGCTCCATGCCGAGCCCTCATTTTAAGCGAGAGAAATTGTGAATAAAAACAGCTGCAACGACAACATAAACAACTTTTTGTTGTTGTGAAATTGTTTTACGAATTTTCAGTTTCACTTCTGCCACTCGTTTTCAACAATAACACAAAAAGCTCATGCATACATCGATGGTGAACTGGTTCATACTTACGATTATACTGGTTCACTTCTTGAAGGAGGTGGCTCGTTGTATCTCGGAAACAACCAACTTGATTTTGGTGACCCAGACAGCTTTGTAGAGCAGCAGGCTTTCGCGTAAGAACTGGTGTGAGGTAACATAATTTTGTTTGGGCAAATAGGAGAAAAATCTACCTGGGATTCAAATAAATCGAATCAAAATTTTTCCTACTTGAAGTCAATTTTTTCAGAAAATGTTTTTACTGTCAATATTTATCAATGTAGCAATTTACAACTTGATCTCCATCTTTGAATATTTGCTATTTCTTGATAGTTACGCCAAAATAGCTTGTTCACATAGTAGCAAGAGCCAGGTAATTAATACAGAAAGATCACAATGCATAGTATCTATTCACGCAACAGTTCTTTTGCCTGAAGAATCATCAAGCGTGTGTGAAATCTTATTCCAATATAATCTGCAAAAGATATTGTATATTCACGTATGGAGTATTACACCATCTTTTATGAAGTCTGCTCACCTACCAGCCCATTCACATATCAGTTTGCCGTCACTAATTCTCTGAAGAAAGTTGTTTGAGCTCATATACAGTACTTTGATATTCTGAAGACCAAAAAAGTTTTGCAACCGTGCACAGAAAAACTTGCGTTCATTTCCGCTTTGGCGTTACCAGTAAAGCTGGCACAGTGCATATCTACGACCAGCACTGCAAACCAAGCTGGAGAAGTGCCTTTTCCAAGAACAAAGCGACAAAGAAATCGCACCTGCATTAAATACTCAATCTTAAAATTGGAGGTTAGCGTTTCATCACGTTGGTTGGTTGCTGGACCAAAGAATCAGGAAAGAAGGGGAAAGAGGTATGCTCTCGAAATCCTCATATTTAATTATGTCATGATTTAAGTTTGAAAACTGAGAAAAATTTAGATTTTAAAATCTTGAAGATATTTTTGCGTTATCTTTGAAAATTTACCCATCCTTACCCCCAAATTAAACTCTTGAGTCGTTATGGTCTTTGTTTGAGCTTCCGTTTTGGGCATTACGCATAAAAGCTGTACGCCACTGCGTATAAGCTCATGCTCCGTTAGCTAGCCTTCAAATAGACTGGGCACCACAACGGGTAGACTGCTTGGCCCCGCCAGCTGTCTGCCCCATAAAGACGAAGTGATCCCTAAGTGCCTTGCAAGAGGACACAGCAAACAAACTTTCCGTCTAGCTCTCCAGACTATTCCTTTTGTAAAGAGCGCTAAGCAGGAAGCTGCGAATAATCATTGTTTGATGTATTTTGGTATGTCGACAAAGAAATAAACTCTAAATCTACCAACTGCGGAGAAATATCCGCTTTGCCGCCGCTCCGCCAAAGTGTTGAGTGACCCCATTTGATAGACGGACGGATTAATTGACGAATATAAACGAAACAGAAAAATGCGGCTTTTATTTTTCCAGCGGCAACATGACCAACTTTACCATTTGGCCGCGAATGCTCACGCCGTACGAAATCGAAAGAATTGTCTATCAGTGTGAGTGCCCAGTTGATTACGTCGTGTTCCTGTCACTAGATAAAGTTCAGCGTCATGGACGTGTACATTATGATTATCCTTTCTTCTGTCCAATCCTAGGAGGTGACTTCGAAGTACCGTGTGATCTTTTCGGGCATTAGGATACAAACAAAGGCGCAACCACAACGAGACAAAGGGATAATTTTCTCTTCTCAAAATTTTGCTCCGACATTTTGTAGTTTAATAAAATCGAGTTTCCGAGGAATTGAAAAAAATGTGATTAAATTTCGTTAATATCTTAGATTTTCATTTGGTGGGGCATTAAAAAAAGAACATATTTTGTTGATACTCCTATCTTCTGCTTGTGATACTTTGATAAAAAGATTGCAATCAAAAAATATCTGAATCTAACATGAAACAAATTCCTACCCTCCCAAACATTTGGCTGCCTGCATTTTTGAATGCTGATGAATCCATAGCTTTTTTTCTTAAGATTTTGAATAAAAATATTTGGGAAAATGTCCCATCAAAATATAAGCGTATCACACTTAAATGAAAAAATGTCACTCCAAGATACAAACCTGTCACTTGAAAATATAAAAGATCACTCCTAAATTGAAAATATTTTCAAAAGTGAAGAGCGTTTTCTGAAAAAGCTCTTCAAACTGAAAATATCTTTTTTGAGCATCTGCTACAATTAGTGATTACCGAATTGGACCAGACTCTTACTAACACCACATCCTTAGTCTTTTTATTTGTAATTATCTTAAATTTTTTCTCTGAATAACTGGTCAAGATTATAGGCTATTTGTTATTACAGTTTACAGGAGATTTTTGATTAGATGTGTATGTGTTTTTTGTAAAAACAAATATGTTGTGTTTATTTATGTGTTATGCACTATACTTTTGCCTCCATTACGCAAGGTAACAAATAAACGGTACAGCGTTGGTTATACGTCTATTGTGCCTCTTCTTCTTCCGAACTACCATCATTTTTGGTTGATTGGTTGTTTTTTCCTTTCTCTTCCTTGGATGGAGAAACGACGCGAACGGCAATCCAGGTTCTCGCTCTCAGCCTAATTTAATTAGGCTGGGGAAAAGTGTCAGCTGTGACCTCGGAAAAGACACTTCACTGCATAATGATATGTATAACAAAACACAAAATATCGCAAGGCTCTTGGATTTAGTCCAGTCCGCTTGTGGAACCGCAAATCCGTTTTTGAACTAGCTGGTTCTCAAACGCATCTAAAAGCTACTTCAATTTTTAAACGCGGTAAACAAGAATTTATTGCTCTATAAATACAGGATTTCATTCGAGAGATAATATAATTTCTTAGCACTGTTTCAGGGATGGCTGGGCCCCTCTGCGCCCCTGTAGTTACGGAACTATTTCAAAGTTTCTCTAATTTTCCTTTTATGTGGCGTTTGACAAGTATGAGCTCTTTAGCACCAATTATGTGCCGGGGACATATAATTGCGCTTACCGCAAAGAGTCGCTAAATATTTATATAAAGTGCTTTGTTCAACTCATATTTTAAACGTGCGCTCACGTGAAAACCTTGTACGACTATGCGCAGAACAACTCGTGTTCAGACCTTCTTTGGAGTTTCCAGTTCTGATGGCTCCATAGACTTTCTGATAAGTAGACTAGAAGTTCTTATACAGGAGCATATATGGCGAATAAGAAAAACAAATCGGGCGCTTAAATTTTCTCTTTTTTGTCATATGGTGGACCAATTCTGCTTGCGTGGTCGAAATATCGTATTGTGTATCTGCAGATATTATAAAAAATATTTCATAATAGTCTTACTTGATTAGTGACGTTAAATATTTAACAAATAATAGTTATTAATGTCAAATTTGATCAAGTGCTCAAATAAGAATTCAGATTTTGAAGTTCAGGTGTTAAATAAAGTAGCCAAAGAAAATCATTTTTGTTACAGCTAGGCTTCGTTGCAATATGAATAGGTGTCCACTCCAAGTTGAAGTGCAAGCAGTACTACAACGGAGAGTCCACCTTTTACAGCCCCAGGGCGTTTTACAGTCCCGTTTCACCATTAGATGCTGGCAGTGATGTTGAGTAGCCAGGGTCTAGTAAGAATGCTTTAGAATACTTCTTTGAGATCATGAACAGCGTGTCGTATAGACATAGATGTAAAAAGTAGAGGAAACAAAGCTGATATCTGAGTTACTTGAACGACGCCGCTATTGTCATTAGCCACCTTTTGGCGTGGCTAAGGTAAAGGCCACGGCTACTTATTGGTGTGCGTACTATGCATGGGCCTATTTCAGAACAAATTTTTCTTAGCAGTTTTAAGTAAGCTCAACGTTATCATCATGCGCTCATACAAAACAAGCGAGCGTAATCTTGTTTGGGTGTTTTGCTTTGTCTATTTTAGTCTCCTAGACAACATGAATACTTTTTTGTGGAGGGATCCACTTTTAGAAGGGCAAATTTCACCCATTTTGATTTCGAAAACAACAAAATCCCGCAATTTTTTCAAAGATTAAGGCGTGAAACTGAGAATTAAGGCGTTACTTTTACATTTTTTGCTTTTTTTCATATCGTTTCGAGGCATCGCCTTCTATCCTTCTAAATGCGCAACTGAAACTGCACCCTCTAGTGTAAACAGTTTCTGGCTGTAATGCAGAGCAAGCAAAACAATCTTATTTTGTTTCGAATTTGTTGATTACTTGAAACAAACAAAGGTTATGTTTGCTGGCTATATCGAAGCGATAGCTATTAAGAATCAGTGCTTCTCTGTTCAGCTTAAATATAGGCCACCTTCAATATGCTGCTTTCATTTAATAAGACTACAACAACCGTCGATCGGATTTAGTTGGAGCCCCTGGATCACCAACACAGAAGTTACTACTTTCTTTCATTCATGCGTATGAGCTCATGCTCTGTTTGTATGTCTTTAGTTACTCTGGGCCGCCTCGACCGATAAACCGCTTGGCCACCTGTCTACAAAATAGAAATGGAGGAGCCTCGTTAAGTGCCTCTTCCAAGGACACAACGAGCGAACTTACCGGCTTTTTTTACGCAATATCCTTTTCCTGCTGAACGCCCAGCAGAGAAGCTGTGAACACCATTTTCAAAGTTTTTGAAATGACTCGATGAAGGAATGGAACTCATGCTTACCGTCAGCACAGCGGTATACCTGAGTTTTATTTCCTTGTCGAACAAAATGGGAAGAAGTGGACCGAAATGGAACAAAATCGCTAGCAAAAGAACTTGATCTTCAAAAAATAGTTTTGCAAAGCTGAAATGAAAGAAAGGGTATCAACAGAACTTGACATGAAAAGAAAGGACAGTAAGTAACTAAGCAAATTTGTTTATTTCATATTCAGACCGAAACAAACATCAAAACAAAAATATTGCATAGAAATAATACGTAAACTCTGAGGCTGAAAGACAGGAAACATCACAGGACCTTACATACCGTCAGCAAAGCTAAAAAGAAAAAAGAAACTCTTTCAAAAGAAGTTAATCCCCAAAAAAAGATCTGCCCTACTTTTAGCTTAGGCAACAACAAGCGTACTGTCAAAGCTAGAAAAAACCAACACAACCCGACTTTTAAAAAAGCGCTAAATTTAAAATAGGGGCGTAAAGAACTCTGGGTACAACACTAACAAACAACAGCTATGACCTCTATAATATGGTATTCCGAAAGGTGACTTGAACAGTCAGGTAGATGGCAGATTTGGGAGGGCAAACAATTTTAGTAAGAAAGGCAAGGTCGTTCTCCCAAGCTTCCATGGTGATAGCTTTGTTTTCACCCTCCATCTACCAACAAAATATCATGACTAATCAGAAATTGCAAGTATCCCAGTAAGAAACGACTAAACCTAAATCGTGAACCGTAATGTAATCTACCTACAATCAATCGCTGAATAAAGCGCTCATACCGTTAGCATAGCGTTTCTCAGTCTTTTCTGCCACTAAAATCATTTGAAAGTTGAATTTGCAGCGATGACTGCGACCAATGTATAGTTAATAGATATGCATATAAAACAGATAAATTGATCACAAAACATAATGCTCTCACCACCATAGACTTAGTTAGTACTTTGTTTTTTGAAGGGGCGGGAGGAAGAAGATGACGGAAGAAAGATCTTTTTTGGGACAGTTCAGTATTTTGAAAGCGATTCTTTTGCTTTGAGGATCAACTTTTAAAAATTCATGCAGGAAACTGTAGTCCCCAAGCCCCCATCCCACTCTTACACTTGGTTTGAGAAAGGGGGTGCTCGCGATCATGGTTTTAGAAAGGCAACGATGATACGACCAATTATTCTACGTCCTACATTTAAAGTGCAGGATATTTTTCAAAAGATGGAGCTGAAAACCTGTCACACATTTTTGTTAAAACATTTTGTTATCTAATGTGTTTTTGTTTAGCCAAAGAAGGAAACTACTTAACCGAAGATGTTTGTATAAACAAGGCAAGACATGTATAGTAATGCAATAGGCCAGCGATGCACTTAGCAAACTGCAGACAGTGACACTGTTTCGACCTATCAGGTCTCTTCAGTGCAGTTGGTGACCAATAAGAAGCTAGAGGCTTTTAATAAAGCATAGCTTAGACCGTCACACTTGTGGGACCAAATACTAGGTCCACTGTAGTGGATGGTCTGTCAACCTCTGCATTTGGTCCCACAAGTGTGACGGTCTAAGCTATGCTTTATTAAAAGCCTCTAGCTTCTTATTGGTCACCAACTGCACTGAAGAGACCTAATAGGTCGAAACAGTGTCACTGTCTGCAGTTTGCTAAGGCAAGACAGTTTGACAAAACGTATACGAGCATTGCAGTTTTATTTTTTTTAGGATTAATTGTGAGTAAGCCCCGCTATGCTGCTTGAATTTATTGTTTATTTGTTTCAATAAACCCGCTAACACCCCCGCTTGAATGGGATTTTATGGATGGGGGACATATTTTAGCAGCTGTTTCTTTGTTTTCTCCTTTGATCTTCGTTTGAGCTAAATCTTTCTTTTTGGCTCATGCATGTAGGTCAGTGGGTCAATATGCTAGCCTTTAACTGAATTGGGCCATTGCTACGGGTAGACCTCTCGACCCATATTGGTGGAATTCCGTCAAAGTGCTTTACGCAAGAACGCAACAGCTCGCACTCGCCGAAATTTTCTTCACATGATTCCATGATCACATGATAAGCAAATGATATCACATCCCATGATTCACATGATCCCACTGGTGCTAAGCGTCTCATGGGGAGCTTGTAACACCGTTTTTAAGGTCTTCGGTATAATTCTGTTAAAGGTTTGAACCCAGATTTACCGTCGGCAAAGCGGACACTCTGATCAATAGCCTACACCACCGTGCCGGCTACACTGCCACCTTTTAAGTAAACAGACGAAAGTTGCGGTGGAAACGGCATTTTAAATTTTTACTTATGTGTGAAATGTGGTATGTGTGAAAATGGAATGTGTAGTCAGGTATAGAGCAGAAAGAGCGAGGTTTTTTGAAGGCAGCGGCGTTAAACATTTTGAGTGTCATGAAAATATTTTCGCAAAATGTTCGTAGACAGCCGCTTTCACCTTGCATACACTTGAAGTGCTTTAACGCTTTTCAATTTAGTTTGCCCACAAGTGCAAGAGAAGCATATTTTAATCAAATGCAGGATAGCAAGTAAAGACGAAGCTCAAACTATGAATAACTAGAGGGAACCGCACAACTAGTGAGCGGTTTCCCGTCGCAAATGAGTAGAAAGGCTCATAAATATCATCTGTTATTACTATAAGTAAATTTATTGTTTTTACCAAATTGACCGATATTGGTCTAAGATCTATTTGACTGATTACAAAAAAGAAAAGCATAAACACCAATGGCTGATTCATGCCAGCAAGGTTATGGGCAAAAGTGTAACCTTAAAGAGCATGGTATTGAAATTTGATCTGAAACAAAGAAGTAACAAGCGCTTGGAGCATTTGAGGTCAGTATTGGTGGCCATAGTATAACAAGTACAGTTAGGAATACCGGAAGGTTACCCAGGCAAAGGAGATAAGCAAAAAAAAGCACTTTTATTTTCTCCAAAGGTGACCTTCATTTTTCATCACGACACAGAAACACAAGTGTTTGGCTGTCAAAAAAAGATCATCTGCCAAAAATGTCTCAATTTGTATCTAGTAGTGCCTCACTTTTTGAAAATTTTTCAACGCAAACCATTTTCTTTAAAATGAACTTTTGGAACAAGGGTTCAAGGTGCGCGATTGCCCTCCATAATAAAACACGATTTCCCTCCTGCCTCTCCTGTTTCGGCATCCCTGAGTACATTTGATTGTCCAGCTGTTGTTACATTATAAATCTTGACCACTGTAAGAGAAAAAGCGAGTTAAAAAGATATGCACTGTTTGCACAACAAATGGGCAAACTGACAATTTGTTTGCGGCGAAAGCGCTCGTTGTGTAATCAGTTAAATTTCCTTGACGAAACATTTTAAAGCCGCGTGTCAGCTTCAATGTGGAGTGAGTTTGAAGCGATCCGTTCCCGAACCACTAATGTACGTTGGCACAAAGCGTTTATGTGCTTTTATATAAAAAAGCTGACTTCAGTTAAGAAACAATGATATCGCTTTGACGTATAGGCTTTTTTCCACTTTGGCGACTGTCTTAATTTCCGGGTTGCTCTATCTATAGACATGAATATTTTAATGCACTAGCAGTTTAGAGCGGCTGCATGTGACTACACTACGCAGCTTAAAGCAAGTAAAAACTACCCACTTCCTTTAGTGGAAAAGCTATTTACTTTGAAGTTAGCTTCAGATGGAGGCAGCAGCAGATGGTGACCAGTTTGGAGATTTAGGAAAATTCTGGGGAAGGAAAGCATAATGGAAGATTGAGCAGATTTTTTTGTAGCAAACACGAATCAAGCTCATTTTTCTTTCGTGCTGTCAAAACCAAACGGGGGCATGACCCAAAGATCTTCACTAAGTACGCTAGTGGTCGGCCAATTGAGCTGGAAAGAGTGAAACCGCGACAACGAGGCGTTATTATTGTTTCTTTACCTTATTAGACGGATGTAAATATACACGCAGGTGCGCCTCTATGTCCTTAAAATTGAAGCAGGTTAAGTGCTTCGATTCAAACAATACAACAGGCTGTTTTGGGTTTGGCCTGAGAGGTGGCGTCGTGGGCAAACCACTGAAATAATGAGGCACAATAACAGGTCAGCCGCTAGTATAGATATTTTTACTATCTGCAAAACTATCTGCAAAACAAAAGATATTTTTACCCATGTTGTAGGTTCTTCTTCTCCGTCGTTTACTTCGTCTCATTTTTTAATTTAGTAGTGAGAGAAGTTTAAAATATGTAGCCGCTAAATTTCGACAAAACTGCACTGTATCTGATCTGCTGCAACCAGTTGCGCCGAGCCAAAAGACGTAAATTCAGAAGTCAAGTCAAAGTTGACAGAATTACGATGCTGTTTGCTTAACAAAAACGCAAACAAGCTGAAGGCCGCCCATTCATAGCATTGCATTAGTGTTTTCACAAATATTTCACTTCAATTAACTGCTGGGTAATTTTACATATATATATTCCGGTTGGGGGCACTTGAAATCTGGATTAACTAGTCACTGAGAATCAAGATTTTTGTTGTTACGTAGGGTTACAACAGTTGCCGTGGCGAGTTCGAAGCCTAGTTGTCAGTTAAATCCGGCCGTAATGTCATAAACTCGAGTTATTAGCTGTCGTCACGAGCAGTGATTTGAAGCAAGAACTGGAAAGTGACAACTTGACGCAAGTGTAATGTTAGTTAGTGTTATGTACTGTATGTAGGGGTGGGCAAAAGTGAAGAAAGTGATTTCAGTCTCGGTGAGATTGGTAGACTGAGAAAAAGCCATTGGCCCAGAACTTATTAGGTTTAATGTACATTTTAGGCATTGCGTTAGCCTTAAGCTGCATATCCACCGGCAGAAGACGCGATAAAGATTGGGAAATTCCTAAGCTCTGAGATTTTGTAAAGACGCTCAGACACGACGAGAGACCGATTTAACAAAACATTACGTCCACTGCTGCGACGTAATTTTGTGATATTGCCTTGTCAGGAACAGCAGCAGCACTGGTCGAGCCTGAGCGTCTTTACAAAATCTTCTAGAGCTTGGGATGCCAATCTTTAACGCCTCTTTTGCCGGTTGAAATTTGGCTTTGGATATGTTACGTCAAGAACTTTTTATGCTCAACTGACCTACGACTAGCCAAAGCTGTTTGTTATACTTTTTCTCATTTTCTTGTAACGAGGGCTCGGCAAGAAAAGTTTCTTCAAAACCACATCAATATCCTAGAGGGTTACAAACAACTTTGCTTTGAGGCGCCACCATTATAGGGATAGCAATTGGTCAAGGTGCTATGAACAAAATTATTTAATAACTAAACTATTTATTTCAGAAAAAACTGAAAAACAACCTTCCTAATAGCTTTCTTGCCGCAGACAACCTATTACATTGAGCCATGGAGGAAGTACTGAGGATAGCTTTTGAAAAAATGAAACGTAAAAACCAGTTTGATGTTGCTGTAAAGGACTAATCTGCTATATTAGCAATCCGTTGTCTTTAATCTCAAACCATGTAAAATCGACTGTTGCACATAAAACAACGTTGTGTTCAGACCTGCTTCGGAGTTACCTGTACTGCTGGCACAGTGTATTTCAAGCATAATCACTGCAATGAAGCAGGGTAAATTGCCGTGAAGTATAATTTTTCAAGACATAACGACCCAGAAGCCAGCACGGAAATGAACTCGCGACCTCTCAATTGCGAGACCAGCACTCACAATGGAGCCATCGAGGCAGACTAACTGCAGCTTACAAAATGAGGGGGTGGGTTTAACGAGTTCATTTTATTGTAGCAAATTCCACGCTCAAATCAGTGCTAGATTAAAAGAGGGGAAGTAAGGGTGCTTCAGATTGTTTGGTAAAAAAGAAGCCCCTGACCACAAAATGAAAATCTTTTTTGAAAGGCACTTACAAATTATGAAAAAATTTGGTTTTCCGCTTACAAGCAGAGCCCGTTTTAATACAAACGCGCCAAGGCCATTCTGAACTTGATCTGTCCTTACACAGCTAAATCGCGTGCAGTAGTAGCGAGGCAGCAGAACTGAACCAAACTTTACTTTCAATCACGTTCGGATTCAAACAATGATTTACGACCGTAACGACGTAACGACGTGTGCATTTATCGATACCTGCTGGCAACTTGAATCGGCATTGATATCTGTCGACGCAGGGACAGCATGATCACTTTCATATTTTTAACTCACGTTGCCTTTTATTTTGTTAAAACTGTAGAAGCCGTGGCTTTCTTGGAAAAAGTAAAAGTGAAGGAAAAGAAAGGAGAAAATCATAAGAGAGAAAAAGAAGATTTAATCGCCTCTCTGGCTTCTTTTATGAAAAAGTGGGTCACGCAGTTGATGTGTTCTTAACAAACCTTTAATACCGCATGCATCTTTTACTGATTTGTTGTCTTGAAGCCTGGGGATCAAAATTTGAGTGATTTGTGAGAGTTTAAAATATGCAAAAGTCTTATTTCATCGGATGCGGGTACCGTAACTTTTTGTTCAATTGGTTCACTTCTCCCTCCAAAGAATCCCTAAACAAAGAGGCTGCCTTTTTTTCTGCAAGCCCATTCCTACACTGATCACGCTTACCCCTGCGTAAAATTGCCAATTTTGGGTTGGAAATGGATTCAATCAAAGATGAGAATGCTACGGTTCACGAGGTAAAATTTTGCGGCTCGCGGAAGAATGAGACTTATGGCCCACGACCACAGGCTGATCACCCAAAACAAAAGAAAGCTCCTTTTTCAAAAACTTTCGTCTTTTTGATGTTTATGTCTAAATACAAGTTTTTGAATTTCAAAATGTTGCCCCCTTGAGATTGTTCCCCGCCAAAAAGGTCCTCAGTTAAACACCTCGACTGATTTATGGTCTACATTCCAGAGTAAATGCCTTCAATTTGAAAAATTTACCCTTTTTAAATTAACTTCAAAAGAAAAAAGATCTTCACTTTGATAATATGCGAAGTTTTGAGGTTGATCTTCAAAAACAAAGGTCTTGCTAGGCCGGCTGTATAATCCAGCAGAGTAAAACCCGCCCATCAGAAAAAAATTCTCACACCCACGAGTTAATTCATAAACGTCCACCTTGTTTATTCAAAATGGCTCTTGTCATAGCGAAAGTGCGATTTCTTTTGTCACCAATGAAATGTCGCTTTGTTATCCGACAAAATTTTTATCACGTCACAGACGGAAATCTTTTCCTTGTTTCGTGATCCTAGAATAGAAAGTGATTACTTGACACTATTGCGCGACTATTGATGTGCCATGTGAAGTAAAAAGGTAATTCCGCCTTTATGAATACTTTTAATAACTGCCAATGACTTTAGGATGTGGCCTGCACAAAAACTGTTACTACTGATAAAATGACATGCATATTTTTTTTAATTGATTTGCCACTTAGAAAATAAGGTGATACTTTTGTCTAAGTAGGACGTTTCGCTAAACCCTGCTAGCATTGCCAACCAAAATAGGGCTGTTGATTACTTTAAAATTTAATAAATCATGGCTAAGTGTAACACTGTTTATAACGTGACAATTCAATTATGAAAGAAGAAAACAATAACTATTGCATTCTTTAGGGTCAATGTTATTTCGTGTTAAATTAGTGAGGTAATAACTAGGAACAAAAATAAAACAAAATTTACACATTAGAAAGGTAAAGTGGATGTGAAGCTTCAGCTGAGTTCAATTGTGGCTGCAGCCTTTAAATCTATAACGTTTTCGTTATACGTAATTTTCGCCAATTAGTTTCTTGAGCTAGTGTTGGTGGTTTATGCAAGTCAATTGGGTGGTCTGGATTTTCTCGTAAATGATCTGTAACATCACTCTTTCCAAATGTAATCGGGTCATGTTCTTCAATTTAGTTTTTAAATTTCGTTTACTTTGTCCAGCATAGGTTTTTCCACACCAGCAATGAATATTTATACACTTTCAGTGAGGTGTAGTAGAGCCTGTTTTTTTTATTTCTGAATAGGTTTCCAATTTTTGATATGCTGTGATTCATTCGAAGGTTAAATTTTGCTTTTTATATTTTCTAAAAATGTTTAATTTTCTTTTTCAATTTGCTGTGACGTTTCTCCGATAAAAAGTAAACGTAGAAAACTTGGAATTTTCAAATGTCGCTTGCCTGTTTAGAGGTTGATGTCGTTTATTAAGATACGCTTTTATGTGTTTGTCAATAATTTCTCGTGAATAACCATTATTTAATAACAGAATAGTTACTTTTTGAAATTCTTCGTGTTTTTTTTGATACAAATTTTGTAACTTCTGTCAATTTAGCATTTGATGACGTTTATCTTGTATTTGAAAGAAATAGAACTTTTCCAATCGGTCTACAGTCCAGTGTTCGTTTTCTTTCTGTATACAGTAGAAAAAAATGATTGATTACTTTTTTCAATGAGACCATCCAAGAATGGTATTTTTATGTTTTCTTTTAATTCATAAGTGAATTTGATATCAACGTGAATATTATCGACTTCTTCATCGTCTGCGTAGCCGAAAAAAACTATGGGCTAAACATGTGATTTTGAAGTTTTGTATATTATCCAACTCATACAAATGTCCACTAATGGACGAGCAATAGAAGTTCTCATTGCCACCCCGTTTGTTTGTTCATAACAACTGCCATTTAGTTGTAGTACCGTTTTCTTTGTTGTTCATTCTAATATCTTTTTCAGTTGTTGCTTTTTCATTCCATAAAATTTGCAATCTTTCGCTTTTCCCACAAATACTAGATTTGAAAGTAACTTAATAGTGAAGTCGATTGGAATATTTGTGAATAAACTCTTGACATCAAATGAAACTAATCTATCTGAAGATGTAGGGTGGACTTTTGTTAAGTTTTTCCACAAAATCAAAGCTATCCTTGATCATTGTTTGATAGTGCTCATAGGGTGTTAAAACTTTGTCTAACCACGATGAACATTTATATGTGTAACTACCTGATGAAGCTAATATAGGACGATATGCAGTTGCAGGTTTATGTATTTTGAGTATATCATACAGTGTGGGCGTAACTGCTGCTACTGGTCTTATTCTGCAATACGTTTCATCATCTAAATGTTGCTTTCTCTTTAAA
The DNA here is from genome assembly GCA_963675345.1 of Trididemnum clinides. Classification (NCBI taxonomy): domain Eukaryota; kingdom Metazoa; phylum Chordata; class Ascidiacea; order Aplousobranchia; family Didemnidae; genus Trididemnum; species Trididemnum clinides. The sequence goes on from OY776306.1 coordinate 23,486,874, forward strand.
TCATGAAGAAACCGTTAAAACTTGGCTAAATTTTCTATGTCGCTGTCATTTACGCCTTTTTAAAATTTAGTTGAATTTTGAAAAATTTTGTTCATTTTTCCAAAATAGTCGCCTCTATTCATTACTACAACTCCATTACCCTTGTCCGGTTTGCATATGATAATTGCTTTGTCTTTACATAAATTTTCAAGAACTGCTCTTTCCTTCATTAGACAAGCCTAAATCTTGGTGAGATCGTTTATAGAAAAAAGATTCGCACTTACTGTATAGATTTATCAATGTTGATTTAAACTCTATTTGTTCATTGTTATCCAAATGTGATCATACTTGTGGACAAAGATTTTCCAGTTCTGTCTTCATTTTTATATGATTAAAGAAAGAAGGAAACATTCCAAATTTCAATCCATAGTTGAGACATTTACCCTCAATTTTTGTTAAAGAGCGGCTAGATAAATTTCTGACGACGTCCAATTGAGTGAAAGATTAAGTCGGGTTTTAATCCATGATTTTCAAGTTTACATTTATGAATAGATTTTGCCAAAGTCTATACAGTAAGTACGAATTTAATTTTTTCTATAAACGATCTCACCAAGATTTAGGCTTGTCTAATGAAGGAAAGAGCAGTCCTTGAAAATTTATGTAAAGACAAAGCAATTATCATATGCAAACCGGACAAGGGTAATGGAGTTGTAGTAATGAATAGAGGCGACTATTTTGGAAAAATGAACAAAATTTTTCAAAATTCAACTAAATTTTAAAAAGGCGTAAATGACAGCGACATAGAAAATTTAGCCAAGTTTTAACGGTTTCTTCATGATTTAAAGAGAAAGCAACATTTAGATGATGAAACGTATTGCAGAATAAGACCAGTAGCAGCAGTTACGCCCACACTGTATGATATACTCAAAATACATAAACCTGCAACTGCATATCGTCCTATATTAGCTTCATCAGGTAGTTACACATATAAATGTTCATCGTGGTTAGACAAAGTTTTAACACCCTATGAGCACTATCAAACAATGATCAAGGATAGCTTTGATTTTGTGGAAAAACTTAACAAAAGTCCACCCTACATCTTCAGATAGATTAGTTTCATTTGATGTCAAGAGTTTATTCACAAATATTCCAATCGACTTCACTATTAAGTTACTTTCAAATCTAGTATTTGTGGGAAAAGCGAAAGATTGCAAATTTTATGGAATGAAAAAGCAACAACTGAAAAAGATATTAGAATGAACAACAAAGAAAACGGTACTACAACTCAACGGCAGTTGTTATGAACAAACAAATGGGAACTCCTATTGCTAGGAGTGCAGTCGAAACGCCACTGTGCAATCTCATGCTAGAAGTTATCAATGCTACACTGAATCCTACCAAACCAGTTGCAAAGAAGCTATAGGACATCAAGAAACTATTTTGACTTCATTACATGCTACGAATATACGAGTATTAACAGTTGCAAAGATTTTATACAGGCTTTTGGGAACAATGAAGAAATATTTGTGGGACTATTCAGACATGCCGAAGGTCTCTACGGAGAATATATACCCATGCTTCGAATTGTGAATCGGCAAGCCAATAGAGCGAATCCACCAGGTGTTTCGCCATAGCAGTTTTGCAGGCGTTCTGTCTTTTTGCCTTTTATTGACATAGTGCGTGAGCAACTCAGCGAAAGATTTCGCTCTGATCTTGTTGATTGCATAAAACTCTAATTTTTGATAACATCTGTCTGAGTAAAGCATGACATTTGCTTCGATCAGAAATGCTGTGAACTTCTATCTTTCCTTTGTGGATGACAGCATTGACGCTGTGGAGGTTGAATTTATGCGATGGCGTTTATATTGGCTGTGCTACAAAGGTGATTCTTTACCGTACAAGGCTTCAGGTGCGGTGCTGTCTGCTAAAGAAATAAATGCGTATCTACGATGTCTGGAAGTTCTTCTTCAAATATTGACATTTCATCCGGTTACTTCAGCAACAAATAAGCCTTTGCTTAGTGCTCTGAGATATTAGAACCTATTTGCGTTTCACAACGAAAGAAGCTCGTTTAAATAGATTGGCAATGCTGTATGTTCACCGTGACTTCAACAATAATTTTGAAGATGTGATTGATGAATTTTCACGTAAAAATTGTTGGCTAAATTTCAATTAACTTAAATTTTGACATACAGCACCAGTCAATTTTTTTGGTTCGCCTATCACTACTACCAATCGGTTTGTGACAGTAAATGCGTTACGTGCAGTGGCGCAAGTGCAAAATTTTTTTGTGTGTGCAATCGCGTTAAACTTCTTTACATTCTGTTTAAAAACTGCACACACCCCTCATCTCCTGGGGAGAAGAAGCCTCGATATCCCTATCGTGACTAGATCCGCATCGATATCCCTATCATGACTAGATCTTCAGGGTTTTGCCATTGCACCTGGGCTGTGTTGTTCAAAAAACTTTGGTCCCCCATTACATTAAATTTTAAAGTAATCAGTTGCACTATTTTGGTTGACAATGACAGCAGCGTTTAGCGAAACGTCCTAACTAAAATATGTATAGGAGTATATCGGCTCTGATTTTTTGCTGAGAATTGTCAAATAAATAGAATCTTTTGCTTCTACTATAGTTTGCAATTACAAAAAGCATTATTCCAAAAGGGGGGGGGGGGGGGGGCAGGTGGCTCACTTTTTCTTGAAATGTACGAAATTTTAACATTTGTGAGTACATTGTCTTTTTCGATAATGAGAAGACATGTTAGAACATTTTCCTTTCTATTGCCGTGTTTCATGAAAGCGATCTTAAGAAATGGTCCTGAATGCAAGCCGCAATTGAAATTGCTTTCGTTTTTTGTCCAATCAAATGGCGTTTTTGAGTATAGTTTTTCATACTCAGAAATGGACAAGTCGTTATTCCTGTGAAGTTAGATCTTAAGTATTTCAAAGGGTAAACGTTACAGTCTTCCCTAAATGACTTTGGGCTTCGCTACAGATGTAATATCTTTCACAAACCTTACCATATGTCTTCAACTGCCAGCTGAAAGACTTAAATTTCATATACAGATTAAAATTTATTTACTTAAATTCCATTTATGAATTAAAATTTGTTTGCTCAGGTTTACCAAAAAAATCAAGAATAAAAAATTGGATAAAATAAAACGAAAGTAAGCATGACCTTTGGCTTGCTTACGTCATCGATTATGACGTGTTGGTTCAATTATTGCATTACTTTCAGATGTGGTTTCTTCAGAAGCTAAGATTGACAATGCAACTGTAGCATTCGAGTAAAGGCGTTTCGCAAACGTTTTTCAGATTGTTTCAAGACTTTTAGGACCTTTGACTGGGATTAGGTTATCGGAAAAAGTTACCGATCATTTATGTCTTCGACTTAGACAATCCAGAACTTTTAAATTCAATTTAGGAACTAATCAATTTGCAGATTTCTACGCAATTTTTTTGCAAAATAGTGCTATCCGTTATTCTGCTTGGCTGCACAAATTGTACTGGAAATACACAATGCCGGCGGTACTGATAACTCCGAACCGGGTCTGAACACAATAATGTTTTGTAAGACGAAGAATAAACTACAAACCAACTAACCAGTATCTTTTGTTTACAGCAATGAACACATGGTTATCAGGGTAAGCAGAATGTTTGAGTTATTTTTACTGTTTTAATAACATATGTGCGGAAATATCCAAGCAACTGCAGCAAGAGAATTCGGTGTAGGCCAGGGCCCACACCTTTTCACCATTGGAGGCAGCAGTACAGACTGTATTTTACTTACGGTCGCCAGTGATTCAAATCTAGAATTTTTTTAAAGATCAACATCGATAAATACGTGCAAGGCCACACATCCTATCAGGCACGGTTGTAGATTGTGCACCTTTGATCTAAATTGTAGTTTCTAATCTGTTAAACAAGGCTTTTGTAGGGTTCGAATCCATATCTAAACCAAACAATTGAACAATGGTCTCTGGCTTTCAAAAGCAAGACTTAATAGGAGTAATTCTGTTACCACTTCATTCTTCCTAACTAGCTGGTTGGTAAAGATAATTCGGATATTTGAGACGACTATTTGCTGTGCCATACTACTATCTTTATCACAAATCTCATAAAATATTCCAAATTACAAGATCAGCCACAAAGCGCCTTCGCATGTAGCTCTCTTTGTTTTATTTTTCAGCAAGTTAACCTCAATCATCTTACTTGCAGGCCAGTTTTCTTTTTGTAAAGCAGTCAGAGCATTATAATTAGTTCTTCAACGTATCGTTATCGCGTCATTGGTCGAAAACATGTTGCTTTGATGGCCCAAATATTCCTTTTAATAATTGCTGAAGGCCTATCCAGCACTATAGGGATCTGATGCAGAGAAAGTTTTGTGACAAACTTCTAAAAATCACCACAATGTATTAGTTGAAAATTTCTTTTTGAAGGTCGACTTCATGAAAGTAAATTTTCTTGATTTTGGCCAAAAGTTTTGTTCCAATCGACATTTTCTAACTGGTAATTATCTTTTAAAAGAATCTTTTGATATTTTAAGTCTATGATCTTTGATTTTACAGTCAGGGCAGCCCACAATTACAAGCTGTGCGCCCCATATAAAAATATCAGTGGACTGGCAATTGGGCAGCGGATCACAGTTTGCCGATCTTTGCGCTACGTAATTTGGGCATGCTTATGAAACTGGTATTCAAAACATTCTAAAGTTTAAAGTGACGTCATTCTTTGTACAAGCGTGCAATTAAATTTCTATTTACTTTGTCGGCTACTAAGCAACATCCTTAATAAAGCTTTTACATTAAATTTTCGCTTTGCTTTTACAATTACTGTATTAGCGCTCTTCAAACTGCCTGTTATTTAATTTCATGACTACAAACAGAGCTGAATTCTTGGTTAAGTCGAGCAAAGATTTATTCATCAGCAATCGGTTTTTTCCTGCTCAGCCCGGCAATAAATAACACATGACTTGTCATAAACTTTTGGCGGTGCTCAACGGCAACGTTTCAGGAGTACGTACATGTGTCAATCATGATTGAGTGAATTCGGTTTCATATGTCACTCTCCACGCCACTTCTATTCCTGAACCCCAAGCAGAAAATCTGTGAATATCATTAATAGGGCTTCACAGGAAAATATTATGATCAGTAACTTCACAGTTTTTAAGCCACTGGCGCGGTGGTTTAGTTATTTGAGCGCCTGCTTTACAAGCGGGTAGACTTGGGTACAATTCCCCAGTCGAATCATATGGTACTAAAGACGTCAGCTGTTAACAAGCGGGTAGACTTCGGTACAGTTCCCAGTCAAATCATATTTATGACTTTGAAAACAATATTTTAGTTTTCCTTCTTGATGGAAAGGGATACAGTGCCATCGCCAGAGCAAACACAGCGATGGGATACAAACTTAAAGTGGGGGCTATTTATTTATATTTGCGGTTCCCTGCTCAGGCCATAAAAGTAAGGGAGCGTTTTGAAAGTGTTTTTCTGCTCCTTGGTTGTCGTTTTCACTCAATATTCGAATTTTGTCATTTCTTTTTTTCCTTGTTTTGGAGATCGATTTTTCGAAGAGAAATTTATACGTTTAATATCAAGCATGGATCACAAAAGGTTACGTAGCAGGCAACTAATTGCACACCCCCACAATAAGAAATTTCCAGAAACAAAGTGAAATGAGGAATTTTAAAAATAAGGAGTTTCTGGTCCTCCGTAGCGATGGGGATAGCGTGAGAAAACAATAAATTTGCATGTTGTACCCTTGGGAAGGGCACTTGAGAAGGTATCTCCATCTTTATGTGGCATGCAGGCAATGGTGAATTAAAGATTTTAGGGGCCTGGAGCAAGATATCACGAAAGCTTCCTATTGGCCAAGTACTCACTGGAGACTTCTTTTTTCTTTTGGAGATTACTTCTGTTTTGAAGGTCTAGAATAGTTAAATTTGTGGTAAATTAGGGTTTCTGCACAAAGCTTATAAGTGAAGACTTTTTTTTGAAGATCACGTTTTGAAGGTGTGAATTACATAAACTTGCTCAAAATTAGGGTTAGGCCCAGAAGTTTTCGGCGATGATTTCTCTTTTTTTGGCTGTCACCGCTATTTTGAAGGGCCCTGAAAGCAGTTTATAAGACTTGTCTGGAAGGGAGCCAGAGAAAGATGCCTCACTTGTCTCCCCCTGAATTCAACCTCGCATGCAAGTGGTGGGGCTGAGCAGTTTACCCGTCGTGGTAACCCAGGGTAACAAAGGAATAGCAAGTGGAGCACGAGCTCAAACGCAGGAATAAACAGCTTTTGAAATCACGCGTTGGCAGGAATGTAAACATGCGACCCTTGGTAGAACCAAAGGCTTAAATGTTGTCAAATACTTGGAAACAGAAAAACGTTGATCTCGAAACTGACCGAATAATAGCCAGGATACCGTTGGTCAAGATATTTGCTTTCAAAATTAAAACAGATTTTAGGGTTTCGGGAGTAAGTTGAGTAGTATGGGTCACGTGGCCCGTGCACACCCCCACCAGCATGAAATCTCGTTTTTATTACGATGCAATTTCTCATCCTTTCACGACTTTAATTTTTTTAGAACAACGGTCAAGGCAATAATGAAGGTGAGGGACTTTGTTCATAATGATCAATGGCCTGCTTAAGCGTTTCTAACGAAGGGGGAGTTCTTCAACCGGTTATGGAGCGGTGATAAGTTTACACATTTTCAATGGAAAGGATTGAAGATGGTAAAAGGGAAAATTTTTCGTCCACCCCGAAAATAGACTGAGGTTGTCAATCAGGGTATCTTACTACCGTCGAAATAATCTTTTCCGTTGAACATTGAGCCTGCTTCGGAGTTGCAAGCACTGCCGGCACAGTGCATTTATACAAGCGCTGCAATAAAGCGGGGAAAGTAGAACCAAATGCTCTTCCCGAGGACATTAACGAAAAATCGATGGGACCTCGAAGCTTGATGACTGCAGGGCCGCGTCCCATCTCGCCAAGCTATTGCTCGCCCCCTCTATTAGAATTTCAAGCGATCTTTAACTCTTTTCCACTCCAGGTTTGTCTTAGAGCCAGAAAACTTTGCAGTCATGCCCCCGTAAATTATGTTTCATACTTTGTGTTTTACATTTCCGCTGGAGGCGCAAGGGGGGGAGGGGGAAAAGGCGCCGCCGTGTGGAAAAAGCTCTTTCCAAAGATGTCGTCACTATGACGAACAAATAACCCAACCTTACCTACCAAAAGCAACGTTTAACAACCACGCGCCTAAGAAGAGAGCTGAGAATATCATTCGTTGCGGCTAATTTTAACCATTATTAGGTGGTGAGATATACGATGACGTCGGTGAGGAGGCGTCCTCACAACAAGTTAGCTACGATGACGTTGCTGTCGGGAAAGCAAAGCCTGGTCAAATAGAAGATGACAGTGAGTTTTTTTGTGTAATTTTGTGAACTCAGCGGTGGCCGACGGTAAATTTTCACGGCTACACGTTAAACTACTTGTGTTCAGACTTGCTCGGAGTTACCACTACTGCAGGCTTAGTGTGTTTCTGCCACAAATCTGCAACAAAGAGAGGGAGATGAGATATGTCTTCTGAAAGACATCTCACCAGGGATTAAACTCACAACCTATCAATTTAAAGTCCAGATTTATCAAGCTGAGGTCCCTCGCGTCATGCAATGAAACCAACCAGGAGACCCGGTCTTGAATCCGTCAATCTGCCGTCACAGAAACTCATCTTTACATGTGCTTTACAGGCGAACTTTATGCAGACACCGCACCAGAAGATACGACAGCACAAGTGTATGACGACACCGTTGCCGGTGAGAACCTATTTAGCCCATTGTGAAAGGTGTTGACCATTCTAGACTCGTACCCTGGTCCAGTAAACTTTCAACGCTTTTAAAAAAGTGTTGAGAACCAAAAATATAAATATAAATTTTAAGATCTGCTGTAGGATTTTTTGATAAGGTGGAAAATTATCAGCAGTTATTGTGATTTCATCAAAATGTTTTACTTGCGTGATTTATCCTTAAAATTGATAATTCTCTGACTACTTTTGCTAGTTGAAGACCGGTACCAGTACAAATTTTTTCATGAAAAATGTTTTGATAGAAACAGTCTACTTTTGTCAGGTCCAGCATAAAAGACACTCAATAAATATTTTCTACTCTTGTCTCAGCTGCAAGATTCAGATCAAATTGGAAAAACTGACTCCTGCAGTAAATGTTACTGCTAACTCAACTCTCAACTTCGACTTATAAAGATATATAAACTTCTCCTTCTGTTTCACAAAAATGGTGCATATATATAACTATTTCATCAGTTTAATTTGTGACGTAGCCTATCCCAGTTCGCTTGAACCTTATTTTCGTCCCATCGCTGTCATTACACTCTGCAAGACGATTGAGTGGTTAGATTGCTTAGATCTGGGAACAACACGCGTAGCTTTTTTATATAGTTTGAGCATTCACAAAGGAAGATAAGCTTGAAAATATGCGGCCAACTTTTCACATAAAATCTAGAAAAATTTTGGAAGTTTGAAACTTAAGATTCTGTGAGAATTTAGAACTTGGTGCGAGTACAAATTGAAAGTTGAACAGATGGGCGATGGAGTCAACTACCATACTTACATATACTTTAGTAGTCAATTTTTTAGAACTCTTATCAGAATTTTACAGCTGAAACGTCAAGAGGATATACTGTTCTCAAGAACTGATTGTGCTAGGCCAGTATTGCCGAAACATATGTTCCGCAAAAAGTTTGCAAATACTAGGAAAATAAAAGACTTAATGACTTCACTTTAGATCAAGGTGATAATCATCAGTCAGAATTTCTCTTTAGCCTCTGATCTTATACTAACCTTTATTGTTAAAAATCGAAATAGATTTTTTTTACATAAAATAATTAAGTAGCTGATGTTTTCTAAATGACAGGAAATAGATTTTGATAATGTAGAAAAATATGCAACTGATACCCAAATTTGAATTTAAATTTATTTTGTAGGAAGAAGAAAACTATCATTTGTTTGAGACAAAAAGAGAAATGCGCATGCTATACTATGCTTAACCAAAACGAAAATTTTGGGGGTATAAAAGCCATCATCATTTGTCAATAACCGGCGCGATGGTGTAGTGGTGAGAGCGTCCGCTTCGCAGTCGGTAGACCTGGGGTTCATTTCCCTTGTCGAGTCATACCAAAAGACTTTAAAAACTGGTATTCACAGCTTCCCTGCTTGGCGCTCAGCACATAAGGGATAGTGTGGAGAACAAGCCGGCAAGCTTGCTTGTTGTGTCCTTGGGCAAGGCACTTAACGGGATGCCTCCGTCTTTATGTGGCAGACAGATGGTGGGGCCAAGCAGTCTACCCGTCGTGGTGGCCCAGTCTGACAAAAGACATGCAAACCGAGCATGAGCTCATACGCGTGAATGAATGAATCATTTGTCAATCAAAGCATAGTTCTGAGAAAAGCTTGTGGCACATGCATGAATGAAGGAATTGCTACTAGTTTTCGTTTATTGTGGGGAATACCTAGCTTTTTTGACTCATAAACCGTTTTTGTCTAATGCCAGAAAGCTACAACCTCAAAGAAAAAAGCAAAAGTAACTGTTATCCAGCTGCAAACAATTGTTTCAAAAAAATTTTTAAGGCTGATGGTCTCTACAATCAATCATGACCAAGACAGCAGTTAGGGTAGGGTAAAGGGGGACTTATTCCAACAATCTTTGCTGATAAATTAATTACAGTTTCAGGAGACCACACATTGCCATCTTCAGTACCAGTTACTTCAACGCCGGCAACAATTAGTAAGTTATCTCTCTCTAACCATTGTTTTTTGCTATATACGTGTGCCTGTCAGTCAAACAAAGCTATGTCTCGTTGAGTTATCGTCATGATGATTTTGGTGTACCTCAATCTTACTTGTTTAAGTTATTAGATCTCTTTTTTTACCCTGCTTGTTTTACGAATGCGCTACATCTGCAGTGCTGGGATCTCTGAAAATGACCTGAACAAAAGTTGATTTATACACAACTAAAGGTTTTCTGTGACAAAAGGATAAAAGTATAATCTATAGTTACAATAAACATTATCTTGATTTTGTAACAGATCCAATTGCGTGTTGTGATCTTAACAACGCTTCAACTTCTGATTTTCTTGAAGTAAAGCGGGAAGAAAGAAGTTTGATAAAAAACAACTGGTTGAAACGTTGGTGTGTTATACATGGAAATATCTTTTATATGTATGACAGTTCTGGTGGTAAGTAGTTGTCCTATATAGCTGTAACGATACTGAAAATCTCGTTTGGCAGTGGTAGAATTTTCCAAAGTTAGGTTGGAATTGAGGCGGTTTGCTATATTTGAGGGTGAAAATTGGAACGGCCCAGTGAGAATGACATGATAGATGGATATTAAATGTTTGAGCTGCCTTTTAATGCTTTCATGTGTGAGTAAGATTTTGGTTGCCTGTCCCGGTTTACTATAATTTAGGTTTTATTTTTATGAATCACGCTGGCAGCGCCAATGTTACGCATATGGAAGAGAATCGTTGTCATGTTGTTTTACAGTGACAATTATTCTATATTTGTTTCCGCAATCACAAGTGCTATAGAAGCAAGTAAAAAGTTTATAGGCTGTGCAATGATCATTCGGAGTTTTGTATCGTCCGTGTAACTAGCAGTAAATAATTTTGGAAAATGCAAGTAAATGGTTGATCGATTGACAACTATCCACCTTCATGACGACAACAATCAAAGCGGAGTCAAACGTCAGCACAGCTTAGTCAGAGAATGACAAACACCTTGAAGTTGTTGGTCCTTAACGGTTGTGTTTTTTTTGTGTTTATTCTTTCTTTTCCTTGGGCCGGAGATACTGAGTCAAATAGATACCCAGGTTGATCCCTCAAATTAAAATCAGGTTTAGAGAGAACGATGCCGGTAGCTCGTTTAAAACCATTTATGAACAAGAATTACAGGTTTAAGGCCCCATCACCAAGATGACGGCACCATCTGTCGGTAGGCTACCCAGAAGATACTTTTTGCGATAAGTAAGGTTTCGAACCGTCTTTGCAGGATACAAAAGAACAAATATCAGTTTTCCACTTCTTAAATTCGTACCAGCAAGGTTTTAAGTCATTGATTCCAAACATTTCCGATTTTGTGAATCCCTTTAAAGACTTGCCTGTGAACCCCAACCAAAGTAGAAGAGTATTTTTTTGGAGATCAACTTCTTCAAAGTAATTGTATCCTTATCTTTGTCTCAATCACAGATGAAGACCATTTTTGAAGCTGTGGGCCTCAAAAAAGTCTTCTATAAACGAGGCTGATTGGGGCCTAGTACCAAAGTTGGGGTCTTTTTGTGCTCTTGTCTTTTTTGAAGATAAACTTCTAAGAATCGATCTTTTTTCCTTTATCAAACTGGAAAAGATATTTGAACGTGATTAACACATTGAACGCGACTCACAGTTATATTGTTGATGATATTTAATCTTTAAATTAAAGCTTTTTATAGAGATTAAATTTATGAAATCATTTATTGTGCCCTTTGTTTTTAGGGGTGCCTAAAAAATTGTAGGCTTTACTAAAATTTTTAGCCCCGGGTCCGTAAGTACTCTGTGGCTCCCTGTCAACGCTACTGTTTAAAATCAATACCGGTTAATGTTGATGGCACATAAAATGTTGTTGTTATTGTAGATTTATGCAGTCTGGCATTTATTTTTTGAACAAAGGCCTTCAAGAAATTTAAAATCTTGAACTAATGTCACCAACGACATTTTGTACTTTTTAGACAAGAAGCAGAAAGATGCTTTTGTTTTGACTGGCTGCTCTGTGGTAGTGACCGACAGCATTACAAGGGAGACAAAACGAAAAGAAAGATGCTTCCAAGTTGTTCTTGCTCAAACCAACAAGTCTTTCGATGTAAGTGAACTTGAATCAGGAAATGACTAGGAATCAGACTTCGTTTGAAGTAGCTGTTTTGCATGATCATACTTCTAGAGAGTCATTTTGCTTCGTCATTTACAAAAAACACAAAGATGCGAGATCAGGTACTCAACTTTCTAGGGGTATGAGGCAAAGTCTTTCTCTTGAACAGTTTGAAAACTTCTTTCCAGGGTGATCATGCCATTTATAGGCGATCTAAGCGATATTTATCACTTTTCACTAGCGGTCTAGGACGACGAGAAATGGAAAAAGTATGAGTATAGAATTAGTGATCTGTTTACCAGCATCACACTTTTATATCGCATGCCACAGCAGTGTTTTCAAGTGAGCAGTCAAGTTCCAAGTGTTTTGATCGAGTTCACTTATTTTCAAACTATTGTGATTAAACCACGCCAGGCTACTTTGGATACAACGACACACCAACTTCCTGCACTTAAACTGTTTTGTCACACGTTTGTTACTATAATATTTACCCGCTGCAAATAACAAATATTTTGAGTTTGGTAAGTAGAAGAACAACAGTTTGTATCTTCACAGAGTCGCAATGAAAATTAATCCGCTGGGCGCACACGGAAAGAGTGAACATCAATTCTGAAAACACTGCTTTTAGTGACAATTATTTTGTTGATGATTCAGAACTTTAATATAACTCTGAAAACAGTTGTTTTCGCCGGAAGCTCTTCGTGACGCTCTCACTGGTAGCAGCATCGCATTTAATTGCTTTCAGCTGTCGCAAATTAAAGATGAAGATGATTTTCTTGAACAAGAGTGGCTGTGGTGGTACTCCTATATTAGTGTCTCCTAAGGGGGCAGCTCTCCCCTGCCCCTCCTAGTAATACCACTGGTCGCCTATCAAAAGCTGACTGATGCATAACGGTACTGTAAAATATTATGGCGATGTTATTTGCAAAAGTTATGACTGAGTAAACAATGACGACAGTTTAAAAGTTTGACGCTGTTTTGCGGGTAAACAAGTTATCCTTTGAGTTATTTGTATTACCCTGTCAAACAAATAAAGATTTAGCTGGAGATTATCAGGTGAATAAGAGGCTCCTAGGGCTGCTGCCCCTGTGATTTTCTCAATAGGAAAATTGGACTAAAAAAACATATTCAACTATCACTACCGGTGCTGCGTATATTTATATCATATATTCATAAAATATCCTTTCACAATGGTGAGAAAATTTTGCGGCACATTTGAAAGAAGCTTGTGATACATGGCTTTAGAAATGGTGCTTTTGTAGCCGGAAAGTAAGCGTTCAAAAATTTCCAAAAAAATGAAACAAATTGGATTACTTTTTTAGAGGCCCCAACGGATTTCGGTAACAATTAAGGGTATAAAGCAAAGTTTGGCGGCGTCTGCTTAGGTTTGGCCTAGTTATGACCTCTTTATAGACGGAAATACGCATATAAAAACGTCATATAAAATACGCAAGCTCAATCTTCTTTTGGACAGTGGAGCGTCAAACGAAGAGAACTTTTCGAAAGCAATAATTTTGCATGGTCACAAAAAACTGTATTACATTTTTTGCTTCAATGACATGGTTTGATTGCTTCAATGATGATATCATCTCCAATATATTACCCGTCTAATTGCGCCAAGGTTTTACAAAAGTATCTATACAATGGAAACAGTAAAGCAAATAAAAAATTACCAAATAAAAGATTGATTTTATAAAATTTATTAATCGCATTTAATTGAATGAATGTTGTTCTTGATGATTTGTGAATGATATGAACTGATTCGTAAGAACTGCTTACTGTTAAAATAATTTCTTTTAATGCATATTGAAAGAAGTCAAGAATTGACGCAAATGTAACTAAAATAATTAGTTTTTGAATTTTTGTATAAAAGCCAAGGCGATGGAGCGTGACACCCCCTCAAAATAGCCCCCGGTGAGGTGAACAAATTGCATATCTTACGCACTTTTTCATTGGCTTCTGCTTGGCTCTACTTAAACAAACTAATCAATCCGAGCTATCAAAAATTAGTAGTTTAATGCTATCTTGTCAGGCTTGAAAAATACGATTTTCAATTACAGATAAGGCGATATAAACAGTGTTTGGACCACGGAAGTTGAGCGCTTTTTCTTCGCAATTTCTGTATTACTACACGACATGTTAGAGCTTTTATTTTTCACTATATTATTTGTACACGTATTTTAGAAAATTTTCTTATTTCCTCTTGATTTTTTTATCCTCATCATTTCCGACTAAATATTCCCTTCTCTGACTTTTGGAGTCAAATTTTATCAAATAAGAAAATTTTCTCAAGTTTCAAATTTTCTCTAGCAACGAGCTCAATATCGGTTGGTGTGTTACAACAATCAGGACGTAACAATGAATAACTTGTCACAATTTTTTGACTATTTTTATTTGATAGCTTTGACAGACATTGTAGTAAACAACTGACAACGTAAAATATGGAGTTACACATAAAAATACAACACAAAATAATTTTACTACAGGTCTACTTTTTAATTTTTTGTGAAGGTTGCAAAAACTTTTACTTCTGATGTATACAGCCCATTTGTTTCGAATTTGTTACGCCACCTCAAAGTTACATTGTGCGACCCCAAACGGAGTCGCGACCCATAGTTTGAAAAGCCCTGCTTTAGACCCAATGACCCCTCATTCCACACATAGGTATTTCAACAATTCATTTAACTTGTTAGCAATCCGGTCTTTGACGAAATCGGTAAAATCTGCTGCATTTGCAGCCATTTGTGACGCAAGAATCTTAATATAGTCGTGGGTAACACAACTTACCCAGAAGACTTTGGAATTTGTTTCAGGACGAAGGAATTTATCTTTCTCGAATCCAAAGTTGACCGAAACCATGCAATTCTTTGTAGCTAATTTTTTTACTACGGTTTTGGGGCTCTGCGATGAGGTTTTCCTTCGGGTAATTGGCCTCATCCTTTGATTTATCAGCAGGGTAGTCAGGCAGGCAATACCCCAAGAGCCAACATTTTTTTAAATATTTGCATGCGGGAGAAGTGAGGACCTCTTTAAATGACTGCTTGTGAAATAAGTTGGCATAACTTTTAAGAAAGAATTACTCCCCCAAGTTTATTCTTTTTATGCCTTACTCCTAATCCCACTCTTGAGGCATTTATATGTTTTTCAGTTTTGCGCTCCTGACAAAGAGAGTGTTATAAAGTGGAAACAGTTCATGGAGCAAGCAGTTCCAATGAGTAAGTACCCTTAAACTAACCATATTAAGAGTTTCACCTTATTCTTGTACTGATTTCAAGTACTACAAATCTTTATCAAAAAACCATCTGTAGTTCATTATTTTCCTTTTTAGCCTCGCCTGATTTCGTAATATGATCATGATTTTTTTGGTTTAGAAAAAATTACCAAAAGTTTTTAAAATGAGCAAAAATTATATTTTGTGGGGAGTATTGTAAGTAATACCTCCTGAACTGCTTCTCTTGTATTTTTTTAATTGCAAGGTTCAATTCCTAAAGAAGGAAGTTGATTTACATTAACTTTAATTGAAGTTCCGGATGTTTCTTGCATGACGTAATCTTTTCATAATGGAAACGTTTGGACGCCATGATGACCATTTGGGTCTTGAAGGTTTACATTACATCAATGTTTTTGAACTTTTTATGTTTTACCTTCCACATTTGTTCACAAAAATCTTTTAATCCCCACCACTATCTACGTTATAATCCAGGATCTTGTTTTCGGTGGGATTACGTGAGGACCTGTCGTTAGAAGACTTCTTTTGAAAGCTAGAAAACGTCCTTTGACCATTAAAAGCTAGAAAATTTCACCACCCCGCTTGGTGTTAAGAAACACTGCATTAGATCAGGGGTGAGCATTGTACTACCTACAGCCCGCGAGGCGAAATTTTTCGGCTGGCTGAGCTTTCCTGGCAGACCTGCGGAACAATGTGGATTTTGACCAGCGTGTACAAGTCGATCTTCCTATCACAAAGTCTTCAGTGTCAAAACTTTGTCCATTAGTGGTTGGTCTTTATCTTGGAAATGATCCAGGTCGTGCACATTGGTCCGCGGCCACATACGTTGAGTGGATTAAAGAGAATATGGCTCGCCTTCACAAATGGTCACACACTCTTATGTTCATCGATTTATTGAGTTATAAAGGTAATCTACGCTCTTTATATGCATGTTTACACGAATGACGTGGTTATTTCACAAAGTAATAATATTGCAAATAATAAAAGCCCCTATAATGATATTGCAAATAATAAAAGCTCCTATAATGATATTGCAAATAATAAAAGCCCCATAATTTGATTTTTCTTTGATTTTTTTATTTGATTAGTTTATTAATTTGATTCTCCCATTAAATTTGATTTTTTATTATTTGCAATACTATAACTCTGTGAAATAATCACGTCATTCGGGTGAACATGCATATGAAGCGCGTCGATTACCTTCATAACTCAATAAATCGATGTATGATACGGTTATGGTGATCACGTACTATGCTCATAGAGGTAATGGCTTTAAATAGATCTCGCTTACTACTAACTCTTCGAGTCGTACACTGCTTCTACACTCTTATGTTAAATCATTATATCCATATTTTTTGTTTACAGCGTCTTCTCCTAAGACTAGTCTCACTCTACCTGAGCCTCTGCCAGCTTCGAGCGTATCACCATCCAAAAAAATAAAGAAAATAAATTTCTGTAAGTGTAGCTAAAGCTAGCTCTTGGCAGCAATGGTCAGGTTGAGATATCGGTACCTACCTAGATTGTGGGTGTTTAAGCTTTGTTGAAAACCTCTTGGCAGCTACTTTCCCTGCTTGGTGGTTGTTTTGCATTTTTATTTTCCATACTAGCAGGACAGCAAAGTGGCGCAAAGCATAAGACAATTATTTCGACTTGCTTTGGAGTTAAGGAGTTTTAGAGTTCCGCTTGAATTGCTTTCAATAAGTTTATTGCTTGTCAGATTTCTCAACACAGAGAAATTATCATAAAATGTCTTTTCTGGAAACACGCTTTGCAGTCTGTGATTCGATTCAAAATGTAGATCGATTGCCTCTAAGTGTAGTCATCGTTCTACTTTCCTGCCAAGTTACCAAAACTTGACGTCTTCACGTTTTTAGTTTCCGGCTTCAAAAAAACAAAAAATGCTCCAGAAAACGTCACTACGACGTCACAGACCGATGACGACAATGCAATTTATGACGACACCGTCGAGCCTATTCAAGACGATGATGTATATGATTCGGTGGAGACAGATGCAAGTAAGATGAACTGGTGGGCAGATAATAGTAGAATGCGGTGGAAGTAGTGAAAGCCTTACGTTTAAGAGGTTGTGAGTTTTATACCACTGTGGTACTGTTTTATTGGGTGCTTTGGAGTTGGCTTTATGACACTTGTACTGCGTGGTCGCAGCGCTTGTGACAGGAATGTACTGTAGTGCTGGTGAATTGTCCTATGTATGTCTAAACACAAGTTGTTCTATCGATAACGATAAATGATTTTCTACAACGCAGAATAAAGGTGAAAAATGAATATGATTAAAAAGGCTAGAGTATTTCTTTCGTTTTTAGGGACTGCAAACGCCGCTCCACCATTGCCGCCCCCGACCCCCTCGTTTGCGAATCGTTCATTACCTTCAGCCCCAGAAGATTTTCGATCACTGCCCCCAGCACCAGAGCCAGAAAGTTTTCCTGGTTATGGAGCTCCCCAAACACCCACAAGACCTGCAACAGCCAGAAATAATCCTTCCCTTCCTCCTCTACCACAAAAAGATACGGAGTGGGACTCCGGAAGTGGGTCTTTTAATTCTCAGAAATCTTTGCCGCCCCCTCCAATTCAAAATCAGGTATTGGTATTCTCTTTTGTTTTTTCGGCTGACTTGATTTGTTGCTTGATTACTTGTACCTCATGCAAGTGGGTAAGGTATTCACACCTCTTCTTCCTTGAAACTGAGGTACGGCATGAATTGTATATTTGGGCTCAGGCAAGTTAATTGTAGCCACTTTTTCAAACCTTAATAAGCCCACGGTTCTACGTTCAAATATCTCATTGACTATGTTTTTGAGTTCTTGCAAAAGACTGTTAGCAGCAACTTTTTCCAGTTTGGTTGCAATTGTGGTAGCAGTCAAACAGTTATATCAGCAGTACTGGTAACTCCGACGCAGGTCTGAACCCAACGTTTTTGTGTGACTGTATTCGTTACCTTAGAGTAATTAGCATCTGATTGTCACTAAATGCAGGTGCCAGAAACTATTAGCAACCCAAAAACAATAACTCGACACGTAACACAATTGCTTGACCTATGAGTCGTAAGTATATGCCGAAAGTAGGAGAACTAGGACTTACTGGTCGCATGCTTCCCATTAAGAGAAAAATTGGTTGGCATGCATGGCAGCATTAAACGTAAAAATTGACTTCAAGAGTTTTTACCTTTTTGCTTTCACACATATAAATTTAGGGTTCACTTTTAACCAGCCTATATAAACAACTTGCTCAAAAAACTCATTGGAAGTATGCATGTGAACAGGCTACTTGCTAGAGGCGGTGTCTTTAACAATTGTTTATTTTAGAGCATGCCTCCCCCTCCCATACTGCCTGCAATTCCCCCTCGCGATGGGCTTTCTTACGCCCTCCAAATGCCTCCGCCTCCCCCTGCTAATGATAATGATGTAAATGGCTTTGAAGATGATCTGGATGAAGATGAGGAGTTCAAAGACAGTAAGCTAACAAGCGAGGATTACGAGTTTGGAGTTCGCGTGGTTAATTACGTCATTGTGCCCTAAAAAAATCAACAAGTGCGGTTGCAGCGATTGCGGAAAAAAGGAACGGTTTCAGCAGTACCGATAACTCCGAAGCTAGTCTGAGCACGAGGTGCTCTGCATAAAAGTGTAAAGGTTTTCCTGCAAACAGAGGTTATTGATATGATTATAAAACTTTAGCATTCAGCAGGGATTTATGTTTAATGATAAAGCTGTGGTAAAAACAGGCTCTTTTTTTCCCAAAAAATTTACTATCTGACGAGTCTAACCAACATTTTGTTCAGCTGACTCCTCTGAGCTCTATCAAGGAATGTGGGACTGCCACGCTGATGAATCGAACGAGCTCCCCTTTAAGAGAGGACAGATTGTTCACATCATTTCAAAGGTACGTAATGTTTTCTCATTGCTTTGCAAATGTTTGAAAGCCTTTTTTTGAATCTTCGCCACTATCATTACTTGAGCAGGAGCATCTCCATTAAAAAGAATCCACTACATTAAAAAGAAGCCACCACCCCGATAATATTGCTTTTCAAACTGGACCACTTCAATGGAAGTTCTCAAAAGTGAACTGCCATTGGTGGGACCCAATATTCATCTCTTATAATATGCTGTGAGAGTAGTTTTACTCTTGCGTTGGAGGGCAAGTGAGCTTTAAGCCGGTAGGCTTAGAATAGCAATAATTATTAGGATTATGCAGTTGTGAAGAAAGAAGCTTTGTTCTGTCATTTCAGAACATTTTCACATCATTCATAGAACGACGTTATGTTCAGACCTGCTTCGCAGTTACTGGGACTACTGACACAGTGCATTTTTCCCACGAGCACCGCGCGGAAAAAAATTGATTGGGGTACTTTGTCTCAAGCATACTACCACAGAGAACTAATTAATTGTGGCCATCGATTGTTTTATGTTTTAATTAACTGTTTTTGATCTCTTAAACTTACCGGAACTGAAAATGCAGTATTTTTCCGGTTTTACGTTGATGCATGCTTAGTTGCTTACCCATGTGAGGGTAGCCTTGAAGAAAGCAAGATTGTATTGGAATTTTACCATTTATTGGTTTCATTTTTATTAAAGAGCGAGAAAGAGTGATTTATTAGTCAAATCGAACAAAATCACGATTTAGATGTTCACTACGACACATGCACCTCTCGAAATCGATGAAAAGCTCCGTTTTGTCTCAAAAGTTTTTCTAGTTGCGAAAGTTCTTCAATTTCCTTTGAAAACCAGTTTTCTAATAGGCCTTGGGTCTGCCATAGTTGTCATGGCACTTAAAAAGTCTTGATTTTACGTTTTATCCTAGCTTTATCTCAAGGAAGAACAAGGACACGGATGCTCATCATTAAATGACTAGGCTATCGACCATTATACAACATTTTTTAGATGTTGGTTTAAATTTTAGGAATATGACAAGTACGGTTGGTGGGTTGGAAAACGGAGAGAAAAAATAGGATTTGTTCCGAAGGAATACTTGATGGAAGCTTACGAGATGTAGGAACAATCGGGTCACTTCGATTCATCGTCATTTTAGCGCCACTGTTGTTACATTTCGTGATTTACTGTATTTACTTTATTTTTACAATCGTTGAGTATTTGAAAGTATGTCTATGCATTTTCATATTCAGATCGCAACCCCTGTCTTATATTGACTTGGCTGCATTGAGCTGTCTGATTAGAGTTGCCAGAGTTCAAATTTCCCTCAAAAAGTAATTTTAAGCTGCTTTCACTGCATTTTCATTTCTGGTTTACATTCGTACCTCACAATGTCGATGTAACAAATCTTTCAAGCAAAAGCTGAGCTAGAGGCGGAATCGGCTCTGGTCCAGCTGTCTTCAATAAAGAAGCATCATCAAGTCAAGTCAATTATTTGACTCAAAACACTGTTCGTCTTCTTTTGTAACGTACTGTTCAGCTGAGTTCTCTTTAAGTCAATCTTTCTCAAAACACAGCCTCTCAGTAGATGAGCTCACAGATGTGTGTTGTGTTGGGGACTTCTTCCAAGCAAGTGATCGGCAAAAAATAACTCGTCAAGCCAGCGATTTCCATGAGTAGTGCAAATATGCTTTAAGACGCTGCTTAATCTGTAGGTTGTATTTTTATAGCCACTTTTTGATGAATTTAATGATAATTTTCTTTTCTTTGCTAAAATTATGACTTTAATTTTACTTGATTTCCCGATTATTATTTTAAGATATACTCATGACCGCAATTAGGGAAGATGGAAACGTTAATTTTTTTAAAAGGCTGAGAGCCCCAATTTTAAGAAATTACAAGTAATTTTTGTGAAATATTGACTTGTTTGGTTTGTCGAAGAAAACCTGTGACGTAGGTTACGCCACAGTTCGGAGGTTAATGGTTTGAACCGCTCAGCCATTTATATATTAAGTGTGCTTCGGAAAAACAATCTGTCAGCGATCGAGTTAGGAATACTTTTTAAAAGCTTTCAAAGGTTAGGCAACAAAAACGGCCACTGCAACCACTTGCTCTCACAAATTTTAATCACGCCCTAGCGTATGGGACCTCACAATGCACTGTAGCTATGGGCACCGTTCTGCCTGTTAAAACAGCTTACCGAGTTGAATTTCCAGCGATTTTTAAAATAGGCATCATTGGAATCAGAATTTGCTTACCACAAACGTATCATCCCTTTTCTTCTCACGTGACTTATGTGAATTTTGATATCAATCAATCAATTTTTGTTTGTAAGCGTTTGATTTAGTTAACATTGCATAACTTATAAGATTTTTTGTATAACAGGCGTTGTAGAAACCGAAAGGAATGTAGCTATTTCGGTGTAAAATAGTACGTAGAACAAGCAGTATAAACATGACTTCTATTTATCTTTGCATTAAATTTCGTTCAGCTGAACACTAACTAGTCATTACTTATCAAAGGCTAGAGCAATCTGCCTTTGCGAATATGCAGTTAGATGATTTAATTAATTGGAGTAAGTCCCGGATTATGAATGATGGGACTAATTTCTACGTTTTACCACTGAAGCATGGTTAATCAACTCGCACCCCCACGTTACAAAAACGTCGCATGTTGATGGTCTAACTCATGCTTATCGACCTTAAGTATTCGAGATAATCATTTTTTAGTTACAGCTGCAGCGTTGACTTCTCTTTTCTGATACAGTTATTAAAGTCTCCACTTCTTTCATAACGTATGTATGATGTAACAATCGCTTTACAATGATTACTCTGAACCTGCTTTGAGCAGTGGAATGCATCACTGTGTTACAGTGTTTGCTTAATTTTTGCTGCTTTCGCTCAGGGCTGGATTACTAACCTGAGCGCTGAATTTTCTAATGAAACTAAGCGTATCTGCCCAGGGAACCGCTTAAAAAAGAGGCTTTTTACATTGCTTGTTCTACATCAGAGCTCTTCAACCCGGGTTTCCTCCTTCTTTGGTTTTATTTGGCAAAACATTACGTTGTTTCATCTTTTGAGAATATTTTGGTAAGACTTAACAACTGTAGAGTAAACGGATGATCTAATCATGTTAACTGCGGATTGTATTTGATTGTAACAGCAACAATATCTTTTAATTATTATTGCATCACAAACGCACTACAAAGCAAAAAGTAGATTTTTTTGGAAGATTCAAAAAATGGCAGTGATTAAATGAGCGAAGAATACAATACGAATAATCGTTCGCTTGGTAATAAGTTATGATGCACTTTTAAAGACTTAAAATTGGTAAAGAAACAAAGACAGCACTTTTATAATTTTTTCTTGCTGCATACTTTTTAGCTTAATCCAGATGTGTGGCATATTTTCGTAGGTGATAATGGCATAAATATTAATAAAATTCGATTTCATAAATGTGATTGCCGAAAAAAAACAATGCTGAAGTTCAAAAAGTGCGGAAGCATCGATACGTTACAAACTTTTTCTGTGGTAAAATGGAATCTGCAATCAAAAAAGAGTTTTTGAGCAGAGAATGGGCAGAAGCTACGCGTTTGGCTTAAGCTAAAGTCAAAAATAATGGAGGAAAACCAGAGCAATTGCAGTTCTCCTAAGTTTTTTTGTAATGTGGTTTCCATGACACTTCCAAAAGTACAGCAGGGGCTACACGGCCACAAAAAGATGGAAGAGCACTGTTCTACCTACACCGGAAGAACAACAACATTCTTTGTATTTAATAAACATTGTTATTTTGTACTACTTACTTACTCTTATCATCTTGTGACAATAAACCGTCATACATTTCTGTAAAAATAATCTGAAAATAATCTTTTTTACAAACTACAGTGGATGCTTTACACTCCAGACCGCTATTTGTAAATACGTCTTGATTTAGGAAATTTTTGAATTTGTTGGGCAGCGGTTATATCATCGGAGTCTGACTAACGAAACGTCGATTGTTAGAAGTGCTACCGTGATATTTCAAACTAAGAATGCGAGACATCAACCATAGCAGACATGGATCTGTATCAGAGATGAAGGGATCCTTTTTAAATCACTGCCCTATTTGGTAAAGTCAAAACGGCTGAACTACGGCGATGACGAAAGGTTACGGAAACATCTGATAGAGGAACTACTACGTCGGTAAAACATTTTGGGGAAATGGTACCTTAAAAATTTTGCAAAAAAGGATCGTTCGGTAAATGATCGGTGAGCAATTAATCATAAAAGTGAATTTTTGATCGCTGTCCACGTCATATTTTTGCTGAAAAAGGAATTTGGATTTTTAGTTGATGACTTTTTAGGTAAAAACTTTGTGGCAAGACAAGCTGAACTTAATTTGTGACTAAATTCATAACGTGGGATCTTCTGCTATAGGCAAAAAGGTTTACTAAATGGAACCATGTTGGGTATGAAATTAGAATTTATATTACAGTACAGAGCGTACCTTGAATTAGCTGCCTATCAAGTAGTTTTATGCATCTGCACCTTAAATTAAACGGAGTTCTAGAAAAAAAATACGTGGTTTTAACTTTGGTAAACATCAATATCATTTGTAAGATTTTTTTTTTCTCTATACCGGGGTCATTCTCTCTTTCAGCATTACTACTCCTTCAAGGGCATGATTTAGCACAAATAGGAAGGCTGCATATAACGTCACACATTTGGCGCGAAAAAAAGTGGCTAACCAAACGCTGTAATTTATGCTGAAATGGGCGAACAGCGATTTTTGAGGCTATTTTGAAAACCAACAAAAAACTGGAATGAATTATTGATAGTTTGCTACTTGGAAACAAATAAATTTAATCAAAAGCGATTTGGTTGAGATTAGGCCTTTCACTTGGCTAGTTTAAGCTTAATACTGTGTACCAATTTGCCAAAAAATTGGACCTCTCAATATCATTTGCTCCTCAGTTAAAAATAACTCTATGTCAATTAGATACTCGTCGGTACATTAGTAAAACAACCATTATCGGATCATTACTACAAGTACCGTAAGTTTATAAATTACCCTTGGTCCAGAAGCCTAGGCTTGTGGGCCCAAATGTATTATTGGGCCCAAATGGGCCCAAATGCCCCCTAGGCCCAAAATATTGTTTAAGAAACAGTCAAGGCCACAAAATTACGTCGGACAGATCAATATGACTGGTCTGCAAGCATTATAGACGAAAAGATTGAATCACTGATTTTTTCGATCGATATCTAATCCAACATATGACAAACGGTACAAAAGACTGTCCTGTCATTTAGGGTACTGTATAATTTAGGTTTACAACTTTTCAGTATACTTATGCAACTAAATATAATGAGTAAGTTGCACATTACAATTAACTTAAACTCAACATTTCCAAACACGCTGATTAATCGAATAACAAATTCTAACAGAAGCTGGCTACAAGTAAGCCTGCATGTTTACCCCATAAAATTAACCAAACTAGTAGCAATAACAAGCAAACCTTAGCACCTCTTACCTTACTATGACTTCAGATTCATTTCCTAACATCAATAAAACAATATATTTAACAGCTGTCACGTTTATCCATTTGATTTGCAAAAAACATTCAATTCAATGGAAAAACAATGAAAATGGTCAGCCACTTTTTTTGAAAGTGCATTTTGATGACGTTTGATCATGTGCGTGCAACCTTCCTATGTTTATGTTTCCGTTTGCAAGGCACTAGATCAGCGGTTCTCAATTCCTTTTGAAGCCCGCACCCCGTCCTGATGGAAAAATCATTTTTGCTCCCCTTGCATCATTTGATGTAATGTTTATTGTATTATCATCGAGGATATCAATAGTCGCAAAAGTCCCCAAAACAAGAAATTAAACAAAGAATTTAAAGAATGAAAGCAAACAAAACGTTTGTATGAATTTAAACAAAACAAAATCAATCAAGTACAAAGAAGTTTATTTCCTTGCTTTTTCTCGCCTTTTCATGTCTAAAAGTTTTTCGTATCGAGGTAGTCTGTTACACATGCTGCGCGCAGCCAAACGGATTTTCCGCGGTTTCCAATCAATTTCGATACTTATTTATTAAGTAAACCACGGAAGAAAAATCGACTTCGATCAGATAAGTAGTCGAGAAAGGAAGTAAGTTCTTCCGCAGCCATTTAAAATTACCAACCGATAAAGATAAATCCCAGACGAGCCCCCCAGATGTCGCGTTTTAATAATAATAAATAGAATTTTCAGTTCTATCTCAATCTTAAGTTTCTTTTAAAATTGAGGCGACGTATGATAATCGCTCGGATAATTAGGTCTGACTATAACTTACTAAAACTTGGAAAAGATTGCCTTCCACTGAAAACATCTTAAACCACGTTAAGAACAGAATAATGTATTCACAGAAATAATACTTCACGACTTCAAGCTTCTTCGCTCAACGTTCTCAGAATTAATCACTTTACTACCCAATCAGAAAACTGCCACACTAATTTCACCAATAACTGCTCAATACTCGCCACGTCAACAGAATCCACAATAAATTATCACAAAAAAACAATAGCCCTTCTTTACTCCGTCAATCAATCTTTCTCTCCCCACTACAACGTTTTTCTGCTACTCTAACTACTACAAAAAAATTCCGTCGCCTTATGTATAAATCGAAAAAAACAATCCAGAAGTCGCTAGAACAAAATCACGTGAAAAAGAAAAAAGGCATTACAAAGTTATGTTATCGGTCAACGAAATTCTTCGAAGAAGCTGGAATCACTAGATCAATCTGGAATTTTATTATGTCGTAAACGATTGTGACGTAATAAAGGCGTACTTAAAGCAAATCCAATTGCGAGGAAAAAAGGTCTTTATTTTTCAATCAGTAGCCGAGCGAAGAATATGATACAACACTATACGCATATGTGAAAACTATTCTTACAAGACAAATTTCCTTATTCGTGACAGTATCCTAACGGTTTCCACGGTTTCCAACCACTTCGATACTTATTTTTTAAGTAAATCAGGGAAGAAAACCCGGCTTCGCTCAGATAAGTAGTCGAGAAAGGAAAAACTGCCAGTGTTTTTTCTGCCAATTTTGGATATGTTTCCAGTCCTACCCTCCAAAAATTCTCCAAAACCATCGACGCAAACTCCATTTTCATGTTTCAACTTTCCTTCAAATCGATAAGATCCTTCTTGCAACTCGCGTCACAGGAAGCTTATCTACATTGAACGTAAACGGATCGATTATCCAACTTTCCATGACGTTCGATTCACCGGGACAAAAATAATGGTCAAAGGATGCGCTGAGAGATTCCATATGTGCGACAATTTCCAACTGCACATTTCTCTGCAAGCTAGCACCGCCTTTGACAACTATTTTATCAAGAAAAGGGAAGTTTGCCGGGTTGCCATCCTGAATCCGGCAACTCCAAAGAAACAGTTTGCCGATGAAAAATTTTAGTTTCTCGGAAGCTTTTACCATATTCATTCCTTTTTCTTGTAGTGATAAGTTCAGTTCATTGAGGTGGTGAAAAATATTAGCAAGATATGCTGTCGTTTGTATAAATTCAACAGATTCAAAGCAAACAGGCAAGTCACTGTTGCGATCTTCCAAAAAGCGTTTAATTTCTTTTCGAAGTTGCAGAATCATGTTCAGTAATTTGTGTTCAGTAATCATGTTCAGTTCCTCATGTTCAGCTTGGTGGGGATCTATTGAGAAGAACGAGGCCTCACATTTGCTCGGATTGAGAGGAAGACACCAGCACTCAGACCAGCACTCCAATCGAAACAGAGCTTCTTGTGTGGCCTCCATCGCAGTGGGGATTGAGGGGGAGGAGGACCAAATGGCCAGATCGTCAGCGTAAAGAAAGCAGCTGACGGAAGAAGCCAAAGAGGCCGGAAAATCACTAATGAATAGGAAGAAAAGTACAGGGACAAGATCGGATCCTTGCGGAACACCTCGATGGACTCGAAAGGAGCGACTTTTGTGATTTTGATAAACCACACAAGCGCGCCTATCAGAAAAGAAAGATTGAGTCCAACGAGCAAAGCAAAGAGAGAGGCCGGCAAAAATAAGTTTGTGGAAAAGGGCGGGATGCCAGACAGAGTCAAAAGCTTTAGAGAAATCGATAGTAGACTGGATCGTCCGAGAGCCCAGCCTGGGTTTGTTAAACTCATCCGAGATGGACTGATAAAGGTACAGAATTTGATCTAGAGTAGACCGTTCAGGGAAGAAAAACGGCCTGGCGGGGAGAACGAATGGAATTAGATTCCAGAAAGAAGAGTAGACGGGATAGAATGATGCGTTCAAAAAGCTTTGATACGCAGAAGGTGAGAGAGATAGGCCGGAAGAAAGCAGGAGAGTCGAGAGGTTTTCACGTCTTGTGAATAAAAATAATAGAAGACGTCTTCCAGATGGAAGGAAAGGAATGCGAAAACCAGGAAAGATTGAAGATGTGAAGAAGAAAATCCATGCCAGAGCGAGGAAGATGCTTTAGCATGGGATAGGCAACTTTGTCTGGGCCAGTGGCAGTGGACGAGGAGAGGTTGGAGGCAGCAGCAAGAAATTCAGCGGGAGAGAAAGAAGAGCAGAAAGACGAGTGGGACCCCTCATGGTACTTGGCTCGGCGGAGCTCAGAGAGGTAGCCTCTGGCTCTGCTACGCAGAGCCTTTGGCTGAGAAACGGAAAAGTGAGATCTCACGTCAGCGGGATGAACCGAAGCCAATTTCCTGGGAGAAGAACAGTTGGGAAAGTTAGGAGAGGAGGAGGACGAGGAAGGAGAGCGAGCGATAGAACGAAGAAGAGAGTGTACAGATTTAGAGTTAGATTTAGGTGAAAGAGAAGAGCAAGTCGTCTGCCATGCCTCCGCCTTGGCCTTGGCGATGACTGACGAGGCGCGTCGAGAAGCGAAGACGTAAGCCTGGCGATCTTCATCACTTCTGTGAGCGGCAGCGAAAGTCTTGCGTCTTTCACTAACCGCACTTTCCACCTCAGCAGACCACCAGGCTTTAGGAGGGCGTTTGATGCGGCCGAAAGGAATGGAAGATTTAGCCGCATTCAGTGCTAGAGAGGTAAAGAGAGCAGCAGCAGCAGCAGAGGAAAGAGAAAGAGACGAGTATTCCTCTGAAAAAGGACAGTGACAGTCAAAGTGTGAGGCAAAGCCATCCCAGCAAACTTTCTGAAAGTTGAAGGAAGGGAGACGTTCGATGGGGCGATAGACCGGAGAGAGAGGGACGAATAGAAAAATAGGTAGGTGGTCAGAACCCAGGTCTTAAAGCACCTCCCAGGAGCAAGAAAGGGCAAGAGAAGAGGGAGAAAAGGAGATGTCAGGAGAGGAGCGACTGCCAGAGGAGCGATGGAGAAGGGTGGGTGTGTCAGGGTCATTGAGGGGGAGGAGGTCAGAGGAGATGGCCCAGTCAAATACTTCCCCACCCCGGGGGTCAGAAGTACCTTTTGAGTCCCAGAGGGGGCGATGGCAATTGAAGTCCCCCAGAATTAAGAGATTTCTGAAGGAGGGAAGAATGGAGGGAGAAAAAGGAGTCGGTTCTGCCATCCGTCGTGGAAGAGCGAATAAGAGGGGCATACACATTAAGAAAAGAGAGCGAGGAGGAGTTGTTAAGAGAAATGTTAACCCATACATAATTAGAGTAGGGATCAAGTGAAGAAAGAGAGGAAGTAGAAAGTTCAGAAAAGGATAGACATTGCCTGACGAAAATGATAACGCCGCCACTAGCGTGTGTGGCAGCAGGAGAGAGAATGCCAGACCGAGAGTGGGAGCGATCAGAACGCAAAGCAGAGAATCCAGGAATTCGGAAAGAGGAAGATGAGTTAAGATTGGATTCCTGGATGCAGATAATATCGACAGGATGGGAGTGAAGTAGTTCAGTGCTCCTGGCTCAAAGAACTCCAGCATTCCATTGAAGAACTCAGAGAGAGTCAGAGGGGAGGAGGCAGGAGGCATAGAAGAACAGCCAGGAGCAAAGAGCGGTGGTGAGGGGCAGAGGTAGAAAATATAAAATGGGCAGACGGGGGATAAGAGGTTTGAAGATGAGGGTGGGGCGAGAGCGCAGCATTAGCAGAGAGAGGCCAGATTTTACAGTGGAGGTATACATGTCGGAGAAGGCCGAGGAGGGAGTCACAGTGTTACGAAAGAGGGGGGGGGCAGCTCCAAGAGTGAGAGTTGCCAAGAGCTCTGAATTTGGAGAGGGAAAGGTGTGAGCACCTTAGATGGACCCATTTGGAGCAAGTGCAGCATTGCACTGACTTGCCCCGCCAGGTCACATTTTCAGCGCACAGAGCAGAGAAAGGTGGGGCCAGGGTTGGGATGAACGTTACCGCTCATCAAGAGAAAAAGAAGAATAAGGAGACGAAGAAGGGCAGGAGAAAAGAAAAAGAGAAAACAGGCGACCGATTTTGAAGAAGCTGTGTGCTGCCCTACTGCGGTCGTTCAGAGGGCCGCATAGCAAAAAAATGAAGGGGAGTGCCCGGGATAACTGGGACCCTCGGAAAGGCCAACAGCCATTTCGACCCAACCCAAATGGGGTCGGGGACCGCACCACCACGTTGAGGCGGCTGTTGATTGGTGCAGTCCTTCGCTCGTTGAACACAGAAACTGATTCACTTTAATACAGTATAACAATCAGAAACCAACCAAAACTAAATGCACCAGTTAACCGTTTAAAAAGATATACACAATAAATCACCACAGAACAACACTTTTTTTCCTACTCTATTGCTTTGCCCTCTACTCTCTGCTACTCTACTCTACTGAATGCGTAAAAATCTCACCGCCTTAGATATGAATAAGACGAGATTCCAGAAAATGCCAGAACAACATCACGTGACAAAGAAAAAAAAACAACTTTAATAAATTACGCAATTGGCAATCAAAAAAATCTTCGAGAAGAAACAACATTCACTCGAATACTTTGAAACTTAGTCACGTAAGAAGAGACGGGTGAGTTACAAATCTAAATGCGAAAGATAAAAGGTCTTTTCCGAAAACAACCGCGATATAAAAAAGCAAGTTTAGGGCGAAAGGCAATTCAGATTTATAAATAAAATAACCACGGCAAAACAAAACGACAAATTACAACAACTTTACATATATAAAAACTGTTCTTTCAACACAAATTTACTTATTCGAGACAATCTCCAGAAAAAATCTTCCTGCTGCGTTCGGGAACTTAGGTAAGAATGCAAGTCAAAAATCAGGGCTGAGACGAAATTGATCTTCATCAAACAGATATCTGTGTTTCTCTTCAAATTTATCGTTTTCAATGAAAAATAAATGTGTTTCTTACATTAACATTTCCATTGGACCTCTACGGATCCTCTGAATCTAGTCCACTTAAGAACGCCTGGCCTAAAGTTACGAAGCAGTGGTTAGTAGTGTTCCTAACATTTAATAGCTTTTTCCTGAAAACACATACCAGTCGCTTTAGTGCCCTCCCACAACTTTGATATGCTTTCAAGCACTTGCTGAATTAAATGGATAAAATAAGGTGTTTCCAGGGACTCGATAAACTCGGGAGACATGTAGTGGATAGTCGCAACCCCACATATTGTTTTTGTAATCGATTGCGTTTTAAAAACGATGGTTTTGTATGGGAATGAGAACTGCTTATGTCCAAAAGATAAAGTTTTTATTACTGTTTTGCACAGCTATCCATTGAGTACAGCCAGCTTGGCCGGGTGAACTAATATTGTTAACCTCAACATTACTGATGTGGAGTCTTGCGGGTGACGCCGGAAGAACCAGCAAATTCACCAATAAGAACATTTATCTTTGTGATTGTAAGCTTAATTTTAAAGAAATTTTAGTTTCGATCGTATCACTTACACTACAGTTTCGCCATTGTTAATAACATTTTGGCGAGTTTCACCAGTTTTCGAACTTTTGTACCACGTCGGATGTTTATCGACATGTTTTTTCATCTCCTTAACGCTCTCCGATAAAATAGCTGCGTACTCATGCGTGTATACTTTCTTCAAGTTGATCACTTTATGTCCCAATAGCTGTGAACAAAATTTTCCCAAGTCTCCCATCAGCTTGTAAACATTTGGGAAATTTTTCTTTAGTTCTTTAGGAATGTCGTCACAACTAACGTAATCAAAACAAACAATGGAATGTTTGTTTTTGTTTTTCCCGGCTGAAATTTCACTCAAAACTTGCACAAGAACAGGGGTGAACATATCGTTTTGACCAGGGTCTGCTGATTTGTTTTCCCAACGTTTCGTTGCTCCTGGAGACCAAATAAATAGGATTTTTTGTGCACGAGCTATTGATTGTTTCATCCAAGCCACAGGATCAGTGATAACTTCTGTATTATTGTAAAGTTCAAACAAAACTTGGCAGCCCAAGGTAAAATTTAGAAAAGCTGCAAATTTCAATACAGCGTCTCGATGATTTGGATGATCGTCTACAAACACGATATAAATGAAAGGCGAAGTTGGTTCTGCGCTGTTCAGCGAAGTGCAGCGTGCAATGCCTGCTCGTTGTAGACAGAATACAATGATTACTAAAATCACTATCAAGCAAAACAAACTCACGCCTATCCACGCGTAAACATAGGGTTCTATCCGAACTGGTTCTGATCGCAGGCAAGCTTGAAACATTTCTGTAATGTCTATTGTTTTTGTGTATTCAAAATTGTGGTCAAGACATTTATGGCAAGGCAAAACTGTAATTTTATTTGTCGCATTATAGAAATCTTTGTTTGGCAAAACATATTGAATGGTTCCGGTTGGATTCATGTTTCTATCGGTAGCATTGTCAAAAATCTTCCGATTATTGCTAATCATACGAATTTCGAATTTAGTGCTCTGATTTAAGTTAGAAATGTTGTAGTGGATTTCAAAAGAACGATTGAGGCAGTTTATAGGCTTTGTTATTTTGACTTCAACGTGGTGACAAAATTCACTTTTCTGAACAATTTTGTATCCACAGTTAACTTCGCCTGTAATTTTTTCATCTAAATGGCGAATTGTATGATTCCTTGGCTCTAATGTAATTGCCCAAATTCCTGTGCCTTTGCCAAAATCAAAAGGACCAGCAATGCAGTCGTAGTACAAAGCTGTAATGTTCACTTGTTTGGTTTGTGGTAGGCACAAGTTACCTATTGTAGAGCTGTGAAGTTGGAAATTGCAAAACATCGACACATTTGTAAAGGAAACTTTCCAGATAAAACGAAAGCCAAATTTGGAGCTATTAGTCGTATTCGTAAAGACATAGATCCTTCTATTACCAAATCCCGTAATACCGACGCATTCTTTTTGTTTGCTACAGCTCTTTTCTTGAACAGCATAAGGAAAATCTTCATCTTGAACTGCATCCGAAAGAACAAGTCCATCTCTCGAAAGATGTGGTTCTTCTTGCCTCACATTACAACGAATTTCCGTCAAGCTAAAAGCTGACACTTGTGTTATGAAGCTAAAACAAACCAGCAAAAATATTCTATACCATTCGAGCAGCACTACTAACATCTTGTAACCTAAAACCAAAAAAGAATTGCATAATTCACCACTGTATCGGTAATAAAATTTTTGAAGCATTAATGTACACCCAAAATCATTTCGCAGTCTTGCAAACGCTCTCTTCATCTTGTGTATGATGAAATGAGTGAGTTTCATCACATGACTTCTAGCTAATACTTTCTCACAATAATATTTTACATTTTATATCACGTAGCTTTCATTTATTTTTATTCAAAATGTCATCACTAAAAACTTGTAATGCAAAATATGCGCTTCCCACATTGCCTTGCAGTGAAAATAGTCTTGCTTTGCGCAAAAGAAGGAGAAAAAATTCAATATGTTTTTCGGTCGCAATTCTAAGACGTCATCGGCCCTTTTAGTTTTTTTTTTGTTATCTGAACGATGGAGGCTCATTTCTAACTATTGTCTGACCATCGGTTATGAGTTAAAAGAGTAAATGTCAAATAGCAGGAAACATTGGCGTGAATCGCCTTTTTACAGCCATACAAACGAAGTCTTTGTAGCTTTTCAAAAACACAGCGCTGCGACCATCGCCACAATAAAACGACACATCCGTCCTCGAAATCACATGGTTAACTGCACGAGCAGCACCGCATTTGCCGTGCGGTGCTTTGCGCATCATGATCCTTTACAGAAAATGTTCAAAATCGATTTATGACGTCATAAAAACTGCAAAAATTCATAGGTAAGCAAGCGTCTGTTTAGAAATAAGTCTTCTAAAATGCAGTGGCATTTAAATTTTTTAGTCCATATTCTAAATTTTTTCCACACTGAGAAAAAACTTGTCATGTTTTTCAAAATTCTCACAAACATCGCATATTTGATATCGTTCTCTGCCGATTCGACTACGGTACGTTGCTGCTGTAATGGGACACACCTCCAAAATTTCGACATAAATCTGGTCCTGCTTTTGGACATCACTTTGCTTTCATTCTTTATACAGTAAATGGGATAGGGCATTTTTTACTTCGTAAACTTAGTTAGCGACCAAGATCATCCCGGTATATGATGACCAATTTAACAAAGCTTCATATGTTTCTTCCATTGATTTTGTTTTCTCTTTCCCGTTTTCTCTCTGTCTCTCTCTCTCAAACAGACACTCTTGTTTCTCTGTTTTTTTCTCTTTTTTTTATTTGTGTACTAATACATTTACAACACTTTTGTTATTACTAACATAAATCTTTTTTATTTCTCCAATGTTGTTTTGAGTTTTTGGCGTTCTATATTTGGCTGCAGAGGTGGTCAAAGTAGCTCAAAAATCTACTTGAGTTAAAGTACTGTTACTTACTCAGGAAAATACTCAAATAAAAGTAAAAAGTAACAACAAACCATGTTACTTGAGTTAAAGTAAAAAAGTAGTCAAAAATTAAAATACTTAGCAAGTAGTAAAAGTAGAAAATATTTTCATCTTTTTAACAGTTTTGTTCTGTGCTTGTCCTACAGGATTCAATATAGTACAGACACGTATAGTGGTGCACTTAGGGAAGATGAGTATTAGTGTGGCCAGTAACAAAATTTGGTCGAGAGGAAAATCACACTTTTGGACTTTCTATTTCTCAATGGACCATTTTTTGAAGATGGTCGTTTTATTGTAGATGTTTTGTTTCTTTTCGAAGTAAAATGACGTTTCGAACATAACCTTAGAATCTTTGGACCTTTACTTAAAAATAGCTATTTAACCTTGATCGAGTTCAAGAAATTCAAGGTATATAGCTTCTTTGCCCCTGGCTAAGCTTATATGGAGGTATAATTGTTCCATCTCCCATCACCCCTGGTACTGTGTAGGTCCCCTGTGGTTAGTTAAGATTATTAACCATAAAAATGATTCCAAAATGTTTTTACCGAGCCTCGATCAACAAAAAATATAGAAATGGTCATCACCTTTCATCACCTTGCGAAAAACATTCAGCAAGTATTAAAGATATTTGTTGAGCTGAACCTTATTTAAAGCCACTAAGATACTTCCCTGTACCAAAGTTTTTGATGAGCAGAACCAGTGACGTAAGAAGATCAATTTAATTAGAAAGTTGTGTTCTTGTTTGAGCTGAAGAGCGTTTCTTTTTTGGAAATCAACTTCTTAAAAGTAAGACTAGTGCTTTGCCGTACTTTAGTGTAAAGCTCTTTTCTGGAGACGATCTCTTATAATCAAGTTTTTTGCCGTTTTTTTAAGTTAAAGAATTTGTTTGGAGATCAACAATATGAAATCGTATTTTGTACTCTTTTGCAGAGGGGTACTGCAACATACTCGAAGACTCTTTAAAAATGCAGACTGGGTTAATAGATACCCTCCGAACCTTCCTGCCAACGCACTGAGTTTAATGGTTACTTTTTACAAGAGCCTAATCATTAAGTCAAAAATGGAGATTGTTATATATCCAACCGGATGGCAATTGCCACTTTATCTTGCTGGCTTTTTTAAACTAACCCATATATGCTTGAGAAGATAAAACACTGCAACTATTAAATACTGTAGAACAATTGAATTTAGTTCCAAAGCTAAAAACTTTTTAATTTCAAAATACTTTATGGCAACATGACTCGTCAGCACTAATTAATTGTAGCTCGAATTGGTTTTCAAAATTTGTGCTAAAAAAGGTTTGTAGAATGTAGACGCTTGAATTAAATGCTCTCCATTAGCGTGCCGCATTCCAATTTAACAGGTATTGGGTTTGTAGCCACTACTTTAAGTAAACGTTATAGCTGCTCAAGGAACGTTGCTTCCTTCTAACTTTACTCAAGTAAAAGTAGAAGTAGAAAAATTAAAACTACTTATGTGAGTATCTCGTTACTGAAAAACCTACTCAAACAGTTTACTTAAGTAGACTACTTCTTTACTGACCAGCTCTGTTGGACAGTACACATTGTATTCATACTTTTAGTTAATAGTGCCGGCTGTCAGGAAGCACCTTGACTTGAAAACTAGAAAGGTCTTTGTTGCTTTTTGACCTCACATTATCTTCGTTTGTTTCTTTGCCTCACAGTACGTTCATTACTTTCCCTTACGGTATACTAATTACTTCTACAGTCTTATTTTCGTTTTCTTGTTCATTTGGATCTGAAGGTGAAAAACATTACTTATATTCCTACTTGCTCATTTTCTTGTACTTGTGTTTTCTGTGTTTGTGTCTCTTCGGATTCTCTCTCTCTTTCACTTTCCTTTTCTGTCTGTGTCTTGTTCTCTGTTTTTCTCTGTATCGATCTATTGCACTGGTTTCAATAAGGCGTCCATCAACAATGTTCAGACGTTTCATCACCAGAGCGACGCGATGACGTTGTCGTTAGAGCGTCCACTTCGCAGTCGGTAGACCGGGGACGTAATCCCCTTGTCGAGTCATACCAAAAGACTTTTAAAAATGGTATCCATAGTTTCCCTGCTTGGCGCTCGGCATTTAAGAGATGTTGTGGAGAACAAGCCGGCAAGTTCGCTTGTTGTGTCCTAGGGCAAGGACTTAATGGAAAGCCCCCATCTTTATGTAGAAGACAGGTGGCCCAGACACCTCGGAAATAGCAACTCCCAAGCGAGCGCGGACATACCGTCCAAAAGATAGCGATACAATTCGCTTTTTGGTAAATGGAGGATAAATATGGCAAATAAAAAATAAAATTAAAAAAACGACATTTAATCACCCGACACTTAGTCACGATAGGGTTAGGGTTAGGGTGATCAATTCTAGTTCACTTGCAATGTCGTCGTGTGTAAAGTCTACGTTATTAAATGTCTAGTGCTTAAATGTCCGTGATCAACAGTCGAGTGATTAAATGCCGGGTGATGACATGTCGGTAATCCCCATCAACATAAATAGTTAACTGCGGACTCGTTGGTGGCCGATTCATTGAGGCTTTGCTAGTTGGCCAAATATTGTTTAATCCACATCTGTGCTGAACCGCTTTGCTTACTTAAAAGAGATTAAAGTGTGCCTACGAAATATCAAAGAATGCTTTCTGGTGTGAAAAACATACACCATTTCCGTGCTACACTTTTCCGTGCTCGTTTTTAGGTCAATGATTTCTTTTTTAGAATAAATGTCTGCTATTCGCCATTTCATGTTTATTGCAAATTTCCCTGTTTCTGTGATTTAGTAATTCCACGATTCAAAATAGATTTCCATTTTCTTGTGAATTTCTATTTCCGTCTTTACTGTTTTCCGAAAGAAGAAACAATGAATGCAAAAAAATCATTCGCAGTGTTTTTTTTTTACAAAATTACTGAACAACTACATCAGTCAGCATTATCTGAAGAACAATTTCAGAATAATACGAATTACTGATAAAATTGATTGAGGCCAGGCGCAGAAACTTCTTATTCTCCCTTTACCCCCCCCCTCAAAGGGCGTAGCCAGAAAAAAATTTGAGAGGGGGCCAAATTTTGCAACTTTTAATGTGACGTCATTTACTTGCAACGGCATTTTGCCTTTCGTGAACTACGCTTGTCGCTACCATAAAAATTGCTGTACAAAACCGAGAAAGTGCAAATGCGATTTCACTGATCTAATGTAGTTTTATCAAGAACGGCTTTAATAGTTCAACTTCAATTGTGACGTATAATGCACTATTCAAGGAATTTCAAGGAAACCACTCCCACTGGTAGGTTGAACGTTCTGATAAAAGAAGCGACGTCTTTGTGGTAGTCCGCATCGCAATAAAACAAGAAAGCGCTCAGCGAGACGCTTATTTCTTGCAATTACCATAACTTGGAATATCAATTCATTGCTCGACTGCGACATAGAAGAAAAACTTCGGCGATATTTAGTGTGTAAAACGTACACATCTTGTTTGATAACATTTGAAAGTTTAAAAACTTAAAAAGTCACGCCTGACCCACCCCCTCGCTAAAAGTCAACAATAAACTTTAATGTACTGCAGAGGCGCAAAAAAATTTATGTTTTCATTTTTTTGATACTGTTTTGTAATTTGAATTAAAATTCAGGGGGCCATGGCCCCCTTTGTCCCCCCTGGCTACGCCTATGACCCCCCCGACCAAATACGTAATTAGGGTATAGAAAGCAATGTCTTCACCTTACAAATGTTTTCATAGCAATCCCCACATTCAGCTATTTTGGTGTAAAGATGTTTAGACTGAACTGTTGCTGTGTTAAAGTGAGAAATAAAGGACGATTTTTAATATATTCTCTTGAATACTGTTGACTTTGCAAGAATTTACGTAACCTAAACATCAATTGCCACAAAATGTCAGCCAAAGCTATTTTATTCAATCAAGGACGGGTAATTTTATTAAAAAACTATAAAAACACAAATTGTCTTAAGTATCAGTTACACAAGTTCGGCCAAACTTTCTCATTTAGAGTATTTAGATTCAAAAAACTTTTCTCAGCCAACATTTTTGTGGCCTTAAGGCTTTTCATTGCAACACCCCTGCTTGCGGCAAAGCATTCAGAAAATTAAAAATCTTGTGAAATAAGCTACCAATTTTTTTTCATCAAACGTTTTTCAACGTTTTCAAAGACATTTAAATTCTATAGTTTGTCCGGTCACTCAAAACAACTGGATAAAGCACGATGCGTTCAGTTATAGACAGGATATAAAGTATTTCCTGATACGTTTTCTGCGAACTGCCGAAGTCAGGGAGCATCTTTCCTAACGTAATTTCTGTGCATCCTAGCATTTGGTAATGACGAAAATTAATGAATTTTTTAGCATATTACAGCGTCAATAATAAGTGTTAAAAGAGCGAAATCGCAAGAACTTCTCTTTTACAATGTAGCCCCTTTTACCTCAAAAATTGCCAGTTGTCTACAAATTCCATCCTACTGATACCGATAAAACTAATGTGACCTTATAAAAAAGTCATCAGGATGCAAGTAGACCGGTCTAAAACATTTCGCCCATGAAAAGTTTTCTTAGGTACCCAGCTATTAAAAAAAGCTTGACCTAACAAATGCATTATTGCATTCACAAATTTTCCATTGGGTTTTCTATAAAATATTTTTTCTAATAAATGATGGTATCTGGAACAACTATAAAACCTGGATGAAACATGAACCTGGAACAACATTGAACCTTAGAAGGAAATCCAGTTTAAAGCATAAAATATAAAAACTAGTCGCTATTTAACAAGTTGACAAAAAGTAGCCCAATTGGGCGCTTTATTATTTTCATCGCTTATCGGAAAATTTCAGCGCAAATGCTTGCAAAAATTAGCCCAACGTGGCAATCTTGATTTAATTACTTAAATAAGCTCATACTTTACTATATTAATTTCGTCATCAACTGAATAGCTCACTACTAGGCATACATACATTCATGCGGCCACATTAACTATCTCGGCATTGTTTTTTGTAGTAACTTCATAGTGTTTTGATTTAATTTGCCAACAAGATAAGTGCTTTTCTCAATCGCGGTTAGATTGCAGCTTGTAGTACAAAGTTGTGGTGCCATATCCACACAGCTGCAAACCAGTTAATAGTATTTGTTTGCTTAGTTTTATAACCATATCACTGCTTCCAAATCGCGGAGGTCAGAGGGTCCGCCTCGAATGTAATGTGTTATTGGTTCAAGATTTGACCGGATTATACCAAAAGATTTCTTTAAAAATGGTATTCATGGTTTCCATGTGTGAAGCACGTAAGCACGTAAGCACCAAGTCTTGAAAATTTTGTGTGCAGAAAAACATATACTTTTCGTTACTGTTTACACAAGCGCCCATTGAGCGAATCCGATCTGGCCGGCTGAACTGGCATTCTCAATCCCGATGATACTGATGGGGCTCTTCCGGGCGACACCGGCATATACAGCATAAGGCAAAGATTATTTTTTGGTAATATGCGGCCTGTTAAATTATGTGCATGTACAGTATATTACAAAGAATCGTAATAAAAACCCAAGCATAAGAAAAAATAATAAAAAGCATAAACCTAACGATTTGCAAAACTAAATTTATAGAGAATTTTTTGTTTGAACATAACTTGGTCTGATGGGCTAATACTAGAATGTAGTGAATGATTTTGAACGAAGGAACAGCTGATTTTGTCGCTATGCCAGAAATAAAGCAAATAGCACAGTCTCCGCCAAAAAGGCATGAGGTTGTGCCAAACTCAAGCATCAAGCTCTACTTAATGACACTCAGCAAATTTCTGTGCAATTGTTTGTTGTTTTGTGCATAATGTTAACTGGAATCAAAGAAGACCATCCCAACGTGCCCCATCCTTGGCGCCCATGAACTTACCCCATTAATATTTAGTTAAACACCCCTGCACGTTGCCCTAATTGTCACTTCAAATGACTTCTCTTTGAAATATGTTTTTTCTGCCTGAATCTTGATCTTGAGCTGCTAGGCTTATAGACTACACCCTGTCTTTCTCATTGTTTTGAAACAAGTGAACAAATCAACGTCTTTATCTTGTTCGCTCAGCTTTCACAAAGCTGCACGTTTTTTTTGAGTAACAAAAAATCCAAATCATTAGCCTAAAATAGCTATAAGTGAGCAACATCACGCATTGTGTGTGTGTGTGTGTACTATCAATGTCCGTGAATTGTGCTTTTGTGATAGCAGTGATAAGTTTTGGTTTGTTCAACTTGTAAAAGTTCGTGCGCTGAAGAAAAGACTTCGCGCAAAAAATTTGTTGCGACAAGCTTCAAATAAAGAAAAATCAAATGGAAGGGCAAGTTAGTATTCAATGTCAGATTAAAAGGCCGGGTAGAGGTCATAACGCTTGTGATTACCACCTTAACACGAACACAGTAGAAAACTTTCTGTTTGAAGAGCGATGACGCGAAATGGTAAAAAGGATGTTGATTTCAGTATAAGGACTTTAGGGGAGACCATCTCCAAGATAGAGGCTCACTTCACCAAAAAGAATAATTTAAAGACAAAATCGAAATTTCACATTGGGAAAGTGTTAAAACAAATTTTGATCCAATTTTTGACAGCGCTGTTTCCAATTGACTTAATTTTTTTCGAACCTCTTGGATAAATTTCGCATTCCAAGTAGCGCGAAATGGCATTAAAATTGCAATATTTTGCGCAAAAAATTGAAGCCTGATATAATTTTTGATGATAAATATTAAGTCAAACAAAAGCCACTTCTTTTTCTTCTTCTTCTTGGTTTGGGGAAGATGTTCAGAGAGTAGTCCACCAGATGGCCGGACATGTGTCTGTCAGCCAAGACACCAAGCTCTTGTCAACAGCTTGGAGAACACGGACTCCTTTTGAATGGTGGTAGATGGGACAGGATGTTATCGCGTGCTCAGCTGTTTGCTCCTCGCGCCAAACTCACAAGCTGCAGTAGGAGCCATAACCCATTTGTGCATTGTTGAGAGGGATAGCCCAACGCCAGTTCGAAGGCGATTGAGGCGGACCAATGCAAATCTGGGAAAGAACATTTTCGATGGTGCTGTACTGACGTTTGCAATGAATGAATGGAGCCAGGAAATGTTTTCCCATCACCCCACGTTCCATTTGTAATCCGTCCATTGTGCTACACTGGTGCCTGACCGAGCGAGATCGTTCAGCAGTTCCAGTGCTGCAGACACAAATGGGTGTCTCCAATTGAGTTGCCGCAGATGTCCGAAGAATGGGGACACGAGTCCTTAGTGGAGCAGATGTTCTGGCTCCTGGGCGCGCCAAGCTAAAGACAGTATGGCTTTTTTCGGGGCGAAGCTCAGTTAATTAGATTCCCGCTAGAGCAAAGAGGTTGTCCGTTGGAGTGGTACGCAGGCATCCGGCCACTATGTGCAAAGCATCCTTATTCGGCTGGTCGATGAGGCCAGTGTGAGCACTGCCGCACCAAACAGCCGCGTAGTACACAGCAGTAGAGTGGACTAAAGCAAAGGTGGCTGTGTGCAATATCACGGCATTCGCACCTCAACTCGATCCCGCTAGTCGATTCAGAAGCCCATTGCGAGTTGCTAACTTCTAGCGCAGTGACTTCAAATGTCGACGAAAGGGGAAAGCTTTATCCAACTTTATGCCGAAGTAGGTTGGTTTGGCACGAAAACATGGGGTTGGCCGAAAACGCGGATAATTATATACGACATATATGCACCATTTGTCAAATTTTTCCCGACTGCCCAGTAGTTTCGAACACACGATCATTGCCATCATAAACGGCCTTTCACCCAAGTGGTCATCTTCGCCGACAATAGAGTCTAACTTTTATATTAGAAAAGCCAGAAAGCAAAATACATAAAAAGGCAAGACCAAACAGGAAAATACATGTATGTCGAGTGATTGGGGTATAAGGACCATAAGCGCTGCGCGGGTTAAACGGAACTCTTGCTTAGAGCCTGGTAGATTATTATTCATCAAGCGGTAGAAAAATATTCTGCCGCTTATTGATGATCTTAAGCAATTACACTAGCACCTTGCTCGGTGCTTTGCAACTTTTTTAGCGTCGTAGAACCTTTCCAGTACTTTTGCTAACATCATGGAGCCCCTCACCAAAAAATTCCGTAGAACTGCTTTCCCTTCTGGTTTTCCTGCATGAAATCCTTTGTTCAGCGGTTCTAAAACTATAGTATGCACAAGAAATTTCGGGGTACCTCAATAATTTTCAAAAACAGTCTATGCAAAATTTGTTGCTTCCGCTCATGCTCTACCTAAAGACTATTTTTTGACAATCAACTTTGCAAAATCGACTGTTTTGTCTATTCAGGTCACGGAAGACTTTTTAGAGATAAACGTTTGGAAAGCGATTACCTTTTCATTTCGTCACAAAAAGTTATTTATTTCCTAACGTTTTGTTGGTTCCGCCGTGTTTCATTTGAAGACCTTTTTTTGATAATCAACTTCATGAAATCGAATTCTGCTCGTGCTATAGCCTACTTGTGTGGAAAGGTTCGTCAGGCACGTCTAAATTCAACTAAAGGGTTTGTAGCTTGAAAAAATTTGAAAATCCTGCACTTGTTTTCATACCAATTTCAAGCCATTACACATGAATCACAACTTGTTTTGCAAATGAACAACTAGTCGTATCGTATTCTTCAGACATTGAATTACTGCCTCAATCAATTTTTCAAGAAAATCCACTTTCTACTTAGTTGGGCATTGGTGGCGTAATAATAATTAAAATGAAATTGTAGTGTTTAAAATCAACCAGCTGTTGAGCTTTGCCAAAATATTCTTGAAAAGACGTTGTATTTTACCAAATGAAACCAAAGAAGGAGGAATCCTCAAAACTCAAGTAATCTCTCTAGATTATTCGCAGAACCCCGGGTGGAAGAAC
Organism: Trididemnum clinides; assembly: GCA_963675345.1. Classification (NCBI taxonomy): domain Eukaryota; kingdom Metazoa; phylum Chordata; class Ascidiacea; order Aplousobranchia; family Didemnidae; genus Trididemnum; species Trididemnum clinides. The sequence goes on from OY776306.1 coordinate 23,529,527, forward strand.
TTTGAACTAGCTATCTTTATATGTTACTAATTTCATAGGCTAGCACTTAGTTAACAAATTCATCTCTTTAAGTAAGCTAGCAAGTATCGTTGGTGTCTTTGACTAAATTTTAGCATAACTTTATCCATTTAGTGCAGCGGTTCTCAATCAGGAATGCAAGAAGGGACTTCTTGAGGTGCGAACTTCTCTGCCAAACCGTAGCTAAATTTATATTACAGACCTAGTTAGGAATTTACATGTGAGGTTTAGGATGCGATTTCTGCCCACCTACTGTGTACTATTTTTGATGCGAAGCAAAAAGAAAAAGAGCTAAAATTATCGGACCATAACGCAGATCTTACCAATCCAGCAGAATCCATTTCATTCGTGTTTTATGAACGATTCATAGTGATGTAATAGAAGACATGAAATTTCTCATGTCATAAAAACTCTTTGTCTGCCTAAACCACTTGAAGTGCCTATTCCTACGTTAATATCCTCCAGTTTCTGTTGTGACTAACAGTAAGTCAGTAGTCTGTAATCGACTGATTGGGATACTTTTGGCTGTTTGATTATTTTGCGTAAAAGACTTGAGGTCGTGAAAGTGTGGCGAGAAGCATTATTAAGGTTAAAAGAGTGTAGGATATCGTGAAGGACTATGTTGTAAACTATTAATAATTATTACAGTCATTCTGGTGGTGATCTTTACAATCTACACTGCAGCATGTAAAGAGGCAAAGTGAAGAAGTGGAAAGAAGAATACAATCAGTTTGTATAGTAATGCAAGAGGCTAGCGATGCACATAGCAAAACTGCAGACAGTGACACTGTTTCGACCTATCAGGTCTCTCACCAACTGCACTGAAGAGACCTGATAGGTCGAAACAGTGTCACTGTCTACAGTCAGTTTGGTTTCGCAGCCACTAGAGTTGACGGATTCAAAAGGCCGCAATGCATTCTCTGTGATGTTGTGTTTTGTAATTCTAATCCAAAGGCGTCAAAGTTAAGTGAGTATTTTAAAAATAAACATAAGGGAATTGAAGCAGGATATAATGCTGAAACTTTAAAAACAAAACGAGCTTGTTACAACCGAAGTGGGACGCTACCGAAAATGGGATTTACAAGCGTCGAAAAGTCTCACCTCCTCGCTTCGTACAAAGTACAAGTAGCTTATCGCATTGCAAAAGCAATGAAACCTCACACGCTTGCTGAAGAGGTTATTAAATTTTGTGCCGTTGACAGGGCTGTCATAATTTAGGGAGATGGCGCTGCCAGGAAGTCGAAACAAGTTGCGTTGTCAAATGATACAGTTCGTAGAAGAATCAATGATCTCAGTATCGATATTCGCGATCAACTAATCTCGGGCTTGAAAGCTACTCCACTAAAAATCTCGCTTCAACTGGACGAGTCTACATTTGTATCCAATTACAGTCAATTAATTTGCTTTGTTTGTTATATCAAGGAAAAGAAAGTTGAGGAAGAGTTTTTGTTTTGTGAACCACTACCAAGAACAACCACCGCGAAGGATATATTCAAATTAGTCAAACGACATTTTATGTGAGCAAAGCGGTTCAACACAGATGTGGATTGTGAATTAAACAATATTTGGCCACCTAGTAAAGCCTCAATGAATCGGTGTCGCGTTTTGATAATAATATAGAACTTTTTGGTTCTATGTCAATCTTAAATTTCTTTTAAAATTGAGGCGACGTATAATAATCGCTCGGATAATTAGGTCTGACTGCAACTTAATAAAACTAGGAAAAGATTGGCTTCCACTAAAAAAAACACCTTAAACCAGGGGTGTCAAACTCGCGGCCCTTGGAGCTTCTCAGTGCGGCCCCCGAGACGATTCTGAAATTACTAATGAACTTCGGCAGTATGGGCCTATTGTTTGGAAATTTTTTGGCCTATTCAACTTCTGTGGTGATGAAAGCGTGACGCTGCGATGCAGCCTCAGGTTCGGATGTCGAGTCACAGGTGAATATTTCCAAGTATAAAAAAAATTCGGGTGAACTCTAAAGAAAAAAAAAAAAAAGGTCACCACCTTCTACGAAGCACGGTTTCTGTGTTATTTTCAAACCTTGGTATCTCAAATTTCACTTCGCAGAGAGTGATGACCTTTTTTTTTTTTTTTTTAGAGATCACCCCAATTTTTTTCAAGAAGTTACCCCAACCTTTCGTAATTAATGCAAATCTCAGGTCGTTGGCCAGAGAGATGGTGATTCCCGAATCCAAAACCACATGCAGCCCTCGGCACGATTGCTCATATATGCAAATTGGCCCCCAGGAGCCCACGAGTTTGACACCCCTGCCTTAAACCACTTTAATAACAGAATATTGTGTTCACAGAAATAATACTTCACGACTTCAATCTTCTTCGCTCAACGATCTCAGAATTAATCACTTTACTATACAATCAGAAAAAAACCACCAAAACTAATTCCACCAATAACTGCTCAATATTCTCCACGTCAACAGAATCCACAATAAATTATCACAAAAAGCAATAGCCCTTCTTTACTCCGTCGATCAATCTTTCTCTCTCCCCGCTACAACGTTTCTCTACTACTCTAACTACTACAAAAAAATCCCGTCGCCTTATATATAAATCGAAAAAACAATCCAGAAAAAGCTAGAACGAAATCACGTGAAAAGAGAAAAAAGCAATAAGTTACGTAATCGGTTATCGAAATTCTTCGAAGAAGCTGGAATCATTACATCAATCTGGAATCTTATTATGTCGTAATAACAATTGTGACGAAATAAAGGCGTACTTGCAGCAAATTCAATTGTGAGAAAAAAAGGTCTTTTTTTCTCAATCAGTAGCCGAGCGAACAAATAACACAGCACTTTACAAAATATGAATACAATTCTTACAAGACAAATTTCCTTATTCGTGACAATCGGCCACCAACGAGTCCGCAGTTAACTATTTATGTTGATAGGGATTACCGACATGTCATCACCCGCCATTTAATCACTCAACTGTTGATCACGGACATTTAAGCTCTAGACATTTAATAACGTAGACTTTACACACGACGACATTGCAAGTGAACTAGAATTGATCACCCTAACCCTAACCCTATCGTGACTAAGTGTCGGGTGATTAAATGTCTTTTTTAATTTTATTTGCCATATTTATCCTCCATTTACCAAAACGCGAATTGTATCGCCATCTTTTGGACGGTATGTCCGCGCTCGCTTGCTATTGCTATTTCCGAGGTGCCTGGGCCACCTGTCTTGTACATAAAGATGCGGGCTTTCCATTAAGTGCCTTGCCCTAGGACACAACAAGCGAACTTGCCGGCTTGTTCTCCACAACATCTCTTAAATGCCGAGCGCCAAGCAGGGAAACTATGGATACCATTTTTTAAAAGTCTTTTGGTATGACTCGACAAGGGGATTACGTCCCCGGTCTACCGACTGCGAAGTGGACGCTCTAACGACAACGTCATCGCGTCGCTCTGGTGATGAAATGTCTGAACATCGTTGATGGACGCCTTATTGAAACCAGTGCAATAGATCGATACAGAGAAAAACAGAGAACAAGACACAGACAGAAAAGGAAAGTGAAAGAGAGAGAGAATCCGAAGAGACACAAACACAGAAAACACAAGTACAAGAAAATGAGCAAGTAGGAATATAAGTAATGTTTTTCACCTTCAGATTCAAATGAAAAAGAAAACGAAAATAAGACTGTAGAAGTAATTAGTATACCGTAAGGGAAAGTAATGAACGTACTGTGAGGCAAAGAAACAAACGAAGATATTGTGAGGTCAAAAAGCAACAAAGACCTTTCTAGTTTTCAAGTCAAGGTGCTTCCTGACAGCCGGCACTATTAACTAAAAGTATGAATACAATGTGTGCTGTCCAACAGAGCTGGTCAGTAACGAAGTAGTTCTACTTAAGTAAACTGTTTGAGTAGGTTTTTCAGTAACAAGATACTCACATAAGTAGTTTTAATTTTTCTACTTCTACTTTCACATGAGTAAAGTTAGAAGGAAGCAACGTTCCTTGAGCAGCTATAACGTTTACTTAAGTAGAGGTTACAAACTCAATACCTGTTAAATTGGAATGCGGCACGCTAATGGAGAGCATTTAATTCAAGCGTCTACATTCTACAAATCTTTTTTAGCACAAATTTTGAAAACCAATTCGAGCTACAATTAATTAGTGCTGACGAGCCATGTTGCCATAAAGTATTTTGAAATTAAAAAGTTTTTAGCTTTCGAACTAAATTCAATTGTTCTACAGTATTTAATAGTTGCAGTGTTTTATCTTCTCAAGCATATATGGGTTAGTTTAAAAAAGCCAGCAAGATAAAGTGGCAATTGCCATCCGGTTGGATTTATAAAATCTCCATTTTTGACTTAATGATTAGGCTTCTGTAAAAAGTAACCATTAAACTCAGTGCGTTGGCAGGAAGGTTCAGAGGCTACCTATTAACCCAGTCTGCATTTTTTAAAGAGTCTTCGAGTATGTTGCTGTACCCCTCTGCAAAAGAGTACAAAATACGATTTCATATTGTTGATCTCCAAACAAGTTCTTTAACTCAAAAAACAGCAAAAAACTTGATTATAAGAGATCGTCTCCAGAAAAGAGCTTTACACTAAAGTACGGCAAAGCACTAGTCTTACTTTTAAGAAGTTGATTTCCAAAAAAGTAACGCTTTTCAGCTCAAACAAGAACACAACTTTCTAATTAAATTGATCTTCTTACGTCACTGGTTCTGCTCATCAAAAACTTTGGTACAGGGAAGTATCTTAGTTGCTTTAAATAAGGTTTAGCTCAACAAATATCTTTAATACAGTAGTTATGTATTTGCTGAATGTTTTTCATTCTTGTCTAAATCTTTTGTGTTCACGAAATATGCTAAAAAAATCATTACTAACAACGTGATCTATAGCATAAATAATTTTCCTCCTTTTCTACAGACCTCCGAAATTTTCAGCTGGCTACGCCTGTGACTTTAATAATAGTAAATGTGGAAATATCATCAAGATCTAAGTTTTTCTATGAGTTCAAGTAAGAGAACTCGGTGTCATCAGGTGGCATCACATTTTAATGATTTTGAACTGTCAATGAGCAATGAGTATTTTGTCAAAAGCATAACACAACAATCAAATCAAATCAAATCAAATAGACCTACAAGAAAAATATCGCTCATTAAGATGTAATTACGTGTTCAGAGGTCAACCTAAATTTGTAAAACCGGGAAAGAGGGGGGCGTTGAATTTTTAGTTTGATTGAAAGGTGATGACCATTTCTATATTTTTTGTTGGTCGAGGTTCGGTAAAAACATTTCGGAATCATTTTTATGGTTAATAATCTTAACTAACCACAGGGGACCTACACAGTACCAGGGGTGATGGAACAATTATACCTCCATATAAGCTTAGCCAGGGGAAAAGAAGCAATATACCTTGAATTTCTTGAACTTGATCAAGGTTAAATAGCTATTTTTAAGTAAAAGTCCAAAGATTCTAAGGTTATGTTCGAAACGTCATTTTACTTCGAAAAGAAACAAAACATCTACAATAAAACGACCATCTTCAAAAAATGGTCCATTGAGAAATAGAAAGTCCAAAAGTGTGATTTTCTTCTCGACCAAATTTTGTTACTGGCCACACTAATACTCATCTTCCCTAAGTGCACCACTATACGTGTCTGTACTATATTGAATCCTGTAGGACAAGCACAGAACAAAACTGTTAAAAAGATGAAAATATTTTCTACTTTTACTACTTGCTAAGTATTTTAATTTTTGACTACTTTTTTACTTTAACTCAAGTAACATGGTTTGTTGTTACTTTTATTTGAGTATTTTCCTGAGTAAGTAACAGTACTTTCATTCAAGTAGATTTTTGAGCTACTTTGACCACCTCTGCAGCCAAATATAGAACGCCAAAAACTCAAAACAACATTGGAGAAATAAAAAAGATATATGTTAGTAATAACAAAAGTGTTGTAAATGCATTAGTACACAAATATAAAAGAGAGAAAAAAACAGAGAAACAAGAGTGTCTGTTTGAGAGAGAGAGAGAGAGAGAGAGAGAGAGAGAGAGAGAGAGAGAGAAAACGGGAAAGAGAAAACAAAATCAATGGAAGAAACATATGAAGCTTTGTTAAATTGGTCATCATATACCGGGATGATCTTGGTCGCTAACTAAGTTTACGAAGTAAAATGCCCTATACCCCATTTACGGAATAAAGAATGAAAGCAAAGTGATGTTGTCAAAAAGCAGGACCAGATTTATGTCGAAATTTCGGAGGTGTGTCCCATTACAGCAGCAACGTACCGTAGTTGAATCGGCAGAGAACGATATCAAATATGCGATGTTTGTGAGAATTTTGAAAAACATGACAAATTTTTTTCAGTGTGGAAAAAATTTAGAATATGGACTAAAAAATTTAAATGCCACTGCATTTTAGAAGACTTATTTCTAAACAGACGCTTGCTTACCTATGAATTTTTGCAGCTTTTATGACGTCATAAATCGATTTTGACCATTTTCTGTAAAGGATCATGATGCGCAAAGCACCGCACGGCAAATGCGGTGCTGCTCGTGCAGTTAACCATGTGATTTCGAGGACGGATGTGTCGTTTTGTTGTGGCGATGGTCGCAGCGCTGTGTTTTTGAAAAGCTACAAAAACCTGTTTGTTTGTTTGTTTGTTGTTACCCCTCCTCTTCCTAGGGATCGAGGTACGGCATGAACGGCAATTCAGGTTCATGCCGTCAACCTAATTGAAATTAGGCTTGGGGAAAGATGGCAGCTCATTTCGAACCAGTCTTGAGTGACTGGTAGCCCCACCAACAACAAGGCGGACTGCCACCGGTGGGTACCCAAGAGTCGTCTTTGACGACATGCTGGGTTGGCAACTTCACAATTGTAATCCGGTAAAGTACGGGTGGGCCACCTGTCTGCCACATAAAGGTGGATACGTCCCGCAAAGTGCCTTGCCCAAGGACACAACAAGCAAGCTTGCCGGCTTGTTCTCCACACTAGCCCTTTTTTATGCTGAGCGCCAAGCAGGGAAGTTGTGAATACCACTTTTTAAAGTCTTTTGGTATGACTCGACTTAGGGAATAAACCCCAGATCTACCGACTGCGAAGCAGATGCTCTCACCACTACACCATCGCGCCGGTCAAAACCTCGTTTGTATGGCTGTAAAAAGGCGATTCACGCCAATGTTTCCTGCTATTTGACATTCACTCTTTCAACTCATAACCGATGGTCAGACAATAGTTAAAAATGAGCCTCCATCGTTCAGATAACAAAAAGAACCAAAAGGACCGATGACGTCTTAGAATTGCGACCGAAAAAACATATTGGATTTTTTCTCCTTCTTTTGCGCAAAGCAAGACTATTTTCACTGCAAGGCAATGTGTGAAGCGCATATTTTGCATTACAAGTTTTTAGTGATGACATTTTAAATGAAAATAAATGAAAGCTACGTGATATAAAATGTAAAATATTATTGTGAGAAAGTATTAGCTAGAAGTCATGTGATGAAACTCACTCATTTCATCATACACAAGATGAAGAGAGCGTTTGCAAGACTGCGAAATGATTTTTGGGGTACATTAATGCTTCAAAAATTTTATTACCGATACAGTGGTGAATTACGCAATTCTTTTTTGGTATTAGGTTACAAGATGCTAGTAGTGCTGCTCGAATGGTATAGAATATTTTTGCTGGTTTGTTTTAGCTTCATAACGCAAGTGTCAGCTTTTAGCTTGACGGAAATTCGTTGTAATGTGAGGCAAGAAGAACCACATCTTTCGAGAGATGGACTTGTTCTTTCGGATGCAGTTCAAGATGAAGATTTTCCTTATGCTGTTCAAGAAAAGAGCTGTAGCAAACAAAAAGAATGCGTCGGTATTACGGGATTTGGTAATAGAAGGATCTATGTCTTTACGAATACGACTAATAGCTTCAAATTTGGCTTTCGTTTTATCTGGAAAGTTTCCTTTACAAATGTGTCGATGTTTTGCAATTTCAAACTTCACAGCTCTACAATAGGTAACTTGTGCCTACCACAAACCAAACAAGTGAACATTACAGCTTTGTACTACGACTGCATTGCTGGTCCTTTTGATTTTGGCAAAGGCACAGGAATTTGGGCAATTACATTAGAGCCAATCAATAATGAAATTCCCCATTTAATTGAAGAAATTACAGGCGAAGTTAACTGTGGATACAAAATTGTTCAGAAAAGTGAATTTTGTCACCACGTTGAAGTCAAAATAACAAAGCCTATAAACTGCCTCAATCGTTCTTTTGAAATCCACTACAACATTTCTAACTTAAATCAGAGCACTAAATTCGAAATTCGTATGATTAGCAATAATCGGAAGATTTTTGAGAATGCTACCGATAGAAACATGAATCCAACCGGAACCATTCAATATGTTTTGCCAAACAAAGATTTCTATAATGCGACAAATAAAATTACAGTTTTCCCTTGCGATAAATGTCTTGACCACAATTTTGAATACACTAAAGCAATAGACATTACAGAAATGTTTCAAGCTTGCCTGCGATCAGAACCAGTTCGGATAGAACCCTATGTTTACGCGTGGATAGGCGTGAGTTTGTTTTGCTTGATAGTGATTTTAGTAATCATTGTATTCTGTCTACAACGAGCAGGCATTGCACGCTGCACTTCGCTGAACAGCGCAGAACCAACTTCGCCTTTCATTTATATCGTGTTCGTGGATGACCATCCAAAACATCGAGACGCTGTATTGAAATTTGCAGCTTTTCTAAATTTTACCTTGGGCTTCCAAGTTTTGTTTGAACTTTACAATAATACAGAAGTTATCACTGATCCTGTGGCTTGGATGAAACAATCAATAGCTCGTGCACAAAAAATCCTATTTATTTGGTCTCCAGGAGCAACGAAACGTTGGGAAAACAAATCAGCAGACCCTGGTCAAAACGATATGTTCACCCCTGTTCTTGTACAAGTTTTGAGTGAAATTTCAGCCGGGAAAAACAAAAACAAACATTCCATTGTTTGTTTTGATTACGTTAGTTGTGACGACATTCCTAAAGAACTAAAGAAAAATTTCCCAAATGTTTACAAGCTGATGGGAGACTTGGGAAAATTTTGTTCACAGCTATTGGGACATAAAGTGATCAACTTGAAGAAAGTATACGCGCATGAGCACGCAGCTATTTTATCGGAGAGCGTTAAGGAGATGAAAAAACATGTCGATAAACATCCGACGTGGTACAAAAGTTCGAAAACTGGTGAAACTCGCCAAAATGTTATTAACAATGGCGAAACTGTAGTGTAAGTGATACGATCGAAACTAAAATTTCTTTAAAATTAAGCTTACAATCACAAAGATAAATGTTCTTATTGGTGAATTTGCTGGTTCTTCCGGCGTCGCCCGCAAGACTCCACATCAGTAATGTTGAGGTTAACAATATTAGTTCACCCTGCCAAGCTGGCTGTACTCAATGGATAGCTGTGCAAAACAGTAATAATAACTTTATCTTTTGGACATAAGCAGTTCTCATTCCCATACAAAACCATCGTTTTTAAAACGCAATCGATTACAAAAAACAATATGTGGGGTTGCGACTATCCACTACATGTCTCCCGAGTTTATTGAGTCCCTGGCAACGCCTTGTTTTATCCATTTAATTCAGCAAGTGCTTGAAAGCATATCAAAGTTGTGGGAGGGCGACTGGTATGTGTTTTCAGGAAAAAGCTATTAAATGTTAGGAACACTACTAACCACTGCTTCGTAACTTTAGGCCAGGCGTTCTTAAGTGGACTAGATTCAAAGGATCCGTAGAGGTCTAACGGAAATGTTAATGTAAGAAACACATTTATTTTTCATTGAAAACGATAAATTTGAAGAGAAACACAGATATCTGTTTGTTGAAGATCAATTTCGTCTCAGCCCTGATTTTGACTTACCTTCTTACCTTTGTTCCTAAACGCAACAGGAAGATTTTTTCTCAAGATTGTCACGAATAAGTAAATTTGTGTTGAAAGAACAGTTTTTATATATGTATAGTTGTTGTAATTTGTCGTTTTGTTTTGCCGTGATTATTTTATTTGTAAATCTGAATTGTCTTTAGCCCTAAACTTGCTTTTTATATCGCGGTTGTTTTCGGAAAAGACCTTTTATCTTTCGCATTTAGATTTACATCTCACCCGTCTCTTCTTACGTCACAATGGTTGACCACGTGACTAAGTTCCAGAGTATTCGAGTGAATCTTGTTTCTTCTCGAAGATTTTTTTTGATTGCCGATTACGTAATTTATTTACGGCGTTTTTTTTTATCACGTGATGTTGTTCTGGCATTTTCTGGAATCTCGTCTTATTCATATGTAAGGCGGCGAGATTTTTACGCATTCAGTAGAGTGGCAGAGAGTAGAGGGCAAAGTAATAGAGTAGAAAAAAACCGTGTTGTTCTGTGGTGATTTATTGTGGATATCTTTTTAAGCGGTTAATTGGTGCATTTAGTTTTGGTTGGTTTCTGATTGTTATATTAAAGTAAATTAGTTTCTGTGTTCGACGAGCAAAGAAATTCAAAGTTTTAAAGTGTCTTGTGAATATATTTGTTCAGTTCGTGATCGAGAAGTGTGTGGTTCAAGGTATTTTTGTAGAAGCCAATCTTCACCTAGCTGTTAAGTTGTAGCCAGACTTAATTATTCGAAGGATACTATAAGCCGCCTCAATTTTGAGGATAAAAAATTAAGGTTTATATAGAACGAAAATTCTATTGCACGCGACAGACATCAATCGCTTTACGACATTGATTTTCACGTTAGCGCTCACATTTGTTTATCCTAGGTAATATTTAGCAAAGAAGTGGGTCATTAGTTTGCCAATACTGGTCTAGGCCATAAAGGGGTCCGCACAAGCCACAAACTTAATTTAGGGGTCGGTGGTGAAAAAAGTTTAAGGACCACTGCTCTAAGCGAATTTGTATGAACTAACGCTTCTCGCCGCGCACATGTTGCTTGATCCTGGCATAAACGCAGCCATGCAAAGAACAAACTAACCCGTAAACTTCACAGTTAAATGATTGCAATAGCAGGGCCCCCCAACATTAATGTCGAGGTAAATAATATTAAGTCAGCCATCTGTGCCGGCCTCACCCAATAGCAAAGGAAATGGCTTCACCCTTTTTGATGATATGTACAGTAGGTGAACACTAATATTTTGTAGCAAGCGATAAAGCAGGCCATCTTTAATTCGTATTTTTCTAGGGGATCACTAAATGTTTTTCTTGGAGTAGGCTACATTTAAAAATTTTTAGAGATTTTATTTTAAAATGAATTTTTCTAAAAATTTTAATAGATAATGCCAAAGCACCACGTCTTCGAGGAAAAATAGTCAAAGTGCACCAAAGAACTTAGTTTTTCTAGAAATTGCAATTTTGTGAAGCGTTGGCACCAAAATTTTGACTATTTTTAACCGTTCGGCTACATTTTACAATTTACACATATACTGCCAAAAAACCATGATTGCTGGAAAAAATAGTCAAAATGCACCAGATAACTTACTTTGTCTGACAATTGCAAGTTTGTTAGGCTAAGTAGGATAATTGTTCAAGTAAACGCGAAAAATTACGTATGGCAAACAATTGTTGATCAGCCATCATAAACTAATCTTTAGCCCTAACCAATAAATGTAACATATTGCTGGAAAGTAAGTTTTCAAAGTCAAGTGACACTGATTGTTAGTACCTAATTACACTCATTAAACTTACTTGTTTTTACTAAGTTTGCCGCTTTTGGGGAGTGGTAAAAGGTTAAATTACAGGTCGTAAAGTTAATTTTTTTGTTAAAAACAGATACAAAAGATATGTGTCAAATGTTATCATAATTTCCTTAACCGGCGCGATGGTGTAGTGGTTAGAGCGTCCGCTTCGCAGTCGGTAGACCTGGGGTTCATTTCCCTTGTCGAGTCATACCAAAAGACTTTAAAAAATGGTATTCACAGCTTCCCTGCTGGGCGCTCAGCAAATAAGGGCTAGTGTGGAGAACAAGCCGGCAAGCTTGCTTGTTGTGTCCTTGGGCAAGGCACTTAACGGGATGCCTCCGTCTTTATGTGGCAGACAGATGGTGGGGCCAAGCAGTCTACCCGTCGTGGTGGCCCAGTCTGACGAAAGACATGCAAACCGAGCATGAGCTCATACGCGTGAATGAATGAATAATTTCCTTAAAATATTCTTCAATTTATCAATAAAATTTTGAAAATCAGTTGATAAATGACGTCACAAGTTAGCTTTTAGGTGAACTGCTGTAGTAAAAATTGTGCAATTTTGAAAAAATCATTAAATTCTAATCGCTGTTAACGAGAGACTGTGTAAATTGTACCAGACATATTTGGACATCATAGAGCGAGTTTTAAGCGTGCAAGAGAAAAAAAAAGAACCATGCCTAGAAGGCCTAATTTATGTAATTTTATACTTAATAAATTGTTGTAGAGTCGTTTTCATCGAAAGCATCTCCTTAATATCTGCCGAAAAAGCTGTAAATCGCTTTTCTACGATCAGTAGTTTTTGAGAAAATACAAAGAAAAAGTTGTTCATTCAAGCATCAATTGTGACGTTATTTTATACCCCAAAAGGATGAAATATTTTGTTTCGTGGTAAGTCGAGAACTGACTTTCCGTCTAGCATAAGACGGTTTTCCTCTGTCATGAAATGCAAATTTCAAAAATAATCTGTAATTATGACGTCATGGTGGCGTCACGAACCCCTTTATGACACTCATTCCGAGGTAGTGATTAATCATCCCAAGTTTAATGTTTGTAGGTCCATTAGTTTTGGAGCAGCTAAAATGCACGGACGTAAGTACGTACACAAGTACAGACAAAATTGCGCTTTATATTTTAGATTATTTACTCACATCTTTTTCTAAATCCACTTTTCCTCACAGGTTTCGTGGGATCAATAGCTCTAACAGTTCCTTTTAGCTCACGATACCCAGCTACAACAATTTGTTCATCCGGTGTAAATCCTAACCTTGACTAAGCCACGTCGCTTATGTAAATGATTCACTTACTTCTCGGACAATCAAGTAGTATTGTTCCAGTGTTGTGACACCAAAAACTGACTAATGAGTGTTTCTTGGGTAATTCTATTTGCTTGGTGATACCTACGAAATCATACTTCTCAATATGAAAAAACAGGCTCAATTTAAAGAGAATTTCAGTTGTACGAATTTTATTCATTCGCGACATACCCACGACTCTTTTCCAAATTCCCATTTCCGCAGTTTGCACTTTTTGTTTGTAACACATGGTTTAAGGATAGATGGGAAAAAGAACAAAACTCGGTAATTTTTTTGTTTAATTGTTTACGTTATTCGCATGTAATTATTGATTGCGTGATGTAAACTTGCATGTGGGTGATGCTACTTATCCTACAATGTCGTTTCCTTCATTTTGGATCAAGTCCGATGCATTAGGAATATATCGATTCAATGTCATATAGAAATGCTTAAAACCAGTAGGTTGATTGAAGGATATTTCTCGAAAGAAAACTTCATTTAATATAAACAAATATAAGCAGAAACATATTTCTGAAAAAAGTAAGATGTTGCAGATTTCTTTTAGTTGGCGGGAATGGCAGTTATTATCCTTCTTTCATCTAAATACGAGTTATGCATACAATATTCTGCTTCCCGGTGTTGGTGAGACTCGAGTCAATGACTCAACTCGAGTTGGTGCAAAAATAGGCTCGACTTGACTCGAGTCATTTGTACAAAATAACTCGAACTTGACACCTGTGACTCGACACTCGGAGTCAAGACTCGACTGATTTAATGAAATAAAAAAATTGAGATTTTGTTTTATGACAACGTTAATCAAAATCGGATTTTTAAATGAAGTTTTGAATAAGTTTTGTCACCCCAATATTACTCAAAAGGACGATATACTGTAAGCAAAAAAAAATTCATCTTTTTTGACATACCTTATGTGGGAAAACCAGCTTGGAGATTATACAAAAACATATCTAGGCTGATTTTGAAAGTGTCCGATGTAAAAGTTGGGCTCATTTATAGAACACGTAGCCGGCGTCGCCCGGCGGGACTACCAGTCAGTTATTTGCCTTTAGTAACATCCGTTCTGCCGGCTTCAACCAAATTGTTTTTGAGAACATAAGCGATAAATTGTTGCTAATGGAGAATCGCCTCTTTCTTCCTAATACCGATCGCAGCACGATTGCTTTCAATTAAAAGAGGTCTTCAAGAAACTCTTTATCATTTCTCAAAGTCTGTCCACTCCTTCAAATATGTGTAGGAGAAGAAACACAAAGTTGGAAATGGACGCCGTAATGGCTTATGTTTTACGATAACACTAATCAGTTTCTTCGTGGTATGCATACTTTGTGACTTAGTAAAATTCCCCTAACATAAATAATGTCCCTGGTCCGGATCTTCCTGCTACTTCTTATGTGACACGCTTCCGAGAGAATTGCTAGGGTTAGATATTAGGACCACTACTCACTACTTTTTCGTAATTGTATGTTTATTTGTACCACCAAAATCCTCTGACTGGGCACATGTTACTTGGTCCTGGCATAAACGCAGCCAGGGAAAGAACTGACTAACCCGAAGAGACGCAATTACAGCTGCAGCATCCCCCTTCAGTAATGTCGACCTCAAAACATGGGTAATTGTGAGAACAGTAACGAAAAGTTAATTTTTCTTTGGCATAGCTAATTCTCGTTCAAAAATAAAAAAATATCGTTTTTCAAAGGAAATTTATCAAGCCTAAATACATTATAAGGGGAGGACATAGCCGCTCAATTTCTTCGCGAGTTTCCTGAGATCCTCGCTAAGTCTTGTTTTCCCTGTTTGGTACTTACGAAGTGGGCTTGCTTACTTGATAGAGCCAACGATTTGAAAAAGCTTTGTTGGGTCATTTTATAAAGCGCAAAGAAACATAATTTAATTGTTGTGGAGTAAAGGCGTGATTTACATGAATCTTTTGAAAAACTTTTCTAGATTGTGCCAACGAACCATGCTTTGGAGGAAGAATATTCAAAATTTACCAAAGGACTTAAGTTTTTCTAGTAATTATAACTTTGTGAGGCCAAGACACTAAAATGTTGAGTGTTTTTGACCCGTAGGCTACATTTTAAAGTTTTTGGAGACTTCATGCTGAGATAATTTATTTGAAAATTAAGATAAATAAAGGCGAAGAAACAGTTGTTTCAGTTTTTAATTACACGCCGACGCGATGGCGTGGTGGTTAGAGCGCTCCCTTCGCAGTTGGTAGACTTGGGGTTCATTCCCCTTGTCGAGTCATGCAAAAAGACTTTAAAAAATGATGTCCACAGCTTCCCTGCTAGGCGCTTGACATTTGAAGGGAGGTTGTGGAGAACAAGCCGACAAGTTTGCTTGTTGTGTCCTTATGCAAAGCACTTAACGGGACGCCTCCACCTTTATGTGGAAGACAGGTGACCTAGTTTTCCCTCAGAAGAAATGGTTGGTGCCAAGAAGGGCATCTGACCGTAAAAACAAAAATCCAGGAAGTGCAGATTACTGTTGTGGTGATTCCAAATCGGGAATTCAGCCACCGTTGACCCCATATAAAATTGGAAATAATGCCAGAAAAAAAGAGAGAAGGGTAAAGAAACATGCTTTCGATGGAAATTAGTCAAAATGTACCAAAGAAATAAATTTTATGAAAATTGCTAGTAACTCAGTTATAGCAGAAAAATTGTTCAGCTAAAAATGAAAAACCAATCATGGCAGCCAATTTTTGATCAGTCATTATAAACTAATTCTTAGCCCTAACCAATTTAAATCACATATTGCTGGAAAGCAATTTTCCTAAGCTTTCAAACGACACTTATTGTTAGTACCTTGTTATAATATATTTGTATTAAACTTATCTGTTTTTATTTAGGTTACCACTTTTTGGAAGAAGGCAAAAAGTAACACTACAGGCGTTAAAGTTCGGGTTTTTTGTGTAAAAACTAATAGTAAATTGGCAAATCATATATCATCAATATTGCCTTGAAATATCTTTTAATTTGTTAAACAAAGTTTAAAAATCGGTTATGAAATGAGATCACAAATCATATTTTAAGTAAACTGCTGTTGTACAAAAGTTGCATGTTTTGAAAAAAAATGATCATGTCGTGATTTGTGTTTGCAAAAGACTGTGTTGATCGTACGAAACGTGTTATGACACCATAAACTGAGTTTGAAGTGACCAGAAAAAAGCAAAGAAGCATGCTTAGTAGGCTTGAAATGCGTAAATAAACAATCTGCTGTTGCACTGTCAATTAGGCTTTAATTGTTGTGAAGTGTTTTTATCAAAAGCACCTTGCTTATATCTCCCAAAAAGCCGTTGAATCGCGTTTCTACAATAAGTACTTTTTGAGTAAATATTTTGCAATTAGTTGTTAATTATGACGTCAAGTGAGATGCTAAAGCAGCGAAATTTGCTGAAGTCGGTAAGTCGGATACTGGCTTTCGTATATATCAAAAATTGCGTCGCTCGGTGCAAAAATGCGAATTAAAAAAATTATCTTTGATTGGGACGTCATGAAGCCCTTATGACGCTCACGCTGAATTGGTGATCAATCGTGAAAAGTTTGATGTTTGTGCGCCAAGCAGTTTTGGAGGATTTAAGACAGACAGACACACAGACAGAATTGCGTTTTATACGTACGTATATTTGATTTCAAATTGGTAATAATTTCATACTCATACTCCTTTACCTTCAGTGTCTAATGTCCTATACCGATTTACATGCCCGTGCAATACGGGTATGTCATAAATTGGTATATCATTCAGACATTAGGTCACCAGAGCAAGGGAAGATTTGAACCTTTACAACAATAGAAAAAATGCCATTACTGATCATTTGCAACAATGTAAATCTTGTTTTAAACGTGAAATTAATTTGCACTCGTCATTTACGGTTTTAAAGAAATGTTCATGACAGATCTGGATAAGTCTCGGGTTGTATAGTCTGAAATGTATTTCTTCAAAAATTCATGACGAAATTTTACAAACTTACTATCTACTGGCATCCTTTAGTTAAAATGTTTATGCAATTACTCTCAGTGTGTATTAAACTTGTAATCTTGGACATTTTTGAAAACTTTTAGATACATAAACGTCAAACTAAACGAACTCATCATTGTTAATCGTCTGAAACAGAGTGCACAAAGTGTGGTCTGCCAAGACTTTGCATTAGTGAAATGTATCGCGAAGCGTAAAAACTTTGGATTCCCCTGGTAAAATAATAATACAATAAGGTATAGCATCATATCAGGAAAATCTGTACAAGTCTATTTTACCACTCATCACCAACCTCTTTTCATTAGCTCGTAAGCGCCACTCGATGCATGCTCGAGACAATCCACGATTTTTTGCTCCAATTAATTGGTGTTTGTGACATAACACACTCCTTCTTCAAAGTCTGGAACATTGGTGGCAATGCCGACACTCAATGGTGCATGGTGTGCTTCAAATGTTAGTAGAGCGACCTTACGAGATACAAACTTTGTATCATCAGTGTTTTGCCAAAATCAAACATTGTGGGTGACTCATAAACATTCTCGCTCTGTTCGCGCGCTCGTTATTGTAAATCATTCGTTGACTTCAAAACCAAAATTGTTCATTGACATAAGCCAAAATCATACGTTGGCCTAAAAACTTGTCACAAAAGAATATATATAGCTACATATCATGATGTAATAATACTGGGTGACTAAGCCGTATGGCCAGGCGTAGTTCCGTCTGACGTACGGCAGAGTGACCTAGTAAACAAGCATATAAAAATGAGGCATTTAAAGCATTAACATGGGAAGCATTCATGAAGCCTGCAAAAGCATTCATGAAGCATTTGGAATGCATTAACATTAAAAGGCATTCATTCAATACAATTCAATTTATTCAATTTGATTAAAGATTCATCGCAAATTATCATTCATGCTTTCGACTTTGTGTTTATGATTTGAAACATATTCGTTCTTGGAGTCAGACGTGCTGTGGGAACCTCACAACAACAACTCAACAACACCAATATAAGAAACTCGATTCCCACATTAGTTTACGTACATTTGCAGGAAAACTTATCGTGAAAGATAGGTATGGACGTAACTAGAATAATTTTTGATTTGGTCTGAACTAAGTGCAGTAAAAGTGTTACATTTATTTCCTGGTTTGTTAATTAGTGACTTGATATTTTGCCAACTAGTACACATTTTCACATTATTTTTGTGTGAAAAATAGATCTCGACGTAACCATCATACAATATAGATCTACAACTCATATCACAAAACTTTGGATTGTACAGTCTGGAATGTATTTCTTCAAAAATTCGTAACGAAATTTTATAAACTTACAATCTACTTACATGCCTTAGACAAAAATTTTCAAGTAATTACACTTCACGGTGTATTAAGCTTTTAATCTTAAACATTTTGAAAACTTTTAGATACAAAAACACGAAACTAAGCGTTCTGGTCATTGTTAAACGTGACAATGATTGCAACATATCCCAAGAAACAGCTGAATAAAAAAATTACGTAAACTTTATACATTATTAATTGCTAGCTCCAAGTGGTTACGATCGATAGAAAAGTGAAACAACAAAGTTATTATATAACTCATATCCTAAAACTTTCGACAGCTCTGGACAAAGCAATTGACTTCTTGCTGACCTCTGGTGACCCAACTTACAAAACACTTTCAACTCTACCGATCTGTAATGCCCGCCCCAGCAATTCCTCCCCCACCATTACGACTCCTCCCCCACCGAATGAGTCATTGTATACTTCACATAATACTATCCCCCTTAAACTTACCCTCCATATACCCAATAATTAACCAAAAAATCCCCCACCAAATCATAAGGTCATTGCACCTCATAATAGCTCCTCCTAAAACGTCGCCAAATGGGCCATTCTATATTAGTGTCGCAGCGCGCATATCGCCTCATTGGCAGCGTTTTTAATGACGCTTTGCTCATTGTCACTGGATGCCTACGTCCCACTCCAACGGACAACCTGCCAGTTCTCTCAGGCATCCCGCCAGCTAAGCTTCGCCACCAAGGAGCGACACTCTCCTTGGCTAATTGCAGTTCTGACCTTGACCACATTCTGCATGGCCAGCTGACTTTGTCTCGATAGTTCATTAGCTCACAGCCAAAAATCAATATTCCAATCTCAATGTTACTCAAAAGCTTTTAGCTTCCGTGTAATTCGGAATCGCGCATTCGCACCTGAAAATTACCGCAAAGCTTTTATCTTTTTCTGACTACTTTTTAGCGATATCACTAAAAAGAGCTAATCTACTTTTGCGTTTCGTGGCCTGCGGTCAAACCTGCGGTCAAACCTGCGAATAGCTGAATTTTCGAATGTCAAACGAAGACTCGAATTTTCCGTGTAATCAAAATTATGTCTCCATTTTGATTGTTGTAAAATTTTTGAAAACTTTTTAGTCTGGAACGATTACGCACAATCATCAAAGTAATTAACACGGTCTTAACACATTTCGAGTATAACAGTGGTATTAAAGGCTTTTGGTCTTAAAATCAGAAAACTTTCAAGACCACAAGACCTTCAAGGGTTAAAACCAAGACCATCAAAGCCAAGACCATCAAACCCAAGACAAGGACCTAAAAAAAACGGTCTTAGGACCAAGACCGGTTTGAGGACCTAAATCACTGCAAAATTCTATTTACTGATCTCCTTTTAAAATTACTGAATTAATTTAGAATACCGCGCAGTTGTTGACGCTTTTAATTACTACGGGTTTTTGACGCTTCGACTTTTTTGTAATCATGACGGAACCATTTCAGTCTTTACTTTGATGAGCACCTAGTACAGGGGTGGCCAACCATTCAGAAACCAAGAGCCACATTTCTTACTGTGTTTCTGCAAAGAGCCACATCATACTCAAGATATAATGATCGCATGAACATCACCCCACCTCTTACACACATATCTTTGCTCAGCTAGATTTATTGTAAATGTCACACACCAACACGATAATGACAGAAATTTACAAGCTATTTATTATCATGCATATTACTTAGTCAGTAAGAATTCTGGCCATTCTTTTTCTTTAACAATCTTCTTCAAATCGGGCTTGAATTCTGTTGTGGCCACTAGAAGCAACTCTTTCACATGGGTGTCAGTCAGTGCAGATTGATGCCTTGATTTCACGTGATTTAGGGTAGAAAGCACAGACTCGCAGATGTATGTTGACCCAAACATTGAGAGTACCTTAAGTGCAGCCCGTTTGATATTGGGGTATTTTTCCACTAGCACACTTTTCCAAAACTCAGTGGATCCTTCCCTTAAAGCAGGTTTCAGTTTGTCCTTCTCGCAAAGGTCGATCATCTCCAATTCAGACGCCGCTTCATCTGAGACTAGAGGGTCTTTCAAACACTCTGTCTCAAAACTGAATGGGTTGACTAGGAACGTAATCTACGGCCTCTTTATTTGTACATCAGGGAACCGCGACACGAAGTTTTCTTTTAAGGTTTCAAGAAGCGTTGCATATCTAGCTCTTTGCTTATTCAGGGTGGTGATAGTGACTTGCCCGCTGGCTTTTAGCTGGGTGGGAAAATGAGTCAAATCTCCCCTTTCGATATACTCCTTAAACACCTTCAGTTTGTTAACAAAAGCAGACACACTTTGCACTAGGTCAGGCAGCAATTTCAACTTACCCTGCAAATTCCGTTTCAGTCTGCTCAAGTGACACAGCATGTCGACCAAAAAAGCTAGATCCGTAATCCACTCGAGGTCCGAGAGCTCAGGATAATTTTTGTTCTTCTCTTTCATAAACAGTTTTACAGCATCTAAAAGCTGAAAAAAGCGAGAGAGTACCTGGTTTTTTAACAGCCACCTTACGTTGCAGGGCAGCGGCAGGTCACCTAAAAGCCCATGGACTAGCTCAGCGATGAGATTTTTGAATTGTCGGTGGTGAAGCGCATGCGTGTGGATGTAATTGATGATTTCCATTACAGTCTTCATGACGTTGTCCAACTTCAATGATTTAGACACAAGTTGCTTCCTGTGAATGACACAGTGAAAACTGCAAAACTCAGGAAATGTTTGGTCAGCTTTGCACAGCCCAACAAGTTGGTTCACAGATCCGACCATGGCTGGCGCTCCATCCGTGATTATTGCAATTAGTTTTGCTATGGGCAGACTTGCTTTCTCGATTGCAGCTATCATTGCTTCTTTCACATCTATGCCCGGGTTCTGTCTTTTAATGGCACAATATCAAGGAGTTCTTCTTTGATCAAACAATCCGTTGAAGTAAATCAAGCAAATGTTGCCAACTGAGGCTTGTCTTGTATGCCACAACTCTCATCTAATGCAACACTAAAATACTCGCAAGCTTGGAAGTCAGAATGCAACTGTGATTCAATAACTATGTTAACATCAGATATTCTGCGTTCAACAGTGTGGCGGGACAGTTGGACATCTGATAACATTCTTTTCAGTTTGTTGTTTTCAGAAGACAAGATTCCAACTATGTCACAGAGGCATTTTTTGGCCCGTGCAATGTTCCAAGCCACTTAAATACGATGCAAGCGTTACAGTATCTGAGTGCTTCGTGAATTTTTGGAAAACCTGTATTTGCTTTTCTGCTTGACTTTTCAAAGCGATCAACTTATGCTTGCGAAGTTTGGTCCCTTTCGGAAATTCACGGTTGATGTTAGCATGGAGTGACCTGAAGTGGCGCTGAAGATTTGAAGCTTTGAAATGCGCTAATGACACCTGGCATATAAGGCAGAATGTTTTGCTATTACGTTCAACAAAAAAATATAAGCTCTCACACTCTGTTAAAAACGCCCTGTGTTCATCCTCATATTTTCGTTTTGCTGCGCATTTTTTCTCGCCATTATTACTAAAATATACTAAATTATTACTCAATATACTAAAAGCTAAAAAAACGCAAACACAATTATCCTATCCACATGTACAAAAAATACTACAGAACTATCAAGGCTACTGGTAGATTTTGAATAGAACCAGGCTGCTGGTAGAAGAAACAAGGCATGTGAAAAAGAGCCGCATGAAACCAAGCAAAGAGCCTCATGTGGCTCGCGAGCCGCGGGTTGGCCATCCCTGACCTAGTAGATCTGTAAATAGTACCACCGCGATCAATGACAATATACCATGGTAGTTAGCCCTTTTCAACTCTTTCGTTGCTGCGTGAATAGCGAAAAAAATGTCCATAAGGTGGCAATGCGAAAAACTGTCATAATCGATCATAATTACTTATCATAAAATATCCCAAGTTTGTTTGTAAATCACTACTCTTCTGCTTACTTCTACATCAAATGTTATAAATCGTTGAAATCTCTATTTCTTGAAGATTTCAAATATAAGATTTTTTTTATTGAATAAGCAAATTTTATGCAAACCAACGCCCCACAATAGGTGCTGCGTTGTCTTTGAAATTAAAGTAGCACCCTTACCTCAAAAATCACTAGCGATTTTATTTTCTACCAATTTTTTTAGAAATGGTCGCTAGATAATGCTAAGGAAATAAGCTTTCAAGGTATATGAGTCAAAAGTTACCTAAAACCTAAGTTTTCTACAATTCGCAACTTTGTGAGGCCCATGACCTTTTTTTTGACAGATACCGACAGTTACTAAATTTTGTTAGTTAAATTTAGTACCTAAAATATGACCAGTCATTATCTGCTAGAGGTTAGTCTAAACTATGTAACATTAGGTATTTTTGAAAAGGAAATTTCTTCAAGATTCAGAAAATATTAAGTTTAAATATAATATATTGTCACTAGCAATGAAACAGAAGCTTTTTTACACCCCTCCTATTTGTTAAGAAACTAGGGGGATACAGCAAATTTTGATTTGGAGAAGCCAAACTTCTGTCAGCTTTAAAACGTGTATTTTACCTTTTATCTCTTTGGAAACTTACGACGACTTTAGTGGTGAAACATTTGCAATTTATTTTATTTTTTTATAGGGAGTAGTTTTTCAAGAAATAATAATTTAGTAAAGGTAAGTGGAAAATTTTTTGGAGGTTTTGAATTGATATGATGTACCGTACTCATTTTTAATCAGTAAATATCGTAAACCGCTTAGCCTAGACTATTTAAAGTTATATATTGCTGGAAAGCAAATTTCCTAAGCTTTCAAATGAGATCGGTATTTAGCAACATATCACATTTTTTGCGCACCAAATTTGTTTTTTTTACCTCCCATACAAATTTTTTGGGGTGTTTTGAGACCCCTAAAAATTTGAAAATTTTAATAGATAAATTTTTATATTATTGCTTGCAATTTTGTCAAATGATGCCCCAAAAGATTAGTTTTCATACTGTATTAATGATAAAGGGTTTTGTTTCCTGGTAAACATGATATCTTAATTTGATTTTAAGGTAGTTAGCTTTTGCACGTGTCTGCTGAAAATTTGGCAATTTTTGTCGTCTGCAACTGGGCTCTTGGTCTTTTTAATCCTTTTTGGGTAAGAAAATTCCAGAAATTAGAGCACAACTACTACATCTTCCAATAAGTGAGGAAATAAGCCTGGTCTTTTGCTATTTTTATGAAAATCGGTTGAGAAACAATGTCACAAATCTAATTTTTAGTAAACTGATTGTGTAACTTCGGCGGAAAAAGTTAGAGGGAAATCCTTTTTTTTGCCAGCAATCTTACCGGCGCGGGAGCGAGAGTTAAGCCTTCGTATTGACCGAAGTCTACCAACAGCGGAACAGAATCTCCATCCACTACTTCAGAATGATTAATTCTCAAGCAGATCTGTAAACACCAATGCAATCAAAGCCTACACACCATGACAATTTCAGTTTCTAAAGCCAGGCCAAAGTCCACTGACAGCAAAGCAAAATTGCAATTCACTACTTTAGAATGATTGATTTTCTTCTTCCTTCGAATGAAGTACAAAGTGAAGCAATACAAACAGATCTCACATCGCAAACTCAAGCAAGGGCATGCTGAGCGGTTTGGGGCAAAGCTGTAGCCGTTTTTCGCTGTTACCAGATCCCTTCCTCGTGATGGGGCCATGGCGTGAGACCAGGGAGCCCGAAAAGCCTGGCCAGTGCTGTAGGTCTAGATTAGAAGTCGTATACAGAGGAGTTTCGAAAGAGAGAGCGGCGCAAGGAGTTGGTAGCCGGACAGAATATGGACGGAAGCCTCATAACCTACCGATTAACTCTTTCACTGCCAAACTCGCATTTATGCGAAAGCTAATCTTGGCTCCGTCTGATTTGTGTTTCCCTTATAGTTTTAACTAGAGAGTGCTGACTTCAGTGACAGCCATTTTGAAAACTACTACTTCACACCATGGTGGTTCAATGCGGCAGAGAGCGAAAATTGGAAAAGTGTGCTGAGAATGACGTGGCCCATGACCGTGAATATCAAATGTTCAAGCCATCGCTTTACATTTTTATATACGGACAATATTTGCGTTGCTTGTGCCCGTTAACCAAAGTTTATGAATCACACAAGCAATGCGGATGTTATGCACATGAGGAGAATCTTTGTCAGGTGCAGTGCATACAGTTCTATATTTGACCCCGGAATGACATACCGCTAGAAAGCAAGTTGGACCGCCAGATCTACGGCTTGCTGTATTTATTCATGGTAACACCTAATAAATAATTTTGCAAAACCGTAGTTGGGGGTTGATTATAACTACTATTCACCCTGTGGGCGACAATACATTCAATCGCAGTCAATTGGCAACCAACTACCACTTATAAGCCAAAACAGTAGGCTCTCGTCTCGCTGGATTTATCGATTTTTTGGGTAGAGAAAGTGGATTTTCAAAATTATTTTAGTTTGCGACGTAGTTGTGGGAACTCAAGGAAATCGCAGGGCACCAAGGCTAAGCACTGGGCAAATTATGGAAGATATATAGAATGACCGATTCTGACTTGAAATTTAGCCTGATAGAAGCTGATAATGGCGAAGACAATACTAACGTACAACAAGATCATAATGATGCTGGTGAGGGGTTTGATGTAGAGCTTGAAGATTTGCAGGGTCTCCCAGAACCTGAAAGTAAACGACGATGAGAGGAGGAGGCTTTTTGACAATTATGTGCCGGTCTGACCTCCAGCTTAAGTGAAAAGACCTAGCCTTGTGCTTCCAGATACATTCCCTAATGCTGACCACGCTAAGCCTTTTGACTACTTGGGCCTGTTTTTGAACTGATGACTGGCATTATAAACTTGCATGCACTTCCGTTCTTTGATAGTTCTGCTGACCTACTAAAGAGGTCCAGGTTTTTGCATGGGAGACCAACATGAAAACATATGCAGGCCAGCAGATAGCAATGTCCCTGTGTTCTAAGCCTACCACTGAGGATTAGTGAAATTTGCGAAGTGATGTCCTAAAGACACCGGGATTCAAAGGAAGCATAATTCGCAATCGCTATGAATTACTGTGTTGCTTCCTTCAATTAATGATTAATTCTGATTTTAAGAGATCTGCCTAGTTACCACCCTCTGTAGAAAATCATGCTAGCAATAAACATCAATGCACCCCTGTTTAGCCCATATTTTGTAGCTTAAGATTTTCTGTTGATGAGACGATGAGGTAATTCAAAGACACTCCAGCCAAAACCTGTTTGATGAACTCAATATAGGGTTACAAGTTTATGTGGCAGAGGAAATAAGAGGGCTTGCCAGCGGAATTAGGCGTGCTAAACGTGCACTTACCTAGAATGATGATCCAGTGTTTTGCAGGAGAGGAAACCTTCAGGCTTGTGCTCGGCATGATTCATCTTATGTGAACTCGATCTTTACCATTACTCAACAACAGCAATTCAAACAAACAGGTCAGTGCCAAGAAGACAGAGACGGGCTTTTTATTGCTGACACACATAACAAATCCATCGGTGAAATGAATCTTTTGACCAAAATGCTTCAACCACTCTTCATCCCCACAAAATGCAAGCTAATATTAGCAGCTGCATGTTTATCATGTCGTGGCAGGGAAAAGAGCTATGTATATTTCAAAGTTCAAGGTAAATCATGCGACTTTTGTTTTAAAGAGGAATAGTAAACTTGCTGGTTGACGTTTACTTCAGTGGAAGAATGAGCTCCCTCCAAGGCTTACACAACGCCATTTTCCTGTATCTATGAAGATTAAAGTTATGGGCCAGACTGTATCGTTTGTAAGCGATCTTAAGACTAATCCAAAACACAAATATACCAGTATGCAGTGTGAGAATAATTGAAATATGCTCCTTCCAATGTGCTAACCTGACTATTTCACACGCTATTATTCAGTTTTAGAGCATAAGAACTGGAGAAAAAGCAGTCATAAGTGTTGGCGAGTTAAATCAAGCTCTTATTCATAACAATTTAGGTATCTTGCAAGCATGGAACATGTTATTTACATGATTTAACTAACACTGTTCACAGGTAAATTATATTGTTTTTCGGAAATCAATTCGCCGCTGGGCTAAAACTGAAACTCGGGTAATTTGAGGGTGAAGGGGTTAATGGGCACCTGTTAGTAGCCTTTTTACGCCATATTAGATGAGCAGATGAACCGTTCTACCGTACTGAGCATTGATAAATCGCTTACTATCACGGAATGAATCTGGTCCAGTCTATGCACAGCTGTCTAGTTAATGACATCATTAACAAGTTTAACCGAAGGCCATAAATTCTTTTTGACATTTATTCTGTTACTGCATTTCAAACTGTATTGAAATTACAACAATCTTTCCTTCTGTCCTAACCCAAGCAAGGGATAAAATTACAAAAAATATACGATCAAATCAAAGCAAATAATTTATTCGGCTACCCGGTGGTGAAACGCGACTACAACGTTCAGGTCACGAAAATAGAGATCTTAAAAATGGAATGATAAAAATATTTTTCTTTTTAAAACTGAAAAGAAAGCAGCTCTAGCTCAATTACCTCGAAATCTACACTTACATATGCCAACTTGTATCTATTTCATTTGAAAACAAAAATGACTACTAACACCAATCACTCAGCCATTATCAAAAATCAATTGAACTTGATAAAAATACAGTGAAACTCGAAAAACGACTGTTTTACTAGTTTTGAATTAGTTTTTATTAAAATGCATCGTGCAGAGTTTAGTTTCAATCACCCGATTATTTTCACTGCGGCCCCCAGGGACCAACTTATTTAGGCTCCGCTGCATTTTACATTGATTACTTTTCTGATTTACCGAAATTGGTGTTGAAGAAATAATTTTTTTCCGCACTTTTCTAAACATGATTTTTCGTCAAAATACAAGTGATTGCAAAATACTTAGATATAGGCTCAGCTACTACACTGCCTTTTCCCCCGAGACCTATCACCACGTTCCTACTTGCTTGATTGAGTTTGCGATGCAGTGTCTACGTGTTTCGTCTCACACACCGGCTTCATTCCAAAAAAGAGGAGTTTGCATAATTATCATGTACGCTACTACACAGCTAAGTTTTTACCAGTTTTGGTACAATTGTAATAACAGCAGTAAAATTCGGAAACAGCGAGACGACTAACAAACGAAATAGAAAAATAAGCAATTGAAGGCAAGTATTAAAGTTAGACTTTATCACGCAATATCGACAAGCACTAGGGGCGTTAAAGATGGAAAATTTCATGTCTTGAGAGTTTCAGAAGCAAGGTTGCTAATCTACTGAGGGCCATGATGACTGGTTTAGTTGTGTTACTATGGAAACTTAATAAAATCTTGAATTATGTGGGCGAACATCACTATGTGAAGAATAAAGTTGCAGTTTACCCTAAACACGCTGTGAGCATTGTCAAAAAAGTTTTAGCTAATTTTGTTCGTGAGATCAGACCAAAAAAACAACATAGCACAAACAAAAATGTTGGTATATGGTTTTCAGGTGCAAGAAATCTTCCAGAAGTCTTTCCTATTACTAAAATTTATAAAGTATGATCACCGTTTTCATTTTGAAATAAGCGATTTTTCTTTTAGGGGTTGGCTTTTATAATCCCAAGGGGATTCCGTACGGCAATAGTCAAAGGATGGTTCGGGCCAAAAAATCGACATAAATTAAAACAGACTACTATTGAAGGTAATACGCAAGAGTTTGAAAATTTTCAAATATCACAACGGTACACGAGAATTTACCTACCCAGCTTACCTTTTTAGTCAGTTTTACCAAATGTGTAAATTTAGCTAAAAAAAAACAATATACTCAAAAGTAATGTTCCTGCAGCATGACGTCAGACTTACGTGCAACTAGTGCTTGCATACCAAAATACATAACGCTTCATTCACCTTCATTAGCTTCTAGTTTGACAAGAAAAGCTCCTTTATCGGCCTGATCGCCTTCGTTGAAAAGTACCGATTCGACTACGCCATCTCGCGGCGAGCGGATTGTATGTTCCATTTTCATCGCAATCATTACCACAAGGGGTTGGCCTTCAGTTACGGTGTCACCAGCTGACACCAAAACTTTCTCGACTTTACCAGTCATTGGAGCAATGGGCTGTGTTCCCGATGCCCCAGTCGAGTCCATCTTACTGTAAAATGAAGGTACACAGACGGCAAGTTTAATCCTCTTCTCGTTTGCAGTTGGGAAGAGATAGAGTTGATCTGGTACCATTTCTAGTTCGCCGCTCTCGCCCGCTATCATGACCACTTTGTGACGTTGCGTCACGCCATTTACAGTGGTAACAACGCAATCTGATTGGCTGACAGCGTCCGTCTCCAAGAGACCATATACTTCAACTTCTTCCAGACTAGCTACTGATATTCTGAATTTTTTTTCGCCTGTGTCTGATTGGGCGATTCGAGTGACCGTGACGGTTACGTCACAATCGTCGATTTTAAAGGTGATTTCTCGCGAGGCCGGCAAGTTTACTTTAAAGTCTTTAAGAATTACAAACGGGTTGTTGGGTGTTGCTTTGTCCAAAGCCAAGTCCTCCATTACTAAATAAGCAAATACAGCCCGGGATGCCGAGTCTACTGCGACTGTGTCCTCTTTAGCGGGGAAAAGTTCGTCAAAATGTTGTTCTATGAAGCCAGTGTGAACGTCTCCGTCAATGAAGTGCTGGTTGGCAGCAAGCCGTTGCAGAAAGCTGATGTTTGAGGAGGGGCCAACAATGGCGTACTTGTTTAAATTTCGCTCTAATTCTTTTAAGGCTTTGACTCGGTCCGAACTAGAGACCACCAGTTTTGCAATCATGGGGTCGTAGTATGGGGATACTTCGTCTCCCTGGCGTACCCCCGTTTCAATACGAACATTGGGACTCTCTTGAGGGGCGGATAAATACACGAGAGACCCGGCACCGGGCATGAAGTCGTTTTCAGGATCTTCAGCATAAATCCGAGCTTCAAACGAGTGCCCATGTAACTGAATCTCGTCCTGAATAAAACATTTGTCAAGTACTATGTTTAAAATAAACTACTTGGGTCAGCAAGCAGGTATTTAAAATCTAAAGATATGCCATTTAAAAAACGTGCAGATAAAAATACATTGTGTCAGCGGTAACCACAATTCCAAGTTGTTCGAAATGCTTTTTCGTCAACCCAGGATATTTTTTTATTTGCTAAGTAGTATAGAATGTTGTTGCCACTTGGAAAATAGGCTACCATCTGACTGGTGAATACGAGTTATTTGATGACGCCTGGCATTATACGTGAACCTTCTGTGTTTAATAGTATGAACTGTTCGCTTCTATGATTTTAATGAGGCAAAATAACCCACTCATACTCTGGTCATCATTGGATGAAGTAAAATTCACTCCCATAGACAGGAAACAGATGCATTATCAGAAGTTGGTGATTCCAAAAATCGCGTTTAAAAAATGGGCATGGGGCTATTTTCACAGTTTTCTGATACGGTTTCCACATAGATGGAACATTTCTATCATTACGTAAAGCTGGATATACAGCGCAAAACAATAGATTGAGCAACATTTGTCGCTTTTTAACGTGAACTAGTGTAGAAAGCATCAAAACCTGCACCAATTAATAGCCACCTCAACGTAGTGGTGCAGTCGTCGAACTTACCGGGTTAGGCCCAAATCGCCATTTGTCTCTACGAGGGGCCAAGATACCTAGGTTGCTCACCACACTGAACGTTTTCGGCGGTGTAACCTCCTGAAGGGCAGCCCACACTTCAAAATTGGTCGACTGCCTTTTCAGCTGTTACTGTCCTGCTAGTCGCTCTATATCTCGACTACTAATTTTCTTCTACTTCTGATGAGCGGCAACGTTCACACGAACCCAGGCTTATCCTTCCTTGTTGTGTGTGCACCGGCAATAAGTCTTGAAGGGGCGAGTTACTGCCGTCCCTCTCTTTCAGTTTTCAAAAAGCTCGTTGGAATACTTATGCTCTCTACATAAATTCTCGCTGTTTCTCAGCAAAAAAAATACTTCTCTCTCTTTCATCTTCAACTGCGCTGTTTAACTTTTTGACACTAAATGCGGCCAAATATTCTCTTCCTTTCGGCCGCGTCAAACGCCAACCTCACGCTTGGTGTTCTAACAAAGTGGAGAAGGCGATAAGGGGAAAACGCAAAACTTTTGTTTTCGCTCACAGGATAGACGAAGAGCGCCAGGCTTACAGTTCAGCCTCTCGGCATGCTTTGTCATCGCTACAGCAAAGATTAGAAAATGGCATGAAAATTGCTCCTCTCTTTCCTATATCAACACATCTCTTCTTCGATTTGAAGAAGGGCTAGATTGTACAGTGGAGGTATACGTGTCGGATGAGTCCGAGGAGAGAGTCACAGTGTTACGAGTGGGGAAACAGCACGGGGGGAAGCTCCAAGAGTGAGAGCTGCCAAGAGTTCTGAATTTGGAGAGGGAAAGTTGTGAGCACCTTAGATAAACCCATTTGGAGCAGGTGCAGCATTGCACTGACTTGCACCGCCAGGTTACATTTCCAGCGCACACAGAGCAGGGAAAGATGGAGCCAGGGTTGGGATGAACGTTACCGCTCATCAAGAGAAGAAGAATAAGGAGACAAAGACGGGCAAGAGAAAAGAGAAAACAGGCGACCGATTTTAAGAAAGCTATGCGCAGCCCTTCTGCGGCCGTTCAGGGGGCAGCATAGCAAAAAAATGAAGGGGGTTCCCGGGGTAACTGGGACCCTCGGGAAGTCCAACAGCCATTTCGAACCAACCCAAAATGGGGTCGGGGACCGCACCACCACGTTGAGATGGCTGTTGATTGGTGCAGTGCTGACAACCTCGCCGTCGGGTCTCCTCCCTCTCGCTACCGACTGCTGTGGATGCCACACGAGAAATCCTGATTTGACCGAAGGGCTGGCCTGACCACATTCAACGACCCAAAGAGCAGCACGCGGCTGGCAAAGCGCGGTTTGGGCGCCCCTGTCCGAGCCCCATCTCGATAAATGATTGCAGCGATCTCAAGAAAGAGAAGAGGTTAACAATACAACAGCGATCTCAAGAAAGATAAGAGGTTAACAGAACAAATGTTTCCGTTTTACATAAAGTTGTTACCAATCAGTAGTTTTACAATTACGAAATCAACTGGTAGGCCACTATTCTTATGATTTACCGCAAAGGAAAATAATCTTACAAATCGACTTGCACAAGCAACCGGGGGTTTGTTTTCAAAATAAAACTTGTAATTGATTTCTTTCAAAATCCATTTACCTGAGTTAAAGGAATTCTTTCTCCTTGTGCAACTCGCAGTTGCCATTCCACAAGATCAACGTTGGTCACCATTTCAGTGACGGGATGTTCAACCTGAACAACTTTAAATAAACAGCTCGTCTAATGCGTTCGCGGGCAACGAACAGTCTTTTCTTGCTTCACCGAGTTAGAACAGTACCGCTGCCAGCTTAGCATGTTGTAAAAGGTGACTCTTTGCTACACACTAACGACCCCTCGAAATGGTTTAGGCAAAAGATCTGTTTTAGGGTTTTGTTCCGTTGATAAATTGTAGAAAAAATGAAGACCACACAAGATGATTTAAAAAACATTAAGTTTTTATAGTTACACCAGCTTGATAACTTGACCTTTATTTCAGTCAGATTTGACTGTGTCACTTCATGAACATTTTCGTCAGGTTTGCGGTAATTTGTTTTTCGACGAAACACCATAACTATGGCTATGTGACATGGTTGATATCTCCAAGGGCCGCACTTTTCAGCAATTTCCACGCACGGTTGCACCAGCTGCGGTGGAAAAGCTCTGTGCCAGTAGCACTGCTAACTCCCGAAACAACAAACTTCCAACATAATTATACTGCAACCGAAGGATAAAAATATAATACGGTGAGTTACCTGTAATCTTGTGTTCATTTCCATGAAGTAGAAGTTCTGCTGAGGATCCATCACGAACTCCACGGTACCAGCTCCAACATACCCCACCGCCTTAGCAGCCCTAACAGCCGCCTCCCCTATGCTTCTCCTTGTATCGTCCGACAGTCCAGGAGCGGGAGACTCCTCGATTATTTTTTGATGCCGGCGCTGTACGCTGCAGTCGCGCTCAAACAAATAAACAGCGTCGCCATGGTGATCGCCGAACACCTTAAACATGACGTCATAGAGTAAATTTTGAGTTTACGAAGACTAGCTGCGACTGGCTGTTATGTATTGAGGTTTTATCGCCAGACAAAAATTGTTTTTAGTAATGCATACAAAGGTTCACACCTGCTTCGGAGTTACTACGATTGCTATCACAGTGCATTTCAAGCATTGCCTTTGCAGTGCAGCAGGAAAGTAGCCGTCAAGCGCTTTTTAAAGGGTAGAACAAAGCAGTCCCTTTGCGGGCATTAAATTCCCATTCTTTAAAACAGTTTTTATTTTACCTGCACTTCTACGTGTCGCGGCCGATCTACGTACTTCTCCACCAGCATGACGTCATCGTTGAATGACGAAATCGCTTCTCTTCTGGCAGCAGACAGCTGATGCATAAACTCGTCTCTCGTCATCGCTATTCTCATGCCTTTACCTCCACCTCCACGGACCGCTTTGATCATGATCGGAAAGCCAATCTTCTCTGCTTCTTCAAGTAAATGGCTGTCGCTCTGCTCATCTCCGTGATAACCTAAACCAAGGGTCGGCAACCTTTTACCGTCAAAGAGCCATTTGGACCCGTTTACCACAGCAAGGAGACCGATGAGAGCCAGAATAATTCTATGGAGCATAGGTCATAAGTGTTTTCCAAAAAAAAAAAAAAAAAAGGTCTTCACCTGTAGTTAGAGTCATTGATCTGAGTATCATTTCACACTCACTTGCTTCAAAGAACAGCAAAAGAGCCGCAGATGGGAGGCAAAAGAGCCACATGCGGCTCCGGAGCCGCGGGTTGCCGACCTATGACCTAAACCAATAGCTCTAAAACTTGGATCACTTGTAAAGACCTTCACCGTCCAACCTTCAAGCCAGGAAATAACGGCAAACCTATGGGATCGGTCAGTCCTTGATTGGGCATTACAGCAAAACTATATTTTCTCAGTTTCCACTCAGTTTGCTCCTGGTCAACTAGAAATGTCAGAGAATTACTGTGATGCAGAAAAACTTTCCTTGCAGAATGGACATGGAACATGTACTAATGAAATAACTACCGCGAAGCAAACGTGTTCTAGTTTAGTGTCACCAGAAAATAAAAGAATAAGCCGTTACCTCTACGCAGGTGAAAGTGCCAGTTACAAGCATCTACATAGACATCAAGAGCTGCTCTTGAAATCAAAAAGCTGTAAGTTTGATACTTGCAATCTAATACGGCTTTATCACGCCCATAAAAAAAGCAGTTTATGGCAATATTGCCTGCTTGGTTGCAATGTGCCCACAGTACAAGTAACTCATGAAGCAGGTCTGAACACAACTTACTCTCTGTATAACAGTAGAGGTTTTTCTGTAACGAGAAGACAGGTGAGCTATGCAAAAGATTTCTATAAAAAGATCGTTTGCGGTACAACATACCTTAAAGTACTAGTAATTAGTTTTGTTGATCAAAGTATACAAAATAGCTACATGAGCCTTATTTCAAGAGTTACCTTCTATTATCGGCACGTTGGCTGCAGACATAATTCTTTTTGATGTGCTTTTGATTCCCATATCACGAATGGCTGATGAAGGTGGGCCCACAAATGTAACATCTTCCGATGCGCACAAGTCAGCAAACTCAGCGTTTTCTGATAGAAATCCATATCCAGGATGAATAGCTTGTGCTCCCGTTTGCTTCACAACCTGAAAGGAGGACACAGTACATTTTACATCGGAAGTATTATTACAATTTGATATTAAAACAGGGGTCGGTCACCTATGGCCCACAGGCATGAAAAACGGCCTATATGGTTTATCGCTTGATTTTCTGTTGATCTGTGATTGAATTGTACATAATTTGCCTAATGTGTGTTTGCAAGAGATGTGCGTATTTACGAGCGATGCTGTCAAAATGTAAAAAGTTTTCTCTCATAGACTGCATTATGTTTTGCATCCCGAAAAGTTAATCTAAAAAATGGTCTTCAACGTGGATGCGGCATGAATTTACAGTTGGAATCCACAGGTTTCCAAAACAAAAAAAAGTCATCGCGTAGCATTGTTGGAAATGTTGCCTGGTCACAGATAGGAAAAAGACAAGGCGTGCAATGCGAACATGACCTTGAGGAGGTGATTCGTCCTGACAAGATCTTACAGAAAAAATTGTAGCCGACAGTCGCAAAGAGGTTTCTGGCTCCTGTACCAAAACCCTTGGATTTGCACTTACAGAAAATATGAAGCAAAAATTTCGAGCTACTAATCATTATTTGCATAAACGTGACTGTCATGATCTTTAATAATTTCTTCTGATCACTTTTAGATTATGCTTTTAGTTAACTACATTAAGTTATCTATATTATTTTTTACTGCTATAAATTTGTGCTTAAACAAAATAACTTGAACCAGATGCAAGCATCCAAAAACAAACAAATACTTAAATTTTTGCTGAAGCGGCAAGCCTTTACTTGGGTGTCAACCAAGTTCATTTAAATAAACCATCATCAACCTTACAACCAATATTCAAACGCCCCTGTGACCTACTATCACTAAAATATGGTGATGCTGAATTAATTAAAAAACAAAATCTATGGAGATTAAAAAGCTAACATCTTGATTAACTATTATATCAAGTTTCAAATACGAAGCATCATTTCTGAAGTTGTAACAAGCTTCTTCTCTTACGAAATATAAATTCAGCAGCGCTCCAGCATTTCAAATTTCAATGAAGCAACAACCACCACTGGCAGATAGAAATATAAACCTCACATTCATTATATTTTCCATTTTCAAATAGCTTTCCTGTGATGCAGCAGGTCCGATGCAGTAAGCTTCATCTGCCATCTTGACATGCATTTGCTGCCGATCAACCTCGCTAAACACTGCAACGGTTTGTATTCCCATTCTAAAAATAATTTTATTTTAAATAATTTAAAATATTCCCATCCTAAAAATAATTCTAAAATACTTTTTGACAGCTGGACGTAAATCCCAAAATATTGGCTTCGAGCTGGATATAAACTGTGCGCAAATTTACTTCTGAAGTGGTCAGCATTTTTCCCAAAGGAAAGTTTCAGTGCCTTTGATCCCAAATGCAACACAAAATACCTAAGAACAGTTCACTAGCTGTTGTTTGTAAACATGCATCTTGATATAAAGTTGGTCTTGCCTATATAAACAGATTTGCCAAAAAAAGCTAGGGTAAAGAAAACTGTGTGAAGGTGCCTTGCGTCATTTCATTAGCAAGTTAATTCTTACTCCCTTCTGAAATCATCATTCTTCAAATATGCAAACTTTAACCTCTTTGATCACTGGTGAGTCAAGTAGATGAAATGCAACAGCTTTTGACATAAAATGAACACAATTAAATCGATGGCTTGCCAAAAAAAGGAGAACAAGGCACAAAAGTATGATAAACTAAAATTTATTGAAAAGTCTCAGTTGTGTTGGTTTGGCCATATAAAAAGAATGCACTAAGTAAGACTCACTTGTCAAATTCCATTTACCACACCATTAGAAAAACCACTTGGCCAACCAAAAAATAGATGGCACTTGGCCATCCAAAAAAATACACAGGGTTACACTAGAATACAGAAATGTGAATTTCCAAATATACAAAAACAAATGTTAACTTAATTACAAAAATTGCAGAAATCAAATGACTAATCTTTAGACTTTCTTGATTACTGAACTGAGAAGAATAGTTTAATTCAATTCAATTATCTAATTTTATCCAATTACGAGGTTATACGTCTTGTTTTTATTGACTTCCATAAATTTATGTAACTCTGCAATTCTTTAGTTAATAATTTTCCACTTTTCTGTAATTCTATATTTCAGATAAATTTTCACAATTTAGTAATTCCAATATTTTAGCATGAATGTTTGTATTTCCATGATTCATTAATTGTAAATTTCAGTATGCTATGCATTATGTATCAATATTTCCATCAATTAAAATTTCTATACTTTAGTGTTGCCCTGTACATGAGATACATACAAGGGGCAGGGAAAGTGATTGGGCTTGGAATTGAATCAATTGAGTTAGCACATGTAGCAAGAGATTTTGAGGTTTATCGAAAATTCCTACTGCTGCAGTACCACTAATCTTCTTAGAGCAAAAGCAGGTGAAGAAGAGTTATGCTCAAATTCATTCAAGTTTTTAAGCTTGTGCTTTTTCTAGGCAACAGTGAAGCACGAAAATCCAGATTTGCAGAAATTCATACTGAAACATGAAAATCACGGAAACACAAAACCTATTCTAAACATTAAATTAGTGAAGAACAGAAGTTCATATTATGAAATATGGAAAAAATTCCAGTCAAACAAGTACAGAAATCACAAAAATTCACAAAAGTAGATAAAAAAGTGAAAATGTGATCACCCAATTAATATATATTTAGATAATTAAATTGAGTTGATCTACACATGTTGATATTGACGTAGGTCTGATGATAAGTCAATGGATTTCTGCAAATTTTATACCTCAATTACCCTTCTTTTCATATTTCCATATTTTAGTGTTGCTTTTTTTCTTAAATTAAATAATTGCGAAGAAAATGCAGCTCATACTTTCTTGCCGTCCTCATAACTCTGCATGCGATTTCTCCTCGATTTGCAATCAGAAGCTTTTGTATTGATTGATTTTTGAAAGCTTCCTTTGAAACGGCTGATTCACTGTATTGACGATGATTGCCAGCATGACAAACAGCTCGACACACACTGCATTGCAGCAAGTATGGAGCACTTCGCACTGCTGACAACATTTCTCTCTATTAAACCAACAACTATGCCAACCCAGCAACAAATCTGCAAGCTAATGGGCACAGCATAAGCATAATTAAAAATCCACATATAAAAAGGTAAAAAGTATGATAATAATTTTACAGCAGTGATGCTGAATTCCTGATTTTGATTCCAATAAAAACTAGGAACTCTAATACCATGGTTCCCAGACTAGGGTTTATATGGAAGTTTTAAGGGGTCTGCAAAACATTTAGGTCAACTAAAAAATTTGGTGCAATGCTGGACATGTGAAATTAGATACTAATGATACACGGAAACTACACAAAATTGTGCATTGACGTTGCAGGGTTGGAAGGAAACCCAAACATTCTTTAGTTGTTGAGTGATGGACCAAGCACAATCTTCTTTGTTAAGCAGTGGCTATTTTCCTATCTATTGCAAAATAGACTTCATGGCTAATTTGCATTATTTGTTTGTGATAGGTCAATATCTATGACGTATTAAAAATATAACTTGACAAATATTTAATTGTTAGTGTACCCCCTTCTTACATTATAACTACCCACATCCCTCTCCCCATTGTACACTGTTGTTATGCAATTTGAAAGAAAAAAAATTACTGCAACACATCTTCCAGAGAATCTAGCTCCAACTAGTGGAAAAATTACCACAAAGAGTCGAACTCTTAACCATGGCATTTGAATGCAGAAATGCAAACCACAAGTGTACTGCTGCACTGAGTACTACTTGTCAAATGTGCTTATTTAATGACACAGTAATTGTGTACAGCAACATAACCACCATGTTTTTGCTACGAATTCATTAACTCTGAGCAAGTTTGCCTTTTAAATGGTTTACATTTTCTTGTTTTACTCATCTAAATTATTTCCAATAATTTTGTCTTAAGTTGTCACAATTGAAGCACGAGACATAGTGTATGAACTGTTTCTAGTTGGTAAAACGAAAGATTTTAATATAAAATTGTTAATATCAAATTATGGCAGTGGCTATTTTTATGTGTTATTTACGTGTTATATATTTATATATATATCATTCAATGTGTTTTGTGTTAGTGTCCTGCTAAATAGTATAGAAAGTAGCTATTCTGCCGTCACCGCCATTTTACCCTTGCAATCTATTTTGCAATACAGGGAGTCCTCGGGCTATGACAATCCCAACTTATGCTATTTCAAGGTTATGAATGCGCCCCACAAAAATATAAAAAATAATATTAAGCATCATTCCGTCTTACGTCATTTGCATCGTAAGCGATGCAAACTAGTTTCTAGCATGCAGCAGATGAATATGCTTTGTTGTGGTTGTGTCGCTAAGTTTTAGTCGCATCACTCAGTTTCAGTGATACGCCATTTTGGTCGTGTATGCCAGTTCTCTCTCTCATGTGTTTGATCGTTTTTTTAACTTTTTGCCCTTTGTTATGGCTCCAAAGCATAAGGCAGATTCTTCTGATGGTAGTGCATCAAAAAAGAGAAAGGCCATTACCATGGAAGTGAAATTAGACATTATTAAATGATCTAAAAACGGTGAAACGCCAATGAACATTGGCTGGTTGCTTGGCCTTAGCCGTTTGACCATGGTTACCATTCTTAAGGATAAAGAATGCATCATTGAACATGTGAAAGGATCTGATCCTATGAAAGCAACAGTGATAACCAAGCAGCATAGGGGTATAATTATTGGAAAGGAAAGATTATTGGTGCTTTGGTTGGAAGATCAAAATCAACGGTGTATTCTGGTGGGCCTTATGGTGATTCAAGAGAAGGCATAAAGATTGTTTGAAGCATTAAAAAAAGGGAGGGGGGGAAGAAAGTGAAAGTGAAGAGTTTTTGGCTAGTAGAGGTTGGTTTATGCAATTTAAGGCTTGGGCCAATTACCATAACCCTAAAGTGCAAGATGAAGCTGCTAGTGGAGATGAGAAAGCTGCAAGTGAATTTCTTAAAGTGTTGGCTGAGATAATTAGAGAGGGGGTTATTCTGCTTATCAAGTGTTTAACGTGGATGAGACAGGTTTATTTTCGAAGCGTATGCCTAACTGCACATACATCACAAAGGAGGAGAAGTCAGCAAGGAGAGGCTAACTTTACTTCTTGGGAGAAATGCAGCTGGCGACTTTAAACTGAAGCCCTTGCTGGTACACCAGGCTGAAAATCCAAGGGCACTCAAAGGGCATTTGTAAGAGTCAACTCCCAGTCATTTGGAAGGCAAATAAGAAGGCATGGGTGACACTTGCAGTGTTTGAGGACTGGTTTATTAACCATTTTGTGCCTAGTGTGGAGCAGTATTGCACCAAAAAGGTATCCCCTTTAAGAAGTTGCTAGTGCTGGACAATGTCCTTGGATACCCTGTCCAGTTGGCAGACTTTTACCCTAATGTCAAGGTGGTTTAGCTTCCACCTGATACCACGACCCTTTTGCAGCATATGGACCATGGAATGATTGCTTCGTTCAAGGCCTACTACCCCAGAAGGATAATTGCTATGGTATTACAGGCAACTGAAACAAAGAAGGAACTCACTCTGAAGGACTTTTGGAAGTCCTACAATATCCTTGATGCTGTAAAGAACATTGCTCATTCCTGGAAGGTGAAGGATACAAACATGAATGGTGTTTAGAGGAAACTATGTCCTCAATTTGTGAATGACTTCCATGGGTTTGAGGAGAGAGTTGACCACGTTATTAGAAACATTGTAGCCCTGAGTAAGGAAATCGATCTGTATATGGAGGTTGATGATGTTACAGAGCTGTTGGATTCTCATGGAGAGCTGCTGGGGACTTGATACAATTGGAAAAGCAGATTGCAGTGGAGGAAGAAGAAACCCCCACTCCAGAGCCTAAGGCTTTCACAAGGCAGGGCTTGTCAAAAGATTTTGCTGAGATACAGCAAGCATTGGCAACTACTGAGGCTCAGGATCCTAACATGGAAAGGTTCACTAGGGATTCCAGAGGCATCATGGATTTACTGCAGTGCTACAAAGAGATCTTGGATGAGAAGAGAATCCTGTTTGTCCAGTCTAACCTGGAGCAGTATTTTAAAAAAGTAGAGACCCACACCCTTTACATCAGCTGCCTCTATTGCTACAGAGCCTCCACCGTCTACCTCAACTGCCTCTACTACTCCAGCTTCTCCACCATCTTATCAATATTTACTTTAATTCATGTGGTAAGGAATTGCTTTCTTTTTTTCTAATAAAGTACTTTTTTACATTGTTTGTTACATTTTATTATAGTACAATACTTTACAGTACAGTACATATAAAGTAATTTATTTATGATATTCTGACTTACACTGAAATTTGGGTTACACTGCGTCTTAAGAATGGATCAACAACGTAAGTTGAGGACCCCCTGTACACAATTACTGTGTTTTTAAATAAGCACATCTGCAGTGCTACACTGAGTGATGTTGTGGCATAAAAGATAGTATTGCTACCTTTGCATTTGATGGTGATGAGTTTGATTCTTTGTAAAAAGGCAGGGTACTTTGACAGATGCAGTGTACACTGGGAAGGGGCAGATATGTAAACATAAGGGGGATATACACTGGTAGATAAAATTTTGTCAAGTTATGTGTTTTATACATGACAAAAATTGACCAATCAAAAAAAGCTAAAACTCAGGTTTCTATTGATTAATCACAAAAGTTCAAGGCAAATTAGATTCCAAGGGTAAAATGCTGCTGACAGCAAAATAGCCACTGCCAATAGTATATGTTCACACTGTGCACGACTTGAATAATATCTTGCTATGTCAACTAACCATAGCCCAAAACAAAAGTCTAACTCTAGGCTTGCATAAAGCAGACATTGCACGATTGAAGACAGCACCAATGAGAAGCACGGTTGTGTCATCTGCTTAAATTCCTACTAAAGAAATCTTATTAAACAGCATTTGGAATTTCAAAGCAAACTTTTTTTAATTTGGTGGGGTTCTGCCATTATTTTAAGAAAGCAAAAAAGTCCACAATCTAAAAAAGTTTGGGAACCAGCACCCAAGTACAAGCATTTTAGAATAAGTCAAACATAACTACAACAAATTGATAAATCAAACATCACCACAAAAACAACTCATTGAAATAAGCTCTAATGTTTTTGTACAGCTTACCAAACAAATGAACAATAGACTGTTTACACTGCATCTGTAATTGGCACCAAAATCTAGCACTTGCCTTTGTTTTAAGATCCTGCCATTTTTAAATTCAATACTTCAGCACTTAGTAGCTTGCAGTGATGTTGCAAACACATAATTTTGTGATCAGTCCTCACATGCTCTTTTACATACCACACTGCAATGCAAAATGCAGTTGTGCAAACTGCACCTGCAAAGTTTTGGCCACAGCTAACACCGAACTGCATTGCAACTGAGTTACAGTCAATCTACATCATTGGAAATAACATCAAGTAGTAAATGTATAACATAAAATGTATAAAAAAAAGGATAAAATTAAAATTAGGCAGTGGCTATTTCGCCGTCAACAGCAATTTGCCCTTGGAATCTATTTTGCCGTGATCATTCACGTGTGTTTATATAGCCAAATTTGCTATGATAACACTATTGACACTGTGGTGTAGTGGATAGAGCGCTGTTCTTGAGATACCATGGATGCGGGTTTGAATCTCAGCTGGCCAGGGCTTTAAAAAAAAGGCAGTGTACACTGGAGGGGCAGGCCCGGTATGTAAATGTACGGGGCAGTGTACACTGGAAGGGAGTGTACAGGGTGGGGGATAGAGACCTGGGGGTGCAAAATTTTTTTTTTTGGTTTTTAAAATTGACCAATCAGAGACGACCAAAAGTCACATGTTTAGTACGTCATTAAGATTGACCAATCACAAATAACTCACGGCAAAATAGTCTCTGAGGGTAAATTGCCGTTGACGGCAAAATAGCCACTGCCTTAAAATTATTAAGCAAAAAATTATAAAATGTATAACATCATTGGAAAACAATAAAATACAGAAACTACCTGACTTGACCTAGCTGAACAATAAAAATTGCAAAAGCACAGCCATTCAATGACTACTCTTTATATTAACATAGTTATTCATCATGTTTCTGTAATTCCATGCTTTATGGAGTACTTTTTCCCTATATATACATAAAAATTTAAAAGTTACCATATGACGAAATTACTGCAATGAATTTACTATGTGACAAAATTACTGGTAACATGACCTGTTACCCCAGCTCACACAACAACTAAAACAAAGAGATTTAAACTACATGGTGTACCAAGAAATGTTACTTTTAACAGACTAAGTTCACTAAACTTTCTGGCAACTTCAATAACCTCAATTTTGATTTTGCAGTACAAATACAAAAAATATACAGACAATTAGACATGCTGCCAAGGCGATATTTACTACAGCGGATTGCGGAGCTTAAACATGATCAAACCTCGGATTTCGAAATTATAAAAATTTGGTTCCGCAGCAATTCACGGTTTATTTGGTATTTGACATTTCTTTTTTAGCCATGATTGAATCAAAAAATGATTGATCAAAAAGCGCTGTGCCTGCACGGTACGCCGCAAGATTTGCGAGAACAGTACGCGTCACTATGCGGTTGATATCGCCAGCACTTTGATTGCGAACGCCAGTCGATTTTGTTTAGCAGAATATAAGTAAGCACAAAAACAAAACAAATTCAAATAAGTTTTAAACGGTCCTGGCGAACAAAATGGCCCTCTGTCAGACAAAGTTGGATTAAGAGCAGACTGAGGGGGAAGTCACAAGATGCACATTTATCATGACCCACCGTAAAATGGGGTGAATAGGAACATTTTAGACTTGTTTGGAAATGCTCATTTTATATAACTTACTCAATTGATGCCACTATAGTTGTAACATGAGAGTCCCGACTTTGGCTAACACATAAAGGGTCAAAGTATTTACAACTATCTGTATTTGACTCTCATATGCAAAAAATTGATGTTCCTATACACTCCAGCTTTTGGGGTCAATATGAACGCTTGCACTTAATCACGTTTGTTCCTATTAACTCTTTCGCTACCAAGATCATCATAAAACGATCTTGTGTTTTGAGTGTTTCCCTCAAATTTTTTTCCGCCGAGTTACAAAATCAGTTTACTAAAAAATGGATTTGTGACTTTATTTCTTAGTCGATTTTCATGTAATTTTCAAAAGATTACGTTTATTTTCTCACGCATCGGAAGATGAAGAAGTTGTGCTCTAATTCTTGGATTTTCTTTTCCAAAAAGGGTTAAAAAGGCCAAGAACCTAGTTGCAGACACAAAAATTGCCAAATTTTCAGCAAGAGCCAACTACCTTGAAATCAAATAGAGATTACGTGTTTTCCGGAAAAGCAAACTCTTTATCATCAACACAGTCTAAAAACTACTTTTATGTGGCATCATTTGACAAAATTTCAAGCAATAATAAAAAATTTTTTAGGGGTCTCAAAATCCCCAAAAAAATTTTGTATGGTAGGTAAAAAAAGGTAGATTTGGATTTTAAAAAAGGTAGATTTGGATTTTAAAAAATATGATATGTTGCTGGATACCGATCTTACTTAAAAGCTTGCGATATTTTCTTTCCAGCAATATATGATTTTAAATAGTCTAGGCTAAGCGGTATATGATATTTATTGATCAAAAATGAGTACCGTACATATTATCAGTTCAAAAGCTCCTCAAAATTTTCGACTTACCTTCAGTAAATTATAATTTTTAGGATAACTACATCCTTTGAAAAGATAAAATATATTGCAAATATTTCACCATCATAGTCGTCGTTTTGTATCAAGTTTCCAAGGAGATAGAAGCTTCTTCTTTGTCGTATAGCAGG
This sequence comes from Trididemnum clinides, assembly GCA_963675345.1. NCBI lineage: Eukaryota > Metazoa > Chordata > Ascidiacea > Aplousobranchia > Didemnidae > Trididemnum > Trididemnum clinides. Next base: position 23,573,490 of record OY776306.1, read on the forward strand.
GTATCTATGATCCAGGTCAGAAGACACAAGAAAAGGATGGGGACCGAGGGTTTATCCTTCTACCGCCCCAACCTGCTGTGTTGCCTAGATCAGATGCTAACAGTGATGGAGTTGAGCCAGCACCTTGTTTCGTCATCCAAACCTGTCATACCCATTATTCTTCGAGGTGCCCGATATGTATGGGACATGCTAAAATAATGTGGTCTGCAGTTTGTTCACTAGCGCCACACTTACATTTCGCTGAAGAAGCAAGACTCCATTTGTGCATGGACGAACCGAAACGCCCAACGCCAGTACGCAGGCGATTGGGTTTGACCCAAGCTATTCTGGTCAAACTCATTCCAATAGGCTTTGTGCTGACCCTAGGAATGTAGATACACAGCGCTGACATACTCTTGGAGTACTCTGTGTCCCATGTCAAGTTCGTCGATTGGGCAGCGAGAATGCCCAACTCAGATAAGTTGTGCAGTAGTTTCCGCGCGGCAGGAATAAACGGGCGTCTAGATTTTAGTCTCTCCTTGCTAGCAGCCTGCGACTTAGCCAGAAATTCATGCAGGATGTGGCCAGGGTCCAAAGAACTGCGATTAGCCAAGGAGAGTGTCGCTCCTTGGCGGCGAAGCTTAGCTGGCGGGATGCTTGAGAGAACTGGAAGGTTGTCCGTTGGTGTGGGACGTAGGCATCTAGTGACAATGCCAAAGCTTCATAAAGAACGCTGTCAATGAGACGAGTATGCGCGCTGCGACACCAAGCTGGTGTACTGTACTCAGCAGTTGAATAGATCAGGGACAAGGTAGCTGTGCGCAATGTCTTGGCACCAGCGCCCCATCCTGAACCCGCAAGTCGCCTCAGCAGCGAAACGCGCGTGGATAGATTTTTGCGCAATGCCTCAAGATGATGACGGTACGTGAGCGCTCTGCCCAGTTTCACACCGAGATAGGTCGGCACTGGGAAAAATGGTAAGATTTTACCATTGTTCTTTAGTTGTAGCTCACGTTTAGCATCTCGATGGTGAAGATGAAAGGCTGTCGTCACCGTTTTGGCATGGCTGAGCTTTAGCTGCCAAGTCTGGAGATATGCAGAAAGTGTAGTCATGTCTTTGCTCAAAGTTCTTTCCAACACCTTTCAATCTCCATATGAATAAAGTATCGCCAAGTCGTCAGCGTAGGCATATTTCTTGGAAGTTATGGAAGGCAGATCGCATATGTATATGTTGAAAAGAAGAGGAGCCAAGACTGATTCCTGTGGGAGACCATTTCTCAGGGGTCGGAGCCTGCTTGGCTTGCTGTCACTTGTGGTCAGGGTGAAGCTTCTGTTCCGAACAAGTTCCATAATCATCTGGACCATGTGCTTGTTTGGCAGAAGTATCAGCAGCTTGCAGACGAGGCCACGGTGCCAGGCAGTATCATAAGCAGCTGCCAGATCGACAAACACGACACCCAAACTTCCTTTTTGCCTCAAAAAATTTCTCAATGTTTTGCGTAAGCAAAACGACCTGGTCCACGGTAGACTTTCGGTGTCGAAATCCAGCCTGTTTCTTTGGAAGCAAGGAGTCGACTATTGGTTCGACACGATTGTAGATCAGTCGTTCGAGAATCTTGTAAGGGACACAGAGCAGAGAGATGGGATGGTAGCTCTTCGGGTCCTCTACAGGTTTTGAGGGCTTAGGGATCGCGAGTACCAGGTCTCTTCTCCAGACGTTTGGAATTTTGAGTTGGCGCAAGCAGTAAGAAAGGAAGCCACGTAGCCAAAACTTCAAGCCAGGACCAGCGTGGCTTAAAAGGCCGAGCAAATAGAGCCAGGGCCCGGAGTTTTACCTGGTTTTAAGTGGTGAAGGGCAGCAGCAAATTCTCTGGGAGAAAGATCTCCGGAGATATTCATTGCATCAGAAGATGCAGCTCTCCAAAGGTCAGACAATTCCTGCATAACGGAGAGAAAAATCTTTCGATTTGCATCCTTGTATTTCCCGTTTTTACCAGCTGGTTAGCAGTAGCATTTGCTGAAACGGAACATTGACGAGGGGATTGTCGTGACGTACCAATAAGATTGTTTAACGTACTCCATGCTACCCGGCTAGAGTGAGAAAAGTCGATGTTCTGGACAACCTCAGACCATTCGATCCCTCCGTTTCCTGTCAAGCCTGGCAAGCAAAGCTGTAGCAGCTCTGCTAGATTCATGCCCTTCACGGTATTGCAATAATGCTTGGTAGAGGTTGTCACACTCGGCATCCCAACATGGTATACGATTATTTCGTCGGCCATGTGGGATACACTTTTTTGCCGCAGTGCTGATGGCGTTACAGAAACACTGATACGCCTGATCCATATCAGGTGAATCAGGTAGTCTCAAAGTCCTGGCAAGTTTGTTTGTGAGAGTAATATAATGGCTCCACTTGGCCTTGCGGAAGTTCCATCGTTTTACAGGCTTGCTTGGTACAGGACGAGCAAATCTGGATGGAGTAATAAGCGAGGGTCGATGTTGACACCTTGGGAACTTTTCGAAGACTTGTCTCTCAGGTAAACGACTGTACGAATCGATACTGATGAATGCAAGATCGGGGTTGGTACTTGCACTCCAGCGGCCAGAGTGGAAGCTGGCGGCATTCTTTGGCTTATGGAGTAAGACAAGATTGTTAGTATTCGCCCAGCCAACCAGGCATTTCCCATCTACACTGTTGGCATTACAACCCCAATCAACATGCTGGCAATTAAAGTCGCCAGCATAGAGACAGGAATGTGGGAATACTGGGAGATTGGATACTTGCAAACGAATCGATAACGAATTTTAGATAGAAGCTAAAATACAAGTTTAAAAGCTAGCACAAGTTTGGCTTCTCTTAATCAAAATTTGCTGTATCCCCCTTGTTTCTCACAAATGGGAAGGGTGTAAAAAAGCTTTTGCTTTATTGTTAGTGACAACATATTCTATTTAAACTTGATATTTTCTGGATCTTGAAGAAATTCGTTTTTCAAAAATACATAATGTTACATGGTTTAGGCTAAACTCTAGCAGATAATGATTGATCATAGTTTAGGCACCGGTACTAAATTTAACAAACAAAATTTAGTACCTGTTAAAAAAAGATCATAAGTCTCAGAAAGTTGCAAATTGTGGAAAACCTAGCCTTTTTGGTAAGTTTTGACTGGTATACCTTGAAAGCTTATTTCCTTGACATCAATTAGCGACAATTTCTAAAAAAATTGGTTGAAAAATAAAATCGCCAGTGATCTTTGAGGTAAGGGTGCTACTTTAATTTCGAAGACTACTCAGCATCTATTGGGGGGGGGGGGTAATTTGCATATTCAAAAAAAAAATTTTTATATTTGAAATCTTCAAGAAATGGATATTTTAATGATATATAACACTTAATGGAAAAGTAAACACATGAGTAATGATTTACAAACAAACTTGGGGTATATAATTATGATTGATTATGACAAATTATGACAGTTTTTCGCACTGCCACCTTGCAGACATTTTTTTTCGCTATTCACGCGGTTGCGAAAAAGTTAAATCTCATTAGCACTGTCAACATAAGTGAAATTTAGCTTCTGGCTCACAATATGCAATATGACAACCGCATGTAGGCGTATTCGAGTAACTAATGAAACAAAATTGCATTTAAACAAAAATTTAATGCCGCTCAAGAAACAAATCAATGTGGATCTATCAGTACAAATAGTTTTTCAATCAACTTTAGAATTCAAATTCTCCAAACGGAATCAAGTTCTGGTACACAAAGTACACTCCTTTTCCTAATCTGTGGGGGTGCAATTTTGCTTTTTACATCAGCAAATGAATGAAGAACATCTTCAACTTTTGGCAACTTCCAATGGAAATCGCTTTTTCCCATAGATTTAATGAGACAACCTTCATGTTGCACATCTACAATTTGGCCTGGAAAAGCCTCTCTTTTATATGAGAAGGTAACATCTGTCGCATATAATTTTACAATATCCTCTAGTCCAAAATTATTTACTTCTCCAGATTCTGTGCGAGAAGTTGATGCTAAAGCCATACCTTGGGTAAAAGTGGAAGGAAAATCAGCAGCTCCAACACTTTTTCCAGATTCCACATTTAGACGTTTTTTTCTGAGTTTGGTGTGGTGCATTTTCATCATATTGCATTTCTTTCAGCAATATTAACAAGCTATTATTCATAACAGAAAACGAATCTTGATCATTTTGTTGAGCAGCATTAGAGCTGATATTTCGACGAAGAATGGAATAAAGAGCTCTTTCTTTAGTCAAAAGATTAATTCAAATTTGCTGCAGCATTGATATACAAATTTGTGTACAACTTATTTAAGAGAGAAGGAAATGCATCTTTGCTAAGGCTAAATGAATCTTAAAATTTGCCCATTTCTTCCGCAAGTATATTCCTTCAGGTTTGTTTCAAGGGACGAAAAAAGATACATCTAGAAGTTGGAGGATATGAGTTGAACCAGATGGTAAAACGACAAATGCAATGTAGTTTTCTTTACGCTGTTCAATTACTTCAGCAGACAAATGCAAACACTTGATGATAATCTTTTTTCGTCCAAGATCAGAAGTTAAATTTGTCTCATGGTGATTGGAGCTGACTTAATGAGAAGCTGAAAGCACCGTCAGCTATTCAAAAAATAGTGGCTCATTTATTGGAGCCTCTGCCAATCAACCTAGTCATGAAATCAGTTGCAATGTGCAAGGCTGCACATACAACTTATCCAAAGAACAGCAAACAGGCATCTTTAAACAGTTTTTATTGCAGAAAATACACCTAACAAGCTTATTCCGCGACGCGATGGCGTGGCGTAGTGGTTAGAGCGTTAGCTTCGCAGTCGGTAGACCTGGGGTTCATTTCCCTTGTCGAGTCATACCAAAAGACTTTTAAAAATGGTATCCACAGCTTCCCTGCTTGACGATCGGTATTTAGGGGAGGTTGTGGAGAACAAGCAGGCAAGTTTGCTTGTTGTATCCTTGGGCAAGGCACTTAACGGGACGGCCCCACCTTTATGTGGAAGACGAGTGGCCCATAAACCTCGAAAAAGGCAACTCCCAAGCGAGTGCGGACTTCCCGTCCAAAGTATAGCGATACAATTCGCTTTCTCGTGAATGGAGGATAAATATGGCAAATAAAAACAAAACAAAAAAACAAAATTCCGGGTAACTAAGTTAATAACAGATCTGTGGCCAACCTAGACGAATCCCACTACTAACAGCACGACATCGTTGCCAACTTGAAATTTACAAAAATTCGGGCGATAGCACAAATAATCCTAAAAAAGGAAATTTGGCAACTATGAGAGCGGTTAACTCTAATGGATTTATTGCAAGAGTAAATTTAAGCACATTATTTTGTAACAAGCGTGTAGTTCACTGTAATAGGAATAGAAATCTCGAAATGTACAGCAGCAGCGGACATATTCAAATTAATAAAACACTATCCAGCAATGGGAGGTCGGACCAGTAATTCAAGATATTGGTTTGTGTAATGCCTCCAACAGACTTCTGAAGATTGGAAAAATATTCTTCAATAATGGCAGGCGACAGCAATGCTCGTGATGGCTTAAAAAATGATGAGCCACAATTTCACGATTTCTTTTCACAAATGAATCAATCCAATCTTTGCTTGGCAAATTTTCTCTAAATCGTCGGATGGAAACAGCTCGTCTATCTAGATATCCTTTTACCAAAATCTGATGTCCAAACTGTCCAGAAGAAAGCACCATGGAGCACACGTAACTATTTTTCTTGCCATTTATGTCCCAACTTACGATTCAGAGCAGTTTGCCCTTCTTGGATCTTCATATTATTAGTTTTGGCTTTTCTGCAAAGGACTGCAACTGGAATTTCATATTTTTTTGAACATAAGCGAAAGAACATTCCATGTTTGTAATCAGCCAAAGCTTGACTGATCTCCTCTGGAGTATGTTTTGCGTATGATTTTCTTCGAGGATCCGGTTTGTATGATTGTTGCATGGTCTTTTTGGGTGTTTCTATTCACCCCTGAAATTTCAAATTTTGTCTAAAAAATTTTTTTCTAAATACAAAATAGCTGTTTGAGCCACAAGCTTTTCGTGACGCTCTCATCAGTGGCGGTATCGCGTCAAAAGGGAAGATCTAGAGTGAATAAGTGTTTTATGTGAATGATTTGGACGTTAGGCAATTAAGACAAGCCAATGATAGCACTGGTATTGCAAAGCGCGCCAAAGAAAGATTTCGCAATTGCGAAAATTGGAGAAGGCGCAGCAGGAGGCCAAATACCACGACTATCGAAAGAGTTTGAGAGCGTAAACAAACTCTTTCTGTCTGCATAACACCGGGCGTCGGGTCTTGATATAAGTAGCCTCTAAAAGATTACGATGGAAAGAGCTGCGCGCTGCGGCGAGGATTGAAAACCGCTTATCATCATAGTTTAATGCGCACCGATCATTATCCAAAAGATGCTGACCAATGGCGGAGTCACAATCCGGTTTGGTGTCGGTTCGTTTGCACGATCTGTGTGGTTGAGATCGGCGTGGACGAGTCAATTGCTGTCTTAACCATTGTGGAACATGTTGCTTGATGCGATCCTGTAGTCGTTGAGATGTTCGCCCTACGTACCGACTATCACAGTGGCACTTGTATTCATATATGACAAAACTTTTCTGAATGGCAGGTAGAACATCCTTGCGGGCCACAGGCAGCATGCGCTTAGACGTAAAGACCAAGCGGGTGCTGACGGAACCATAGCAGCTTTCCACGGCGGTTTCGACTTCTTTTTTTTCCAAGTTTGTAGATGGCTTACCTATCCAAGGGATCCTCAAGTACACAGGACACTTTTCAGGGCCAAATCGCTTAAGGGTGGAGAACTGAGCAATTTTCTTGGTGATCTGAGTGTTGATGATGTCAAACAGCTTTTTTCAAAGCTATATTAAAATTCTTTACCACCAACAAGATTTTTGTGTACTTTCGCCTTCGGTACACCAAACAGCGAATAGCTGTTTTAAACAATGTGGTAAGAACTAGAGGAAAAATCAGAACTCTTAAGTTCTCTGCAGCCTTTCTCAAGGCTTGCATTTCTAAAAGAGTTGCCCCTAAGTACATCGTGGCTCGCATTGAACGATCACGAGCCAGGCACAGCCCAGAGATGGAACGCGCTTTTCTAACAGATGATGTTGAAAAGCTAACAGAGCAATCAAGAAAACTTCAAACAATTAACCAATCACATTGGCGGGCGGCCCACGAATTTCTAACATTCTTCGACACAATCAGATTCTACAGATATCTGGCACTACTTGAGGAAAGAACGAAATCAAAATGGAAGAACAAAAACGAGCGATTGCTTGCTTTACTCAGACGTGACCGTTTCGGCAATGCTCTCGGTGATACTACTAGGCATGTTCTGAATCTTTCAGATTATGTCTTGTCTGACACTGAAAGTTTCGTGCTGTCGCATGGTCTTAACTTTGGGTTGCCACCCAGGCATCTGTGCAAAGAAGAAATCTTCGCCGAATTTGAGTCACTGTGGGCACAGCTTTTACATCCCAGTGCTAGTTCTGTTGAACAACGCACTGCTTTGAAAGCCCGACTCGCCGACCTCGCTCATTTGTACTGTGACAGCACGATAGATTCACGTGACTTCACAATGCACAAAGAGTGCTTTCGTGCAATCAATCGGTTACGAAAGAATGATCATATCATTGTCACCAAACCCGACAAAGGCTCCGGCGTTGTCCTTTTAAACAAAAGCGACTACGTCGATAAAATGAACAAGATACTTGATGATCAATCGAAATTTAGAAGACTTGGTCCGGTCTCCAGCAATGACAACACAGCCATCATTGAATCGCGCCTTCAGAAGCGGTTGCTTGACTTAGTCAAAGCCGATCTCATGCCGAAGTGGATACATGACGCAATACGACCAACTGGATCGCAAAGACCTCGAATGTATCGTTTGCCGAAAACACGCAAAGAAGGCACTACACTTCGCCCAATATTGTCTATGACAGGTTCGTCCCATCATGAACTTGGCAAGTGGTTGGCAAGCCTATTACAACCTGTGTTGGAGCGGTTTTCGTCACACTGCATATCACATTCGTTTACGTTTGCTACGACCATGCAAAATCTTGACATCGACCTAATGTCTTCATGTGTTCTTTTGATGTATCCAGCTTGTTCACCAACGTTCACCTTGATGAAACCATCAAAATCTGTTCGGAAGCCCTCTACGACCAGTCTAATTCCCGACCAGTCATTCCAAAGGACGTGTTTGTTGAACTGATGAAGACCGCTACATCCTCAGTTGAGTTCAGCTTCAATAACACAATGAACAAGCAAACAGACGGAGTAGCTATGGGATCACCTCCTGGTCCGGCTTTGGCCAACATCTTCGTTGGATATTATGAAGAAAAGTTATTTTCTCAAACGCAAAAGCCTCCAACATACTTCAGATATGTTGACCACACGTTTGCCATCTTCGATCACGAAGCTGAAGCAAATGAATTTCTGACCAAACTTAACTGCCTTCATCCATCCCTCAACTTCACCTTTGAAAAAGAGAAATGGAAATATCTACCGTTTCTTGATGTCTACGTCGAAAGAACAGATGTTGGCTTGGAGACCAATGTATACCGGAAACCCACTTTCATTGGCCAGTATTTGCGTTGGGAGTCCTTTAGTCCTCTCAAACGCAAAATAAGTCTAATATCTACATTGATGCATCGAGCTCTAATGATTTGCACCAAGCGTAGACTCAATGAAGAAATAGAACGGATCAAGAAGTTATTACTGGACAATGGCTATCCTAAAAACATCATCAACACTCAGATCACCAAGAAAATTGCTCAGTTCTCCACCCTTAAGCGATTTGGCCCTGAAAAGTGTCCTGTGTACTTGAGGATCCCTTGGATAGGTAAGCCATCTACAAACTTGGAAAAAAAAGAAGTCGAAACCGCCGTGGAAAGCTGCTATGGTTCCGTCAGCACCCGCTTGGTCTTTACGTCTAAGCGCATGCTGCCTGTGGCCCGCAAGGATGTTCTACCTGCCATTCAGAAAAGTTTTGTCATATATGAATACAAGTGCCATTGTGATAGTCGGTACGTAGGGCGAACATCTCAACGACTACAGGATCGCATCAAGCAACATGTTCCACAATGGTTAAGACAGCAATTGACTCGTCCACGCCGATTTCAACCACACAGATCGTGCAAACGAACCGACACCAAACCGGATTGTGACTCCGCCATTGGTCAGCATCTTTTGGATAATGATCGGTGCGCATTAAACTATGATGATAAGCGGTTTTCAATCCTCGCCGCAGCGCGCAGCTCTTTCCATCGTAATCTTTTAGAGGCTACTTATATCAAGACCCGACGCCCGGTGTTATGCAGACAGAAAGAGTTTGTTTACGCTCTCAAACTCTTTCGATAGTCGTGGTATTTGGCCTCCTGCTGCGCCTTCTCCAATTTTCGCAATTGCGAAATCTTTCTTTGGCGCGCTTTGCAATACCAGTGCTATCATTGGCTTGTCTTGATTGCCTAACGTCCAAATCATTCACATATAACACTTATTCACTCTAGATCTTCCCTTTTGACGCGATACCGCCACTGATGAGAGCGTCACGAAAAGCTTGTGGCTCAAACAGCTTTTTTCAAAGCTATATCAAAATTCTGTACCACCAACAAGATTTTTAAATACAAAATACCTTTTAGATTGTTATCTAAAGTAAATAGAAATCCGAAACAACTTACTTTGGCCAAGGTTTTGAACAATATCTGAGTTCTCCAACTCTGTTCAACGCTAATTGCCCAACCAAAGCTTTTCCTATAATAAAAATCACTTCAAAAACCCCCAAAACAATTTCTGATGAACAAACAGTTTGTCAAAGACCACGTTCAACAATAATGTTTTTCTACACTTTATATGACAAATTTCTGCGTACGTCACTGGTAAGCGTACGCAGAAAGCTCCCTCCCTCCAATCTTGTTTGGAGGGAGGTAGCACTTTTCCAATTTTGTTTTCCAAAACAACGCGCACTTTTTTTGGAGACCCACTTTTTGAAAACGACACTTTCACTCATTTTGGTTTTCAGAACAACATGAAAATCTTTTTTTAGAGATGGAATCTTTGAAACCGAAATTTTATCTCTTTTATACTATTCGGGAGTGATATTGCCTTTTGTACTCCCTTAAATGGCCACTAAATGAGTAGTTTTGGGAACGGGCGCCACTATGGTCTTCATGTAAAGTTTTAGAGAAAGTGTAGACTAGCTTACGGTTGATAAAATGTGGTTTGGCTCAAATCCTGTCTGCCCGAAGCGTGGCAAGTTGGACCATGCTTTTTAGATTTCCCATCGAAACCAATGCAGATTCAAAGCTTAAAGTGTTAAGTTGTATGGAGTGTGGGGGGAAGCGTAACCATTTCTTGCATTATGCAAACTCTTTGGGTTCAAACTTAGTTTGCAGCGACATTGGCAGCATGCACCGGTGCCTCAGGGGCGTTTGCAGACCTGACGACCAATTTATGACTTTGCTGCCTCTCAATCTCTCGCATTCGTCATGTGTTGTTGTGATTACCCCTCCTCTTCCTCGGGATGGAGGTATGGCACAAACGGCAATTCGTCGTGTGGTCGATTAATAAGTTCAACAAGTTCCCATCATCAGCGACTGAAGTAGGCTTGCTTTCACAACAAACGCTTACCTGAAAAAGTTGATAAATGGTACAGGAGTCCGTAGGCGTTGGTAAAGATGACCACAGAGGCCAAGGCTGCCAAGTTTATTGAAAGTGATTGAGAGTGAAGGTGTTTTCATCGATCTCGAAAAAAGATCATACCAAAAAATTGAGAAATCTAAAAAAATTGTGACAGAAAATGTCGATTTTCAGAAAAAAGTTATCAATTTCATACTTTTCATCACCAAATTTGTTTTTAGCACCGCCACTGGAAGAGTCCAAAAACTTCTTGCTGCTAAGTTTCCGAAGAATTTAATGAAACAAACGTCATATTTAAGTCTTCTGCGATGGCGTTTATGAACGCTATTACTCCTCCCCATCCCATTGCTCAAGTACAACTCCTGATTGACCCACGCTTACTTCCATCAGATTTTTTGCATGGAGGGCTACCGGACTCATCATGGATCCATCGCTTATGACATGTTGGTTATACTGGAAAATCTTTCGTGTATAGACTTGTTTTAACGTAACCAACAGCGTTGAATTTTTCAAGATCGGACAGTATGCAAAGCATTGAAAAATGTCGTCAAATACCTTTTCTAGAAAAAACAGCAACATAGCTGTCGATAAAGTTTGAACAAATGATCATTGTTGTCATAGACGGCAGTCCAATTCAATTGACCATTTTGTTGGGTTTCTTTTGTACTGCCTACTGCCAGAGTGGTTTGACTAAGCAATAATCTTTATTATTTTTGCGCCAAAAATAAGCAGTAATTAATTTTTGAATCGTAATGCAATTGTTATTAACCTCTCTAACTTTATGATTAGCATACTTTATTGTCCTTAAAGGGTTAAACATCGAAAGCATGATCGATAGAGATGGGTGTCAGTATGACGGAGCTTACTGGCTACCACTTGAGCAAACGAAGCTAGATCAGCTTAAACGCCATGTAATTTCAAATCAAAACAATTGCAAGAAATTCAGCACAGTTCTGAAATACGAGTCCTGCATCAAAACAAACAATGTAAGCTCAGATTCGAGCCTGGCCATAAACAATAGAGCACTAATGCAGTACGAGAAGCTGGTACGCACAACAATAAACAGCATCCATAAAACTTATAAACAATGTAATATTTCAACGATCGTAAAGAAAACGTTTGTAAAAGTACGAGTAAATCTAGACAGCATTGTAGTATTTAGCAAAAAGGAGAGCGCTGGCATCACTAGGGGGATCCGGTAGTTACCATCTTAGAAAAGACCTTTCTAGTGGATTTGTCACTAAAAAAGATCCAGTGAAGGTGGTTGATTAAGCTGTAACTTTTTTTTTCATCTTGAGGGAGATAGTTTATTAGTTTACCCACTTTTAAGTTACCAGGATGTGACCGACTCCATAACACCACTAAAAAAAAGGAAACAAATGTTTTACTTTTGAAAATAAAACTCTTTTCTAATGCCAGTACTTGAAGACAATTATAGATAACTGCACCTTTCACTGTTTTTGTAGAACAACACATTTAAATCAAGCCATAACTAGCCAAACGCTATTGAAAAAAGCTTAACTGATCAGCTTTGACCAACGTGAGTCTTTTTTTTTAATTCGACCTAGTGAATCAATTTTTCAACAATAAGCTTGATTACATTTTGAATTTAAGACTTTTTATAGCGAGTTTGTGACAACTTTTTCAGCATCTGGAATTTTGACTGAAGTGTGGTTTCCGTTTCTCTGGCTTTCGTTTTTAAGTTCTTCTTCGATTTGATGAAGTTCCCTTAAATGATTTTCAACATCATTATTAAATTTTGGCTTCTTCGTTACTTTCTCTCGTAGCGCTGATTGTTGATGCGCCAATCTACGCAAAGCGCCGGGCTTTACTATACTAGAACCATTTTTCATCGGCCTTTTCGACGATCCTTCGATCGTAATAGTTGAACGTTTTTCACGTGTAGTTTTAGCTTTGTTCGCGGCATTTGAATATTTTGACGAGGCAAATGGAATCAATGCCATGACCACAGAACCAACGATAAAAACACTGCCGCCCATGTAAAAGGCAGCTTCATAAGACTGTGTGGCGTCAAAAATTCCACCAGCAGCTACTGGACCGACCACCATACCTATACAAATAAAAATCGAATTAACAGTGCTTGTCTAGAAGATTGTTTTAGCAGGGGCATAAAAATATTTCCTCTCCTTTAGAAATTTAAGGAGTGCCTTAAATCAATGGTTTCGTGCCACAGAAAAATTCAAAAACTAAGTTAGGAGCACTTATTGGTCCGACCCTCCCAGTTTAAGAACACCCCTTATCCTTCTCTCTCACAAAAAATAAATACGTCACTGCGATTACCTCCAAAGCCACATGACTACTGTAGTGATTGCTGAAGCGGCTTTCGTGGCCGCTACGGCAATCACCTCTGGCAGCGCTTCGCTGATAAAGTACTTGCTTCTACAGCCGTCAGAAGGAGCAAGAGAGCTTTTAAATTGTTTGTGTGGTTACGACCAGGGTTGTGCTTTTGGTAGGTAAAGCTCGGTACCGAAAACAGGAAAAAGTCTTGTGACATGTGCTTCAAGGGGCCCCGGTCCAAGCAAGCGTTCCTAGAAGGTGATGAAAAGTACAATACAAAATTGTCTAGGAGTTGGACGTTTCACTGAAAACAAGCCTCTCGGTTTCTGCAGGTTGTCTGTCATAATTCAAGACTACTCAGCTGTTACGTATCAATGGCAAGAATTTTATCCCTTGCAGTGATTCTCAAGCTGGGATCTGCGTATTACTGGGGTACATGAGGAATTATTGAGCGGTCCGCAACAACCTTTAGCTTTTGAGTTCTACACTAACTTTTAAGACCCCCAATCAAAAGTTACTTTCAAAAAAGATTATCATCATAAAAAAAGATACAAAAATGACCCGACCAAAACTTATTCTTCAAAGAAAAAAGGTAGTCGTCTTCACAAAAGGAACAAACTGTTGAGGGTCTTCCATTATTTCATAAAATAAAAGGGGGACGACCAGTTAAAAAAATATGAAAACCGCTAACTTAACGCAATTAATTGTATAACGCTATCCAGTGGCGATTTTACTACAGGTAAGTTATTACTGTGCCCATTTTCAATTATTACAATATTTTTCGATGTAAAGTTGAAGTTGTAATTTACAAGTCTTCACAAGAAAATAAAAAGTTGCATGCAGCCTACCTGTGGCAAGCATTACGTTGATGTATCCCCACACATGCTTTCCGACATCGTTCCCAAAAAACTGCATAGTCGCAACGTACATTAGGGAGTTCAGGATGCCAGAACTTATGCCAGCGCCTAAAACAAAAAATTGTAATTATGCTAGGAGACAGGAAAGAAGACAGTAAAAAATATCATATTACTCATCTAAACTCTACCAAACAGTTGAAACACCCTGGACCAACCATGGCAAGCGCAGAGTTATTCTTGTCAAAAACTAGATCGAATCACAAAATGGCAAACGTGGCACAGACCGTAGACCAATGCTTGACGCTGTCTTTCTCTACTTTAGCGGGAGCTGTGTCATTAGAGAACGCTCTTTAGCAATTTCTACAGTAAAGACCCCGCAGGCAGTGCGGCTTGATGAAGTGACCCTGTTCATGACGACAGTCAGATAAACATGATCCACATCCAACAACTTTGGCTGTCATTGCCAACAATATTCTTGGCAGGCAACCAACTTTTTGCCGAAATGCCAAGATATCTGAGCCTAAAATATGATATCGTGGAATCAGCAACCACCTCAACCACTGGAAAGACAATGCTGTTTGCAAGCTATTGTCAAAATTTGTCTATGCAGCGTTATCATAAATGCTTTGTCAACGGAAAGGCGTTACACACGAGAGCATCTCTACTCATCAAAGCCAATTGCGCTCAGCGTATTGGTTAACTTCGTGTCGGAAGAAATTCGACATGCATTCAATAGAGAACTTTGACCGCAGTATAGATCTACAGGCAGTTGTGTCGAACAAACAGTAAACACAGAACTGAACTTAGAAATTTTCGTCAGGGTAAGAAAACAATTAACTGGCCTTGGCATGTTATGGCGATAACTAAATCTTCGAAAAAGCCTAAAAAGGTACACCAGTTCAAGTTAGCTCTCATTTCCAACTAAAGTCTAACAAATTTTAAATGCTTAACGAGCGGACCATAAACACTGATATATTTCCTACGGAGCATTAATCACAGATAACGTGAAGGAAAAATGCTGTATCGTCTGTGTCAGTTTCCTTGGGTTCTCAGGGAGTATCTTGATTTGATAAGCAAAGCGATTCTTTGATAATCCCAGTTTTTGCTCAGGTTATGATTGTTTTTGTTTAAACCTGTCCATCAGAACAGTAAGCGAAAGCGAACAACAATTATTTCCTCCCTCCATGTGCTGTGGAAAATTTAATTAGTTCCCTATCTTCATTTTCTGATAACAAGAAAATCATGTGACCACACACAAAGCATTTGGACATCAAGCCTCCTTCAGATTTACCATTAATACTGGCGCAAAGTATTTTTATCGCAAACACTACAACAACGCAGATAAATTTGCCACAAAATGCCCTTTTCAAGGGGACACAAAACAAAGCTAAAAAGGACCAAAGAACATCATCAGTTCGAAGTTTTATCGTGTTGCTGTCATTGAGAACATTGTACACCAATACTTACTAATTGAGTAAATGTACATAATTAGAAGAGATTGTCCAAACGGAGCCAATATTGTTGCCAATCCTACAAATCCGGCGCTTCCAGCATAAACATAGGCCAGACTGAAACGGATTTTTCCGGCACCGAAAGCACAAATTAATCTCCCTGCAAATTCCGCTATTCCATAAGCGGTCAGAACCCAAGCGGATACCGAAGATGGGATACCAATAGTACTCATGTAGTCAATCTATGAAAAGAATTATAAGTTGATAAAGTAAAAGCAACTATGGTAGGTTTTATATTCTTTTTTGTTTTTGTCATACCAAAGCGGTTTTCGAGGTTCGCGCCGCATAGTTAATCCAAGCAGGCTAGGGGAAAGCGGCAGTCCGTTTCAAACCAATCATAAATGCAAATTACAGACTGGTAGCCTCACCACCAACAAGGCGGACTGCAACTTGTAAATGCCCAAAAGTCGCCACTTACAATCTGCTGAAAGGGCAGCTTCACTATTCTCTCCCAAGAAAGCGCAAGTAATAGGTTTTATCGAAAATAAAAACACGGGTAAGATGAGGAGAATAACAGTTCTTAAGTAACTGTCTTATACTCAGAAACATATAAAACCGCTTGCAAGGTGCAGTTTATTACCGTACAAACAATTACGTCTTGTTAGGAAATATCAGTTGCTAACAACAACGTAACTGATATAAAAAGTCATAGACATATTTAGAAGCAATTTTTTGGGGGCGGAGCATAAAGTAAGCTCAAGCATATTGTTAAGCGATCTCATAAAATTCATTTAGGGTTGGCCGAAGAATTAAGGGAAATTTTTTTGAAAGCGAAAACTCCACTTTTTACATTTTTTGATTTTGTCATATCGTTTAGGAGGCCATCGACGTTTGTTACTTACTAAATACCCCGCTTTTAATAGATTTATCAAAGCAGGATACTATGAGGTTAAATACTTTTGCTTTAAAGCAGTGTAAAAGAGCCTCAATAGATGAAGAGATTTGGTGTTCAATACTCACATGGTTAGCACGTTTCCTAAAGCAGAAGAGTATAAATATATAATTCCAAACTTATCAAAACTCCAAAATGATGTGGAGCCAAAAGCTTTTCGTGACGCTTTCATCAGTTGCTATATCCGCCAATTATGAAGAGCTTGAGTAAACACGTAACATATCCCAAAGCACTGATATTGGCTCATATATCAGTGCTTTGCTTATAACGAAATTCTCGAGATATAACAAGCTCTTCTCTATAACTTTTCCCTTCCGATGCCACCCCATTACTGATGAAAGCGGCGCAAAAATCTTAGGTTGAAGCAGCTTATTCAAAGTACGTCAGGTTTTGCATCACAAATAAAATAAACTTACCAAAAAAATGAATGGGAAAAGAAAGGAGACGCTCCATAGCAAGGTTCCCAACATCCACAGTATAAAGGCAGGGTTGGAACAGACGGAACAGTCGAAAGCCTTCTTGTTAAAAACTGTCTTCTTAATTTCTTGAGCAGCCAAGCTCATTCGGCTTTCTGTCGGCATGTTTTGCATCGACTCAGTCAACGCTTCTATATTGACTGTAAAATAGGTATGTCAGTCACATCTTTACGGCCATTCACAAAACTTTGTACAGGCCTCGATTTACTGAGTTATAAGGACAATCCATGCATTTGTACAGGCCTGGTTCGAAGTTACCGCTAATGCTGGCCAACTGAATTTCTATAACAAGCCAGCAATCATTCAAGGAAATTGCCGTAAAGTGTCTTTTCACAAATGACCGACAGAACTAGCAAAATACATGTAAGCTTAATATTCTGTAATCTCTAAGAAACGGTACAATATGTTTTTCTTCATCAAGTTGCTGGGCCCACTGATCCAGCGATATGCCTAGTTGGATGAGAATAAAAACAATCCATCCATAACACATACGATAATTAATGCACCTAAAAATTTATTAGTTAGGTCTATTCTAGGTCTTGTAATTTCCAACTTGTTAAGAACAAGGCTGAAAGTGGAATTCGAACCTCCATCTATATCAGCCAGTAAAAACAGTCAATGGCTAATAGCCATGGAGATATGGAACATAACTTAACCGTTAACAGTTTACATAGGAAAGTAACACTTTTTTCGACTTTTCCAGGTTCCCACTTGCTTCCAGGAAGAGGATAACTTTGTAAAATCCTTACACATATGTGCAGCATTACACTAAAATTTGTCAACATCTGGTAGAATGTTTGCCCTTATTTATGGCCAAATCTTCACGCTACACGCAGTTTCGTCACGAGTTGTTTACCCTGTTCTAACGATCCGACTTTGGCGTGGACCAATGCTTCCGAAATTGTTTCGTTTTTGTGCCCTTTCTTTTCCCTACGATGACGTATCTTGGTGTGTATTTTCTGTTCTCTGGTTTTAACAGGACGGAATGTTGCCACGCAACCAAGACCAATCACAAATATCATGCCCGCCAGAATCTTGAACGTGTGGCGCCACCCCACGTATTCCACAAGCGCCCGAGAAAGCGGGTTGACCAGTAGAGTTCCTGAAAACGAAGTTAATTAGCTGCCTCATCCGCCAGCAACATTAACTTAACAGTCATGCACAAAGCAACGTTGGGCTTACACCTGCTTCGGAGTTACCAGTACTGGTGGTTTAGTGCATTTCTATTACAAGCACTGCAATTAAGCAGGGGGTATTGCTGTGAAGAGCTTCTGTCGAGGCCAAAACAAAGTAGCTATTGCGAGAACTAACTCAGTATTAAACTCAATTTCGTTTGTAATGGTTTTCAGCCAGTGGCTGAAAGTAGTTGGTGATAGATGGCATTTTTATTTTCTTCATCCTCATCAAAATGATATAATTTCTTACTTCTTTCAAACTTTTTCACAAGGAAAACATATTAAGAACATTTTATAGATCCACTGTCTATCTCTTCCAAAAAAAGTCAAAACCAA
Source organism: Trididemnum clinides (assembly GCA_963675345.1). Classification (NCBI taxonomy): domain Eukaryota; kingdom Metazoa; phylum Chordata; class Ascidiacea; order Aplousobranchia; family Didemnidae; genus Trididemnum; species Trididemnum clinides. The sequence goes on from OY776306.1 coordinate 23,591,702, forward strand.
GAGCTCTTCATTGAGCACAGTTTCAAAAAAACATTGCACTTACCAAACGAGACTCCTGCCGACGCCAAGCAAGTAGCCAACGCTTGATGTTTAAAGGGAAAGTATTGCCCGGTGAGGTTCATGGCTGTATTGTAAATGAAGTTGGCAAAAGTACCGAAGAGGGCACTGCAAAGGAAAACGCATGATTAAACTTAATCGAGGTCTTTAGATCTTTCACGTTTCGCCTATGCAGATGCGCAGAAATCAAAGCATAAAATCTTTGTGAGCGCAACATAGGTAAGCTGGCGTACAAATAAGAAATTTGCAGAGAAGCCAGGTTAGACAGAACTATGATGGTTTCCGATACAGCAAAATCTTTTTCAAGTTCTTGGCTAAGGGATAGGGAAAACGGGGATCCAACGTGCTCAAATTCGTATATGCGGGAGCGAGTAATATAAAAAGAAAAGAATTTTGTAAAAGAAAAGGCCACGCAAAACTAATGTGTTTTGGGGGAAAATTCTTGGGTGAAGATCTTTGCATTTTTTTAAAGCTCCCCCTTAGGTGTAAGGTTGATTAACATTCCTGAAAGGAACTTAAGGCTTGCAAGGTCATGACAAGTCAATTTTATTGATTGATCTTTGGACCTGTTATTTGGACAGAGTGGAATGATTCATCACTTACGTTGTCTACCCGTAATTCTAATTTCAATTCGAATTAACAAATTAGAATTATGGCAATTCTAATTTCCACTATACCTGAAAGGCTAATCATCAAATCTTATAGCAATTGTACTTTAAGGGTTTTGGAGCAAGCTGCAGGCCCAAACAGTACTTTCAAAAAGTACCTAAGAGCCATTTATGGAAAAAAGTAAGAACATTTGACGGGAGATGGTGAAAGTCCTTACCAGGCCATAGGCGACCCAAAGCCTGCAGCGTGGTCAAGTGTGACGGAGTGCCGGTTAGGGCAACTGTTACGCAAGTACCCCCTTTCAGTTGTCTTGAGTGTCAAACCTATTTTCTTATATTCATCGTCTAGCTTTAGTTTTCACAATTCATTCACCTTTGTCAGATATTTCCTTATTTGGCGATGTTACTCGCAATTATTATTGCTAATTTATTAAGCTTTAAAGTTTGTTTCTGAACTAGTTTTTCGCCCCTAGGTTCTTTTTGCTTTATTCATGGTTACCTCACCAATACAGCTGATTGCTTTGTAACGGTATAGTTAGTCTGGAATTGAGTAAAATACAGTTGCATTTAGTTCGAAAGTTACTATTTTCTGAACGCTTTCATATAGGCTACGTGATCGTTTTTGGGGTCCGCTTTCCAGTCAAGCTATAGTATTGTGGGAAAGTGATACAATGACTTTATTTTTACGTAGTTGTGTTATCGGTGTGTTTATTTTATTTCACAGCACACCGTATCACATCGTTCTTTAGAGAGCGTTGAATTACATTTCTTTTCAACTTCGTGATTTGTTCATTTGATGCTACTTCAAATATACGCTTTTAGTGGAGCATGAGGTGTGCTCGATTCTTCCGAACAGTGTAGGGCGAGACGACAGATCAGAAGTTTCTGTAGCACCGACGATTATCGTGCGTTCGAACCTCACGTTGTTGCGCACTTGGCAAAGGCACTTTCGGCATTTTCTCTAGCTTGGCTGCGGGCTCGTGGCAGACATGCAGAGTGCAGGGAGTGCTGGTAACTCCAAAGCAGGTCTGAACACAACGGTGAGCCAGCGGCATCAGATAAAAATAAATGCAACAAAATGCTTCCAAAAAAGGAAATCGAGAACGGAAAATTGAGTAAATCTTTGAAAAAGAAAAACTACAACATTTTGGAGACAATGACTTCAGAAAAACAAAGTTTACGTTTGTTTATTTTCCTCATGTGTAAAAAGCGCTGCTTACATCTTAGTTGGGTTAACTACGATGTAAACAGCGCTACCGGCATCTTTCAAGCGAGTTTGTGTCTGAACAGCAGAGCTGAAAGGACCACAAACAAGCAATCAGCGATGAATCATTGATGGTTGAATCAACGAGTGATTTCGATCAACACCAGGGCGAATATAAAACAGTAACAGTTTGCATGACATGTTTACTGCTTTTACCCTACCAACCAAAACGCTTCTTTGCATTTGTTTGTGACAATAAGATGTCACACAGGTCGTGATGTGAAAACACAAATAAAATACGAGGTACGTTTGAAAAATATCGGGACTGTATGCTCGGCTCGAGAAACTTTTACAGCAGTGATAAAAGCTTTGTTTTTTAGTTGGCGCAGTGTCCCGCGATTGTAAAAATGCAGTTTCAGCATTCTGTAACAAACATAAGCTTTTTTATGGACTTTTCTTTAAAGGTACTTTACTGTAGTTCGTTTTGGAATAATTTAGTGAATTAAGTTTTTTTCTTTGGTAAACAATGAGCCTCAAACAGCGAATCAACTTGAAGTTTCTCGTTCGGCTTGGAAAAACTTCAACCAAAACATTCAAGTTGCTTCAAGAATTCTACGGAGATGCCACGATGTCAAAAACCCGGATTTTTGAGCGGCACAGGAGGTTCAGGGAGGGAAGAGAGGATATGGAAATGATCCCAGGAGCGAAAGGCCGACAACAAGTAGAGCGAACGAAAATGTTGAGCACGTGAGAGAAAAAATGCACAGTGACCGTCACCTTACTTTTAGGATGATAGCAGATTTGAGCATAAACACTGAGAGGGTGTGGACGATCATCACGAAAGATCTGGGATCACCCGTGCTTCACCGGGTTAGAATAGTGAAGCTGCTCACCCAGCAAGTCGTAAGAGGCGACTCTTGGGTACCCGCCAATGGCAGTCCGCCTTGTTGGTGGTGGGGCTACCAGTCGGCAATTTGGATTCATGACTGGTTCAAAATGGGCTGCCACTTTTCCCCTGGCCTAATTCAATTAGGTTGATGGCGTGAACCTGGATTGCTGTTCGCGTCATACCTCCATCCCAAGGAAGAAGAGAGGTAAACCAACAACCAACAAAGATCTGGGATAGAAAGATCTGTGAAAAAATGCTACCAAGATTGCTAATTGAGGAGGGAAAGGAACGTCGTGTGCAAGTTGTCAAGACATCTTGAAAGAATTTGAAACCGAACCAGATATGCTGAGTAGAGCTGTTACCGGTGACGAGTCATGGATCTTCAAGTACGATCCACTCAGCAAAGGGCAGAGCCTTGAATGGAAGAATGCGTCGTTACCGCGGCCGAAGAAAGCGAGGCTCAAGTCGAAAATCAAGGTGAAGCCGATTGTTTTCTTTAATGTACGTGGAATTGTTCACGTAGAATTCTTGCCACAGCGCCAAAGCATTAACCAAAACGTTTGCAAAGATATCTTGCGACGTTTGATGCGTTTAGTGCGGGAGAAGAGAATTGTGGCAGACGAAGCCATGGCTGCTTCATCATGACAGTGCTCTTGCTCAAAAAGCCTTGAGCATCCGGGAATTTCTTGCAAAAAATAACATTGCCGTGCTGAAGCAACCACCCTACTCACCAGATCTGGCTGCCCGTGATTTTTTCCGGTTTCCTAAGGTCGAAGGCGTCATTAAAAGAACCTGTTTTCAAGACTGGTCAGTCATTAGAACAGCTGTGATGAAGGAACTCCGAGTGATCTCGCAAGAATCTTTCCAGGAGTGCATGGAAGAGTGGCATCGGAGAATGAAAAAGTGCATCCGACCTCAGGAAGATTACTTCAAAGGGGACAAGTTGTAATTTTTGCGTGGGGTTTGAAATAAAATAATCATTTGCACAGTCCCGTTACTTTTCAAGTATCTCTCGTACTTTGTCCGAAAAATTACCGTGGCGCCAAAAGGAGATGCTTGACAAATATTTCGGGGGGGGGGAGCAAGCTATAATCAAGATACGGTGACTTTATTTCTTCGAGTTAGCATTACCTGTACGTCAGAAACAAAAGATAGAGGACAGGGGCAAATGACGTCACTACCAAGCATATTGTGGCACCCAACACACCCACGAACGCCACTTTACGGGCTCCAAACACAGTGAAAAGAGGAGTACTGAAAGGGCATGTCCCCACAGTGAAACCGAACGCCAACGATCCAATCCAGCCTAAAAAAATATAGGAGTTTATACATGCTAATGATACAATAGTTTAAGACAAAAAGAGATCAACTGAGGTTGAATTTAACTTTCGGGTAAATTTGATGAAGCAGAATTAAATTACGAGTATTTTGCCTTTCTACGCCCAAACAGGCCTTTTTACTAACTTTCCATGTATTTTCCGCCCAAGAAGATGGCTAATATTGACCATGAAAAAGCATTCAAGCAGCAGTCTATCTTGAAGCCGCAGCAACAGATTTTATGGATGCCTAGCCTTATATTGGCAGGGAGGTTGCTAAAGGTCGGGTAAAAGTCCGGACAGTCCCCCCGGATAAAAGTTTTGAAAATTGTGGCCAAAAAATTTTTTGGGACCGCCCCAAATACTGTTAGTGGAAACACTTTTCGAAGCCGCTCCAAGCGTCACGACCTCCAGCAGAACCACTGCAGATGGCACAAGTGTACGGGTGCCAGTAGCATAAGAACAAGCAGGGTAAACAGCTTTTGCGGCTTTTAACGATTGCAACACTTAGTCAGACTGCGCCCAACACGCTGCACTCGCTTTTAGTTTCTTCAATTCCATGCCGGCGGTGCGCAGTCAATGTATAGTTGAAAAAAATCTTGGTTTTTAAATAGTTTTCGTGGGAGGGACACTTATTGGTATCGCCGTGTTGACCGCCGGCAGAGAAACTCTTGCTTATAGCTATTTGCGAAAAATAGGAGTGAGTGTGCAGACTACAAAATGGGCAAAAAATTTTCTTTAAAAATTTTAATATTTTGGAGGATGGAAGATCATTTTTCAAGAACACAAGTTTTTCTATCCATGGCCACCACAAACCCCGATAATGAACTGCATTCAATTGCACACGGTATTTATGATTTGTTTTCCATTCAGTTTTGTCCGTCGCTTATTGAAATCCATCGCTTTTCAAATCGCAGGTCACTTGGCACGCAGTTAAATTTATTTGAGAAACATCAATTGAATACAGACTACTGCATTTCAAAAGTATAAAGACTAGATTGATCATGTGAAGCATATCACTAATTTTACTTAGAAGCAGTCTAATGATGCATACACGTTGCTTCTTTCGTTAGGTACGGAAAACACAACGACAAAGCAAGATCGAATGGACAACAAATAGTGGTCGTTTTTACAGTATAGTTGATCTTCTTTACCGCAGCGCACATAAGCTATGAATATTTTTTAACTTTGTGCCCTTTACGTCAGCTCCGTCTATGAACCCTGCCTCGGCATGACCAGAGGCTGCCGGCGCGCTTCGCGTTAAAGCTACGAAATAACCAGCATAAATTGCTCTATAACTATCACGCGACAAAAAATTCTACGACGCAAACAAAAATTGGTATCAACATTTGTGTCTTCAAGCCAACATTTTTTATGTCTATTTTTCACTCAATGTAAAGCCAGAAGACATCGCCTAATTGAAATGACGAGATTAAAAGCCATTTGAGGTTACAACTGAAATTCAACGTAAGGTTGAAAAGCAAACGCAGGACGACAAAATGATTTGTAGCGAATTAGTTTTTATTCCACAATTGAATGCTCTTAATTTGATTCAACTTGGTCATCCTATCCTTTGGCATAAAACCGATTTGACACGCGATTTATCATCAGCAGAACTGTCACGCTTCAATGGAGTCACGTGGGATGCGAAGGAGAAAATGTCAAAAAAAATGCGATTACAAAAGAGCTTAAAATTTGTCAAAATAAAATAGCGTGCGGAGTTACCATTGAAAAAGTAATAGAAGCAAAATTTTTGTCAGAAAAAGCTTTGCAATATCTTCGTAGGAGGTTTTTAACCACGTTTCTAAGACCGGAAATTTTTGAAAAATTAAGGAAAGTAAACTTTACAAACCTACGGTAATTATGACGTGATCTTGTCTCCAAAGAGCCTATAACTACAGGGTGTTCCAAAAGAAACAGTGCACTGAGCACTTTCATAAGTATACATCATAATATTATGATGTCACAATACAGAGTTCCATGGTAACCTAAATAACACTAATATGAAAAACAATCCCCACACAATTTGGAAACTCACATCAAGTATTCTGAAGTTTCAAGGACCCTTTGAAAATGGTTCTTACTTTACAAGAAAGGATATTTATTGTTGAAAATGTTTTTGGGGATCTTTGGGGATCGTGTGATCTCTCGTGGTTTGTGGCCACCTCGATCACCGGATTTAACGCCTCCTGACTTTTATTTGTGGGGCAAATTGAAAGGCTCGGTGTATGCAGACAATCCTCGAACCACGGATGAACTGAAGCAGAAAATAACAAGTGTTTTCAAAACATCCAACCTGATGAACTTGAGCGTGTTTTTCAAAACACGCAGCGTCGCGCTCGGTTATGTCTGCAGGTGAATGGCGCACACTTCCAGCAGTTATTGTAGATCATATCTTACTGCACGAGTCAAGCCTCAATCGCACTTTTGTTGAATTGATAAGGTATTGGATTTGTGAATATTTGCAATAAATAGTATGTTTCTGTGAGTTTTGTTTCTTTGGGTTATTAGCACATTTCTACTGCACTGTTTCTTTTGGAACACCCTGTATTTTCCTTCGTAATTGAATTTTCAAAAACTTATTTTCAATTATGATGTCATCATGACTCACCAAACCCTAATGACATTCACCCCAGGGTGGTGATCAACCGTGACGAGTTTCATGTTTCTACGTCGAGTAGTTTGGAATCTCATAAACACAAAAACAAAGAGAAGCTTTATACATCAAATTTTGTGTTTCAAATATTTTTGACATGTTACTCATCATTAGAGCAATTTAAAGTCAATAAAGTTGTTTTATTTGCTGGTAGAGAACAATGAAACAAGTGTGGAAACAAAGTGTACGGTTGTAGGGTCAATATTAACGAAGTTATAAAGCTACAAAAAGTTACTTTTATGATTTCAGGTCAATATTTCGTTGTTTGGTCAATTTTTATTTCCGTGTGCTTTTGGCATAATTCTATGCATTTATTATTTTTACTCTAGAAAAAATGATTATTGAACATGTTTTATGTGGCCAAGACTCTTAGTACAACTTTCCGTTACTGGCGATGGTGCGAACCAACCAAAAACAGCTTCGGTAGCGCCCAGTTTTTCAATGCTGTCTAAGCTGCTGGCGAAAGACCGAAATTTCTCGTCAGCAGCAGCAAATTACGTGCGTGTGCATTGTAATTTAAGCACCGATTAAACAAACTTTGGATTTTTTAAAATTTATTTGCTAAACCTTTTTGTTTATTTTTCATTATTTCGTTGAACAAAGTGAATGAAGTTATTGGTAAAAAGAATTAAAGCCAAAATGCTGGTAAACATTTTATTAAAACGTTTTGCTTATACACTAAAAGCATCATCAGTTAAATAAATGGTCACCTATGGCTAGGCTAAGTTACTTTTTAAAAAAATAAAATCACTGTTTCAAGTTTTCTATGTTACAAAAAAATCACTCCATCCATCATCTTTGTTTTCATGGTAGGGCCTGTCGTGCGCGAGACATCAGAACCAGGATTGCCAGAAAACGCGCTACTTTTTACGAGCATTTGCGCCGAAAATTTGCGTCGCGCGCTAAAAATTAAAAAGCGGGCTACTTTATATTCACTCAGTGAATCGCGATTAGTCATTTCTTGGGTTAAAAACAGGATTTTTTCCGAAATCCCAAGGTTATTCTAAAGAAATTTTTGATCTTGCAGCACTGGAATGGTTTTAGCAATAGGTGTTCCAGGTTTCTTCACATTTAAAAAATTTTTTCGCAGAAAAACCGATGTAAAATTTGTGAATTCATTTATGCATTTGGTCTGCGCTAATGCATATGCATTTGTGAAGTCAAGCTCTTTTTTAACGACTGGCTACAAATAAAAGACAGTTTTGATGAGCAATATTTTTTCGATCTGTCTATTTGTGTTCTGATAACATTTTTGTGAAGTCACGTTAGCTTTATCACCACAAGAGTACCACTAGGTAGGTATTGGTCAATGATCTGCATTTTTTGGGGGTGAAAGTGGCCACTCTCGTAGACAGAGATTTAATGGTTTTGCGAATCCAAGCATTTATGCTTAACACTACGATGCGCAGAAAAATGAATCAATCTTTGACACAAGCAGCAGCCAGAACGCAAAGAAAAATTATTACGTTGTTGTAGGAAGATGCTCCCTGACTTCGGCAGTTTTCTCAAAACCTATTAACAAATAGTTTTGAGCTGGTTTATAACTTTATACATTGTACTTCATCCTGACGTTTTCACCTTATTCTCGAGTGAGTGAATAAAGTATAGAAAAATAACTTTGTCGGATAAAAAAACTAAAACCAAGAACTAGTTGTCAACGAAAACTTTTAAAACGTTCCATGGAAGCAATTTCGGTAATTTGCGAAGCTATAAATTTTTTAAATGCTTTGTCTCATGCATGGAAAGTCTTGAGACTAGAAAAATATCGGGGGAAGAGAATTTTGGAAATCTAAACACTCTAAATAAGAAACTTTGGTCAAAATTATGATACCAGTATTGAAGATAATCAATGTTTTCATAGCTTTTATAGTAAAATTTCTTGTTTTAGTTTAAATAAAATGGCTTCGACAGCAATTTTATTCTAATTGATGCATGGGCTACATAAGTTCTAACGAAGTCAACATTATCAAAAATTCGAGAGAAAATGCAAAAATTATCCTTGTAAGGCCTTCCACAGCACAGTAGCAGTTCAGTGTATACATTTTCGGCCGAAAATAGCACAATCTGGGTATAGGATTAAAAACATTCGCGAGGGGTGTGGACATTGCTTTCAGGACCCTGGTTACGCTTAAGGTCGCGGGGGGGGGGGGGAGAGAAGATAAGAAGTGCAATTGCTCGGTGCTTGGCCTCAACTAATATTTATCAATGATTCGTAGGTATTTTTCCACTGCTTTTTAGGTAATGCTGAATTGATGCAAATGTTGAGTGATTTTAAGACAACAACTATCAATACTGCTTTGCATTATTTATTTCTTTGTTGCAGCAAAAATCAGTTGTAAAAAAAACGCTTTACTTTCTGGAATCAGCTAATGCTAATTTTGTTGGGCGCCTTTTTGGACTAGGAAAAAATATTTTTGAGCGTTAATTTACAATGGCGTTGTGCGCTTTGATTTTTGTCTGGCAACCCTGATCAGAACTCATTCATTCATTCATTCTTTTTTTTATTTATGACCACCACCATTACACACGACACTGAACAACAATAATAATGAGAGAAATGGAGTCAAGAAAAGGAAGAAGCGACACAACGTCAGACGTTAAAACATGCAAATGAAAACAGTGGATCCATAAAACTAGAGCAATAGTTGCATGGCCGCTAAACCCTAAATTCAAGCAATTTAGTTTTAGGCAATTGGAAAGCTATAAAGTTACCAATACAACGCAGTAAAAATGATCTGTACCTTAAAAGTCACGCTCGCAAACGGCTTTTCACTTTTTCCCGGGGTTGAAAGTCTTGTGCAAGACAAAGTCATGTTAGTAAAACTAACATAACATTTACGCTTGAGTAAACAGGGTAGTCACGTGATTTAAAGCGTGATGAACTGGGCAAGGAGACGTCGCGTTGTGAATAGCACCACGAACAAAGAGAGGGCTTGTAAAAAACATTTTAAGGCTAAATAGAGGTCGTTTGAAGTTGATTTTTATATCATTGTGTCTTTACTAGGAGAGGCGATTCGGCACAAGTGATACCACTTAGAGAACAACATTTAAGCCACTTTAATGCGGGGGTTTTTAACTTGAGTTTGACGATGTTCTCTAAGTTGCAAAAATTTTGAAAATCTACCACGGCAACAACAAAAATCTTCGTAGGCACATTACGGATCAACTTGGAAAAGATCTTTTAATATAACAATTTGCTTGTAGACAAGCTTCCGAGTCTTTTTTTTACTTCGGCAATCAAGGTGAAAATGCGCCATTGATTGAAGGGTTCGAATAAAACGTAAACAATTGCTCAAGAATCGATAACTTTGTAAGTTTAACAGGCCCTGCCCAAATTACCCTCTTTTATAGAAAACTACCCAAATCAGGGTAAATTTTTTTGTTGAAACATTCCGTGGGTGAACTTGTCCGATATAGGTGGGATGCTTCTTAAATTATATATAGCAGATATTTCTCGTTTGTCGAGTGTAACGAAATTACAAGCAGATCAAGTGGAAAACAAATGGAAACTTTTTTCTTTTTAACCAACAGGGCAGGCAATTACGTAATAACAAAAACATTGTTACATTACAGATTCAGGGGTGGGCACAAGCAAAAAGTGTTGTAAAATACATAAGACATTAGAAGATTTACTCCCACTACTTAAGGCTTGTTGCTTCAAACAAATTACAATTTCTGACAGTTTGTGTTATTTTGCAAGCTGTATATGACAGACGGCACAAACGATGGCCTATATCAGTGGTACTTCACTTTTTTTGATGTATTTCTCCCTTGCACTTTTTCGAAACAGAGTGCAGTCTCAAGAAGTACTTGCAAAATCACACTATCAGAAGAACAGAAAAACTGAAACGGTTTACTTCGATTTTTTATGTGCAAGGTGTCTCCGAGCCTTTAGCCGAATTTTGACTAAAGTTGGTATCGGAGTGGCTTTAAAACCACGTGGTCTTCGTTGTTTCGTGAACCTAAAGATGCTATTAATTTTAAACAAAAGCGTGGTTTGGTGTATCAAATTTCTTGCCGGGATTGCAATGCTGTGTATGTAGGTGAAACAGGGCGTAGTGTTAGAACCAGAAAACAGGAACATGTTGATGCGGCCAAGACTTTTAACACTAAAAAGTCAGCGCTGAGTCAACATGTTATGGAATTCGATCATGAAATAGAATGGGATAATGTCAAAATACTGAAGTCAGAGTCACGTGCGTACAGGCGTCGCGTTGCGGAAAGTCTTTTGATAAATCAAAAGGCTCGTTCATGTAATGTAATTAATCGTAATGATGGTGCATAAATATGTCTTATGTATTTTACAACACTTTTTACTTGCGTTCACCCCTGAATCTGTGATGTGACAATGTTTTTATTATTACGTAATTGCCTGCCCTGTTGCTAAATAAATAATTTTTAGCGTTTAGTAATACAGGTTGTCTTTATATTTTTACGTTGTACAGTTTATATGTTACACTGGTAACATCTACCGTATTCTGAAGAAGCTCCCCGGTAACTAAGGGGAGCGAAACGTCAAGTTTGAAAAATAAATTTGTCGAAAGAACGACTTGATCTGGTTGTAATAGCGCTTCTTAAAGCCGTGCTGATATTAACTCCAGTGATGTCTCTTGTTTTTCATCATCGAAAGTTTTACAGCAATACACAGCGTAGTTTGCGTTTGGACCTATTTCGCAATCATAATTACTACAGGCAACAGTCCATTTCCAACGCGAATTTTCGATACTGCAACGGCTTTTGGCGGTAGAACACGTTTCAGTCATGACGTCGCAAATTCAGCAGCTGATTTACTCCTCCACATTATTCCTATGGCTGAACGATACGCGGGAGATCAGTGAATACCATTTTGAAGCCTTTGGTATGATTTGACAAAAGAATCAAAAAAGCGGGTAGTTAAAAAAATTTTCGGGGCTTTCTTTCGATGACGCTGGCAATATTTACACTTTGGAAGCCCAAAGTTCGTGGTACAACCACGTTCTCTCGTCCTCTGGCTTCGCTGTTGCCTGTTGGAGATCTAATCACATCTACTAAATAATGGGATCCACTTCAAACTATAGCTTTGAACTGCCAACAGCGGTAAATTAAAAGCCTAAAACTGCTGCAATGCTAAAGAAAATCAATTTTTTATTGATTCAAACCGGTGTTTTTAATAATGCAGAAGCAACTCCGATAAACCTGATCAATATGCTGCCAGCTGCTACGTTATAAGAGTGCATTATTGCGACACAACAAGGTTATAAGAGTTTTTTAATAGCGGTTTAGAAAATGGAGTTTGATCAAGTGTGCTTGTACAAGTGTAGTTTAGTGTTATTCTTAAGGTTTTTACAACGAAGGGGCACTTTGGGATAAGTTAACTCATTTATATATTTATCCTTTGTTTACAGAGTACTGCTGGCACAAAGCATTTCTACCACAAGCACTGCAACTAAGCAGGAAAAGTTGCCGTTAAGTACTTTTCCCAAACAAGTAACAGAGTGGCCGTTTTGAGGTTCAAAAACAGGCCATAATTAGCGCGTCAACCCACTCAACTACGTCGCACATACAACATTATGATTAAATATTGCTCAATTTCGATATTTCATTTAAAGCTTTCATAATCAAAATTTGATTGCTCATTATATATGCTTCAATTTGCATTCTGCCATGAAATGATAAACAGGTCTAATTGCAGCATTGCCTATGCAGCGACAGGAACCCTACGCAATCAGCTGAGACGTTAAGCAGAGTTGAATAGGAAACGTTACACCGCATGATAAATATCAAAAGCAAGCTCTCGCTCGAGCTGCACAGCTGATCGCAATGTTGACAAACACCGACGCGAACGGCGCGGTAGTTAAAAGCTTCATTTCGCAGCCGTCATATTTGCGTTAATTCTTGTGTCGAGCCACGCTCAAGACTTTGAAAGCAGCACTCACAAAACTCAAGCTCGGTGCGCAGCAATACAGTAATCGGGACAACGAAGTTATCATAAAATATACCCTGGCGCTATGCACCGTTACGGTAAAAAAGCGCCAAAAAGCAACATGGTATCTCAAATTAATTACAGCAGGCTTTGGCGCAGACTAATGGCATGCGGTTCTTGGTGCCTTTTATATGCATTGGCTTTCATGTGTTGTTGTGGTTACCCTTCCTCTTCCTCGGGATAGAGGTACGGCACGAACGGCAATCCACGTTCATGCCGTCAACCTAATTGAATTAGGCTAGGGGAAAAGTGGCAGCCCATTTTGAACCAGTCTTGCAAAGCTGTTTCGCAAATGGAAGGAGAGTTCAGTTCTTTCAGCATTACAGCAGACAACTTACTTATCAAGTATTTGTTAAACAAGACGACAAAATGTTTAAAATCTGAAGATTTACAACATTTTATAGTCTTGTTGAACATAAGTTTGATAAGCAAGTCGTCTGAACGGAAAGCAGCAGCTTTTTTGCAAGTTGCATGACCTCGGTTTGCCTGCAATACATTGTTTTTTGGTAAATTCACGTGGGATTCAAGAATATATGCAAACCGCAATGCCATAAAAAAGTTTGAGAACCTTGTCTCAGCAAAGCCACAACTATGCATGTTGAAAAAGACGGCAAACAGATCTCTAAAATCAACTGCAAAATCAGTTTACTGAAGGTACAGAACTTTGAAACCGCTTTAACAAAGCTATTTTGCCAAAAGTCTTTCGTAGCACTTTCATCAGGGGCCGTTTTCGCGTCAAATCATCGACGGCAATTAAGTCTGTGGTAAGCTAAAACCAACGACGTTTTACAAAAGCATTGCTGCCAAGTTATGATTCCTGTCAAAAGTTTTTTGGAATATTATCCACTTATTTGGTCTCATATTAGTTTTATATCTAAGCAACTGTTGTTAAAGAACAGCTGGTGCCACTTGTTTGATGTACCTTGACCCAACGCACTAAAACGTGCACTTTTCCAAATGCGACATTTTACAGAAACGAAGTAAAACATAAACTTGGGCGCAAGTTATCTTCAAATGTTTTGATCAAACGCCAAGATGTCAGCTTGAAGGGAAAACTCTTTCTATTCATGCGACAGAAACCGCAAGATGTATAATTTCCACTTACCAAACATGTTTACGATGTCGTTTGCGTGTACAGCAAGAGCAGCAGGATTTAAATAATCCTACGTCAGCAATTTCTACAGTTAGGTCAATTCGTCAACAGACTTAGAAAAGAATTTCCAAACTCAAAGCTCAAGCGACGATTACGCGATATATGGCTCAATGCAGAACCAGAGAACTGCTCAAACACCAAACAAAATTAGGCAAATCATTTTGCTCCCTTGCAAAACTCATTTATCGTTCTTTAAAATGCTGTTTTGCCGACAACTTCACGACATATTCATTAATGGCGGAATTGCCGCCAATGGAGAAATTAAAACTCGCTCAGAATCAAATGAAAGGGGTTAAAAAACCCAACGCCTTCGCTTATCGCGAAACTTGGTTAAGGCACTTTACTCAATTCCTCCGACCTCATGTAGCAGACAGGTGAGGCCGAACAGGGGCCCTAACCCTCCGCCCTCATGAGGCCTAAACAGACTACCTTCGCGGTGGTACAGGCTGACTTTTGACTAAAAAACAGAGCATCAGCTCTTAGGCATGAATAAATGTGTGATATCATAACCGTTTCAAGGTAAGGCTAGCCTAAGCCATAACTTGTTATCAGAAACGCTACAAAAAAAACCCTTAAGTGAGTCATTGACAAAAGAGTGACTATCTATAAAGCGTTTTAGAAGTCCACAAAAAGCTAATCCACACAATACTTTTCTACACGTTTTGGAGACAGGTTGACCCCGTCTCTTTTACCAACACTTCTTACCGACTTCCATTTTAGTTGCGTTAAATTCCTCGGTCAAAGATTCTACAATAGTTCCGAAACTGGACAAGACTCCGGCCACAGGAATCATGACTATCCATGAAGCAAAAACCACGGCCCATCCCCATTTTTCCGGCCGATCGTAAGGGTCCCTTTACAAAAACAAATCATACAGGTCACAAAAATCATGGAACTATTGAATTAAACTAGTTGTTCTATAATTTCTTACGATGTAACTGTTGAATATTCCTATTCAGTAACAGTTATTTAAATTATTCTAAGTACCTACGCTTTTCTACTTTGTAGAATATTTTGTTCAATGCATCCTATTGCCTGATTGCAAAGAGCTTGACTTCTCCTTAACACAGATGTTCGATAATTTCCTGTGACAACAATCTACCAATCCCACTGAACAACAAGTCAAAATGCACAATCAGGCCTATCAACTATTTACGTTTGAAGCATTTTGTTTAAATATAGCAATTGTGTAAATACATGAAAGGCTAGATCACAGAAAAAGAATAGGATTTGAGTTGGAAGGTCAGGAAATGGCTTTATGTCTTTTCTTTCTTCTGGCCCTTCCTCTTTAATACCTTTATCCTAGTTAACCTTGCAACCAAAACTTGTATATATAATGAAGTACATAGATATTGAAGAACAGCAAATTATTTGTGGAAGAAATAACAAAGGGCAGTCTCATTCTAACCTTTTTAGCGTCGTGGAGTGGCTGTACTTACAAAGGTCGTGGATCCCCGACTACGAAAAATGCATGAGAATTGCGTTGGCTTAGATTTTCCGCCATAAAGCCCCAGTTCAGAGGCAAAATTGGGGGCAATCGAGCATGTTTCTCGTACAGGTACATCAAAGATTTTCGACTACAGCCAACGCAAAGTTCGTTGCTTCCGCCCATTCTCTTCACAAAAACTTTTTTTCATAAAAACGATTATTTTGCCCATTTTGTCCCAAAAAAAAACATTTATTTTTCAATGTTTCGATGAATCCGCTTTTTTGCAGTTCAAAACCTTTTGTTTGGTAATCAACTTAAAAGCAAATTCTGTTCTTGCTATCTTGTTCTTTGAAGATATGTCATATATCTTCGTCTTAGATTCAACAACAGAGTTAGTAGCTAGAAGTTTGAAAACCCTAGCCTCTGCTCATTGCCAATACAAGTCATAATACGCGCGTCACAACTCGTTGCGCAAGTGAACGACTAGACGTCTTTTGCTCTTCGGTGGTTTAAACACTGCTGTTTTCAAACTTTCAAGAAAATCAATTTTTTGTCCCCAAATACTAATTGACATGAAATCGTTGCGTTTAAAATCTAACAAAATGCGCAATCGGGATGATTACAATATGCGCTTACACTCGAGTTCTTACATTTTGCCAAACTAGTTTCGAAAAATAAAAATAGGTTAAGTTTTGTCAAATACAGCCAAAGAAGGAGAGCCATTGCGTAACCAAAGAAGTTCAGTGCTTACGGAACCCTTTTCACTGTTTCATGGAACTCAAGGGTTACGCAGGACCCCAGTGCAAGAGCTCTGATTTAGGGTAATTACCGGGTAAAAGCGAAACACATGAAATGTCAAGAAGCATCTAGAAGTGTGTTTGCATAGGGCAGGGGTTCTTAACCGGGGGTAAATTTGACCTGTCTTGGGGTAAATTTTGTTAGAAAAAAATTCACACTTTTACCTATTACAATAGGAATTTGTAGAAGTGAAAATATAAAAAAAATTTTGGGGGTGAATTTCACTTTTGAAATTTGCCAAGGGGTAAATAAGATAATAAAGGATGAGAACCTCTGGCAAGTAAGCTTCTCAATAGTTCATGTATTTTATTTTATATTGAGTGAAGGTTTGGAGCAGAGAATTATACTGTTGACTCAATCCCGAGAAAAATAGGGGTAGAAAATATTAAGTCGAAGGAATTACGCAGCATCTACAATCTACAGATATATAGGCTAGAAGCACGTTCACAATGATTCATTTTATTGGGTAAATCTAATGCATCAAGCTACAATCATAGTTCATCACACAATGCAAGAGAAAACACAAATTTTTATCAAATTAAAAAAATCTCATTTACATCATAAAAATCAAATGTAAATAAAAAAAATTGATTTTTAAAACATCCTAATTTTGTCAACGCTGTCAGGCCTCTGCCTCTGAAAACTTTTGAGTAGTTTTAGAACAAATTGATGCATTAAGGAGAATGATACAAATACGAAATGATACAAGATCCATCTGCGCAAGAGATATTGACAAAAGTTTCTTAAAATCAAAATGAAGACTTTTTTCAGTAACAACTTGGCAAAAAATCGCGGGACTCGCTCACAAATAGATCGTTTTCAACAAAGGAAAAATAATTCCTCAACAGGACAAAAAGCTTCCAAGCTTGCTGAGCATAATATTAAAGTCGTAAATCAAACTCAAAATAAAGCATACAGCCTATACTGGTTATAGCCTTTCATTTCTTGATGTTTCATTGTTTGGAGAATTTTGCCTATATTTATTTTGCTCGTAAATGGGAACGGAAAGGTCTTGAAAAGACTAGAAATAAAAAGTTATGATTTTTTACCACCGTGTTTTTCCGGAGATAATCCGCACTCGGTTTTAGACATGAAATCATGGTGAAAATCTTTATCTCCGCGCATAATACGCACGGTATTATTTTGACCACAGTAAAATTATTCTTGTATTCTGTGCTTCATTTTTGTTCGTCTTGATTTACATACCATGAGTGTTATAAATAAACTATATATTAAAAAGATTGATATTTGCGTTATTTAATACGTCATAATGTACCTCTATGGCTAAAAATATATATCATAACGTATTGTTACTACAGAGAAAAAAATAGTTTCAGCTTGCGATTGCTGATATGAAGGATTCGTATTGTAGTGTTAACACTATATTTTCACTCAATTATGGATAAACCTGGTGATGGCCACATTATTTTGAAAAAAACCGACTTCAAACTTATTGTACCAGAATCCATTTCTGAGTTATAAAAATTCGGATTATCTCCGAAAAAATACGGTATGTACTTTACATCAAGAGTTTTATTCTAACTTTGCTTACTTATCAGGAGAAATACGCTCCCTGCTCTGGTTGTCGTTATCCATTATAATGTCCAAGGATCCAAGTCCAAACGCCACTCTTGATGATGTGGGGGAAGAGAGCAGGTCCCTTCCGCAGAGGTCCCCGGATGAAAACGGTTTAAACTTCGCGCTATCGCTGGAAACCCAGTTCGCGTGCAATCCGTTGCCTACAGTTTCGGAAAAGTTCGGATCTTTTTCACCACCTTCGGAAGCGGGTACAAGCGGCGCGTTTAGCTCTGCGCTCGAGGGGTCCTCGTCAGCAGGAACAACGACGACTGAAGGCACTGTTAAGTCGTCGATGACATCATCGCGACGCCGATCAGTTACGCCATCGCTCGATTCTCCATTGGACAAATATTTGTTTGTCATTTTGCAAATAAAACAACCAATAAAATCGGCAAAATTACAATTCTTTAAAAACAATTAATTACAAGAGCTGTAATGTTCAAACTTCTGTAATGTAAAAACAGTGATGTAACAACGTGTTTTCGCTGTGCCGAGGTGACAGCGTTTCAAGCGACGGCCTTTAGAAAGACTTTTACCTGTTTGATCACCGTTATCAAAAAAGTCTTATTTTTATCCGCCGGTCACCGGAAAACCTTTTTTTCAGTGATGCTAGAAGTTATGTTCAGACATGCTTCGGAGTTACCAATACTGCTGGCGCAGTTAATTTCCACCACAGCCTGTAACCAAGCAAGATGAACATGCCGTAAAATTCTTTTCCCAAATGCATAATAAAGAGGCCGTCATGAGGTTGAACGCATGATCATTGTCGCCATAAACAGGGCTACCACCCACTCGACCGCATTGCCGACGTGAAAGCATTCAGCGCCAAATTGCCACATCACATGATCTCTTTAAGCAACTTTTGCTGAAATAACTGGCGAAATTATGTGACTCAAGCTACTCGGTAGACATGATTGAATCTAGCCACTTGGTCACCATAACATCAAAACGTGTTTCTCAGACTACGCAACAGCTTTTGATAGAATCAATCATCAGCATCTAATTAAATTAGTGAGGCAACTCAACATAGAGGGCATGGGCCTCAGAATCATCAAAAGCTTATGCTGAAACTTGCGGCAATTGGAGTTGAAGATAAGCTGGAAGATTGGGTGAAAGTCAAAAAAGGTGTCCAACACGAATGTGTCTTGTCGTCAGATCTCCTTTCTTTATGCAATAAATGCATCATGAGAAAAATTGGAATAACTTCGCATCGTTTTTGGTGGACATATCATCAACAATCAACGCTATGCAGAAGACACGGTGCTTCTTGCAGCTGCCCAAAAAGACCTTCAGTATATTTTGAATACCTCCGACGAAAAGAGCGAAGCAGTGAGATTGAAACTTGATATCAAGAAAACAATAACTATGGTGATTGACAAGAAACAAACCCAATCAACTTGCAGTATCGAGTTGAAAAAAAGAGTACAACAGAACTTTCAGAGCTGCAAATATTTTGCCACTACCATACACAGCTATAAATGATTAATGCAAGAAATAGCACGAGTTAAGAGAGCATTTATGGACCTTGCAAAAGTCCTAGCAAGCAACTTTTCACTGAGATTAGGAGGAAAGTGTTAAACTGTTACTTTACTCCCATTATAACACACGAGAAGCATAAATTATTGGTAAAACATCAAAAATCAACAACACTACAGCAAAGGTCATCAATGCAGTAGAAATGTGGTTTTTGAGAAAATGCTGAAAGCATTATACATGGAAAGAACAACAAATAAAATCGTATTGAAAAGAGCAAGAACAAATTGGTTACTCTATTGCAACATTAAATGAAGACAAACAAATTTTTTCGGGCATGTGATGCGAATAAAATAATTGAAATATCTAGCAACCACCCGGAAGCCCAATGGAAAAAGAAATAGGTGAAGCCAGCCAAAGATATATCTGGGCAACTGGAAAAATGGATGCAGAACGGGACTGTAGGAATGCTGCATTGCGTGGGAAATAGATGTGCCTGGAAGACCATAATCGCCAACGTTTGTGCGCTCGGTACATAGAAAAGAAGAATCTGTCACCAGCGCCGGAATGCAGTCTTCAAGCGTCCGTTTTGCAGGAAGTACCTGGGTTTAATTCCACCACCTCATCATACCAAACACTTAAAAATCGTCTTCGTTGATATCCTGCTTGGCATCAGCAATTGTAGTAACGTAGAGGGTTGAATATAAAACTGAAGTCATTCGTTCATGCATCAAAATGTACACACGAATTTCAAAATCTGTCGCACATCATTTAATAACAAAATTGATTTCGTCTCCTTGGGACATCATCAATTGATTTCAGTATTCTTTTTCAAATAGCATATCGTTACGCAGCATGACTAAAACACAAAAACCACCAATAACTGATTGCAATTAAAAAGCGCCAAAATACTACAAAATAACCTTGACAAAAAATATTGAAAACAAATGACTGTCGCTCTCGCGTACATCCAATGGAATCGGTTTCGATTTTTCACAGAAGCATATTTATCAAATAAATGTTGACACAGAAATAGCCTACTTCTACAGAGTTCCAAAAATTAGATTTTGCTGAATATTTTATATTAAATCTGAACGTTTTCGGTTCAACATAAGTCTTTTTTGCTCTCCGACGAAATAACAACGTTCACATTCAATATAAAATGTTCGATTATATCGTTTGCTGATTTTCGAAGCCTTCTGATATTTATCAAATAGTTAAAAATACAGTCTACATTATAAAGACGAACAATCAATACTTTTCTATCCGACTGAAACTGAATTCTTCACTACACAGACTTTCATATTTTCTCACAGGCAGCAACTTGTCGCAGAACAATAAATCTTGTGGTAGATAAGGCAATAAAAGTTGCTGCGTAATTCATCTTCCGCAACGCCTTCTTTTCAATGGACTTCAGCCACTGATCCTACTTAGAACTTGCTTATAAATATGATTTCCGAAGCTGAATATCGCAGAACTGAAGATCGACACGCATTGTGGCCGTAGTGATAACTTCCAACTTGATTACTATGGGCATTTGACAATGCTACCCCACAATATCTGCAGTTTTGGGGGGATGAAATGCATTGCTCCGTAGCCCATAAAATTGCATTTTAACAGGAGCTCAAAGTTATTTGTTTAGATAGTAAAAGACACGCAGTTCTACACTTTTTTGATAAAAGCGACAAACCTGAAAGAAAATCCATTTATTGTCTAACAGTGCTTGACTAAGGTTGGGGAAGGGGATAGCAAAAGTACACGAGAACTAGGGCCATGGCAAAGAACTTGGATGTTAAGGTAATGATCTTTTTTACGATTTAGAAGGAAGTTTGCTGTATACACTTTTCATGCTTGAAGCTCTTTTAAGCAGTCTGCCCAAGCAAACACCAAGCTTAATCCGGTACCAGAAGCTTATTTGACACCAAATGATTTGGTATCAGTTAACCCAGTGGTTCTCAAACTGTGCGTCGCGACGCCCGGTGCGTCGTTTCAATTTTCCGAAGGCGTCGCGGGATATTTTGGTTTTGTGCCATTAAGTCTAGGTTTTATTGCGTCAAAAGAACTCTGATCGTAGATTCCTTTCTTACTTTCTTCTGACATTTTCACAATAGTGTTTTTAATACACTGTTGCAACGGTTGACTTGTTATTCAAGAATCAAATTGCAGAAGTTTAACTTAATTGGCGAAAAATATATGAAGAATAAAGCATTCAGTTTTATGTTGGACGAAAACAGGAAAGATGAGTTACAAACTTAGAAGAGCGTAATTTTACGATTGAAGATGACAGACCAATCCAAAATCTCGGGAGCATTTGCATAGGGGCAGTTATTTATGTAGATTATGGGTCACATTTATCTCGCAGTACGGCAAACTAAACTGTAGGATGCTGTCTGGTGCGTCGCAAAGTCTCGGAAGCTTTTTTAAATGCGTCGCATCGCAAAAAGTTTGAGAACCACTGAGTTAACCGGTAAAAATAAAAACTCGGGCGCGTAAATCATATCAACTTTAATATAAGCTTTGAAAAAAGCTGTTTGAGCCTTAAGCTTTTCGTAACCTCTCATTAGTGGCGATATCGCGTCAAAAGGGAAGATCTAAAGTGAGTAAGTGTTTTAACTGATTAATTTGGACGTTAGGCAATTAAGACAAGCCAATGATAGCGCTAGTATTGTAAAGCGCGCCAAACAAAGATTTCGCAATAGTGAAATGTTAGAAAAAGTGCAGTAAAAGGTCAAATAGGAACACCACGATTATCGAAAGAGTTCGAGAGTGTAAACAAACTCTTTCTGCCTGCATAACACCGGGCGCTGGGTCTTGATATAAGCAGCCACCAAGAGATTGAGATGGAAAGAATTGCGTGCTGCGGCGAGGATTGAAAACCGCTTGTTATCATAGTTCAATGCACATTGATCATTTTCCAAAAGATGCTGACCAATGGCAGATTCACAATCCCGTTTGGTGCCGTATCGTGGCACTAGTGAACAAATTGCATACCACATTATTTTAACATGTCCCATACATCGGGTACCTCAAGGAAAAATGGGTCTGACAGTTTTGGATGACGAAACAAGGTGCTGGCTCAACTCCATCACTGACAGGATCTGATCTCGGCAACACAGTAGGCTGGGATGGTAAAGGGATAAACCCTCGGTCCCAATCCTTTTCTAGTGTCTGACCTGGATTATAGATATCCTGCCATACGAAGACGAAAAGGAGTTTGTTCACACTCGCAAAACTCGTTCGAAATCACGGCGTTCCTATTAGGCCTCTTGCTGCGCTTTCTCTAACATGTCGGTATTGCGAAATCTTTCTTTGGCGCGCTTTATAATAATAGCGCTATTATTGGCTTGTCTTGATTGTCTAATGTCCAAATTAATCACTTAAAACAAGCTCACTCTAGATTTCCCCATTTGACGCGATACCGCCACTGATGAGAGCTTACGAAAAGTTTATCCTCAAACAGCTTTTTTCAAAGCTATATTAAAATTCTCTACCAGCAACATTTTTGCATATCAACTTTACAAAACCGTCCCACGCTCTTATAGTCAGCGCTAATGCCTATGCGCCGGGAAGTACCTGAAAAAATTAGAAAGGGGAGATTTATGAAGCCGGATCATTTGTTTTCAAAAATCTTTTTTAGAGAATTCTCAGGATTCGGTGACGATTTAGGGTAGTGTTTCCCAAACTTTTTTTTGTCTCTTGGCACAGTAAAAAATCTAAACAAAATTTCGCGGCACAACAGCCACTGAATCAATTCATGTCGATCGTGAGTGGCAATTACAGGTGACAGCGAGAAAGGTGATCACCTTTTTTTAGAGATCACCACTTTTTCAGGCAACGTCACACGATCTCCGACGCTATCGACCTCATTACTTCATGGCAGCAGTTACTCACAGTTTGGGAGATACTGATTTAGGGATTTTAGGCAAACTTTAGAGATTTAATGAGGTTGAAGGTAAGTAATAACCTTTTTTCCCCGAGGTCACTTAGGAATTCAGACAAAAACAGGGGTTTGATAAATGATTTCTTAGGCTATATTACCCAAGTTTTTAACCGCATTTAGTTTCTCCTTCGCAAGGATTAAAATGGAAACCAAAGTCCATAGTGAACCGCTTTAACTATCCCGTCATCTCGCATTAAGCAACGCTAAAGATAAAATGCTAGCCTGCTGATTTGCAATTGGGTAAATCCCAATAATCAGTGAATGATCAATTGATAATCAACTAAACACTATAAAAATTGAATCGTTATTTGTGGTAAAGTTCCACAGATCAGAAAAACTTTAACTGCCAAGACCTTTAACTGAAATAAGCAGGCCACGCCCTTTAGCAAAAATAAGTCCATTTTTCAGGGGGGAAAACTATTTCCGTCATGGGGTTCCTCAAACTTGTCGGATAACCTTTTCTCTCAAGATCAATATTTTACGCTTTTTCAATTTCGCCAATTTTCGCCTCAAATTTGATGGATGACTTTTTTCGGAGAATGAGGTTTATAACTGAAAACACCTTCATTTCTTGATCGGATACAAAAATTTGGGTCCTTACGTATTATCG
Organism: Trididemnum clinides; assembly: GCA_963675345.1. Classification (NCBI taxonomy): domain Eukaryota; kingdom Metazoa; phylum Chordata; class Ascidiacea; order Aplousobranchia; family Didemnidae; genus Trididemnum; species Trididemnum clinides. The sequence continues at coordinate 23,615,375 of OY776306.1, forward strand.
GGAGGACCTTTGATTTTTACTTTTTCTTTTTTTTGACAGGGTTAGGTTAGGTTAGGGTTAGGGTTAGGGTTAGGGTTAGGGTTAGGGTTAGTTTTATTGTTTTAACCGTTTCAATAAATAATTTACTTCAATTTTTGAGTCGTGTTTTTAAAGGTCCTCCCGTTAATACGTAAGTACCAAAATTTGGAAAAGGGCATGGCCCCTGCGTCATCAACCAGCTACGCCTACACCCACTAGCGTACCGAGGGGGGTATTGTGCCATGCCCCCCCCCCCCCCCCCCCCCTCATACCCCAAAAATGAAAAAATGTAAAGCAAAACCAAGCAGCTTTAACAAAAGCAAAGCTAGTTTGTGACGTCACACGATTGTGACGCAACTTTGGCCCCCCCTCGGAAACTTTCTGCGTACGCCACTGCCTACACCTATGATTAGGCTAACAAATGCTTTTGGTAAAATCAATTCCTTGAAGTTTTTTTTAATTCAATTCAGTGCTTATTGAAAAAATAACTTGGAACTTTTGAAGTTTTAAAATTAATATTCACAAAAAATCGTCTCTCGTTTACCAGAACAGTTCCAACCACGTAATCTTCGCCGACATTGAACCAGTGGGACCAAACTCAAATTTAGAATTTGAGAAAAAGTCGTATTAGGATAGTTAATACCTACGCCATCGTCGCCATTGAGACCAAGACTGAAGAAATTTTGACGCTTTACTCAAAAATAGCTTAATGTGGAAATCGGTTTCAAGAAGCTAATGGGGCCCATGGTCCCTCACCCTTATCACGTTTTAACCGAAAAAACTACAAGTGACAGCCTTTGCTGTTCCGTAAATTTGTACTGTAATTCTGTCAACTGCCAGCTCATTTAAATACTAAAAGCTTTCTAACGAGCCCACTACGGTCTATCCAAATTACTTAATAAAGCTATAGTTTATAAGTCACAAAGAGCTGTTATTGCGTCTCAAAGCTGCTATGAAACCTATAAAATCGAATGTTGATTGCCGTATTTGGTATTTGCAATTCTTCCCACCGTTTGTCAACAGGGAAAGAGTTGCGTCACCTTCTTTACGTAAACAACAACTTGAGGTTTTGCTGCAAACTGTTGAATTGTATAACGACGACATAGCGACTAATTGCTCAGCAGGCAAGGAGGTGACAACAAGCTTAAAATCAGCTGACGAAAGAGAAAAAGAGAGGAGAAAAAAAGAAACAAAAGTGCTCCCAAACAATAAGCTAAGAGCTGTGTTTCATAATGAAGAGCTACAATGATCGAAGGGCTACGGTATTACGAAATACTGAGATGAAAATTGCTAAGCACGGCCTCTACCAAAACAGCTGATTATTACAAATGACAGGATGACTACCAATAGCTTAATCACCAACTAGCAGGAAAACGCAACCGGTACACAGGGTAAAGCACAGCTTTTTTGCTAACTTGCTTATTTCAATGGAAATCTGTATATACATTATTCATTTCATAATAACTGATTTCAAAGCTAAACTTCAAGGTCATGCGCTTACAATTGGCAAGTTCGCTTTTAATCTTGCCAAGACAAACAACCTGGAAAATTCTTTTTTTACTGACTTATCCACCGATAATTTTTTCAGAGCGAAAACAATCTGCTTTTCCTCTTTTTTCCTTCTTTGTCTTTCTACTTGCTAGTTATCGATTACATGATCTAATCTGATTTGTGTAAGCAGCATAATCTTGCCAAAAAGCTATTTTGTAACTCAAAAATATCGTTTTAAATCGCTTGCTTACTTAATTCGCTTTTTTACTCTGCTGCAGTGGCGAAAAGCAGCACAGTTACAGTCTATCTATCTGTTGAAATTGCCGATCTGTGCGATAGCTGCACATTAGTAACACTATTTTAACACTGAAGGATCTTTTTGTTCTTTCCTGTTCAAAATGACTCAATCACATTGCGGTATCCACAGGAAGGGCAAAAAGTCGTGCTTTCCAAAATTCTTGAAACCCATCCCGGTATTGAGCTGCTTTCAAGTAACATTGAAGACATTTTTCATACGAAGCAAATGTACACTTTCAGTTTCCAGTCAAACTTAGGATTTTATTAACTTTCACTAATTACAATTTGTTACTCTTACACAAAGGAACTTATTTACCTAAAACATGAAACATTAAGTTACACTCAAAACCATTTCGTACAACTTTAGTTACGAAACTTATCTCGGAAACAAGAATTGCAGCACAATTTTGATAAAACTTTTTCTTTTAAAATATCAAAAATTATGGAAAAACTTACCCTTTATTTCACTAATGTTTTGTCAGATTCCACTTTCGCCCGTTTACAGCATAGGCTTATCGGTTTACTTAGCCATTATAAACTCCACTCAACTCAATTTTATTGCTGGGTAGTTACGATTCGTGTTTTGAAAAAACCCTTAGCTTTTAGATAATCTCGTATTGAGAGTTTTACGGGAAGCAAATAAGAACAGCAAAATATAGCCTACTTTTAAAACCTTTCATATCATTTAAACTTTTAAAATTGATCGGAATTATGACCGCAAAGCAAGTTATGGGCTTTACAATGTTTTACTGTATTGTAACAATGGAGGGTTTATTTTGCTTTGTATTAGATGGATTTACAATGCTTTAGGGGTGCTTAAACTAGAGGGGGGGTGGAAAGTTCATCGTGTCATTATTCTCCTTCAAACAGACCAAAAGAATTTGTCTTAATCAGCGTTTTGAGGAAGTTGATCTCGAAAAAGGTCTTGACATAATTTTGGAAAGAAAATGAGGGAAAGTAACGACCGCTTGCAGATTAATCTCCAAAAAATGGTTTTCACGCATTAAGGGAGCACTGGTTTTAATTGGCTTTGTAAAGGGGAGTGCGTCTCAAGACGTCCAAGTACCCCTGCTGTACGTGGCAAAATCATAGTTGACCGTTTAAATTGCACGTTTTGACAAAAATTCGTAACGTCAGGGTTGAGCCAAAAGTAAAATAAACTTGACCGCGCTTTGTAGCTCACACTTCGATGCACACGACTGCTCACTGGACTTAATACTGAATTACACGTGCTGCCGAGTGAAGGTGCTACCGTGAAGTTGTTGCTGCATTGCGTTTGGTTGGTCAAAGCCACAGCGTATTTAGTGGGAGACGAGAGGTTTAACCTTCAGCTCTGAATTAAAGGGGGGGCACCCGATGCACGGGCATCAAGGACTGTGAAGAAAAAGAAGCACTTGTCAGCGAAGTAAGTAACTTTTCTAGAAAATAATTCACGATACGAGAAAAACTGTCGTGTGGATTCCTTTTCAAAGAAGGTTCGACCGAGCACACACTAAGCATGATCGGCCACCAAACGGAAATCTGTTAAAATTGGTTCAGGTTACTGGCTTATCTACCGAGAAAGGGATGCCGCTCATTAGGCTTTTGATTCTATCTCAATAATACTATTTTGAAATTGAGGCGACGTAATCTAGCGCTCAAACAATCCGTCTGATAGCAACTTTGCTTGGCCTTTTCTAATTCACTACCAAATATCAAATCCACCTACTGTAGCTCAACACCGCTTATAGTTCAAAACGACTAGAAAAAAATTTACCACTACACTTAACCTCATCTGCAATACCAGCTACAATAATTATAAGTTTCATTGGACCTTTAGGGCTCCAACAACAAACAATTAATTATTGGCCAAATCAACTAGCGCAGATTCACAGATATTGTAGAAGTTTTCAATAAAAACAACAATGGGAATAACTATGTTGTCACAAGCATCAACTTGCGAGTTAAGCCAATGTTACGTCATACTCACCATTCAAAATATTGTGAACAAGCTTGCTGAATATAGATTCAAGTTACGTACTATCAAGTAACAGTTTTTAAAACAACCACAAACTCTTATTCGTAACAGAAGGCGAAGATTCAAGTCACATACCTCCAAGTAACAGTTTTTAAAACAACCACAAACTTTTATTCGTAACAGTAGGCCAAGAGGCCATGGCCTTACCCAAATTTCTCGGACCCGAGCAAGAGAAGAACCTATCTTGAAGTAAAACAGCAACATTACCTTGATCACCAAAGAAAGGTCGTCAACCAAAATTGAGGAACAAAAAGTGTTAAAAGAATTTATTGATCCCTTTCAAAATTTGTTTCCGGCCATACGCCAATGCTCCAGTTGACACTAACTCATGATATCTCATCTTACACTAGAGATACTCTTGCCACTTGTTCCTAAATTAAAGTTTTTTTCTATTAATTTGAGTTTGCTCAATATCGTGATTTGATTAAATCGAGTAAGCGCTGCTGGTGTCAAGGATTTCGGTGATGTCACAGAGTAACTGCTAGCCTTCAGTGATGGTGTGTGTGCCCATTGATAATATCGTGACAAAAGTTGTTTCAACATGTTCTTCCTACCAAAGACCTATCCTCAAATATATTAGTGCTCACCCGCATTAGGAAGTCCATAAACAACTCATTTTGCAACTTACAGTTGTACACGCTACTTTTCACGTTTTTGGCGCAATGGATTGTGTGTGAGATCTAGCATCGCGATACTACGGTTAGAGCTTTCAGGACGTTAAGACCCGTTTACAGCGACAATTAACAAATCGTATCGTTTGTTTGTTTTATTGTGTTTTCATTGTTACGGTTCCCCAACCTCTCTCACAAGTGCGCTCATAAATTTAAATTGTCAAAAAGTTTAATGGCTATCTGATATAACATGAAATACAAGCGCACTTGTAAGTGGATTTAGCGAATTGTAACGATGGAAACGTAATAAAACAAACAAAGAATACGATTTGTTAATTATTGCTGTAAACGGGGCTTTACGTTGCACGTAGCATGGCCGAGAGAAATTGTTTACTTTCGAGCTCAAGTTTCGCCTTGACTTGTATGGGTGATTGTTGACTCGAAGATCGTAAGGTCTTTCGGCAGTCTTTTAAAACTCTCCGTCCATCTTGTGTTCGATAAATTAAGCGCGTACTGATCATTATTTTATTTACACACAATTATGTTGTTTACTAGAAATAATCGATTGATCCAAAGTTGAAAGACATTGGCTTTGGATAAGTTATTTCACTATGATAGGCTATAAATGCGTTGTACCAGAAATAAAGACAACTAACTGCTTCGAGATTAAGATGTTTCATGAGGTTGAATATCTTCCAACATCTGCCAGCACCTCACTTTAAAAATAACACATGACACGTTTTTTGTTGCTGAAAGCCAATTACGTTGTGAAACGATCTAAGCTTCTTAAGTTTTTAATGTTTGTTTTTGTTTGTAGTTAATAAGCCGATCATTCCAAAAGGCACTTGATACTGCGTTTTAGAATCAAGCTGCTAACAGTTTTTAAACTAACTTTTTTAAACAGTTTTAAAGAAGTTGCCACTGATGCTTGGCTTGCAGCTTTTGGCTCTTGATGCAAGCATACAAGGCTGGATTTTCACCATGGGAGGCCTAGAAGACTTCCTTTTGTGAAGAAAAGAATGCACACGGTCCGTGTGTTGTTCTATGCCAAGAATCCGCAAATACTTTTTAGCGCGACCCAAAAAATAGTCATTGAAATCTCGCCATCCCAAACTTTAATTATGTTTACGAAAATAGTTTTAATGAAACAGCAAGGCTAAGGCCATAGGTGATTTAGCAAATTTCGCATTTGTGTGAAACTTGGTACACAAACAGTTAATCAATGAGTTTCAAAACTATTTTGTCTAATGGAAATTCTGAGCAGAGTGCTTTGAACACAGCAAATGAAATCGAGATTCGATTTCAAAGAAAACTACACTTTCACAGAAAATAGGCTCTGCTTGCCGCAAGCACGATGCAATGACTTGCTAACAATAAAGTATGACATAAGAAACAAACATTACAGAAAACATTGTGTGTTTGCAAAACAACATTACGCTTGTGCAAGTGGTGCTTCGCTATGTTAAGAAATGTTTCGGTTTTAAGTACTTGGACGTACCCGCAAACGTGACAAAATCTCGTCATTACATTAGAATAATTGCGGTGACTTTATATTTTTTTGTCGACTCAATATGCATGGTCTCGCGACCCAATTTATATGAAAAAAACGGACGTGAAGTTCAGAGTCAGTTCAATGGAGTCTTTTTTCCCATCGATCGGGTCAAGCTCGTTTCCTTGGCTGTGACTTCGTTAGACAGCTGCCATGGACAGTGGGAACCTCGTTTGTCTATATATGCTTGTCACCAACCACGGGACAAGACTGTCCGCTTATTTACGAGGGCCATACAATAGCAAGTCCAACAACAGTTTTTCTCTGTTTGAGAGATTGTCAGTCGCATTGACAGGGCTTTTGTAACGGGGACGGAAGATTAGCCCAGAAACGTTTTAAAGACTTAAAAACCTTGCCTTTTCTGGAGCCGCTCTTAGAAGCGATTTCTCAAACAGAAAATCACATCCATACGCTAAGTCAGCCTCATGGGTTTGCTATTCAAAAACAGCACCTTTCATGGTGTCACCCATTTCCTGCTGCTACTACGTCACTTTAGACCAGTGGTAACTAATTTTCACAATCGCGCCGAACTCCTGCATTATTCTCCAAACTTTCATCAAATCCAGGGACGTTGATACGAGCGGGCCGTGGGGGAGCTTGACCCAAACCGGGTAGAAAAGTTGGGGGATTATTTGCTTTTTAATTTCGGATGACTTTGAATGGGATGTACCGGAGCTTGGGTCAAAGCATCCTGCCGAATCCAAAGCTTATACAGTTATTTACGCAACCACAATTAAAATACAGTTTACACTTCAATGCTATACTGTATAGTGCTCAGACAATTTACCATTTTATAGATTATGCCCCTTATATTGTATTCATAAATAATAAATTATATCGCTTAACAGTAAGAATCTTGAAAATTTAAAATTAATGAAATGGTAATCCTAAGTTTATTGTATCTGCACAGGAATTTCGTGTTTATTACCTTAGCAATAGACCTGGACTTTTATTTTCAACAAAACGAATGCCTAATTGCAAATTGAGTGCTGGTTTAGTATGTGATCTGCGCAAGAAATATTATCTACCACTACCATACATAAGAATATTTATTCTTCATTTGAGCGTAAAATCTTCCAGCAAATAAAGTCTTGGTGCGATTGAAATGTTTGCATTGAAACTCCTCTCATCTTTTTAAGAATACGAATTTTAGCTTCTAGCCAAGATCGTTCAATGTTTTGCGTATGTGTTCCATCTTGAGGATTAATATAGCTTTGCTGGTGGTTGACGGTGGAATGATTGAAGTAGCGATTTAGTGTCGAGTAAGCTGGCATTCATCTGAGTGGATAACAGAGCCTTCATGAACTTCTCTTCGAGTAATTGATTCTAAAGCAGCTCGGTCTCTTTTTGCAACATAAAAATAGCGACAATCCAAGCCATTTTTGAGGCCAAAAAACCCATGGCCCGTCTATTCTTCGCCCTTGGTTCCTGTTGTTTACAACATCTGCTTCATTGTCAGTTGAATTGGCTCTTTCAGCACCATTAAGAAGACGACCTCGATTGTATTTTCTTTTTCCAGCAAAGCGTGCTTTGTCTATACCCACAGGTTTTACTTCAGTTCCCACCATTTGACCTCTCCTGCTGACTGACACTATTGAAGAGCAAACTTCTCTGCACGTGTTGAACCAATCACATATATAGTAATGCAAGAGATTAGCGATGCACCTACCAAACTGCAGACCATCCACTACAGTGCACCCAGTATTAGATCCCACAAGTGTGACGGTCTAAGCTATGCTTTATTAAAAGCCTCCAGCTTCGTATTGGTCACCAACTGCACTGAAGAGACCTGATAGGTCGAAACAGTGTCACTGTCTACAGTTTGCTAAGTGCAATCACATATAGTTGTCCTACTTCTTCCAGTCATTTCTTCAGTTAAATCAAATGACAAATCCTTTACAAAACAATAAACCAATTCCAAAATTTCGCACAGCGTCAGCTTGCAATTGATCTTATTATTAAGGTCAGTGTAGCTGAAGAAGATATTTCCATGGCGAACAGATCTAAATGTCTGGCCCCCCCTTCCTTGTGCAGCGGAAAACAGGACGGCTTTCACCTTTTATTTTTCTTCGCTTTTCAGCCATTTTTCCTCCACATTTGCTGCAAGAAACAATATCAACTGGTTGTTCAAGAAGTTGATGGCGCCTAAGAAATTCCGTGGCCGTTACTTCATCTCGGATGACTTGTGTGTACAGTTCTTTAGCTCTCATCATGGGCTGACCTGATCTGGAATAAATGTGGTGCGCGGATGCCAACAATCCAATATGGTAGATCTTAAACTTCAGCAATTTCCCAGTAATCTGTTTAATTCCTTTTGCAATTTCTCTCCTATCAATGTTGCACTTTATCTATTATCACGTACTTCTCTTATCGTGGCATTTTGAGGTAGATCACAAGCTAATCTTGAAACACTACAATATCACGTACTCTCTTATCGTAGCATTTTTTACGTAGATCACAAGCTAAACTTGAAACACGTGGGTAGATCACATACTAAACCGGCACCGCAAATTGGTTATGTACACTATCTATGAATTATTTTTTCTTTATCAGAGATGGGGTGCAGCAAAAATACAAGCTAGGTTTAATGTAATCCTTAAGTGGCTTTCCATTATTCCTGAAAAAATTTCGCTTTCTAGTGTTTTAGCTAAAAGTTATTTTAGAAATGACAAAATTGAGCTTAATATCATTGGGTGGAAAAAAGTTTATTGGCTGTACTAAAAGATAGATGAGAAAAATTGCTGATAAATAAATAAAAGCAATGACAGGTAAAATTAGAAAAAGGATTTCTTTACAAACCCGCATCAAAACTGCTTGTTTTCCGATTATCCACTGTTAACAGCTGCAGTTGCTATATTATAGTATAGCCAGTTAACTGATTTCCCACTCGACAACGTCACAGATTGATTTTGAATTTTTGAATAACTTAGCAGTAAAAGATTAGATAGCGAAATTTTTTGGAAATATTGAATGTCACGTAAATGTTATTTCAGCCAAACTTGTATTTTTGATGAGTTTTCCACTTTAAATTGTTCCAATTATTCACAAAAGAATGAGTATCTAATTCAGTGGCTGTGAAACATTTTTGCAACAATTCTCTTTTTGCTCTTTTTTACAAATTAGAAAAATATGAAAATAACAGCCTTGCTTATTATTATATCACTGTAGTTTAATGAAGCATCTAGAACTAATTTGCCGAAGCCAAAGATTGCACAAACAATGACCCAGGTTTCGGCCGAAGCTAGGGTCTTCCGGGTCCGGCCGGCCGGCACTTCCCTTACTTTCTAACATTCAGTCAATTTTTCGTTAAGTTGTAGGCTTTTTTGGAGGTCCACTTTTGAAAGCGATTGTTGCAACCTCTTTTTTAGAAGCATTCAGCTGCGCAGATGTGCGTTGAACGATCATGATTTTATTACAGTGACATCATAGACCTACGTATTCACGAGCAACCGGCACTGATACGGTTATGAAAACGGAAAAACGTGAACGAGAAGTGATTTTGCCGCGTAAACAAGAATTGCCGCAGCTTTCAGCTCGCTGCAAACGATTAACGCGAACCGATCGCGATGAAAGATCGTCCTGCTGATTAACCTGTCATTATCGAAAGTTGAAGAACCAGACTTTACTTAAGATTAAAAGAAGAATTTAAGCCTTCTATGCAAAACGGATAAATTTTACTTTTCAAAACAAAGCCGCCACCAGGCAGCAGAAGAACATTGCTAGAGAACTATTTCCTTGTGACCTAATCTCCTTTGTGAAACGTGTTGGAAACTCAAATTACTTTTTTTTTCCCTAATGTGGTATGTCCATTCCGAGCGTTGACGCTTTACAACTACGATTGTTTCTAGCTCCAGGACGTATAAATTCGATTGTCAATTTCGCTCTACGCATTCCTCATATTTCAGAGGGTAAAACAGGCAAGGCCTCTGTAAAAGATAGGCCGAATAGATTGGGACGTTGTTTACTGTGACAATGAACGTGAGTTCAAACCTCATGTTGTCTACGTTGTTGTTCATTTGAGAAAGGCAGTTTGCGTTTATTTTTTTCTTCTTGGCTGCGCTGCTTGTGAAAGAAATGCAGCGTGCCTGCAATACAGGTAACTCCGAAGAAGGTTTGAACACAAGCTGCTTCATGTGGAATGGGAAAAAAGCTTTCCGGTGATCGAAGGAAAAAATGTATGCGGTCAAAAACGCAGGACCCCGAATAACAATCATATAAGGGGGGAGGGGGCTTTAAATAATAAGCATGCTCAGGAGTTTTCTCTAAAAATCGAGTACGAAGTTGGTAGACTTGGATCCAATTTTATCGTCAACTCAACCTAAACTCTTCAAAAACGGTATTCAAAGATTTCCTGCATGGCGCTCAGCTATAGAAATAATGAGGAAAATGCAATAAAATCGTGTTTACTCAGCCATTATTGTAAAAAAGTTAGGGATTTAAAAACCATTGCAGTCAAAAAGAGCCAATAACTGCATGACATTTTTTTCATTTCTAATCAATCACTATTGATACAAAACAAAAACTCATGGTAAGATATCAAACCATCGCCATTGCTATAGGTAAATCATGTTTCGAGTGATGTTTTTTAACAAACTTTAAGTAAGTGTGTGGTTCTATAATCGTTTTTGATTATTTTATGTGTCAATCATCTTTATGAGGAAAAGGAGATTTAAAGTTCTATTGAGATGCGAAGACTTTGGCACTAGCCACAATAATCCGTATATGCCGTGAATCGAATAAAAGTAGGAAGGATTTGACAACTTTTTTCGAAGTAGAAACTGAAAGAAATGTAAAAAATTTTTTGGAGTTTTAATAAGATCTTAAAATACTTCAAAAAAATATGAAATTCTGCCGGACTTCACCTAAACCTAACCTTGCTTTAGGAACTTTCTTCCTTCCGTTAGATCGAATGTTTTCTCATAATGTTACAAGTTTTCCCAAAAACATTTTTGTATGCTGTATTCGCAGGCAGCAGGACAAACTGTAGCCTTCATCAACAGTGAAACAACTTATGTTCAAACCCGCTTTAGAGCTGCTAGCAGTGCTGGGACAATACATTTGTACAACAACTGGAAAAAGTGCACTTTCAAACCGACGGCAGTGCGAAAATTATATAAGCAGAATGAAAAAGCTTGATCAAAGTTTAAGAAACATCGAGAACAAGATGTGCATTTGTCGAAAATTCCTCCAAGTATTAGAAAATTGAACGATGAACTCCATGCTTTAATCAGGTGGATATCATGAAGTTTCTCACCCAGAATGTCGTAAAAAGCGACTATAGGGCATCCACAAACGGCAGTCCGCCTTGTTGATGGTACAGCTGCCAAACTGCTTTATGCAATCATAGCTGACCTGAAATTGACTGCCGCTTTCCCCGAGACTGATCTTGATTGAGTTTGCGGCGTGAACCAAGCTGTTCCTTTCCTCACCGTCCTTCTATCTCAAGAAAGAGTGAAGGTAAACACTGCAACTATGTGCAAATTAACAGCAGGGTGCATCATGTACCCCTCCTTTTTTTAACAAAATTCTGCAGTTGATAAAAATACTTCTCTTTATAATTCTTGAAGATGTATAACGTTTGAGAAAAATCTTGGGGTACCACAAATGAATACAACCCTCAACAATTCACCGTAGTTTATCCTTTCATGTTTTCGTTCCCTAATACATTACTAACGTGCTTCTAGTAATTACATCCTTTTTTGCACTCTGCTTCAATATTTTACCAAATTTTGAAAGCACTGAGTAGGGCAGCATTGTGGTGATATTCAGCAGTTTTTCTCCTTACTTAGACGCATGATCTGTCGTGTCACAAACCTTGCTGCCATGAATCGCGGCAATCTTGTTTTTTCGGTTGGTTTTTGTAAAAACGTTGTGAAACAAAAGCTGTTATTTCCTCTTTGAATCTCGATTACACAATAGCTGCAATCAAGTTAGCATTATAAGCGTAGCTGCCTACAAAGCTGTCTTGTCGATGCACAAGTTCCTTTTGGGTAAGAGTAAATGTACAGCAAAAGACAATGAAGTTATACAATTCTGTGGGGTTGGCATAATTGACTAGTGAAAGAACTCGTAGCAAACTTGGATCTTTTGTAGAAAGCCTCCGCCACTTGAAATAGGCGCCTATTAAGTGTACACTGGAGGGGGAGGCCCGGTATGTGAATGTACAGTGGAGTATACACTGGGGGTGCAATTATAAGGAATTGCTTGCCTTACTGAAAAACCCCACCAGTGTACACTTAAATAGGCGCCTATTGCAAGCGACTGGGACTTTCTACAAAAGATCCACAAACTTGAAACTAATTAGCCTGTGGGTTCGGTACAAAGATACCTGAAATCTATGTGCAACAATTCCAAAAACGTTGGAGAAATTCTCCTGCGTACACAGCCACATGTAGGCTGGAAATTTCAAAAACTCAATGACACTTTAGTGCAGTGGTTCCCAACCTGGGGGTAAATTACCCCCGAGGGGTAATATGTGATTCTTTGGTGGGTAATGTGACACCACCAACACGCTAAAAATATATGTTATATGCAAAAGTCTAAGAAATTTAGCTAAACTTGCATAAAACGCCTCTAAAATTTAACTCAGCCTAAAGCTGGTCTAAACCCATGCATTTCTTAGGCATGGCTATGAAGTCACAATCTAATAAACGAGTGAAACCACACAATGTCCTTTGTGATCATTTGTGACGTATACGCTTAGCCAGTCTAGATTAGAATATACTGTGCTGGTCGGCAATTTTGTTTCTTCTTTCGTAGTTCTATCAAATTTATCTGAATTGTTGAGTTAGCTCTCTCTTGCCCATTCCACCGCTGACTAACAGAATTTGTTGTGATGGCCGGCACGGGCAAGAAGCGCAATTATTCTGAAGCTTTCCTCAGTCATGCTTTCATTAACTTTCCTGACAAGGTTCAAGACCGTCCCCAATGTGTCCTAGGCAACAAAGTGTTGACGAACGAAAGCCTGAAACCATCCAAACTCGAGGCTCACTTGAAGAAGTGTCACCCAGTTTTACAAAACAAGGACAGAGATTTCTTTGAACGCAAAGCAAAATGTCTAAAAGGAATTCAATTCGGAGCTCAGGGAAATAGAGGACAGTAACTTCTTGCTTCTGTTGAAGCTTCGTATGTAGTCGCCTACAAAGTGGCTAAGCAGCAAAAATGTCACACGATTGCCGAAACGCTCATAATGCCTTGTGCAAAGGCAATGGTGACAAAGTTGTGTGGCGAAGATCAAGCGAAAAAACTGAGCGTTGTGCCCCTGTCAAATAATACGATTCGCAGGCGGGTGGACAATATGGCTGAGGATATACTAGTGCTGGTAATTGAAGAAGTCAAGTCCAGCCCAGTCAAATTTTGTCTTCAATTTGACGAGTCTACGGATATCGCCAGCTGTGCAGTTCTACTGGGATACATTCGTTACGTTCACTGAAACATGATAAAAGAAGAATTTCTTCTGGGCGAAAATCTTACCACGACGACGAAGGGTGAAGATGTGTTTAACATTGTGAGCCATTTTTTGTAGAGCAACGGGATGGACTGGCATCGTGTTCAACAAGTATCAGTCGACGGTGCACCTGCCATGATGAGTGGTCAACGCGGCTTCAAAGGTTTTGTGAAAAGAGAGAACCCGAGTATACAAGTCGATCACTGCGCCATTTATCGGTATTCACTCGCATCCAAGATACTGCCAGCTTCCTTGAAAGCAGTTTTCAACGATGTTGTCAGAATCGTGAACTTAATCAAATCAAAGGACTTGAACTCTCGCATATTCAAACAATTCTGCAATGAAATGGGACAAAGTTACGAAGTTCTATTGTACCACACAGAAGTGCATTTATCTCAAAGCTCAAACTGTGGAGCAGGTGGATCTCGAGGAGAGCCACGGCACAGTTTTCTACGTTGGATCAATTTCTTGATGACTACAACAAAGGACAACAGTTCCTAAATGAGGCAAAGCAGTAAATCCAGGAGCACTTGGACGAACTTGTCCATTACCTGGATCGTTACTTTCCAGACCGAGAAACAGCACCTCTTCAGTGGTGCGTGCAGCCGTTTTCAGTGGATGAGGACCAGGTTGCAGATGATGACTTTCCAGTAAAGGAGGAGTGGATTGCCTTGAGGCTAAACAAGAGGAAGAAAGTGGAGTTTCAAAATACTGATCTACAGGCTTTCTGGATTGCGCAACTCAGTGACGCACCAACACTGGCAGAGCGAGCGTTGAACATTTTGACATCGTTTTCGACTACTTATTTGTGTGAAAAAGGATTTTCAACTGTGATGGGTTTGAAAACAAAAAAGAGAAATAGGCTGAGTGTGCAAAATGATGCACGAATGGCACTGAGTGTTACGGAGCCAAAAATTACAGCACTGGCCATGCAGATGCAGTCGCAACCGTCACACTGAAGACAACATTATTCTTGCAGTGATTCTTTCTAAAACTAAACTTACTGAAAAGTAGGCTGCTGAAAACTATATAAATACGAACAAAATTTCGTTGAGTTCTTTTTGCTGTTTTTTCTTGCTATGGTTATTCCTAAACTTACTGAAAAGTAATGAAAGCAATAAATACTAGCACGATTGTATTCTTTTACAAAGTGAAATATTGAGGGTAATAAAGCATACTCGCTACCTTGATTTGGGTAATGCCTCCAAAAAGGTTGGGAACCACTGCTTTAGTGAAAGCCTGCAGCCAGTGGCATCGTAGTGATGAAGAACAAAGAATCAGTGAGGAACAACGTTGTTTTTTAAATCAATGGAAACAAACAGAAATGCTTCTTGGAATATTGCAGATATTTTGTCAAAACGAAAGACTATGAGAAGGCAACAAAGAAAAGAAACAAAAGGAAGGCGTATGGAAAATAAAGAGATAGGAAGCTTTTGTGCTTTTCAAACTGTTTCACTGCTATGACAGTGAGTTCTTTCTCGGCTGATAGATTAGCTACTGAATCTTTAGTTAGCTGATCATGATTTTGACAAAAATAAGAATCTCATGTACGCTCACATTGTCGGTCTCAGAAAACTGGAAATACTCTTGCATCGTCACATAACTTCATTAGTGGTCGAGAGGTTGTTTTGCTGATGAAACATGGAAAAATTTTTAGTAAAAAGAATAAAGCCAAAATGCTGGTAAACATTTTATTAAAACGTTTCGCTTTTACACAAAAAGCATCATCTGTTACATAAATGGCTACCTAAGGCTAGGCCAAGACAGATACTGCATGGAAAGCTAACCGCTGTACAACTAGATTTAGTTTAGTTATCAGAATTATGACATCACAAAGTGATAAAATGAACAACTGCCATTAATATAATCAAAAACACTGTTAGTAAGTTTGTGCGTCTTTCGGAAATAACAGACAGAAACCGAACATGCCAATCTGGAAGGTCAACCCCTCACCCCGATGTTCAGCCAGGGCCTACTATTTGGCAAACGACCTTTTCAGGCGCCCCCTGTCAGGGCACATCGTCAACAAGTTCCGAAGGCCAGCAGTCTTGCAGCTGAGCATCGAAGGCCTCACTGCAAGCAAGATGAATGTACTTCATCATCTCGCCGTGCAGTATGAGGCACTCGTTATTCTTCTTCAGGAGACCCACTGCACTTGTGCAGACGAGCTAACAATACCAGACTTTGCACTAGCTGGGTCTTCTTTAAGCAGGAAGCATGGCCTTGCCACGTTTGTTCATGACCGGCTAAAATGGACCTTTGTTGATCAGTCTTCAGCTACATCGGAGACTGAGTTGTGCGTGGATGTTGATGGTTATAGAATCGTCAATATCTACAAACCTCCACCTACTCGCTTAAAAGCGTCTGATCTCCCAGTGTTCCCTCACCCCGTTCTCTATGCTGGCGATTTTAATTGTTCACGTGTCAACTGGGGTTATAGAGCCAGCAGTGCCGATGGAGAGTTCCTTGTAGCTTGGGCAAGTCTTAACGGCCTTGTCCCTCTCCACGACCCAAAGGATGTGGCCACCTTTCATTCTCGCCGCTGGAACACTGGCACCAACCGTGATCTGACATTTGGCAGTATTGGCCCAGACAGCCGTGTACCTCACAGGCGCATCTTAGAGAAGTTTTCTTGGTTACAACATCGACCCTCGCTTATTGTTCCAACAAGACTTGATCTGCCTGTTCCAAGCAAGCCTGTTAAGCGATGGAACTTTCGCAAGGCCATTTGAAGCCACTACAATACATTGACCAACAAACTTGCCAAGAATTTGTTGCCGACAGATTTACCGGATGTGGATCTGGCCAACCAGGACTTCTGCAGCAGCCAGAAATTCTATCCCACGCGGTTGTCGAAATAATCACATACCGTGTTGGGATGCTGAGTGCGAGAACCTCTTCCGTACACTTCAGCAGTCGCCTGAAGGAAGCGACTCTAACAGGGCGGCCACTTTCCTGCTCCTCAGGCTCCACAAGAAATGCAGAGATCGATGGTTCGAGGCAGTTCAGACTATCGACTTTTCGCACTCTGGCCGAAAAGCATGGAATATATTGAACAACGTGACTGGTAGATCACGGCGCTCCCCTGGCAACTATACCGTCTCAGCTAACGCTATTACGTCCCAGCTGATTAGAAACGGCAGATACAAGGGTATTGATCCTGAGTCATCTCGACTAATGTCGCATAAAGTGTCAGATCTTGGAGGGCCACTCAAATAAGTCCAATGAACATTTCTTAAAGTTTTACTTCTCAGGGATTCGCTGCTGCCCTCAAACACATGAAACCAGGAAAAGCTTCATGCTCAGATTCTATTTGCCCGAAGCTAATAACCCATGCTGGAGCTGCACTGAAGTCCTGGTTGTGTGGCTTCCTTTTTCCTGCCTGCGCCACCTCAAAATTACAAAAGTCTGAAGAAGAGCACTGGTAGTGGCGATCCCTAAACCCAAGAAGCCTGTAGAGGACCCGAAAAGCTACCGCCCCATCTCATTGCTTTGCGTCCCCTACAAGATTTTCGAGAGGCTCATACACGTTCGTGTCGAGCAGATTGTTGACCCACTTCTCCCTAGGGAGCAGGCTGGGTTTCGACGGGGAAGGTCAACCGTGGATTAGACAGTTTTGCTTACTCAAAACATTGAGGATTCGTTTGAGGCCAAGAAGAAGGCTGGTGCCGTGTTTGTCGATCTGACAGCTGCTTACGACACTGTCTGGCACCGTTGTCTCACCTGCAAGTTGCTTAGGATTCTACCAGATTAGCACATAGTCTGGATGATCATGGAGCTTGTCCGGAATAGAAGCTTCACGCTTACTACTGCTGACAGCAAGCAAAGCAACTTAAGACGTTTGCAAAACCGCCTTCGACAAGGATTGGTCTTGGCCCCCCTCCTTTTCAACATCTACACATACGATCTTCTTTCAATGACTTAGCATTGCTATATGCTTCTCGAGATTGGAAGGCTGTGGAGGACACTCTAAGCCAAGACATAACTACTATATACTTTCAGCTTATCTCCAGACTTGGAGGCTGAAGCTCAGCAATACGAAAACGGTGACTGCGGCCTTTCATCTTAACAACAGAGAGGCCAAATGTGAGCTTGATGTTTACAACAGTGGCGACCTATTGCTACCCTGTCCAGTCCCAACATATCTTGGGGTAAAGCTGGATAGGTCGCTCGCTTTTCGTCACCATCTCGAGGCTTTGCGCAAAAAACTTTCCACCTGAGTTGCGCTATTGAGGCGACTTGCGGAATTTGGATGGGGTGCAGGTGCCAAGATATTGCGCATCTCTGCTCTTTCCTTGGTCTACTCCACAGCTGAGTACTGCGCACCAGTTTGGTGTCGTAGTACGCATACTCGCCTCATTAATAGCATTCTCGATGATGCTTTGCGCATTGTCACTAAATGCTTGCGTCCCACACCAACGGAGGACTTGCTGGTCCTCGCAGACATCCAGCCAGCTGAGCTCCTCCAATTAGGAGCGACACTCTCCTTGGCGCATCGTGCTATCCATGATCCCGACCATGTACTGCACGGACAATTGGTTGGGTAGCAGAATGCGTACCTGGGGAGACTTAGATCAAGACGCCCATTTGTACCTGCTGCGTGGAAACTATAAAATAGTTTGTCTGAACTGGACATCCTCGGGAAGCAGTGGACCAAACATAAATGGAACGCGGACTACTTGGAGAATACTTCAAGGGTCCGTGCTTTCATTCCCAGGGTCAGTTCGAGGTCACTTGGAATCGGTCTATCCAGAACATCTTGGGTAAAGCTCAATCACCTGCGAACTGGTACAGGACGTTTTCACTTGTCCATGTACAAACGGGATCTCGCTCATTACTGAATTGCGAATGTGGCGTCACTGAGCAAACTGTAGATCACGTCATATCTTCTTGTGTCATACATCATGTAACAAGAGGAACACGAGGTCTGCAGGTTTTGGATAACGCAACTCGATGTTGGCTTAACACCACTACTGCCAGCATCTAATCTTGGCAGCGCATCAGCCCGGGGTGGTAAAAGGATAGACCCTCGGGCCTGGCTTTGATTTGTGCTGGCCCGGATTGAGTTTGGGTGCCTGACCAAACGACGATAATTAATATAATTAGCGATTGCAAGGCTAAGTTAAGAAGCACACTGCAGAGGCTCCATGCAGTATCTGTCTCAGCCTAGCCTTTGGTGACTATTTATTTAACTGATGATGCTTTTTGTGTAGAAGCGAAACGTTTTAATAAAAGGTTTACCGAAATTTTGGCTTTATTCGTTTTATTAAGAATTGCGAACAAATCCTATTTTTATGCTTGTATGGAAAAATTTGTTCATTGGTTACTATTTACAACCAGTGGCAAAAATCATTGCAATCGTTCAGTTATTTCAAAGCATTCTATTTCATTTGCAACTCTGGACAAAGATGATAGGAAAATATGTCTTAAAATTTCGAAAAACATGAAGGACAATTGGAAACATTCCAATGCTATGGCAGTTCATCGGAACGGACAGTTAGCGGCCACATTTGACCACAAATATCAGACCAAAGAACGATGTGTTGAATTGGTATCAAAAGGTTTTTTGGCTCTGCCTTAAGCAAAGCTGTTTTTGCATTACCTTCAGAGCTTTCGAATGGTTTTGTGCATGTTGTACAGCAGGAGAAAACGGAACAGAGCTTCTCGGTGTCTTAAAACAAGAAGAAATTGGAAAAGATAAAACCGGAAAACTGTAGCGAAAAAGATCGTGGAGCTTTTGAATGAGGGGAAGTGTTGTAACAAAATTCCAGCGATAGTATTTGACACAACGAGCTGTAATACCGGTACAAGTAATTATAGGGTTACTGTAAAGATATACAATATATTTTGTATTAACTATTCCATTTGGTAGGCTACTACAAGGTGCTGTCTTTACAAATCATATTTCTGCTAATTATATTTCTTTGCAGACTCCACTTGAATACCCTTTGCTGTGGTTGGCATGTTGCCATCGTATCGAAGAAGATGTTTTGGTCCACGTTGTGAAAGCACTAAAATTTGATGACACTTCTCCTAAGACGAAAACCTTCAACTCATTTAAAAAAAAGTTCACCTGCTTGAACATGTTGACGAAAAATTATTAGAATTTAGCGAGGCAAATTTCCTGCTTGCTGAAAAAAATGAACTGATTTCATGGTTAAAAATACCTATTATCAAACGATATACCACAATAAATATTTCCGTTGAGGAGATTGTGAAGAGTTGCTGGCACTGCTTCTTTTTCTCGTGAATCGAAATTTTATGGCGGCCAACAAAAACCGATTGATAAATAAGTTGCTGTATTGTCTGAGGGTCGAAGCTGCGATGTGACTATCTTCTATCAGCAAAATCGGAAAAAAGATTTCTAACTGTTCTTTATACTGTCGAGGGTAGCTACTGGCAGAGTCCAAAATTGTGAAAAAAGAAAACATAACAATATTCGAGCGGTTTTGAACATTTATTTAGTTCAAACTTGGTCAGAAAGCCGTGTTTGTTCAAACTAAGGTTTTGCAAATATTTACTATGAAAATACAGATTTTCGATAATTTGTATAAATAACGATGAAGTTGGTAGCATTCTGTTACTAAATTAACGATGGTTTATTCAGTACAAATTATATACAACATATAAATTTAAAGGCATACTGTTAAGACATTTAAATCTAAAATGAACGATTTTAGATTGTCGTAATTCTTTTTTGCAGCCGAAACAAGCCGAGGCCATTTTAACTTGTCGCGTATGATTTAAGTCAAATATACATTCGAGTTGTAGTACCCATAGATGTAAACCATTTTATTTACTCTACTTCACAAGTACGTTTACTATGACAAAAGAAGCACTTCTAACAACTGTAAAACAACATTTAGACCAGGGGTGGGCAAACTTTTTAGCTGGAGGGCCGCATCGATCATTGCAGAGTGGTCGAGGGCCAGGGCTTGTTGTCTCGTACAGCTGCATGCTATAAAAGAAATTGCATTAGCTCAATATTTTGCGATATGTCCTTGCAATGTGGTATCCCAGGGCGCAACAACGGTGGTGTCTCTAAAAAAAAAAAAAAAAGAAGGTCATCGCCTTTTCGAAGACTGTAAATGCGTGATTGGGGGCAATCATAAGCTCTGACGCATTTTCCGTCTAAAGAATGGGCGATTACTTTTTTTTTTTAAGGACACCGTCACTTTTGCGCCTTGTCAATCCCCTTGTCGTATTTATTTCAATATGGCAAAGTTTCAAAAAGTGTTCGCGGGCCGCACAGAATGCTCTCGAGGGCCGCATGCGGCCCGCGGGCCGTAGTTTGCCCACCCCTGATTTAGACAAAAGAGGGCAGATGATGCACTTTAATTAATACTGGTGTTGATGTGATACATTGTGTTACAATTGATATTTTGCGCATTTCACCAGCTAAAGCTTTTATTGCAGTAGATTTTGAAGCTGACTGCCGCAAGATTTTCTGCTCATGTAAAGTTTCTTTGATCTAAAGTGGTTTGAAATTACTGCTGCTATTCTAAAACCATAATTTTTACATTTCTTGTGGTTTCTGACGATGGAATGTAAGATTTTGATCTGCTTTTGAGGACATCTTAGTGCAAAATTATTTTTAAAATACGCCGGCATTTGATAAGTAATAATATCATAACATGCCGTTCTATTTGACAATAAACTGCGGCTAGGAAGATAAACATGTGCTGCGAATTTTGGAAATTCCGAGACTTTAGTTGTTTAGAAGAAGAATAAAATTTGAAACTCGTAAATTAAAAATTAGCCGGCTCTGCAAACCTCACTGGCAGGGATATCAGTCAGTTATGTCGGATTAAAAGTATTGGTTTAGCCGCTTGCACCGGCTTTACCCAACTTATATTTCCAAACGCTGTTACAAAATGTTGGTATACAAATGGGCATCGTCCCTATGCCCCTAATCCAGATTGTCTTAATTTGAATTAGGACTAGTCTTACTCACAAATGCTATCTGTTTCTTTTAATAAGTAAAAGGGGAAAAATTTTTTTGTTTTACGACTTCAGTTTTTTTGATGATTTATGCTTTACATCTGCAGAAGAAAGTTTTTTGGTGGTAGGTTTATTCTATAAATTGGTGCAGCTCTTTTCGTAATGATATTAGTTACACCAAGTTCTTGTTAATGTTTTGGTACCGGAATAGTATAGAAAAGGGCCATACGTATTCCCAAATATGTTGTATTCGAACACCCGGTTGTCTGTTTTTCTCTACAGATGCGATTGTATATTTGTTGACTATGATTTCATACCATAATGTAAACCTACTGACCTGTTTGTCGACTGTTTTCCTCTTAAACTTTGGATTTCAAAAACTGTGCTCACAATACCGACCTCTCAACAAGTAATTTACGTCTTTGCTTGCTCACAAACAATAAATAACTAAATTTTCATGCGTGTCATTGATTCAGTGCATAGGGACATAAATGCAGTGTTGTGAAACGATCCTGAAGTGATTGAAGAATGAATAAAAATTAAGCTATAAAATAACAGGCCGCCTACTAGTTACAGCTTCTTTTGTAATTGTAGGTCTACTTATAAAACTGAAAGCCTCTGGCGGCGGATATTTTTCTTGCTATACGCATAAACGCGGCCAGGGAGCGACAAAATGACGCGGAGCCCCGAGTCCCGCTTCTACAATTTACTTCTTACAATACGTTAGGTTGGGGCCTAAATCAGGGGCGTCAAACGTACGGCCCGCGGGCTGGATCCGGCCTGCAAACGAATTTAATCCGGCCCGCGAAATGATTCTTGCTAGGGAACACACAGCTTATAACCGCGAACAAATCTTTGTTATTGTAAAAAAACGTGACATGGCAGGGAAATACTTGCGCCAGCGCACTACGCTGACTTCGTTGTAACAGTTATGGCGGGAGAGATAATGACCTTTTATTTTCGGAGATCAGCACCATTGCGGGCTAAATCACAGCATTTCCGGAGACCGTTGCCCGGAGAAGTAGTTATCTCCAAATAATGCCACTCGCCATTAATAGGAATAGATTTGCATGGCTGGTGCGCCGCTAAATTTGATCAACTGGTTTCCTGTGCCGGAAGACAAAAAGTTTGGGGACCACTGATATACAGTCTTGCCTGCTTAAATTTTTTTTCAACAGGGTCTGGCCCGTACAAAATCCAGGTATGTAAACGTGGCCCGCAGCACTGAATGAGTTTGACATCCCTGGCCTAAATGGTTAACCCGTCAACCTGCTTTTTGTGCTGAAAAAGATGATAATTTTTTTCTTAGTTCTGCAAAATCTGACGTTAAGACTTGGCGGTTTGTTCCACTTTGCTACACTTGATAATATGTCGTAGAGGTTAAGAGCACTCTGGCGAGCGCCATCGCTGTAGCACAGCGATATTTTAACTTGGAGTCCATCTACACTTGCGTTATAATAGTTTTCGTACTTGCAACTGCATTATTAAAAAACCAAAACCAGATTGAACCAATATGTTTGTGCTGTTATATGTCAGTACATATCAATAGGTATAGGCTTTAATATTTACATTTGCTTTCAAAATGATTGCTGATAATAAGTGCAGCTGCTATTTTTACCGAACATTTCGCGCACAGAATTTTGATTTTATCTCAATAAGGCTATTTCAAATTTGAGGCGACGTAAAGTAGCGCTCAAACAATCTGTCTGACAGCAAATTTACTGAGACTTGCTAATTCAGTACCAAATATCTAACCCACCTTGTAGCTGTAACTCAACACCACTTGTTGTTCGAAACAACAAGAAATACATTCACAAACAAGCTTAATCTCAACTGCACTGCCAGCTACAACATCTACGAGTTTCACTTGGCCTTTAGGGCTTCCGGCAACGAAAATTTATTCGCCGAGTTAACTAACGTAGATAAACATTAACACAACATGTCTTTCACTACTTTCGGCATATATGTTCTTAGCAAAGCACATTTTGGATGTTCTAAAACATTGATTCATAGCGGAGTTTCCAGTAAAAAATCCCTGGGTCTCCAGCAGGATTGCCAAAATGTTTTCTTTTTATCTTCAAATGAGCGAGAAAAATGGACCAGTACCGGGCAGTATTGCTGGAAGTTGATTGTTTATATATCACTAGCGGAAAACAATTCCATTCAGTTTTCTACCTTGTCTGTTCATGACTCTGTAATGTGTAGGGTATGTTGAGCTTTCTTTGAGAGGTAGAATTCGTTTACGACGTTTAAGCGATAGCAAACAACAACAACAACGACAATTGCTCTCTTGTCGTGATATAATACGATCGCTTGTAAGTGACATAAGGTTGTATTGATGCCGACTTGACTAGAGGAACGGAAATTCTTCCCAAAGTAACGACCACCACTTTGACTAACGATATAACTCTTTATCATAGGTGTCTACACCGTTTTTGCTTTTATTTATTTATTTTTATTTTATCGGTAGTAAGCGCGTGGAACTACCTTCATTCTTATAACAACAGATGTAGCAAGTAGCTACATATTTCCAAGCTATGATCTATACAATTATTTGTTGAAACTTGATAAAAGGTCTTTGAGACCTTGGAAACAATTTCATGAATTTTTAGCAATTATAAAAACATCAGTGGTATCGCCATGCCATCTCGTCAGACGTGCGCAATATTGCATCATTCTAGTTCTGAGCGTAGTGTTTGTTTTCGTCTGATGCAATAGGTTGTCATTTTTACCAAATGCTTTGATGCAATAGAGTAGGAACAACGATGCCACTGTTACAGCTATTTAAAGGTTTTGCAATGGAAAGACTAAAGTTTTTCTCTACCAGATTTAAAAACTGGTTACGCGTTCAATGAAAATAATACTACGTAGTGAGTCGTGTCCTTCAAGAATGCAGTTATGTCAGCTTAGACAGCCTAAAACCCCTCTTTCAACCAGTCGGGCATGGCTCACTAGTGAGCCGCAGTACCATAGGTCGGTGGGATTAAAGCCACGAGACTGCAAAGAGAATTTTAAGAAGTAGGCTGTGACCTTAAAAGGGGGGACTCTTTATTCAAACAATAGCATTGAAGACGTAGTTAAAAATTAACGGTAGTAGCTCAGATGATTTTGGTTAAAATGACGCAGCTGACGTATCTGGAGGAGCAAATGATCATTTAACAAGTTGTTTCTGTATGCCAGGGTTAAATATAAAACTGGGGGTTCCAAAGTTTATGCGGATCGGGCCATATTTCACTTATGCGAGGTCTTGAAGCACGGCAAAAGAGCTATTTTTTTGAATTCACCTGGTCTCAGTTAAAATCACCACATCTGATAAGGCAAAATCAGTGTTTTGAACTCGAATTTTGTTGCACACAATAGTCGCGGGCCGCACTTTGTTCTCTCCTGAATTAAGCTGTTATTCAAACCAATGAGAAATGGGACTTAATAAAGCATTTGATGGTTGAAGTATTTAAGTTAAGGTTGCGTTACATATTGTTCTAGATGCCACCCACAAGCCCATTGGGTGGAAGAAACAACAAATAACTCTTAGGCACCAGCAGGATAACAAAGTGTCTGGTTTTCTCCCAGCACCTTCCTGGTACCTGATAGCTAGTTGCTACCGGCCTGGCTAGAATTTCACAATTAAGGAGCAAAGAGAAAATAAGACAATCCCTATAGATTTATTTCTTTTTAGTAATTGCAATGCCTTTATGCTTTTTACACGCCCTTACTGTGAAGGTTAATTTGTATGATTTAGGTCAGTGGTTCTCAATCTTTTTCGTGCCGTGGCCCACTTCAAGGGGCCACAAGTTTTTGTGGCCCACTTTCATAAAAACTTTGATGTGATGATTACAATGTCACTGGAAGAAGCGTCAGATGCCATGGCAGTGGAGTTGATCTCGAAAAAAAGAAAAGGTCGTTGCGCCTCTAGCTCACAGGTGCTGATCCGCATGGCAGCTCACGTCGCCCAGTATTTCTCAACCTTATCCGGCATGCAAACCCATTTTTAAAGTACACAAACCTCAGTGGCGCACCAGACTTAAGTGCTGTGGCCCAACGGTTGAGAGCCAGAGGTTTAGATTTTGTTGCAGAATAATTATACTTTTCGAGTGGTCTTTAGTTTCTCTTCTTCAGGCAATATCAATTTTAAAAAATAATGGCAGCGAAAGGAAAAGGAAATTACGTCATTACGTTTCAGGGATGATTCTTACGTTTAGTGTGGTTTGACAAAAGTTATTTGTTGTGATAGACTTGACAATAGTCACTGCACATTGCGCAATACCATTTCAACCAATGATTCCTTGGCCTTTGAAGTTCAAGAGGCACAAGGCACTGAAGCATAAAGAAAACACTGACTCATTCAGAACGTTCAAAGCGAAAAGAGCTCGTTATGATATAAGGGGACGCTCCTTGCGAAAGGCTTCTGCCTTCATAACTTCTTAAACACTCCTGCGCGCTTTATGTCAAGTTTCTTTTATAGCAGCAAAAGCACCTCACACTGTTGGAGAGAGAAACTCAACGCCAAACGAGGTAAAATCGCACAGATATTCCTCGGCTGAAATGAGGCGAAAAGATTAAACTATGTTCCATTGTGCCATTGACGATGTTATTAACAAGATTGCAGTCGTAACAAACGACTTGTATCAGCTTATTGCTTAAATCCAAGAAAGCCCATGTAGAAATAAGTCTTCGATGCGACGAAACAACAGGTATCTAGTCAATGAGCCAAAGTAATAGCGTGTGTGAAATTCGTAAAGTGAACGTCATTGTGGACAAGTTTCTACTTTGTTAAAGAGGTGGAAAGATCTGGAGCTAAAAACGTTGTTGATCTTGTCAATGCATTTCTTCGTGAAAATTCAATACGGTGGAAAAAAGTGGATTGGTTTGCCCAGACGATGCGCCCACTACGCTAGACATTGATTACGCTTTTTTTGTTCTAATAAAACAAGTTATTCTACGTGCAATAGCAAACCACAGTGCTGTTCATAAATACGCCTGGACTTGTAACACTCTCCCGCTTGAACCGAAAAGTGTTCTTGATTCCGTTGTCAAAGCTGTCAATTTCATTTCTGACAGAGTTGTGAATTCGTAATTATTTTTCAAAGTATTTTGCGACGATCTTGAAAAAAAGCATCAGTACCTTCTTTTCCGCGCTAAAGTGCGATGATTAACGTCGGAAAAATACTATTCCGTGCAGCAGAGCTTGTGATTGTAGTTGTCTTCTTTCCTTTGTGAGCGCAAGTCAGTTAAACCACCTGCATTATTTCATGGCGATGAATTGAGAGGGTTTTCCGTTGAATTGCATTGAAGGGGTTTTGTTTTGCAGACATCTTCAGTTTTTTGAATTAAATCAATCCTTCGCTGTAGGGGAAAAATAAATCTCTGACCAAGGCTGCACCAGATTGTTGCTATGTTTTCGTTGTTTGACAGTAAAATTGGCCATCAGGAAACTAACAAATGGCTATCTGATTTAATCAAAGATCATATATGCAACCTCGAAAAAAATGGAAAATTACTTTCCTATATCTGAAACTTATCCAGCATTGATTCAGGAGCTTTTTGTTGCTGAGATGAACGCAACAAGTAGAACAACATCTGGAATCGCACACTTCTTAAGCCACAAAGAACAAGTTTAACTCCTTCTCGCTGATAGAGTTTTGGGCGGTGTATTGCAAGAATACCATGAATTGGCAGAGAGGTCTCGACATATTAACCTAATTCCCAACAACATGGTTCTGGGAAACTGCTATATCTGCTCTACGTAATAACTTTGTGCCTCATTATTTCAAGTAACTCTAGCGACACCATTCAATAAGTGCTAAAACAAAAAATAATACTAAGTGGCATCGACGCAAAAAATAGTAAGACTGAACAAAATTTTTGTGGTGAAGCCCTCAGGCTTTCAACACTTTCAGAAATTTGACAAATGCATAAGAATAAGGAAAAAATGTGGCAAAATGGTTTGAATGACCATTTAAAAGCTTGATCTCAAAAAAAGGTCTTTACCTTTGCTTTAAAACAAAAAACCGTCAGCTGTTCGATATGTTATGCTTATCTTGTGGACTTAACAATTTCTCAACTAACTTGGAGATTAGTGAAAATTCTATGCTGAAAGCTGAAAATCCAACCAAACGTGCAAATGTAGATGATACATTTTCGGCCGTGAGCAGCATGTTTATGTTCAGCCCGAGATTCGGTACGGTATGGTACGGAATGGTTTTCCGTATTCCGTACTTCCAAAAAAATATCGTACCGGAATTTCGTACTTTACTAAAATATCTTACGTAATAGTACGGTACGGAATTTTTTCCGTACCATAATACCGCTACTTTCCGTACCGATTATATTGCTCAGTTTATGTTCTTACGTAACAGCGAATGTGTGCTGAGATAAATACGAGCAGAAGTAGAGAGGCTATGCTATTTTACTTCCTCTGGAGAAAACCGGGCAACTCAAAAAACCTCCAAACAAACTACTCTATTTAATAGTGAAGGACATCAGCTCGATAATATACTAATTGAATTTACACTTAGCGATCAAACCGCAATGACATAGGTGTCATCAACTTACAATCATTAAAAACCAAAAACAGCAAAGAACTAACAAATTATAAAGCAAATTGTTTAAACGGTTTTAAAAGCCAGTTCAATTATACTGCAAGCGAAAGTTTTAAGTGCTGCAATGCTAAAACATTATTGCCTCGATTATGTTCGTTTAAGTCCATGTTCCAACTCATTTGGAATGTACCTCGAATCCCAAAAAGTTCTTTCAAACGCTGGCTTGAGTAACTGGTAAAGCAAAAGCAGTACTAGCAACGCGTTTAAGTTTGGACTCTAATTGCTTGTCCCATCATTCAAATATGTCAGTGTTCCTGAGGAGACGAGCTTGGTTGTTGAAGCACTTAATCATCTCAGTTACATTTGCTCATCCCGTCGTGATTGTGATGAGCTGGCACTGTTCGCATTCGAAGTGGCGAGTGTCTCATCAATGATATCAACCCCTCATGCAATAGTAGATCCATTTTCAGATTCTGAGGATCAGTCAAGACATTCTACGTCAGTCGTGTCAACCGACTCCTGCAGCATTTGCAAGCGCTTCCGCAATGCTGCCAAATGAGCTTGTGAAACTGTTTTCTGAGAATATTTTAGGAAAATCTTGGTGGTTCAGAATTTTAATATATGCCAAAAGGGAAGATCTAGAGCGACTAAGTGTCTTTTAGATCTAGACGAGCAATTGTCTTTAAGCATCTTTTAGGTAATGGTCAATGTGCATTGAACTATGATAACAAGCGGTTTTCAATCCTCGCCGCAGCACGCAATTCTTTCCATCTCAATCTCTTAGAGCAGGGGTGGGCAAACTACGGCCCGCGGGCCGCATGCGGCCCTCGAGAGCATTCTGTGCGGCCCGCGAACACTTATTGAAACTTTGCCATATTGAAAGAAATATGACTAGGGGAATACGTCAGAACCATCAATTGCCCCCAATCACGCACATACCGTCTGCGAAAAGGCGATGACTTTTTTTTTTTTTTTAGAAACATCACCGTTTTTGCGGCCTGAGATACCACATTTCAAGGACATCTCGCAAAATTTTGAGCTATTGCACTTTCTTTTATGGCATGCAGCTATACGAGACAACAAGCCCTGGCCCTCGACCACTCCTTAAGTGGTCGATGCGGCCCTCCGGCTAAAAAGTTTGCCCACCCCTGATTGAGAATAATATATCAATGCGTTCGTTTAAAAGTGCGGCCCTCAGCTAGCTTACGTGATCGCGATGCGGCCCGCAAGCAAAAACAATTGCCCACCCCTGTCTTAGAGGCTGCTTCTATCAAGACCCAGCGCCCGGTGTTATGCAGACAGAAAAAATTTGGGTACTTATGGGTTATCTGTCACCACTTTTTTTTAATTTAATAAACCTAACCCTGTACACTCCCTTCCAGTGTACACTGCCCCATACATTTACATACCGGGCCTGCCCCTTCAGTGTACACTGCCTTCCAAACTCATTTTAGGCTTAAACATTATATATACAGTTAAATAATAGTAATTTAATACCTGGTGAAAAAAAGTGGTGACAGATAACCCACAAGTACCAAAATTTGTTTACACTCACAAACTCTTTCGATAATCGTGGCGTTCTTATTTGGCCTCTGGCTGCGCTTTCTTTAGTATTTCACGATTGCGAAATCTCTTTGTTTGGCGCGCTTTACAATACTAGCGCTATCATTGGCTTGTCTTAATTGCCTGACATCCAAATTAATCAGTTAAAACACTTACTCACTTTAGATCTTCCCTTTAGGGGCGATACCGCCACTGATGAGAGGATCACGAAAAGTTTATGGCTCAAACAGCTTTTTTCAAAGCTTTGTTAATATTTTAGAAGTACCTGTTTCCTTGGATCACCATAAATTACAGCCAAAAAAGCAGCGTTAGATTACAAAGTTGTTCTCTACGTTTCACGGCATAAAGCATATCTAATGCCAAAGAAGAAGCATAGTTCACACTCTTGCGCTGCAAGTGGGCTTTTCACTTCAGCCAGTCACCGAAGATCTTACCAGCAGTTAATTTATTCAGCTGAATTGCAGTGGTCGTATCATGAACTGGTGTTTAACATTCAGCAAGCTCCTCTACGGCTAACCAATCAACGTCAGTCAAAAAGAGAATTCACTCGCCAGAGCAATTTGGCCGAGTAAATCTCTGACAACCAACATATTTTCTAGCACCAAAAACGTTGAACGCCAACGGGTTTCACAATCCAGTCTAGGAAGAAATTTGTTGTTGTGCTTGAACAACTCTCTGATGTTCTGCTTGTTGGTCTTTTTGGCGACACGTTTCTAACTTTTGTCACTACTTTTTTGGCGCTAGAATTAGCTTTAAAGAAGTCATGCATGCTCATTTGCAATATGTGAACAGCACACGGGCGCTAATAACTCTATCTTCAGCAGTTTTTACGTCTTTCCAAAGTTCACTGTCGGAAGCTTCAGTAACATCACATCCATCCTCGTCATTCTGATAAAGAAAATTTTTGGGCCGAGCAAAATCACTTTTCATCAGCTTCCCGACTTTTTTAGACGTGAAAATCGTTATCTGTCGTGAGGGTACAAATCTGCTTTTCCAAAATACCAAGTTTGGCCAAGCAGCTTACAATGTTTTTTCGTATTGCAGCAGCTGTCGCTGGTTTGTGTAGCTGGTTTACAGTTTCGGTGATAACTTGCAAATTACCGTCCACCATTGCTTGCAAATTTATTCCAATAAAATGACGCTTCCTTCGCTTGCACAAGTCTACGAAAACCATTTTACCAACAAACGTCTGTTTGGTTTTTATCATCTTTCTCTGAAAACCGTTGATGGTTTATGCTCGTACTTCGGAAGTGTAAGTTTTAGGTTCAGTAGATCTGACATCGGAGCAAGTCGCTTTGCAATGCCAGATTTTTTTAAAGGTGCAAAGAGGAAGAAGACCATTGGTGGTGACAGCTTTAACTGTCATATTTTTGATACCTCGGCTTGTGATTGGAAATTGACAATGGTTGCGGGTTGTTTTCCAACAGTCGCACTGGTTGTTCCTTGGGATTGCGATTCAAAATAAGATGTTATATTCGACGCCTTGGGCTTTTTTTTCTTCTTCGACGGTTTCTGGAAAGAGGTTTGGATGCTTTCTTTTCAAGTGACCAACAAAAAGCGTAGCAAAGCAAAGCGTGGAGGTCTGAGCCGCTTTTTGGCTTACATTTGTATTGACATTCTTCTACTATGCAAGCGGCCGTATTTACTCCATAACGAAAGTATTGGTTGCCAATAAAACTCGTCGCTCGACCCAATTCAACAACTTTCACTGCAGTTTTCACAATAACTTACTGCCGCGGCAGCTTCTGTTAAAAAAATTATGCTTCTGATCTTAATGAAGTTGAAACAAAAATAAGGGAAACACGCGAAAGAAAAAACAATAATAATGCAAGAGGCTAGCGATGCACTTAGCAAAACTGCAGACAGTGACACTGTTTCGACCTATCAGGTCTCTTCAGTGCAGTTGGTGACCGACAAGAAGCTAGAGGCTTTTAATAAAGCATAGCTTAGACCGCCACACTTGTGGGATCTATACTAGATCCACTTGGTGGATGGTCTGTCAGTACTCTGCGAAACCGTATCACTCGTGAATGAGTGGCGGTTGTCGCAGGTGCACTAAGTCTAACAACTGCTAGAACAATAGTGCTGTCACAGCCTAGTGGTCACAAGGTCTTACATGTATAGTAATAAATTTCTACTTGTACAAAACGCAACTGGCTTGAAGGGAAGTCAAAAGAGAATTCTTTGACTGATAGTTTTCAATTGATAGCTCGTAGACCTCTTTTGTTCCTACGTAACTTTTAGAGGCGTTCAACTTTTCCCTAAAGTGAACAAAATAACACAAATGTATCGAGAAAGCCTTAAAACACATTTCAACGAGAAGAATATATTCCACAAATAGAGCACTTGCCGTTGTAGGTAAATCCGCGGCAATAAATCCACTGCAGTAATACAATGATATCCATTGATATTAGTCTCTTCCAGTAATACAACGGTAGCACAACTAAACTCACTAAGGTAGTTGTGGGTTATCTGTCACCACTTTTTTTCACCAGGTATTAAATTACTATTATTTAACTGTATATATAATGTTTAAGCCTAAAATGAGGTGACTAACCCTAACCCTAACCCTAACCTGGTGAAAAAAAGTGGTGACAGATAACCCACAAGTACCCTCACTAATTCCCCAAATCGCTGACAAAAATCTCAAACTCACCAATGGGAATTACACTCCCAAAATATTCTCTGAGCAAACTCAGCACCGCACTGAGTATTTCTGAGTTCTGAAAATAGTTAATCACTCACTCTTGAGATAACTAAATCCTTTCGCATAAAACTATTTTTTTAGCACTATACCAGTGTCTCACTAAAATTTCACTTGAAGCTAGAATCTACAATCTAAAATGATCCATCTCCCGCTGGAGTAACACATTCTCGTTGGGATCTACGATCTAGAAAAATTAATAATCGTAACAATGCTCCACATGCTGTATACAAAACGTTAAGTTCCAGAGCAGGAATGGGCAAACTTTTTAGCCGGAGAGCCACACTGACCATTCATGAGTTCGCCGGGGTCAGCATTTGAAACCTAGCAATTGTTGTATACAATGTCGGTGGTGGTGGAAGGGTGCAAATGACTAATTTCAGACTTTGAAAATGATGGTCTCCAAAAAGAGGTGATCACCCTCTATTTGGATGGAAAACGCGTCAATTCAAACCAAGAATTGCGTAGCGGCTCTTTTAATGATGGCTTCTATCATTTTTGTTTCGTTAGTACAGTGTTTATCAAGCTGTATACCGCGGCACACTGGTGTGTCGTGGAAGATTTGCAGGTGTGCCGCGAGTGTTTTAAAAGTGTTTTTTGTCGAAACATATTTTCTGCCAAAATAGGGAAAATGCTGTCATTTCAGGTATGGCGCGACAGGTTATGACCTCTTTTTGGAAATCAGCACGATTTTGGGCTGCATTACGCGATTTCCTGAGGTCGTAGCCCAGAAAAGTGGTGATCTCCGAAAAAAAAAAAATTAATAAAACAAAAAGCATGACCATTCTCCCTGTTGCCAGTGATGCCACTTGACATCAATTGGAATAGATTCCAGAGGTTGGTGTCCACGAAATTTGTCCAACTGATTTCCTGCGCTGGCAGACTAAAAAGTTTTAGAAGTACTTCTTTAGGACAAGTATGGCCACCCCAGTCATATTAAATTAGATTTACGGAAGTTTCTGCAAGAGTTGGCGGGCTAGACAAAATGCTCTGGCGGGCAGTAGTTTGCCCACCCATGTTCTAGAAGATTCAAAAGATAATTCTAACGATTTCTAAAAAACAAAGACTATAGTCACTATCACATGATTACTATACTATTGCAAAACACAATTGTTACATCACGGAACGAATCTCCTAGAAAATTCTACAGAGTTATTGTACTTCAAAACGTGTTTGTTAGGTGGTAAAATGCGGAGTTCAAAAAAGGTCTAGGTCAATAAACTCAAGTTAGGTCAAACTTGTTGCAAGTAATTAAATTTTTCGCTATATTAATGCAATTTTTTTTACAGCTGTGAAGTTGGAACTTTGTGTGGCTTTTAATTTCAACAAAGCAAGCCATTTGACACTGTAAATTAGCCCATTGGGAAGAGTACGGTACGGTAGAGAAAAAACAACACCGTGTTTTCCTGCCTTACCGTAGTATGCCGCAAAATACCATACATGATTTCGTACCGTACTTTTCTTCAAAATATAGCCGTACCATAATGTAATTCCGCACCGTATCGTACCCAATTTTCTGATTTTCAGGCTAACATTTGACTGGGCACAGTAAGAAACCAGGCTGGGAGTGGGGGAAAACGGATTCGTCTCTCCTGCAAGTATTAGTTTGGCAACAGCAATAATAACGGCGACTTTTTGTAACTTTTTTACAGCTTTGGGCAGAATTCTAAGAATTCAAAGTTATAAATCAAGATGTTTTGAGCTTTAGGCCTACGCAGGAATAATAATGAAACATCTGCTTTTACAAATAAAACTTTTTACTGCAAATTTACCAAATATTTTATAGCAATCCAAGTAAAGAAATGTAATGTAAATGCTTGAACTTGAAGACCTTTATCGTTGATCAACAATTCGAAAGCGATTGCTTTGCCTATTTTGTCTCGAAACCATCATTTTTTAAATCTAACAACTTAACCACCTATTTTCGGAAGATCAAATATTCGAAAGCGATTATGTTACCCAACATACCCAATACATACTTTGACATGCTTGTAAAATAAATTAAATTTTACTGTAATTTTCATTAAAAGAGCAACTTTCCAACTGCAACAAAACGATGCTCTTGTAATAGCAGATGACCACGCCAACATAAACAGCAAACAAAACAAAGTTCACCCCTACAGGCAGCACAAAAACCAAGGCTTACACTCATAACCAGCAAAAAACACAGCTCAATCCTTCCCCAGTTTTTTTTTAGCTATAGGCTTGGGTGCAAACAAGTTCAATTTTGACAACATTGCCAACTTCTGGTCAAACTACACCAGGTGTTTTTAACCGGGGGTAAATTTGACCTGCCTTGGGGTTAGATTTTGTAAGCAAAAGCAGTTACAGCATTGCATTGGAGTGGTTACAGGAATTTGGGAGGTAAATTTTACTTTTGAAATTTGCCAAAGGGTAAATGAGGGAATAAAGGTTGAGAACCCCTGAACTACACCGTTTGATGGTGGCTAAGACGTAGACTATGATCCTAAGTCGGCAAACCTGGGTTTATTTCCCTTAAT
Source organism: Trididemnum clinides (assembly GCA_963675345.1). NCBI lineage: Eukaryota > Metazoa > Chordata > Ascidiacea > Aplousobranchia > Didemnidae > Trididemnum > Trididemnum clinides. Next base: position 23,650,053 of record OY776306.1, read on the forward strand.
GAGCATTACCAATGGCTTTAAAAATGATATCCTTGGATCTCCTTCTGGACACTTAGCAATAGGGATTAGGTGAAAAATGAAATATAAAACCGAATTTGCTCAGTCATAATTCAACCATGATCTAACGTTGACCAGCCGTACTGCAATTAAACAGCACAAAACACATCATGACGTTTTATTTCATAACTTTAAAATAACTATTGACGTAAAAAACAGTAACAGCATGACAAAAATATACCAATAAATAAAAGCAATGACATGATACAATTGAACAAGTCCAAATCACTGTGCTGTGGCTAAAAATTCTGTAACAAACTGGCCAAGTCAAAATCTTAAAAATTAGTAACTCCGTTTCGCAAACTCGTCAAAAGTACTCTAAACTTGCTTTGCTTTTTCTTAAGCAGCAACTTCAAGTTCATTGAATTAATAAAGCTTCAAACAATTTTCATTTGATGCTTTTCTGATTTGAAAACATTTTGGTTTCAATCAAAATATTTACAGAGCAAGTTAAACATCATTGGATTGCTTTGTGTGTTTCTGATATGGCGTCCTTTTTCGAATGACGTCTTTTACACGACGTCACTCTTTATAGTGCTTGAATGGCGTGATGGAGTAAACAGACAAAACAATCAGGTTGCAATAATTTTCACATAAACGCAGTGTTATGGAACGGCGTATAGGAATTGACAACCTTCTTCAAATGGAGGGAAATTTTATTGTTTTTCGCACCGGCAGAACAATTTGTTGAGAAGGACCCTGCAAAAGTGAAAAAATCAATTCAGAAATCGAACTTCGATGGCTAAACGTGATAATAGAATGTACAAATGGCCTAAACATATTTGAACATCTGTAAATTTGAGACTAACAAAAACATACCTCTTTCCTGAATCTAACCGCATCCCCATTTTCTTAGCAAAATCATGAACACAGAACGGAAAACAACACAAAAAAGAGTAAAAATATAAATTTTATAGCGGTAATGATAAGTAAGTAATGCTTTCTTGACTATATATACGTACAGCTTCGGAAAAAGGAGATATTTGTGTACCATAAGCATATGATAGCTAGACGCACTATTCTATTCATCAATGCATCAAGAATGTGCCTAGCTAAAAAGTACATGATAATCAGTCAAACGTTTTCGCCTACAGATTTTGCCCTCTTCAGGACTCTACAAAAAAGTAATGGAAGAAAAAATGATGAAAAAAACTACAACAATCTTTGGAAATTTAAGCAACATTCTGTTATCATATTATTTTTACAATTAGCACCAGGCCACTAAGGTAAAAAGGTATTGCTTTTCCGTAGCTAAGTTTGGTTAATTTGTGATGCCACTGCCTATCTCATTTGCGCTTTCACAATATAAAATGTGAGATACCACAATTGTGTAAAGCAACAGCTAAAAGTCGGCAATGGAACAAAGTGAAACTGGCGAGAGCAAATTGCTGCAAGCCAAAATATGTGGCATTTAAGCCATGCTTACAGATTGATCGCCTCAAAACAAAACAAGCTCTTCAGTGAAAACTCTGCGCTTTTGTTGTTGAACTCCGAAACAAGGCTCCTAACGTGGAAAAGGTCCGCGCTTAGCCAGCGATATTAACCGGTTAAGGAAAAGTGGCTAAATGTAGCCCGCCCCCCAAAAAGATTGCACACCTCTGAAGCAAAATATTGCAGCATTGGGCTTTGTGGCAAAAGTAAAAACAAAACCAAGCACCACGATAACTATACATAAGTGGCATGACGTCAATTATAACCTCAAAAAAATGCGTTTCAACTGACTGCTTGCTGTTCATTTGAATACAGTTTGCAATTTAAACTGCAACTACTTGACATTTGTTGGAACTAAGTTGGTCGTAAATTTCGAAGTTCGGCAAAACTTGCAAAACATACAAACACGATGAGCAGCTGTTGTTTGCCAGTTTTGTAATGCTTTAAGTATTGAGAAAAGCACTTCACTGAAATTCATTCATGCGTAGGAAATCACGCTTTGTTTGCAAACCTGTGGTGAGAACGAGCCACTACTGCCAGGCAAAGTGCGAGGCTTCACCACCAGTTTGCAACGTAAAGATGGAGAAATGCTGTTGTCTTTTCCTGGTGCACTGCAAACGAACTAGTCGGATTTTTTTCTGCACTCTTCCCTGTAGTGTTAAGCAACCATGCAGGAAAGCAAAGAATATCATTTTCAAGAAGTGTGTGGTGTGATCCAGTAAAGGTTTGATCCGTCAATCTAATGACTTGCTTTTTGACCTGTAACAAAGCTTAATGCGACCATGTGTGCTTAGCAATCTCGAATCTGGAGATTTGAGTCGAGGAGAGCTTGCTGCGCAGCTGTGCTTAAAGGAAGAACAATTTGCAGCAACTTTGTCATTGCTGTAACATGGAGCATTGCTGCAAACGCTGAATTAGGCAAAGCACTCAACTCTTTCATGGAAAGTTACAGTTCCGCAACGCGTCTTTTGAAGGTCGTTACGGAAAAAATTGCCAAAAAAACATCTCAAGTTTATGTCTTTGAATGCATATAATAACAGCTTAGATGTCGATGGTTTTTACGCACACATGCGTAACATCAGCGTTGGTCATGCGTAAACAAAGAAAAGTGAAGCAAATTTCAAAAGTTTCTAAAATGAGACAAAATCCGCGAAATAGCTACCGGCGCGATGGTGTGGTGGTTAGAGCGTCCGCTTTGCAGTCGGTAGACCTGGGGTTCATTCCCTAAGTCGAGTGATACCAAAAGACTTTAAAAAATGGTTTCACAACTTCCCTGCTTGGCACTCAGCATAAAAAAGGGATGGTGTGGAGAACAAACCGGCAAGCTTGCTTGTTGCGTTCTTGAGCAAGGCACTTAACGGGATGCCTCCACCTTTGTGTGGCAGGCAGGTGGCCTACCCGTACTTCACCGGATTACAATTGTGAAACTGCCAACCCGGCATGTCGCAAAGGCGACTCTTGGGCACCCACCGGTGGCAGTCCGCCTTGTTGCTGGTGGGGCTACCAGTCACTCGTGACTTATTCGAAATGGGCTCCCATCTTTCCCCTAGCCTAATTTCAATTAGGTTGATGGCATGAACCTGAATTGCCGTTCGTGCCATACCTCCATCCCGAGGAAGAAGAAGGGTAATCACAACAACAACAACAACAAATGGATTTGATCGGGTAAACGTCAACTACTCGATTTAAGATCCAATCAACTATGATGATGACGCAAGGATATGCTAATGTGACGTAATAATAGCAAACAAAACTTACTTGTATCGTTTTCTCATTTTAGGATTCATGAAGCAATAGATTATGGGGTTAACGCACGAATTCAGCCACGTAATCACACTGGCCCCCATGTGCCATCGCGGGTCCAGAGTTGCAGGAATAAGGTTAACAACAACGCTTGGTATGAAGAGGATGGTGAAGGTGACGCAAATGATAAAACTGATCTTCAGAAGCCGTCTGTCTATTAACTAAAATGATCGCTACAGAAAATGAATTATCTTCACAAAAAGGCGAGATCCTAAGCAATTCTAGGCATATGTAGACGTTTCATTTTGGCACTTCAACCATCTTCATCCTTATTCAAACAATTCACTATTGATAATGGACGAAAATCGTCCAACAAAATGTCACCAGGCAATAGAAAGTGCAAATCAAAAAAAAGTTAGGGTTTGCATATTTTTTTTGGGTAGGTTGAACTCTCTTTTTACCGCTCACCTTGGCTTGCATGGCGTTTATGTAATAGCAATGATGGGCGCAACACCAAAAGCTTTAATTAACTGGTACCAGGAGCGAAATCATGATTTTCGCAAAGGGGTAGAGCATTATTTTTGAAAAGAGGGGAACATGATTCTTCTAAAGAGTAAATTAAAATTACAATGCTTTTTGTGCAAACTTGATGCGTGTTTTTTTGAGGCAAAGTGGCATCAGTTGAAGAGGACGGAAGCCCCTTTCGTTGCGCCCCGGACTGGCATCATCAGTAACCATTAACCAACTATTCGTGCTCTTACTTGTCGTTTTCGTATTTCCAGCTCTGAAGCGGTGAGAGTTTTTCTAAAGACGAAGAAACTGTTCAAAAAAGGTGCTCAAAAACCCCTCATACGATCCCTTATATTTGACGTAATAAATTGCTTGCCAACAGTTGCAAGGTGGTACAAAACTTTGAGGCTATTTAAACAGCGCTAACTTCATTGCATTGTTTTAAAAATTGGAAAAGTTGAACGTTTTGTCCAGCTCTTGCAAGAAGCTGTTTGCTAGAATGAAATAATAAGACCTCTTTTGGCGCTTTCGACCTGCAAAAGTATTTCAATGCAAGGTCATGTACGAGCTTGAACGGGTCAGTTTTGCGCGGTCTGTATTCCGTTCTCCGCTTCGCCACTACGGATGAACGCCCAGCAGAAAATTAGTCAAGTTATTTTTAAAGTTTTTGGCATGACATGATAAGGAAATGAACTTTGATCTACCGACAGCGAAGTAGAGGCTTCAACCACCATGCCCCCAACTTGAAGGTAGCAGATAAGGGAATGTGGGATATTGGTGTTGAAATCCTGGTGTAAAGAGATTTTGCTTGGAAATGCATTTAAAGTTGGTCACCAGTAGCTGGAAGAAAGGGAGATTCTTGTGGAACTATCTCGGGGCAGCAATTCCCAGGAGTGACAAAAATTTGCCCTTTTTGCTTAAAATGTAAAAATTTAAGGATTGGAGGTTGCCTGTGCAGTGCGAGAAGTAGAAACTTTCAATAGAGGAAGCGATACAACAAACAGGAGAAGGGAAGATATCCGAACGCAAACACTATCGTTTAACAAAAGTTCATGATGTCGCGAAGTTTTTTATTATTTTCAGGGGTGTTCTCAAAAAAGGGGAAAAAGACAGCGTAAAGAATGTTACACCAAAATAGTTCTTATTCGTAGGCAGACCAATTGTTGCTGTGGGGAACGCTTCTTGCCTCCCTCCCTACTTGACACACTGACCTATCCTATCAATGCAGTCACCTGGTTCCGAACAGATATCGTTGAACGGTATTGCTTTTGTTCGCGGACCGGAAATGCTGGCGCAGTTTTTCGCTTGTTTCTAAACAAATGATTTGAAAGTAACAAATATTTGTTGTATTGACAGTTTGACACCAACAATAATGCTTTTTGAATAAGACAGTCGATGGCAATTTCCAAATTCGTTTGCCATCTTGCTATAGAAACTAAAGCGAAAACAATTTGTTCGGTGGATACCGGTAAAACCTTCCTTATATTTAGCCAAAGTAGGGCGTAAAACTTTGCTTGTAATGCTTAACTTCCCAGAAAAACATTAGTAATGATGGAATAGAAGAAAGGAGAAAAGTGGTCTACATTCCGCCATATTGTTACTCCATTTACAAATAACACAATATAAAAAACAAACAAACCTACCATGATTTAATCGACAGCTGTTGGAGCAAAGTTTGCGACAATTTTCACAATTGTTTTCCCGTTGAAGATACGGGGTGGCGGGGGCTGATAAGCACTTGGGTCCTGGGTATGAAAGCCTGTAAAAATGCTTAATCATCAGAACTGCAAGCACGAATTAGACCCAGTGTAGATATGACTTAAAATAACGCCATAGAACTCACAGACTTGTTCTAGTGACAAGTCAGACTTAAACAGAAATTGAAGCAAGAATTATTCAAGTCTAGCTTGAGGCTTTTGACTGCAGAAGTTGAATTCGAATAGGAATTATGACAAATTGAGTCACATAATACATTTATTTCTAAAAGATTAACTTGGGACCAGACCTTCTTCGGAGTTACCAGAAGTGCTGGCAGCGTTACACAATGCATTTTTACTACAAGCACCGCAATGAAGAAAGGTAGGGGATTGACGAGAAATGCTTATTCTACGAGCATCAAAATTTGAAAAGTACGCTGGCATTAAATCTAGAATCTCAGGTCGCAAGTCAACATGCTATAGTCATATGACGTCATACTCCTAAACCTTGATCTCGCTGAATTGAATTAAAAAAGTCTGCAGCAATTCAAAAACTAATATTTGAAAAACGCTTGACCAGATTTCGAGAAGTTTGTATCGATTTGGTAGGTAGAACAATTTTTTTCCATAGCATAATTAAAATTTTGCTATGCACTGGCACGTTAGCTATTTTGTAACCGTTGCAACAGTTGACATTACCGGGGGTTTTTCGGTTCAAACTTCGGTTCAGTATTGTTCAGTACGTAGCCATTTTCTATTGTCTCATCTTTGATGCTAGAAATTTCACAGGATTCAACAGTAGTTTGGGCGGCTGAAATGCTGTAAACCGAGGTTCCGATCTCTGCAGCTGCTGTCCTCTTCGTTATTTTTCTGAGGAACGGAAAACACTTTGAAACCAGGGACATCTGCGTGGTCTCCTTCACAGCACCTAAAAGTGATTGTGAGTCACATTGAAAATTAAAATCCGAGTACCATCAAGGCAACACCGCTCTTTAGAAATTTATAATTTGCAAGAACCGAAAAAGGGACATTTTGGAAAAAATCATTTATCGCAATTGTGCTTTCTGCCAGACAAAGCTGTATATTTTGTAAAAGTTTGATAGTTAAAACTTGAGTGTCATTGGATATCAAAATCTGGTAGCTATGCCTATTGTAATAGCCGCATGAAAATCAAAATACTGATATTCTTAGAATCTTTGAAAAGCCCCATGCTAAGTTTATACAAAAGATGGGAGAAGTGCTATATGAAAAATTTTAAAATTGCATGCAATCAGTGGTCCAGTTTATAAAAATAGGTTTCCTTTTAATAAAACATAATTTGAATCCATAACATTTCTTCAGTATGTTAGAATTAATCAAAAATCAGTTACCTATCTACCTGATAGTTAAGGGCTCCCTTAATCCTTTGCCCAGGTGATCAGCGTTGTCGCTAATATTTAAAATCTCACATGGACTGGTTGGTTCGTATAATTTTTTTATGTCTGCTAATGTTTTTATTTAATGCAAACTCAAGATATTTTGGTTTCCACAGCTTTTATTTTGGATCAACATCGAAGGCAGTTCTGCCAATTTGGAAACTTTGTTAGTGGAGAGCATCCTGTGTTTGACTCTCTCTCTGTGTGTGTGTGTGTGTGTGTGTGAGCGGGAGAGAGAGTGTTTATTACGAAATCCAAAAATAGTAAGTGCATTCATTTTGTTTCTTAGCGTGACCCCTTTTTAACATTCTGAGTACATGAGGAACGGCTTTCTTTAGGATACAGTTTAACTAAAAATAAAAATAATCTTGTGTGCAAGAGAAAAAAGGAGGCATCAGCAAATGAAATAATTTATCGTTCAAGTTTACATTTATAGGAGCCAAAATCAAGAATTTAAATGACAACTCATGTTTGATAAGGGGTTTAGAGTTAGCTTTAACGTTTGTAAAATTCAACGACGATATGAAGAATTAGCGCTATTGCAGCTCACGCGTACAAGTAATAGGTCGGCGCTGTTTGCGAAAATAACTAAATAACTTTTTACCGGCGCGATGGTGTAGTGGTTAGAGCGTCCGCCTCGTAGTCGGTAGACCTGGGGTTCATTCCCTAAGTCGAGTCATACCAAAAGGCTTTAAAAAATGGTATTCACAGCTTCCCTGCTTGGCGCTCAGCATTTAAAAGGGATGGTGTGGAGAACAAGCCGGCAAGCTTGCTTGTTGTGTCCTTGGGCAAGGCACTTAACGGGGCGCCTCCACCTCTATGTGGCAGACAGGTGGCCCACCCGTACTTCACTTGATTACAATTGTGAAGTTGCTAACCCAGCATGTCAGACGACTCTTGGGTACCCACCAGTGGCAGTCCGCCTTGTTGGTGATGGGGCTACCAGTCACTCAAGGCTGGTTCGAAATGGGCTGCCATCTTTCCCCTAGCCTAATTCCAATTAGGTTGACGGCATGAATCTGAATTGCCGTTCGTGCCGTACCTCCATCCCGAGGAAGAGGAGGGGTAACCACAAACAAACAAAATAACTTTTCGACCAGCTATGCCCACCGCTGCCCCTAGTGATACATATTGCAAATTCACCGGGCACGTGCCTCAATGGATCGTATGATCGAAGTTTTCTGTCTCAATTATAGCAGAAGGCTTTTTTAGAAAACAGACCAAAAGTGAATTTTTTAAGAACTCACTGTAAAAGTTGCCACGGCCTCATTGTTTGATATATTACGGTCTTAGCATGTTTAATCCTTTGCCATTGATCATAAAACGTTGTATTTAGACCTACTTCGGAGTTACCAGTACTGCTGGCACAATGCATTTCTACTGCAAGTACTGCAGCCAAGATGGGAAAGCTACTGTAAAAAGCCTTTCAAAGGGGACCATTCAAGTGAACTATGCACAAAGAAAAATATTTATGTGGCCATTTAAAATGGCCTTTGCTTCATTAGGAATAACTTTACAACCCACCTGGTGATATCTTTACAGTAGACATTTGTGAAACAGTGTTTCCACTTCTTTTTGAGGTAATAAAAATATGGGAATAAGCAACGATCATAATAAGAAGAGGCAAAAATTGAAATAAAACTCGTGTAAACTGAAAAATAAATTAGATTGCATTAAAAACAATTTGAGATTGATTTTATGTACTTGACTCAGTACGGTGTAGACTTCTATTGTTAAGCGTACTAATGGTAACATAGATTAAATCTTGAGATCGTGGATTCAATTTTTGGGTGGGTTTGGCGTCGTTGTTACCTTAAAAAAACACGTGACAGCAAATCTCCTGCTTTTTGAGGTGCTTGTGATAGAATGCACGGCACAAGCATCACTGATAACTCCGAAGCAAGTCTGAACACAAGTTGTTCATGGTTTGAACGTAAATGTTTCCGTGATGGAAGATAACGCAAGCAGTGAAACCAGACTTGGAGAACTGCTTCGTATCGCAGATGCATTAGTAAAATTCCAATATTCTCCGTTGAATTGTATTGGATTTGTTACAACGAAGCAATTACCTCGCTTAAACAACCAGGGATGTCGTCCTACCGGGGGTGGGATTCACTGTATAGCTTAATTCTCGAGGTACACTGTCATGGGCAGAAGAGATATTTACAGTATGAACCCCTAAAACGTGACGTAAAAATTACTTTAGTAGTTATCAAACGAATTTTACATGCAATTTCGCTTTAACTTTTTTCAATTTTATCACTTACTGAAGATTTTGCTGGACAATGAAATCCACAAAAAACAATAGGAAAATTGCAAACAAAATTCAGGCGATTGCCAAAGAAGATTTACGTTACATTTTTTGGGATTCCCATCAAAGCTTGTTTCCCCAACGTAATGTAATTTTTCCAGCACTTACGGGAAGACAGTCAAATTAAATTCTCAGCACTTTTCTGTTGGTCGTAAGACTTTTATAAAGTTATTAATCTATATTTCGTCATGAACTTACAATCATGTAATTTGACTCATGCGTTGAGAAACAGCTAACTAGGAAGACGCACAAAGTTACGCGTGAATTCCAACCGAAGCCTCCATTCGAAAAAAAGAAAAATGGAACCAAAAAAATGGGCGAAAACAACCACGAAATAGCGATGTTGAGCTTTAGTCTGTTCTTCGTGTATAACTTGTGGTAGTGGTGATGCCATACAACTCCGAAATATCTGAAGAAAAGCTTTTGAAGAAAAAACTAGGTTAAACTCTTTGTGGCAGAAATGCACTGTACTAACACTATTAGTAACTCAGAAGCACGTATGAATACGTTGTTACATAAACAAAAGACGTTACGCAATGAAAACAAAAATATTTTTCAAAGCTGAAATGACGTGGATGGTAAAGATACAATGATGGCCATAGGCAGAACCGAAGTTGGAAGTGTGATGTTGATCGGGAACAAATATCAATATAAAAGGTAACAGAGCGTAAATCAAGTATGCTTGCGAGCTTTTCGCTACAAAGGCAAAGATCTACACCCATGCGCTTACCAAGTTTTGCCCTGGCCGAAGTTTGAGAATCAGCAAATTGAAGCAAGTTTCTGTGGGGGGGGGGGGGAATAAGGAGTGTATTCAAGCTTGTTTAAGGTAGGGGTGCTGATCAACTGGGTACACTCTTCTTAAAGATTTCTAAAAATTGTGGTATTTGCGTTTATTTTTGAGTGTCAAACTTCAAAGCGTTTGCGTGCGTAAAAGCTGGGGGCAAAGGTGAAAACACCGCGGTATAAAGTTGAAGTTCCCATCTTGGCCAAGATCTTTTTTAGAGGCAATCGTCTACATGAAGGAAAAAAGATCACTATAAATACTTCTTGGCAGAAATTCTGATTTCGAGTTCGAGCCTTGTTGAGAAGGGCTGAATTTTGTATCATCGCTTGACTAAGTTAGATACCTGTTGATTGTAAGGGAAATGAGGCAAACGATAGATGTGTAGCCGCAACTGTAGTAAAAGAACGCCATCAGTGAGCAGGTGAAATTATCATTTCCAAACGGCCATGCCTGAAATAAAATTTCTCGCTTACAAAACCACATGCAATATATTGACGACAAAGTAAATTGATTACAGAAGCTGAGGGATGAAGGAATAGAGCAATAAAAGATAGTTTTCAAAAAACTTTTAATCTTTGAAATATTCTACTGCTTTTTTCCGGTTTGGTTTCAGTGCCTTTGGTAAAAATCGCGCAAGCGCCCCACGAAATATTTTGATAGGTTCAAATTTTTTTGGAATTGTTTAGCAGTGCAACAGCGAAAGTTTAGCCAAGATCATGCTCTTTGTTTTTAGTTTTTCTTATAAATTTAGCATTCCAAGTTGCTTCAAATTGGTTTATTGAGGTAAAGTAAATGAAATCTAATGCTTGTGGACACATTTTAAGAAAAGGCAAAAAACTTGCTGTTTTTACGAAAATAGGAAACGGAATCAAGGAATAGGGAAGCTTGACTCTAGCTACGCCTGTGGTAAAAATGTAGGCCCGCTGCTACAGCATGGCAACTCGAAAGCAGGTAGGAACACAAGTTGTTCGGTACAACAGTCTCTTCAGCCGGGGAATTCATTGAATGGAGCGCAATTCCGTCTGTGTGTTATAACACCTCCAAAACTGCTGGGCGTACAGACATGAAACACGTTTGGTACGATTGTTCATCACTTCGGGGTGAATGCCATGAGAGCGTTAATGACTTCACGATGACGTCACCATTATAGTTAAATCTTTTTTAATTTGCATTTCTTGACGAGTGAATGTGGTTTTGAGGACAAAAAAGTCAGCACCCTACTCACTAACTTAAAAAATTTACCTCTTCAAGCGGTCAGATGACGTTACAATTAGCGATTGATTGTAGAACTTGTTTTCTACATTATTCTAGAGTGTTTCTACATATCTCAAAAACTACTAATCGTAGAAATGCGGTTATAACTTTTTTGAGGAGAAAACAAGATGCTTCTTGTAAAAAATTTTCAAAAGTTTGAACTTTATCAACGATGCAACAAGCGACTAAGCATTCAAGCGTTATTTTAAACATGCTTTTCCTTTTCTACTTTTACTCTTCAAAAAAGCTTTGTTTGGTCACAATGCTACGTGACACCATGTCGCTATCTGTATCATTTCCGTTAAAACAGCAGCAGACAGCAGCTGAACTTGCCGCCGCAATACGAGCGTAATTTTGAAAGCAAACCTCAACAGTCAAAACTATTGCTGATATGGTGGATTCATTCATGCGTATGAGCTCAAGTCTACTTTGGAACAAAAAATTGCAAAATAGTTATTCTAAAATTCTAGATCTCCACAATAAAAAAGTTCATGACTACTCCAACACAACATTGCCTTCAGATACCCTCATAGAAATCGAAGAGTTGCTTCTACAAGTATAGGTCTATGGCACAGGCTTGCCATTTTTTCGAAATGCAAAGTCGGGATACATTTTGCGAACTGCTGCTACTGAATCCGTTCTATGCTCCATTTATAGTTCAACCACATTGCGTAGGTCTATACCACACATGCAATAAGATTACGTATTTTGGTTTTTGGAAATCACCAATTGCAGTACTAGCAATGCTAATAAATACAACAAAAAGAACCGAATTATGTTTATCAACAAATCAATGATATCTATCTGTGCCAAGCACATTTTCCATAAGCACAGTGTTTGATTTTATCTTCTCATAAAGTTCACTACGTGTCCAATCAATATTAGTTTTGCATATGAGGAGAGCTTTGACATTTTGTTCTAGCATAACGCTTATGTCATCAGACCACATATTTCTAATTATTGGAAAAATTTCGTTCCACTGGTGCTGATGTTCCAGGCAAACAAGATACCAACTCCTCAAGTTTTGAAAGTTTGGAATGGCCATGTTTTTGTCAATATAAGCTTGGAATAATTGGGTCCACTTTGGTTCAAGAGATACGGTTGTATTTTGCCACCTCTTTCTCCTCTCGCTCTCAGACATATGGCTGTTCACCAGAACGGGCTCATCCAATAGTGAGTCGGTGTCGATTATTTTCTTCGTAAACATGCACTTGATCTTTTCTGCAGACCCAAATATAAGTGGCCAGGATAAGTTTTCATTCAAGCTCATCCAAAGATGAGGTTTCACATCTTCGTAGGCAGCGCGATAAACATCCAGATATGATTCACATTTCTCGTAAATATATTTAATTTCGTAGAGAAACATCCTTGCATCCATTTCTTCATCATTCTTTTGGTATAAGTTCAACTTCAATTCTGTGAGGACAATCGCCTCATCTACAGCACTCGTCCTTTGCCTCTCCAACTTCAGCATAGTTTCTTTGAAGTACTTCAACAGTCCAAGAACAAACCTGAGTTAGAGTTCTTGGGTTGGGTTTTCAAAACACGGTCGAATGATAGTTGGGAAACGTTCTTGCTAGTTAAAGTAGCTTTTTGATGCTTTAAACATCTCAAGAACCCGCTCCAAAGCAGGAAGCAACGACAAAAATCTAGTACTGCCGTGCTACAAAAGTTGCTTGTACTCAACATCAGCAAAATCACAAAACTTTTTAAGTTCCAAAACTCCAACAGCATAAATGTGAAAGAATTTGTAAATGTTTACAACAAGGCTTTCCACTCATATTGGCAAAGTATCCACAGCATGCTGAAGGCAATTGTGAACGATGTAAACTCTACACCTGATGCCTACAAGATTCCGTTTAACGTTATCCTTAACTTTAAAGAAAACTTTGTTTTGCCCTTTTCTTTTAACATTACCAAAGTTAGTATTGCAATTGTCCGCGCAAAATCCTATCAATTTTTCCTTGAGCCTGGTTTGATCAAGAGCCGAAAACAGGTATTCCCTTAATACTTCAGCACTTTCTCGCGAAACCTTTTTAACTTCTAATTGCTTCACCCTAACGTCAGTTTCTGGTAGACCACAATGGAAACAAGTTTCACGTCTTCTGTTTGAAGCGTCAGTTATAACAGTAACAAAGTTAATTTGATTCAACTCCTGACGAAGTTCGTCGGTACGCATCGGGAAAATAACGTTAACAACTATAGCTTCACACCTTGTTTCCCTAACGAGAATTAGATTCTAACAGTTTTGAAACCAACTTGGAAGTGCAATCAAAGCTTTGCCCATGAGTAGCAGTGTGATGAGCAAAAGTTGCTTTTTTAGCAGCTGATGCAAGCGCAGTATTAAAGCCAATTTTACTCGAGTCACTTGAGATAAGGATGCAGCTGCTTCAGCAGCGGCTTTGTGTTTTTTGCTCCTATATGGGCATTAACACCTGCATGTTTGCCAAGGGTGATTAAAAATAGAGTCCAAAACGATTGCAAAGCAGTTTACCATTTCCAGTGCCTTTCAAATAAAGAAATTCTCGCATCAGCTTCATCTGGAAATTTACATTTTCTTTTGAGTATAATGGTTAAAAACTACAAATTAATTTAGTTGCTCTAATATCAACTCAAATTTATACTTACAATATCCAGATTTAACCGCCTTCAATACAAGGCAGTTGCTTCAAACTGTTTAATTGTTTGTAATTAATTAAAAGTTGTTTAATCCGTAATCAGTAAAAGTTTCTCCCCTGTCTTTCACTGATAACAATTCATTGAAAGCACCACATTTTAAAAAGTGCTGCTGATAGCCTAAACTGAAACAATCAAGTTCAACCTTTTAAGCCTTTATACGGAACAATTTGTGCATTGCGCGTGAATAAAGCAAAAGCAAATTTCAAGTAGAAAATTTCGGGACAAAATGATTACTGGGCGGGAACCCCGGACAAAGCCTCAGAATATGGACTGTCCCAGCTAAATCGGTACGTATGGCATGCCTACTATGGCACTGGGTAAATTCGTACCTATGAAAGAAAATTTTTTCTTGAAAGTGGATTATTAGGCAAACCGGTTAGTTGAATCCGAGTCATTTCGAAGGGGTATGGCTTTCTTTTGTGCAGTTTCGGGACCAAGACTCGTAGTATAGCCAACTTCTTGAGATCAAACATATCACTACGAAAGATCACACTAAGTCTTGAAATAAGAATACCACTAAATAATTTATTTCTGCAATCGTAAAAGGACCATCATTACGACATCTACCCACAGCTTGGACTTGGTGCTTCTACACTTATGGCAATAAACGAATAAAATTTGGAAATGATAAGGAGTGTGTGTACAAGACCAGACTTACTTCAACACTATATGATGATGGAAATTAGAGGCATAAGGGTGATGCCCCAATTTACAACAACTCTTTGTCACCGTTTTCCGAAAGGCTCGTTAAGTGAAGCCAGCAAAACTGGCGAAACTGTTATATATCTGACCTCAGATATCCGACAAGTAGCCGCGACATCGCCATAGCCTGCTGGCAGCACATAAATCAACTCACCCTTTTATAATAGGACGCAACGTTAAATGGTAGCATTGTTGAAGCAGTAAGGAAGTCAATGGTGCTTAAATTTGCGATAAAGATGTCCACCGTTCCATGCAGTTTTTTATCGGTTATTGTTGCAAGAATGGTCAGGAAGTTGCCAAATGTACCAAGGACAATAGCAAAAATTCCAACAAATATCCCAACCACTCTTAATGATGAAGTGTCAGTATCATTTGCATCAAAGCTGCAGTTTGTTCCAAAGCTACAATTTGTGTTCATGTTATTTATTGTCTAGTCAAGTCCTTGCTGAAACATCAAATTTTCAAAAATACTTGGCAGCACTCCAAACGTCACGGTGAGAAAGTTTTTGAAAAGCTTTCGTAATTACTTTTTTGATGAAGTCATTGACGAAGAGAATAACTTGCATTAAAGCGCTATAAATTCGCCTATAATATCAAAATTCTAAACAAAAATAGATGATTAAAGTTAACTCTATCTGCTTCAAGCCTCAAATTTGAGCAAAGAAATAGTATCAATGAAAATAAGCGAAGTAGTTTATTTTCATGAGTCAAGAGGCATTTGCGTTCGCTTTGGAATACTTGCTTATGTGCAGATTCGATTGCGTTTAATTTATTTTCAAGAATAAATAAATTTTCAATTTTCAAGAATAAATTCATTTCCAAATTTTCAAAAATACTTGGCAGCACTCCAAACGTCACGGTGGGAAAGTTTTTGAAAAGCTTTCTTTATTACTTTTTTGATGAAGTCATTGACGAAGAGAATAACTTACTTCAAAGTGCTATAAATTCGCCTATAATATCAAAATTCTAAACAAAAATAGATGATTAAAGTTAACTCTGTCTACTTCAGACCTCAAATTTGAGCAAAGAAATAGTATCAATAAAAATAAGCGAAGTAGTTTATTTTCATGAGTCAAGAGGCATTTGCGTTCGCTTTAGAATACTTGCTTATGTGCAAATCCGATTGCGTTTGATTTATTCTCAAAAGCAATTTTTGTTCTTGTCTCATCAGGGATACATTAGCAAGGGGAAAACAGCTTACCCCCTTCTTCATTCACTCAAAATGCGTCAAGCAATATTTTTCTAACATGTGCATTAGCAGCTTCCAGTTCCGTGATTGCTGGTTCAAAGATTCATCTTTGTCGCACTTTCAGCAGGTGCTAACCCAACCTATTTAGTGTCACGCATCAGTAACCACGCATCAGTAACTTTATTTTGTTGTTTTGAAATGTTGCTTAAACACTTGTAGCAGCTCAATTTTTGAACCAAATATTTTTCAATTTAAATTACATTATCAAAAAGGCATATCTACAATCTTCTACACTTCATTTTCCTCTTAAGAGTATCGCAGGCTGGTAGTCCTAAGACTTCGCTGTGCCAGTCACGATTTCTAGCTCAAAGATCGGAAACTTTTTGAATATCATTCAAAAATTGTTTCATGAAAAATAAAATTACAATAAAACGGATGATAATCAAGCAGCAAAGTAAATTATACTGAATATGTGAAGCAGGACAAATTTATTTAGAAATAACATTATTTGAAGGAAGCTGTTTTCGGGTTTTGCAATTGGTGCGGTTGATATTTCAGTGTCACTGAGAACAAAACTAACCCACCAAAAATGAAACAAGTTTAGATTTTTATTATTATTTTGCTTTGATTTTTTTCAAATCTACCCCATTTGGAGTAATTTACCGGAGTTTCCAGACCTATGCCCTAGCTACGATGGCTAATTCGACTAATTCAAAGCGACCTGACTTCAAAATCACCGACAAATTATGAAAACCTTGTTGAAATCAAGATACCTTGAAGCACCAAGTTGCATCTTGCCAAGCCGGCTAACGTCTTTCCAGCGCTATTAAAGGGTTGTCTCTAACGACCACCCCTCCTGAAATCATATTCTACATGCCCCTGTTTCTCAATAAGCTGGTATCTTACAATTATGACGTCACACACGTAATTTTGGTCTTCGTATTATGTCGTGAATAAAGTCACGGCTGGTGCTGACTGGAGCTAAAAGGTAGACTCAACTGGAGTAATTCTTTTTTCGATCTGTTTGGCTAAAACAGCCGACTTGTCTAGAGCTGTCCTACAAAACTATTTTTTCAGCTCGCAAATCTATCGAAATTGAGTTTACGCGACATTAATTAATTACTCATGGCCAAGTAACCTGCAAGAGCATTCATTAATCCTAAAACGAGACATGTATCTCTTTGAAAAAACGAATTATAATTCAACATGTTAACTTGTCTAGCACTGATAATAAATCTACCATTTCGCAAAAATTGCGACAATGCACGGTTGGTAATTTTGACAAAATGCCTTCTATGTCGATCGGTTTAAAGTCTAGTAAAAGAGATTACTACCAGCAGTTAATTTAAATCAAGTTATTTGCCGAATGATTTCATCTCAGTATAACCTATGCAGGTAGTAGTAAGCCTCTATTTTAAGTGTTTTCGCTGTCTAAACCTTTGGTCTCAACTACGTAAACAGAGCAGTAACAAGAAACTAATAAACGAGCAAAATTACTCGTGTCGTCACGGGCTTAGATACACCACGATGACACATATCTTTTAATTTTTGCGACCAAAAACATTCAGCTTGTGCTAGTTCAGTGCTAATTATAGTACCGATTCCATAAAATACGCTTCAAAATATTTATCCCAACCGGCAAACACGTCGGAAAAATGTCATGAGTCCCTAAATCAAATAAAGCCCAACCTGCTCAATTTAAGATTAACTAGCACCTCAAATTTTCCTGCCGAGCCTTGGTTGCGACATAAACTCTAAGTATTTAAAAATCGTGATAAATTTGCTGCGAAAAGTCCCTCCCGAGATTTTTTTTAGTTTTTCACTTTCAGTGATGAACTTTTGAAATGTAATCGCAAGTCGAAAAAAGCAGCCAACCGTAACTGCCTACGTGACGAAGGCTTGTTTTTGTTGTTATAAAGAACTGTTGATGTAATAGTGAGAAAAATATTGGAATGGGAGGAGTTTGAGTCTTGGTTTGTTATAATGAAGCCATCCTGTGATAGAAATTTATTAGAAACCTGCTTTGGTACTTGTGGGTTATCTGTTACCACTTTTTTTCACCAGGTATTAAATTACTATTATTTAACTGTATATATAATGTTTAAGCCTAAAATGAGTTTGGAAGGCAGTGTACACTGAAGGGGCAGGCCCGGTATGTAAATGTATGGGGCAGTGTACACTGGAAGGGAGTGTACAGGGTTAGGTTTATTAAATTAAAAAAAAGTGGTGACAGATAACCCATAAGTACCCCTGCTTTTTATTAGAAGCTTGTCATTTTTAGAAGCCCGCTTTTTCCAGATGCTCCACCAATTTTTTTAGAGTGATAGATCTACCCTGCTTTTGTTATTAAATTTATATATTCCGGTCACGTGCTAACTTTTTGTTGGTTATCTATAGAACAACTTTGCGTTGAGACCTGCTTCGGAGTTACCAGTACGGCTGGCACAGCGTATTTCTACTTCAAGCGGTGCAATAAACAGTCGGTGCTGCAATAGAGCGTATTTTCAAGGACCCCAAAACGAAACCACGTTAGAGGGTAGACTCACGGTCACTGTCGCTGCTAACTGCTCTTCATCCCACTCCACTGCGATGCCAAGGAGGAGGATGAGGCGCTGCAACACTTCTGTTAGCTAGTGCAACAATAATTAGACTGGGCGATCGACGAAATATTGTGAAGATTAAAGCCTGGCAGGCGTCCAACCAGCATAGATTTTAGGTGAGCGCAAAAGCAGTCCCCCGAAGTATTGTAGTTCACTAGCCTATGCAAAAATGCACTATCCTGTGCAAAAACAGTCCTCTCGTGAATTATAGCTCAATAATTTTTAAGAGTTGGATTATTTTTATGGCATATAACAGGGGTGGGCAAAGTTTTCAATAGAAGAGCCACATGCGGAAATGTAGAACTATGGGAGAGCCACAAATTCCGTTTGAAGTGTTAATAGAATTACAACAAACAAAACAAGGTTTGCTCAAAACAATTTAATAGAAACAAACACAACGATACACGATATCACAGTTTTTGCGAGATTTTACCAGTATTAGCTTAACTGTGAATTTTCATTCTATTAGCTCGCTTTTGAAAATCTGCTCGATATGATGTTAAGGCGGTGCGAATTAATTCGCTCAAGTGCTCATTTGTTAGGCTTGCACGATATTTTGATTTTACAAATTTCATTGCAGAGAATAAAGATTCACAGCAATATGTTGTGCTAAAAACGGAAAGGAGTCGTGCACTGGTCTTTTTAAGCTCTGGATATTTACGCTCTGTAACCTGTTGCCAGAACTCCGCTGTAGAGTGGCATTGATTAAAATTGTTTAGAGACAGATCTTCTTGCAACTCGGTCAGTTCCATTTCTGCTGCAGATACGCCTGTGACAAAAGATTGACAAACTAGACAGCCATCATTGATTAGATCGATGTTGAATGGATTTGCAAGAAACGTAAAGCATGTCTTAAGCCCCTGCAAATTGTCAAATCTCGCTTGAAACTCTTTCAGCAGTCCTTGCAATTTATCTTCATATTTTTCCACTTTGTGGTCTGTTGTTACTTCTGTAAATGCATTCACTGTCATTTTGAGATTGCCAAAATAACGGAAAGTTTTTGACATTATGTCTCTTTGAAAAACTTTAATTTTGTTCTGGAAACTAAAAACCGTTTGAGCAAGGTCTGATATAATCTTTTCAGTACCCAGGAGTGCTAAATTGAGAGTTTGTAGATGCTTCATTATATCAGTGAGAAACATCAGGTCTTGTACCCATGCATTATTTTTAGCTGAGGATAACATTTTCTCTTTTCGTCTAGAAAAAAATTGATAGACTTCAACAAATCAACAACCCTACTCATTACATTGCTTGTTGACAGCCATCTTACAACGCAGTATATAGAGACATCACTTGGCGCATCTTCAAACTCCAACTCTTCCACAAAGTTACAGAATTGCCTGTGGTTTTTCCCATTTACGCATATGAAATTTACTATTTCGAGGACAGTTTTTATGACTATTCATACCTAAAGTGTTTTGCTGCAGGATGTTTACGATGGATGATGCAATGCATTGGAAGGAACTCTGGAAAGTTAGGATCGCACTTCATAAATCCAATTAATCCGGCACGTTTACCCTCCATTGCTGGTGCACCATCAGTCGCAACACTGACGAGTTTATTAAGAGGCACATGAAATCTTGCTAAAGCATCGTCGAATGCATTTTTAATGTCATCTCCACGAGTTGTTTCTCTTATTGCCACCAAGTCCAACAACTCTTCTTTGATGGTAAGATCAGATGAAACATACCGAACAAATACGGCTAGTTGCAGATTGTCTTGTATGTCTGTTGATTCATCAAAAGCAATACTAAATGCAAGGGAACTTTTCAAGTCACTTTGCATTGTAACTGCAATATTTGCACTTAACTGAGAAATGGGCCTTTGTTTAGTTCGGCGTGAACATGGCATTTGCGCTATAAAGCGCTGAAGCTTTTTGTTTTGAGATCCAACACTGCGACCACTTCAGTTATATTATTCTTCACGAATTCACAGTCAGAATATGGGTGTTTAGAACGAGCAATGTTCCAAGACATCAGAAAAGAACCTTTAGTCGTTGCACCTTTAGTCATTGCATTTTAACTCAGTTAACTTGCTTTTTCTTACTTCCGATTTTGGTGGAAACTTGCTTGAAAAGTTTTTGTGATTCGTTTCATGATGGCGTTTTACATTACTGCCTTTGTTTTGATCGAGCAACTTATGGAAAATTAGACACCAAGGTTTATTTTCATGAATAGTAACTGCATAATCTTCTTTCCACTCTACATTAAAAACTCCGTTTTCCTCTTCGTATTTTCGTTTTTTTTTCCATTCGCTGATGTTATCTCACTTGGTTTCGCAGTGTATTTAATACACTTGTTACTTCAACTGCAGTATAATTAACTCACTGTTTGAAATAGCTCACAACTGTAAATTAAATCTACACTTCTGAGTCTGACCTATATTCCTACTTCACACTTCGCACTGCAATGCTTACAATGTGTGAATGAATGATTTCCAGGCTACAATCCGATTTAGCACCTACTATTTTTAAAAATTTTCTCTTGACCTAATTCCAACTGTGAATAACAGTTTATTAAGAATTAACGGCGTCCTACCTTGGTGAATACTAAACAAGCTATTACAATCAGATAGCTATGAAACTAACTATTATGGGTGACAATACATATAAATAACAATTGTACACTGTTAAATTACGATATTATTGTTCAAAAGAAGAGCCGCAAACATAAGGTCGGCGAGCCGCACTTTGCCCACTGTTGGCATATAATCTCCTTCTCTTTTCGTTTGAGCCAATCCTTTTTTTTTGCTGATTCATAGGGCTCATACTCTGTTTGGTGATGCTTAGCTAGACAGCTCGACAGGGTCATCTTTTTGCCACAATGCCACATAAACACGTAGATATCCCGTATCTTTCCCAAGGTCGCAATGAGCAAACTTGCCTACTTCTTCTCCACACCATGCCTTTTGTGCTGAGCGCTAAGCGGGAAATCGTTTTTAAGCCGTTCAAACGTTTTTATAAGTCTACAAGACTCGACAAATAAACGCAGCCACGTACAGATAATTTAAAACAGTTTCTAAACATAACCTTGCTAAAACTCATTTTACTTGGTTAGCTAGACTACCTGCTACCTTGTTTAGGGCTATACGTTAATCCGCACAATAAATATTAACTGAGTAAAACTGAATTCATAATAGAATGGCGACGCAGAAGCTTTGCGCTCGACACTTTTACTTTAAGACGTAAGTTCACGCCTACATAGGGGTCTACTGTTACCACAGTAAAATATGCAAAGAGACCAAACTGTAATTTACCGGGATCAAAATTTGGCCTAGTTCCACATTCATATCACAACATCAAACTACTGTCTACCAAATGCCTATGCTTCTTCCTGACAAACCGCCGCGTCAACAATTTAGAACTCAGTTAATGCTTATTTTTCTTTTATGATTTTACGCTGAGTTGGCAAATCTAACTTTTAAAAGGCTTCAAATTACTTGCCGGTAAAAGATAGGCCTGAAAAAAAACAAGGCAGTGGTTTATGTAATCAGCTCCGACAGAGCTTTCAATTTAATTTCAAGCTTGAAGGCTGGCCCAGTAGGAAGGTTTTACTGGACACCCGTGGGGTTACTAACGACGGAGGGATGACTCGTGGTGTTATTTTTTGGGGAAAGAAAAAATGCATTTCGAGTGGCACTATAACCAGAAAAGAAATTTTCCCTACTTTCGCAATTGCAAAAATTTCAGGAGAATTCAAACAAAAGTGCGTCGGCCAAAATTTTGCTGAAACTTGATTGGACTTGACCTTTTTCGTCTCACCGTCTGGTTAGGCCTGTGTGAGGCACTATGACAGTTTTTCTCCACTTTTTTTTGGTGGCAGTTACACTTTATTTCGGTTTACCAAAGATCTGCCAATCCAATCTTTTTTTAATTAAATGGACAAGAAAAATGAAGTTTGAGCACGCTTTAATATGATGACTGCCGCTTATTTTAAGAGCAATTGCAAAAAATAAATAAACTATGCCATCGGTTTGGAAATCCGTAATTTATGGTTGGACTTTAAAGAAGTTTTCAGTTTAAAAGTTGGTACATCCCAATACACACCCATCACGCTAGTTTAATCATGGAAAATCCTGGTGCACTCCAGGATGTAAAATACGCCTGGTTGACAAATGCTGCTCTGCAAAGCACTCTCTTCTACAAAAAAATTTGTTTATGAACAAATCGCCAGACAGGATGACTCACCAACAATTTTCCGTTTTGGGCCAAAGTGTATTCTGTAGCAGGACGGAGAGGTTGATTCCATAAGCATCTTTTTTGCAAAAGGAGTCTATATAAAGATCAAGTAGCTTATTTCAATAAAACTATAGGCCAGGGCTACTCAATTACTATTTACAAAGGTCCATTTACAGAAATTCAAAGCTTGCCGCGGTCCGTTCACTCCAGAGAAAAATTACAACACAACACAGAATATATGGTAACAAATACAACACATGTTACGCGAACAAAACACGTACCGGTAGTTATTTATTGTTCAACTAGCCAGCTAGTGGGAGAAATGGCATTTCTTGTTTCTTGCTAATTCCTTAAATTTGGGTTCTAATGTAGTGATAGCGATTCGTACGCAGTCATGAAGGTTTTCATTTGTCATACAGATGCGAAATTTATTCTTTATGAAGTTCATGGTTGAAAATGCAGATTCGCAGCAGTATGTTGATCCAAACAAGGTGAGAATTTGCACTGCCAATTGATGCAAAAGAGGAAAATTACCAAAGAGCCCTTCCTTTGACCAAAACGTTTCTGGCGTACAATTGCAAAATATTTCTTTCACTGCTATATTCTCCTGAAATTCGATTAGTTCAAGTTGAATTTTGGCCACATCCACCCATTTGAAGGTTTCTTTTGCTTCAGCTGAGAAGTTCACAATATTTGTTATTAGAAACGGGTTTTCAATGAACAGTAACAACTGTTTTCCAAGTGAAAAGTCGCCAAACCGTACAGCAAAGTTGTCGATCAACTTTTCAATAAATGCGACGTATCTGGCATCTCTTTTCCCTTTACACTGCTCCAAAAGCCTTTGAAAATGGTTAAGTTGATTCTGAATATCATGTTTGAAAATTGTTAATTTTTTCTGAAATGCGTGAACTGCATTGATCAAATCAAAAATATTGCATTTTTCTCCTTGCAGTTTTAGACATAATTCATTGAGGTGCGACATCATGTCAGCTAAAAATCCAACAATTTCCATTTTTGTATCATCTCTTAAAAATGCTAAAAATGCATCTGCCTTCACGTTGTTTTGAACTTCTAAAAAAACCATTAACTCCTCCCTTATTGACCAAAATCTCTCCAACACTTTTCCCTTACTTAGCCATCTGATATTGTTGTGTACTAGCAAATCTGAATAAACAGCATTGTTTTCGGAAAGAAAATTTCGGAGAAGGCGATGCTGTAATGCGGACGTTGATCTAAGAAAGTTTACTAGTTTCATAATTGTTTCCATAACTTCACGATATTCTTCTCCCAGACTGGCACACAACACTGCTTGGTGGATAATACAGTGGAAAGATATCAAATTAGGATTATCTTTTAGTAGTCGCCCAATCAGCCCCCTTCCTTTACCAAGCATTGCTGGAGCTCCGTCTGTGGTCATTGAAATGATCGACTTCATTTCAATATTTCTCGATTCCATCATACTTTTCAAGGAATCATATATATCTTCTCCTTGTGTTCTTCCTTTAAGAGCAGCCACTCCAAACAACTCCTGCATAAATTTTTTCTTACTTCCATCATAATATCTCGCAAACACCATTAGTTGAGCATTGTCAGTCATGTCTGTTGACTCGTCAATAGCCAATGAAATGCAAGGTGCGCTTTTCAGTCCTTCATCAAGTTGCAGTACAAGATCTTCAGCCAATAATTCAGTTCTCCTCATTGCTGTAGAATCGGACAATGGGATCTGCTTTAATTTATCAATAATCTCGTCTCTCTGCTTACCATCAAACAAAGTCTCAGCAGTCTGTATCATGCATTCTTTGACGACTTCTGCATCAGTGAAAGGCTTTTTATGTTTTCCTAAAATCCAAGCTATTCTCAATGAGCATTCAGTGGCTTTTTCTTGAGCTGTCATGGTATTAGCAAGAATCATAGTTGACTTTTCATACTGCGAAACAAGTAGCCTTATTTTTTTCTTTCTCTCTTCGGTTCCTTGCTTATACATCTTTTCAAATCCACCATGCCTGCTTTCATAATGGCGCTTTAAGTTGCTGCTTTTCACCAAGGCAACACTTTGACTACATATGAGGCAGTGCGGATTTGAACTGCCTGTGGGAAGAATGAAAGCATATTGCTCTTTCCATTCTTCCTTGAACAAGCGATTTTCATTATCAAACTTTCTTCTCTTTGAAGATGTCATCATAAGATTAGTCTGGATAAAAATTAGTCTGAAAGTATTAACAGCAATGAGCTTATATTGACGCCGCAGAACTAGCCTCGCAACAGAACGACACTACAGAACTAGCACTTGCTACTATCTAGTTTGCGAATGTAGGTTTCAAAACCACGCATTGGAAGTGATTGTGATGACAAACAATCATAACAAAGATAACATTATGAACAAAGACTAGAATCTTAGGCACTTAGGCTAAGGCTATCTGAATATATAATCAGTTCAGGCGGCCTTGCTAAGGCAGTAATATGTTTTCAGCAATGGTTCTCAGTGCATGTTATCTACTGTTTCAAAAATAACCACAATTGTGAATTAACGAAGTTGTAAACAAAAGCAGCAAATGAATGCAGCCAAAATCACCAACCGGACAGGGTCCGGAACGAACACTTGAAAGGTCCGGACTCGGACCGCGGTCCGCCAATTGAGTAGCCCTGCTATAGGCCTATTTGTGTGCAGTGCATAAAATAGAATATTAGTAAAAATTGCAGTACTTCGTGGACAAAGATTGCAACAAAGCAACAAAGTAACTATTAGTTCGTCGCTTAGTGGGTAAATTTGGCGTAACGCTTGCATGCCCTGTTCCGCGCTCTTGTACAAACAACCCTACAACTTGGAAATACGGATAAAAATACCAACTGAATTACCGAAATCGCAAAAGTACGAAAATCAAATGACTGTTCGTTTAACCAATCAAGTTATTGAATAGCGAGGTACATCTATTTGTGCAACCACAGAATACACACCAAAACCACAACAGTCTGTTTCACCTTGAGGCTCATCAGATGGTAAGTTTAAAAATGAAACAAAATGCATATAAAAGGGTATAAAAACGGCATAAAAATTGTTTGACCAATAATTAGTGCAGTACCGTACATTTGAAAATCTAGCACCTAATGCCACACGTCAAAGAAACAAGAAATGATAGCAATTAAGCCGCCAGTGGTACTAGGTCAGGAATCCGCAAACTTTTTAGACCATCGACCCCTTTATGGAATTCTTGATTTCTCATCGACCCCCAGGCATGTACAAAAAAATAAATATTAATGATAACTAAATAGATAAGCCGTTTCCATATACATTAGTAAGGGAAGCTGCATACCAAGCCTTGTGAAACTGTTGTTCTGTATCTCTTCCCCCTTTTGAATATCTTTTATGAAATAATAGGGAAACATAAAGAGAAAACTTTTTTAGTTTTATTGTGAAATAGTGGCATCACTAATAATAAACAATAGCGATTTTGTGGTGCCACCCAACCTGTGAAGGCATGATTTGCGACTGCAATAACGCTACTGGTAAAAGCGGAATTATCACTTTGTTTTTGTCCCTCTGTAACGTGATGCCAAGGCTGTTGCAAATTCAGCACCTTCAATGCAACCAACCGTGCGTAACTATGACGTGGTCTTTCTTTTAGTGACGTAGACAATGAGCACCAATTGTGTTTAGCTACAAATATAAACAACACCTGGAATTAGGCCTGCAAACGAAAAGCAAATTACCCGTAGCTATCATGACAAAAGTGCTTGGACGCCAGAGCAAGTGAACTCTTTCGCCACCGAGCGTTAGTCAGCAGCAGAACTACACATTGCAGGCCTATCAGAGTCATCAGCGGGCTTTATTTTTCGATTCAAACTCAAAAGTACCAGCCCGAATCTGAAAATTTATATGAAGCCCGCATTAGCCTCAAAAGTCAAATTTACCAAGATGAATCAAATCGGCAGGCAAGCCTAAAGATCTAAGGAATGAACGTGTGCAAACAACAAATTTTTAAGACAACAGAATAATTCACACTTGATCAAGGAGAAAGTTCACTATCTAAAACCGCCCATTGTGATACCAACTCTACTGATACTATTGGTACCTCGGAGGTAAGTTGCTAATGCTGAGCGGCAACGTGTTCTGCAGTTTTGTCTTTACTCAGAGCCTCAGACAGTACAAAATGCTTGTCCACTCTTCGTGCTGCCAATAGCAGCTCAATTTCTTGCGATGGCATTTTCTATAATGCTACCGATCGTGGATCATAATCTACTGCTATTTATCAAGCAATAAATACTTCATGATACTCTAATTAAATTCGATCAGTTGCTTATTATTTTACTAATATTAAATCTTTTTGTGCCCAAAGGCGAATTCAACAAGCAATCGCGACGTAAATATAAACAACTACTGGTAAGTTTCCGACACTTTACTGAGTTAATATTGCTTTTGTCGTTGATTTTCCGGTGACCGTTCACGTACTCCTTCTCAAATTTAAGAAACAACCTCATTTAAATGCAATGTGCAGCTTGTCAATACAAGCCTCTGTCGATATGGCCAAGCAGTCTCAAAGGATCGAGTTTAAACTGAGGTCACCTTTGATAAAGCTTTCAATTACACCAATGCCAATTTCGGGTTGACATCTTGCTATGATTCATTTTTTTTACGCGATCATTTTTTCTGTCTTGCAATCTTAGTCAACCGTTTTTTAAGAAATTCAAAACTTTGCACACCAAAAGACATTGCCGGTAAATTTTATGGACCTTCTTCCTGTACAAAAATTGTTTGAGCGCCATGCCTAAGAAAAAACCATGATTGTAATTCAGTTCAGCTTATGAGCCTGTGCTCTGTTTGCATGCCTTCAGCAGTCCCGTAGCACTCCAACTTCGGCCCCCCCCAAAGTAAGCGCAAGAGCCCCTGCGCACAGGTCATATCACTTTAGAGGTGTAAAATTGAAAAGCTGCATTAAGAAAATACACCACAACTTGTACATAAGTAAACAGGCTAATGTCAGAATAAAGCATGCCGATACCCAAGGTGCAAGTCATAAAAAATTCGGCACCGATGCCAGAGTTCAGTAGGACATTTATGCAGACACTGCGAAACGAAAGCAATGACACTGAAAAACATGAAAAAGTTATAAAAACACAGTATCATTTAAATAGTCTGGAGCGAACCTTTTTGTTCGCAAATGCTGTTATGACATTGTCATAATCAAGAGATCGGGCGCAGTCATTTTCGATTGACAACATGGCTAATGAAGATAGTCTACTGTCTGTCATAAACGTTCTATTAAAAGTTTTGATCAGTTTCAATTTGCTGAAGCTTCTTTCAGCGCTGGCAACAGTCACGGGGCAAGTTAGTAAGATTCGAAGTGCGATGTACACATTCGGATACAATTCAAATAAATGAGTCTTTAGAAGATAGTTCAGAAAGTCTTGAGCCGTATTGAGATTGGGTTTTTTTGTAAAATTAAAACAAACCGCTGTAGCTCGGCGCTCATTTCATCAGGATCAATGTCACCGAACTTTTTTTGGAACTCTTTACAGCAAGTAAGAAGAGCATTTTCTTGTTGCACAAGCAAAAGTTTGTCTCGTGTGTACAAAAACGAAAAGGCGGAAGAAACCTCACGTAACAAATTAAAGCGCTCCTTTATTGACATAATAGCCTGGTCTACTAATGGATAGAAAAAGTTGCTTTTAAATTTCAGTTCAGGAGTAGCTCGTTGTTCCTCTTCACCTTGGTAATCAAACAATCTTCTTTTCTTTCCACTTCTTGACGGAGGAAAAGAAGGATCAATATCCAATTCCTGTGCTATTTCAACAGCAGATGTTGCGGCACTGTCATAACCCGTTGTGCGATAGTTTTGCAAAAACTTTTCAGTTGCCTGGATTTTCGTTTCCATTGTATGAAGAGAGACTCCATACGATTGAAGAATCTTGCTTGCTTTATTGACTTGGAATAGGATATCATACCAAATAAACACCGACAAAAGAACACTCCATTTCGATAAATGAGCTATCAACGATTTTGTTTCTGAGGCAGCTCTTCCATCTTTTCTTTCTATGGAAATGGCTTCCAAGTCTTTCAGTGCCAGCAACACCTCTTTTAAATTGTATCGAAGAGGTTTGATGCATTTAATTCTGCTTTCCCAACGAGTATCAGATTGTGACTTTATGGACAGCTCCACATGTTTCTTCAAAATTTCCCAACGCTGAGCAGAGGAAGAAAACAGCACATACAACCTTGTAAGTACTCCAAAAAATGTCAATGCTTCCGTCGATGAATTAGCACTGTCAACAACAACTAAGTTAAGGGTATGGTTTGCACAGGGCACGTAAACAGCTTTGGGATTGATGTCTAGCATTCTTGCTTGGACCCCAGAATGTTTTCCTTTCATGTTAGCACCATTATCATATGACTGACCTCGACAATCAGACAATTCGACTTGCAGTTCGGTCGCTTTTTCTAAGAAAGCGTCCAACAAGCCTTTCCCAGTACTGTCACTTATTCTCAAGTAGCCAAAAAATGTTTCTTTAACAACAGCAGCTTCTTCATTATATAGTAGCCTACATAACGGAGAATGACTGACATTTGTTCATCATGTGACATATCTGGAGTGCAGTCCAAAATTATAGAAAAATATTTTGCCAATTTCAATTGCTGTAAATTTTCTTTTTCAACTTCTGTCGCTAGCAATTTAATTAGTTCATTTTGTATGGTAGGACTCAAATAGTGATCTTTAGTGTTTTTATTCTTGATTCTGTCTTGAAGCTCTTTTAGGATCGGATCTCTTCTTGCCAAAAGCTCAAATATACCCAGAAAATGTCCATTTTGAGGAGATCCTAAGACTTCTTGAGATCCTCTAAAAGCAAGATTCCTTTCCGATAGAAACAAGGCAATGTCGATAAGTCTCTCTAAAATCGGTTGTTACAAGTCTGCTGAACTGAAAATAGTCACGTAGCCAAAAAGCAATTTCAGACTAACTTGGGCCCCCAAAGTTGGCCTGGCCCCCCCCCAATTGGGGGGTTTGGGGGGCGGCTGCTACGTCTCTGGCCTTCAGTCAGACCGGGTCACCACGATAAATTGACTGCTTTGCCTTCCATATAAGGGAGGAAAAATCCCCGTTAAGTGCCTTACCCAAGAACAACAAAAGCGAATTTTTCTTCACATTATTCATTTCAATATAGCTTTGAAAAAAGCTGTTTATGACGCTCTCATCAGTGATGGTGTCGCGTCAAAAGGGAAGATCTAGAGCAGTGATTCTTAACTGAGAGGCTGGGGGGCGTACGTAAATTGTCAAGGGGGCGCGAGCCCTAATGTTATTTACAACACATTCTTTATTAATTTTGAGATTAACGTTTTCTCGCCTGTTGTATTGTTGTCAGTGCTTAAATACTGTCTGAGATATTATTGTAATTGTAGCCTACCATTATATGGTAATCCTGTTTCATAAACTGAATAATGTATGATGTCATAAAGCCACTAAATTATCAACGTGTTTGCTTCATTTTGATAATTTAGCAGTTGCAAATCTACATTGTAGAGTAGACGGTAGCCTACCATGTCATGCTAAATTCAGTCAGTGAAAAATCTGAATGGATTGAGGCAGCTATTAGTCAGTTTATTAAAGTGGTAGAGCGGTATATGTAAACTTCGTAAAGCAATCTAGAATAGACCTAATCTTACAACTGACTAAGTTTATGTATTTATCATGTTGCAATGCCTGCATAGCTAAGTAATAAATTTAGATAATCAAAATGGCAGCAAAAAAAGAAAGCATATTGATGAAATGCAATCGAAACACTACTTTTGTATTAATTTTAAGGGTGCGGGGCGTAAAGCGGGGAACCATCGTTCAAGGGAGACGCGGCACCAAAAAGGTTAAGAACCGCTGATCTAGAGTGAGTGTTTTATGTGATTAATTTAGACGTTAGGCAATCAAAACGAGCCAATAATAGCGCTAGTATTGTAAAGCGCGCCAAACAAAGAGATCTCGCAATAGCGAAATGTTAGAGAAAGCGCAGCCAGAGGCCAAATAGGAACGCCGCGATTATCGAAAGAGTTTGAGAGAGTGAACAAATCCTTTCTGTCTGCACAACACCGTGCGTTGGATCTTGATATAAGCAGCCTCTAAAACAGTGGTTCTTAACCTTTCCAACCCCAATTCCTAAAGATATTGGCTTGCTAATCCCTTGTCTGCGCAACCTGCAAAAGAAGTGTTTGTTGAAAGAACAAACACTATTGTGATAAGGCGGATAGGTTGTTTACTGCTGGATCTCTAATTGAAAAGATGAGAAGTGGTACAAAATTTCAATAAAGCTTTAGTTATCGACCATTTCATTGTACTCTTTTACAAAGGATAGGTGAAAACTCTAACGTTTTTGTCTAGCTCTCTTCAGGAGTTATCGCTAGAATGAAGCCTGGTGTTGGTGTCGAGGTATTTATAGCGAATGCAGCTGGTGAAAATGTCGGAACGTTCTGATTGGTAGACAACCAGACGTTTCGTCGAGTCCGAATCAATGACGTAATTTTAGTGCGTAGACGAATTCTTTCTGGCGACAAAGCTCTGGTTGAAGTATTTGGATGAAAGTTGCTTCCAAGGTAGATAAATAAAAAAGTGTTCTTCTTTTAGCCAAAATAGAAAATTGGTTGTCATCATAGTGAGAGGCGTATTTTTCATTGTTGAGGAGGTATTGTCCAATTGCCGAAGTAGTGGTATGGTTGGATTGAAATAAATCACGATTTGGTAGAAATCTAAAGCTAATACAGAAGCCAACAACTACCGTGAGTATTTAATATAGATTGCTTTCTGACACAATAACGGTAAACTAAGGAATGCATTCTATATCACAGGCTCAGCTTGTAGAATGGAATATCTAGTAGACGAAGTTCTTGCTTGAGGCCAATTGCCGATGTCACTAAAGTCAAATGACTGCAAAGAAACTGTAGTGGTATCACTAACTTCAGCGAAATTATTTTGCCTTGCCTTGCCTTAACGTTCTAAAACATTCAAGGCTGCTTTGAAGCTGATCGGCGTTGTAGTCCTAAACGATAGGCGACCGTTCTCGCAATTTAGAAGGTATAGAATATAGTGAAATCGGAAGGCTAAACTTATGTTTGATAGCGAATGCAAAATATAATTTCCAAGTTGTAATGAGAAAAGAGATAAGCTATGAGAATTGTTGCTGGAAAAAAATATGCTGAAAAGAGGCAAAGTTATAGGAGTTGTTATAAGTCTTTAAGACTTATAAGTCTTAAAGTTATAAGACTTAAAACAGCACATTCTTAAAACAGCACATACCAAAAGCGATAAGAAATCAAGCTCAACCAAATTGTGATATATTTCAATCCAACCATACCAGTACTTCGGCAATTGGACAATACCTCCTCAACAATGAAAAATGCGCTTCTCACTGTGATGACAACCAATTTTCTATTTTGGCTAATGGAAGAACACTTTTTTATTTATCTACCTTGGAAGCAACTTTCATCCAAATACTTCAACCAGAGCTTTGTCGCCAGAAAGAATTCGTCTACGCACTAAAATTACGTCATTGATTCGGACTCGACGAAACGTCTGGTTGTCTACCAATCAGAACGTTCCGACATTTTCACCAGCTGCATTCGCTATAAATACCTCGCTATCAACACCAGGCTTCATTCTAGCGATAACTCCTGAAGAGAGCTAGACAAAAACGTTAGAGGGATCTCTAATTAATTAAAAAATACTCTTTATGAAAGCATAACACAAGGGGTTAGCGGAATATCACAATTTATTCGGCAAAACACAGCACAAATGATTAGGCAGTGTGACCTCTGTTCTTGTCTCTTTGATACAAGCTCATCAATACCAAAATTAATATTGCTGAGAGCAATTTTCATGTCATTTGCAACTCTAAGGCGATTATCGTACGCAGTTTTGATATTAACTAAAGCAGACATGGCAGTTTCACAGAGGTATTTCGTTGGAAATGGAATTAATGCTTCCAGAGCTCTCTTTGCCAATTCAGAATATTCTTGCAACATACTGCACCAAAATTCAATTAGTAAAGGGACCTGAACTTGGTCTTTGCAGCTTAAGAATTCTGCAATTACAGATATTGTTCATGAATGTTGAGCTGCTCATTTTCTTTCATCTCAGCTATAAAAAGCTGCTGAATCTATGCTGAAGAAGGTTCAGATGTTGGAAAGTAATTTTCCATTTTTTTCTCGGGGTTATTTATGTGATCATCAATTAAAGCAGTCAGTCAATCGTTAGTCTGATCACCAATTTTACTATCTAACGGTAAAAACATAGCAAAATTCTGGTTTCTTACTCTCTTTTTCCATAGCAATAACTTCTTTTTGAAGGCGGAGAACTTCTCTGCAGATTTTTCCCCTGCGGAAAATAACTGTGCTCATTCAAAAGACTAAAGACGTCTGCCAAATACAAGACCTTCAATTGGAATCTATTTGTCATCAAATAATTAATGTAGCAAGTTCCACTGTCCCATGCTCACGCAGGAACACGGCAACTTCAGGGACAAGTTCTGCAACACGGAGAGCACTTTTCCCCGCGATAACCATCGCACTTCGGCGTGGAAAAGAAGATACTGATGCTCCTTTCCAAGGTCGTTGCAAAATGCTTTGAATAATCGGGAATTCACGGCCCTTCCACGAATGAAATTCACAGCCATCAAGAACACTTTTTAATTCAAAAGGGAGTGCCTTACAAGCTAAGGCGTATTTATGAATAGCACAGTAATTTGATACTACGAGGTATATGCAGAGCAACTTGTTTCATTAGGGCTACAAAACCGGATCGATGCCCTATCAAAGCTGGCGCACCATCTGTGCATACCGACCCCACTTTATTCCATGTTACTGAATTTTCACGAAGACATGCATTAACAAGATTAAAGACGTATTTAGCTCTAGTTCTCTTCTTCATCTCTTGACAAAATAAAAACTCGTCCACAATCATGTTTCCTTTAACAAATAGGCTTATTGCTACCAATAGGCTTATTGCTAATGCTACCTGTTAAATGCTACCAATAGGCTTATTGACTAGATATCCGTTGTTTTATCAAATTGAAGACTGATGCTACATAGGCTATCTTGGATTTGAGCAAAAAGCTGACTCAAAATGTCGTTAGCTATTCCTGCAATCCTGTTGTTTACAGTGTCATCGGACAAAGGAACTGAGTCTTTTCTTTTGGCCTCGTTTCGGCCAAGTAATATTTATGCCGTTTTTACCGCGCCTCGTTTTATTAGTTTCCCACCAGCTGTGTAAGGTGCTTTTGCTTTCGTTGTAATCAAAGAAACTTCATATGAAGCGAGCAGGAGTGGTTGGAAAGTTAGGCAAAAGCCCAACGCAGGGAGCGTTTCTCTCATATCATAACGAGCTCTTTTGTTGTTGTTGCTGTGATTACCCCTCCTCTTCCTCGGGATGGAGGTATGGCACGAACGGCAATTTAGGTTTATGCCGTCAACCTAATTGAAATTAGGCTAGGGGAAAGATGACAACCCATTTCGAATCAGTCATAAGCGACTGGTAGCCCCACCACCAACAAGACGGACTGCCACCGGTGGGTACCCAAGAGTCGCCTTTTACGACATTCTGAGTTAGCAACTTTACAATTATTACCCGGTGAAGTACGGGTAGGCCACCTGCCTGCCACATAAAGGTGGAGGCATCCCGTTAAGTGCCTTGCCCAAGGACACAACAAGCAAGCTTGCCTGCTTGTTCTCCACACTATCCCTTTTTTATGCTGAGTGCCAAGCAGGGAAGTCGTGAATACCATTTTTTAAAGTCTTTCGGTATGACTCGACTTAGAGAATGAACCCCAGGTCTACCAACTGCGAAGCGGACGCTCTAAACACTACGCCATCGCGCCGGTTTAGCTCTTTTCGCTTTGAGCGTTTCAACTGAGTCCGTATTCTCTTTATTCTTTAGTTCCTTGTGCCTCTTCAGCTTCGAAGGCTTTAAGGAATCAGTGCTCAAAATGGTATTGCACAATGTGCACTGAGCATTGTCAAGTTTATCACAACCAATAACTTTTGTGAAACCATACTGAACGTAAGAATCGTCCCAGAAACGTAATTTTGTCTCTTTTCGCAGCCATTAGTAAACAAAATGATTATCACCTACGGAAGCGAAAATAATGACTAAATAAAAAGTAATTATACAAAAAGTGGCTAAATCATACAAATTCACTTTGGTGGTAATCGCATGCAAAAAGTAGAAATAATATGGCAAACACTAAAAGGGAACAGAAATAGTGATTGTCTTGAATTCCCTTCGCTCCTTTATTGCTTAGGTTTTAAAATTCTAACCAGGCCAGTAGCAACTAACTATCAGACACCAGAAAGCTGCTGGCATAAAATTAAACACTCTGGTATCCCGCGGTACCTAAAGTTTTCTATTTCTTCTTTTCACGCAGTGGGGTTGTGGATAGAGCTAGAAGAGTAGGTGCCGCAACTGTAACTTTTATACTGCAACCGTCAAATGCTTTATTAAACCTTATCTCTCATTGCTAGGAATTTAATATTTAACCCCCAATACAGAAACAATTAGTTGTATGATCATATGCTTCTCCAGAGATTAGTTGCATCATTCTCACCAAAATTATCTTAGCTACCGGCGTCAGTTTTCAACTACAACTTCAATGCTATTGCCTAAGCTTACATAAATATATTTTTGATAAAAGAATCACCACTTCATAGCTCTACACACTTAACCAATTTTTAAACCTGGCAGTGAAAAACGTCAGTCTTTCTATTACAAAACTTTGAAACAGATGTAGCAGTGAGACTGTTTTTCTTACTCAAGTCTATTGCACCGCAATATGTCGTTAAAACTAAAAATGACAGCCTATTGCATCAGACTAAAACAAATAGTTTGTTCAGCACTAGAACAATGTGATACTGCA
Organism: Trididemnum clinides; assembly: GCA_963675345.1. Taxonomy (NCBI): domain Eukaryota; kingdom Metazoa; phylum Chordata; class Ascidiacea; order Aplousobranchia; family Didemnidae; genus Trididemnum; species Trididemnum clinides. The sequence continues at coordinate 23,685,481 of OY776306.1, forward strand.
AACTTTGACTATAGGTAGCATGTTATTGCAAAACCACTGTTTTTTGTCAAAGTGGTGGTAGTTGTTGTTTGTTCATTTGAAGGTTAAAAGAATACAGTTTGGCATTCCTTCTGGGGACCCCCAGGATTTTTCACTGGAGACCCTTGGGGTCCCTGGGGACCCCGTTAAGAACCACAACTCTAAGAGATTAAAGTGAAAAGAGCTGCGTGTTGTGGCGGGGTTTGAAAACCGCTTGTTGTCATAGTTCAATGCACATCAGCCATTTTCTAAAAGATGCTGATCAATGGCAGATTCACAATCCGGTTTGGTGCCGTTTCGTTTACACGATCTGTGTGGCTGTGATCGGCGTGGACGGGTCAATTGTTGTCTTAACCATTTCGGAACATGTTGCTTGATGCGATCCTGTAGTCGTTGAGATGTTCGCTCTACGTACCGACTATCACAGTGGCACTTGTATTCATATATGACAAAACTTTCCTGAGAGGTAGGTAGAATATCCTTAAGGGCCACACGCAGCATGCGCTTTGACGTAAAGACCAAGCGAGTGCTGACGGAACCATAGCAGCTTTCCACGGCGGTTTTGACTTCTTTTTCCAAGTTTGTGGAGGGTTTAGCTATCTAATGGACCCTCAAGTACACAGGGCACTTTTCGGGACCGAAATCGCTTAAGGGTGGAGAACTGAGCAATTTTCTCGGCAATCCGAGCGTTAATGTCGCTTTTAGGATAGTCATTTCCAGTATATTTTCTTGATCCGTTCTAGTTCTTCATTGAGTCTACGCTTGGTGCAAATCATCAGGGCTCGATGCACTAATGTAGGTATTATAGATATTAGACTTATTTTGCGTTTAAAAAGACTAAAGGACTCCCAACTTAAATACTGGCCGGTGAAAGTGGGTTTCCGATATAGGCTACACTGGTTTCAAAGCCAATATCTGTTCTTTCGACGTGAACATCAAGAAACGATAGATCTTTTCCTTTCTCTTTTTCAAAGGTGAATTTGAGGGATCGATGAAGGCAGTTGAGTTTGGTCAAGAATTCATTTGCTTCAGCTTCGTGATTGAAGATGGCAAACGTGTCGTCAACATATCTGAAGTATGTTGGAGGCTTCTGCGTTCGAGAAAATGGCTTTTCTTTATAATATCCAACAAAGATGTTAGTCAAAGCCGGACCAAGTGGTGATTCCATAGCTACTCCGTCTGTTTGCTTATACATAATGTTATTGAAGCTGAACTCAATTAAGGATGTAGCGCTCTTCATCAATTCAACAAACACGTCTTTTGGAATGACTGGTTGTGAATCAGAATTGTTGTAAAGATCACCTGAACAGCTTTTGATGGTTTCATCAAGGTGAACTTTGGTAAACAAGCTGGACACATCAAAAGAACACATGAAGACATTAAGTCGATGTCAAGATTTTGCGTGGTCTTAGCAAACGTAAACGAATCTGATATGCAGTGTGACGAAAACCGCTCCAACACAGGTTGTAATAGGCCAGCCAATCACTTGCCAAGTTCACGATGGGACGAACCTGTCAGACAGTATTGAGCGAAGTGGAGTGCCTTCTTTGTGCGTTTTAGTCAAACCATTCATTTGAGGTCTTTGCAATCCAGTCTGTCGTGTTGCGTCATATATCTACTTCGGCATAAGATCGGCTTTGACCAAGTCAAGCAACCGCTTCTGAAAGTGTGATTCAATGCTGGCTGTGTTGTGATTGCTGGAGACCGGAACGAAAAGTTATTTTCTCGAACGCAGAAGCCTCTAACATACTTCAGATATGTTGACGACACGTTTGCCATCTTCGATCACGAAGCTGAAGCAAATGAATTCTTGACCAAACTCAACTGCCTTCATCGATCCCTCAAATTCACCTTTGAAAAAGAGAAAGGAAAAGATCTATCGTTTCTTGATGTTCACGTCGAAAGAACAGATATTGGCTTTGAAACCAGTGTAGCCTATATCGGAAACCCACTTTCACCGGCCAGTATTTAAGTTGGGAGTCCTTTAGTCTTTTTAAACGCAAAATAAGTCTAATATCTATAATACCTACATTAGTGCATCGAGCCCTGATGATTTGCACCAAGCGTAGACTCAATGAAGAACTAGAACGGATCAAGAAAATATACTGGAAATGACTATCCTAAAAGCGACATTAACGCTCGGATCGCCGAGAAAATTGCTCAGTTCTCCACCCTTAAGCGATTTCGGTCCCGAAAAGTGCCCTGTGTACTTGAGGGTCCATTAGATAGCTAAACCCTCCACAAACTTGGAAAAAGAAGTCAAAACCGCCGTGGAAAGCTGCTATGGTTCCGTCAGCACTCGCTTGGTCTTTACGTCAAAGCGCATGCTGCGTGTGGCCCTTAAGGATATTCTACCTACCTCTCAGGAAAGTTTTGTCATATATGAATACAAGTGCCACTGTGATAGTCGGTACGTAGAGCGAACATCTCAACGACTACAGGATCGCATCAAGCAACATGTTCCGAAATGGTTAAGACAACAATTGACCCGTCCACGCCGATCACAGCCACACAGATCGTGTAAACGAAACGGCACCAAACCGGATTGTGAATCTGCCATTGATCAGCATCTTTTAGAAAATGGCTGATGTGCATTGAACTATGACAACAAGCGGTTTTCAAACCCCGTCACAACACGCAGCTCTTTTCACTTTAATCTCTTAGAAGCTGCTTATATCAAGACCCAGCGCCCGGTGTTATGCAGACAGAAAGGATTTGTTCACTCTCTCAAACTCTTTCGATAATCGCGGCGTTCCTATTTGGCCTCTGGCTGCGCTTTCTCTAACATTTCGCTATTGCGAGATCTCTTTGTTTGGCGTGCTTTACAATACTAGCGCTATCATTGGCTTGACTTGATTGCCTAACGTCTAAATTAATCACGTAAAACACTCACTCTAGATTTTCCCTTTTGACGCGATACCGCCACTGATGAGAGCATCACGAAAAGCTTATGGCTCAAAGAGCTTTTTTCAAAACTATATTATTCATTTTGTTCTCATTTTCGAAGTCTTAGATACCGTTGGATCTCGACAAGAGTCTTAGGTACCAGATTTACCCACTGCAAAGCGGATGCTCTAACCCAGGGTGTCAAACTCATTTAGTGCTGTGGGCCACATTTACATACTCGGATTTTATGGGCCAGACTTTATTGAAAAAAATTTAAGCAGGCAAGATTGTACATCAGTGGTCTCCAAACTTTTCCGGCGCGGTGGTGTAGTGGTTAGAGCGTCCGCTTCGCAGTCGGTAGACTAGGGCTTCATTCCCCTTGTTGAGTCATACCAAAAAACTTTAAAAAATGGTATCCACAGCTTCCCTGCTTGGCGCTGGGCATTTATGGGAGGTTGTAGAGAACAAGCCGGCAAGTTCGCTTGTTGTGTCCTTGGGCAAGGCACTTAACGGGACGCCTCCGCCTTTATGTGGAAGACAGGTGGCCCAGACACCTCCAAAATGGCAACTCCCAAGCGAGTGCGGACGTCCCGTCCAAAATATAGCGATGCAATTCGCTTTCTCGTGAATGGAGGATAAAAATGAACAAATACAAATACAAAACTTCTTTTGTCTCTGGCACAGGAAGCCAGTTGATCAATTTTCGCGGCACACCAAGCACGCAAATCTATTCCTTTTGATGGCGAGTGGCATTATTTGAAGATTATAGGCCCAACTTTTCTGGAAATGATGATGTAGCTCGAAATGGTGCTAATTTCCAAAAGAAAAAAAATGTTATCACCTCTCTCGTCGTAACTGTTAGAACAAAGTCAGCGTAGCGCGCTGGTGCAAGTACTCGTATTTCCATGCCATGTCGCGTTTTTTGACACCAACAAAGATTGTTCGCGACTGTAAGCTGCATGTTATCTCACAAGAGTCATTTCGCGGGTCGGATCCGGCCTATGGGCCGTACGTTTGACACCCCCGCTCTAAACATTGCACTATGTGTGTAATGGTTCTACGCAGAGCAACTTCAGTTCCGACAGGCTTCGTAGTTACCAGTGTAGTGCATTTCTACCACAAGCCTGCAAAGTAGCGCCAAAGCGCAACAAAACTCAACGAGCATTGAACCCAAAGCCTTACAATATAGCGTCGTATTCCACAAAGTTATCGCTTCACTATGACATAGGGTCGTATTGCACCGAGGCATCGCTTAACTACGATATGGTGTCGTATTGCACAGAAGTATCGCTTAATTACGGGAGTTGCAATCGCACTTACAAGATGAGCAAAACGCCATTTTAAGATCTTGCGTCGCAGAGCCAGAGGCTACCTTTCTGAGCTCCGCCGTGCCACGTGCCCTGTGGAGTCTCACTCGTCCTTCTGTTCTCCTTTCTTCTCCACTGAACTTCTTGCGGCTGCCTCCAACCTTTCCTCCTCCACTGCCACTGGCCCAAACAAAGTTGCCTATCCCATGCTAAAACATTTTCCTCGCTCTTGCATGGATTTTCTTCTTTACATCTTCAATCTCTCCTGGACTTCGCATTCCTTTTCTTCCATCTGGAAGAGATCTTCCATTATTCCCTTCCACAAGATGGGAAAGCCTCTAGACTCTCCTGCTTCCTTCCGGTCTATCTCTCTCACCTCCTGCGTATCAAAGCTTTTTGAACGCATCATTCTACCCCGTCTACTCTTCTTTCTGGAATTTAATTCCATTCTCTCTCCCCGACAGACCGGTTTCCACCCTGGACGGTCTACACTATTGATTTCTCGAAAGCTTTTGACTCTGTCTGGCTTCCCACCCTGTACCATAAACTCATTTTGGCTGGCCTCCTTCCTTGCTTTGCTCGTTGGACTCAATCTTTCCTTTCTGATAGGCGCGCTTGTGTGGTTTATCAAAAACACAAAAGTCGCTCCTTTCGAGTCCGTCGAGGTGTTCCGCAAGGATCCGTTCTTGGCCCTGTACTTTTCTTTCTCTCTTCATCAATGATCTTCCTGCTTCTCTGCTTTCTTCGGTCAGCTGCTCTCTTTACGCCAACAATCTGGCCATTTGGTCCTCCTCCCCCTCGGTCCCCACTGCGGTGGAGGCCACACAAGAAGCTCTGTTTCGATTGGAGCGCTGGTGTCTTCCTCTCAATGCGAGCAAATATGAGGCCTCCTTCTTCTCAGTGGATCCCCATCAAGCCAACCTCCTCTTACTCGGCTCCCGCCTCCGTTTCAACCCAACTCCAGCCTTTCTTGGGGTTACCTTCAACCGCACTCTTTCCTTTTCTAAGCATATATCTTCGCTGAAGGCCAAATTCTTTCCACGTCTCAAGGCCTTACGCTGTATCTCCGCTTCTTCTTGGGGCACTTCTTTCTTCTGTATAAAGCTTTTCTTCGGCCCCTTCTCACTTATGCTTCACCCGGATGGTTTCTTTTCTTAAGCATTACCAATATCACCAAATTGGAACGCCTCCACCGAGCGGCTAATCGCGCCATCACCGGCTGCCTCTCGTCCTCCCTTATCCCTCTTCTTCTCACCGAGGCTTCTTTACCTCCCCTACGAGTCACCCTGACTCATTTCACTCTTTCATCTTATGAGCGAATTCTTTGTCTTCCAACCTCCTTTCCTATTTCAGGTTTGGCCAGACTTGGAGTGAAACCAAGACTCCGCAGATCGTCCTGGAGAGCTTTTGCGTCCACTCACCTGCTTATGCTACCTTCCACTTCTCCTAAGGAGGCTCTTCTTACTTGCCCTCTATTTCCTCCATGGAATCTGCCTTCCTTCACTGTGGAGTCCACTCTTTCCTCTTTATGCTCTTGCTCTGATCCCCCTCTCTCTCACCAAGGTGCGGCTCTCGCCCGCCTTGACTTTCTCTCCTCCCTCATGATCTGGTACTCTTGACAGACGGCTCTGTTCCTTCTCTTTTTGGCAAGGGCGGCTCCGGCGTACTTGCCAACTGCTCTCTCTGTGGCCACTCTTTCCTTTTCAGCAGGCCCAGTATGTTAAAGTTTTTCTGCTGAAGCCTGCGCCATTCTGTACGCTCTTTGTTGGTCTCGGCAGCACCAACAAGCCTGCTACTTTTCTTCTGCTCCTATCGGACTCTCGTTTGGTCTACTCCTCAGTCTTTCCTTTTACCTGAAACTCTTTTCTCTCTCTTATTCAATCAGTCTACAATGGGTCGCCGGACACTCGTTTCTCCCGGGGAACGACGCGACTGATGAGCTGGCCGGACGGGGAGCGCTACTTGCGCCCTCTGCAACCCCTTGTAATCTCTCTCCTCTCGGACTATGTCATCTAAATTCTTCGACACACAGGTTCCCTCGATTTCCACCGAGGAACTTGTGCTCCCTGTATTCTCTCTCGTCTACGCTGCAACGGACACAGCCTCCTGTTAAGTTCTTATCTTTCTGGGATTGGCAGAATCGAGAATCCTTCCTGCAGCGCTTGTAGGCACTCGTCCCAGGACACCTCTTATCTCATTCTGCACTGTCCAGCTACGAACTCTTTGCGCCGCTCGCTCTTTGGCGACTCCCGGTCTCTCTACGACCTCTGGGGCTCCGAGATCTTCCGCCATGCCTCCATTACTCGGAAGGGGTCGGTTAAACAACAACAACTGTCTCCACATATATGAGGCGAGAGCAACCTGCTCAAACGTAAGAAAAGGCTAATTGTAAACTCTGAAAGTAGGTTTGCATAACTCTTATTATTGAGAGCTACTGTCTCTGCCTTAAAGTGAAACGTAATTTCACAAAGTCTGGTTTGAAAGCGAGTGTGTAGTGGTAGACATACATTGAATCAGCACGTCTGAGCCTGCGAAACGCAGAGCCTGGTGGTCTGCTGAGGTGGAAGAAGCGGTTGGTGAAAGACGCAAGGCTTTCGCTACTGCTCACAGAAGTGATGAAGATCGCCAGGCTTACATCTCCGCCTCTCGACGTGCCTCGTCGGTCATTGCCAAGGCCAAGGCTGAGGCATGGCAGACGACCTGCACTTCTCTTTCACCTAAATCTAATCCTAAATCTGTGCACTCTCTTCTTCGCTCTATTGCTGGCTCTCCTTCCTCGTCTTCTTCCTCTCCTAACTTTCCTAACTGTTCCTCTCCCAAGGAATCGGCTTCGGTCTATGCCGCTTACCTGAGGTCTCACTTTTCCGTGTCTCAGCCAAAGGCCCTGCGCAGCAGAGCCAGAGGCTACCTCACTGAGCTCCGCCGAGCTACGTGCTCTGTGGAGTCTCACTTGTCCTTTTGCTCTCCCTTCTCTCCGCTGAATTTCTTGCGGCTGCCTCCAACCTCTCCTCATCCACTGCCACTGGCCCAGACAAAGTTGCCTATCCCATGCTAAAGCATCTTCCTCGCTCTGGCATGGATTTTCTTCTTCACATCTTCAATCTTTCTTGGTCTTCACATTCCTTTTCTTCCATCTGGAAGACATCTTCTATTATTCCCATACATAAGATGGGAAAGCCTCTCGACTCTCCTGCTTCCTTCCGGCCTATCTCTCTCACCTCCTGCGTATCAAAGCTGTTTGAACGCATCATACTATCCCGTCTTCTCTTTTTTCTGGAATCTAATTCCATTCTTTCTCCCCCGCCAGGCCGGTTTCCGCCCTGGACGGTCTACACTTGATCAAATTCTGTACCTTTCTCAGTCCATTTCGGATGGGTTTAACAAACCCAGGCCGGGCTCTCGGACGATCCTGTCTACTATCGATTTCTCTAAAGCTTTTGACTCTGTCTGGCACCCCGCCCTTTTCCACAAACTTGTTTCGGCTGGCCTCCCTCCTTGCTTTGCTCGTTGGACTCAATCTTTCCTTTCTGACAGGCGCGCTTGTGTGGTTTTTCAAAATCACAAAAGCCGTTCCTTTCGAGTCCGTCGAGGTGTTCCGCAAGGATCCGTTCTTGGCCCTGTACTTTTCTCCCTCTTCATCAATGATCTTCCGGCTTCTCTGCCTTCTTCCGTCAGCTGCTCTCTTTACGCTGACGATCTGGCCATTTGGTCCTCCTCCCCCTCGGTCCCCACTGCGGTGGAGGCCACACAAGGAGCTCTGTTTCGATTGGAGCGCTGGTCTGAGTACTGGTGTCTTCCTCCCAATCCGAGCAAATGTGAGGCCTCCTTCTTTTCAGTGAATCCCCACCAGGCTAACCTCCAGCCCAACCTCCTCCTACTCGGCTCCCGCCTCCGTTTTAATCTCACTCCAACTTTTCTTGGGGTCACCTTCGACCGCACTCTTTTCTTTTTCTAGGCATGTATCTTCGCTGAAGGCCAAGTTTTTCCCACGTCTCAAGGCCTTACGCTGTATCTCTGCTTCCTCTTGGGGCCCCTCTAAGGAGTCCCTCTCTGTTCTGTATAAATCTTTTCTTCGGTCTCTTCTCACTTACGCTTCACCCGGATGGTTTCCTTTCCTAAGCGCTACCAATATCACCAAATTGGAACGCCTTCACCGAGCGGCCAGTCGCGCCATCACCGGCTGCCTCTCGTCATCCCCTATCCCTCTACTACTCACCGAGGCTTCTCTACCTCCCCTACGAGTCACTCTGACTCACTTCACTCTTTTTTCTCATGAGCGGGCTCTTCGTCTCCCAACCTCCTTTCCCATCTCAGGTTTGGCCAGACTAGGAGTGAAACCAAGACTCTGCAGATCGTCCTGGAGAGCTTTTGCGTCCACTCACCCGCTCATGCTTTCTTTTATTTGTTCTAGGGAGGCTCTTGTTGCTTGCCCTCCCTGTCCTCCTTGGAATCTTCCCTCGTTCACGGTGGAGTCCACCCTTTCCACTCCATGCTCTCGCTCTGATCCCCCTCACTCTCGCCAAGGTGCGGCTCTCGCCCACCTTGACTCTCTTCCTCCTCATGATCTGGTACTCTGGACAGACGGCTCTGTTCCTTTTCCTTTTGGCAAGGGCGGCTCCGGCGTTCTTGCCAACTGCTCTCTCTGTGGCACTGAGGCCACTCTTTCCTTTTCGGCAGGCCCAGTTTGTTCCAGTTTTTCCGCTGAAGCCTGCGCCATTCTGCACGCTCTTTGCTGGTCTCGGCAACACCATAAAGTCTGCCATTTTTCTTCTCTTCTTCTCCTGTCTGACTCTCGTTCTGTCCTCGCCACCCTGTCCTCTCCTCCACCTTTCCTGTTATCTCAAACTCTGTGGCAGATCTGGCAGGAACTGTCCTTCTTCTCCTCCTGTTCTATCAGGCTACAATGGGTCCCCGGACACTCGTTTCTCCCGGGGAACGACACAGCTGATGAGCTTGCCAGACGGGGAGCGCTGCTTGCGCCCTCCGCAATCCCTTGTAGTCTCTCTCCTCTTATCTCTCGTATCCACTCTCGTCTTATCTCGGACTGGAGGCGTACTGTCTCTTCAAAGTATTTTGACACACAGGTTCCCTCAATTTCCACTGAGGAACTTGTGCTCCCTCGTCATGCTCGCTGTGTCCTCTCTCGTCTTCGCTGCAATGGACACAGCCTTCTTTTAGGTTCCTATCTCTCCAGGATTGGCAGAATCGAGAATCCTTCTTGCAGCGCCTGTGGACACTCGTCCCAGGACATCTCTCATCTCATTCTGCACTGTCCAGCTACGGACTCTTTGCGCCGCTCGCTCTTTGGCGACTCTCTGTCTCTTTATGACCTCTGGTCCAGACCCTGGGGAGTTGCCCGGCTTCTGGGGCTCCATGGTCTTCCGCCATGCCCCCATCCCTCGGAAGGGGTCGGGTAAACAACAACAACAAACGCGGTAAAAATGACGTAAAATCGACGTCGACTTCTATATTTTCAAACAATTATAAATCAAACTTATCAACAAATATATAAAGCAATACACGGCAACTACAACAAAATCTACTGCACACTTTTATCATGGAAAGTAAAGCGAACCCCTACGACCACTGGCAGTGATAATCTAGCCTATTGCACAAAAATCTACAAAAGATTGTGTAGTTTATATACTAAACCTTACGCCTTTGGTGTCAGAAGCAGAGACATCCGAGGTAAACTCGAAAAATGTCTCGCTGAATTAAAAAACCTATTAAGCACTCGTCAAGCAAGGCCGGTGCTTTACTGTCACGTCCAGAAATTGACCCCCAATGACGCCGCTGTTTGGCAGATTAGTAGCTGTTTTTAAACCAAATGAAAAACCAAAACCAGGCAAAATTGATGACTGAGCTTACAGGCAGGATTACCATTTCGTGCTTATTTCTGGGCTTCTTTTTCGGTTGCGTTCTTGTTTTCCTAAGGTATTTTTAGATCTAGTTAGATGGCAACAATGTGCATAGGTAACCTGATTCGGTCAATACGTGTTAGTGACCAGCCAAGTTCACAGATGCCATTTGATACTCGAGAGGTAGGAGACTTTTGAGGACTACTATCCCAGCGAGTCCCCGTATGAAAAGCAAATTCAGATACATGTACTGACAACGGCAACACATCAATATTTGGTTTAATACAAAAAGATTCACTGGAAAGCAACAATTTTGTCCAATCAAAAAATAACACTGTTAATATTTCGTTTGAGTGCAACACTTGACGCGTGAAAACTTTCTTATAAAACGCTAAGTCTAGAACGAAATCTCAAATAAAACGTTTGATAAAAAAGTTAATGCACTTCGGCTATCTTGGAAGTGAATCTTCCAGAACATCAAAAAAAAATCAAGTAAAAACTGAGTCATATGTGCATAATAAATAAAATAGACATAGAGGTAAAGAAAAGAACCATCAGGCAAAACCGCACTAAATAAGCCGTTTCAAAGGATATTAGCAATAACACAGGTTCTACGATCTTCTACTAGATCTACGAGATCCCGTGCTTTCCCGGGTTAGAATAGTGAAACTGCTCACCCAGCATGTCGTAAGAGGTGACTTTTGGGTACTCACCAATGGCAGTCCGCCTTGTTAGTGGTGGGGCTACCAGTCGGAAATTTGCATTCACGACTGGTTCGAAATGGGCTGCCACTTTTCCCCTAGCCTAATTTAATTAGGTTATTGACGTGAACCTGAATTGCTGTTCGCGCCATACCTCCATCCCAAAGAAGAGGAGGGGTAAACCAGCCAACCAAACTAGATGCTTCGTTTAACACTGCCTTTATACCAAGAAAAAGGAATCATTATCATTATCCGCCACCCATAAAAGCTGAAGGGTGTTTAAAAATACCAGTTTGAAATTTTTCGCGGTAGCGCAGTGTTATAAAAAAACCAGAGTGAGAATTGCTATTTTGTTCTTTCTATCGGATAAGGCGTTTCTTGATAGGAATTTTCATCGACAATCACATTGCTTTTGAATTCCAAAACTGTTTCCTGCAAAAATGCACATGTTTGATGAATAAAAATGTAGAGGGAACATAGTTGCGTGCAAATGCGATCACTAAGAACAGCAACATAGATGTCAAGAAATAACTTTTGCTTCTTAGCACGCGGTAGCAACGTTTATCCTATTTACTGACTTTACTTGGAAATGATATTTCTAGCGAAGACAGCTAGGAGGACGTGATCTTAAAATACATAAAAACCGATAGCATAAAATAACCTTTTCTTCAAAGGGATAGCTACCATTTTGTTTTAGCAAGGGACTCCATTAGATTCTTGTGGGGAGAAAAATTCAAGTTTTTCTACAACACTAGTCAAAACCCAAACTTTTCATTGAAATTGGAACTTCAGCTTACGCAAGGCATAGTTTTTTCCATGGGCAAAAATCCAAAAACGAAATCATAAATTCACAAAGCTAGTCCACATTCTCTTCAACAGCCGCTACGATAATCGCCATCTTAAGCATGGGATCGAAAAATGCTTACAACACTTTCCTCTCCAGATTCGAAGGACAGCTACAGTGGCCCAGATCTGCGTCGGAGTTTGCAAGTTTTAACATTCCACTTAAATTGATTGCTATTAGGTTTGAGCACATTACCATCGCCACCATAGAGTGCCCCAACTTGACCCCACAGAATCTTTAAGCCAAGGGAGGAAGGGGGGCACCAACACAAAGTCCACGAGCACCAGCTGGCAACAAGGCACACATCAGCCGCCTGCACGGACCACCAGTGTAATTTATTTTGCCGAACGAAAACAGCATTCGCTCATGAAAAACTAAATAATTAGAGCATAGCAAAGACTTTTGGGTAGACACAGATTACAGGGAGCACTGCTACACAACAATCCTGAAGATTTTACGATGTCTGAAAGCTACAAATCCTCACAGAACTTATTTTGACAGCTCAAAGGAAAAGTTGGGTCTTCTGCGCATGAAACATTCTGAGCACCAAACGCTAAAGGCAACATATCTAACTTACAATCTGCTGCAAGGTGGAATCTGCTTCCAACTTGAACGTGAAATATTTTCTTTTCACCACAATAGCGATTAAAGCCGTTAAGCAAACAGCGATTGCTATCAGTACAATCATAATGCTTTTTGTTGTATTCCAAGATGAGCCGCTAAAAAAGTAAAAAATCAAATATACCAAGGGTATTTTTCTTCCCTGTTGTGACAAGCCATAACGTATCACTTGAAATGGTTAGCTGAGCGCCACAAAAATGGAGAAAAAACGCCAAAACATTTCGTAATCATCTGATATCAGTGTGGTGAACAGTATTTCACGGTATCTAGTATGATTTTGTGCTATAGAACTAATTTGTTTGCAATTTTTTGATTACTCATTATGTATAGAAAATTATACGTCGACGTGTTGTTGGATTTACCAGTCCTCTTCCTCGGAATGAATACGAGTGCGATATAAAACAGTAATTCAGGTGTACACCAGTGAGAAATCGTAGTAAATAAAGAGAGTTACCGCTAGGTTGGCAATGCATTTTGTTTGCTTGAAATGTAAAGGAATAATGGAAGGGACGATGGATTCGATCGAGAGGTTGTGCGATGAAGTGGAGACAGTGAATGGATTTTGTTATTTGGGAGACAGACTAAATGCTAGTGGTGGTTGTGAAGCAGCAGTTACAGCAAGAGTAAGAATCGGTTGGGTAAGATTCAGGGAATGTGAAGAGTTATTGCTTCAAAATAGGTTTCTTCTGAAGATGGAAGGTAAAGTCTATCGTTGTTGCATAAGATCAGCAATACTGTATGGAAGTGAGGCATGGTGTCTAAAAGAAAATGAAAAAGTAATTTTGAGAAGAACGGAGAGAGCTATGGTGAGAGCCATGTGCGGTCAGAAAGTGGTAGGCAGGAAGACGACTGAAGAACAGATGGACATGTCGGGGTTGAGGGAAACTATAGACCGGTTAGCAACAGCGAATGGAGTGAGATGGTATGGATATGTGCTGAGGAGGGATGACGATAGTGTTTTGAGGGTTGCTCTGAATCTTGAAGTGAGTGGCAAGAGAAAACGAGGACGACCGAAGAAGACCTGGAAGAAGCAAGTGGAAGAGGAGACAGAGAAGATTGGTTTGAAGAAGGAAGATGCCTTGAGACGAAACAAGTGGAGGGACGGAGTGCGAGCAATTGCAGAAGAAATGGGGTAAATCCAGCCATCTCTGCTAAAGGGAAAACACCAGATAAAAACTGATTCACTACTACTACTACCGCAAGCCCCATCGAAATGTAGATATTAGGGAAAAATCACCATTTCTATGGTAACCATTATTCATTACCATAAAATCGCCATTTCTATGGTGACTATAATTAACCACTCTTTTCTGCAAGCTTACGCCTACAACGACTGCATCACCATGCTTTTGGGGAAAGTGCATTATGATAGTTTTCTTTGCATGGTAGATTCTAAAACCGTAAATTTCTGTGCAGTAATAACAAGCATAACATTGAAGCAGGCGTGAACACGGTATTTAAAGTTTGGCAATATTGTCACAGTCTCGGACATCGGGAGAAGTTAAGATGTGGCCCAATAAAAGTACTTTTCTTGTCACTATATTATGCTACAATATAGACAACTGTAATTTTTAAGAAACGTGTACATAAATCTTCGAAGATCTGTCGAGGCAACTACACTACCTTGCTAAAATTTATTCAGCGCGATTTACTTTGAGCTCATGCTGTTTGTTCCGATTTAGTCAGATTGATCTACCGTCTAGAGTAGATTGCTTGGCCTCCCGTTGTTTGCCACGAAAAAGAAACCTCCCAGTAAGTGCCTTTCCCCAGCGAAGAGCTATTTTTTCTTCTTATACGCGCTTGCTGAGTGCCTTGCAGCTAACAATCATTTTTACGAAGTGATTGGTAAGGCGCGGTTAAGGTTTGAACCTGCGATTGAGGTGGATGCTCTAATCATCGCTTCATTGAGGCAATCGCCAAGCAAATTACTTGCCTACCAATTGTGCACTACGGATCTACTTTATGTAGGCATTATTTAAATCTGAATGTCATGGGATAAGATTTGGTACACTAAATGTGGGAAGTTTTTGTGGAAGGAAAACAGAAGTGTGTGAAGAACTGAGGAAGACAAGAGTTGATGTGCGCTGCATCCAGGAGGTAAGATGGAAAGGCCAAGGAGCTCGTTTTGTGGGTACTTCGGGACGAAGGTATAAACTATGGTGATCAGAAAATGATGCAGGATTCGCAGCGATTGGAGTTTTGGTGAAAGAGGAAATATCTGGAAACGTTGTGGAAGTTAGAAGAAAAAGCGAAAGAGTATTGGCAATTGTGCTAACTATAGGTAGAGAAGTGATGCGAATAATATGTGCGTACGGGACACAAAGCAGAAGACCAGACACAGGAGTTCATTCGTATGATGAAATGGCGAGCGAGTGGGACTTTGCAAGTTCTAGTGAAATCATTGTTTCTTTAGGAGATTTTAATGGACATGTAGGGAAATGTGCTGAGGGTTTTGAAGTTGTACACGGGGGTAATGGTATCGGGAAAATAAATGCAGAAGATTGCTGGAGTTTTGTGAGTAAAGAGAGCTGTGCGTGGTAAATACTTGGTTTTATAAGGCAGACAAAAGGAAAATCACTTGTAGTGCCGGTGGATGTGAAACAGAAATCGATTTTGTGCTTGTGGGAGAAAAATACAGAAAGTATATAAAGGATGTGAAAGTGATTCCATGGGAACGTCAGCACAGTTGATCTACGACCACCAGCACGACCACAGTCTTGCTGGTGGTCGTAGATCTGGATAAAATGGTTCTAAAAAAGATTGTGAGAAAGCAACGGATCATAAGAAGAAAGATTTGGAAGTTGAATGAAAACCAAACATGAAAAAGGTTTGAAAAAAGAATAAAAGAACTAGTAAGCAGAGACGCGCGTGATTTGTGGAAAGCTTTCAAGGATGGTGTTGTAAAGGCATGTGATGAAGTGTGTGGAAAAAAAGAAGTCTAGGAGGGATCGAGGAGACATGTGGTGGTGAAATGAAGAGGACAAATTTACCATAGCAAGAAAGAAGGTGGCATTTAAGAGCTGTGCAGGTTTTCATCAGAAGAAAATAAGACTAAATACAAACGTATAAGAAATCAAACGAAAAAAATTGTTGCTAGAGCTATGAGAATGGAAGCAAATCAGAAGTTGAATAATTTATATCAGAATTCTAATAGTGTTTTCTACTTCCATAGAAGGATGAAAAAGGAAGAGAAAGATGTGGAAGGTGTTTATGAGGAAGTGATGGACGATTGGGTTTTATTGAAAAAGATAGGGCAAAAATTTGGAAGGAACACATGGAAAAGATCATGAATGAAGAGAACGAATGGGACCACATGGTGGAAACTGATGTGGTAGAAGGACCAGTGGAAATAGTGGCTCGCAATGAAATATTGGAAGCAATGCAAAGTATGAAATCAGGAAAGGTAACTGGAACATCTGAAGTAAGTGTGGAGATGATAGTTGCAAGTGGTGAAATCGAGGTTAAAGTGATGATGGAACTGTGCCAGCGTGTATTGGATGGTAGAGGAATGCCTGATGAGTGGAAGACTAGTGTGAATGTGCATATCTTTAAAGGAAAGGGTGATGTGATGAGCTGTGGCTCATGAAGAAAAGTGAAACTGCCAGAACAGGCCATGAAAATTGGGTACTAGAAAGGCGAATACGAGCACTAGTCAATTTGAATAAAATGCAGTTTGGATTTATGCCAGGAAAGAGAACAGTAGATGCGATATTTATTGTGAGAAGAATGCAGGGGGAATATCAAAAAAAGGACAAGAAGTTGTATATGTGTTTTGTTGACATGGAAAAAGCATATGATAGAGTGCCAAGAAAAGTGATGGAGTGGGCCATGAGAAAGAATTGTCTATCAGAAGTAATGGTTCGGGCAGTTATGAGTTTGTATGATGGTGCAAAGACAAGAGTGAGGGTGGGATCTGCATATTCAGAGGAATTTGAAGTAAAAGTTGGTGTACATCAAGGATCTGTGCTGTTGCCACTATTGTTTGCAATAGTTGTGGACGTTATTACAGAAAATGTAAGAAGGGGTGTGGTTAATAAATTACCGTATGCACATGACCTTGTTCTCATGAGTGAAACCATGAAAGACTTA
This sequence comes from Trididemnum clinides, assembly GCA_963675345.1. Classification (NCBI taxonomy): domain Eukaryota; kingdom Metazoa; phylum Chordata; class Ascidiacea; order Aplousobranchia; family Didemnidae; genus Trididemnum; species Trididemnum clinides. The sequence continues at coordinate 23,701,805 of OY776306.1, forward strand.
AAGAAAAGATTTTGTAATTGGAAGGATGCACTGGAAAGTAAAGGTTTAAAGGTCAATACCAGAAAAGCAAAAGTGATGGTAAGAGGGTCGGAAGGAGAAATATTCAAAAGCAAGATAGATCCGTGTGGAGTTTGTGGGAGTTATGACCAATTTAGCAACGTTGTGCATAAAATGTGGAAACTGGGTTCGTGGCAGATGTGCAAAAATAAAAAGTGACCCCTACGTTGGCAATGCATTTTATTAGCTTGAAATGTAAAGGAATAATGGAAGGGACGATGAATTCGATCGAGAGGTTGTGCGATGAAGCGGAGACAGCAAATAGATTTTGTTATTTGGGAGACAGACTAAATGCTAGTGGTGGTTGTGAAGCAGCAGTTACACCAAGAGTAAGAATCGGTTGGGTAAGATTCAGGGAATGTGAAGAGTTATTGCTTCAAAATAGGTTTCTTCTGAAGATGGAAGGTAAAGTCTATCGTTGTTGCATAAGATCAGCAATACTGTATGGAAGTGAGGCATGGTGTTTAAAAAAAATAAAAAAGCAATTTGAAGGAGAACGGAGAGAGCTATGGTGAGAGCCATGTGCGGTCAGAAAGTGGAAGACAGAAAGACAACTGAAGAACAGATGGACATGTCGGGGTTGAGGGAAACTATAGACCAGTTAGCAACAGTGAATGGAGTGAGATGGTATGGACATGTGCTGAGGAGGGATGACGATAGTGTTTTGAGGGTTGCTCTGAATCTTGAAGTGAGTGGCAAGAGAAAACGAGGAAGACCTGGAAGAAGTGGAAAAGGAGACAGAGAATGGTTTGAAGAAGGAGGATGCCCTGAATTAAGACAATTGGAGGACGGAGTGCAAGCAATTACAAAAGAAATGGGGTGAATATGGCCATCTCTGCAAAGGGAACAACACCGGATAAAAACTAAACTACTACTACTTTCTTGGCCCAGTTGTCAAGGTGTGGCAAATGAATGCAGCAATATTATAAAAAGCAAATGTTCAGTGCACGCAAATTTACTACAACTCTTCATGACGGTGACCAATGGGAGTCTTGGGTTTGTTTCTTTGCAATAGAATGATCCTGCCTAAGGGTGATGGTAGTCAGTGACATTGGAAGTGTGTTCCTTATCCAAGCCATTCGGAGATATTGTCTTGTTTGCAGTCTCCAACAGATACGTCGGTTTTACAAAGATAGGGAGTTGGAATAACAGCAGGAATATATTGCTTATGAGAGGTCTCATTACAAATGTCCCCACACTGGCACTGGCCTGCGACCCAAAAAATACGAACCCTTTCCAGGGCTTAGGCAAACATAAATACCACAAAATACAAATGACAATTTCCAAAGTTTGAAACATAGCATCAATGTAATGCCAAGAACAAGAATGCAGAGCAACAATACAATCATTACACGAAATACCACTTTTTGCACAAGGAACGACAATTTTACCTCTTTGACAAAAGTCAGCAAAAGGTGTGATTTCATTGAAAACAAATGAAATAGGCCCATTTAGACATTAACAAACAATATGACTTAGATTACCTCTGCTGTTCATGAAGGAATTTCCATTCATTTTTGGAAGAATAAGATATGTTAAGTGCTGATAAGTAACGTTCCGAAATATAAATAACTTCTTTACTTTCTACTAATTCGTTATAATATCGTTCACATTTTCCCCCAACTGAAAAAATAATAATTTGTAATCAAAACTACAGTAATATTATGATATTCAACTCCAGTTATAAACGGACAAACTGTTTACATGCTTTTGAAGTATAGTGAAGAATCAGATTAGAAATGAAATTTATAATAGACAGATTTCTTCAAAAAGATAATAAATATCTTCGACACGCATTAGAATTGCCAGCAAAGGTTAGGATGAGCATATACCATGTTTTTGATTTTGGTACCTCAAAATACCAAACTTTGAAAATCGGGTCCTATTCGATCTGCTGAATACTGCCGAATTTTGAAGTACTCTAGAACATACACAAGTCTTTTTTTTGATTTTGCGATGGGATACACATCAGAAGACGGGTTGAGCGATCAGAGCGCAACGTTGCATGCAAGGTGGCCGAGCGAAGCTGACGTTTGCTTTCATGGTCACGTTCCGGGTTCAAACTATGACTTGCAACGACCGCTGACTATGACTTGCAACATGGGTGACTGCTGACTTAAAGACGGCGAGGACATTTTTGCAGTCAGTCAAAATTTTCATTTACTTGAGAGTTCGACAAAAGAAATAGCTTCTCAATGTAATAAATAACATTTGCATTAAATTTTTATCATTAAAGCTGGTAACAGTAACATTCCTGTATTTCCAGGAAACTTAAAATAGGCTCTGACGCAATTCCGCCACCAATTAAAGGATCATGACAAGCTTACGGTAAAACTTTTTTTTTAAAGCGATATAAAACTTAGTGATGGCAGTAGGTTTTTGAGATGCCATCACTGGCGTTTGCTTACCACTGGCAGTTTGTTTACCTTATTGGTTAAGACTTCCAGTCTAGCTTGTTACTGGTTCAAAATAGCTGCTACTTTCTCTAACTTGATTAGCATGTTCTTACTTGCATGACTGAATTACATGCGTAAAAGCAGGTTTCCATTTGGCGTAATTGCAGGCGTAGCATGAAAAATTCCTTGTTTCTCTATTTAGTTTTATGCGCACAGGATTGGGCACGAAAACTAGATAGAGAAACCACGAATTTTTCACGCTACACCTGCAATTTACGCCTAATGGAAACCAGCCTAAAGAAATAAATGTTTCTTTTCGCACCATTGTCTCTTCTCAAAAAAAATGGATCAATTCTTACCATAAAACTTGTTTCTATAAAAATTTCTGGGAAAAGAAAGATTTTTGAGCAGGAATAAACCATGCAAGCAACGGCGATGAAAACTTCCCACTTCAGCGTTGGTAGTGGCATTTGGTAATAAGTCGCAGTATACCAATCCAAACGTTGAATTAATGCTGCAGGAAAAATCGTTTTGATGATCAAAAAAAACTTTTGGCACAATAAAAGTGCACGTCAGTACCCAAATTGGTAAATATCCATTAGTATTCTGGGCAAAATCAACTGCTTTCATAACATAGCAGCCTAGCTCATTATTAGGAATAAAGCAATGGTCACTTTCAGTTGTTAAATTGACAGAACAATTGTGTGAAGCTGGAGCGGTCACTGACGATTGAACTTGTTCAGATTTGTCCAAAACAGTTGCAAGCACTGTCACAATTGCATAACAAACAAACCGCATTTCTAAAGCTTTTGCACATTATTGTATCTTAATAAACTGAAAAGAACATTTGCATATATATGACAACACAGTGCAACCTAAATAGTAATACTGTTAGAACACCCTATTTCCTTTTGAATAGAGGGTTGGTGGCAGGAAGGGCATCCGACCGTAAAACAAATGCCATGTAATAAAAATGCAGATATCTGCTGTGGCGACCCCTAATCGGGAATAAGCTGAAAGACAAAGAAGAAGAAGTTAGAACACCCTATATTAATATTTTCCTTTGGTTTAGGGTCCAACAGTGAAATCTTTAAGCTGAATAGCGTTTGAGCGGATTACAGTTTAATCTCTGATAAGCCTTTACTATTGAACACAATTTACAAATCAACTTCTTTATTAAAGATTTATGACGAAAACTTATGTAACTCATAGAATACAAATACAACAAAGAGATTGGGAGACTGTAATACGACCTTACAGGGTGTATTTCCTACTGCTGCCAAAGTCGCTGAAGTAATTCCTGTATTCAAGCAAGCTGATCCGATAACCTGTTCAAACTACCGATCAATATCACTTCTATCCTCCTTAAGCAAAATTTAAAAAAATTTATTTACAAACGGATCAACAGCTATCTCTTTAAATTACTTTCTTCCAGTCAATTCCATTTTCAACAAAACATCTTGGCTTCTCACGCAATAAGTGCTGTATTTGATAATTTATTAAAGAATGCTGATAAGAAATATTTTAGTTGCTGCTTGTTTCTAGACTTAACAAAACCTTTTGATACTGTTGACCAATATTCTTCTTTGCAAAATGTCTAATCAATTTGGAATTTGAAAGTTATTTTGTCAAATCGCCAGCAGTACGTTCGTATAAACAATTCTTTATCAAAACTGGAAACAATTAAATGCGGCTTGTCACAAGGATCGAGCCTAGGCCCACTATTGTTTTTAGTGTTGTTAGTCAATGACTTACCAAAGTCAACCAACTTTGACAGTGCTCTTTTTTGCAGATGATCTTATCTAACTCGGCCTAGCAACTCTTTGCTTGATGCAAATAATCATAACGACAGGGAGCTGGCAAAAGTTGACAAATGGCTTCGTACCAATAAATTATTTCTAAAATATAAAGACATCATATTTTATAAACAATAAACTTCCCTGACGTGCCATTAATGCAGACTTTAAAGTTTTCATTAACAATAATGCTAAAATTCATTGAAGTAAATCTATGAAATATCTTGGCATATGGCTGGATGATGATCCAAACCAGGGGTGGGCAATTGTTTTGGCTTGGGGGCTGCATCATGGTCAGTGCTTGTGAGCTTTATTCAATTAAAAATGCAAGCACATTTAATTTTCAAAGTCTATCAATGAGAAAAATGCACCCAATCACGTTCTTCTAAATCAATTAATTTTTTTTAATTATTTGCTTAAGGCTTTTGAGGGTCGCACAAAAGTTTGTTGCAGGCTGCAGTTTGCCCACCCCTGATCTAAATAATACAACTCGTATAAAAAAATTGGAAACGCATCTTGCAAAATATGCTGGTATGTAGGGAACGACCGGGGCAACAATTTTGGCAAATCCATGGGCAAATGGGCATGGGCAAATCCATGCCAACGGGCAAATTCCTGGCATATTCATTTTAATAAATTGTTAACGCCCCTTACGCCCAAATGCTGCTTTGCCAATTAGGTGCAAGATTTACAATTTCCATTTTCACCTATAATTTTCAAATGTTTCACTGTTTATAAGTCTTCATCAATAAACCATTCCTCAACTTCAGTCTGTAACTGCTGACAATCTCAATTACAGTCAAGTATTTCACCCTCTGGGAGAGTGACAGAATTGTACGATATTGCTTTTAAGTTGTATTTCAAAAACAAGAATTTTTGGACATTTTGTGGCCTCAGTCGAACTCTGTTTCCATTAGCAATATCACTTGCGACTTTAAATTCATGCTCACTAGAAACAGAGCTGACTGGAGATAAATGAAAAATAAGGAGTTTACAATGAAAGATTGCTGAGAAATACATTTAGTCAGCAAATCATGTTGTGGTCATTCATAAGCTGCATAATGACCATACTCTCAATCCCAAAGACAATCAACTTGAAACTGATAAAAGACAATATTTGTTTGTTTTTCATCAGCATATGGAGTAAATTGCCTTTTATCCTCAGTCAAAAGCATATTAAATTTCCAGTCAAAATTCAAGAATTGTTAAATTTATTGTTTGTTTAATTATCCCCAGCCCCGGCCACTTTTGATAGTGACCCCGGCCAGGGCCGGTCTGGGGCAAAAATTGGCATCCCTGGCCAGGGCCAGGGCCCCGGTCTATCCCTACTGGTATGTTTTATGGAATACGTAATAATCTTCACCTTCATACAATGAAAACACTACTATTCATTCATTTATTAGATTACAGCATGGTATAATGACTTTGGGCTAAACTAATAAATCAAAACTACTAAAGTTGTGTATTTGTTTAAGCAATATCATTAGAGCCATAACTTTTCAAAATGAAATTTCTCAAATAACTATGACATTCAAATTACAAATTCTAAAAATTAAAGAAATCAATCAATTGGAACTGGGAAAATTTATGTACAAAGCTAATAAAGGTGAAATCCCTTGTAAGCTAGATAAAGAATTCCTAAAATTTTCCTCTTTTCACAGCCCCAACACGAGACTAACTAGCAACAAGTTTCATTCATCCCAAATCTCCACGTCTTATGGTAAATAAACTTTGGCCAATAAAGGAGTAAAACCACATTAGAAATAGATTCAGAACTAAGAAAATAGGATGATTCTCGTTAAAAAAGATTACAAAATGAAGCTTATCAGTAAATACTGCGGTTGACTTAGAGTTATACCTACAGAGCATGTAACCATTTAATCTTCAAAGCATTTTACTTATGTTATTGGTATGAGGTCAACCACAAGTAAAAATGCTAAAGCTTCAAAACTATTTACATTACGTGCTAAGTTTCTATTTGAACCTCTTTACGTTTTGACTAGTTATGCAATTTACTAGCTACCAAAATTTTATGGGATTCCTGACTTGCAAGCGCAAGGTTTATTTGGTATCGCATGACCTTAAATTTATTTTGCCTTTTATGTCGAATTTGCTGCTGCATCATTCCTTTACTTTAAGGCAAAATAAACACAGACCTCTCTCTCCCTAAATGTCTTTCTCGTTATACTTTTCAAGTCAGCAGTCACACACACCTGTTGTTAAATTTGGTAACCAAACAAAGTTTAACCTGAAGTTTTAATGCAAATGATGATTCTGCTCTACCATGCCATATGAAATGAAATATCCAGAGCACTAAACTTGATACTTTTGTAGACCAGTCTAGCACTGTTGATTACACCATGTAGCAACGTTCCCTCTAATTTTTGATAATGCTGCGCGGAAAAACTAATGTGTGCACTGAATCAGAAATTCACTAGGCAGAGTCTATAAAAGTTTATTGCCCAGCAGTAGAATACAGACTACTCTCCCCAGATGGACAGATTATCACGCGCGGACTTGGTGGTCTCCAAAAAAAAAAAGGTCAACGCTGCATTGCTGTGGTGAAATTCCGTCTGCAAAGCTCTTCGAAGCCCACATTGCTCATTGGTGTGCAGAATTTCACCATTTTCTCAGTGTTAGAGACTGCGCGGGGCGTTGTGTTTATTGCACAGAGGGGTCAAAACAACTGCGTGGCAACGCACGTGCACAGCTTAGAGGGAACGTTGCCATGTAGACAACATTTTCAGTTAATCTATAAAAATATCAGTAGCCTAAAAATATGTCGTTTCTACTGCATTAAAAAAACTGCTAAGCGCCAGTACACAAGAACTTAAAACTAAACCCACGAGTCTAACTTGTTGGTAACATAGATTTTAAGTAGTGTTTATGGAGACAAATGATAGGTATTTGAGGGTCACAATGGCTACATGTTGTGCACTAAGGAAAAGAACTTTTCAGATTAATTTTCTCTGCTTTATTACATAGCTAAGAAGGTAGAAATGCACTGTGTCAGCAGAACTGCAAATCTAAACACAAGCATAAAAAACCAAAAGTTTTGCAGTGATTGGAGAATAAAAATATATGCCAAAAGCAAGACTTGGGTACTCATACAGTAAAGGATATAATATGGCTAAGATGTCCAATGAGAGCAAAGAATGATAAATCAAACAATATTGAATATAGAAAAAAGTAATTTCTCATGTTTTCTGTGTGGGGTTGAAATTTAGGACAATACATCACTAGGCTTAGTTAAGTAGGATGTGTAGTGCAATGGCAGGTATCTGACTGTAGTCCAAGTTAAAATGAGTGCACTCCATGTGGCAACTAGTCACTTCTATTATGATAGCTATTGAACATAGATGGCGTTCGATATATAGTGCCAACTGTTGTTGATGACTTTCTGTTTGTGGTTTGTAGTTCAAGTTGCTACACCATTTCCCTCCTTAAGCACACACACTAGCAAAGACATGTGAAGGAATGAAGGAAGTTGCTGAGATCACAACATGCCTTCCCTGCCAACGTGAGGCTTGCTGGTCAAAGTACGTCAGATTCCCATTAAGATTTCAATTGAAAGGTGGTCTTCATGTTAGGGCTAAGCAACTCGACAATGGCTTGTGCAGCTTGACTGAAGATGCTGCCATTCAATTACATCACCGAAGATGTAGCTTCATTGTGTCAGGTTCACCATTGTAGCACAATGGTAGGCATCTGACCGTAGTCCTAGGTAACGTGGGTGCACTTCATGTGGCAACTAGTCATTTCTATCATGATAGCTACTGAATGTAAATGGCAAACCATATATAAAGTCAAATCAAGTTTTTACTAGTGGTTTGTAGTTAAAGTTGCTGAGGTTGCTGCAGAATTCCCCTCCTCAAGCATGCACAGCTAGCAGAGACGTGCGTAAGGATGGAGAAAGTTGCTGAGGTTGCAACATGCCTCCCCGCCAACACTGGAAGAGTGAGGTTTGCCAGTCAAAGTGAGTGAGATTTCCACCAAGACTTCAATTGGAAGCCAGTCTTGACATTAGGGCTTGGTGACTAGACAATCGCTTGTGCTGCTTGACTGAAGAAGCTGCCATCCAACTACATCAAGGGAGATGTGGCTTCTTTGCAGGATTACCATTGTAGCACAATGGCAAGTATCCAACTGTAGTCCAAGTTAAAATGAGTGTACGACTAGTCACTTTTATCATGATAGATATTGAACGTAGATGGTGATCCATACATAAGAGCCAGGTGTTGTTGATGACTTTCTACTTGTGGTTTGTAGGTGAAGTTGCTGAGGTTGCTACCGATACTTTTCTGTAGGCTAATTGCTTGTTTTTGTTTTTACCATTCTAGTGAAAACCGAAAGGAATACTTCACAATTCAATAAAAGTTAACTAACCCAAAGGGGTGCCACAAAACTAAACCCCCACCAAGTTAGTGACATAGGAACTTCAATAATCAAGTGATTACATGTAATTACACAGCAATGATTTCATCTTAACATTGGTCACAGTTCCCTTTAAGCTGATTATTAGCTAATTAGAGATTTGTTTTGGTACATATCAACTAAATGCAATGCCACGATTTTAAGAAAAAAGTAAACTTTTCTTCTATGCTTTCTGATGAGCCTGTAGGGAAAAACATCAAACTCTGCATTTTGTATAAATGACAGCCTCTCTTCTAAAAAACTAAACATGAATCAAAAAGTAAGTGCTATCAATCTTCAGCATATAGCCATTGTTTCTGAATGCATACCAAGTTGTCAAAAACAAAGTAAGTATACTGGCACTAGATTTTAGCAGCCTTAGAAGTAAAAAATTGTACTGTTGATCAACAGCAAGCTGCAAAACTTTTATAGGTGATCATATATAGCCTAGTACAAAACAACAATAAAAACATAGGCATATAAAACCAGATCAGTTAAGCCAGCTCTAAGAGTCAATTAGACTTACAGCGCTCTAGACCCAAAGCCAAAAGACCATATAAAGGATTGGAGCTCACACACAACTAAGTTACACTCATTATATAATATTCTATTAGAGCTCTAACAAGCCATTTAGCAATGACCAATTAAGGAGCTCAATATTTTACACTTACATCAAGCCCTTGTTAAAGTATCTAAATATCAGGTATAACTTGATCATGGTACAGAATGAAAACTTTAAATAAAATTATTGAGTTAGCTCTAACACTATTGCAAGAAGTCAGATTATAAATAGAAATTGAAGATCACAACCTCAAATTTCTACTTACAATCTGACTAGATGAGGGTCGCTTTAAAGTGTGTAGCTTACAGCAAATATGCAAATAAATTACAAAAAATGAAAAGTGGTTTGGTGTTGCTATGCAGTATCATTTTATGGATACTAAAAGTTACTCCCCTTCTTAAATTAAATAAAGGCATTATAGAAGGCAACACTAAAATATGCAAATAAAAAGTGGCTATTTTGCCATCAATGGCATTTTACCCTTGCAGACTATTTTACCATCACCATTCATATGTGTTTAAATAGCCATTTCTGCCACAATTCTGGCAGGGATGCTGTGGTGTAGTGGACAGTGCAGCTGCCTTACAATGCAAAGGTTATGGGTTGGAATCTTCAGTGGCAGGATCCTTAGATTAAAGGCAGTGTACACTGAAGACGGAGACCCAGTATGTGAATGTAAAGTGGAATGTATCCTGGGGTGCAAATTTTTTTAATTTGTCTTTGAAACTGACTGATCAGATATGACCAAATGTCAAATGATTAATTTTTCATTAAAATTGATCAATTACTAATGTCTGATGGCAAAATGGCTTCCAAGGGTAAAATGCCAATGATGGCAAAATAGCCACTGCTTTTTCAAAAATTCTCCAAAATATAGAATTATCAAATGACAGAATTAAAACTATTCTTAGCAGTACTAAAATATGAAATGGCTAAATTATGAAAACTCACACCAAAATATGAAATTAAAGAAATGTGAAAAAAGTAACCACAGAAATTCTGAAAACAAAAGCTAAACATGTAACTACCCAATTGGATAAATTTAGATAATTGAATTTGAGTTATACTATGTATCGCAATATTTAATAAATATAAATATAACAACAAAAACAAGATTTTTGGGATGAAGCTTAATGCCATAGTCTATGTCAGCCAAGTGCTGTATAAACATCCATGTGTCATGAGTGTGTTTTCCCAGTTGCTCTCTCAAGCACAATTGCATGTGTGAAGCCATTTTCAGTGATTTTTTCACTCTCATCTTTTACATAATATATAGGCAGTGGCTATTTTGCCGTCGACGGCAATTTACCCTCAGAGACTATTTTGCCGTGAGTTATTTGTGATTGGTCAATCTTAATGACGTACTAAACATGTGACTTTTGGTCGTCTCTGATTGGTCAATTTAAAAACCAAAAAATAAAATTTTGCACCCCCAGGTCTCTATCCTCCACCCTGTACACTCCCTTGCGGTGTACACTGCCCCGTACATTTACATACCGGGCCTGCCCCTTCAGTGTACACTGCCTTTCTTTTCAAGCCCTGGCCAGCTGAGATTTGAACCCGCAACCATGGTATCTCAAGACCAGCGCTCTATCCACTACACCGCAGTGTCACTGGTGTAATGGTAGCCAATTTGGCTATATAAACACAAGTGAATGATCACGGCAAAATAGATTCCAAGGGCAAATTGCCGTCGACGGCAAAATAGCCACTGCCTAATATATACACTAAAACGTGAAATTCATTTTCAAGCATTTCAGAGAATTGGATACTACTGTGACACACAAATGCCATGAAATTGCAGACCAGCATTTGTTTTGGGATTAGTATTAAGATTGGACTTGTGTATGTTAAGAATAGAGACAGAATTAAGATTAGTTATGATATTACTAAATCATGCAAATTCTGCAAAATTTCACAAACTACTGGTAGCCCTAATTGTAAATGTTGTCTTAATTTTAACACTTAACCTAACCCTGTCCCTAACTCTAACCAACTCTAATCAACTTTACCACTGTTTATCCTCAACTTAAATCTCACCCCAATCTTCAATGCTATTATCCATGCAGGGGATTTCTGTTTCAAAATTTAGGTATATGAACGACTTTCTGCAGATTTTCACGATAGTTTCTTCCAATTAGTTACTGGAACTAGGGCTAATTTTAATCTGTGAGAATTCTGCTTTTTGGTTAGGATCTTATTAAATAGTACCGTCTGATTAGTAACCTGCAATATTAGGGGTAAATCAACCATAAAGTTGAACTAACTCAAACTCGAACCTTAACTTTAACTCTTTCGCTCCTGCGATCATCGATTGATGATCTCCTGATTTCAGTGTTTACCACAAATTTTTTTAAATTGAGTTACAAAATTAGTTTACTAAAAAATCGATTTGTGACTTTATTTTTCATCCGATTTTCATAAAATTTTCAAAAAATCACGCTTATTTCATCACGCATCGGAACATGTATAATTTGTGCCCTAACTCTTGGATTTTTACACCCAAAAGCGGTTAAAAACACCAAGAACCCAGTTGCAGACGACAAAATCGGCCAAATTCTCAGCACGTGCCAACTACATTAAAATCAAATTCAGGTTACATCTTTACCACATAACAAAACCCTTCATCATTAACACAGTTTGAAAACTACTCTTTTGGGGCATCATTTGACATAATTTCAAGCGATAATAATAAATTTTGCTTATTTTAATTTCCAAATTTTTTAGGGGTCTCAAAACCCCCCCAAACAAATTTGAATGATAAGTAGATAAAAGTAAATTTAGTGCGTAAAAAATATCATATGTTGCTAAATACCGGTTACATTTGAAAGCTTAGCAAATTTGCTTTCCAGCAATATATAACTTTAAATAGTCTAGACTGAGTGGTATATGATATTTACTGATCAAAAATGAGTACTGAACATCACGTCAGTTCAAAACCCTCAAAATTTTTTGACTTACTTTCACTAAATTATAATTTTTAGAAAAACTACATCCTATAAAAGCATAAAATAAATTGCAAATGTTTCACCAATAAAGTCGTCATTTTGTATCAAGTTTCCAAGGAGACAAAAACTGAAATACAAGTTTAAAAGCTAGCAGAAGTTTGGCTTTCGTAAATCAAAGTTTGCTGTATTCCCCTTGTTTCTCAAGAAATGGGAAGGGTGTAAACAAGCGGCTGTTTCATTATCAGTGACAGCATATTCTATTTAAACTTGATATTTTCTGAATCTTGAAGAAATTCCCTGTTCAAAAATACATAATGCTACATGGTTTAGGCTAACCTCTAGCAGATAATAACTGATCGTATTTTAGGTACTGAATTTAACTACCAAAATTTGGTAGCGGTCGGTACCGGTCAAAAAAAGGTCATGTGCCTCAGAAAATTGCAAATTGTAGAAAACCTAGGCTCTTAGGTAAGTTTTGACTGATGTACCTTGAAAGCTTATTTCCTTAGCATCGTTTTGCAACCATTTCTAAAAAAATTGGTAGAAAATAAAATCTGTAGTGATCTTTGAGATGAGGGTACCTCTTTAATTTTGAAGACAACCACCGCCCAGTTTGGGGGGCTAATTTGCATAAACTTTGCATATTCAAAAAAAATTTTTTTTTCTACTTGAAATCCTCAAGAAATGTAGATTTCAACGATATATCACACTTAATGTAGAAGTAGACAGCTGAGTAATGATTTACAAACAAACTTGAGGTACATAATTATGATTGACTATGACAGTTTTTCGCGCTGCCACCTTACGGACATTTTTTTCGCTTTTCACGCGGGAGCAAAAGAGTTAAGGCAGTGGCTATTTCGCCGTCGACGGCAATTTGCCCTTGGAATCTATTTTGCCATAATCATTCATGTGTGTTTTTATTTGCTATAATTACGCCAGTGACACTGTGGTGTAGTGGATAGAGCGCTGGTCTTGAGATACCATGGTTGCGGGTTTGAATCTCAGCTGGCAGGGCATTACAAGAAAGACATTGTACACTGAAGGGGCAGGTCCGGTATTTAAATGTACGGGGCAGTGTACACTGGAAGGGAGTGTACAGGGTGGAGGATAGAGACCTGGGGGTGCAAAATTTTTTTAATTGGTTTCAAAAATTGACCAATCAGAGACGACCAAAAGTCACATGTTTAGTACGTCATTAAGATTGACCAATCACAAATAACTCACGGCAAAATAGTCTCTGAGGGTAAATTGCCGTCGACGGCAAAATAGCCACTGCCTAACTTTAACTCCGACACTAAGGCTGAATCATAATTCTGCATAACTTCCACATTTCAATAACAATGCGATCAATTCCTTAGTGAATTCTCCAACTTTTTCCATTTTGCCACTTTAATTAGACAGACTTCTCCCCCCTCCCCCCCTACACACTTAATTGTGAGCAATTTTGTTTGATATATAACAGATAAGCTACTGTCATATATTGTTTCGAAGTCACCGAAAATAAATCGGCTTGGAGGTGCTACGAGAAGAGGCCGATCAATAAGACTACCATTGCATTTTTGTGATTAATTTCCATAATAGCGAAACCGCACAATCGTTATATATCCCAGCCCAATCCCACCATTTTGCCGTTCGCTTACATCATCGCCACTGCCAGTATTGCCGTTTCTCACTTTCATTCGCTTATTTCTCACTTTGGTTAACTTTTGTTGAAAAACTGGATTTCATGTTTGTATTTCATGTGGTTCTTGTTTGTGATCCGCCGTATTTCATGTTTGTGATCCGCCTTAGCTGTTTAGCCATAAATGGGAATTAGTTGGCAACATTTTCTTTGTTTGTATCAGTAAATCGGATTTAGTGCGATACAATTATCAGCCAGCTTTAGTTGTTTATTTTGTAATTGGGTAATTTGGTTTAACTAGTCGTTTTAAGCTGAATTAGGTATTTAGTTGTACAGATAATGCATCACTTAGTCTTTCCACTCTGTGATTGCTAGGCTTTAACTAAATTTTTGGATAGTTTTAACTGCTTACCGTCTGTTATTTGGATTGCATGCTATCGTATTATTCTATTTGAAAAAGATTGTGATAATGCAATGGTGTTGTAATGTAAGGCTGTACTGAAGTTGGAAAGGATAAATACCGCTAAAGGTTTCTGTGCCAAAAGAAGTCAGGGCATTCCTGAGCTGTACAGAAATACATGTCATCAAAGAGCGGCCAGAACAAAAGAAATGTACTGACCAGCAACCTCAAAAATTTGCCCTAACAGGTAACTAAATCCTAGGTTTAAAAATACTGACCTAAAATATTATCTATCAAATAGGCTACCTGGTCACTTCAGAAATACAAATTTAATATACAAAGCGAAATTTTGTGTGTCTGACTGTTTTAACTCCTCTGAAACTGCTGCAGGTACAAACATCAAACTTGGCACGATTGATCACCACCCAATGATGAGTGTCATAAGGGTATTAATGACGTCATAATCTGCATTACTTTATAGGCGCCTATTGCAATAGGTTGTATGACTTTAAGGAAAAGCAGGAACCCTTTTCATGCCATGGCCGAATTAAAGCAAATAGCTCAGGCAAAAATCTTAATGTTACCAATAATACTACCAAAGCCGGCCCACCAAATCAGCGAACATGCCTACCACTAAACAGCTCATTTCTTTATGAGTCAAAACGAGTATCATTTGGGCTACGCCATCAATTTTGACTATGTTTTATTTCCCCCCTTCCTTACACTTTAAAAAATTACAAATGGTAGTTTTTGTCATTGTTCTTTCGCTTTGAATACTTCCAGTCTTCATTAATAGACGAACACGATCACCATTACATGTACAGAGCTATGGCTTATATTTAGTAAAACATTTCGTTGTGGCTCTAACAAATGTTTGTATGGTGAAGCTAACAAATGTTTTAAATCCGCACGGATGATAGTATGGCCTGCCGGGATAAAATCGCACCATACTTAGGAGAAACATTTTTTCTGTTTTGCTTGATAATAGCTTTATAGAGCTACCGGAATCAAACCTGAAAATTTGGGAAAAGCAAAGACGCATTTAACTTCTATAAGCATACGTAAGCAAGGAAAAACGAATGTGAATCTTAACCAGGGATGTGGAAGCGGTTATTTTTCAAACGCTTCCGCTTCCACACCTATCGCTTCCGCTTCCACCGCTTCCGCTTCCACCGCTTCCGCTTCCACCGCTTCCGCTTCCACTAAAAAAAGTGAGAAAACGACCGTTGATAATTTTTTTAACTTTTGTGAGTCTGTAGCCTGTCTTCTCCTACACTTTATCATTTTGAGGAGACAAAAACCTTCATATATTGCTATTACTTTACCTACTTTGCTTGAGCTTATTGTTCCAAACTACTCTGTGCTTCTTTTATTTAGATATTAAAACTCCTGTTGAATGTAGACCAGTGCTTTACAACCTTTTTGTCATTGCGGAACCTCTGTTGTACTTTCGCGTTTGTCACGTAACCCCCACTAACAAAATTTAGAAATCACGAATTGCTTGCAAGAAAATAAAATATGTTGTTACTACAATTCAAAAAATAATTAAACACTTGAACAAATAGACAGTTATTTCAAGTTCCTTCACTACTTACAACCACTTTTACAACAGTTAACCTAATGCTTCTCAGATCTAAACCGTATGACCACATATTACAGCTCACGACAACAACCTGTCGTCACAACAACAAATTACACCGTATAGCGCTGATTTTTCTTCTCTATCCTCAACCAACTCTGACTTTGATTTAACTTTAACTCTAATCATCATTACGGACTTTCTGTCCGTCCCCAAATACGTATTGACTCCGATCTTTTTGGATAGTGAAGTGCGAAATTTCTGTCGTATATACAGTAAATACATGTAAAGCAAGCAAAATTGAACTGCACCAATCAATAGCCTCCTCAACGTGGTGGTGCGGTCCCCAATCCTGTTTGGGTTGAGTTAAAATGGCTGTTGGCCTTCCTGAGAGTCCCAGTTGTCCCGGGCACTCCCCTCACACAAAGCATTTTTTGCCGTGCAGCCCTCTGAACTACCGCAGAAGGGTAGCACGCAGCCTCTTTAAAATCGGCCTGTTTTTTCTCTTCTCCTTCCTTTCTCTTGCCCGTCTTCTCATTTTTCTCCTTCTTCTGATGAGCAGCAACGTTCATCCTAACCCTTGTCTCGTCTTTCCCTGTTCAGTGTGCGCTGGAAATGTGACCTGGCGCGGTAGGTCAGTGCAATGCTGCACATGCTCTAATTGGGTTTATTTAAAGTGCTCATTACTCTCCTTTTCTAAATTCAGAATTCTTGGCAGCTCTCACTCCTGGATCTTCCCTCCCTGCTTTTTTTGGAGATCCCACACCTACCAGCACTGCGATTTCCTCCTTGGACTCCTCCAGCTGGTATACCTCCACTGCTCAATCTGGCCCATCTGGCCCCCTTCTGCTAATGCTTCACCCGCACCCCATCCTCGCCTTCAAACCTCTGATCTTTTTTTCCACCCACTTTATATCTTCTCCCTCTGCACACGCACCACCGCCTCATGATCCTGGCTGTTTCTCTTTACCTCCTGCTTCCTCTTCCTCTCTCGACTCCCTTAGGGCTTTTCAATGGAATGCTGGGAGTCTCCGAGCCAGAAGCACTAAACTGCTACACTTTATTTTGTCTCATCCCGTTGACCTTATTTGTATCCAGGAATCCTAAAGCTGTAAACAGAATTACGTCACAATCTGCAACTTGCTATCACAATATTCCATTACTATTTATACTGCATACACGGAACACCACTACATATAAGAAATCAATATACTGAAATAAGAATAATTACTAGTAGTAAACGAAGAACCTTCGCGGTCCCTTCACGGAACCCTTAAAACTCACGGAACACAACTGCATGTTTTGCGAAACCCCTGTTGAAGAGCACTGATGTAGAATAATCAAGTTGTTTCCGTCGTGAGTAATTTCTTTTTCAACGTTTTTAACTTCCTAACCTAGGTTAGTTAAGTTTAATCAAATCATCATTTTATTAGCTACGTTTCATTGTCCAAACTATTTTTTTCTTGCCCGTAATCGATATAAAATGTGATGCTACTTATACTTTTTCTCGTTCTCTCGCGCTACTAATATCACACGTTCATTCATACTTATAGTGCAACTTCACCGTTTCATCCACATTGGGAAATGGACAAAACTATTCGCCAAGTTACTTTTCAAGTCAAATAACCTATGCGGAAGCGGTAGGCTTTTCGCGCTTCCGCTTCCACAGAAAAAGGACCGCTTCCAGCTTCCGCTTCCGCTTCCACATCCCTGATCTTAACGCGTAGCCAGCAGGGACTTTAAGAGAGTTGGAGGCAAAATCAAAATTAAAAACGTCACTGTGTCAAATCGCACCATATGGAAGATATTATTGGCATTTTATTTTTTATTTGCGATATTTATCCTCCATTCACGAGAAAGCGATGTATCGCTATTTTTTGGACGGTAAGTCCGCACTCGCTTGGGAGTTGCCATTTTCGGGTCACCTGTCTTTCACATAAAGGTGGGGCGTCCTGTTAAGTGCCTTGCCCTAGGACACAACTAGCGAGCTTGCTGGCTTGTTCTCCACAACCTCCCATAAATGCCGAGCGCCAAGCAGGGAAGCTATAGATACCATTTTTTAAAGTCTTTTGGTATGACTCGACAAGGGAAATGAACCCCAGGTCTACCGACTGCGAAACGAACGCTCTAATCACTACGCCATCACTCTCAATCCTGACGTTACTGATGGGGTCTCTGCGAGTGACGCCGTCATATATATTATAAAGCAAAGATTTTTTCTTTTGTTGATATGCTGCCTGTTGTGGTATTTATGTCCCTACTCTACATCATTGTAACAAAATCCCAAGTTTAAGAAAAGGTCAACCTAAAACTATAACCATAACAATTTGTAAAATTGGATATAGAGAGAACAATAGCCGCTTTTGTAGCAATGTCGTAAACAAGACCAATAGCGCAGCCAACTTAGGAACTTAATACCACAAAGATAAATACGAAAGCGGCAGCACCAATTGGCAGAATAAGCTTGTCATTAAATAGATTTTTTCTTTAATTGTGAAAGCAACCACGATTTTGTCGCTACAATCAGTTT
This sequence comes from Trididemnum clinides, assembly GCA_963675345.1. Classification (NCBI taxonomy): domain Eukaryota; kingdom Metazoa; phylum Chordata; class Ascidiacea; order Aplousobranchia; family Didemnidae; genus Trididemnum; species Trididemnum clinides. Next base: position 23,720,110 of record OY776306.1, read on the forward strand.
TGATTATGTACAATCCGTGCTGCCTCACGAGTATTTAGGATAATTGGTGGCAAGATTTTTTGTGAGCATTGCCAGTCATGATTAAGAGAATATGATGATCGTAATTTTGTGTAGAAGAATTGTGAAAGTGCATAAAACTCATTAACTTTTTGCTACTGCACACACAAGAGCCAGATGGGCGAAGCCGGCTTGGCCGTTTGGACCGAAATACTAAACCCGGACATTACTGATGGAGGGCCTCTGCCGGGCGACGCCGGCAAAGCCAGCTAGTATACTGTAAAGCAAAGACTTTTTCTTTCGCTGATATGCTGCCTGTTAAGGTATTTATGTTCTTACTCTACAGCATTGCAACAAAATCCCAAGTTTAAGAAAAACATCAACATAAAACCATAACAATTTGTAAAATTGAATATGGAGAAAGCAACAGCCGCTTTTGTTGCTATGCCGGAAACAAGACAAATAGCGCAGCCAAATTAGGAACCTAGTTTTCTTTAATTGTGAAAGCAACCACCATTTTGTCGCTACAATCAGTTTTGATAGGTATAATCCCTTCTCCCTCACGAGTGTTAATATTAACAATAATTTAAGGCAAGGTTTTTTGTGAGCATTGCCAGTCATGATTAAGGGAATATGATGATCGCAATTTTGTGTGAAAGAATCGTGAAAGTGCATGAAAATCATTTCACTTTTCTCTACCGCTCACACAAAAGCCCCATGCGTGAAGCCCGCGCAGCCGGTTGAACCAAAATGCTAAACCGCGTCATTACTGATGGAGGGCGCCTGACGGGCGACGCGGCAGAGCCGGTTGTGCGTTAATAAAGATACACAAACAGATACACTGACCTTGTTGAATCATTAATGCAAATCAAGGTGACCTATTGGCTTCGTTTTACTTTGTTTTCGCACATAAGGTGCCAGTCTACAGATGTTTGTCTTTGAACAACTTGACCACTTGTTTTTCTATATTGACCTGGAAAATATAAAATAATTTAACTATCACTCTTACATATCTTATTCTCATTTTTCTTTTATTTACAACAGTTTCACCAAACGCAAATCTAATATATAAAGCGCAATTCTGTCTGTCTGTGTGTCTGTTTTAGCTCCTCTAAAACTGCTACAGGTACTTGCATCAAACTTGGTACGATTTGATCACCATACCATCTTTCCAATAACTTAAGCTCATCTAACTCCGCTATCAAATCCCATCGCGATCAGTGCAAAGCCTGCAGAGAAACAATACCAGCAGAGCAAAACTTTACATTACTGAAAAAGTGCCGTTTCAGCACTGAAACCGAACTAATGGAAGCGTTCCTAATCAAACGCCTTAAGCCATCCCTTAACATAAAACTTGGTTATTCACAAGGAGCCAAGTCGCTCTTACAGGTGTTCCATTGAGCGGTACAGTGCTAAAACGTTACTAACTGAATTATCAATGACTAGTATCTTAATACCATATTGAATTTAAGAGTAAAAGTTTGTTCTCTTTTCTTTTATTTAGCCCTGATGAAGTCCCCGTGAGGGGACGAAAAGCTTCGGTGGATTTGTTTATGTTAATTATTGTTATGTTAATTTGATTATGTTTAATAAAGCATTATTTTGGATTTTTGTTTGGTTCCTTAAAACCTGGAAGAAAAGTTCCCCCCTATCCGAAATTCATACTGTGGTAAGTGTCATAAAGGTATTGGTGACGTCATGATGACGTCATAATGAAAAACAAGTTTTTTAGAATTTGCATTACGTGACAGAGGACAACCGCTTTTCGCTCAAACAAAAACCAGCTTCCGAATTACCACATTTCAAAACTTTCATTTGTTTGAAGTCAAAAATGACATCACAGTCAACAATTCATGAAGCAATCTGCTTTTAGTTCTTTCTCAAAAAGTACTGATCGCACAAACGCAATTAAACGTTCTTTTAGAAGGTACTGATAAGCTGCTTTTGCTAAAAACAACTTTACAACAATTAAATCCTATTTGACAATGCTGCGAGCCATTCTTTATTTAAGCACTTAAAGCCCTCTGTAACAATAATAATCTCAGGAATATTCATTTGATTATCCCATGTCGACGTAGTTTTTCTGTTTTGGTCATTATTTCCGGTATTTCCCCGTATACAAAACGTCGCTTGTGTATTTTATTTTTTTCAAAGCAATTTTATAGGTAGCTATTTCCCGTACTCCCCGCGTAGACCAGCCTTTTTTTTATTGATTTCATGTGCGTTTTTATTGGTTGTTCTTTGGGTAGCAGTTTCCGGTATTCCCCCGTTTTCAAACCCTTTTCTTGTTAATTTTGAGTTTCTAGATTTTTTTTTGATTGGCTAAAATATTTGGGAACGTTGTTTCGGTTACGTTCGAATGGGAAGTATATATACTGGTGGGTCATTTTGAAAACTCAGAGAAAGAGACGAAAGCAAACAGACAACAAATCAGAGAAGAAAGAAAAGAAGGGTGAAGAATTAGAAGGCAAGGGCCAAGTACTACTAGAAGGAAGGGGGACTATCGGCTGCTACAGTGTGGTGTCGGTGATTGTCGCAGTGTAACCGCTTATGCATTAATATAAGTTGTGGTGTTAAAGAGTGGGCTGCAACTTAGCTTCATAAGCGTAAGTCCTTAGGCCGAAGGATAGGGCAAAGAAGGTAGTCGTTGCACTCTACCGAGCTATCTTCTAGTCGTCAAATCGTTGCCTGCCGGTCACTAGGATACAGGGCGGGTGACCTAACCGTATTCGGCGACACCCTCTATGCATTTTTTCTTCTCTATTTCGCTTGCACGCTTAAACTGGGTCTATGATGTCATAATATGTCTCGTCCAATTAACACAAATCTTTGCTACCGCAGATCATAATATCAAGATCTTTTCAACAATTGCACCCTTTTTACTAAATCAGTTTACTAAAAACTCATTTGTGACCTCATTTCTCAACTGATTTTCAAACTTTCTTCAACAAATTTAAAGTTATTTCAAGGCGAGTCCGATAGTGTATATTATGTGCAATTAGTATTAGTTTTTATACTGAAAAAACTGAACTTTAACACCTGTGGTGTAACTTTTTACCTCTTCCAAAATTGGTGAGTTCAGTAAAAACAGGTGGCTTTAATACAAAAACGTTATGATAAAGTACTAACAATTACGGTCCTTTGAAAGCTTAGGAAATTTGCTTTCTAGCAATATGTCACTCCAATTACTTAGGGCTAAGGATTAGTTTATAATGTATGATCAAAACTTGGTTGCCATACATGATGTTTCATTTTTGGTAGAACAATTATCCTACTTGACCTAACAAACTTGCAATTGTTAAACAAAGTTAGCTCTTTAGTGCATTTTGATTACTTTTCCTCACAAGCATGGTTCTTTTGCATTATCTGTCGACGTTTTTAAAATGATCCATCAAAAACTGAAGTCTCCAAATGTTTATGAAATGTAGTCTACCGGTTAAAAACACACAAAATTTTAGTGCCTGCATTTCACAAAATTGTAATTTCGAGAAAGACTAAGTTCTTTGATGCATTTTGGATATTTTTTCTCGACAGCATGGATGTTTGGCATTATCAATCAAAATATTCAAAAAGGTTCATCGAAAAATGAAGTCTACAAATTTCGATCTGTAGCCTACTCCAAGCAAAACACTTGGTGATCACCCAAGAAAAGAACGATGGAGTAAAGATCGTCCTTTCTTACGGTTGGCAACAATATGTAAGTGTCGAGCTACATATGATCTAAATGTTGAAGCAACTTCCTTTGCAGTTGGGCAAGGCTGCCACAGCAGCCAGATGATTTGGTGTTCTTAAACCTCATCATTATTGATAGGGGCCCCTGGTACCGCTATAACTCAACTGTGAGTGCTTCGTTTCGAGTTAGTTTGCTCTTTGCATGGCGGCGTTTATGCCAGAGCCCAGGAACATGCATGCAGTCCGAGACGTTACTTCATATTAATTCGCCTACAGTAACGAAAAAGTGGTAAGTAGCGATCATAATAATTAATAGCTCAAAATGCATTGTGAGGTCATGATGTTAAATGACATCTCAATGCTTGCCACTACACAGTGAGAACAGCAGTAGGCAGCAAAATTCTCCACTATCATTTTGATAGCAAACATAAATGATAAACCCCATTACTGATATTTGTAATTGCAAGCATAGGCCTATCGGTACAAAACACTAATCTTCGTTTAGAAGTGGGAAGGTTTGGATTAAGGGCAAAGTTAAATACAATAAAGTCCCAAATTTTAGAAAAGATCAAAATCAAACAATAATAGCATCAATTTGTAACACTGGATTAAGAGGGAATGTTTTTGCTGGTTAAGAGCGTAATAGGCGCCTATTGCAATAGGTTGCATGACTTAAAGGAAAGCTATGGTCCCTTTTCATGCTATGGCCGAATTAAAGCAAATAGCGCAGGCAAAAATCTTAATGTAACAAAGTGGGTCTACCAAATCGTCAAATAGGCCTACCACTAAATTTCAATAACTGTCAAAACAACCACTATCTAGGCGACGTCATCAATTTTGATTATGTTTCACCTCCCCTCCCTTTACACTGTTAAAAATTACAAATAGTAGTTTGTGTCATCAACTTTCACCGGCGAGGCGCAACATTTTTCTCCTGGCGGAATTAAGGAACTTGAGTTCGAATGATCTTGATGTCATCTTTCTTCGGGTTCTTAAAGGAAAGCGACGCTTTGCGCTCAAAATTAAATAGAGAAACAAAGAATTTTTCACGCTGCGCCTGCGATCTACGCCAAATGGAAACCAGCCTTAAGCCTAACGTTCTCAATCATTCAACTTGCACAGAAAATGTGTTTAAAATAAATTTTGTCCAAACAAACCAATGACATTGTTTATTTATTTTTTTTTTCTGGATTTTAGATTTTCCTCTTGACCAGAAGTTGAGGGAGCATGTTCTCACCCTCCCTCTTCTAAAAATGGATCTATGAGCAGAATGAAGGGCTCGATATCCGAATCTCCAAAAACAAAACAAGCGCAGTACTGAATGAGCTTCAATAAGCCTATCCAATGGTCACGAAAAGAAAGCTGTTTAAGCTTGCGCACGTCAAGCTTTCGGTTTCAGTTTCTATCCTCATCTGTAGTAACTTATGGTAATGAATCATGATCAAAATGACCGAAAGCTTGCGTGCTAGGGGCAAGCTGCTGAAATGTTATTTTTTTAAGCAGAATTGACGATGTGTTACAAATGAATAAAATTCGTGACACCGAAATTTAAAAATCTCTTATCGTCAAGACGCTGCTTTTTTGTGATGAAAGATCTTTGCTGCATAGGTTTGGTCAGTGACACCTAAAGGTTACATTTTCAATTTCTTTTTCTTCACCTGCTGAAAAAGACTGCTAAATAAAGTAGTTGCATTAGGTATATATACAGAGAAACGTTCTGTATAATTCTGGTTTATGTAAGCAATTTGGCTTGGTCAAGGTTTGAAATTAAATCAGTTTAGTGGATGTAATTATTTGCATATCGTAAAGTTGATAGGAACTTCTAGGACTCCTCTGCCAATCCTCCTTAAGAAAAACGCAAATCAAGTATATGCGTGTAGGCTTATATCAATTAAAATTCTTGTAATTTATACACTTTTTTTTGAACATTTTTTTTGACATTCATGGGAGGGCTAGGCGCTGAAGACATTCTGTAATGGGCAGCAGTACCACACCCCTCTTTCACGTCTGTATCGTCAAAGTTGTCGAGTGAGTTTAAGCGGTTCTTCTGATGGAAATGATTGTGTGTTCAAACATCACGATGGCTAAGTTGTTGGGCATTTGAAAAAGGCACTGTACGTCATTTTCTCGGCTTGGTTGCATTGTCTGTCGTAGAAATTTGCAATGTCATGGCAGTACTTCGGATGCATTGTACTGCGGTCATAGGGTAAATCTTAACAACGACACTTTATATTTCACTGACAGCCCAGACGTTTTTTCCCTATGTGAAGCTAGTAATCACTAAACGCAAAACTAATCATTGTTTCTACAATTGACACGATAAAAGCAAGGCTTAAAAGAATAGTTCAGTAGCTTTCTTGTTGAAAAAAGTACTGTAAAAGACAAAAAAGTCGCTTCCCTTAAAAGCACGATTTTAATAGATATGCCTATAAGCTTTACCAATCACGGCAGATTAGATGTTGTACTGGTAACTCCAAAGCAGAGTCGGATCAATTACAACTGTAGGTGTAATTGAATGTAATTAATTACACTTTTTCAGGAAATTATAGGCTAATTATAATTGTAATTTAAACTTTTTGGTCTTGTGTATTTGTAATTGTAATAGTAATTTTTAAACATTTTTGGCCAAATTACAATTACTTTTGTATTTTGAAAAATTTAAACATAAACAGAACAATATTTTATGCAAATTCTATTAACTTTAACCAAACTAGAGTAGCTTGCATGACAAAATGAATCATCAAAAGTTGCGCATAATCTTTGAATTAATCAAGTGGAATTTGTGTTTGTGACGCAATTAAGCAAATTAACACCAACTTCAAAATTAACAAACATTGTGTCAGACGATGCCTCCTCCATGGTGAAAGCATTTCAAGTTTTCCTACAACAGTTCATTTTGCATAAATCTAATAATGAAGTTGATGGTTATAATGAAGAACAGTTATTTTTGCATATAAATTTTCTCCTTTCTTACTAACCTGAAAGAGTCAGCTGCTTTGCTCATACTAAACAACTTTGCATTAAAGATTGCCTGCGGGATTCAGAGTTTTTTAAGTCTTACATTGGAAAGCAGCTGGCTAAAGTAGCCAACATTGTGAATTCTATTAGAATATCTGCAAATGCAACCACTTATTATGGCGCAAAAAAATAACAATACGAGCAAAGAATGTTACAAGATGGAACTTGCAGCTTATTATGTTACAAAGTGTCTTGAAAGATCATGAAGAAGTCAACGAAGCTCTCCCTATGATCCAATCTCGTGAAAGAATTACAAATCAAGATTATTTGGCATTGCATGAACTTGTGAGTGTGCTGCTACCTTTTAAGAAAGCAATGCAACAAGTTGAAGGAGAAAAAATTCTATCGTGTTCATGCATTTGTCCTATTGTAGTTGGTTTAATGAAAGCACTGGAGCAACTGAAGAATTCAAATCTTAGAACCGCAAAAACTTGGCAAAAACCCTTGAAGATTCTGTTTCAAAAAGGTTTTTTCGCTTTCTTACTTCCATAGATAACAGACTTGCATCACTTCTTGATCCGAAATTTAAAGACAAGTGAGAGAGAGAGAGAGAATTTATTTGATTTGCTTTGCGCACCGACACAATAATCAGATTGATAATACACACAAAAAAAAAATCACTAGTAGCAAAAGCCAGGGAGCATCGAGGAACCTTTCGGTTATCGAGTCGAGATACTCCCTGATCTCAGCAGATTGAGATATAAGCGAGATGTATTAAGTGACACTTATAATTTGAGTACATTATGTAAAAAAAAAAAAAAAAAAGAGTTGAGTTCAAGTTTTTATCAAATGATAAAAAAAAAATAAAAATAGAAAAAAAAGGAAACGGAACAAACAATAACCATAAATATTCTTTACACAATCAAAAGCTTTTGCAAGCGTTAATATTCATTTATTAACTTTAGTTTATACGCTTTTTTAAAAGAAACCCAGTGCATGCTCTTTAATTCGGATTCAAGGTTACCCCACAGCTTTGAACCTCTGTGAGAAAATAGTTTTTGGCTAAATAATTTATTTATTCGGGGGCGGTAGTAAGTAGTCGAATTAATTAATCTCGTTTCATGTTGATGAATAGTATTTAACTTACGAAAAGAATGGTAAAAGTTTTTAGATAATTGACTATGATGGAGTTGATACATAAATTTAGCTAACTCAAGTTGATATATGTCTTCTACTTTTAATACTTGAAGTTCTTTATACATTTGTGAAGTTGGCGTATATAAGTTTCGAAACAATATTATTCTCAAAATTTTATTAAGCCTTACTCGAATTATTTCTTGTGAAGTTTTATTTGCTGTTGCCCACGCAGTAATTCCATATTGAATTCTGCTGTATACAAGACTATAGTATAGCATGCAAAGGGTTTCTTTTGAAACAAAATTGCGCAATCTGTAAAAGAGTCCTGTGCATCTGGCAAGCTGCGTAGACAAATAATTTATTTGCGACGTCCATTTGAGATTGTCGTCAATGAATAACCCAAGGTATTTAACAGTATGCACTCTATTAATAGTAATACCGTTAAGAGCTACTTTAAAATTACAATGACAAGTTTTAAGGGGTTGCTTGTTTATTAACATGTAGTTAGTCTTTGAAAAATTTAGGGATAGCTTATTTTGACAGAGCCAGGAGTTAACTTTTTTGAGTTCTATTTGAACTTTGTGTTCCAGGTTTTTCAGATTGTTATCAGCCATCATCAAGCAGGTGTCATCGGCAAATAATGTGGTGTCAAAATTGGAAATCAACGAAATGTCATTAATGTATAACAAAAAAAGTAGCGGCCCAAGGCAAGATCCCTGGGGTACCCCACATGATACTTTAGTATATGAAGACATAAATTTACGTACATTAGTATATTGATATCTATTTTTTAAGTAGCTGGTTAATAAATCCAGAGGTTTACCACGAATTCCAAAGTTACGATACAATTTATCTAAAAGAATGTCATGATCAACCGTATCAAAAGCCTTTGATAAATCCAAAAACAAACAGCATGTATATAAATTTTGATCAATATTGTTTATAAACTTGTCATATATTGAGTTGATTGCGAATATAGTTGAAGAATTTTTCCGAAAGCCAAACTGATTTTCACAGAGCAGTTCATTTTTTTCAATAAAATTAATGATGCGGGAGTAAATTAATTTTTCTAAAATTTTATCAAATTGTGATAAAATTGATATGGGACGATAATTAGAAGCTTCCTTACGATCACCCTTTTTAAAAATTGGAATAACTTCAGCAATTTTCAAGCAGTTTGGGTAGACGCCTTTACTAAAGCAATCGTTTATCAATTTGCAAAGAAAAGGAGATATTACTGATTTACTAATTTTTATAAATTTAGTTTCGGCGTCTGTATACCTGGTTGCTTTTGAATCTTTAAACGAGTCGATAATATTATTTATTTCGTTTGGATACGTTGGAGTTAAGAAAAAAGAATTGATTATGCCTGTCGGCGCTGTTGCATTCGTATCCATGTCAACTTCGGGAATGGTTTCAGCCATTTTTTTCCCTATGTTGGCAAAGTATGCATTGAGATTTTCAGAAATAGTAGCAGGATTAGTTATCACCTCACCTGTTTTTGTGTTGAGTTGGTTAATGTCAACTTGTTGTGAAGGTTTTAAGTTTACTAATTCATTCACTATTTTCCAGATTTTACCGCTATTACTTTTGTTCTCAATTATTAATTCATTATAGTATTTTTGTTTCGCTTTTTCAATCGTTCGATTTAAAACATTACGATACGTTTTATAGTTTTTGTATTTTGTTTCGTCATATGTTTTACAAATCGATTTGTACAACTTATGTTTGGTTTTAATTGAACAGAGAAGACTAGAGGATAACCATGGTTTAGTCTTTAGTTTCCTTTCTTTCCTGGTAGCTAATTTAAGCGGGGCGTGTTTATTTATCACACTCGTAAAAGAGTTAATAAATTGTTCGAATTGATTATGGATTGTAGAGTCAAATGACGATAAAGATGCATTTAGAGTTTGGTTTAAGTCTTCGATAAAGTGTTCAGCTTTAAAATTTTTCATATCTCGTTTCCATACTTGGCGAGCGTTGTTTTTGAAATGCTTTACACAAGGAATTAAAGCGAAAACAGGATAGTGATCAGAAATGTCGCTAATTGCTATGCCTGGCATAAGCTGGTTATTTAGGTTGTTGGAATAGATATGGTCCAGTAATGACTTTGAATTTTTGCTCACTCTTGTTGGTTGATTTATTAGACACTTTACCGCGCTGCCTATTAAATCATCCGCATATGTTTTGATGCGATTGTTAGATTTTATTTTAATTAGGTCAATGTTGAAGTCTCCTAACACGTAGAATTCAGATTTTTTAGAATTAAGTTCATGAAAGATGTTCGTCAATGCTCTGGAAAATAGCTCAATTTGCTCCACTGTTTGGACAGGATGGCGGTAAACAACGCCTACAATTAGTTTTTTTTTGTTAATTTCTATTTCTATCCATAAATTTTCAACCGAAGACAAATCAATGTTAATAGTAGGTTTTAAATTATAAGAAATAGAACTTTTTACATAAATTCCAACACCGCCAGCAGACGTATGACTATTACGGTGAATAAATTGGTAGCCATCTAGTTCAATATTACTGTAAATCATATTTTCTTTAAGTTTGGTCTCAGATACTGCAACTACATCAGGTTTACGGTTAAAATCAGTAAGGTAGTGCGATAATTTGTCAATATTTTTTTGTAAACTTCTCACATTAAAGTGAATCATGAACAAGTGATTAGATTTATTTTTTGAGCAGAGCAAATTATTAATAGAGTTATGATCGTCATAGTAATCACTTGGCATAGAATATAAATCGTTATAATCTAGCTCTGCATCTACATCAGGTAAATTATTTGATACGTTTGGATTTTCAGTTTCAATGGTGTTAACAATGGTGCTAGCACAACCGAAAATTGGTGGCAAACCTGGGCTTTGATCGACATGTGTTTGATTGCAGCAAAACGAGTTTGAAGAATTCTTGTAATTGCTATTTACAAAAAATTGATCGCAATCAACACAGTTTCTGTAACCTAAACTGTTGTTGCATTGACTGACACCTGCTTTGCAACTGTTAGTTACAGAGGCGTAATTTTGATTTAATTTACAGTTTCCACTACTATTATCAGTAACATCATAAAAGGTCACGTCGTTTTTGTTGTCAGCATGGGATTTATCAGTAGGCAATCTGATAAGCTTTTCAGCAGCTGCATTGCACTCATGGTTGTTGTCAAAGATTGCGCAATGATGTACAGGTCCATTGTTATCATTAACACAGTCATTTTTTAATTTATAAGAGGCCATAATTTAACAGAAAAAAAAACGATCTTGATAAGCAATTTGAATACGAAAAACATTATTTAAAGTCAGATTTCGCTGAGCATTCAATATTAAATTTCAATGGGGTATAATTAAGTTTATCAAAATCTATGTCCATTCCATATTTAAATAAGTCGTCAGGTGAATCGATTGTTAGCCAATTTCCCGTACCTGTGTCTCTTTCATTGTTGGTGATCGTTCCTGCTTCCCGTGCTGACCGCTTCATACGTATTTTTCCGTTGATGGTATGAAAGAGAATAAATTTATTTTTAGCAACTTCTTTTACATATTTTAACATTTTTGCTCGCAAGGAAGTCAAATCTTCCGTAAGATAAACACCATTGAAGTTGGGATGAACTTTCAATTTTGATTTTTTATACATAAATTCCATTCGTTTTTTGTATGAAGCGAAGCGCACAATCACAGGCCGTGGTTTCGCTTTTGGACCTTTCTTTTTTTTGCCAAGTCGATGTACCCTCTGAATATCCAGCTCAGGGTTGAGCTCAACATTCAGGGCTTTGGCCACATTTGTTACAACTTCTTCACCATCATCCCTTTCATCATTTCTTTCAGCAACTCCAAGGATTCTAATATTCTCTCGTCTACTGTATTGTTCAAGTTCGTCTACTTTAAAAAACGTTGTGTTGACAATTTGTTTTAGTTTTTCATTTTCAGTTTTGATTTCCTCATACTTCAGTTTGCTTTCTTCTACTTCTTCTTTTAAGTATTCGACTTCTTCAACTAGTTTTTTAATTGTTAGGTTAATTTCAGTAAGTTGTTGTCTGTCCTCGTCGTTAAAACCTGAACTCAATTCATTTCGATTTGTTCTGTTTTTTGGGCTCATATTGCCAGATCAGTGCAAAAAAAACACGTCCGTTCGCTACAACTGCCGAGTTAGAATGAAGATGATGTTAAAAAAAAGAAGCTATGCGTTTATTGCAAGTGCATGTCACTCGTAGGCTTGGTCAGTGCGACAAAGACAGTAGCAGCACCAGCACAGATGACGAAAACGAAATCCTTGCCAAAAAGTCAAGGTTATTTGGCTTTATCGCAGCTGGTTCAACAAAGAGAAAACCTAGTAATTCAGCAAGGAAAGTGAAATGATACTTTGAAGAAGAAATCATCCATTTTGATAACGTTCCCCTAATGTACTGGAAGAAAAAATGAGAAATTCCCACGCTTGCTGCCTTAGCAAAGGAATATTTGGGACCAACAGCAACATCCGCACCGTCAGAAAGACTTTTCCAATTGCAGGAAATACTGCTAAAAGAAATTTACTCGGCAAAGATACTTTTCGCAACCTGATGTTCATTAAGTGTAATTTCAACATATATGATAAAGTGAAACTGTAAATCAACAGTTTCAAAAGTGAATAGTCTATTATAGCAACATGTATTTTTAAGAACAGTTTCTTTTCTGGGTAATCTGACCAAAACACGAATGTGTAAACACTGTTAAGCAGGCGGCTTCCAAAAGCAGCTTTGGCTTTAGTTATTGACAAAGCAGAAGCATCCTGCCTGTTTAAAAAGTGAGGTCTTGGTTGTTCGTTGTGTCTGTTTTTGTTCTATCAAATATTTTCATGTGCATTTCAGTTTTGTGTATTTATTTTTCTCCATTGGTTTGTTGGTTTGATTCGCTAATGTCTGAGTTGTATTGTACAGTATATGTCTATCGCTTTGTCACAACTTTCTAGAAGTTACTTTTGCATGTACAGTATCCATCTTTAACAAAATAGTTAAAATGGTAAGTAATGATTGAGCTTGAACCAGTCTTGAAAGTTTAATGCATGTTTGGAAGCATTTGAAGTATTTGTATGCATCGCTTTTAATTTTTATTTTGATTGCAATTATTTCATCAAAACTTAAAAAAATAATTGCAATTGTAATTGCAACTTGTAATTACAGTAAATTGCAAGTTTAAGAGTAATTATAATTGTAATTGTAATTTGAGCTTTTCAGCATAAAGTAATTGTAATTATAATGTAGTTAAAAAAATTTTTGGTGCAATTGTAATGGTAATTGATCTGTAATGAGGTAATTAATCCAACTCTGCTCTAAAGCTGCTATAAACACCAAGTTGTTCTAATGTGACCGACAAAAGCTTTTACCATAGCTTTGCACCCATGATTACTATTCTTGGGGTCGAAAACGGTTTGATAAGTTTGGGGTCGAAAACGGTTAGCTTAGGTAAATTTACGCACCACATTTTTATGCCGTAATTGCTCGTTTTCTTGGTAAGTTCTCGCATTATTTGCTAAAACATTTTTATCTAATCTAATTGCATGTCAATAAGAGTAACTACGTAATCTCATCGGAGCTGTTGGTAATCATTATACTTTGACTCAAAGTTTAGCTTTGACAAGCAAACGAAGCATTCCATTATTGCGGATAACAGCTTACGAGCAGTTCTAGTTAATATCCCACTTCAACATCTAGGATGTGTCCTGTTATCCGGAGCATACTTGAGAAGAGCCACAACAAAAAAACAATCTCCTATCAATCACGAAACAGACATTGATATCATTTTCAGAGAAGAAGTAAAGCCCATAACCGAGGCCGAGGTGAGCAAACTGCTAATCGCGAGATGAAATTACCCAGCTCGCGGAAGAATGGGATTTGTTGCTCACATCCACGGTTGAATCACTCAACAGGGAAAGCAGATTTTCTGTTTAAAAAGTCATCCATATGACTTGCCAAACACTGGAAAAGTTGAAGCAAAACTTGAGGACCAATTGATCATACGGACGAGATATATCCGAGGGGAGGAAGTCGAAGTAAGGGCTTAGTGTCGCTCCTTTGGGGGAGTGCGTCGTTGACACGCTCATTTGTCGTCTAAATCAGGCTTCCGCAAACCTCGGCCCGCGCAACAATTTATGCGGCCCGCTATCACACTACACAATGAAAGCGCACAGCAACTTTATCCTATGAAAAATAGCTTGGATTATAAAGGTTTATTTCATTACTTAACTTTGTTAGTATTAGTTACGAGACTACTGTTTATTCCAGTACACTGAGTGCTGCCATGAAAAGTAATGAGAATTGTTTTTTCACTACATGTAGCAGCGATGTCTTTCCTGTGATCTTGAATTGCGCAAGCAGTTTTATTGTGTCGTCATAAGTTGTCTTATTTAGATAAGATTTATCAGCCCTTGGGTTTATTGCCAGTGAGTAGCCTAATTTTTAAGGATAGCTGTTATTGCTGAAAGGTGCATTGTTGTGAGGTCGTGTAGTTTGGTGATGGTTTATTAGTGATTTAGAGTTATTTATGTTTCTATGTTAGACATGGTGTTTTTTGCTGTTAGTGCCAACCTATCAGTCTCTGATCGTCTCATAGCCTAAGGAGTTAAACAAGTTGTTTAGTTGACGAAATACTTTACGTAGTGTAGGTAGCTTGCAGTAGCGTACTAAAATGCCAAAAATACGAAAACTCGACGAGGAGAACAGACAATTTTTACAGAAGTGACACCATTTGCTCTTCTTGGTATAAAATAACCAAACTCCGGCAATGTGGCTAGGCCACTCCAGTTTTGAAAGAGTATAACATTAAGCGCCATTATGAAACAAAGCGTTTTTCAAGATTCAGTGATTTGTCGGGAAGAAAGGACTACAAAATTTATTGTCAAGCAGGAGTCAAACAAATATATTTGGGGAAATGTCCAGGGAAAGCGAATCTACACTATTGGCTGGTTATATTGTCACTTTTAACATTGCTCGAAAAAATCGCTCATTTTTTTTTTATTTGCCACATTTATCCTCCATTCACGAGAAAGCGATGTATCGCTATGTTAATGGAGAATTTATGCGTAATTGCATGCTACAGGTTGTAGGTGCGTTTTCTCAATTTCAACTGAAACCAACAACCACGGTGATAAAGCATGCAATAAAAGATACGTGCTACGCCGAGCATCATCTCAGATAGAGCTGCATGACTACATGCAGACTAACAAATGAGCTAATTGGCAAGTTCAATGCGAAGTTTACACTTTCAGGTCAACAAGGCATCCTATTCGTGTGATATCAAACAATGCCGCCATTGTTTGTTAAGAATTGCATCATGATAAATTTTAGAAAACAATTTAATTCTTTTTAAACTGATTTTCAAAAACGGGTTTTCAAATGAAAAACCGACGTTATGAGAATGATATCGACATAACTCTGATCTTAGCTCGCTGGGTCATCCAGATGATTAAAATCGGGCCGCCTTAAAAAATTTTGCGCAATCCTGTTTGGGTAATGCGGGGGTCCGATTTGTACTTTTTTAAACTCGGTACTTACTTTTTCGTAAGAGTGCCCCAGAGCGGGATTAGACCCAGTGAAGATCTTGATGGCTTTAGTGATCCAGAAATTTTTGATGAATGTACGGATTTTGAGAAAAAACTTTTTACTCCTATTTACAGTATGCCACTCAAAGAAGTTTTGGAGCTTTACGAAATTTTTGCTTGAAGCAAAGCAACAATCATAAATGAATCCCTCATTTCTCTTAATAAAAGATTTCATCTAGATGTTAACGACTTCTATTTTGCACTTGATTTTTTCCGCCATGAGCTCCATTCTCCTTAATCTAATACTGTGCAACGACCGATCATTGCATGTGACGTCATTGCTACTCGAATATATATAAAGCGCCTTAGTCGTTAGATCTCTCCTGTTTGAGTGAATGAGTTTGTAAATGTGATGGTGACAGAGTTGTAAAATTAAGACCTGATTCAGCAAATGAGCAGAAATTTACGTGGTAGATGTGGAAGACAGCATCAGCCTAGCAGTTGCAAGCAGTGGTGCACGCAGAAAGTTTCCAAGGAGGGCCAAAGTTCCGTCACGATCGTGTGACGTCACAAATCAACTTTGTGGGTAATGCCGAAGGCACGACTATTCTAGGGTGGTCAGGGGGCATACCCCGGGATTATGTCTTCCCTCTACAAGGTTTTGTCAGCCCTCTACAACTCTTATTTACTTTCAAGAGCATAACAAATTTTAATAACTTTTACTTCAACCAGATAGTCCAGTCCAGATTTCTACCAGCAAGTAGTTTGAGCTACGAGTGGATTTTCACAGGAAAATCGAAATCCAGGGCGAACCTCGAATACTCGCGAAAAACCAGTTTTGCTTTTGCTAAAACTGCTTGATTTTGCTTACATTTTTTCATCTTTATGGTCTAAAAGGGGGGCCATGGTACAGTGGCCTCCCCCTTTGGTACGCTAGTGGTTGCAAGACTAGTTCGCTACAACTAGCACGTGATCTGCGGCGCATTGTTCACCAGTGAAGCCACTCATCTAGATCTCGATTGAAAGATAAGTGCATCAGTCACACTATCGACACGGATGCGAGTACTTTTGATGAATTTATCTCCGTCCACACGCATTCGACCCAATCTCAGACCAAATTACAGTGGGCCAGTGACTTGACAGCTCACTATGCCACCTTCCTGGTCTCGCCTTATACTTTTTGTGGACATTTTAACCTTTGTAAGATACAGTGTCTTGGGTGGTAATGGGCCAGTCCAACTGCGTACTTAGCTTTTACAAGAACAGCCCTTTCAGAACGTACTCGCACGCCGATCAACCCGAAAGTTCTTTGACTCACTGCAGCGGCTGAAGCTGATAAACAAGTATTCTGGAGGAGCTCGAAAATAAGTTGAATTTCGGCGATGCGACAAAAAACCGTTAGTAACAGGCTACATCAAAAATTGAAATATTGAACGACAATGCGAGTGGTGTCATATTATTTGGGTATAATTTGTCTCCTGATCAGCTAATTACTTTGAGAACTGCTGATTGGGTCATGGTTTAAGAACTAAAGATGAGGCAAACAAATGACTAAATAAACTCTGCAAAAGAGAAAAACGTCTCAATACAAATCAAACTACAGAGTGTCCCAAAAGTCACGCACCATAAGCATTTCAGCTTATTCTGGAGTTACTTTTTTGTGTTTTGGATCATTGGATCATAAAAAATCGTAGATAGAAAATGTTGACAACTAAAAAACGCATCGAGATTGTTATCCTATATGGTTGCGAAGGATACACTAAGAGGATGGTGATGGTGAATTCAATCATTGCCGTAGGCTTTTTGGTCGACAATCACCTCCAACAACGCACAGCACAGTTGGTAAAGTATTGAAGCGGATTTGATTTTTAACATTCTTCGTTCCTTGAGTGAGGGCTTACGATCGTGTTTGGACGTAAATGGTAATCACATCAAAAACATTTTGCTATTACATTGCAGAATAAGTTGTAATTTTAGGGTAATGCCTTTGGTGCATCACTTTTGGGCCACACTTATCGACATAAAAGCCCTGATGTGAACAACGAACTAGCTGTCAAGAAACCTAATTCGAAAAACACAATGCAATCTAGAGATACACGTGAACAATAAAAATCGACCTAAAAAAATCGACCTCGACTTATACACCGAGTCATGAAATTCAACTTTGTATTATCATAAAATCGTAAATTTCCGTCGAATTTTAGGGGGTCGACTTATACAACGAGTCGACTTATACACCGGCAAATACGGTACTCGTGCAGTAAAACAAGCTTTAGGTCATGAAGTACGTTGTGCAATGCAACCTGATTAGGCGCGTTGTAATCAAGTATTAAATTGAGAGTGAGCAATTTGTTTAAGTCCTGTAAGCGTGGGTTCAAATCTGAGACAGCTAATAAGAAACCGTGCGCAAAACAAATAACAATATTTTAAAATATTTGATTTGTAACTATTTAATTAACTTTTCTAAAAAAACATCAACTTCGTGAGTCAAACAGAGTTTCCCACAAATCTCAGAGTAAAAAAGTCCGACAATTCCTCCCTACAAACAGTAAATAAAAATTGACAAATTTTAGGCTACTAGAAATTTTTTCATTTGCTTAATATTTGATGCAATTTAAACTAAAACTAGTAATGAGAAAATCATTTAATTTCCTTCAGACCAGGAGCGAAGTTGCAACTAATTGCAAGCTTCACCAAGGCAACAATTACTACTTTCGCTGCTATGAACTAAAATTCAAATCAATTAATTTGGCCAACATCCTTACTCTCAATTAAATGACTGACTACCATGAGATTCAAATTTTTAGAAACCAGATCCCAACCCTAATTATATGAAAATAGAAGCTTAAATAGAGTTGGACAATGCGTGGAAATGAAAGTAGTCGATGTTGTCGCGTAGTAATACAAAAAAAACAAAACATTGTCAGCAAAATGTGCTTGCAGTTAGAATATACAGATATATGGGAAGGAGACTTAAGGGGTCAATTGCCCCTCTGCCTTTTTACTAGAGAGGCTGGGGAAGTAAAAATGCCCCTTAAAACAATATGAATTTCAAACTTATTTCCTTCAAAAATTTTGTGAAGTTTAGATGAAACTGTAGTAACAAAACTAATCTAGTTGTTGTACAAAATTTTGCCTGATTTTTAGGTCAACCTATGGTAGGTTGCCTTTTTCGGAGATCACTTGGCGACAATGATTCTTTTGTCCCTCTTTAAAATACTAACCTTTTGCGAGTCCTCAAGTAGTAGGCACAATTTTTTCATTGCACCATGCTTCTTTGTTAATTAAAATTCTCTTTCAAAAAACAGAAAGTGATCTTTTGAAAGCTTTTCTCACCTTGTGGTTAAAAATTGTCGATGTCCATTTTGATGCCTGGAAATAGAGCCAACGTCTGTTTACTCGTATATCATGCAGCAAGCAATTGATCTCATAACCTTTACGCACTAGCCAAGCCTCCTATCATCTCGATTCCTTCATTAGTTCTGAAGGCACTTGATTGGGCTTTAAGTCAGATTCTTGCAGCTCTGATTACAAGTTCCTGGTCTTTAGTTAGTGACTATTGGTAGACCAAGCACCTGGTTGTGTGGGTTAGCGTTGTTTCACAGCGAAAAAGATCAAATTGTGATGATTTTAAATCCCATTCACGAAGGCTGTGTAACTGAGCGTTTAAGTAAGACACTTAGGCTTGCCGGTAACGATAATTTTCTCTGCCTAATGGACTTCTACAAGCAGAAGATCTATTGCAAGCAAAGCCAAGCAATACAAATGTTGAAACTTAGAAAAGTAGTAGCAGGTTTGAGCAGTGGGCCGATGTCAAGTGCCATTGTCCCTGTTCTGCGAGTGGACAAAAAAAGACACAGAACCCTTCTCCCAAAAATTTCACCCGTTTTCACACCTGCCAATTAACCAATATCCCGCTCGATCTGCCCCTAAAAAGCGTGACAAATAGCTTTGCCAAATAGACAAATAGCCCCTAAATAGCATTGTTGACCTCTGTAACTATTGTAAAATCTTAAAAGTGATTTCCGGAAGCAAACGACATGCTTGAGGTGACATCGTTTTATTATTTTGCCTGGCTCTTTTTACAACCTCAATAAATATTGCCGAAAGCGTTTTATTGAGAAGAACTCCAACGTGAAAACATTAGATGCACAGAGATTGATGAGGTTTTGCTAAAATTGATATCAGATTACAGAACAGAAAATACATTACATTCTTGTAACAGTAAATAAATACAGTCAGCAGGTATGGAAATCAATTTATAATGTTGCAGAAATAAGAAGTACAGTATGTATATTTTTGTTAAGGGGTTTTAAAACTGCAGCGATATCGTACTTACAAACTACGTGTCTAAAGTCAATTATTTTTCAGCAAGCTTGAATGCAAAGCGGTAGTAGCTGTTGAATATTTATGACCAGGTTTTTACATCTAGTTATAACAGTGAAGAAATATTTAAAACATTTTACAAAAACAGAGAAAAATTTTAGTTTTTCGATGGATGAAACCAAAACAACCATGCTAACATTATGTTCATTACAACAATCATCAAGAAATACTTTAACGCAAAAATGTTTTTGCTTTTTCATGAAAATAAACCATCATATGATATTCGTATTTACTATCAATTTTTTTTAGAAAACAAGATTGAATCAACGCACAAATAATATAAAATTTTTAAAGTACAAAAAATTACAGGAAAAGGAAAAATTTTCAAATTTGATTGATTTTTTCAAGAGTTTTCAATGCTTTTCGACTCCGCGTCAACACCATCACAGAAAAGCATTACTTTAAGCAAACTGATAAAAATTTTGCAGAGTAAATTGGATTGGAGTTTTGGCTGTAAACTGCAATAGTTATTTTCTTCGGTTAACAGCAAATTTATCTTTGAAATATGTGTTTATTTACGGAAAACAAATTGCATTAACAAAATTAATTAACAACAACAACAACATATGTTACGCAAAAGAAATAGGAAGACAGCACTTGAAGCAAGGGCGAAATCAAAGATTTCATCAAATGGTTGGGGCCAGAGGGAAGACGCTTTACACGAAAATTGAAGCAATCCATCTCAAGTGATTAAAAGTGTTCTAAACATTATAAGATTCAAGACAAAAAAGAGCTTATCATCTCATAATACTACTGAAATAAATAAATAGAGTCACTGAAGAAGGATCTAAATAAACTTTCATTTACCATCAATTGAACTTAATTAGAGGCCGGGTGCATTAGAATATTGCCCCTTAAAATAGCATAACGCTGCTGCCCCCTTAGTGAGGTTATGGCGGCCAGCTCAAGCATTTAAAGTCGGCAAAGATAAAACGGCAGGCTGGCATTGCAGTAGAGATTTTATTGTTGGTTTTACCATTCTGCTGCGATTTGGTAGAATTTAAAACCCTAGTTTCCATGTTTACCTTAAATTTTAATTGCTATTCTAAACGAAAACCAAAGAACTAACAGACGAGTTTAAATGATTGCGCTTCCTGACATTGATTTTTAATCAAACAATGCTCCCACAAAAAGAAGTTCGTACGTTTCTTTTTCTTTTGGCCCTTTTATTTCTCCCACAATCAAATGAAGACTAAACATATTTGCATTTAGTGACATTCTTTTAGCTTTTCTTGTAGTTTTAATTTGCAAGATTAATTTAAAGATGGTCCACAATGCTGTAATTGTGACGTTGATGGTTCTAATAATGGCGACTCTGATAGAATGTCAATTACCGGCACTACAAGGTGAGTATTCGTGAATTCAGTAACAGTGTGGGTTGCACATATATTTTCTCCAGTCCCAAGATGCAGAGACAGGGACGCGAGATACGAAGCGACCAGCTGGCTTATCGCAAGGCGATGGAACCACAAGCGTAAACTGTGGGTTTGATTCTCAAGTTCAATTTACAGAAATTTTTTGTTGATTGCAGTGTATGTGGTAGAAATGTGCTAGAGCAGCAGTGCAAGAAACTCGGAAGAGCATTCGCGACCAGCTATGCTCAATGAATAACTGCAAAATATGCTTCTTTAATTGAAAGATTAGTTTCATTCTTGTAGTTTTGATTACAATATGTTTTAGTGTAAATTTTGAGTAAGCCAAAAGTAAGAAAAGATTCTTTTCAAATTGATTATTTTGATGTAGGGAAAATTTATCGCGTATCTGTGGTAGTGCCAGCCTCCGAGCCAAGGCGTTAGCTAGCACTGTTCCGCATGGCCTAGGGCTACTGTGACATCTAGTTTCATCAGTTTCGTTTAAAAAATGATTATGGCACTGACAGTGGGCTCGGTATCCCCTATAGGCAAAGCACAAGCGCTAGTCACTTTGGAGATACAAGAGAAATCACGTGTTTAAATGCTGCAGGCGAAAAATTGCAAACAAATTAAAATGTTTTACAATCGTTCCACTAACACAATGTAATATTTTTTGAAGATATGTAATTTACATTCCTTGTGAAGCTGAAAAGATTTAGTAAGATTAAAACCCTCGGATTCTCGATTTAATATTCACGCAGCACAACGTTAAAATCCTGATATTAATTTGCAATTGTATATAAACAAATGAAATAACGTTTTCATGCTGTATCATTTTTACTGTAACGTATACTCATCATCTTGAAAAGATATGCTAATCCTGGGTTTAATTGGCTTATCTAGTATTGAACATTTCACTGTCACTCACACATCTCCAAAATCTCACAAAGCCTGACGCTCAGCTATAGTTGCAAGGTGGATGATGAAAGACCACAAAACCGAATCTATTCAATCATGATGAAAAGCATCTTGCCTTAAAAAAGCCGTTTTAGTTACACCGCGGCAAAAAGCAACACGATATTTCTTTTGAATGAGATTAACTAGATTTCAATGCGCCAGACATTATGTCATCAGTTTTTACAGAGTTAGAAATTTCTCAAATGGAATATCATGCAGTGTTTGGGACTTTTTAGCTGCAAAGATTTCGTAACGCCGAGATATTACAATCATGTCTGAGTAAATTCAGTTTTGCATGTCTCCCTCCACATTTACATGTCACCCTCCACATTATAAATGATTACCGAGCAGGGGAGCTGTGAAGACCATTTTTAAAGTCTTCGGTGAGACTAGATCAGTGGTTATCAACCTTTTTCGTGCCGAGGCCCAATTTGAGGAGCCACAAATCCTTGTGGCGCAGTTTCTTGCCGTGGCCAACCTTTTTCGTGTGCTGTGGCCCACTTTGATTACGTTTGAGATGTAATGATGACAAAGTTGCTCGGATTATCGTCAGAACTCAAGGCAGCGGAGATGATCTCCAAAAAAAAAGGTCATTGCCTCCCCACTGCCGAGGCTGGTCAGTCCGCTGGTGGAAACAGAGTTGACTTACAAAGGAAAATAAAGTCATTGCGCCTCCAATTCATGAGTGCTGGTCCGTATGGCGGTTCATATGCACCAGTATTACTCAACCTCATTCGACTTGCAAACTCATTATTAAAGTACGCGAACGTCTGTGGCCCACCGGTTGAGAACCAGTGAACCAGACAAAAGAATTGAATCCAGATCGACCGACTGGAGCGCGGATGCTCCATGTAATTTTGTAAGGAAGTTTTGCTTTGGATCTTTTGCTCATATACACTTTGCTTGTGGTAGAAATGTACTGCGTCACAAGTACCGTATTTTTCGGACCATAAGACGCACTTATAATTCTTTAATTTTCTCCAAAATGGAACGTGCGCCTCATGGTCCGGTGCGTCTAATGTGTGGATCAGGTTGCGCTTTGTCACCAAGCTCTGAACAAATTTGATGTCGCAATAAGCGCTATCACCGCGACAGTACCTACCTCAACTCGTTCATTCTTAAAAGCAAACTTCTTGTTTCTTTCTTGCCATCAAATTAGCTACTCTCATTCCCTTTACGAGTGTGTTTTTTCTCTTCATCTACTCTCGTTCCCTTCACAAGTGTATTTTTCTCTTCACTTTACGTGCGTAAACACACACGTGCATCGCGCATGTATTGCAACATGTACGTTACCTAGCAACTAGTCGTACACTTCTCACACAATGCAAACACAACAATTAATTGCTTGATTCGATTGTTTGATCATAAAATACAAATACGGTACCGATAAAATGCGCAAATGCGCGTTATAATCCGAAGCACCTTTTGTGTGAAAATAACACGTTAGAAGACGTTTATTGATACTGCGCCTCATAGTCCGGTGCGCCCTATTGTCCGAAAAATACGGTACTGGTAACAATGCGAAGCAGGTTTGAACACGACGTTGTTCTGTTTGTAATTGTAAAGGTTTTTTGGTCCTTACGTATTATCGGGAGGACCTTTGATTTTTAATGTTATTTTATTTAAAAGAAAGGCAGTGTACACTGAAGGGGCAGGCCCGGTATGTAAATGTACGGGGCAGTGTACACTGGAAGGGAGTATTTTATTGTTTTAACCGTTTCAATAAATAATTTACTTCAATTTTTGAGTCGTGTTTTTAAAGGTCCTCCCGTTAATACGTAAGTACCGGTTTTTTTTATGGCAAGAGGAACAACACGCATTTATCTCCAACGATTTTTCAAATAAATTGAATGTAACTTGGTCAAATTGGTTATAGAGCAATCTTTAATTGACAGTGATACATTGGTCGTTTTATCAAATCTCGTGATGGTTGCTTTTTTGTGACATTAAGAAAGGGACTTCACGATCATCACGCATGACGACCTGTGGCTAGCGACGAAGACGCTTTTTCTTAAAAAAGAAGAGTCTCTTTATAAAATGAAAGTATGATCACCCGGTTGCCTAAATTCATAATACAGCGGTGCTGTTTCAGGTTGTTTCGGTGGAAGAGTACGAACCACTTGTACCGTTTGTGATGTTTATTGCGACGCCCGACTTGACACTCCCACATGCATACCGGACTGCAGTGTACCGCGAGCGGGTTGCACGTGCCCTGAAGGTACTTTCGTCAGCTTTCTGGATGGAAGTTGCGTCAACGCCGATCAATGTGTTATTGAAGAAAGTGAGTCGTTAACGCTGGTATATTCAGGGGGCAACTAGAAATTTGGTATGGGGAGATTGGGGGAACTTTCCAAACTATAAAAGTCTTTGTGTAGAAAATGTGTCAATAGTTTCAAATAAAATCCCTTGATCTTTTTTTGAGGCATGAATTTTTTTAAGGCTTCTTGACACAATTCTGACGTTGAGATTACTCCAGTCTTAACATTTGCAGTGGAGTTGGGAATAATAACTGGTAACTCTCTTCCAGCTATGACTACTCCTCCTCCTGTGATTGATACTCGGGACCCTTTTGTTTTGGTTGGACAAGGCCCACGAGCATGCCGGGACGATGAGGTTTTCCTACAATGTTTGAGATGCGAACGGACTTGTCGAAACCGTCTCTTGAGCAGGCGATGTACTGCACCATGCAGGCCAGGCTGTCTCTGTAAAGACTCACGTTTCAGAAAAGAAGAAGAATGCGTTTCGGCTCTCAGCTGTCCGAGACATGGTAAGTAAAAAGTTATAAGCCTCGCTTTTGTTGCAGTCAGATGTAGGCTACAACCAGAATTTTTGTAAAGAAAATGAAGAACTTATCAAAATCATGGTGGTGAACTTCTTGAGGTCTCTTATAAGATCGTTTCGGTGGTGGATTGGTATCAAATCATTCATTTTTAAGATGCTTTAGGGCCAAATTTGTTGGGTTTTCTAGGAATAACTATCTTCAACCCCCTCAAGAAAAAGAATTATGAATGAGCAAGGAGATTTTGATCGTCTGTAGTCCCTTGTTGGGCTACTGCCTGACTGAAACACGGAACAACAATTTTGGTTCAAATTAGTGGCCGATCAAGACACTGGTATCACGTGATTGCCGATTGTCGTGACAAGCATACTGCTTTTGATTGAATGAATAAACTGATTGCTAGTTTTACATTTCATTTAAAGATGCAAATGATTTCTAGCATAAGAAAATTTCCATTGAGTTCTGTTGTTGTACATACGCTCGTATATATTTTTTCAATAGTACTTTTTTTTGTCGGAAAGAGTTTTGTTACAGGAAATCTCTTTTAACTTCAAGTTGTTAGGAAGAAAATTCACGATCAGCAGAACAAAAATTTTCTATGTTTTTGCTCACTTTTGTTTTTACCAGTTACAACCACAACCTGGGGTTTTCCTTAACCAAGCTTTGCTAAATAGTCGTCATAAAGACTAAAATATTCAATAATTTTGATTGGTAAAGATTTTGTTGTAAGGATATTTAGATATTATAGATATCTCTGTTTTGATAGCCATCCCTACTAAGCAAACCATCTTACACATAATGAAGGTAATAAGAAACATTTTTGTTCTGTGTTGGTCAAAAATCTATTTATGGCAATGGTTTTCAACCTTTTTAAAGTCAAGGAAGCCTCTGAGTAATTTTGCAATATCCGCTTAAGAACCCGTTTGATAAAAATTTAAAAAACGAGAAAAATCTTAAAGAGAAACATAGTTTTTGTTGTTTCATAAATTCGATTTATGCACATATGCTAGGCACGTTTCCAAAAATCATCATTGTACCAAAATTTAAATCAAACCTCAAGGAAACCCTGCGGCCAATTTAAAGCTCACGGAACCACCGCTGAAGAGTTCTGAGCAAGCACATCTTGTGTTCATACCTGCTTCGGAGTTACTACAGCAGCGCAAACGAATAAGCCAGAGGAATGAGTGCTAAACTTGACAAAAAGACTACATAAATGAATAAAAAGGCTACCAGTTGAGCTCTCAGAGCTTTACGTTGCATTTGGCATGAGAGCAACCGTCGCTTGCTTTAACTTTGAGTCTAGGCCCAAGTTGTGGTTGGACCCGGCGTAACATGTGTATGTAGCTACTCACTTAAAAATCTTAAGATTATTTCACGGTCTTCCAAACTCTTGGTTCATTTTGTTTTCTTTGAATTGCCTTAACCTTGAGCACAACTTCGAAAAGTGTCATTCACATGACAAAAAGTTTCCCAAATTTAGAGAATTTCTCTAAAAGAAAATTTCTAAAGCCCTTTTTGAGGGTTTTTTATACGCGGTTTCCCGTCATCATTTCAAAGTGACGCTAATGAAAAAAGTCTTTCCCGCATAATCAAAGCAATAAAGAATGGAAATGGTTTAATTAATTTTTATTTAGGAGCGCCTTCAGATTGCAATTTCGCCTGTCGAGAGGATGAGCTTTGTGAGGCAACTACCTTAGAAAGAGAGACAACGTACCGCTGTGTTTCATACGAATATTAAATTACTCGTTCTATAAATGTAAGTTATTGCATTGAGATGATCACATATCGGGATTCGTTTGAGAGGCCTAGGCTAGATTACTAACATTTAGTGAGCAAGAACTATTTTGGAGGAATTTCGCACCTATATCTTTTGTTATTTGATGGACTTGAACTCATCATTAGATCTGTCACTTGTTGACCCTTTTTTACCTATTTCGAAAAAACTTCTAATTAAAAATACACTTGGCCTCCACGAGATGAAATTGGTTTCAAGGATTTGCGTGATTGAGATTTATTCTCAGGAAGAAATGGTAGTCTCAAACCACTACCATCAATCAACTAGCGGTAATTAATTCTAGTCGTCACTTCAGTATGGTGGTATTTGTGACAGCTGGCTTCGGATGATATTCAAACCCTCAATAGACTTATGGTACCCTGGGGATGCAATTCCAGGTATTTGGCAACAAAACTTTTATCGGAAATACCGTGTTATCAACTGAGAGAGAAAAATTAACCGACAAACGAAAATCCTTGGTCAAATATTCTGATTGAGATTGTAAAGCCTTTTCTCTTTTGAACGAGTAAGCCGCAGATTTCAGATCTGCCTGTCCATTTTTACCCCACAGCTCAAAAGCGCTATAAAACCAGCAATATCCTAATACAGTTTTTGATTGCCATCAAATAAATTGGGTAAATCTAGCAATTTCTACTGAGGGATCAATACCGGATAAAAACCAAATAACTACTACATCACCCACACTTTTATTTGCTTGATTAAATTTTGCACGGTCTTATCAAAATCTTCTCACATTGCTAGGGCAAAGCAAATCTGTAAATATGAGTTTAACAATTTTTGGTTTGACTCGACAAGGGGGTTAAACTCAGGCCTCTTAAATACGAAGCGAACACTCCAACCACTCCGGAGATTTTTTGATGCCACTTGAGGTTTTCTGATAGATACGTTGTT
Source organism: Trididemnum clinides (assembly GCA_963675345.1). Classification (NCBI taxonomy): domain Eukaryota; kingdom Metazoa; phylum Chordata; class Ascidiacea; order Aplousobranchia; family Didemnidae; genus Trididemnum; species Trididemnum clinides. Next base: position 23,747,549 of record OY776306.1, read on the forward strand.
GCTTTTACGTATCTTTTGTAGCCAATACTAACGATTTGCTGTGAAATTCTTTTTCGACGACGAAACATGATTTTACTCAAGGCAGCTAGCAATCTTTCCACGGAAGTAAAAAACGTTAACATAGCTTTTCCTGACCCTTTCACCATTGACCGTATAGAGTGCACACGTGATGTATACAGCAATTAAGCGCTGCTGTTAGCTCGCCGATAGTTACTCTGCAGTTTGAATTCTTGAGGAAAAACAACTTGCTCATTCTAGATCAGCGGCTCTTTACCCCTTTTCGATCTTTATTTTTTACCAATTCAATTTACTCGATCTTTGAATCAATTGCTAGCAAATTATTTTACAACGAAATTGATAAAATGTTGCCACGATATTGAAGAGATTGGCACAAAGAAATGTATCTCTCGAAGTAAAGTTTATCCCTTGAAGTAAATTCACTTCAGGTTAAGAAATGTTAAAACAGATTTTCCCATTTGACGCAATATTTTACTAATGATCAAGCCTACATCACGAAAAACTACTGTTTGAATAGTTTCTTAATAAAATTAAAATACGTAATCACCTACGAAATGGAAATATGAATATCCCAATGTTTATTTTGCAGATATCATGTTGCTTCCTTACGTTTGCGAAAAACCTGGAGACAATTTCGTTCTTTCAAGCTAAAGCTGTACAGTGCTCTTTTAAAAGTTTGAAGCTTTGTCAGCGTCGTCAGCAATATGGTTCCCTCTCGTCTGATCCAGTTCTAAAATTTCTGTACATTTAGTCACAACTTGAGGCCAAACATGTTTTTTTTGTAAAAGCTTATCAATTAAATAAACTATGAAGTTACCGTGCTTTTTCGAATTGTTCCTAGCATGGTCTAGCTCAGACACTTGTCTACAGCTAATCCCTAATTTTACGTTTCAAGCCAGCGTGAAAGTACTGGCCTCTTTTGAAAAATTCATATATTGGTTTGGATACGTTACTCGCCTCAACGTAGTAGGGTCAACAACTTTGATGTTGCACGGAAACAGGCAACACTGCGGTCATATTTGGGAAGGAAGCTTCCAAATCACCAAGAAAAAAACAATGCAAATGATAGAGCGGTTGAAAATATTTTAAAAATTTTATGGATCATGTGAAAAAGTCGTAAGTAAAGGGCCAGACGACTCCAGCCGAACAAAATGGATATCTAAAAAACTCACGAAAAATGTACGCGAGCCATCATTAAAAGGCCGGAAGATCATTACCGTAGAAGTGGGGGATCACAGTAATTGCCCCCTCTGCTCTGAAAACATGGATACCCTACTACCGAGGCGCATGGCACCTAACATCCTTTAACACGGAAACTTAATTAGCCGACAAATGCAAAGTGCACCAAATAATAATATAGAAAACAAAAAGCAGAACGAACAGTGCATGTTTAAAAAATAGATTAACAAACCGCGATCAACAGCCCTCAGCTTGTTCACAAAATAACAATCTTTATAACAGCTTACGAAACATTGAGAGCTCCCTTGACTTTCACAAATTCCGGATAAAAATATGTAATGTGTGTTGCGGGCTAGGGAGATAAAACCATTGTCAAAGTTAATTACAATTTGCTGGTTTCATCCAATGGCGGGAGAGCATACTGCGCTAAGAAATCGAATTTATCTTCCCAAAACCCTTTTAGCAGGATTCGCCAGTTGTTAATTGACGATCAGGCGACAGCGGACCAATGATCACAGGAAAAACTGGTTAGGTCCAGTTTTACCCTTCCAACTACAAGAAGCAGCCAATTAGTACGAGCACCGATTCTTAGCACGCTGTTCTTAATATTTGGCCTCTTCTGTAACAGTGAAATTGAAAAAGGTGGAGTGTGGAGCTGCAACAATACGCTGTTTACTGGCAAGCAAGAATACTAGTACGAAAAATGGTGTGCAAAAAATGTAGAAAAATTGAAGAAATACCTTTAGTGATGCAATTAGAAGTCAACCTCAATTCTGAATAAATACTGCATTCAAAAAATGGCTATCAGACACTGTGACTTCAAAAGCATTTGTTCAACTTAAGCGAAAAAGCCAACGTCACTCGGATAACCTCGCATTAGCGTCGGAACGATACAATGGCGCAAAGAAAACGTGATGTCATGACAGGTCCTTGTCGGATTTTGATTTCCGCTTAAATTTGCGGCTTTTTTCATATTTTATCGTTTCCGCTTCGAGCTGGCTTAGTTCATTGAGTCGTTGGTGAAAGGAAGCTGGCGCTCCAACAAATGGATCGGAATAAACGCAATCTCGAGACGGTGTTGAATTCGAATAGGACGAATCGACCCGTCGTCCGGGGATTCTAGGTCTGGTAGGACATAATATAAAGTGAAATCCTGCATTAAGATAATTTACCCAACAAGTCGAAACAATGATCATTTTAAGCCAGGGGTGTCAAACTCGTGGGCTTCTGGGGGCCACATTGCATGTATGAGCAATCGTGCCAAGGGCCGCATGAAGTTTTGGATTTGGAGATCACCACTTCTCTGGGCAACGATCTCTGTAATGTAGCCCGAAGTAAGATTGATCTCCAAAAAAAAAAAGATCATCACCTTTCCAGCATCAGTAAAGTTATCTCCGAATGACAAAAATTTGTACCTCTCAAGTGTGGCCTGTGATCAGAGCTTCAAACGTTTGTTCGACAATGATCCGTTGCAATACTGCCGAAATTCATTAGTTATTTCAGAATCGTCTCGCGGGCCGCGAGTTCGACACCCCTGCTTAAAGCTTTCGAGTTTAAAGCACGAATGAATGGAGCTGCAAACTAAGTGACTGACATATGCCAAACGATGGTGTAGTGGATAGAGCGATCGCTTCGCATTCAATAGACCTGGGTTCAATTCTCACGGCGAGTCACCCCGAAAACTTCAAAGATGTTATTCACGGATCTTAGCACGAAAGAAATGTGGAGGAAAAGCCGGCACAAATTCGTTTGTTGTGGTCTTGGGAAAACTTAATAGTACACCTTTATCGTTTTGTAGCAGACAGATGGTGCGACAAGCAGTCTACCTACAGAACTGGCCGAGTCTATCTAGGCCAGGTGTGGGCAATTGTTTTGGCTTGCAGGCCGCATCGCGGTCACGGAAGCTAGCTGAGGGCCGCACTTTCTAACGAGCGCATTGGTATATTATTCTAATTGATTTGCATTTTAAATTTGACATAACATTAAAAACCAGCAATTATTACACAAATGAATCAAAAGTAGTTTCATTCAATTGAAAATGCAGGCACATTTAATTTTCAAAGTCTATCAATGAGAAAAATGCCCCCAATCACGTTCTTCTAAATCAATTAATTTTTTTTTTAATTATTTGCTTGAGGCTTTTTCGGGCCGCAGTTTGCCCACCCCTGCTCTAGGCTAACAAATCAAGTATGCACACACGAAAAACTGATTAACATTCGATACCTATAAACGCGGACAAAAAAACTCCATTTCAAGAGAGCACATATTTATATGTGGCCAGCTTACATACAGGCAATTCCCACAACAGCGTGAAGCAAACGCATATTCTAAACCCGCTCTTCCTTTTATTGGTATATGGTTCCCAACCGGAGATCAACAAAATACTTTATTATGGTGGACTGAATTCGTGACGAGCCAGAATCGATAGATTGGGGTGAACACCGAAAACATCCGCAAGTGGGGACTTTTTCCGGTATTCTCAAACATTGGCCTATCATTGAATTGGAGGTTCACAGCAACAGCCAAGTATTCAAAAGGTCCAAGGCATTGCAAAAGTTAAAAACAACGGTCTTTGATTGATCAGATAGACAGCAACTCTCGGTGTTTTTCACAAACATTTTGCCTTTTAGCTGCATTGGCTATATTAACAAAGACTTGATCAATCCAAGTTGGTCGGATTGTCCGCTCGTTACGTTCTCGAGCAGTAAATAGTTAAAAGACTAAAAGTAAACTAGTTTTCAACAAGCAACAACTTACTTGATTGACTGTCCACTTTTTTCACGCGACAAACCTCGGAATGTTAACTTTTGGGAATAAGCGGTTATGGAATTAGCGGATAAAGAATTAAGGCCCACGGATAAATCCGCTCTTGCTCCAGGTTGAATGGGACTCGCCCCATAAAACCCGCCCCCACTTACAGACAGATCTGTCGAAAAAATATGATTCTAATTCACAACGAAAAACAGTAACTATAAATCAAGACAAAACAAAAGAAATAAAACGGCACCAGTGAGATTGGAAATCACAACTATAAGAAGTAAAATCGTTTTCTAGCTTTATTATTGTTGTTTACCCTCCTCTTCAAAACGGTTAACTCATTCAAGATTAGATTATGGCAAGCGGCCGTCTATTTCGAACCAGCCAAGAATAGCAACTGGAGATTGGCGGCCAATCCTTTATCAAGGACTTGCATTGGCGGAAGCATTTGTCACTTCAGACAACATGCTGGGAGACAACTTTAATGATCTCACTCTGCGAAGCATAATTTTGCCTGCTTCAAGATTGAACCTACCTCTGTAATCTGTATACACCTAACATGAAATATAAGGCCATGCTTCTAAGCTAAGTTACTTATTCCAGATGCAATGTACGTCTACTTGTAGTCATTTGCACTTGAAATGAATTCTTTTCAAATTTGGATAATATAAAAATTTCTCAAAACCTACCTCCAAATTTAGCGCCCCAACCGGCATCTTTGCTTACTCGCAGGGGGGTCCCATTAGGGGATGCAGCCTGGCATGACGGGGAACCGCTAGGTGTTGAAATGCCTCTTGTAAAAGGTCCTGGAATTATAACGAATAAACACCAAAAAAGTCTCTATTGGAAAAGTTCTCAAAAAGATAAAACGTACAAGGGTATAAAATAAAATTTGTTGAGATTGAAAGACTAGGTTGATTCCATGCCACTCGTAACTTTAGTGAACACAGTGGTTTCTAGACCTGACTTAAAGAAATGGTTTTCAAACAATGCTAAAAATAGGTCGATCCGGTTAATATGAAGAAAATCAAGAAATGCATTTTCGAGTTTTTCAAGTAAAAGAAAGCTAAGTAAAGATTTGAGACTAAGCAGGTTGCGTATTTTTAATAATGTTGTAATATTCAGAGGCAATACAAAATAATTGAATGTTCAATACAAGATAATCTCTCGCTTTCAAACATATTTTTAATATAGCAACCCAACACTTTAAATTTCGAATGTCCTTTCTGATAAATGTGAGTGCTGTTTCAGTTAAGTTTTGTACTCCGGACTCACTGTTTTGAAGTGCGAGCCATTGCTACAACACCGTGACGGCTGTTAGTAAAGATAATACTTCTAGTAAAGTAGAATTAAAAATGATTCCACCATCAACCTCAATGAAAGACCTCTATTTTGAAAAAGTGGCAACGATCAAACACAAAATATTTTTGGTTACCTAGCTTTATAAGTTTGAAATAAATACACAGTCCAATTTCCATCAGCACATCACCTTAAAACCATCAAAATTTTGTAGTGACAATATGCACACAAGTTTCGCAGGAATTTGGCGACGTTTCAATATCGCAAATTTCCTGTTTTTTTTTTCAACAACCTCAAAGATGAGTGGCGAAAAATAATTTCTTTTAAAGGTTATTAAGTTACTCCATTAAATAAAATATAAAACACTTACGCTTGTCCTCCACTTTCAGAAAGGTGTACGTGATCGGTTCTTTGAAGGTTAGGGTTTGCACGTGGCTCGTTGGTGGCCTGCGGTTTGATTGATCGTTGATCATGTCCATACGGTTAGCGTATGAAGATCTAAAAAACATTGAATGATATCATCATCATCATCATCATCAAGTGCCATGCCTGTTCCAGGACTCGGCGGCATTAATGCAAATATCTTTCCATTTTCTTCTATCTTTGACAAAATGCAGCGATTCTTCTGTATTAAGCTTTGTGTATGTTTTCAATTGATTCAAATAATTGAATCTTTGGCGAACTATTGCATGAAATAGCATCAGTAAAACCACAATCAGACCTCCAATGCATCACAGGGTAAAAAGAAAAGCTGCTCACCTTGCAGGTCGTAAAAGTAAATTTTTAGATACCGGTACACGCTTATCACTGGTTCAACTTGTTGGAGGCTGCTACCGGTTCTCCTAGCCTGATCTTTGGTAGGTTTGCGGTATATACAGAATGTGTGCTACGTGCTGTGGTTACATTCCAAGAAAGAAGAGTCATATATACAACATCACCACAAAATAACATAAAATTGTAATCAGTAACACAAAATCGGACAACAAACAATATGCTCCATCTGCCGTTTCGTAGCATGATGGCTGAGATCACGTATGCACAGGCACCAACGTAAGAGACACTCGTCGAGTCCATTTCGACGCAACAACAGCAAAAAGTCTTAAACCAACTAATACGATGGATGTGTTGCATCGCAGAAAAACAGTTCGAATCATACGAAGAACAACGCTGTGATCAGACCTGCTTCGGAGTTACCTGTACTGCTGGCGCATTGCATTTCTACTGCAAGCGCTGCAATCAGGCAGATGTAACCGAAAAATGATTTTCTAGTGCCTAAAAAAATAAGCTGAACTACGAATGGCTCGCTCATTGACCAGATTCCGCAGAGGTTTGAACCCAAAACGTTGTGATTACCTTTGATCATCGTGATTTGCAGCGCTTTCTTTTCTCCTCGTTGTACCTGTAATGTGAACACTGTTGAATATGATTGCAACAGTGATACACTTTGACCCTTCGCACAGAGTAAATCATGCAGTTATATGGAGAACAACTCGTGTTTAGACCCGTTTCGGAGTTAGCAGTTCTCCTGACACATGCTTGATCGTTAAGAAACTAGTTTTTTGAGGTTGAACAAACGTCATTCTTACCGTCTCTCCCTTCCTCAACCGGCTTGTATGAACTGAAAGCAAACTTTGCTGATCCTCGATATCGGCTTCCTTCATCAAACGACACGTCGTGGGTAAGCCGGTACGACGCAGTGCCGGCTTCCGGTAGCACGGTAGATGTGCTGAAACAAAGGTTAGCAGTACACAGCTATCGAGATCAAATTTTATTCTCCAGCCTCGACAAAACGTTTACAGTCATATCAAAAGCCTGCAACGATATTGAGAGATAAGAAGCAGACATGCGATCTTAAGGTGGTGGGATCAACCTCTGATGGTTCCAATACAACGCCCGTGAAAGGCACTGCTCTGCAATTCTCCCTGCTTAGTTGCGATGCTTGTGATAGAAATACACTGCATCAGCTGTAATCCGAAGCAAAGTCCGAATACAACGTTCCTCTACCAAAGCAAAGCTAACTCCGAAGCAAATCTGAACACCACGTTACTCCACCTAGATCTTCAAATCACCTTTTTGAGACGCGCTCCTCTTGACAATGTCAACAAAATCCCGTGGCCCCCTACCTTTGAGACTTGAAATCCCGTGCCCCCCTACCTTTGAGACTTGAAATTCCGTGCCCCCCTACCTTTGAAACTTGAAATCCCGTGACCCCTACCTTTAAGACGTGAAATCCTTTTTTGATGATTTTAGTCCCAGCGGTCAACATTTTCCATTTGCTTTCCAGAGCAACATTCAGTCCCCTTTTTTTGAAGATCAGTTTCTACAAAGTGGTCATTATTTGTTCTCCAAAGCAACATGAAGACCTTTTTTTTTATGATCAATTTCTTTCAAACGCTGTTTTTGACAAAATTCTCAATCTCTATTGAGAAAGCAATTTTATCGTGGTCAGTCGCCTTCTTGTAAACTTTCTATGCCTCCAAGGCTGTGGTTTCGGCAAATTTTTTCCGACACCGGTGTCGTTTTTCAAAAATTCCCCACACCGACATCTTTTTTTTTTAATTAATCAAGCTACAATGCTGGTGCCGACACCAAAGCCTTGTATGCCTCCCTGGTAAAAACAGTGCTTTCAAGGCTTTCCAGAAGGCGAAATGTTAACTAAAAACCATTAACTACTCACAAGTCTTGACCAAGTTCGTACACTTTTGTCGAGTTGCTTTTATTTTTCGAAACGCTTAGCGGTTCTAAACAAAAAAAAGGGGGTTGAGATATCTGTCCCCAATCAAGCATTGTCATTAAGTTAGTTTTTGCGCGTAGTGCAGCGCCACACATTGATGACCTGCTTATCATTACCCGTCTCTTTTTGCATCAGACATAACAAACAAATGAGCTTTTGCACTATTACAATATTTTCATGCTTAATTCAAAATAAGGTGAAGCAAAAATACTCTAAAACAGGGCAGTGCAATCTGCAACCCGCAACAAAAAATTTTGTGACCCTCGAAAAGGATACCAAGTTATGGCCTTGGATGGTAAACTAATCAACGACATCCCAAAATATCCGATCTCAGAAATAAAAGTTTTTTGGATGAATACTGTCATAAGCCGCTGCTTTGAAGCTGTTTGTGCGCGGCTACATTATGGACTACGACCTCGGACTGGCCTGCAAAAATTTCAAGAAGTCTGAAATTGGCCCGCCTGCAAAAAAGCACCTCTGGTCCAAAATATCAAACATCACTCTAAAATTATAGCAATAACAGTTTCTAAACTGATATAAACAATCGTTTCTCGGTCATTATAAACACGCGAAACAAAACCATTATAAACCAAAATCATTACAAACAAGCGAAACAAAAAACAGTAAATAAAACAAAACCATATCTTCAGCAAAAACATACGATCTTTGTTAGCGTCTACATAAAAAACTAATAACAACACAAATGCGTTCTAGCCACGATTTATCTTTAACCATCTATTTTTACAAGCCTTTCAACGTACTTACTACATGCTAACGAACTAACTATTGACCTACTTCTACACGTGTACAAAACGGTATTTCACGTATTCATTCGTACAAGTTCATACCCTGTTTGTCAACATTTAACCATGCATGGCCACCGCGACGGGAAACCTGCTCGGGCCAACCACCTGTCTGCCTTGGAAACAGGGAGGAATCAGGTCAAGTGCCTTGTCCAAGGTCACGATAAGCGAACTCGCCTGTCTCGACCTTAACCCTATCATGTTGCGCGCCAAACAGATCTGTTAATACCATTCATGAAGTCTTTTGGTACGACTCGAAAAGGGAATTGAACTAAAGTCTACCGACAGCAAAGCGGACGCTCTGACCACTACAACACCGCGCCGGTGAAACGGTACTGCATAAAACTTACTGAACAAACATTCATCGACATTACTACATAGTGGTGAGATGATTTACAAAAAACCTTAAATGGAAGAACCTTACTTAAGGCTTTATTTCTTTGTCTTTCTGACATTTTTCGATTAGTTTGTTGCGGTTGACGTAATAACGCACATCTATTTGACTGGTTGGTGTTCATCTGACCTTTAGCACCACCTAGTGACGAACGAACTCCCATTTCTGAAATGATGTTACCAGCTTCGCCATGAAAGGATTTCTGAAATGTGTAATTTTTCGTTGTTAACATATCTGGAAATCTGAAAAAAGAAATGCTGTAAAGACAAAATCGAAGCGTTACAAGTTGCGAATTTAGTCAACTATAGGCTACTTTTAGTTCATTTATTCAAGCGTATGAGCTCATGCTCTCATTGCTAGCCTTTTGTCAGATTGAACCACTGCAACAGATAAGACTGGTTAACCTCATCACCTGTTTGCCACATAAAGATGCAGGTATCCAGTAAAGTGGCTCACCACGTACACAACAAGCTACTTTCCCTTTCATGCTAAGCGTCAAGCAGGAAAGCTGTGAATAGAGTCAAAGTGAATTGAAGCGGAATCTACGGACAGCAAAGCGGACGCTCTAACCACTACACCAAAGCGCCGGTTGACCTTTCAAAAACAAGAGAGTGATCTATTCCTAAGTCACTGAAATACTAGTGCGTTTCTATGTAGAACTTGAGCTTAGACCTGCTTCGAAAATCAAATTTGATTTATCAGTAAAAAAACTGTAAACGAACACAGACACATCAAACAAATAAGCACAGTAAATTATGGCAAAACGATGTTAGGTATAACTCTGTGAAGGCGAAAGAGTGCTATATCAATGCTTGTCAACTGTGTGTGAAGTATGCACCCGGGTGTACCAGACTTTTGCAAGAGCCTACAAACGTAAGGAGGTGCAGCACCTTTCAAAGTAAAAACTTTTTTTGGAGATCAACCTTAAGACAAAGGAGCTTTTAAAGTAAAGATCTTTCTCAAAAGATCAACCTGAAAACGAGCAGCAGCCGTCTCACAAATATTCCACTTTTCAAGCTTCAGTTTACGTGTTCTTTTAATTTCAGAATGTACACATTTTTTTGAAATTGAAATAGGATACATCACTACAAAAAGGCTGGCAGGTACCGAGCTACATCATAAAAGTCAATGTCTGCTATTTTCAACTTTCACAAGTGCCAGCTTGACGTCAAATTCAAAGACTGATGACACAATACAAACCTGCAATGGATGTAAATCAGCAGGCAGCTCCAAATACAAAGTCTGCATTATCGCTTTTATATAATGCCGCTGTTTACACTCACTTCGGTAACTGACTTTAAAATCTGTACTACTACAAATAGTAGATTTTAATCACATTTTGAAGAATGCTCTTTGGTCAAAAGCTTTTCATGACACCTTCATTACTAGCGTAATCGCTTAGCTAGAGTGAATTCTAGAGATTTAAGATGATCTGCAACCTTGCTTTTTCCGGTTAATACGATGCCGCCCCTGACAAGTGCGTTTACAAACAGGTTTTGTAGAAACGCCTTTTTTAAAAGCTGTATTCAGTTCCAAATCCCTGATAATAACTTAAATGCAGGTACTTCATTCTTCAGAATCATAAATACTATTCAACACGCAGTTAAGCTTTGTTCAAGCGTATTTGCGACACAAAATGCGACGTCGCCAGTTTTCTTCAAAAGCTCATTAGAGCTGAACAACAGTCTGATTCGAAAGCAGGCAGTTGGAAAATAAAATATGGCTGTATCTGCATCCCAGAACGCAAACAAGTAAAAGATCACTACTCTTGTAAATAACCCATATAAAATAAAGGGCGCTCAAAGGTAGCTACAAGATCCAATAAAAACTGAAGTCTTTCTGCCACTATGAAACTCCTTTTCAACACCACTGCAACTGTACTACTACAAAAAAGCTAATGATTTTTAACTGTATGGGTAGCACCTTGGTACCTGGGCTCGATGTGCATTTTTAAAATGATACAAGTTTTAAAGACGCCAAGTTATAGTTTCAAATGTAACTAAAGCTCTTTTTGTTATAGTCACGTAATCAAATTTCAAACTGTAATTAGCTGGGAAAAACAACTACACCACATATATTAGCTTACAAAAAAGCATATTAGGTTTCAAGGGCATCTGATATTTAATAGCACGACGCCGACAAATAAAGTGACTTTAAATACCATTGTTACTAAGCAAATAAAAGATAGGATAAAATCTAATAACAATATTACCGTTGTTCAATATCAAAAATTAACAAAGGACAAAAACATCATTTCAGAAACCTTAAGCATTTTTACTTACAATAACCATCAAGTAAAAACCGCAGCCAATAATATTTGTTAAAAATGATCAGTGCTGAATTGTAATTGATCAATGAAGCCTCAGTATTTAATTTTTTACATGCGTAAACAATGTAAAGTGCCATGTTTTAATCATTGGGAAACAAAGTCTTTTAGTTTAAAATTAAACTTTAGAAGGGGTTTTTCAAAACCTGCCCTTCAATTTAAGCAAACAAAAAAACACTTAAATTCCAATTTCACAAATTTGTAAAAGTGCATTGACATTATTAATCTACCCTTTATACTCAGTTTAGGAGGTAACAAAAAGTATGAGAACGAGGAAACTATTTTCAGGCATTTTATGTCGTGCCATTTTAAGACATTTTGCTCAATAATGCTAAGATCCGAAAACCTTTGCATCTTAGTACCATCTAAGCCACTTGAGCCTGGAATTATATCATTCACACTACGTAAGTAGCATATCATAAAGCTCTCATAATACGTTCAAGATATTTCAAGATGATACGAAAACTCACGATCCATCAAAACAACAATAGTCTGAAATGTACAGGTGGCATGACCCAGGCAGCATACAAAACTTAATTTTGCATTTTCATGTGAATAACATATCACTCAATACACAACGTCAAATACATCCAGGTGAAGAGACAAAATGTAATGAGAGATGAAGAGGGTAAGAAAGGCATACAATGTGCGTCAAAGCGGGCCTCCACATAAGTTACATAAAATTAAAGTTTTTTGACAAAACTGCACATCTTGGATCAGAGTAAATTCATGCAGCTCCTCATGACAAGCATTGCCAAAAAGCATCTGGCCAAACCAACACAGAAAATCACCACTATACAACGTCTCAAATATCACACGTCACCATCTGTCATCAGATAACGTTTACATATAAGCAAACCTTACAGCTCTTTCCATACTAAGATCGAAACAAGTTCAAAATACTAACTAATTTTTTTGTCAAATATTACGCTTTTTTGAAGAGCGTACCAGCGATTGTGAAATCATTTTCCAAAAACGAGAATTCCATTCAAACCAATCTACACTCGACATTTCTACTGCCAAATACAGCGGCAAAAAAATGAAAACCGCCGTAAAGTGCCTTCCAAAGGACACGTCAATCACAAATGCATGAGCGTGATGGGATCACACGCATTTTTTACTTCTATTTTTTCCACTTTGAGTTGCAGCCTTGTGGTAACAGAATCAACCTACACACCAAATCACGATGGTCCACTGAGGCTGCTACTTACTGTGCTGCGAAGTAGATTTTTATTCGTCATCGTCATGTGACTGATCGATGGTACATCAAATGGTGTTGCCAGGTTGCCATAGGAACGTTGTTCGGTAATTCGCATGCTTCGTTCTAGTTGCTGTACCACTAAAAAATGAAACTTGAAATGATACATTTAATAAAATCGTTGTACTTTATAAGGGTTTTGTTTTGAAATACGGCAGATTGGCTGAAAAAAATCAGCAAAGAAAAACTATGATCTATTTCAAAATCATGTCTATTTTAAACCGTTTCAACAATACGCAAACAAAAAATGCAAACCATAGTATTTCTTACATCTCTTGTGATGGCGATTAGCTGAAGTCATCCCTTCATTCCATTTAGAAAGTTGATGCAACAATGCTTGAAGTAACGAATCAAGAATTAGTTATATAATCGATTGAAGCACTTGGATTATAATAAGATCTGAAAAGACACTGTTCATCAGTTCACTAGTCTACCGGCTGGCAGATAAAACTAAAATTTCCAACACGCTTAAAAATTGCCGTTAAGTATAACATTAAAAACTAGTTTTGAACCAAAAATTATAGTCAGCAAAGTGGCACGATCTACTGAGTGTGAGGATTTACCATCAAAAGGCTGCAGCCTGAGTGCTGAGAGTTATGTAGCATGCCTAAGAACTAGCATTTGTATTAAAAATCACTCTTTCAAATAACGTTGTTTCAATCCTTCTACGCTCTCTCTTCCTCTAGTGTTTGATGAGTTAGATATGTTTTCATCATTTTAAACAAAATCACATGAGCATAAATACATATTTCATGGACGTAGTACAAGTCGATTCATACCTACAGCAGTGCAAGTGATAAAAAAATTTAACTAGTCAAGCATAAGAGAATGGAAAATATAGGAATAATCTTAAGATTTTTCAGTCAGTAGTAAACCATACATGTTGTTGCAGTTAAGTACAAACCAAACAGATTACATTTTTTTCTGATTAAGTTGTCACACAAAATACAGTGCCTATCACATGCAATAATAAAAGAATAGTGCAAAGTGATGAGCAATTGTAGGTCAGAAACATTGAAAAACTAATTGCAAACCAGTATTTTAATACAAAGTGTAAGTTTGAAAGCAAGCATCAGTTTTACTTAGCTCATGCTTTACGAGGCCTCTGATTGCTAAATTTGCAGGCTTTCTGCATCAAGGCTGATACACGATGCTGCTGACATGCACGAGGGAACTTTCATGTATGCCAAAATTTTGTTAAATGTCAAGTCAAAATGACAGTACTGCTCAACCATGCAGAATATACAACATAATGCTCAGAACTTTCAGACTTTTGATTACAAGTTTGCCATGCAATACAATGTACTATGATGCTGCTGATAATGCAGGCACGTTAAAATGTCCAAGCCACTGTAACACTGAAGTCTAAATTTACTGTAACATTTAATAAGAAATAAATAAAAGAAAATAACCTATTTGATAACAAGAGAGAAAATATTCTATTTTCTTCAAGTGAACACTAACAGCAAAAAACAAATGTGGTTAAGTGGGTTGGACCATTGTTTATAGCTACAATAATGTTGGGTTCAAACCTCATAACGGCTAAGTTGCTGTGCAGATGAGCAAGGCACTATATGGCAATTTTCTCAATCTGGTTGCACTGTTTTAGGTAAAAATATACAGAGCCAGCAGCATTGGTAAGACCAAAATAAGTCATTTTTGAATATTTTAGAATAACCAACAAAAGGTCTTCCTGTCACCAGAAAAAATTTATGAAAAAAACAATACAAATATACTAGGAGTGCAAAAATATGGTTGTGCACTTGCACCACAAGACCAAAAAGTTACGTGTGTGAATGGGATCTGCAGCAACTTATACATATAAATAACGGATGGCAAAGTTTACATGTATGTGTGCTGCTAAATATTTCTACTCGTTACTAAATCCCCAAACAATTTTGCACCCCTGAAATATACAAAAGCCAGGGAGCATTAAAGAACTACTAGATTGTCATGCCAAGATACTCCAAGATTTCAACAGTTTAATGAAACATGTATTGTAAACCCTTAACTGCATTGCAATCAGCCTGGCAAAGCTAGTAATTAATGATGTTGACTTTTGTTCTTGAAGACATTGTAGTTATGGTAAGCCTCCATCTTACTGATTGATGAACTGCAAACTCATTTAAAAGTTAAGTTATTGAGAAGAGGTGTGCAACCTGCAGTCCAATGTAGCCTGTAACGTAAATTTTGTGGCTTTACATGGCAAGCCTAAATTACATTTTGGAATAACTGATCTCCAAAAAAAGCTCCTTGCACATGAAATTCAGAAAAATTGGCATAAATGTTACTTTGAAAGTACTGATCCCCCAAAAAAGGCTCTTCAACAGCTTTTTTGATAAACATTGCCACTAACTGTGGCTTTAACGTCTATTTGAACACAGAAACAATATGGATAACAAACCCTGACAGGCCCATGAAGTTTTCAAGAAGTCTGAAATTGACCCACCCCCAAAAATGGTTGCACATCTCTGGTATAGAGTACCAAGTTGAAGGTAAAGAATGAAGTGCAGAGCAGATTATACTGATTAAATTACTGATGCAGTTACATCTACTACCTGACTGTTGTCATCCTGTGTCTACACTACTGAAAAATTTGTAAAACAAGAGCCAGCAATCTTGTCATGCTGCAATTTATTTAAGTAATATTGGCATGGAAAATTTAATTCAGTAAAAAAATAACCTGATTTTTCAATTCCGCAAGAATCAGGTCTACAAAGAATGATGTAAGTTGTTAGATGGGTAAAATTGGATATTAATGAACCACAAAAATGCAGATCAGCCATTTAGAGTTGAGGTAAAGGTCAAGGTTAGGATTTTTTTTAATTAGAACTGTACACCTAGAATTAAAGATTAGGGTTAGTTTAAGCAATTCGGCCAATTTATATGTAAATTCCAGAAATCTATACCTCTTAATTACCCCAACTTTTGCATATCATTTTTTGTTTTTCACATAAGCTTTTTTGGTAGAGTATCTGTACGAGATAGTAAATAACCTCTTCTGTTCTTTCTATAGCCCACAGACTGGTAGCAGTAAAATCTTTTTAGTGACAAACATATTGGTAAACACACACTACCATAACTAAGGACCGGAAATCTCATTACAGCTGTATAGACCAAGGACATAACGCTAATGCAATGATGTTTTACAACTCTAAGCACTTAAGACAACTTTGGTTCTTTCAATAGGCTAATTTTGCAGAAACCTAAAAGACAAGATTTTACGTAGCTTAACTTAGTGAATAAAATTTCTCTACTAAACAAACAATTTTATGTGACAAAGTAACAAACGCACAAAACCGTAAAATTCTATCTCAGCAAGACTTAAAGGCAAATATTTCTTCTAGCTGTACAGTATGGTTACTACTAAAACGCGGAAATTACGCGGACTAAATCCAATCTTGACTACAAAAACCTTAACTCTAACGCTTTAACCCAAACCCTATCTCTGATCCTGACCCTAACTGGCCAATAACTTCATTTTACAAAGGAATTACTGACACGAAAAAACAAAAAAATTGCCAGTACCTACTAAAGAAACAAGTAAAACGCTGAAATTCGGAAATGTACGGAACTCGATAAAAATCAAATGTATAACCACCCAATTGGATGGTCCAAACGCCTATTGCTAAATTGCGTTTTATTGCCTTGAATATTTCTGCTTCTGCTATACATTTGGCGATTGCTGTTCTTATTACTTTGGACTACATGTTTGTGACGTAATAATGTGGTCAATTAGAGTTGTCTGCTCTCATAATTAAATATAGCAGGCATTCCTCGTATGTCGAGTGTAACGATATTTCAATCAGATCACTTCGTTCTTTCGACAATTTTCTATTTAAATTTAACGTTTTGCTCCCCTTAGTTACCGGGGAACTTCTTCAAAACACGGTAGATGTTAATAATGTGACATACAAACTGTACAACATAAAAATATAAAGACTACCTGTATTACTAAACACTAAAAATTATTTATCAACAGGGCAGGCAATCGCGTAATAACAAAAACATTGTTACATCACAGATACAGCAGTGGCCAAGTGAAAAGTGTTGTGAGAAACATAAGACATTATTTATTGGAGACAAACACACTATAAACAGTCGGAAAATTTGCACCATCATTGCGATTGATAACATTACATGAACAAGCCTTTTGATTTATCAAAAAACTTTCCGCAACGCGACGTCTGTATGCATGTGATTCTGACTTCAGTATTTTGACATTATCCCAATCTATTCTATGATCGAATTCCATAACATGTTGACTCAGCGCTGACTTTTTAGTGTTAAAAGTCTTGACCGCATCAGCATGTTCCCGTTTTTTAGTTCTAACACTACGCCCTGTTTCACCTACATACACAGCATTGCAATCCCGGCAAGAAATTTGATACACCAAACCACGCTTTTGTTCAAAATTAATAGCATCTTTAGGTTTGCGAAACAACGAAGACAACGTGTGATGCGGTTTTAAAGCCACTCCGATACCAACTTGAGTCAAAATTCGGCTAATAGGTTCGGAGACACCTTGCACGTAGGGAATCGAAGTGAACCGTTTCAGTTTTTTTGTTTTTCTAAAATTATGATTTTTCAAGTACTTCTTGAAACTACATTTGTTACTGAAAAATCCGTTATTTTTTAAGGTTTTTGTTGTCTGATGAAACTCTTCAATCTTTTTTTCGTTATTGGATGTGATAGTGTTGGCTCTGGAGAATA
This sequence comes from Trididemnum clinides, assembly GCA_963675345.1. Taxonomy (NCBI): domain Eukaryota; kingdom Metazoa; phylum Chordata; class Ascidiacea; order Aplousobranchia; family Didemnidae; genus Trididemnum; species Trididemnum clinides. The sequence continues at coordinate 23,765,030 of OY776306.1, forward strand.
ATGTACGTGTACGTGGATCTTCAATCTTTTTTTCGTTATTGGATGTGATAGTGTTGGCTCTGGAGAATAATGTACGTGTAGGTGGATCTTCAATCTTTTTTTCGTTATTGGATGTGATAGTGTTGGCTCTGGAGAATAATGTACGAGCCACACTAACCTTTTGATTAACCGGATGATGAGACGAATTTTGAAGATACCTGTCCGTATGTGTTGGTTTCCTGTATACGCATGTTGCAAGGGATCCATCTTCCATCTGTTGTATGCTTACGTCCAAAAAGGCTATTTGTCCTGATTTTTCCAATCCTTTAGTGAACTTTATTGAAGTAGATATAGTATTTAAGTAGTCATAAAAGGGCTCGACCTCAGTTTTTTCCATAATAGCATACACATCATCAACATAGCGTAACCATAAAGACGGAGGATTCAAATCCGTCCACCGTGTTCTGAAGAAGCTCCCCGGTAACTAAGGGGAGCAAAACGTTAAATTTAAATAGAAAATTGTCGAAAGAACGAAGTGATCTGATTGAAATATGCTCTCATAATTGCCAAATTGCCGTTTTTAGGGTTATTTGTGATGATATAGTGCAGTCTAAGCCAGGGATGTGGAAACGGTTATTTTTCAAACGCTTCCGCTTCCACACCTATCGCTTCCGCTTCCGCTTCCACCAACAAAAAACAAAAAAACGACCGCTGACAATTTTTTTAACTTTGTGGGTCTGTAGCCTGTCTTCTCCTACACTTTATCATTTTGAGAAAACAAAAACCTTCATTTATTGCTATTACTTTACCTACTTCGCTTGAGCTTATTATTTCGAACTACTCTGTGTTTGTTTTTCTTAGATATTAGAACTCGTGTTGAATGTAGAACAGTGCTTTTCAATCTTTTTGTCATCACGGAACCCCTAATGTACTTTTGCGTTTGTCATCCCACTAACAAAAATTTAGAAATCACGAACTGCTTGCAAGAAATCAAATATTTCGTTACTATAATTCAAAAATCAATTAAACACTTCAACAAATAGACAGTTATTGCAAGTTCCTTCACTACTTGCAACTACTTTTACAACAGTTAACCTAATGCTTCTCAGATCTGAATCGTATGACCACATATCACAGCTCTCGACAATAACCTGTCGTCACAACAGCAAATTACACCGTATAGCGCTGATTTTCCCTCTCTATTCTCAACTAACTCTGACTTTGAGTTAACTTTAACTCTAATCATCATTACCTTCTGTCCATCCTCAAAACACGTATTGACTCCGATCTTTTTGGATAGTGAAGTGCGAAATTTCTGTCGTATATATAGTATGTACATGTAAAGCGAGCAAAATTGAGCTGCACCAATCAACAGCCGCCTCAACGTGGTGGTGCGGTCCCCAACCCGTTTGGGTTGGGTCAAAATTGCTGTTGGCCTTCCCGAGGGATCCAGTTACCCCGGGCACTCCCCTCACACAAAGCATTTTTTCGCCGTGCAGCCCCCTGAACGACCGCAGAAGGGTAGCACGCAGCCTCTTTAAAATTGGCCGGTCTTCTCCTGCCTTTCTCTTGAATGTCTTCTCATTCTTCTGCTTCTCCTGATGAGTGGCAACGTTTATCCAAACCCTTGTCCTGTCTTTCCATGTTTAGTGTTTGTTGGAAATGTGACCTGGCGGGGTAGGTCAGTGCAATGTTGCACATGTTGTAATTGGGTTCATTTAAAGTGCTCATTACTCTCCTTTTCTAGATTCAGAACTCTTGGCAGCTCTCATTTCTGGAGCTGCCTTCCCTGCTTTTTTTTGAGATTCTACACCTACCAGCACTGTGACTTCCTCCTCGGACTCCTCCAGCTGATATACCTTCACTGCTCAATCTGGCCCCCATCTGCTAATGCAGCACTCGCACCCCACCCTCACTTTCAGACTTCTTATCCTTTTTCCGCCCTCTTTGTATCTTCTCCCTCTGCACCCTCACCACCGTCTCATGCTCCTGGCTATTTCTCTTTATCTCCTCCTTTCTCTTCCCCTCCCTAACTCTCTCAGGGTTCTTCAATGGAATGCTAGGGGTCTTCGAGCCAAGAGAACTAAACTACTACACTTTATTTCGTCTCATCCCGTTGACCTTATATATATCCAGGAATCTAACCTCAATTTATCTTCTTCTTTCTGGATCCCTGGATTCTCTGCTCTGCAATTCCATGGCACCCAATTCCGATCTGGTATTTTTTCTACTGATGTCGCAGACGCTAAGTGGCGGCGTCATCATTTTTGTCAAGCAGGGCTTATTCTTCTCTGAGCTTTCTACCTCCTCTCTTTCTTCGCTTGGCCCCTACTCTGATTATGTAGAGGTCAACATCTCTCTAAACGCCTCCTCCTCACTCTCATTTCTTAATGTTTATGCTCCCCCCATTCGTTATTTTACGAAGGATTGCAGAACCAATTTTTTTTCTCTCTCCATTCTTCCCTCATATGTGGAAGCGGAAGCGGTGGATTTTTTGCGCTTCCGCTTCCACAGAAAAAGTACCGCTTCCACCGCTTCCAGCTTCCGCTTCCGCATCCCTGGTCTAAGCAAAATCACAGGGAGCCAGAGGATGATCTGGAGATTTGGAGAAATGCACTGGAGAGAAGACGCTTGAAAGTGAGCAGGAGCAAGACCGAGTATTTGAAGGCTGGGGGTGTGGATGATGGAGAAGAGTTGAAGCTGCAAGGAGAAAAGGTAAAGAGAGCAAAAAACTTCAAATACCTGGGTTCGACAGTTAGTAGCGATGGAAGATGTGGAAGAAGAAGTGAGGAGGAAGGATCCAAGCAGGCTTAATGAGTTGGAAGAAGATTCTGGAGTTCTGTGCGACAAGAAGTTATTAGCAAGGGTTAAGGGTAAAATGTACTAGAGTGTTGTCAGACCAGCCGTGCTTTGTGGAATGGAAGCGGTAACAGCGACGGAAAGACAGGTGGGAAAAATGGAAGTTGCAATGTTGAAAATGGGCACTTGGAGTGACAAGAGAGGACAAGATAAGAAACGAATACGTGAGAGGGACTGCGTAAGTCGCAAAGCTAGGAGACAAACTTCGGAATGCAAGGCTACCCTGGTATGAACGCGAGAAAAGTAGAGAAGAAGGCTACGTGGGAAAAAGGATGATGGAGATGGCGGTGCCAGGTAGAAGGAAAAAAGAAAGGTCAAGGAGAAGGTGGAAGGATTGTAGTCGGTAGACCGACGCAATGGCGTAGTGGTTAGAGCGTCCGCTTTGTAGTCGGTAGACCTGGGGTTCATTTCCCTTGTCGAGTCATACCAGAAGACTTTTAAAAATGGCATCCGCAGCTTCCCTGCTTGGCATTTCGGAAAGGTTGTGGAGAACAAGCCGGCAAGTTCGCTTGTTGTGTCCTTGGGCAAAGCACTTAACGGGACGGCCCCACCTTTATGTAGAAGACAGGTGGCCCATAAAAACCTCGAAAAAGGCAACTCCCAAGCGAGTGCGGACTTCCCGTCCAAAGTATAGCAATACAATTCGCTTTCTCGTGAATGGAGGATAAATATGGCAAATAAAACAAAAAAGGATTTGGAGATACAAGACATGGAAAGGGTTGGGGCTAAGGAGGGAGACGAAGTCGATCGGAACAAATGAAAAATACTTTCGCGCTGTGGCGCATTAGGGAGAAGCCGAAAGAAGAAAAAAAGAAGAAGGTTTATTCATGACATTGTTCGGATATTTGTAAATTTTCGAATTGACAACTCTGACTACCATTTAGTGCTGTTAGTTGTGTGGTTTCCTTAGTTGGCCACAGATTGTTATTAACTCAGTAACTCGGAATAAGCTGATTATGGTGTATTATCTGCAATAAAAACTGTTTAAAGATGCCTGTTTGCTGTTCTTTGGGTAAGTTGTATGTGCAGCCTTGCACATTGCAACTGATTTCATGACTAGGTTGATTGGCAGAGGCTCCAATAAATGAGCCACTATTTTTTGAACAGCTGACGGTGCTTTCAGCTTTTCTTTACGTCAGCTTCATTGGGTAAAACTAGGTAACTGAAATGAATTAAACTAAGCACTAATGTAAATTTCCATATTTCTACAATTTCCTAAATTTAATTGGCATTTTTTTCCATATTTTGATAAGAATTTTCGTGTGTTAGTGTAGTCCCCTAACTTTTACTCCAGTGGCTCTCAAACTTTTTTCGATGCAATGCTCTTGAAAAAAACTCACTGAAATAGCGATGCAGCAGACAACTTGTTTTCACTTTCAGCAACTTTCAACATTTGTCCAAGAAGACCGCTTGGACCTTGCTGCTCGAAGAGTATGTAGATAAAATTCAACTGTATTTATCAAAGTAACAAAATTTCGAGCCAGCAAAATTTAACTGAGAAATACTCAATTTCACTTCAAAACTTGACAACAAAAAGCGTCCACATTTGAGCCAACATAAATACAAATGACCGTTTTAATTTTTTTTTGCCACGTCTAATTCTCAAGTGCTCAGTGCACAGCAAACAATTGCTAAAGGCGCAGACGCTGATTGTTTGTAATGGAACTGAGCCAAGAGCGCACGATTAGAAAAGTATGAACGCGCTCGTAGTAAACAACTGAACTATAATATAAAGGTTCGAAACTAACACACGTCAAATCAAAAAACAAAAGCGGTGCTGTAACACAACTAATTGAGGTTTTTGCTTGGCGTTTTGCAAAATAAAATGAGAACCAAATCTTAACAACTGTAGAGAAACTTGCGAAAGTTTGTATCAGCCTGTCAATTAATTGTAATTTTTTGCTTGTTACAGAGATGCAACACCAGCTTGTTCCTTCACATATTTACTTACTGCCGCAGCCTTCATTTGTTAGGCGCTAATGTAAATTCAAATCGTGCAATACATCTATGTAGCGTGAAGTCAATTACTGTATAAGAGCATCGCAGTTACTACAGTTTTGTAGTAATACAATTGAATATAGGTTACATGTTGGGAATAAAATAGTGGCTCTACGTTCATGTGGAAATACGAGGGAAAAATAGGATAAAAAACATTCGCGGAAAAATACCAGAATTTTTGGCACAAAGCCGAATTACTGTGCGACGTTTTTGAACCATTAAAACGACGTACACTTTGAGAACCGCTGCTCTGCTCTAATGCTGATCTGCAATTTCGCGGGATCTTCGCTTTTCGGTTGCAACGACATTTAATTCTCTGGAACGCTTTTTACAAATATCCGCGCATTCGTGAATTGCAAACGGCATGCGCCACTTTACCCAGAGTTTTTTTCATTTACAATAGCTATAGACCTAATCAAAATGTTCACATTGAAGTCCTCCTCCTTATAATGCTTCCATTATAGCTCGTCATGCTATATGGTAGTTTATTTTTGAAGAAAATTTATCCTTCGTAAAGGAAACTATTGAAGTCCAACTAACTTTTTGTTTTAAATATACATGTAGAACAAAAAAGGAACGAAGAGTTTGATATTCAAAAATTCCAGGAGATGCAGAATTTCGTTTCGCCAAAATGACTTTCTTTTGCGAGCGAACTCTTCCTGTTTCCCAACTTTCAACTAGAGCAGGCTAGGCTTACATCTAAGGTACTTGGCAGATCTTTGCCTCGGTAGCTTGTAAGTTAAGATATAGGCATGTTGAAAACAGATTGCATTGTGCCGCACCCCTCTCTGCGGTGCTCGAGTTTCTTAATTTAAAAGGCCAGCTAGTCTGCGGAGAGTTGATTTCAAAAAAGAAGTTTTTCATCTTTTAACCAAATTAAAAACCCAACACTTTCGCCCACCCTTTTCATACATTTATGGTTTATAACCGTATTTTAACTGCTTTGGTTATTATACTACCATTATTTATTTGTGAAACAGAACTTAATTACTGTAGTAGCATCCAACATGTAGAAAAAGTTTAACCAGGTTTTTCGCAGATGAAGTATCGTACCGTACAAAACGTAAATTTAAGGTGAAGTTTAGGAAACTTATATAACCTAAGATAGGACAGCTAAAGTACGCCCAGTTGTTAAAACAAATGATATTATCCTGTAATACTGGTATAGGAACTATTTGTCCCTTTTTTCGTAACATATTGTTACATCAAGTTAGCCTACACCCAGTAGTGACATTCAACTTTTTCAAGAACGGGTTTTCTTACTCCACGACTCACTAGCAACTGATTCTCTCATTATCACAGTCTGTAGAGGCAAACCATGCTGACTTAAGCAAACAACTGGTGCTCAGGATCGAAGAAATGCCATGAACAGATTCTTGCGAACCGGTCGAATCCCATCACTGCTTACACCCCTCCCCTGCCCAAAGCAGGCTTTTTCGATTCGGGAGAGCCGAATTTCCCACGGCCCGGAGTTTTACCTTACCACATTGCTTAAGTATTTGCGGCCAATCAGAAGTAAAACATCCAACTCAGAGCACGTATGCTGATAGTTTAAAAGGTGGTAAACAAGGAAAACACGAAGATGTTTGCAGCGGAGAACAGATGCGAACGCCGTAGTCCGTTATTATGAGGCGTGTAGTCAGAAAATGTGGACCACTGGCCGAGTTCCAGGACCACACAATAATATATTTGGGGGACGGAGCAGTTTCTTGTGAACTGTTAAATGTGCAAAGATACAGCTCACTAAGGTTGTTAGGGTCGTAGCCAGTTAAGAGAGTCAATTGGCTGTTTATTACGTTTTCAATAGGCTATCAAGTAGCTTATTGTGGACAGCCTAAATCTTGGGGGTTCAAATGGCTACATCACTCATGGTGGGAGCCTAACAGTGCGTCTCACACCGCATAAACAACTTCCATAACAAGTGAAGCAAAAAAAGCATATTTGCTAAAAATATAACTACACAAAACTCTCCTGAACAAGAAACCATACGCTAGCGCCATCCAGCGCTTACACTGCAAACGTAAAATTGTTAATTTTGTTTAATTTTAACTGCATTTCGTCACATAAAGCTTCACGTAATAGCTTATAGATATATTCAACCTAAAAGTCACATATAGACTAATATACACAACTTTATTTTTCCAATTAACCTACAAATAATGGGGAGTGGTGACCATATAGTACTTGAAGAAAATTTATTTGTAAACAGAGAGAAGAATGGCCTTTTTAGAAAACTACTAAGCCCTTTAGATATTAGCGACTAGCCAGACTTTCGTGACTCTTACTACTAAGAAAACTTCCAAAAAGGAATTATAGGGATAGTCTGTAACATCCTCATCTTCGGCCCATCTCCCTATTTATAGTGTTGAAAAAATTATGACCTATCCACCCGAAGCTAGAATCTTGTTCGTCAAATTAGGTTCGGCGAAAATAAAACTTAACACTTAGACAAGAACATAACTGCATTATTAAACTTGTAACTAAACAATTGCAGCAGAACACGATTCCGGTACCGCGCAATGTTCCAAGTCCTAAATATGATAAAAATTGAAAAAATCTTTGAAATAATACGCACTTTTGGACATGCACTACAAACCATTTGAAAAATATTGAAAGTAGATACTACGTGTGATCAGAGTGGGATTCGCAATGAGCGATGCCAGTTGCTCCTTGGGAGATTTCTTGAATTACTATCCCTTTGCTTTACAGAACTTATGCTTTCATTAACATCAGTTTATATTTTCATCATGTTCGAGTGTCATTTGAGCATCCTTTGTTCATCACAAGGAGTCAAACGAGCTTGAACTCAAGCTCATGTTCTAGAGCCAGCCACAAGTGATACTGCTTCGCAGAGTGCTGGCACAACTTCACTATAATGGAACTAGTGTAAGTCTCACCAGGTTCTAAGCTACGTTCTAAGCCTCTGGCCATTTTCAGTCACCAACTGTATTGATGAAACTGTCTGCAGTTGTGCTCTAAGGTCAACCGCAGACTCCTTTTATCGGTTGACAAAACAAAGCACGTTTCCAAATACATTCGAACGGCAAGAAGCAAGCACAGCAACATTTTTGACCTCTGTTTTAACTTGCCGACCTTCATTTGTGAGTTGACTTGAGCAAAGCGTACGGGCCTTCACACATCCGAATCTGGTTGTGTACGTTTTCATCAATACGTCATGAATTATCCCACGGTTATTACTTCAACTGCATAACCACTCGAAAATAATGTAACTATTGCACTTCAATTAAAAGCTTTTGCACAGTAGTTATAACAATATTTTTAATTATGAGACATGACCACTGAGTATTAATTAAGTGCCACAAAAAATAACAAGGCAAGAAACTGGCACCCGAGGATCCTTTGCGCAACACCAGGTTATAGCAGTGAAACTGCTCATCAAACGTAACGTGAAACGCGACTATTTAGCGTCACCAATGACAGTCCACCTTGTTGGTGAAATAACCAGTCTGCATCAACGACTAGAAGAAATAGATTAATGTTTTCCCTTAACCTGGTCGTGATTGGTTGAAGGTGTGCACCGGATATCAGTTTCATGCCCCGCTAACGTTTCAATAGAGATGACAAAACTGTGGCAGGCGGGGTGAACATGCTGTCCACTAACAAATGGTTACAAGGCATTTATCCTAAATTTAGCAACTATGCAACGCTAGGTCAAAGCAAGCTTCGTGACCATAATGATACAATGAACTATAAATATCATCAAGTGGAAATTAAAAATTGAGCCTAAGCACATGTCCACTTTAAGCGAGGGCTTCAGATCCTGGGGCTTGAAATTTCGGAGGCTTCAGACCCATTTTAAGGAGTGTTTATAATTCACAGACTCAGCAAACCAAACCTTGCGGGCCTGAATTCCGTATTTAAAGCAGACATGCGATTAAGAACGATAAGTAACAGTAATTAGTTCATACACAACTGAGTTGGCTTTCATTTGTACGCTTTAAAGCCTACCCCTCAGCACTCAGTTTCTGCTGCCACTTTTTCACGAAGTAGTTTTTCGATATTTTGCAAAAAGTGCGGTTGCAGGGTAGTACTTCAGCATATGCTTGTAGAATGCTCAAGCGAACACTTTTGAAGCGTACAAATGGACACCAACTTTCAGATTAAACTTTATACTATATCGTTACTAATATATCTATAAGCCAATAGGCAAAATTTAATGTGATATTTTTAAATTAGTTTCTTCAAAAAAAAAAGCAGTAAAATTTTCACAAAAATGGAATTAGGATTTGTTTGATTTTTCCTTCGCCTCTCTTTTTCTTTTCTCTTCTGCGTTTGCAATAACTTGAGGTGCTTTATGGCTGATATCTTTATGATGATGCTGTGCTGATTCTTTCTTGCTGCGACCTATGAAATAACATTAATATTAAACAACAGCTAACAATTAGCATAGTCAAACAAAACCCGGGTACTGTGAAAGCAATTGGGATTCTGATCTTGTACAGGATAAACGATATTACTAACTAATAATGTCCTACTACGATGAAATCGATTTCAAAATTTTCATCTAACTGCACAACTGACTTCATACGTTTTTATAACACTTTCAAACAGAAACTATTGCACAAACTTATTACATTTTTTTTCGCTTAACCTATTTTCTTACAACTAATTTATCTTGAGATAGAGGCACAGCACTAAACGGATATCCAGGTTCACACAATAAGCTTAATCAAGATTAGAAGAGGTAACCTTGTTAAAGTTTGCACAGCAATATAGTTAATAGAGGTCACCTAAGAGCAGTGTGAAAGATTAAAAACGCCTTCAATGGGAAGCGTCCTGATTACCGGTAGAATGCTCGACCACTTCAACTATGGAATACCAAGCCTCAACACTGCAACTCGCTCTTATAAGCACAGCACTTAACTTTGGTTTATAAAGATTGAAGGCTTTATGATGCCACAGAGACCTACAGTGACGTCGGTGTTGGTTTCATATTAGAATTATTACATGAGTTGATAGTTGCTAGCCAGCAATTTTCAAGGTGATCTCCTATCAAGAGGGATCTGCCTCCAGCATCAAAGTACAATAGAAAAATTTGCTCAAAAATGATCACCAGCATCATACGGTACCCCAATAAGGTCGAAACCGGTCGCGGGTTATTGACATGATGTAATGGATTGCTGTATGGTACCGTATGATGCTGGTGATCATTTTTGAGCAAATTTTTCTATTGTATATTTGAATTATGAAAGAGAACCTTCTCATGAAAGTATGCTTAATAATTGGGGTAACTACTACAGAGCAGAACGACTGAAAATAATTCTAGTGGGATTCGAACCCACCGCCTCCGGACTCGAATCCCACTAGAAACGTTTCCAGTCTTTCGCACTGCGCCATGATGTCCCCAATTATCAACTATGCTTGAAAACGCAAACCTTCATAAAAAAGGTTACCTTTGGTAACTTCTTATCAAAATGTTTGTATTTTAGGCACTAAGAAGCTATTAAAGAGCAGTCTTTCCTACTGTTACATGGTAAGTGACCCCGATGATTAACCGCACTTATCAAAATTAAAGAAAAGGGGTAATTTATGTCCAACAGGCCATGAATATAAATAGCACACTGGTAGCTCCCCTGAAGTATCGAGAAACCAAATTTTTTGGTAGGGAGACCGGAGCACTTTAAATATTAAGATCAATTTTCTGATACAGTAGACGCCGCTTAGTATGACCACCTTGGGACCAGACCATTTTGGTCATAATATCCGAATGGTTATGAAAACCCAAGCCGCCATAACAGCTCCTGAATCGACGCCGTAAGCCACAAGAAGTCCAAATACCGTTAAATTCATTGTTTACCCGAAGTAACAGTGTGACGTTGGCAGTAAAACAAACTACAGTACTTTAACGCAACAAGTGACGGTAAAATTTAGTACAGTGTGTAACAATATGTTGAAAAGGCGAAGTTATAAGTGCGTGGCGGGAAAAATACTATACTGTAACAAGAAAGATGGAGAAAATGTTGGTCATATTATCCGAAATTTGGTCATATTAAACTGAGAATTTTAAATGGAGATATTCCGGACCGTACCAAATTGGTCATAATAAGCGGCTGTTCATATTATCCGTGGTCATAATAAGCGGCGCCTACTGTATTAAGAATGTTGCTCAAATTGGTCTCCAAACGGACGTAAAGAGTTTTTTCATGGAGATCAACTTTTTCAAAGCGAGAACTTTGCACAATTTGGCCTCCAAACAGGCTTGAAGATAATTTTTTTATATGTTGTTCCCAAGTCATACCGTAAGAGGGACTTTTGTCCTTTACACCACTAAATATGCCCCTGGGTAGCACCTATGCCAATAGGGCAAACTGCCATTAGTGGATACCTAAACCCATTTCTGACAGCATGCTAGACAAACAGATCCTTCGTTCAACAATAGTGTGACAACTTTGGTCATCTTGACAATTATTAGCCATAAGATTCCTGCTCGAATCATCACCAGCAGCATCACATCAGACGAAGCAACCGAAAGACAAAAGCAGTCTTATATGCCAACATTTAATAATTGTCTCTACACAAGTGAAGAATGTGTCATGTGCCTTGATCAAAGTTTCACACAACCTCAAACCTGCAAATATTTTAACAGTAAATTTGTAATCATTACCATTGTCTCTCTCTCTCTCTATGAGCTGGCATAGTTGAGCTGCAGACCCAACAAGTCGTAAGAGGTCGCTGCTGAGCACACCCATGACAGTTCCACGTTGTTAGTGGTGGAACTACCAGTCTATGTTGGTGATTGGTATATTGCTACTGCTTTCTCTTAACTCGATCAATGTGTTCCTACTTGCTTGATTGAGTCAGCAGTGTGAGACATTGATGTTCCATTTTACATTGTGCCTTTGTCATTAGGATAAGAAGGGTTTCTCACTGGCCCCATAAAAAAAATTATGACAAGCACTATTATTACCTTTTCCTCCATGTCCAGTCAATTTGTCTTGATCGTAATTATATTCTTCATATTTATCATAATTGGCTGAATCCGACATGGTTACAGAAACACAGTTATTACAACAACAGCAAACATACACTGTAAAGTAAAATATTCATCTTAAACAAATTGACCAATATTGGTCACGTAAATTTACGCTCAACATTTCTATTCAAAACAAATGAAATTGACTGATTCGAAAAGGATTATTAATTTGAATCAGACACAGACTGAAATGTCTTGTTACCGTTAATTTCATGCAGGCGCAAAGCTTGCATAAAATCTAATTTTCCACCATGCTTTAACCGAAAAAATCAACACCTTCACTCATTGAAATGTAAAAAAAAGCAAGCCAGGAATTTAATGGACCAGTATGCTAATATGATTAGTAAGGTTCCAACGCATCCATTGAATACAATTCACAAAAATTTGTCGGTGAAAAAGTTTTAAAGAGTAACTTTTTACATGTACAAAATTCAAAACCTTGTAACCAAGTCAAACTTGTTTTACCTTAAGTTATTAAGCCTAATTAGCAATGAATCTTTACAAGAAGAAACAGGCATGGTCCGCACCTGTTATTAATAAGTTACCTCTTGCAAATTGTTTTCCATTTTAGTCTGAAAGATTCAACAAAATTTGACAGCTTTGAAATTACAAAAAAATTTGGCGTCGATGCTTGTACAACATAACTAGGATGAGACAGAATTTCTCCTAACGTGATATTTAGTGGCACTTCGTATAACGCTTGCTCTTCAGTGTTTTCGTAGCAGACGAGCAGCTGTGAAGGAATGTAGTGCTTGTTTACATCCCACTCTGGCTGCTCAGAAAACACAAGCTGTAACATATTTGAAAATGTAGAATGCTCATGAAAGGCTTCAATAAAGTCTGTTGTTTCATATTCAGGGTATAGTAATAAGACGGGCCACACAAGAAACTTGTCATCATCTAAATAAACTTTCTTCAAACCTTTAGATAAAGTAGCATCTAAAACATCTGCATTTGGATCTTCAAAATGCAATGTTATCTCTAATTCTTTAAAATTAATTTTTCTTGATTTAACGGCGTCAAGTAGATCTTGCTGCTTTTTATTTTCCTTTTCCTGCTGCAGCATCATCTTACGATAGTTACGGTCTTGAACCTTTTTTTCTTTTAAACATTTGGCTTGTATTTCTTTAGCAATTTTATGGTCATCCTCTAAACTGATTATGACATTGCACCAATTGATGGCATCGTCATAGCGTTTTAATGCTAGGCAGCACTGTGCACAGCGAAGCAATGATTTTACTCGATGTGGGGATAACTTTACTGCATAAGATGCATCTAATAAGGACGATCTGTAATTTTCAAGATGATAATTTGCTGCTGCCCTGTTGGTATAAAGAATGTTAAGTAATTCAACATCATCGCATTTTGCTCGTATTGCCTCAGTGTATGCCACACAAGCCAATTTATATTTTTTAACTTTGAAATAAAAGTTGCCATCTTTTTTATGAGCGATAGCTTGCTCATATGGAGTATCATCTGGATCATACTGAATTTGTTGAAGACCTTTGAGTAATGGATTATTTTCGATTTCTTCAGCAGTAGGTTGACTTTTTAAAAATGCTGGGTGTGTAGCCAAGTACTCATCAATATTTTCATCAGTTAAACAGTCTTCATATTTGTATCCTTGATTCTTTTTTTTCTTTTCTTGTATGAACTCTTCTGTTTCTTTATTCAGTTTATCAATTAACTTTCTTCGTTCAGAATCTGTCATTTTAGATGTCATTTTGTATCTATTTATATCTGCCTTTTAAAGGCCTGGCAGTGTATAATTCTAAACCGTAAAATATAGTTATGAACTAATTTATTTTTTGTCAAGCTTTGAACATAATTCTTTAGTGTGATGAGCAAATGCTTAATTTACCCGACATGTTATTGTTACTGTACCGGAACACAACATAGCACTACAACAAAGTGCAAAAAAAAATAAGACACAAAAATTGGCAAAATTGTCTGAGCTTATGCAAGTTCAAGCCACAGGTTGCTCCAATCACAACTGTACTAATCAATAAATGGCTGCTGATTGGCAACTGAATCAAAACTTTTGTAATAGGTTTCAGGACCTGTGCAGTTTCGGTTTGTTTTACATCAATGACACCATAAACATGCACAAAAAAAAGCAGACCATATAAACAAAATTAAATGAAATCAATACAGTGGACATAAGTCAACAAAACTTGATACGAAAGAGTCAGTTGCATTCATTTACAAACGAAAAATTCAATTAAGAAACCACACGGTGTACGCTTACACACACATATGCTTATATTTTTCAACTTAATTCTAATTGCTGTCTTATAAGCTAATTTTAGTTATTTAGTTCAGTCTTAACATACTGATAAAAATACAAAAAAACAGTTTTAAATTTTTATATTTTGTCATAAAACCAAACTTAATTTTTTTGAAAAATTTATTAAAAACACAATTTAAGTAAATGTAGTAAGTTGCTCTGTACTGCTGGCCCAAGTATCTTCCAGCATCTCCTGCCGAATGAGACATTGATTCTTTTAATAAAGTTATTTACATTACCACTGTATCTGGTTTCATGGTTAATGTTTTGATGTCGCTTGTGGAAAAATATTAACACCAAGAATGTGGTAAATATTTACTAAGGCATTTATGCATAAAAGTAACTGTTTCTAAAAAATTGTCTTTAAATTTAAGAATGCTTAATCAGTGAAAAAGCAGAGCAGAGCAAGCTTGACAATTTTCAGTATATATTTTAACGGCTATCTTTTGAACTTGAAAGAAGAGCTTAAGATTTTTGAGCTATGCAATTTTCCTATGAAGAGACACAATAAATAGTAAAATATATTTTGAGAAATGCTTTCTGGTTCACCAAATTTCTTAACTCTTTCAACATCTTTCAACCATTAATGAATCCATAACAGCTTTTCAACATTTAATATCCCTGAAAATCCAGTATTGCTCCCCTTGGTTTCAAGCAGTCTAATGCCTCACTTTGGTACCTTCATTACCTTCCCTTGGGGTCACAAACTTCAGACATTCTTGGGTTCAACTAAATCGGATACAAACTGGATTCAAATACTGTGGTTTGAATGTGCCACATGGGTCTAGAAAACAGTGATAAAAGCCAATGTGGAAAAAGTCAAAGAGCCACCCTGTCTTTGCAAAGACAGCACTGTGCTTTCTCCTCTGTATTTTATCAACAAAAACAGGGGCCAAATTAAGAAATATTGAAACACTTTAAAATTTTAATCACCTCATGGAATTGGATGTATTTGTTTTCTTTTTGATTGTTGGTGTGTTTATGATATAATAAAAATCAATTGACACCTCTACATAATTGACATATACCTTATACTACCATGGAGCATTGTTTATCATTTGATCACAAAATTGGTAGAACACTTTTTTAGTTTTGGAAATAGCATGATGTCAGTTCTAAAAATAGTCATGGAAATCTATTTTATCCTGTGATCCATTTTGTTTACTGTAGTTCTTGATTTATAAATGCTTGTAAATGAACAAAATTGAACATTTCATTGACTATAAACAAATCAAGATGTGTCATCAGCAAAAACTTTAAGACTAAGCTTTGTAGATCTCTAGATATAGGTAAATCATTAACATACAATAAAAATGATGTAGATCCAATGATTGTTACAAAGGAACCCCACAAAAATATGTTTTTTACTTAAGAGTGTTTGATTTACCAGTGTAAACAGTAGATTGTATACAATTGCTTGAAAAGAAAAAGACCACAAATGACAAACTGCAATTAGGCATTTTAGCTAAAGATTGGTGTGATCAACTGAGCCAAAAGATTTGGCTAGATCAAGAAATATGCAGCACAGGTGACTTTTGTTTCAAAGGTTTTATTTATGGTTTCCAGTAGTTTTGTCACAAGGTAATTTTGTCATTTGGCTGCCCAATTTAATCAGGCATAATTTTATTTTAATTCAGGGAGCTTCTGCCTTACGAAAGCCATGCTACATGTCCACTGGCATTAGTGCTACAATGTTTGCAGTGAAAAGTGAGGGCAAGGTGAGTTGGGGCAAATGTTGAGGTTAGGGTTAGTGTTAGCTTCAACATTAGGGATAGGGTTGAAATTTTCATTAAAGTATGAAGGCATATTATGGGCAAGCATGTGATAAATTTGAGATCAGAAATTATGCTGTTGGTTTGAAGGAGTTTAAAAAATTTTTCATGTTGTAAGTGACAAAATTAGTAAGAGATGAAATCACTACTACTTATTTTTTCAAAAAACAGCGAGTTTCTACAAGTGACCTTAAATGTCAATTGACCTCAGTGCCACAATGTTCATAATCAAGGATCAGGGTTAGCATTAGGGATGGGCAATTTAGAATAATATAGTAACCTAGAATAGTTAAACTGAATTCAGAATACCAAATCCTTTTTTTTCTGCAACTAGCCCATGCATAAAATATGAGAGCATTTATTCATAACAAGTTCATAATAACAAAAACACAATCAGAAATTGAGTATATTGCAGTGCAATACATTAAAGCTTCCTACATGTTTGCCGGTTAGACAAGATTGCAATTAGTGGCAGTTAAACCTGCACTTGAAAAAAATCATTTGAAGGAAGTAGATGTGGCAGGTATACAGTGATATTTAAAGCATGATGAGAAAACGCATGCATTTGATCAATAAGTATGTCTGTGTGTGTGAGTTAATTTTTCAATCATTGCATGCAAATCTTGTAAGCAGGATATAAACCGAATCCTATTAATTGGTTTGAATTGGCATTTTTGATTTGAATCGTTGGGATTTGGTATTCTGAATTGCCCATTCCTAGTTAGCATTAGCTTAAACATAAGGGTTAAATGAAGTGTAAAGGTTAGGTTAGATTTATGGTATGTATTAGAAGCAGCAATATTGAGTATGTACAATTTCAAGTTCAACAAAGCCATTGAAAAAATGATAAACCTAAATTAAATCTATGTCACCCCTGCCAAAAAGAAGTGGAGCAGAAAAAACTGATTAAAGGTCAGTCTGAATCAATTTTTTCTGATAGGCAAATTTTAACCACCAGAATATTTCAATAAAAAAATCATTTAAGGTCAGGTGAGATGGTAGCAAGCCAGAACTGACTTAAAATTGTTATGGAGCTGGCTCAAAGTTCACTTCAAGCATTGTGCTGTTGTGTACTTGGAAAAAGAGGCAATTTACAACACTTTCATCTGCTTGGTAGACATGTAAAGAACAGTCTGTTGCACAGGACATGCTGAAACGTTTTAAAATCTTTTTAATTTTCAATCTTTTGAAATTGAAATTTCAATACCGGAAATGTAATAAGCACATTCTCGCTGACTACTGCCCATGGTCCCTTGAAAATTTACTGCTATTGATCACATTATTTTATGGTACTAGTAAGTCGATTTACAGGCATTTTGAATTGTTTTTGCATCTCTTCTCCACTAACAAACCCTTTTGTTTGTTGTTCATAATTGCTAACACTAGTAACTACTCCTCTAAAGACGTAGTTAATTCTGAGCCCTTTTTAAAGTTAGCACTTGGTTATTTTGTTGTCAGCAGAATTTTACCCTTGGAGGCTACTTTGCCATCAGATATTTGTGATTTGTTGCTTTAATGATGCAATAAACATGTAAATTTTGGTCTCGATCAGTCGGTTTTATTCACAAATTAAAAAAAATTTGCACCCCCAATATACACTCCCCTGCTCCCATGTGCATTTGCATTCCAGACCTGTTCTTCCAGTGTACACTGCCTTTGTGTAAGTACCCTGCCAATGAAGATTCCAACCCATAACCATTGCATTTTAAGGCAACTACACTATTCAAGACATCACAGAATTACTGTCAGAGTTCTAGCAATTATGGCTATTTAAACGCACAATGGTGTCCGCAAAATAGCCGCTTCCTTTTGTTTTCAAATGTTAGCCGCGAAGCAGTGATTAAAAAAATTAATCCACAAACACTTTGGTAAGAAATTGTTTACTTTCATAGTCTATGAGGCTAAAGATTAACCCAGACTTTATTCTTATACTACCATTTTTGTACATGCCTATTTCTGTGTTTGATGCAACACTACGCTTGCAAATCCTGATCCGTTAAATTAAAATGGAACTCTCAACGTCATCAACATTGAGAATTGGAATAGGATACCGTATACGGAGATTAACAATTAAAATTGGAAAACAGTAATCAAACCCTAGCAGAATAGTCTATCCAAGCGACTTTATTCCATATCAGTAAATGTTGAAAAAGGGTATGCTATTAACAAACAGTAATAAAGTCAGCTTAGACATATATTTGCCATAAGAAAAATTAATTTCGCTAACGCATCCTCAGTTTCTTATTCAAATAGAATTTGAATATTTTTCTTATGGCAAATAAATGTCTAAGCTGACTTTATTACTGTTTGTTAACAGCAGACCCTTTTTCAAGGTATACGGAGATTACAAGGTTCTTGAAGTAAGTGTAAGCAGGGTATAAACTATCGTATAATAGCTTAGCATGATTGAGGTTTTGATTGAAGCAGTTAACGAAAAGCAGAACCCAGGTAACAAAACAAGTTTACCTACGTTAACTTTACCGTAGTTGTTTTGATTAAACGACGTCAACGCTGATACATTGGTTTTTTGTAAGTTAACGTTAAACCAAATCAATCAAATCAAATTTGGTAATGTACATACACGCCAACATAAAATGCATACCCACTCCAAATCACGCAAATATTGTTAGGTCTGCAACCGTGAATATTTATATTAGCATTGTATATAAGCCAAGCTTAAATGTAGCCCACTCAAGAAAACAGCAGATGGAGCTAGTCTCATCGGGTCACATTGAGTCCCCGTATTTGGAGCATCTACGTAATGGTTATTGTAGCCAAATAATTGGCTAAAACACTCACAAAATGACGCTTATTAACCAACGTAACATATCTGAGAGTATCGATAAATCGAAAACTGAATGTGTAGCAACGGCAACCAAACACAAATAAACATGCATTGTATTGAATTGTACTTTTTTGTATTGCCCTTGTTTATCGTCCATTCACGAGAAAGTGAACTGTATCGCAATATTTTGGACGGGACGTCCGCACTCGCTTGGGAGTAGCCATTTCCGAGGTGTGTTGGTCACCTGTCTTCCACATAAAGATTCGGGCGTACTGTTAAGTGCTTTGCTCAAGGACACAACAAGCGAACTTGCCGGCTTGTTCTTCACAACCTTCCCTAAATGTCGAGCGACAAGCAGAGAAGCTGTGGATACTATTTTGAAGTATTTTGGTATCCCTCGACAAGGGAAATGAGTCTAACGTCTATCGACTGCGAAGCGGACGCTCTAACCACTAACATACACCATCGCGTCGACATTTGTGACTTGCGATTGACTGGCGAGCAATTTTCGATCAACAGCTTACCTTGAAAGTAACCGGCTAAACATCGCCATCAGTCGCACATCACAAATGCATTTACAGTCAATAATTTTTATTGGTGACCTGGTGTCCAGAATCCGTTGCAGATCGAACTCGCCATGTGTGCGCTGTAAAAAAAGCATTTTGATTTTGCTTTAAAGCAGGGGTCGGGGAAGTTTTACAAGGGTTATTTTAAAGACGTTATATTCTGGCCCACACTGCAAACGTTTTTGCGCCTTATTCATCTATAGTGACTAGCAACATCCCCATACACGGATTAGAGAGACCAAGCTAACAAAATGGTTATAACTTGTCAAGCGCTGGTACTAGATACGGTACATATTATTGGACTTAAGGTTTGCAGAATATCCAATTTTCTAAATGTGACCAAGAAAAGTTTGTCTATTTTCACAAGAAACTAATTTATTTTGCAAAAACTAATTAAAAGGTAGTGCTGGTACTTGTGATTAAAAGTGATCTTTGTTACTCACTGATTTTGTCATCGTTTTACATTTTGCTACTTACAGTCTTCTGTAGGCCTATGAATTATAAGCAACAGTGATATGCCAGTTTTATTGATATTTTCCTTTTATATTTGAACTGTTTCAAGAATATAAACCTATGCCATTTTTATATCTTTTTTATAGATTTATGTGGGTCGGCCTCAGGTGCCTAAATTAATTTCTGTTACTATGACACCAATTGTCTTATTCTATTTGGCGTTATTCCTAATTTTATTTTTGCAGGAATATAATTACTAACAAGGCCACATCATCTTATGAATTAAACCATAGAACGCAAAGTAGATTTGAATTTTTGAAACATGGAAAGGCGGAGTTTAACTACAGTGAAGATACTAGGCCGATGTAGTGGACACACTTTTACAAGTCGTGATAGTTTTTCACCAGGAGTGTTGCCTACACAGAGATAAGAAATAGAGAAAATTCTTCATTTGAAGAACTTTCCAACTCTGAATGCAGCAAAGGACATTGGCAATAAAATTTACAACCGGTGGCCTATTTAGTGGGAATAAAGAACGATGACACCCCCAACGGTATGACAGCAGCTATAATTGTGAAAAGAAAAACGTGTTCGCTTGCGGTTGAATATCAAATTGAGAAAAAAAGGTCTTCAACTCTACAAAATGCTCTGGCACCTCCTCCAAAATTTGTTTCGAAATACGCCAGTGTTTAGAACAGATGGGTTTGATGCAATATATATCCGGTTCCTCATAACGCCATATTAAAAAAACTTCACAGTGTAGTGTATTTATTTAGTGCATTCAATTTCTGATCGAAGAAGAGACGAGAAGAATCATTTTTGCAAAGGTAAAGGCAATTTATGTCAATGAGTTACAAATTATTTGAAGTCTTTTATGCTGATGATAAGCATCGAAGTAGCCTAAATTCAAGAACAAGCATGGTTTACGAATGGCAGAAGAAGATCATGCATTTTATAAACACTAAACAACTCAATGGGTGGAAAATGCGTAGACGCTGTGGTTCCTCCCTCTTTAGCTGACAGACTGCTTTTGATGCGCGGTTTCGAACCCCGATTTTATGTTAACAGTGTTTTTGACCTAAGTTGTCTTGTATCACCTCATCTTTTCAACGCTTTTGGTTAATTTTTTTTGTTTGCGCAGTTTAGTTAATTAGGGCACATTTTATGTTTCTAATTTTGCTTCAAGCATGTTTTGTAATTGTTCAAATCATTTGACTTTGCTTTTACAGTATTCGATGCAATTCAATTGGTTCATTTGATTCAGTTCAGTTCAGTTGGTTCCGTTTTGTTTAGTTTCACTTTGTTCGGTATGTTCTGTTCAATTTGTTAATAAATGAATCCATTCTTTTGTTAAACATTTTGGTCAATGAGAAGCTGCAGCAAAGATCCACTGTTTTACGTACGATCGCTAGTTATTCAAACTGGTGGTCGCTACACTTTTACTCACAACCTCAACCACAAGCGCCAATATTTTTTACTGATAGAATTTCAGTAGAATCAAAGTCTACTTCTGGCTGTGTGTTAGTCTGCGAATTCTGGTTGTGTGTCAGTCAGGTCTGCGAGTTCAACACTCGCAGACCAATCGCAATCTCATGCTGCTTCCGAGTTTGTTGCCGATTCAATGCCATCTTCAAATTAGAATACCACAGAGTGAACAAACCTTGCTAGGATAAGCGAGCGTTTTTACATATCAGAGCTGCTGCTGCAATTGCCAATAGTGCAATGGAAGATTTAGGTATGATAACTGATGACAAGACCTACGTCATTGATCGTAGCAAACTTCGAATAGAGTAATAACGATGTCGTGCTGAAATCAGGGAGACGAAGCAAGAAAATTTCAAGTTGGCAAATGTAACATACTTTGATGGGCGTAAAAATAAACACAAGTTACCATGCAAGGGCCAAATGATAAGTTTTACAGATCAGTGCAACTTAAACATCAGTAGACGCTGGTTGGAGAGCCTGGCGAATACTACACGGCACACTTTAGAACAATTGGACAGAAGATCTATTACACTCTTACCGACACTGAATTACACGATAGGCTACCAGTAGGAACAGCAACAAAGACTGGCAAATACAATGGTTGCATTCGAAATTTGGAAGAATTGCTTAATTGGCCACTTTAATAGGTAGTTTGTCTGCTACATAGACTACCAATCAGCTACCATTGCGTCATGTCTTTACAATGCTTGCTGAAACCACAAATAATGTAGTCCTGACACATTTGCAGGACTAATTGGGAATTGCTTTGATGAAGATGTTTCAAGTCTGTCCGTTACAGCTAATTTTCAGTCATTTCCAAACCTACACTTTGTAAAGTTGCCAGAATCAGTTGTTGATGATAAGTGCTTACCCGCACTATGCCTATCAGATGTGTTCAGCTTAATCATGGGAGTTGTGGTCGTCGACTTGCATTAAGTTGACTCCATTGTGCATTCACGCCGGCTATCTCTGGGCTATTGGAGCAACCATGCAGAAAATCGCCGTAAAATGACTTCCTCAAATTTCAAATACAGCAAGTAAACGAAGTATTCTGTTATTCTGGCTACCAGGTATTTTTGATAAGTTCATTTTTATTTAGCTCTTCTGGTAATGATAATGTTTATTCAAGTTGATACAAGTTCTTACCGAGCATGCAAAAAACTTCAATATTCGTCAACGTTTCGAGCAGCTATACAGCTGTTCTTCATCAGGACCAATAAATAAACGAAAGTACGAGTGAGGCAATATAAATAGTGTGCTACGCAATCGAAAGAAAAAGGCAAAACAAAACGTTTAAAAGCGAATAATAAACAACTGTAGATTACGCTAAATTATCATAAATTTCAGAATAAAAACAATTTTCTTTATCATTAATTGCATTTTCAGAATTATGAATAAAAAATGATTCAAGAAATCGGCGTTTGGTAAAATCTGTTTCAAAGGTTAAAATTTTGCAATGATCCCAGTCAACTCGGTGATGTCATCACCAAAGATCACCGAGTAAGCATGTCATCACCAAAGATCACCATGGTAAGCATGTCATCACCAAAGATCACCGAGTTGACTGGGATCATAGCAAAATTTTAACCTTTGAAACAGATTTTACAGATTTATAATGCCTCACTCGTGCTTTCGTTTATTTATTAGTCCTGATGAAGAACAGCTGTATAGCTGCTCGAAACGTTGACGAATATTGAAGGTTTTTGCATGCTCGGTAAGAACTTGTATTAACTTGAATAAACGTTATCATTACCAGAAGAGCTACATAAAAATGAATTTAAACGAATTATTCCTATAATTATCGTTGCCATCACGCACTACTAATCAAATATCTCTTTAACAGAGACGTAGGATTCCACCCCCTCCCAATTTTAGGAGCACAAGCAAAAGGAGACGTTGGCCCGGGTCTCATCTAATTGTGTTTTAATAGGCGAAACTCCCCCTGCAAATTATAACTCCCAAACCAAAACGGGCTGTCTTACGTTTCGCTCCGTCACTGCTACACTTCTGAACGTATTGAAGCATTTTTTAACTTAATTAAAATGATATTAGAATAACAAAACATGCAAAACAAATACAGATAATCGCAGACATATAATAAAAAAACGAAATAAGCCGAAGCTATATACAACAAAAGCATGACGGTAACGAAAACTTATAAAGTTTCAAAAGCTGTAGTTTTGTGACGTATTATCAATAAATAGCAGGACAATGCACACTATGTGAAAGAGAGCTTATGCAAGATGCAACAACATAACCTATAAATGTGAGCGTAGAAGCCAAGAACAAGACTAAGCATTTTCAAAACGTCGCCACAGCATAACTGTTTCGAAACACCCAACAAGTAAATATTAACTTTTTACAAAAAATACACTCAAAATCAGTAAAAAGCACCTACACAGACAGCAAAAGATAGTGCAGTTAAGAATATATCTAGTATTTTAAGGTCAGATTTCAAGCAAAGGAGGAAAATGCTCTCCACCCTCACATATTTAGAGCATGACCCCTTTTGACACTTAGACTGTTTGGAAAGTAAAAGAGAAAATTTTTATTTTCAATAAAATTACAAAGTTGGACCAAAATCAAATAACACTTCTACGTCACTTGTTGAACTTTTAGGGGAATTAGAGCCCAAGCCGCCAATTTTAATAATCTGGAGTCTCCAGTCATCATATTGGCCAGGTACTGTTTATTCATAAAAGCCGACGTTTAGTTGCTTACAAAAATTGACCTATGCCACGAGAAGTTCGTAAGAAAAGTCGTTTGCAGCAAGAATCACCATCAACCTATGCCAAACATTTCATATTGAATTTAAACGTTTTCGGCTCGTCAACATGGCTCTCATCGGGGAATCAAAGTCGCATGCTAACACTTCAACTTGAATGCGTATTCAAAACTTGTAGTTACACACTAAGTTTTCAACATCTTTTTGTAACTTTTTGACACATTTATTTTTTATAAGTTGAAATGATAAGTTGTTATAACGATTCTCTAATGAGAGTTACATAACGAGCCGAAAATGTTCAGAGTGGATATAATCTGTTGAACATATATTGTCTGCTGATTCTTCTTATTTTTCGGTGTAAGAGTACCTCGACGGCAGTTTTATTAAAGCGGAAGTGTCTGGCGACTCCCCTCCCAATAAAAGAACTTGGACTCTCTTCATGCCTTAAACATGGCTTTGTATTTTGCATTAACGCTTGTCCACCACAAAATGGTATCAGAATACAGCTCAGAAAATTAAATACGTGTACTTGGGAGTCAAATGACATTGAGCTACAGACACAGCATAGAAAAAAGGTAGTCATGTCTATATTAAGAGAGCCATACATTGCCTTCCAAATTGATAGAATTATTCTAGACAAAACGCCAAAAATCCAACGATGTAAAGGGATATGCACACTTCCTCTTCTCCACGACCTTAAATACACTGATGAATGGAGTTTCTAACAACGTGGAAATGAAGATGTAACTTCACACTTCTTTACGGTTTACAGCAAGCACTTTGGTTTGCATTATTTAAAAAGCGCAGTTTGTCTGGCAGTTATAACCGCCACAATAGCAAGTTTATACAAAACCACCTCCCACGTCCTCATAAATTTATCCTCGGCATACAGTGACAAAACTTCAATATCACATATATATAACTTGCCCTTGCGCAAACAACTTTACGTAAAATCAAAATTCAATAATCGTTATTGGTTGCACTAAAGCTAGGTTGCATACATATGGCTTTGGAGTGTTAAGTGCTTATTTATTTGCAATAGCACGATAAAATTCTTTGTTAGCTTATCATTACCAGCGCCGCATTAACTGGAGGCAAAGCAGGCACATCTTTGTGCAAGATTGCTTGAAAAAAATTATTCCAGTAATCTTTACCAAACTTTTTGCTTTTATTACTAAAAAGCGTAGCTTACCGCCATATAACATATCTGAATCAGTCTATTTTTGATTTATCTTGTAGCAACTAGTCTATTTTATTATGTCACGGGAAAACTTTTTCGCGGTTATAATCGAAGTAGACGATAAATGCTGGTGCAGTGCGTATCTTCTCCACGCACTGTAACCAAGCACGTGAGCGTACTGTAAAGCGCCTTTCCTAAGGTTCTAATGCAGCCATCGTGAGTTTTGAACACAAAGTCATTGCTGCCATAAACGGTGATTCAACCACGTTGTTGATTTTCACAATGCATTGACGCAATTTAAAGACAGCCCGTAAGCTAACTCAAGACAATAAGGAACTGCTTATTACATGTATATGTATAATTATTCATTTATTTAAAGATTATTATTACCTTAAAAACAGCAATCTGTACAGCGATGATTTAAGGGAATGTACACATTTGATGGTATGTTTCTCAAATTTTAATGGCCTTTACTCCTGTTTTTAAAGTACTGTTGTCTACTAATTGTCATAACATCTTTGTCTCCCATTTTGTGCTCGTGCTAAAATGGTAAGACAGGCACTAATAATAGTCAATAAGACAAAGGCTCTGCGGGAATACTGCTACAAAATATCAACAAGAATTAAACTATCCAGAATATTACTACAGCAGCACTGTTAATCAGAATTTGAGGATGTTAAGACTGCTCCGTTATATGCTCACAGGCAGACACTATGTCTATTTACCATCTCACTGCAGGTTCAAAAGTACTGATTCACTGCGTGTCTGCCACTGCCGACTCGATTTCAAATTAAAATTCCAAAAAATTTGTTTTCGTAAGAGCATCTACAGAAATGGTAATAACCGCAAAAACTTAAATTAACAGTGCCCCTGAGTTAAAATTCAATTACGCAATGCTGCTGTGATCAAAACTGTTTTAAATAAATGAAGCAAAAAACTGTATATGAATATTCAGTAAAATATAAAAAAGTGTTTTAATGGCGACTAAAAAATCTATCATTGTTTAACCCCAAAGCTTTAATTTTTAATTTTACATGAGAGGATCGTCGGCAGGCTGGCAACCTACAGCATTACAGCAAAATTGCTGAGTTTGCAGAGTGAAAGCTACCTTAGATTTGACTGTATTTGAGATTTACAATAGAAGTTGCAACATAAGCATTAATATGCAATATGTTGTGAAATAGGAACAAAGTGCACAATATACATCAGTCTGTAAAACTACATAGCTATTAATAAATGTAACTGAAACTGCACCATGAATTTGTGCTCTGAAAGATATAAAAGTTGAATGTAGCCCCAAATATCATAAACAAAACTGTTATAAAATAAATTTATACAGCATGCACATGCATCATGTTATTGTATTATGTACTTCAAAATAGCACCACTGCATTAGCAATTACATGATGTCTGCTTGTGTTAATGAATAATTAAAATCGCCTATCTACAATTAGTATAACGCTCCATGCAGTTGCCGATGGTTTTTACCGCTCAAAACACTTTACATCTTGAAAACAAATTACCGAAACGATTTTTCGAAGCAGTTCTTGATTTATTTGGCTGAAGAGAAACTGTTGCACCAGTTAGCTTGATAGTGCCGCCATTTTCATTTCTACTTGCACCATCGCCGGAATTTCCAACTGTGCTAAACATCCCAATATGTTGAGTAGGTTTCACCGTATCCTGTTCTTGTTCAAGCTCCCGCTGCATTTTCTGAATATGCTTTTCAGCAAGATATTTAAAAACTTCATTAATATTAAGATCTTCTTTGACAGATGTACGATAAAACCTTAGCTTAAGACGCTTTGCCAAACTGTCAGCTTCTTCCTGCTCTACAACAGCATCATCAAGCAAATCTATTTTGTTTTGCACCAGCACCAGAGGAATATTTGACCCCACCTCTTCTTCAATCTTTGATTTCCAATTTTCTATTGCTTCAAATGAAGCACGATCTGTTGTTGAGAAAACGAGAACACAAGCTTGAGCACCTCTGTAATATGCCTTTGTAATTGCTCCAAACTCTTCCTGCCCTGCCGTATCCCACAGCATGAGTCTCACATCATTACCGTTGAGCAGAAGTTGTTTTTCAAGAAAATCAACTCCAATAGTTTTTTTGTAGTCTTTTGTAAAAATCCCTTTGCAATATCGTTGAATCATACTTGATTTTCCAACAGCTCCATTACCAACTACAACCACTTTAACAGCGGTTTCAATATCTTCTTCCAGCATGTTAAAATAAGCACAACACTTTAGCAAAAGCAATAATATATTTGACAGCCCGTTGCAACCTGCGGAACAAGTTATCTAAATACATAAAAAAAATAAAGAGCATACTTTCAAGTGCAGTTCACCTAACTTCACACAAATTAAGAGAGAAAAAGATGCAAGTTATTGTTCAACTATATATTTACCTTGCTATTAACAAATGTCTAAAATGGTTACAGGGAGCCAACAGGCACAAAGTGAGAATTATATTAAAGCAGGGAGATAATAACTAACTTCTTGCAGTTTATGATGACATCAATATTTAGTACAGTATAGCAGCAAGTAAAAACTTGAAGAAAAAGAGAGGAAATGCGTCTTTTAAACCCCTGGCTATTCTATTTGAAGTCAAACAATATTAATCGGCCAAGTTCATAAGCTCCCTGTGGATCACATGGCGACTGCAATTTAATTAAAAAATTGATTACAATTTACAAAAATCTAAACATTATTTGCATTCTTTTCTAAAGACACTAAACCAGGGTTCTTAAACTTTTTTAACAAAGACCAGTAAAATAATTTTCTGGTTTGTCTCAACCCCTTTGTAGCCTGGTCCAGGTAAGGCAAACCTTTGTGTTCTGCTGCATGACTGATTTCTCAGTAATTCTAAAAAAATCTCTAAGGGTTCCGTGGACCCTCATTTAAGAACCCCAGCAATAAACAAATGACTCTAATCTATCATCTTTTGGTTCAGTTTAGTAAATTACACAAAAGATAAATAGTACATGAAATGATAATAGAACCATTCAATCATCAAAGTCTGTCTCCGTTCTAAAACAATCACCTTTCCTTTACTGGTCACTAGTCATACAAAAAACAGATATAAGATAAATATTATGTTACACAAAGTTTAAAAATTAAAGAAGTGGCTGCAGTCAATTGCCAAGTGTATTGGCGTTCTGCAACGAAATTTATGGCAAACAACATCCAGATACATCTTCTTGATACTACACTGCAGCATGGTGCCACAAAACTATCTAATTGCTAAGTTCTAATGCAAATGATTGCATCTAGCACCCTTACTGTAGTTAGAATCAGTCACAAATATGAGTTATTTTTCCCAGGCTAAACGCTTTCATTCTTTAGAAAAATTTTTTCAGGAAAGTAGTCCAAGAAATGGCAATCTGATTTCACACCACTCAAATTTTTTACTTTTGTCCTACAGAAAATATTCATTAATCATTGATGAGCAGCATCATTTATGTAAAACTAAACCAGATGCTAAGTCTGTATAAAATATTCATAACTTCTAATTTAAGTTTTTTTTTTTTATACAACCACAGCAGGTATGGTAGCCTACTGATAGATTCAAAATTTAAAATAATACTTCAAGAGATAAAAGGTATTCTTATTTGAAAGCAAGAAAAAACAAAATACGACTAAAACCGAAAGGATCAACTGTTGAAGATATCAACAGTTGAGATAAACAGATAAAAAAGCTTTTACACAGCACTGCACCTATTGTATAATGCTTTACAAATCTATCCACCCAAGATTTTGAATAAGCATTAACTAAGAGTAACTAAAATGCAGAATTCAACAAAAAATTTCCAGTTGCTTCAAGGAGTCGAATTTATGTGTTTTCCCTCAATTTACTTACTGGCTCAGATGTGCTGATTCAGTGTATGACAACTACTACACACTCACTTTAAACCAGACTTTCTGTGGGAACAAAGTAGCAATTTGAATTCCAAATGCCCTTCCTAATAAATACCAATGGTGTTTAAAAAAAATTTGGAACTCCAGACCTATCATTTCGAAGCTCATCACAATACCCCTACATCATGAAAGCCACAATAAGAGAAGATATTACAGAGGAAGAGACTTTGACATAGGTTCGACTAGTAAAGCTGTAGGTGATCTAACCTAAGGTCAGAATCAACAATGTAAATCAAATGTAGTCTTCTGACTTTGGTAAGGAAGGGTAATCTAGTATATTTAACTTTAACAATTAGGAAGCCTAATGATCAATTGATGGAATTTTACAAATTCCTAGTTTTCTGCTTTTAGTATAGAAAAGAACATTATGATCATAAAATATGCAAATTACACAAAAATAGAGATCGTGTTTTAAATATACTGTTCTAAGGTTAAACTTCTCGTTTTTCTAGGGCAATCAAAGGCATCATATCTAAATACTAGTGAGGATGACTACTGCAAGACATCATAACATCATACATATTGTCACATAACTAACAGGTGTTTGGGTTGAATTCTATTAATACTGCAGCTGCCACCAATTTGAACCCTAGCCCAAGCTGAAAAAGTAATTTACGCAAAGTTTGTATGGGTTGTCGAGTTTTCACTGGTGAAAATTTAATCAAAACTGGAAAACCACCAAATCTAACAATAAAAAATCAATACACTAAGACAAATCAGTTTTTAGTGATACAAAATGAGCAATAATATCAATAATAACCAATAACCACTTTGTGGTCAATACCAATTTACCCTTGGAGTTAATTTTGACATTAGTTGATGGTAATCAGTCAATATCTATGATGTATTAAAAATAAGACTTTTAGTAGTTTATAATTGGTCAGTTACTACAAAAATCAACAACGTGACTTCACAAAAATTTAATCCTCAGGGTGCACGCTTCTTATGTTGTACATATTTGGCAGTGTACACTGCTTTTATGTCATTCCAGAAAAAACAAATGCTATTGCTATACATCGCCCATATAATCCAACCCTACTTCCAAAAAAAAAAGAGAAAAATCGAACTTCTAACTAAGGCATTCAAATGTATTAATACAAATCATTATGCCATGGTAGCATTGAATGCATTCTAGCAAATGTGCTAATTGAAGGCACACTTATCATGTGAAACAAAGTAGTCTGTGAGTGTATTTTGGCATTGATAGCAAAATAGGCTCCTCCTATTAAATATTTGAGGTTTGGAAAGACTAAAAAATTTGTTGAAAAGAAAAACCAAAGTTGCTCTTGTCATCTGAAAGCCGCACCAATAAGAGGTCCTAAAAAATAGTAGAGGTCCGCAATGTTCACAATGTGCAGGATGTCCATGACAAAGTCTTAACTAACCTGAGAGGCATTGGTAATGTTTGTTGCATATAGGGAAGTAATGTTGCTTATGGGTATGAGTAACATTGCAATTACGTAAGCAATAAAGTTAATTTGCATATGAGGAAGTTTGTCATTGTAACATTACTTTGCATATAGGAAAGTCTATCATTATACTGTTATGTTCCATATCTTGCAAATAGTTAAATCATAGAAGTATGAGTAATCTTGCAAATAGGTAACTTTACCAAAAGAGAGTGACTATTTTACTGCTAATGGCATTTTACTGTTAGAGGCTATTTTGCCATGAGTTATTTGCAATTGATCAATCTTAATGACACATTAAATGTCACTTTTGGTTGTTTCTGATTGGTCAATTTTAATAACCAATTAAAAAAATTTTGCACCTTTGGTGTTCACTCCGCCACCCTGTATACTCCCTTGCAGTGTACACTACCCTGTACCTTCATATACCAGGCCTGCCCCTCCAGTGTACACTGCCTTTCTTTTAGTGCCCTGTCAGCTGAGATTTGAACCCACAATCATAGCATTTCAAAATCAGTGCAATAACCATGCCTTGCCACAGCAAGACAGATTTGTAGCAATTATGGCAACATAAACACACATGAATGACTATAGCAAAATAGTCTCCAAGGGTAAAATGCAGTCAACAGCAAAATAGCCACTTCCCTACCATAAACCCTAACCCTAATGAGTTAGTTAACTATATGTAAGATCAACTCCCCTACATGACACAAATGTAACCAACCTTACTGACTCACTCTAACCCAAACCTAGCATAAAGTGGATATTGAAGGACATTGCTGAAATTTACCAACTGAAATTATTGCAATCAAGTCACTTTAACATTAAATAACATATTTTGTATACCATCAAAAATAATAAACGCAAAAGTGAAAAAAAAACTTTAGCAACTATGATTCAAGATTTATCTCAACCACATAAAAAGTTAATTGTACATGCTTTTTCTCGCATTTTTGCAGGATTAGATGTGATGATTTAGTGTACTGTATGTTTACCACCACACTCTTGCTTTCAAACTCACTTTTAACTGAAGCAAGGCAGCACTTTGAATGCTGGATGTCCTTCCTGATGAATACCAATGACTTTTTATGGAGTTTTGAATTGACAACTTTTTGTTCCTAAATATGGAATAATTGGCACTGCACTGCAGTAACTTGTTTAAACCACATGTCCACAAGTAAATTACAAAAACAAACATGCACATATACATCAATTAAGCTCTAGGTTGATTAGCGGTAACTTTTTTGGTGAATATTTTGACAAATGAAGTAGTCTCTGTACCAAGGTTTTGGTGTTCAAGCATGTTGTTATAATATTCAGTTCCAATGTATTCTCTGATTCTAGGATTTGATGTCCTACCTTACTGACTACGCTAACCTTGGCAGAAATAAATTATGAAACCTGGAGAACCTTGTGGCTTATTACATGTATGTATGAAAGAAGTAGTTTCTTAAAACAATGTTAAAAAGATAATGATACCCACACCGATTCAATAACCTATTGACTTAAACACAATTTTATAGATTTTCGAGTACCGGTAAATTAATTCATTGAAGATTAAAATATTACATAAAACCATTACATAGATAGTTACAGATATTATCCTACTATATAGCAAGAAAATACTTTGCATCATTAGCGTAGATAGCACAATAGCTAGTTTCTCTAATCTACAAGGATCAGATGGTTAGTCAGTGGGTGTGATTGAGCCAAACTTATCTGATAATTATTTTGATATTTTGTAACCTATGGCTAACTTTAAAATTTTCTAGAGTGGCATGAACCACATTTTGCCGGTGTTTAATAATCGAAGAAAAGAAAGAAAACACATCCTCATTTCACTACTTCAACCCTCCTTTCAATGTCTGGTAAATAAAATAGTTGATGTTGGAGCGCTTAGTAACGTCACATAACGTCATGCATCAGTGAAGAAGAGATATTTTGCTAAATAGATTTTTGTTTTAGTAAGAAGTAATTCACACTGAACTCTCAGCACATAATTAATGTGTTTACAATCATTTGAAGAATTGGGCCACTTTTCATTGTATTTTTAGCAACAAAATAAAGCAATTCACAAAACACAAAAATTGATATAATTATTATTCACGCAGTAATTTTTAGAACTTCAGGGAGTAATCACTTGAGCAGAGACGTAGCAGCCGCCCCCCAAACCCCCCAATTGAGGGAGGGGGGCCCAGGCCAACTTTGGGGGCCCAAGTTAGTCTGAAATTGCTTTTTGGCTACGTGACTATTTTCAGTTCAGCAGACTTGTTTACAACCGATTTAAACTGTAGGAAGAAATTGGCTTGTGGCATCATAAGGGAATGCTACGTCATTTTATCTCGCACAATCTAGAATATTTCGATTGATTTTCTGGTAGAATCTTGAATATTCGATTGACGTAACAATGCCGTTGTTACGCAACAATCATAGAATGGTCTGGAATTCTGTTTGGCTATAAATACCGGGACAATATATATACACTGCAGAGTGCAGATAAAGTATTTTATTGACATTGTATAGAATGAAACGTTCAAAAAGTGATGCTCAAAAGAGAAAAGAAGCAGCCACTGCTTGAGATGCTGTAGCGAAATTGCCCAAGATGACAGATTTTTTCAAGACTACTTTTCAAGACTTTTTTCATGAGCAGAGTAGACCTGGCACTAGTACCGAGAGGGATGAAGAAAACTATAGTGTACAAGAAAAAGAAGACTATGAGGATCAGCATCAAAGTGATTGTGAATTTCCACAAAATGTAAGTTGTGATTTACCTGCCAATACGCAACCTTCAATATCAAAAATAACTGAATTTCAATTTACCCCTATCCCTGATGACCCATGTAAATGGCCTGAAAGTATTTCTGATGCTCAACGATGTGATATAGTAAAGCGTGGACCACATCAACTAATAATGAATTTTCCATATAATAACACAACTCCAAGGCGACGTTTTTCCTCCAACCATTATAAACGTGTGTTACCTAATGGTGAAAGTGTTTCACGGTCGTGGCTAGTTTATTGTGGGGAATCAGATCAAGTTTTTTGCTTTTGTTGTAAGCTATTTGGAAAAACACTAAGCCCCTTTTGTAGTGGTATAAATACATGGGAGGGTTTTTCGAAAAAACTGAAAGACCATGAAAACGGCATTTCCCACCAAGAATGCTGCAGTCAATGGATGTTGCTAGCTGAAGGGATAAGAAATTCATCCACTATCGACAAACGCGAGATGAATATTTTTTTCAATGAAAGACGTTTTTGGAGAAATGTTTTAGAGAGACTTATCGACATTGCCTTGTTTCTATCGGAAAGGAATCTTGCTTTTAGAGGATCTGAAGAAGTCTTAGGATCTCCTCACAATGAAAATTTTCTGGGTATATTTGAGCTTTTGGCAAGAAGAGATCCGATCCTAAAAGAGCTTCAAGACAGAATCAAGAATAAAAACACTAAAGATCACTATTTGAGTCCTACCATACAAAATGAACTAATTGAATTGCTAGCGACAGAAGTTGAAAAAGAAAATTTACAGCAAATGAAATTGGCAAAATATTTTTCTATAATTTTGGACTGCACTCCAGATATGTGACATCATGAACAAATGTCTGTCATTCTCCGTTATGTACTATGTAATGAAGAAGCTGCTGTTGTTAAAGAAACATTTTTTGGCTACTTGAGAATAAGTGACAGTACTGGGAAAGGCTTGTTGGACGCTTTCTTAGAAAAAGCGACCAAACTGCAACTCGAATTGTCTGATTGTCGAGGTCAGTCATATGATAATGGTGCTAACATGAAAGGAAAACATTCTGGGGTCCAAGCAAGAATGCTAGACATCAATCCCAAAGCTGTTTACGTGCCCCGTGCAAACCATACCCTTAACTTAGTTGTTGTTGACAGTGCTAATTGATCGACGGAAGCATTGACATTTTTTGGAGTACTTACAAGGTTGTATGTGCTGTTTTCTTCCTCTGCTCAGCGTTGGGAAATTTTGAAGAAACATGTGGAGCTGTCCATAAAGTCACAATCTGATACTCGTTGGGAAAGCAGAATTAAATGCATCAAACCTCTTCGATACAATTTAAAAGAGGTCTTGCTGGCACTGAAAGACTTGGAAGCCATTTCCATAGAAAGAAAAGATGGAAGAGCTGCCTCAGAAACAAAATCGTTGATAGCTCATTTATCAAAATGGAGTTTTCTTTTGTCGGTGTTTATTTGGTATGATATCCTATTCCAAGTCAATAAAGCAAGCAAGATTCTTCAATCGTATGGAGTCTCCCTTCATACAATGGAAACGGAAATCCAGGCAACTGAAAAGTTTTTGCAAAACTATCGCACAACGGGTTATGACAGTGCCGCAACATCTGCTGTTGAAATAGCACAGGAATTGGATATTGATCCTTCTTTTCCTCCGTCAAGAAGTGGAAAGAAAAGAAGATTGTTTGATTACCAAGGTGAAGAGGAACAACGAGCTACTCCTGAACTGAAATTTAAAAGCAACTTTTTCTATCCATTAGTCGACCAGGCTATTATGTCAATAAAGGAGCGCTTTAATTTGTTACGTGAGGTTTCTTCCGCCTTTTCGTTTTTGTACACACGAGACAAACTTTTGCTTGTGCAATAAGAAAATGCTCTTCTTACTTGCTGTAAAGAGTTCCAAAAAAAGTTCGGTGACATTGATTCTGATGAAATGAGCGCTGAGCTACAGCGGTTTGTTTTAATTTTACAAAAAAAACGCAATCTCAATACGGCTCAAGACTTTCTGAACTATCTTCTAAAGACTCATTTATTTGAATTGTATCCGAATGTGTACATCGCACTTCGAATCTTACTAACTTGCCCCGTGACTGTTGCCAGCGCTGAAAGAAGCTTCAGCAAATTGAAACTGATCAAAACTTTTAATAGAACGTCTATGACAGACAGTAGACTATCTTCATTAGCCATGTTGTCAATCGAAAATGACTGCGCCCGATCTCTTGATTATGACAATGTCATAACAGCATTTGCGAACAAAAAGATTCGCTCCAGACTATTTAAATGATACTGTGTTTTTATAAGTTTTTCATGTTTTTCAGTGTCATTGCTTTCGTTTCGCAGTGTCTGCATAAATGTCCTACTGAACTCTGGCATCGGTGCCGAATTTTTTATGACTTGCACCTTCGGTATCGGCATGCTTTATTCTGACATTAGCCTGTTTACTTATGTACAAATTGTGGTGTATTTTCTTAATGCAGCTTTTCAATTTTACACCTCTAAAGTGATATGACCTGTGCGCAGGGGCTCTTGCGCTTACTTTGGGGGAGGCCCGAAGTTGGAGTGCTACGGGACTGCACTTGAGTTGATGACAGTTTTAGTTTTAGCTTCAGTTTATCATTGGGTTCGTTTATAAAGACGCGGATGCAATACAATACGAAAATGAAATGTGAAATGCGCACCCAAAAACAAAAGTATTTACAGATCAGGAGACACCGAAAAAAACCGCTAAGTTGTCAAGTCGGGTATCTCCTGAAAATATCTTACGTACGAGCGTTAGCAGACATGTGCAATTTTCAGAAGTAATAAAAATTGGAAAAGAAAAAAAAGGTAAAAAAAGTACAAAAACAAACAAAGGAGATGTTTATTGTATGAGACCAAAAGCCTATTCGAGCATATAAAAAGACAACTACAGTAACAACAAACAATGAATTAACCTGGAAATAAAATTTACTATCCGAACCAGGAGATTTGAGATAAAATTAATACCGGTAGCAAGCTCTCATCATCATACTTTTGCAAACGTTTTCTTTTGAAATGTTTTTCAAACGACAGCCAGCCAAGACTTTTTCAATGAGGGTCTAGTTTGGACCAAAGCTTAACTCCAGCAAATGACAGCATTTTGTGACCGTAGCAAGTATTTACTTCAGGTAAGTGGAATTTATTGATGGTATGTCTGGTATAATGTTTATGTACAGAACTGAGTTTTATAAAGTTCCTGTCAATTTTTGTGAGAAGTTACCATTAAATGTCTGGTACATGAACTTTCCTAATTCCAATTGGTAAATATCATCAATTTTCAAAAGATTGAGCGCTTTGAAAATGGGTGATACGTGACAGAATTTTTTTGCGAAAGTAATAGTTTTAATCATTTAATTAAGGCGAGTAGACAAAGCTCCTGGCTCCTTTTTTTTAGCTGAACCCCAAGTTAAAATGCCATATTGTAATTTAGAGTGACATATCATGCAATAACAACAACAACGTTTATTTGTCAAGAACAATTTTTACTGCTTTTATATACCGCATGCCACAACAAAATTAAGAATTAAATTTATGGAGGAGAAGAGAAAGATTGCAATGCAGCAGTTCAACTGCAGGTTGTCAAGTCTGCTACTCCTCATATCAAGAAAAGAGAAAATCGAAAAACAGGAAAAAAATGGATACAGGCCTATCAACAAAGACAACAGCTGAAAATTAAAAAATAAAATTTATTAACTTAATTATATATGCTAATTACAACAAAATATAATCTACAGAACGCAGGTATACGATTAAAGCAGTGAATAACGATTTTTGTATATATTAGTCAAAATGGAAAAATTTAATGCTGTTGTTGTTGCGAAATTTAATCAAATTGTTTTCCAAAACTTTCTCCCCTATTATGATAAAATAGTTGTCCAGATTTGATGATAAGCTATTCGATTTTTTTGTTCGTTTAGTAAATCTTTTTAGTGCTTTTTTGAAAAATTGAGGTTTGCTTGCTTTATTTCGAATAAGTTGAGGTATGTTGTTCCAAATTTTAGTTTCAAAAATTAGTACAGATTTTTCAGTTTTTTAAAGTTACTACGTGGGAGAAAAAAGCTTCTTTTTTGGGATGCTCAAGTGGTATATAGGTGAATTACAAATAATTTTTTATAGAAATTCTCAAAATGAGGTGATGAAGTGTTGTTCATAATTTTAGCCACAAATTTAGCTGTTTCCAAGCAATATATTCCTTTTATTTTTTGTATGTTGTTTTGATTATACAAAGGTAGCAGGCTAGTTTTTGGTTTTAAGTTATTGGTGATAATCTTAATTATTTGATTTTGCTTGACTTGCAGCCTATTTAAAAATGTTGCAGGTAATTTTCCCCAATTTCTAATTCCAAATTGGAAATTTGAATACACTATGCTGTAATAGACTCCAATCAAAAATTTCTTTGGTATATATTTTTTTAGCCTATTTAGTGCCCCTGTGGCCACAGAAATTACAATTGCATTTAGTGGTTTGGTCCAGTTTAATTTATTGTCAATCTTCTTCTTTTTTCGGTTAAGGGCTCATCGCAGGTTTTCGGCTGATGTTGAAGCCAGTTCTTTGTATCATCAGTCCCGTTAGTAAGGTTCTTGACGGTGTTAGGTGTACGAAGGAGATTGCAATCAAATAGATGTGCTCCGCATTTTGGGTGGCAGCTCCGCACGCACATAAGGCTGATGTTCTGAGTTCCCATTTGCGCATTTCTGCACCAAAACGCCCTGTTAGAAATTTCAAAATTTTGGCATTATTTAAACCATTTTTAGTTTCCAGTTATTTATCCGGTTTTGCGTATCGAGTATCGAACCCGTGTATTTAGTTTTGCAGTTTGCGTTCAAGTAGTATTGCGTAATCTTGTAGTGTACTTGTTATGCACGCCTTTTTCGCCCTGCCCTTTGACCTCAACTCGTACAAAGACGTTTTTCTTTGGCACTTCGACTGAACGTAAAACAAAACTCTATAATTGTATCACTTTGTGTTTTAGAACTTGACGAAGTAGCAGTTGGCCATATTCGAGAAACATTTGAAAATTTAGTTCTGTCCTTATTGAATCAACCAAATTGGTATGTCTATTTGATTATATTTTATTATGTAGTAATTTATTTGGTGTTATCTTTTAGAAAACGTGGTTCAACTTCTGGGTTAATCTTTTCGCTTATTCTTCGTTTTTATACAATTTATCAAATAAACCATCAAAGAATAGAAACTCGTCATTCAACACTGATATCGATTCGATATAGGACGGAAAAGACAAACAGCAGACCGGTTGTAGTTTTAATAAAATTAAAGTGAAATTTTACACGCCCCACTCCAGCTCTGAGGCAATTTAGGGTAACCCACAGTTTCCGAGGTAATTCAAATCCAGGTGGAATGGTGGTATGCAGGGTTTGCGTCAGGTGCTTAGGGCGTTGATGTTTAGTCCACTCTTCGTTCCAGGCCTCAATGATATTGTGGTCGCGGTTATGGTGTTCTGCTGCGTGACGATAGAAGGGGTGGCGTGGCTTCAGACTTTGTGGGTGTAGGCTCTGTGAGTCAGGTACCAGAGTGTGCAGTGGGTGTTCTTTGTTGACCCATGCGTGGTAAGATATTTTGTTGGTAATATAGTTTCTTCTCAGCTTGGCAGGGGCAATTCGTGAGAGTACAGGAAGGAGATGTGTGGGAGTGGGTTACACGCAGCTGATTATAATTCTCATGGTATCATTCAGGGATACGTCCAGCTTTTTGGTATGAGAGCTTCGACTCAATCCTGGAGTGGCATACTCTGCGCTGCTGTAAACAATTGCAAGGGCTACTGATCAGAGGATTTTTGCATTTGCACCCCAATTTGACCCATACAGGCATCGGATGAAGTTGTTTCTTGCCATCATTTTTCCACGTAGACCTTCTATATGCTGTGCATACGTTAGCTGTCTGTCTAGCTTTACTCCGAGGTATTTAGGGTGTGAATTGCGTGGGAGGGTGGTTCCATGGACGCAGATGTTTAGTTGCCGTTGCACTTTATGGTTATTCAAATGAAAAGGGGTCGAGGTTGTCATTGTTGTATTTAATTTTAGTCTCCAGGTTTGTAAGAAGTCAACAAGGTCCTCTATATTTCTAGGTAGCGTTTCTTCAACTTTTGGCCAGCATTTGTGGGAGTAAAGAAGTGCTATGTCATCTGCGTAGCCGTACTGGTGGGAGAGAGTTGTTGGGATGTCGCTGATGTAGATGTTAAACAAGACTGGCAACAGTGTTGAGCCTTGCGGTAAATCATTCTTGAGTACGCGCAGTCGACTTATTTGTCCAGTACTGGTTTTGAGTTTGAAACTGCGGTTTGATAAAATGTTCATGATGAAACGCACAAGATGGCGGTCTGGAATGGGTACGTAGAAGCTTTAGGGCCAGGGCCTGGTGCCAAACAGTATCGTAGGCAGCTGTCAGATTCATCACTACTGCCCCGGCTTTATATCCACTCTCGAAATTTTTCTCGATCTCCCACGTGAATGTGAGTATTTGCTGTACTGTCGAGCGATCTTGTCTGAAGCCTGCTTGTTTCCTTGGTAGTTCGGGTTCGATGACGGGGTTGATGCAACGAAGAATCAGTTTTTCCAATATTTTATAGGGAACACATAGAAATGAAATTGGTCTGTAACTTTTGCGATCGTCTATCGGTTTGTTGGGTTTTAAGATGGCCGCAATATTGGCTCAACGCCAAATCTTTGGGAGGACTGTGGACTCAAGACAAAAGGAATAGAATTTGCGCACTCATTCCAAGCACTTTTTACCACAGTGCATCATGAACTCTGGTGGGATGTTGTCTGGGCCCTGGGCTTTCCCACCTTTCAGTAGTTTTATGGTCGCTGTGAGTACTGAGGCGGTGAAAGGTGTGGTCAGATGGCCACCAACTCCAGGCACTCCCCACATCATATTACACTGCCTCTTAACAGAGAGATCGTGTTGTTTGTCCGCCCCTCTGAAATGCCCATTGGTTAACAGCTGTTTTGCAATGGAATGGCTGTAATTGGGCATTGTTTTGGATCAGATTTGCGCCCAGTGAGGCGGTTAAAAGTTATCCACGCTTTCCTGCTTGAGTGGGTGAAGTATATTCCCTTGATTGTTTCTTCCCATTGTTTATTGCGGTTCTTGTTAAGGTGGTCCATCAGGTCTGCAGCCTTGGCATCAGCTGACTGTAGTGCCTTCGATCTCAACAGCTGTCCAATTTAGTATTGAAACAGTTGGGCAGGTTGCGACTATCTTCCACTTGTTACGACCATCTTCTATTTTTAACAAAAGTTGCTGTCCCATAAATGTTGCTTTCAGTATGGGCAGCAAGTTGATATCCACATATTTTGAGACGAGAGGTATCACTTGCATGTGTCTCTTAGAGTAGTATGGCTGTTGGGTTATATTTTTGCTCCAGGTGTTTAATGACGTTGGTCTTTGCCTTTGTGAGGCCTTCTACATTGCGCTGTAACAACGTGGCTCCTTCCTCTGCGACGAAGGTTTCCGTTCGCTCTAATAAGGGCGCTTCCTCAAGATTGGAGTCATATTGAGACAGCTGGGTCGTCATGTGGATGGTATTATATGATAGCTTCGCACGATGTGCTTACTCAGGTTGACAATATTCGCCCAGGAATAAATTCGCTGGTTACCAGGGTACACCTCGTGGAGGTTATTGTCATGTACCTCTTATTGTCAATAAATACACCAATTGTCAATAACACATCCTTATCCCTTTAAGGATCATAAAATTCCAATTCATAAAATTTGAGAAAAATCCTTAATTGTTTGGTTACAACAAAATTACAATAAATTTCAGAAAAATGGTTATTACGTCATAATGATATAACAATAAACAATCATGTAACATATGTGTGACATTATCTCTCAAAGGGTTATTGTTAATAAACACACCAATTATTGTCAAAAAACACACCTAAATATTGTACAAATTGAGATTTTCTTAATTTAGAACCTTCCCACCAAATGGTCAAATTTATGCTTTTATTTTGTTTTGAGAGTGCTAGAAAGTTAGTTTTTTTTGGTGTTAACGGAAACCTGGTTGACTCTTATCCATCTACTGATTTTTGAAAGTTCATTTTCTCTGAGCATTGGCAAATTTTTTGATATTTTTATGTGATAAAGTTAAGAAACAGTCATCAGCATATAAGGTTGTGTTTAGTTGAGCACAGCTTGTAATATCGTTTATGTATATTAAAAACAATAGAGGGCTTAAAACACTTTTCTGTGGTACACTCAATTTAATGTCGCATCTTGTTGATGAAACATCATGTGAACTTACCAATTGCTTTCAATTTGTTAAATAAGAACAAGTTAAATTATCAGCGGTTCCACGTATTCCATATTGTTCTAGCTTATACAATAAAATAACATGGTTGACTGAATCAAACGCTATCGCAAAGTCAAAAATAGTCTAACAACTTTTCGAGTACAATCTCATTCCTTTAGAATATATTCGTACAAGTTAGCAATAGCCATCGACGTTGAAGATTTTTTGCGAAAACCAAATTGCTCATAAATCAAAGTATTATGCTTTCCCCGGAATTTTAATAATCTGTTTTTGATTATAATTTCCAAAATTGTATTAGAAGGCCAGTGCCGTGTCAAGGCAGCCCCGTACCCCCAATCGGGGGCCCCCGACCATTCGTAGGGGCCCCACAATATAGATTGTATTAGTAAGCTAGAGCCATCTCTCTACCCTTGACTTTTACTTTTCTTATTTTTGCCCTCATTGAATAGCCGGTAGAATAAGCATGCAATATCATGATTCGTTAATTTCGAAAAAGAATTGCGGACGTTCGGACATTATAACAGTATTTTGTAAAGTTGTGGTTATTGCAGAAAAAGGCCAATCGTTAATAAAGCCTTGACCTTCCCCACTTCACCTCTATGGCTTCGCCCTTGAGCGGTGAAATTCTCGGGAAAATTGACGTCATAATGAATGTGCTGTGAAGTGCTGTGCAATCGCTTTGTAGTTGCATACAGATAGAGAGAGACAAGGTTTCTAGTTCAACGTTAAAAAAGTTTCGTGAAAGCTGCTTTAAGACAGTTCATGTAAAGTTGCAACGAAGGAAGGAAGGCTGTTGTGTCAGCGCATTATGTATATGTCTGTGAAGACTGTGTTAAAACAGTCTAATTTAAAGTTTCGACCAGAGACACCAGGGATTAGGGTGACCATACGTCCTCTTTTTGGAGGACATGTCCTCCTTTTTGGTAAAAAGTAATTGTCCTCCGAGGATGTTTAAAAATGCCTGTTTTGTCCTTCTTTTTAATAAAAACTAATTTGGTCATTCAAAGTCGTTCAAAAGTTCCCTTTTTACGTTTACCCTGTGATTAAAAAGTATGACACTACGTATTAGTTCAAGAGATAATAAGTTTAACTGGTATGGAATAATAAAAGGGAGTTTCCTAACGGTCTACCTCAGAATGACTGTTGCTTTAGGTTTGAAAGAGTAAGATTACATGGAAAACGGTACAAATACCGGAAGGTTTCTTAACTGCATTACTTGTATTTTACGAGATACGGAGATAAATTTTGCTATGTCGTTCTAGTCAATTGACCTAATTTCAGAGAAACCATTTCGGTACATATGTATTTTAGTTTAAAAAATCAAACAATATTTTCAGTTGAACTGTTTATAATTATCATTGCTGTGATTTTTGAAAAATAAAACAAAAACCTAAAAACTAAATGCGGTATGCCAAAAAGAAAATCAAAGTTTTCTAAAGAACTTCAACAGAAGTATCCATTTTTTAGAAAAGGACGAGATGAGTTCCAAGCAGAATGCATTACTTGTGGCTAAGGAACTTTTGTTTCTGTTGCAAATAGAGGCAAACTTAGCCTAGACATGCATGTAGACAGTTCAAAGCATAAAAAAGCTGTCCGATTACATTTTGTTATTCATTGGCATAATAAATTAAAAAAATAAACTACTGTGTTTGTACTAATTATCAAAATATAATTATCAAAAGCGGTCAGTGTCCTACAAATGTCCAGAAAAATTTTCCCAGCCTTGCAGAACAACTCGTAGGGCTAATAATACTTATAATTAAAAAATGTCCTCCTTTTTGGTAATGAAAATATGGTCACCCTACCAGGGATGACCTCGATAAGTTTAACGATCGCTTGCTCGATCTTAAAAAGTTTCTTCAGATTAATGAGGCTGCCAGTTTCACATATTGTCGTATACCAGGGGTGTTCAATTTTTATTACTGAAGGGCCAAACGCAATTAAATAGATTAGACCGCATGCCGCACCTTCGTTTCACACAGGCTGTTTAGTATTGGTGACCGGCATAAAAATCCACTTTGTTGTATTGCATTTGGGCCGCAGGTTGTACAAATGCACACCCCTGTCGTATACTATAGTTCAGGGATGGCGAACCACTTACCCACGGGTCACAAAG
Source organism: Trididemnum clinides (assembly GCA_963675345.1). Lineage (NCBI taxonomy): Eukaryota > Metazoa > Chordata > Ascidiacea > Aplousobranchia > Didemnidae > Trididemnum > Trididemnum clinides. The sequence continues at coordinate 23,808,600 of OY776306.1, forward strand.
TGACTCATTACAGGCATTGCAGTGACCCACTTGACATTTCTCCTATTTCATTGACGTTGAAATGCAGCAATTGGAGAAGGATGATGATCTTTTTTTACAGAAGAGGTTAGACGACCAGACGTGTTTAATCTATGACCCGCGTTTATGTTCTTACAGCTGCACAATCTATAATTTCAACCAGTCAACTAAAAAGGTTCGCCATCCCTGCTATATTAGTTGATGCAGGTAAATTACATCATAAATAATTTCCTATCACATCACGAGAAGAGATATTCGTTTCGTTTTATTGATGATAACCACAAACAAATGATAAAGTTAGTTTTCACTTATTTTGCATTGGCAGATCATTAAAGTTATTTCTTCCAAAGTTTGTATTTTGTGACTTAATCAGGTTTGCAAAATGAAGCGCATTTATAAGAGTGGCACGCAAAAACGAAAAGAGGCAGCATCTTCAAGGCAATTAGAAGCGAAATTAACAAAGTTAACGCGTTTTTTTCGGTTGCGCAAGCAGATAGGCCAAGTGAAGACACCCCTTCTGAGGATGCAACAGGACAACAACATCGGAAATCTATTCTACCAACCCCAGCAGAGCCGGAAGATTTCGACATCTCTGAGCAACAGCAACCCTCTAATTCTTCATTAACTGCTAATATGGAAACGCAAATGAAAGTACAAGACGTGTTGGCGTTGCATCAGAAACATCAGATTTATTTCTGCAACCTTCATTCAATCCTTTTTCGAATGACCCAGTTTGCTGGAAAGATTTTATATCAAATGCATAGCGATGTGACATCGTCAAAAGAGGGCCTCAACAAGTTGACATAAATTTTCCCTTAAATGCTGGAAGACGAAGCTTTTCAACATTTCATTACAGGCGTGTTATGAACAATGGTAAAATTGTCCATAGGTCATGGCTAATCTATGCTGTGAACCAAGGCCGACAAGTTGATGCCTGGCTTTATTCAACTAACAAAGCACTTATCACAGTTAGCAAACGTATAAAATAGCTGTAAAATAAAACGTATAAGGAAACCAAAATATAGCTTATCAAACTAAAGATTCGTAAATACAATTAATTAGCTGACTGTCATTGCACTACAGCCATGGTTACTGCAGCAAGCTAATTGCTTGCACAACGCAGATAATGCAACTGATTGCAAGGCTCGAAGGTACAAGCAACTACGCATTAGCAAATTAGGCACGCGAATTGTTGTAGTACCAACATTTACTACATTCCTCCCTACTAACAAAACTTAGTTACAAATGATGTAAACAACAGTGTAACACAATATTAATTCACGTTAGTAATTCAATCAGTAAGATATGGGATTTCCATATCTTTCTGGCTGTTTACGGATGCGTCGTGATCGACGTATACCCGAGTTGCTAATATTAGCAGAGTCATTTTGTAACCGTTCATTGTCGAGTTGAGTGGTAGATTCTAAATCATGTTTGTCAGTTTGTTCTAAGGGTTTTTGTGCGTTTTCTACTTCCGCTGTAGTACCAGTTGCCGGTAAGTTATTAGTTAACTCGGAAGAAGGCTCACTTGCAGTAGTTCTCGGGCAGGGAGCCAAATCAGTTGTTGATACTGTGCTTTCACGACCGTCTGGAAAACAGATATGCGCAAAACTGGGGTTAGCATCGAGTAAATCAACTTCGTCAACCAAAGGTTCATCTTTATTTCGAACAAATCGGCGTAACAAAACTGGTCCTTTTTGTAGTAGCCAGGAAGATAGACTTTTCCCTAGCATGGACCGTCTTTCAAAACCAAAAAATCTTTCATGTGGTGTGCTGTTAGTTGACGAACACAATAGGAACCTAACAGCATGCAAAGCATCGGGAAGCACATCTTGCCACCTTTCAACAGGGATTTGTTGGTCGCAAACCATCAGCTGAACTGTTTTCCAAATTGTTTTATTTGTCCGCTCAACTTGAGAATTACCAGTCGGGTGGTAAGGGGTCTTGAGACTGGTAGCTATTCCTTGTTTGACTAGATAATTCCTTAAATCTCTGGCCATAAAAGCAGCCCCGCGATCTCTGTGCACGTACATTGGTAGGCCAAACAGCTGAGTCAGGCTCCTGATTACAGTAGCAGTTGATAGGTCTTTGCACGGAAAAGCGAAAGGATATCGAGAGTACTCATCCGTCACAATAAAAATATATGGAGCTGGTCTAGGCACAGGCTCCTTGAAGTCAATACTTATGCGCTCCCATGGGCGTGTAGCTTTTATAAGCGATTCTTCTTTTATGTAAAATCGAGGTTTTATCTTTGCGAAAATTTTACAATTGCTGCATACTCGTTTTACATTATCCACAGAAAATGGAAGATTTTTAGTTCTGACAAAATGAACTAACCGAGTGATTCCAGGATGTCCCAACTTCTTGTGAATGTCTGCGAGGTCGCAAGAGTAGGTACTAGCAGCAACTTGTATGCGTGACAAGGAATCGAGAACTACATTAAGTTTGCCCGGGCGATGGTGAATACGGTAATCGAAACAACCCAACTCGGCTCTCCACAATTGAATTTTCCGGTTTTTAACTTTGCCTTTGCTCGTTTTATCGAGTATAAAAGATAGAGCGCGTTGATCAGTAACCAGATCAAAACATTTGCCATAGAAGTAATGACTCCATCGCCTAACAGCTTCCATTATATCGAGAGCTTCTTTTTCAACAACAGGATAAACTTTCTGGCTCTCATTAAGTGTTTTTGAAAAAAAGCAACAGGTCTTCCTTCTTGACTTAAAGTAGCAGCCATAGAATGTTCAGAAACATCGCAGTCAACTTGAAAAGGTCCATCATCTCCGATATATGACAAGCGGCAATTAAGAAGAGTTTCTTTTAGAGATTCAAATGCCTCGGCAGACTCTTTAGACAAAGGTAAATCATTACAAGTAATAGCCAAATTAAGTGGCCAATTACGCTCAGAAAACTGAGGAATCCAACGTGCGTAGTAAGCAAACATACCTACTAATCGTTGCAGTGCTGATTTGCAAGTTGGCAATTGTAAGTTCATTAGCGGTTTCAGTCTTTCAGGGTCGGGTCGAATAACGCCATGCGATACGCGATAACCCAGTAAATCTATCTCAGATTTAGCAATGATCGACTTCGACTCGTTAAAAGTCAAGTTGTTTTTTGCAGCAGCTTTAAGAAGAGCGTTTAAATTTCGATCATGTTCTTCCTTATTGGCTCCCACAACAGTGATATTGTCCAAATAAGCGTACAGTATGTTCCTTGGAGTTTGTATTTCAGAATGGTTTCTTGAATTATTCTTTGAAAATGCGACACCCCGTTGGTAACGCCAAAAGGAAGTCTAGTAAATTGATAGAGCTTTCCATCAGCTTCAAAAGCTGAATATTTCCAATTGATTTCACAAAGGGGAATTTGATGGTAGGCCGACTTTAGATCTAATGTACTAAAAATTCTTCCTCGAGCAATTTGATTAACTTGATCATCAATTCTTGGAAGCGGATATGCGTCCAAAAGGGTAAACTTGTTGATAGTTCGAGAATAATCAATCGCCATTCGATTTTTATGCCGCCCATCATCAGCAATAAGGACTTGAGCTCGCCACGGAACCGTGGATGGTTCAATTGTGTTATCATCTAGAAATTTCAATCAATCAATCAATTTTATTTTATTTTTGTCCAAATCAGCATACATAGCAATAAATTACACAGCAGTGGACAAAAAAAGGAGACGATGGCAAAACGATATACGTTAATACATGCACATGAATAGAATTTAGATTAAATGTGAAGATAATGGCATGGCCATCGCACCTGTAAGATACTAGGTAAAATAAAAAACACACACGAAGAAAAGCATATACAGTATGTACAAAGTGTCGCTAGAGACAGTAAAAATAAAAAACTGTCAAGTTGTAACCCTAACAGGGGAGGCTATCAGGTGCTCCACCTTGCCCAAGGGTGACCTGGGAGCAACGACAGCTAAGAGACAGCTCCTTTACGTCTCAAGGCACATAAACCCTGTCGCCGGTTGTAGTTTTAAGTCATACACCTAGGACTAGATTAAACACCTAGCTATTATAAAAAAGAAGATACTGTGAGTTAGTAGTACCGTTATGGTATTCCCAGCTGCATTGTTCGCGTAAAATTTAATCAACTAAATTCTTTATTTCTAATCGAATTGCTGATCTTCCGCATTAAAGCGTCTTGATTTCGTTGCAGTAGGTCTCACGCTCGGGTCGAGATTTTCAAAAATACGAATCGGGTTGATCTTTGCAGCCGCAACTGTGCAAACAGATGAATTAATGATAATATCTTTTCCTTCTTCGTTCACTTCAAATACAACTCGACGATGTCGTTTCATGAAATCTTGGCCAAGTACAAGATCAGCACACAGATTTTGTGTTACTCCAAGCTGCAGGTTATATTTTTGTTCGAAAACAGTCAGCTCTGCTGACGTTTTACCCAAGCTTTTATTAGTAGCATTCTGTTTTGCTAGAGCTACTTCTGTAATCGGCCCGTTGGGCCATTTCAACTTGAGCCATTCAACCGCGTTTCGGCTGATGTGACTATGCGAAGCTCCAGAGTCCAATAATGCGTAAATAGTCTTTTTATTGATTTGTACTGGAATGGTAGACAAGGCTAAGCAGTTTGGTACTCCAGTTAGTGAAAACAGACAAGGAGATAAGGATGCAGCTACATTGTCATCACCAGAGCTAATTTGATTATCTTTTTTATCATTAATTCCCGCTGTTAAAGATTTTGATGACGATCTGTACGAGAATAGTTGTAGTACCAACATTTACTACAATCTATTCGCAAGAAACGGATAAAGCGTTTTGCTTTTGTTGCAAACTCTTTAGCAATTCTAAAAGTCCATTTTGTACCGGCCGTAATACATGGGAAGGTATCGTAAAAAAATTAAAAGAGCATGAAAATGGAATTGCTCACAACAACTGTAATACAAAATTTGCCAAATCAAACCGATCAAAGTGACTGCTGGAATTGCCAGCAAGTGAATATTGCGTTTATCCCAGATTGTTTTATAATGCTGTCAATTTTTATGTTTAAATGTCTAATGCTAAGTATAATCTTCCACGTTTAAATCCTCACTTCAGCTTCGATTCGCCGAGTCAATAATTATAATTATCATTCATTACATTATATCATATTTAATGCGCTGAAATTTGCATTTGTTTTAGAAAACGGTACAAGTTCTGCAACCAATGAATAGAACATCAATCAAATCCGTGTGAGGCTCCACAGGTCACTCAAAATTCTATAGCCGTCACAACAATTAATCGGCGGCAACAGACCAAATTCAAATTGTTTTCTAGATTGCTTAACTTTGGGGAAATATTTTTCAGTTAAAGCAGCCTTGGTTTCGACAAGTTGATCAAATTCCGTGTTTTCTTGTAACTGTTGTTCTTTTAGCCGTTCCGCTTGTGACTAAAAAAAAATATTTATCTTTTCAGGCGTGATTTTTCGCATTTCAGAACGCTTTTCCTCAAATCTGTGTGTGCTAGTTTTAAGCTTGTTTAAGATTATTACATTTAAGATGTAAATAGCGATGATTAACTATTATCACAGAGAGCACAAGAAATTTAATGACAGATAAGACGTTTTTGTATTGTAATATATTGCCCGTGTTTATTCTCCATTTACGAGAAAGTGAATTGTATTGCTATATTTTGGACGGGACGTCCGCACTCGCTTGGGAATAGCCATTTCCGAGGTGTCTGGGCCACCTGTCTTCCACATAAAGATGGGGGCGTCCCGTTAAGTGTCTTGCCCAAGAAGGCAACAAGCAAACTTGCCGGCTTGTTCTCCACAACCTCCCCTAAATGCCAAGCGCCAAGCAAGAGGGCTGTGGACGCCATTTTTAAAAGTTTTTTGTTATGACTTGACTAGAAAAATGAACCCCAGGTCTACTGATTGCGAAGCAGGGGCTCTAACCACTATATATTTTAGGACAGTGCCCTTCAACCTGGGTTTTACGAAACGCTTTGAGGGGTGTCTTGAGCTTTGGGAGTTCCACCTCCTTTATTTTCATTTGGAAAAAACATGGCAAAACTTAACAACTGCTGTAGGCCTACAAACGCACAATGTAACAACAACATAATTAAACAAATGTTTGTTTTAAAGCGCAAAACCTACGCTTTAATTGCTATTGCTTCATAAATACACAACAAAACCAAAAGTTGATTTTCTCAGAAAATATAAAAAAGCAGTAGCTTTGCAGCAGATTTGAACTGCGTTTTTATTTGCCAGCGTTTTTTGAAGTTAGTTATCGCAATCATTTTGAGCAACAGCGCACGTTTTTTTTGTGTTTAATTTGATTTCTTTAGTTTGCGCTGTCCAGTCAGTTAAGCGCAAATTTTTTGTTTCTGATGTTGCTATAACCATTTTACGCATTATCTAAATTAGTTGACTTGGTATCAACAAAATTCAGTTGGTGCGATTTGATTTAGCTTGGTATGTTCTGATCACTTCATTGAATAGCTCAGTGGTTTTCAACCTTTTTGTTGGAGCGGAACCCCAATGAAACATTCAGAGGCTCGAGGAACCCCAGTGCATTAATTTATTTGTCATGCACAAACCAAGTAGTTAATTAAATGAACAAGACAAACAAATTCATCTTTAGATTTATTTACCCTAAAAATACAAACTGTAAACAAAGTACATTTGTTCTCATAAAAAGTTCGATGAGAAACTTGAGCCTGGTGTTTCTTACACAACTCTTTAAGATTGGGTCGCGTTTTTGACAGACACACACGAAGTTCATCTTCCACAGACAGCAATTGCGCTCGCTTCTTGTGTTTGATGGTTGTCAGAGCTGGAAATCCAAACTCACACAGATAGGAGGTTAAAAATAGCAGAAGAAATCGCAGCGCTTTCTGGGCAATTGCAGGATATTCTTTTTCAACCACCAACCAGAAAGCATCCAGGCTTAACTCAGAATGCTTCAGCTTTAATGTTCTATCACTTGAAATACTGGCAAGTTCTTCTTCTTCCGTTAAAGTAAACTGTCCTTCAAATGGTTCAAATTCCACAAATGGGTTTCTAACCCAGTCATACTGGTCAATAGTTATCGAAGGAAAATATTTGTCGAGATTTTTTAGCAAAGTGTCCAAGTGGTTCAAAATTAGTGGTGCAATTTCGGGACAATCGCTTTTAAGAGTACTTGGAAACATTTCCAAATTTCCTGCTGCAATGCGTTTCTTCCATATTGCCGATTTCTTCTGGAAAGCAATTATTTTGTCAGTAGAAGACAAGATATTTTCGTTCCTATCCTGCATGCCACTGTTCAAGAGGTTTAGTTCATGAAATATATCGGCAAGATATGCTAATTCGGAACACCAATGGTCATCACTCAAACATTCTGCAAATTCTTTCAAATTTTCTTGCAAACAGAAGGTCAATAGCTCTTCTCTTAGTTCGTAGAAACGAGACAATACTTTCCCTCTTGACAACCATCGCCCTTGTGTGTGCTGGATTAAAGTGTAATGTTGTGCTTCCACACTCACACAAAGTTTCGTAAATAGTCGACGTTTTAGTGGCCTCGTTTTGATGAAATTAACTATTTTCACAACCATATCCAATACAGAGTTTAGTTCAGTTCCAAGAGTTTTGGCAACAAGTGCCTCTCTATGAATAAAACAGTGAGTATGATTAATATTTGAATTCTATTTTTGTGCGATGAAGACAAAACCTTTGAGACACCCTGTCATTGATGGAGCACCATCAGTGCAAATACCAACACAGTTTTTCCATTTTAATTCGCAATGCTCGAAATACGAATTTATAACATCAAATATATCTTGTCCTTTAGTTGTTTCTGGCAATTCTTTGCAGCACAGGAAGTCTTCTACAATAGATTCATCATCAATAAAACGAATAAACACAAGGAGCTGTGCTTTACCAGTGATGTCTGTACTCTCATCAACTTGAAGTGCAAACAATTTATGTTTTAGTATTTTTGACTTGATATTGCGTTCAATATTTTCTGACATGTCGTGAATGCGCCTACTCATTGTGTTGTCAGAAAGTGGAATTTTACTTGGTTCTTATACAGCCTCCTCTCCAAACATTATTCTCACTATTTGCTGGCATGCAGGTAAAATTACACTTTCAGCAATAGTATGGGATTTCATTTTGCTTGCAACTATCTCCGACACAGCATAACTTGCCTCTTGTGCTTTGTCACTCAACTTAATTTTTTTGGCAAACATAGAAACTTGTATTTTATTTGATGCCAATTTTCTCTTAAAATATAGTTCATTTTTGCCTGACAACTCTGGATGTTTAGTTGTTAAATGCCTCTTCAGTTTTGCTGGTGCCATAGCACTATTAGCTAGCTTCTCCCCACAAACAATACACAAAGGTAAAGGGCAGTCTGGATTTCCAGTCCAAGTAAATCCCAGAGCTATGTAGTTTTCACAATATTGTCGAACTTTTACTTGTAGGCTTATTTCATCATGTTTTGTTAGTCTGGACGAAGCAGCATCACTGCTATTGGCTGCAGCTCCGGCAGGCTGTCTCAAATCCTCCATCTTTTCAGCTGTTTCTAATCTACGTCTTTTCAAAAATTGTTCCCTAATTCAAAGGGCTGTGCAGAATTGCAAAAATTTAACCTAAAACTTTTTATTTTAAGTAGCCTAGTAGCCTACCAATATACACATTAAACACAATCTTAATCGTCTTTTACAACTAGTAACGGTAATACAGTATGTAATAATTAAATTGGTTAGTTTTAGATTTTAGCAAAAATAGCCTACAATAAAAGTATAAAAACATTTTTTCATATTATTATTTATCGTCACAAAACCTACTGTTTTCAGGCTAAATTTTTGACTTAACCCGTTCAGTGCGTAAGACGTATATATAAGTCTGAGTCGTCACGGCTTTTAACTGGGCGTATCATTTCGCTTTCGCGTTTCTTTTCTTCGCGGCGCCAAGGTGAGAAAATCCCGAGTAAGCATTTTATACTATTAGAAAAGTTTTATTGCTTAAAACACTTTCATGCTATTATCTATTCCTCAGTTCAGACCAATTTATCAAATGCTCTAAAACAGTGGTTCTTAAACTTTTTCATTCGCGCCCCCCTTGATATTTGTCATTCATGCTCACGCCTCACCTAGCCTCAAAAATCAAATTCACGAAAAATAGAACAATAATTTATTTGCCACTATCCTGCTTAGTGTGAAGGATGCAACTGTTTTTGGGAAACTAGTCGTTTAATTCGAGGCTTTGTTGAAGACAACGCGCATCGAAGATCTGCTTCGCATTCCAGTTTGTTACGAAATTTTGTCTTCATACTCACAAGTGCTGAAAATCCACTTTCCCATAAATATGTCGATGAAAATGGAAGAAGGGTACGTATCGCCACACTGCCCACATTCCTATATATATGCAAATGTTTAGCCCAGAAACTGTTAAGAGACATTGCTTCAAAATCATCTTTAGCAGTGGAGTTGCACTTCATCTCCAAAAGCTCTTCCGAAAGAATATCTTCTTTGATTCGAAAGGGATTTCTCGTCATCTTCCACTTTGTTAGTTCAACATTACCCAAGTCGGGAAAATAGCAGTCATATTCTTCTTTCAAAATTTGGAGGTGGGATTCCACTTCTACCTTAAGTTCACCTTCCAGTTTGGCTTTGCTGTTCTCAAGTGCTATGTCTAAGGTAGGAAATGAGGCTGCATTCCCCCGTTGAACTCGGCGATGCCACAACCCCAGCTTTGCTATGAATGTCCCTATCTCATCGTAATCTTTCATACGGTTCGTGTTCTTTCCTTGCAACAGTAGATTAAGGCAATTGAGAGCTTCGAAAATGTCAACAAGGTATGCCATTGCCAGTTGAAACTCTTGTGATTGGAATGGTAATAGGAGATCTTGTTTTCCCTGAGATTCAAGAAATATACTTACTTCATCTTTCAAACCGTAAACGCGAGCTAACATATTACCTTTTGATAGCCATCGAACATTTGTATGAAACAACAGATTTTCATGATTGGAATCCATGTGTTTACATAGCTGGGAAAATAACCGGGAATTGACAGCACTTGATTTGATAAAGTTAACAATTCGTATAATATTGGCAAGCTTTTTCTTCATTGCAGCAGGTAAAGTCTTGGAGGTCAAAGCCTCTCGATGGATTACGCAGTGAGTTCCAACTGCGTCCGGATTTTTTTGCTTTACCCTGGTAATAAATCCACTCCGACACCCAAGCATCGCTGATGCACCATCAGTGAAGATGCCAACAAGTTTCTCCCATTTCATGCCGTTTTTGTGAAAGTATGCATCAACAACTCTGAACACATCTTCTGCCTTAGTGGTCGTTTCAAGCGATTTGCAGAATAGCATTTCTTCCTCAATTGTAGCAGATCTAACAAAACGAACATAGACCATCAACTGTGACAATTGAGCTACGTCAGTCGTTTCGTCGCACTGAATGGCAAAATAAAGTGATGCGTGTATCTTTTGAAGAACTTGATATTCAATATCATTTGCAAGCTCATCGATTCGTGTCTTAATAGTGGAATCTGAAAGAGATATCTTTGCTAACTTCTTGCTGTTGCTTTCCCCCAAAACAAGGCTACTTGCTTTCAACATGCATGGTTTTATCAAAGTTTTGCCAATATTATGAGGTTTTTTCGCTTGACCTATCATTTGAGCAATTTCAAAAAATGCTTCTACCAGCTCCGCAGATGATAATTGGCTAAAATTCTCCGCACAGGCGATTTTCATTTTTTTAAAAGAATCCTTCTTGCTTTGAAAGAAAGCCAAGGGTTTCGTTTGATGAAGAGGATGTTTTGTTTGAAGATGACGCTTCAAGCGATTTGGCCTCAAAGCATCATTGCTCAACTTTTCGAAACATATAACGCACTGTGGTACAACTTGACCATTCACTGCTGCATCAGTAAAACCATACTGCAGATATTCTTCATTGTACTTCCTCTTTTTTGCACTCATTTTTATCACCGCAGCTAAATTAAATCCCACTTATTTTTCAAAGGTCTAAAATTTGTAAATTATGGGGGATTAACAAGTTTGAAAAAGTTAAAATTAAACAACCTCAAAATAAAAAAACAAATAGAAAATATATTTCGCTTTAAGAAAGCATCATCAGTTCTTGAAAAAAAGGAAACAAAAGTCACAACACTACGAAAATTACTAATAAATCCTAGCAAAGAATTTTAACTGAAAACAACCAGGTACTGTCCACTCCACAACAACGTTAACAATGAATCTCGCTCGTGAACCTTCAAAAAGTTTGGAAAATACGGTTTAACGGCGTGGTAGAGAAAAGAACGAATAAATGAAAAAGTACAAAATCGACGTGCTAAGTGACATCTCCCGCGGAGAAACGAAGGCGAAGCATATAACGATGTGTCGATGTAAATAAGACAGCGGAAATTAAAACAGTAACGAATTAAAGTCCAGACAAAATTGTTTTTTAAAACTAGGTCACAGATTCTAATGTAATGGATTAGTAACGAGATTTGACTGTAGTTCGGAGCTGCGTTTCATCAATATGTCACTGTCATGCTCGCACCCCCCTTGTGAAGCTTTCACGCCCCCCAGTTTAAGAATCCCTGCTCTAAAAGGTACAATGAGAGCGTTTAGACAACTTTTAACGTAATAATCAGTACGAGAATTTAGGTTTTGTAGAATAAATATTCACGATATATTATTTTTAGTTTTTAGTTTTCTGAATATATATACAACATCATTTTAGCTTTTTTGACAATAAAATTGTAGACCTAATTGCTACAGAAACAAATCGATACGCCAGGCAGTTTTTGGTGGAACGCTTGGCCAACTTGATGGCGCGTTCAAGTTCGAAAGAGTGGATTGACACCGACAGCAATGAAATAAGAATCTTTCTAGCATTGCTGCTTATGCAAGGTGTTAATCATAAGCCCGAAATGCAGCACTACTTCATCAAAAGAGCATTATTATATAGCCCATTTTTTTGCTGAGGTCATGGATAAAAACCGCTTTATTCTGTTGAGCGAATTTCTCCATTTCAACAATAATCAGAGGTTTGACCCAAACGGTAATATCCAAAAAACTGTTTAAATTGTTGCCTATTCTGGCACACATGATAAAAGCAAAAATTTCTAGCGGTTATCACCCAGAAAGAGACATGAGTAGTATAATTCCTTTCCTGCCGGTCACCAATGGCGCTTTCAAGCAGAATCGAACTTGACCTCAAAATAAGAGAGATTCAAAGTCATGTGCCTTAATTTTAACCTTAACCATTACAACACAGCGGCTACAGAAACTGCAACCAATATACAGTACACTTCGTCAAAAGACTTGCATGCACAATTTCGCTCTCGCGAATTGATGCCCGTCAGGGACTTTCCAGCAAAACTTCGCTGCTGCGAAAATAATCGAGACCAAAAAAATGCGAAACGCGCGATTAAATACGCACGGTAACTGGAAGAGAAAAATTACTTCCGCACTAACGGGTTGAAGTAGTAGCCTACCAGCAAAGCAGACTTATTTTTTAAAATTGACAATTTGACGAAGTATTATGACATCATAAATCGGCTGTACGGACATAGAAAACTTAAAAAACTTTACCTACGTTAGGTGGCATTGCCTTGTCACGATAAATTTCGATACAATTAAAATTCTCAAATCTTACAAAAAAAAAGCTAGTACGGTAGTTAGTAAAAATTTACTCGTAACGTCGCGGAACTGTACTGGCGGAACCCCGGTTGAAAACCACTGGAATAGCTGGATCCATTCTTTTATTGTATATTTTGGTCATCAAGAACCAGCAGCAACGATCATCATTTTTAACGTCACTGATTGAACTTCCCGGTAAGACACCACTTAACAATGTTTGCACTTGTCAAAAAAAAAATTTCGGCTGTTTTAATCTACAAAACCAATATTGCGAGATAAATATGTTGACTAATTACTTAGGCACAACTAAACTTTTCCATTCATATAAACTCAATAATAGCAATTTTATTTTTAACTAAACAAACTCTAGCACCGTTTACTACTACTTTACATGCAGACGCGTTTGTATTTGCAGTTTTTTTGCATTTGCAGTTTGCAGTGTAGCAAGATTTTCTTCAAGTTTCCCCCGGAAATGGTACTTAAAAACTGCCCAAAATAGCCCAATGCTTACCTGTTGTAAAATAGCCAAAAATTTGCAAAATTTTGCAAAGTTAGTCCATAGAGGGCCGTTGGGAGAACAGTCCAGACCCGGCATCAGCACAGTATTTGGTCTCCCATCGATGGCCATAGACAAGTCACCCTGTGCTTCAGCATGATTTCCAAATAACAGGCCAACGCTGCTGCTGCCGTGATCGTTTTGATAATTTTTCCTTCGATGAGACGGTGATCTTCAAAAAAAAAGGTCATCACCTACCAGACGGTGACAAATCATACTAGATTTTGGAAAATAATGCGATGTAGTGCCAGTTGAGCCTATTTTCGAGCTGTTTTTCTTACGAAAATATGCCGGCGAGGGTAACAACCTCCATATCAGACACAATTGTCTTGAACTTTTACACTTGTTGTTACTCCAAAAACTGGCCAAAATAGCGGAGCGGGATGGCAAAAAATAACCCAAAAAACCGCAACCCGCGACCGCTAAATTTTTCCCGCAACGCCTCATCAAAACTAGCTCGATTCCGCGGGAAAATCGCGCAACTGGCAACACTGATGAACAACCAAAAAACGAGGATTCTTGGAAACGTAATCGTAGACGGCATAGTTGTGTGTTTGAAAACTTTGATGTTTTTGGCTTGTCAAATTAATAGTAGCTGTTCACAGCCAGAAGGTTTTGAGAAAAAAGATTTCTGAGAAACAGAGCTTAAGAGTCATTGTTTCACAAACATCTCATTACAAGATGATAAGGCTATATGGTTTATTTTCATGTTTATTTGTTGGCATGTGATAAAATTTGGATAAAGAGATTTATTTCCTAGAAGTGTAATCTTTTATTGAATATTAAAGCTATCCCAAAACGATCGTGAAAAATATTAACATATCTAAGTTGCTAATATTAATCTGCATACTAAAGCTAATTCTACTTTAATGACAAACACCTGAAAAACCTCACGGTAAAACATGTTCGAAAGCAAATACGCATTAAATCTGCAAAATCAAATTGTTTCATGAAATTATTGATGAAGAAAAATTTAACTACTGATCGGACAAGATCGGATTTCTTCAATAAACTTAGCTGTTAAATGAGGAAACTGTATCCCTATCCCTATCAAATAGCTTTAGGATTTTTCAAAAGATCGTTTTTACATTTTCATACGCAAAATAATAAATATTGTACGGTGTCAAGAGAATCAAGAAACACCCAAAATTACAAATACTGCGACACTATCTACGCTACTATATATGCACACAAAGAAAACGAAAAACAACTTGTGCATCACAAACATAAATAAAACTCTAAAATCAAAACAAACTCTCAAGAAATAGTAGCAATTAAAAGAAAAGACAACAGTTCTTTGTTGAAGCAACAACACCAGTATATAAACAACCAGAAACGTCTCGTGTTAACAGTAAATCAATTTGAGATATATTCTGCCATATTTAGAAGTGCTTTTTTTGGGGAGGGGCGAGTATAAACTAAATTCGACTTTGTGACCAACAGCTGCGAATTTGTATATAGTTCGTGTGTTAAAATTGATGTTTTGTCGTTTCTCACACTCAAACGGTCATTTTGGTCTCGAAACAAACCGGACTATTAGATAACGTTATGCAAGGTTAGTGAATGGTTGGAAGCAGGGATGTGGAAGCGGTTATTTTTCAAACGCTTCCGCTTCCGCTTTCACACCTATCGCTTCCGCTTCCACCAACAAAAAACGAAAAAACGACCGTTGACAATTTTTTAAATTTTTGTTGGTCTGTGGCCTGCCTTCTCCTACACTTTATCATTTTGAGAAAACCAAAACCTTCATTTACTGCTATTACTTTACTTACTTCGCTTGAGCTTATTGTTTCGAACTACTCTGTGTTTCTTTTTCTTAGATATCAGAACTCGTGTTGAATGTAGAACAGTGCTTTTCAATCTTTTTGTCATCGCGGAGCCCCTAATGTAGTTTTGCGTTTGTCACGGAACTCCCACTAACAAAAATTTAAAAAGCACTAATTGCTTGGGAGAAAATCAAATATTTTGTTACTACAATTCAAAAAATAATTAAACACTTGAACAAATAGACAGGTATTACAAGTTCGTTCACTACTTACAACTACTTTTACAACAGTTAACTTAATGCTTCTCAGATCTAAACCGTATGATTACATATTACAGCTCTCGACAATAACCTGTCGTCACAACAACAAATTACACCGTATAGGGCTGATTTTCCCTCTCTATTCTCAACTAACTCTGACTTTGAGTTAACTTTAACTCTAATCATCATTAGGGATCTTCTGTCTGTCCTCAAAACACGTATTGACTCCGATCTTTTTGGATAGTGAAGTGCGAAATTTCTGTCGTATATATAGTATGTACATGTAAAGCGAGCAAAATTGAACTGCACCAATCAACAGCCGCCTCAACGTGGTGGTGCGGCCCCCAACCCCGTTTGGATTGGGTCAAAATGGCTGTTGGCCTTCACGAGGGTCCCAGTTACCCCGGGCACTCCCCTTACACAAGCCATTTTTTTTGCCGTGCAGCCCCCTAAACGACTGCAGAAGGGTAGCATGCAGCCTCTTTAAAATTGGCCTGTCTTCTGTCTACTCCTGTCTTTCTCTTGCCCGTCTTCTCATTCTTCTCCTTCTTCTGATGAGCGGCAACGTCTATCTTAACCCTTTCTCTGTCTTTCCCTGTTTAGTGTGCGCTGGAAATGTGACCAGGAGGAGTAGGATAGTGCAATGCTGCAAATGCTCTAATTAAGTTCATTTAAAGTGATCACTACTCTCCTATTCTAGATTCAGAACTCTTGGCAGCTCTCACTTCTGGAGCTGCCCTCCCTGCTTTTTTGGAGATTCTACACCTACCAGCACAGTGACTTCCTCCTCGGACTCCTCCAGCTTGTATACCTCCACTGCTTAATCTGGCCCCCTTCCGCTAATGCAGCACTCACACTCCACTCTCACCTTCAAACCTCTTATCCTTTTTCCGCCCACTTTGTATCTTCTCCTTCTGCACCCTAACCACAGCCTCATGCTCCTGGCTGTTTCTTTCTACCTCCTGCTTTCTCTTCCCCTCCCTAACTCTCCCAGGGTTCTTCAATGGAATGCTGGGGGTCTCCAAGCCAGGAGCACTAAACTACTACACTTTATTTCGTCTCATCCCGTTGACCTTGTTTATATCCAGGATTCTAACCTTAATTTATCTTCCCCTTTTCGGATCCCTGGATTCTCTGCTCTGCGATCTGATCGCACCCACTCCAGATCTGGTATTTTTTCTACTGATGTCGCAGACGCTAGTGGCGGCGTCATCATTTTCGTCAAGCAGGGCTTATCCTTCTCTGAGCTTTCTACCTCCTCTCTTTCTTTGCTTGGCCCCTACTCTGATTATGTAGAGGTCAACATCTCTCCAAACGACTCCTCCTCGCTCTCATTTCTTAATGCTTATGCTCCCCATATTCGTTCTTCTACGAAGGATAGCAGAACCAATTTCTTTTCTCTCTCCATTCTTCCCCCTATGTGGAAGCGGAAGCGGTGGAATTTTTCGCGCTTCCGCTTCCACAGAAAAAGACCGCTTCCGCTTCCAGCTTCCGCTTCCGCTTCCACATCCCTGGGAAGGTTCACACCGACATAAACCACAAACATTATCTTGAAAACAATTTAGTGTGTATTGCAAACAATGTACCCAACCCAATTTGACGAGACCATCCCTGGACGCGTTTCGTCCTCTTGGGTTGGGTACATTGTTTGCAATACACACTAAATTGTTTTCAAGATAATGTTTGTGGTTTATGTCGGTGTGAACCTTCCAACCAAACCGGATTATCTTTTTTTCGAACATCAACATCTCCAAAGTGACTATTTTAGATTTTCTGCTTTTGTCATACCGTTTAGGGGCATCGCCCTTTATCCCCATTTAAATACCTCCTTGTGTGTAAATACTTAAACTAGCAATGCTGTGGAGATAGATGCTTTACTGGTAGAAAGAAAAGTTCATAAAATAAGCCACTTTGTTCAAAATGAACAAAAGAATTCATAGAAGTAATAATGCATCTATTCTTTTATAGAAACATCACACTATCATATAAGTTTTGCCTTTACTCGCCTTGTATTTGAGGTTAGAGGATTTTAAGCGAGTTTTATACAACACGAAGTAGATCAGATTGATAAAGCCTAATAAAGAAGCTATAATTATTTGATGTTGCTTTCTAAATTATTTTTCTTGATATAACTTGCCTTCAAGCTACCAGAAATATCGCAAAGATTAGTCATTTAATTGAAAAATGATAGGTGCATACGAATGCTTTGTCATAACAATGTTGCGAAGCTTAAAGGCTCATGAACCTCAACATCCAAGGATCTACGGTTGGCACTGCTTGACTGCTGCTCTTATGAAACTACAGGTGGTGTTATAGGTAGGCTGTATCCCGATGTTTAGACATCTGAAACTTGATCAGCTTTCTTTCACTCTGAAACAAAGCCTTTGTTGAAATACTCTAAAGGGAAAACTCCGTCAAAAACTTTTACGTTTTTACGAATTGATTCCAACAAAAATTTTCACATTTTTACAAATACAGCTCGGAAATTTTGTAGTTTTTACCAGCAAGAGACAATAGCAATACTTTCCCACATCCATGGTTCCAGCCACTCCTCATTATCCTCTCTAACTTAAACGTTTTTTGAAAAAATATAAGGAGGTTCATTGGACACGAAAAAATCAATGAAAATAATGAAAGCGATCGAAAGTTTAAAACTTGCCAGAATATTTCCTTAAAACAAGATAACATTATTCTTCACAAAACAGATGCGGACAGACCTATTTCGATTTATAAAATCTCTTCAGGGCACCTAGGTCGACAACAATTGTATAAGCAATGAGTAGGCAATCTTTTAGTAGCCGCTGACCAAAAGTCCGCTTTGTAAGGACTCAGCGGAACAGATTGTCTACTACATATGATGCACATATCGCACGTAGTGAGTTGTCCCTACCTATGAATACATTATTTTA
Source organism: Trididemnum clinides (assembly GCA_963675345.1). Classification (NCBI taxonomy): domain Eukaryota; kingdom Metazoa; phylum Chordata; class Ascidiacea; order Aplousobranchia; family Didemnidae; genus Trididemnum; species Trididemnum clinides. Next base: position 23,826,697 of record OY776306.1, read on the forward strand.
CCTACTATGCAGGGCCAACACCTTTTACTTAACCCATTTGTGCCTGGCGTCCTATATGTAGGACGCCTACTTAATTTAGGATTGCTCTTCGTATATTATATTTTTGAATATAGCTGAAGTTGGACTACATTTATGAGCAAATTTGACACATATGACAGTAGTATTTTTAAAAATTGCTTTATCAGGTGAGACGTGACGCCATTTTGAAATCGTCTGATTTCGCTTTTTTGAAAATGTTGAGAGTGCATATAGAGTTGAGCCAATAACTACGCATTTCCAAAGAAGTACTGAAAAAATTGTCCAGTGTATTTATTTATTAGTAATTCTTCTGTTTTATGGTGAATCTTAAAATTTTTCTGAACTTATAGTTTCCGAGAAATTTTATTTGAAACATTGGCGTCCTACATATAGGTCGCTAGGCACACGTGATAGCAAAATGTGCGCCGCTGCGAGTATGTTCAAGTAGAGTTTGCAAGTCGCTATAGTACGGGCGCCATGGCTGTAAGCAGTTTTTGAGAGGTAAACCGATACGTTTTGGTTTTAAAATTTGGTGTGGAACTACGCCGCTGGGATACTTGATTTGGTTTGATCCGTATCAAGGAAAATCAGCATCATCTCGACCGCAAGATAACGGATTAGGGCTTGGAGGAAATCTTGTCAGCCATTTTGCAGATGTTCTAACCGGATGTGGTAGAAAGTTTTTCCACCTATGCTATGATAACTTTTTCAATAGTGTGAAACTCGTTACCATGCTAAAAGACAAATTAGTAAAAGCAACTGGTACAATTCGTGAAAACAGGACTGAAAAATGTCCACTGACCTCAAACGATGCTTTGAAAAAGCAAGGACGTGGAAAGTTTGATTTCAAAACTGACACCAAAAACGACGTCCTCGTTTGCAAATGGAATGACAATAGTGTGGTAAATTTATGCTCAAACGCTGCTGGGGTCCATCCCATATCTAAAGCCTCTCGATATTCTTCTTCTAAAAAGAAGCGGGTGCAAATTGACCAACCTTTTTTGATCAAGCTCTACAACAAACATATGGGGGGTGTCGATAGAATGGATCAAAATGTTTCAAAGTATCGAATTGGTTTGAGAGGTAAAAAGTGGTACTGGTGTCTGATTTCATATATGCTCGATGTTTCCATCAACAACGCCTGGCAATTACAGAAAATTTGCAACAATGAAAATCCAATGGATATGCTTCAATTTCGACGATATATTGTTAGAACGTATTTGTCTCAATATGGCAAGCCGCCTGAAAAAGGAATGCGGGGAAAACCTCAAGATGTTTTATCGGATATTCGTTATGATGGATATAAGCATTGGGTAATACCGCAAAATGGACAAACAAAATGCCGCCACTGTCACATGAAAACTACAACTAGATGTGAAAAATGCGATGTTGGCCTGCACGTAAAATGCTTCAAAGATTATCATAGTCTGTAATGTCTTTTCTGTGATTTTCGTACATAGAGAACTGTTTTGAGAATTCTAAAATGCTCTTACCAATTTCATGTTTAGTAAAAACTTTGTTGTGCTTATTTGGTTACTAATCGAAATCAAGACTTCAATAAAATACGCTGATGGTTGTAACATTATAGCTTCGAGCGAAACAGACAAAGTAAGCAATAAAACCTGATTACACAACACGTACGCGTTACGCTCAGTCGCTCACGCATCTTCCACTTTGCTAACGGATTTGCCTAGCGTCCTACATGTAGGACGGCTTTTATCTCAAAAAGTACGCAAAAAGTTTTAAAAAAATCAATCGGAAAAAATTTTATACATGTTCACTAAGCAATCTTCAAGTTTTTATAAAAATATCTTAAGTATTTCAACCTTCGGCACAAATGGGCTAAGAGAAGAATCTGAATTCTTAAGGTGGAGATTAATGGTGTAATCGTGAAGGACACCTTTTTTTCTTGGTAATCTAAATTTTCAAAGCTTAGCTTTTAGCGCAACTGTCAAAAAGATTTTTTTAATTACATTATTATGAGATTATTACATTATTAGGACGTAGTTGACACAAGAAGGAAATGATCAACCATGTAAACAAGTTTTTATTCATATAATTAAAAGTAGATTATCTTCAATACTTGTCAAAACAAACAATCAAATGAAATCAAAAGTTCTAATGTAAATGACGTTAAATATTAATCAAAATTGGATGTTTATCCAAAATAAAATTTGGTGCAAAAGTGTTTTTCAATCAGTCCGCCTAGAAAATGAAGCAGAAGAGGAATTTCAAAAAGATTTGAAACCTCGTAAAAGTTTTTGAGCTACAACTGTGAGAGTGTTGTAAGTTTTTGAAATACGCAGATTTTATCCATAAGTTGGCATGCTTTGAAACAATTACTAATAATTGAGATAATAGCAAAATGTAATTTATGTTGCCCAAAAAAAAAAGTTTTTAGGAGAAGTTGCAAGCAGAAATTGCAGAACCTGCTACAAAAATTTGCTGTCATATATTTTTGTATAAATTGATGTTTATTTTACTGTTCTTGTGACATACCGTAAGTCTTTTTTTGACAAAATGATTTTATATAGATAGCTTTGTAAATAAGCTAAAGATGTTGTTGAACAAAGCTGACAAAAAAGAAAGTTAAAGGATAAATTTTGAAACCAACACCAAAAGTAAAAGTGTTCATATCTTTATATAAAAGATTATTTTTTATGTTATTTAGCGAACAGGTGTTGCTGGCCCCTTGGTAATGTTGCTGGTCCCTTGGTAAATCAATTTAGCATTATTGAATAACTCAGAAAATTCTTTAAATTGTATGAGCTCAAAACTAAAGGATGGATCTAAATCGTCTTTGTATGTGTTGACTAGTTTTGCAGCTGCTTCTTCAGTCTAACTTGTATTTAAAGAACCCGATCACGTAAGAAATGCTGGCTGAGTATACACGAATACGTTCTCTCTTTGGTTTCTGAAGACTGAAAAATTTTAGATTTTTCACAAAACATTTTTCAAGCAGCGAGTAAACACTTAGTTATAAAATGTGACTTGACTTGAAAGATGAAACGAAAAATTTTATCAATTTTAAAAGATTTATGAAGTTTATGCAACCAATGTATTTCACAACCATTGTATTCAGCACTCTGCTGCTGGCTAATAAAGCGATGAAACGTTTTGCATAATATTGTGTTACATAGTCGACTAATAGCAGCCATCAGTCATTCGTAGTTGGCTTTTCTTACTTCACCTCTAATCACTGTAGAACTTTCTGATGACGTCACGAAAACGTGCTTCGTTGAAAGCGGCTATTTTGCATGTGCACAATTGTACACATTAAGAGTGTAGTGTATTGTTGCGGAATTCAGAGCGAAAGATGTGGAAGTCAAAACTCTGTGAAAACACCATTCGCATACGCAGTGTTGGATATTTTAAATTGGGGACCTGAGACAAAATTCTAATAAGGGATCCCGAAGAAATGATTTAGCAATAAATAATTGCGATCAAACAACGCTACAGGGTAGGCTACACATTATTGTAAAAAATTGATAAATAATCAAAACCATACGTAAAAAACGCTAAACGCTGAAACGTTTTTTGCAGTAACTAGTTGCGGCATTATCACTGTTAATCACTCTTTAAAAAAAACTGAAGTAATTTGCCATCGAAAGCATTGCAATAACAGCATGATTGACGTAAAATGTAGCAAGTGTTTAGGCAAAGTTTAAGTATGACTTTAAGAAATTTGATGGTGAAATTTTTTCCACAAAGAGAGAACGTTATTCCACAAGGAATTCAAGTTTTCGCTTTCTAAGCAAATTAAACGGCGCGTTCAAACGGAGCGCGCTACACCTGATTGCAGATTGGAGCGAGCTCACTCCGCGCATGAAACTAAATAGAGAAACAAAAAATGTTTCACACTACGCCTGATTGTCGATTCAAACCCCGGGAAATATACTTACCGTATATGGACTATCAGTTCGCACAAACTTTTGGCGCAGGAAAGAAATGGTGAACCATGCAATCACATTTTTGGTTAAAATATCATTCATTTCACTACGTTTAAAATAATCTAACGAAATTAATGATAAGCACTTAGTTATAAAATTTGATTCGATTTAAAAGATGAAACTAAAACACTGTTTTTTTTAATTTTAAAAGATTTATGAAGTTTATGCAACCAATATATTTCGCAAACATCTTTTATTTATCACTTTAACTGCCCCTTTAAATTTTTCGTTTCAGCGAGTTTTCAATGAACGCCGAAAGCACAGCCATTTTGCTTCAAAATCACGCTAGCAATTCAAAGTCTTTGATAATTTCAAAAATTTTGCTCGTTGATAGGTTGGAGGTGCAACTATGATACCTAGTTATCACAAAAACGTTTTCTAAGAAGAGCTTTGCATCCTAAAAGATTGATGGAAAGAATTGATATCGCAAAACCAAGCTATAACGTACGACCAAAGCATAAATTATCAGAATACTTGCTTCTAAAGCCTTGTCACGTTTTGTGACGTTTTAACGTTACAAACTCCTGTTTCTTAGCCGTTCTAGCAGTTCTTTCATTTATGCTTTGGTCGTAAGTTATAGCTTGGTTTTGCGATATCGGTTTTTCCATCAATTTTTCGGGGTGCAAAGCCCTTTTTAGAAAATATTTTTGTGATAATCAGGTTATCACAGTTGCACCTTCAATCTATCAACGAACAAAATTTTTAAAATTATCAAAAATGACGGATGAAAGCCAGTCTGGTGAGAATTCATCAGAAAGAAGGATGTCTCACACGCGCCTGCGTTACGAGAAAGGCAGCATCACCAGTCCAGCAGTTCAGTTGAATCAGGGCTTCTTGAGTAGCCTCTAAAGCAATAGATACAGAAAAGTAAGAGAACCAGATGCCAGGGCTGTTGTCGTTGTTGTTGTTACCCGACCCCTTCAGAAGGATGGGGGCATGACGGAAGACCATGGTGCCCCAGAAGCCGGGAAACTCCCCAATGCCTGGACTAGAGATCAAAAGGAGACAGAGAGTCGCCAAAGAGTGAGCGGCGTAAAGAGTCCGTAGTTGGACAGTGCAGAATAAAATGAGAGGTATCCTTGGACGGGTGTCCACAGGCGCTGCAAGAAGGATACTCGATTCTGCCAATCCTATAGAGATAAGAACTTAACAGTAGGCTGTGTCCGTTGCAGCGTAGACAATAGAGAACACAGTAAGCATGACGAGGGAGCACAATTTCTTCGACGGAAACGAGGGAACCTGTGTGTCGAAGAATTTTGACGAGACAGTAAGATCCAGTCCGAAAAAAGACAGCAGTGGATACGAGAGGTAAGAGGAGAGAAACTACAAGGGATTACAGAGGGCGCAAGTAGCGCTCCCCGTCTAGCCAGCTCATCAGCCGCGTTGTTTCCCGGAAGAAACTGGTGTCCTACGACTCATTGTAGCCTGATAGAAGAGGAGGAGAGAGAAGACAGCTCCTGCCAGATCTGTCAGAGAGATTGAGGTAAAAGAAAAGATGGAGGAGAGGGAAGGATGGTGAGGACAGAGTGAGAGTCAGATAGGAAGAAAAGAGAAGAAAAGTGGCAGACTTGTTGGTGTTGCTGAGACCAGCAAAGAGCTTGCAGAATGGCGCAGGCTTCAGCAGAGAAACTTGAGCATACTGGGCCTGCTGAAAAGGAAAGAGTGGCCTCGGTGCCACAGAGTAATCTGATTCTTTGCTTGGGATGATGACGTCATCATGTGTTAACATTTCAGTCCAAAACTTTGGGATCGTCAATATCTATAATTCTTAATTCCAAAACTTTGTACAGGCTACTTGGTAAAGCGTAAACATTAAACAAGGAGTGCGGTCCGCACATGGCTGCCAATTGAAAAGTACAATCATTTTCGACCGAGAGACAAAATTTCAACTGCGTCTGTGCACACAGGATTCCAATACCGAGATTTATAAATTGTTTGATGGGAAATTTCATTTTTTACTTCCGAGTACGTCGGCCAAATCCAAGTTACGCTTCTATCGGCGAGCTGGCCGGTACAAAACAAGCATAACTTCACATTTTTGTTCTGCAGCAATTTTTAATTTTACATCGCAATTTTTTTCAGAAATGGCTGAGGTAGAAGTTGAAATTTCGGTTTACTATATTTTGAATAGCTCCGTAGTATTTCGCTTGACCAGATACAGACTGAATGGTGAAGACATCACGATCATTGTACCAATAGTTTTCATGGGAGATGAAACTGTGCCTCCGGAATCCGATCTTGTTATTGATTAATGTAATTATTTCTAAAAAAATAGCTGAAGTTACATTATGATGGTGTCGTAATGACTAGTCTTCAACGCAATTTCATAATTAATTGCTCAAGATTAGATTTCGATTGTAGCCTACATGTCTTTTCAAGCGCTTTTATAGGCTTGTTCTACATGATTAAAGGACCGGATGTCTTTGTTGCTTCATGTTCTAATTGTTTGATGTACCTCGCATTTAGGAAACAACCGCTTTGCTCTAAATATTTTTCTGATGTTTCCAATTTGAATATAAAGCTAAGTTGTTAGCTCCATACAGAAGCTCAGTTTGCTAAAAAAAGTTTTAGGGAATAAATTTTGAGCGATATATTTATTACTGGTAGTTGAAGAATACAAATATGCACAACCCACGAAAATGAATACACAACGTGCAAAAGTTATAGATGTCTCCTCTGTATTCCATTGAAAATAGGTCCATGGCATCATTTTCCGGAAACTTTTTTACTTTTTATCTAACGATAACCTAGTTTTTGTTGCAATCGACTTCAAGAGTGCAAATACTTCTGGTACATTGCTTTGAAAAATATTCCGTTTGTCTGAAATCAAATATTTCTTCCTCATATGTGAGACGTGCCAAAATAAAATAAATAATGCACTTTCCAAAAGCCAGGGGATTTTTTCATCTACATTTCTTGGCTCCTCCCTCTTTTTTAACTAAGCTTTGCATCCACGCAATGGAAATCGTAGTAATTCAGTATTTCCAATGTTTTTCAATACATTCTTTTTCTTGCAGGTTTTTCAAATGGTGTGCATTTATCATAACGCCATAACTGAATACAATCTGCACTTCATATTCCGGTCTTTTGCATTGGAGTTGCCATAGTCTAACTGCTATAATACTTGGAACACTCCAAACAGTGGGTGTTACGTTTCTTTCCTATAGCCTTGATTCTTCCTGACACAACCTTCAACCAGACTAAAAACGGATAAAAACGTATATTATTTAAAAGTTAGTGACAGGACGCCAGCGCCTACTCTTCACACATGTACCAACTTAACTGTCTCTACCGTACTTCTCAAAGGCGTGCAATGCATGCCTTATCAGCATAATTAGAACACCGCACAGAGAACCCGCCCGAAGGCGAACTGCGCTATCAAAGCAACCCGCGTTCAAAACCAACGTGTAACACCCTCTCCCCTCCACTAAAACAGAAGGAAGTTACCACAAATATACGTACACACAATATTGCAAACAGCCTACAACATATCAATTCATGGTGATGTGATTCAATAATATCAAAAATTACCCAGGTGCAATACTATTTCACAGAGTGCAATTAAACAATCAAAGTGCAGCTAAATATCTGGATAATAATGTGGGCGTCTCAACGTACTTTTGGGCCGTAAATTTGGTCTACGACTATTAATATTGCGACTTCGTGACAAGTGCGACTGACTTTGGGAGAAACGTCGATAAAATCCCATGTCGCTATTTGGCCAATCGTTACGGGATGATTCTTTTAACTTATCATCCTCAGTTGTAGATTTTTCATTAATTCTTCCATAACTTTTCTTCAAACGATTAAAATGAACATGTTTAGTTGTAGACCCGTCAAGACGTTCTATCACATAATTCACAGGTGGTAACACTTCAACAACACGATAAGGACCACAATAAGGCAAGTGAAATTTACGTGATTCATCATTTTGTAACACAGAATTCTTTAACATCACAAGATCTCCAACACTGTACGCGGTGTTTGCCGATGCCTTCTGATCATAGCGTTTTTTCATCAGATTCCTTCTTTTTTTCTAATCTTGTTTTGATCACCTCATGCACCAGGCGCATTCTGTCCTGCAAATCAGCAATAGCATTGGTGGAAGGAAGAAAACTTGGTTTACCCGTCATCAAATCTGCCGGCAATCGCAAATCTCTTCCAGTCAGCAGAAAATGAGGCGAAACTCCTGTTTCTTCATGGCAGCTTGCATTATACGCGGAGCAGATTGCAGGAAGAGACCTGCCCCAAGACTGAGGATCCTGTTGCACATAGTTCTTCAGCATCGCAATTATAGAGCGGTTATTTCTCTCAACCCCACCATTACCAGCTGGGTGGTAAGCAGTCGTTCTCGTCTTTTTACACCCCATTAATGTAGCCAGCTCTCGAAACAGCATGCTTTCGAAGTTGCCACCCTGATCGGAGTGAACGCGTTCAGGCACTCCATGGACCGCAAACCAATTACGATACAGTGTCATTCCTGTTTCCTGAGCCGTTTGAGAACGCATTGGCCACGCTTGCATATATTTGGTATATGTGTCGCAAGCGACTAAAATGTAACGTTTTCCTGTGTGAGTAATAGGCAAGCCACCAAATACATCGATCTCAATTCGCTGCATTGGGCTCACTTCTGAAGAGGGAACAAGCTCAGCCTTTGGAGTTGTTGATGGTTGTTTCCGTTGGTTACACAGTTGACACTCTTTACAATATGCGGTAACGGACGCTCTCCAACGTGGACAATAAAATCGTTCCGATATCTTTTCAGCAGTTTTCTTTACACCCAAGTGGCCTCCACCGTAAGCAGAATCGTGAAGGGCTCTTAATACCTCCTCTCTATTGGCATTGGGAACCAATAATTGGGCTCTTACAGTCATCATTGAGTCTTCATGCTTTCGATACAAACAAGAATCCTTGAGAATGATATCTCCAAAGATAGACCAATAATGTCGAACCTCTTTGCTTGACTTTCTAACCTTTTTAAATGGTGGTCTAGAACCGCGTCGGACCCAATCAAGTAAAACAGACAAATGTTCATCTTGTTGTTGGAATCGTGCAATTGAATCATTATTCCAACCTTGGCATTCTCGGAAATCAATGGCAAACATATCTACCTTGCTTGAATTCTCAACATGTTCCACCTTATTTACCAAGCCATCATCATAGCGGAACGGACAATCATCAGGAAAATTCTCCTCCTCGCCAGGACACCTGCTCAAAGCATCAGCATTTCCATGAGCAGATCCTGAGCGATGTACAAGTTTAAAATCAAACTCGGCTATCAATTCGAACCATCGCGCGCACTGACCAAAGACATCCTTGGACTCCCACAACCACCGTAAAGCAGAATGATCAGTTCGCAATAAAAACGTTTGATCCAGATAACAACGAAACTTTTGGAGAGCATGAACAACAGCTAGAAGTTCTTTTCTTGTCGTGGAATAATTCCGTTCACATTTGGTTAGTGTTCGGCTACAGTAAGCAACTGGATGCTCTTTTCCATCGCGAATCTGAGACAAAACTCCCCCAACTGCACCATTTGAAGCATCAGTATCCACAATAAACGGTTTGGAAAAATCAGGATACACTAAAACAGGTGCAGATGTTAAAAAACTTTTTAAACACAAAAATGCGTCATTGCATTCACCGATCCATTCGAATTGCTTGGCGGACTTTTTGGTCAAATTATACATTGGTGCAGCTAATTTAGCAAAATCTTTAACAAACTTTCGATAATATGATGCAAGACCCAAAAATTGTCTTACTTCTTTTAATGACTTGGGAATTGGCCAGTTACTCACACAAGCCACTTTTTCAGGGTCACACGAAACTCCCGATTTTGATACAATATGGCCTAAAAACTTCACCTCACTTTTAAATAAAGTACATTTTGAAGGCCTTAGGGTCAAGCCATGCAATTCAAGACGTGACAAAACCAAATCGAGATTGCGTAAGTGTTCATCAAAAGTGCGTGCGTAAACAATGCTGATAATTCATCAAAAGTGCGTGCATCAAAAGTGCGTGCGTAAACAGCTGATAAAGACTGTCGTCTATTCTTGGCAAGGGGTAACTGCACTTTTTAGTACAGTTATTGAGAGCACGGTAATCAACACAAAACCTAACACTGCCGTCTTTTTTCTTAACCAAAACAACTGGACTAGACCACGGCGACTTAGATGTGCTAATAACATCGTCATCCAGCATATCATCAACAAGTTTACCTACTTCTTGTTTTTGTTTTGTCGACATTCTTCGAGGCTGCTGACGTACAGGCATGGCATCGCCAGTATCAATGCTGTGTTTAATCACTTCAGTTCGACCCAAATCGGTTTTTGACAATGAAAAAGCCTTTTTGTGCTTTTTAATAATTTCATGCACTGCTTTTTTTTCTCCCTCGTTAAGGTTTAACTCATTTAATTTTAATTCCTCTCACAAAAGTAGAAGGTCAGCATCTTCACTACGTAAAGCCTCAAAAGAATGATCCTGAATCATAGGCACGGTTTCTAAAATATAAGCACAATCGTCAACACAGGAATCCTTCGCAAAAACACTGATTTTCACAAGAGCACCTATTTTAGCAACAATTACTTCCATAGGTAAACACTTAGCGGTGGGGGTAAAGTTGGCCATTCTGACTAGCACGGAGTTACCAAAAGTTTTTATCACTCCATTTCCACACATAATTTCGTATTTACCCAACAACGCTTCGTTTCTCTCAACATAAACGTCTGAGCCGTCACTAAACTCATGACCAATAATTTTGCAGGGCACCATCATTTCAGTAAACGGTGGTAATTTTAAAGTGTTAACCAGACTCGCATGAAAGGAAGACGGTGGGCTAAGCCGCTTTGTTAGGTGTAGGGTAACATCCCCAGCTTTTAAAACTTTTTGTTTGTAACCAACTACGCACTGTTGCTTTTGCAAGAAATCCAAACCTAAAATAAATGGTTCGGTCAGATTTTTACACACATACACATCAAATGGTACTCGACAGTCCCCAATGGCAATAGAAACCTCAATCTTTCCTAACATAATGAGTGGTTCACCGCCAGCGCCGACAAACTTAATATCATTTGATACATTTAACAAGATTGGAGAGTTACACGTTCGGTAAAATTCTTCAAACAATACTGTCACTGATGCACCTGTATCTACTAACGCACACACATATTTATCGTTTACAATAATCTTAGCATATCTACAAAGTTCATCGTTGGTTGACGGCACATAATAAACATTTTTCTCCGGTTGGTTTCGTGCATTGGCTCGGTCAGCGTCGCGATCCACTTCTCGATTGCCGCCGAATTGCCGCCGTTTTTCTGGGCAATTTCTTTGAAGATTTCCGCTTTTTCCGCAAAAATAACAAGTGATAACAGGTGTAGATCTCTGTTTGATACACATATCTCTGATATCCTGTATTTCTTTTCGCAAATCTGCAATTAGACCTTTCAATTCTTCGATCTCATTCTTTTGGTTGACTGATCTCTGAAGTCCGATGGCGGACAAAGCAGCGGAGTCATCCGGTAGAGTATTGGTATTCAAAGCTAATAGCTGCTTTGCGGTATCCAAAAATCTAGGACGGTCAGCTTGCGAATTTCTGGCCATTAAGCGGTCGACAAGATGCTTATCCCTCAACCCACTAATCAACACATTGTACAACACGTCGTTTTTTGTTTGGGCATCTTCCTTATCGGGATATGCAATCTCTCCCAGCTGATGGAGCGCAACAACGTAACTGTGATTCGATTCTCCGATTGCCTGGCAGCGGCTAATTAACTGCTGCCGCGCTCTGTTTGACTGCTTAGCTCCACACGCTACTTCGGTTGCCTTTTGTTTTAACGCATCATACGACAATTCATACAGTTGTTTATCAGCTTCCTGCATTTCAAACTTCATAGTTTCTGGTAAGCTTGCCAAAAATGCATGGCGCTTTGCTGCGTCAGGCGCATCCACACTTTCGCAAAAGCTCTCAAACGACGCCAAAAATCCAATAAAACTTTCTCCTAGCAAATACTTCGGGGGCTGACAAAAGAAATTCATTGGGCGTGCTCGCCAGTGTTACGTTTCTTTCCTATAGCCTTGATTCTTCCTGACACAACCTTCAACCAGACTAAAACGGATAAAAACGTATATTATTTAAAAGTTAGTGACAGGACGCCAGCGCCTACTCTTCACACATGTACCAACTTAACTGTCTCTACCGTACTTCTCAAAGGCGTGCAATGCATGCCTTATCAGCATAATTAGAACACCGCACAGAGAACCCGCCCGAAGGCGAACTGCGCTATCAAAGCAACCCGCGTTCAAAACCAACGTGTAACAGTGGGTATAGTAGCAGCAACATGCATAGTTTGTGTGATTCTTAATTTGTAGACCAACACTACATGCAAATGCGCCTTCATGACGTTACGATAAGCACGTGGGTGTCTTAATAACAGAGACGGAGAGCTCTGTGTTAAAACTATTACGTACTTGCTTAAACAATTATCTGATTGTGCTGAACGGAAGTAAAGACTGATCTACACTTGGCGTGGGTTCAAGTTAAGACGTGGCTCAATCGCGCCAGATCAAAATGGTTTGCGACCGTGCTTTCATAAACGAAGCACAGTAAAGCCAAACTCTCGCTCGAATCCACGCCTAGTGCTGAGCTTGGCTTGTTTTTGTGTATGAGTCATGGTCGCCAACCAGCTTAAGGTGGCACGATTGAGCTTCATTTTGGCTCGAACGAGCATGGTCCACGCTTACAACGCGATTTTCAAGTCTAAGACAAACCTACAGGGTCTTTTCAACTCACTTGATTAACGCGAGTTCCGAAATAAAATCCTGTAGTGTAACACTTTCAGCTGTTTACTAGAACTTTGTGGGCAGAGTTGCATATAATATTTTTAATGCAACTAAACTTGGAGGCTACCTCATAATAAGAAAAGCAGAAAAAACAAAACTAAATGTAGTAGCTTAGCTTATGCAAGTTATATTTTGTGGAACAGGATACACCAGTGAAGTCCAACCTGCGGCCCACTCCATATTTATCTGCGACCCAAGGCATTGTCAAATTGTACTCAAAAGTAAAGTTGAAAGTGCTGGATAATTCCAATATTGAACCGAAAAACAGGTGAAAATCTTTATTCGTGATCGTTGTTGTTTCGAAGCAACAGTTTAAACCGGTTTTCACTTCAGGACTTTTTTGATCATTCCTGTTTTCGGAGCACCATTTTAACTAACTTTCATGTCAGGATCATTTCTCTATATTTTAGATTGTTTTTTTTTGCCGACGTGCTTGGTTCCAAGTTTACAAACAAAATTCGTACAACAAGGCTTTCGTTTAAGTACTATTGTAGCCCGATAGATTACTCGTTTGTGAATTGGCGCATTGGGAAAAATGGTTGGACGTCCCTGGAATAGACCATATCTGATTATGTTCAAGCAACCGCATTGGCAATAATTTACGGAAAATACAAAACTCGTTAATCTTAGAATGTGAAAATTATTCCCCATAGCATTTACAACTACTTATTGGCGAGGAATTCCTTGCTGGTTGTAGCCAAAAAATGGTAGTATTTTTCAAAAAACATAAAAGCCAAATGCATTGAAACTGTCAAACCCAAGAACAGTTAATTGTACTGAACTGTTCCTACCAATAAAACAGTTCTTTCGTTTATTTAACACATGTTTTTATAAGCATATTTTTTTAGAAAAACAATCTGTTGGTGCTTGTGGAAATCAACTGTGGTGGAAGCCGTTCTCAGCATTTCGATCAAATTGACATGATTTGAATTGTAGCTAAATTTTTTGTCTAATTATTGTTTAAAAAGTAAACTGTTTGCTTTAAATTGAATTGTGGTGCAATAAAATTGCTATTGCGAAATTTGCCATTATTTTCATCAATAACTTTTGAATACTACAAAAACGCGAACAAATGTTGCTGGACCCCTGGTCAATGTTTTCATCATGTTTTATAAAAATTCACCAAACAACTACGAAAATTTTAGATTTTTCACAAAATATTTTTCAAGCAGAGAGTAAGCACTTAGTTATAAAATTTGATTCGACTTGAAAGATCAAACTAAAATCTTTATCAATTTTAAAAAACTATCAAGTTTATGTAACTGATGTATTTCGCAAACATCTTTTATTTATCACTTTAACTGCCCCTTTAAATTTTTCGTTTCAGCGAGTTTTCAAAGAACGCCGAAAGCACAGCCATTTTGCTTCAAAATCACGCTAGCAATTCAAAGTCTTTGATAATTTCAAAAATTTTGCTCGTTGATAGGATGGAGGTGCAACTATGATACCTAGTTATCACAAAAACATATTCTAAGAAGAGCTTTGCTCCAAGAAAAATTGATGGGAATAAAGCGATATCGCAAAACCAAGCTATAACGTACGACCCAGCATGTCAGACGACTCTTGGGTACCCACCAGTGGCAGTCCGCCTTGTTGGTGGTGGGGCTACCAGTCACTAAAGACTGGTTCGAAATGGGCTGCCATCTTTCCCCTAGCCTAATTTCAATTAGGTTGACGGTATGAACCTGAATTGCCGTTCGTGCCGTACCTCCATCCCGAGGAAGAGGAAGGGTACTCACAAACAACAAACCAAAGCATAGGTTTTACTTGCAGCATTCTACTGGTTGTCGATGAAGCGATGTCACGTTTGTCTTGTTAATGAAGCATTGTGTTGCGTAGCCGAATAATGTCAAACACCATTTATGTAGTTGGCTTACTTTACCTCTAATCACTGTAGAACTTTCTGATGTCGTCACGGAAACGTGAACGATAAATCCAAGGAAATATTCAAAATAAAATTCGGTGCAAACGTTTTCTCGATCAGTTCGCACAGAAAATGACGTAGTGTACGAAAGCTGCAGATTTGAAACCTCGTAAAAGTTTGTAAACTGTTATTGTGAAAGTGTTGTGAATTTTTGAAATACGCAAATTCTATCCATAAGTTAGCATGCTTTGAAATAATTTAGCAATAGTTGAGATAATAGCAAAATGTAATTTTTGTTTGCCTGAAAAAACAAAGTTCTAAGAGAATTCGTAGGCTGAAATTGCAGAACCTGCTACAAAAATTTGCTGTCATATTTTTTAGAATAAATTGATGTTTATTTTACTGTTTTTGTGACACACCAAAAAGAAGAGCTTTGCTCCCCGAAAAAATTGATGGGAATAAATCGATATCGCAAAACCAAGCTATAACTTACGACCAAAGTATAGGTTTCCCTTGCAGCATTCTGCTGGTTGTTAATGAAGCGATGTAACGTTTTGCATAATATTGTGTTACGTAGTCGACTAATAGCAGCCACCAGTCATTCGTAGTTGGCTTTCCTTACTTCACTGTAGAACTTTCTGATGACGTCACGAAAACGTGCTTCGTTAAAAGTTGCTCTAAACCTTGCTCGTAATTGGCAAAGCAGCATACGGGCGTAAGGGCATTAACAATTTATTAAAATGAATATGCCAGGAAACAATAATGAGTATACCACCCAACCAATTTAGACGAGACCATCCCTGGACGCGTTTCGTCCTTTTGGACTCATCAGCAGGGCCCGTCCCGTCGCAAGCAAAAGTAACCCACTCATTAACGTTATCCTTAAAAAAAAAATTCAACTATGTACACGCAGAAGCACTGAGACTTCAACCGACGACGTATTGCGTTGCTTAACAGGGCGGGTTGACAAATTGTTTGATTTTGGCTGCATTATCCACTGGGAGATCAGTTTACACACTGTCCTGAAAAAGCAGATTAAACGCTCCATATATAGCCTAGCGCCTTCACGCAATGCAATCCCATCACGCTCGAGGCGAGTGCGTTGACAATTCACAAGGTGGGAGCCGGGCGACAGTTGAAAGTGGCTATTTTGTATGTGCACAATTGTACACATTGAGAGTGTAGTGTATTGTTGCCGAATTCGAAGCGAAAGATGTGGAAGTCAAAACTCTGTGAAAACACCATTCGTATACGCAGTGGTGGATATTTCAAATTGGGGGCCTGAGACAAAATTTTAATAAGGGATCCCGAAGAAATGATGTAGCAATAAATAATTGCGATCAAACAACGCTATCTTCTACAAAGCTACAGGGTAGGCTACACATTATTGTAAAAGATTGATGAAGATACATTATGATATAATCATAATCAAAACCATACGTAAAAAACGCTGAAACGTTTTTGCAGTAACTATTAATAGTTTGGGCATTATCACAGTTAATCACTCTTTAAAAAAAACTGAAGTAATTTGCTATCGAAAGCATTGCAATAACAGCATGATTGACGTAAAATTTAGCAAGTGTTTAGGCAAAGTTTAAGGATGACTTTAAGAAATTTGAAGTGAAATTTTTTCCACAAAGAGAGAACGTTATTCCAAAAGGAATTCAAGTTTTCGCTTTCTAAGCAAATCAAACGGCGTGTTCAAACGGAGCGCGCCACGCCTAATTGCAGATTGGAGCGAGCTCACTCCGCGCATAAAACTAAATAGAGAAACAAAAAATGTTTCACACTACGCCTGATTGTCGATTCAAACCCCGGGAAATATACTTACCGTATATGGATTATCAGTTCGCGCAAACTTCTGGCGCAGGAAGGAAATGGTGAACCGTGCAATCACATTTTTGGTTAAAATATCATTTATTTGACTACGTTTAAAATAATCTAACGAAATTAATGATAAGCACTTAGTTATAAAATTTGATTCGATTTAAAAGATGAAACTAAAACACTGTTTTTTCAATTTTAAAAGATTTATGAAGTTTATGCAACCAATATATTTCGCAAACATCTTTTATTTATCACTTTAACTGCCCCTTTAAATTTTTCGTTTCAGCGAGTTTTCAAAGAACGCCGAAAGCACAGCCATTTTGCTTCAAAATCACGCTAGCAATTCAAAGTCTTTGATAATTTCAAAAATTTTGCTCGTTGATAGGATGGAGGTGCAACTATGATACCTAGTTATTACAAAAACATATTCTAAGAAGAGCTTTGCTCCAAGAAAAATTGATGGGAATAAAGCGATATCGCAAAACCAAGCTATAACGTACGACCCAGCATGTCAGACGACTCTTGGGTACCCACCAGTGGCAGTCCGCCTTGTTGGTGGTGGGGCTACCAGTCACTAAAGACTGGTTCGAAATGGGCTGCCATCTTTCCCCTAGCCTAATTTCAATTAGGTTGACGGTATGAACCTGAATTGCCGTTCGTGCCGTACCTCCATCCCGAGGAAGAGGAAGGGTACTCACAAACAACAAACCAAAGCATAGGTTTTACTTGCAGCATTCTGCTGGTTGTCGATGAAGCGATGTCACGTTTGTCTTGTTAATGAAGCATTGTGTTGCGTAGCCGAATAATGTCAAACACCATTTATGTAGTTGGCTTACTTTACCTCTAATCACTGTAGAACTTTCTGATGTCGTCACGGAAACGTGAACGATAAATCCAAGGAAATATTCAAAATAAAATTCGGTGCAAACGTTTTCTCGATCAGTTCGCACAGAAAATGACGTAGTGTACGAAAGCTGCAGATTTGAAACCTCGTGAAAGTTTGTAAACTGTTATTGTGAAAGTGTTGTGAATTTTTGAAATACGCAAATTCTATCCATAAGTTAGCATGCTTTGAAATAATTTAGCAATAGTTGAGATAATAGCAAAATGTAATTTTTGTTTGCCTGAAAAAACAAAGTTCTAAGAGAATTCGTAGGCTGAAATTGCAGAACCTGCTACAAAAATTTGCTGTCATATTTTTTAGAATAAATTGATGTTTATTTTACTGTTTTTGTGACACACCAAAAAGAAGAGCTTTGCTCCCCGAAAAAATTGATGGGAATAAATCGATATCGCAAAACCAAGCTATAACTTACGACCAAAGTATAGGTTTCCCTTGCAGCATTCTGCTGGTTGTTAATGAAGCGATGTAACGTTTTGCATAATATTGTGTTACGTAGTCGACTAATAGCAGCCACCAGTCATTCGTAGTTGGCTTTCCTTACTTCACTGTAGAACTTTCTGATGACGTCACGAAAACGTGCTTCGTTAAAAGTTGCTCTAAACCTTGCTCGTAATTGGCAAAGCAGCATACGGGCGTAAGGGCATTAACAATTTATTAAAATGAATATGCCAGGAAACAATAATGAGTATACCACCCAACCAATTTAGACGAGACCATCCCTGGACGCGTTTCGTCCTTTTGGACTCATCAGCAGGGCCCGTCCCGTCGCAAGCAAAAGTAACCCACTCATTAACGTTATCCTTAAAAAAAAAATTCAACTATGTACACGCAGAAGCACTGAGACTTCAACCGACGACGTATTGCGTTGCTTAACAGGGCGGGTTGACAAATTGTTTGATTTTGGCTGCATTATCCACTGGGAGATCAGTTTACACACTGTCCTAAAAAAGCAGATTAAACGCTCCATATATAGCCTAGCCAAACGCTCCATATATAGCCTATTCATCAGAAAGAAGGATGTCTCACACGCGCCTGCGTTACGAGAAAGGCAGCATCATCAGTCCAGCAATTCAGTTGAATCAGCGCTTCTTGAGTAGCCTCTAAAGCAATAGGTACAGAAAAGCAAGAGAACCAGATGCCAGGGCTGTTGTCGTTGTTGTTGTTACCCGACCCCTTCAGAAGGATGGGGGCATGGCGGAAGACCATGGTGCCCCAGAAGCCGGGAAACTCCCCAAGGCCAGAACCAGAGTTCGAAAAGAGACAGAGAGTCGCCAAAGAGTGAGCGGCGCAAAGAGTTCGTAGTTGGACAGTGCAGAATGAGATGAGAGATGTCCTGGGACGAGTGTCCACAGGCGCTGTAAGAAGGATACTCGATTCTGCCAATCCTATAGAGATAAGAACTTAACAGTAGGCTGTGTCCGTTGCAGCGAAGACGAGAGAGGACACAGCGAGCATGACGAGGGAGCACAAGTTCCTCGGTCAAAATCAAGGAACCTGTGTGTCGAAAAATTTAGATAAGACAGTACGCCCTCAGTCCGAAAAAAGACAGCAGTGGATACGAGAGGTAAGAGGAGAGAGACTACCAGGGATTGCACAGGGCGCAAGAAGCGCTCCCCATCTGGCCAGCTCATCAGCCGCGTTGTTTCCCGGAAGAAACTAATGTCCGACAACTCATTGTAGCCTGATAGAAGAGGAGGAGAGAGAAGACAGCTCCTGTCAGACCTGTCAGAGAGATTGAGGTAAAAGGAAAGATGGAGGAGAGGGTAGGGTGGTGAGGACAGAGCGAGAGTCAGGAGGAGAAGAGAAGAAAAGTGACCGACTTGTTGGTGCTACCGAGACCAGCAAAGAGCTTGCAGAATGGCGCAGGCTTCAGCAGAGAAACTTGAGCATACTGGGCCTGCTGAAAAGGAAAGAGTGGCCTCGGTGCCACAGAGTAATCTGATTCTTTGCTTGGGATGATGACGTCATCATGTGTTAACATTTCAGTCCAAAACTTTGGGATCGTCAATATCTATAATTCTTAATTCCAAAACTTTGTACAGGCTGCTTGGTAAAGCGTAAATATTAAACTAGGAGTGCGGTCCGCACATGGCGGCCAATTGAAAAGTTCGACCATTTTCGACCGAGAGACAAAATTTTAACTGCGTCTGTAGACACAAGAATCCAACACCAACCTTTATGAATTGCTTGATGAGAAATTGCATGCTTCATTTTTTGCTTCCGAGCACGACGGTCAAACTCACGTTACGCTTCTATCGTCGAGCTGGCCAGTGCAAAATAAGCATCACTTGACGTTTTCGTTCTGCAGTATTTTTACAGATAATGCACGGCAATTTTTTTTGAAAAATGGCTGAGGTAGAAGTTGAAATTTCGGTTTACTATATTTTGTATGGCTCCATAGTATTTCGCTTGACCAGATACAGACTGAATGGTGAAGATATCACGATCATTGTACCAGCAATTTTCATGGGAGATGGAACTGTGCCTCCGGAATCCGATCTTGTTATTGATTAATGTAATTACTTCTAAAAAATCTGCTGAAGTTGTGTTATGATGGTGTCGTAATGACTAGTCTTCAACGCAATAACATAATTAATTACTCAAGAGTAGACTTAAGTGGTAGCCTACGTGTCTTTTCAAGCGGTTTTATAGGCTTGTTCTACATGATTAAAGGACCAGATGTCTTTGTTGCTTCATGTTCTGATTGTTTGATGTACCTCGCATTTAGAAAACAATCACTTTACTCTAAAAATTTTTTATAATGTTTCCGATTTGAATATAAAGTTATATTGTCAGCTCCATGCAGAAGCTCAGTTTGCTAAAAAAGTTTCTGGGAATAAGTTTTGAGTGACTCAGTATTCCCAGTGTTTTTCAATGCATTCTTTTTCTTGGAGGTTTTTCAAATGGTGTGCATTTATCATAACGCCATAACTGAATACAATCTGCACTTCATATTCCGCTCTTTTACGTCAGAGTTGTCATGGTCTAACTGCTATAATACTTGGAACACTCCACACTGTGGGTATAGTAGCAGCAACATGTATAGTTTGTGTGATTTTTAATTTCTAGATTAACATTACATGTAAATGCGCCTTGATGACGTTGCGATAAGCACGCGGGTGTCTTAATGACAGAGCCGGAGAGCTCCATGTTAAAACTATTACGTGCTTGCTTAAATAATCATTTTAATGTGTTGACCTGAACTAAAGACTGATCTGCACTTTGCGTGGGTTCAAGTTAAGACGTGGCTCAATCGCGCCAGATCGAGATGATTTGCGACCGTACTTTCATAAACGAAGCATAGTAAAGCCAAACTCTCGCTTGAATCCACGCCTAGTGCTAATCAGCGTTTAAGCTTGGCTTGTTTTTGTGTATGAGTTATGGTCACTAACCAGCTTAAGGTGGCGCGATTGAGCTTCATTTTGGCTCAAACGAGCATGGTCCACGCTTACAACGCGATTTTCAAGTCCAAGACAAACACACAGGGGTTGCTCAACTCATTTGATTTGCGCGAGTTCCGACATAAAATCCGGTAGTTTAACACTTTCAGCTGTTTAGTAGAATTTTGTGGGCCGAGTTACATATTATATTTTTAATACAACTAAACTTGGAGGCTACCTCATAATAAAAAAAAAACAGAAAAAATAATACTAAATGTAGTAGCTTAGCTTATGCAAGTTATATTTTCCTGTACAGGATACACCAGAGAAGCCCCCGCCATATTTATCTGCGACCCACTGCATTGTCAAATTGTACTCAAAAGTAAAGCTGAAAGTGCTAGATAATTCCAATATTGAACCGAAAAACAGGTGAAAATCTTTATTCGTGATCGCTGGTGTTTCGGAGCAGCATTTTAATTGATTTTCACTTTAGGATTTTTTTGATCATTCCTGTTTTCGGAGCACCATTTTAACTAACTTTCATGTCAGGATCATTTCTCTATATTTTTGATCATTGGTTTTTTGCTGACGCGCTTGGTTCCAAGTTTATAAACAAACTTCGCACAACAAGGCTTCCATTTAAGTACTATTGTGGCCCGATAGATTACTCGTTTGTGAATTGGCGCATTGGGAAAAATGGTTGGACGTCCCTAGAATAGACCATATCTGATTATGTTCTAGCAACAGCATTGGCAATAAATTACCGAAAATACAAAACTCGTTAATCTTAGAATGTGAAAATTATTCCTCTGAGCAGTTACAACTACTTATTGGCGAGGAATTCCTTGCTGGTTGTAGCCAAGAACGGTAGTGTTTTTAAAAAAACAAAAGCCAAATGCATTCAAACTGTCAAACCCAAGAACAGTTAATCGTGCTGGATTGTTCCTACCAATAAAACAGTTCTTTTGTTTATTTAAACTCGTGTTTTTAAAGACCCATTTTTTTAGAAAAACAATCTGTTGCTGCTCGTGGAAATCAACTGTGGTGGAAGCCGTTCTCAGCATTTCGATCAAATTGACATGCTTTGAATTCTAGCTTGATTTTTTTGACTAATTTAATTATTGTTTAACGGGTTAACTGTTTGCTTTAAATTGAGTTGTGGTGCAATAAAATTGCTATTGTGACAAATTCACTGCATTGCTGTTGCTTTGACCATGTTGAGTGTACCAGGATGATGATGACTTTTAGTAAGTTTTTCATATAAAAGATTTATACATCAAAACGATAAAAACAACCTAATTCCTCACCATGTTTAAAAAAAAATTACCCCGAAATTGAACGTTGAAACTATCATGCATTTACAATATTTTCCAGATCAATTTGCGTTTCGTCCTAAATGCGGATCTTGTTTGCTTTATATAGTGTCTTAAATATTTCTAATTCTGGGATTAAATATACAGTAATTAACAGGAAAATCAATTATTTGATTTCGGAATGACGTTTTTTGAAAACCTGTTTAAAGAAAAAATATTTCATTTCATTGATTTAGTTTATGTGTGGTAGCGATTGGTAAATCTTATAAAAAATGCGTAAATCTTCTCAAGGAAATCAAAAATATTAGTGAAGCCGGAAAACATTCTTCGATAGCTTTTACAATGAAATTTAAGAGTGTTCTGTACAGGAAATCCATTCTGCCAGTTTGTTCTCTGCAGCCACTTTGGCTGAGATGCCATTAAATTTTCCGCTCATGGCGGAAGCGTTATCGTACGATTAACGTCGGCACTTTTCTAAATTGATACCATGAGTAGTGGAAAACTTCATCAACCCGTCGAACATCTTTTGTGATTGTAATCTTCGTTTGGCATGAATGTGACAAACCATTCAACGGGTCTCGTGTCTTTCATAAAACGAAAACTAAGAGTTAACTAATCATCGTGGCTCTCGTATAGTCGAGAGAAACTGAATAATACTTGCATTTCTTCAAGTACGAAATAATTTCACCCACAACCGTTTGCCCATCAGTTGGACAAGCTCTTCCCGTATGGTTGAAGAAAGGCAGGTAGTGTGGCCACTTTCACAACTTACGAGATTTTGGAAATGTTGCTTAAGGAAATTATTACACTCTAACAAAAGCTCCAGCATACACTACCTAGATGATTTTCTTTTCTGACTGAGCCAGTGATCTCACCGTCATCACCTCTGATAGCTAGTTCTTTTTGACATAAAAAGGACTCTTATCAGTTCTTTTAAAGCACTTTGCCAGTATTGGTCGATCCGTCTCACTTGTTAGCTCATGGTGAACCTTGGCAAACATCCACTGATCGTCTTGCCAGTGACCACACAGATTGGCGATGTTCTTGTGATTTTTCTTGGTCAGAAGTCTAGTACCAACATGCTTACAGTTAGAAAATCCGCCTTGTGTGAGTGGGAATCGCGAAGCTGCCAGGTGTTTATAGACGTAGTAGCAGATACTTCTTTTGCTGGAGAAAAACACAATCACAAACGATTGACGGTTTACTCACTTTGTATGCATGCATCGTTCAAACACGAGGAGCGTCCACTTACGATGCTTATTTTGCATTTTTGCACAGGACGTCTGTTCAATAATTTTGCAATGCAATTTAGGTAGTTCTTTGGACCTTTCTTAATCTGATAGTCTACCACCACTTCTGTTAGATGTATCAGGTCATCCACCTACGTCATTTTCAATGCTATACGGGTCTGCCTGTTTTGACGTTTTTTTCAATTTTTCCGATGTCACCTGTATTATCTGTAATCAGGGGTACTGACTCTCATGCTGTTCATCAGTAGTCACGGTTGATGTTCCTAGTTGTTTTATTTCTTCATTCTGTTCAAATACACCAATTGGGTTTTCGATATCAATTTCTGGCTCCGTGTCTTTCCTCAAAAACGATTTTGGAGGGCCATTAGTAGACGTCATGAAATCTGTCATACGTGACATTTTGCTAATTTTCAGCTTGTTTTTCCCTTTTCTCTTTAGAAGCCTTTCGTTCGCAGGCACACTGGTAAAAGTGAGGTCACTTCTACCTCTATCAACGTGTTCACTCATGACTGACCACTAAAACCTTTCTAAACAAACAATAAATGGTCTGTTTTTATATTTGTATGAAACTACACCATTTGTTTATGAGTTACTAGCAAATTTATATTTAGTTATTTCAGGGTGTTATTATTTATTTTATATTCTGTTGTGAGTTATTTTAGGTTAAGGTATCACCTATTAGGCCTAGGTGTCAGTCCGTAAGAAACTGATGTTGCGCGCCTCACTCTTAAAAGACCGACAGGCTTCAGAGGGGAGCAGGTGCAGAGACACTGGGTATAGCAGCCCTTGCTTTTGTCTACTCCTGGCCACTGCTGAGTGCTGCCGCCCGTCTGGGGCAGCAGGCTAGCTGTCCTGCAAAAAGCCTAACGTAATTCCCCACGCATAATCCCATTTTTAGTGTTTCAATTAAAGGAAAAATCTTTATATCAGCGTATAATCTGCACATACATTTTGAGACGTCAATCAAGCAAATTTCCTTTTTCCGCTGCTGTTCTAAATGAGGCAGACATGGCGAGATCGAGGCAATCCCAAAGACCCAAACAATTGCAATTTGCAATAGAACAATGCCGAAGCATAAAAGTAATAGTTTGAATATTTTTTCGAAATTATGACTTCACAATGGTTGTACGTGTGTATCAAATGGTGTAGTCAATATTGGTGAATATCAGCGATGTGGCACTTGAAGATTGACAAGGAAAAAAGCATTTCGGAAAACGAAAAAAAGTTCCTAAATATTGTGTCCGTGTATAATCCGCAGCGGTATTTGAGGGTTTGATTTTAAGAAATAAAAGTGTGGATTATACTTGGGGATTACGGTGATAGTTTTGAAATCTGATAGACAGCTAGTTACTCAGAGCAACTTTAACTCAGGCCTTAAGGCTGGTTTCCATTAGGCATAGATTGCAAGCGTAGCGCGAAAAAGCGCGCTCCGCGCTTAAAACTAAATAGAGAAACAAAACATTTTTCACGCTACACCTGCAATCCATGTCTAATGGAAACCAGCCTTTTTATCGCACATCATTTTTTAGTCACACTTCATTGTACTACAGCTCGTGGTTCTTCGCAAGATCGCAAATTGCAACTACTTTAGTATTCAACCGTTAGGTGCTAGGGTGCCTTTTGTAAACTATGGTCATAGCTTGCCTATTTATTCTATAACTCTTTATGACGTCACTATTCCCATTGGCAACGCTTCGCATTGCAGTTTTTCCGCATTGCTTTCCCACATTGATCCCTCATCCAAGCGTAGTTGAAGACAAGCAGCTAACAGTGGTTGCAAACTTTGTAGTTTTTTTCTCTTTACCCAAATTAACGATTGTTTTGCGGAGGCTCCTAAACACTTGTCCAGATTTTCCCCAACATAAATTCGGCACTGATGCATGTACTAACGTGCCAACTTATACTTGATATGCAACAAAAACAGGGGTTTTCAAAATATGTCTTGGAGACTTGTTGGTGAGCTGAATCCAAATGTATGGCGTATCCCTGAAGTGGATGGAGCATAGGCCCAAACAAAACCCGATTCATTGAGTTGGTTACCGTGCCCCAAAAAGGTCTTCAAGTTAAGAGTAATCGATGCAATGAAACAATGGAAAATACATGATTTTTCTGGACAAAAATGAGCAAAACAATCGATTTCGTAAACTTAATCTGCAAAAAAAAAACAAAACAGAAAATCTTCAAATACAGAGCAAAAAATGTCGATGGAAGAGTGATCTATCTAGAACCGAGATCAAACCCTTTATTGAGATGTTTGGCTCCAGAAAAACCAGTTATAAGTCATTGCCGTAAAGCAACATCAGATAAAAACCGAATCCGGAGGAGGGAGGAATTCGATCCCACACTTCGCAACAGCTATCTTTTGGTATCGGGGCGTTCTAACCGGTAACACCACCTTAACCACCGATCTACCAAGGCACTTGCAGCCGCGCGGATTTCGGTAGAAGAACGATGCTGCCTTACGCTTGATGATCTTTAGCGCAATTGATCAATAGTTGTGCAAAAGTAGCACACCACTTGATGGCGCGATTAATTCCATCGCTATAGATGAGGAGTGGCCAAACTACGGCCGGCAGGCCGTATCCAACCCGTCAAATACCTTGCACGTTTTTTTCAAGTACCACGTTTCCGGCTTGATAGTTGCATTTGTATTTATCTCATTGATGTAAAAAAATAAAACTAAACAAAATGGTGTAATTATATTATTATTGCTGTATTACAATGTATTTTAACAGCCTATTTTTGAGTAGATTACGTAAATTGCACTGCATCCGGCCCTCCAGTGGCCCTTGGGTCAAAAAGTTCGGCCACTCCTGCTATACATCATCAAGCGTAAGACCGCATTGTTCATCCTCCGAAATTCGCGCAACTAGTTCACGTGCTTCTGTGGTCGAGTGGTTAAGGCGGTAATGCCGGTTAGAACGTCCCGATCGCAAAAGGTAGTTTGGTGTAAATTGCGAGCTCGAATACCCCCTCAACGAATCCAGTTTTAATGATGCTGCTCTATGGGGGACGTAAAACTGGTTTTTCTTAAGGCAAACATCTCAATCAAAGGTTTGATCTCCGTTCTAGATGGATCACTCTTCCATCAACCCTTGATATTCATACAACCTTTAAGATGGTTAATTAAGATCTGCTGATTATGCGGTGGTTTCATAGGTTGATCTGGTATAGTGTCACAGAAAAATCGTAAATACTGCAGACTAATATCCAAAGCAGCCGGCTTATGCTGGGAGCAAGAGCCAATGCATTTCTAACTACTTTTTAGTGATGGAGTCCCATGACAACTAAAACACACAACAGAAGTTCCACGACGTAAAAAATGGTTGCAAAGCACTTGTTTCAGAATGCTGGCCTACAGTAGGAAAAAAACTAAAAGTTAACTTCTTGATAAGCTTCCCAAGATTTACAGTTTTACTGTGTTAAAATAGTTTATTACATTATAGGAAAATCATCAACAAACAGGTATCGCTACGCTGGGATTAGTAGAGCTTGTTACCAATATTTCTGTTCCTTTTTATTTGCAAATTCAAAGTTACGGTAGTAAATTTTACGGCAAGCAACTCTAGAATCCATTTCAGTAAAAGGTTAAAATACATTCTATAGATTTAATCTAATACAACGCAATGAACTCGTTGTTCCTCTGTCCCAAAGTTTCAACTTGCAACTTAGTTATTATTATGAAGGACTTAGAAACAAATCTTGCTTATCATTTTAAAGTTATTTTTTCTGAGTACGAGCTTAAATAGAAACGGTAAATCGGACTGAACTTTCTCCCATTGAGTCAAATCTTAGTTTTGCTCAACTGATATCTACTTCTAGTAATGCAAGAGGCTAGCGATGCACTTAGCAAACTGCCGATAGTGACACTGTTTCGACCTATCAGGTCTCTTCAGTGCAGTTGGTGAACAATATGAAGCTAGAGGCTTTTAATAACGCTTAGCTTAGACCGTCACACTTGCGGGACCTATATACTGGGTCCACGGTAGTGGATGGTCTGCCAACCTCTGCGAAGCCGTATCACTCGTGAATGAGTGGCAGCAGGTGCACTAAGTCTAACAACTGCTAGAACAATAGTGCTGTCACAACCAAGTGGTCACAAGCTCTTATAGTAATGCAAGAGGCTAGCGATGCACTTAGCAAACTGCCGACAGTGACACTGTTTCGACCTATCAGGTCTTTACAGTGCAGTTGGTGACCAATAAGAAGCTAGAGGCTTCTAATAAAGCACTACTTCATTTCTAATTCTAAACCAGCGTTTTTATATGACTTTTTAGGTGCAGGTTTTAAAAAATTAAGATGATTTATTAAAGTCATCGAGCCCTATTAGTCTTATTCAGTGGCTTCACAAGGGGTGTGCAGTGCGCACATGGTGGCCACTTGAAGAGGGCGGCAATTTTGACTGAGAGAAAATATTTTAGCTCTCTGAACGTAGGAATCAAATACCGATACCTATGACAAGATTGAGCGGAAATGGGTGGCATTTCTTGCTTTCGCACGAGGCCGCCAAAACTCATGCTTTGTCACTGATCTTATTCATTCTGTAGTAAGAATCCAACCGTTTTCTATTGTGTTCAAAACAAAAGTAAAACTAATTCTCTAAGAGCTTTTTTCTTCGTCATTGTTCTTGATATTGGATGGCTTTTACAAACTCTACATGAAATCTAGCATTTTGTTCATTTCTATTGAGCTTTTCAAGTTCTTCGATTCCTATAAAGCAGTGGTTCTCAACCTTTTTTGGCCTATGAACCATCTTTTTTTTTAAAAATATCCGATGGACCACTATGCTACGTTGACACCTCATGAACGCCACTAGCCGAAATTGTATTGCACATAGGTCAGTGAGCTCAAGGGGCGTGGTCAATCTTAGTCCTTAATAAAGTAATAATAAATAAACTAATTACGCAATCCCTCTTAATTTGCACACTCAACCTTAAAAAAATATTGAAAACACATTCTTCGAATTTCAAATTTTGTGTTAACAGACATCATGCAATATCCTACAATGTACTTTGTAGAATCTAGTGACTCACTTGATTTTGGTGTTTCTAGCATAAGAGATCAAAATCTATTTTGACAAAATTGTTCAGTCTTAATCTAACAGTTCCTCTGCTGTTTATGTCCAATTTGTTTCCTTTTTTACTGAAAACATCCACTACAGCTGAAAACGCAGATTCCATCATCCACGTAGTAGGGAAGGCAATGATGCTTGCTTCTACTTGTCGAAAAACATTTGGGTGTAAATCCTAGTTTTTGTTGGAATCCGCTTCGAGGTTGCGAATACTTCTGGCACAGTGCATTGAAAAAAGTTCCGTTTGTCTGAAACCCAATACTTCTTCCTAATTTGTGAAACGTGCCAAAAATTAGATAACTAATGTATTTTCCTAGTGTCAGGGGCTTTTCCTACTACATTCCTAGGCTTCTCCCTGTTTTTTAACCAAGCACTGCGTCCAAGCAAAGGAAATCGTGGTAGTTTACTATTCTCAACTTTTTTCAATACATTCTTTTCTTCCACGTTTTTTCAAATGGTGTGCATTTATGATGACGTCATAATTGCACACAATCTGCACTTCATATTCCGCTCTTTTACGTCAGAGTTGCGATGGTCTAACTGCTGTAATACTTGGAACACTACACACTGTGGGTATAATAGCAGCAACATGTGTAGTTTGTGTGATTTTTAATTTGTAGACTAACACTACATGTAAATGCGCCTTGATGACGTTGCGATAAGCACGCGGGTGTCTTAATGACAGAACCGGAGAGCTCCATGTTAAAACTATTACGTGCTTGCTTAAATAATTATTTTATTGTGTTGACCGGAAATAAAGGCTGATCTACACTAGGCGTGGATTCAAGCCAAGACGTGGCTCAATCGCGCCAGATCAAGATGGTTTACGATCGTACTTTCATAAACGAAGCAAAGTAAAGCATTACTTACGCAAGTGTGTGACACATTTGGAGTATGGATTTGTACCATATATCAGTGCCGTTTTGTCTTGTGTGTAACGTTGTGTTGTCAAATGAGGCTATGAAGCCTGTACGATTAAAAGCATATTTGCTAAAAAAACACCCAAACAAGGTCAGTTGGACAATTTCAGCATTTCAAAAAATGAAAGAAAGTTTTGACAAACTTAGGGCATTGCCAATGTTTGCTCAAAAAGCAAATTATGATATTGAAAATACTCTCATTGCTTTGTACAAAGTTTTTAAATTATTAAAAATGTGGTAAGGCACATACCAGTTGGTGAACAGTTGATTTTATCTGCAGTGACTGAAATAATGTTAACTGTATTTAGAATGGATACTGATAACTTAAGATCGGTTCCTCTTAGCAATACACTGTGTCTCGTCGCATTAATGAAATGAATGATGGTATTGAGGCTCAAGTGTGTCTAAAACTTCAAGAAACACAATTCAGTATACAGCTTGACGAATCCACTGTCCGTAATAATCAGGCACTGCAACTAGCTTATGTTCGGTTTATAAACGACAAAAAAATTGTGAAGAGATGTTGTTCTGTCATTCACAGAAAACATTTTACCAAGAAGAAAATGTCTTTTCAAATCTGAAAGGCTATTTCAATTTAAAAGACATACCAATCAGAAATATGAAATCACGTTTCTAGTTGAAATATCATTCATTGGCTACGTGTCAAAATAATCTAACGAAATTAAAAGTTCCAATGTAAATGACAACATCCGAAATAAAATTCGATGCAAAAGTTTTTTCAATCACTTCGCCTAGAAAATGAAGCAGAAGAGGAATTTCAAAGCTAAAGATTTGAAACCTCGTAAAAGTTTTTGAACTACAACTGTGAGAGTGTTGTAAGTTTTTGAAATACGCAAATTTTATCCATAAGTTGGCATGCTTTGAAACAATTACTAATAATTGAGATAATAGCAAAATGTAATTTATGTTGCCCAAAAAAAAAAGTTTTTAGGAGAAGTTGTAAGCAGAAATTGCAGAACCTGGTACAAAAATTTGCTGTCATATATTTTTGTATAAATTGATGTTTATTTTACTGTACTTGTGACATACCGTAAGTCTTTTTTTGACAAAATGATTTTATATAGATAGCTTTGTAAATAAGCTAAAGATGTTGTTGAACAAAGCTGACAAAAAAGAAAGTTAAAGGATACATTTTGAAACCAACACCAAAAATAAAAGTGTTCATATCTTTATATAAAAGATTATTTTTTATGTTATTTAGCGAACAGGTGTTGCTGGCCCCTTGATAATGTTTTTACCATGTTTTGTAAAATTCACCAAATAACTACAAAAATTTTAGATTTTTCACAAAATATTTTTCAAGCAGCGAGTAAGCACTTAGTTATAAAATGTGACTTGACTTGAAAGATGAAACGAAAAATTTTATCAATTTTAAAAGATTTATGAAGTTTATGTAACCAATGTATTTCACAACCATTGTATTCAGCACTCTGCTGCTTGCTAATAAAGCGATGAAACGTTTTGCATAATATTGTGTTACATAGTCGACTAATAGCAGCCATCAGTCATTCGTAGTTGGCTTTTCTTACTTCACCTCTAATCACTGTAGAACGTTTGATGACGTCACGAAAACGTGGTTCGTTGAAAGCGGCTATTTTGTATGTGCACAATTGTACACATTGGAGAGTGTAGTGTATTGTTGCGGAATTCGGAGCGAAAGATGTGGAAGTCAAAACTCTGTGAAAACACCATTCGTATACGCAGTGGTGGATATTTCAAATTGGGGGCCTGAGACAAAATTTTAATAAGGGATCCCGAAGAAATGATGTAGCAATAAATAATTGCGATCAAACAACGCTACCTTCTACAACGCTACAGGGTAGGCTACACATTATTGTAAAAAATTGATAAATAATCAAAACCATACGTAAAAAGCGCTAAACGCTGAAACGTTTTTGCAGTAACTAGTTTGGGCATTATCACAGTTAATCACTCTTTAAAAAAAACTGAAGTAATTTGCTATCGAAAGCATTGCAATAACAGCATGATTGACGTAAAATTTAGCAAGTGTTTAGGCAAAGTTTAAGGATGACTTTAAGAAATTTGATGTGAAATTTTTTCCACAAAGAGAGAACGTTATTCCACAAGGAATTCAAGTTTTCGCTTTCTAAGCAAATTAAACGGCGTGTTCAAACGGAGCGCGCCACGCCTAATTGCAGATTGGAGCGAGCTCACTCCGCGTATAAAACTAAATAGAGAAACAAAAAATGTTTCACACTACGCCTGATTGTCGATTCAAACCCCGGGAAATATACTTACCGTATATGGATTATCAGTTCGCACAAACTTTTGGCGCAGGAAAGAAATGGTGAACCATGCAATCACATTTTTGGTTAAAATATCATTTATTTGACTACGTTTAAAATAATCTAACGAAATTAATGATAAGCACTTAGTTATAAAATTTGATTCGATTTAAAAGATGAAACTAAAACACTGTTTTTTCAATTTTAAAAGATTTATGAAGTTTATGCAACCAATATATTTCGCAAACATCTTTTATTTATCACTTTAACTGCCCCTTTAAATTTTTCGTTTCAGCGAGTTTTCAAAGAACGCCGAAAGCACAGCCATTTTGCTTCAAAATCACGCTAGCAATTCAAAGTCTTTGATAATTTCAAAAATTTTGCTCGTTGATAGGTAGGAGGTGCAACTGTGATACCTAGTTATCACAAAAACATTTTCTAAGAAGTGGTTTGCATCCTAAAAGATTGATGGAAAGAATCGATATCGCAAAACCAAGCTATAACGTACGACCAAAGCATAAATTATCAGGATACTTGCTTCTAAAGCCTCGTCACGTTTTGTGACGTTTTAACGTTACAAACTCCTGTTTCTTAGCCGTTCTAGCAGTTCTTTCATTTATGCTTTGATCGTAAGTTATAGCTTGGTTTTGCGATATCGGTTTTTCCATCAATTTTTCGGGGAGCAAAGCCCTTTTTAGAAAATATTTTTGTGATAATCAGGTTATCACAGTTGCACCTTCAATCTATCAACGAACAAAATTTTTAAAATTATCAAAAATGACGGATGAAAGCCAGTCTGGTGAGAATTCATCAGAAAGAAGGATGTCTCACACGCGCCTGCCTTACGAGAAAGGCAGCATTCACCATTCCAGCAATTCAGTTGAATCAGCGCTTCTTGAGTAGCCTCTAAAGCAATAGGTACAGAAAAGTAAGAGAACCAGATGCCAAGGTTGTCGTTGTTGTTGTTACCCGACCCCTTCAGAAGGATGGGGGCATGGCGGAAGACCATGAAGCCCCAGAAGCCGGGCAACTCCCCAATGCCTGGACTAGAGATCAAAAGGAGACAGAGAGTCGCCAAAGAGTGAGCGGCGTAAAGAGTTCGTAGTTGGACAGTGCAGAATAAAATGAGAGGTATCCTTGGACGGGTGTCCACAGGCGCTGCAAGAAGGATACTCGATTCTGCCAATCCTATAGAGATAAGAACTTAACAGTAGGCTGTGTCCGTTGCAGCGTAGACAATAGAGAACACAGCAAGCGTGACGAGGGAGCACAATTTCTTCGACGGAAACGAGGGAACCTGTGTGTCGAAGAATTTTGATGAGACAGTAAGATCCAGTCCGAAAAAAGACAGCAGTGGATACGAGAGGTAAGAGGAGAGAAACTACAAGGGATTACAGAGGGCGCAAGTAGCGCTCCCCGTCTAGCCAGCTCATCAGCCGCGTTGTTTCCCGGAAGAAACTGGTGTCCTACGACTCATTGTAGCCTGATAGAAGAGGAGGAGAGAGAAGACAGCTCTTGCCAGATCTGTCAGAGAGATTGAGGTAAAAGGAAAGATGGAGGAGAGGGAAGGATGGTGAGGACAGAGTGAGAGTCAGATAGGAAGAAAAGAGAAGAAAAGTGGCAGACTTGTTGGTGTTGCTGAGACCAGCAAAGAGCTTGCAGAATGGCGCAGGCTTCAGCAGAGAAACTTGAGCATACTGGGCCTGCTGAAAAGGAAAGAGTGGCCTCGGTGCCACAGAGTAATCTGATTCTTTGCTTGGGATGATGACGTCTTCATGTGTTAACATTTCAGTCCAAAACTTTGGGATCGTCAATATCTATAATTCTTAATTCCAAAACTTTGTACAGGCTACTTGGTAAAGCGTAAACATTAAACAAGGAGTGCGGTCCGCACATGGCTGCCAATTGAAAAGTACAACCATTTTCGACCGAGAGACAAAATTTCAACTGCGTCTGTGCACACAGGATTCCAATACCGAGATTTATAAATTGTTTGATGGGAAATTTCATTTTTTACTTCCGAGTACGTCGGCCAAATCCAAGTTACGCTTCTATCGGCGAACTGGCCGGTACAAAACAAGCATAACTTCACATTTTTGTACTGCAGCAATTTTTAATTTTACATCGCAATTTTTTTCAGAAATGGCTGAGGTAGAAGTGGAAATTTCGGTTTACTATATTTTGAATAGCTCCGTAGTATTTCGCTTGACCAGATACAGACTGAATGGTGAAGTCATCACGATCATTGTACCAATAGTTTTCATGGGAGATGGAACTGTGCCTCCGGAATCCGATCTTGTTATTGATTAATGTAATTACTTCTAAAAAAATAGCTGAAGTTACATTATGATGGTGTCGTAATGACTAGTCTTCAACGCAATTTCATAATTAATTGCTCAAGATTAGATTTCGATTGTAGCCTACATGTCTTTTCAAGCGCTTTTATAGGCTTGTTCTACATGATTAAAGGACCGGATGTCTTTTTTGCTTCATGTTCTAATTGTTTGATGTACCTCGCATTTAGGAAACAACCGCTTTGCTCTAAATATTTTTCTGATGTTTCCAATTTGAATATAAAGCTAAATTGTTAGCTCCATACAGAAGCTCAGTTTGCTAAAAAAAGTTTTAGGGAATAAATTTTGAGCGATATATTTATTACTGGTAGTTGAAGAATACAAATATGCACAACCCACGAAAATGAATACACAACGTGCAAAAGTTATAGATGTCTCCTCTGTATTCCATTAAAAATAGGTCCATGGCATCATTTTCCGGAAACTTTTTTACTTTTTATCTAACGATAACCTAGTTTTTGTTGCAATCGACTTCAAGAGTGCAAATACTTCTGGTACATTGCTTTGAAAAATATTCCGTTTGTCTGAAATCAAATATTTCTTCCTCATATGTGAGACGTGCCAAAATAAAATAAATAATGCACTTTCCAAAAGCCAGGGGATTTTTTCATCTACATTTCTTGGCTCCTCCCTCTTTTTTAACTAAGCTTTGCATCCACGCAATGGAAATCGTAGTAATTCAGTATTTCCAATGTTTTTCAATACATTCTTTTTCTTGCAGGTTTTTCAAATGGTGTGCATTTATCATAACGCCATAACTGAATACAATCTGCACTTCATATTCCGGTCTTTTGCATTAGAGCTGCCATAGTCTAACTGCTATAATACTTGGAACACTCCAAACAGTGGGTGTTACGTTTCTTTCCTATAGCCTTGATTCTTCCTGACACAACCTTCAACCAGACTAAAACGGATAAAAACGTATATTATTTAAAAGTTAGTGACAGGACGCCAGCGCCTACTCTTCACACATGTACCAACTTAACTGTCTCTACCGTACTTCTCAAAGGCGTGCAATGCATGCCTTATCAGCATAATTAGAACACCGCACAGAGAACCCGCCCGAAGGCGAACTGCGCTATCAAAGCAACCCGCGTTCAAAACCAACGTGTAACACCCTCTCCCCTCCACTAAAACAGAAGGAAGTTACCACAAATATACGTACACACAATATTGCAAACAGCCTACAACATATCAATTCATGGTGATGTGATTCAATAATATCAAAAATTACCCAGGTGCAATACTATTTCACAGAGTGCAATTAAACAATCAAAGTGCAGCTAAATATCTGGATAATAATGTGGGCGTCTCAACGTACTTTTGGGCCGTAAATTTGGTCTACGACTATTAATATTGCGACTTCGTGACAAGTGCGACTGACTTTGGGAGAAACGTCGATAAAATCCCATGTCGCTATTTGGCCAATCGTTACGGGATGATTCTTTTAACTTATCATCCTCAGTTGTAGATTTTTCATTAATTCTTCCATAACTTTTCTTCAAACGATTAAAATGAACATGTTTAGTTGTAGACCCGTCAAGACGTTCTATCACATAATTCACAAATGGTAACACTTCAACAACACGATAAGGACCACAATAAGGCAAGTGAAATTTACGTGATTCATCATTTTGTAACACAGAATTCTTTAACATCACAAGATCTCCAACACTGTACGCGGTGTTTGCTGATGCCTTCTGATCATAGCGTTTTTTCATCAGATTCCTTCTTTTTTTTCTAATCTTGTTTTGATCACCTCATGCACCAGGCGCATGCTGTCCTGCAAATCAGCAATAGCATTGGTGGAAGGAAGAAAACTTGGTTTACCCGTCATCAAATCTGCCGGCAATCGCAAATCTCTTCCAGTCAGCAGAAAATGAGGCGAAACTCCTGTTTCTTCATGGCAGCTTGCATTATACGCGGAGCAGATTGCAGGAAGAGACCTGCCCCAAGACTGAGGATCCTGTTGCACATAGTTCTTCAGCATCGCAATTATAGAGCGGTTATTTCTCTCAACCCCACCATTACCAGCTGGGTGGTAAGCAGTCGTTCTCGTCTTTTTACACCCCATTAATGTAGCCAGCTCTCGAAACAGCATGCTTTCGAAGTTGCCACCCTGATCGGAGTGAACGCGTTCAGGCACTCCATGGACCGCAAACCAATTACGATACAGTGTCATTCCTGTTTCCTGAGCCGTTTGAGAACGCATTGGCCACGCTTGCATATATTTGGTATATGTGTCGCAAGCGACTAAAATGTAACGTTTTCCTGTGTGAGTAATAGGCAAGCCACCAAATACATCGATCTCAATTCGCTGCATTGGGCTCACTTCTGAAGAGGGAACAAGCTCAGCCTTTGGAGTTGTTGATGGTTGTTTCCGTTGGTTACACAGTTGACACTCTTTACAATATGCGGTAACGGACGCTCTCCAACGTGGACAATAAAATCGTTCCGATATCTTTTCAGCAGTTTTCTTTACACCCAAGTGGCCTCCACCGTAAGCAGAATCGTGAAGGGCTCTTAATACCTCCTTTCTATTGGCATTGGGAACCAATAATTGGGCTCTTACAGTCATCATTGAGTCTTCATGCTTTCGATACAAACAAGAATCCTTGAGAATGATATCTCCAAAGATAGACCAATAATGTCGAACCTCTTTGCTTGACTTTCTAACCTTTTTAAATGGTGGTCTAGAACCGCGTCGGACCCAATCAAGTAAAACAGACAAATGTTCATCTTGTTGTTGGAATCGTGCAATTGAATCATTATTCCAACCTTGGCATTCTCGGAAATCAATGGCAAACATATCTACCTTGCTTGAATTCTCAACATGTTCCACCTTATTTACCAAGCCATCATCATAGCGGAACGGACAATCATCAGGAAAATTCTCCTCCTCGCCAGGACACCTGCTCAAAGCATCAGCATTTCCATGAGCAGATCCTGAGCGATGTACAAGTTTAAAATCAAACTCGGCTATCAATTCGAACCATCGCGCGCACTGACCAAAGACATCCTTGGACTCCCACAACCACCGTAAAGCAGAATGATCAGTTCGCAATAAAAACGTTTGATCCAGATAACAACGAAACTTTTGGAGAGCATGAACAACAGCTAGAAGTTCTTTTCTTGTCGTGGAATAATTCCGTTCACATTTGGTTAGTGTTCGGCTACAGTAAGCAACTGGATGCTCTTTTCCATCGCGAATCTGAGACAAAACTCCCCCAACTGCACCATTTGAAGCATCAGTATCCACAATAAACGGTTTGGAAAAATCAGGATACACTAAAACAGGTGCAGATGTTAAAAAACTTTTTAAACACAAAAATGCGTCATTGCATTCACCGATCCATTCGAATTGCTTGGCGGACTTTTTGGTCAAATTATACATTGGTGCAGCTAATTTAGCAAAATCTTTAACAAACTTTCGATAATATGATGCAAGACCCAAAAATTGTCTTACTTCTTTTAATGACTTGGGAATTGGCCAGTTACTCACACAAGCCACTTTTTCAGGGTCACACGAAACTCCCGATTTTGATACAATATGGCCTAAAAACTTCACCTCACTTTTAAATAAAGTACATTTTGAAGGCCTTAGGGTCAAGCCATGCAATTCAAGACGTGACAAAACCAAATCGAGATTGCGTAAGTGTTCATCAAAAGTGCGTGCGTAAACAATGCTGATAATTCATCAAAAGTGCGTGCATCAAAAGTGCGTGCGTAAACAGCTGATAAAGACTGTCGTCTATTCTTGGCAAGGGGTAACTGCACTTTTTAGTACAGTTATTGAGAGCACGGTAATCAACACAAAACCTAACACTGCCGTCTTTTTTCTTAACCAAAACAACTGGACTAGACCACGGCGACTTAGATGTGCTAATAACATCGTCATCCAGCATATCATCAACAAGTTTACCTACTTCTTGTTTTTGTTTTGTCGACATTCTTCGAGGCTGCTGACGTACAGGCATGGCATCGCCAGTATCAATGCTGTGTTTAATCACTTCAGTTCGACCCAAATCGGTTTTTGACAATGAAAAAGCCTTTTTGTGCTTTTTAATAATTTCATGCACTGCTTTTTTTTCTCCCTCGTTAAGGTTTAACTCATTTAATTTTAATTCCTCTCACAAAAGTAGAAGGTCAGCATCTTCACTACGTAAAGCCTCAAAAGAATGATCCTGAATCATAGGCACGGTTTCTAAAATATAAGCACAATCGTCAACACAGGAATCCTTCGCAAAAACACTGATTTTCACAAGAGCACCTATTTTAGCAACAATTACTTCCATAGGTAAACACTTAGCGGTGGGGGTAAAGTTGGCCATTCTGACTAGCACGGAGTTACCAAAAGTTTTTATCACTCCATTTCCACACATAATTTCGTATTTACCCAACAACGCTTCGTTTCTCTCAACATAAACGTCTGAGCCGTCACTAAACTCATGACCAATAATTTTGCAGGGCACCATCATTTCAGTAAACGGTGGTAATTTTAAAGTGTTAACCAGACTCGCATGAAAGGAAGACGGTGGGCTAAGCCGCTTTGTTAGGTGTAGGGTAACATCCCCAGCTTTTAAAACTTTTTGTTTGTAACCAACTACGCACTGTTGCTTTTGCAAGAAATCCAAACCTAAAATAAATGGTTCGGTCAGATTTTTACACACATACACATCAAATGGTACTCGACAGTCCCCAATGGCAATAGAAACCTCAATCTTTCCTAACATAATGAGTGGTTCACCGCCAGCGCCGACAAACTTAATATCATTTGATACATTTAACAAGATTGGAGAGTTACACGTTCGGTAAAATTCTTCAAACAATACTGTCACTGATGCACCTGTATCTACTAACGCACACACATATTTATCGTTTACAATAATCTTAGCATATCTACAAAGTTCATCGTTGGTTGACGGCACATAATAAACATTTTTCTCCGGTTGGTTTCGTGCATTGGCTCGGTCAGCGTCGCGATCCACTTCTCGATTGCCGCCGAATTGCCGCCGTTTTTCTGGGCAATTTCTTTGAAGATTTCCGCTTTTTCCGCAAAAATAACAAGTGATAACAGGTGTAGATCTCTGTTTGATACACATATCTCTGATATCCTGTATTTCTTTTCGCAAATCTGCAATTAGACCTTTCAATTCTTCGATCTCATTCTTTTGGTTGACTGATCTCTGAAGTCCGATGGCGGACAAAGCAGCGGAGTCATCCGGTAGAGTATTGGTATTCAAAGCTAATAGCTGCTTTGCGGTATCCAAAAATCTAGGACGGTCAGCTTGCGAATTTCTGGCCATTAAGCGGTCGACAAGATGCTTATCCCTCAACCCACTAATCAACACATTGTACAACACGTCGTTTTTTGTTTGGGCATCTTCCTTATCGGGATATGCAATCTCTCCCAGCTGATGGAGCGCAACAACGTAACTGTGATTCGATTCTCCGATTGCCTGGCAGCGGCTAATTAACTGCTGCCGCGCTCTGTTTGACTGCTTAGCTCCACACGCTACTTCGGTTGCCTTTTGTTTTAACGCATCATACGACAATTCATACAGTTGTTTATCAGCTTCCTGCATTTCAAACTTCATAGTTTCTGGTAAGCTTGCCAAAAATGCATGGCGCTTTGCTGCGTCAGGCGCATCCACACTTTCGCAAAAGCTCTCAAACGACGCCAAAAATCCAATAAAACTTTCTCCTAGCAAATACTTCGGGGGCTGACAAAAGAAATTCATTGGGCGTGCTCGCCAGTGTTACGTTTCTTTCCTATAGCCTTGATTCTTCCTGACACAACCTTCAACCAGACTAAAACGGATAAAAACGTATATTATTTAAAAGTTAGTGACAGGACGCCAGCGCCTACTCTTCACACATGTACCAACTTAACTGTCTCTACCGTACTTCTCAAAGGCGTGCAATGCATGCCTTATCAGCATAATTAGAACACCGCACAGAGAACCCGCCCGAAGGCGAACTGCGCTATCAAAGCAACCCGCGTTCAAAACCAACGTGTAACAGTGGGTATAGTAGCAGCAACATGCATAGTTTGTGTGATTCTTAATTT
Source organism: Trididemnum clinides (assembly GCA_963675345.1). Classification (NCBI taxonomy): domain Eukaryota; kingdom Metazoa; phylum Chordata; class Ascidiacea; order Aplousobranchia; family Didemnidae; genus Trididemnum; species Trididemnum clinides. The sequence goes on from OY776306.1 coordinate 23,866,726, forward strand.
GTAGACCAACACTACATGCAAATGCGCCTTCATGACGTTACGATAAGCACGTGGGTGTCTTAATAACAGAGACGGAGAGCTCTGTGTTAAAACTATTACGTACTTGCTTAAACAATTATCTGATTGTGCTGAACGGAAGTAAAGACTGATCTACACTTGGCGTGGGTTCAAGTTAAGACGTGGCTCAATCGCGCCAGATCAAAATGGTTTGCGACCGTGCTTTCATAAACGAAGCACAGTAAAGCCAAACTCTCGCTCGAATCCACGCCTAGTGCTGAGCTTGGCTTGTTTTTGTGTATGAGTCATGGTCGCCAACCAGCTTAAGGTGGCACGATTGAGCTTCATTTTGGCTCGAACGAGCATGGTCCACGCTTACAACGCGATTTTCAAGTCTAAGACAAACCTACAGGGTCTTTTCAACTCACTTGATTAACGCGAGTTCCGAAATAAAATCCTGTAGTGTAACACTTTCAGCTGTTTACTAGAACTTTGTGGGCAGAGTTGCATATAATATTTTTAATGCAACTAAACTTGGAGGCTACCTCATAATAAGAAAAGCAGAAAAAACAAAACTAAATGTAGTAGCTTAGCTTATGCAAGTTATATTTTGTGGAACAGGATACACCAGTGAAGTCCAACCTGCGGCCCACTCCATATTTATCTGCGACCCAAGGCATTGTCAAATTGTACTCAAAAGTAAAGTTGAAAGTGCTGGATAATTCCAATATTGAACCGAAAAACAGGTGAAAATCTTTATTCGTGATCGTTGTTGTTTCGAAGCAACAGTTTAAACCGGTTTTCACTTCAGGACTTTTTTGATCATTCCTGTTTTCGGAGCACCATTTTAACTAACTTTCATGTCAGGATCATTTCTCTATATTTTAGATTGTTTTTTTTTGCCGACGTGCTTGGTTCCAAGTTTACAAACAAAATTCGTACAACAAGGCTTTCGTTTAAGTACTATTGTAGCCCGATAGATTACTCGTTTGTGAATTGGCGCATTGGGAAAAATGGTTGGACGTCCCTGGAATAGACCATATCTGATTATGTTCAAGCAACCGCATTGGCAATAATTTACGGAAAATACAAAACTCGTTAATCTTAGAATGTGAAAATTATTCCCCATAGCATTTACAACTACTTATTGGCGAGGAATTCCTTGCTGGTTGTAGCCAAAAAATGGTAGTATTTTTCAAAAAACATAAAAGCCAAATGCATTGAAACTGTCAAACCCAAGAACAGTTAATTGTACTGAACTGTTCCTACCAATAAAACAGTTCTTTCGTTTATTTAACACATGTTTTTATAAGCATATTTTTTTAGAAAAACAATCTGTTGGTGCTTGTGGAAATCAACTGTGGTGGAAGCCGTTCTCAGCATTTCGATCAAATTGACATGATTTGAATTGTAGCTAAATTTTTTGTCTAATTATTGTTTAAAAAGTAAACTGTTTGCTTTAAATTGAATTGTGGTGCAATAAAATTGCTATTGCGAAATTTGCCATTATTTTCATCAATAACTTTTGAATACTACAAAAACGCGAACAAATGTTGCTGGACCCCTGGTCAATGTTTTCATCATGTTTTATAAAAATTCACCAAACAACTACGAAAATTTTAGATTTTTCACAAAATATTTTTCAAGCAGAGAGTAAGCACTTAGTTATAAAATTTGATTCGACTTGAAAGATCAAACTAAAATCTTTATCAATTTTAAAAAACTATCAAGTTTATGTAACTGATGTATTTCGCAAACATCTTTTATTTATCACTTTAACTGCCCCTTTAAATTTTTCGTTTCAGCGAGTTTTCAAAGAACGCCGAAAGCACAGCCATTTTGCTTCAAAATCACGCTAGCAATTCAAAGTCTTTGATAATTTCAAAAATTTTGCTCGTTGATAGGATGGAGGTGCAACTATGATACCTAGTTATCACAAAAACATATTCTAAGAAGAGCTTTGCTCCAAGAAAAATTGATGGGAATAAAGCGATATCGCAAAACCAAGCTATAACGTACGACCCAGCATGTCAGACGACTCTTGGGTACCCACCAGTGGCAGTCCGCCTTGTTGGTGGTGGGGCTACCAGTCACTAAAGACTGGTTCGAAATGGGCTGCCATCTTTCCCCTAGCCTAATTTCAATTAGGTTGACGGTATGAACCTGAATTGCCGTTCGTGCCGTACCTCCATCCCGAGGAAGAGGAAGGGTACTCACAAACAACAAACCAAAGCATAGGTTTTACTTGCAGCATTCTACTGGTTGTCGATGAAGCGATGTCACGTTTGTCTTGTTAATGAAGCATTGTGTTGCGTAGCCGAATAATGTCAAACACCATTTATGTAGTTGGCTTACTTTACCTCTAATCACTGTAGAACTTTCTGATGTCGTCACGGAAACGTGAACGATAAATCCAAGGAAATATTCAAAATAAAATTCGGTGCAAACGTTTTCTCGATCAGTTCGCACAGAAAATGACGTAGTGTACGAAAGCTGCAGATTTGAAACCTCGTGAAAGTTTGTAAACTGTTATTGTGAAAGTGTTGTGAATTTTTGAAATACGCAAATTCTATCCATAAGTTAGCATGCTTTGAAATAATTTAGCAATAGTTGAGATAATAGCAAAATGTAATTTTTGTTTGCCTGAAAAAACAAAGTTCTAAGAGAATTCGTAGGCTGAAATTGCAGAACCTGCTACAAAAATTTGCTGTCATATTTTTTAGAATAAATTGATGTTTATTTTACTGTTTTTGTGACACACCAAAAAGAAGAGCTTTGCTCCCCGAAAAAATTGATGGGAATAAATCGATATCGCAAAACCAAGCTATAACTTACGACCAAAGTATAGGTTTCCCTTGCAGCATTCTGCTGGTTGTTAATGAAGCGATGTAACGTTTTGCATAATATTGTGTTACGTAGTCGACTAATAGCAGCCACCAGTCATTCGTAGTTGGCTTTCCTTACTTCACTGTAGAACTTTCTGATGACGTCACGAAAACGTGCTTCGTTAAAAGTTGCTCTAAACCTTGCTCGTAATTGGCAAAGCAGCATACGGGCGTAAGGGCATTAACAATTTATTAAAATGAATATGCCAGGAAACAATAATGAGTATACCACCCAACCAATTTAGACGAGACCATCCCTGGACGCGTTTCGTCCTTTTGGACTCATCAGCAGGGCCCGTCCCGTCGCAAGCAAAAGTAACCCACTCATTAACGTTATCCTTAAAAAAAAAATTCAACTATGTACACGCAGAAGCACTGAGACTTCAACCGACGACGTATTGCGTTGCTTAACAGGGCGGGTTGACAAATTGTTTGATTTTGGCTGCATTATCCACTGGGAGATCAGTTTACACACTGTCCTGAAAAAGCAGATTAAACGCTCCATATATAGCCTAGCGCCTTCACGCAATGCAATCCCATCACGCTCGAGGCGAGTGCGTTGACAATTCACAAGGTGGGAGCCGGGCGACAGTTGAAAGTGGCTATTTTGTATGTGCACAATTGTACACATTGAGAGTGTAGTGTATTGTTGCCGAATTCGAAGCGAAAGATGTGGAAGTCAAAACTCTGTGAAAACACCATTCGTATACGCAGTGGTGGATATTTCAAATTGGGGGCCTGAGACAAAATTTTAATAAGGGATCCCGAAGAAATGATGTAGCAATAAATAATTGCGATCAAACAACGCTATCTTCTACAAAGCTACAGGGTAGGCTACACATTATTGTAAAAGATTGATGAAGATACATTATGATATAATCATAATCAAAACCATACGTAAAAAACGCTGAAACGTTTTTGCAGTAACTATTAATAGTTTGGGCATTATCACAGTTAATCACTCTTTAAAAAAAACTGAAGTAATTTGCTATCGAAAGCATTGCAATAACAGCATGATTGACGTAAAATTTAGCAAGTGTTTAGGCAAAGTTTAAGGATGACTTTAAGAAATTTGAAGTGAAATTTTTTCCACAAAGAGAGAACGTTATTCCAAAAGGAATTCAAGTTTTCGCTTTCTAAGCAAATCAAACGGCGTGTTCAAACGGAGCGCGCCACGCCTAATTGCAGATTGGAGCGAGCTCACTCCGCGCATAAAACTAAATAGAGAAACAAAAAATGTTTCACACTACGCCTGATTGTCGATTCAAACTCCGGGAAATATACTTACCGTATATGGATTATCAGTTCGCGCAAACTTCTGGCGCAGGAAGGAAATGGTGAACCGTGCAATCACATTTTTGGTTAAAATATCATTTATTTGACTACGTTTAAAATAATCTAACGAAATTAATGATAAGCACTTAGTTATAAAATTTGATTCGATTTAAAAGATGAAACTAAAACACTGTTTTTTCAATTTTAAAAGATTTATGAAGTTTATGCAACCAATATATTTCGCAAACATCTTTTATTTATCACTTTAACTGCCCCTTTAAATTTTTCGTTTCAGCGAGTTTTCAAAGAACGCCGAAAGCACAGCCATTTTGCTTCAAAATCACGCTAGCAATTCAAAGTCTTTGATAATTTCAAAAATTTTGCTCGTTGATAGGATGGAGGTGCAACTATGATACCTAGTTATTACAAAAACATATTCTAAGAAGAGCTTTGCTCCAAGAAAAATTGATGGGAATAAAACGATATCGCAAAACCAAGCTATAACGTACGACCCAGCATGTCAGACGACTCTTGGGTACCCACCAGTGGCAGTCCGCCTTGTTGGTGGTGGGGCTACCAGTCACTAAAGACTGGTTCGAAATGGGCTGCCATCTTTCCCCTAGCCTAATTTCAATTAGGTTGACGGTATGAACCTGAATTGCCGTTCGTGCCGTACCTCCATCCCGAGGAAGAGGAAGGGTACTCACAAACAACAAACCAAAGCATAGGTTTTACTTGCAGCATTCTGCTGGTTGTCGATGAAGCGATGTCACGTTTGTCTTGTTAATGAAGCATTGTGTTGCGTAGCCGAATAATGTCAAACACCATTTATGTAGTTGGCTTACTTTACCTCTAATCACTGTAGAACTTTCTGATGTCGTCACGGAAACGTGAACGATAAATCCAAGGAAATATTCAAAATAAAATTCGGTGCAAACGTTTTCTCGATCAGTTCGCACAGAAAATGACGTAGTGTACGAAAGCTGCAGATTTGAAACCTCGTGAAAGTTTGTAAACTGTTATTGTGAAAGTGTTGTGAATTTTTGAAATACGCAAATTCTATCCATAATTTAGCATGCTTTGAAATAATTTAGCAATAGTTGAGATAATAGCAAAATGTAATTTTTGTTTGCCTGAAAAAACAAAGTTCTAAGAGAATTCGTAGGCTGAAATTGCAGAACCTGCTACAAAAATTTGCTGTCATATTTTTTAGAATAAATTGATGTTTATTTTACTGTTTTTGTGACACACCAAAAAGAAGAGCTTTGCTCCCCGAAAAAATTGATGGGAATAAATCGATATCGCAAAACCAAGCTATAACTTACGACCAAAGTATAGGTTTCCCTTGCAGCATTCTGCTGGTTGTTAATGAAGCGATGTAACGTTTTGCATAATATTGTGTTACGTAGTCGACTAATAGCAGCCACCAGTCATTCGTAGTTGGCTTTCCTTACTTCACTGTAGAACTTTCTGATGACGTCACGAAAACGTGCTTCGTTAAAAGTTGCTCTAAACCTTGCTCGTAATTGGCAAAGCAGCATACGGGCGTAAGGGCATTAACAATTTATTAAAATGAATATGCCAGGAAACAATAATGAGTATACCACCCAACCAATTTAGACGAGACCATCCCTGGACGCGTTTCGTCCTTTTGGACTCATCAGCAGGGCCCGTCCCGTCGCAAGCAAAAGTAACCCACTCATTAACGTTATCCTTAAAAAAAAAATTCAACTATGTACACGCAGAAGCACTGAGACTTCAACCGACGACGTATTGCGTTGCTTAACAGGGCGGGTTGACAAATTGTTTGATTTTGGCTGCATTATCCACTGGGAGATCAGTTTACACACTGTCCTGAAAAAGCAGATTAAACGCTCCATATATAGCCTAGCCAAACGCTCCATATATAGCCTATTCATCAGAAAGAAGGATGTCTCACACGCGCCTGCGTTACGAGAAAGGCAGCATCATCAGTCCAGCAATTCAGTTGAATCAGCGCTTCTTGAGTAGCCTCTAAAGCAATAGGTACAGAAAAGCAAGAGAACCAGATGCCAGGGCTGTTGTCGTTGTTGTTGTTACCCGACCCCTTCAGAAGGATGGGGGCATGGCGGAAGACCATGGTGCCCCAGAAGCCGGGAAACTCCCCAAGGCCAGAACCAGAGTTCGAAAAGAGACAGAGAGTCGCCAAAGAGTGAGCGGCGCAAAGAGTTCGTAGTTGGACAGTGCAGAATGAGATGAGAGATGTCCTGGGACGAGTGTCCACATGCGCTGTAAGAAGGATACTCGATTCTGCCAATCCTATAGAGATAAGAACTTAACAGTAGGCTGTGTCCGTTGCAGCGAAGACGAGAGAGGACACAGCGAGCATGACGAGGGAGCACAAGTTCCTCGGTCAAAATCAAGGAACCTGTGTGTCGAAAAATTTAGATAAGACAGTACGCCCTCAGTCCGAAAAAAGACAGCAGTGGATACGAGAGGTAAGAGGAGAGAGACTACCAGGGATTGCACAGGGCGCAAGAAGCGCTCCCCATCTGGCCAGCTCATCAGCCGCGTTGTTTCCCGGAAGAAACTAATGTCCTACAACTCATTGTAGCCTGATAGAAGAGGAGGAGAGAGAAGACAGCTCCTGTCAGACCTGTCAGAGAGATTGAGGTAAAAGGAAAGATGGAGGAGAGGGTAGGGTGGTGAGGACAGAGCGAGAGTCAGGAGGAGAAGAGAAGAAAAGTGACCGACTTCTTGATGCTGCCGAGACCAGCAAAGAGCTTGCAGAATGGCGCAGGCTTCAGCAGAGAAACTTGAGCATACTGGGCCTGCTGAAAAGGAAAGAGTGGCCTCGGTGCCACAGAGTAATCTGATTCTTTGCTTGGGACGATGACGTCATCATGTGTTAACATTTCAGTTCAAAACTTTGGGATCGTCAATATCTATAATTCTTAATTCCAAAACTTTGTACAGGCTGCTTGGTAAAGCGTAAATATTAAACTAGGAGTGCGGTCCGCACATGGCGGCCAATCGAAAAGTTCGACCATTTTCGACCGAGAGACAAAATTTTAACTGCTTCTGTAGACACAAGAATCCAACACCAACCTTTATGAATTGCTTGATGAGAAATTGCATGCTTCATTTTTTGCTTCCGAGCACGACGGTCAAACTCACGTTACGCTTCTATCGTCGAGCTGGCCAGTGCAAAATAAGCATCACTTGACGTTTTCGTTCTGCAGTATTTTTACAGATAATGCACGGCAATTTTTTTTGAAAAATGGCTGAGGTAGAAGTTGAAATTTCGGTTTACTATATTTTGTATGGCTCCATAGTATTTCGCTTGACCAGATACAGACTGAATGGTGAAGTTATCACGATCATTGTACCAGCAATTTTCATGGGAGATGGAACTGTGCCTCCGGAATCCGATCTTGTTATTGATTAATGTAATTACTTCTAAAAAAATTGCTGAAGTTGTGTTATGATGGTGTCGTAATGACTAGTCTTCAACACAATAACATAAATAATTACTCAAGAGTAGACTTAAGTGGTAGCCTACGTGTCTTTTCAAGCGGTTTTATAGGCTTGTTCTACATGATTAAAGGACCAGATGTCTTTGTTGCTTCATGTTCTGATTGTTTGATGTACCTCGCATTTAGAAAACAACCACTTTACTCTAAAAATTTTTTATAATGTTTCCGATTTGAATATAAAGTTATATTGTCAGCTCCATGCAGGAGCTCAGTTTGCTAAAAAAGTTTCTGGGAATAAATTTTGAGTGACTCAGTATTCCCAGTGTTTTTCAATGCATTCTTTTTCTTGCAGGTTTTTCAAATGGTGTGCATTTATCATAACGCCGTAACTGAATACAATCTGCACTTCATATTCCGCTCTTTTACGACAGAGTTGTCATGGTCTAACTGCTATATTACTTGGAACACTCCACACTGTGGGTATAGTAGCAGCAACATGTATAGTTTGTGTGATTTTTAATTTCTGGATTAACATTACATGTAAATGCGCCTTGATGACGTTGCGATAAGCACGCGGGTGTCTTAATGACAGAGCCGGAGAGCTCCATGTTAAAACTATTACGTGCTTGCTTAAATAATCATTTTAATGTGTTGACCTGAACTAAAGACTGATCTGCACTTTGCGTGGGTTCAAGCTAAGACGTGGCTCAATCGTACCAGATCGAGATCATTTGCGACCGTACTTTCATAAACGAAGCATAGTAAAGCCAAACTCTCGCTCGAATCCACGCCTAGTGCTGATCAGCGTTTAAGCTTAGCTTCTTTTTGTGTATGAGTTATGGTCACCAACCAGCTTAAGGTGGCGCGATTGAGCTTCATTTTGGCTCGAACGAGCATCGCCCACGCTTACAACGCGATTTTAAAGTCCAAGACAAACACACAGGGGTTGCTCAACTCACTTAATTAACGCGAGTTCCGACATAAAATCCGGTAGTTTAACACTTTCAGCTGTTTTGTAGAACTTTGTGGGCAGAGTTACATATTATATTTTTAATGCAACTAAACTTGGAGGCTACCTCATAATAAAAAAAAACAGAAAAATAATACTAAATGTAGTAGCTTAGCTTATGCAAGTTATATTTTCCTGTACAGGATACACCAGAGAAGCCCCCTCCATATTTATCTGCGACCCAATGCATTGTCAAATTGTACTCAAAAGTAAAGTTGAAAGTGCTAGATAATTCCAATATTGAACCGAAAAACAGGTGAAAATCTTTATTCGTGATCGCTGGTGTTTCGGAGCAGCATTTTAATTGATTTTCACTTTAGGATTTTTTTGATCATTCCTGTTTTCGGAGCACCATTTTAACTAACTTTCATGTCAGGATCATTTCTCTATATTTTAGATTGTTTTTTTTTGCCGACGTTCTTGGTTCCAAGTTTACAAACAAAATTCGTACAACAAGGCTTTCGTTTAAGTACTATTGTAGCCCGATAGATTACTCGTTTGTGAATTGGCGCATTGGGAAAAATGGTTGGACGTCCCTGGAATAGACCATATCTGATTATGTTCAAGCCACCGCATTGGCAATAATTTACGGAAAATACAAAACTCGTTAATCTTAGAATGTGAAAATTATTCCTCTGAGCAGTTACAACTACTTATTGGCGAGGAATTCCTTGCTGGTTGTAGCCAAGAACGGTAGTGTTTTTAAAAAAACAAAAGCCAAATGCATTGAAACTGTCAAACCCAAGAACAGTTAATCGTGCTGGATTGTTCCTACCAATAAAACAGTTCTTTTGTTTATTTAAACTCGTGTTTTTAAAGACCCATTTTTTTAGAAAAACAATCTGTTGCTGCTCGTGGAAATCAACTGTGGTGGAAGCCGTTCTCAGCATTTCGATCAAATTGACATGCTTTGAATTCTAGCTTGATTTTTTTGACTAATTTAATTATTGTTTAACGGGTTAACTGTTTGCTTTAAATTGAATTGTGGTGCAATAAAATTGCTATTGTGACAAATTCACTGCATTGCTGTTGCTTTGACCATGTTGAGTGTACCAGGATGATGATGACTTTTAGTAAGTTTTTCATATAAAAGATTTATACATCAAAACGATAAAAACAACCTAATTCCTCACCATGTTTAAAAAAAAATTACCCCGAAATTGAACGTTGAAACTATCATGCATTTACAATATTTTCCAGATCAATTTGCGTTTCGTCCTAAATGCGGATCTTGTTTGCTTTATATAGTGTCTTAAATATTTCTAATTCTGGGATTAAATATACAGTAATTAACAGGAAAATCAATTATTTGATTTCGGAATGACGTTTTTTGAAAACCTGTTTAAAGAAAAAATATTTCATTTCATTGATTTAGTTTATGTGTGGTAGCGATTGGTAAATCTTATAAAAAATGCGTAAATCTTCTCAAGGAAATCAAAAAATATTAGTGAAGCCGGAAAACATTCTTCGATAGCTTTTACAATGAAATTTAAGAGTGTTCTGTACAGGAAATCCATTCTGCCAGTTTGTTCTCTGCAGCCACTTTGGCTGAGATGCAATTAAATTTTCCGCTCATGGCGGAAGCGTTATCGTACGATTGGCCTCGGCACTTTTCTAAATTGATACCATGAGTAGTGGAAAACTTCATCAACCCGTCGAACATCTTTTGTGATTGTAATCTTCGTTTGGCATGAATGTGACAAACCATTCAACGGGTGTCGTGTCTGCCATGAAACGAAAACTAAGAGTTAACTAATCATCGTGGCTCTCGTATAGTCGAGAGAGACTGAATAATACTTACATTTCTTCAAGTACGAAATAATTTCACCCACAACCGTTTTCCCATCAGTTGGACAAGCTCTTCCCGTATGGTTGAAGAAAGGCAGGTAGTGTGGCCACTTTCACAACTTACGAGATTTTGGAAATGTTGCTTAAGGAAATTATTACACTCTAACAAAAGCTCCAGCATACACTACCTAGATGATTTTCTTTTCTGACTGAGCCAGTGATCTCACCGTCATCACCTCTGATAGCTAGTTCTTTTTGACATAAAAAGGACTCTTATCAGTTCTTTTAAAGCACTTTGCCAGTATTGGTCGATCCGTCTCACTTGTTAGCTCATGGTGAACCTTGGCAAACATCCACTGATCGTCTTGCCAGTGACCACACAGATTGGCGATGTTCTTGTGATTTTTCTTGGTCAGAAGTCTAGTACCAACATGCTTACAGTTAGAAAATCCGCCTTGTGTGAGTGGGAATCGCGAAGCTGCCATGTGTTTATAGACGTAGTAGCAGATACTTCTTTTGCTGGAGAAAAACACAATCACAAACGATTGACGGTTTACTCACTTTGTATGCATGCATCGTTCAAACACGAGGAGCGTCCACTTACGATGCTTATTTTGCATTTTTGCACAGGACGTCTGTTCAATAATTTTGCAATGCAATTTAGGTAGTTCTTTGGACCTTTCTTAATCTGATAGTCTACCACCACTTCTGTTAGATGTATCAGGTCATCCACCTACGTCATTTTCAATGCTATACGGGTCTGCCTGTTTTGACGTTTTTTTCAATTTTTCCGATGTCACCTGTATTATCTGTAATCAGGGGTACTGACTCTCATGCTGTTCATCAGTAGTCACGGTTGATGTTCCTAGTTGTTTTATTTCTTCATTCTGTTCAAATACACCAATTGGGTTTTCGATATCAATTTCTGGCTCCGTGTCTTTCCTCAAAAACGATTTTGGAGGGCCATTAGTAGACGTCATGAAATCTGTCATACGTGACATTTTGCTAATTTTCAGCTTGTTTTTCCCTTTTCTCTTTAGAAGCCTTTCGTTCGCAGGCACACTGGTAAAAGTGAGGTCACTTCTACCTCTATCAACGTGTTCACTCATGACTGACCACTAAAACCTTTCTAAACAAACAATAAATGGTCTGTTTTTATATTTGTATGAAACTACACCATTTGTTTATGAGTTACTAGCAAATTTATATTTAGTTATTTCAGGGTGTTATTATTTATTTTATATTCTGTTGTGAGTTATTTTAAGTTAAGGTATCACCTATTAGGCCTAGGTGTCAGTCCGTAAGAAACTGATGTTGCGCGCCTCACTCTTAAAAGACCGACAGGCTTCAGAGGGGAGCAGGTGCAGAGACACTGGGTATAGCAGCCCTTGCTTTTGTCTACTCCTGGCCACTGCTGAGTGCTGCCGCCCGTCTGGGGCAGCAGGCTAGCTGTCCTGCAAAAAGCCTAACATAATCCCCCACGCATAATCCCATTTTTAGTGTTTCAATTAAAGGAAAAATTTTTATATCAGCGTATAATCTGCACATACATTTTGAGACGTCAATCAAGCAAATTTCCTTTTTCCGCTGCTGTTCTAAATGAGGCAGACATGGCGAGATCGAGGCAATCTCAAAGACCCAAACAATTGCAATTTGCAATAGAACAATACCAAAGCATAAAAGTACCGTATTTTCCGGACTATAAGCCGCACTTAAAAACTTGAAATGTGTTTTCATTTAAGGGGTGCGGCTTGTAGTCAGGTGCGGCTTATAAGTTAACGTTTAAAATCTTAAAATTTTTTAAAACCAGAAAATTTAAAAAAACCTGAATCTAGTAATGGCTAGGAACACCAGTCCATTCAATTCACGTTTTAAGTTTCCATTTGCTAATAGATAGTCTTGTTTCGTCATAATGTTCATAACAAGTTATAAAATGCTTGAATATTTCTCTAGCTTTAAAAATGCGGCTTATAGTCCGGTGCGGCTTATACGTTACTGTTTTTTTCTGGGAAAAATTGGTGAGGTGCGGCTTATAATGTGGTGCGGCTTATAGTCCGGAAAATACGGTAATAGTTTGAATATTTTTTCGAAATTATGACTTCACAATGGTTGTACGTGTGTATCAAATGGTGTAGTCAATATTGGTGAATATCAGCGATGTGGCACTTGAAGATTGACAAGGAAAAAAGCATTTTGGAAAACGAAAAAAAGTTCCTAAATATTGTGTCCGTGTATAATCCGCAGCGGTATTTGAGGGTTTGATTTTAAGAAATAAAAGTGTGGATTATACGTGGGGATTACGGTGATAGTTTTGAAATCTGATAGACAGCTAGTTACTCAGAGCAACTTTAACTCAGGCCTTAAGTCTAGTTTCCATTAGGCATAGATTGCAAGCGTAGCGCGAAAAAGCGCGCTCCGCGCATAAATCTAAATAGAGAAACAAAACATTTTTCACGCTACACCTGCAATCCATGTCTAATGGAAACCAGCCTTCGCAAATAATTTTTTAGTCACACTACATTGTACTACAGCTCGTGGTTCTTCGCAAGATCGCACATTGCAACTATTTTAGTATTCAACCGTTAGTTGCCTTTTGTAAACTATGGTCATAGCTTGCCTATTTATTCTATAACTCTTTATGACGTCACTATTCCCATTGGCAACGCTTCGTGTCGTAGTTTTTTCGCATTGCTTTCCCACATTGATCCCTCATCCAAGCGTAGTTGAAGACAAGCAGCTAACAGTGGTTGCAAACTTTGTAGTTTTTTTCTCTTTACCCAAATTAACGATTGTTTTGCGGAGGCTCCTAAACACTTGTCCAGATTTTCCCCAACATAAATTCGGCACTGATGCATGTACTAACGTGCCAACTTATACTTGATATGCAACAAAAACAGGGGTTTTCAAAATATGTCTTGGAGACTTGTTGGTGAGCTGAATCCAAATGTATGGCGTATCCCTGAAGTGGATCTAGCATAGGCCAAACAAAACCCGATTCATTGAGTTGGTTACCGTACCCCAAAAAGGTCTTCAAGTTAAGAGTAATCGATGCAATGAAACAATGGAAAATACATGATTTTTCTGGACAAAAATGAGCAAAACAATCGATTTCGTAAACTTAATCTGCAAAAAAACAAAACAGAAAATCTTCAAATGCAGAGCAAAAAATGTCGATGGAAGAGTGATCTATCTAGAACCGAGATCAAACCCTTTATTGAGATGTTTGGCTCCAGAAAAACCAGTTATAAGTCATTGCCGTAAAGCAACATCAGTAAAAACCGAATCCGGAGGAGGGAGGAATTCGAGCCCACACTTCGCAACAGCTATCTTTTGGTATCGGGATGTTCTAACCGGTAACACCGCCTTAACCACCCATCTACCAAGGCACTTGCAGCGGCGCGGATTTCGGTAGAAGAACGATGCTGCCTTACGCTCGATGATCTTTAGCGCAATTGATCAATAGTTGTGCAAAAGTAGCACACCACTTGATGGCGCGATTAATTCCATCGCTATAGATGAGGAGTGGCCAAACTACGGCCGGCAGGCCGTATCCGACCCGCCAAGCACCTTGCACGTTTTTTTCAAGTATCATGTTTCCAGCTTGACAGTTGCATTTGCATTTATCTCATTGATGTAAAAAAATAAAACTAAACAAAATGGTGTAATTTTATTGTTATTATTGTATTACAATGTATTTTAACAGCCTATTTTTGAGTAGATTACGTAAATTGCACTGTATCCGGCCCTCCAGTGGCTCTTGGGTCAAAAAGTTCGGCCACTCCTGCTATACATCATCAAGCGTAAGGCCGCATTGTTCATCCTCCGAAATTCGCGCAACTAGTTCGCGTGCTACTGTGGTCGAGTGGTTAAGGCGGTAATGCCGGTTAGAACGTCCCGATCCCAAAAGGTAGTTTGGTGTAAATTGCGAGCTCGAATACCCCCTCAACGAAGCCAGTTTTAATGATGCTGCTCTATGGGGGACGTAAAACTGGTTTTTCTTGAGGCAAACATCTCAATCAAGGGTTTGATCTCCGTTCTAGATGGATCACTCTTCCATCAACCCTTGATACGAGTATTCATACAACCTTTAAGATGGTTAATTAAGATCTGCTGATTATGCGGTGGTTTCATAGGTTGATCTGGTATAGTGTCACAGGAAAATCGTAAATACTGCAGACTAAAATCCAAAGCAGCCGGCTTATGCTGGGAGCAAGAGCCAATGCATTTCTAACTATTTTTTAGTGATGGAGTCCCATGACAACTAAAAGACACAACAGAAGTTCCACGACGTAAAAAATGGTTGCGAAGCACTTGTTTCAGAATGCTGGCCTACAATAGGAAAAAAACTAAAAGTTAACTTCTTGATAAGCTTCTCAAGATTTACAGTTTTACTGTGTTAAAATAGTCCATTACATTATAGGAAAATCATCAACAAACAGGTATTGCTACGCGGGAATTAGTAGAGCTTGTTACCAATATTTCTGTTCCTTTTTATTTGCAAATTCAAAGTTAGTAAATTTTACGGCAAGCAACTCTAGAATCCATTTCAGTAAAAGGTTAAAATACATTCTATAGATTTAATCTAATACAACGCAATGAACTCGTTGTTCCTCTGTCCCAAAGTTTCAACTTGCAACTTAATTATTATTATGAAGGACTTAGAAACAAATCTTGCTTATCATTTTAAAGTTATTTTTTCTGAGTACGAGCTTAAATAGAAATGGTTAATCGAACTGAACTTTCTCCCACTGAGTCAAATCTTAGTTTTGCTCAACTGATATCTACTTCTAGTAATGCAAGAGGCTAGCGATGCACTTAGCAAACTGCCGATAGTGACACTGTTTCGACCTATCAGGTCTCTTCAGTGCAGTTGGTGAACAATATGAAGCTAGAGGCTTTTAATAACGCTTAGCTTAGACCGTCACACTTGTGGGATCTAATACTGGGTCCATTGTAAACCTCTGCGAAGCCGTATCACTCGTGAATGAGTGGCGGTTGTCGCAGGTGCACTAAGTCTAACAACTGCTAGAACAATAGTGCTGTCACAGCCGAGTGGCCACAAGCTCTTATAGTAATGCAAGAGGCTAGCGATGCACTTAGCAAACTGCCGATAGTGACACTGTTTCGACCTATCAGGTCTTTTCAGTGGAGTTGGTGACCAATAAGAAGCTAGAGCAGGGATTCTTAAACTGGGGGGCGCGCCCCCCTTGGGGGGCGTGAAAGCTTCACAAGGGGGGCGCGAGCATGACAGTGACATATTGATGAAAAGCAGCTCCGAACTACAGTCAAATCTCGTTACCACCTCGTTGCTAATCCATTACATTAGAATCTGTGACCTAGTTTTAAAAAACAATTTTGTCTGGACTTTAATTCGTTACTGTTTTAATTTCCGCTGTCTTATTTACATCGACACATCGTTATGTGCTTCGCCTTCCTTTCTCCGCGGGAGATGTCACTTAGCACGTCGATTTTGTACTTTTTCATTTATTCGTTCTTTTCTCTCCCACGTCGTTAAACCGTATTTTCCAAACTTTTTGAAGGTTCACGAGCGAGATTCATTGTTAACGTTGTTGTGGAGTGGACAGTACCTGATTGTTTTCAGTTAAAATTCTTTCCTAGGATTTATTAGTAGTTTTCTTAGTGTTGTGACTTTTGTTTGCTTTTTTTTAAGAACTGATGATGCTTTCTTAAAGCGAAATATATTTTCTATTTGTTTTTTTATTTTGAGGTTGTTTAATTTTAACTTTTTCAAACTTGTTAATCCCCCATAATTTACAAATTTTAGACCTTTGAAAAATAAGTGATATTTAATTTAGCTGCGGTGATAAAAATGGGTGCAAAAAAGAGGAAGTACAATGAAGAATTTGTGCAGTATGGTTTTACTGATGCAGCAGTGAATGGTCAAGTTGTGCGTTATATGTTTCGAAAAGTTCAGCAATGATGCTTTGAGGCCGAATCGCTTGAAGCGTCATCTTCAAACAAAACATCCTCTTCATCAAACGAAACCCTTGGCTTTCTTTCAAAGCAAGAAGGATTCTTTTAAAAAAATGAAAATCGCCTGTGCGGAGAATTTTAGCCAATTATCATCTGCGGAGCTGGTAGAAGCATCTTTTGAAATTGCTCAAATGATAGCTCAAGCGAAAAAACCTCATAATATTGGCAAAACTTTGATAAAACCATGCATGTTGAAAGCAAGTAGCCTTGTTTTGGGGAAAAGCAACAGTAAGAAGTTAGCAAAGATTTCTCTTTCAGATTCCACTATTAAGACACGAATCGATAAGCTTGCAAATGATATAGAATGTCAAGTTCTTCAAAAGATACACGCATCACCTTATTTTGCCATTCAATGCGACGAAACGACTGACGTAGCTCAATTGTCACAGTTGATGGTCTATGTTCGTTTTGTTGGATCTGCTACAATTGAGGAAGAAATGCTATTCTGCAAATCGCTTGAAACGACCACTAAGGCAGAAGATGTGTTCAGAGTTGTTGATGCATACTTTCACAAAAACGGCATGAAATGGGAGAAACTTGTTGGCGTCTGCACTGATGGTGCACCAGCGATGCTTGGGTGTCGGAGTGGATTTATTACCAGGGTAAAGCAAAAAAATTCGGACGCAGTTGGAACTCACTGCGTAATCCATCGAGAGACTTTGGCCTCCAAGACTTTACCTGCTGCAATGAAGAAAAAGCTTGCCATAATTATACGAATTGTTAACTTTATCAAATCAAGTGCTGTCAATTCCCGGTTATTTTCCCAGCTATGTAAACACATGGATTCCAATCATGAAAATCTGTTGTTTCATACAAATGTTCGATGGCTATCAAAAGGTAATATGTTAGCTCGCGTTTACGGTTTGAAAGATGAAGTAACTATATTTCTTGAATCTCAGGGAAAACAAGATCTCCTGTTACCATTCCAATCACAAGAGTTTCAACTGGCAATGGCATACCTTGTTGACATTTTCGAAGCTCTCAATTGCCTCAATCTACTGTTGCAAGGAAAGAACACGAACCGTATGAAAGATTACGATGAGATACGGACATTCATAGCAAAGCTGGGGTTGTGGCATCGCCGAGTTCAACGGGGAAATGCAGCCTCATTTCCTACCTTGGACATAGCACTTGAGAACAGCAAAGCCAAACTGGAAGGTGAACTTAAGATAGAAGTGGAATCCCACCTCCAAATTTTGAAAGAAGAATATGACTGCTATTTTCCCGGCTTGGGTAATGTTGAACTAACAGAGTGGAAGATGACGAGAAATCCTTTTCGAATCAAAGAAGATATTCTTTCGGAAGAACTGCAGGAAGAGTTTTTGGAGATGAAGTGCAACTCCACTGCTAAAGATGATTTTGAAGCAATGTCTCTTAACAGTTTCTGGGCTAAATATTTGCATATATATAAGAATGTGGGCAGTGTGGCGATACGTACCCTTCTTCCATTTTCATCGACATATTTATGTGAAAATGGATTTTCAGCACTTGTGAGTATGAAGACAAACTTTCGTAACAAACTGGAATGCGAAGCAGATCTTCGATGCGCGTTGTCTTCAACAAAGCCTCGAGTTAAACGACTAGTTTCCCCAAAACAGTTGCATCCTTCACACTAAGCAGGATAGTGGCAAATAAATTATTGTTCTATTTTTCGTGAATTTGATTTTTGAGGCTAGGTGAGGCGTGAGCATAAATGACCAATGTCAAGGGGGGCGTGACTGAAAAAGTTTAAGAACCACTGAGCTAGAGGCTTCTAATAAAGCACTACTTCATTTCTAATTCTAAACCAGCGTTTTTATATGACTTTTTAGGTGCAGGTTTTAAAAAATTAAGATGATTTATTAAAGTCATAGAGCCCTATTAGTCTTATTCAGTGGCTTCGCAAGGGGTGTGCAGTGCGCACATGGTGGCCACTTGAAGAGGGCGGCAATTTTGACTGAGAGAAAATATTTTAGCTCTCTGAACGTAGGAATCAAATACCAATACCTATGACAAGATTGAGCAGAAATGGGTGGCATTTCTTGCTTTCGCACGAGGCCGCCAAAACTCATGCTTTGTCACTGATCTCATTTGTATCCATAGTAAGAATCCAGGTTTACTATTATGTTCAAAATGAAAGTAAAACTAATTCTCTATGAGCTTTTTTCTTCGTCATTGTTCTTGATATTGGATGGCTTTTACGGACTCTACATGAAATCTAGCATTTTGTTCAATTCTACTGAGCTTTTCGAGCACTTCGATTCCTATAAAGGATTTATGGTTCAAGTGAAACATTGCCAAACGTCTAATGAAATCTTCATTTTGATTTCTAGGTCTTTGATCAAAGTCCAATCTTGTTACCGGAACACCTTCTTGTCACCTCAACGTATATCTACGTCCAAATTATTTTCGATTTAAAATACAAGTGTTCCATTTAGGAACTTACGTTATGAGCAAGAAAGCTCCCAGAAGAAACAAAACATTTCAACAAATTTCAAAGATTTATTTCATCAAAAATACACAAGCAATTCATAATTCCGAAGGCCGTAAAACACAGATATATACAGAACACTGTCGATATTGCCGAAAAATAGCCTTGCACGCTAATCTGAAAACGATAACCAATGAATATCAAAATGAAAAAAACGTATTTGTAAGTTTAAAAAATGAAAACATGTACAATATAACAGCTCAATAATGCATAACAACATCAAATAAATATAAAATCGTGACAGCAATATGCTATTACGTCATACAAAATATGTCTGGAATAAAAATATTTTAACATTAACAGTTTCCGACGGTACACAACTGAGTTTGCAGTCAGGTTAAACTTTACAAAATAAATCTTTTGAAAGATATGACAATATACCTTCAGATGCAGACTATAATATTTATTTTGTAAATTTGTGGACGCGCTTAAATTAAAGACACAATGTTACTCACAACTGATCTTCAACATTTTCGAAGATCAAAAATACAGCCTAATTGGTATCACAATAACTTCACAAAAGTCCTACAACCAAAATAATGCCTCGTCGTTTGTACTTCGCGTTTCTACCTAGGCCAGTTATCATTCATATCTCAAACATCGTAGCAAAATACAATTAGCTTACCGTGTAAATGTCTCTCAAGTTTCTGCAAGTGGGCAGTTTCTTTTAACATCAACGAGATCCGATAAAAAAGCTGGATTGCAACCTTGAGACCACGTCTTCAACACCCCCGTGGCCTCTTTATTGCTGTGTCTTTATGAAAGACATTTTACAATAATTTCCCTGCTCGACCGCACTGCATGTTATAGAAAGGCACTGCAGCGAAAACTAGTAACTTCGAAGCAAATATAAACTCAAGCTCTTTTGTAAATGTAAAAGCATTACCGCGACAAAACGATAAATCGGTAGTAACGCAACTCGATCGTCATCACTCTGATATTACAAGTCGGTGGAATAACTGTCTGGTGATGTTTTTCCATTTGCCAACGACTTCGTGTATTCTGTGCGTGGAGATTTTCTTTGGGGAAGCATGATTTGCGGTTTCGCATTTCGCTTAGGGGGGATGTAAATTTCTTCGTAGGGGTGGTACCGGTGCTGGGAAGAAGCCGGAGGACTTGTGGGGGGCATGATGGGAGATTTGGGGCTTGCAAAAACGCCACAGCTAGCAGTAGGCTCAATAGAAAGACCCTTAAAGTTTTTAGAAATGGACTCGTCGCGGCTAAAACTCCGCTTCAGTTGATCATGTTCCGGTATCTCTTCTATTTGTAAACAGAACATCAAAATGTCCATCTGTAAAAGTAGAATAGGTTTCAAACACAGGCCTATCCTCTTCATCGTAATACAGACGCGGTATGAAAGATATTTTGAATTGACAACGTGAACCCAATTACGATTAAGTAAACGCAAAAGTCTCATACTTAAACAGAGTAAAGTGTTATGTTTTCAAAAATACAACCCATAAGAAATTTGCAAAACTCAAAATCTTACATAAACACCGTTGCAATAGTTTTGTCTGCAAGTGTGCATAAAGCTTAAGCTGTCAGATGTAAAGGGAAAAAGCAACGAACATAAAAGTTGCTTGATGTTAACGAAAACACAAGGCATCGTGAGGGAAGTTATTCAATAGAGTTAATGGATTGTGTTAAAAAAACAATTATAGCAGCAGTTTTCATTTTTTCAACTGATGGACCCCTTATCTAAGTTTGAAATAATGGAATACCCCATGGCTTTATCACTTTTCTCGCGCTGGGGGCTTTCAAAGCTATTTTGTAACTATAAAACTAAAAACTGTCTTTAAAAAATTCCTTACAAACACCTAATGGTCCGCGAATCCCATTTGAGAACCATTGATTTATAGGACGTTATGTTTTAGGTGGGATTATCAAATCTGAGATTTTGCTTTATCGTTTACCATACAATAAAACAGAATGATACAAACAACAAGCCAGATTACGAACCTGGAGGTAATATAATATTCAGTGTAAAATGTTATTATCAATGGCAGTGTTTCAACTTTATTTTTTCATTTACCTGATTATGTACATCCATGCGTAACGCGTTTAACATCATTGTAGCGTGAGAGAGACTCTGTTGGCCCATGGGCGTCTTGTCCTCAGCGGGCCTCAGCAAAGTGGGACCAAAGACAGTGGCCAAATTGTGATTGGTCATCTTGTTAATCGCGTTGTTTTTAGCAACTCTGAAAAAATGAAAACACTGGCGATAACCAATAAAATTGAAAAATCTATTTTCTATCTGAAGATATTTGCAAAATATTAGTTATCACCAGATTGTGAGTTCACGTCCGCTCGTGTTCCTGCGTTATTAGGTGTCTTTACGGTAATTATCCTGTTCGGTAAAGCACTCGTTGTGAAAATGCATTGTGCCAGTAGTACTGGTAACTCCGAAGCAGGTTTAAACAGAACCTTGTTAAATGAATGACTGTGTATGTGTTTTTGTTACTGCAAATTCAATATAACCTACAGATTGATACAAGCGATGGAAACAAAATAGAGCAGAAGAAAAAACACTGGTGAAAACTGAGAGACCGAAAATCAGAAAACATCAAAAACTTTGATTTTCAAGTCAAGATGCTTTCCCGCAGTCGACACCGATATACATTGTGCACAGCCAGCCAAATAAAAAAACATCTAAAATAAAATCGGCGGAGGGAAACAACAATAAATTTAACTACACACGTTCTACACAAACCTAAGCAAAGACGAAGTTTTGATACCAGCTCGCTGTATAGCGGAAAACACTGCGAGGAATCAAAACGATGAAAAAACTTTGTCTAACAATCTTACTTTGCCAAATGTTGAAGAAGACACTTCAAAGTTTTGTAATTAGCCAATGGCAAGTCAGACAGCAACCGCATGATTGTGCGTTGTTTGGTCTCAGGGTCCGCCAACGACGAAGCTTCAATGAAGTTCCTACAAAGTATGAATAGTTAATCAATTAATAGTAGACTAACTACAATTATATTAATGTTGTGGTGGTTAAAGTATCTACTTCGAAATCCGAGTTCCTAGGTTCAATTTTTCCGTCAACACACTTATTAGGAAAATGAAATACTAAACTGTGCAGAATTTATTCAGTCATGGTTAAAATAAGACTGTTAAAAAAGCGCCGAAAATTGCGTGGTATTCTGTAAAATAAGCAACAGAACTGTTCTTATTAAGCAGAATAAGATTTTGAAAGATTTTTCATTTTTACTTTTAGTCCATATTAATAAGCTAGTTACAGTAGGACACGGCATAGTGACAGCAATCTTGACGGTTAGAGCTTGTAAACAAAGGCTGGGGCAAAAGCCAGGAAGTACAACTCGCACTTGGAGATTACAAGTTTAAACCTTATTCGCAGTTAATCTGGTGATACTGCAAAACAGTAGTGATACATATCACTACCCATGATCTCGTTACGAGATTAACGCAACGAGATTAAAACCTATTGGAGTCGGTAGTTTTGTGACTCTGCTCTTCTATATTAACAGCACAAGCAATCATTTAATTGGTCTGTCTTGCGATGAGTTAAATTGTGCTCTGTACCTTTAAGTCAATAACATTGTTCGGCTGATTGGTGTTGGAAATAGGTTCAAATCATACTGCCACCATCACTTTAACAGATTGAGAGTTACAACATCAAGAGGTAAATACGATTATTAATTCTCTTTCACGTTCATCACAGGATACATACTTGTATCGATCATCTGTGAATAGCGGTTCCGGTAATTCCCGGAAGTAAAGTTTCAAAACTCCCGCGACGGCGTGGATATCAACTTCAGCTAGAAGCACATTGACATCTTTGCGATCTGAAAAAAATTTAAAACAAAATTAGGCTGACAAAATTTTCTGAAAGTATTATAAACTGTATTTTTCAATGATTTAGTAGGTTGAGGTACGCAGTCAAGAATGCTTCCAGGGAACAACAGTGATACCAACTAAAATTTTTTCCAAATTTAAAGAAAAAATGATTTTCCTCAGATTTTCAGGAGCTGATGTTTTTCAAGTTTAAAAGTTTGAATTAAATGATTTCTAAGCATGAAAATTTTGAGGAGAGTCGGTCATATCTTACTATTCTCTTCATCACGCTCTTGGGAATCTTACCACAGCAATTAAATGCCCACAAAATCTATTGAACAAATTGCTGCTAATGTTGTAGCGCAGGAATGGCTAGACCACGGCTGGCGAGCCATATGCGGCTCTTTGAACCTTTCAATGGGGCTCTTGTGACTCATGTTGTTTTTATTGACAGTGAATTTTGAAAATAATGATTGCCAAGAAGGTCTTCACCTTCAATCTGGAAGGAAAACAATTGACAATTCAGGCTTTACTATTATTGATTGCCACAAATGCGGTTTGTCTACAAGTGTAAACTTTGTTACTTGACTATTTCAAATTTGGCTTTTGTCGTTTATTGCTCTAGCGTGAAGCAAGCTTACCCCCCTTTGTAACAGGAAATCGTGTTGCGATTCTTTCCATTTTGGTTTCTATCGTTTTTGGCTCTTTCGTGCAGCAAAGGTGGCCACCCCTGTTGTATTATATGCTTCTTTTGAACAGGGAATGAAATGGATATCCACTAGCACGCAGCAAACTCAATCATGATCAGGTTAGAGAAAAGCTTGCAACCGAATTTAAACTGATCATAAAAGCAGTCTAGTAGCTTCACCACCAACAAACCAATATGACAAGACTGCCGTAGGATGGTGTCCAAAACACTTTTGACTAAAAAGTTCAGCTAAGAAAAAACGAAGTGTCTTTATCATCAAAGTCAAGTATAAGAGAAAGCCGTTAGGCCAATAAGTGGACCAAACCGCGACTGTAAATTTTGACTTCATCCCAGTAACATAAGATCTTTTCTTACCTGTATCAAAGCATTCCTTTAAAGCCTGGATCTCAGAAGCAACACCAGAAACCCGATAAATGCCAACTTCATCCAAACCCCGTCTTTCAACTTCAGCAATACACTTGCGAACGATCATGGGTATTCCAGAATTTTCCCGACTGTAAAATCAAACAAAGAGAGTTATGTAAAGATACAACACATAGCTGGTGCTACAAGCAATTACTAGTTACTGAATAAGCCAGCCTTGTTCTTCTGAATCCTGACGTTAGGCTGAACTGATCTGAGGCTGTCAAACTGATCTGCTGCTGTCGGACTGATCTGGGGTTGTCGGACTGATCTGGAGCTGTCGAACTCATGTGAGGCTGTCGGACTGAGGCTGACCTGAGGCTGTCGAACTGATCTGAGGCTTGAGGCTGACGGACTGACGACGTTCGACCAATACAAGAGGTAATTGAAAGTGTTTACCGCAATCAATCTGTCAGACTCAGCGCAATCATCGGACACCATAACTCAAAACTGTAATTGAAAGTAGAAATCGCTTCTTAGCAAAACCGAATTAAATTCAAAGAAGTGGATTGTGCAAACGCCAATGCTGGGGAAACCTTGCAACGACTTGTTTCGACAATCATATTATTTTCAGTGGCAGTACATATGTCCTTCTAAGACTTAAAAGATCATGTGACTGACATATATTACTCATAACACAAATCATGTTTTCAGCCAAATGAAATTGCTTGTGTGGTTGATAACGACATTGTTTCGGCTTTAAATCGCACAAACAAAGTTATAACGTCTACACTGTATAAGTAGATCTCCGTGTCAATTTACTTGATCCAATGACAACAAAAAAATTCACATAGTCAATCGCCGTACAACTAATGTTTGGGTTTATGTAGCGTCATTAGCAGAGCAGAGAGAGTTCTGACACACACTGCTACAGCCCGCAGGTTACACAATGAAGGATTTCAAATCTGTTTGTGGTACTGTGGTGGTCTGGAAATAATCATGGAATAGAAGGCGTTGGAATTTTAGTGAAAAAAGAACTATGCAAGAAGGTTGAAGAAAACTGAGGAAAAAGTGACAAAGTGATGGCAATGCTGGTAATTTTTGAGGAGCAAGTTATAAAGTGTGATTTGTGCATTTGGTCCCCAGTTGGGAAGATCAGACTGCGTGCAAGATTAATTTTTAATAAATTGGCGAGTGAGTTGAATTTGCAAAACCCAGGTAAAATAATTTCTGGTCTGGGGAACTTCAACGCACATGTTCGGAGACGGATTGACGGCTTTGAGAGTGTGCATGGTGGGTGCAAAATTATCGAAAGAAATGTTGAGGGAAGAAGACTGCTCGAGTTTTGCCGTGAAAAGAAGCTGTGTGGGGCAAACACATGGTTTGAAAAGAAAGAGCGCAGCAAAATACCAGACAGTATGGGTGGAAATGAAACTGAGATTGATTTTACATTGTAGGGTAAAAACAATAACCTCCTCAAACGGAAGCAATGAGTCGTAAGCAAACGTACCCAGCAGACTTAGTTCGAAGAGAAATTTCGAAACTGTGAGATTTTGAAACAGTCTGCCTCCCAAATATTTTAGAAAAATTAGCGAATACAGGAAGCGGGTCTCCAAAACTAGTAAAAATGTGTACAACCTGATATTGTAGCAGTTACTTGTTGTTCTTTAATCAGCTAACTTCCTTCAAAATGCATATTTTTATTTTAAAACGTTGTAATACTCAAGTTCTATTGCTAATTTCAGTGCCAGAAATATCCCGCAAATGCGATGGCATTGAGTGGGTTTATAAGTTCGAGGGAAACATTCTACGCTGCGATCTGAAGTTGCTCAGCTCCCCCTACTCCTAAAGTTGAGAGCTGTTGTGGTGCCAATGTACTAGATGCATGGGTAAAATTTTAGCATAAATCTGTCGATTCATTTGTTTGCAAAAACACAGATCGTTCAGCTCACTCAACATTGGTTTTGAATTCTAAGAGATTTTTTCCAATACTGAGAGGTAGTGAATGGATGTTTACGTAGGCTTTCATATTTTTTACCAAGTTTTTATTTCGATCAAGCTTCTTTCGAAATCTATTTAAATTATCACTTTTGCGATTCGTTTAGTGAACATTAAACGTTATAATGAGCTTGTGTAGATGAGATGGAGCCGATTTAAGTTAATATTTTTAACCCTCCTACAGCAAAGAACAACACCAGGAAAATGTTCACCTAAATTATATCAATGCAATTTGTCTTTACGACTATTTCAACGGTCTATGGTGGTCGAGTGTTGCAATGATTTGCTCTTGTTTTCGGTGGCCTATCAGCTAGCTTTGTTTTATTTTTATCCTGAAGGCTTGTAATATTTTTTATAGTGTTATGTTTATGTTGCTGTTTGCGTTTTTTGTGACTTTCGCATTGCAAATAAATACATAAAATTATTTTAAAGTAGGCTGTATGGTCCATAAAGCCCCAAACACAGAGATTATGCAGTAATTTTAGGGCCAAAAACTTTTGGTTGAACCATAACTATGGCTGGGCTATTTTATAGCGTCACTGAAAAATGTTAAGTGAGCTAGTAAGCTGTAAAAATATTCGCTTGTTGTGACGTTATATTAGAGGATGAATAGCCATTCAATCTTTCATCGGAATGGATTGAGTCGCTATTCTCGGAAGCAGTTTTGTGTTTAAGTTCTAAACTATTCAACCGCATTTCCACGTGCCCAGCAATTTATGAAACGTAAAAAATGAAAACTACGATATGTGTTTTCGAGACAAAATTATCTTTGATCAAAAGAAATAGACTGAGTGGAGCTAAACAAGCCGGGTAATGGGCAACAAATAAAGTTGTAGAAATTGAATAAAAGATTAAAAAGTGCAATTATGGCGCTGTAAAAATGGGTTCGAAAAATCGAAGAAACATTTGTAAAGCTTCAAATTTTCGGTTAGTGCAGTATATCGTAGTAAAATAGGTTACAGCTAATGTTGCTTCAATATAAGTTTTGGTATTGAGAATCCAGGTTTTTGATGGCACGCTTATTTTCAATCGCAAGCTAGATACGAATATAATAAACCAAGAGTGTGCACAATTTTTTGCACACGGGCCAATTGAATAGCTGATTACAAAAAGTACTCAAGTTACATTTTGGACGAACTGGCTTTATAGCCCGTTTTGGACTTGTTCTTCTGTCCAAAATCACCAAACAAAATTTCTAAACCAACTGTTGTACTAAATATCTTTCTTTTGAAGTAGCTTTTCTCAGGATTGGGAATTTTTTGTGCAAAAAAGTTCTTAAGTCTGCAGGGTTAAAGTAAAAACTACTTTAGTCTAACAACCAATCAAGCAGCCCAGCTAACATCACGTGATTTCGAATTTAATGACTGAGTTATTGTGTTTGTGGAAAAAGCCTTTTATAATGTTTTTTTCTGTGTAGCATGTTCAAACAAGTCGTAAATTTGTTAAAAGCATCATCAAGTCATTCCAACTCGATAACTCCGAAGCAGGTCTGGACACTTGTCTTGTGCTTAGTGCCATTGTTGCTGTCCTAGAAGTGTGGACGATAAAAAAATGGGAAATTGAAAAATACATCAACATGAAAGAAGCACCTACTTTGCAACTGTATCAATATTAACTCCAAACACTCCGTTTGATTTCTGGGATGGAATTCGTTGGAGATTATTTTCCCTTGCAAAGAATTTGATTGATATGCAGACAGTGAGGTCATTTAGAAAAACACATTCGTCAATCCATTCTCCTTTTTCCCATAAGCATTTCTTGAATAACTAAAATAAAATGATGATTTTCAAATCTGTTTATCAGTTCCAGAAAACCGTTTATAGTACTTGTGTTCAGATCTCCTTCCCAGTTATCTGTACTGTTGGCTCAGTGAATGCAATTAAGCACAAGAGTTGAGGTAAAACGCCTTTTCAAGAACATAACAAACTCCAAGCCATGCGAGCACTGAACTCGCGTTTACGAGCCAGCGTATCTTGCTTCGCAGTCGATAAGATATTGTCTTCGCATCATCCCGAAAGTATTTCATAAATTCTGCCTTTTTCGAGTTGGATTCAATTCCCTCATCGAGTCGCGCCAAAAAGTTTAATAAAATGCACAGATCTCAAGCAAGGACTCAGCAATTGGAGTAGAATGTGGAATGAAATATGAAACCGAATTTACCCAGACAAGAGTGAATAACCTCACGCTACAACACCTTTCCAGTCAAAAAGCATCAAAATGCATCATATTTCAACCTCAAGGCTCACCCCCAGTTGTCCTTTCGCAATAAGTACATCATCGTCATAAGAAGAACCAGCCACAGCATCTTTCGCTCTGTCGTAGCACAAAATGCGCAACGTCATAGCTCCATCTACATCCATCTCAAATTCTTCATTCCATTGAGGAGATTTCGTGTTGACGCATGCTCGTGTTTTGGCCTTGGTTTGGAATTGTCCGTAAGAATCGACTTCCAAAGTACAGTAAGGGTCTGAAACAAGACAAAAGTTGTAAAGTAATGAAGCAAAGTGAGATGAAAGTTTTAGAATCAAAAGAGGATGAGTGCCGTGTTGCCATGCTTTGAAAATTCACTTGACCCAATTTCTCTGCTCGGTTGCGCCGCTTGTAGTAGAAATGCACTCAGCCAGCAATTACTGATAACTCCAAAGCAAGTCTGAACACAACGTTGTTCTATGTGTAACGGTAAAAGCTTTCCAGCGAATGGAAGACATTTTAGTAGAAATAATATTCATTCTATGCTCAGCTAAAAGCATTAATTAAAATATTTTAAAACACTTACTACAAGTGGTTAGGAATCCGTGTCCGGTTTTAACAGTGACATTCAAGTATCCTGACAGGAGATCCTCATCTTCTCGGGTCAGCATTGATTCTAAATTGTTCATCTGTAAAAAGGGAAACAGTTAAAAACCAAAATATCTCATTCGAAGCACGATGAGGTGTAGGTGAGGAGTCATACGGAAGAAAGGCGGCATTCAAATCTTGCGGATTGATAATTTCAGAGTTTTGCTTTTGCATTTTGTAAACAAATCGTTAAAAAATGGCAGCGGAAGATAGAACTTTAGAGAGCTTTTGCTTTGCAGTCAGCAGGTTTGATTATTTTCCTTATCGACTCATAATGAAGACTTTAGAAATGGTATTCGCAGGTTCCTGCTTGGTGTTCAGCAATAGAAGTAACGCAGAGGAAAATAGAAAATTAAGTTTACACTCAAGTCATGATCATCAAACATCAGTTTAAAATTCCCCAGAAAATGCAGAATTGTTCATATCTTTGCATAAATAATAATATTCATTGGCTGTCTTACTTTGCGTTGTTTAGCGCAGGTTTCCAAAAGCAGGTTAATCTCAAATGAGGTGAGCGAAAATGTCTTAAAACAGGTCTCTTGTTGCTTCATAATGCATTCTTTCCATTCTGTGCGTTCATAATCAGACGACATGAGGAACATGTAGCTCTGAAAGAAACACATTTTTATCTTCTGGTCTAAGGAACACCTTGGAGCGACAAAAACAAATAACGTTGCGTTCAGACTTGCTTCAGAGTTACCAGTGCTGCTGGTACAGTGGATTTCCACCGAAAGCACTGCAACCAAGCAGGAAAATTGCCATTCAACACTTTTTTGTGGTTACCTCACGGATATAGAGATGAAAAATGAAACCGTGCAAAAGTTTCTTCATCGTAAATAAAATTTGTCCTGGCGCTAAAAACGTTGCAATAGAAGTCGAAAAAGAGCCAAAAAAACAACATAATACTTGATTTTATTTTAGATTTGACCATGGTGTGATAAAGATGTTATTTCTGCAGAAGATTTAAACTATAGCTTTCTGATTATATGTGTTGAACAGACGCGCCACCGCGTGCTACAACTACACATATCCATGAACTTACTTTTCCTTGCATGTGATAGATACGTAGAGGTAAGTCGGGGGCAGCTAAGACCATTTTTGCTTCCACTTCAGTCAGTTTCTTTTGCAATCGCTCAACTTTTCGTGATTTAATCGGGGAACTTTCAGCCGTTCTCTGTTCTTTAGTCGCTCTTTTTTGCTCCCGCAAGATGTCGTGCTTGAGCTGTTGAGCAATACCGTTCAACTCTCTCAGCTCATCGTCATTGGAAGGGTTGAAGTCAGGAATGTCTAAAATTTGAAAACGTTTCTGCAATAGCTTAGAGCAGTGGTTTTCAAACTTTTTCAAGTCACGACCCACTTTTCAAAACATAAATTTTCGAGTCCCACATAATTCTATATGCACTTCGAAGTACTTGAAAAAAAGTACAGTGAAAACAATACATATAATTAAGATGCTAATTTTCATTTATACTATTTGAGACAAAGCATGCATTAATCTAAATTTTAAGTGACTTTCGCGACCCATTGAAATTGCGTCCACGACCCACCTGTGGATCGTGACCATAGTTTGGGAAACGCTGGCTTAGAAAATGCAGGCTAAGCGCGTCAAACGCAAATGCTTTTTTAATCATGATTGAGGAAACTTAGTTCCATGTTTCACCCATTACTTCACTCCCATTGCTAATCGCCAAGCGGGAGATCTGTTAGTACCATGTCTAGTCTTGTTATAGCTTGAAAAGGAGATTGAATAAAGATCTACCGAAGTAGATGCTCTGAGAAAACGAAAACAATATTTTTGACCATATAAATATGGATTAAAGCAAGGTCACCTAGACTAAAGCTGTTATGTTTCCTCGGCGGTTCTTCAAATGAAAGGACCATCCTGTGAGGGAGTTTGCAAGAAATGCATGGAACTACTACGCAATGTCTCCCCCCATAAACAAATAATAAAAATTTGACAAATCAGCGCTTTGAAAACCTTGATATCCAAATAGCATAAAACAAAATTAGTTGCAAAGTAAATGGGGGCACGGCTTTTTGTTGGCATTGTCAAGAGAACGTCGAAAAGTTAAAGAGCCTCATACCCAGGTGGCGTCAAGTGAAGCGTCGTTTTATTTCGACCACTATTGAATGCTTAGGGTTTCACCTGCAAGATTGCATTGTTTCGCGCTTGGAAAAGGTGCATTATAATGATTTGCTCTGTCGGCAAATTTCGAAGCAGAAAATTCATCATAAATAAAGTCGATCAAAACAAGCGCAAGTTGGTAAGCTTTAACACGACGTAATTGAACTGTAAATTACCAATCATTGACAATATTTATTAAATGCGAGTTTTAGTGAGTACTAGTACTTCCGGTGACAATTATGAAATTTCCTCTTGCAAAATTATCGCCAACTTACTTCGCCGATGCCAACTTTGAAATTATTACTCAATTTTAGTGAGATTTAGGCTTAAGACCGCTACCGAGTAATTTTGGAGCTAAAAATAAAATGCAAAAATGTGACGTGTTTTCTCTTCGCTGATAAAATGAATCAAATGCCACCAAAAATATCTCACCTTCAGAATCTTCTTTAGCTTGAAACGAAAGGTCAGCTAGCGGGATGTACCATTTACATTCGTACGATGCTTTTGAATGGAAGACTCTGCAGAGCAAACAAGTACAACAGCTTTCAGCAAAAGCGAAGTCAAAAGTATTTACGCCAACGCCAAACAAATGAAACAACACAATTTTACAAATTTGCGACTTCGCAAACATAGCGTAAGAATCTAGCAATAAGCTTATCTCTGATATTTACTGGTTTCGTAGTTAATAAGCTTTGAAACCAAGAGAAAAGAAACGAAATTTGCACGCTTTTGAAACAGTGTGTTCCCTCCTCTACCCCGTAACACATCACAAAAATCGATTATAACAGCCCATTACAAAATTTCATAGTTACAACATGCGGTAACTTCCACGTGACAAACCCGTGCTTTTAGCGGAAAAGCCTTTAACAAGCGCGCGGATGACGTCATCACACGCTCCCTGTACGTCATAGATATCTGACCAATATGATGTATAAAGATAGCGGTCGTTAGTTAGAACGGCACGCATTGAAAAGATATTTTTAGTTACATACTTTCGGTTGGTGAATAAACCTCAACAGCTATACACAGCACGACTTATAAAAAGACTGGCGTTAGGACTATCCTCGTCGCTATAAACCCGGCCACCTACCACAAGCGGTGCAACGGAAAAAAATAGTGCTCCTGTCGCTGTCGGAGCCTGAATACGGCTAAATAGTGGGCGAAGGGAAGATTCTGCCAAAACTCGCTTCAAGTAACTCCGAAGCAGGTTGCTGGCAACTTCAAAGGCACTCGTAACTTGGATGAGTAGGTAGTAAAAAGTTTTTGCAAAGCTCGGTACAAGCAATCACGAAACTGTGTATCACCGCTTTTTCTAAAACTGAATTTTCATGCTTGGCGTTCAGCACACAAGAGGTAGCGTCAAGAAAAACCCGGCAAGTTCGTACGTGGCTGCCTCGCAAAAGGCACTCATCCAAATTCGTTCACCTTTATCTGGCAAACATGGTGACCAGTTGGAGTAGCTTAGCGTGACGAAACGCTGGCAAAGTAAGAGCTCATGTTTATGAATGAGTAAGTACTGAATAATGCTTACCCAGCAGTGCTCTTTGGCTTGGCGCACAGCAGTAGATCACTGAAGAGAAAGCAATGACGCAATTTCCGACTACCATCGCCAGCGACCTAAACAATTAAGTCGTTAAACTTGTATCAAGCGAATGCATATTGCCAAGCTCTTTCTAATAGGGAAAATGAAGTAGGGGGCGAAAAGTACACTAGAAACTTACGAGTTTGACGGTGGTGCACTCATTTCTAAACCCAAACACTTTTAAGTAAAAACAAATGTTCAAAAACGATTTTTGAAGTTTCACCACTTTTTTTGAAGCAGAAGCAGTTACAGGGAGCACAAGTAGCTGGAGATATTTTTGTTACTCTGATTAGGAAAATGATCAAGAAATTACAAATTATAACCTCAATGTTCAAATTACTAACCTCAACTAAAAATCCGTGTTTAATTAAAATGCGATCGGCGGATCGTGCTGCTTTCAAGTTGGTATTAACAATCCGCTTTGGTCGGAAACCGGAAGAGGCGGAGTTGATACGATCCAGAAAAGTTTGCGTCTGCTTTAACACCTGTAGACATTAAAATATCTTTCTTCTTATTTCGTCCTGGTAGTCTGGCATAAACAGCAACTCTCGGCACAGTGCAAGGACAAGAGACGAATCAGGATGTCGGAAAAAATGATAATAGACAATATCAAGCAAAGGTCTAGCATGAATAAAAAATGAAAGAATTAATCAATACAGCACAAACCATATGTGGTGTATACTCCAACTCATTTACGGCAACCATGGTGTAACGATCCTTGCGTTCAGACCTGCTTCGGAGTTACTTGCACTGCTGCTAAGGTGCATTTCCGCTACAAGCCAAAGGTGTCTTTTCCAAGAACCCAGCGTTCAGATCAAAGCGAGATTTGAACGCAAGACCTCGCTCTTACTACGCTCAGAGAGCAGGGCTTCAACCCGCTTGACCTCTTTGCTTATTAGAAATAACTCAACAGTTAGCAGCGAAATGGTGCAAACCGTTACTGTCATCTTTTCCGAGGGGCAGCAACGAAGAAGCAGCACGTGGATTTAACCCCCCACGCTCATGACTACGAGCCAGCGTATCAGAATGACGTAATACTTATTTTGGCAAACCAATAAATTTTCTCCGCAATTATAACCTCATATAAGCTGTTCAGAGAAATCGAGAACTTTTTCTTAAAATTATCGTGACCGAAAAAACAATACGCAATTAACTTGTAACAAAAAGCATCACGAGCACAACAAAAACAAGCCAAAAAATTTGAAACAAGCCACCACATTCGGTCTTCTCATTTGACAAGATAAAACCATTGATCAGCGTGACATGAAAACCTTTTAACCCTTCATTGTTTGAAAACAACAAAATTACAATGAATTTCAGAAAAGTAGTTGTTACGTCAAAATGATATAACAATTAACAATCATGTAACATATGTGTTACATTATCCCTCAAAGGGTTAACGAACAACGTTGTGTTCAGATCTCCTTCAGAGTTATTGGCAATGCTAGCGGATTGCATTTCTAGCTTCAGCACTGCAACTAGGTCGGAGTGGAAAAGGTGAGCATCGCGACAAGGCGGTAAACCTTGATGGCACATGAAACCTACCTCTCTAAGAACAGGAAAATCTGGATGTCGGTGTGGAGTGTGCTTCAGAAGATCTTGTAGCACAAGAGTCATTCTCATGACTCTTTCAGCTGGCTTGTACAGCATATCTGCAAACACATGACAGTAAGCAACACGAACAATGCTGCTTCAACCCTCCTTTTTATCAATTCAATACAAAAAGTTTGCGCCAAATAAAGCAATTTTTCTTTCAGCATTATTTTAAATTAAAAACCTGAAAGTCTATCGTAAGGTTACTTGTTCAATTCCCGCATGGATGCCTTTGTTGATGGTGGGTCTATTAGTCTGCAATATCTATTTACAACAAGCTCGAAATACACTGTCGCTTTCCCCTAGTTACCCTGACCTTGATCAGGTTTGTGATGTGAACCTAGCTAACCGTTACACGTCGTAACTCCATCCCAAGAGGAGGGTAAACTATAAAAACAAATTATTTGCAAGTTTTACCAATCAAGCTGATCGATTCCGAGTCTTTTGTGCCGCGCGACTTGACTTTTAGGCCCTGCGAAGAGAATAAATGATAGAACACTAAGCAACGCTCAAGCAAAAAACGGGAAGTAAGTGACCGAGTTAATAATAAACGTACGGAAGCACGACCTAGAAACAAAAATGCATGATCAGCAAAACATGCTGCGTGCGAACATAGAAAGTATGCAACGCTCCGGTTATTGAAGCTTCTTTCGGTGTTAGTACATTACTAGAGCCATTTGTAGCCAAAGAGCATTCAAAATTCAAATAAAACCTGATATAAAGCATCTAGTTACAGACAAACATGCATCACTTCATCAGCAACAGCTATTTCGCCAGTCGCTTTTCGTAACACTTTCGTTGGTGGAGTCATTGAGTATATCTCAAACTGCCGTAATACCACCACCGCTGCTTGTGTCATGTAAGCTTGACGCAAAGCAGCTTTTTTTTGAAGCTATGTTATGTTTTCGTAAGGAACAGCTCGAAAATATTGACAGCGCCGTCGAGAAAAACACATAATACTTTTCTCTCAAGCTTTCAGTGTTACATGTCTAAAGAGATAGAGTGCTCCAACTGTGCTACCCTGAAAGTAATATTTATCTGTATACCTCAATAATTTGAGCAAAGTGTTTGCTTTCCTTGGCGCACTTCTCAATTGTATGATGAGCCTTCTTGTAGTTGTTCAAGTAATCGCTGTAAAGATTGAGTTTGCCAAGCTGCAATATAACAAGAAGTTATTGGGAAGCAATAATGACAAATTG
This sequence comes from Trididemnum clinides, assembly GCA_963675345.1. Taxonomy (NCBI): domain Eukaryota; kingdom Metazoa; phylum Chordata; class Ascidiacea; order Aplousobranchia; family Didemnidae; genus Trididemnum; species Trididemnum clinides. Next base: position 23,901,783 of record OY776306.1, read on the forward strand.
CTCATAACAATTACTATTCCAGAAGCAATTACTACATTAGTACAACGTTTTTCAAGCCTAGAATGACGAGTAGCGGCTATAAGTAGGGTGGCTTGCACACGTTGATCTACCCCCCGGAACGGTCTTCTATCCAGTTTCGAGAAGTTGCGTAAAAGAATCCCTTTCAAAACGCTGATCTCCTAAAAAGGTCTTCTTTCCGTATTTGTGTCATTCTACACTTTATAAGGACCGCAGTCCTCACTGAAACTATGTTTTAAATTATCATGGGACGCAAAAAAAAGGTTGAAAAACGCTGAGATAGCAAATGCTTAAATTAATGCTGCAAGATGGTAGCACTGTGGCGGTGCTGCAATAAACTACACGGCTGCAGTATTAAACGTTGCAGAAATGGGTTGATTCAACTACGATCTTGCTGAAACTTCAGTTTCTTTTGTATTGCCAAACGAAGCAGGAAGCTTGAAATACCTTCATAAGCTTTGTATGTGCCTGACTACACCTTCTTTAGTGGTTGGAAGGTTCAATAAAACAAAAACTCTCACCAGGTCTTTGAACAAGTCGCCAACTGTCGTATTGGCGCTCCGGGTCTCAATTCGAGGTTTAAGCTTGGCACAAAAGTCGGCGTGAAGCTCTTTAAGCTCTGGTATGCGGTAGAATAAGGTTTGAAAATCTTGAATGGACATCACAGGTTGCGAGGTGCTGATGGTTGCTTTGAGTGGCTTCATATACTGCGGGAAAATAGAGCTGTTAGATTCGGAGAGCATTTACATTCGTTTTGACAGTTGGGACAACAGAAAAGGTAAACTCAGAGACACCAAAGAATGATCATTTTTTAGTAAATAACACCCTATTTTAAATTTTATGATAATTCAAAGCCCGACGTATCTAGAAACTCTTTTGAATGGGGCCATACTCCACCCTGCCTTTTATATACAGGCCTTGTGATGACTTACGTACCAAAAGCAAAGTATGGAGATATTGCACATAAACTTCTTCTGTGTCCAGAAGCGAGTTGAGAACCATGATACGCATTGTCAACTTCTCTGCTTCTGCAATAGTCCTCACTTTGTCATAATCTACCATCTGTGACACTGAATCTTTTCGCTAAAAAAAATTTGCAGGTAAACTAGGATGGTATCAAACTGACTTAAACCTAAGTAAACCGTTGAGGAAAGATTGAAACCTACACACCTCTGTTTGAATACGGTATCTATCTCAGGGCTATAGTTGCTCTTTTTACAGCAGGTTTTAAGGAAAATGAAAAACACAAGTATTCATGCATTCATGCGTATGAGCTCATGCCCAGTTTGCTAGTCTTTAGTATTATCATCATGACCAACTTGTTCAGCCCCAACACCCTTCTGTCATATAAAAACGGAGGCATCATGTTAAGTGCCTCGTCTAAAGACACAGCAGAACTTACTGGCATTTTTTTACAATTCTTTCGTGCTGAGAGTCAGGTAAGAATGTTGTTGGCAGCGTTTTTAATATCTTTGACGTGATTCGAAAAGGGAATTAAACTCCGGTCATAGTAGCAAAACTATTTAAAAAATGTTAGCAAGAACATACGGTTTCTTGCGTTAAGCATTCTTGAGAGAGACCTGAGAGAGACTTCGCAGACGATGCGGTTTATTTCTGCCAACAACCTGTCTCTATATCAGAGCACTCTAAAAATTAGCAGCTACACTTCAGAGCTGCAATGAAGGGCTCGGCGACGTTGAGAGTTGGAAGCAGTTTGGCGGTGGCTTTGAGAAAAACACAAAACAACATTCTAAAACTTTTGCTTCGTTGCGTCTTTTCAATCACTTCTATGCTCCGTGGGAACCCAGTGCTTGTAACTCCGAAGCAGGTCTGAACATCAGTTGTTCAGTGAGCAACTGCGAAAGGTAAGGAATATGATTGAAAACTTACTTTTGGTGATCCAAACAATTCGTTTGAGTTGCCATCAACTGCAGTGAGGGATTTTCTTTTTTCTGTGTTGCTATCTTCAACATGCTTCGTTCTGGCTCTAAAAAGAAAGTCTCGCATAACCTTTGAGCGGGCTTTTAAAAGTTTTAAAGACACAAAATCCTAAACCACAAAGCTATTAAATTTGTGTCCTTTTAACAACCAACCTAAAAGCCTTCTTTGCAAGTACGTATCCCTTCCAGGCACGTGTAGGCCAATATATCTTTCGAAGAACAAAGTTTTTAAACTGACAATAATTTCCTGCGGTCCCCAATATGAGTTGCCGAAGTCCTGCGGCTTCATCATCTACGGTTATGTACTGAGTACAGATATCTTTAATTTCGGAAACATTCTTGTGTTTACGATAAGTCTGTTGACAATCATACTTTACCAAACAAAAATTCTACAATGTTTCTGAAAGTCTGATTTGACTAAACGGCCTTCATCAGCAACTCTAGGTAGGTGTGTGTATAAAATTTTTGTAAAGCAAAACAATGATTAATAAAAACAGTGCATATCATCTCTCTTAAGTTTGAAAAGCACTTCGCAAGAGAGTTTACTCTACCTGGCCGCAGGCTGGGGAAGAGTGAACGGTTTAGCGGTGGCAGGAAGGACTTCTTCTTCTTCTTTAACATGGTCTCCTGTAAAATCGAGCAATAAAAAATATTGTCATCCAATCATATTAAAAGCACAACGTGTGGAAAAGATGGTGTACGATAACTTTCTTCTGCTACTTGCGTGCTTGCTTCCGGTAACTGGTAACTAAGAACAGAATGCGGTCATAAGTTGTTCTACGTATGAATGTAAAGGGGTACCCTAACTGAAAGGTAGCCAAACAAAACATTCAAAAGACTTTTACATATAGCCTGATCCACACAAAATTCAAATTAAAACAAACAAAAATTTGATCCGCGCTTGTTGGACTCAGAGTTGGCTAAGCCTAGGGCGTTTTTTCTATATGCAACCAAAATAACAAACGCCAACGTTTCCGCAGCTATACCAGCTCCTTCCTGTCAGCGTATTTACTGACAAACTGTAATATAAGATAAACACTATTCAAGGTACCTTCATAGTCTAAATAATCTTCGAAGCGGGTGGAATAGAGTGGCGACGGCCCTGGCGTAGCAGATTCATCATCAGACCAATCACCAGCTCCATATGACGTAATTGCCACGCTCATCCGTTCGTTTGTGGTTTGCGCTCGCCGAAATCGAAGCAATGGTGAGGTTTCCACAAACCGCTTGGATTCAGTTATCTAGGTACCACAAACAAAAGTTTTTAATCAAAATATGTTAGGTGCCACCAATAGAATTTTGCTTTCACACTGTTCAGCAATTATTGGTTAGGTTTTTAGCTCACTGATAACTACTACTAAAAAAACGTTTTCAAATCTACACAGATAATTTGCCGTGCTACGCTTGGAAGTGAGTAACAATCTATCTTGCAATCAGAAAAACCCTCAGATATTTTGCGTTGCATGCGTCATGACCTGTTTAAAGAAATACAGCTGTATAATTTGCAAGCTATCACCAACCATGCATCAAGAGCTCTATATCAGATTTGTAGTTTAAATTCTGAAATATAAACACTACCATACGGCATACGAAATTATTAATTTTTCAGTAATATAAACACTACCATACGGCATACGAAATTATTAATTTTTCAGTAATAGTTTAATCAGTTGCCAAACAGCAGCGACAGTAAATACAAATCTGGCTAAAAATATATTTATTTGTTTGATTTTTTGTTACAAAATTATAGCAAAGGAGTAATTGTGTGGGACTTATGTGGATAAGAAAGGCAAATAGCTATATTATGATTTGTCAGTTAATATATCTATCAATCTTGACATTAGCGAGACTCAATTGCGCCTGGCAATGTTGTTTTTGTCATTTCTTCGAATAAAATCCAGTATTGCAATAACTAACAGTATGTGGTTGACATTTTTAATAACAAGTTGAAGGTTTTCGATTTATCATGTAGTCTTAATCAGAGTATCAAAATCAAATGCTTAGTTTTGAAACAGAATTGAACGTACAAATTCTAACTTCTATAGGTACATTTTGATTTTTTTTGTCCAAGTAAATATATTGACTTTGAAACTTGAATAAGGGCCAAGACGTTAAGCAAAAAAAAAGACTGCCAGATTTTCGTTTAGTGTTTACCAAAAGGTGTCACGTACCGGTTATTTAACTATTTTACGGTAAAGAAGATTAACTGGCCGCCAAAGTAATCCAACGTAATACTGGGTTATCATGCTGAAGCATTCTGGATAAAGTTACCTTAGGTTGCATTCTGAAGCATTCCGTACAAAGTTCAGTGAAACTGATCTCAAAAGACGGAGGGAAACAAATGTAATTTTGTTTGTATCAAATCAAACTTTATTATTGCCATCTAGTAAGTAAATTGTTTTCACCTTTTAAGCACAGTTACACATTTATCAACTTAATTTTGCACAATTTAGCAATCATTGATGTTCACATCAGTTGTTGAAAATGTACACTTTAATGCAAAGTTCAATACGCCTCCGCATGTCAGTAAACACTCGCACCAACTTCTCGCGCTGAATGTTCCAAATTGCTGCTCTGATATTGTCCTTCGTTGTTCAATGCTATGGGAATTGTTGGCATATATACTGCTCCTTTCAGCTTACCCCACAGATAAAAGTCCGGAGGTGTCCAGATCTGGCGATCATGGTGGCCACACACCACGAGCAATGATGCGATCACCAAACACTTGTTGCACAGCCTGCATACTTACTCTTGCTGTGTAAGTTGTACCACCATGTTGTTGAAACCATCGAGTCTGTCTTTTTCCAACTGTCAGGGCAGGAAAAATGGCTCCAGTATATCACTGATGTATCGCGTGGAAATAATCACTTTCTTCGAAGAAAATTGGTCCAATAATGCGACTCATTGATACACCACACTGCAATTTTTCTGTTGTGCAGGGGTTTTTCCAGTAGAGCTTGTGGGTTGTGTGAGGACCAAAATCTCGAGTTTTGGCTGTTAATGTATCAGGATAGATGGCTTCATAGGCTCATCTGCGAAAAAACTTTTGCCAAGTATTCCATCTTTGTTGTCAGCTTGGAAATTGTTGAAACCATCGGAAAAAATTTATGCGAGCTCTAGAGTCTTAACGTTTTAATGCTGAACAACATGCACTTTGTACGGCCGAAATTTAACTTGTGCACTGCCTTATGTGCTGATCCAAGAGAAATACTTGTCTCCTGAAAATATTTCCTCAAAGGCTTTTGGGGACTTCTTTGGAACTTGTTGGTAAGATCTTGCAACACAATTTCATTTAAGATCGTTGTTCTACCTGACCGGACTTTGTCAGAGGCGCTACCAGTTTTCTTAAATTAGTCTAAGAGCGCAGTAACGCTGTGTCGATGAGGCACGCGATCTTGTCCGAATTTTTCTGCAAACAAGTCCTGAACTTCTTGAGAATACTTTCCTTCTTTACTTAACACACTTTGTACTAAAAAATTCTCTCCTCTAATGTAAGGACCATTTTATAACACTATGCAAAAATTTTTATCAAAAACTACATATTTATGACATCATATTCATCTCATTGCGTCATAAATATTATGCCTAACTTAGTCAATATACTCCTCAGTTCGTCTTTGTAGCATTTAATCCAGTTGTAACTTACCCTGCATACAAAATGATTATGCGAGTTGCAAGCATTTTACTAAACTGCTACTTTTCAAACACTATAGAATGAAATATGAAACCGAATTTACGCAATCATGATCAAAATATGTCCTTTCGTCAAAAAAAACGTTGCAGTCAAAAAGTTTCAAAGCATTGCAAAGCAATTCATTTTAAACTCAAACCAATATGAGTAACCGCATCACAGATTTGTTTGAGCTGGTAACTGAAACGAAAGTAAATGTGACGTAGGCGCAACTGTTACGTCATTGAACGACGAACAAAACATTAGTAAACCTTCAGCCACACCAAAAAGTGGGAACCATTGTTAACATTTCGAGGATATTTAACTGTAACGGTTTTTAGCGCCATGACATTCGTAATTGACTGAGTCGTGACTTCATTGCTGCTGGGTTCACGTTGCCTTTACTGTTAAGAATAAAGCAGGAAATCATGGAATATCACTTTAAAATACGTGGAAATAAATTTACCAAGATATTTAACCAAAGCTTTTTGACCTCTTTGCCGTCTACAAGCCTTGGAGCTGGTTTTGTAAAGTATCGCGAAACTCCGTTTAATAGAAACAAAAAACAAGTAAAACCGGAAAGAAAAACATGTGTTTTGCAATCACATCACCTCGATTTATGCATATCTACTTGGCTTCATGGTTTATGCACATAGGTAAAAATCATCACTGTCAGAATATTTAAATTAAAACTAAAGAACCGCCTGTGAAACCTTTAAAGCTCACGGGAACCTTGTACGTCGTAAGTTGCGCAGAACCTAAACGCGGTTGAAGAGCTTTAAATTAAACCAACATTGAAGAATCGATAAAAAAAAAACTTTGGAACACGATTCCAATTCCAAACTTAAGCATGTCATAGTAATTGGTCACATGATCAAGTGCTACAATCTTTTAGTCACGAGCGATAGCTCGTGACTTTAAACCTTGCAAATCCTGTGTTGTTACAAGCCCTCGTAAAAGCACTTTACCCTATTTTCCTTTGATTAGGTTTCTTACCTTGTAGGGTGGATAATCGCCTGCTTCATCCTCACTGCTCCTGCTATGCTGAGAGCCGGAAGTTTCATTATCACTCAGATCAGCTCCGCTTGTGCTGCCGGTGAGCCGGCAGCCACGCCCTTCGTTTCCATGTGTGTCCTGAAACAACAACAATCGACGTTTTCATGTCAGCAGTTGACGGCATTAGATAAACCCTAAAAGAAAATGCGGCAAAAAAGATGAGAGCTAATCCTTTACTGCCGCTTTTTTACCTCTGTGAACAATAAAGGCAATGTCATTTAGGACAATTAAACAAGTTGCAGCTCAAGGTGTATTACAATATTTAACCCTTCGTAAGCTGACCGTAACAACCTCATCAAACGAAAAAGTAGCAGCAAAAAAAAGCGACTGCAGACAAAAAAATACTTAATGCTCAAGCAATAATAACTTGATATGAGCACAAAGTAGCTAGAAAAGCTGTCAGCAGTGCAGGGAGGGAGATGCTTTGCTATCTGCAGCGGTAAGAATGAAAAGGGGCTGTATTATCCTATTCTAGAGGCTCCCGGCGTATGTGTCACCTGGAAAATTTTTGGGTCCCTTGATTTTGTAAGAAAAAAAATTTTTATCGCTTATTTCTCATAATGTTTAACTGTTGCGCATAGATCAGTCGGGGGTGAAATGGGCCACAAAAGGGCAATGTTCGCTACTAATTTCTTTAATTTGAATTCAGCATTGTGGTAAAACAGCAAAAAATGTTTTAATAGAAGCATTGTGAATTTTTGATTTTACCTTAACTTTGGATGTCAATAGCTCTTCGGTAATTGGTTATTATCACAAAATGAAATTAAGCTATCAAATCCATCCAAATAATATAAATGCAACTGCGGAAATAAAGTGATCTGATTTTTTTTCTACGACAAGCATATTTTACAGGAGGTGGTAATCCTTAGCAAGCAGCCCGAATATTAATGGTTCGTCAAAATGTGACGAGTCGTGTTCTTTTTTTCATTGTCTTCTCTGCGTTAATTTATTTACTTGTACAACTGACTGTAACTTGGCACCGTACCTTTACAATGTGTAATAGACTCCCCCTCACTCCTTTTTAGCCTGCTTACTACTCTCCCTTCATTGTGATTTGGGGGGGGTGCCGCTTTGCATCTCTTCGTAACTGCTTGTATGTATGCACAGTCATCGTCAAACGCACAGCGAGAAGGAATTTAGGGGTTACTTTTTCCCCACTAGCCTGATAAGGACAAACTTTTAAAATTATTTTCTATTTAACGTTATCTAGCGTGGGAAGGACATATTCAGGTGACTGAAGCAAACAGTTCTAGCGCCTTTGGCTCAAAATGGATTGAATATGGCGCTTTTTCTGTGGTTTGCTGCTTTTTAAAGCACTTATTTAATCAAATAGAAAATTTTCAGCAACTTCGGTGCCTGATTACAGCTGACCTGAAATCTGTTCCACCCCCCCCCCCCAGCATGGCGTAGGCAATTGCTTCCACTTCCAGACTTCCTTATATGTAATCATACCAGATACTGTTCAAATCAGATAGCCGAAACCAATATTTTTTGGCGCTCCCAGTCATTACAAACCAGTAAACTGCCACATTGCGTTCCAAAAGCCGGCCATCTCAGATACACCATGAAATTGCTAAAATCACCACTCCACTTATAGTTTCAATGCTTTCTATGTACTCATAATCTAGTTTTGAGTTGATAAAAAGCATAGAAGAAATGATAGAGTGAAGATTTTGGCAGCTATACGCTTGTCTGTGAAAAATAATATCACGTAAGTCGCAGTCAAAGTCATTTTATGCAAATAAAAAATGTAAAATTTTCCTAAAAATCTAACCAAAGTCGATTAACACTTCAAGATTTTGCTCAGAATTTCAACTATTTTCTGGCTACGTCCTTGCTTTTGGGTAATAATAATTGTATTGGTGGGAAGTGGTAACTCCTAGTGGTTTTGAACACAACCATGTTCTATTCAATAGCTGCAAAGATTTTCCATTACCGAAAGATAAAAAAATTACAAAAATAAATTCATTAATTTTTTCCAAATTTGTTATCAACGCAAAATGGAATTAGGCTACTAAAACTATCAGTATAAAATTGGTTAGTATAAGTTGCAATCAAAGTCATTTTGCTCAACTTAGAATGCAAAATTTACCAAAACAATCTAAACAAACGTGAATTAAAATATTATGATTTTGGTCAAACTTTTCTTTTACAAAATATAAGTTCAAGATATATTACTCTCCACCAAATTTAGTTCCTGGCTACTCCCTTGCTCTTGCGTAACAAAAACCGTGTAAGTGGTTAATATCACAACGTTAAAATCTTGACTATATCCATTTTTTGTCACGAAAAGTTTGCCTAACTTGCATTTTAGTGTTTTAATCATACTCTCAGGTCGCTGAATTTCCAAAAACTAAGTTTTGGAAAAGTTAGGTCGCTTTGAAAAAAAGTTGGAAATCACTGCCTTCATTTTAACTACTACGTAGCCTGACTAGGTGGCTTCCTAGCTAATCATCACGGCAAAAATATCACTGCTAAATTCTCTTGAAAATATTTTGGGTTGTCTTGATGAGTTGCAGCTCAGCTTGCGGTCAAATTTGTTCTCAGAAGTTAACGCTTTCAATATTTTTGTAACAGCACTTCTTAACTTTATGTATGCCAGCACTCTTGTAATGGCTTGATGGAGTAGTTACATGTAAGTTATATTTTAAGGAACACAACAAACGAACTTGCCGGATTGTTCTCCGCATTATCCTTTTCGCTCTTAGCATCATGCAAGCAAGGCTGTGAATATCGTATTTTGGTGCAGCCTGGTCACGTTTTCAACCATCAACCTATTGCATTCAAGAAGGGGGCTCTAACGTGCATCATGGGGTAATCAGGAGTTCATAAACCGGAGCGGTGGTAAAGTGGTTAGAGCGTCCGCTTCGCAGTCGATAGACCTGGGTTCAATTCCCTTGTCGATTCAAATCAAAAGACTTTAAAAAATGGTATTCGAAGCTTTCCTGATTGGCGCTCAGCACGAAAGAGAAAATGTGGAGGAAAAGCAGGCAGGTTCGCTCGTTGTGTCCTTGGGTAAGGCACTGAACAGGATTTCCCTATCTCTATGTGGCAGATAGGTAGCGGGGCCACGCGACCACCCGCCGTGGTGGCCTAGTATGACGAAAGACTGCACACTGAACATGAGCTCAGACGCATTACACTAATTAAACGACTGGTCGTAACAACAAAAGCTCTTGGAATAATATCAGCACTGGTTAATATCCATTATTTTAGAACATAACAGCTACTAACAGACGTCACTAATGGAGTCTTTCCAATATGATGAGTAACCATAAGAGGCACGGCCAAAGTGTTAGCTAAAGGAAGCATCAGTATGTATACTTACAAAAATAAAAATCTTAAAACGTATCTAAAAATTTACATTAGTTAAACTCTGCTCTCTTGGGCCTACCCTTCTAGATGCCACAAGCAACACTTTTTTCTCTAAGCTGACATTTCAGTTACAAGACCAATGTACAATGGTATCAATGTACAAGAAATAATTAAAGTAGGCTTCATTGAAAATAAAAATGCACATACAACGCAACGACGATTCTTGAGTGATTAAGCAACTACCGTATTAAAAAGTATTCGGAGCCAACGATTGTGTGTATGCTAAAGTAAAGAATCAATTTCCTCCTTATAGGCATAAACCTAACTAAACTGCACAAACGACTTTGTAGGTCTTCAACGTTTCTGTTGCAGTAATTACTAGCTTCTGACCTTGAAGCAAGAGGTAGCTCCTATAAAGATTTCCAAGTTCACCTTCTATGTTGTGGCCAGAAACGCTTTCCAAAAGCGCACGCAACCCTATTGAAAACAGTTGTAATTGAACACCGTCAAAAGCAGTGTTTCACAATTGAACGATAACAATCCCCAAGGCAAAACTTTATACTTCTTAATCTCACTCCTCACATTTGCTTTCAAAAATTTAGTACGTCTTACCATAATTACTTTCTTATTATAGGCTCAGTTTTATTGGTTAAAACTGAGAAAAGGTTTTTCCAGGGCCGCTTGTTGATGCTGCGTGAAGTGCAGCCTCAGATTCAACTTATTTGTCTCGACAGTAATTACACCTCAGATAAGGAAAATAGCACGTCATTCAACAGTGCTGGGAACGAGTTGGTTCAGTTCGAGTCTCAAGTCGAATTAAGTCATTTCGTCCAAACGACGCGAATCAGGACGACTTTTTCTACCACGGCTCGAGTCGTCTCAAATGTTTTTAAAACTTCGTTGCTGGTGTTTACTTTCCGGTGATTTTTCAAATAATTGCTGCGGAGAGTGAAACAACGTGTTTCTATCACAAGCACTTCATCGAGTAGGAGTCTTTGCCGTTTTTAATAACAACTGCGCAAAACGCACGAGGTTTAAATTGTCTCAGCCAACGTGTTATCACACTTAATTATCGATTACAGACTTGGGTTTTTAACATCATTGTTGGTTATTACGTTACGCTAAGCTATTACTTTGTTTGCGGTCGTGAACGCTACAACCAAACGGGTAGTCAATCGTTTATTTTCATCTTTACTGTAGGCCTTCTAAAAACAGAAAAGAGAAACCAGTATCCAAGATCTTGCCGGACTGCAGTGCTTGCAATCGAAAGTAAATCATTCTGACCAGGCTTTACAACTTTTTATTTAAAAGCGAATAAAATTGAAACCGGACCTGGCTACAGTAAAATTTTGTGGTTTTAAAAGCATCATATTTCTGAAGCTTTTGGTCTTTGACTACTGTTCAGAGAGAAAGCTGTTTTCCTAGACCGGAAATTTTTTTATGCAAGTAATTTCGAGTCTTGGCTCGAGATTTCCCAACACTGTCATTTCACGCCATTTAGCTAATTTCATTTTTTTCCAGTGAAATGACGCGACGACTATAGTCCATATTTAGAGACCATTTATTAAAACTGGGGGCATATATTTTATACAAACAAGTGTATTGAATCTGCGGTCACGTGTCCGTCGTAAACTCGTTATCTGCAGTTGTAAATCTTTAAGAAAAACTGGCTTGTGGACTGAGTTTACCCTACGCACGCTCAAGCGTATGATTGTTGTGTCACTGAGGTAAATACCCTGGCATAAATTTGTAGAGTACGCAAGGAAATTGGAGTTCCAATAACGCTTGGTGCTGCTTGATCTGTATTTGAAATCACATTCATCACAAGAGTAGAGACAAAATTTTAAAGTGTGACGTCACGAAAGAATTTCCATCACGTCATTATTGCATGCATTACTCAATGTTATGTTTTTCTAACCATGAAGTAAAAACAATTGAGCTTTGAATCATCATTACACTTCCGAACAGTCAGCAACCTGCTATTAGTAATGACTAACTAATTGGACAATAGATGCAAGGCAACCACCGCAAACACGAGCTTCGTGTAGGCTTTGCGCTTACATCGGAAACAATAGACAAGTGCGAGTTCCACCTTCATTGCTGTGGGCGAAAAAAATTCTTCTGCAATCAGACCTAAGGCAGAAATGCAAAACTATTTTGCTCCTTTTTGGTGCTTAGCAACCGCAACGATTTTCCAGCATCAGGACATAATTTAATCTCAACTGAGTAAATTTAGCTGGATTTTGCTTTCTTGCTCCATATCACCTCTATTGCTGGGCGCCAAGCAAAAGATTTGCAAATATCAAATTTTAAGTCTTTGATTTGACTCGATGAGGAAAATATACCCAAGTCAATCGCCTTCAAATCACACGCTCGAACCACTTCACCTCTCTGGCGAGCAATGTTAAATTTGTTTTCTGTACGTCTGTAAAGGGTTCGCAGTGTAATAATGATAAAATAAATACATTTATCGTCAGTGTTTAGCGCTTTGGCTGTAACAGTTTTCAGGCTAGAACATATTTCAATCATGATAAGTAAATTACGTTCTCCACAATTACCTAATTGCTGAGCGCAAACCCGGAAATTGATGAACACTATTTCTACTGTCTTTGTTATGACTTGGTAAGAAATTTGAGACCAGGTTACCGGGTGCGGAGTGGACTTTCTAACCACTATAACTGATATTGCGCAATGGGCCACCAAGACATGCAAAAAATGACTCCACGATAAATTTAATCTTGAATTATTATGCTTTAGTTCACTTGAAGAGAGCGTTAGTAATCAAATGTTAAAATTATGCACTTTGTTTACATTACATAGAACAATAAGACCTTCGCAGAACTCATAGAGCAAGGGCTACGTCATTAGAGTTTAATTAATGTGTGAATGACGCGGACAATTGCTTTGCAATTATAATTATCTGATTCAGTACCAAGTTAATTCATAAAATATAAGTTACTGAAAGATATTCTTTTTAAGATCTATAATATGAAGTAAAGGAATTATTCTCAGTACAGCAAAACAATTACCAACACGAAGCAATGAAGTTTACATTCTGCCATGCAAGAAAGGATGCAACGACAAGATATTTACCACTATTTTTGACTAATTTATAGCGCTTGATTGATTATTATTAGCGATTACAAACTGATTTAATTGTTTACACGATATTCTCCACATGCTAAACCAAGAGATTTGCCAACACTTTTCTAGAGTCTTTGAATTGACTTGACAAGCCTATTGAGCACAGATTTACAGAAATAAGTGCTAAACTGGACAGTGTGATAAGCTTTCAGATTGACAACTAATAACCTATCAGTGATTCCAAAGTCCTCAACGTATGGCTTTCTGGGATGATAAAATAGTACAACCGCGGCTTTTCAATTTGGCCAAAACGATATAGCTCACGAAAATGAAGACCACTGATTCCTAACCTGCCCTTTTCTGTACCGGCCTCCATGCAAAAAATCAAAATACATACTGGCAAACATGATTTTCACGACACTGAAATATAAGACCACGGTTACATACAAGCAACCACCATTATGATTTACCCAATACTAACAGTCTACGATTAGGTAGCTCGATATGCGACATGCTATTTATCCAGATGTTTTTGGCTGAAAACAGGTAACGAAGCATAACAGGCTTTAGAAGTGTCTGCTTACACTCATAAATCAATCAAAATGGTAAAATCAAGACAACAGATCGCTACGGCGTAACATGATCACATGATCAGATCATTTTGCTATGACAAAAAGAATTGAATTACATGGTTTAAATACAATGTTTTTTACGACATACAACAACAGCATGCTTCTAACTGGCAATGACTTTAGCTTCTAATGTGAGATTATCGGCGAATAACTTATTTAGCTTAGTTTTTAATGTTTGCAAGAAATCAATCATGTTTACAGCTTAAACTATTCAAGTTATTAGACTAAACAGTTACTCATGTCAGGGTGTTATTGAAGATAAAACGAATTTATATACATGTATAAAACTATTTGGCGTCTTAAATATTGAAAGAAAAAGTTTTCTTCAAAGTTTAAGCAGCTAAATTGTTGTAACGGTACAACAATCGAAGTCTTTTTCCATTAATTTACTGATAGTAAGATGCTAGTTGCAGCATATCTGAAAAATGTTGTACCACACCGATTCCTTAAATCAATATCAATTTTTAAAAACACTTAACTTGTTTCTTGGGACAATGTAAACCCCTTCAAATGCTTACAAGCCTCATTTTTACTTTGAAAATATGAAGAAGGCCCCCTCATCGCTTTACTTCAAGACTCAGTGGTGAAATTTCAACTAATTTCAGTAATGCTAGCAATCAAAAGCTTCAGCAAATCTTTCAAATAAGCATCAGCGCTCGTATTTAGCTACTGCTTTAAACCTGAGACCGAACGTGATGAAATACTTTCGTTTCAATATGCCTTACCATTTAAAGCTACCAACAGCCTGTACAAATAAGCAAAGAAAAACCTCTTTTAACGTTTAAGACAATTTCAACTCTGACGGCCATTTGAAGCAATATCAATACAATACTGATGAATAAAAAAGAGCGCGTGCTGAAACGAAGCTCTCCATTTTTCAAATATCTTTCTTTTTCACATCAAATTGGTTTTGGGCAATCGCTCTCCAGCATTGCGATCCAAGAGATAGTAGTCAAATTACCTGGAGCCAACCGTTGGTTCGAATCCCATCTCAAGCCAGCATCTACTGATGCTATCTCACAAAGGTAAAGTCTATGACTTCTTCGTCGTTTGAGCTATTCGTTCTGAGCATTATGCAGGAAGATGCACATACACTGCATGTGCGCTCAAGCTCGGTTTGCGAGTCTTCAGTTAGACTGTGCCACCACGACGGGTAGACTGCTTGGCCCCACCAACTGTCTGCCACATGAAGGTGGAGACATCCCGTTAAGTGTCTTGCCCAAGGACACAACAAGCAAGCTTGTTCTCCACACTATCCCTATGTGCTGAGCGCCAAGGAGGGAAGCTGTAAATACCATTTTTTAAAAGTCTTTTGGTATGAGTCGACTTGGGAAATCAACCCCTGGTCTACCGACTGGGAAGCGGACGCTCTTAACCAATACGCCATCGCGCTGGTTAAGTCTATGCCTGCACTCGCGCAATACTTTTTTTCTCAGGGATCGATTCCAACTCTTCAAGCAACATCTTCTCCCTTTTATTTCAAAGATGCAAGCAACACAAAATGGCCTTAAACCCGTTTTCAAGTGAACTAAATATTCTTACAAACTCTACTAAGATTTTTATGCCTTCTCAACTCAATTTACAATTGCATCTCCACCTGGAACTCAAACAATCATTAACTTTCCGCAGCTTTTTTACCAGCTGTTAAAGAAGCATGACATGTTTCACATTTCCGATAAGTAGTTAATTAGGAAACTCAGAGCACGTTGAAAATCAACTGAAAATTCCAGCATTTGCAGATACTAACCAAAATTTCCTTGAATTTTAAAGATCAAAAACGTTTTTAAAAGCACGCATGCCTTGGCTAACATGCTTTTACCACCTTATCGAGATGTTGATATTTCGTAACTGCTTGTTAAATTTTCCTGTCATGTTAATTCAAAAACGTATGTTCAATTTATTTTCACAGGTCGATTGATTTTGGGCGAAAAACAAACAGCAATATAAATGTATCCACTGCTCATTTGCACCTACAAACGAATCACTTCATGCAAAGAAAGTAAAATACAGGGCAACGATTTTCTTTGTTGGTATTGCTGCGCTTGGAGATTGTCGTTAACATTTACTTGAAAAAAGATGAATTGCTAGAAGCCTTCGTGACGTTCTGATTATTGGCCGTATTGAGGCGAGTGGAAAAAGCTGAGTGGACGCGGTTTTATGTCTCAAGAATTCAAACGACAAGACAATCATAAACAAACCAAATTAAGAACCTGTTCACTCAAGCTTTTTCTTTTATAAATATAGCTAATCACCTCATGAATTCTGTTCCACTGACCCGCAGAATCTTCCAGCAAAGCGAACTCGGCTCGCGTGCAGAAAGTTCTCACGTACTTAGTGCTAAGTGCTTGTGATCTAGCAGTACTAAACGACCTTCTTAACACTCAAAGGTTGGCATGCATACCTATTGCTCCTGTAAACTGGTGGATCCTGATTTTATTATCGAATCTCATAAACGTTGTAGTTCAAAAAGAAGCTGTGATCTCAAAAAAACTTGTAAAAAGGCAATCAAGCATCCAAAATAACCTTTCAATTCTAATTAAATGTGTTTGTATGTGATAATGTTACTAACATTTACTGCCTTTCCATTGCTAGTTTTATGGCTTAGTAATTAGCTGTAACGATGCGACAAAACCGCCAAGCATTTCAGAATGCTACTGTTTTCCGGAATGCAACTACAACATTTCTCGAAAATTATCAGATTTTCTATAATTCCCATTGGTTTGAAGAAGTTTCTCATTAATAATAAATTACATGTCTCGTTAATATTTTGTTTCTGTCTCAGGTCTCATTTTTTTCATTGTCTTTTTGCCACAAAGGTCCCCTAAAAACAACGGCAAGAAAAATGGGTTGAGAGCTGAGAAAGGTCGGAAAGCTCTGCCTTACGCCACACTTTCGTACTAATGGTGGCCTACAACTTTTTGGACTCGAGTTCGATCCTTGTTGCTTGCAACTTTTAATATCCAAACTGCCTTTGCCAGTTCTCAAGTGTTACCATTTGTTTCCGTTGTGCTGTCTAAAAACACTGATTACACTTCATCGCAGAACGGATGACAAACTGCACGATTTTGCTTTACAGTACATAGCCTGCATTGAAATACTGCAAGCTTGGGATGACAGCAGACTGAAGAATGAGATAGCGTTAAAGGTAATGTTCTGGCAAGAAGTATGCATGGCGAAAACATCACAAAGTAGAAAAGAGCTTTTAAGTACAAATCGTTTAGAGCTAACTTTCTCCAGTATAGATTAAGCATACCGCTTATAAAATGCCAGACTCTTAACGCTTTAGTTTTACAGAGCTGCATAAACCAGTACTGCTGCCGTTTCGCCCCACTGGTTTAATTACCATTTCCACATTTTAAGTGCCATACTAATGCCAACAAAAAACTTTATCTAAAGACCAACAAATAGCACATCTAAAGACTACGAGTTTCAAACATTGAGTTAAACTCTAAGCTGAGTGAGCGGTACTTTGTAGCTGCCGTTGACTGTTCAGTACCGCTTTAGACTATTTTGGTAAACATGAATAGCTTCAGCATCTTTTCAAGGTTTACTTGTTTTAAGTGGAGCTAAACCTTGTCTGCAAATCGTCTTTCAACTAATGATTTGACTGGTGTCAGATGAAAAATAGCACTAGCAGACTGACAGCTCCCCATTTAAACTCTCGATATAATTAGCCATGTCGCATGCAATCCTTGAACAATTACTGACGTCAAGATCAATTTTGTACTATTTCTTAGTAAATAAAAACTTTGTGAAAAGAAAAAAAAAGCTTCACCGGGGATTTTGTCTAATTCTTCAGACTACGTTGCCACACACGACCAGATTACGCACAAGCTGTCATTATTAACAAATTCCCATGACGCATGGTACCTTGAACTTATCAGTGAGCACTACAAAAAAAAGAATTGTGCAACTGGGAACAAATTACACTCAAAACTACACTTTCGTCGTGCTTACAGTCGGTAAGTCGCAAGTTGAATGCTTGTTTCGATTTTAGTTCGATGTGCTCTCGAAAATCGCTTTTCATTAATTTTTGTAATAAGCTGCTATGGTTGTAATGGAAACGCACTGTGCCGGCAGTATTGGTAACCACATGCAAGTATTTCTACGTATAGAGCTGCTGTTGTTATCCGATCCTTACCCGGGAATGAAGACACGGTGGAAGACCACAGAGCCCCAAGAACCGGGCAACTTTTCCGGGCCTAGACCAAAGGCCGGAAGAATAGAAAAAGTTGCCAAAGAGAATGATGCGTAAAGGGTTTGCAGAAGAACAAAACAGAATGTGACGGGAAGTGTCCTGAATCTGTTGAACACGGGCGCATGGCTGTGATTGCAATGGTCTGTAGATATTAACGTATTGCTATGAGCGTTGGTCAGGTGGAATGCACACAGGTTGCATGCCTATTTACGTGGTGATATTAGCGCTACAATATTTCCTGCTAACGGTAAATTTCATCTTCAAGTCACGGTAAAACCTTTACAGTCGTAAGCTGCATAACTTGTGTTTAGACCTGCTTTGGAGTTACCCGTACAGCTGGCACAATACTTTTGCATTTGCTATTACTGCAAACAAGCAGGAAAATTGCTATCACGTGTTTTTCCCAAGGACACAAGGTAAAAACTAGATCACCATTGAACCCACTATCTAACGACTGTAGCCCAGCTCCTCATTGTACTAAGTTTCATTGTAAACGAGAGAATAGAACTGCGACAACGTTACAACGAGAAATAGTAGGCGTTGCTTACAATACTTATGAGACTCGGGATTCGAATCCCACCGGAACGCGTTCTTAGCTTTTCGCGCTGCGCCATAGTAAATATAAGTGACTTCTACTTCTAAATGAGCAAAGAGCAAAAGATGAATCTTGGCAGGAAGTTACTCATCATTGCAACTAGCTAACCTGAAAACCAGAAATGGCATGCTTCCAGTTATGTCTGTTCTGCCGGCGCTGTACTGCAGAGGGTCGTTGGTTTCGTAATTTAATATCCGGTATGTTAGATTTAAAGGTATCGTCGTCTTTGAATTCATCGAAATCCTACAATTTCATCAGTTAAAGCAGATATCATTTGCATGTTCAAGCATACGCTGAAGAAATTGGTCCCGCAGCGCAGTAGAGTGCCCGCTTCAAAGTCGCTAAACCTTGGTTTGATTCTCTATTTGAGTCATACTGAAGACTTTTAAAATACGATATGCACAGCTTCCCTAATTGTTGGAAGAAGCAGAAAAGTTCGCGCTTGTTTTGTCCATCGGTACGGTACTTAATGGGATACTTAAAACTGTGTGTGGCAGACAAATAATGGGGTTGAGTTGTCTGCTGGTCGTGGCGGCCCACTTTGACAAAACATCTGCAAACAAAGAATGAGCTCGTACGCATATATCAACCTTTGCTGAAGTACTCTATAGGAGAACGCTGGAGTATTTCACAAACATGCGCTGGAGTACTCCACAAGCGTACGCTCATTCGCGCTCGGCTCTCTACCCAAAATACATAACTAGTTCAGTTTATATCAACACATTTTCTGCCTATCATTTAACCCTCATCTGAGAATCAAATCATCACGCTTACAATTCAACTTTAAAATGGATAAGGACGCGCGAATACACAACTTATGTTTGGACTTTGCTCCATTTCAGTACGTACAAGATTGTTAAAAGCATGTTATTTTAAATTAATTTTCTGATGAGGGTCACGCAATAAGTCATACCGTACATCGGGTGATTTTGCAAGTTGTAGCATATGATAATGATGAGTACCTTTTTACCCTAATTTCATTTTAATTACTGTATATTTACAACAAGGCAACAACAAAAACCAGCCGGTTGGTCACAATTATTAAACAGTTGGATTAGCTGCAATATGAATAGCATCGTCTGTGTTTTCACGCAAATAGAACTGCGTCATTATTTGATTTAACCAGATTCACTTTGCATACGATCACTGATAAACCGATTCAAAAAGCGCCATCGATTTGTTTCATGAATGTGAGAGCATAATATCGATTGATTGTTGCCGTTACTTTGTGCTGAACTATTTACAGGCCTTTTAAGGCAAATCTAACAAAGTCGTCACCAACACCTATTTATACTCGAGACAAGATTCTTAGACATGCCAGCAAGAGCACAAAAAAGCAGCCGTCGTTCTTGTTCTAACCCTGTCCACGTCTTTTTCCCATAGAACAACTCCAGGAACAAAGATATTTCGGCTAAGCAAAAATAGAGTTTTTATATTTAGCGAACCTAAGAGTTTTATATCCTAAGAACAATTCCAGTGTAAAAGCACATTCATATTTATGGTATACGGTAGTTAATATTGGCAAATAACCTTTGTTATTTAATATTACTACCAAATAACTTCCGCTTTAATCACTCGTGTATCAATATAAAACGTGCTTTAGATTGTGCTCGAATATTATGTTTATGAATATTGAACTTTAACGTTGTCAAGTATTTACAGAAGAAATAATCGACCTATAAGCCAAACTGCCTTCTTTACGTTCGGAGGAAAAACAACCTTGACAATTACCCATAACAACTTTAGCCCATACCAGGGTTTAATTCCCTTCTCGAGACATACCCAATAGTTTAGAAATGGTATTCGCAGATCTCCTTCTCGGCGTTCAGCAATCAGCAATATCACTAGCGTAGGGAATAAAAGAAGATTCTTCAGGAACGTATTTACGTCATGATCAAAATATGACTTGACGCATGAAAAACTGTTGTGATTGAAAAAGCGCTAAAGACCGCATAATATTTTCTTCACCTGGTATTCTAGCTCGTTTGCATTTTCCTCGATCGATAAGCTACGAGACAGATTATCTTTGGTAGGCGCTGAATCGGAGACAGCAAAATTTGGCTAAAAAATAGTAAATATTTCCATGTACTAAACACATTTTAGCATGATGAACTGCTGAACTCTCTAGTATGAGACCACACGCTCAATGCCTGCATGCGTACGGCCTTTATTGCGTTTTTGGGTAGGACACTTTACGGCAATACTCGTTGCTTGGTGGCAGTGTTTGCGGTAAAATGCACTGCACTGATATCATTTCCAGTGGTGTGGCATCCAAACTGAGCCTTCTCCCGCCCAAAAGTTTAGACGGGCGACTTTTGAACAAAATTTTGGTGAGGGAGGGGACAAAAGCCCATAATGTTGTATCTTTAATGGTAAACTTAAGGGTGTTGACCACCTTTTCTAGAGATCAACACTTTGGAAGCCTAAAATTTTTTTGTTTTCAGTCGCAAGCGTTGGGTGTTGTTGGCCTTTCATTTTTTTTACTTTGGAGATCAATTAGTTTCCAACTGTAAGTTGACGTGTATTCAATCCAAGTCAAAAATCATGACTTTCTTATTTTCCAAGTCAGCTTTTCCAAACAATATTCTTTGACCAAGGGTTGGGGGGGGGGCGGTTTCCACGGCCTTGATCATTTCAAATGGGATGAACTAAAGCGATCAATATCTTGTACGCGACTTTTGGGACCCTGCACCCAACTAATAGAGGGCTTTGTTAGTGGTGAGCAACCAGTCTGTAATTTTTATTCACGACTGGTTCGAAATGTTGTTTTCCTAAGCCCGACCGTAGTCTCAACTTGGATATCTGTTTTATGCCGGGCTTCATGGCAAAAGAAGGGGCAAACACTATCGTGGAAAAAAACGTTTGTTTGTGCTATTTTTAAGAATAAGCTGTATATACCAAGAGCGTCCAATTTAATTGGAGATGTTGCCAAGTTTTTTTTATACAATCTAATTCCAAATCTAGACGGTAAATAATTACGGGCATTGTTAATCGACTTCCCTACAATACATGAAGCCTAAAAGAAAACTACAAAATATCACAAATGTGCCAAAACATACATTAATATTTAATATCCATAAAATTATCTACAGTGACGCAAGCATTCGAGCAACTGCTAGCAGCTGTCAGTTGACAAAAATGCAGAAAGCTAACATCACGAAGTAATGAGCTGATTTGAAGCTGCGTCAACTTGCGAAAATCATAAAAATAAAAATAGTACGCATCTTGCTGCAAAAGAACTTATAACAAAGTAGTGGCTGTGGAATGAACGGTAATGTATGCATTATCTATAATTTGTAATTCCCCAAAACCATATTTTCTCTCTTAGATTGCGGCGCCTGCTGCTCTTAGCTTTCTCCACCCACCACACGCTTTGCAGCTCTGTCTTGGAAAAAGCTGAACTTTGAGCAAGGTGCTATCAAGGGCTCGCCACCTCTACATTAATTAGCAGTTGTCGAATAGCTCAGCACACGACCAGCAGCAGTTCATCACTGCTACAGAAGTAGCTCAACCGCAAAGATTACGGAGATAAATACCGCAAATCAGCACTAAAAATAAGACACAAATACACCTTTGTCTTAATATTCAACCTAAAAAGGATACTTAGTGGTATAGAACCTAAAAGGTTTAGAAAAACGTCTCCAGCAAAAGTTTTTTTAAATCTAAATTCAACAGCGACAGACTTCATGGGATTTTTTTATTTGTTTTTTATCCTCTGGACTCGAAAGACAGCAAAGGCATCGCCAAGCATGGGACGATTGTTCAGACAGGCATCGAAGTTTTTAAAAGTTAACATTCCGCTTGAATTGCGTGGCATTACTTTTAATTGGTTTGCTGCTAACTACTATCAAACTAGAAGAGAAATCGTCGTAAAATGCTTTTCCCATGGGCACAACTCCGCCATCACGAGATTTAAACACATAACCTTTTGAACATGTTCGCATGAAAGCGCGGGTTTAGCGGAACCCAGCCATGTTGCAGACGCACCAAGTAAATTAGCTCATTTTTTCAGTTTGTTGGAGGACAATAAAACAAAAACGGTGCTACTATAGCGTGAGGTCTACCGCCATATGTTGCCTACCGAAGAGCATGGTGAGGTTAGGGTTAGGGTTAGGTTTAACCCTAACCCTAACCCTAGACCTCACACTATACTGTAGTGTGGACGGGAGGTAGACTTCACATTATAGTGAGGTAGACCTCACGCTATAGTAGCACCACAAAAACTTACTTGCTCACTGCCCGAGCTGCATCTCCAAATTTGCTCATAATTGTGTCTAGAGGAGCGTTGAACTGCTGTTGGCCTGTTTCCTGATGCCATTAAAAGCGAGAATTTCAAATTTTTTCCCTCGTCGGCAGGACGAAAAAGTTTCTCTTTATTGGTTGTTTTTATTTCGCTATCATTAGGGCTACCAGTAGCACATTCCCAAATCTAAACAAACATATGTAATGTTCGTGAATAATGCATAGTAGACAGCAAAGACAGAGGGAGTGCAGGCCCCAATTTTTTAAACCCGATCTAGAAATGAAGATATTCTTAGGTATAACAGCTACGAAACATGGATTTACAAAAACGTCAAATATTTAAGTACTGATCGACAAAGTTGAGAGCTGGAAATGGAAAAAATATCTTCTAACAAACTGAGTCACACATAGACCAAAAAATATATTTTTAGCCCTCTCACAACAATTTGCCTCCCCGGCTACGCTAATGGTAACAATGATATATCTTGAGCTTCCTGTCAAGTGGAAATTTTTTTTTAAATGTACAACAATTATCATCTATTCAAATCCGTTACCGAGCACACTACTAGCCTAACTCAAACAAAATGCTTTCTGTATATTGCATTTTCTTGCTAATAAAAACTACAGCCAAGCACCGAAATAGTAACCTAAAGTTTGCTTTCCAGAGGCAAAACATAGCAAAACCTATATGGGAACTAAATTTAAAACCTCGCATTTGTGTTAGCGCCTTGAAACACTAAACTGTTGTTCCCAATCGACAAAAGAGAACAATTAGGTTAATCAAATCGAGCATGGCAAACCTACCATTTAGAGCTCTTTGCAGTTTGTCATCTACTTTGTTGCGTAAATAACCTAATTTTTGTGTATAGATCTAATGCAGTGTTTCCCAAACTATGTGCCGTGGAAGATTTGCAGGTGTGCCGCAGGTTTTTTAAAAATATTTAATATTTATACAAGTTTTCAGCCAAAATTGAGCAAATGCTGCCATGAAGTAATGAGGTCCATAACGTCGGAGATAGTGTTGTGTTTCAAAAAAAAGTGGCGATCTTCGAAAAATTGAAAAAGGCCATTAACTTTCTCGCTGTCACATGAAATGCTACCTGCGATCAATTTGAATAGATTCATGTGGCTGTTGTGCCGCAAAATTTGATTATCTTTTCTACAGTACCAACAGACAATAGTTTGGGAAATACTGCCCTAATATATACTCGGTACTACCACCATGAAATAAAACGTTAATTTTAAATTCTGACAGCTGTTTTTTTACTGCTTGGCGGCTGTACACAGTATAGGTTTTTTGTCCAATTTTTGTAAGTATTTCTCTCACGCATTTGCTTACGAAAATTTTTAATGGCTTAGATATTTATATGTTGCTTTGTTGTACATATTTTTGTCCGAAAAGTGAGTGTTAAAAGCATATGCGTTTTTGCAGCCAAAAACGTACCAAGTCGGGCGTTAACAGTTCAAGGTATATTGTTTTAAGCAAACTGCAGACAGTGACACTGATTCGACCTATCAGGTCTCTTCAGTGAGGCTGGTGACCGACAAGAAGCTAAGGCTACAAATAAAGCATAGCTTAGACCGTCACACTTGTGGGATCTACACTAGGTCCACTAAGCCTCTAGCTCCTTGTCGGTCACCAACTGCACTGAAGAGACCTGACAGGTCAAAACAGTGTCACTGTCTGCAGTTTGGTCACAAAAGTGCATTACTGGCCTCTTGTGTTACTTTAAGAACTTGTGACCTCTGGGCTGCGACAGCACTACTGTTCTAGCAGTTCCTAGACTTAGTGCACTTGCGACAACCACCACTCATTTACGAGTGATATGGCTTCGCAGAGCACTGACAGACCATCTACTAATGTGTACCTAACAAAGGTCCCACAAGTGTGACGGTCGAAGCTATGCCTTATTTAAAGCCTCTAGCTCCTTGTCGGTCACCAACTGCACTGAAGAGACCTGATAGGTAGGAATAGTGTGCCTGTCTGCAGTTTATTCCAAGTGCATCGCTGGCCTCTGGTATTACTTTAAGATATATCGTGTAACACCTAATAAATATTCAAGCGGATGAAAGCTGACGTACAAAAATGATAGCAAAAAACGCACAAAACCTTGCAAAAAATTGTTACTGAATACAGCCATCTTTATGCTCTAAAAAGTTAATATTCTTAGCTTATGAAATCAATCATATCTACACTATCTATTTGCTTATCCAATGAGTAAATAGATGAATACTGTATTGCGTATGCTTTGATACTACAGCTTCTGTTGTTATTGTTACTACGGTACACGGTTTCCAAATCCACTTACAAACAATATGATTTGTGCAAAAGCTATTCACGCTGCTACAAGCGTCAGCAAAAGTTAATCAGTGAGTAGCTTCCGGTTGTCTAAGCAGAAAAGATGCAACGATATATTTTGCGATGATCTAAGTGCATATCATTGGTTTTTCGAGTATGAGCTCATGCTCTGATTGCTAGTCACCATGATGCCACTATGAAGCGTGGGGCCCATCACCAGACTGCCACATTAAAATGGAGGAATTCCTTTAACTGTTTTTCCAAGGATACAACATGCGAACTTAACTGCTGTTTCTTCTCACCATCCTTTTCGTGCTGATTGCCAAGCAGGGAAGTTGTAAATACCATCTTTATAGCTTTTGGTATCACAAGGGACATAAAGCTGCCTCTATCAACCACGAAATGAACGCTCTCACCACTACGCTGCCGCGCAGGTTGTCGCACATCAAGTCCAAAGTAGAGTGTTGCGTCAATGGATCCAACTACGTTGCAAATCATCGCGAATAAAAAAATGTATTGAAAGTGGTGCTGGGAGAAGTCGGAAATTCCACAACATGTCCAAATATTATAACACTGATAGTTAGGTTCTTTTGCAACAGTTTGGACGATAGCATTATATCAATCTGAATCTAATCTGAATTATACCAATCTGCATCCAATTCTTCCTCAAAGAAAAATCAGGAGTTCTTCTAAACACTAACTACCACCCGCTTTCATAGATAATTTATGTCTTTCTCGTTTATCTTTCTCCTCGCGCAGTTCAATTAACTAGCTAGCTCAACCTGCAGTGAAATAGGTTTTAGTCCGATTTTCACGATCGTTTTTGAAAGAAGAGGCTCGCAAAAGCGAATGATTTTTGATTTATTGCCAACGATAGCTTAAAGGTTGACACAATAGCTTAGCAATCCAAAAGTTGTGAGTTGATTACTCACATTGAAAGTGCGCTGTGCTTATGGGAATAGTCGCGTTAAAGCAATTTCTCGGCTCGGTTGCACCTCTTGTGGTAGAAATGCACTGGGCCAGCAGCACTGGTAACTCGGAAGAAAACTTGCTCCTTGAATAACTACGTTTTCACACCCATAACGAAAAAAATGGAGGCTACGAAATACAACATTTTGACGTTTATCTACATTCTACATTCTGCAAAAGCACGCACATAAATCACGAAAAATCAGATATACATTTCTTTTAAACCTGCAGGAAATTACGCAATGCACATTCCACAATGAATGAATTTTATTGAAACGAAATTTTGTTGCAAGTCACGAATGACTGTTTTGAAGTGGACTACTGCTTTTAGTCAGTCTGATCTCAACTAACACCGTTTCGTATCGTGCCTCCATACCAACAGGAACAAAGCATTGGTATGTGCTTCACTGATATGGTAAAGCTGTACTTGACGCTCTGATAATTTGCTTAATGCTTATTACGATGACGCCATTGTATATCAGTAGATCCACTGTGGTAAGTTCAAAATACAATTCGGGGAGCACCCGACATGTCGTAATTGGCGACTGATGCGACTGTACCTATCAATGGCGATGTTGGTGATGGACCAACCCGTCTGTATTTATGCCTGATTCAAGATTGCTGCCGTCCTTTCCAACCTGATCACACTGTTCCAAAACACTCGATGGGGTTTGCGGTGAGAAATTTTCTGTTAGACCGTGCCTGTGCTCATACAAAGAGGTAACCGTTACTACAAGGGCGAAGTGAGTAAAGCTTTCGTGTTGTGGCCCGTAGACCCGGGTGTAATTTAATTCTTTGATACAACAAAGTACAAGAACGGTATTAACAAATCTCATGCCTGACGCTCAGCCACAGAACTAACGCGAAGAACTACATTTACTACTGGCGTAAGAAAAATGATCTAACGTTGAAAAACTGTTGTAGCTCAAAGCGACAAAAACTGACAACTACCGTATTGTGTTTTGATAGTTAAGTGTAGCGCGATATTTTCGGAATGACCTGCTTCACGCAAAAATCCTACTTGGCCTTTCTCTTCCATGTGCCTGAAAGCCTTTGTTTGAAATCGGTGTTGTTCGAATAAGTCAAATAAATCAATAGAACAAGAATAAACCCACTTGCATACTTGGCAAAACAAAATCAAAAGAGGTAGAAAACATCAAATGAATGATACAAAATCATAGCAAGCTTGGAAACAAAATTTGCAAATAGTTTGTTGGGGGTGCTAAACTGAAACGTTGCTTTTTTGCCACAAGCTTTTCGTGACGTAACCGTCAGTAGAGGTATCGCGTTAAATGGAGGGTGCTAGAGGGAACAGATTCTTATATCTCAAGAATTTCAACGACAGGGCAATCATAACCGAGACCATTGCAGCGCCTGCATAACCGCGTAAGCCAAAGAAAAAAATGACGCAATATATCACGTGGTTGTCAGGGAGGAAGCGTATAGCAGATGTTTGTAGTTACTGATTACATGTTACTACAGAGCAAGTAAACTTGGTATTATTTTCGACATCATTTCTATTGCTGAGCGCGAAGCAGAAATTTATAATGACGCTTTTAAACCCTTTACCATGATTCGACAAGGGAATCGAACCACGATTAATCGACTGCGAAGCGGAAGTTTTCATCATAAGTAAAATTCCTAAACAGCTCTCCACTTTTGTGCTTGGCGTCGATTAGGCTAGTAGGCTACCCTTTAATCAATATGTAGAAAATCCAAAAATCTGTCTTACCTCTAAGTAAGGAGGCTTCTTTACCGGATGTGTAACTTTTGCTTTTTCTGGCGGACTTGCTTGATCTTTGCGCTCCGCTTTTGCTTCGAACACTTTGACGTTTTCCAATACTTTTGACCTCCTGTTGTTGCCGCTACTATTACCCGGTATGGGTCTCATTATCACCAAACTTCGTTTCCTGTTCCTGTTTACCTCTGCACCATCTTCGCCAATAAATTCATGAATGCTCAGCTGTTCTTTTTTGCTTTCAACTGGCGATTGTTTGAATTTCTCGCCAGCGCTCAATGCAGTGTCTGTTTTAGAAGCAACTTTGTTAAGTTCCAGCACTTCCCGGAAAGATATGCGGTTTTCGCTAGCAAGACACGTCTAAAGAAAGACAGCCTTATAATATTTAAAATATTTCATTAAAAGCATGGCAATTTAACGTGATGCACACGAAGCGTAGCCAAAAAAACATCAATGACATGAGCTATGTATGTATATATATATACATAAGCATGTAAGTGCATGCTATTCAAATTACTAGAGCTACGCCATATGCATTTTCGTTATATATGCAGGTTGGCTAAAGTTACGGTTTTTCAGTAATATTTAGGTGATCAAAAATAAACTGATATATCAAATGAAGGAGATATATTTGTATTTAATATATCCTCCTTTCTCTTTGATAACCCGACGGAGACGTGGAATAGCCTGATCACACGTGGCACGAACAGGACCTCTCAGGAGTGCTCCAAACCTTTGGTGCGCAATTGCCAGTCTCTCTAAACCTTTTTAATGCTTTGTTTACACCAGAACGGCTTCCTCGACTTGAAAATCTTAGCAGCTGGTTGTCCCTTACGACAGTGTGTTTCAATGAAATCATTTAAAGTTTTCACCACAACTGTAATTTTAATTTTTCTCTAAAAATTATAGATTATTAATATCTAGAATGATTTCACAATAAATCTGTAATGAATAAAGTAATACAGTAATTAAAAAATGTATTGAAAATACAGTATTAAATACAAAAATATCTCCTTCATTTAATATATCAGTTTATTTTGGGTAACCTAAATATTACTGAAAAACCATAACTTTAATTTGTCTACACCAGTGATTCTCAACCTTTTTTTGTTGCGGCACACTTTTCACGATTTCAAAATTTGGCGGCACACTTAGAAAAAAGTTTTAAAAATTATTTACTTACCTTGACACACTGCGTAAAATAGTTTATGACAATAATTTTAATATGCGAAATAAAATAATATGTACTACAAAAATAACAGTACGTTTATTAAAGGATTAATTATAAGCTTATTAGCTTACAGTTAATCCTTTTAATGCTTTTTGATGCGAAATATATCTAAAATTTGGTGGCACACTTTTGTAATTTCGTGGCACACAAAAGTGCCGCGGCACAGTGGTTGAGAACCACCTGTCTACCCTTCGCTGGGCCACCCTGTAAAACCTCCACTATACGGAGTTCAAGCTTGTGTAAGAGCATTTTTTTAAATGAAGCGGGTACTTCGCTGCGTTTCGTCCCTTAGTTCACGACTATGAGTGTAGCAATAGCTACTGCTCTGCATCAACAAGAACGCTGACGGTAGCCATTTGAAAGTGATGATGATGCAACCTTCCTGTGGCCAAGCAACAGCAGCGCCAAATACAAAACAATATTTTTTGCAAGATGACAAAACAACTCCAAAAAATATGAAATAACAGTTTTTGCCAATTGCCCATGAACGGACTGTTGTACTTTTTCCAGAGATGAATCTACTAGTGTTTCTTCCCTATAATCACTTAACTGTGACAAAGGCTGTATCAAGGAATTCGTTAAAAGTTTCTAAAAAATAAGCCTTCTGGCGGAAAAGTCAAAAAAAAGTAGAACTTAAAGAGTATGGTTACTTTAAAAAATAAGCAACTGAGGGTATTAAGAGGGCAACATAACTAGATCTCTTGCGCCACTTAACGGTTGAAACAGTAAAAATGTTTATCAAATAAGTGAGAATTGCAATGAGTTTCCAGAGACCATATCGTTTTTTGATTCTAGGTTTATGACTTGAAACTGCAACCGACGACAGGATTCTGCTTTGAGAAACTCAGGGGCTATCTTGCAACTGGTAACAGGCCTGTTACCCCCCGGTGTTTTACCCCCATAGGCAACATACTCCCTAGGATATTTACCCCCGATCGTATAACATAAACCAGCTCAATCAGAGGCGAAAGTATTGGGCATTAACACAGAGACAGATCAATTGCTGCGGGTTAGAGTTTGAGATCAATTGTTGCTGATTATGATAATAGACCTATACTTGATTTTGTACGTGCTATGGGACATAATATTCAGTTATGGTTATATGATGTTTTAGTTTGTTTTTTCCATGTTGTGAGGTTAATAACTGTAATTATGATCAACAGTTTTTTTCGTTGTGTGATTCATTTTAGTTTACCTCTATTTTAATTATATAAGGGGGGGTAATTGTCCTAGGGGAGTAAATGCCCGGGGGGTACGTGTCGTAGAACCCTCGTAGCTGGTATTGCTTCCAAGCAATCGTTGGGCAGATAAAGAATCAGCTGACCTCATCTAACATGGCGACAACTCGGAATCAATTGCCGGCAGTTTATCACCGTTGATGCTTTCATATTATACACAGTTGCATTGTTTTGCTTCAATTTATTCTGTTCATTTCTAAAGTAAACCTATCTAGTTGGCTGTAATTCGTAACCACAGTTGCACCGCTACTGATCATAATTTGATTTGTCTATTTTTCTGTAATTTGATTTGTCTATTTGTCTGTAATTTGATTTGTCTATTTTCTATTTAATAAGCCAGCTTTACATTTATTGTTTCTTACGTTGTTTTCTTTTTTCTTCTGCCAAGATTTTATTTTCTATTCCCCGATGCTCTGGAATAAAGAAAATTCCATTTTTAACCCTCAACAGAGCACCTGGGTTCTTTTTGACTCCAAAGATGATATGTTTTTAAATATTTTTTGTCACGTGGTATTTCGAAGTGTCCTTTCAGGTTGTCCTTAGCCAATTCAAATAAAGATAAAATCAAGCGAAATTGAAATTGGTTGGCCAAAACACTGGTGAAATAAGCGGCTAAACACGAAAACTACGTTGTAGGGCATCTGAAGCCCTTCAAATCCCAAGAGAATTTTCTGCAGATGTCACTGTACTTGATTATTCAACATACACTGAGCACCATATCAGCCAACAGAACAATGATTCATGATAAGGCTAATTTGACACATTCTGTATTTTCTAATCGAAACCTTGTCAGCTGCAAAATTTATTTGAGCTGCGGGAAACTTCAAAATGTGATTTAGTCATTCGTAATGTCTGTGCTGTGAATAACAAAGACTGCGTTTTGTTCATTTATTGTTTGATCTATTTGTTTATTCAATGTTCAATCAAATAGCATTGCTCTTTATTAATGTTGTACAATTGTTTATTAGTTGTTCACAGCTAATGTTGTATAGTTGGTGTTTGTTTGTTGAATAGAAGGTATTTCGTTGTATGATACCATTTTCTTCAACTCAATGACATGATATGGCTCTCAAAAAGTCTCGGGTCCAAAAGACTTTAGATGCCCTACCCAATGAATATTGAAAAAATGTTATCTATTATTTCCCCCAAATCAGTGCTGATTCTCAATGGAAACTGAACTCAATTTTTGGGGTTATGATTTTGCCCTGGTCCATAATAAGCAGAGCCATACCGTTCATCGACACTTCCTCTACCACAAACCTTGTTTGTAAATTGCATTTGCGAGATAAGCTATCATATGGCTGTCATGTGGCATCATTTTAACCAAATTATTTTCTCACATCTTAGAGTATATTTCAGCATCAGTTTTCTTGTGGGATCCCATTGACCTCAGGTGCCCTACAACGTAATTCCTGGGACGTGCCCTGTTGAGAGTTAACATGTTGTAAATTGAATTATTTTGTCATGAGCCGGAACAGCCGACGTCACCGGCAGGGCTACCAGTTAGTTATGACGGATTAGAAATAACATTTCCGCTTTATATATCTAAATAACATTCTGAAAGCAATAGCAAAAGCTTGGTATGAATGGGGGCGTCGTCAATGTGTCCCTAATCTTGATCGTTTTACTTTAAATTAAGAGTGATCTTACTCAAAAGCTCCCTATCATTTCACAAATTTAATCTGTTTCTTCCAGTGAGTATAACGCACTATAGGTCAAGGTTGGGATCTGCGCCGTGATGGTGTTGCTTTGCGATTACAGAACTAAGTTACTAAGTGGCAAGCTTATATCACAATTTAATGCGACCCCTCGCAACCATCTTTGTGACCAGAGATTGTTTGGATATACCTATGTGCCTTGGTGTCTACGTGGGGAAAAATCGGCCATACGTCTTGCCAAATGTCTTGCATTAGATCACCCGGCTGGCTTAATAGTCTATTTTCCAGCAAAAAATTTTTCTTTACAGGTGCGATTTTACATAGCGCTATGGACCTATACCTGTAGGAGTAAAACATTATTTTCTATGAGGGTAGCTGAAGGAAAGTTGTCTAGCGATGGAGAAGAACCTTTAGGTTTTGAAGATGTACGTCTTTGGAGTGACAGTTTTACTATTCCAAGCCCCAAGGTGAGGTAAAAACTTTTTTTCCAGCCCCATTCTCTTTACTTTCACACCTAAGAACCTGCTGACCTATTTTTGTTTATTGACTCTTCTCAAATTTGGGATTTCATAAACAAGCTCCTAATACCGCCCTCCCTACCATCGAATTGAAACTGCGCCTGCTCACAAACATCTAATACTTTCAGACACTTTTAAGCATACATTTCATTAAGTGGATAGGCGCATGATTTCAAGGTGGTGGAAGAATGCTAAAGTGGTTGATATATTAGGTTAGATGAGGTCGTAACCCAAGGATGAAGTTTTAAGCGAAAAAGAGGGGATAATTTTTTCTGACCCCTGCAAGATTTCACAATAAAACTCGACGCTTTGTTTTGCTATGATGCGGGCAATCAATAAGTCGTAAAGAAGCGGTGGGCAAACGTTGGTTTAGGGGGCCCAAACCTATCTTTCAACCTTTGTCGGTGTCCAATTCAACATTGAAAAAATTTGATTGAAACAAAGACCTCAGAAAAATTTCAAAAATTTACCGTAATAGCTCAGTTGAAGAGCTTTTCTTGTTGATAATTACAGTTTTGAAACCTAATTTTCTTGATTTTGAGCAAAAATTTTGTTGAACTTGATGTATTTTCTTGTTTTTCTTTAAAGAGATGGCCATTTTTTTGATGACATTTTTTCAGTTCTTTTAAGAGAATCACATTGTTTTTGAAGATCAATTTGAAATCATTGCTTGTTTTTTAGGCTTATGATTTTTATTTTTACACTTCACACTTGCAACAACTGCGAGCTGTGTGCGGTTCGCAAAAAATTATCATTAAACCAAAAATTAGACTGCGGCCCGCAGTTTACCGATCGAGATCGCTCAGTCGTGTGACATGATTGCACCAAGGTATTCTAAGCTGCAGTCTACCTACAGTTCAGTTATTATAAATTTCGTCCAGCACTTGTCATTGCATTTTTGAAAAACAAATTCATGCCTGTAAGCTATAACTGTAATATATCATTAGCTTTAACAGGCAGCGTTCTAATTAATCTTGTGCCAACTTGGCTTGCACCCAAATCTGGGCTGAAACGGGCAACAGTAAAATGCCAAAACGAAGAGATTTTACATCAAGTTTACATACTGCTAATCGAAAAGTTCTGGCTACGTTATAGCAATTAAAATGTGCACATAATATTACATGGAACAAAAAGCATTAAGCATACCTAAACAAGGTGCGCCCTTTTTGCGATTAAAAACCTGGTAAAACAAAGTTTTTAAAACAGCACTAAACACACAACTTTTGTCCCAATGAATATTTACTGCGAAAAGGCTAGAGCAGGGATTCTTAAACTGGGGGGTGCGCCCCCATTGGGGGGCGTGAAAGCTTCACAAGGGGGGCGCGAGCATGACAGTGACATATTGATGAAAAGCAGCTCCGAACTACAGTCAAATCTCGTTACCACCTCGTTGCTAATCCATTACATTAGAATCTGTGACCTAGTTTTAAAAAACAATTTTGTCTGGACTTTAATTAGTTACTGTTTTAATTTCCGCTATCTTATTTACATCGACACATCGTTATATGCTTCGCCTTCCTTTCTCCGCGGGAGATGTCACTTAGCACGTCGATTTTGTACTTTTTCATTTATTCGTTCTTTTCTCTCCCACGCCGTTAAACCGTATTTTCCAAACTTTTTGAAGGTTCACGAGCGAGATTCATTGTTAACGTTGTTGTGGAGTGGACAGTACCTGATTGTTTTCAGTTAAAATTCTTTCCTAGGATTTATTAGTAATTTTCTTAGTGTTGTGACTTTTGTTTGCTTTTTTTTAAGAACTGATGATGCTTTCTTAAAGCGAAATATATTTTCTATTTGTTTTTTTATTTTGAGGTTGATCAATTTTAACTTTTTCAAACTTGTTAATCCCCCATAATTTACAAATTTTAGACCTTTGAAAAATAAGTGGTATTTAATTTAGCTGCGGTGATAAAAATGAGTGCAAAAAAGAGGAAGTACAATGAAGAATTTGTGCAGTATGGTTTTACTGATGCAGCAGTGAATGGTCAAGTTGTGCGTTATATGTTTCGAAAAGTTCAGCAATGATGCTTTGAGGCCAAATCGCTTGAAGCGTCATCTTCAAACAAAACATCCTCTTCATCAAACGAAACCCTTGGCTTTCTTTCAGAGCAAGAAGGATTCTTTTAAAAAAATGAAAATCGCCTGTGCGGAGAATTTTAGCCAATTATCATCTGCGGAGCTGGTAGAAGCATCTTTTGAAATTGCTCAAATGATAGCTCAAGCGAAAAAACCTCATAATATTGGCAAAACTTTGATAAAACCATGCATGTTGAAAGCAAGTAGCCTTGTTTTGGGGAAAAGCAACAGCAAGAAGTTAGCAAAGATTTCTCTTTCAGATTCCACTATTAAGACACGAATCGATGAGCTTGCAAATGATATTGAATGTCAAGTTCTTCAAAAGATACACGCATCACCTTATTTTGCCATTCAGTGCGACGAAACGACTGACGTAGCTCAATTGTCACAGTTTATGGTCTATGTTCGTTTTGTTGGATCTGCTACAATTGAGGAAGAAATGCTATTCTGCAAATCGCTTGAAACGACCACTAAGGCAGAAGATGTGTTCAGAGTTGTTGATGCATACTTTCACAAAAACGGCATGAAATGGGAGAAACTTGTTGGCGTCTGCACTGATGGTGCACCAGCGATGCTTGGGTGTCGGAGTGGATTTATTACCAGGGTAAAGCAAAAAAATTCGGACGCAGTTGGAACTCACTGCGTAATCCATCGAGAGACTTTGGCCTCCAAGACTTTACCTGCTGCAATGAAGAAAAAGCTTGCCATAATTATACGAATTGTTAACTTTATCAAATCAAGTGCTGTCAATTCCCGGTTATTTTCCCAGCTATGTAAACACATGGATTCCAATCATGAAAATCTGTTGTTTCATACAAATGTTCGATGGCTATCAAAAGGTAATATGTTAGCTCGCGTTTACGGTTTGAAAGATGAAGTAAGTATATTTCTTGAATCTCAGGGAAAACAAGATCTCCTGTTACCATTCCAATCACAAGAGTTTCAACTGGCAATGGCATACCTTGTTGACATTTTCGAAGCTCTCAATTGCCTCAATCTACTGTTGCAAGGAAAGAACACGAACCGTATGAAAGATTACGATGAGATACGGACATTCATAGCAAAGCTGGGGTTGTGGCATCGCCGAATTCAACGGGGAAATGCAGCCTCATTTCCTACCTTGGACATAGCCCTTGAGAACAGCAAAGCCAAACTGGAAGGTGAACTTAAGATAGAAGTGGAATCCCACCTCCAAATTTTGAAAGAAGAATATGACTGCTATTTTCCCGGCTTGGGTAATGTTGAACTAACAGAGTGGAAGATGACGAGAAATCCTTTTCGAATCAAAGAAGATATTCTTTCGGAAGAACTGCAGGAAGAGTTTTTGAAGATGAAGCGCAACTCCACTGCTAAAGATGATTTTGAAGCAATGTCTCTTAACAGTTTCTGGGCTAAATATTTGCATATATATAAGAATGTGGGCAGTGTGGCGATACGTACCCTTCTTCCATTTTCATCGACATATTTATGTGAAAGTGGATTTTCAGCACTTGTGAGTATGAAGACAAAATTTCGCAACAAACTGTAATGCGAAGCAGATCTTCGATGCGCGTTGTCTTCAACAAAGCCTCGAGTTAAACGACTAGTTTCCCCAAAACAGTTGCATCCTTCACACTAAGCAGGATAGTGGCAAATAAATTATTGTCCTATTTTTCGTGAATTTGATTTTTGAGGCTAGGTGAGGCGTGAGCATGAATGACCAATGTCAAGGGGGGCGCGACTGAAAAAGTTTAAGAACCACTGGGCTAGAGGTTTGATGCTTACGCCTTCAGTGGGATTCAGCAAACTTTAGTCTACTAATAACTAAACTCCAGCCTGGAGTTCGAACACAGCGCTCTTGACCTCGTGTAGGTTTAGCGCACGCCCACGTATTTGTCTGCAGTGGCAAAAATAGCACTTAAAACTAACCCATAGTCTTGTGGTCGTCCACTGTGCTTTTAGATTTAAACTACGAGCTATCAAAACCGAGCAGTTTCGGCTATTGCTTCAAAGTCCTTTGATTCTCTAAATACAATATCACCTGGTTTATTCTTAGTTACTGGGTCATTTTCTCTTCGTGCTAAAGTAAATTTTTACTTATATGCTATAGTGAGTAGAGACCATACTTACTTTAGCTCTGCTGAAATCATATTACGAATTTCCTCTCGTTGCAGCTGGTAGCATTTGTATTTTGTAACAACCATACGCAGAATACCGATTTCGCCTGCTGCTTGAGATCAATCAAACAACTGACTAATGTCCAAGCCTGTTTTAAGTGTTCGCGTGAGCCAAAAAAGCAACCGATTGAAACAATGTTCTTCCTCGCATTGTTTATGCTTGTAACTCACTTTTTCGTGGTTTCAGGCGCAACTCCTCAATATATCTTAGCCCCTCCCTTCCAGGGCACCCCAATGGCAAAGCATATTTTGTAACTATGGGTGTTCGACACTACCAACATTACACTTCTGGTAAAAAGGTAGTTAATTAAATAATATAAAATTGAATTAACCCATGCATCTCTGTAGCCTACTTATTTGCTTAGTTTGTATGAAGATTAGCCGTGTTTTTGTTGACCTGCACTATCGTAATGCGACTATGAATCTAAAAGATCAAGTGGTTCAAGTTCAATCTTTGGCAGAATTTTCAGAAAAAAATATTAAAGAGTACATTTTAGTATAATGATTTCGATGCTCCGTATGAAAATTTAGTGCAAATGCACCAGCAGTTGTTTGAAAACATAGGCTAATGCCCCGATAAAAAGGAAATTTATGAAGGTCAAAAATAGGCCTACATCTCAGATTTGCGTAACCAATGCTGAAATTCTCTCTTTCAAGCTCTCTGCAAACCTTGAATACTGCTGCTAATAAATTGACTGAAGTTAATTTATCAATGGTTATGCTCACCTGCAGATAAAAAAGATAAAATTGCTCCTGGCTCAATTTCTCTTCCAAATGTTTTATGATGCTTTTGCATACCACCACTCTTCTTTCCAATTCTTTGACACTATCAAAGTTAACAACTGGAAACTCAGTCCCAGGAAACCGGCGACACCATTGAAAAAGAAACAAATCCCTTTGAATTTCCATATCTCAATGAGATCATTTATGCAACTTACAGTTAAAACTTGATCTTAAAAATTACATAAATATATGAAATTGCCGTTGCAGTACATAAGAAATTTAGGAACGACCTCAAAGATACTTGTAGGCAAATAGACTGTAAAATAATTCGGAGAAAAGATTTTAATTCACCTGAATTAACATTAAGCAGAACCGATGTAAGTCAACAGTTTTTTGGAAATATTTTACCCCTCTCGCTCCTCCAGACTATGTCATGCATCTAAAATACGCATTTTTGAAAAGAAAAGTTTTAATTTACTGTATACATTCATTCATCATTCACGCGTATGAGCTCATGCTCGGTTTGCATGTCTTTCGTCAGACTGGGCCACCACGACGGGTAGACTGCTTGGCCCCACCATCTGTCTGCCACATAAAGACGGAGGCATCCCGTTAAGTGCCCTGCCCAAGGACACAACAAGCAAGCTTGCCGGCTTGTTCTCCACACTATCCCTTATGTGCTGAGCGCCAAGCAGGGAAGCTGTGAATACCATTTTTTAAAGTCTTTTGGTATGACTTGACAAGGGGAATGAACCCCAGGTCTACCGACTGCGAAGCGGACGCTCTCACCACTACTGTATACATAAAATAAAGGCAGGTAAGATGAGCCAGTGCACAAGATGAACCACTACGACCACCTATATATCAAGTAATTGTGATGTCACAAAGCACGTTTTCTTACTCTCAGATAGCACTCACGTTGAAACACATATTCCGTCAATCTGATCGCAAAAGGTCTTTGATTAGGTCCATAAAAATTGGAAAATATCAATTTTACAGCTTTTGCAGTAAGTCAACACGCTATGTAATGTAGCTTGTTAATAGCTGTGTTGAAAGAATAAACAGATGTGCTGAATACCAAGGTAGGCATTACCAATTATTAACAAAAAAGATTAGAAAACTAAGAACTAGATGGCTATAAGGCACCACCATGTAACAAAATAATATTTTTTCAAATGTTTTTTGATAATAGTACTGATTTCTAGCAGTATCAGATGCACTGAGTCCCAAAACAGCTTTTTCCTGTCATCGGAACTTCTTGACTTATTTTCGGTTTTAATATTGTTTGGCTAGTCATTATTACACTTCAAGCACATTTGTTTGTGCACAATACATCATTTTCTTGTGTAACTATTCAACTGCTGTGACGTCATAACGGTCGTCATAACGACGTCATTCGCAGTAGGTAGCGAATATTTGGGCTAAAATTTTATAAATGTGATCAGTTTTTTTATCTCCTGTGTAAGGTGTAATAGTTAGCAACGAACATAAACTATTAAGCACACAATAATTTTTCAAATAAATTGCACCGCTTTTGCGTCTTTACTTGCGTAAATGCAAAACCTGATTATAAGACTTAACAGTAGCAATTTAGTGATACGTCATGTGTAGATTAGTAGCAATTTAGTGTTACGTCATGTGTAGATTAAGCGATGCAGTTTATTCGAAAAATTAAGGAATGCTTAATAGCTTGTGTTTGCAGCTAAATATTCCAAATTACACGACCGATGAAAAACTAGTTATATAGTAAGGTTGCACATGACGTCACACATTTGGCGCAAAAAAAAGTGGCTGACCAACAGCTGTAAAGGTATAGGGTGAACGCCAACTTTTGGGGTTATTTTGAAAACTATTGAGAAATTAATGAAAATTGGAATGAATTTTGCTAGTTTGCTGCTCGAAAACAAATAAATTTAATCAAAAGCGATTTGGTTGAGATTAGGTCTTTCAATTGGCTAGTCTAAGCTTAGTGGTATGTGACAATTAGTCAAAAATCGGCTCCCAGAGAAGTGCCATGTGAATACCATTTGCTCCTCAGTCAATAATAACTCTATGCCAATTAGATACTCGTAGGTACATTAGCAAAAAAAAACATATCTGATCACTAGTACCGATGCCGTAAGTTTTTAAATTATCCTTGGACTAGTAGCCTAGGCAATAGCCAAAAAATTGTTTAAGAAACAGTTAAGCTGTTAAGGTCACAAAATTACATCTGATATATCAATACAACTGGTCTGCAAGTATTACTGACAAAAAATTACTGATTTTATTAATTAATATCCAATCCAACATATGACAAACGCTACAGAAGTCTGCCCAGTCATCTTGGCTACAGTATAATTTAGGTTTACAACTTTTCCGTATACTTGTGCAACGATATATACTGTATAAGTTGCACATTACTATTAACTCAAACTCAGCATTCCCAAACACACTGATTGATCGAATATGAAATCTTAACAGAAGCTGGCTACAAATAAGCCTGCATGTTTAGCCTATAAAATTAGCCTAACTAGAAGCAATAACAAGCAAACCCTATTACCTCTTACCTTACTGTCTTCAATTCATTCCATAACGGTAGTAAAACAACATATTTAACGTTTATCTATTTAATTTGGAGAAAACGGTATCACTCCCTTTCAATTCAATGCAAAAACACTAAAAATGGTCAGCCACTATTTTCAAAAGTGCATTTTGATGACGTTTGATCACGTGCGTGCAGCCTTCCTTTTTGCAAAACTTTCGCCCAAACATTCGCTACCTACTGCGATTGCCAACTAGCAAAGGTCGTTATGACGTCACAGCAGTTGAATTGTTACAAAAGAAATAGTGCTGTGCATAAAGAAATGTGCTTGAAGTGATATAATGACTAGCTAAGCAATATTAAAACCGCAAATAAGTTAAAAAATCCTGATGACAGAAAAAACTGATCTCATTTTTGAAAACTGCGACTAAAAATACATTAAATTAAATCAAAAATGTTTAAGAAAGAAATTTGCTGTTACGTTAGCATAATTTAGGTTTAATTGAAAAAATGGCAGATCGGGTAAGATGATCCACTACCCATGAAATATCTTGAGCTACTGGATCGTTAAACCCCAATTTGCTTTTTCATCACACTGCTCTTTATTTTGTTGCATCGATAGCTAATTTGACATAGCCATTTCATAGATCCCACATGCTAAAACTCTTGAACTTAGCATTTTTGGACCGTTAAAACATTATCCGTTTATGATCTTCTTAAAGTTATCGACAACGCATTCAATTCGAGCTTCATTGGGCAAAATATCACGTCCGAAGTTTTGGTAAACTGAATTTCACCTCATGATAAAAATGTTTTCGATAACCCATCTTTTAATGGAGTTATTATTACAGATAAATCTTTGTCCAATTAAAATGCTTTTCTTGCATAAACTAGCAGTGCTGTTACAAAACATGAAGACTACTCAAATCATAACGATTAAAGTATAAGAGGAGCCACCAACTTCAATCGAAGCTTTGCCAGATTCATATCTTTCTCCGAAAGATATTTTGTCTTCTTTAAAAGTTCAACTACGAAAAAAATAGAGCCGAAGAAGACGGCAGACAACGCAGAACATGAAACTGCTTAAACGCAGAACAAAAAATGCTCAAGAAACACGCACAAAGCTTTTTGTGAAAACTGAATAGCAAAGGTAATCATGGAAAGTCGAAGAGTAAAACAACTAACAGGTCATCCGAAGAAAGCGAGAGTGCTCTTGTGCAAATTAGTGGTTTAAGTGATGGCGACGTTGAAATTTTGGAGGAACGTGACGTTGGCGAGAGCTGTATGTTTTGATTAGACTTTACAGTAATCTTTTGTAAACGAAGGCCATTACGGTGCTCTTACTCATGTTCATTGTATGAGAGTTTTTGATACAAAAAGGCTGGAAAGACCTGTTAAGAAGAGATGTTTTTTGTTCATCTGCAAGAAAACGAAGCCCCTTTTCTAAGTCCACATTTCCAAACTCTTAGTGGAACAGCGCATCGCAAAAAAATTAACTTTGCCTTCAAAAGTTTCTATTTCGATAAAAACAACAAAACAAAGTCATAACCGCAAAAAGTTAATTGGCTTCCGCTAACTTTTAAACCCTCATTCATTAAAGACAGATACTTATTTGATACAGCATTTTATCATTACTCAAAAGTGTTGCTGGTCTATATCACTTAATCGTAGTTTTGTGCATCACAGATGCTCAGAAATCGCTCTCTTGGAAGTCAGAGTTAAAACTTCTTTAAAAGCAATTTTTCTGAGCGAGAGATCCGGGGTTGCCAACGTAAGGTACAGCCTTTTATACGATTCACTGGTTTACAGCAGTACCGAGTTAAGACCTCTGCGGCATTGGAGCTAGAACAATTTTGGGCCTCTCTATCGCCGTGGTAGCAAATAGGCCTACGATAACGTAGCCTATATTTGGATTGGATTGATACGAAAAGGGGATTCTCTTCAGTTCACTTCTCGCAAATATTCCCTGACCAACTTAGAAAACCACAAACGTAAAATGACTGCGTAACACAGGCATGCCAAGTGACGGCGACATGTGTACAAAAGCTAACTAAAAACTAAAAAAAGTAGGTTCAGGAGAAAATAACATATCCGCAGTGAAATTGAGCAGCTTAAGGAAACAAGTTGCTATTGAAACGTAAAAGTCGATTATCTGTGGGTCTCTTGAAACGGTCGGCCCGGGTCCCCAATTACACTTCAATGTTTGGAAGGTTTTCCAATCAATCTGACAATGAATTGGGAATTACCTTCACTCATTAGAATTATTTCACGTTAAACCTCCATAATTTTGAACTTCAGAATTAAAATACGCTTGATGAGTTTACTGATTTACCCCACATGGCCTTTTTTTTCTTGGTAAGTGAGTGAAAAAAATATGATATCATTTTATGTGGTTTCCAAATAAATGCGTGAAACTTATAATTATATTCTTAAATTATTCGTAGGCCATTGCTAATTAAAGCGTAAACGCTTACCAAAAGAGCCTAATGTTGACGTATTAAATCTTTTTTATTAGCATACTGCTGAAACAACTAATAAACCTCGACATTTTGGTTACACCCCTAATCAGGTATTCTTAAAGTTTGCCTCAATAGGTCTGTCCCTAAAAAAGTAATGAGATTAAATGGTGGGAGTACTATGCATTTGCATTTCAATGCAAGAGATATAGGCCGATTAAAATAGATTGCGTAATAAGTGTAAAGTATAAGAAATTCAGATTTACGCGAATGCTATTAGGCTATAGCAGAATAAACCGTATAGGACCACCACCCTAATAATCATTCAGGAACTCAAAGACTCTGTAGATAAGTTGGAGTTAGATGATCAACAGTTAATATAGTTCATCTCGTCTGTGTGTGGTTCAACTCGCCCTACGGGAGATCCATTTTACTTGAGCCTATCATTTCTTTTTTTCAACTTTGCAAATAAAATATAAATTGCGTTCATAGACATTAAAATGATGCACAAACAAACACCATAAGCGTTTGGGTACATTATTAGCAGATATTAACAAAACAACTTGTTTCTTGAATGGTGGAAAAATTTTTTTGCCATTTCATCTTCCCTGACTTTTCCTGAGTAATCAGGAAATCGTCAGATTTTGCAGACCTGCCGGTAAGGAAACAAGAAAGGCCCAATGGCAATTATTTAACCAATGACTTTTGCAAATTTGTAAGTATGCTTACAAAATGCACACTATTCCTCATTAATGTTTTGCCATATGAATTTTGCCAATATTTTGCCAATATCATTGCCATTAGTTTGCCAATATCATTGCCATAACTTTAATTTCTGCTCTCTATCACGTCTCCTAAAGTTACAATCCTGCCCTCCCAGCCGCCTTTAATGCAGCAAGTCTCCCTCAACAAGTCAACTCAGAAAGCCACTTTTTCTAGAGGTCGAAATGTAGAATCGACCATCAATTGTTTTTTCACTAAAATTTGGTTTCATAAAGCAAACAAAAACTCAAGGTAATGTTACAATTGAAAATAATTTGACATTTCCAACCTCAACACCAAACCTAGACTTAATGCAGCAATGCAAAAGTTTTTGACAAGAAGCAATGGTAAATCCTTCACTTACTCTCCCACAACCTGCACAAGTTTATCTTATCAAAAGCAAACTGCATACAAAACAGATGAAACAACTGTTTTTCTGTATTCGTGAAACTTCAAAAGCTGTCAAAGCAACATGACATATGATCTAGCTCGACTACATTACTGCAACTTGCAATAATCAATC
The DNA here is from genome assembly GCA_963675345.1 of Trididemnum clinides. Classification (NCBI taxonomy): domain Eukaryota; kingdom Metazoa; phylum Chordata; class Ascidiacea; order Aplousobranchia; family Didemnidae; genus Trididemnum; species Trididemnum clinides. The sequence continues at coordinate 23,945,404 of OY776306.1, forward strand.
AAGCATAGGTTTTTTAGCTGGTAACCTCAAACGTTGCACGTTTTCGAGAAGCAGTAAAGTTCCAAATCATCAATCAAATAACAATTACCACAAACTTTTTCTGTCAAAAAGATTACAAAAAATTAAGGCATCAGCAACAATTCATCGCCATTAAAACTTGTTTGCTGTCCAAGATTCGTGGTCAATTATAAGAAACAAATCATAACTCAGGATTATGGTGAAGGAACTGACATAAACTGCTACAGTCTTTTTGTTATTGAGTTTTTGAGTGTCTCTAAACAAGCAAAGATCCTCGCTCTGTTTTGAAACAAACGCTGACGCTCTCTTATTTTCCTTAGTTACACCCTTGACTATATCAGTATAATGTAAGGCCCACCCGACACACATTGCACAAGAACTACCTCATGTTGCCTGCATTACAAAGACCCTGGATTTAAAGCAGCAGCTATACCATCAAATGTTCAATCGAATTGAGCTTTAGTAAGAGTTGGAAAGGTCCCCAGTTGCATATTCGGGTAAGGGGGTTACATTCTAGTTCATTAAACTGCTTGCTAAAATGAGCTTCACACTACTCCTTTATCCTGAAGCAACAAAAAGAGAGAGAAAGAAATCCGATGCTTTAAATCTGATTTTGTCTCCATTATCGGTGATGACTCGCTTCACTACATGATCCTCAAAACCTTATAAACGGCTTTGCGGCACTTGGTTCTGTCGATGGCGTCTTCCTTTTTTAGTCCCATAAGTTTGACCACTTGCCTTCTCCGTTTATCTTCAATCGCTCACGCGCTCTTTTCCTACCACTTCAAAATCTAACGCTCTTCTTAGCATATGATCACTATCCTTCCTCAAAAATGCCTGTACCATCGCACTCCATTTGCATTGGCTATTCTTTCCAAAGTCTCTTACAAGCCCAGTTTTCTACTACTCCTTTCGTCAATTAAGTCAACTCTACACGTTGCTTTTTCAGTTCTTCTCAAAATCGTGAACTCATCCTCCCTCAAACTCCGTGTCTCGCTTCCGCATAACATCGCCGACTTTACACAACTCCGACAAATTTGCCCTTTCATTTTCAACGACAGCTCTATTCCATGAAGCAATTCTCAACATTCTCTAAATAATACAATCACTTTACCTTTGAACTAACGCAATCACCGTAATTGCTTGCACTGGTGAGATTTTAAAAACTACATGATCAAGTGATTATTGTTATTCCTATCATTTGCAAAACAATTCGCTTCTTGAAAACAGGAAACAACTAATGTTGTGTGGGCAAGCCCAATTTTTTTAAAATAACACCGTTACGTAGCAACAGATCACTAAACAACGCTGTTTTAAGGCTAAGCGCCTTTTCTTCCTAACGTAGCAAGTTTGTCGCTGCACACAAGATATGTTTTGATTTTCTCATATTTTTGAGAACGCGACAGCAAAATCTCCAAAAAAAGTCTTATTTAATTGTAGTACTGTCTGCTTAGAACATTGAACGACCTATCACATATCTTATTATAATCATACATTCATAAATATGAACCTATTTTCCCCGTAAAGCGCTCGTAAAGGACCTTTTGGTCTTCAAATAAGAATAAAAACCTAATTTTTTTCACATTTTTTTACTCCTCTCATATCGTTTGATATGCCATCGCTTTATCTCCCCTAAATACACCACTTGTAGTTGAACAAAAATCTTGATATTTGAATTAGTAAAGCAAGAGCAGTGGTACTAGAATTCTATCCATTCGTGGATGCATTCTCAATTTTTCTCAAAAAATTTTTTCTCAAAACAATTTTGGTTTTTAGTACTGTTTAAAGATCAAATTGGGTAAAATGCTTAGTTTCACAAAGTTGATTTCCGCAAAAAAAATGCTCTTCATACTTTAAAAGTGATCCACTCCCTTCCCCAAAAAGAATTGCTTCTAAATATGCTACTGCTGCTTACAATCACAGGCAAATGTAGGCTAACCTCTAAAATCCATAAACCCCCCACTGTTTCACAGTTCCCACATAAATCTGCAGATTTACCTAATCAGGTTTTCGCAAAAGAGTAAATATTTTTTACGCTTATTTTCACCCCACCACTATCACAGCCAGTTGTAAGTCAATCGAATGCATGTCAGAGATCGGATTTCAATGGTGCCAAAGTATTAACGGTACCACACATCATTTGCAGAAAGTAAAAGCTGATTCTGCAACTTCCATTTTTGACACTATTTATTACAGTAAATTCGGCATTATCAAAATCACTTGTCAACAGACTAAAATTAACACTTCTACTCAAAGATTTTCAAATAAATACTGAGAACTTGTATGGGCTTGGCTGTAAATATCCGACAAACACAAAGCGCTGTTTTTTCGTGCTTTAGCAGAAAGCTAAAAACAAATACAGTATCAATAATTCAAGTTTTGGCGCCAGCTGCAATTGGGGATTTCCCATAGTAAAACATTCAAGTTAAGATGATAAAAAATGGGAACAATTTCCAATACGTTATTAAATAAAAATTTGTGAACGCTGGTAACTTTTATTAAAATCTCATTATCATACAAGGTAAGTTTTAACTAAGTTGTAAATATCAAACTAAATGCTTTTGCTGATTGCGAAAGACGTTAAGCAGATGCTGCTGGTTCACGCCAGTTCTTCTTGCAGCAACTTTTGAATTTTTAAGTAACTACTGCCAGTCGGTAAATTATTCCTAACAAATCATTGGGCAGCTTTGTTGAGGGGAGTTCATGGCTATCTATGGGCTCAAGGAGACGAGCTGTCTTTAATCACTGGTCGGCTGTGAAGGAAATGTGATATTTACAGCTGATAATTGCCCCTAGCCACATTTGAGAGCAGTTTATCTTGTGCTCCTTCTGTTCGCAGCCGGGAATACATGGTAAATTGGAAATCGTTTTCTTTGTGCTACTTTGCTCAAGTACCACAAACAGAAAATGTTTTCGAGAATATGGATATTTTAGTGATGGTCCTGCCTATTTTGCCATTCTAATATTGTTCGGATCGTGACTCTTTATAAAAACTAGATATTACGCACTCCCAGAGCTCTCCTACAAGATGAATTTCCCTGATTACTGCCTAATGGAGACGGTTCATGTTAACAAGTTCATCGTTCTGTGAAGCACTCCGGCATGTCGCTCTTAGGAGGAGTGGGAGTAAGAGCGGGATTGCACACTGTATTGCCAGCCAACCCCGCCAAAGCACCGCGGGGAGGAATCTTGCTGCTGTACGCGACTAACCAAGAATGGCCAAACCCCTTACAACTCCCCCTAGATTGAACCCGCATAACCGGTAGAAACGAGGGGACAGCGGGGGTGAGGTATCCGAACCTCATTTTCGAGTGGGGCAAAGACATTGGTTTTGCCTAGCTGCCTAAATTTTAAACACAACGCGCCTAACTTCCCGCTTTATGACAGACCCGGGCTACGTAGATTCTGACAACAGAGTTTATTTTCACTAGCGCCGCGGCTTGCACTTTTAACACTCTAACGTTGGCCTATGCGCTGTTATGGTTCGTGATACCATATCGCTTTACCCCGATACCGTTGCTATTCATTTTCTAGTCACTCATCGCGTCCACCTGCAATGCAGGAACAACGTTAATTTTTAATTCTATGCGCACAACCTCCCCTACGAAGTCGCTGCTTTGGGTGAGACGAGTCCTTGCTGATGAGGCCAAAAGGCCGAAATCTGGGTCCAGGGATGGTCCCGCCTATTTTGTTATGCTAGCGTTGTGCGGGTCGTGATCTTTTGTAAAAACTAATTTTTGTCCGGAGGTGTGTTGCGTCGTGTCTGGTTCCTGTTGGATTCGAACCCTCGTCTTTTGAGCTGACTTCCTCCCGCGCCGAGGCTCGTTGACATGTGGCCGCGCGCTGCCAACTATGCTTTAAAGCACCACATTTAGTTTATAACCTTCGGAAGGTTTTTCTATGCCAAACCACGTGTTGTGTGATCAGCTTGAAGTAAGGATATCAGTTTTAGTCCATACTGGAATGGTTAGCAGAAACGTCAAAACAGAACTGGTTCAAAAATAAACGGTACGTAAGTCTTGTGATTTGTGTTGGATTGTTTTGGTTTGTTTCGTATACAGTTCCACGTAGGATATCGAACAGACCGGGGGGCCACGTAAAGGGCCTTACACTCGACGTAAGACCAAGTGATGACGATGCGTTTCAATTACTCGTATTTTAGGGATGGTCCTGCCTGTTTTGCCATACTAACGTTGTTCGGATCGTGAGTCTTTGTAAAAACTAAATATACAGTATAACCACTTGGAACTAGCAATATATTGCTAGTTCCAAGTGGTTACGATCGATAGAGAGCGTCTTATAAGCGAGAAACAAAACAACAAAGCGAGTGCTGAAGAAGCAAGGCTTCCAAAGGAAGCAATGCTATTGAGAGATATTTTCAAATTTACAAAGCCATCCCTGGACGCGTTTCGTCCTTTTGGACTCATCAGCAGGGCTTGCCAAGGGCCAAGAGATCCCCCAATAGCATTAACGTTGACTTTTATAAAACAAACTAACACAAAGCACAAGACTTACGTGCCGTTTACTTTTGAACGAGATTCGTTTTAACGAATCGCTAGCCGCTCAAATATGGACTAAAACTGATATCCTTATGCAAAGCTGATCACACAAGAAGTTAGTAGGAATAAAAAGGTCTTCCAAAGGTTACAAACTAAATGCGGTGCTGGCATGGCTGGCAGCACGTGGTGCATGGCAGCGAAACTCGGCGCGGGAGGAGGCCAGTTCCAAAGACCCGGGTTCGAACCCCACAGTCGCGTTGCACTAGCGTTGGGGTTTAAGAATATAATGTACGCTTAACGTTAAAAGGGAGCTGAACTGATTTCGGTGGATCCCAAATGGCTGCATCGCGAATATATATATATATATATATAGCTTCCATCTGTAGTCTTCTCGTGACTTCGTTGCCCTAAGGATATCTTATTGCCTAGATTGACACAGAACCGTCGGCATCTGTTATATCATAACAACATCAATAGGTTCTTTTTTATTTTGCTAAAATTTGTTTACCTTTGCTACAGAACTTGCTTGAACTAAACTCATGCTTGGCAAATCGTTTTTTTGCCAAACATATGACATTTTAAAATATGTTTTGAAAAATTATCTATCTTTTGCTTACTTGCAATTAATATTTCACGTACTGACATTTCCTCTCTAAAAACAACTACTCAGCCGTACTTGATATTGCAAAGGTCACGCTATTAAGATTCAGATTGACATTTTTCCAATGAGCATAAACTTTCAACGTTAATGCCTGATTGCAAATTTTGCTTTCTTTTAGTTAAACCCCAACATTTAAAAAAGTCAATTCGATTTGTCCAGCGTCTACTGGCTGGCAGAAACGAGCATAGTTGCCAAGCTTGGAAGTTTCGAAAGCGATTTTGAGAATTTTGATAGAATCTTATGATTTTTGGTCAAGTCATTTGGTAAAACCACTTTGAATTCAGTGTAAAATCCAGAAATTACGGGATTTAAAAAAATTTTGGGTAAGAAGTTTTTTCCTTTTTTGTGGAGATTGAACTGCACAAGTTGCGATCATGTGTTAGATGGAAGAGGAAGATCTTTTATGGAGATCAACATTACAACCACAAAATATCTGCAAATTTGTGGTGAGTTCGTTGTGTGGCAGATGCCGAGCATGCGACGCCTAGCATACGACGCAGAACATACGACGCCGAGCATACGACGCAGAACATACGACGCCGAGCATACGACGCCAAGCATACGACGCCAAGCATACGATGCTGAGCATACGACGCCGAGCATACGACGCACCAAAAAATTTCGGAATTTTTATCGCAAACATTGTCAGGTTCAAAATATTTTGCATTCTTTCTGAAATTTTTACATATTGCAAATTTACAGCTATAGAGATAAGCGTGGTCACATATTTTGAGTCTGAGTCCGGTCCTACACCATCAACTCAAACTGCAACTCCAGTCTGACTCTTACATTTTTCAATAAGTCTTAATCCGACTTCAATTTGACTCCAAATTGATAAACTTCCTCGTCATTCAAAAGATTCATAAAAACATGATAAGGTATCGATCCTATAGCTTTTGTAGTCGTTGGTACAGTTAAAGTTAAGAATTCCACCGCATCACAGGCAAGGCGGTGCCTAACTTCATTTCCTTTCCCTAAGAACATCACTTGTTGAACTGTATGCGATATTGATGAAACACCTAGAGCAACACAACTTAATAGAGGAAATTGCTGAGAAATCGTAGTGTGAAGCTAAAATTTAACAAAATCTAAACCTCCTCCTTCATAAAATATATTTTCATTTTCATCAAATTTAGCTTCAGAACTTCTGTTGATAAACAGCTTTCAACTGTACTTATTGATCTCATATCGGACACATTAAATACAACAAAATTATTTAACAACTTTTCTATCGAGGTTTTAAACAAACTTGTTCCTGATTCACAAAACTCTGATGTTACTTTTCGATAAGGCATTTTCGTACCAGAATTACATCTGTTTAAGAATTCATGTAAGTGTGTTGTTTCACTAGACAGCTTCTTTTGCTTTCAATGCTGAACGCAATTGTATATCCAGTGCACTCTCTTTTTTGAATGACTTTTGAGACAAAGTTTTTCCAAACATTACTTTTGTCTTTACTGATAACTGCTCTTAAACAGTTTGTTTGCTAGTTTAATTTTAGTAGTCAAAAAACTAATGTTCAATTTTAGCACTCATGCATTAAGTACAGTATTATTTAGTCAACTTAATTTTTGTTCTACCTGAAATTAACTTTTTGAAGAGAAAGTTTGTCTAGCTTAAATGGGGCACACTTGGTCAATAAAGTTGAAAAAACTTCGAATTAAGTTTAACTATTATAGCTTAAAGTCTTTAAGGCTAGCCAACTAAATCTGTCAAATATCGATTAAACAAACTTTCATTGTGTCCTTCCTACTTACCAAGCGACTTCCTTTGAAATCGACATGTCTGTTTTATATAATGCTGTGTACTAATCAAAGAGTTAATAGTAAGCGAAATCTATTTAAAGCTCTTACCTTTATGAACATAGTACGTGATCACCATAACCGTATCAGATAACGTTATGCAAGGTTAGTTGATGGTTGGATGGTTCACACCGACATAAACCACAAACATTATATTGAAAACAATTTAGTGTTTATTGCAAACAATGTACCCAACCCAATTTGACGAGACCATCCCTGGACGCGTTTCGTCCTTGTCACGAATAAGGAAATTTGCCTTGTAAGAGTTGTTTTCATATTTGTGTAAAGTGTTGTGTCATTTGTTCGCTCGGATACTGATTGAGAAAAAAAAGACCTTTTTTTCCCGAAATTAATTTGCTGTTAGTACGCGTTTATTACGTCACAATCCTTATTACGACATAATAAGATTCCAGATTGATCTAGAGATTCTAGCTTCTTGGAAGAATTTCGATAACCAATTACATAACTTGAAATGCTTTTTTTCTTTTTTCACGTGATTTCGTTCTAGCGTTTTCTGGGTTGTTTTTGTCGGTTTGTGTATAAGGCGATGTGATTTTTTTTGTTAGAAGTTAGAGAGCAGAAAACGTTGTAGTGGAGAGAGAGAGATTGATTGACAGAATAAAGAAGGGCTATTGTTTTTTTTTGATAATTTATTGTGGATTCTGTGGACGTGGCGAGTATTAAGCAGTTATTGGTAAAATTAGTTTTTGGCGATTTTCCTGATTGGGTAGAAAAGTGATTAATTTTGAGATCGTTGAGCGAAGAAGCTTGAAGTCGTGAAGCATTATATCTGCGAATACATTATTCCGTCCTTAACATGGTTTGAGGTGTTTTTAGGGGAAGCCAATCTTTTCCAAGTTTTATTAAGTTGCAGTCAGACCTAATTATCCGAGCGATTATCATACGTCGCCTCAATTTTAAAAGAAATTTAAGATTGAGAAAGAACCGAAAGTTCTATTATTATATATTAAAACGCGACAGTTCTCTTGAACTCCTCAGCAGGGCCTGTCCCGTCCCCCAGACCAAACCCTTCATTTCCAATAACAATGAAGGGTTTGGTTTGGGGTTATTGCAAATGAAGGGTTTGGTTTGGGGGACGGGACAGGCCCTGCTGAGGAGTCCAAGAGGAAGAAACATGTCCAGAGATGGTCTCGTCAAATTGGGTTGGGTACACTGTTCGCAGTACACACTAAATTGTTTTCAATATAATGTTTGTGGTTTATGTCGGTGTGAACCATCCAACCATAACGAGAGAGGTAATCTACGCGCTTTATACGCATACGTACTATGCTCATGGAAGTAAGAGCTTTAGATATATCTCGCTTACTATTAACTCTTCGAGTAGTACACTGCATCTTCGATACGTATGGGATCCCCGTACCAAAGTGATAGCATGCGCCACGTGCGAGGTGTGTGCGAAGGAATTCGTAATAGAAAGATACTACCTTTTTTATATTATTGTAAATATGGGGTTTTGTTTTTTGGCGATGACGGGACAGGCCCTGCTGATGAGTCCAAAAGGACGAAACGCGTCCTGGGATGGTCTTGTCAAATTATGGAAGGAGGCTTTTATTCTTGGCAATACTACAGTATTACTTTGTGAAATAACCACGTCATTCGTGTAAACATGCATATAAAGCGCGTAGATTACCTTTATAACTCAATAAATTGATTGTATAAAATGCATAAGGATACTGAAATTTTTCGTTTAGCAAAACAACAAACTGAACTTATAAATTATTTTATAGTGGCAAACAAAGGTTTGGTAGGGATTTCTATCAGAGGCAGTGCTCCCTAGACACTATGTTGTCACATTAAAAAACGAAGTGAGAGCAACTCAAAATACGGTGCACTGCACAACGATGTAAAAATCCACAGACTTCGTTTGGCGACATCGTCCATCCACAGCTTTTCAATTTGGGTCAATTTTTTATTATTGCCCTGTTTATGAAAACACTGATGTAAAAACCGCGACTAGCCAGTTTCGCCCTTGAGAATCCTATCTAGTTTCAACTTAGCTATAAACAGGGCAATAATTAAAAATTACCAAAGTTAATAAGTTATGGATGGACGATGTGGCAAAGTGAAGTCCGTGCCGATTTTCATATCTCTGTGTACCGTATGGCATTGTGAGTTGCTTTCATCTCGTATTTTTAGATGTAGCAGCAGTGTTGCCGAATTTCTGTGGTATGTAGGGTTGTCAGATAAATTTTTTGGCGGCACAAAACGAACCATAACTTCTAAACTTTACCATCAATTGCTTCAAAAACTGGCATGTTGATATTTCATATGTTTGTTAATATCGTTACTAGATTATTTTGAATTTTTGAAATTTATTAGTTATCTATGGACAATTCATACGTTTGCTAAAATTGAATCGTATATTGAAATTTGTTCTTAAGGGGAAAAATTATGAAAATGAAATTGACATTGCAATAGATTTGTTGTCGTGGTTTTTTTCAAAGCCATCTGAATTCTTCAGAAAAACATTTGAAATTCTGCCTCAAAGATGGCAATGGATTGTAGATAACAAGGGGATTACTGTGAATAACCAAATATTTTTGTTTCCATTATTTTCAATAAACTTTGTTAAAACTATACAAGGTGTTTAGATAAACGGAAAAAACTTTTCTGACAGCCCTATACTAGCAGTTATTTTCTAAAACCATTTTTGACTTAGTTTTTTGAATGAGCAGCAGACTTGTAAAAAGCTGTTGTTGCCATCTTCAAAACTAAATAAAAATCTTCGCCGCTACGTAGACAATATTTTCTTCATAAAAAGGATTTTTGACCAAAATCGTAAAAATTTTTTGAAAACAAACTCTGACTCCAGTTCAACTCTATTCTCATTAAAGAAAGAGACTTCGACTACAATCAGATACACCATACCCCAACTCTGGATTTTGCTTGTCTTTGCTAGCCGGCTTCGCCAAGGTCCCCTTCACTAATGTTGGGGTTAAATATGTCAGTTCAGTTGGTTTTGCTGTCTTTACCGAAGGAGCAGTTGTAGAAGTAGTGATGAAAAGTTGATAGTTCTTTAGCATAACTGTTTCCCGTTCCAAAGCCATTATTGCAATCAATCTGGGATTGAGTTAAAAACATTTTGAAAGAAGAAGCAACAGCCCTTATTTTCATGATCTCGACCTCTTTACTTTACTGTTTTTTAAAGTCTTTTGGTATGACTCGACTTAGGGAATAAACTCCAGGTCTACCGACTGCAATGTGGACGCTCTCACCACCACGCCATCGCACCTGCACCTCTTTACTGTTTGTTGGTGGCGGTCCAATGTGCTTTACGCTAGTCGTATGACATCTTACTTGAAAACTGTAAGGTTCTTCGATGATATTTGACCTATGCCTAAACTATATTCTATCTATTTTAGGGCAATATTTTTTTGTTGAGTGTGGAGGTAAACAAAAAAAATTATTACATTTACCCGCTTAATAAGTGCATCCTAGCTCAGCACTTTTCAGGCGAAATTTCGTGTGCTGTAAATGTTTCTTAAGGATTTCATCTATTCACTCCAACTACGGATTTGCTCGCTTATATCTGAAACAATTCTATCTCTACTATATCGTCTCTCAGATACTCAACAAAGCAAAACAAAAAGCTGATCTTGTCGAAAACTTTAAAATAGCAGTTTGGTTAAAAGAGGCGGAATGTGACTTGCTGTTCCCTTTTTTAAAATTTTATTACGCACTGGTGGAAAATCCTAATATGTGCTGTGAAGTCATTAGATCACCTGTTGTCTCCATATTTGTTTTTCGGTCCCTTATGCACCATCACCTTTCAGTCGTATGAGGGTGGGTTGCTCCCTGTCACTGAATAGTAAGATTTGTATTTCTTTAGCTCCTAGAGTTGCATGACACTAGAATTACCATCGGAATTATAAAAAAGAGATTAGGAAAAATAAAAAAATATCGAAATGAAATAGTAAAAAAAAATAAGAATTAAAAAAAGAAATATACTGTTTTTTTTTATTTACAACTAAAATTAAGATATTGTAAAAAATGAAGGAAAACAGCTTAGTTTTACATTTGAAGTTATGTAACAAAAACAGCGAAGATTCAGACGGCAGCGAGCAGCAAGATGATGCAAAATTGGCGTCACCTTTGACGCATACCAAGAATAATTCAACAGTGCTTATTGCTAATGTGAAAAAGTGGCACAATACATATTCAAGGTATGACTTCTATTTTCCGGATGATCAAACTCCTACTTCTACTCTAAAGCTCCAGACTCTAAGACTCCTACGCCCGAATGTCTGATTTTTTGCAAAAAACTTTCTAGTTTGGCTCTGGCTCCAGCTAAATTGAGGAGGCACTAGCAAGCTAATCATCCGGCATACGCACCACAGACAATTATTTGCTTCAAAAACATGAAAAGTATCGTGCACAAACAAAGGACTATTTCGTTTGAGCTGTATTAACTGATACAGATTCGTTATTGACCTCATATTGTTGGCATCTCTTTTTTGGAACAAAGAAGTCGTCTACTCTGTCTTGGGAAGTTATTCCACCAGCGTTGCACATTGCGGCAAAGCAGCTTCTTGGCAAGGAAGCTAAAAGTAAATACCAGAACATACCCCTGTCCGATACCACTGTCAGCAGAAGAGAATTTCATCTGGCCGAAAATTTATTGTAAAAACTTTCACAAAAAATTAGAAATGCACCGTGTTGAGGACTACAACTGAATGAATCAACTGATATTGGGATTAGAGCGAGTTGCTGATTTAACTTAGAATTTTCTCATATTAATTAGTTTGCTGTCGTCGATGAATATTTTTTTTTTTTTTTTTATTTGCCATATTTATCCTCCATTCACGAGAAAGCGAATTGTATCGCTATACTTTGGACGGGAAGTCCGCACTTGCTTGGGAGTTGCCTTTTTCGAGGTTTATGGGCCACCTGTCTTCCACATAAAGGTGGGGGGTCCCGTTAAGTGCCTTGCCCAAGGACACAACAAGCGAACTTGCCGGCTTGTTCTCCACAACCTTCCGTAAATGCCGAGCGCCAAGCAGGAAAGCTGCGGATGCCATTTTTTAAAGTCTTTTGGTATGACTCGACAAGGGGAATAAACCCCAGGTCTACCGACTGCGAAGCGGACGCTCTAACCACTACGCCATCGCGTCTAACCATTTGTGTTGCTTAGATTTGGGAGTAAGCACAACTGCTGAAAAAGTATTCGCAAAGCTCTACGAATTTATGACAGAAAAACAGAGATTGTGGCATAAATGTTTTTTTCTAACTATTGATGGGGGTAGCCGTAACGACTGGGCGCTTCTCGGTGGTTGGAATACTTGTCAAAACAGTAGTTGCTAACCTCGTGTTGACCATCGATAACCCAAGTACGCCAAGCCGCCTTTGCCAAACGGAAAAGGAACAGAGCCGTCTGTCCAGAGCACCAGATCGTAAGGTGAGCGAGAACCGCATCTTGGCGAAAGAGGGGGGATCAAAGCGTGAGGGTGGGGAGGAAAGGTGAATTCCACAGTGAAAGAAGGCAGGTTCCAAGAAAGAGAGTTTCCCTAGGAGAAATAGAAGGAAGCAGAAGTGGGTGAGTGGACGTAAAAGCTCTCGAGGAAGATCTGCAGTTTTGGTTTCACTCCAAGTCTGGTCAAACCTGAAATAGGAAAGAAGGTTGGGAGACGAAGTACCGTTCAGCCCCTGGTGAAGATGAAAGAGCGAAATGAATGAGGGTGACTCGTAGGGAAGGTAGAGACGCCTCAAAGAGAAGAAATAAGATAGGTGGGCAAGAGGCATCCGGAGATTGCGCGACTAGCCGCTCGGTGAAGGCGTTCCAATTTGGCAATATTGGCAACGCTTAGAAAAGGAAACCATCCAGGGGAAGCATAAGTGAAAAGAGGCCGAAGAAAAGAAAAAGCTGCACTAACAGCCGCCTCAAAGTTGTAACGCGGTCCCCGGCCCCGTTTGGATTGGTTCGAAATGGCTGTTGGTCTTCCCGAGGGATCCAGTTACCCCGGTCACTCCCGTAACACGAACGGTGAAGTTGCAGTATAAGTCTGAGTGAACGTGCGACATCAGTAGTGCGAGAGAACGAGAAAAAGTATAACTACCATCACATTTTGCATTGATTACAGGTAAGAAAAAAGATAGCTTGGACAATGAAACGTAGCAAATAAAATGATGATTTGATTAAACTTAATTGACCTTGGTTGAGGGGTTAAAAATGAAATCACTTATCACGGAAACAATTTGATCATTCTACATCAGTGCTCTTCAACAGGGGTTTCGCAAAACATGTAGTTGTGTTCCGTGAAGGGACCGACAAGGTTCTTCGTTTATTACTAGTATTTATTTCAGTATATTCATTTCTTATGTGGTGTTCCGTGTATATAAACAGTTAGAAACGGAATCTTGTGATGACAAGTTGCAGATTATGACGTAATCCTGTTAAAACTTTGATAACGTCTAAATTTGCTAACTCCTGTTGTTTCGTAACAGTGCGTCTGCAATTTCAATTTTGCTCGCTCGATATACTGTATGTACGACCGAAATTTTACACTTCAAAAAGATTTGAGTCATTACGTGTTGTGGGGACGGACAGAAGGTCCGTTTTGATAATTAGAGTTGAAGTTAACTTAATGTCAGAGGTAGTTGAGGATAGAGAGGGAAAATCCGCGCTACATCTTTGTAATTTGTTGTGATGACCGGTTGTTGTCGAGAGTTGCAATATGTGGTCATATGGTTTAGATCTGAGAAGCAATAGGTTAACTGTTGCAAAAGTGGTTCTAAGTAGTGAAGGAACTTGTAATAACTGTTTATTTGTTGAAGTATTTAATTATTTTTTGAAGTGTAGTAACAAAATATTTGATTTTCTTACAAGCAATTTGTGATTTCTAAATTTTTGTTAGTGGGGGTTCCGTGACAAACGCGAAAATACATCAGGGGTTTCGCAATGATAAAAAGGTTGAAGAGCACTGTTCTACATTCAACACAAGTTCTAATATCTAAGAAAAAACAAACACAAAGTAGGTTGGAACAATAAGCTCAAGCAAAGTACACCCTTGTGCAAATTAGTTGAAACAAACCTCCAAATTTTTACATATCATTTCTTAGCTGAAATAAGCATAAACTGACTTCATATGTCGACTTTTTTGAGAAAATGTTTGTTAGATTAATTTTTAATAAAATAAAATTTGAATAACATCATAACTCCGTTTATGACATTATAATTGTTTATGCAGAATTTGTAACTATAAGTTAGAATATTATACAGTTGCTTTCAAAGATGGATGTTAGCCCTATAAAGCGTGCTAAAATCTTAAGTTTACGTGAAAACACAGAAAAGACCTACAGGGAGATAACAAAGATTGTAGGTGTTAGTATATCTACCATAAGTCGTATTGTGAAAATGAAGAAAGAAACACGGTCTGTTACCCAAAACGCAAAGGAAAATGTGGTCGTAAGAGGAAAACGACCCCCAGAGATGATGCCTACATATTACAGGAGAATGTGAAAGACCCAAAAAAAACAGTTACACCATAAAAACTACTCTGGGAAAAGAATAGAAATAAGCTCCTCAGCGGTTCGTAAGCACCTCCTGGAGGTTGGCAGATGGATTTGGTGTGTTTCAACAAGGTTTAGCCCCATGTCACACTTCAAAAGTAAAAAAATTTATGAATGAAAGTAACATTAAATTGCTGAAGTGGCCGGTAAACTCTCCCGATCTAAGTCCAATTGAAAATTTGTGGTCTATTTGCGAGCGAACACTTCGTACAATGGACTGCACCTCGAAGGAAAAGGTGATTTAGGCTCTAATTCAAGCGTGGTACAAGGACCTCTAAATCTTAAAACATTGTTCAAAATTGGTCGACTCAATGTCCAAACGCATCAAAATGCTTCTTAGTAATTGCGGTGGTCATATTATATACTAATATGTAAATTAAAACACTCGTCAAATACAATAATTAAATAAAACTAAATTTTTTGATGCTTGTTTCAATTTGCACAAGGATGCAGGTAAAATAAGAGCAATATATGGATAAGTTTTTGTCTCTCCTCAAAATGATAAAGTGTAGAAGGCCGGCTACAGACCCACAAAAGTTAAAAGAATTGTCAACGGTCGTTTTCTCGTTGTTTGTTAGTGGAAGCAGAAGCGATTGACAAAATAGCCGCTTCCACATCCCTGATATTAACCCAATATTAATGTTCAGTAACACCAATAATTTACTTTTTTTATTTGCTGCCGTAAAAATAGCGCAAAAAGCACCAATATAATAAGTTAGTATATAATACGAATACGTAACGTGCTGCTGCAAACTATATGAGAAAATCAAGAATATAAGCAAAATAAGTATTTAGTACTAAATGCATATGACATCAGACACAGATATAGAGTGCAAACTAACATTAGGTAGAAAACGCTGCAAACGAACTTTTTCACAGCAACAAGGTATCAAACATTGAATCAACATTTTGTTTCAAGACATTCGGATTTCATGCTGAAGGCGTCTTCCATATTTACACGTGGTACGTGTGCGTGTTCACCTCTCTTCTTCTGAGACGGAATACAAGGCATGAAACTGTGGTTAACGTTCGCATCATAAACAAGATTGAATTTGCAAAAAGCGACAGTTTACTCGAAGCAGTCACGATACCGGGCTTCATCAGGTTAGCAAAGTCGCTTACCCAGCATGTCGTACAAGGCGACTTTTGGGTGCTCACCAATGGCAGTTCGCCCTGTTGGGAGAGGGCCTACCACAGTTTGCATTTTACATTTGCTACCGGTTAACAATGGACTGCCACTTTCTTTAGCCTAATTTCAATTAAGTTGACGGTATGAACCTGGACTGCCTTTCATGCCGTACCATGATCCCAAAAGAGAAGGATAACCTCACTCAAGCAGTAACGATACAAATTGCTAACGGTTAGCCTGACCACCAACTACAGATCCATTTTCACCACCGACAGGGCGAACTACTATTGGTTGATGCCAAAAAGTTGCCTCGTGCAATATGTTATTTTCGCCCGATTCCAAGATGAGGGAAGACCATGAAGCTCCAGGACCCGGATACGACCTGGATCAGAGTTCGGGTAACGAGAAAAAGCACTGCGTTGAAAAGCTAACTCTACAGTGTATTGAATGTTGCAGAGACCAATCTTTTGAACCAGGTACAATTTAGAGTTTGGGTCTGTTTCATGGCTAAGTTTTTGGTAAAATAATTACGATGTCACACACACAATACCATGTAACCAGAAATGAAATCACGATTGTTCGACGTAAAAGTTAAACTAAAAAGTTGGTTCGAAAATAAAAAAACATCTAACGCCGGGTGCAAAAATGTCCATTAATATTAAGGATAGCGTAATTGTGTGAAAGGAGAGAAGAATTTTGAAGAGATTAAAAAAGCGCAACAGTGAAAACAAAATCTTGGTTTAAAAACGAAGCGCATATCAAATACAGCTTTTTACACAATATGATCCTCCAAAAGGGTTTTTTAGGGGGCACCCCTTGAAAGAGCCCCTAATTAATCAAACAACCTTCTCTGGTTTGTTCGCCCCAACGAGAGCAACTTTACCGCAATGTTTAAGTCTCAGTAATTTAACGAAACAGTGTTGAGTTTTAAACTGCAAAACACAGCAATTATCATCAATTTGCAAAACACGAACAAAAGAAAACTGCAGAACACAGCAAGTACCACCAATAAAATCGATTTCGCCAGGGCCTTTTTATTCAAAAATGCAACGTGCCAGCTGCCTGGTAACTCCGAAGCAGGTTCAACACTAGTTGCTTTTATGAATAAGTGCAAAGGTTTCCCAGTTATGAGAGGAAACAAATATGCAACTCACTGCAGAATCACGTGTCCCGGAGAGCATTGTTTCAACGTAACGCAACAAAAATGCTACAGCGTGCTCAAGTAGAAGCTGATTTAAGCAGTACATCTACTTGATTGTACAAGGCAGTGGCATCACTACGCAAATGGCTTTGTGTGACACAGTTTCAGGGGATGCCACTTCAGCTATTTGTCTCCAAACAAAAGCCTTAACCCTTCATGCATTAAAAGATCAAGTCAAACTAATCATAAATCAAGAGCGAGACTTTTGTTCCAAGTGCATCGCTGGCCTCTTGTATGACTTTTATAATTTAGTTTCACTCAAAAGCTACCAAGTTCAAATTTTTAGGAGTCATTCTTGAAATCCAACGATCACAGACGCCAACATCGACCGGTAACGGCTTTGGCTTGAGAGTAAAAACCAACATTAACTATTCTACGCTAGCTGCTAATTAATAATTACATGCATATCGTCAAGTTACATCTTAAACAACGTCAAAGCCTTCGCCACAATAAATATATCCACTACAAAATAATTTCGCTTTCGATGATGTGCAAATAAAGAAGAAAAACTTGCCTACAGAACTGGTTTTGGCGGTAAAGACGGCTTTGATGCCGGTTTTGTCGTAGTGGCAGGCTTGATTGCAAGTGCAGGTGCATTGCTCAGCTTTTTATCAGCAATTGGTTTCTGCGATAAAAAATAGACACTCAACAGTAGTGTATTAAATTAGCCTAAGAGGACAGGAATACATGCGGTTATAACTTCGAGTTTCCACAAAATAAATTGACTATTTCCAAAAAAAACAAAGTATGGAATTGGCTTGGTCAATCGCTCAGCTATTTTATTTTTTAAGTTTTAACTTTGAAATGTTAGACCAAAAGGTGTTGGATCTACATTATCTTACAAGAACTATAAGTGATGTAGTTTAAAGCTCCTAATCAGAAGTTTCACCAGAGATTTTATAGTAAATTTCACAAAGCGATTTAACCAAATACAATATTGATAATCCAGGTACTTTAGAGTTGTAAATTTTAGCGTCGGAGAAGTCGACCAAGCTGGTTATTTCAAATGCTGATGTGACCTACAAAAGCCACCTGGTAGACAGTAGGATATCTCTTTTGAAAATTTAAAAAAATTGAATTAGCCAAGTAACTTAGACCTAGCAGCAGCCCTGCTATAGCACCGCAGACAAGCACTCAACGAACGAGATTTATGCTCGGTGACTAGGTTTTCTGTTATAACTCATAAATAAGAAATCCTTTTTGATTCAGCAAGCTCACTAAGTTTTCTGGCAATATAACTAATACCATTTGAAAAAGTTTGAAAAAGAATCGGCCCCAGTTTCCGGCCGCTCTTAAATGGACAGGAAATGCGAAGAATCACCGAGCTACAGAAATTTGACGTAAGATTTGGAAGGTGGAATGCTTTTGTTGAATAGGCGCGTAAGTAAGTGAAAGAGCAGTAAAGAAAGAGGAAAGTGGATGTGTGCTGTCTATAGCAAGCAAGATGGAGAGAACAAGGAGCTTAATTTACTAGTGAAAAAGGTAGCAGATATAAGCTGTGGTAATGCGAAAATAATAATGGAATAGGAGGTGTTCGAAGTTTAGTAAAAGAACTATGCGAAAAGATTGTAAAAGTCCGAATAAAAATGACAGAGTGATGGCAATGGTGCTGGTCTTTGAGGAGCAAGTTATGCTAGGTATACGTGCGTATGATTTTCAGATGCGAAGATCAGACTGCGAGAAAGATCAATTTTATAATACATGGAAAATAAGTGGGATTTGCAAAACCATGGTAAAATGATTCTTGGTCAGGGAGATTTTGAAGGAAATGTTCGAAGACGGATTGATGATACTGAGGATGTGCAATGTGCATGGCGAGTAAGAAACTGTCGAAAGACATGTTGAGAAAAGAAGACAACTTGAGTTTTGCGACAAAATGGAGCTGTGTGCGGAAAACACATGGTTTCTCAAAAAAGGAGCAGAGGGAAATACCATACAGTATGTGTGGAAATAAAAGTAAGATTGGTTGGCAAAAACAACAGAAAGTATTGAAAAGTCGTGAAAGCAATCCCCTGGAAGTTGCAACATCGGCTAGTGGTAACAGCCATAGACAAAAGAAAGAAAGAGCGAACAAACCGTTAGAAGGAGAGCTTGGAAGTGGAAGAAAAACAACACGAAAGCAGGATTTTAAAAAAGAGTGAAGGAAGAAGCTAATGTTGATGCTTCCGGTATAGGAAATGGTTTTAAAAATGGAACTTTAAAAGCTTGTGATGAAGTAAGTGGAAAGAAGGCAGAAGGAATTACGGTGACACGTGGAATTAAAATGAGGTGGTGAAGGAAGTAATACCACAAAAGTGGCACGTAAAAAGATACGCGAAAATCAATCGGCGAAAAACAAGGCTAGATAAAATAACATGAAACATCAAACATAATTCTATGATGAAAAAAGCTGAAAAAAAATTGACAAAATTGAGCGAAAAATCAAATAACACATTTAAACTAAAGAAGTTCATCAAAAAAGATAAGAAAGATATTGAGGAAAGAAAATGATCAGAGGAAAAGACAGAAAGTTTGATTTTAGTGAAAAAACAGGAAGAGTACGGAAAATCCACGGAGATTATGAATGAAGAGAATGATATCACAGCAGCTAAAACAGTACAACGGACTCATTGAAAAGGTTACCCAGACAGAAATGGCGATAGCAATAAAAGCAATGAAACCAGGAAAGGCAGCTGGACCCTATGAAGTATGTGTAGAGATGATACTTGCATTTGGATAAGGATTAATGTGATAATGGAACTTTGCCGACGTGTGTGGGATGGAAAAGGAATGTCGGATGAATGGCAAGCAAGTGTGCTGGTGCAAATTTTCAAAGGAAAAAAAGACGCTAAAAATTGTAGTGCATACAGGGCAGTAAAGCTGTTAGAGTAGGGCTGCCCAAAGTGTGACCCGCGACTGGCTTCGTAATTAAAGCTTTTTTCCATCAGGTTAAATGCTTCCGAACCTTTTGTGTTTCTCTGGTAGCACCAACAGATTAGATAGGTAGCGCCAACAGATTAGAGAGGTAGCGCCAATAGATTAGATAGGTAGCGCCAATAGATTTGAGAGAAACGCAGAAAAATTTTCTCTCAAATCTGTTGGCGCTATCTTTCTGAATATTCCTTCTCATTAATTCCGTAAATTTTATTTGGTTAATGACGTCACCAAAAGTGGATTAGGCAGCAACACAGCTACGTTCGTTAGCTACTGGAAAACCGGCGAAGTAACGTGTTTGATTTTATCATTTATTGCGCTTTTATCACCACGTTATTGGCAGTGTTTCGATTTGCTAACCACCGCAGTGTTTCATTATTATTTAAGTTTATTTAATTATCAAATATTAAGGAAGGAGGGCAGCCAAGAAAAGGCGGAGTGAAGATGAGGGGCGCACATTTCAGAAACAAAGAACTGACAAATATTTTTTTGTTGCTCATGCAGAGAAAGCTTTATGCTTGATATGTAAGAACAGCATACCTGCCAAGAAAGATTACAATTTGAAGAGACATTTTGAAAAAAGTCATGAAGCTTTCAAACTGTTTGTTGGAGAAAAGAGAAGAGAAAAATAGAAATATTACGAAAAGAAATCCTTGCACAACAGTCAATGTTCAAAAGGTCGAACCAAGAATCGAAAGCATCTACTCATGCAAGCTACGTGGTAGCTTATGAAATTGCAAAGCGAGGAAAACCATTTTGAGAAGAAGAATTTGTCAAAGACTGTATGCTAAAAGTGGCAGAAATAGTATGCCCTGATAAACTACGTGCATTCCAAAATGTAAGTTTATCAAGAATGACTATATTACGTTGAGTGGAAGAAATTAGTAGTGACATTAACGATCAACTTGACAATGGTATAGAAAAATATGTATCTGTGTCGCTGGCTTTGGATGAGTCCACGGATATTGGCTCTACGGCGCAACTTCTAATTTTTATTCGAGGAGTAACAGAAAACTTTCAAATTTCGAAAGAACTTTTCGCAATGGTAAGTTTGAAAGACCGAACGACGGAGGCTCGGATCTATGTGACGCAGCGTCTGTTGTTATTGATAAAAGTAACTTGCAATGGTCTCAGTTAGTCGGGGTAACAACAGATGGCGCCCCCTCCATGATCGGAAAAGAATCAGGTCTTGTAACTCTGCTGAGAAAAAAAGCAGCGGATAATTCAAAATCAGGCCTGATACACTACCACTGTATTATTCATCATGAAGCCCTGGTCATACGTGTTCTTAACATGAATAATGTTATGAAAATTGTGGTAAAGTGTGTGAATTTTATTAAAAAAACGAGATTAAACCATCGACAATTTAACTTTCTCGAAGGGTGCAACGCAAAACATGGAGATATTGTGTATTTTGCTCCAGTCGGATGACTAAGCAAAGGAGCAACACTAATGCGATTTTTTTTACTTCGAAATGAAATTGCTGAGTTCGTAAATTGGTGAAAATCAAGAGGTGCCCGAATTGAAATTTTATCAATGGCTATGTGATTTAGCTTTTTTAACAGATATTATGAATCATGTGAACAGTTTGAATTTGCATCTTCAAGGAGCTAGCAAATTTGTTTGAAGTCTTTATGATCACGTGAAAGCATTTTTAAGAGAACTGGACTTGAGGTAAAAACAACTAAAAAGAGGAGTCTGTCTCACTACATGGCATGTAAGAAGCTAATTGAAAAAGATCGGAACGGTAATGAGGCATTGAAAATACTGCGTTCTAAAAAATACACCAACAAGATTGAAGATGTTAAACAAGAATTTTAGCGACGATTTTGTGATTTCCACTTAAATGAGTCAGAATTTAGGTTGTTTTCCGATTCTTTTCATTGCGACTCAGAAAGTGCACTTACTAATATGCAGCTGGAGCTAATCAAACTGCAAGAAAGTTCTAATTTAAAATCTTTATTACAAGATCTACCTTTGAACAAGTTTTATTCCTTAGTCCCAGCCTCAACTTACCCAAATTTGCGCAAGCATGCCTTTAGAATGGCTTCTCTTTTTGGAAGCACTTACATTTGTGAGAAGATATTTTCAGTCATGAACTTCAATAAATCAGATAACATTATGCAAGGTTAGTTGACGGTTTGAAAGTTCACACCGACATAAACCACAAACATTATATTGAAAACAATTTAGTGTGTATTGCAAACAATGTACCCAACCCAATTTGACGAGACCATCCCTGGACGCGTTTCGTCCTCTTGGACTCCTCAGCAGGATCTGTCCCGTCCCCCAAACCAAACCCTTCATTTGCAATAACATAAACTTGTTTTCTCCATATGCAATTGCAAACATGTATCGGACAAGCGGCGCAAGCATGTTCATGACAGATGGTGAACCTAATGGAGACACTCGGGCTTTTGCTTTATGGAAGAAAGTTTTCCTTAAAAGATGAAAGGAAGGATTTATCAAAGTTGTGTATGATCGACAATGTTGTCTGAGGAAACGACATGGCGTCAGAGAAAGAAGGAGACAGCAATTTTAAGAAAAACTGAGAAAGCAACTAAGAGCAAAGAGTGAATTTAAATTGATTGAGAAAACGAGTAGCCAAGAACTTACGGATTTGGTAGATACTTTGAATGGACCGGTCAGGGCAAGGAGAGTGCGATGGTGGGGGCGTGTTTTGCGACGGGATAATGATATGTTGAGAAAAAAGTAGGATTTTTAAGTGGTAGGAAGGGGAGGGCGTGGGCGACCGGATATGACGTGGAGAAGACAAGTGGAAGAACATATTGATCAAATTGGATTAAAACTAGCAAGATGCTGCCCACAGAGCCAAGTGGCGTGATGATGTCCATGAATCTTCTAGAAACATGAGGTGAATCCTGCACCTCAGTTAACGGGAGATTAAACTCGATTTAAACAAATTGGATCTCGTTCCCATCCACAGCATAGCAGAATTGCACACTAGTGATTAGACCGATGACTTTACAACTAGTTGTAATATGTAGTCAATGGTCGGACAATCGCATTTCCGAGGCGCATAAATTATAAAACTCAGATTTAGAACCAATTTCGAGTTCAAAATTTCTTTTACCTATACATGAAGCCGTGCGGCGCCACACGGTTAAACAAAACAGCACATGCCACTGTTCAGTTGACATCATAAGTAGCCATACACTGAATTAGCACGTCCGAGCCAACAAAAACACAGGAAAAAAAAGAAAAATCGACTTTTTTTGAATTGCTTTCAAGTTGTGGTGGTAATCGTTTCCGACTTCAAAATAAAAGTCCGATGCTTGAAACTTTCTTTTCAACTTCAACGGTAATCGTTAGGAAAGTTTTGCAGAATTTAAAGGAATGCATTGCTCCAGTTAAAAAGTCTGGTTCGAAAGCGAGTGGAAGTGGCAGACACGTACCGTATCAGCATGTCTAAGTTGCAAAAGCGGGAATAAAGGACTTGGCAAGCTATCAGGAGTCTTGCAAGTCTTCAGAATAAAGATGATCTACGATTAAAAATAAAACCATACTTTTGTGACATCTTCATAATCTTTGATCTCCGATAATTCGTAGTGCTTTTTTCTCAAAGCTCCCAGTTTCACTCTTTCTTGCTGTAAAGCTTGCTCCAAAGCTATTAATTTCACCTAAACCATAAACTTGTTTATATTTTCAGCATACGGGAAAACTTTTACAATTGTGACTATGTCAGACTTGCTTCGGAGTTAACACTAGTGCTGGCACAGTGCATTTCTACCACAAGGACTGCACCCAAGAAAGGAAATCGCCATACAATGCTTTTCTAAGGACACTACAACAAAAATGACGTCAGCATTTAACTCTAAACCTCAAGATTACAAAGCATTGGCTTCTCACGTTCAATTAAGTGACGCAATAACAGACCTGTGAGTCCATTTCTTTTCTTTTGACTTGAGTAAGAGAAGATACGTTTGTAACATCCACCAGAAAATCACTAGCGTCATCTAGCCGCCGTCTGCCAGCTTTAGTAGCCGACACCACCTTCGCGGTGGCGCTGTTAACATTCCGCGAGGCGCCTTCCAACTTGGTTAAGTTGCCGCTTTGGCTGGAAGCTTTCACCTAGTTAAAAAACGGAACATGTTAGCTTAGATCCATTGACTTCGCATTTACAGTTGAAGTTAATCACAGCACTGAGCACCAAAACTGCTATTGGGGTAAAAATGATACTCTTTTGGCAAGCAGATAGGTCGTACACCTGGAAAGGATTCTGCAACCTAAAATATTTCAAGGGTCTGTTCTTTGATCACACCAAGAAAGGTTACCCGGATAATGCCATGCAGGCATGCATCTCCCGCCATGCATGCATTCTGGTTGAGGAGCCGAATAATAACATACAAAATATCACCCAACCTTTTCCACAAAAAACATCTAAACAAAATCGTGATGCTTTACCCTAAACACAGACACAATTCCTTGGCAACAACAATGTGCCTACCCTTGAAGCAGCGACTAACTGCGCAGTGCTGGCGGCTATTTCATGAGACCACACCACCAATTCTTCAAATTTTCCACTACCTTGTACTACCAGGTCAGCCGAATCACTAAAAAATGAATCAAATAGCATATCATCATTTACTGTGCAAACCATCACAATCATTAACAAAAATTTCAAACCTGGTCGCATATCATTCCATGGCAAATCAATCCCTTGGAATGGAAATTCAACATGAAACAGTTATATTCCAGTTTAAAAAAAATCAAATCAAAACGAAAGAAAGTGGTGGACTAATTAGTACCAGTCATGAAAACAAAAAACAAACTGGTAGCACCACCACCAACATGGCGAATCGCCATTGACTGGTGATTAAAAGTAGCTTTTTACGACATGCTGGGTGGACAGCTTCACTATTCTAATTTGGTGAAACGCGGGACATTTGATCACACCACAATCTGTGAGTCTTGAAAGAATTTTACTCACGTTAGCATTGTAGCCCCCCATCCAACAGCCTTTGCAGCTGATATTAGTCCTTCAGTCCATCTCGAATTCTTCATGTAAAATTCTTTCGAACTTGAGGATCCCTGCACAACAGACAATGATTTACTAAATTTACTACAGTATTTACAAACTATATACCACGTCAGCAAAGATTACTTACTCGCCCTTGCGTTACGACTTCACGTTGAAGTTGCTTCGCCGCTATTATCAGCAATTTGATCATTCTCATCAACCCCGTACAGGAATCCAAGATTCTGCATTATAATTACTGATTATTGCCACAATAATGTAAAATGGAGCAAGTAGATGGGTTGCTGTTCACCGACCTCTTCCTCGGTATGGGGGCGTGGTGGGAGACCAGGGCGCCCCACAGCAGAATAACATAACACCGCTTACACCAGAAGCCATGTAAAAAAGATTTGTTGAAGGGAGGCGTAAAAAAATCAGCAGCGGAATGGACAGCACAAGATGAGAGATGTTCTGGGTAGAGCGACCGCAAGGCCTGCACGAAGGATTCTTAATTCTTCCAATTTTCTGAAGAGATAAGCCTTAAAAAAAGCTATGTCCGTTGCAGCAAAAACTAGAGAAGAAAAAGAGAGCATGACCAGGAAGTGCAAGTTCTTCCGTGGCGCAAAAGAATTTGTGCGTCTAAAGAGTTTTGAGATGACAGTGCGCTAGCAGTCCGCAAGGTATGTCCAACTGTAAACACGAAACACGGGAGGCTGCAAGAAACTAATGACAGCTAGTTAATTTGACGTGTTGTTAGCCGGAGGGGTGAGTGGCCTGTGAACCATTACAGCCTGAGAGCAGCGGGTGGAGAACTCTTCCAAATATAGCAAAGAGTGTGTGAAAGAAGATGGAAAAAAGAAGGCGCTACCACAAACAGATGTCGAGAAAGTGGTCTGACCTCAACCGGATTAGCGGTGTGGGCCCAAATATCCGTTCCATGCCACGTCTCTGTCACATGAGGTTGGGCACAAAACAGCAGCAAAATTAATGAGCGTCAATCACCTTTCGTTAACTTCTAAATTTACGCCGCTATCCCTGCTTCTCGCTTCGTTAAGCAGCGCTTCAATTCTCTCTGCTGCCTGCTCCACGGCCTGTGACGTTGAAGCCATCTCTTGCTCGACCAAATCGTCGTAATTTCCGTCGCGGACATCCATTTTAGGAAGCAGATCCTAAATATATTTTTGGAGATTTAAATGCGAGTATACAGACATTTAATTGTGTTCAAAAAGAATAACAGAGTTAGCAAAAGCAGTTGAAATCTCTCAAAGTAGTAGCAGTTTACCATCTTTTGATAGCAGGAAGATTGTAGGTTGTAGAACAACCTGCTACGGAAATACCAGTACCGTTAGTACAGTGCATTTCTATCACAACCGCAGCATCCAAGCAGGGAAACTGGAGTAAAAAGCTTTCCCTAAAGAGAGAACACGAGAAGCCCTTTCACAAAAGCTGACATTGCCAACAAATTACGTAATGCCCTATTTCTTTAGAATCATTTGTTTGCAGAAAGCACACCCATCTTGGAAGATTACGAGAAGAATGGAGCAGCAGACTATTTTAGACCAGGAAAATAGAAGTTACCACGACATACAGCAAGGACCCCAACTGAGTTTTTGGAGCCCAACAATCAAAGCCGCAGTAATCACAAAATATTGCACCGAAACCCCCTTAAAGTGCAAAGAAAAGAACCACAGTGATACAGTCGTTGCCTTGTTGACACTCGAGTTAGGTCTCAAAAATAAACGTACAAAAATCTTTGTTTGGTGAATAGAAAACACATACCTTCGCTGCGTGTAGAACTGCTTCGATCGCTTGTTTTACGACATAAGTTGAACCGTTTTCCTTCAACTTGTCCAGAAAAGTTAGAGTAGTGTAGCCGCATTTTCTACACGCAGATTTTAACGCTGTAAACAACAACATGCTGCATTTTAAGTATAACCCATTTAAGTTGTAAACAATGTTTTACTCTTTACCAAGTGTACTTTACTATTGTTAAGTGCCAGGCCAGTGGTTAGTGAATACCATTTTCAAACTCTACGGTATGATTCAACAACGGAACTGAACCCAGATTTACCACAACAGCAAACTACTCCACTTTCTTTTCTCTCTGCGGCTTCTGCTCATAAGCACTGTGGCTATAAGGCTACAACTGCAATCATTGCTGCAGAAGTGGCGAGTCCTAAACTGATTTAAAGTTTTAATGCGTTAGAAGACCACAAAATAAGCATGCAGTCAAATGCGCAAAAAATTTCCCCAAGCGGTGGTTGTTATTCTTCCAGGGTAACTTGAGTCCTATTCATGGCAATTCGCCTTGTAGGAGGCGAAGGAAAGCTTTTATCTTACATTGTATCCATGTCTAATTCAAAATAAACTGTCACTTTCCCACAGCCTGATCCCGATAAAATCAAAATAAGATCAAAGATCCCGATCAAAATTGTTTCGTCTCGTGTTTCATGCCGTGCCTCTGTCCAAAAAAAGAAGCGAGGTACGGACAAACGCAACGCAACAAATAACTGTATGCCTGGCATATGCTAAAATGTAAAGATAAAATACACTCACCTCCACCTTGATCACTGGACACCATATTACATGTAGCAGCGCCATTGTCGATCGAATGAGCGATCAAATGGCCAAATGAAGATAGAGCTTGAATAAGACCATTGACGCCTATAATACCACATTCTTCTTATGCCATAATTACGATGAATTCAAGAGCTAGTCATAGGAACGAAAACAGGAGGAAAACTAAAGGCTCACACTTCAAAGTAACACCCATGGCCAAGTTTTGTTGAAAAGAGAGTCTACTTTCCGTTCTTTGTTCCGGAATTTTCCTAAGCTAAGACGCGCTATTTATTATGTTTACCAGTTCGGGCTGCAATCACTGGTAGCACCCCTTGGTTATGGGGACGCTTTTTAAGATCGAAATGAGCTGCAGCTTTCTTTGGGAAAGCTTCACTAGATTTGCGGGGCAAAGCTGTTTCACATTTTGCCTTTTTTCCAAGGAAGAGAAGAGATACATACAACACAACAAACACAGGCGTCGCAACAATTTACACCTGAATTTTAAAGAAAACAATTGGTTAAAAACATCCTTCTGAGTTGCCAGAAGATGCTTTTTTGCAGAACCACACCAAACCACAGGGAAATTAGCATGCGTATAAAAATGATTGCAACGAACTTTTTGTCTTTTTGTGATCAACCAATTCTCGGTCGACACGGTCCAGTGATTTCAGTGTTTTCGTCACGATACGCATGAGCGATTCAGCGGTGCATGTTCGAGTATTTGTGGCGTCATCAAGCGAATCAATCGCCAGCTGTATGACATCATAGGCTTGCTTGATTGCTGCATCTGTAATAACAGAAACTCTTAAAAACTCACTGACGTAGTTTATAAAAAGCGTAGAACGTCAACCGAGCGAGAAGAGCTTTTCGCGAACTACTGAAAAATGGTGGTATTGGAAAAAAGCTAGATTAAACACAGTCTTCTACTGTGCAGTATACATGGGCGTCAAGGGAAGTTTCAGCGACTTTCAGCCGATTCTCAGGTTCATCAAGTTCGAATAGTGAATCTGTTTAACAGCACTTCGTCAAGAGGCGACTTGGGTGCATCCACTCGATGGCAGTCCGCCTTGCTGGTGGAGGGCTGCCAATCTGCATTTATGACTGGTTAGAAACAGACTGCCGCTCACCCTATACTAACCTGTTGTTGTTGTTTACCCGACCCCTTCCGAGCAATGGGGGCATGGCGGAAGACCTTGGAGCCCCAGAAGCCGGGCAACTCTCCAGGGTCTTTACCAGAGGTCGTAGAGAGACAGAGAGTCGCCAAAGAGTTAGCGGCGCAAAGAGTCCGTAGCTGGACAGTGCAGAATGAGATGAGATGTGTTCTGGGACGAGTGTCCGCAGGCACTGCAAGGAGGATACTCGATTCTTCCAATCCTGGTGAGATAAGAACCTAAAAGAAGCCTGTGTCCGTTGCAGCGTAGACGAGAGAGAACACAGCGAGCGTGACGAGGGAGCACAAATTCCTCGGTGGAAATCGAGGGAACCTGTGTGTCGAAGAATTTCGTGCCTCAGTCTTGGCCTTGGCAATGACAAACAAAGCACGTCGGGAAGCGAAGATGTAAGCCTGGCGATCTTCATCACTTCTGTGAGCGGCAGCGAAAGCCTTGCGTCTTTCACTAACCGCATCTTCCACTTTAGCAGACCACCAGGCTTTAGGAGGGCGTTTGATGCCGCCGAAACGAATGAAAGATTTGGCCGCATTCAGTGCCAGAGATGTAAAGAAAGCGGCAGCAGAGGAAAGAGACGAGTATTCCTCTGCAGAAGGTCAGTGAAAGTTAAAGTAGAAGGCAAAGTCATCCCAGCGAGCTTTCGGAAAGTTGAAGGAAGGGGGACGCTCGTTGAGCTGAAAGATCGGAGAGAGAGGGACAGATAGTAGAATTGGTTGGTGATCAGAACCAAGGTCCTGAAGCACCTCTCAGGAGCAGGAGAGGGCGAGAGAGGAGGGAGCAAAGGAAATGTCAGGAGAAGAGCAACTGCCAGAAGAGCAATGTAAAAGGTTGGGTGTGTCAGGGTCTTTGAGGGGAAGGAGATCAGAGGAGATGATCCAGTCGAATTGTTCCTCCCCTCGGGGGTCGGAAGTATCTCTTGAGTCCCAGAGGGGATGATGGCAATTAAAGTCCCCCAGAATGAAGAGATTTCTGGAGGAAGGTAGAATGATGATAGAAAAGGAGTCAGTTCTGCTATCCGTTGAAGAAGAACAAATAGGGGGAGCGTACACATTAAGAAATGAGCGAGGAGTTGCTTAGAGAGATGTTGGCCCCTACATAATCAGAGTAGGGATCAAGCGAAGAGAGGAGGTAGAAAGTTGAGAGAAAGATAAGCCCTGCCTGACGAAAATGATGACACCGCCGCTGGCATCACGGGAGAGAATGCCAGACCGGGAGTGGGTGCGATCAGAACGCAGAGCAGAGAATTCAGGGATCCGGAAAAAGGAAAATGAATTAAGGTTAGATTCCTGGATACAAATAAGATCAACGAAATGAGACGAAAGAAAGTGTAGCAGTTCAGTGCTCTTGGCTCAGTGACCGCCAGCATTCCATTGAAGAACCCTGAGGGAGTTAGGGGGAAAGAGGAAGCAAGAGGTGTAGAGAGACAGCCAAGATCAGAAGGTGGTGGTGAGGGAGAAGATACAAAATGGGGGATAAGAGCGTAAGGAATAAGAGGTTTGAATGCGAGGGTGGTGTGAAAGTGCTGCATTAGCAGAGGGGGGCCAAATTGAACAGTGGAGGTATAAAAACCAGAGGAGTCCGAGTAAGTGTCACAGTGTTACAAGTAGGGACACAGCAGGGGGGGACAGCTCCAGGAGTGAGAGCTGCCAAGAGTTCTGAAGTTGGAGAAGTAGAGTTGTGAGCACCATAGATGGACCCATTTGGAGCAGGTGCAGCATTGCACTGACTTGCCCCGCCAGGTCACATTTCCAGCGCACACAGAGCAGGGATAGATGGGGCCAGCGTTGGGATGAACGTTACCGCTCATCAAGAGAAGGAGAAGAATGAGGAGACGAAGACGGACGAGAGAAGAGCAGGAGAAGAGAAAAAACAAGCGATCAATTTTAAAGGAGCTGTGTGCTGTCCTTCTGCGGTCATTCAGGGAGCAGCACGGCGAAAAAATGAAGGGGAGTGCCCGGGGTAACTGGGACCCTCGGGAAGGCCAACAGCCATTTCGACCCGATCCAAACGGGGTCGGGGACCGCACCGCCACGTTCAGGCGGCTGTTGATTGGTGGAGTAGCCTAACCTCGATGTGGTTTACGACATGACCCTGACCTTGATGTGGTTTACGACATGAACTTGACCTGATGTGGTTTACGACATGAGCCTGGCCAGATGTGGTTTACGACATGAGCTTGACCTTGATGTGGTTTATGACATGAGCCTGACCTCGATGTGGTTTATGACATGAGCCTGACCTTAATGTGGTTTACGACATGAGCTCAACCAGAGGTGGTTTACGACATGAGCTTGACCTTGATGTGGTTTACGATATAAGCCTGACCTTGATGTGGTTTACGACATCACCCTGACCTTGATGTGGTTTACGACATGAGGCTGATCTGATGTGGTTTACGACATGAGCCCGACCTGATGTGGTTTACGACATCACCCTGACCTTGATGTGGTTTACGACATGAGCCTGACCTTGATGTGGTTTACGACATGAGCCTGACCTGATGTGGATTACGACATGAGCCCGGCCTGATGTGGTTTACGACATGAGCCTGGCCTGATGTGGTTTACGACTCGAGTCAGGATTGCCGATCGTGTCGTAAATCATAGAATACGGGGAGCTGCTTCATGGAAGAAATCTATCGTTGAAAACGAATGGAAGAACCTATCAGTGTTGCGTACGGTTGGCCATGTTGTACGGAAATGAGGCATGGTGTCTGAGGGAAGATGAGATGGTGAGGTTGAAATACAGAGAGCAATGTGTGGTGTTAAAACAATTGAGAAAAAGAGTAGCGAAGAACTTAAGGGTTTGGAAAAAACTTTAAGCAGGCTAGCCGAAGCGAATGGAGCGCGATAGTATGAACTTGTTATGAGGAGGAATAATGATGTGTACAGATCATTAGATTTTAAAATGGTTGAAAGAAGACGGGGGCGACCGCAAATGTCATCGCAAAAGATGGCAGATGTAAGAAATGGTTGGATTAAAATATAAAAAAGTGCCATCAACAAAACGAAGTGACGCAATGCTGTTCATTGACTTTCAAGAAACATCAAGTGTTTACCAACATCTCATCATCATCACATCTCATTTCTTGTTTACCGTTTGATAAAAATTGCGTAGAAATTATTGAGTAAATAAAATAGAGGTTAAAT
Organism: Trididemnum clinides; assembly: GCA_963675345.1. Classification (NCBI taxonomy): domain Eukaryota; kingdom Metazoa; phylum Chordata; class Ascidiacea; order Aplousobranchia; family Didemnidae; genus Trididemnum; species Trididemnum clinides. The sequence goes on from OY776306.1 coordinate 23,977,009, forward strand.
AATGTACCATAAAAAACAACCATAAAATTAATGATGACGCTGGCGAGTAATGTGTGAGTTTGGCGTACGAAGTCTGGGCTTGGCATCGAAGATGGGAGAAAGTGCAATTTGCGTCAAACTACCCCTTAGGCCTTAGAGCGTTAAGCTGCACGTGGCGCAACTGAGCGAAACGATCCTAACTTTCAAGCTCATGCTTCCTGTGGAAAGCGTGGCTTGCGTTGAAAGCTACGACATTTCCAATCACTTTGCCATCTTAGAAATTCTCTGTTTATGTCGCGTTAGATAAGATGAATAAATTCTCGTTCTTAGGCGCCATAATGCAGATGGTAAGTGTGGTCCAAAAAATCATTAACAATTTTAAAATTCTGTGACATCCAGAACCTATGTGCAAAAATCACAAACCTAAAAGTTTTTCTAAATCTTTGACACGTCTAATCTCCCACTTTTCTTCGCTTAAAAGATAGGAGTCAAGTTTTTTCCTCAAAAGTCTCAACTCGTTTTTCAAAAGCCCATTTTCATCCGTGTCATTGTTCACGCTTTTTTGTATCTCTTCCGTGATGCGTTTGGTCTCTGCATTCTAAAAATATACAACTTGAAAGAATGATATCACGGAAAACTTTGCTCCAACGATACCACAGTCCGTCCTAGTGAAAATAGATAACTAGTACCAGTTGCAGTACTTTCTGTAGAGTGGTTAAAGCGTCCGCTTCGCAGTTGGTAGACCAGGGCTTTAAATCCCTCGTCGAGTCATTCCACCGACTTTAAAAACGATATTCACAGACCGAAACTACTTCTTGACGACCAAAATGTTGAGGCACAAAAAAAGCTCAATATCTCATTCTGACCTTTCTAAGCAGCTCAGCGTGTTCTTTTACAAGCTCCATGTGCTTTTCCTTCAATTTCTTGTACATTTCCTCATTGCCCGCAGCCTTTTCTAAAGCAAACAGATAACAGGCCAATTTTTGTGGTCAATGCGTTTGTTATGCGGGTAAATTCACGCTTTGTCTTTATCAACAGTGGGCCACCGGTGCGGGTAAACAGGTCAAACCCGCCACCAGTGCCACGTAAAAGCGGATCACGTCACGTGACACTCAAAAACTTTACAAATATATAGTGAAGTCACAGTACGCAACCGCCCACACCCAGTTCCGAATATTTTTCTATTGAAAGGCGTCGCATTTTGTTTCGTCAACACAACCGCTTGTCTGCAACCCAGAGGGAAGGGTACAAAACGACGACACATCTCGCAGTCGGTGTTGTAGACTGTACTAGAGCAACTTGTTTTCAGACCTGCTTCGGAGTTAACAGTATTGCCGGCACAGTGCGTTTCTACCGTAAGCGGTGCAAACGAGCAAAGGGATTTGCCGCAAAATATCTTTCTCAAGGGCACAGCTGTGCAGAAACAACGTGGGTGCTTAGGCACACATATAATTGGAAAAACTAGTAATTTAAAAATAACAGCCAAACAACTTGTCAAAAACAACTGGTGCCATTTTCAACGCAAATAACGTACAACAAACAGGTTGACTAGCAACTACGCTATATTGACACTAAAAAATGAACACACAAAAAGCGATGATCACGCGTTAAATAACCGGTCCAATTAAACTGTTCTTGTAGTTCTTCCTATATTGGCCAAACTCGCCGGAATTTAGTAAAACGCCTGGATTAGCACCAGGCTGGTCTCAACTCGGAAGTGTGTAACCATTTACAATCCAAACCAAACCACAGAGTTGACTTCAACAACCCACAGATTCTCACCAGTTCTCCCGACAAATCCAAACTCCTCATTCTGGAATCTCTTTACATTCAGCAATTGAAACCTAGTTTAAATTTAGACCTAAAATCCTTTCCTCTGCGTTACCACGTGACCATCGCTTCTTGTGTGTTCATTTTTTAGAGTCAGTATGGCGTAGTTGCTAGTCAACCTGTTTGTTGTACGTTATTTGCGTTGAAAGTGACATCAGTTGAGGACCAAAACGTTCGCAGTATGTTTTTGACAAGTTGTTTGACTGTTATTTTTCGATTGAAACGCGGGTGCTGTATCCGCAGTCTCAGGACAGCGAGCCTGCAATACATCGCGCCGGGCGACGTTGCCAAGCGAACAGAATCGGCCAATCAGAATTACGCTTTGCAAATGTAGCGACCCACTTACTTTCCAAATCGTTCAACTGACTTTGGGCCGCAGAGGCGTTCTCAGCCTTGGCGGTAATTTCTTCCACTAGGTGACGCATTCGATCGGCCTCGCTGGAAGCGTTTCGAGCGGCAATTTTCGCAGTCTGCAACTGCTCCTGTAGGGTCCGAATCTCGGCGAGAAAGCGATGGAGTTCTTGAGTGTGCTGAGGAATATAAGTTATTTCAATAGCTTTCAAGTTGCTGTTACACTGAAGCTTTTCAAAACGCACTAATCATAGTGGCGGAAATGTTTCAACGAAAAAAAGTGCATGTGGAAAAAATATATGACGTGACGCAGCTACTGACGTGCTTGCGGAGAAAATCTTGTTCCATAGCTGTTGATAAATATGAATTTGCCAGCAGTGTTGGGTAACTCCGGCAAGAATGAGCACACATTGTTTTGTGTGTAACTGTAAACGTTTTTCTGTGATCAAAGAGTAAAAACACAACACGATGGTACGAAAAATAAGCACAAACTTCGGCTTGTAGAAGATCAATTTCTGCTTTCAAGCGAGCAATTTCAGCTCTTAACATCTCAATCTCATCATCTCTTCCGTCATACATGAATGTGATATCATTGAACGAATAGTCAGGACTTGTGTCTACTAGATCATCCACAACAGCCTACGCATAAATAATCAAGTAAACATACTGAAAATCGTATTAAGAAATGGTTTCGTGGAGTAGGCTCATTTTTTGGAAAATAAGGGTAATATTTGTAAAAATTTTCCATGACCAATAGTAATAATAATATAACAGTTTTTAGGTCCTTCTTCAAGCGCATTCAAAGTCTAAACAAGCAGATTCAGTGTATGTCTACTGTCTACAGCAGTGGCGTATTTGGATAGAGGGGGTGGGATAAAGGGCGATGCCTCCCACAGTTTGATAGAAGTAAAAAAGTCATTTTGACAATGAAATTCGATTTCTAAAAATCAATATATAAAAAAATGGCATTGATGTTCTTTTCGAGACCAAAAATGTTTTTCTTCTTTAATGCTCGCTCCCACGCTCCCGGCAAAAAAAAGATTAAGCTCACAAGTTTAATTATTTTATAACATCGCTTGATATTATGATTGAGCTCATTTAATGCTCAACCCTCTTCTCTCCCATCAAAAATTTGTTTCTAAACGCGCCGGTGGCCGCACAACGCACTTGCTTTCGAACCAGACTAATCGCTGGAGCAAGTCAGTAATTTCAATTCCGGATGCCCTACCTGACAAAGTGCAATAGCACTTTTATGGCGTTTCATACCACGAGCCATTAGTGTTGCAGTCCAAAACGATTACCCCTACCACACGGCAACTGACAATAATCATAATAATAATTTGCTGGTGGAGCAAAAGCTTTAATACAACTTCAAAAAAGATTGATGAAGCTTATGGCAAAACAGTTATTTTCAAAAGTAATCTTAATAGGCCTTAGATTTTTGAAATCTACAAGATGATGATGCGTGTTCGAAGGTGTTTTGCACAAATCTTGCCAAGAAAAACTAAGTGACAAAGCAATCAAACAACAATGAGCATTTGTAAAATACATCTTATTTGAATGTACTGCAGGTCAGGCAATAAGTCTGGTCTTTGCTGAGTCATGATATCTACTTCGAAAAGGTACGCAATTGAAATAAAATAACTGAATTTCTGCGCTGCCTCCAACCTTTCACCCGCCCACTGCCACTTGCTCTGAGAAAGTTGCCTATCCCATGCTAAAGCACCTTCCACGCTCTGGCATGAATTTTCTTCTTCACATCTTCAATCTCTCTTGGACTTCGCATTCCTTTCCTTCTATCTGGAAGACATCTTCCATCATTCCCATTCACAAGATGGGAAAGCCTCTCGACTCTCCTGCTTCCTTCCGGCCTATCTCTCTCACCTCCTGCGTCTCAAAGCTTTTTGAACGCATCATTCTATCCCGTGTACTCTTCTTTCTGGAATCTAATTCCATTCTTTCTCCCCGCCAGGCCGGTTTCCGCCCTGGACGGTCTACACTTGATCAAATTCTTATCTTTCTCAGTCCATTGCGGATGGGTTTAACAAACCCAGGCCGGACTCTCGGACGATCCTCTCTACTATTGATTTCTCGAAAGCTTTTGACTCTGTCTGGCATCCCGCCCTTTTCCATAAACTCATTTCGGCTGCCTCCCTCCTTGCTTTGCTCGTTGGACCCAATCTTTCCTTTCTGATAGGCGTGCTTGTGTGGTTTATTAAAATCACAAAAGTCGCTCCTTTCGAGTCCGCCGAGGTGTTCCACAAGGATCCGTTCTTGGCACTGTACTTTTCTCTCTCTTCATCAATGATCTTCCTGCTTCTCTGCCTTCTTCCGTCAGCTGCTCTCTTTACGCTGACGATCTGGCCATTTGGTCCTCCTCCCCCTCAGTCCCCACTGCGGTGGAGACCACACAAGGAGCTCTGTTTCGATTGGAGCGCTGGTCTGAGTACTGGTGTCTTCCTCTCAATCCGAGCAAATGTGAGGCCTCGTTCTTGTCAGTGGATCCCCACCAAGCTAGCCTCCAGCCCAACCTCCTCTTACTCAACACCTCCCTCCGTTTCAACCCAACTCCAGCCTTTATTGGGGTCACCTTCGACCGCACTCTTTCCTTTTCTAAACATGTATCTTCGTTGGAAGCCAAGTTTTTCCCATGTCTCAAGGCCTTACGCTGTATCTGTGCTTCCTGATGGGGCCCCTCTAAAGAGTCCCTCTCTGTTCTGTATAAATCTTTTCTTCGGCCCCTTCTCACATATGCCTCTCCCGGATGGTTTTCTTTTTTAAGCGTTACCAATGTCACCAAATTGGAACGTCTTTACCGAGCGGCCAGTCGCGCCATCACCGGCTGCTTCTCGTCCTCCTCTATCCCACTTTTACCCTCCGAGGCTTCTCAACCTCCCCTACGAGTCATCCTGACTCATTTCACTCTTTTATCTTATGAGTGGGCTCTTCGTCTCCCAATCTCCTTTCCCATTTCAAGTTTGGCCAGACTAGGAGTGATACCAAGACTCTGCAGATCGCCCTGAAGAGCTTTTGCGTTCGCTCACCCGCTCATGCTACCTTTTACTTGTTCTAGGGAGGCTCTTCTTGCTTGCCCTCCCCTTCCTCCTTGGAATCTGCCTTCCTTCACGGTGGAGTCCACCCTTTCCTCTTCATGATCCCGCTCTGATACCCCCTCTCTCGCCAAGGTGTGCCTCTTGCCCACCTTGACTCTCTCTCCCCTCACGATCTGGTACTCTGGACTGACGGCTCAATTCCTTCCGCTCTTGGCAAGGGCGGCTCTGGCGTACTTGCCAACTGCTCTCTCTGTGGCACTGAGGCCACTCTTTCCTTTTCAGCAGGCCCAGTACGTTCAAGTTTTTCCGCTTAAGCCTGCGCCATTTTGCACGCTCTTTGCTGGTGTCAGCAGCACCAAAAAGCCTGCCACTTTTCTTCTCTTATCTGACTCTCGTTCTGTCCTCTCATCCATCTTTCCTTTTACCCGAAACTCTGTGGCAGATCTGGCAGGAACTGTCTTTTATTTCCTGTTACATCAGGCTACAATGGGTCCCCGGATATTCGTTTCTCCCAGGAAACGAAACGACGCGGCTGATGAGCTGGCCAGACGGGTAGCGCTTCTTGCGCCCTCTGCAATCCCTTGTAGTCTCTCTCCTCTTATCTCTCGTATCCACTCTTGTCTTTCCTCGGACTGGAGGGGTACTGTCTCATCCAAATTTTTCGTCACACAGGTTCCCTCGATTTCCACCGAGGAACTTGTGCTCCCTCGTCATGTTCGCTGTGTTCTCTCTCGTCTACGCTGCAACAGACACAGGCTTCTTTTAGGTTATCTCACTAGGATTGACAGAATCGAGTATCCTTCCTGCAGCGCCTGTGGACACTCGTCCCAGGACACATCTCATCTCATTCTGCACTGTCCAGCTACGGACTCTTTGGCGACTCTCTGTCTCTCTACGACCTCTGGTAAAAACCCTGGAGAGTTGCCCGGCATCTGGCGCTCCAAGGTCTTCCGCCATGCCCTCATCGCTCGGAAGGGGTCGGGTAAACAACAACAAAAGGTACGCAATTCATAAACACCTCCTGAGGAGTCCAATCCGGTTCTGTGTCTTCCTCCTCCTCTTCTTCTACCACTTGCACTGGACCAAGTTCGAATTGTTGGCTTGATTTAATGAGAAAGTCGGGAGGAACCTCGTCAAAATAAATACTGAGTAGAGCGTTTATAGAAATTACTACTACCAACTGTTGCTAGCCAAATAAAAAACAGCAACAAACTACCAGGTGTGCTAGTGTAATGGTTAAACCGCCTGTTTCGCAATTGGTAAACCTGGGTTCCACACCCTGTTGAGCCATACCTACGACTGCAAAAACGATATCCACAGATCTTCTGCTTGACCTTCAGTAGGCGAAAAATACAATAAAAAAAAGCAAGCTTGTTCGCTTGTTATGCTCTTCAGTAAGGCACCAATGAGGCAGGCAGGTGGTGGGGCCTAGCTGACTAACCCATCACGTTGGCCCAGTATAAATCAGCAACAGAACATTAGCATGCTGACAATCAGAGCATGGACTCGTATGAATAGGCAAAAAAGAAACTAGCTAACACGAAGGAAAGCCTAAAGCTAAGGTGTGTACCCGCTTGAGGGATTTTTGTCACGGCCCAAATGCGACCTTGAATCATGACAACGCGGTACGTTTGCATCTCCAACCACCCGCCTGCTCCTGCGGCACCGCACATCTCCAGCTGGCACTCAGCAATGGGAGTAGGGTAGAAAAAAAGAATGAAATTGAGTTTGCTCAGTTATGGTAAATAAGAGCGCAATGGGCCTTAATGGCTTGAGCAAGTTGCTGCTGGTGGCGCTACAACAACTATACTTCCACAAGGCTAGAAGAGGAATTTTAGCCCATACTTAACAGATCTAAAAGTAGGCTCGATAATTAAATCTCTTGTTACACTGACATGTGAAAGGCAAATCGTAGATGAGGCCGAGTTAGTAACTACTGGCTGCAATTAGTAATGTAAGTCTGCAGTTGGTGTAAATCTTAAAATGCTCTATTTCACATGAAGCGGGGAAGTTGAGCCCCGGACCCCGCCAAAATTCATTCGACGTAATATCTTGTTGATCCGATCTTTGAACAGCGAAAAAGTACCAGTCGCAGCTCCAAGAGTCCTCGCACATCTCGATTGCCAGGTCCAACTACTAACGCAACTGATAAGTAATAAGTGTTGACGAAGCCAAATGGTTTGTGCAAATGGAAATATACTTTGACAAGTTAACTGCTAGCCCGTAAAAATCTTATGGTGATGTAAAGATTTCAACAAATTATTACCAAATAATCTTCTCACTTGTGGTAAAGTTGGAATTTGAATAAGTTTTTTGAAGTACTGCAGGTTTCGGCATGCATCGTAGAAGTTTTTTAAGCAATTAAAACAGTCTTCAAAACGCTTTCGATGACCGCTCAAAGCATCAGCTGGCAAGCCTGTTGGACATAACTATTCTTAAATGCGTTAACTAGATCACTAAGTAGTAATAACTTTAGCTGAGTTATCCCTAGTCAAGCAAAAGCTTTTACAGTTATACATGGAACAAGTTGTGTTCAGACCAGCTTCGGAGTTACCAGTACAGCTGGCACAATACATTTTTACCACAAGCCTGCAGCCAAACGGGGAAAATTTCGGTAATGTGCCTTTTCAAGGAGTCAACAATCAGATAAAAAAATCTCGCCCTTAAAATCAAAAAGTGCCAATAATCAAAGGATGCGCGCAGGACATACAACCAATCTACGTCAAAATAAATACAGAAATTAGTTATTGTTTGTACTTTTGCAAGACCACTACATAATCATACAAAATAGCTTTCAAAAAGCTCTGTTCCCAACAGGGTTTTAGCGGCAGTGGCGTTTTGAATAAAAAGATGTAGAGCATCAAAAACACCGTACTGATGAGAGCAAAATTAAAAGCCCATAACATCTCTTTGAAGTTATATAGCACCAATAATTATTATCCATTTGCGAAACAATTGCTTCAAAAACTGGCAGACGCACTGCCGCAGCAAAAAAGAATTCTGAGAAACTGAACTCGTGCAGTAAATCAACCATGAATCACGTGCAGTAAATCAACCATGAATCACGACTGCTATCACTAGAAAGCGAGGAACCGCGCTTTGCATACAGAGAATAATAACACAGGTTTCAATCATGCGTTTTAAATGAGTTATAGTCCGTACTGCAGTGGTAACCATATAGCCCAACTGGAAACGGAGCAACACCACAACAACACAAGAATGTCCATTTGACTCAAGACCAAAAACTCTTAAGTGAGTAAGTGACTAAGGAAGGTGAGAAAAATATTTCTGCATAGTTGCAGGGGTGGTGTTTAAAATGCACTATTCCAGCAGTGCGGGTAACTTCTAAACAGGCCTGAACGCAATGCTGCTTGATAATTGACTGTGAAGGTTTTTTTTTGACTATAAGACAAAAACGTAAGAGAGTGTTTCCGCAAGATCCGCAGTACAGTACGGCTACGTTTACGACAAAAACTTGTCTTTACGGTGTTTAAAGTTTTCGTTGAGTCGTTTACAAATGAAATCCAGCAGTCGCTAATCGATGCTACTCGGCATCTTCTTGTAATGTCATCAATGAAATTTTAAGAGTTGTAAATTCATCTTTAGATAGGCATTAAAGGAGGATGCGAAGAGAGACTAAAGTGCAAAATTGATCTATTGAAATGGAATCAGTCGCTTTTCTCATTCTATCAGCTCTTTTCATGTTTATTTTCTGGACATCGGAATTTTCTGGACCTATAACCGATACACATAGCAGGCTAAACAAACTCGCTTAAATGCATCAACTTTTCAATGGTAACATGAATTACACTAAGTAGTAGTAATAGTAGTAGTTCAATTTATATCCGGTGTTGTCCCCTTCGCAGAGATGGCCAGATTGACCCCATTCCTTCTGCGATTACTTGCACTCCGTCTCTCCACTTGTCTAGATTCAGGGCATTCTCCTTCTTCAAACCAATCTGCTCTGTCTCCTCCTCCAATTGCTTCTTCCAGGTTTTCTTCGGTCGTTCTCGCTTTCTATTGCCACTCACTTCAAGATTCAGAGCAACCCTCAAAACACTATCGTCATCCCTCCTCAGCACATGTCCATACCATCTAACTCCATTCGCTGTTACTAACCGGTCTATAGTTTCCTTCAACCCCAACATGTCCATCTGTTTTTCAGTCGTCTTTCTATCAACAACTTTCTAACCGCACATGGCTTTTACCGTTCTTCTTAAAATTGCTTTTTCATTTTCTTTTAAACACCATGCCTCGCTTCCATACAGTATAGCTGATCTTACGCAACAACGATAAACTTTACCTTTCATCTTCAGAGGAAACCTATTTCTAAGCAAAAACTCTCCACATTTCCTGAATCTTACCCAACCGATTCTTACTCTTGCTGCAACTGCTGCTTCACAACCACCACTAGCATTTAGTCTGTCTCCCAAATAACAAAATCAATTCACTGTCTCCACTTCATTGCACAACTTCTCGATCGAATCCATCGTCCCTTCCATTATTCCTTTACATTTCGAGCAAACAAAATGCATTGCCAACCTAGCGGTAACTCTCTTTATTTTTGCCCATCTGCAATGAACCCAGTTTCCACATTTTGTGCACAACACTGAATTGGCAATAACTCTCCCCCCACAAACTCAACATGGATCTATCTTGCTCTTGAATAGTTCTCCTTCCGACCTGCTGACCACCACTTTTGCTTTTCTGGTGTTGACCTTTAAACCACTAACCAACTAATCAGTAAATCAAAACAAACCAATCTAATCAAAACACAAAACTAAATCAAAACTAATCAAAACACTAACTAATCAATAATTTCTAGTCTATTTAAATACTTTTGCCAATCCTTCATAATTTTCACAAGCGATAGGAAAAAGAAAATGGAGTATCGGGAGATGGCTTTAGTACAGTGGCGCCAATCTTTTTGCAACTAAGAGCTACTTCATGGATTCTGAGTAATGCAAAGGGCTAGTAGTTTGATAACACACAAACTTCAATAAACGAACTTAGAATATCCAAACTTTTTTTAAGGACATTACACTGGCAAATAAACTCATTAAAGTCTTACTACAAGTTTTTACTACAGTAAAGTCTTACTACAAGTTTTAAAAAAGTTCAAAGATTTCAACTTGACCGCAAACCGTTGAAACCCAGAATATCACAGTACTATAGAGCAGGGGTGGCAAACCCGCGCCTCTTTTGACTCATGTTTTGTGTTGGGTGATTGAGCGCAGTGATGTGTAAACTGAGGGCATCATGATAAATTCAGTAACAAGGCTAGTATCGTCTTTGTATATAATCTACAAAATAAACTGGTCCTTTTGATGTTATGATGATGCTTCAGTATTATGATGAGTGATCTCCAAAAAAAAAAGGTCACCTACCTCTTCTAGGAGAGATAGTGCGGAAGTTTGAAGTAAAAGTTGTGTAACTGCTCTTTCAGTGACGGCCTCTATTGATTTTGGCTCTTTGTAAAGCACAGGTTGGCAATTCCTGCTATACGACATCGAAAGTTGGTGAGAACGGAAAACAAGTAACTCAGTCGTAACCGCAGTTTTGCCGTGAACCGAATACTGTGGGAAATAACCAAGTGCTTTTAACTTACAACTATGCAGATGGGATAGAATTTTAACAAGATGGTCGTAGAGTTGGCTTGTATCAAGGACTACCAGTATGCAAGGCGATAGTCTGCATTGACCAGGACCAGTCAAAGAAATCGCTATGGACTTATCCAAAGTGAAAAACACTGCAAAATAGAAAATGTAGTGACACACCATAACAACAATGCTCACACAATTGCCGCACAGAAGTACGCTTGCACCTCAGGAAAGGCATTTCACTACGATGTTTTCTAGTTGATAAGTCATCGCAAGAAGTTTAAATTTTTTTGCTTGACATCACGCCCTATTTTTCCACTTTTTTGCAAGACATGCTGATTCACAGTATATGATAACCACAACACAATCGCTTTCGCTGCAACTTTTGCTGGCACATGGGCAGCACTTAAATTCCGGATGCCCTTCTTGACAAACACCAACCGTACTTTTGTTGAGTTTGCAAATCTTGACCTTTTGTACTGACGTCCGAAACAATCATCACTACGCTACACCACAGCGAGACTACCATCAATTACAGATTCAATTCTTCTGTAGCATTAACATGAACCATAAATAGTAAGTCAGACAGCAAGCATATATTGATTTATGATACACAACACAAGCGTTGTAAAGAAGCCTGACGGCACAAGTAGCAAGAACAAAGCGGTTATCGCCACGATTTAAAAATGTCAAACTGATCAAATTTCAGCTTTTTTCAAACCTTTTCGTTCCAAAGCAATCAATGAATCAAGGTGGTCCAGCAAATCAACACAAAGTTCAAATCTAAAAAATCAAAACAACAAGCTAATAAAAAGATATGTTTCAAGCCAGTTTCCTCAACTGAAAGTAAGACGATGTCGATAAAATTGATCAAAAATTGTTCAAGGATGATGAAAAGTTTGATTTCGGGATAGTAGTATTGAAGACTAGAACAAATGCATAGGTGTAAGCTTTTGTAAGCATGTTGCAATGCTAAGGGCCGGCGCTATGAAGGCTGTATATAGACACGTAATGTATAATACAAAACCCTATACATATTTTTCAATGTTAAGCGTAGACAGAAAACCTGTGAATGTCGAACTTTATTTGATGTTTACTGGAACTTTAATGCAACATCTATAAATTTTTAGCAAAGTCGATTTTATTGCACCTTCATAAAGGTATGTAAACACAAGAAACTCTACTATCAGTGGGCGAAAATTTTTGCTACTACTTGAAGAGCGGGTTTTTACTTATTTACCAAGCTAAACTACTGAAGAGATAATCTTTAAAAAGAACAAAAAAGACATTTCTTTATTTCCTATAAAACAAAGTTTTTAATTTTTTTTGACTGGTGGGCCCTTATTGCTCGTTTGAAACAATGGAAAGTCCTCATCAAACTGTTTTTGAAGATTAACTTGCGATCAGGGTCCCTTTTCCCTCTCTTTATGGGAATGACCTTCTATTTCTTTGAACAGTGATTTATGTCCAGGGTTCTTACCAATGGGGCCGGGAGGGAGCACCCCTCGAAGGCTTTACTGGGGGGCACACCCCCGTTGATCAAGTAAACCTAGTTGGTTATAAATGGAGTCTGTTTTGTTACTCAGGCCCATCATTTAAATGTAACATTAATCGAAATCGCCACTTGAAATCATTGCAATTTCCAAAAATAGCTAGGTTTTTTCAAATCGGTGACAGCTCGTTTGCTGTTGGCTATGAGAATCCTTACGTCACGAAAGCGTGACTTCACAGTTTTAACCTCAAAAAAATTTTGAAAACCCGGTGCCTGTTGTCCTTGTAGTAGTTTTATCATTAAAAAACTGTAGTTGGAAAATGTGGATCCCTCGGAAATTCCTCACGGACCTCAATTTTAGCGTAGTACTATCACATGCGTCAATCCTACAATCCGTTGGGATGAACGAGTGGCATGAACCGATATCCCAGGTGCACACCGCAAAGCTAATCAATATCAGAGGAAGAATGACAGGCAATTTCAAAACAGTCGTAAATACAAACGGCATACTGGTAAGAGGTAGTCCCACGACCATCAAGGTGGTCTGCCATTAATGAATGCGAAATGGTTGCCTCGTACAACTTTCGAGACCCAGGTGAAAAAATCTTAAATAACAAATCCAGTATCAGCGTAACATTATTGATAACGGAAAAACCAAAAAAATTAAGTTGCTGCGATCAATCACCTCTTACCAATGTAGAAACGAAGCACAGCCAGGTTTTAAATCATACATACTTTCTCGAATACCAATGAAATTTAATGCAAATATTGATTCATGGAAGATCAAGACATAAAAATATCAATAACAAATATAAATTTCTTCGTAAATAAGGTAAAATGATCTTATGCTTATGCGTGCTTCGCCCGTAAATAGTTAGGTAGCTCACCCGACATGACGTAAGAGGCGAAAGTCGGGTGTCCCCGCACTGGCAGTCCACCAAGTTGGTGGAGGGGCTAACAGACAGCAGTTGGCATTCATACTACTTCGAGATGGATAGCCACACTTTCCGAGCGTGATCTTGAATAGGTTTACGGTGTAAACTGCAATACAATCGTTTTGTTTTCCGCCTCCATCCCAAGGAGTTTGAGAGATAAAAACAAAAATCATCTTTCATCGCATAATCAAGAAAGAATGTCTTCGATGCAAATCTTTCAAAACTTGAAACACAACGTTTCAAAAAGAGCAAAATTTGTAGCAAACTTTTTTATATTCGAGATTTAGAAAAGACTAAACTACTTGATAGCTTAGCTATGCAAGCTTAAACTAATGTCAAAATTGAACCTTTAAAAGCCCAATCTAATGTTGAAGACATTCTAATTTCGAGCTAGTGCTTATAACAGGAATGGCATATAAAGCAGAACAACATGTGTACATAGAGAAAACTAATCAAACAATAGTTCTGAACCATTTGCGCTGCGCAATAGCTACACGAAAATATAAGCCACCTCGCTCACATAAATTTCAACGCCTTTGTTTGATTCAGCTACTGAATACGTTACGGTCATGAAATAACACAGAAAACATCAAGGTGCGTGATAATGTAGTTAGCCACCAACTAAGTAATAGCACTGATAAAAGTAGGTCTTTTACTTCCTAAAGACTTTTCACAGTTTCTGCCACGCCCAGAAGGATGGGTCAAAGGTCAAACCACTCAAGCTGAAAGAAGTATCAAAAAACGTGTATGTTCTCTTCACACGTGGCATTTTCAATGAACGTAGTAGACTGAGTAGATGAGCTCTGTTGAGAATCAACTGAAGGATGTAGTGCGCAACGCAAGGTCACGTGTGACCATAGGCGCCGAGTTTGTGATTTTACCGGGCATGCGCAAGCTTTATGACGTCAAAATTAAAACATTACCGTTTGATTGTCTATGACAGGGGTGTCAAACATACGGCCCGTGTAAGGATTTCGTGCCACAGTGCGAGCGCCTGGTCTCCGAAGTTGGTCTGCGAAATTTACGTGAAAATGTTTGTAAAGTAATGGCCGACAATCTCCAGAAGTTGCGGCAGGCATGACGGGTTGCGGTGAGAGAGGCGATGACCTTTTTTTTGGAGATCAGCATTTCGGGCTACATCCCATAACTTCCGGAGATCGTTTGATCAAAGTTTGGGGACCATTGATATACACTCTTGCCTGCTTATGTTGTTTTTCAACTGACTCTAGCTTGTATCTGACCTCCATGTGTTGAGTGTAGTCAAATGTGCGGGCATGCGTGGCATGACCGCATGCCCGTAGTCGGCGCCCCTGCGTGTGACATAACCGTTTGAACTACTGCGAAAATGACCCATTATCTCACTAACACAGAAAACAAAAAGATTTAATGTGATTTCAACAAATGCTCCACGATTTTACACGGAAAACCAATCAAATGATAGGAATGCAGTGTTTGTCTAACACCTCACAGGCTTTTTTAAGCATTGACACTGCAAATTGAAGGTTGGACGTTAAACCTCTAAGTACTGCTAAATTCAGATCTTAACAAATCAAAACGAAAATTCTATGTGACACTGTGCTGTTTGCCCAGAATGAAAAAATCTGTAATTTTGAATCTTATTTGGACAGACACATTCAACTTTCTGTCAAAGCGCATGCTTTCAAACAAAGCCAAATGCGCTTTTCGTTGACCTTTTTCAACCCACATCTTCCACGAAGCCAAAATTTGATATTTGGCAAAAATGTTAACTTTTTTCTCAGGGAATGGGCTGCAATGAGAAGTTAGTTACATTTACGGTAATCTTCAGCTCATAGCCCAGACTTTTGGGCACACGCCAAAGTTTTCAAAAACTCTAAGGACCACTCTTCAAAAAGTATGGCTTTGGATCAAAACAGCTATAAATCATTGACTTGAAATCAAAAATTTTGCAAATTATTTAAAAGTGACATTCTAAGAAATTGTATCAATTCAGTGAAAAACCTTAGGTAAATTCAGTACAGATACAACAACAGCAAACAGGTGAAGTTAAGTCAGAGTAAACATGATTTGATCAGCTTTATAACGTTTGGTATCATGTGCGCCCTGTAATCATGCATATAGTGCAATACAGGTTTCGTTGTTTTACAAAAAGCATCAGCCGAGACCACAATAAAATACACTAACATAGAGCACTCCGGTGCACGCTTGTAGAGTAACCCAGTATACATTTGTAGAGGACACCAGTGTATGCTTGTAGAGCAGGGAAGTCAAACTGGCAGCCCGCGGGCCAAATCTGGCCCGCGACGTAATGTTTAGTGGCCTGCCCAAGGATTTTCCGGCAGAGAGCGAATAACAGACCTCTGAATTTGGTCTCCGAAAAAAATTGTTCTCCAAAGGAAAAAAAATCTTCAAGTTGTAATTAAGTGAAAATAGCAACATTCGCCATGATGAGAACATTTTCAAAAAAAGGTCTTCAAGTAGCTATTGAGTGAAAATGCGAAAAATCCTTATTGAAAGCATTGATCTCCAAGAATATATAGTCTGATCTGCATAAATTTTTTTACAACTAAGTCCAGCTCGCATAAAATCCAGGTATGTAAAAGATTCCAGGCCACTAAATGATCACACCTCCGTTGTAGAGTATTCAGGCGTACGCTTAGAGAGCGTGCAAGTGTAAACTAAACTTTGTACTCACAAACTGTTAATGTCATTCATGAAATTTTTTTCCAAATCTTCTTCGGAGATAGACAAGTTACCAGCAAACGAACGATTCTGTGAAAAACAAGCATTGAGAATGCAGCTTCTTCGCTGTTGTGACCTAGCGATATATTTTATAGTCATTTCTATGTTCGGTTGCAGTGTCTATGGTTGTTTGCGCTAAGCCTGCAGTTCTAGACCAGGAATGGCCGAACCGCGGCTTATGAGCCGCATGCGGCTCTTTGGGCCTTTGAATGTGGCTCTCTAAACTCATGTTATTTTCTTCTTCGTGTGGAGAGGCATCCATCTGCTGTCGGAATCAGATGCTGGCTGTTGCGGTATTAACTCGTTTTTTCCTGCGGTACCATATGGTACCACCTTGCCAATAAACAATAAATTCTCAGCTCGAAGTAGCTGCACCAAACTTGTTCAAAACATGTTCATTACACGTATAGAACTCTTAGCCCACGTGCTAGTACGTTTCAAGGTCAATGTTGCACAAACAGCAGAGCAGTGTGGTTGATCGTCCATAGTGCACTATTGAGAAACTTTTCTTTTCTCGGAAAACAACGGGTTAAGCCTGCATCGGATATCATCATCCAACACCGTCACAACAGCCACCCCTCGAGGTGCCCGATGTATGGAGCACGCTGAGATAACGTGGTCTGCGGTTTGTTAGGTGACACCACACTCGCAATTTAACGAGAGAGCGAGACCCCATTTGCACATGGACGAATGAAAAAGCCGAACGCCAGTCCGCAGGCGATTGACCTAAACCCAATATGTTCTGGGCAAGCCCATTCCAAGGGGCCTCGTACTGGACCAAAGAAAGAAAATACGGAGCGCTGATGTGCTTTTGGAGTACTCCTTGCTCCATCTATGATTCATCCACTGATCCACACGGATGTCTAGTTTAAATAAGTCATTTAATAGTTTCTGCGCAGCAGGCGCAAATGGGCGTCTAGACTTCAGTCTTTCCTGGGGCACATCTGGTGACCAAGCTAGTCGATCGTGTAAAATATGGTCTGGGTCATGGGTGCCACGCTTGGCAAAGCGGTGAAGCTCAGCCGGATCGCTGGCATGAAAGGATTGGCTGGTGGTCCGTTGGATCGAGACGCAGGTATCCAGTGACAATGCGCAAGCGCCATTCAGGACAAGGCAAAAGTTTACCGTTAGCGTAGACTTTAAGCCCGCGTTTGGTATCTCGATCGAGTAAATGAAAGGCTGCCGTCGCGTGGCTGAGTTTCAGCCTCCAAGTCTTGAGATATGCTAAGAGTGTAACTTGTCTTGGCTTTCAGTTTCCTCCAAGCCCTTCCAGTCCCTAGGGGAATGCAACAGAGCCAGATCATCGACATATGCATACTTTCTGCAGGTCGTGGAGGGAAGATTGTAGGTATAGATATTAAAGAGGGGAGCCATTACCGATCCCTGAGGGGCACCGTTTCCTAGACGTTAAAGTTTGCTTTGCTTGCTGTTAACAGCGGTAAGGGTGAAGCTTCTATTTCGGATAAGTTCCAAGATCATCCGGACCATGTGCTTATCCGGAAGAAGTCTCAGCAGCTAGCAGGTGAGGTCACGGTGCCAGACAGTGCTATAAGCCGTTGTCAGGTCGACAAACACGGCACCGGCCTTCTTCTCAGTCTCAAGAGTCCTCGATAATTTGCGTGAACAAAGCGGTTTGGTCCACGCTCGACCTCCCGTGTCGAAATCCAGCCTGCTTCCAAGGGAGCTGTGAATCGATAATTGGTTTCACACTGGTGTAGATAAGCGTCTCTAAGATCTTGTAGGGGTCACAAAAAAGAGATATTGGTCGATAACTCTTAGGGTCCTCCACAGACTTCTTTGGCTTTGGGATCATGACTCCAGCGCTCTTCCCCAGATTTTGGAAATTTTGAGTCGATGCAAGCAGGAAGAAAGGAAGCCACATAGCCAAGGCTTCAGAGCAGCTCCAGCGTGAAGTATAAGCTCCGAGCAAATAAAGTCAGGAACAAGAGCTTTACCTAGCTATAAGTACTAAAGAGCAACAGTGAATTCTCTTGATGTAGAATTTCCAAAGATATCTACTGGACTTAGTGTAAGACGTCTCTGGAGATGCGAGTCATGACAACTCGCGATAAACACCCTCATATCTTCCATTTCTAACCAGCAGAGACGCGACAGCGTCAGGCGTTCCTGGACAGTGATGAAGGGGAGTGTCGTGACCTGCCAGTAAGGTTATTCAAGACACTCCATGCTTTTCAGCTGGAGTGTAAAAGGTCGATGCACTAAACTGCTTCAGAACATCAATCCTTCTGTTTCTTGTCGAGCCTAGTGAGTAGAGCTGTGGCAGCCCTGCTAGAGTCGTTTCCATCAAAAGATCACAGGAACACTTGGTAGAGGTTCTCACATTCTGCATCCCAGCATGATATGAGGTTGCTTCGACAACCACGTGAGATAGATCTTTTGGCTGTTGAGCCGATGACCTCGCAAAAGTCCTGGTAGACCTGATCCACGTCCGGTGAATTGGGTGGTGAGCCTTGGCAAATTTATTTGTCAAAGCTATGTAGTGGCTCCACTTGGCCTTACGGAAGTTCCATCGTTTAACGGGCATGCTTGGCACCGGCAATGCAAACCTTGGTGGTGTGATTAACGATAGTCGATGTTGTGACCTGGGGAACTTCTCGAGAATATGTCTGTCAGGTAAGCGGGTGTTCGAGTCAACAGTAGCAAACGTGAGAACAGGGTTGGTACCACAGCTCCAGCGGCCAGAGTAGAAGTCGGCAGAATCCTTTGGGTTATGAAATAGAGCAAGGCTGTTAATACCTGCCCAACCAGCCACACACTCTCCATCCGCACTGTTGGCATAATAACCCCATCTTATTTTCATTATCAGTGATGTAGCTCAAGGATTGATAAAAATTAACACACCTCAAAATGGTCTACACCTTAAATATGGACACAAAATACGTGAATTCAAGCTTTGAAAATAGTGATTCCCTCCAAAACGTCTTAATCTTTATGTTGGAAGCAAAATATGTCAATTCATGCTTTGACAACATTGATCTCAAAAAAAGGTTTTCACTTCCAATTTGGATGCATGAAAAGATGACCACCGGTGCGGCTCTGTAAAATTTTGTTTGTGTTGTATGTGGTTCTAGTGCGAAACAAGTCTGACCACCCCTGCTCTAGACACTGTATGCATACAATACATTTGCAAAGATTTTTCTGGGACCAATAGATACAGATGCCACTATTCACATAGCACTGAGAAAAAGTTGAAAACCACGCACCTTGTAGTGAAAATCAATTCTTTGCGTCAAAGCAGCTAAGTAAGAACCAATCAGTTTACCGTATAAATGCGGTGCGTGAGCCTGCAGAAGTTAAACAAATATATAAAGGCAGTGCCTACTGCTGAGGCTTTCATTTGGAAAAGGTTGTGGGTTACAACTCCTCCTCTACCAGAAAATATATATAAATCATACTTTCTTTACAAAAATGTCTCTTCACCAACTCCAGAACTATCTGTGGTGGTTAAGCACAGAAGATTGCTGAGCAATGCCTTATCGGAACAACTCCAGAACTATCTGTGGTGGTTAAGCACAGAAGATTGCTGAGCAGTGCCTTATCGGAATTACAACAATGCTACCACTGTGAGATTCGAACCCTTGACCATGTTATCGTTGCGGCCATAGAACAGTGCTTCTATTCAATCGAACATCAATGCAGCGACTGAAAGTTATTAGACCAAGCATAAACATTACCCAGTTTCTTCCCAAGTCCTTCAGTTGTTGTTTGAATGCTAAAGCATCGTTAACAACCTGGAAAAAGTACAAAATTTTATGCACTTGAAATGATAGCACTCTCACAAAAAAGACAGCTTCCAACTAAGCATGTCAAGAGTTACAGTTGATCGTACAAGTTAAAAAACCCACTATGGAAGAACCGTAAGGGCAGCAGCACGTGGGTTTCTACATATAACTCCCAATCTCCAGAAACATCTGCTCATTCCCTAACTACAAACGAATTCGGTTAATTGCATAGTCAATTTGCCAAGCCCGTCTATGCTACTAAGCGGATTATGCGTTTATCCGAAATTAGTATAAACACACAAAAAAGCACTGCAGAAGACAAAGCATTGTTTAATCATACACAACATCGTTTCAATCACGTAAAATATTGCGCAATAGTAGTTTGTTTAATGTTGTTTTGCATGCTCTTGTAATTGGTTTTTAAACTAAAAAATATCTCCTATCTGCCGCGGAATTGCATCAAGAGCGTTTAACACTTTTTTATATTTTGGTGGGTAATGAGAATTGAATTGGCAGCGCTTTCTTCCTTGATGTCATTGCTTCCAAATGGCATTTTTTTCACTCACATCAAAGACCGACAGTTGCGAAGCAGATGCGAATTTGTGCTCGCACACTGCAAAAAAATCTGCTGCAAGATCAAATCTTACAAACATGAAAGAACCCCACTGAGGTCGATCAAAGAAATCTTGCCGCATTTTCTAACAGTGCACTACGTGCTCGCAATGCGCTAGTAATTGGCGTCTGTCTTTCAAGAATGCCAAACTTTGTGCCAAAGACAGGTTTTTGTCACCTGATTTTGCAACTAACACTTTGGTTCATCGAATAAACAGCTATTATTTCTATGCAATAAACCGGACTATTTTCTTAGAAAAAGATAAGCTATGATCTGGGATTTACAATTCTTATGCAATAATACATATTATGCGATTAGCCGATATGCAATTAACCGGATTCGTCTGTAATGCCTTGATGTCATTCATGATTTACCAAGTTTTTGGTCTACCTTGTAACTCTTTTTCATTAACAATAATCAACGCAATTAAATGAATGGGTGAGAACTTAATTAACCTAATTCAACGTGAGATGAATGGAAAGCTTGAGTGACTGCGAAATGAACTTACAGCCTTTGAGTCAGCAATTACCCATAGATGCTGTTGCGACTGGCTCCGACCATAGTTTGTATTTGAAACGTCAGCTTTTTAATGCAAATGCTAGCTCCTCTCATCCATGCCACATAATGCTCGAAACACTCAACCTTCGGTCGTTTGAAGATAAGTTTGACACTCATTTTACTATGCCACACTGCTGGCAAATAAAGATCACCAGAAAGTCAGACTACTTTCTCAGTAACTCAGCTTATACTTTCAAAACAAATTTCTTACTGCTGGATGACCATCTCTTATCAGTTTGTGAAGAACATGGCAAAACTTCCAAGCAGTTATTGGCTGAGACATCAGTGGCAACCGTTGTGCAATGTGCCAGAAAATTCGAGCGCCTTTGTCCTGATATGATCCCAAAATTGCATCTGGAAAATTAAAAATTGTCAATGCATCGTTGAGCTTCATAAATAGTGGGCTTGCACTTTTAAAGTGGTACAGGCAATGCCCAGGTGATTTGTGCATTGCTTACAGGGGTACCAGGTGAACAATATTTGAGCAAAAAATGATTTATTTCCTCTAATTTTACTGACAGTGTCTGCCAACATCAAAATCTTAAAACTTATATTGAGACTTAACTACAGGCAAAGATGTCCTAATCTCAGAAAAATTACTCCAAAGCAGTGGTGTGCAACTGGCGCTCAATGGCCCCAAGGCATTCACAAAAAAATGTTATCAGATACACTGTACATGGGCTATGCAGCTGTGGCAAGTGAGTAACTATAGATGTAAGTGAACACCTAAAACATACCTAGAAAGCTTTTTTGAACAACTATCTATTGAATTGAAGGGTCCACAGCATTAGTCAAGTCTTCAAAAAAGTTTGAGGCATAAGTCCCAATATGTGGGTTGTAACTTTAAGTAAAACCACTAGTGGTTTTGAAAAACCTAATCATCAAAAAAGTCTTTAACTTTATTTTGAGACAATATATCTATAGATAGGGTCGCTAGTTCTTGTGTACATGGATATATGTTTATATCGAAGTCACCTAAAATCAAGATAGGTGACAACTGGTCTATGGCATTGATAACATTGGAAACTGCTGCTCTAGTCCAAATTTTAACTCAATACAATTGGAGACTTATCTTTATACCTGACATCCTGGTTACTGTGCCCTTGAAAAAGCCACAAGTCACACCAAACTTCAGCTCAACTCTAA
This sequence comes from Trididemnum clinides, assembly GCA_963675345.1. Taxonomy (NCBI): domain Eukaryota; kingdom Metazoa; phylum Chordata; class Ascidiacea; order Aplousobranchia; family Didemnidae; genus Trididemnum; species Trididemnum clinides. The sequence goes on from OY776306.1 coordinate 23,999,030, forward strand.
AAACCTGTTTTTTGAAATATCATAGCACAGTTCACACCAAAGAGCTATTTTAGCTGCAATGTTTAATTTATCATAAAAAGCAACTTTGTCAATGAAAGTGAGAACAGTGTGTCTGCTATGAGTCAAAATGGATGAGCTAAACCAAATGGAGCGATAATTAAACTTGTAGTCAAATGCTTGTAACTCCAGTGCTTAGAATACTAACTTTCAAATTATCGCATGTGTTGACAACAATCACATTTGAGGTTGACTGCTGACTTCAAGGCCAAATGGTCATTTTGTAATCTCTCAAAATCTCTGTCTATACTAGATTAATGAATTAAATAAATATCATTACCCAAACCTCTACATGTTTATACTTACTTCTAATGTGCTTTTCTTTGGTGGCACACTCAATTGTATTGATGGCTTTTTGTATACTCACAGTCTAAAGTAAACTGAGTTCATACCAGCTTTGAATTTACAAATACTGCTGGCACAGCTTGTTTCTACCACAAGTAATGCCACCAGACAGAAAAAATTCTATAAAGCATTTTTTCAAGAAAATAACTATGCAGTCATCATCAGTCTTAAACCATCATAAAATGGAAGTCCCAATTCACTTAAATGCCCACAATAAGCCACACTTGGACAAGGTGTAACAGAAAACTTCAAAGAACACTTGCTGTAATATGGCAAGCAAATGGGTTCTCACATATATTAAAGATGTGCCTCAGTAAAGAAAACTTATCAAAAAATCAGTCAATAAAATGCTATCACTATAACAGAGTTAGTTCAAATATTTTTATTAATCAAAATCTACTGTACAGCTGATTTTACGAATAACATAAAAACACCAAAAACATAGAAATAAGAAAATTTATGGAAGGCCATGGTTTAACTCAATTCAGTAGTTTAATTTTCCCTGTTTGACGATTACATATTTTAACATTTACTGACTTCCGTAAATTTACCTATTACTGGAATTTCTATAGTTTTTTTAGTAGGTAGGTTGTCTGTAATTCAGTAATTCCTCATATTTTAGAATGAATTTCAATAATTCCATGTAATAGTATCAATTTCTGTCTCTCTGTGATTCAGTAACTGCATACTTTGATGCGCATTTTTGTAAATTTGAATTTAGTCTACGTATTTTAGTGCGGTCTGATCTTACTTGATTCTTTTCAAAAGCTTCTCTTTCAGGTCCGAGAGCAATTGAGTTTCTTATCATCATTCATTAGCAGGTATGATTTTGTGAAAGTAGTTTGAAGCCTGATGCTAGCCTAGCTATAAGCAACAATACCATAAAAACAAAAAAATATTGGTTCACAATTATCAAACAGTCCACACGTAGAAAAATTACTTTGACCTAACCTATAACTAAGGATAAAAAGGGAACTTCAACCACCACCAATAGAACGATGATTTCGACAACAGAACCGCGTTATTTCTCTTCCTGGTAACCACGGAATGGCATGGTCAGTGGTTAGTTAGGGTTTTAGGATCTGCAGAATCTACTTTAAAACTGAAAACTTTATAAAACAGAAAAACGAAATAAAATACAGTTCAACCACAGAGAAAAAACAACTGAATTTGTTTTTTCTTTCAAAAAAAATATTTTGTTGTAATTTTTGTTTGCAATTCTCCGAGCACTCATTAGAATAAGGAAGTGATAACTCGCTTACTGCTCCAAGGACTTCATATGATTTCAACTATATTTTGTTCATTTATTTTCTTTATTATTACAATTTTTTTTGTACTTCAATGACGGTAAAATCTTTACAGTTATGTAAAGAATGACGTTGTGTTTAGATATGCTTCGGAATTATCAGTAGGTTTACTGCTGAAATAGTGCACTTTTACAAAATGCCTTCAAGCAAGCAGGGAAGTTGCTGCGAATACTTTTTCTGCAAGTACAGCTACGCTGAGCCTATGCAGGTATGGGGTGCCAATTGTAAATTACATAGTAAAGTAAAATTTGTCAGCGTTTTGGACAAATCATACCACAACGAAAACGTTTTCTTTTTTAAAGACAAATTATAGAGCAACAACACAACTTTTTCTTTCCAAAGACAAATCATTGAGCTACAAAACATCTTTTCCTTTCCGAAGATAAATCATACAACAACGAAACAAATTTTCCTTTTTAAAGACAAATCATACAGCAGCGAAAACAGGGCTACTTGTAAAATAGTGCTGCGTGCAAAATATGTTCGGAAACGTGAATGGTAATTCGGAAGCGGCGAAAATTGGTTTAGAGCAGAAGGCGCTGGTTATTTATGGGTAGTTCTAGGCTTTGTTTTGCTGCTAACCCAATCGCCCTACGTACCAACTACCACAGTGGCACTTCTATTCACATATGACAGAGCTGTTCTGAGTGATAGATAGATAGATCCTTGCGGGCTGCTGTCAGCATGCTCTTTGACTTATGGACCAAGCGGGTGCTCATCAAACCATAGCAGCTTTCCACGGCGGTTTTAACTTCTTTTTCCAAGTTTGTGGAGAGTTTACCTATCCAATGGACTCTCAAGTATACAGGGCACTTTTTAGAGCCGAATCGCTTCAGGATATAGAACTAAGCAATTTTCTTGGCAATGTGAGCGTTCACGACGTTTTTAGGGTAGCCATTGTCCAGTAGTATTTTCTTGATCGGTTGTGTTTCTTCATTGTATCTGTATCTGTATCTTTTTTATTCATGACCACCACCATTACACACGACACTGAACAACAATAAATTTCGGATAGGGGGGAACTTTTCTTCCAGGTTTTAAGGAACCAAACAAAAATCCAAAATAATGCTTTATTAAACATAATCAAATTAACATAACAATAATTAACATAAACAAATCCACCGAAGCTTTTCGTCCCCTCACGGGGACTTCATCAGGGCTAAATAAAAGAAAAGAGAACAAACTTTTACTCTTAAATTAAATTTAATATGGTATTAAGATACTAGTCATTGATAATTCAGTTAGTAACGTTTTAGCACTGTACCGCTCAATGGAACACCTGTAAGAGCGACTTGGCACCTTGTGAATAACCAAGTTTTATGTTAAGGGATGGCTTAAGGCGTTTGATTAGAAACGCTTCCATTGGTTCGGTTTCAGTGCTGAAACGGCACTTTTTCAGTAATGTAAAGTTTTGCTCTGCTGGTATTGTTTCTCTGCAGGCTTTGCACTGATCGCGATGGGATTTGATAGCGGAGTTAGATGAGCTTAAGTTATTGGAAAGATGGTTTTCAATTCTGACGAATAGTTGTCTAGTCGTCATACCGATGTATGACGTGTTCTTATCCCAAGAACAAGTATATTTATAGACGACATTCGAACAGAAAAGAGCGGGTAAAGGAAATTTAAGGTTAAAATAAGAGATTATTTTAAAGGTTTGATAAGCTACTTTTATATCAGTGCTCAGTCTGTCACGAAACAATGCAGCAAGGCGTTTACTAAATTTGATAGACGGGGTACCAATATATGGGAGGGTTAAATAAGGACTTAAGTTGGGGGTATTATTGGAAAAATCCGTAGGGGATTGTTGGTTCTGGTTTTTGAATTTAATCTTAAATTTTTCAATTACATTTAGGATGAAAGATGTTGGGTACCCGTTCTGTTTAAATAAAGAGATGATACGGGTAATTTCGGTTTTTAATAACGAATCATTTGAAGAGTATAAATAAGCACGATGTAGTAAGCAATTAATGAGGCCTCGTTTCCAAGATAAAGGTGCTATGCTGTCGAAATGTAATAGTACACCGGTGAAAGTTGGTTTACGGTATACACAGATATTGAATTCTCTGTCGTAAATCGTTAATTGGACATCTAGAAATGGTAGTGAGGGGCCTGAAGCCTCCTCACATGTGAACTGAAGGTTAGGGTGCTGGTTATTAAGCACTTCTAAGAACATTTGAACTTCAGTTGCGGAATTGAAGATGGCAAACACATCGTCCACGTAACGTACATAAAATGATGGAAAAAACGAAAGATGTTGATCAAAAATTTTCTTTTCGATCATTCCAAGAAACCAATTGGCTAGCGTAGGACCTAAAGGGTTTCCCATAGCTACACCATCGATTTGTGAAAATAATTTACCATTATGAATAAACATACCTTCTGTGCTAAGTTTTAAAAGTTTTTTAAAGATGTTTTGTGTAATTGGTTTCTTGGCTTGAAGAAAAGGTAATTTCGAGGCGACTTCATACGAGAATAGTTTATTGGCAATATCATCATTTACAAGATCGACTGGAACGTTAGTAAAGAGGCTAGTAACATCGAAACTCACTAATTTTGCATCATTGTTAGGTTTGAGTTCTTTAATCTTGTCAATAAAACTCGATAACTCTCGTCAATAAAACTCGAATAAAACTTTAATTTAAGAGTAAAAGTTTGTTCTCTTTTCTTTTATTTAGCCCTGATGAAGTCCCCGTGAGGGGACGAAAAGCTTCGGTGGATTTGTTTATGTTAATTATTGTTATGTTAATTTGATTATGTTTAATAAAGCATTATTTTGAACAACAATAATAATGAGAGAAATGGAGTCAAGAAAAGGAAGAAGCGACACAACGTCAGACGTTAAAACATGCAAATGAAAACAGTGGATCCATAAAACTAGAGCAATAGTTGCATTGAATCTACGTTTGGTGCAAATTATTGAGGTTCGCTGCACCAATGTAGATATTAGACACGATGGGACTAAAAGACTCCCAACGTAAATAGACTACCGGCCAGTGAAAGTGGGTTTCCGGCATACACTGGTTTCAAAGCCACTATCTGTTTTTTCGACTTAAACATCAAGAAACGGCAGACATTTTTCTTTCTCTTTTTCAAAAGTGAATTTGAGGGATGGATGAAGGCAGTTTAGTTTGGTCAGGAATGCATTTGCTTCAGCTTCGTAATCGAAGATGGAAAACGTGTTGTCAACATATCTGAAGTATATTGGAGGCTTTTGTGTTTCAGAAAATAACTTTTCTTCATAATATTCAGAAAAGATGTTAGCCAAAGCCGGACCAAGTGGTGATCCCATAGCTACTCCGTCCGTTTGCTTGTGCATAGCGTTATTGAAGCTGAACTCAACTGAGGATGTAGCGCTCTTCATCAATTCAGCAAACACGTCTTTTGGAATGACTGGTTGCGAATCGGACTTATCATAAAGGGTTTCTGAACAGATTTTGATGGTTTCATCAAGGGGGACGTTGGTAAACGAGCTAGATACATCAAACGAGCATATGAAGACATTAGGGTTGATACCAAGATTTTGCATGGTCTAGTAAACGAATCTGATATGCAATGTGACGAAAACAGCTTCGACACAGATTGTAATAGGCCAGTCAACCACTTAACAAGTTTATGATGGGACGAACCTGTCATAGATAGTATAGAGCGAAGTGGGGTGCCTTCTTTGTGTGGTTTCGGCAGACCATACATTTGAAGTCTTTGCGATCCAGTTGGTCGTATTGCGTCATATATCCACTTCGGCAGAAGATCGGCTTTGACTAAGTCAAGCAACCGCTTCTAAAAGTGCGATTCAATGTTAACTGATTTGTCATTGCTGGAGACAGGATCAAGTTTTTAAAATTTTGATTGATCAACAAGTACGGTATCTCGTTCATTTTATCTACGTAGTCGCTTTTGATTGATTGATTAATTAATTGTCCACGTTTATCCTCCATTCACGAGAAAGAAAATTGTATCGCTGTCTTTTGGACGGGATGTCCGCACTCGCTTGGGAGTCGCCATTTCCGAAGTGCCTCTGACTTATCTTGTCTTTTCGTTGATTTTTGAAGTAGTTTCACAGATTATGAGCTTCTCATCAGCCCTTTTTCCTAGTCTTCAGTTAGCCTAGACCACCATGACGAATAGACGGCTTGGCTCCCGCCAACTGTCTGCCATATAAAGATAGAGGCATCCCGTTAAGAGCTTTGCCCAAGGACTCAACATGCAAGCTTGGCGGTTTGTTCTACACATTATCCCTTTTTTGCTGAGTGCCAAGAAGGAAAGCTGTGATTACCATTTTTTTGAAGTCTTTTGATACCGGCGCGATGGTGCAGTGGTTAGAGCGTCCGCTTCGCAAATGCAAATGCATTCCTGACCAAACTAAACTGCCTTCATCCATCCCTCAAATTCACTTTTGAAAAAGAGAAAGAAAAATGTCTGCCGTTTCTTGATGTTTAAGTCGAAAAAACAGATAGTGGCTTTGAAACCAGTGTATGCCGGAAACCCACTTTCACTGGCCGGTAGTCTATTTACGTTGGGAGTCTTTTAGTCCCATCGTGTCTAATATCTACATTAAAAAATTTTTCAAATTTTTACTAAAAAAATACCGTTGCAGACTCATGAACGTATTATAAAAATCCCGGCGGGAAGAGATTAAGACAACAATTGACCCGTCCACGCCGATTTCAACGTGCAACGAAACCGATCGTGCAAACGAAACGACCAAATCGGACTGCGATTCTGCCGTTGGTCAGCGTCTTTTAGAAAATGAACAATGCGCATTAAACTACGATAACAAGCGGTTTTCAATCCTCGCCATAGCACGCAGCTCTTTCCACCTTAATCTTTTGGAGACTGCTAACATCAAGACTCCGCGCCCGGTGCTATGCAGGCAGAAAGAGTTTGTTTGCACTCTCAAACTCTTTCGATAATTGTGGCTTTCCTATTTGGCTTGTTGTTGCGCTTTCTCTAGCATTTCACTATTGCGAAATTGCTTTGTTTGGCACGCTTTACCCTACTAGCGCTATCATTGGCTCGTCTCGATTGCCTAATGTCCGAATTGATCACATAAAACATTTACTCACTCAAGCTCTTCCTTTTTGGCGTGATTCCGCCAGTGATGAGAGCGTCACGAAACGGTTATGGCTCAAACAGCTTTGTTCAAAGCTATATTAACATTCTGTGCCGCCAACAAGATATTTGTAAAATTAGAAGCTTGTTATGCTGGGGATGTAGATATTGGTTAACTCTTTAGAGGATATCTTGTTGCTGCTTTGAAAATATCTCGCACAAACTCTGGATTGTAGCAGGCAACGCAAAAATAGCAAGCGATGAGTAAAGCATATGATGCACCTCGCCGCGAGGTGTCGTAAATGCCAAGATGATACGTCAGTGGCGATAACAACTAAAAAAACCAAAAAAAGGGACCTTGCCGTTGGATTTCGTTCTTTACATGCATAAATCGCAAATCCGAATAAAAGCTTTTACGACACAATTGATGGATTTGCGTTTGCCGTGACCTTGGGCCATTTCTGTAGATTGAAGCCGCTTCTTAACATCAGCTGGTTTCAGTCGCGTACGTAAGGCGGGATGGCAGGGCGTCGTGATAAAGTAAAACAATGCAAATAAAGAACGCAAGAAAAATATAATCTTCATCCCTTCAGTAAGAAGGTTTTTCAGAAACAAGAAGGGTGGAGACCCCATGCTCCTGCTGTAGCTGAGTTTATGAAACAATTGTTTTATGGTCAAAGATCGGAAGCAAAGATTAAAGGTCAGAATCGCGGTAGAGTAAGTTGAAACGACAAGTTGCGGCAGTAAACGTCGTATGTTCGTGCGCTCAAATCTCACGATGACCGTACTGTTGTTTCCTTGGGTGTAGCATCAAACAGCAATTTTACGGGTAAAAGTTTTATGTTTAAACGGAATAAGGTTGCTGGTTATAGGCAAGCTCAAGCTTGGTACTAAACTGTAACTTCATTCTGTATATGCATTCAGTTTTACAACAGCAGAAAAACTTTTTTCGATCAAACAGAATTAAGATAAAAGACTCATATTAAAGTAAACATGGGGGTAGTTCCTCATTCTCTGATTTTCTGTTCTTATTCCACTTTTTTTGGTTCCATTCTTGACTGGTTGCACTTTGCGTGTTTCCTTTTTTCCAAGCTGTCATGAGTGACCTTGTGAGAGCAAAATATTTGTTCTCAACAACTTTGCTCTCAGGTCCATGGAAGACGCAACCTTTTCTACGTCAAAAAGATGGTAATTTTGTCAAATGTTTACTGGAAAAACGCCCCTTAGCCCCAAGAAGTAAATGAACGAGATACAATAAAGTCTTGGCTTGGTTAAACATTTAATATAAAGTAACAGAGCTTGCTGATGGAGATTCTGAAGCTAGTAGCGAACTCGGGGGCTATTGGTCGCAATTTTTGTAGTAAAAAAAGGATTGAGAAGATGTATAATGCAACTCATAGATTTTTTTTTTATTCAGCTCTGTCGAAAACACAAACAAATAACGATAGGATTTGTGCACGCAAGAATGACCGTTTATCCTCAGAGAAGCAACCAATATTGCTGAATTTTAAATACTTATTTCAATTAAAAAACAATGCTTGTCGCGCGCAATCGTCAATACTATAGTAACTTAATGATGCACTTTCAAGCTTTTAAAATACACCAATTTAAGTGTTTAAGATTTAGTCGGTTAATTTGACCATCTAAAAGCGGTGTTAACCAAAGATTGGGAAGCGTAAGTGCGAAACTGAGAAGTTTGGGGTTGCGTCTGATTATTTCGATGCCTTGTTCATTGACTTTGAATTTCTTTCAGAGTGGAAAAGTCATTCGTGATTGTACATTGAGCTATTGACCAGCGGATAACCTTTTTGTCTTCCATTGGCTATGGGTGTGTGTCATTGATAATTGTCTCACTTACTACTACGAAACGCGCTTGCACCAAGCATTAAGCGGTACGCTACACTACTTTGCATTTGAGTAAATTTTCCTGTTTTTAGTAAACTCAATAGTAAGCTCAAGGCCTAAAAATAGAAGGGCTGAAGTTCCTCAGACAGCTTTTAGTCTCCCAGAATATTGTCAGGCCCCTACAGATTTTCCAAAAGCTGTCAAAATACCTACTTTCAAAAAGTTGATATCCAGAAAAGTTCTTCATCTTAGTTTTGAGCTGAAAATGGGAAAACAACCACTCTCAAAAAGTTGATAAAAAAATCTTCAACTTTGTGTCGAGACAAAAATGACTTCAGCTCCCCTCATACAAAACAAAGTGATTCGTCTACGAGCTCAATGGCTGCTAACGTAGGCGCTCTCCTCGCAAGTCTAAGACGCGAACTCGAATTCCGACGCAGTCCAATTTTTGAAAACATCTCGCCACTTGTATCCAGCGTATGGATAGAGATTCGTGTACAAGGAAGGGTGGCCGAAAAAATGGAACTTGGTCCCTTTGGTCCATCTGCGTTTTAGTCTCAGAAAAATGATGGCCTTAACTTTCTCATTGCCAAAGTTCGAAGCAAGCATAGAACTATCTTTACCTTTTTTAAAAAGTGTTTTCAATTTGATTAGTTTCGCTTTTAACATTGGTGCGATGGTGGAGTGAATTGTAAATGGAAAACTTTCTCTAATAGACAAGGCCAACAGTTGCCAGGCTCCTATTGTTTGTAGCCTGGCATGTGGCTGCTGCTAGCAAAATTTATTCTAGAATTGCCCACCGATATTGCCTCACGACACAGCCTGAGTGATTTTCAACCACTTCCTGAAAAAAGAACCAATTTGTGACTCAGGATTTCAATTGTAGTGCGTGGAGATGACGCGCTTGCGTAAGAACACGCGCGCTTTTGCGCGTTTGTTTGCACAATCGAGCGGCTTCATTCTTTGAGCTGTGAGGCAGAACGGTATGTTGATGGAAAGTTAGAAACGGGAAATATCAAGATTTTAAGTCATCTTAATCGATATGAACAAGGCTAGGCCAACCCAAAGGTAGATAAAAGTCAGTACAGATTTGAACAGCTAATTATAGCAATAGCGAGATTGCTAAACCCAATTACTAAGCCTTTTGGTTCAAGAGACTTTGTCTTTAAATTTGGCCTCCGACTCTTGTTTTATCGATCTTTTAAGCATTTCAGAGCGGTAATGTAGTTGTTTTTCATAAAATATTGTCCTGAATATGTAATCTTGTTAGACCGCAGGTTTTAAAGATATCGGGTGCCACTGCGAAATTTTGCCGGTGGGAGATGTTCTTTTTTCGGCTGGCTATTAGGATTATCCCGATCTCCATCCACATTAGTTATCATATTGGTTCGACTGTAAATCTCTTCAGCTAACAATTTTGAACATGAGTTTGTAGTAGTCAGCTGTTAGTATTTACTCTGCTCGATTAGCTCAAAGTATGACGCAACTCCCGATAATAACAAACAAAGAAACATTGCTATTCTCTTGTTGTTAGCTAATTTTTCATCTGTTTTTTGTGGATTGTAAGGTTCACGACTCATTTTAGTTTATCGTCGGATAGTTTTCATCACCTTTTGCATTTTTTTGTTACCATATTTTTGATATATTGTTTCGCATTTGTCTGCAGTAGAGGAAAGTTGTTGTTTTTATTGGATCTCATGATGGCTTAATCTATAGCAATAATTGATTTTCATCATAAAACTTTGATTATTGCAAATGGATTTGCTTTGTGTGTCATAATTGAACTGAAAAACTGCCTGAAATCGTGACTTTGTTGATAGCGCTTTGACAGTTCAGCTTGTTGGTTTGTTTGTGTTTTGGAAATGCGTTTTAATCAGACAGCTTTGAGGCAAAAGGCCGGATGCCGTGGTTGCTTTCCCCGCCAATTGTGAAGTTTTTTACGAGCTTAGTAACGCCTTGAAAAGCGTCACTCGCTGCCATCAGTTTCACGTTTAGCTTAGCTTGCTTCTATGCCGCTCTCGCTAAAGCAACTCATCGATTACTCAGAGTCAGAGGCCACATTAATAAATTGGACGTGCTGGTGATGCTCTTCATTTTTCGTAGAATGCGGGACATTTCGTGATGACTGCCAATAGATTAAATTAAATTGAGTGACTTTGGAAGTTTGGTTTTGGTAATACGGTAGCAGTCACAATGCCAATATTGTTTGTCAGCTAGGAGTTTTGCTGGCAAAATAACACTCTTAGGCCAGGCATACTCTACCAATAGTAATCAGCAAATCCAGGTAAGCGCTCGGAAATTTTGCTGTTATTTTGGTATGTAATGCAAGTTGATGAGGCTGTTGCTGTTACGGTAGCTATTTTGCCTTGACTTCCTTACTTTATTGATACAAACTGAGCTTGACACCGTAATGTACCAGAATAAACCTTATGGTTATCTAGTTGATTGAGTGGTACCGGTGAAACTGTTACCACTGGAGGGTTTTTGAAAACGGCTGTAAAGAATGATATCTATTTTTGGTTTTTCGTACCTTTCATAACTTCACAGCTACATGACGTAACTATATTTGTTAATATCTTTCTGAAATCAATTGGTTCCGTGTTTGGTGTGTTTATTGATGGTATAAATTGTTTAAAGGTATTCTATTTCATTTTGCGAAATTATATCGAAAACACCAGAGCTGACATTTATATATAGGTTTTGGTAGTTTTTAGACTATTGGACTGTCAATCAATATTAAAATTTATTGTATGCAGATTTGTTTGTACATAAAAATGTTTATTTGTAAATTACACGTTGGCTTGTACTACACATAAAATGTGGTCGTAAAAATAGACATTTTATCATGAATTTTGAAGGTGTGACCTCTGTACCTCCAATGTCAACGCAGAAACAAAATAGTAATTGCTCTTCCATTGCTGTTCAAGACGTAAATAATGGCCAAGATAATTTAAATCCAACTGCTTCAGGACGTTCTGGTTCTGATGAAGACTCAAGTGACGAATATGGAAATCTAGTTATTGATCTTGGCAACGATGATAGCGAAAGGGCAGAAAAAATCGTTGCTCGTGTTGCAGAAAAAACGGACTCTTCAAGCTCATTAAACGGCGTTAGAAACGAAGAGGTTGTCAGTACATCTGACGAAGCAAGCAGCACTGTTAACAAAACACAACTTGAATCTGATTTAAATCGCAATAGAAGTGATACAACAAAGTCCAAAAAACAGTCGAAACAAAGCAAATCTGTAAATGCTGTGGTTGAAAATCCTCACAGTCTTTCTGAGCTACCAACTGAAGACACTTTCAGCGGTGAAACAAAAAATGAGAATGGTCAGTCGAAAATGCTTTTACCTCGCACTTCCATTGTTCCTGGCGAAGCAGTTGGAAAAAAAGTCCGCTCTCATAAGACTAAAAGTGCAAAAAAACATAAGCACAAAGATTATTATGATAATGCCCACAGTTCTTTTAAAACCAAGGCCCGGAATTCCTGCCGAGATAGTGATAAGGCAAGTGATGAGAGCAAGCACGAACTGTCAGCACGTGCAAGGACGTCAACATCGAAGCATGATCTTCCATGTAGTGCGACAGACCGGCACATATCTTCTAGTAATAGCTGCCAAAGTAAAAATTCTTTGAAAGGTCGTGTTCCTTCACAAACTGCCTTGCCTACAGCGTTTCTGTCAAATTCGGTGAAAGACCACGACTCTGCCAACGATAAAAAACTGAATCATGGACGTAAAAAACAGAAAAGAAAACACGTGGTCTTAACTGACCAAGAAGCTAACTTGAAGGCTAGTAATGTCTTTGAAAATAATAACACTAAGCAACTGGATAACGATACTTTCTCCCGTCCAAAGAGGCTGAAGGTAGGTGCAGGCTCTGCAGTTTATGGTTTTACATTTTGATTTCATATTGCCGGTAATGTCTAGATCTGCTTGCAGTTAAGTTACGGCTTACAGAAGCAAAAAATTCCCGGCTGGACTTCATCTTTCTTTGGTGCTAGTATTTGATTAATCTATGTGTATGTTTCTATATAGCTTGTGATCTACACTTAAGGTTACGATTAGATTTAGTGATGGGGTTAGTTAATGTTTTTTTCCTTTATTGCTTTGGATCAAAAACTAGACTCTACCTGTATTGATCTAGATTACGTTCTCACGTAAATCACATACTATACAAGTACCTCTTCTGATGTACCCAGATGCAGCATTAAGACTATAGCCAGATGTTGGGATTACAAATGAGATTTAGTTACTTGGCGTGGAATTGAAAGCTAGATTACTGACGTCAGTTGCAACAAACAAGGCATTTGATGGTGCCGTAATTACGAATTAAAAAGCTTGAATTCGATGAGTGTTTGCTCAGAAGAAAGAAGAATGGGTTTTAATGGTCGTTCAGAACGCTTTCCTTTTTCAAAGCAATTAGAATACGTAATAATATAGGTTATGCAATAGTTAAGGTTTTGGATTTACCCAGTTTAATCACAAATACGAAATTGTTCATGTTAAAGTCATGGCGCTGTCGTAAACGGTACAGTAACTCAGCATGATAAGAGGTTGATATCCCAATCAACGCGTCGTGAGCTGGAAACTCCCCGAGGTTCTGCGTTCTGCTCAACTTGACGGTTATTTTTCCCGCCTGCAATGCTTCTTATGGAGGTGCTTCGGCAATGCTTGAAACTCGAAACCGGGTCTAAATTTAAGTTACTCCATTCTGGGTACAGTACACTGTTTATAAAGTTCTCCATCGCTCGACCATAAAGGTTTATAACCAAACATGCGGCCGATAAAATTGTGAATTTGGCTCGGTATGGTACGGTCGCAAGTCTAGATTTTTGTGGCTTTTCTCGTTCCTCTTTATTACTACGCGACGACATGTGACTGATTACTGAATTCAAAATGTAGAGCTGACTTGTGTTTTATGGCTCAACCGAATACTCTGGTTTGCTAAAAAGTTAATTATTTTTCTATGAGTGCGTTTCGGAGGTATCGTTTTTTGGCGTGAAATATCCGTTGTACGATTATGTGAATGGCATTTGAAGATAGCATTAGTTTATTGCGAAGCATGTAGCGTTTCCGGTAGTCTCAAAATTATCTTGCCACAGTGTTAACTTGGCAAGTAGTTCTCGACAGTTGCTACTGAAATGCCAGCAGTCTGGCTTGCCCTATATATGGAATAAATGAAATAATGCTGTCAATTATTTTGTAAAAATTCGCTCTTTGTTATCGATCTCGAAGTGGCCATGGCGTTTACTTCGCAGTGGTAGAGACCTGGGTTTAATTCCCCGGGTGAGTCCTGCCAAAGCTGTAGAAATGGTATTTCATAGCTTTCATGCTAGCCACTCAGTGAAGTAGTAACGTAGAAAATGAAATATGAAATCTAATATAGTCAGTCATCACTAAAACTTGTCCCAACGCTAAATCGATGAGGTGAAAATCGCCCGAAAATTGTTTGATATTTCACTTGTTATTCAATGTGCATAGCTTAAGTTAAAAAGATCTGTTGTAACACATATTTCGTCAACGTGAAATGAAATGTTTCTTTTGATTCTAACGTCCAAGATATTGTGTTGGGAATAAATGGTGTGCGGTTGCTGCTACGCCTTTACCCAATTGGTATTTAGGATCTGGCTTTAGGAAAAAATCAATAAGGCAATTTGTGTTTTAAAATAGAGGCTTCCGGTAAAATTGGTTTTGAAAGTAAAGGTTTTTATTTCTGGGAGACATTAACTCCCTTTTTCTTTTGAAAATGGCCTGCTGGTCTGGCAATAAGTGCAATTTCTAATTACCACTTAACTGTAATTTAAAAAATTTTTGCTTTTATGCTGATGGCACAATACGTGTGCTGTCCTGTAAACTTAAAAACAGTTCCTCTTTCAGCTTTCTGTGTTGTGACATTGTTTTCTCTGTCTGTTACTAACCCTGCGCAGATGACTTGATATCTGAGGCAAGTCGATCTTCGTTGAAGAGCTAGAAATGATGTTTTCAGTTGTAGCTTTCTGGGGGTCTAGGCCGAGTTTACTAATTTTACATGCCGCTTATTACAACGACTGGACTCGAGACGTGACGCGACTCGAACATCTTAACTCAAGCTTGCATGACTCAAGCAGTAAAAGTGCTGCCATAAACAAATATTTTTTCGTGGGCTGCATACCGACATTGTTGTTTATAGATTATACAAAACTAATAGAATCCAACTTTGATTTATTTGAAGCAGCTAACAATTAAATATTAATGCTGATAGCTTTCGATATGTAAGCAAACATAATATCTTTCGCCTACTGCTCACGTCAGCAATAGGTTTAAACGTGACTTTATTTGAGTTATGTTATTTTTTCAAATCATTTGGCCGGAAACACCGGACTCTTGCTAGTCAATTGCGCCCGTGGGCCTCGTGCGTGCTTCCGCGTTGCATTTTAAAAAGTATTTACCATCACATTTTGTGCACCGTGTGTAATTGTCTATTTTTTGTATTTGAGATGAAGAAATCTGATGGAATCCTAAGTTCAAAACCGTTCTTGGGCCAGCACTTTTTCAAGAAGTCGTGCTTATTTATTACAAAACATTCTGAAGTAGCAGTCACGTATAATTGTCCCTATTTTATTTGAATGAAATGTGGGCTTTGTGTTTTTGCTGAAAAGTCGAGTTGCCATTGGTTCAATCTTGGGCACTGCTGAAAGTAGAATTTGTGAAATTCTGATTACTAAAAAACAGATCTGTTTTGTTAAGTTTCTTTGTTACGTAAACTAAACATTTGTCTTACCTCAATTTGCCAAAGTGCGCTGGTCTCCTGGGTTGCCGGAACGTTACGTAGGCAGGATGGGACAAGATTTTGAAAGGGGTTCTTTGATTTGTGGACGAGGGCCAGTGGTGGATATTCCAAGACCTTTGCTTCCCTTTATTGTGGAGATCACGTCTTAGAAAGGCAAATTTAACTTAATTTTACTCCTAATTAGGGTGAAAGCATTTTTTTCGGAGATCACCATTGTGAACAGCCGTGCTAACCTGTTTTAACTCATGTTGGGGAGTTTATCTTTTATTTTGGAGGTAACATTAAGCCAAAGTGGCACTTCACCCTCCTTGCCTCTTTTCCGTACCAGCACTACTGCTGCTCTCTTGTTCGATACTTTTCCAAGACACTCCAGCTGTGGTGAAGTGTTTCAACAAACCTGCACACTTTACAAAAGAATTGAACCCAGGTTGAAGAATCGCAATACTATCGATTTAATTATAACGGCGGTTGTATTTGTCTGCACGAATACGTCATGCTTTTTGCAACTTGCATGGAGCAGGTAATAAGTCTTAACTTGATTTACTGTAAATATCTTTTAAAGTGAAAATAAAGCAGAGACGTGTTATTTTGTATGACCTGTGCTGCTTCTCCGCGAATTACGAGAGAGATGTAATCTTCCTTACGTTGAACTTGACCTTGCGCTCCTATCTTTATTGATTACGGGTGTGTGGGAACAGTTAAAATTTGAGAAATGCGCAAATACTAAAAGCTTTTAAACAAGCCCAGCGGTGTCTACTAACAATATATTGTTACCAGGCATTGATTCACTGCACTGCACAATTTGCTAGTGAAAGCAGTCAAGCCAAATTTTTACTTCTGATATTCGCCGCCCGTTTTAAACTTTACATCAGTCTACTTTCTCCTATGGGTGCATTGAAGCGTGATTTATAAATTATGCATTTTACTGTAATCTAGCTCAACGCCTTTTTGTGAAGGCCAGAAAATTCTTTCCCACTCGCTAAATATTTAAAAATGCCCGTCTTCCTTTTTATGATTTACGCGTATAGGCTCATGTTCGGTTTGCATGTCTTACTGGTCCGCCACGACAGGCGGACTGCTTGGCTCCGCCACCAGTTTGCTGCATGAAGATGGAGGCATCCCGTTAAGTGCCTTGCCCAAGGACACAACAAGCAAGCTTTTCTGCACACTATTCCTATGTGCTGAGCGCCAAGCAGGAAAGCTGTGATTACCATTTTTTAAAGTCTTTTGGTATGACTCGACTTGGGGGATAAGCCCCAGGTCTACCGACTGCGAAGCGGACGCTCTAACCACTACACCATCGCGCCGTTTTTTTTTTGATGAAGTGGTTTCTTCCTGGTAGTTATAGGCTTCGTCCATTTAAGAGCTAATTTCACATTGATTCGATCAATTTCTTCGGAAAACTTTACAATAGCGTTTTGATTGGCGGTAAAACTTTGTTGTCATTGTGAATGTCATCTAAATGGTATCTTCTTCTGTTTATAGCATATCTATTGTTATTCTTCAGACTCGTAGAACAGCGACAGTGTCGCTGAGCACGGCACAATTCTCCTGACCAGCTTTGAAATTTTTAGGTTTCAAAATTCTACATCAGTTACGTCCCTTACGTGCTGTTAAATATCAACGAATTTTTTGCGCAGAGCTATGCAGTAGGCATTTATGTTAGTGATATTACGTCCTAATGACTGATTACTAGATTTGAACTTACGGTTTCAATGCAGAATGAATTTCCCGAGCAATGTTCGCTTGAATATCACCAACTTTTACTATGCAAATTGATTTCGAGTGAATAGCTAATACAAATTAAAGTCAAATTAAAATAGCCGTATGCTCAGTATGTACTCAATGGAGTATAATTAGTTCTGCATTTATTAGACGTTTTCATATGTTGTAGTATTTTAGCGCCGTTGTAATTCTAGTAGAGAGTGTTTGCAATGACGCAAATCTGCAATCTGTTTTGAGAGCGGCTTTTATAGCATAAGCAGAATTCTGCTATTTACAAATCGGGTTGCACCATTTGCTTTGTTACATTGAAAGAGGCGCTTGGCACTTGCTACTTTACAGACCAGGTTGTGGAATGTAGATGACCTTTAGCCGGTTGTATTTGATTTATTGCATTTGGAAAGCTTTTACTGTTAAATATAGAACTGTTTTTATAGAACTGTTAAATATAGAACTTTCTACTGTTAAATGTAGAATATTGAGTTCAGACCTGCTTCGGAGTTATTAGTACTGCTGGCACGATGCATTTTTATTTCAAGTGTTACATTCAAACTGGGATAATTACCGTACCGTGCTTATCTACTTAAAACACAACAGACCAGGACCCCTGGGAGGTTTTGAATTTGACGTCTCTAAATTACGAGGCCGTTATCTTGTTGTTTCTTTTATAACTAACTTGTCATTTTAGTAATGTGAAAAACGCTTTGTAAATGGCTTTAGAGTATCTCAATCCATAAAAAGAGCAATTAGCTATTTAGTATCGAGAGTCTATAGTTTGCGTAGGCACAGATAGGTTATTTTTAGAATTATAATTGGCTGTCATGCCTCAAAGCACTTCCAAACAGGATTTCCTCCACGTAGTTGTTAGGGTTTTTCTCTGAGTCATTTTTTAGTCTTTGTTTTGGTTATGCAATTAATCTAACCTCATGTTACGATTCCAAAAGCACTCATCTATTATTAAATGACATTTTTTGCAGAAGCAATGAACTGAAAAACGTATACTAGACGCTATTGTTTTACTATTTTGAGGATTTGTATTGTCTTAAGTTATCAATGCATTTTCGTAAAAAGTAATACCGGTATTTAACTATTGTATTTTTTTTTGGGGGGGGGGGGGAGGACAAGAACGATCATGGATGATTTAGTTTTTAGAAAAATGTACACATGCGAGAGCTATCTCTGTAATTCCTTTTACCGCCTCTCTATCGCCTGCTGTAAGGCTCAACTAATTGCTTAATATAGTCCTGACGTTACACTTGTTATACTAAGAAAAAGAAACGTGTGACGTCACAACTGTCTGAGTAAAAGTCAAGCTGTAAAATTAAAATGTGATGGCAAGTCAGTGAAAGCTAAGGGCTCAGATAATAACTGTGAAGCCTTTTATTGTATACTACTTGAAATAAACTATATAGATGGTCTTAATCTGGTCTAATGACATAGAAATACTTGAGTACTATATAAAAAGCCAGAGTAGCATTAGACACTGATTAATGACATTACTGTAAAGTAGGTCTGTTTATATTAGAACCGAACTGTCGAACACGTTTTGATTTTGAAGAGTTTGGACGGCAACTGTATGAATGTAGAAATCGTGCAACTGAAAATTACAAAGGTTGCATTGGTTTCGCGACCTATACCATGACGTCACAGCGAGAACATAAGCTTTTTGTTGTACGTGATGTGAATGTGATGAATGATGTCGGCGAAAGCTATTTTTGTCGTTTTTGAATCGCGTTTTTGTTGTTTTAATTAAAACGGCAAAGATCATGCAAATAAAAGCTGGAGCAACTTCTGCGTTTCAATACAACAGGATCATATAATTTGAAACATGTTGTTGTTATTTTTTTTTCCTCTTCTATCTTGACAGGGGGGTCTCGGTAAAAAAAGAAGACTTCTAGGCTTTCGTAAACCTAATCAAAATTTCCCTTTAGTTCGGTTCGATGCAATTATGAATGCAAAATTGCAATCTGGTATGCCTTTTACTAAAACCCAGTCGTGGCTTGTGAAGGCCCTGGGTGTGCAGCTTCACCGATCTAACCTGGTGAAGAACGGGAAAATTCATTACATAGACCTGGGCGTCGTACCAATGAAAGTTATGCGTTTCGATTAACACAACGTTATTAATCTTTGATTTCTGAGCTTTCAACAAAAAAGTCCGTATCATAGTCAAGTTGCAATCTATGTTACTACAAGTAACCGCCCGCCGAAAACTTATCTAAGTACCACTTTAAAACTATTTTTTTTTTAAAGACGTGATGCGGGACCTATTTTACTGTGCACTAGTTACTCTACCTACGTCAGAAAACTTGAGTGTTATTAACCAAGCTTTATTATCATTAAAAAATTTGTTTTAAACCATAAGCGTGAAGCATTTTTTTGAATCATGAGCTGGAGTGAAACTGAAGCGATACATTTAAGCAATGTTATTTTTCAGGGTGACAAGTCGCCGCGCCGTGGACTTAACCGAACATATGATGAAACCGACGGCCCGGGGTCGTCGGCTTCATCTAATTTAAAAGAGTGCAACAACGACAAAAACGAGCCAGATGTTGCCCTAAATGAAGTTGAAATGTCCGGTGAAATTGATAAATCGGCCCCGATCTTAAATAAGTCAACAAACATGCGACGAAAACCTGTAGCTTCAGCCGAGACTCAGTTGAAAAAATCTCAACAGCATTCCGTAGGAACAGATACCAGTACATTGGAAATAGGAGTCATGACAGATCCGGACGCACTTGGACCGTGCGAGCCTGGAACTAGTGTCCATTTGGACGGAATTGTGTGGCACGAGACCGAAACAGGTAGGACTTCTGAAGTTGATTTAGTATTCTTCAGTTCTCTACAGTAAGCACTTTTAAAACCAGGTTTAGAGGCGTGTATGTTATACAATGTAGAGTACTTCACTTTTTTTAAAAAGAATTGCATCTGAATCACTTTGAAAGAACAATATGCAATATTAGCTCATATGATGTTTTAAATGGGTTAAGAGAACGCCAAAGAGATATATTTTTTTAACTTTAGATGACTATTATCTACGGTGGTAAAGTACGTAGCGGTTTTTACTCAAAATGATTAATAAGACAGCTTATGGTGTATGTATGTGGTATTAGCCGAGATGGAGTTCCGTTGCTTTGTATAAACAGTCTGGTCTTGTGGGCGCCATATGTTTAGTGTTTGATATTAAAAAGAAAATCGTCATTTTAAGTTTCTAACCTCTAAGCTAGTTAAAGAGTTGCTTGGAATATTTTAGTGGCTATTCGCTTACAAGCAAGCGCACCACAATTGATTATTACTACGCAGCGTTATTTAAAGTTCTATATTGCCAACATAGCAACCATATTATTTATCAGTAATTCTTTTTGTTGAATGAAGGTCACAAAACTTCGTTTTTGTTACGCAAATGAGTTTTTGCAAGCCAGCAAATAGAGCAATGTTTCTTAACCAGGGGTGCTGAAATTGGTTTCAGGGAGCGCTGGGAAAGGTGACAATGAGGCGGTCAAAGGTAAAAGGGATACGTTTGGACAAATGTATTTTTACCGATTTGAGTAGAAATATGATAGACGTTGCAAAGTTGTTTTGAAAAATAAACCAAACCACTGGTCTTTACTTTATCCTTATAAGTAACCAGGTGTTAGCCAATGGTAGGGGGTGCTAGACTGCTTAGGCTTGACCAAAAGGGGTGCTGAGGATGAAAAAGGTTAAGAAACACTGAAATAGAGCGTCGACCTCAAAACAGCCTTGTCATCATACAATCTTCTGCGCTTAACCTATAAACTGAGAAAAACGTTATCGTGTTCTGAGTGCCAAACTAATTAAGTTCGAATGTTCTTTTGGAAGTAGCAGGGTTAAGTTTTTGGACACATGCATTTGTATCAAATGCGATAAAAACTGTACTCGATGAAACATAGGACAATTTATGTTTAATGCTCGGGTCATCGCCACCTCAATGGAATCTTTAACACTGTGCAACTAGTTAAGAAAAATTGTTGTGAAATTATTTGCAATTGATATTTGGCCTCTTGCATGATTTGCCATTCTTTCCCAGTCAGGTAGCAGGTAAACTCACTGCCTCTAGATTGCGTTGAACTACGTCGCCGCCAGTTTCGTTACTATAGTTGTGGATGTGATTCTGTGACCCATTTTCTGACAAACCGTGTAACAACTAAGTTCCAGTTTACACATTATATACAGCCTGCCATCGCATTCCATCGCTGTTACGCATACTTTACTCACATAATCTGCTTTGATGCTTTTCAAATCCACACAGATTGCACATAGAGGCTCATTTTCGGATTAACTTTGCGGTGATGCGCTTTAACAATTACATTACTGGTGTTGAGAAGAGGTTTTATTTTATCTTTATGAGTGTTTTCAAGAGAATATTACTTTAATTTGTTGAAAGTATACAGGTAACCCCTTAAATTTGTAATTTTGAAGCCCTTTTTTCCTTAAAAAATGTGTGCATGTGAATTTTTTTCCTACAAAGACCATGCAAACTGAATGCCACCTTTTCTGCTGTTGTTTTTGGGTCTGGTTGTTGAATTTTTGTCGGCGATAAGAGTAAAGAACATGCAAACCAAGACCAACTACGGATATTCAGCGTATATTTAGTTTCTGCATGACTCTTAATGTCTACATTTTTCATGGATCAATATTCCTTCCTACCACGTAATGTTTTAAGCGAATGTCGTCCTAATTTGTTTACAATAACCTTTTGTTTGATACCAGCAATCACTTAGTGTTTTGAACTTAGCTCAGTGTAGAAAGCGCTGAATCAAAACTGACAGTGTGGGCTCAATACCCGCGTTGTTTCAAATTTAGTATATCTTTTGGATAGACAGCGCGGCACTTCATCCTGGTTAGGTGCAATATGTGCATTGAAAAGGCACCTCGCCTGCGAAGCGAATTTAAACACAAGGTAGTCCGTATATTCCGTCTCGTTACGGGAACAAAAAAACCACATAATTTTACCAAAATATACTTAAGTTTCAATTTCTTTTAATTACCAACGTGAGCACTTGAATTATTTCCAACTCTACAGTCATTGAACACTAGCATATTATGTAATTACTCGACCCAACCCTAGTCCTAAGCTGCTGAAGCTAGCTACTGTACTTTGATGTGCGTCATCAGTGTTTTGGAGTAAAAACTTTCAGTTTAAGCACTGGACTGTATAAATGTTTAACAGCCATTTATTTCATTCATGCGTGTGAAGTCGTGCCGTATTGGCAAGTTGTTAAGCACCCTGGGCCACCGCGACTAGGAGACTATTTGGCTGCCACATAACAATAGGGATATCCCATAGCCGCTGTGGAATAAGGGATGTAGGATATCCGTATCTTTATGTGGCAGACATGCAGTAGGTCAAGCATTGTTTTGGGGCTACGGATCAAAAAGTATGGAGATCGAAATTCGGGCGCCGGTTGCGAGAGTTATGCGATAAGGCAGTTGACGTTATGCAACTTTAAACTGCTTCCTGTGGCAATTATGGTTTGTTCGTGGTATTTTTGACATTTTTTAGCCAGACAGACTCGCATCTTATGATAAAAACATTCAGTTCACATTCTTTAATTGCTATATTTTTAGGCTATAAAGTGCACGTGGTAACAATAGCTCCAAGTAGTAAAAGCGAAAAGTTACTGTTGTAAACATTTCTAGAATTTTAAAAGCTCAATTGCTGCTTCTACGTAGTGCAGCTATACTTCGGTCAGAAATTTTTCGGTGCGTGTTTAGGGGATATTTTTAGCATGCCTTAAATTTGTTATCTAAAGCTCTGTACTTTATTGATCATTTCATTAAAAGGCTTCGACTCCGTTAAGACCATATTTTT
This sequence comes from Trididemnum clinides, assembly GCA_963675345.1. Classification (NCBI taxonomy): domain Eukaryota; kingdom Metazoa; phylum Chordata; class Ascidiacea; order Aplousobranchia; family Didemnidae; genus Trididemnum; species Trididemnum clinides. The sequence goes on from OY776306.1 coordinate 24,021,955, forward strand.
GCGTATTTTAAGCTTTCAAAAAAAAAAAAAAATTTGGGAGCTTTTTTATCAAACGAAGAAAAAAGCCTTTTACCTTCATCGACCAGACATTTTAGAAAAAGCAAGACTTTTGTTTTATGCTTTCGGCGGGTGCGAGCGTGTGTGTGTGTGTGTCTGTGTGAGGGGTTTCAGGTAAGTTGAGGGGTGAAAACATTATTTGCAGCCTCAGTTTGACTTTTTTAACGTTTTTTGACCGCTTTTGTGTGTGACACAAGCGCAAACCTTGCAACCGGACCTCGACAAATAATCGTATCGAAACGTTTGTTTTGTAGGCAATTTGTCATTTTAATACCTTTAGACCACCATAATAGGTTGTTTGATTTACACTCTATCAATAGAAATAGCAAATTTTTTCTGCAAAGTTTGTGTAATTTAAGGTTAGATGAACTGGTCATGCCGCTTTAATTTGAAAAGCTGGTGTAATTTCGCAGTACTCTGTGGTAAATACCTCTTGCTTTAATATGCATTACGTGATATGAGGACGTTATAGGCGGTTTTTGTTTAGCCAGTTCATTAGTAAATGCAGGCTATTATGAGTATTAAAGATGAGCTTTTTAGCTTCAACTCCGCATGACATTTTTGTTTCTCACACAAATCATTTACAGTTAATATTTAAAAGAGTGAAGGAAGCGCCGTAAGAACTTTTCCAAGTCGTATTTCATCCTCTGATGTCCAGTCACAGAGTGGCACTATATTGGTTACACACAAAAGAACTTTTGTTCACATTAATTGATGTGGAGCAATATTCTTCTCATTAAGTAAAGTTAGCTGTTTACTCGCAAAAAGCACTTTTTAACAAGCTGTGAAAAGCTATCTCGAGCAGAAAACGCATAGGCGCTGAACACGAAACCTTACAACTGCCAGCCAGCTCTCTATTGTCATACGTTACACTGCACGAGCATTGCTCTGCAAGGTTTAACAACCGACGGTCTACCGAAAGGCAGTGGTTACCCAGAACCAGTGCCGGATTTACGTTAGGGCAAACCTGGGCACTCACCCTGGAGCCTCCACGAAAAATCGTTCATTTGAGCAAAAAGAAAAAAGAACTAGGTCTAATTGAAGAAGCACCTTCAAAACTAGTCAACACATACAAAAACAATTTAGATCCGTCCCTTGATTTTGAACTCATCCAATTTAAAGTATTTCCCAAGTTATTCAGTGATGCTAAAATTGATCACTTTTCCCCTGAGCATTTTCTGTATAAATTGATCATGGACAAATGTGTTCAGGACACGTTTCCCAATGTAGAGGCAGCACAGCTCTTTGAATTTGTCTTGTGCTTATGGTCAGCAACTGCACTGGAGAAAGATCTTTTGGCAAACTTAAATTTATCAAAAACAGGCTTCGAACAACTATGACCCAGAGACGCCGTAATGACTTATCACTGATGAGCACAGAGCATGATATTTTACAACGGATAAACTTTGATTTAGTCAAGGATTTTGCTATCGCCAAATCTCGAAGAGTTTGTCCAGGTCTTATCTAACTATTCAGCTAGGTCTAACACGTAGAGCTTCAGTTTCATACTTTTGTTCATGTCGTTTTAAGTGGGAGTGATCAATAAGTTAGTCAAGTGTTAATTATTCATCGCATGATGTTTTACAGTCGCCGAAATGCTTTTGCGTCATAATTGCTTATTGTTCTATTGCATTAATTTGAATGTTAAAACATTTATCAGAAGCTTTAATCAATAACTTGTGTGCTTTTCCGTTTGTTTATGCATATAAATTTACGCCGACTTCTTATTGCTTATACGGTAAATTTATGATCTTAATTTGTTTTTATTCACTATTCAAACCACTGAGCTGGTATTAGTGCTGTTGGTAAATGTTAGTAAGAATTTTCGTAATGATAATTTCAATCTTTTAGTATTAAATCGTAATTTCTAATTTGTTCCAATGCTATAGTAACTTGTATTGATAACTTTTTTGTAGTATACCAGTATCCGATAATAACTCACATTGACATTTGCTTGATTTTGATTTTACTTGGACGGTGAATCGTAAGCTTTGTGTGTATATTTGCGCTTTAATTTCTGGCTTATGCTGCTTTTGGACTAAGCAATTAGGATTCATTTCGCGGTGACGTTGTGTTTCTTTCCCGAAGTTATAAGCAAGTAATTCAGAAGTCGTAAAGCCGCTAAATCTTTTGCTCCTGCCTGTTTCGACAGATCACCCTTAGCCAACGCGGATTCTGGAGCCATCCTTATTTTTGTTTTTTTTACAATGTGGTCGTTTTTCTTTCGGTCGCATCATGACCTTAGCTTCAAGCTTGCGACTAGGTGCCTCCATATGGCCTAGCGCCCAGAGGCCTCCACATACCTAAATTCGGCGCTGTCCAAAACCATGGTGGAACGGGTACATAGATTCGTAGCTGTGGAGTTGCTCACCTGGTCTATTCTTTACTCTTTGGGAGCTGCGGATTACCTTCATGACAGAAATTGTAACTTGATTAGTAGTTTCCAATTCTTTGTTGGCCTTAGAACAAAGTTTCTGTTTTTCATCTCGTCTCCATCCCGCAAGAGTGGGAAATGAACCCCATAGCAACGTTACAAAACGAAGCTTTTCTAAAGTTAATTTTTTTGTTATTTCAGGGGTGTTGGTTGTAAATTTGACGTGGCGCAACCGGTCTTACGTTGGAACGTTGCTGGATGCGACGAAACATGATTGGGCTTCTCCTAGGTAAGTCATTGATTTTGTTTTAATCCATCTTCAACTGGTTAAAGAGTCGGCTTTGCACCCTTAGACTTTCGTTAAATTGCCCGGTTGAATTAATCCCTACACTTAATACTATTTGCAGATCTCCTATTTGGGACTGTGAAACCGAATTAATGCAGGCATGATTAAAATATCTTTAGGCTTAAAAACACTTTCGCGATTTTTAGTCCTGCATGATATTTAATTTTTGATATGAGGTAATTATATATAATTCGTTTGGTTTTTATTTTCATCGGTTTTGGTTCTGTGAGAGAAGAATGTTTCCTATCCGGCCACGGAAATTTAATCAATGCCTTGTTATGTTGAAGCGGCGTAGATTTTTTTGCGTTTTGCAGCCCATTGTTATTTGTATGAGCTTTAAATCTTAGCCTTTAGGATTTTAAGCTAGCTCATTATTCTTGGTATTGAGGCTAAATCTAGATAGCTTAAGTTTTTGATACTTCGAGGTGCCAAAAAACCGTAATAAAGGAGTAGATACATACGCTCCTGTAGCCAGAAAGCAAATGCTGGTTTGTAATGTATGCAAAAAAATCGAGACCGGAAAAAAAAATTTTTTTTGGCACCTTTGCTCCTATTAAAGTGCTAATCACCAAATATATCCTGTCTTAATGTTTTGCATTGCAATTTAAAATAAAGTGGAGATGTTCGAAGGTGTTTTCTCGCAAAAATCAGCAGTGTGGTTTAAATTTCATATTCTTGCACAAGTCATTGCTGCTGTTCGCTAAAACGACGCCTACAGAACAGCACATTGTAGAGATTGTCACTGTTAATTCTTGACTGATTAGTATTTACTAAATAGCTGATTTGCTGATCAAGCTATGAAGTTTTAATCTAGCGTGCCAGCATAGAAACTGGATTTTTTAAAAATTGTTTTGTGTGCATAGCATTTTTAAGCAATTTAACAACAAAAACTTCAGCTATATCATATAGTGCTAGTTTAATAGTAGGTTCATTCCAACTGTTAAAGCGTCAAGCGTCAAGAACAGTTGTACTATTTATATTTAGTTCTTGTTGAAAAATCATAAAACTTGCTCACTTGCCGCTGGACCAAAATAAAACAACCAGGCCAGACTAGACGCTTGGCTAGCTATCCAAATGGCATTATGTTTGATATTGTGTTGGGATTTTGTATGTTAAGTCTTTGATGTCGCTCGAAAAGGGATTGAACCTAAGTCTTAAAAGTTCTACTTAGGATGATGCTTACCAGTCAAAGTATTCAATTAAGCAGAACTTTTGCTAAACAACTGAATGTCTGATTAATTCAAGTATAACACATATACTTATAAAAGTATAAGTAACCGTAATTGGATTTATCAACGGTTGGAATTAAAACAGTTTAGTTAGCACACGTCGCTGGAGGTCGGGAAGTTTGTAAATGAATTCCTCCACTGTTACTGCCTCCGCAGTTTTTGAAAAGCCGATTTAGAACATGTGTTATGTTCATTTAATTTGATCTGTTGAATCGAAAAACATATTTTCTTACGCTGGTTTCACACTTACTAAAGATTATTAGTATAGTTTTGGGAATAGCTTGCCTGCTATGCGTCATTATGCTACAAAGATAACAGCGACGTGGAAATGATTGAAGCTTTCTTATTTAAAACCTGTTGAACTCATTTGACCTTTATTTAGTGTTTTCAAGTTCGCAATGTTACCGCATTTTTTGTGACTAAATTGGCACCTAGCATATTTCCGGTCATTGTTGTAATGAAGAAATCGACTCCAATTCAATACCTGACAGGGCGTTGACTTTTACGAGGCTTTGAGACTTTTTTGTCGCAAGAAGACTATGAAAAGTAAATTTCCTTGTAACAAGAGTGATATCCAAGCATGCAAATTTAGCGTTTTCGCTTGTTTGAGCCCATATGTAAAATCAGATACTTATAGGGTCATTTGATATGTGCGTGTGTGGGTGTTTGTTTGTACATTCTTATCCAAAATAGGTCAAAACTTTTTTGTGAATTAATTGTAGAGCTCCCGTTTGATTTTTTTAGCGGGTGCACTTGGCTAACCTGTTAGTTGTCGCTCTTATGACTCGTTTAGCATATATTTTTCGTTTTGTTCTTTGTTTTATATTCTGAATTTTTCATTCGTTAATTTGATGGAGTTGTAGTGGCTTTGAAAAAGGCTCAAGATGATTGATTAAGCAAAAGCCGTGACTGTATTTTGGAAAACCAGAAAAGCATTTTTCTTGACGTTGCTATTTATCACCTTCACTTGTGCAACTTTGACTGAGGGCGTTTTAGGTTGGGATTGCTTCCTACACGGTTGGCTTAAATAACGGCGCATTCCATTTCCTATTTCCCAAAAGTTGTTTGTCTGCTTTTTCGTTTGTTTTTATTTACATAACAGCACGTTTTCTTCTAATGTGGTAGTGTGGAGAAAGTTTTGATGCGTAGCATTTTCATGGTTCGTTCCTCGTGAACTGTAAATCACTTATGACAACTTTTTGTAATGTGTAAATATGAAAACATATCCTGATTGAAAAAACGTTTTGACTCGTATAATTAATACCTTTCTGAGTACTTTCCTTATTAGCCCTGCCATTTAATACGTAATGGGCTTATAATTTTTTCGATATGTGTATATAGCCCGGGGAGATGTAATTAAATCTTTACTGTGATAAATTGTAGTTTCTTAATTAGGTTATTAATAAAATGCCAATTACTACAAAATAAGCATTTCAAAGATCGTAGAAACCTTTGGAATTATGCTGACTCTTCCATCACGGTTACAATCGATTAATTGTCTAACAAAGTGTTGTGGTAAAAATAGTAATTCTTAAGATCATTTGGGGTCAATATGTTCGGTATAAAATTTTTAATTTATCCTTGACAGCCGAAATACCATTATTTGCTTACTCGAAAAGCAAATTCCTTTGGCAAATGCTCGTATTAGGCAATTCAGGACACTCAAGCGCACTATTTTCTCTTGCGAGTGTTTTTTTAAGTTTGTTTTTGTTTGGCTTTCAACTTTAGATTTTAAGTTGTTTGTTTTGTTAAATTTTCTACGCAGTTGCGATCATTTTCATACCACAAGCCCAATCAAGATTCAGGCTAGAGGAACTCTGTCGTGATGTGGTAAAGCCTAATTACTACTAAAATCATGTTTTTAAGAAAATCCACTTTTTTGTCTTTTATTGTTTAACAAAGCAACTGCTAAACTATCTTTTTTCAGCCTTGCTTTGAATCTATTAACTGAAGGAACAATAATAAGTTTTTGCGCTTGCTGACCACAAGCTCCATGCAAATGAAAAAACATCAAGATTGTTTATCTAATCTGAAATGCACTTGTTAGGTTTTACAGTATCACGGCAAAACTGGCCGCATCGACAACTAGACTTTTGTTTGGTTATGTCCACTTTATTAAAAGTACGTTATTATTTTTGAATGATTTTTGGCTTCAGTCATGTGGCGTGAGACTGGCCCGCTGCCGCCAAAAAATCCGTTTTGTAATTGTGCATATTTGATGAATAAAGATGTGACTTTTCATGGCAGCCAAGATCACGATTAATCTTTACATAAACACCCGAGGAATTGCATAACAGCATTACTTTTCCTTATACACCATTTTCGCTTCAAGTCATTACGCGTCACGTGATGCACTCGTGCAACTTTGCTCTTGCTACAGTTAAAAAGGGCAGCGTTTGCTGCCTTCCGTTCGTAAGGTCGTGAGTTAATCTCCAGCATTTAACGTGTGTTGTTTCGTCTTCAAAGAGCATTTGGCCGCAATTACTGCATTTTTGTCGTGGCTTCAAGTGAATGCTTTTAAATAAAAAAAAACACCAAAATTGCCATAAGCATGACTTAAAACTGCATTCATATAACTATTGTTGTTATACAGAACTTTATGAAGTGCACCATAACCACCAGTCGGTGGTAAAGTTAATGACGTACACAAGAAAATGTGATTTCCATTCTATAAATTAAACATAAAGCTTATACCTTAACGAAATACATTTTAAGGTGTAATCAACGAAAAATAAAACGAATTTTTACTTTTCGTTGATTACTGCACTGATGAGATCTTATAGGTAGAAAAAGCGTCACTGTTTGAAGTTGAAATAAGATGAAACATTTTTATTACCTCGTGGGTTTGTTGCAGCGAATTAGTTGTTTTCCTAAGTTAACGATCCGTGAAAAATTACCTTCTCGTGAACAAAGAGGTTGAGAACCACTCGCCTCCGTTAGTACGTTTTATTTAATAGCAAAAAATTGAGTAGTGGTCTACATTTTGGAACAGTAAAGCGAGTTGGGATGCGGTTTTTGTCGCATTTTAATGGCCGTATGTTTTTATTGTCATGTCGATTCGAATTATGAATTAAGTTTTGCACAGCATTATGTTCTTTCTCAATATTACTTCCATTGATAAGCTCAAAGCAGAAGATTAGTGAATGCCGTTTTAATATTGATAACATGCTCATGGTTTAGAATGCTAAGTCCGTTAGACTGCGTCTTTTCTCACTGGGCAAGAGCGAGTAATTTGAAACGCCCGCAACCGTGAAATGACCTTTACATTCTGCGTATCTAATCGCTTGGGACAACAATTGATTTATTCTTATTGCTTACAAACTCGGCATGAATGTCTGACATTTTATGACTTTTCCGATGATTGACGCCAGACAATCACGCTTTAATTTGCGTTTCTTACTCCATGGGGTTATGTTCAACAAAGTGTATCAATTGCTTTCGGAGACCTTCAGCTTGACACTGATTGAGTTGCAGATCTTCATTTGCCAGTCATGAGGAAGATCTTTACAGTTCTTCACAGAGCAACTCGTGTTTAGACCTGCTTCGGAGTTACCAATACAGCTGGCACAGTGCATTTCTACCACAAGCCTGCAACCAAGCAAATAAAATTGCTATTAAAGTGCCTTTTCTATGGCCCCAACAACAAAGAAGCCGAGCAAACCAAATAGAAATATTAGCTTTGAAAGTTGAACAGTCGATAGTGCATTTAGTAAATGCTGTTGGTGGTAAAACATTCACGCAGAGCTACATAACTGTGGCCACTGAGACAGTGTTTACGTACAGATGCTGACAAATTTTTTGAAACGAAATTTTGTGTATAGCGCATTTTATTTCTTATTTTCGTTATACCAGGTGATTTGCGGTTTCTACTTTTCGGCTTCCATATAACCACGTGGTTTTTAATACTGGTGACATAGCGTAACGTTCACCTTTGATCTCTGATTTTTAATAAGCTACTTAATTTTGACCAACCGCGACGTCATTACGGCTTCGCAGGGCGTTCATGTCTTTGTGGAACGAATATCTAGTCCGATTATGAGTATTAATGTTTGTTTGATTAACGATCTTGTGCCTCTTGTTGCGCATGGTTTGTTCCCATCAGTTATGTTCGTATAAGCAGCTTTCACTTTGGTCAACTTCACGTAGAAAGCGATTGTTAGAAGCGAATTGCAGATGATTTATTGTTTGCAGATTGCTTTAGTTTTGAAAAAACAGATTTTTCAAATCCATCAAAAATTAAAACATTTTTTTCTCGCAATAACGCAGACAGGAAGACCGACACTTCTGTCAATACAAACTGCAGGGCTCTTCATATACGGAAAGAACCTTCAAACTACACTTGAGTATTGCTCAGCCGTTGATCTTTTTGAGACATCGCCCGAAATTTAGCTACATTAAAAATTCCAAGTTCGCTTTGTGAAAAACAAAGCATGGCAGTCGAAAACAGTTACAGGATTTATTGCTTGGTTGGTGAACATTGATCGGTTAGTGGGCAGGTTTCACGGCTGATTTTGTTAAGTTTCGCTGGTTCAGTGTATTTAATCACAAGCATTTTTTCAAACAGCCAATTTCTCTTTTCTAAGGGCACAACGCTAAACGACGCGGGCACTAATCCCACGACCTTACGATCGTAAACCAGGGCTTCATGGCGCTCCGTTTTGTAGCCAGATTTGTATTTGTCAGTCGACGTTTGCTTCTCAGGTTGTCGGAGGCTGACTTAGAAGCGGAATACCATGGCAGACGCTCTCACAGACTGCGCTCAGCAGTAAGCGACAACACGAGAAGAAAGCGCAACAGAGCTGGCTTTTACAGTTATCTTGATGACGCAAAGGGGAATTTCTCAGCTAACTCAAAACGCAAAACCAAGGTGAGCTTGAATACCGAAATTTTTTATTTATGCAGAGTAGTATATGCATCAATATGTTGCTTTCTTGGCATATCTTCTAAAGCCTGAGTTGTTATATCTTCTCCTTTTTAGGATAGAAAGACAATGTTAAACATATCTAGAATTTACAGGCCGAATCTAAATCAAAATCTGGTTGGCGAAAAGTGGCAGCTAACTTCGAATCAGTCATGAATACAAATGGCAGCTTCTCAGCTCCACTACCCACATGGCCTGCGGTTAATTGGTAGATGCCCAAAAGTTGCCTCTGGGGACTTGCAAATATTTCGACTGGTTGAAGCACGGGCTGGGGAACTTTTCAAGACTAAGGTCATGGCTAGTAGCATCGGCAACTTCGTAGCAAGTTATCAACGCTAGTGTTTCTCTGTACAACTTAATAGGTTTTCCCGTGACCACAGGATCAAAATATACAGACAATTAGCTGATTTCATCAATCAAAATAGAATAATTACAATTTGTTGTTCGAGTTTGCAGAAAGTTAAGTGAATTGTAGAAAATTATTTTTATCTCTCTAATTATAAACTGTTCCAGTGTTTATGCTGAGTGGGCTAATTATAAAATCTATTCTTGTTATTAAGGTATTGTTTAGTCGGAATTCTGTCTGTTATAGAATTTTGATTCATATCATGCAATAGTTCGTCAATTAACTTCGCATTTTGTTTGAAAACGCTGTTGCTCAGTGGGGTCGCTCTAACAAGACTTGCAGAACGGTTTCATATTTTACTTCATTTGTGAGATGGAATGCTGAGGCTGCGTTCGCACATAGTGGTTTTCGCAACCAGGAAAAAACTTCTTATCGATGTTTAGAGCAGGTTTTAAGACGAGGTTTTGCTGCCTGATACCGAGTGTGAAGAGAACGTTCTATTTGCGGTCAATATCAAGCAGCGAAACCTTGTCTCAAAACCTGCCCCCAATATCGGTAAGAGGTTTTATTCCTCGTTGCGAAAACCGCTAGGTGAGAACGCTGGCTAAGATCGTTTTACTGACTGATAAACCGAATCGGCACTAAATTCATATGAGAAAATTGTCTAAATTCGAAACTGTGCAAAGCTTTTCCATCAGGAGTTTGGTTACCCTCAAGGGGTGCGGAGGAAAAAAACTTGTAGCAGATAATTTGGAAGAAAACATTTCCAACGACTTTTTTTGTGAATTTCCGTGATGGAGTAGTAGCGCGGGCAGTAAACAAACAATGTGGGGTATGGGTTCTTTAAAGAGTTTATATCCGTCGAGGTATGTTATGCAATAAAGCAAAGTGATTAGCTGCGTATTACGTTGAACTATTATTGCTTAAACGTAATTACCCCGAATACGTAATGACAACTTATTTAAAATGACTGTACAAAGAATTTGGGAAACTGCGAAATGACCTTATTGTCTTCGAGTGCTCAGTCACCCACACATGTCGTTGCGGCGGGTACAAGCCGTAGTTTGAACCCGAAACTTGAGCTTGAAAGCAACCACCAGCTCCCCTCGGCCATGTCGCGTGTAACGTAACGCCTGCAGTGCTCAACTTCGGTTCGACGCTTAGTCGATCACACCACCATGCTAAAGAGAGCCTTCCTGGAAGGTGAGGGCTGTATACCAGTTACATTTGTTGAAGGATCTATGTGTAACTTGGTGAATGTAGAAGTACGCTATGTTTAGAATGCGGAAAATGAACTGACGTCAAGCCGCAGCTCAACGCCAACTCTGCGGTCAAAGCGTGCTCGTGTAGCGCCACCCCGTGGAAGCAGAGAAAATTCGCAGCAGCCGCAAGGTCATAACGAAGCAAACGGGACAGGTTAGCGAAGAAAAAGGAAAAAAAGCTTTAAAAAATGCTTTTATTAGCTTTTTGTGGCGTAATCATCACTGCTTTATCTCGCAAATATTGAAGCAGCTAAAATAAAAACGATTTTGCATAAGCCAGCCGTTTGATGTGTCTGCAGTACTGGTAACTCCAAAACTGGTCTGGTTTCTGGTTGTTTCATGCGTAATTTCCAGGTGTTTCTGTGTCTGAAAGGTAAAGGCATAAAATTAGATTTCGAGTAATCAGGGTTGGACCGTCAAAGATGGTGCTTCTACTTTGTATGATTGAATCAACTTGTAACCTGAAGATTCAAATTTTCAACAGCATCAAAGTCGTTTCTAAGATCAGAAAATTTCATTGAACGCCCAACAGAAAGAACACCTAAAGTTTTTCGGTTATCGGTTTCTTCTAGAGATATTATGATAGCAAATAAATACCTTAAACATAGAAGGTTCTAACTACGAATCTGAAATATTTATTGGCAGGAAGTGAGTCATCTACTTGTTCATCGCCAGATCTGATTGAATGTCCCTATCCAAGCTGCAACAAGCGATATAGGTATTATATTATATAATTCTATTCCCCACGCTGAATTGAGCTGCAGCACCATAGATTTTAAAATAAGACAAGTTGTCTAGAAATGCTTCCTAGCTTTTTCTAGCTATATTATACTTCCGCTATATCAGCAATAACGTATTATCATATTTCATTATTTTTACCGAAGCCTAATTCGATTAAGTTGACGGCATGAGCCCGATTACCGTTCGCGCCGTACCTCCATCCTAAGGAAGAGGAGGGGTAAATGAACCAAACAAAGGGGGATTGTTGATAGTATTTTAACGTATGAGGTCGATTTCATATTGTTTAAATATTAGTGGTTACTCACTTATTTAAGCCATCATTGGCTGTTCGATTATATTTACTTCCAAATTTATTGTTGTCAACTGTCCGGAAGCATCTTGATTTGAAAACAACAAGGTTTGTGAGTTCCTTCTTAGCTTGTATTTGTTTACCCTTCATCTTTTTTGGGACGCAGTATCTAAAGGTATTCCGATTTACATTGCAAAAGTGATCGAAATCATCCGAAGGGAAAGTGGCAGGCTTTTTCGAATCAGTCATGAAATGCAAATCTTCGGCTGTACAGTTTGCTTATGGGTTTTTGCAGTGCGTGCGTTTTGATCACAATACGTATGAGACTGAAGGAAAAACAATGTAAATTTACTTACTGAGAGAGAGAGAGAGAGATCCAATTTTTACAACCCAGCTTTGCTTCCTCGTTAACGGGTGTGGCTAGGTATACCTCATGTTAATGTTTATTACTTACAATGAATATATATACTGTACATAGGCAGAAACCGCAGTCGTTCGGAGGTTGAGTATATTATATATATGTATATAAATAAAATTTTGGCTAAGACTAAAAGTCCTTATATTTATGTTGGACATACACTAATAAAGCTGAATGTTTTCGGTACATCATATGTCCCTCAGAAAAGGAGCAAACACGATGAGACGCAAACGTTCAGTTTTAATAAAAAATAGCTCATATGTATCCTCTCATTTTTGCAACTTAAAAATAAGTATGTAGATATATATTGTGCACTTTTAATGAAGATAACTGTTATCGATGTTGCTATGTTGCTAGTTATTTATTATCAAGCCTATTAATGACATTATTTGCAGACACATAAGTGGACTGCAGTACCATCAGTCCCATGCTCATAGCGGTGATATTGATGCAAAAGAGAACATCACTCCTACGTCGTCGGAGGTAAATTCTACTTCACTTTTGCCAGTTCAGAAATTCAATCATGCGAAGACGAAAAAAGATGAAAATTCATTTAATGTCCTTGCTAAAAATGATGAATTGGGTTCCAAAACATTTGTAGTCTCTTCTTTGCCTGCAACAAAAGAGCCAGCAGTTGTAATACATTCTTGTAATAATGATACATCAGCACATCCCTTCTCGAACATTTCAAATGAAAAGCATTCAGACCAAAAATCAACTGCTTTGAGACAATCTGAAACCTCTAATTCCATTCCAACCAAGCAGTGTCCTAATCAAGTAAAGGTTTCTAAAAGTAAGTGCTGCTTTTCTAATGTTAAAGTATTGCATTTATAAACGTCGGAAAGCCCCATCAGTACTAGTAAATCCACCATTAGTTACAGTCGAAGTAACCTGGGCGTACACCTAATTTGTCAGTCTTGCAGCTGCTGCTCACAAAAGGGAGTTTGAGCTAGAATTTTTTGTGCCACTAGTCTGGTACTACCGTCACTAAAGTGGCATTAATGTTATTACGCTTCTAGGTCTCATTGTGATAGGTGTATACATGAGTTAACTTGTCTGATGGGAATCAGGGCTGTTATTTGACACGACTAATTTCATGTGGTTGAAAGATAGGTTAACGAAAAATTATTTTTAGATGATACAAGACCGGATCGAAGTAATTCTGCTGAGAAGAGTAATGTTGATAGAGAAAGTGCCGAAGCAGTCCAAACGTTACTAGATATACAAAACTCTTCGGACCCTATTTTACCTGGATTGCCATCGGCATACAACGTTTCTTCAAAGCCTTTTGTTGAAGAGAGGCAATCTCGAGGGCTGGTTCCGACCATCAAGGCTTCAACAGCTGGCATTGTGACTCAAACTCAGTCGGTTTTTACTGGTTCAAACATTCCAACTCTACAAGAAAAAGATCGTTACTCATCAAGCATAGTAGTTACAACGTCACAAGTTGGATTGCAAGCTAAAACATTTGCAACCGATACGTCATTTGCCAATGTGACTGCAACCCCAATTGTGGTCGCTGCTGAAAGTAACGATGTTGCCAAACAAACCCATTTCGCTTACAATCTTTCCCAAGAACGTTCTATTTTTGACATACCATCAGAAGACTATTTGTCGATCTCCGTTTCTACGATGTTACCACAAGGACAAAAGGTTGTCAAAAGTAAGACAGTTGCCGTGCCCGTTGACCCCGCTTTTAGCCATGCTTGTAACGCGTCGTCTGCTGGTAGCTCTGTTGGAGGAAGAGTGTCTAAACCAACTGAGGCTTCGAGATGCTTTGTGAATCGACCAGAATTAACGCAATGTGCACCAAAAAGCAGTTCAGCTTTATCGACGTTGGGTACCTCTGTTATACCAAGCGTAGCAACGGCTGCCTACCCAAGTCGAACGAATCCTAACATTGTGTTCGATCAGAGCAAAAGAAACTCTGTGATTGTGAACAAAGTTCAAGAACTGACAGAGCCGAGCCTGCGCTTACCACCTCAGCTTTGTGGCAATAAGAAACTGCCAGGCATTATTCTTCCCGTTTCAACATCATCTATTGGACAAATAGGAAATAATGTAACCGTAACTGGAACGTTTCATCCTCATCCCGACCCGCATAAACCTCAAACGGCATTTTCCGCGCAAGCCCGAGATCGCCTTCGTGCGAACAGGACTCCATCTCCATCTACTTTGAGTCCTTATCTTCGAAATTCTATTGCAGGACCCAAACCCAGGCAGCTTGAAAACAATAGTGAATCAAAAGTGGACGGTGATAAAAAGGTTTCATCCATTGTCAATGAGAGCCCAAAAACCTGTAGTACTGTTGAACCAAAATCTGAAACCGATGATAAAAAGATACAAAGCCAAGGAATTGTCCAGGTCAAACCAAATCCACTTCATCGAAGTTACGGTTTTGGTCATCACGCTATGATGGCTTTGAACGATATTCAGCACAAAGTTGAAAGTGCAGTTGATGACGTTTATTCTGCCGAATTGGCGAAAACAAAAAAGGCAAATTCCCCAACCAATAAAGCTATAAGACAAGGCGAATCACTTTCTGGTGTTTATATTCAAAACCGCTTTAATTTACAAAGCAATTCTATCGCGGCTCAATCAACAAAAGAAAGTACTGCAAAGGACCCAAAAGAGATTCTTGTGGTACCCCCAAAAGAAAACTCTCTGCCTATCCAATTACCGTCTGACATCGAAGCAGGCAAAAATCAAGAGATTAATCAACTATCACCGCGTTTACCAGCAGGCTCTGATGTCCCTATCCTTCAGCTTGCTGGACATAACTCAGCTATTACCGACACAGCATATCAACAAGCGATAGCATTAGCACAAGCACAGTACGCATCTGATCCAAAGTACAGGTATGGTGCATCGTATTCTCCCGTCACCGAAAAACCTTTACAGTTTTGTTGGGAACAACTTGTGTTCAGACCTGCTTCCGAGTTACCAAAGCTACTTTGCACTGTAATGGTACATTTTTACCGCAAGCAGTGCAACCAAGAAAGGAATTTGCTTTACAGTGCCTTTCCAATGCGGAGCATGGGAACACTGTACTATGCTTCCAGTTACAAGGCAAATTAGCACTCTTCGTCAATAATTGCAAGTACTTTCTTTTCTCATTCTACCAGCGAGAGATAATCGCTTTAATAGACGTAGCAATATCTGTAATCCAACTTATCAGCTTCATCAACCATATTCTGTGGTTAAGTCTTTCTGTAAATAGCAAATAGGAGTCTCTTGTAGTTACCATGGAACTGTGCAAAATGCTAAAAAGGAACGATTACAGCATCTGATTGGTGATTAAGATGCTGTGGGTTCGAATTCCTCGGGAATCACCTTTTAGTTTTTGGTGCAGTTACGTGGTAAGTGTAAGTGATCTCAGCCAACTGGCTAGGCATGAAGCAAATTGTAAACATTCACAGACGGTCACCTCTTCTAGTTAGAGCGAATAGATTGCGGTTGTTTTATGTTATATTTCAAGGGTGCCCAAGGTGTGGCCAACGAGCCAGATGCGCCTTGGACAAAAAGTTTTTGCGGCCTGCGACTTCTCTGGTAAAAGTTGTCCGCAACAAAATTTCAGCTCAGAATGCGATCGCCTACAAAAAATTTCTGTTGCTTTCAGAAAATTGATCTCCAAAGAAAAGGTTTTTTTTAGACCCCTTAAACTCCAAAAAATGTCTTTAATGCCTCCCGTCTAGATTTCCGATCACTTAAATGTGGTCCAAACCGTAAAAACTTTCTGCACCCCTGCCATAGGTGGTAAAATGGCGTTAGTCTTTGATTGGAACCAGCAGTGGCTTTGCAGTTACGCCGTTGGAAAAAGTCATTTTACAGCGAATTTCTTCCTGCATTTGATTGTTGTGCTTAGATCTGCATCGAGTTTCCAGCACTGCTGGAAATTTCACGCAGGTGCTTGCATTTGTTTTATGTATCAGTATAAGGGCTTTTCAATAATCCGAGGTTAAAAGTTTTTTTTGTTGCTAATCGAGTTGGTTTATTGACTATTAGAGAGGTAGTAAGGTTTTAATGTTGTGATCATTACTCCAAATACAGCGGTGGTCTATTTACTTTCAATGTAAGTTGAAGCAGACATTTAATGTCTTCCAGACAAGCATACGAACAAAACATGCAAGAGCTACAGAAGCTCCAGTACCTTCACCGACAGCAATTGCTATCACAGCTACAAGGTGATAGAAGGCTACCAAGAATGAAAGATGCCAATAAAGAAATCATAATTAATCCGCAAAATAACCAAGACCAAGGAAAGGAAACTCTAAAGGCAAACCCAGCACGGACTCCCACCAGCGCGGCCGCGGAACACTCTCAGGTAGCGAATGCTAAATATTGAATTGTACTGGAGTTTGATCGTTGAAACGTTTTTAGTTATAAATTATTTTCCTGCAGCCATCTGAAATCTTTTAGAGTTAATTATGGAACAACGTTGTGTCCAGAGCTGTTTCGGAGTTGGCGGTATTGCAGGTGCAGTGCATTTTTTGCCACAGGTACTGCAGCCAACCAAAGTAGTCTTTCAAGATTCAACAAGCAGCAAATTATTTTAAGCAGTTCAAGCTGATTATTCAAGCTGAAACTGATAACATTGGAAGCAGATTCGGATAATTGTCCCGCCTGTAGCGTCGCTGTTTTGCGTGTCTGGCAGATTAAAACAGAATAAACGAATTGGTGAATAAGTAGATTAAGGTCTCTTTAAAGAATGAATGCACCACTTATCAAAGTTAATTTACAGGAATTTAAAGACAGAATTATATCAATGACCCCTGATTTGCATTATCGGGCCGATCTGGCTGTCCGCGGCACTTTTCATTCGCCACAGATGAGAACACAAACGCCCTCGACTCCTAGTGGCCTCCCAGTTTCTACCACTAGGTCGGAATCTGCCCAATTGATGAAAAAACATGTTAAAGAAGAGTTACCTGTGAACATAAAGGTTCAACCAACGGTCAAGGTGGAAAAGAATGCGAAAATGGTAATAAAGTTTTGAAATAACTTACACAAATAGCACTGTAAAAATCTGTGGAATGTGATGGATTGAACAGGACCTAATTTAGTGAAATGTGCTGGAGTAGAACCACCGTAGCACAGTGGCATTTTTGGGTTATCGGAACGGAAAATTGCTGTTCAAAACTATTGAAACATCACCGGTATTCGTCAGTAAAGTCATCCGAAATTCGAAGTGCTGTGCTGCTTCAGTAAAAAGTCTGGTTCAAAGGAGAGTTGATAATGGCAAACAAGTATCATACCAGAACTTCTTTAAGGTTGCAAATTAGGCAAAGGACGTGAAATCAGGTTCTTAATCCGGAAAACCAAACGTTAGATTGGTTTTTCAAATTCTGTCTTATGCCAGCAACTAAACTTGAGTTACAGGCTTTTAATATTTTGAAGTGATATGAGAAATGGTCTGTGTTTTGCTTTCTCAAGCCAAAGCACACTAGCTGCGCTGTTAAATCAAATTATGAAGCAAAAATAGTGCAGCTTACGGTTGTGGGGTTGGCGATGAGTGCTTACACAGCTGAACACAACATCACTGGCATATGGCAACTTAGCCTCCAATGTCGGACGACATATAGAGGCGGGGAGCGTACACCTACACTATTAAGTTTTTTCGGAACACCCTCCAATACGGCTTCGCAGAGTACTCACAGACCTTCCACCAAAGTGGATCTAGTATAGATTCCACAAGTGTGGCGGTCTAAGCTATGCTTTATTAAAAGCCTCTAGCTTCTTGTCGGTCACCAACTGCACTGAAAAGATCTGATAGGTCGAAACAGTGTCACCTTCGAATTCTTTGTCAACATGAACGGCTCCCTGGTATATAGTCGCATGGAATCACGTCACAGCGCCCACATTGCTCAAGGCATCCTGGCCCTTTTTGTTCAATACAGTGTTGTGCTAAGGTTGCTTAGAGATCAATATTTTTTTCAACGTTAACTTTTTTCAGCCGAAAGAAAAAGCATCGACACCGCAAGAATTCAAGTCACCCGGCCCCAGCCAATCTCTGCAATATTTATATTCTGCCGCTTATATCGGTCGCCCGCCGTATAACGCTGTACCTTCCTATGCTATCGCTGGAATTCCTGCAGGTACGGAATCAAGGTTTGCTGTAGCTGGAGTTGGTGCAGTGGTAAGAGCGTACAAACAAGCCTTAGGAATATTTGTATTGACCGGTTATGGCATAAAAATTTTAGAAATAAAATATTTTCATTCGTTCTAAGAGCATAGTATGCAGTCATTCAAAAAACGACCTCGATTTTCGATCTTGGTCCGCAAAATTTTACGAAGTTAAAAATATTTTCAGTTAAAAGAGCTAAAATAAAAGTTTCGGAGCAAATGATCTATTTTTTTTTAAGCCAGAAGCATTTTCTAAGTTTCACAAATATAACACATCTTCAGCTGCCGTGGTGTGGTAGTAATTGTTTTGGATTTGAGAGCGAAATACTAGTTTAGAACTCCATTAAAACATAGCTGATTTTCCTTTTGAAGAGTAGCGCTGCGTTGCTCTAACACGGTCTGGTTCAAAAGTGACTGGGCAGTGGTAGGCAAACACATACACACTGAACCAACCCGTCTATGTTCTGCAAAAGCGAGAAAAAGAACGTACACCTAATTTTTTCAAGATGAAATTATCAAAAGTTAATGCGATTTTGAAGGTTTTAAAACGTATTTTTGTAGCTATAATTTTCGGCTAATAAAAACTTTATTTTGCAGGTTTTGTTTTTCCTGCTACCGGTCCCGCTGTGTTCCCGCAACAAGGAATGTGGCCTCCTCCGGGAGCCAACTCATTGATCGCCAAAGACGATGCGGCTTTGGAACCTACCAAACGAGGTTCTCCAAATCATTCCAGGTACGAGTTAAGTTATATTTTTATCTAGTGAGGGGAAACTCTGTGATGGAAACAAATTAAATTACTCATGTTAAATCTACTTTATAATAGCAAGCACTTGGTGGCGCAGTGCATGGGTAAACCAAAACTTGCCGTACGGTATTTTTCCCATAGACGTACGATCCTACGTTCCTTAAAACGGTGCTTCATCCCATGCCACGGTGATACTGACTGATTCACCGGATTAGAATAGTAAAGCGGCTCACGCAGTATGTCCTGAAAGGCAACTTTGGGTTTACACCTATTGCAGTCTTACCTTGTTAATGGTGGTACTAGCAGCCTGCAGTGTGTGTTTATGAATGGCTCGTAATGGAATGCAGCTTTTCTCTTATCTAATCTGGTTTGGATTTGCGATGTCAGTCAGGATGTTTCGTTTTTCATGCGGCATCTATTCCACGGGAAAGGAGCAGTAAAACACATGAGCTAACGCATTCATGCACGCTCGCGCACAACACCACGCTGCCGACTTGCTTGTATGGGTTGGCGATGTTGGGATAGATTTCCGGTTGACACCGTTCTTCTGTTTGAAACAAATTTGAATACACTATTTGAAACAAGAGAAATAACAATTATCAACAAAACATTTTTAATCTCGTTTAGGTCACCTTCAAAAAATGAAGATTGTCACAAAATGGCGGAAACAAAAGGAAAAGAATCCACCGCAATTCCAGTTTCTAGGCATCCACATTCCAACCATGGTATAAACAAATTGTCACTTTTAAAGCATTTTTAGAGTGGATGGATTGGATTTCGAAAGAGTTGCATTTGATGCTGAATTTTCACATTTCTTGCCAGGCGCAATCCATCTCCCTTTTTCTTTTAATACGACAGCAAGCAGCCTTTACTACTACCTACAATTACAGCTTTTAGATGTCCACGGTTTTATAAAGTTGTTTATTTATGTGTTTGTCGTAGTGTCAACGGGCTTAAGCGGTGGTGATGATGTGTTAAACAAAGTTATCGTGATTTTATTGCATTTTTTTTCAGGACTAAGTCATCCTTTGAAAACCCCTCAAAGTCCGGTTGAAAAGGTCTTGAAACCAACTGCTGCATCTCCAAGTAAAACAGCTTACAGCCCTATGTCTACTAGCGAACGACGCCCCAATTCACCTCCTACTCAAAGACATCATCACACGCATCACCATATTCACAATCTCTATCAACCACCGTACCCTTATCCCGGTAAGGTCGCATTAATTGTATATTGTAGAGTCCATATACCGGAAAGCTTTTAGTGCTATACATAGAACAACTTGTGTTCAGACCTGGCTCGTAGTCAACAAAGACTCCAGCCCTAGCAAGAGCGTGACGCTCGCTAGCATTGCATTCACTCGCAATCTTTCGAAAGTGAAATCAACTTCTCGCGCTGAACAATACAATTGTTGCATTCTGCTGCAGCTTTCATTTTTTTGTTTGCAGCGCCTCCTGTGTTAGCTGGAACCGAAAGAGTAGCTCCGACTTATCCCATTTATCCGAAAAGGTAAAGCACTGGTAGGCTATTGTCGTTGCATGATGTTGTTGTTTATCTCTCCTCCCCCTTGGCACCGAGCCACGGCGTGAAGCGGATTGCCAGGTCAGGACGGGGAAGGCTTCAGCCTATTTTAATGTAATCATGAGTAAAATTCCAGGCTGGACTTGGCATCAACATGGTAGAGTGGCACTGATGGAAACACAAAAATTTTTTTCAGGGCAAACTGGGTTAGCAGCTTTACTCTTTCAACTTGGTGAAGCATGGAGATTTTATTATGATAAAATTCCTTCTCTAACTGCACCATTGCACCAACCTCGATAGACGTTACAGTGCTACTCATAACTTTTGTTGCCCCGCGCACGGCTGAATATTTTCTCTCTTGCTTCTGCGTAATAATGTGCTTTGCAATAATTTGAGAATCTTTTGGTGTTCAAGATTAAATTTTAAGATTTATATTTTTATGTCAATTTGATTCATCCTTTAATCCGCCAAACCTGCCCCAGAGGCTATTAGAAACTTTTGAAATGGCATACCTATATGCTTGCCGAGTTATCCGTGCCTGCAATCGACCACCGGCGTGCTGGTATACGCCCCGCAGTTTTGACAGTGCTCATATAGTGCCAGAGTTCAACGCTGGTGGTTTGTGCCTTCGAGAAATGCATTTTGCGGTAGTTTCCTTTCATTAGTTTGCAGTGCTTGAGGTAGAAATACTGCGTGCATTGTGCAACACTGTGTACCTTCCAACTCTGAAATGAGTTCGTCCACAAATTGTTCTGTGTGTGTGACGGTAGTGGTTCTGCGACTGATGGTGGTAAATATGCGTTTGGTTGACTTATGGTGGTAAATATGCGTTTGGTTGACTTATCTTCTTACCTTTTTAGAGAGTAACTGCTCATCCATGTTCCTCCGAAAGCATTTGAACAATAACTGCTGCTAAAATTTTACTTTCGTTTTGATGTTGGCGTAATTTTACGATTGCATTGTTCGTTTTTTCAAGTATTGTGCTGTGTTTCTGAACATTTGTTACACTGTGCTTACAAGCTAAATAAAAAAAAATTTTGATTCGGTCGCGTTTTACACAGCGATTAGCGTTTGTGCGCTCTTACCAACAAGAGGCTTCTGATGAAAGTTTGTCTTTCGCTGTCTTTAATTCGAAGGTAATTTTATTTTATTTTGCAGCCGTATGAGTGACATAAATATGTAAAGTAAATAATCTTGCTACCGGAACTGCATCGATTAAAACAATCGAATATTTGAAGTTTACTAAGGACTAGTTTCCACTAGACGTAGATTGCAGACGTAGCGCGGAAAGTTCTTCGTTCCTCTATTTTGTTTTATGCGCGGCGCGAGCGACGCTCTTCTAAATAGAAAAATTAAAGGGAAACTAAATAGAGAAACGAAGAACTTTTTGCGCTACGCCTAATGGACACCAGCCTTAAATCACAGAGTCGATGTTTGTAGACGCTCCCGGACTGTCATCGCCCTACCCCAGAATATTTTGAGCTTCCATCTCGCAGAAATTAAAAAAAATTAGAAAATAATAGGCGGAAAGTAGGAAAAGCTGAATCACTCTGAAAAACTGTTATCTCTAAGAAAAGATCTTTGTCTGGCTTCAGCGTTCACCATTTATAACAAAGTATTACGCTTATGGGAAGAATGATCGTTTTCCAAAAGCTGATTTTTAGGAGTTTTCCAAACAAAAATATTTCATTTCGTTTCAACGCAGAATTGCTTTGTTTTGGTTTCAAATTAACTTCCTTAGTGAAGAATTTTGTTTCGTTTCGAAATCAAAGCGATTTCATTTCGTTGTGCGCTCGAAACCAAACCGTGAAAGATTGGCATTATACCGGGTGACGAACATGCTTTACACGAGAGCCTCATTGAACACACCGAGCGGCCATTTACCATTGTCACATGAATTTTCAAAGAAGAACGGTAACACATATGAGTGATGATGAAAAAATTTCGAAACGAAATCTCGTTTCGCTTTGAACGGTTTGTTGCTATAGTAAAATTTCATTTCGTTTCGTTTTAAACCGCCTTTCATAAAATAAAATTTTGTTTCGTTTCACCCCACTAAAATTCGTTTCGGACACCCTTACTAATTTTCCTCAAAAAGAAAGATCTTCCACATTGTTTTTAGATAAAAACTAGTGTAAGCCTCGCCCTGCACAAAACAAGCGTTACGCCCTTAGATGATGGTGATTGCTTCTTTCCGAACCAGTTTATAGTCTTCACCTAGTCACAACGTTGACATCGCGTTCAACCGATTAGAATCGGTTCATGGGGATCATAGCAGAAGCGTTCACGTCGCGATCCCTGTCAGCTTTGCTGCGAATTCTGTTACCACGCCAAGCTGCAAATTTTCTTTGTACTCTAATCAGTGTCGTGCTGAAACCGGAAGAGATGTCATCGTCAAGGCGATATTCAAAGCTGGCCTTTTTCAAAGCCGTCGATGACATTTATATCCGTGAACGTTAAAGGACTATCAGCTGCTAAAGAATATTTTATTTGCAAAAATGTGTTTTAAGCAAAAACACAGTGTTCTTTGCTAACAAGAAACCCATCGCGGACCACAAAGCTGCAGGCCCAAAGTTAATGGAATGACTTGTATTGTTGAACTTCCACATGATCGGTATGGAAGTGCTAACTTTGTAAAAGAAGGGACAACCGTCGAATCAATGCATACAGATGACCAAATTAATATTGAAACCCTCTTTGCAGATCTTGGAAGCATTGTTATGACGTCAGTATACAAACCACCAGCAACACCTTTCAACTCCCATCACTGTTCCAACCGCTTAAGAACAGGATTGCCATTAGAGATTTTAACAGCCATAATATCCAATGGGGATACAATTCAACAAACGAAGATGGCAATTCCGTTGAACAATGGTCAGACAGTAATCAACTTTCTCTAGTGCACGACGCCAAGCACCCATCTTCATTTAATAATGCAAGGAGGAAAGCTGGATATAATCCAGACATTGCTTTTGTAAATCAAAAAATTGGCAGCTTATGCAAAAAAGGAGTTCTGGATCCTATTCCCAGAACGCAACATCGTCCTATTAGTGTCAGTGTCCATGCTGCAGTCACACTTGCAATCGTGCCTTACTAACGCCGTTTCAATTTCCAAAAAGCAGACTGGATCAGTTTTGCAACCGACTTCGAAAACCACATCTACTATATCACACCAAGTCCAAAAAATTACCAACTTTTCACCAACCCGGTTCAAAGTATTGCACGGAAACATATTCCTCGTGGCTGCCAAGCTCGGAATGTGCCTTGTCTCAACCAAGAAAATCTGAAAATGTTGGATAAGTACAAAACGCTATACAAGGAAGACCCTTTTGCTGAAGATACCATTACTTCTTCTTCTTCTTCTTCTTCCGGCTTCTCCCTATTCGGGGTCGCCACAGCGCGAAAGTATTTTCCATTTCTCCCGATCGACTTCGTCTCGTTCCTTAGCTCCAACTCTTTCCATGCCTTCTCTTGCCAAATCCATTCACTTTCTTCTTGGCCTTCCTCTTTTCCTTCTACCTGGCACCGCCATCTCCATCATCGTTTTTCTGACGTAGCCTTCTTCTCTCCTTTTCACTTGTCCATACCAGCGTAGCCTTTCATTCCGAAGTTTGTCTCCTAGCTTTGCGATTTTTACAGTCCCTCTCACTTATTCATTTCTTATATTGTCCTTTCTTGTCACTCCCAGTGCCCATCTCACCATTTTCAACTCTGCAACTTCCATTTTTCCCACCTGTTTTTACGTCACTGTCACCATTTCCATTCCATAAAGCATGGCTGGTCTAACAACACTCTTGTACATTTTACCCTTAACCCTTGCTGATAACTTTCTGTTGCACAGAACTCCAGACACCTTCTTCCAACTCATCCAGCCTGTTTGGATCCTTCTCCTCACTTCTTCTTCACATCTTCCATCGCTACTAACTGTCGAGCGCGAATATTTGAAGTTTTTCGCTCTCTTTACCTTTTCTCCTAGCAGCTTCAACTCTTCTCCATCATCCACACCTCCAGCCTTCGAATACTCGGTCTTGCTCCGGTTCACTTTCAGACCTCTTCCATCCAATGCATTTCTCCACATCTTCAGATCATCCTCTAGCTTCCTGTGATTTTGCCTAGACAGCACTATGTCATTTTCAAACAGCATATCCCATGGTGCATCCTTCCTGATGTCCTCCGTCAGCTTGTCCATGATGATGGCAAAAAGGAATGGGCTGAGTGCTGAGCGTAGGTGAAGTCCAACACCTACTGAATTCTTCAGTCAACCCTGCTGCACTTCTCACAGTTGTTGTCTCTCCGTCATACATGCCCTTAATAATCGTTATATAGCACTCTGATGTTTCAGCTAACCGAAAGCATTCCCACAGTTCCTCTCTGGGTACACTGTCGTATGCCTTCTCCAAGTCAATAAAGGCACAGTTCACCGCTTTCTGCCCTTCAGTCCACTTTTCTAAGAACATCCTCAAACAGAAGATTGCGTCGGTGGTACTCCTTCCTGGCATGAACCCAAATTGTTGCTCAGCGATCGTCACCTCCTTCCTTATCCTTGCTTCTACTACCCTCCTCACAGTTTCATAGAGTAACTCATCAACTTGATACCCCGGTAATTTCCACATTCTTTGATGTCTTCTTTGCCTTTGTACAAAGTTACAAGCACGCTCCTCCTCCATTCATCTGGCATCTTCTCCCCTTGTTGGAGTCTATTGAAGAAGTTCACAAGAAACTCCACACCTTTATTCCCTAGAGCGATCCATACTTCCACTGGTATGTCATCAGATCCTTGAGTCTTTCCCTTCTTCATCTTCCTCAACCCAGTCCTGACTTCTTCTCCAGAGATATCTTCCACGTTCCTTTCTCTCTCTCTTCTGTTCTCATATCTCTCCTCTCTCTAGGGTTTTCCTGGTTGAGTAAGTAGTCAAAATACTCCTTCCATCATTGTTTTACTTTCTCTTCTTCCATCAGCATCTCCCCAGTTTTACGCTTGATTACTCCTACTTATTGTACTTCCTTGCTTTGTCTTTTTCTCTGCTTTGCTATCTTAAACAACTCATTTTCTCCCTCCTTTGTTTCCAATTTTTCGTATAGTTCCTCGTATGCCTTGTTTCTTGTCTTTGCCACTTTTCTCTTAGCTTGTTTTCTTGCAGTTTTATAAGCCAACCTGCTTGCATCATCTCTCATGGTATCCCATACCATTTTAGCATTTCTCTTATCCTTCAGTTTCTCCTGGACTTCCTGGTTCCACCACCACATCTCCCGTCTACCTGCCGTGCTAATTTTTTCCGATGTTTCACCCAATTCCATTCTGGCAATGCTCCGTATCATCTCAGCTACTCTTTGCCAGTCTTCCTTTCCACCAAGTATTCCGCTTTTAATCACTTTTATTTTAAATTTGTTCTTCACTTTCAAGCCTTTCAGCTTCCACCATTTTATTCTCTTCACTGGTTTCCGTGCTTTCCTCCACTTTGTCCAGATGATATCGCACTTACTACTATTCTGTGCTGTTTTGCTACACTTTTATTGACAATAACCTTTGTATCCACCACCTCCTTGATTCTTCGTCTTCTCACCATAATGTAATCCACCTGTGAACTGCGTCCGCCACTGTTGTAGGTCACTCTGTGTGCTGGTTTCTTTACAAAGTATGTGTTAGTGATCGCTAGTTTCATTCTCTCAGCAAAATCCACCACTGCTTTTCCTTTGTTATTTCTCTTCCTCAATCCATGTCTGCCCATGCATTTTTCATCACCGTTATTCTCTTCTCTTACGTGCCCATTCAGGTCTGCTCCGACCACATTTCTTTCATTCTTTGGTATCTTTTCCATTGTCTCATCTAGGTCCAGCCAAAATGCTTCCTTTTCTTCACGTATGCACCCCACCTGTGGCGCATACGCACTGATAACATTCAACATAACACCATCAAGTTCTATCTTCAAGCATATTATCCTGTCTGTTACTCTCCACAATTCCACTACCATGTCCACATGCTCCTTTTTCAATATGATTCCCACGCCATTCTTTTTGTTTCCGCTCCCACAGTACCACATATTATATCCTCCACCTATGCATCTTGCTTTCTCCTCCTTCCAGCGAGTTTCCTGCACACGCAGTATGTCCACCTCTCTTCGCTCCATAAGGGCCACCACTTATCGTTCTTTACCGGTCATGGTCCCAACGTTTAATGTTGCAATCTTCAGCTTGATCTTCTTAGTTTTCTTCCTCTCTTCATTTCTCTCCTTTCTTCTCCATTACTTTCCACCTCTTCTTTGCATCCAAGTAGCATGTCCGCCAGTGGCCCTTAGTGCCCAGTCACTGGTAACGGTTGTTGTTATCCCGGGCCTCGACCAATCCGGTATAAAGTCAGATACTACGCGCATTGAAAACATTTGGCTAGGTTTTACGTCGGATGCTCTTCCTGTCGGAACTCTCCCAGTTTATCCGGGCTTGGAACCGGCACCAAGGCTGCTCTGATTTGAATAACCCTAGAGGCTAGGCTTAGAGGCTGAAGATACCATTACTGCAGGAGAAGAACTCATGGCCTCCATGGCTCAGAAGCGCCAACGGAAATGGCTAGATACAATTGAATCAACGGACATGTCCAGAAACAGCAAGAAGGCATGAAATCTAATTTGAAAACTAAGCAACGAACCTGCCATTCCAAAACATCAACACTACTCAGTCACCGCTAATCAAGTTGCACATCAGCTCCTAGTTAATGGGCAAACAAAAGGAAAGAAAGCTCCCTGAATAAAATTTAGAAAAAAACAAAACAAAACATGAAACCAAATCTAACATCACCATTTACAGCTCAAGAGTTCTCTAATGGCATTGCTGCTCTCAAGAGTGGTAAAGCGATTGGCTTGGATGGCATCTTTACGGTAGAGCTAAAACATTTCGGCCAGCAAGCTAAAAAAATGTTTGCTTGAACTGTTTAACCGGTGCGTGGAAACCAATCGTATTTCCAAGATCTGGCGGAAATCAGACGTTATTGCTCTTTCAAAACCAGGCAAGAATCTTTTATTGCCTACGAGCTTTAGACTGATCACCCTACTGTGCCACCCGTATAAGCTGTTCAAAAGGTTATTGCTTGGAAGGCTTAATCCAGTTGTGGAACCAAAGATCATCCACAACAGGCTGGCTTTCGTGAAGGTAAATCGACAGCTGGCCAATTGCTTAACCTCACACAACATAAAGGCGGCTTCGAGAAGAGATTAGTGACAGGTGGTGTTTTCGTCGACCTATCTGCTGCATACGATACAGTGAATCATCGTATCTTGATCACTAAAATCTACCAGATGACCGATAATAAAGCATTACAACACTCTTTGGTACTCTCCTAAAGAACAGGATATTTTATGTGGTTCTGAATCAGAAGAAAAGCAGGCGGCAACGGCAACAGCGAAATGGCCTCCCTCAAGGCAGTGTCCTAACCCCGTTGTTGTACAACGTCTACACCAATGATCAACTCACGGACGAAAGAACATCTCGTTTTATTTATGTAGACGATCTGTGCATTACATCCCAGGAAAGTTCCTTTGAAGTTGCCTAACAAAATTTAACAGACTCTCTTACTCTGCTGACTGAGTACTATTCAAAGAACCATCTGAAACCAAATGCATCAAAGACTCAGGTGTGTGCATTCTATCTCAGAAATAGAGAAGCATCCGACCACTCAAAGTTGCTTGGTCCGGAACACTGCTGGAATACCACCCAAATCCGTTATATCTGGGAGGCCAACTCGATCGCACACTCAGCTATTGAAGTCCTATCTTGAGCACTAATGCCGAGGTCAACACCAGGAATAACATTCTGAGGAAATTGACCTACTTGAAACGGAGATGCACGCCTCATACCCTCAGAACATCAGGCCTGGTCTTGTGCTATACAGCTGCTGAATATGCATGTCCCGTATGGTCAAGATCCGCATATGCCAGCAAATTAGATCCAGCCCTAAACAATGCTTGTCGGACCATCACAGGTTGTCTCAAATCTACTAACACCAGCAACCTACATCTCCTTGCTGGTATCGCAACACCCGAAATTAGAAGAGAGACAGCCAGCGGAGCGGAAAGACTATGCCAATCTACTGACCCAAGGCATCCACTATTTGGGTCTGTGCCAGCACCGACGAGGTTGAAATCAAGAAGATCTTTTCTGAGCCATATCCAACCCCTTGTCCAGCCCAAAGCAGAGACAAGCCAGGAACAATGGGTCGATAAGTTAAAATCCAACCCACCCTCTGTCGATATGGGAATTCAACCATCTGAGATTCTCCCTCCAGGAAGCAATGCAACCTGGCCAACATAGAAAACACTCAATCGGCTTAGATCTGGCGTAGGCCTTACCAAGGCAAATTTAATCAAATGGGGATACCATACTGGCGACCCCTCGTGTAATTGTGGCACAGAGACACAAACGCTGGAACACCTACTGCGATGCCCACTGCTCAAGACAACTTGCTCTAGTGATGATTTGAGTATTTTTAACGACACTCCACAGAAATGCGTGAAATTGTGGCAATCAACAATCTGAATACATAACACAGACAGACCGATTAAAATGGATGAAAGTTGATGGACTAGTGGAAAACTTCCAGTAACTGACCGTAGATAGTAATCGTTTCAAAACTAATGGCTAATTGTTCAATTTTGGCTTCATTCCAGCAAGCGCTCAAACAGAAATTATTATCTGACAAAGACACACCAGTTTGATTAACTAGCAATTGTACGGGGTGACCCGAAATGAGGATACTCACATAGCTGTAAATAAAATCTTTCATACTAATGCCACCAATCTTATATTTCAGATTCAACTTAAAGAGTAGTTTCAATAAAATTTTACTGAAGAAGTTTATGAATAATGTCTTGGACGACTGGGCAAAAGACGTTTTGCGTTGCGACTTATATTGAGACAAGGTCTATAAAAACTGTGCGGGCAAAAATTTGTGGGCGATTTAATTTCAACCACTTTCCAAACAAATCGATGATTTGCAGATGGGATAAGAAATTTAAGAGCTAGGGAACTGTGCTGAAACTGATTGCTAAAAGTGAAAAGATTACAACTGGGTGTCACTTGAATGTCAGGGTTTCGGGAAATGTTGATGCTGTTCGTACCTCGGTCGGTCGCAGCCCCAGGAAGTTTATCCAAAGATGCAGTCAGGAACGTATAGTGGCCATCTTGAACATGTTTCTGAACGAGTGTAAATAATAGAATTGTGGATGTTATTTTAACACAAACTTCCAGGGCTGAATTGTAACAGCCTAGAATAAAATTTATTAAATTTCACTGATCGCAGTTACTGCAAAGCAAAGTCAACTAATTTATCTGAAGTTTAAAGCAAAAACACAAACTTCAAAACGTGTACTTAATTAACTTAACAGCCCACATTAAAGAAATGACACAATTACACAAAACCGTGCGCGGTTATGTGAGGTAATTTAAGCTGCTAAAAGTCAAAAAACAGTGTAATATAAAAATTTGTTTGGAAATCGCTGCATATCAGCTCCCATGAGTTGAGATACGAAGGTATGCAGCCTATAAATCTGATGTAGCGAGGAAAATACGTTTCATATAAACTGTAAGAAAAAAAATAACACAGGGGACATGGTCCCTTTTGTCCCCACCTCCCTTTGGTTACTCCTGTGCTCACAGTTGAATATTATAAAAAATAAGACACCAAAAAACAAAAATTGAACATTTCTGCTTTTCTCATTAAAACAAGCGACCCACAAGAATTTTCAGGCGACCTAACTTCGGGTCGTGTCCCACAAAGTAGAGAACCATCGTCATAAAAGACAAAAGATTAACACTCGCGTACATTCTATATTATTTATACCCGCAAAGATTTTTCCATAACAGATGCATTAAAATATGATACATTACAATATAAGTGCGTAAAACACACCTTATGTTTCAAAGGTACGTCGCTGCAACTGTTCAAAATCATTTTTTCCAGGCCCAAACAGAAATTAGACATATATATATCATTGACGTCATTACGCACAGTTGTAACTCATAGCTAGCGAAAGCTTGGGTAATGGCGAACTTGGCTAAATACAGAACACCAAATAATAAATTTTTTGGCGTTGTGTAATTTTCAATAAATTTTTGCAGCGGCTATGGAACCCCTGCTGATTGCAAAAAACGAGTATAACTGGTAAAAAAATCTTTAGTTTTTCACCAACTTTATGTCATAATCTTTGCATCACAGCTAGTTAACCAAGCGAACAACTTAAGTTGCGATTCTGAACCTGGAGCACACTTTTTTATTCTAATCGAAAAGTCGGCGATACGAATTTGGTGTTTACCTCAAGTCGACTACATAGGCTATTTGAAAAGTGTAAAATCTAACCGCACTGAAGAGACTTGATAGGTCGAAACAGTGTCGCTGTCTGCACTTTGCTAAGTGCATCGCTAGCTTCTTGCATTACTATAAGCTCTTTCTGTTTTTGTTTCAGCTGAGAGACCTTTTTTGGAAATCAACCATTCGAAATCAATTGTATTGCGTAATTTGGTTTTAAAGATTATGTTACTACTCAAAGACTTATTTTTTGGAGACCAACTGTTGTTGGATCATTTGTTTTTGGTACCAATAGAGTTGTTAAGTTTTGCGACGTGTTCCTCGCTTCATTGAAAGAAAATTGTATTTTTCCAAAGGAAGAGAATTTGCTGCAAAACTCTTTAAGCTCATAAAAATCCCTCTGTACATTTCTTGGATGACTAGGGTTCTGCGTAACACCCTTTGAATAGCCCTGACTAAAACTCTTGAAGTTAAGAGTCAAATTTTACAGACTTAGCCCCACTTATGTGGCATACAACTTATAATTTTATAGAAGGAGAAGAGGGCTAAATTTTAGCTGTTATGTTAACAGACACCTCGTTTGGATTTTTTCTCTGGAGCTCAAATAGGTTTAGAAAGCCATGTTTTTCGTAACAATACGGAACCAAAAATATTAAAAAATTTTTTTCTAGATTGGGGGCCAAGGCCAGTTGTTAATCAGCCTTGATTCTGATTCCATCTAGAATTTAATAGGCTACGTGTATAGCAACCAGTGATCTTTATTTAGTGGAAGACGGGGTAACTGTCCCTTTTTACTTTTAGGCGTTTGGTATTTATTTTACTTGGCTCGTTGTATTCGAACTCTGTTGCGCGAGTGATATGCTCATGACGTAGAGTTTGTCCTCCAAAAAAATTTCTTCGCAGAAAAGGTCCATGATAGCAACCATGCCATTTCTTAAAAATTTGCTTGAATTTCTTATAAACAACAAAACCAGAGAACTTTAATACCCTTAGTTCCCTTTCTAGTTGTGCCTTCGCAGGTTTCTCTGTCATCTGGTTATGTTCTCCGTATCTCATGTGATTTTAGAGGATAAGATGCTTTCAGGTGATAATATTCACTTTTCTTCAAATAGTTTATCAAAAGTTTTTTCAGAAGCGGTTCTCAGTTGGCCTTCTTTGTTTACAAGCCTGCATTCTGGCTTGACTTTTAGCACGTAGCCCTACGTAACAGCCATATATACAATCTTTAATTTTTTCAAAACAACATAGTTAAGAGGGCTTCAGCTCCCCTACATCGCCTGTTTGCCCCTTTGTATTCCAATATTATATCCCAAAATTACGTCAATTAATTCTAATTTTGAGTCGATTTGTGACCAATATATAGTGTTTTCAAATAAACATCCTCTTATACATGAAAGTCTACGTTTATACTCGTGTAATGACAGCTTAGCCTTCATATACACATGCATGAAAGCGGATTTGAAAAACCTTACAAAGCAAACAACGCAAACCAATGTAAACAAAGAGTTTATCCAAAATCGAAAAGTGCTGAGCCCAGTGTTTCTCGGCAAATTTTTTGAAAAATTAAGCAAGTTATGTTAACCACTCAGCATACGCTGCCACATGCGGACCCAACCCTTATTTCCGCGCACTATTTCAGTTAATTTTGCGGCGACCACCCCGAGCATCGTCCTGTGTATTCAAAAAATTTGGCGGTCAAATTAACTCTGGATTAATTTTGGAATCAGATTGTTATCATTTTTATGACTTCAAAAACAAGAGTCGACCAACGACTTAAATACTAATCAGTGGTCATTGGTCTAATCACCAGTCTGCTACCATAGCTGCCAATATTGAGAATTTATTGTAAGATTTTGGAATTTTTAGAGATAGCTTGGAATTTTGTTTTGATAAAATTTGTTGGGAAAAATCTCGGCATTTTTATTACTAGCCTTGGAATTTTTCAAAGGTGGTTTTGGCAAAGTTGTGTGATCTGTCTGAGATTTCAACGGGAATCAAATAATTTTACGGCAATTTCAGGTCGAGGATCCTTTTTTTAGACATCAACTTCAATTTGCGGAACTTCCAGATAGATTGGGATGAATACCTTTTTTATTTTAGATATCAACTCCATTTTATGAAATTTTAGATGAATTGGGGATAAAGACTTTTTTTTGAGGTTGGATTCGATCTAAAAAATGTTTCGGTAGTTTAGAATGGATGGCTTTTTTACACATTCACCTAAACTCTACAATTCGCCTAATTATTTTTAAATCTTGGGATTTTTGCTAATTTGAAATTGGCAACTTTGCCAACTCGAAACCGTTTATCGACATAAGCATCTCGTTCTAAACTCAAATGTGCCATGCTTTGATGGTAATCGAGTGGAAAAGCATCAGAGGGTGTGGCACATGGCCGCTATATTTGTTCCAAAATTTTAGAAGTCCCTAGAGTTATCTTATTTGCCCTATTTCCAGCGTGTATTTAGAAAGTAGACTAGCTCACAGATGAAACAGGCAATGATTTCACACACTTTCATTTGTTTATTTCACCACTTGCATGGAAGGAAAAATGTAAAGTTGTGGGGGAGAAGGGGAGTGCCAGAGCATAATTGTTAGGTAATTTCTGAGATCAGCTAGTAAATATTTGCCATAGTCCTTACGACTTTTTGTAATTGTATGCCCATTTGTATGATCTAACATATCTGATTATTCGCGTATACGAGGTATTGCTAGGTTTTGGCTTGATCACAGCTAGGGGAAATGAAAACTAACCCAAAGTCAAGCACTTACAGTTAAGTTATTCCCGCAGGTTAGGTTATGGTTTAAGAGTGTAGTATAAGGACCAAATTTTTGTGGTAAAGATGTGGATAATTATTGTGATTCCTATAAGACTAACTTTGATTGAGTGACGTAAAAATCGTCAATTTGTTTAACTTTACATTTGATCAATAGGGGTTAAAGGTTGAGATCGGTCAGGCTTGCGAGACCATCGTACAAAAGTACCGTGACTTGCCTTTACATTACCAAAAACAGGTTTTTAGGCTTACCGCTATGTTAATACTCAAATGTCACTTTCTTCTTACACAGACACATCTTTGCTTTCGAAATATCAATAGATAAAAACTTGACAAGTAGCTACTACCTGCTGTTTTTTTCACTTTAAGGGTTCCAAATAGCACTTTGACATCATAAAGGCAGTTTGATGCGTTTAAAAAACAAAGAAAAAAGCATGCTTAAAATGCTAAAAAAAGAATGTCTTGTTGCATTGCCAATTCAGCTTAACTTGTTGTAGAGTGTTTTTTATCGTAAGCACCTCGTTTGATATCTCCCGAAAAAAATTTTATCACTTTTTTACCAAAAGTAGTTTTTAAAAAAATCAGAGGACGAATTGTGCGATCAAGCTTTAGCTGTGGCGATATCTTAAATCCGAGAGATATAAAATTTTTGCAAGATGGTGAGACGAAGGCTAGCTTTCGTTTCAGCAAAAAGCCGTTTTGCTCTCTAAGAAATACAAATTTAAAAACATCTTTATAGTGGGGTTACAAGAACGTCACGAACTCTTTTATGGCCCTTACCCGGGGGATGTGATCAATCGTGCCATGTTTGGTGCTTGTACGCCCAGTAGTTTCGGAGGAGTTGAAACCACAGATACACCCACACACTCGCACACGCACACAAACAAGCGCGTGCACACACAAACACACACAGAAAGAGTTGCACTTTATGGTATAGATGCTTGCTCGTTCTCTCTTTGGTATATCGTCATCCTGAGCAGTTGTTGCAAAATTATCGTAGAAAGTTAGTAAATAAACATCAGAGCAAAGCGAAGGCGCAAATTTTTTTGTAAGTATCGGACGACGTTGATTCTTTTGATGTAATTGGCACAATGACGTGTGACTTGCAAATCATAAACGCGATAACATGATATAAAAATACAGGCCAAACGCGATCATCCGAAATGCGATTATTCGAAAAAAAATCTTTTTCCCTAACTTTTTGAATTTAGGACCATACCACCGACAGCAAAAATCGATTATCCGAAAACTCAATTATCCGAACAAAGTTCGAGTCCCCCGAGCACAGCGGATAATCGGGTTTGACCTGTACACCGATTAAGAAATACCAGAGCAATAAAGAGTAGCGAATTTGCATGTACTGCATAAAAATCAGCCAGTAGACCCATTAATCGTTTCACACAATTCGCACGATAACCTGACAGGTGGGATTGTTTAAATTTTACCCCCGAATTACCTAACTGGAATTACCATGAGCGGTCAAAATGACCTTTTGTCACTCACTGGACAAATGCTAATCACTTAGCCATCATTTAATATTAACCTGTAAGTTTTTTTTAACTTTTGTAGCAGACCTAGAAATGTCTTGAATCTTTGTAGGTGTAGTTTGGTGAGTAGCAAGTTTCATTACGCCTTGGAATAAACTGCATAAACCCTCATCTCCGAATTTCTTAGTAGCCTTGCCTTTAGCTGCGTCAGTAGGCTACGCTTTGAGCTGGTAACCTACTTCTTGATTCTGAAAAAAATTTGCTGTATTTTCATTTGTTCCGTCTTTAGCAATCAATTCAAATCTATTTCCGCTTATTTTGGTAAAAAATCCATCACCAGCGCTGGTACTGTAGTAGCCTACTCGTTCCATTGCTGTTGCTGGCTCACTGCAAACATTACATGTTATAAATTTTGCCCAAGATGACTGTAAATAGGAATTTTGTGGTTCGCTTACGTAGTAGGAGCTTTTTTTTATGCCGCTTTGTCTTGGTTATCGTAAATGAGAACTAATAACCCATATCAACTTATCAATAACGTATTTCATAGCACTGTGGAATCGAATTTAGAGTATATAGCGTCGAATTGGCTAATACGAGTTTGATATCTAATCGTTACTATTTCTTAGGTTCTACAGTATGAAAAGTTTTTCAGTACTAACGTGAGTACATATTTAGACTGTTATGTTGGTACCAGTAATAATTTTAGGCTGTTAGAAAGGTGAATATCATTGATTCTATTGCAATCACCTGGCAAATGAAAGCTTTTTGGAAATAGTTCGATATGTCGAATTGTGCCTTCAACGTATATTGCTGCATAACATAAACGACTCCAAATTGTTTTAGCTAGAGTCGACGAACGTAATGCATGATTTGATAGTGTTCGGAAAATTCGCCGTAAACAAGTTTGCCGCAGGAAAACTCGCCTCAGGAATTTTCGCCTCAGAAAATTTCGCCTAATAGGGAAAATGGCTGCAAGACAATTTTGCCGTAAAACAAGTATTTGTGATAAAAACAGTTAGGTTTAAGAAGTACCATTTTATCAAGTTTGGTTTTCAAAGTTTGGTAGAAATGTGGTCAAGTTCGTTATCTTGTTTTTTTATGACGTAACAGTATTGTTTGCCTGTGCTTGCCATTATTAGTTATTTCGTTCGCAGTTCTAGTTGAAGTCAATAAAGAAATAAAGTAATTTTTTTTAGTTTTTGTAGACAGCCAACCCAAGACAACGGTTTATCAAATGGAAACTAGTAGAGGAGGACTGAAATTAGTTGACGATCTTAACTATATTTACCGAATAGAACGAAAATACGGTGAGAAATAATATTGGAAGTGTGTTTCTATGGGGTGTAAAGCACAAGTGCATATCAAGTTAGAAGATGATAGTGTATCTATATGCAAAACAGTCGGCGAGCATCGCCATCCTTCTCATCCTTCTAAGCCTAAAGTTTACGAAGCAAAAACGAAAATGAAATCAATAGCCACCAATTCACAAACCTCTGCACGGTCCTTAATTGCAGAGGTTGCATCTAGTTTAGATTCAAATGCATTGGCGTCGCTGCCCACTAAAGCACATCTGTCGCGCAGTATTAGTGGCTGGAGGCAAAAGGAAAATGCTCCCCGGATCCCAACCGGAAGAAGTGGGTATATTATACCGGAAGAATATAGATTTCTTAAAAATGGTAATCAATTTTTATTACACGATAGTGGGGAAGATTGTTCAGACAGAATTTTAGTTTTTGGCACAGAAGCTGGGCTAGATGATCTTGAGAAAAACTAGGACTGGGCGTGTGATGGCACGTTTAAATGCAGCCCAGAGATATACTTCCAATTGTTCACATTACATATTGTTATAAAGAATATTAGTATACCACGTATTTTTGTCTTGCTACCTGACAAATCTTAAGTAACTTACAGCAGACTTTTCAGTGCCTTGAAGGACTTACGCCCGTCATTACAATCCGAAACCTTGATGGTCGAATTTGAAAAAGCAAGTGTTAACGCCTTTTCTGCTGTATTTCCAACAACAAAAGTAATTTTGTTGTTTATTTCATATGGCTAAGAATATTTATAGGCACATTGTGGATCTCGGTTTCAAGTCGCGTTATCAAACAGACGCAGAATTCAACAACAAAATCAAATGTTTCACAGCATTAGCTTTTCTTCCTGTGCATGATGTTATTGATGGATTTATCGAGTTATCAGATGATGACGATTTGCCCCAAGAATTAGTATCTTATTTCGAAACGCACTATATAGGAGGAGAACGGGGCAGAGGAGAGCGAAGACGAAGAGTGGAGCCTACTTTTCCTATTGCATTATGGAATGTTTTTGAACGAGTTGAGCATAATAGAAGCAGGACGAACAACAGCATGGAAGGCTACCATAATGCACTGCAAAGCTCAATGACAAATATGCATCCAAATATGTGGAAACTTATTTTGTATCTAAAAAAGGAAGAGATTTTAGCAAGAAAGAAAAAGTGTGACTGAGATCGAGGAGACGCAGAAGGAACGAAAAAGGTATATAGTGATATTAACACAAGACTCCAACGACAAGTAATTGGGTACAATTCTGCACAGAAAAGAGACTATTTGCGTTGTATTGCATGGAATCTGCACACTTTTTGAATTATTACATTTCTTTTTCATTTCATGTATGTTCTTAAATAAAGAATCTTTTTTAAAGGATATTTTCTGAAATAATAAAGTATTTTATAAATGGTCTACGTATTTTCATTTGATCATAGTAAAAAACTTGAAAAAAAAATTGCTTTATTTCCTTACATAGGCGTAGTCAGGGGGGGGCCAAAGGGGCCATGGCCCCCCTGAATTTTAAGTCAAATTACGAAACAGTATCAAAAAACAAAATTATAATTTTTTTGCGCCTCTGCCGGTGCATTAGAGTTTATTGTTGACTTCTAGCAAGGGGGTGGGTCGGGCGTGGCTTTTTAAGTTTTTAAACTTTCAAATTTTATAAAACAAGATGTGTACGTTTTGCGCACCAAATATCGCCGAAGTTTTTCTTCTAAGTCACAGTCGAGCAATGAATGGATATTCCAAGTTATGGTAATGGCAAGGAATAAGCGTGCGCTTTCTTGTTTTGTTGCGGTGCGGACTACTGCAAAGACGTTGGTTGGTTGGTTGATTTACCCCTCCTCTTCCTTGGAATGAAAGTACAGCACGAACGAAAATCCAGGTTCACGCCGCCAACTTAACTGAATTAGGCTAGGAGGAAAGCGGCAGCCCATTTCGAACCAGTCATGAATGCAAATTACAGACTGGTAGCCCCACCACCAACAAGGCGGACTGCCATTGGTGGGTACCCAAGAGTCGCCTCTCACGACATGCTGGGTAAGCAGCTTTACAATTCTAACCCGGTGAAGCACGGGTTCTACAAAGACGTCGCTTCTTTTATCAGAACGTTCAACCTACCAGTGGGAGTGGCTTCCTTGAAATTCCTTAAATAGTGCGTTATACGTCGCAATTGAAGTTGAAATATTAAAGCCGTTCTTGATAAAACTACATTGGATCAGAGAAATGGCATTCGCACTTTATCAGTTTTGTACAGAAATTTTTATAGTAGCAACGAGCGTAGTTCACGAAAGGCAAAATGTCGAACCGACCCACTAAACAGGCAAAATTAGATATTTTTTTTCTGCATGGAAACAGGTTGATTGTGCTAGAGTTGAAGACGATATTGAAGTTTTATAACCGCCAACTACTTCTAATACGGCTGGAGTTGTTCTCTAAAGCCATGAAGAATACATGTTGGGGAAGACCATCGATTTAGGATATGTTCTAGAAATTCACTCACAGATCACAGATGCCGAAAGATATAGGCTTTTAACTTCAGAAGGTCCACGAAATGTTTTACTTCTTGATACCATTCGGCAAAATCGTCGCAAGTTTCTGAAGTCGTGGATTCAAGATGATAGGTTTTTCAATTGGCTTGCTTAAACGAAACTCTCTGGTGGTGGTGGTTTATGCAAAACATGCATCTTGATGCAAGCGCATCTGACACATGGCAGTCTTGCGAACGCTGCTTTCCTGAAAAGACCTTGTATAGATTTCAAGAAATTTATCGAAAAGGCTCTTTCTCACAGCGATGCCGCTTACCACAGAGAAGCAACATTGGCAGCGAAGGATTTTATTAGCTCCATGGAAAGTTGCAAAGATATATACACTTGCATAGATCCTGGAAGAGACAAGCGAACAGCAGAAAATAAAAAAAATTGACTTCTATTGTCAAAACTGTTTTTTTCTGTGCTTCTAACAATATTCCTTTGCGTGGGCATTCCGCAGACAAGGGAAATTTTATAAAGCTTCTTCAATTCCGCATGAATGCTGGGGGCGAAGCTTTGAAGAAACACTTTGCTCAGATGGCTGAAAATGCTAAGTATACCAGTCCAACCATTCAAAACGAGATTCTTGGGATTGCGAACACCATGGTGGTCGAAGAGTTCGTTGCAGAGGCCAATGAAAGTCTATATCTGTTGTTGCCGATGAATCCTGCGATATTTCGGGAAAAAAACAACTTAGCATTGTCTTAAGATATACCAAAGGTGATAAAGTGAACGAGAGTTTTACAGGATTTGTTGAAATGACTTCAGTTTCCGCGGAATCTATTTCAGCAGCTATTCTGGCTCACCTCTCCAGAATAGGCGTTGATCTTCGAAAGCTTGTTGGACAAAGCTACGATGGTGCATCAACTGTGGCAGGTCATGTGAGTGGAGTTCAAAAACGCATTCGCAAAAAGCACCCCCCAGCAATATTTGTGCATTGTGCTGCACAATGTTTGAACTTGGTCATTAATGACCAGAGTAGAGTTTCTATTGTTAGAAGCACCTGCGACATCATCAGGGAAACTATTCGTTTCTTTCGGGAAAGCCCTAAAAGGCGCTCAAGTTTAGGAGTCAATATTCCTTGATTCTTTCCTACCATGTGGTCACAAAAATACAAGAGCATCCGGATATTTAAAGCTAACTTCAAGCTTATACTTGACGCTCTTGCTTCATTGATGGAGGACGCGAGCGAAAGCTCTTTCCTTGAAAGCTGCTCTCGAAAAACCTGGTGTAACATACGCCATATGTTTGATTGGGCAATACTCAGTACTTATGGAACCACTAGCGCGAAAGCTTCAGTCTGTTGGAGTCAGTGTATCTTCTGTGAAAAGTCTTATTGCTTCTCTTCAAAGCGTCCTCGATCAAGACCGGGTGGACTTCAATACAGTTGCATCTAGTATTTATGATGAGGCTTGTGCAGTAGTTGGCACGAAACAGCTTTCAGTGCCTCGGGTTGTTGGAATCCAAGTTCATCGTGATAACGTTGAAGCATAATCGGCCTCACAATGTTATCAACGTTCGATATTCCTCCCGTGCATTGATGATCTAAGTAGCTCTCTTCGAAAACGTTTCAAAGTTAACCCTTCTTTTTTTGCCTTGCTCTCTATCTTGCCTCCGAACAATCCGACCAACATCAGTGACATTGAGAGCTTATATTCCCTGGACAACCTCGTAAATGAAATAAAGTTGTGGAGAAGTTCTCTCAATCCTCAAGTAAATCAGGAAAGCTCGCCCGAGCTTTTTCTGAGCGCCCAAGCTTATCCAAGTGTGCGCAACGTCATACAGATTATCTTGACACTCCCCGTAACAACCGTTGAGGCTGAACGGTCGTTTTCGTGTTAGAGGCGAGTCAAAACTTGGTTACGTTCACATATGACCTCGGATCGCTTGTCTGATTTGTGCGGGCTTTACTGCCATCACGAAAGAGTAGATGAGGAGAAGACCAATCGAATATTTGCAACCATGGCTTGCGAAAAGCGACGACGAATTGATTTCTGAGCGTGATCAACTGGAAGTAAAACTTATTCAACTTTGATTTCGACATTCTCGCATGTGCTGAGCACTTACTGATCTAGTAACCTACACTACTGTACGCACTGTATCTTATCGCTATTTAATTCTCAACAGCCAGTAATATGGCGAATGCGTTTATAAAATGACAGATGAGTGTGTATGGCTCAACAATGTATTGTGTGACGATTGCCTTATCAAAAATTATCCCTTATTGGTCTTTTCAAAGAAAGCGTTAGAAATTTTGCATAATTTAGCGGCCAGTTTGCAACTAGGCAGAAATTCTATACAATTTATATTTTCATAGATATTACGTGAATACGCCGTTATAAGTAAATGACGCCACATTAAAAGTTGCAAAATTTGGCCCCCCTCTCAATTTTTTTCTGGCTACGCCCTTGTTTCCTTATTCGTTGTTTACCTATTAGAAACTTCGAAAGCCAAGCTTGGTCGTTTGGAAGATACTTGTTTTACGGCAAAATTGTCTTACGGCGATTTCTCCTATTAGGCGAAATTTTCTGAGGCGAGTTTTCCTACGGCAAACTTGTTTACGGCGAATTTTCCTAGAACCTGATTTGATACCCTTTAATTGAGTTTTAATACATAAATCCCGCTTAATGTTGCTGTTGGCTTACGTACGTTTCATTTCTCGCAGATAACCGTGTTCGTGTCACTACGTTTGAGTGTTCCTTTATGACGTCTTTCTATTTTCAATTGAAGATTAGATCGCCATTGTGTTGTTGGTCGTGGTTATTGCGTCACGAGCACGCTTTTAAGATTATTTACAACAATCGGATTACACCCTTCATTTTTATTCGGGCGATAAAGGCCGCCTATTAAAGAATAATTTGCATCACATGATGCGGAATCAGCTTGGTTCAGCTAATCAATATCGTTCTCTAAATTGGATTCTTATAAAAACAATCATTTCCTAATCCAAGCCAAACTTAGTCTATATACCAACCCCTGATTTAAGCCTTCACAAACATTGGCGCAACGTTTTGTTTTGTATGGGAGGGGGGGGGGGGGGGCTGAAAGCATTTCTGTTTCGAAATAACTAACATTAAAGATCGTTTTTTTCGGAGATAAGAATTTTCAAACTGAACTTTTTGCTGCTTTTGGGTCCAAAATAAGAAGAATTTTCTTTTTGGAAATCAACGTTTCAAAAGTGAGTGTTTTGCAAAAATTTAAGATTTCTGGTGGAAGGAGGGCGGATAAAGGCAGTTTTGTCTTCAAACAAAGCAGAACAATGTTTTGGAGGTCACTTTCAGAAAGTGAGTATTTTGGATGCTTTTGAAATTTCTGGGGTGGGGGGGCTAAAAACAGAAACGGGGTCTTCATCGATTAGACCCCCTACTTTTACGATTATGCTTACAAACATATTCACCTTTAAACTATGGTCAGTAATTTTTACCAGCTACTGCTATTATTGTTGAAAGATTGTTTTGAAAAAATACCACAACAAAAGACTTGATGGTAACAACAATTTTAATAGAGGAGAAATTAGAAGATTTTGTGTGTTCAAAATGATTGTTGGTGGTAATTTAAGGTAAATCGCTTCCTAACCTACGCTGCTTTGTGTTTCTATATGCGGTAAGTGACTCACTTCATCTTTTTCACTCTAATTCTGACCGATTCTCTTAAAAAGTGTCAGAGGAAAGCTTTGAGAATATGAATACTTTACTTTCTGCAATCTTCAAATTCTGTACCACAAATCAACTCTTCAAAAGCCAATATATTTCTAGGAAAGAAGAAAGGAAAGGAAAGACTTAGAAAAAGAGATTGACCAAGACTTGAAAAGTCAAGCTTCAATTGTAAAACGCTTAACTACTGTAGTTAGAGATTGTTGTGTTTTCTTACAACAAAACAATTAGATAATCACGGAGATTAAACTAGCTTAAATTCTCATCACAAGTATATCCTTTTTGTTCACTTCTATTCACAATCTCAATCATTTCCAAAACGTGACTACACAATAGATTATAAATGTAGCTGTTATGTACAAACGATACTATATCATCACAACACCTTCCGCTCTAATTTGAAGATACGGACTCAGAAGATATTACAATTTACACAAAAGTATGCTCTTCGACTTAAAAATTATACATGACATTGTATCAGAGCAGACTTAGCAATCGAAAAGCACTTTACGTCGCCTTTTCCTCTGGGGCCGTCCCAACCTACGAGAAATGCCCCCATTGGCCCCATCATTTAAAAATGTGCTGTTTCTATAATTTCTTTCTCTGCTGGGGCCTTGTTTTTCTGATGATGAACACGAGCTAGTTGAAGGGAGGTTTTGATGATTTCCATCTTGCAAAGTGTCTACCTGAGGCTTGTTCGTTCGTTCACATTCAGTTATGCTGGTGTTCGGTTCAGAGACATAACGTGGTTGTAACTGATCGACATGTCTTCGCCACCTCGCTCCATTTGATAGAACTCGTACTCGTACACTACGAGTGCCATATACTTTTTCAATTTCCGCTGGTACCCATCGAGGATTGTTGCGTGCATGCTGGCCTTCTTCCAGTGCATAACATGGCATACCAACTTGATAAGGATTTTCATCTTGGTTTCCCCGCAACTTGGATGGGTGAGGTGTTTCCTTCAATTGCCTCCTCTGCGCCGCATGAGCTGGTGATGGTAACAATACATCAATCTTGGTTCGAATTTGTCTTCCTGTCAATAGTTCGCTTGGCTTCAGCTGTGAGCTTATGGTCTTGATGGCGTTTATTACATACATATTATCTTCCTCTTCTTCTTCGTGGTCGAAGTGCGCATCAGGACCTGAAGGCAATCGGCTTAGCACATCTGCATTTCCATGAGCAGAAGTATTTCTATATTCGATGGAATAGTTATACTGATTTAATATTAAAGCCCATCTAGCTAAGCGATTGGCTGCCAAAGCTGGTGTGGCTTTGGTAGGACTAAACACTGATAGCAATGGCTTGTGATCAGTCACTAAGATAAATTTTCGTCCATAAAGGTATTGATGGAACTTTCGCAGAGCAAACACAATAGCGAGAGCTTCTTTTTGTATCTGACTGTATTTTCTTTGGCTCTCTGTCAATGTTTTGGATGCGTTGGCAATTGGACGTTCCTGTCCATCTTGAAAACGGTGAAACAACACTGCACCAATTCCTACGTTGGAAGCATCACAAGAGATACCAATTGGCAGTGATGAATCAAAGTGTGCTAGCACCATGTCTGTGCAAAGCATGTCTTTCACAGTTTGAAAAGCTTCTTCTTCTTTTTCCTTCCATTTCCATTCCACGCCGTTTCTGGTTAACTTGTGTAAAGGCTCAGTAATTGTAGACAGGTTAGGCAAAAACTTTCCATAAAACTGTACTGAACCTAAAAATGATTTAAGCGTTGAAAGATTGTGAGGTCGTGGCATTTTACGAACTGCGTCAACTTTCTTTCCCTTGGATATGCCTTGGGATGAAAGAGTATGTCCCAAATACTCCACAGTGGGTTTGGCAAACTCACATTTATCCAAACGACAGCGTAGTCCATGGTCTTGAAGCTTTTGTAGAAGTTGACGCAAATTTTCTAGATGGTCTTCAGCATTTTTGCCGCTTACAAGTATATCATCTAAGTAAACAGCAACACCTTTAAGATCTGAAGTCAACTGGGTCATTATCTCCTGAAAGTAACCCGGTGCCGATGTTATCCCAAAAGGCAATCTCGTTTGAAGAAGCACACCTTTATGCGTGCTGAGTGCGAGCCTTTTTTGGCTTTCTGGGCTGAGGGGAATTTGATTATAGGCATCTGCTAAGTCAATTTTAGTGAAGCAATACCCCCCACCTAGCTTTTGCATTAGTTCTTCGGGAA
Organism: Trididemnum clinides; assembly: GCA_963675345.1. Classification (NCBI taxonomy): domain Eukaryota; kingdom Metazoa; phylum Chordata; class Ascidiacea; order Aplousobranchia; family Didemnidae; genus Trididemnum; species Trididemnum clinides. The sequence goes on from OY776306.1 coordinate 24,066,564, forward strand.
CCGGAATGGGTTGTCTATGTATTTCCAGTTGATGGTTTATTGTGGCTGAGTAGTCCCCACATACTCTTAGTGAGGGTACAGTTTGCCCTGGACGTAGGGGTTTCTTTATTGGTACTACTGGTGTGCCAAAATCGTTGAACTGTACAGGCTTCCACACCCCTTTGGCAATACCCCGTTCATAAGCTTGTGCCAAGTCATCCTGTATGGCAAAGGGCACAGGTCGTGGTTTGCAAAATACAGGCGTTACGTCTGGTTTAAACTTTATGTCAAGTTCAAAATCTTTCAGGCAACCTAGTTCATCATTAAAAACATCAGGAAAATCATTACACATTTGTTTACAAGCACTTTGCAAGCTTTCAGCACATTGATACACAGATTTACAAATAAACAAACTGCTTTGTTTTCCATGAATCATATCATCTAGTGATATGCTCAGTGTTGCAATCGCATCTCTACCCAATAAGTTTAATTGTGGAATGTCTGTGACCACAAAATCAATTTGTTTGCCATCAAGGCTTGATTCATTATTATGCATAACTGCAACAGATTTTGCTTTATATACACCTAAAACAGGTAGCTTATGACCAGAAGCTGATGTATAAACTTTGTCAGTAGTTTGCAATGCTGGTCGGCCAATTTTAATCCAGCGCGATTTCGAAAGAAAGCTATCCCCAGCACCCGTGTCTATTTCAAAAATGGTTTGGTGACCATCAAGGCTAATACTTTGTTGTAACTGGGGAGCAGATCTGACCATTTTGACAGTCTGCAATGTATCTGAGTTGTTGGGTTTCACCGTATGTACTGTAGAGTCTTTTTTCTTTTTATAACAAGCCCTTTCAATATGTCCTAACTTGTTACAATAGTTACACACAGTATTTTTAAAATGGCAAGTGGTGCCTGTGTGACCTTTTCTGCCACAACGGCCACATGGTGGTCCATTTGACCTGTTCACTGAATTTCGAGTATCATTGCACACATCACCTGAAGGTCGTTTTCTCACTTGCCGATATGCTCGTGATGGTGTATGTACTTTAACTGAATACGTGTGTTCATTAGTAGATGGAGTTGAGAAGCTGACAGTCTCTTTTGCAACTTTGTTGGCTTCTTCTATCTCAAGGGCAATATTAATGGCTTTTGCAAAGGTCAATTCGTCTCCTTTTTCTTTAAAAATAGCTTTAAGTATTGCCTCATTGTTCACTGAGCAAATGAATCTGGTGCACATAGCATCATCTTGGGAATCAGTAATTGAACCAAAATCACATGTAACAGCGTCTTGTCGGATGCGTGCTGCTAATTCTGTGACAGACTCATTATGTTTTCTGCTCAAATCACTCCAAAATTTGTATCTTTCACGAATAACAAATAATTTTGGATTATATTGTTCAGCCATAAACTGTGCAAGAGTTTCCATATCAGACTCATTAATGTTGATAGGAGGCTGTTGCTGAGATGCTAAGCTTTGCAGTAACTTGTACACTGAAACAGTCTGATTAGTCAAGAAGATTTGAGCTATTTTAGTTTCAGGCACAGAGTGGGCTTTTATGAATGTTAAAAAACGAGAGTAATAATCGGTCCATAATTCAGCAGTTGAGTCAAATGCTGTAAAACTAGGCACAGAATATAAGCTAGGCCTAGCAGCAGAAACTGAGTTTTCAGAACGAGTACCGGTAGATCCCGCAGCATTACCTAAGTTTGCATTCATCTGTTTGAGTGTTTCTAGTAGCACTTCCATTTGCTGTTGATTTTGCTGGGACTGCAATTCCATTTGAGCCTGTTGCTGATCCAGCTGCTTTTTCATTAATTCAATAATTTCTTTGTTAGACATGGCTAAGTGTAAACTTTGTCGCTAATTTGTTATCCTCGTCGCCAATTTGTTGTGTTTTCTTACAACAAAACAATTAGATAATCACGGAGATTAAACTAGCTTAAATTCTCATCACAAGTATATCCTTTTTGTTCACTTCTATTCACAATCTCAATCATTTCCAAAACGTGACTACACAATAGATTATAAATGTAGCTGTTATGTACAAACGATACTATATCATCACAACAGAGATATAAACCATTACAAATCAAAAACGGTCAAATGATCGCTTCGGTAAGTCTACCGTTAACCATAATACGAAGAACAATAACGATTGCTAAAAAATATTGGGCAGATTGAAATATTATCTTTAGAAAGCTTTTCAAATAGTCAACAACAATTGGGCCCTACAGGCAACGTAATTTTAATGAAGCCTAGTTGGTTGCTGAAAAACAGTCCAATTCAGGTGGGGAGAGATGGGGTTGGTTAAATGCAGGTAAAAATTCAGAATAAGTAAGATTATTAAAATGTAGTCGAGCATTTGCTATTATCAACAGTGGCCTATTTACAAACAAATATTTTGGGGGAGAAGGGACTGCAGGAACAATTATTTTATCATAATATTAAGTGATATTATAAAATAAGCGAGCTCTTTCTTCTTTGGAAGGGTAAAACATCAAGAAGGAGAAAAGTTTTGAAAGTGAAAATTTTGCCCATTACGCATGTTTATCTACTAATTATGACAAGCCTTTGTTATTATTAAACATTATGCAAAGTAGGCCTACTGGTATAATGGATCAATTTAGTGAACGAAGGATTTCTGGAAAAGTAAGACATCAAATTTTTGAGTTACACAACGCCCCCTAAATGCGCTACAGTGGGTACAAGTAGCCGACGCGATGGCGTAGTGGTTAGAGCGTCCGCTTCGCAGTCGGTAGACCTGGGGTTCATTCCCCTTGTCGAGTCATACCAAAAGACTTTAAGAAATGGTATTCACAGCTTCCCTGCTTGGCGCTCAGCATTTAGGGGAGGTTATGGAGAACAAGCCGGCAAGTTTGCTTGTTGTGTCCTTGGGCAAGGCACTTAACGGGACACCCCACGTTTATGTGGAAGACAGGTGACCCATAAACCTCGAAAAAGGCAACTCCCAAGCGAGTGCGGACTTACCGTCCAAAGTATAGCGATACAATTCGCTTTCTCGTGAATGGAGGATAAATATGGCAAATAAAACAAAAACAAACAAACAACTTTTGGCGTTTTGCTTTTTCTCTAACACGCTAGGAGACTAAGTAGGCTTTCGACTTTGTATGGGTCAATCGGTTTTTGCAGCGGAGTTTCTTTTGTGTGCGATCTTGTGCATCCATCCTTTGACGTCTTCTGGCAGTCATGTCTTGCTCCACCATTTCTTTCCTTCTCTTTTTTGGTCTAACTTTTTTGAACCGTCTAATTTGAAATGCAGTGCTTTTACAGGTCTCCTTTCTTTGTCTATTCTCTCCACCTATCCCTGCCACAGTAGACCCTCTCTCTCATCGCAGGAAATCTTTCATATATCTTCTCATGGCTTATTTTATTCTTTAGGGTTTTGCCACATAACACACGCAACACGTTCACTTCTGCTGTCTTCATTTTTTTCATCTTTCGTCCTCATTGCCCAACATTCAGGACCTAGGTACGGTACTGTCACAGTGACAAGTGAACATTTCCTATCGTGTAGACTTTATTGAGTATAAAAATGATTCACTCTCTGGAAAGCATTCAACGCGGTGCAATGTAAGCTGTGGCTAAAATTTTGCAAATGCAAAGCAACGTGGCATGAGAAAAAAAATGTGGGCAACAGACACAAATCCGCGACAGCAACACAAGCAAGTGTAGTCGCCAACCTGGGGAATATTCGAAAGACATACGAATTTTTGTAGAATGTGTTCAGAAAATTTTGGGTTGTTTGAAACCAACCTGTGGATAATAATTTATGAGTGATGACGTTTCCTCTCTTTGTTTTGTAGATTTATCTTATGTCAAGCAATTGGTTGCCAGTTTTTGGGCCAAAGTCGGAAAATTAACTACATCAACGCAATTAAGGATCGAACTTTGAATAATTTTATGCCACAAATTTGGAATAGACCTTTGCTTGTAGATCTGTTTCAAATGTTTTGGGTGTAGAAACATTTCAAACGCAAGAATCGCCAGTTTGGGATTTTTAACCGTTTCAAGGAGGCAACTCTGGTGGCAATAAATTGTTTAGGTTTCGATTAATAAAAAATGGATAACTTAGAGCCGTGTGGTTGTTTGAACGTTGGTTTTTTGGGCTAGTTTTTGCCATTCCGTTTCGCTATTTTGAGCCAGTTTTTGGAGTAACAACAAGTGAGAAAGTTCAAGACAACTGTGTGTAATATGGAGGTTTTATTTGTTTTTGTTTTTGTATTGTATTGTTCATATTTATCCTCCATTCACGAGAAAGCGAATTGTATCGTTTATTTTGGATGGGACTTCCGCACTTGCTTGGGAGTTGCCATTTGCGATGGGTCTGGGTCACCTGTCTTCCACATAAAGACGGGGGCGTCCCGTTAAGTGCCTTGCCCAAGGACACAACAAGCGAACTTGCCGGCTTGTTCTCCACAACCTCCACTAAATGCCGAGCGCGAATCAGGGAAGCTGTGGATACCATTTTTGAAGTCTTTTGGTATGACTCGACAAGGGGAATGAACCCCAAGTCTGCCGTCTGCGAAGCAGACGCTCTAACCACCTCACCATTGCGCCGGTTGTTACCGTCGCCGACATATTTTCGTAAGAAAAACAGCTCAAAAATAGGTTCAACTTGCATTATATTTTTCAAAAACTAGGATGATTTGACACCGTCTGGAAGGTGATGGCCTTTATGAGTTTTTGGAGATCACCTTCTCACCAAAGGTAAAATTACCGTAACGATCAAGGCAACAGCAGCGTTGGCATGTTTTTTTGGAAAGCATGCTGAAGCACAGGCTGACCTGTCCATGGCCATCGATGGTAGACCAAATACTGTGCTGATGCGGGGCCTGGACTGTTCTCCCAATGGCCCTGTATGAAGTAACTTTGCAAATTTTTTCAAATTTTTGGCTAGTTTGGGCTGGTTTTTAGGTACCATTTCCGCTGGAAACTCGAAGAAAATCTGGCAACACTGACTGCAATTTTAATGCGCTATATCGTGCATTGTGCTGTAACAATTTAGCAACCATCTGCTTGTGTGATATGCAAACTCCAAAGAGTTCTCATTTTACTGTGGCAACTAGTCACTTCAATCATGATAACCGACGCGATGGCGTAGTGGTTAGAGCGTCCGCTTCGCAGACGGCAGACTTGGGGTTCATTCCCCTTGTCGAGTCATACCGAAAGATGTAAAAAATGGTATCCATAGCTTCCCTGGTTGGCGCTCAGCATTTATGGTAGGTTGTGGAGAACAAGCCGGCAAGTTTGCTTGTTGTGTCCTTGGGCAAGGCACTTAACGGGACACCCCACGTTTATGTGGAAGACAGGTGACCCGGAAATAGCAACTCCCAAGCAAGTGCGGAAGTCCCATCCAAAATAAACGATACAATTCGCTTTCTCGTGAATGGAGGATAAATATGGTAAAAAAAAATAATAACGATCTAGGGATGCATTGTAGTAGTAGTTACCTTCCAATATTTTATTCAAGGTGTTGTTAATATTTTTTGTATGTAGGTGAGAGTTATATAAACTTTTGTGCTGATATGTCACTTTGATGCTAGATACTGTCCATCTGTCATTGTCATAAGTAAGTGCAATTGCATCAAAGGTGCTTGGATTCAAACATAGCTGTGCTACCCACTAAAGGAAAAGGTAGAACTAAGTATCGAACTAATATTTACATTAGTCAACTAGTCAGCTCTGCCAGTGTTGTCCAGCAGGGCTACCCATCAGTTGTATTGGGTTAAAAGATATTGTTTCATTGTGCTGCGCCAGTTTTCTCTGGTAATGTTTTGTGAGAGCAATAACGAATCATTATAAATGGATGTTACTAAAATACAGAAATTTTGTGAACCAACTCAAACTTTAATCTTAACCCCAACTGTAATGCATTTCAGCGATTGGCGGAATTTTCACTTTTCAGCTGGCTAGTAGCTTATCAAATTTTATGGAACAATTTCCGAGGAATTACTTATTTTGGTATAGCCTATGGCATTATATACGGGGACATATACCTTACACTTAAATAGTCATCATCCTACTCATTAACCATAACTAGTATAACAAAAAGGCAGTGGCTATTTTGCCATTGACAGCATTTTACTCTTGGAGACTATTTTGCCGTAATCATTTACGTGTGTTTACATTGCCATATTTGCTACATTTCAACCAGTGACACTGTGGTGTATGCAATTGCTTGTACTAGCCTTAATCTTAATTCTAACTGTAATTAACTCGAACTCTTTCCTCATCATTGATCCACACTGTAATCCCAACTCTCACTGACCCCAAGCACAACCCTAACTCTAATTCCAACCCTAAATTGCTAATGTGGTTTTCCACATTTTAGTAGTACTGTGAAACTTTGTTGTAATGCAATAATCAGGGTCCATAGAACATCATTGCATAGAAGGCAGGGTCACATTTGATTGGGGGTTAAAAGCAAAACCTGAAAACCACTTATTTTTAGCATCACATGGAAACCACAGTAAAAATGGCAAATCCACAGTTTTACACTATACCACATATTACTACTTATTGATCTTCAAAGAAAGTGTCTATTGTACACTGTTTAAGAGAAGCATGTTTCCAGCTTCTAGCAAAGTCTAAAATGCTATTAGTTGGAGAATCTTAAGTGGGTCCACTTTCTTTGTTTGTTACCAACTTGGGATCCATTAATTAATCTTGTTATATCTGAATTCACATTAAATTGAAGCATGTTATGACAAAGCTTTTCTGTATCCCATTTCACATATCCAGCAATGCAGTCTATTCTTAGCAGACCCATTTCACACAGTGGTCAGGCATATTGTTTTTTTATATTTTCCATAAAACTTTAGGTTTCATCAATTATGTCCCTAATCTCGACGTTCCTGCTCTTAAATCAAAACTACCCTACCAGCATTCTATCATATCACAAATGCATCCAATTGTAGTAGGCATACTATGGTATATTTAAGCTGAACTGGCACTCCAGATATGATTTCACACAGTGGTGGACCTGAGAATTTCATGAACTGCCTGCCCTAAATTTTGACTTTCCTACTGATAAATTGCATCTGTTCTTGCCTACCAACAGCCTGTCATTTCCAAACATTGATTTCTTTCCTCGAATGTGGGGAAGAACTAGTTCAAAGTTGTTGGTGGCTGCCACCTGCCAGAGTTCATGGCTAATTTGTTGCACAATAGAATTTTTGTTTTATCTCAGTAGTAGTATTATATTTTTAAGGCAATAGAGTGCAGGGTACGATGGGGTAATGTCAGACAAAATTTACTAAAAATTTGTTTTTGCAACTGAGAATTTGTTGCTGAACAAGGTGTAGCTCTAAGCACAACCACAAAATATGAGTAATCTTGTATTTTATGCTTGTATTTTATGATTAAATAATCATTGCTGTGTTCATATTGCATGAGAAGTGTATGACTAGTTTCTAGGTACCGTACATGTTGCAATTCATGCGTGATCTATGTATGTGTTTACGCACGTAAAGTAAAGAGAAAGATTCACTTGCAAAGGGAACAAGAGTAGATAAAGAGAAAAAACACACTCATAAAGGGAATGAGAGAAGGTAATTTGATTGCAAGAAAGAAAGAAAAAGTTTGCTTAAGAAAGAACAAGTTGAGGGAGGTACTATTAGATTGGTAGCGATTATTACAGCATAAAATTTGTTCAGAGCTTGTTGACAAAGCACAACTCGATCCACACATTAGACACACTGGTTAATACTTGGTTGCTTAAAAAGTTTGGAAACCCCTGTCTTTGTTCCATTTCAACTTTTAAATTATAACATGTGCATCATGACTTGTTGCCCAAGTGAACAATTAGTCGTATGATATTCTTTGGTCATATAACCTCTGCTCTTTTCAATCTTTTAAGCAAATCTACTTTTGCTTTGTTGTGCATTAGTCACGTAATAACAATTGAAATGAAATTGTTGCACTTCAAATCAAACCAAGTGTGCAATTAATAGGATTTCATCATGCATTTTCACAAAAGTTGTTAAACCTTACCAAAATGTTTTTGAAAAATAAAAAAACGTTATGTTTTGCCGAATAAAATCAAAAAAGGGGATCCCTCAATTTCATGGAACCCAACTTAAAGAGCTCTGCTTTAGATGCTTGAATTGAGATGAACTGTGCATCTTTGCATTTCTTAAATTAAATTACTCTGGTGTTTGTATTTTTGCAATTTCTGTAATTCAGTTTCATGTTTTTACCAGTCTGCATTTTTGCATGTTAGTGTTGCCCTAAAAATAGTGACTACCAGCAACATATGTGAAATTAGACCCTGATACAGTAATCTAGCTGCAAGAAACTGACAATTTGCGGAGTGAGGCTGGGGAAAACAGGTCATATGATAATTGGTTAGTGCTAAAACACAGAAATTCTGTGTACTAACCCCAGCTCTAATTTTAGCTATAATTAACCCTAATTCTAACCAAAGCCCTAACCCTAATACTAATCTCTGTTCTAAGGTTGATTTGCTATTGCGCAAAATTTATGCCTCTCAGTCAGGGATGTGGAAGCTGGAAGTGGAAGCGGTGGAAGCAGTACTTTTTCTGTGGAAGCAGAAGCAGAAGCGCGAAAAATCCACCGCTTCCGCTTCCACATAGGAGGGAAGAATGGAGAAAGAAAAGAAATTGGTTCTGCTATCCTTCGTAGAAGAACAAATAGGGGGAGCATAAACATTAAGAAATGACAGCAAGGAGAAGTTGTTTAGAGAAATGTTGACCTCTACATAATCAGAATAGGGGTCAAGCAAAGAAAGGGAGAAGGTAGAAAGCTCAGAGAAGAATAAGCCCTGCTTGACAAAAATGATGACGCCGCCCCTAGCATCTGCGACATCAGTAGAAAAAATGGGTGCCATGGGATTGCAGAGCAGAGAATCCAGGGATCCGGAAAGAGGAAGATAAATTAAGGTTAGATTCTTGGATATAAATAAGGTCAACAGGATGAAATGAAATAAAGTGTAGTAGTTTGGTGCTCCTGGCTTGAAGACCCCCAGCATTCCATTGAAGAACCCTGAGAGAGTTATGGAGGGGAAGAGAAAGCAGGAGGTAAAGAGAAACAGCCAGGAGCATGAGGTGGTCGTAAGGGTGCAGAGGGAGAAGATACAAAGTGGGTGGAAAAAGGATAAGAAGTTTGAAAGTGAGGGTGGGGTGCGAGTGCTGCATTAGCAGAAGAGGGCCAGATTGAGCAGTGAAAGTATACCAGCTGCAGAAGTCTGAGGAGGAAGTCACACTGCTGGTAGGTGTAGAATCTCCTAAAAAAGCAGGGAGGCAGCTCCAGAAGTGAGAGCTTCCAAGAGTTCTGAATCTAGAAAAGGAGAGTAGTGAGCACTTTAAATGAACTTAATTAGAGCATGTGCAGCATTGCACTGACCTACCCTGCCAGGTCACATTTCCATCACACACTAAACAAGGAAAGACAGGGCAAAGGTTAGAATGAACGCTGCCACTCATCAGGAGAAGGAGAAGAATGAGAAGACAGTCAAGAGAAAGGCAAGAGTAAAGAGAAGACAGGCCAATTTTAAAGAGGCTGCATGCTGCTCTTCTGCAGTCGTTTAGGGGGCTGCACGGCAAAAAAAATGGTTAGTATGAGAGGAGTGCCCAGGGTAACTGGGACCCTCAGGAAGGCCAACAGTCATTTTGACCCAACCCAAATGGGTCGGGGACTGCACCACCACGTTGAGGCAGCTGTTGATTGGTGCAGCTCAATTTTGCTCTCTTTAAATGTACATACTATATATACGACAGAAATTTTGCACTTCACTATCCAAAAAGATTGAAGTCATTACGTGTTTTGAGGATGGACAGAAGGTTCATAATGATGATTAGAGTTAAAGTTATATCAAAGTCAGAGTTAGTTAAAAACAAAGAGGGAAAATCAATGCTATACGGTGTAATTTGTTGTTGTGACTACAGGTTATTGTCAAGAGCTGTAATATGTTGTCATACGATTTAGATCTGAGAAGCATTAGGTTAACTGTTGTAAAAGTAGTTGTAAGTAGTGAACGAACTTGTAATAACTGTCTATTTGTTGAAGTGTTTAATTATTTTTTGAATTGTAGTAACGAAATATTTGATTTTTTTGCAAGCAGTTTGTGATTTCTAAACTTTTGTTAGTGAGAGTTCTGTGAAAAACACGAAAGTACATTAGGGGCTCCACGATGACAAAAAGATTGGAAAGCACTGTTCTACATTCAACACGAGTTCTGATATTTAAGAAAAACAAACACAGAGTAGTTCAAAACAATAAGCTCAAGCGAAGTAGGTAAAGTAAGAGCAATAAATGAAGGTTTTTGTCTTTTCAAAATGATAAAGTGTAGGAGAAGGCAGGCTACAGACCCACAAAAGTTAAAAAAAATTGTCAACGGTCGTTTTTTGTTTTTTATTAGTGGAAGCAGAAGCGGAAGCGATAGGTGTGGAAGTGGAAGCATTTGAAAAATAACCGCTTCCACATCCCTGGTCTCAGTTGTATCTAACTTAATGGAACGCAATGAAGCATTTCAGTATATTGGGTCTATGTTGTTGTAAATATCATCAACACTCAATGTTTCAAGTTAATTTTTGATAAAGTGATTTCAACAGACTTGCTCAGCCGTAGTAGCACATCTGCTCTGCATTTATAAAAAGCTGCATTCTGACTAAAGTCCATTTTTTCACCTTTTTCTTTAAGCAATGAAGTTATGGAAGTAGCTGGTTCATTGTTTAGTATAAGTTTTAACTTTTTCAGACAGAGCTTATCATGTGATCTTTGGAGTCACCAACTGTAACCAATTGGGCTATCCAGAGTTTTTTACTGGAAAACAGCTTCCAAATGTAAAATGCCATCGACTGCAAAATAGCCACTTTCTAAAAATTAATATGTGAGCCTAACAGTAGTCAAATTGGTATTTATCATTAAAAGATTAAAAATAGAAATAGAATTTTGTTTTGCCCAGTACACTTGACTCTAAATAATCGTTTTTTTTTTGTGAAACTTGTTTAGGCTATGGCAGCAGGAAGGCTGGTGCGATTAGTAGTATGTACTGGTTTTGGAGTCCCATTTATCTCTGGGATGTACCTTCATGGATCAACTTTAAGACATGTCAGGAGTGGCAAGAAGCGTAATTACAATTTATCGGTTTGGCCACAATATATTAGTGACGGTGAAAAAGAGAAAATAATAGAAAAAAGACAAGAACTCGTCAGCAGTATTCAGAGTTTGGTTGAAATCAAAAGTGTTGATTTAAATTCTATAAGAGATGTGTTTGTTCCTGATCTCAAGTATGAAGACCCGTTTTATCGTTGTGAAAACAGAGAAGAGACTATTAAGTCTTATTCCCTTCTTTCAGAAGTGTGTACTATTACTGAAGTTAAACGTTTTGAATCGTTTCATTCTCAAAATTGTATTCACATTGCTTTTGAAAGAGATTATTTCTTAAACGAGAGTGAAGAGCCATTGGAAATGCGCTCCACACTAACTGTAAATTTACAGAATGTATCCAATGAAGAAAAAGTTTCCTCAATAACTGATGAGTGGTTTGACACTGCAATTCTTTCTCCAAAAAATAGAAGATATACTGGACGCTTGTTCATAATTTATCGACGATTGTTAACAAAATACAATTTAACATACTTTTATATCAAAAAAATGTTCTTTCCTATGAATTTTGATTTTTCAAATATCTTTAGCACTGGTTCATGAATGCTAAGATTAATTGTGCAATACTGATCGCTTCATAGTCTCAGCAATTTAGGAGTGAAAAAAAATTTTTTTTCAAATCAAAAAACCAGGTTTATTAAAGTAGGTGGTTAGGTATAAAAACACCTTCCAAAGTTGTTTTGGGGTTCTGCCACTTACACCCAGGTGGCTAAACATCCTCAAAAATTTTGCACTCCCCCAAATCTATGAAAATCTCATAACTTAAAAACTAGTTAAGCTAGAAAGTTGGTTTTGGGCTTAAAGTGCTCAGAAGACCCAAGTTTATATCTGCTCCAACACAACTTTTTCTTCTAACTACATCACACAAGCCACAAATCGGTAAATATGATGTTTTTGATGAAAATCGTTAAAAAATTATTTGTTATTAAGAAATTGTTGTAAAATCCATGTTTTAACTAAAGTCATTTCTTAGCTACTTGCACAAATAAAGAAATATTCACTTTGCATTTTAATCTAGCAGTCTTTAACCCTTTGCCTTCCGACATCCTTACAAAAGGATGTAAGACCAAACTGCCGACATCCTTAGGAAAGGATCGACAACATTCCCCTCTCGTTTCGTGACATTTACTGGTTCATTAATTTTCTTAGCGATGCTTATATGAGGTGTTTATTGAAAATTGGTATTTGGCATCTTTTTGAGATGATATCTGTTTAGTTACCGTTATTCTTCTAATCTATTCAGTTGTTAATTGATCGATTTTATAATGTGTTGCTACTGCATTTATGCTTAACCATAAAGTGAATTCTCAAACTATTGTTATAAAGACTTGTTCTTTTGACATATTTCTTGAACTTGGTAAATTATAATACAAGTGTACTACATTTTCTTGCTACTTTGAAAAGATTTAATTATTTTTTTAATTTGAAAATACTCTAAAATGACTTCCCCAAATCGTCCACATCGTAGTAAGAAAAGAAAATTGATGACAGCTTCTGACATTGATGAAGAGCTGCAGGGAGTCTTTGATGTAAGTGCCGAAAGTGATACGGACATTTCTGAGTTATCAAGTGAAAATGAAAGTAATTCACTCAGTTCTAGTGATGATGATGACAATGATCCCTTAGTAAGTACATCTTTTGATTGGAAACTTTGCGATAACATATTTCATCCTCAAGCTTCTCAGTTTCATGGTCCAAATTCAGGCATAACTTCAGCTTTTCCAGCAACACCCAATTCCTCAGAGTCGGAATATTTTCAAGCATATTTTGATGATGAAATTATGAATATCTTAGTTGAAGAGACAAATAGGTATCATCAGCAGTGCGTCAATGAAGGTACTGTTCAAAGTGGCTCAAAACAGAAACCTTATGCCAACACAGATATTGGTGAATTGTATGCATTTCTTGCATTGACTATGGCCATGGCACAAGTGAAAAAACATGTTTTGAATGATTACTGGTCATTGAATAGCATAATTGACACTCCTTTGTTTAGAAAGTACATGACAAGGCACCGATATCTGCAGCTATTGAGATTTTTTCATTTTGAAGACAATAATAATTATAATGACCAGGACAGGATTTGGAGAATTAGAAATATATTTACCAAACTATTTAGTGAATTCTTCAATCCTTATCAAAAAATAGTAATAGATTAGTAATAAAAGGCAAATATTATTAGTTATTGTGTTTGAAATAGTGGTCCACCACAATGCTCATCATACAAATACTGTCATTATATTTCCAAGAAATTATTTTTGTTTGGTAGCAACAAAATTGAAAATTAAATTACTGAGTATGAGCTGTACCGTAACTACTCAGCCCAGCTGATAGTGTCATACCTTCCACTAAATCCCCCCCCCTCTCTCTCCTCCTTCGCAGAGAGGGGGATGGGAAGTTGCCATTTAAAGAAGTCAACTGCTACGGTACGACAATGAACATTTGAATGTAAAGATTATATGTATCAACGAGTTTACAAAGTTATTAACTAATTGGGTTAAAAAAGTGCATGTATATTTTTTTTTGTACCTGGCAGGACTATAAAAGAATTACCAGTGCGGAAGTGAAAGGGTTAAGTAAGAAAAATTGACAAAAATGCTACCAACACTATGTACTCAACAATAGTCACACAATATATAGAATAGCAAAATGTTGCCCAATTTACTAACTTTCAAGTTTTTTAGGCAATAAATTGCTTGTTGGTGTTAAAAGTTTTCATTAGTTTTCTTGATCATATTTTCTGTCTGTTAAGTCCGTCTCTATTTTTGAATCCAGTAGCAGCTTCTGAAGCTTTAAAAACCAGTTTTATATGCCTTTCAACAGCTTGATTGTGGCAAGGATGTTCCAGGTTGAGTTTATGTTGTTGAAAAAACTCAATTTCTTTATTCAATAAGTGTTTTAATGCAAGTGGTTCATGCATGTCTTTTAAACTCAAGCTTGATAAGGAATAATAAGTTTTTGCATTAGTACAGGAGTTGCTAGTTGCTAGTTAGCAATTTTCAAGGCGATCTCCTATTAAGAGGGATCTGCCTCCAGCATCAAAGTAAAATATCAAAATTTGCTCAAAAATGATCACCAGCATCATGCGGTACCACACAGCAATCTATTACATCATGTCAATAATTTGCAACCGGTTTCGACCTTATTGGGTCTCATTAGGTGGGTGTAATAATCAATAATAAACATGCTGAAAACACAAGTTTGCCATTGGGTGCAAATGCATGTATTACATTTATTTTTTGGCAAATAAAACACGCGTGACACAAAAGAATACATCAAAGCAACAACCACAAATAGGAAACAGCAACAAACGGTATACGTTAAGATGCACAACTTTTACTTGTAAGCTGCATAACGAATCAAATTAATGCGTGGTTGCTGCACCTGAAAGAACAGAAAAAGAAAAAACTTATTTGTACTCTTCTACCTTATATGCATGCAATATTGTGACTGCTATTGTTAATAGTGAGATGCTGAAAAGTTTCTTAGTGAATGGTGTCCAGAAGCCAGCATTGCCAAGAAGGTGATGATGCAAGAGTTTCATTTAAAGAAACATTATTAGGAATGGTCGGCATTGTGTAACAAATAGAACCAAATTTGTGGTGGCCTAGGAGGGAGGAGGAATGTTCATGTTTCCTAATATTACAATTAAAGTTCAGAAAATCAAAATCGGTAACAAAATGGATATGGGCAAAACCATGATATAAGACCTGGCAAAACTTATTTCAATTTTATTATTCTTATACCCCTCAGTGAATTAAGACGTTGTTTCTAAGAGGAACGTTTTTAGTGCTTTATGAAATCCCTTAATGGGTGTAATGTTTTTGATTGAATCAGGTATTTTATTCCACATCAAAGGTCATTTGTACTTAAAAGACTGTTTGGTTAAATTTAATTGGCAGTATTTTGGAAAAACATTTGAACCATTTCTAGTTTTTTAGCATTGTTTTTTAAAATACTTTGATCAAGAATATGTTCAAATACACTTGGTAATAGGTTATTAAAATGTCGATACATAAAGTTTGCAGTCTCATATTTAAATAACTTTTCGATTGACAATATTTTGTTTGCTTTCATTGTGTAAGTGTCAGATATCCTATAATTCAAATTGAATATTAATCAAATAAATTTGTTCACACTGCATTGAAGTTTATGAATCATAGTAGTATTTCCAAAATGCCAAGAGGAAATGCAGTATGTGAGATAGCTTTTTATCGGAGAGTTGTACAGCATCATTAGTGCTTTTTTGTTTAAAAGTGAAGACACCTTTCTCACTCTTCCAAAGTTTATTCCAATGTGTTTTAAAATACATTCCATATGCATCTTCCAGCTCAGATGCTCATGGATTGTTACTCCCAAAAATTTGGTTGCATTTACTCTTTTAACCCCTTCCAAGCGGCGAGGTTCTTCAGAGAGTTTGGAATTGTTTAAATTATCTATATATAGTTAGCACCGCTTATCAAGGTCAACAACTAACCTGAGGTCATAATTTGGAAAAAAAGATCCCTTTTTGTTATTATTATATTATTTTATTGATATTAACTTTGTAGTTGCCTATTATAAAGAAATATAACTCAAGCATCTATGAAAAAAACTTACCTTTATTGAATCAAAATTCACATTTCTGAAGATAAATATCCAATGTTTTTACATCTCCCCAGGCAGGCGTTCCTTCGTGTGGTACAGTTTGAAGCAGGGGATGACACACAATGGAATGTCACAAATGTCAGAACTGTAAATTGTTCTTTTTGGCTTCTTTAGAGCACAGTATCGGCATCTTCTCTGTACTGGTTTTCCTTCCCCTTCATTCTGGGTGACCACTGGGAAATGCCTTCCTGCTAGTCGCGTAGGGCAACACTGTAGTCTGGCAGCACATGGTCATCGTTTCCAATAGACTTCGTCTTGGTGGGCCTTTAGAGTTTCCTCGACAAGCTGCAGCTTGAATAACAGCATGCTTTTGGTACCTCCATTCCGTTTGTATATGCACCGAGCATTCTGAATGCAAATTTCAACAAGTCAAAAAAATATTTTCTTATAATATTTTTTCACACCCTTTCTGACAAGGGATGCACAGGAAGTAATTTGATCCATAATATCGACACCTGACATGTGATGTCTCTTGTAATTGATGCAAACTGTTGGTTTCATGGTTTCCTTCCCAGCAACTTTGACTCTTTCCATGCTTGGCTCATAGATAGTACTGAGCATGTTTACGTCTTTTTTGTCTTTCCATTTCATATGCATCATCTTTCTTTTGAACTGATGGATGCTCTCTCCCTTTTTCAGTTTCTTCTTGCTCACAACAGTGGAAAGGTTCTTCCGGTTGAATCATACTGTACCAACAGCGTCAGTCCTATTTTCCAGCAGGATTTCGTACAATTCTGGTGATGCATAGTAGTTGTTCATACCCACACAGTAGCCTTGGTTGAGAAGAGGTTCAACTAGACTTAAAACTATGTTGGATGGCTTTGTTACAGTGCCTTGAATGTTGCTCACAGTATGAGGGCACTCTCTGTCTTTCCCCGTATAAATATTCATGTGCCAAACGTAACCAGTTTCTGATTCTGCGAGAATGAAGGATTCTATGCCGAATCGTGATCTTTTCAGTGGAATGTACCTTTTCCATCTGAGCCTTCCTTTCCACAGCGTAAGAAACTCATCAACACTGATGTTTTTCTCAGGGACATAATTTGTCCTGAACTTGCTCACCAGTAATTTCATCAACTTTCTTATTTTGTACAGTGCATCATCGGTTTTCTCCAAATCAGAAAAATGGAGATACTTCAAAATCAGCTTCAGCCTGTCTCTGGATATGATTTTTTCAAAAATAGGTGTGTGCAGCAGTGGGTGCATGGAATGATAATCATCAATGTTGGGTTTCTTTACTATCCCTTGCAGGATGATGAGAGCAATCACCACTCGCATTTTGCCTGGATTCGTGTCTGTCCACATCAGATCACGACTTTTGCGATGCATCTTACCGCCAGTTCGCTTCTCATGTATATATTTTGCTGCAAATTTATTAGTTTCGCTAACTATCAAATCAATTACTTCACAATCAACAAAGCACTCAAATATTTCTGATGGGCTTGTTTTGCATGTAAGGTTGATTTTCACACCAGAATTTCCAGAGAAATCAAAAGCGCTTCTGTCAGCATCGCACTTGTCACACCATGAAGCTGATTCTTGAACGGATTCCATCGTACTAGCAGCTTCATCTCCAAGATCTGCATTGGTAATATTTGAGACGTCACTTCTGCTCGACTCTGTTGAATTTGAGTCCTTAGATTCAATGTCATCCAAGAATTCATCATCTATATCAACTTCGTCTAACAATGCAACCATTTCTTGCATATCACTATCATTATCAAGATTTAGTTTTCTTTTTTTGTGAGACATTATGGTCTAGAAAATAAACCAATCTATAAAAAAATGAAATATGAATATATTATCAGCATATAAAATTACGAGTCTATATATAATTGAAAAAAAAACAATATAAATCCTGTACTAGGACAAAATTATTAGATTGGCACATAAATATTGCACATTTCCCTATACAGTTTCCTTTCAATGCATTCAAGCTCTATTTGCCTGGTAAGATAATGGCACAAGATGAAACAACGCACAATACAACAACATAAATATGATATAATTATTAGGCCTATAACAGTAATAAAAAGTGTAAATACTAGGAAATTCACAGTGCTAAGGCAACTTGGATTTATCACTACAAATCTTCATTTATATAGCACGGCAAGCGACAAAAACTGCTCTTGTGTTGGTCATACTTCTCTCGCTTCGTTTGTTTTTGTCTCTCTTGAAAATGTTTTGACGACTGGGAAGGATTCTGTCTTTTTGCAGAAATCGGTAAGATGATTCACCATTTCACAAACTCCTATATATAGTTGGAACCGCTTGATTGCAGCAGAAAATTTAAGGAGAGACTATATATAGTTTCACCGCTAAATGATCCCATAATTTTGACGAACTATATATAGCTCCACTGCTTGGAAAGGGTTAATAGTATTATTTCTTATATATAGGCTAAGATTATTTGAAGAAGCTTGACTGTTTGGGGTGTGAAAAACTATGAAATTTGTTTTATTAACATTTAGGTTGTGTTTATTGGCATTCAACCAGGAGTCAATATTTTTTAATTCTTGATTGGCAATACTAAAGAGAGATTTATAGCATTTTCCTTTAAAGAAAATGTTAGTGTCATCAGCAAACATGATTGTGTTTCCATTATTTGTGCAGTTAGGGAAATCATTCACATAAATTAAAAACAGTAATGGCCCAAGTATTGAACCTTGGGGAACTCCATACTGTAGCAATCTTTTATTAGATAAAGTATTGCCCAGTTGAACGAGTTGAGATCGTCCACACAAATAACTACAGAACCAATTACTTGCCAGTCCTCGAATGCCATAATGTTTTAATTTTTGGAGTAGTATTGTGCGATCAATTGTGTCAAATGCCTTAGATAGATCTAAAAATACTCCTAGTGCCAATTGTTTATTTTCAAATGCTTCCACAATGTTTTCCACAAGCCAGGTGACGGCATGATTAGTACCATGTTTTTTTCTAAAACCAAATTGTCCATCATAAAAAAGCTTTTGTTGATTTAGAAACGACATTACACGTTTGTACATAACTTTTTCTAGAATCTTAGACATAGCAGGTAACAAACTAATTGGGCGGTAATTGTTAACATCAGTTGCACAGCCTTATTGGAATACTGGTATTATTTTTGCAGTTTTAAAGCTTGGAAAAAAGATTCCTTGAGACAAGGATAAATTAACTACATGAGAAAGTGCAGTTAATATGTTATCTGGTTAGTTTTTTAGAGCTGATGTTGGTATGCCATCCATTCCACAACTATATTTTGATTTCATTTCTTTAATAATGTTCCCAATTTCAGTGGGACTTGTGGGGTTTAAATAAATTGACTGGAATGTGAATGGGTTTAAGAAATCTCTGTAGCATCTACTAGAATTTGATAGATTAACAACACGCTTACTGGCTACGTTTGCAAAATGGTTATTAAAGTGATTAGCAATTGCAAGTTGGTCATTGCTTACCTGATTATTATCAATTACGAGGGAAGAACAGTGGGGTTCTTTGGTTTTACCAATGAGTCTGTTGATTGTTTCCCACGTTTCCTTTATATTATTTTTATGCTGTTCAAATACAGATGCATAGTATGATTTCTTCTTTCCTAGTAAAATATGGAAATAAAAATTTCTAGCTCTATTTAATTTAAGTTTATTAACAAGGTTTTTTTTGCACAAGTATTTCTTATACAGCTTATTTTTAACATGCATTAAATTCTTAAGTTCTTTGTCATACCAAGCATTGTTGTGACCAGTGGCATTGAGAGTTGTGAGAGGGAAACATCTGACAAAGCATGAGCTATACTTTGTGATAAGCAAATTCAACATTTAATACTGGTTCAATGTCAATGTGTTGCAACTCTGTGTTGAATCTAGCATAATTTCGTGAAGTAAATTGCCTTCTTTTTGCCAAATTTTCACACAATTGTTTTTGTTTTGATTTGATATTTGTACATGCAAGGATTGGCAGGTGATCTGATATTGGCTAGTGATAATTCCTGATTTTATGGCATGATTTGAGATATTGGTCCAAATATGGTCCAACACTGTGGCACTAGTGTCAGTTATTTGACTTGGGGGATTAATAACAGGAAAGAAAGAATTTTCAAACATAGTTTTGGTAAAATTGCATATTAACGTGTTATCATAATTAGCAAGATTGTAGTTAAAATCTCCTGTCATATAGCTAATATCGTTTTGCGGTAATTTTCCAACACAGTCTTTTAAGGTTCCAAGAAAACTATTATTTTCTGTTGTGTCATTTGTAGGTGATCTATACAATGTTCCACATAATATATTGTGAGATTTCAGCCTAATATTGACAAATATAGATTCAAATATTTTTTCGTGCATAACAGTTAGCTCATCGTTTGTATTAAAATCAATCCAACTTTTTACATACCTGGCAACTCCTCCTCTTTTACATGATTTTCTGCAGTTGGATACAAACTTGTAACCATTTAGGTTTCTATACTGGCCGGAAGAAAAGGGTTGAATCCATGTTTCAGTTACACAAATTACATCAGGCTTAAAGCTGAGGCCTAAGATCAAACCCTCAAACTTGGAAAAGTTTGAAGAATTAATTAAGGATCTAGCATTAACACCCATGATTGAAAAAGTTTTGTCTACCATATTTTTCGGACTATAAGGCGCACTGGTATATAAGGCGCAGTATAAAAAATTGGCTTCAAACGATTTTATTTTCATAGATAAGGCGCACCGGACTATAAGGCGCACTGGGTTATAAGACGAACTAGCGCTAGCGCATATAACCGAATATATAAATGAACTATTAATTGCTAGCGCATTGTGTTTTGCTGAGAAGCTTATTGCGTAACACGACGGCCTGTTTGCAAAACAATTGTTGTGGTTTTAAATGCAGTGAACGGCAATCTTGGAAAGCAAACACGGGTACGGTAGGTCTCATAGTTATGCTGTAAATAACAATTAGCAGTTTATAAATATATAGCGCCATTTACAACATAAAATTGGTTCAGAGCATGATCATAAAGCCGAACCTGATCCATACATTAGGCGCACCAGACTATAAGGCGCACACTCAATTTTAGACAAAATTTAAAGATTTTTCATGCACCTTACAGTCTGGAAAATACGGTAGGCTGATATTAAACGCTTAGCAGTTGGTAGAACTGATCTCTACGTACTGTTCATCAGCATGGAGCAGATGGCTAATCTCTAAATCACTTTCAGCTTCCTTTTCAGGTTTCAAAAAAATTTTGTTAAGATCTTCAGCATTTAAGCTATATTGCGACACCATGCCTAATTCGAGTAAAAATTCCTCCTGAGCTAAGTTATGAAATGGGAAAAGATTGTTTTGATATAGTTTACAAATAAAGTGCTCGGTGGATTTAATAGATTTTTTGCTTATTAGTTTTGCACATTTGTTGTGGAAAGCCAAAAAACAGCTATAGCAAGTGACCCGGTTTAACATTTTCTCTAATTGCAACTTGGCAGTGCTAATATGTAACTTTTTCATAAAACATCAACTTATTAAAAACAGCTCACGAAAATACAGCAAAGCAACAAGGTAAAAGATTGTAGTATATGCAAAAGTAGGTTTTGTAGAGAGTTGGGTAAGATTTGGTTTTGGTTGAGCTAATGTTACGGTACATCAAACAAAAACCAGTGGCTTAATACATGGAAAACATGTTATTTTAAGTCCTTGAAACATGGTATAGCAGGCCTAATGGTTAAATTTGCAAATTTTATCAATGTCATCAACATCATCAATTTGGTATTTTCGTCTAGCAAAGTTGCAGTAAATGTCGTCTTTAACTCTTTCGCTCCCGCGTGAATAGCGAAAAAAATGTCCGTAAGGTGGCAGTGCGAAAAACTTTCGTAATCATAATTAATCATAATTATGTACCTCAAGTTTGTTTGTAAATCATTACTCATCTGTTTACTTCTACATTAAGTGTTATATATCGTTGAAATCTACATTTCTTGAGGATTTCAAATAGAAAAAAAAACATTTTTTTGAATATGCAAATTTTATGCAAATGAACCCCCCCAACTGGGGGGGGGGTTGTCTTCAAAATTAAAGTAGTACCCTCACCTCAAAGATCACTACAGATTTTATTTTCTACCAATTTTTTAGAAATGGTCGCAAAATGATGCTAAGGAAATAAGCTTTCAAGGTACATCACTTAAAACTTACCTAAAAGCCTAGGTTTTCTACAATTTGCAATTTTCTGAGGCACATCACCTTTTTTTGGACTGGTACCGACCGCTACCAAATCTTGGTAGTTAAATTTAGTACCTAAAATATGATCAGTCATTATCTGCTGGAGGTTAGCCTAAACCATGTGACATTATGTATTTTTAAAGAGGGAATTTCTTCAAGATTCAGAAAATATTAAGTTTAAATAGAATATGCTGTCACTGACAATGAAACAGCAGCTTGTTTACACCCTTCCCATTTCTTGAGAAACAAGGGGGATACAGCAAACTTTGATTTAGAGAAGCCAAACTTCTGCTAGCTTTTAAACTTGTATTTCAGTCTTTGTCTCCTTGGAAACTGATACAAAATGACAACTTTATTGGTGAAACATTTGCAATTTATTTTATCTTTTTAAAGGGTGTAGTTTTTCTAAAAATTATAATTTAGTGAAGGTAAGTCAAAAAATTTTGGGGGTTTTGAACTGACATGATGTACAGTACTCATTTTTGATCAGTAAATATCATATACCACTTAGTCTAAACCAGTGGTCGCCAATCTTCTGAGCTTCATGGACCACTAAATATATAATTTTTTATTTGGTGGACCACTAATATGGATTTAGAAAAAAAGGTGCTGTACCGTAGTGTAAATATATTTATACAATAACAATCAGAAAAGTATTATTTTTTTTTCATTAAGAAATACACACATTAAAGGTAAAAAAAAGTTACATAGTCATTATTAAGAAAAGAAAAAAACTGAAGTTTAGTAAAATATTACCCATTTTTAATGTGATGGATGTTGCTGTCTATTTGACATCAGTATGTTGAGATTCGGCTCCAATGATGTCACTGCAAGATCGAGAGCTGCTTCTATTTCAAGCCAAGAGCGGTACCGATTTTTAATTACTGTCACAGATGAAAATGCCTTTTCACACAAATATGTTGTTGAAAATTGAATCAAAATTTTCATTGCTTTCTCATTCAGTAATGGGTATTCATTTTTAACAGAGAGCCAAAAATGAGCTCTTGATAAAGATGACTTGAATTTAGCTTTGAGACTGTCATCGCAAGATAGATCGATGAGACTTTCCTTTTCCTTTATGCTTAATTTGCTCTCTTCGATGTTAGCTACAAATGGATCTATTATCCACATATTTCCAGGCCTAGGATCTTCTTCACTTGGGTAATACAAATCAAAATATTCTGTCAGTGACTGTAAGTGCTGTTGAATAATGAATACCACTTGCCTGTTGAGATCTTTCTCTCCCATATATTCATCAAAATTTATAAACATTTGTAGATCTCCTTCTGCCAACCGCGTTTGCCACAGTGATATTTTCTTTCGAAAAGCATCTATTTTACCTTGTAATGTAAACACGTCCTTAAGTTGTCCTTGCAAAGATATGTTTAGTTCATTTAATAGAGAAAAAATATCTGCCAGGTATGCAAGCTTGGCTACCCACTCATCGTCGGATAAGAGTTCTTGAAATTTCTGATTATTCTGCTGCTGAAAAAATAACTTAATTTCTTCACGCAGGACGAACAGTCGGGTCAGTATTTTGCCCCTCGATAGCCATCGTACCTCAGCGTGAAGAAGAAGCTGAGTATACTGGGAACCCATTTCTTCGCAGAGCATTTCAAATATTGGAGAATTGAGTGCTTTGTGTCGAATTTCATTTACGATTTTAATAACATTTGATAATACTTCGTGTAGTTCTGGGGACATTTTTTTTTGCCACAAGCTGCTCACGATGTATAATGCAGTGTGTAGACAGAATGTCTGGGTGACTAACATTTTTTACCCTTGCAACAACTCCTGAGCGATGTCCAGCCATGTTAGCAGCACCGTCTACACATATGCCAATACATTTTTTGCATTCAATTTTGTGTTCCAGGAAATACCTGTCAAGTGCTTTAAAAATCTCAAAGCTAGTTGTTTTACCTGGCAAGTTAAGCGAGCATAGAAGTTCTTCCTGTAATTCTCCTTCACACTCAACCCTCACAAAACAAAGGAGAAGTGCCTTGTTACTTACATCTGTAGATTCATCAAGTTGAATTGAATAAAATGGTGAATTTTTTACCATTTTTATAACTTGATTTTCAATATCTTCAGCCATTTCTTCAATTCTGCGCTTAACGGTGTTAGCAGACATAGGAATAAAATTCAGTCTTTGAACAGCTTGTTTTCCCAAAACTGCTTCACAGGCTTGTAACATGCAAGGTTTGATTAGATCTTCTGCAATCGTATATGGCTTTTTATTTTTCGCAATTTGAAGTGCTATCAAGTAGGAAGCCATTAATAGGGGCTTATCTTCAACAACCATATTTTTTAAAGCACCTATTTGCTTTTTCATACCTTCATGCATTCTTTGGAAATATTCAAGTGGTTTCTCAGCTAAATCTGGGTGTTTTGATTGCAAATGTCTTTCAAGTTTTGACGGTTTCATGGCATCATTAGATAAACTCTCACAACAAATAATACAAAGAGGCCTTGGGTCCAGCTCACTACCAGGTTCTTGAATAAATCCAAATTTCAGGTAGACTGAATGATATTTTCTTGATATTTTGCGTTTTTTCTTTTCGCCTCCAATTTGAATCTTCTTTCTAATGCTGCCTGATGAGGATTGTGGATGTTCTGATTCATTGATATGCTCACTATTAAGTGAAGTATTACTATTTTCATTAGTTATTTTATCTTTAGTTTTACTAAAGAAGTGCAAAATATTCACTTGCTTTTTTTCACTCATTATGGGTCTATTACCTATTATATTTGAATCTGGAAAAGAAGAAGAAGAATTATTAATTTGGAATAACAGTACGTTTTGTCTTTGGTAAGCTCCACTTATAAATTACAGATACACCAACAATTTGTTACTCTATCAGAATTAGAGTCCTTCGGGATATGTATATATATATATATATATATATATATATATATATAGATATATATATAATGAATAATGCAGGCTAAAAACTTCCCATTTGTTTTTAAGCTGGACAGCTAACTTCTAACAAATAGGCTAGTCCAAGGAACGCCAACTTTGTAATTGTAAGAGCTAGAGAACGCGTAGCAGAGTCACTCATTCCGAAGGAATTTCACTAATAAAAGTTGCTTAAAAAATTATAGTCTATGATAAGTTTTGTTAATTTTTTTCTTATTCTGAATGTTCATGGAATATAAATAATGACCCATTTTTTTCCACGGACCACCTAAATATTTTCACGGACCACCAGTGGTCCGTGGACCACAGTTTGGCGACCGCTGGTCTAAACTATTTAAAGTTATATATTGCTGGAAATCAAATTTCCTAAGCTTTCAATTGTAACCGCTATTTAGCAACATATCATATACTTTACACACTAAATTTACTTTTATCTACTTATCATTCAAATTTGTTTGGGGGGTTTTGAGACCCCTAAAAAATTTGGAAATTTAAAAAAGTAAAATTTATTATTATCGCTTGAAATTTTGTCAAATGATGCCCCAAAAGAGTAGTTTTCAGACTGTGTTAATGATAAAGGGTTTGGTTATGTGGTAAAGATGTAATCTCAATTTGATTTTAGTGTAGTTGGCTATTGCTGAGAATTTGTTGTCTATAACTGGGTTCTTGGTGTTTTTAACCGTTTTTGGGTATAAAAATCCAAGAATTAGGGCACAAATTATACATCTTCCGATGCGTGAGGAAATAAGCGTGATCTTTTGAAAATTTTATGAAAATCAGATAAAAAGTAAAGTCACAAATCGATTTTTTAGTAAACTAATTTTTTAACTCAATTTAAAAAAATTTGAGGAAAACACTGAAAACACGAAATCATCAATTTTTGGGTATAAAAATCCAAGAATTAGGGCACAAATTATACATCTTCCGATGCGTGAGGAAATAAGCGTGATCTTTTGAAAATTTTATGAAAATCAGATAAAAAGTAAAGTCACAAATCGATTTTTTAGTAAACTAATTTTGTAACTCAATTTAAAAAAATTTGAGGAAAACACTGAAAACACGAGATCATCAATCGATGATCGCAGGAGCGAAAGAGTTAAGAGACCAACCATTTTTAAATTTGAATACTTTTCTGGCCTGTTCTAAAATCTTAAGACCTCTTTTAGTCAAGGACTCAGTGATTGAATATTAGGGTCCAGTGGTTGATTTGAGATACATATTCAAAGACTTTTTTGCACCCAATGGCAAATTTGTGTTTTTAGCATGTTTATTATTGAGTTTTTACACCTGCCTGATGAGACCCAATAAGGTCAAAACTGGTCGTGAATTATTGACATGATGTGATAGATTGCTGTGTGGTACTATATGACGCTGGTGATCATTTTTTAGCAAATTTTGATATTTTACTTTGATGCTGGAGGCAGATCCCTCTTAATAGGAGATCACCTTGAAAATTGCTAACTAGCAACTAGCAACTCCTGTAATAATGATAAGTCTTGACAATGATCCTGCACCCCTACTAGGGCCTACCGATGTGACTTGTTGACCATGTCATGTGTGTGTGTCCTTGAATGTGACCCCCATGATATAGGTATTGCTGTATCATATTGTTTTGTATTGCATTTTTTTGCACCCAATGGCAAATTTGTGTTTTCAGCATGTTTATTATTAAATGTTTTTTACACTCACCTGATGAGACTCAATATGGTTGAAACCAGTCGCGGGTTATTGACATGATGTAATAGATTGCTCTGTGGTACCGTATGATGCTGGTGATCATTTTTGAGCAAATTTTGATATTGTTTTTGCATAAGTATTGATTTTGGGTATTATGTATTTTCTTACATTTACTTCTTCATCACACCAACATTATCCAAATTTTTCCTAGATACTCTGATGCTAAGTATTTTGTTGACTGTAAGAAGACAGACATTAGGATCATTATCAGCCAGCATTGCAAGAAATATATTTTCATGGTAAGCGAAATAACCATTTTGTTGCAAAACCGCTATAGCAATATCCTGAATAATTTTGTTTGGAAATCCCATTACTTGTGTAAGGATATTGAGATAGTTCTTTGGTCCATCAGTAATCTTCTTGTTGGATTTCATTTGAAACCAACCAGGAAAGTAAACTTTAATTTAAAACTTTACCAAAGTGTTTAAATTAGATGTCAGCATTTCTTGAGCAACATAAAATCAAAGAATACAATATCCAAGTGTTGTCCAGTGTGAATGGTTTAACCCTCCTACTTCGAGAAACTCAAGATTAGCATCAACTAATTCCAACATGACGGCAGAGCAAATCCGATAAGCATAATATTGATCACTGCTAAAATCATCCATCAAAGAGTTTAAAATAACAGGAAATTTTGGATTTGGGATAGATTTGAACTTCACTACTTTTCACTCAGAAACAGCACCATTCAACTGCCTACCAATAGGTCCTGAAAAAAAGTCTGGTCCAGAAGTTACGCCATCTAAGTTTTGAAAAACATGTCTGAGAGGAAGCTCTTTTAAATGGAGCAAGCATATAACCCAGTGGTTCCCAACCTTTTTGGCATAAGTCACCCTACCAAAGAAATAAATAATTTATGGCACCCATGATGGATGAACTTAACTCTTTCAACCCCGACTTACCTAAAGTACAATAAATTTTTTAAAGTTTTGTGTGTTTTTGCTCGAGAAGGCATCAATAAACATATCTATTGTCATGAAGTGCATCAGATGAATTTTGGGGTCATTTTAGGGGTCAAGAATTCTAGTTCCCATCAGGACTAGATGATAAAAATCGGAATTATATGCCATACAGAATCTTACATTTCTTCCATATAATCATATTGTTTATGAAATAAACATATAGTTCCATCACTGAAAATGAACATTCTGCATGTTTTATCGAATGAAGGGCAAGGTTTTGTAATACATACAAAAGACACGTTACATAGATATGGTGATATGTGGCAATGCACAGTCTAATTCTATGTAAACAATATTTCCATGCAGCTATCACACAGCACAAAAAATACTGAAGAAGATAAAAAAAAAACGGAACACACAGCTGGTTACTTGTGAAATCGGAAAAAACCTTTCACTTTCTACCAAAAAAATGATGAAACACAATTGTTTAGATAATCTAAAAGAAACTTTTTACACAAGAAAAAAGTCACATGTGGTATCTTGCAAAGCAATTTTTTGATTTATTGCAGCAAAGGTGTACACCGCAGTGGCTGCATATTGAAATTGGCCTGAATTCAATGCACTCAATGGAACATACTTCACATCTTCCTTTTTTATTGGTAAACTCAGGCCAGTGCACCCCTGTGTTGCTCAAGCAAAAAGAATCAGGAACACTATAGGTCAGCTTTCGACGCTTTGGAGCACCCATGGTTCTTTGTGTTTTTCCCAGTGTGAACAGTCCCTGAGCCAGCTCTCTTCTAAACATCAACAGTGAAACTGGCTTATCTTATACGTCACAATATTACAGATATGCATTGACAATGGTCATATCAAGCAAACCAAAAAAATTTGATACTACCATTTCATGCTTTTACGGTTGACACCGTACATTTGTGAAGCATATCGTGCTTATCAACACCCCCCATGTTTTCATTGTAGTGTTTCACTACTTCATGCTACTACTACAAGCTTAGAGCCATCTTTCTGCTTCCTCTCTACTGTAGTAACAGTAGGATTGTGGTAGTTTGAAATAAAGTGCACAGGACGATTATCAAGCCACTTGTAAACTGATATGCCACCATGAGTAGACTGATAATCAAAGTAAGGTTATTTCTTTGTTTTTTTTTCTGAGAAATGATACAACATTTTACAGGTTCCATTCTTTACTTTTAATGACCATACTTTCACTTTTTCTTTCAATGCTCTTATTTTGTCAGTTGAAGATAAAAGATTTTCATTTTTGCTTTGCATGTTGAAATTTATGTTGTTCAAATGGCCAAATATATCTGCCAAGTGTGCTAGTTTTGAAATCCAATTGTCATTGCAAAATAATCCACAAAATTCTTTTTGTTTTTCAGTATGAAAAAAACTTAACAGTTCATCTTTTAGTTCATACGAGGTGTGTCCGAAAAGTTCCATCAGATCCAGCAATCTTCAATTTTTGTTCCAGAGCTGTATCTTTGATTGCAGAATAAACTAATGTTGCTATTTTGTATCCAGTCCCATCTTCTGACATTACATGTGAGGGATAAAAACCATTAGGCTCTCCTACAATTACATAATGTTCTTCAATGACTGTTTGGCGATGATGATTTCCATTCACTTCAATCGTTGTCATTATTGCATCTTTCCTTCGATCTACAAAAAATGGAATCCACTAATTTAAATAATTCTTGCTCCTTGTTTCTAATTTCTTCTCTGTGTTTTTGCCTTTCTTTTCGCAACTTGCTTCTATCCACCACATATTTTTTATCCTTTTTAGTAACAATTCCAAAAGCTTTTAATGTAGCCGAAGCTAAAGCTGCACCAGCTCTATCAGACACTTATATCGCTCACAAACCATTGCAAGTACTTTTAACGTAACTCAATTCTGCTGCAAAATAGATTTTGAAGAGCAAGGTAACACTGAATCAAATGACACTGATATTTCTGAATTTTCACTAGTACCGGTACTTGTATCAAATTGAGAACCAATTACAATATCAATATTTGCTGAGCTTGTTGAAACTGTATTATCAGAATTGGATTGTTTTTTAAACATTTTTTGAAGAAAATTGATATCAGACTAATCGATTGGTTCAACAACATTCAAACATTTTCTTTTTCTAGGACCTATTTGATCTTCATAACATGCAAAGTCATCTTCATTTATTTTCACTTTATTAATTTCTTCAAGTTTTCGTCACTGTTTCTGGTCATTACAAAAAATATTGAACAATTCTTCAATATCACGTAAAAATTCCATCATATTATAATTAAATGCCGCACTGGTGTTGAATCCTCTTTCCCTTTTTTTGGCTGAGATGAAATCAGTCGAAATCTTTGACAAGAGTTAAAATCCTAAACACAATGCCATCCACACTTACGCAATAAACATTACAGTGGATCGAACGTTTATATACTGTAGTTCATTTGCAACAATTACAGCTGTAGCTCTTGTTCGCCAATTTCTTTCATGAAGCAATCTTTGCAAAACATCTCTTTTGGTTGGGAGAACACCATTTGGAAAGGAGTCACAGCTTTTAAAAAGATATTTTCTTTGACGTTCACAAATTCTAGTAACAGCTTTTTTGTAAGCATTCCAAAATGATAACACTTTACACCAGGGGCGTGCAACTGTTTAGCGCAATGGGCCACAACCTACAAGTATAGTGATACTGGGGGCCAGACCATCGAACAACTCATAATTTTTTATGAATAATTTATTTAATGGAAGAGCACGTACAATCAATTTATTCATTGGGTAGGTGATTAATGAGATATCTGATATCTTCTCGATCCAGAGATCTTGCCAATGTCAGCTTTGACAGAAGAAGTAGCAACTCGAAGTTGACTTGACAACTACTCATCTGTAAGCTGATTTCTGCATTTTGTCTTGAACAGCTTCATTTTTGAAAAGAACTGCTCAAAGCAGTATGTGCTGCCGAAAAGAGAGATCATTTTTCTCGCATGGTTTTCTAGATTGGTGTAATTTCCATACACATAGCTTCTGTAAAAAGTAAGCAACTCTTTTTCATGGTAGGCTCGTTTGAGATCAAAATTGGCTTGCAATTCTATTATTTCTAATTGAAAGATAGGTGGAGTATTCTCCACAACCGAGTCAAATGGATGAGCAAAGAGCTGAACGTCGGCATTGTGTTTTCTAAAATCTTCAAAGCGAGTTTCAAATGCCGAAGTTAACTTTTCAATGTCTCAACATATTTTTCACAATTAAGAAATTAAATTTGAACTTTTCTACTCTTCAGACAAGGAAAGTGAATCAAGGATGCTTTGCTCAATTGAGATCGAAAAAGTTGTAGTTTTGCTTGAAATGAGGAAATATGTTCGATCATCTTGTGCACTAACTGATCTTTTCCTTGCCGCTTCACATTCAGTTCTGAAAGGTGATGGGTGATGTCAGTTAAAAAAGCAAAATCGTTCAACCATGCATCATCTTTGAGAAAGGAAATATCTTGACCTTTACTTTCCATAAAAGTCTGAAGAGGCTCCTTGAGATCCCAAAATCTCTTTAGGGTAGCAGCTCTGCTTAGCCATCTTACTGCACAAAAATAGTTTACATCCGGGTAATCGGAGTTGAGTGCTTGCAGAAACGACTTGAACTGCCTATGATTTAACCCCCGCGATCTAATGTAATTAACACACGAAACAACATTTTTTATTACTTCACCAAAACCCAGTACTTTCGAGCACAAGCTTTCCTGATGAATGATGCAATGGCTCACCAAAACATTTTCAGTTTGAATAACATCCAAAAATCTTTTGACAAATCCATTGTTTTTCCCCACCATTGATGGTGCTCCATCCGTAGTGACACCAATCAACTTAGAAGAATCTATTTCAAACTTGTTCATCAATTTTGTTACCTCTTCACAAATATTTTGACCAGTTGTTGTTGATTGCATACTTGCCATATCCAAAAATTCTTCAGTTACTTTAAAATTATCTGTTACTCCTCGTATGAAAACAACTAGCTGGGCAGTATCGCTCAAGTCTGTACTCTCGTCCAAAGCGATACTAAAAGCGGAGCATTTGCTTATCCTGTATTTTAGAGAAACTTCGATGTTTTCCGATAGATCGTCTATTCGGCGAGCCACTGTAAAACGAGACAGACTTATTTGCTCCACTAAATTTTTCTTCTCTGGGGATACATTTTCGATGAATATCTCCAAACAATTCTTAATGAATTCACCATCGCTGTACGGCTTTCCTTTTTCGGCAATTGCTTCAGCTATCATAAAGCTCAGTTTTGTAACTAACTCATTGTCCTTCTTGTAACCATGAAATACCTCTTGCTGTTTGCTCAAAGACTTTTTCAATTGCTGCATTTTGTCAACCCGTGATTGACCCACAATGCTATCGTAGCTAGCAGAGTGTTTTGTACAATAGTGTCGCTTGATATTGTACTCCTTCATTACTGCTATAGTGCTTTGGCAAATCAGGCAAACTACATCTTGATTGTGTTGCACAATGAAGTATTTTACACACCACTTATTGTTGAACTTGCGCCTTTCATAATCAACCTTCCTTTTCTTACTGGTAGACATTTGAACTTTGTTAAGCTTTTTTGTATAATAACCTGCTCACATAAAGTAAGATCACGTAATATTGTACCACTGCCAGAACAAGGCAATTTTCATACAATGCACATTATGCAGCAACAATGGGGTGTCGTCACAGTACTGTAGATGGAATTAAATCGCAGTGTGATGTAGTCTTATACTGTAGTCAAATATGCCAATGATGCCGTTACAATTCAGAAAAAGTTTTTAAATTAATAGGCTACGAAGTATGAAGTCTGTAGCGGGCCACGTAAATAGGTACCGCGGGCCGTATGTTGCACGCCTCTTTTACTTTCTGTGAAAGTGATTTGGTGTCGGATGAGTCGGTCTGTGTAGAAATTTTCTTACGCTTTCCTTTTTTCTGTGAGGTAACTTTTGTGAAATATGGCGGGTTTTCATTTTGCTTGCAACTGACAGTGCCTGCTGTGCCTCTCACATCAGAGTCAGAGAAGTCTGTGTCGGACATAGTCGATTGAATCTCATTATCATCTGATGTTTCTGACTCTGAGCAATCTAGATTTTTTGATTCTGGGGATACATGATGCTCTTGAGCATGTTGTTCATTTGAAAGAAAGGATTTTTTTGGTGATAGAGGCGGGGAAGAGATTTTGGGGCCATCTGGGCTATTTATGTCAGCAACATCCATTACATGGTCTGGGGAAGATTGATGGAGTGGTGCATTTGAAAGGTTTTGATTGATTTGTGGTATTGTGGCAAAGAGTTCTTCAAGCTGTAGATGTTGTTCCGAAGGTAGGGTTTGATCATTTGGCTTCTTCAAGTCTTGGGTGATTTCTGGCCTTTCGTTTGCTGCATTCTTTGTTGCAGATTTATCATTCTGCTGCAAATCAAGTTTCCGGGGTGATACATTTGATAACTGCACATTGAGAGGATTTTCGTTAGTTGACTGCTCATTCGGTTGAGGGCCATGAAAAGTATTCTTAGTTGCCTGAGCATAAGACATATTTTTCTTGCTGAATTGTGGTTGCAAAGAGGTCCTTGGTTTGCCAATGACGCCTGATTGATAGATATTGCTTGTTTTGCCGCTAGGGCCTGGATTTGAAGAGTTATTGGAAATAATAGGGCAATCCGAGGTTACATGAAATTTTTGCTTACAATACCCACATCTTGGGATATGTTCTTCTCCTTGAATCATTACAGTTACAAATTTGTTATTTACTCGAATTGTGTCCGGTATGCTAGCTGGATTTACATTTTTAAAATGCAGGTGAAGATAAGAATTTCTAAAAGCAGGATAACGTTTGTGCCGGCCAAAAGCAGACTTTTCCAAGACCCCCCAGGAACGAGTCAAAGATAGTAAGTGCTGATGAGTGACTGAAAAAGGCATTGGATGGAGAGTAATCATCTGCAAAGGTTTGGGCGGTAAAGTAGCTTGTAATGTAATAGGTTGTCCATCAGCAGTGGCGATAGAGAAGGGCTCTTCGTAACGTTTCAGAAAGTTTTCAATTATAATTGGTGAAGTATTGTTAAGAAAGTTGATAGCATAGATTTTAGTTTGATAGTTATGGGTGGTCAAGCCAAACAGAAAATCACATAAGTAGTTCAACGGACCTTTATCCAAAAATAATTCAATGAAATCATTTTGGTCGAAAGATAGGATATCAGACTGCAGCACTTTGACAAGAACCGTGTTGTGTTCTTCCACGTTCAACATGGTCCATCCAGCCTATTACAAAATTGAAAAGAAACAGCAACCACTTACCTTAATCACTAAACACTTAAATCCTATTCACCTACTTCTCACTTTCCTTACAAACCACAAGCACAAGTTTAATTAAAGCTCATATATACTAAATCTACTACTATACTTTTTTAAAGGCTTTGCAAGTTAAACGCTCACAGCGCTCAACTTACCTTAACACAGTAAGAGTACCAAGTTTACAAGATCTTAAGAGACATTTTCTCTGGTTTATTGATCTTGAAAACATTTTAAACTTGTGGTACCTAATTAATTTTGACTAGTAATACAGTGGTTAATCAAAACCACCTAAGGACTGCAAAAGCAATGATGTATATATAAAATACAAAGTGAGTAAGCAAGCCGATTTACGTTATAGGTAAAAGTTTTACTTTGTCATCAGCAAAAACACCATTTTTGCCCACTTGTGGCTTGTGTGATGTAGTTAGAAGAAAAAGTTGTGTTGGAGCAGATATAAACTTGGGTCTTCTGAGCACTTTAAGGCCAAAACCAACTTTCTAGCTTAACTAGTTTTTAAGTTATGAGATTTTCATAAATTTGGGGGAGTGCAAAATTTTTGAGGATGTTTAGCCACCTGGGTGTAAGTGGCAGAACCCCAAAACAACTTTGGAAGATGTTTTTAGATCTAACCACCTACTTTAATAAACCTGGTTTTTTGATTTGAAAAAAAAATTTTTTTCTCTCCGCCCTACTCAGCATGAGTGTAGTGGAGGCTGCTTCAAATGATCTAATTGACAGCAGATAGTACCAGTTGCTTTTTATGATTTAGAATTTGTTTATGTACTTGCAGCAACTTCAGTTGTTGTGATCTGTTGACCTGGCTCCAACCATAGTAACATTAAGCAGCAGCTGCTGTATTAGTATTCAAAATACATTGGTGTGGTAAAAACTAGAATTGGCTTTCAAATGTCTGATTTATGGTAATTGTTGTTTCATATTTTTGTTATTGTGCTTTAGAATTAGTTGGTATGTTAGCGGCAGAGTCGATTGTTATTCTTATTTTTCTGTAATGTTTTTTGCCCTCTCTTTATTGGGAGATTGGATGTAGTGTTGGATGAAGTTATAAACTTTAACGCTAATCGTTGCTCTTTGTAGTTTTCCAAACTTGTAACACACTGAGCAGCCTCAATTTGCGACTATAAGCTGGAAATTAAATCATTCTCTCCCTACATTATTTTTTTATTGCAGTTTTTGTATATTTTTAAATGTATGCTTGTCAATGATTCCTAGAAGCCATAATCGTTATTTTTTTACAAAAAACATTATTATGCATAATAATTATTTTTTGTGCAATACAGTCAATTTCGGATATAAGGGATCCGCCGGTACCAGCAAAATTTATTCCTTATATGTAAATACCCCTTATAACCGACCAAAATTGCATTGAAATTTGTCATTAGATCTGGGAAAGAATTCCCTTGTAAGCGAAAATTCCTTATATTCGGGTCCCTTGTATCCGAATTCGGCTGTACAAAAAATGATGATTTAAAGCTTGTAGGGTTAATTATCATTTTTTGAAATAATTATGGTATCGTATGTTATATGTTGGTACCCACAAAGGTACCACATGTTCTGCATATAATAGGCAAGGCACTAGGTTAAATACATCATACATAAATTTTTTTGAGACCATTTATTACTAAGTATCTGAATTTCACGTTACATGTAATTTCGTGTGATTATTTTTGAAGCACGTTGCAATGCAAACTCCCACTTCACAACAACTGCAGCTATATCGTGTCAGTTGACCATGGTTTGATTGTCTCGTCGTTTACAATTACAGTTGGCAGCGTTTACGTATGGTGCTTGTAAGTAACATCGGCCAGTGATTTAGACCTTGAAGCCGCGCTTCTCCAGTTGCGAGATGGCATAGTCCAGATGAACAAAATTCTCTCCGAAAGGCTTTTAGGTTACACATAACGATTTTCTTGCGAAACTAATGTAGAAACAGGGAACCGCGTGTTTCTTGACGTAAACATCCAGCATTTTTCTCAGTTAGGTCAAGCATCTTGTTAAGTATATGCGAAAAAGTCTTTGCTAGTGCCAGACACACGGTGCTTTATGAAGAGAAGGCCCATAAAACGAAATAGCAGTTGCTTGCAATAGTCCACTGCAAGTAGCTTGTTGGTGAGGACAGGGATCGGAAACCAACGTCCCTTGAAGCAAAATCATCTGGCCCGTCGCTTGAGTCTTTGTTGATCTGTGAGTGAATTGTGCATAATTTGAATAATGTGCTTATTCATACGATCTATGCTTATCTACTAGTGGTGTTGTCAAAGTTTTAAAAGGTTCTTTTTCTAGGTTTCGGTACGAATTAGTCCTGCAAAAAGTAAATCACTAAAAAACGGTCTGCAGCGCGGTTGAGGCAGCAATTTACTTTTTGAATCTACCGACCTCCAAAAAATTAAAAAAAGACATCCCCTTGCATTGCTGAAAACGTCACCTATCAACGGAGTAGGGTAAAGTAATGTATGTACATCATATTTGGCTCTAATCTGGCCCGTCTAGATCTTACGGAATAAATTTTGTCCCTGGGCCCCCAGAAGGTTGCCGACTCCTGGGCTAGACGAAGATCTGTGGCACTGTAATTTCCAAAGCTTATGTCAACTTCAAAATCTCCTCCAGCTGGTGCAGTTAATGAGAAAACGCAATGAAGTATCAAAGTGATTCATTGGCACACCACGCCCTAAATCCAAGCTTGATTAGTTTCATGCGAATTTAGTATAATATATTTGGTATATACTATAAACGACCTTGTATGCACTATTTAAAAAATTTATTTCTAGGATCTTAACCATTCGGCGCAATGGCGAGCATCTATTTTCTTCGGTGACTTTGTATGAAAGCGATTGTGCTTCGTTGTGATAGATGCTGCCGTATTTCTTCAATTTACTTGTCCCTATATACGGCGGCTTGACAGATTGTGCAAGGCAGATTGGTTCACGATCACCTACAAAACGTCTTCAAAAGAAGAAGACCAAAGAGTTTGTTTGGCGAAAGGTCTTTATACTGATGGAGTTTTTTTTAGGAAACATTGCCAGCCAGATAATATGTTTTCTTTTCTCCCAACTTTCATTGTAGCCTGCTCGTGTTGCACGACTGGATATTAGAGCACTATATCTTCCGAATCACATTCCGCACCCACTAAAATTTCTTCCTTAGTTTTTCGTACGTCGCCTTCAGGACCCAATGTGTCTTCTAACTGGCCATTGCAATTAGAGTGCTTTCCATACTTTTAAGTTGACTTGCTGGTAGGGATGATTCGGTGTCATACTTTGCATTGACAGAACGGCTGTCCGCATCTTCGGCAGGTGTGGGAGGAATGTTATCTATTGTATTGCTCGGCAAGTCGTGTGATTCTTCTTGCATGTTTGGAACTTCATAAAGACTCAATTTCCTGAAGGCGAATAACATCATTTGTCATTAACTTGTTTTACATAGCATGATAAATACGCTTTAAGTAAGCCTATGCTCGGATTTTTAAATCGTATTTTTTTGATAAAGTGGGGCCCCGGAATGTAGAGCGTTTACCTGATTTTTTAGCTTACAAAGCATAATTTAATATGCTTTTTATTATTTTTAACAATATGTTAGTATAATATTCAACTATGGTATTCTTAATGATACACAGCAGAATATCAATTCTCAATAAAATACTAGTAGTAACAACCTATTTGCATAATAACTAATCGAGAGATTAAGTTGTCAGCAATATACATGATCTCTACAATAAATTAATTGTGTTTTTTAAAAAAATCAGCCGACCTTTTTTGCCTTAATGCTTCAGCTCTTTCAAAAAATCTTTCAATAGTTAGCAATCGCCATGAGGGGCATGAAAAAAGTTTCATATTGCTGCTAAGCTTTTGCAGCCACTTAATACTTAGCGCATATACCTGTTATAAACACAATAAAATCCGAAAATCGTAAGATATTTCTATAAGCATGTGCCAACGCACGAACAGCGGTATCATATAATACCAAGGGAAAGAATTGGTTAAGTGTGCCCAATTACAAAGTGTAGCCCAAAGAAAGTCATTATTGTCTCAAAAGTGTAATTTTTTTGTGACTTTGATCTCGGATGTTTCTGAACACATAGGAGGACATCTATTCTTGTATGCAGGCATAAAGTAGGTAACTGGGCAATGCGCATAAGCCAAGATGCGTTTCTTTGACAAAAAGTTGAAATCACAATCGATTTTAGTGAAGTAAAACTAATATATCTGCTGTGTT
This sequence comes from Trididemnum clinides, assembly GCA_963675345.1. Classification (NCBI taxonomy): domain Eukaryota; kingdom Metazoa; phylum Chordata; class Ascidiacea; order Aplousobranchia; family Didemnidae; genus Trididemnum; species Trididemnum clinides. The sequence continues at coordinate 24,104,623 of OY776306.1, forward strand.
TTGTTGTTAAACATTACTGTGTTTGTTTTAGAAACCTAGTTAAAAGTGATAAGGTTTCGGTTAATTTGTACATGTGCAATGACTAATGTTTCAAAACTAACAACAGTTGAGTTACGTCCAAATCGCAATCTTATTGATTCCAAGTTTGATTCTTATAAATTGTCTTTGACAACACTACCTTCGTACAAAGCACCAATCAGAGGTGGGATATACCAAGTTGTTGCTGGAGATTCGGATATCGGATATGATAGAATCCGATGCTTGACTCTCCACAATTACTTAATCCTGGATCCATGGAATAAAGATGATGTCTATTACGTTGATTCTAACTGTTGCCTGCAAAGATTTCACGTTGCCCTTGAAATCCACATTGAACCTTCTAAAGCTGTCTTTAGCCTTGGTTCTGACATGCCAAATCGAGTTAAAAAGCTTCCGCCTTCGCTGTTTTTCCCATCTGCTACGTTGTGCGTGATTTGTGATGGCTTTGGGGCAATTTTTGTGCTTGATACAGGTTTACGCAGTGAACAAAATAAGGATATGTGGAAAATCGTTTATTATGATGAAGACAAATCATCGCCATCGCTACTACTGCAAGCTGTGTATCGGTCTATATCACAAGGTGTAACGACAATTGAATACCTTGACTGTCTGTTTATGAAATTTCAAGATGAAAACGACAAAGATACGAATGACGCTTGTACAAAAATTATTTTGGAATGGACTTGTTTGGAAAAGGGAGAAGATGAAGATGAATTTAAAATTTCTGAAGTTAAATTATTCCAAGGCAAATCAACACCCATGTACGCTGCGGTGTCCCCAGACTGTTCTAGTCTTCATATAGCTTCTAGTTCACCATTCGAGTTCAAACCAGCATGGGACACTGAAGCCAGTGACGAGATAGGTGATTTGCAAGATGGTGAAGGCGATGAACCTACTAGTCCTCCTTACAGATGGAAGCAGGACACTGAAGATGTACTTGTTTACGTTGATTTACCGCCGGGAACCTTGTCTACTTCCATAGCTTACAGTTTAAGTTCAAAGTATTTGAGCATTGCGCTTCGAGAAAGCGAGACGGGTCCAAAAGTAATTTTAAATGGAAATTTGTACCTTGATGCTGACCCAGAATGCAGCAGCTGGGTAATTGAAAATGACCAATTGGAGGTGACAATACAGAAGCGCATTGAAGGACGAACTTGGCTTACTGTAGTGGAGGGTGACAATCGGGGTGAATATATTGCTGACCCCGATGAAGTAGCAAAGGTTCACCAGCGATTAGCACATTTAACGTCTGAAACACTAGACCCGAATCAACCATCGGATGGAAAGCTATTCAACTCTGGCCAACTTGAAGAATGTGACTCTTACTATGATTCAACCGCCACAATAATGCGGTTTGATGTCGGGACTAATAGGTTCAGTCATGCGGCCGACATCAGTAGTTTGCGCTGGCTTTTTAACTACACTCTAACTGGAAGCGATTATCCTGCATTTGTTTTGCGTCATGACGTCGATGCCGTTGCCTGGAAACCAATTTCTGCTGTTATAGATAAAGACAGCAAAAATCTGTGGGAGCACATCGCGACTTTTAACGCTTTAGGATACGTGCACGCGTCTAAAACGAACTTGAAATTTTGTGCAAGTCCACCAGACGCATCCTTCGCAGCGTTCTGCGAGTGTCAACGACGTATTTACGTCTACCGACAGCCGACGCCTTTGATGACGTCATTACGTAATCGTTCCTCTGGCGCAGTGATCGGAAAAATTGCCATTCAGCAAGTGGCTACCCTTGAAGACAATGCGGACATATTGGGTTTTGCCGTAAGCAGTGAGCGAATGTATGTTTTAACAAAGGAACAATTAATCGTTTTCAAGGTAGTCGTAAGCGATGGTGCTTAGATCTTACTTTCACGTGCACACAACAGCATAGATCTATGAAGGTGAGCGTTTTTAAGCCTTCTTTTCTAGAAATAGATGAGCGTAATTTTTTTACTGAAAAAGTAAAAGGCTGCGTTCGCACATAGCGTTTTTTGCAACCGGAAAGAATACCTACCGCCGCTATTTGAGGAGGTTTTGAGGCGAGGTTTCGTTGCTTGATAACTGAGCGCAAACAAAGCGACGCTCTCTGCCTAAAGGAATCCATGCTTGTACGTATGCTTGAACAGCAACATTTGGAAGTATCTAAAACCTATAAGCGTAGTATTGTCCGTGACAATTCGATTTTCTCATAACAATGCCGTTTTGTGGAGGCGAATGTAAAAAACCGTGGCTGAATTTGGTATTTCGTAAATTTGGTGCGATAAAATGTTCTGAAAGTTGATGACGCAAAAACTAGTGTTCCGTATTATCATATTGCATCCAACTGTTTTCACATGAAATAAATTATGCGCACAATATACTCGCTATCTGTGAGTGTGATCTTAGCCACCAGCACTTAGGTCATGACCCATGATTGCAGTAACACTGTTAGAAAATTTTTGTGCAAATTGGTTATTTATCAATGCATACGTCAACTTAATATCAAGATGCATGTTTCAAACATTAGGTGGGCTTATTGTTGTCTTCCCGTGCACCTGCCTTTAATACGCTTGTGGATAACTTGCATGAAAGATGCATGGGATGTTTTTATACCGTAATAGCAGAACTACTCCCTCGTTTGTCACAAGTGTCTTCCTGTAGAATTTTGATGTGTAAAGATTTTACGGAGTGGAAAATGTATTTTTTTTTAAACTCAGCCAACCGTCATGGTGTGTAACTCAATGTAGCAAACAGGGAATATCAACCGGGAAACGCGTCGATAAAATCATAAAACAGGAATTACCGTTTATGCCCTAGAGCAAGCTTGCGTTGGCCTGTAGTTAAAGAATGGTGTGTGTGATATATACCACAACCACTTGCATGTATTTGTCCTTACGGTCATCGATAACTTTTACACTCGTTCTCAAAATAGGTTGTGTTCAGCCTAATCATAGTTTCCAACTTTCCAGCGCTGCTGGCTCAGTGCAGGCAGTGCAACCAAGCGACGGAAATTCCAAGAGCGCTTGACAACGACCACTCATGTATTGAAACCGCATTTTCACGATTACCAGTCACTGCCGTTCCTTTGTATCGCTGAAAGTTGCAAAGGGATGGTAGAGGGAAAAAGAAGTTAAAAATTCCTCAAGAGTTGTTATTTGCAAACTGCCAATGCTTTTCCAAGGCTTGTTGGTGGAAACCGCATGCTTTAGGTGTCTTGCTGCTGTTAACAGTTTTCGAATCGAAATTCAATAAACTGCCCGTATTTATCATAATGCGGGTATGAGTTCATGCTCTGTTATTCCACCAATCAGACAGCCCCACCATGTGTCTGCAACCTAAAGGCAGAAGAGTCCCGCTAATTTTACTACGCGCGCGACAAGAAAAACTCGTCAGCTTTTTGTTCCACGCTGCGCCATGCGGTAAAGTGCCTAAAAGACAGCTGTTGATAACATTTTCGGTGTGAACCGGCAGCCTACTAATCCGTGGCAGATGTTCTGTACGCAACTCCATCGCTTTTTCTCAAAAGCCGCCGTCATCGTTTGGTCAGGCACCCAAACTCTATCCGGGCCAGCACAAATCAAGGCCAGGGCCGAGGGTCTGTCCTTTCATCAACCTGGACTGCTTGCGCTGCCCAGATTAGATACTGGCAGTGATGGTGTTAGCCAACATTGAGTTGCGTCATCCAAAATCTGCAGATCTCGTGTTCCTCTTGATACATAGTGTATGAGACATGAGGATATAACGTGATCTGCAGTTTGCTCAGTGGCGCTACATTTGCAATTCGGTGATGGAGCGAGACCCTATTTGTACATGGACGAGTAAAAACGCTCTACACCAGTCCGCAGGCAATTGAGCCTTACCCAAGATGTTCTGGGCAGACTCATTCCAAGTGGCCTTGAACTGACCCTGGGAATGAAAGCATAGACCCTTGAAGTACTCTCCAAGTAGTCCGCGTTCCATTTATGCTTCGTCCATAGCTTCACGCGGATGCCCAGTTCAGACAAACTACCTAATAGTTTTCACGCATGCAGGAGGTACAAATGAGTGTCTTGATTTAAGTCTCCCCAGGTGTGCATTCTGCTGCCCAACCAACTGTTGTGAACATTAAGCTCACGTTTGGCCTCTGCTGTTTAGGTGAAAGGCCGCCGTCACCGTTTTTGTATTGCTGAGCTTTAGCCTCCAAGTTTGGAAATAAGCTGAAAGTGTAGTCATATCTCGGCTTAGGGTGTCCTCCACAGCCTTCCAATCTCGAGGGGCATACAGCAATGCTAAGCCATCAACATATGCACAGTTCTGAGAAGTCCTGGAAGGTAGATCGTATGTGTAGATGTTGAAAAGGAGAGGGGCCAAGACCGATCCCTGATTGAGGCCGTTTCGCAAACATCTTAACCTGCTTTGCTTGCTGTCACCAGTAGTGAGTGTGAAGCTTCTATTCCGGACAAGTTCCATGATCATCCTGACCATGTGCTTATCCGGTAGAGCCTAAGCAATTCGCTGGTGAGACCACGGTGCCAGACAGTGTCGTAAGCAGTTGTCAGATCGACAAACACGGCACCAGCCTTCCTCTTGGCCTCAAACGAATCCTCAATGTTTTGAGCAAACAAAACAGTCTGATCCATGGTTGATCTTCCTAGTTGGAACCCAGCCTGCTTCCTAGGGAGAAGTAGATCAACAATCGGCTCAACACAAGCGTGAATGAGCCTCTCGATGATCTTGCAGTGGACGCAAAGAAAGGAGACGGGGCGATAGCTTTTTGGGTTTTCTATAGCCTTCTTGGGTTTAGGGTGTAGCGGTTTACTCTCTTATGACTCCGTGCTTGAGATAACAATCACTAAAACGGTTAAAACAATTTATTTTTTTAACTTTTTTTTTTACAAACTGAACTTTAAACTTGAATGTCCAATCTTCACTGACAAAATCTGGAATTGATTAAAAAAATGCAAAACTAAACTACATCACCTACTAATTTGCCGACGGTGCACAAAAACTACGAAGTGATTAAAAAGGCAAAGTAAGCAACCCAGTAAATTAAAACGATATTATGTTACGGAACTTAAAGGTAAACTACAAAATTGATGAATGAATTGAAACAAAACATCCGATAAATTAACAAACAAATAAATCCAAAGGAAGTGGTTCTGACAAGAGATTGCTACTACCAGTGCTCGTCTCCAGACTTTTGGAATTTTGAGGTGGTGCAGGTAAAAAGAAAAGAAGCCACACAACCAGGACTTCAAAGCAATTCCAGGATTGGTTATTAGCTGCGGGAAAATAGAATCTGGGTCTGAAACTTTTCCTGGTTTCAAGTGTTTGAGGGCAGCAGCGAACTTTTGAGAAGTAAAACTTTCAGATATGTTTACTGGGCTTGTTGGAGTGGCCCTCCAAAGATCTGACACTTCTTGCGAAATGAGTGGAGATGACTCACGGTCAATGCCCAGGTGTCTGCCGTTTCTAATCAGCTGGGACGCAATAGCGTTAGCTGAGACGGCACAGTGACGAGAGGAGCGCCGTGATCTACCAGTTAGGTTGTTCAATATACTCCATGATTTTCGGCTAGAGTGCAAAAAATCAATAATCTGAACTGCCTCGGACCATCAATCTCTGCGTTTCTTGTAGAGCCTTAGGAGCAGGGAAGTGGCAGCCCTGTTAGAGTCGCTTCCTTGAGGCGACTTCAGAAATGTACGGTAGAGGTTCTCGCACTCAGCATCCCAACACGGTATGCAGTTATTTTGACGACCGCGTGGGATAGAATTTTTGGCTGCTGTTCTGATGACATTGCAGAAGTCCTGGTAAGCCAGATCTACATCCGGTAAAACTGGTGGCAACAAACTCTTGGCGAGTTTGTTGGTAAGGTGTATTGTAGTGGCTCCAGTTGGCCGTGGAGAAGTTCCATTGCTTAACAGGCTTGCTCGGAAAAGGCAGAGCAAATCTTGGTGGAACAACAAGCGAGGGTCGATGTTGTGACCGAAGAAACTTCTCTAAGATACGTCTGTTGGGTACACGGCTGTCTGGGCCAACAGTCACAAATGTCAGATCACGGTAGGTGCCAAGTGTTCTAGCGGCCAGGTTAAAAGGCGGCCACGTCCTTTGGGTCGTGAAGAGGGATAAGGTCGTTTAGGCTTGCCCAAGCAACAAGGTATTCTCCATCAACACTGCTGGTTCTATAACCTCAGTTGACATGTGAATAATTAAAATCGCCAGCATAGTGAACGGGGTGAGGAAACAATGGGAGATCAGACGCTTGCAGTAGCGTAGGTGGAGGTTTGTAGACATTGACGATTCTATAACCATTGTAGCGTGTCGTGCCTCGCACTTCATCGAGCAGCCATGCTAAACATCTTTTTGTCTTTTTTTTTTGTTAGTTTGCTTTTGGCGGCTTAGCACCTTACTCCCGCCGATGTGTGTGATTCTAGTTGTTTACTGTACGAGCTGTGTTTGCTATTTTGCAACTTCGTGCGTCCCCAGTTAGACCCCCAGCCTGTGTACCGTTGCTGCTTTATCCTATGATTTTACTGACGAAGCAATATTAACTGACAAAGTGTCTACCGTCAGGTTTGTAGCCGCTCGGATATCTCCGCTTAGAGAATATCGTGCTCTTATAGTTCGCACGCCTGGCATTGTAACCTCTGTGTGTGTGTGTGTGTGTTTACCCCTCCTCTTCCTTGGGATGGAGGTACGGCGTGAACGGTAATGCAGGTTCATGCCGTCAACCTAATTGATTTTAGGCTAGGGGAAGATGGCAGCCCATTTCGAACCAGTCTTGAGTGACTGGTAGCCCCACCACCAACAAGGCGGACTGCCACTGGTGGGTACCCAAGAGTCGTCTGACATGCTGGGTTAGCAACTTCACAATTATAATCCGGTGAAGTACGGGTGGGGCCACCTGTCTGCCACATAAAGGTGGAGGCGTCCCGTTAAGTGCCTTGCCCAAGGACACAACAAGCAAGCTTGCCGGCTTGTTCTCCACACTATCCCTTTTTTATGCTGAGCGCCAAGCAGGGAAGCTGTGAATACCATTTTTTAAAGTCTTTTGGTATGACTCGACTTAGGGAATGAACCCCAGGTCTACCGACTACAATGTGGACGCTCTAATCACTGCACCATCGCGCCGGTTATTGTAACCTCTCGCCAGGAATCTTAGCCTGTATGGCTTTCCGGCAATCTAGCCGTGGACTGATATTTGTTATGTACTTATGATGGTCGGTTTAAATAACTGTCTCTGTAGTTAGCGACTGGAGTAATTGCCCGCGCTGGATTGTTAGCGCGAGGTCCTCTATATAGAGTGGTAGCTCGTTGATCGGCTTGCCTTTCCCGTCGTCTTTTGTTGTCTATTGGTTTTGTTCATGTGACGTGCGCAGTGACTTGGTAATTTACCTAGATGTGTGCAGCGACCTAGTGTTTGGTGATGGGTGCAGTATTTGTTGCCGGCCATGCGGTCGGAGATTTTCTGCTGTCTTTTGTTGATGATCGTCCTGGCAGACGGACGTGTTCTAGTTATCTGCCACAACCTCTTTCATCGCTGGACTTCGTGGAGGACGGACGTGATTTTGATTGTCTGCCACAACTGAGTTAATTGTAGTCTTAATATCAATGCAATAAAAACATTACTGTCGTGCTTCCTTACTTGTGACTGCCATAGTTCCCAGCAATTGGGGTTCGGTCAGCACGCTCTCTTTCAAAGAAACATATTTTCTACACCATCAACGTCCACGCACAACCACTCAGTTTCCGATGCAGCTGGAGACTGATCAACAAGGGTCCATTTTAGCCGGTTATGGACAAACGTGGCAAGGCCATAATTCCTGCTTAAAGAAGACCCAGCTAGTGCAAAGTATGGTATTGTTAGCTTATCTGCACAAGTGCAGTGGTCTCCTGAAGAAGAATGACGAGTGCCTCATACTGCACGGCGAGATGATGAAGTACATTCATCTTGCTTGCAGTTAAACCTTCGATGCTCAGCTAAAAGACTGCTGGCCTTCGAAACTTGTTGACGGTGTGCCCTGACAGGGGCACATTGTCCCACCATGAAAAGGTCGTTTGCCGAATAGTAGGCCCTGGCTGAATATCGGGGTGAGGGGTTACCCTTCCAGGTTGGCAGGTTCGGTTTCTGTTTGACATTTCTGAAAGACGTATTAAAGATTTCTCAAATGCCAAAACCTTGGAAAATTGAACCTTTTCAGCACTAAACCATCTTGCTTTGAAAATGTGTAATTGTCAGTAACAAAAGTTTTCTTGTTATTTGGAGTAGGTAGTGCTGACCGTGAGTCTGAGTTTAACCCAAAGTAAGTTTATAAAATTTGGCAGTTGTTCCCAGCGCCATCTTTTAAAGATAAGTCTCTGATCTAAATACTAAGTTATAGAGCAACATCATGTACGATCAGTGCCCGCACTGGCCTATTAAACAAGTTCTTTTTTTTAGTAGGGGCGGCGTCCAACCATTTTTAAGATAAAGACCTTTGTTTTGGATACCAACTTTGAAACCAAAAATTTTCCCATTTAGTTCTCCAAATAGTACCATACCGTTTGGGAGTGCCATCGCTCTCAAACTTCCCCCTTGAATACGCCACTATGTACACCGAGATCCCTTTCTACTACCCAGCTGATCAGACAAGTAATTAATCAGTTGTCCATTCATTAACAAAACGTTCTATTAATTTGTGCCTCAGTCGCAATCTGTTAACTTCGATTTCGTTGTTTGAAGAGGTTATGACCAAACAGGCAATCTTAGAGTAAACTTCTGCGTCGCGATACCAAAGCTAACTTTAAATTAAAACAAAATTATTCGGCTTGAAAGTGAATTTTTTGTTTCACACAGTCTATGTCCTTCCCACGACAGTAAATACCCTGAAAAACTTGAGCTTTTTAAAAGCATCGATGCTAGACCACTTATGAGGTATTGCTGCGGTGATCCTTCAAAATATGTGTTTTAAGAAGAAAGGGCTTTAGTTGTACATAGTGGAAAAGTTTGTTGTGACTATTCCACGTTTTGACTATTTTTTCTCTTATCGTTGTCTCTAAACTGTTTCCGTTGTTGCAAACCAACTAGCACAGAAAATTTTATTCAATTTCGCTAGCATTGACTGACAAAAACAGAAGTTTAAACAACATTTATATCAGAGAGCGAGGCAAGAAAGTATTGAACGCTCAATGCCGAAGGCTGTTTGATCTGATATAACTTGGCATTGTGATGGAATGCACTTCGTAGGCCGTGACGCCATATGAAGTTTCAGGTCTTTGAGTGATTTCAAATCGCGGCTGCATACTCGTTGAAATTATGTGTCCCCTGAAATAACATTTCAAGTGAACTTGCAAAAATTCTAGAGTTAATTTATATATTTTTAGATAATCAATAAACGTTGCATTTGTACGTAATCGAGTTGAGTTAATATCCGCTTCCAAGTTACAAACACTGCATTCACATGTAATGCAAAGAAACTTTGAAAAAATGTTTTTCTAAGAATGGAAATATTCTGAAACCAGAGAGTATTAAACCAACATTCGCGACTCTTGGATTACAACTGTGAGATTTCAGCGAATCCTCACAACTTATGGTCAGACCTTATTTGAAGTAATCAGCAGCTTTATTGACACCGTGATTTTTTTTGCCGAAAGCTCCGCCATCAAACAAGAATAAAGCGTTTTGCTGAAGCTAGAACAACTCAACAAACAGCACAATTTTTTCACTTGCTCGGTTTGTAGCGTTTGTGGTTTTATTTAGTACCAGTAACAAATTACGTACTTGAGTAGTTTTATTTTTTCTTTTCGTACCTATGTGTTTTGTAAAGAAACATAACAACATACCACTTTTACTCAAGTATTATTTTTACGTTACTTTAAAATATAAAAATGGATGCATGATAAATGCGCGGAAATAAAGAGAGCGTCTTCAACTGTGGCAAAAGGCTTTGTTTGTCAAAGATGTGTTCAGACAACTAAAGGAATCGTGGAAACAGATGAAGAATCATCATTTTATGGTGGGTGGAGTGAATGTAGTAAAGACTTTTCGTTACTTGAGGAACAGGTTGAATGCCAGTGGTGGAAGTGAAGCATGGATGACAGTGTGGACAAGAATGGGATGGATAAAATTTAGAGAATGTGAAGAGATGCTTTGTGGAAGAAAGCTTTTGTTGAAAATAAAAGGAAGGATATTTTTACAGTTGAGTTAGGTCCGCAATATATTATGGAAGTGAGGCGTGGTGTCAAGAGGAGGTGAGATGGCGATTTTGGGAAAAAGTGAAAAAGCAATGACAAGAGCAATGTGAGCTGTTAAATTAATTGAGAAAAGGAGCAGTCACGAACCTACTGTTCTGGTTTGCTGGGTTTGGAAGAAACTTCAAATAGACTAGCCACTGCTAATGGAGTGCGATGGTGTCGGCATGTCTTGAGGAGGGATAATGATGATGTGTTAAGAGCATTAGCTTTGAAATGGGTGGAAGAACAGGAAATCGGCGACCGCAGATGATATGGAGATGGCTGATGGAAGAACATATTGAACTGATTGGATTAAAAATAAAAGATGCCATCGACAAAACAGTTTGGTACAATGCTGCTCATGAACTTTGGAGAAACTTGATGCGAATCCGGCCATCTTTGTTGACGGAGACAAAAGCGGATTTAAAAAAATTAAATCTGTCTCTCTCTTTTGCCACCGCTAAATAGAAATATAGCCTACCATGCTGGAAGAGCGGGTGAATTCAAAGAATTCTGATCATAAGTAGTTCTCTTATTTTTGAAAAGGTTTTTGAGACCGTAGTTGACGAAATAAACTCATTGTACCTTGGATATCCCTGCGAAAACATGTCGTCGTAGAAGAAAGGATGATTGATAACCTGCTCCATTCTTGCACGTTGCGTCACATCAGGTTGTATCAATCGACGAATTAAACTCTAAAAAACAATTCAGCTTGGTGGTGTAGTTGTAATGGTCTGCCAGAGCATCCGCTTCATAGTCGGTTGACCTGGGAACACAAGCCTTTTCAAAGACTTTAAGCTTCCCTGCTTGGTATTCACCATGAAAAGAACAACGCAGAGAAAATATCGGCAATTTCGCTTATTGTGTCATTGTGAAAGACAAATAACGGGATTTTTTAACCGCCATGAGGCAGACATGTTGTGAGTCCCAGTGGTTTATTCGTCGTAATGGCTCAGTATGGAAGGCTCGCAAACAGAGCAGGGGTTCATTTGCATGTATCTACCTTTAGTCTGTCGCTTATTATATCACTAATCCTTGGGGGAAAGCGGATCTGGTTTCGAAGCTGTACTCGTAGCATTTTTCTCACGTTTGAGTCATCAAAAGGCATGTGCCCACAAGCCATGATGTACAGTATCACACCCATACTCCACATGTCGTGTAAACGGGGGTCGTAAGGTCTACCTTCAAAATAAGAAATAATGTATTGGCAACATGATCCAGTAATCACGAGTTCAAACCTCACGATGAACGGGGTCTTGCGTCCTTGGAAAAACACTTTACGACGATGCCTTCTGTATTGTGGATTCTAGCTGGCAGCAGCGCGGCAAGCGGGGGGCTAAAAGGGCTGAAGACCCCCATGATAATTTCAAGGAATTACCTAAGAAATAATTTCAAGAAATTACCAATCACATTTTCAGTAATCCATCAGGTTCGCTAAAACCATTTCCTGTATGTATCCTAACGTAACATTACTATTATGAAATACTATAAAACTAAGCGATGAAAAAATTTACATTGGAGCCTACGAGTCTTAGCAGGCTAGTGAGGAGTTGTCATTACCTTGTCACTTGCTGTGAATAATAACTTTGAAAATTTGTTTTTTGTGATTTGTGAATCGACCGCTACCCTATTATTCTCTACAGTTTTGCTGCTACCAGAACTTAATTATCGCACAACAATGTTATTATTTCAAGTTCTGACTTCTGTCTGCTTCTGTGTGGTTATGCAGATTTGCGCTCGCTTGCTTGCTTTTGCCGAAATACAGAGAAATTTATCGAAATAGTCAATGGAAAATTATCAGCAGCCAGCTCACTCAGCGTGACCGGAATTTTCACAAAAATACAGATTTAGAAAAAGAATATCATAGGTTGTATGGGGGCGTTGTACGCCCCTTAAAAGTTACAATGACTCTAATATTTTGAGCTGCCTCCTGAACAAAAGTTGTTCCCGCGCCCCTGCTAGCAGGCAGTAGATTTGAAAGTAGCACCATGCAATTCAAGGGGAAGGTTAAAACTTGGTAACTCCGAAGGAAGTCTGGACAATCGTTCCGTGCTTAGCGCCGCTGTCGCTGTCCTCCGAGTCTGGAGGAGAAAAATATAAAACAAAACAAAAAGAACGCAACAAAACCAATCGAACTACCGATTTCACATGGCAGCACTGAGCTTTTTGTACAACATAAACGGCAGCCTCATTCTCCGCAATAAAGCGCTATGCTGAAGTTCAAGTGCCCGCATAGGTTTACGCGTCGTTGGCCACTTGGAAAAGGTACTTTCTTAAAGTTTTCTTGCGTGGCGGGCCGCTTGAGTGGTGTTAATGATCTTCTTTTTTCAGAGTGACAAAATGCCCCTTTTTCCAGCTAATTTTTCCATTTTGCTCATGATGAAAAGCAGTATTACCTTGAATAATTTCAGGGGCTGCGTAAGCTGCAGAACCACAGAAGGTCGTGCTCAAATTAATGTGTCCATCCGCATCAAAGGTCATGGCTTTAGCAAACCCAAAATCGGTCAACAGCAATTTGTGGTTCTTATCCAAAAGAAGGTTTTCACATTTCAAATCCCTGCAATGAAAATAATGAGCTGCACTCAAATTTTAATGATTTCTTCTGGTCATATTTGTCATCAACATTGCAGCATGCTGGCGAAATGGACTGAAAGCGAGGCTTGTCATAGAAAGATTTCGGGTTTATCTCTCGTTACTTTGCTGGCAGCATGGCTGAGCGGAAACGGCGATTATTCTTGAGTTCAAATTATGCCTCGTTTCAAACGCAGCAACATGTACTTGTAACCACTACCTCGAAAACCTCTTGGTCATTTCGCAGTCCCCAAAATCCCCGTTTGTCTTGAGTTTGGTGAGTGGAATACATTCTCATGATTTTATTTATTTCATTTTTTTCTTGAGAGGAAGGAGAAAATTTAGGTCACCAACAACAAAAATTCTACGGTCTTTTGAAAGGTGCAATCGTTACGTTTGGAAATTATAAAATGAAATTCTTCGGTTTATTAGAAGGTGTAGCTTATTGTCTAAACAACGAATTTTTGTACCCCTCTAAAAGTTTTATTCTCTTTAGCGGTTTCAAATCTGGTAAGGCATTAAGTTAAGGGGAGTCTTATTTTACGTCTTTAAAAACAATTTGTCACTGTCTATGACTTTCCTGATCTAAAGCTGATTAAAAATTAGTTCTGGTATAGTTTAGACTGGTATAGTTCTGTAACCAATGGAGTGATCAAATTGTTACGATTTCTTTTGGAAATTAATGTTTATCGATTAGGTTACTTATTCGTAACATGGAGCAAAACGAAGGGCTAAAACGATGCTAACTGTAAAAATAATTTGTTGGTTTTTGTATTCTTTAATTTTATTATGTATCATTTTTCTAACCAAAGCTTTGTTAATCAGTATCTCAACTATGGTTGATGATTTTTTTGTCGGGTCGATGTTTTTTACCTTTTGCATAAAAAAAATACCTTCATTTTCGCGGCTGGATTCAAAAAATTCGGTGCTGGATCATGGCCCCTGTGTCTCCCTCCTTGTTACCAATATTCTTACAGTCTCCTCGTTATTCATCGGATGCTTTATCACTTGAAGTAAGAAGGAAGGGCAAGGTTTTGCACAGCTATTTGCTCTGTGCAACTTATGAACTAAGACTTGATTATGACATTGGCCTATTTTATGGAGATTGGAAGAAGTGTTCAATGTGAGAGGGACAATGATTTTCTTCAAAATATACAGTATAAGTTATTCAAACCTTTGTAATTAGATACAATGTTTTGGTTTTTGACTGAATTTTTATGTACTTTGTAAAAAAATGTATTTCTTTTAACTTTGGCCTTAAAATTTAATCAATACAGTATCTTGATTATTTTCCTGTAAATCCAGGTATCTACTAATCAAACGTCACTCATTAACATCAATTTAATTATAAGTCGAAGGATATTTTTAGCTGCCTGTGCGGTGGTAGTTTAAGTAACAGCCAATATCTGAATGGAGTACATCTTTAATAATTAATACCTGTGACAAATATTTTTCGAGTGGACATAATTCATGGCTTGGCAAAGTTGCCAGAAAAAACTTTTTATATCGGGTTCAGGCAGTGCTCCTCTCCTCTGAACATATTTCAACAGATCTCCGTTAGGAGCTGCTTCCATCACGATATAAATATATCCATCACTAGCCTGAAAGCACTTTATGTAAGTACATCACTTTTGCTAATGTCATGAATACCGCTTCAGGCTTACAAGTACTGCTAGCACTGCACGTTTCAGCGGGGGTGCAACGATACTGCGAATACAGCGATGCTTTGCAGTTAGCAGACCTGAATTCATTTCCCATGCCAAATAAAACCAAAACTAGATAGACACAGCTTCCCTGCTTGACGCTCAGCACGAAAAAGATAGTGGGTAGAAAATGTAGGCAAGCTCGCTAGTTGTGTTCTTGGGTAAGGCACTTAACATTATGCCTTCATCTTTTTTTGGGAGACAGGTAGAGAGGTAAAGCAGTCCATCCATCGCTGTGGTCCAGTCTGACAAAAGACTGGCAAACTGAGAATAAGCTTATCTGCATTAATTAAGTACATTTCAGCCACAGGCACTGCAAGCAAGCACGTTAACTGCTTGCAACTGCTTTCTGAAATGCAGCGATGTATTGTTGATACCTGGAGGCAGAAGCGCAACTGCGGTATTGCAACAAGGGAGGGCGATTTGTGCAAAATTGTTGAACGTTTCTTTCTTTGAGGAAAAAATTCTTTTTTGAGGCAAAGCGTTTAGTTGTGTGTGATAAGAAGAATGCAAACCAACCAACCCCGACCTATTAAGCATTTTCGTCGCTGCTTTGAAGAACTTTGCAATACGAGACTGATAAACAAAGTCGTTTAAGCTTGCTTGGTCTTGTTGAGGAAAAGTCATTCTAGTTGGGTCCCTGTTATCTAGATAATAAGTCCAACCTTGTAACTGTATTGTTAAGCATAGAATTCATACCAAATTTAATCTCTCAACACCACAGCACCAAAGCACATCTCTCAAACCTCAACACCACAGCCCTAGATACATGGCATTTAGCTTATGCTGTCCATAAGCTAGCTGTTGCTCCTCAAGTTTCTTTCAAACTTTTTAACTGGTCGACTGCTTTTGCTGGTCCGAAATGATGAAGAACTCCAATCCCTTTTTAATCTGCTTATGATGATGACCTCCTTTTTGGAAAATTAGCTTGTGGTAAAGGCCTTTAAATTTGGTCTAGAACTCAAAAACTAATGGTTTTTGTGGAGCCCTTGAAAACTCCTTTTGGCCCCAATTTGAGAACCCTGTTTTAGAACGTGGAATTCCCAAACTGAAAAACAAGGGTGTGATTCGAACCTGAGCCATACAGCCACTCGCTTGACGGTTATTGGCCTATGGATAGAGGTCATGACTTTTTCTCACCTCTAGTATTTCAAAGATACGGACTATGTTTTCATGACGTAGCAAGGGAAGTGTCTGCAATTCTCTGGGGAGGAACTTTTCAACAAAATCTTGGGGGGCTTTTTGGGCGTTAATACACTTGATGGCAACATCACGCCCCAGTCTGGTCGAATGTGCTAACTTTACCTAAAAGTGAAACAGAAGGTTTGGTTAAATTTAGATCTGCTTTAATGTTGGAAAAATGTCTTCTTTCCGAAATTTAGTAATACCATTAATACAAGGCTATAATAGAGACGCTGCCGCTTTTACTCTTGGAAGGAGAGATACTGTAAAAGGCTAGTGAAACTCATCTTTGGGTCGATGGGGCTTACCCATTGGAAAATTTTATACAACATATTCATCTTCTGCACATTTTGCTGTAATCGTAAATTAAGCAGCATCAATGACCATTGGCTGGCAAAACAACGACTGTTTATAAAGCTAAACTGTTATTTCAAGAAATTACAAGAAAAATATCTTACTTTTGAATAAGCTCCTTCTCCGAGAGTTTTTACTACATGATAACCACGATCTCTAAGGAGCCGTTCGTACGCATCTCCCATTTTTAGACGCTTTCACAGCGCTTTGAATAAGCTTTTTCTCACTTGGAAAGGGGTACCTTAAAATTCGACCCATTCAATACGGATTTTTTCTTGTCTTGGGACAGAAAAATATATTGTTTCTTTATAATTACACGTGCATTTACATGGAGAGGACTTCATAGGAAAATATACTTTTCTCTCTCCAGGCCGTTTGTGCTTAATAATATTAAAGAACAAGCAACCCAATCTGATAGCAAAAACAAGACTGGCGTTAGTTACGCCATATTGCTTCATTATTACGTCAATTATTACAACACATGTGTGTGGTTTCTACTCGTAGTTTATCGTGCTACCAAAAGCGCGACAAAATGGGAGGCAGAAAGGCTACGATCTCTACATCAAATGGCTTCGGTTCTCTCAAAGAAGCGTAAATTTTCCGAAACAACAGCATTTCTTGAAAAATAAAAATTTACGCAATAGAGGCAAAGCGCTAAAGCTGGTTTTAATCATAGGCATAAGTAATATAGTACATACATCCACCAAGTATTCCTTTTCCAGTCGGTGAGGCAAATCGAATTTAACTTTATTGTGAGTATTTTTAGTTGCATTCACCTTACATGACTTAACCAACGATGCTACGATCTGTCAATACGCAAAAGTCACGGCTAGACGTCAAAACGAAATGTTTGAATTTCGGCGCTACGAATTTTATCCATTCGTAATAGATCTTAAATTATCCTAAAAATTTCATATCCGCAACTTCAATGCATTGTCGCAGTCTTTCGGTTGTTAACCTTAATTCATTATGATAAGTGAATCTAGTATCACAGTCAGTATCAAAGAGCAAAGACTCGTCTCATAACCTGCTCCAAATATCAGTAGCATGTTTTATTCCTGTTTGCGAAAACCGTTCTGTGCGAACGCAGCATAAAAGATAATAACTTAATTTTTTTCCAATTTAACTCTTTCGCTCCCGCGATCATCGATTGATGATCTCGTGTTTTCAGTGTTTCCTCAAATTTTTCAAATTGAGTTACAAAATTAGTTCACTAAAAAATCGATTTGTGACTTTACTTTTCATCCGATTTCCATAAAATTTTCAAAAGATCACGCTTATTTCCTCACGCATCGGAAGATGTATAATTTGTGCCCTAATTCTTGGATTTTTATACCCAAAAACGGTTAAAAAGACCAACAACCCAGTTGCAGACGACAAATTCTCAGCAATAGCCAACTACGCTAAAATCAAATTGAGATTACATCTTTACCACATAACCAAACCCTTTATCATTAACACAGTCTGAAAACTACTCTTTTGGGGCATCATTTGACAAAATTTCAAGCGATAATAATAAATTTTACTTATTTGAATTTCCAAATTTTTTAGGGGTCTCAAAACCCCCCAAATAAATTTGAATGATAAGTAGATAAAAGTAAATTTAGTGCGTAAAGTATATGATATGTTGCTAAATAGCGGTTACATTTGAAAGCTTAGGAAATTTGCTTTCCAGCAATATATAACTTTAAATAGTTTAGACTAAGTGGTATATGATATTTACTGATCAAAAATGAGTACTGTACATCATATCAGTTCAAAACCCCCAAAATTTTTTGACTTACCTTCACTAAATTATAATTTTTACAAAAACTACACCCTTTAAAAAGATAAAATAAATTGCAAATATTTCATCAGTAAAGTTGTCATTTTGCATCAAGTTTCCAAGGAGACAAAGACTGAAATACAAGTTTAAAAGCTAGCAGAAGTTTGGCTTCTCTAAATCAAAGTTTGCTGTATCCACCTTGTTTCTCAAGAAATGGAAAAGGTGTAAAAAAGCTTCTGCTTCATTGTCAGTGACAGCATATTCTATTTAAACTTAATATTTTCTGAATCTTGAAGAAATTCCCTGTTCAAAAATACGTAATGGTACATGGTTTAGGCTAACCTCTAGCAGATAATGACTAATCATATTTTAGGTACTAAATTTAACTACCAAGATTTGGTAGCGGTCGGTACCGGACCAAAAAAAGGTCATGTGCCTCAGAAAATTGCAAATTGTAGAAAACCTAGGCTTTTAGGTAAGTTTTAAGTGATGTACCTTGAAAGCTTATTTCCTTAGCATCATTTTGCGACCATTTCTAAAAAAATTGGTAGAAAATAAAATCTGTAGTGATCTTTGAGGTGGGGGTACTACTTTAATTTCGAAGACAACTCAGCCCCAGTTGGGGGGTTAATTTGCATAAAATTTGCATATTCAAACAAACAAATTTTTTTTGTTTTTATTATATTTGAAATCCTCAAGAAATGTAGATTTCAACGATATATCACACTTAATGTAGAAGTAAACAGATGAGTAATGATTTACAAACAAACTTAGGGTATTTTATGATGATTAATTATGATTGAATATGACAAATTATGACAGTTTTTCGCACTGCCACCTTACGGACATTTTTTTCGCTATTCACGCGGGAGCAAAAGAGTTTAAACCGTGATTTGGAGTGGTGGGAAAGTTCCTCTTACTTTTGAAAAATTTCCTACTGCTCATGGTATGGCACTAAAGTCACGCTTTCATATGCAACAGGCCAAGCTTGTTCGAGTTTTTCTACCGAAGCCGGTGCCATGCACAAGTCTGCCACTTCACTTTTCTTCTCCAAAATTCTTTTTCTGTTCGTTTTGTCCGTTTCTCTTTTTTATCATTTTTTTTTTCTTACATTTTTTGGCATGTATGGCAGTAACTTTCCATTTGCTTCTTTTCCATTACTCACAGGTTGCAATGGGTTTTTGGTCACTGATTTCTTCGAGTAGCAATGCGGCCGATTAACTAGCCAAAGGTGGTGCTCTACACTGCAGCCATCTATAGTTTCATTTAGTCTTTTTCTTCTTGGCAGTCCGCATATATACCGACCATTGGGCTGGAGACATACTGTTTCATCAAAACTTTTCCATACATAGCCCCTTTAGACTTTACTGAAGAGGTTGCTATTCCACGTCACTTCCACTGCATCCGCTCTCGTTTCCGCTGCAACGGATCAGTCTTCTTTTGAATCCTCATCTCTCCAGCATTGAGAAACCTTCAGGTAGCGCCAATAATCAACATAATCAAGACACTTCTCATCTCATATTCTTCCACCTTGAAACAGACTATTACCGTCACACGCTCTTTTTCTTTGTACATCCTCTGGTCTAGGTCGTGGGGAGTTTCTCGACTCTTAGAGCTCCATGGTCTTCCACCATGTACCCATCTCGAGAAAGGAGTCGGAAAACAACAACGAAAACAAAGCTTTGCATATTTATTCCAATGCAACGCTTTGTTGTCGTCGTTGTTGTCGTTTTGTGACAAGTGACAGTTGAAGCTCACACATTTCTGCATTTGCTTAATCGTTGCTTCCGTGGATCATATTCATTGTTTTGCCAACCATTACTGGCAACTATAAGCCCAAGATACTTGAAGTTCCGCAGTTGCTTCAAAATTTCTCACAAACCTGCTCCTCTTCTTGGATTTTCACCACTATGCTCGCTACTGATTTGGGAAAAAAGGGGAAAGAAAAGTCGAAACATTTTGGAAATTCATCATGGACGTAGCAAAATTGAAAAAATCATTTAAATATTTATAGAATCGTTTGAAAAAGGTAAATATTGTGAAACCCCGGTTAAAAACCACCTCGATAACAAAATTCTCCGTTATCAAGACCACTTATTAAGGGCCGCAGTATTGTCCTATTGTCAAGAACGACATTCTCTTTCAATAACTCGACCCCCGCGCATTTTAAAAATCGCGACCAACTTTGCTAGATTCAAAAAGCTAATTGAATCTCACTAACTCCACCATTTTACAAAACAACATATTTGCGCTTGTAACTTTTATCATCCTTAAATATTCAAAAATCCAAAAAATCCCCAAAATGGTAATTTTTGCAAAAAAAGTCCTAGAATTCTAAAATTTGACGCCGTACTATAATTTTCAGTTCCGCCTCAAAAAAGTTCATTATGTTGAGCAATGGATCTTTAAAAAAATGTCTTTACTCAAAATTTTTTAAAAGTTTGCGGCTTCTGGAGTAGATTCCACAAAAAATCTTGAATTAGGTCGAACACATCATTAACAAGGCCCCAAGATTCGGCCAAAAATTTTAAGATTTCTTTCAAAGATCCCAAGATTTTTTGCAGCACATTTGGCGAAAAAATACCACGAAAATCCCAGGACTGGCAACTACGATTGTCAAAAAAAAACGTTTCGTAAAACGCTCACAAATGCTTTTATGACAGATTGCCAGAGGTTGATTGCCCGAGATTGAGAAGCAAACAAATCTTCTCGTTTTCACCATGGCTGAAACTGTTAAAACGACCACCGCCCCCTCACTTCATCTTGCAGTGTAACATTACCATGATAAACGAAATTCGTTAATAATTTTGGTGCATTTTAAAAAGCATAATTAGACAGCAAATTTACGAAGCTAAATACTAATCGTGCCCGTGCAAAATTTGGTTGCGCGACCACCCAGCTAATACAACCACTTGATTATTGCTTCTTGGGTGGTTCGAAAATCAGGGTTCCGCTATGCTTAGACATTATTTGATGCAATAAACAAATAAATGTGCCAAGCTGGCGTTGAACTTCAACATATATGGCTTGTAAAATAGGGACAGAATCAAAGGATATACAAGCAACAACTGCTGCAAGAAACAAAGAATGAAAAGATGTTAGAAAAGAACAAAAAATGGATAACGAATACCTATGAACGTGCATACTGAAAAAGAAGAGCCATACTGGCATAGAACGCTTACATTTTCATATTCAGCTGGTCCTCTGAGCATATGTGACGTGCCAGCAAACCACCTGAAAGCATCATGAGCCACGTTCGCTCTGTATTTTACGGCCTTGCTCCAGGGGCGACTACCTCACTTGATCTAAGAGGCAAAACGACGAAGTGGTTTTTCGACTGACGCCTCCCAGAACAACTACTTTAAGTAAAAGAACAAGCTTTTTCCACATCGTTAAACTATTGACATTCCCACCATTGCTAGTACCGATATGCGTTATGGTTGGCGCGAAACGGACGATCGCTGTCCCCTAACCTAATGTTGATTAGATTTACACGGCGAACCTGAATTACCATTTTAAGCTGTTCCTACACCGCAAGAAAGTTCAGGAATCTGGAACAATGAGTTTTGCCTAGCTGGCTTAGAAATATGAATAAAGGAAAGTTATGGCTAACAATTGAACGTAGCGCACTTTAGTAAATAATTAGTTAGATTTTTATGTAATTTTTTTTGACTTTCTGTATATGTATACTCAATAAAGACTCAGAGTGATATCAAAACCAACAATCATACCAAGCTCGCGACCGCAATTTATGTTAGAAAGGAAAAAAAGTGTAATGATCCTTTGAGCAAAGTTTTCGTGTGACTGTAAAAAGGCCTGCGCCATTTTGTTTTGAGGCAAAATACTATGGCTTTAAAGGACTTCAAAACCCTTAGCCGTCCCCTTGTTTCGCCTTTGATGTCAACCAGTTTGAAAAAAAGCCTATGGCTAGCAGGCGTAGAAAATGTGAAAAAAAGAGAAACCACTCACTTACATCGGCCATCCCAGTTCGCTAATTGCTACAGCTTTATTATGTTAATGCTTTCAGTCGGCAATTGGGCAGTTTTACCTAAATCCAGTAGTCTATCTTAATAAACGACGCAGCTAAAGATGCTTTCACAACACGTCATATTATAAAACAATTAAAACGGTAAAAACATCGCTTTGTCGAGCTATAGCCTAATAAAAATTTGGTGGAGCAGTTGCCTGAGAAATTGTCTTCATTATGCTCAAACAATTATGCCTGTGACATCATCAACCTCTTCAGCATCGCTTGCTAAACAAAAATTGCTGAGAATTCTCAAGTCAAACAACAATTTATTTAATTTAAGTGCTGCGTATAGGTTAAATCGTATCTTGTTGCTGTCATAGGCTAGTTTGGGTTTTATGTTTATGCCAAGATAAAACTACAGTGCACCTAATGCCATTCTAAAATAACACAAAGTATTAGAAATAAGAAATTGTACAAGTTTCAGTACACAACTCAATTTTTCTAATGGCAGACCAAATAGCCGATCCATGGAATGAACTTACCGAACGTGGCTACAAGGTGAAGCATACTTTGGGCACAGGAACCTTTTCGAAAGTGAGTTAACTATTTTTTTGTATCTGAACATCTGTAACATAGGCTGGCAACGTAGCCAAGTGGATGGCGGTTGATGACCTCTGTGGAAGCAATGCTGGTACCTTAAAAACTAATGATGGCTGCGTTGTTTTGCGAAAAGTATTGGTAATTTTGGAGAGGGCCAGTCGCAAAAATGGTTTAGTACGGTATAGTCCAGGAGTACATTCACTTTTTGATACTCTCCCCCTTTAATAATGCCAAGAATACCCCTGACACCCCTTTAAAAAGTAGACCTTTTTATTTTTCTGTGGAGATGAAGCTTTTTCAAAGTGATAATTTTGACAACGTTATGTGCAACTGAAACCAAGGGGTAGGGGGGCGTGGCATAGCGACTCCATGTCCTCCAGTTATAAACCGATCAAAAGCGTTTCTCTTGGTTAAAAATAGACATCATTCTTTCAAGCTGCTCCATTTTATGCCTCAAGAAGTTTAAGCTAAATGGCTGCAAATATAGCCTGCAATGCACTCGATTGGACACCGTTTTAATGGCAAAAATATCGAATTGCAAAGCAGTATACTTGTCGAAAGTCATACCAAGCAATCCAAGCGCACTGCTGCAATTTGGAAACTCGGAAGCCAGTCTTGCGTTTGTTACCTTTGTTGCTACACTGCGAGAGTGGAGGATAAAAATGAAAACAATGAAACCAAACTATCGACATCACAGTCAAAATAGCGTTAAATTTATTTTAAATGTAACTGCATTGTTTAATGCCCTGCGATTCGCTACTACGTACGAATGCTTGAGATTTAAGAAAATCTTTATTTTAATTCTTTCCGATTCATTAGCGAATCCAAACCAAGTGTGAGAGCTCAAAAAGAATTAAAAAGCTCAACTTAATCATTAGGTAAAAATTGGGAAAAACTGTATCCCATTATGATCTGCTAGTGTTCTCTTTTGACTCGATACTGTTACCAATGTATGGATCATAAAAAGCTTTTGCTAAAATTAGTTTTTAGTACTGATATTGCTTCTTTTTGCTTACCGGTAGTTTTATTTGAGGTGAGGGAAGGATTCAGCGACCGGATGAAAAAACCAGTTGCTATAAAGATGGTGAACCTCAAAGCAGCTCCTGAAGGGATCCGGCAAAAACTACTGCCCTGGGAAATCGAAAAACTTCCTTTTCTTCGTCATGAAAACATTTTAAAAGTGTACGAGATATATCAGGTAAAATCATACAAGAGGCCCGAGATTTACTTTGAGCAAACTGTAGACAGTGACACTCTTTCGATCTATGCAATCTCATTAGTGCAGTAGATATTTTGAACTATCAGGTCTCATATCAGGAACACTTCATGGGTTCTGCTTGTGGTTTTCACCCTACCACCAGTACCCTATTTGAGTAAAGTTGATTAGTGCTCTACCTTGGGGTATCCATAAAGCACGGGACATAATGAGACAAAGAACACGTGACATGACATAGAGCAACCGGTTTTGTCGCGAACTCAATCAAGCAAGAAGATGCTACCAGTACCCTATTTGAGTAAAGTTGATTGGTGCTCTACCTTGGGGTATACATAAAGCATGGGACATGGCATAGAGCAACCGGTTTTACCGCGAATTCAATCAAGAAAGAAGATGCTCAGCAATCAGGCCAGCCAATTTTGAACCAATCATAAATTGGTAACCTCATCGTCACTAAAGCTAACTGTTATTGGTGGATACTTAAAGTCCCTTCTTACAAAAGGTTACACGAGCAACGTTGCGGGCGTTGCCAGATTATTTGCTATTGCTGCTTTGTAACCCTTTTTTGCTGTTACGTAGAAGTAGATTCAAAAATGAAAAAATATCTAGGCAGGAACATATAAATTTTGCGAAAGGGGTAGTGATGTCTCTTCACTTTACACTTATGACAAAAATTGCTGCAAATTGAAGAAACTGACTTCGCTTTTTTTCAAAAATTGCCGAAAACTATACCTGCTGCAACTCTCGCCCCTTTTTCTCACTACCTGTGTCATGGCGCAACTGAATAACAAAGTGGGTTCTCAAAGAGCACGTTTCAAACATATGACATCGGAAAACTCCTCCCCAAACGATATGAGAAACTGTTTATTTAAAGTTCAGCTTCCATGTTTCATTGGTCAAAATTGCGTTTCAATTCTGTTTCGATCTAGAAGTTTTTTTTACATCATCTACATCACGTAAAGACCAACTACAGGTGTAACTAGACTAGTATTCTCGAAAACATTTTTTATTTGTGGTACTTTAGCAAAGTTGCACAAGAAAAATGTTTTCAAATTTACCACATATTTTCCTCTGCGAGCAGTGGGAAAAAGTGGCAAAGTGCTCCATACTTGGCTTGGACAGTTATGGTAGTAAATATATGTTGTTCCCAGCCGTCTAATGGTAGCACGCAGTTCATCTCCTTGAGCTAATAGCCAGCCAGAAAAGTCGGTTGGGAACTGCGTCCTGCCATTAGTCGCCGGGGAACTGCGTCCTACCGCTAGTCGTCTGGGAACTGCGTACTATTATTAATCGGCTGGGAGCTGCGTACTATTACGAGTATTAATCGGCTGGGAACTGCGTCCTATTATTAGTCGGCTGGGAACTGCGTCCTATTATTAGTCGGCTGGGAACTGCGTCCTACCACTAGTCGTCTGGGAACTGCGTCCTTTCACTAGTCGTCTGGGAACTGCGTTCTATTATTAGTCGTCTGAGAACTGCGTCCTGCCTCTAGTCGTCTGGGAACTGCGTCCTATTATTAGTCGGCTGGAACTGCGCCCTACCACCAGTTGTTAACGTGATTCATGAGCCCTGTCATTGGTTTAGTTGTTTTTGTGCATTTAGTAAAGTGACTGTTAATGTTCTTGATGTTATAGTTGTTCGGAAGCTTTCGCCTTTTAAGCTGTTGTGTTTGCCGCCTCATTTAATAGATTGTCATTTGTAATCAGTGAGGAATAGGGATGTTTTGTAGTATGTGATGACCAATGAATTGTTTTTTATATTTCCCAAATTGCTTTCTATTACGTTCGACCCTTAATGGAAAAACCGTAAGTTTGGTACAGTGAATCATTTATAAATTAAAACGGCAAGTTGTTTTCTCTTTACTTAACGCCTGTTATTCTCGTTTCTTGCTAATGGTTATGTGACAATTTCGTTGATTGATCTCACATTTATTTGTGGATATAAATAGGCCTATTGACTGTTTATGAGCTCACTCTACTTTGGCAGTGTTTAGTATGGGGTGGTAGCGAATAGAAACCTAATATTTCATCACCAACTAATGCTAGTGGCAAGTTGTCTATGTATTTTGAAAGCGCTTGTCTGTGTCTTAAATCAACTGGGAAACAATAAACTACTTGTATTGTCAGCTAATGCTAGCCTTAATTGATAATATACCCTTATTTCGCATTCGCTTATATCTTTATTTGCATGAATTGTATATAGGAGATCTCTCAGTAGTCTTTAATATCTTGAAACAACTAGAGCCAGATACGCCTAGCGTATCGCAATTGATGCGTGTGGTGCAGCTAATTTGTGAGCAAAATTTTCTGTTCTCTTTTAATACAGTCTTCATGTTCTGCAAGTTGGTGTGTGCTCGTGAATCGAGGATCTCTGGTGAGCAAGACAATTAGAGACAGGATCTCCCAAATAGAAGCAGCAGTGAAACGGCCAGTATAGCGGTTCCTCACTGCAACACTAGTCGTCTGGGAACTGCGTCCTACCACTAGTCGTCTGGGAACTTCATCCTACTATTAATCGTCTGGGAACTGCGTCCTACTATTAGTCGGCTGGGAACTGCGTTCTACCGCTAGTCGTCTGGGAACTGCGTCTAACCACTAGTCGTCTGGGAACTGCGTCCTACTATTAGTCGTCAGGGAACTGCGTCCTATTATTAATCGTCTGGGAACTGCTTCCTACCATTAGTCGACAGGAAACTGCGTCCTATTATTAGTCGTCTGGGAACTGCGTCCTATTATTAGTCGTCTGGGAACTGCTTCCTACCATTAGTCGACAGGAAACTGCGTCCTATTATTATTCGTCTGGGAACTGCGTCCTATTATTAGTGGTCTGGGAACTGCTTCCTACCATTAGTCGACAGGAAACTGCGTTCTATTATTAGTCGTCTGGGCACTGCGTCCTATGATTAGTCGTCTGGGAACTGCGTCCTATGATTAGTCGTCTGAGAACTGCGTCCTACCATTAGTCGACAGGAAACTGCGTACTATTATTAGTCGGCTGGGAACTGCGCCCTACCATTAGTCGTCTGGGAACTGCGTCCTACTATTAGTTGTCTGGGAACTGCGTCCTACCATTAGTCGTCTGGGAACTGCGTCCTACCACTAGTCGTCTGGGAACTGCATCCTACCACAAGTCCACAGGGAACTGCGTCCTCCCGCTAGTCGTCTGAGAACTGTGTCCTACTATTAGTCGTCTGGGAACTGCGTCCTATTATTAGTCGTCTGGGAACTGCGTTCTATTATTAGTCGTCTGGGAACTGCGTCCTATTATTAGTCGGCTGGAACTGTGTCCTATTATTGGTCGTCTAGGAACTGCGTCCTACCATTAGTCGGCTGAAAATGCGTACTACCATTAGTCGTCTGGGAACTGCGTTCGACGGCTAGTCGTCTGGGAACTGCGTCCTACCACTAGTCGTCTGGCCACTGCGTCCTACTATTAGTCGTCTGGGAACTGCGTCCTACCATTAGTCGTCTGGGAACTGCGTCCCATTATTAGTCGTCTGGGAACTGCGTCCTATTACTAGTCGTCTGAGAACTGCGTTCTATTATTAGTCGTCTGGGAACTGCGTCCTACCATTAGTCGTCTGGGAACTGCGTCCTATTATTAGTCGTCTGGGAACTGCGTCCTACTATTAATCGTCTGAGAACTGCGTTCTACTATTAGTCGTCTGGGAACTGCGACCTATTATTAGTCGTCTGGGAACTGCTTCCTACCATTAGTCGGCTGGAACTGCGTTCTATTATTAGTCGTCTGGGCACTGCGTCCTACTATTAGTCGTCTGGGAACTGCGTCCTACCATTAGTCGTCTGGGAACTGCGTCCCATTATTAGTCGTCTGGGAACTGCGTCCTATTACTAGTCGTCTGAGAACTGCGTTCTATTATTAGTCGTCTGGGAACTGCGTCCTACCATTAGTCGTCTGGGAACTGCGTCCTATTATTAGTCGTCTGGGAACTGCGTCCTACCATTAGTCGGCTAAAACTGCGCCTTACCATTAGTCGTCTGGGAACTGAGCCCCATAATTAGTGGTCTGGGAACCGCGTCCTATTATTAGTCGGCTGGAACTGCGTTCTACCGCTAGTCGTCTGGAAACTGCGTTCTATTATTAGTCGTCTGGGAACTGCGTCCTATTATTAGTCGTCTGGGAACTGCGTCCTATTATTAGTCGTCTGGGAACTGCGTCCTACCATTAGTCGCCTGGGCACTGCGTCCTATCATTAGTCGTCTGGGAACCGCGTTCTATTATTAGTCGTCTGGGAACTGCGTCCTACCATTAGTTGTCTGGGAACTGCGTCCTACTATTAGTCGTCTGGGAACTGCGTCCTACCACTAGTCGTCTGAGAACTGCGTCCTACTATTAGTCGTCTAGGAACTGTGTCCTACTATTAGTCGTCTGGGAACTGCGTCTTACCATTAGTCGTCTGGGAACTGCGTTCTGTTGTTGGTCGCCTGGCAACTGCGTCCTATTATTAGTCGTCTGGGAACTGCGTCCTATTATTATTCGGCTGGGAACTGCGTCCTACCATTAGTCGTCTGGGCACTGCGTCCTATTATTAGTCGTCTGGGAACTGCGTCCTATGATTAGTCGTCTGGGAACTGCGCCCTACTATTAGTCGTCTGGGAACCGCGTCCTACCGCTAGTTTCTTGGTAACTGCGTCCTACTATTAGTCGTCTGGGAACTGCGTTCTATTGTTGGTCAGCTGGGAACTGCGTCCTACCATTAGTCGTCTGGGAACTGCGTCCTATTATTAGTCGTCTAGGAACTGCGTCCTATTATTAGTCATCTGGGAACCTCGTCCTATTATTAGTCGTCTGGGAACTGCGTCCTACCATTAGTCATCTGGAAATCGCATCCTACTGTTAGTCATCTGGGAACTGCGTTCTACTGCTAGTCGCCTGGGAACTGCGTCCTATTATTAGTCGTCTGGGAACTGCGTACTATTATTAGTCGTCTGGGAACTGCGTCCTACCATTAATCGTCTAGGAACTGCGTCCTACCATTAGTCGGCTGGGAACTGCGTCCTACCGCTAGTCGTCTGGAAACTGCGTCTTACCACTAGTCGTCTGGGAACTGCGTTCTATTATTAGTTGTCTGGGAACCGCGTCCTACTATTAGTCGTCTGGGAACTGCGTCGTACTATTAGTCGTCTGGGAACTGCGTCCTACCGCTACTCGCCTGGGAACTGCGTCCTACCACTAGTCGTCTGGGAACTGCGTTCTATTATTAGTCGGCTGGGAACTGCGTCCTACTATTAGTTGTCTGGGAACTGCGTCCTACCATTAGTCGTCTGGGAACTGCGTCCCATTATTAGTCGGCTGGGAACTGCGTACTATTATTAGTCGTCTGGGAACTGCGTCCTACCCTTAATCGTCTGGGAACTACATTCTATTATTGGTCGGCTGGGAACTGCGTCCTATGATTAGTCGGCTGAGAACTGCGTCCTACTATTAGTCGTCTGGGAACTGCGTCCTACTATTAGTCGTCTGGGCACTGCATCCTATTATTAGTCGTCTGGGCACTGCGTTCTATTATTAGTCGTCTGGGAACTGCGTTCTATTATTAGTCGTCTGGGAACCGCGTCCTATTATTAGTCGGCTGGGAACTGAGTCCCATCATTGGTGGTCTGGGAACTGCGTCCTATTATTATTCGGCTGGAACTGCGTTCTACCATTAGTCGTCTGGGAACTGCGTTCTATTATTAGTTGGCTGGGAACTGCATCTTGTTAGTAGTCGCCTGGGAACTGCGTCCTATTATTTGTCGGCTGGGAACTGCGTTCTACGGCAAGTCGTCTGGGAACTGCGTCCTACCCCTAATCGGCTGGAACTGCATCCTACTATTAGTCGTTTGGGAACTGCGTCCTACTATTAATCGTCTGGGAACTGCATCCTATTATTAGTCGGCTGGGAACTGCGTCCTATTGTTAGTCGTCTGGGAACAGCGTCCTATTATTAGTCGGCTGGGACTGTGTCCTATTATTAGTAGTCTGGGAACTGCGTCCTACCATTAGTCGGCTGGAACTGCGTCCTACCATTAGTCGGCTGGGAACTGCGTTCTACGGCTAGTCGTCTGGGAACTGCGTCCTACCACTAGTCGTCTGGACACTGCGTCCTATTATTAGTCGTCTGGGAACTGCGTCCTACTCTTAGTCGTCTGGGAACTGCGTCCTACCGCTAGTCGTCTGGGAACTGCGTCCTAATATTAGTCGTCTGATAACTGCGTTCTATTATTAGTCGTCTGGGAACCGCGTCCTACCATTAGTCGGCTGGGAACTGCGCTCTACCATTAGTCGTCTGGGAACTCCGTCCCATCATTGGTCGTCTGGGAACCGCGTCCTATTATTATTCGGCTGGAACTGTGTCCTACCATTAGTCGTCTGGGAACTGCGTTCTATTATTAGTCGGCTTGGAACTGCGTCCTGTTAGTAGTCGCCTGGGAACTGCGTCCTATTATTTGTCGGCTGGGAACTGCGTTCTACGGCAAGTCGTCTGGGAACTGCGTCTTACCCCTAATCGGCTGGAACTGCATTCTACTGTTAGTCGTCTGGGAACTGCGTCCTACTATTAATCGTCTGGGCACTGCGTGCTATTATTAGTCGGCTGGGAACTGCGTCCTATTGTTAGTCGTCTGGGAACTGCGTACTATTATTAGTCGGCTGGAACTGTGTCCTATCATTGGTCGTCTGGGAACTGCGTTTTACCATTAGTCGGCTGGAACTGCGTCCTACCATTAGTCGTCTGGGAACTGCGTTCTACGGCTAGTCGTCTGGGAACTGCGTCTTACCACTAGTCGTCTGGGCACTGCGTCCTATTATTAGTCGTCTGGGAACTGCGTCCTACTCTTAGTCGTCTGGGCACTGCGTCCTACCATTAGTCGTCTGGGAACTGCGTTTTACTATTAGTCGTCTGGGAACTGCGTCCTATTATTAGTCGGCTGGGAACCTCGTCCTACCATTAGTCGTCTGGGAACTGCGTCCTACCATTAGTCGGCTGGGAAGAACAAGCTATATTCACTATTTATTTTGTGTGAAGTTGGAGCGAATTGGGAGTATGCTTTGTGGTAATATGTCGGAAGTCGCGCTAAGTGCTTAAATGCGCAAGCCATTGTTTTGTCGCGATAAGCAAATACAGCATGCTTCTGATTATGCTTGGACATTGTACTCATGCATTTATTTGGTTCAGGCCAAAAGTGGTCTCGTTTTCATGGTTATGGAAGCGGCGGAGAAGTTGGACATGCTTCGCTACATCCAGAGGAAGGGATTTCTGAATGAATCTGACATCAGACGGTGGTTCCATCAGATCTGTATGGCGTTGGACTACCTCCACTCTCGACACATCTTCCACGGGTACTTGTATAAACATTCAATATTTAAGAATGAATAGCGTTTTTAAAGTATTCTTCAGTATGACTTGACATGAGAATCAAACGTAGATCTAACGACTGCGAAATGAACGGTCTAACCACTGTACCATATCTCCGGTGAGATTGAGATGCGACAGATCGAGTCATGCCCACAAAGTTACAACACCACAGCCCTGAAGCCCCTTGGCGAGCTGAATATTAGACACGGTAATTGTTTTACACTGATCTGATACGAGAGCAGCGAGGCTAACGTTTTATAGCTATGGAGTCTATGGTCTAGCTCACCTCAATGTTTTTCTTAGTATCCAAGGAATAAATAACCCTAAACCATTTACAATCAAGATGAGTGAGTTAATATTGTTTGACGAGAACAGTGGCAGTTTAAGGTGGAGGAGAACATAAAGTACGCTAGGACCTGTGGTAAAAAGGGAACTTTAAGTTCGATTGAAGGCTTTTTTTGGAATACAACCCTGGAAGATCAAAGTGCGCCCTCGCACCGGTTAAGCATATTTCTGTCCTGGATAGAATCACAAATAGCTTTCCTTTGCCTAAATACGAAGTTGGCTGTAACTCACCCCCGGAAAACAAGCATTTTGGTGTTATGTCAATTATTTTAGCAATTTGAAGTGCGAAAATATTTTGATCACTCGAAACAACAAGATATTGGTTGGAGATTGCGGATTTGTGCGTACGAAATCAAGGAACAAAGTTCTTCGGGTTCCTAATTCTAACTTCTTTGGAAAAATAGAATACGCAATGCCAGAAGTGCTTAAAGGTGTATCAGAAAGTCTATAGTGTTGCTTTAAATAAGTATTTAGGGGCGTAAAGAAGGGTAGAAGGGAGGAATTGCGCGATCGTTTCCAGTTTTGACCTGTGAGCATTCATAAATTATAATGAAGTAATCATGATAAATGTCGACAACGTGTTTGAATGTCTCGAAGTCATGTTTATGGTAACAAAGACTTTGAGATTAAATCTCACAGTGACTACGTTGTTGCGTACTTATGACAGGCCCGCTGATTGATTGCTCTGTTTGTGATAGTAATGTACTGCAGCAGCATTAGTGGTAATTACTCCGAAGCGGATCTGAACACAACGATATTCTAGGCATAATCGGCAAAGGTTTATCGTAAACGGATGATCAAATTGTATGACAAAAATAAATGCCTAATCTCAAGACCTCCCTTATTTTCTGGATACGCAGATGTAAGCATGCAAACCCAGTAAGAAGAAAGCAGTCAAGCTTTTGTCTGTTATGCTACAGATTAAATCTATTAAACACAGCAAACCAAACAGTTTGGGTAGGAGAAATTGCAATTAGAGCAATGTCGTTATTGTTATTGTTGCAAAAGCAATATTTTCAAGGCCTTAAGGTTTTCGAGAAATTTACATCGAATATCCCCTCTTTTCGTTATTGAGCAGTACTAAAACCAAAACTTCTAACGTTTTTGTTTTGTTCTTACTTGCAATAATGGCTTTGAGAACTTATTTTACTCTTGAAATACCAGATAAAAGAAGTATTTAGGTCGAGAAATAACCTTGCAGTTCAGCTTTTTTTAGTTCTGACATTAAAGGTATTTTCAGGCTTGGAATACGACCCACGGTTACAAGACCTGTGGAGTCTGGGAGTGATTTGCTACATGATGGCTTGCGGACGTATCCCCTTCAATCCTCACAACAAAAAAATGATGTTGAGAGCGCAGTTAAAGAACTTCGTTGTTTTTCCAAGAAAACTAGACAAAATTTTATCTCATAAATTGAAGGTGAGTCGATCATGTAGGTTAAAACGTTATTTCTACAATAACAGAATTGTCATCTGGCGAAATTTCAATTTGCCTTTGTTGTAATCCCCTTTATAAGAAATTTACCATGATTTTCTCTTTTTGATGGATTTTAACCGGAGACAAAAAACTTATTAAAAAATACTACAAAGCAAATTTTTTTCTTCAATTACGAGAAAACTTAATTTTGCAGTGAAAAACTTGTATTTAGGCGGTTTTGAAGCTGCCAGTAGTGCTGGCACGGTGCATTTCCACCGCTAGTACAGTCAACAAACTAGAAGAGTTGCCCAAAAGTGCTTTTCCTACCACGCAAAGGTGATATCATAGCGAGGTCGGTATGAATAACCCTGGGATTTATTACAGCCATTGAAATTTGACTTCTAACATTACTTCATCCAGTCCACTATGTGAACCAACATCTCTTTATCTAGTATATCCTATAAACCAACGTTACTGTATCCAATGCTCCATGTAAACCTTCATCATTTCATCCAGTCCACCATATAAATCAACACAGCCCCACCAAGCCCACTATATAAACCAAGGATGACCAAAGTTTTTAGGGACTACACATCACTGATATGAAATCGTGAGGGGCGGTAAAAAGGCCATATTTTTTGGGTTCAACTGGGCTACTATGTCTGAAAAATAAAATCCCCGAGAGAATATTTTCAGTGCAGGTCGCATTTTGTAGGCCCCTGATGTAAACCAACATCATTTATTAAGTCCATCATATAAACCATCATAGTTTCACCTCTTAACTCTCAGTTACTTTCTTTAGAACTTTATTCGGATTCAACTTCAAGCTCAACAAGAAAAGCGAGCCACGATCTTGAAGATCTTGAACCATCCTTTCCTTCAGAACAGCTTAGTCACGACTACAGGAGTGTGATTGTTTGCTTGTTTATCAAGTCTAAATGTGCCTTGATTACGTCAAGAATAAATATTTAAAACTTAGAATATACTTGCAGTATCTTTATGTAGCTATAATGCGTAGGAGAGTTGCTAGGGGCTTAATTTTAGACAGATCTCTTGTTGCTGTAATGTCGTTGGTTTCTCCTCGTCCTTAAAGAAGAGGGACAGCATGAAGCGTTCATTCAGCTTTACGCCGCCATCCCAATCAAGATCAGAGTGGGGTAATGCAGCAGTCAATTTTGACCTTATGAAAACAAATTGCGGACTAGTCGCCCCATTATCACAAGGATTTAAATGATTAAAGCGTTGACTGCGACTGAGCCATCCTTTAGATTTGTAAGCCAAAGACAATTGTTTAACCGGTTGATATGGACGTCGGATGTGGATTCGAACCCCTCTCCTAACTTTGTTTTTAACGGTTTGGAGGCAGTGGTGGCATTCAACCTGTTAGCACGAACTAGTTCTTTAAATTTTCTGAGGTCAAGAAACTGGTTGTTAAAAATACTTAGGCATGATGTATCAATCGGAAAATCTGAATCTTCAAAAAAAGGTTGTTGTGTTTTCGATATGCTTTTCTGCTTTGAACACATCGAGATCCAAATAAAAAAGTCTTCGCCTTGTATTGTGAAAAAATTTTATCAACTTTTTTTAAACAAAACTTGTTCTTACGACTTTTGAATGCCACCATTGGTAGGGGATTATAACATTAATAGGTCGTCCAATTATTAATTCTCTTGATGCAGTAATAAAAGATATGAATAAATTGTGATCACTTCCTTATCACCAGCAGGGAATATTGTATTGCTTTGCTGCCAAAAGTTGCTTCTTGTTGCTGGTGAGCAGTTTTACCACTCACGACGTAGAAACGCCGAATTTTCTAGCAGAAGCTTAGGTGATGGAACCTAGGGTTGCTCATAGCTACTGGCTTGCCATCTTGATGTTGTGAGTTCAATGCTTGCTTCATATTTTTGTTTTTAGGCCTTTGAGAGAAGAATTTTGCGGCAAAATCTCCCGCTTAATTTCACTGCTTGTAGCATACATGTAAATGCATTGTACCAGCAGTACTGGTAACTCCGAAGCAGGTCCTAGCGCAGGTTGTTTTGCGCATTACAGCGAAGATTTTCTTGAACCCAGTGGTGGATTTCGGGTGAGGAAAGTGCGGCAGCTGCCTCGGCCCCCCTTTTTTGGAAAATAAAGGGTCCTCCCCTTCCAAATATGTCCGATAACCTATGTCAGCCCTTCGAAATAGTGTAATCTCCAAAAAAAAAATTTATTGAGAACTTGGGCAATTAGAAGCCACGTATGAATTCTTGCCTCAGGCCACTAAAATCCTTCATACACCACTGCTTGTACGACAGGATGCAAATATAAATCAAATTACGGTAAGTACTTTTCACTGTTGCTATTACGAAAATTATTTCGAAGAGTTGGCAACACCACAAAAATTTTAACACCATTCTAAGACTTCATCATTACTGCAGTTGTAGTCAAAAAAAGATACGACCACGAGAAAGCTATAAAGCAGTGGAGTTAAGATGAATAAAATAAGCTGCGCCTCGGATGGCCCTGTTTTAGAACCTGACATTTCAACAAACCTGCTGTCTAATGATTTTCTTTTGATACTTTCTTCACAACAACCTCTGCATAGCATGAATCTAATGAGTCCTGTAGACCTGATTCACACCTTTTTCAATAATACTTGTGTTGCTTCCATAGGTTCTTATAGATAATAACTTTTTTCACATAAATCTTTCTATTATTTATCAGTCAATTCAGTCTAATTCTATTCTTTAAAGACCTTGCATCATGCTATCCCGCTTTACTCCATCAAACGCCTTCTTGCAATCGACAAAACACAATATGAGCCGATCTTGTTGTACTTCTATACTTCTTTTACAAAACAGGCTTTTTTCTAGGCCGGTGCAAATCATTCTCAGCAAATTGATTTATCTTTACTTTTATCCAACTGTGCTAGACTTTTGACATTATGATTACGACACAAATTAAATAGCTGTACAGGGTCCGTCAAAATGATCTGACACATTTGTAGGTTAAATAAAAGACAAATAAAGTAAATAAACAATGAAATGTTTTTATTTTTGGAAAGTACATATAATGCCATTTTGTTTCATTAAGTTTTAAAAATTAAATCGATCAAATGAGATCCGTTATTATCCACACACTGTCGAAGACGTTCACGAAAGTTGTCTATAACTCGGCGGATCATTTCATGTGGAATGGAGATAATTTCTTGACGAATTGCATCTTTAAGATGTTCAATAGATTTAGGACGATTACTGTATACCTTTAACTTGAGGTATCCCCAGAGAAAAAAATCACAAGGATTTATATCAGGTGTGTTTCCAAAGTGAAAGCGCGACGCTCACCAGTCCAATTCATGGTATCAACTAAACCACTAAAAATTTTAATAAAGTTACAAGTCCGAGTTATAGACAACTTTCGTGAACGTCTTCGACAGTGTGTGGATAATAACGGATCTCATTTGATCGATTTAATTTTTAAAACTTAATGAAACAAAATGGCATTATATGTACTTTCCAAAAATAAAAACACTTCATTGTTTATTTACTTTATTTGTCTTTTATGTAACCTACAAATGTGTCAGATCATTTTGACGGACCCTGTACTTAAGAAATGACATTCACAGATTTCCTGCTCAGCACTTTGTGATAAGAGTAAAGTGGAGGGTAAAATATGAAACCGAGTTTATTTAGTCATGATTAAAACGCCCTGGTGATCAATAGCGCCAAAAACTACAAATATTTCATTTCAATCTAGAGTTAAAATAATGGGGTAATTTTTCCTAATTGGATTTCTGGCGAAAAACAATTGGCGAGTAATTTTCTTGAATTTTTAATAGCAAGGCATCGCAGATTTGTTAAGCTGATTGTTGTTTTTGACTCGAGTTGATTCAATGCGTTTTTCTGTACCTATGTAAGTTTGGTAAATTAATAATCGTGAGCAAATTTTTGATTAATGCGTTGATAATTTAGAGAAACCGCGGTGTACTTATTTGCGGCAACAGCTCTCAATATGCTATTTTGCGGTGGATTTAGTTTTCACATTTACAGTATGTTTGGAGTGGCCAGACACCATTTTTTATCAGTAATTTACAAACAGAGAAAGCGAGAAATAACTAGGTTTTAAGTATGGTTTGTAATTTGGGGTCACACCAGGTTTTTGTACAGGTTTTCTATTGACTTTGTTTCATCACTTATGATCTGACTATGAGTAATACAATTGCTGCTGTTACTCAACAGCCTGTTGTAATGCAAGTAGGGCTAAATATATAGAATCTATTGCGTAGAAACTTAAGTTTAGGCGTGAATAGGTTTAGGCAAGAAAACTGTAGCAAGCTCCATTTTTTCAAGATCAAAAGCCTGGAGAATAGTAAAATAGTTTTCTCCAAGTAGATAGCAATAAGTGGTTTCTACCAGCGCAGAAATTGTTTTATCTGAATGAAATATACCAATGTTTTTGCGTCTTTGTAAACTATCATGAAAAATGCCTGGGAAAAGGTTCTGAAGCAACGTGGCTACAAACTTCGTCATACTATTGGAGAAGGCGCATACTCAAAGGTAAAAAGTACCATAAATAGAATAAAAACATTATTCTTTGATATCTGGTGGGAGCCCATTGAATTTTCTTAAGCCATGCCCTCATAAATGTTTTTGGATGTAATCCGTTTCTGCCTAAAATGCTATTTTCAAACAAAATAGCTAAATTGACTTGCTGGACGAGTGTAGCCTATTATTTTTTTACAATTTTCCTTAAGCCTTGAATTTCATGAAGCTACCTCTGTTTGTGTAAAATCAATTTTTCTGTAAGTTGCAGTCAAACCAATTTCACACAACTTCGGATGCAATTACCCCAGAGGGACAACCACATTTTTATGTTCAAAGCCAGTGGCTTTTGGAGGCATATTTTATTGGGGGGAATTGGCGGGCTTATACTTTTCCACTGAAGATTTTTATTTTTTTGAGATCAACTCATTGAAAGAAAATTTTGAGACTTTTTTACAGGCAGGCGGGCGGGCACAGTATAAGATCTTACCGGGTGCCCCAGAAATTCCAGATCCTGGTTCGTAGGTACGTCCTCTACAAAGGTTTGAACGCTACTCTGCACGTGCTCCCCTCTCCTAAATCCAAAACTGCCGGTAACCGCTTTTTGTCCAGGCAAATTGATCAGTCATTTTCGTACTTAATTGTTTTTATTTACTTATTTGCTTTTGTTTAGGTAAAGCTCGCACATTCTTTTGATCTGAAGAAGGATGTCGCGATCAAATGTATTGGCTTTCACGATGCGCCACACGATTTTTTGTCAAAGTTTCTTCCTCGTGAACTCTCCGCTTTGACGGCGCTACACCACAAAAATGTTATCCACGTGTATGAAGTGCTAGAGGTGAGTTGGATTGGAGGTTATTTGGAGAAATGTTTCGGCAGGGATTACAGTAAGAGTTGCATGGCATTGGACTCTCAAAGTTTTTTAGGCAAGTCCGAGTCCGACTTCATTGCACTAATCCAAGTTCAAGTCCGATTCAAAATTCCAAACATAAAACAGTGATCTCTCAACACATTACCGGTACTAAGGAAATTACATTGAATATAATAAAGACAAACGCTGTTGGAAGACTACCGGCGCAACTAACTTTTTTATTACGCTTATTTCACAAACCAGAAGAAAATAGATATATAGTTTAGTTATTATGCCGGATGTACAAGAATACCACTTGATATTATACATTTAACTAAAGTAAACTTGGACTTGTCTGCAACAACTGCAAGCCCAAGACAAAAACCCACATGCTTTTAAGTTTATGTCTACGTCCGATATCCTGGAGCAGTCAAATAAAACAAAGAAGGGCGGTTACTTTTTAGGAGGGTGGGTGAGAGGACCCTCCAAATTTTATAGTTTTGCTGAAGCGCTATATTTTGTTGGTGGCATAAAAATGACAAGCAAAGAATCAAACGCGCACCCATTTAATTTTTTATCTACGCAGTTGATAGGAAGCCACTCAAAGATTTGGAAAAGTCTCAGACTCCTAACCTTCTGATTACTTTTCACTTTGATATATAGCGTACCGCTATTAGTGCCAATGTATGAAAACGTGTTTGAAAAAATATTCAAATGCTTCTGGCATAACTTTTTCAAAAGAAAAAATGTTTTTACTAGATTCAAAGAATTGAAATTTTTGTTCACGGTTGATATGCTGGCTAAATAAATTGTGTAGTAAACTGTTGTGTTGGCTAGAGCGAATGACGTCCGCTGAGTAGTTCTGTGACTGCGTCATGTACAGCGATGCCTTGTAAAGTAAAGTGGTCAAAGTTAACAAGGGAAGAACACACAGGCTGACTCTGACAAGAGTAAGGTCGATAGCTCATCTTTGTGCGACAGGTGCCATTTTACCGAAGCGAGTTGTCATTTTACCGACAGAAGTTGTCCTATTACTAGCACAGATTGTCATTTTCCCAGCATAGATTACTATTTCACCAGTAAAGGTTATAATGTTGTTGGCAGAATATATCATTTTATTAGTATAGGTTACCATTTAGCGGCATAGGGTACTTTTTCCGTTCAAAAGTTATCATTTTATCTGTACGTGTTATTATTAAATGATAACACCTACCGGTATGCTCTCTCCCGTAGCCTACAAGCTATTTGTTTAGCATTATGGTCGTAAGATCGAAGACAGTTTTGTTTGCATCGTGATGGAGTATGCTAAAAATGGGGACATGCTGAAGTACATTCAGAACGTCGGTGCTCTTCCTGAAGAGGATGT
Source organism: Trididemnum clinides (assembly GCA_963675345.1). Lineage (NCBI taxonomy): Eukaryota > Metazoa > Chordata > Ascidiacea > Aplousobranchia > Didemnidae > Trididemnum > Trididemnum clinides. The sequence goes on from OY776306.1 coordinate 24,144,044, forward strand.
GAAAAGATATTCTAAACAACTGTGTCAAGCTATCGGATACTGCCACGCAAAAGGTTTATGCCACAGGTAAAGCCTGGCATCAGTGTAGACCAGGCAACACGCACGTGCAAACGCACTACCACGATTTCGGTAAGGATCTATAACGATTTCAAGAAAGTCACCACATAATTTTGAGGCAAATTTTTAGGTTTCTTTAAAAAGATGACTTCGCCCTCAGCGGGTTTTGAGACTTTTCGCCTTCTACCATCTTTTTGTTGTTACGTGTTTGATGTGAATCACGCTTAACCTTTCTTAGTGGATAAATGATTTCAGGGACCTCAAGTGCGAGAATTTGCTGTTGGGAAAAAACAAGAAGCTGATTTTAAGCGATTTTGGATTCTGCAAGCCGATATCTCTGGACAGCAACGGAAAAGTCATTTTGAGCTCAACCTACTGCGGATCTGCTGCTTACGCTGCTCCAGAAACGTTGCAAGGTAAGAGACGAAGACTGCAGCAAGACCGTGGCCGGAATATGGCACAAAAAACTTTGAGAAGGGAAAAATTAGATTCTTTATTTTTAGTGATAAATTAACCTTAATTTGTAATTTTGCAAGAGAAACATTTTGGGGAGTTGCACCCCTTACCATGCTGCATCACTGAACCTTGTTCACTGCCAAAAAGCTATTTTTTACTCTTTTAGCCAATTTCTACTTTATGTCGAGTCCTTAGTTTGTGCTTCTATGTTTTAGCATTCCCCTGTAATTGCTTATCATTGCTTAATATATTCACTAAAAAACAATGGCTGATGTGTCTACAATCGTAAACATCTTTAAAGGTAGAGTTGAGTTAAATATTTGCATTCTCTGGCCGCAAAAATTCGATGGTTACCATGGAACAATGTAGTATCAGCATTTCTGCTCAACGCTTTACCTTCAAAAGTGTTGCAACCAAGCAGAAGAAATTCCCTCGAAGTGCCTGCCCCAAGAACACAACCATCCAGTCACTGTGGAGTTTGGACGCATTACCATACGATCAATGTTGTCACTTTAAACGACCCTCAAAGTAACTTGACCTCACTGCCACTTATAATTTTGCGGTACTTCGCCGGAGTAAGAAATGGCTTTCGGGCACCCACCGATGGTAATGTGCTTAAATTTGTAGTTGGTTGGACTGTGAATCTGCCATGTGTGTTTATAGCTGCTTCATAACAGACTGCCGCCTTCCGCTAGCGTGATCTTGATTAGATTTTTGACTTAAGCCTGGTAATCGGTTTCATAACTGTATTGCATCCCAAGGTGACGAAGTTCTAAAAAGCAAACATTAGTTTTTGCTCATTTCAAGAGACGAAATTAATAGCTTATTTCCGTGGCCATAAAACAGCATTGAGTTCAAAGTTCATTCTACTTAAAGATAGCCAAAAGTCTAGCAATCTGGAGCCCATCGAGCGATATGCCCAGTTTTATATGAGTAATTGCAGTTTTTCTACATCATATATTACTGTATCAAGAGAGTTAATTGCTCGATCTCCCTCTAAGTTTTGTTACCGCCAACCTATTAAAACTAGACCGGGAATGTGTTTCAAATCGATATCTACACCAACCAGTCGAACAACAGTCATTAACTTTCAGCAACAGAGCACGACTCAACCGCGCCAATGACTTAACTATTAACACCAGTTGTATGATAAATATTTTCACTTTCAGGAAAGCCGTACAATCCCCTCTTGCACGATATGTGGAGTCTTGGAGTGATCATTTTCATCATGGCATCCGGGCAAATGCCCTTTGATGACTCCAACGTTGGAAAGATGTTGAAGGCCCAGAACCAAGAAAATATCAATTATTTGATCAACTCTCGATGTGGGGGGTCGAAGGAATTGAAAGTAAATATCGAATTTTTGGGGAAGGATAAGGGAATAGTGCTTTTCTTTAGACAGGGACTAAGAAACTGATTTCAAGTGGTTTGCCAAACTCGAGGTATTAATAACCAAAGCTGGTCATATTGTTGCTATTGTGATGCTAACAGCAACTACATAGTCAGATTATTCAGACTCATTGTATTCTTTTTAATCAGACTAAGTAAACTCAGTTTTATAGGCGTAAATTTAGGAAGGCTAAAGCCCTCCCACTCTATTTTCAGCCTCTCTAAAAAATCTCAAAAATTGGCAAATATTTGGAAAAGCTGATATCTAGAAAAAACGTTTTTACTTTAGCTGGATCTAAGAGCAGCAAAAAAAATAGCTTGGAAACTTGTTCACAAAAAAATCTTCAACTTAGGTTTGAAACAAAATGCCTTCAGCTCCCCCAAAAAATTTCAAAAATGGATGAATCCCATATTTTTGAAAAAAAATCTCCGAAAAAACAGGTTTTCAACCTTGATTTAAAACAGAAATGATTTTAACCACCTTCTCTAAAAAAGCAATACGTCCATGATTAGTTCATTTTTCAAACTAGAGATCCGCGAATACCATTTTTCAAGGTTTGAATGTGACTCGGCTGGAGTTGAACCCATATCTCCAGCTGCGGAGCGGACGCTCTAATTGCAACACCACCGTTCTAATCATACCAGGACCTAAGTTTTTTAGTTATGTAAATTACCACTAACTAATAAGATAAATTTTTACTCCAGATACGCTATTCTGTAGGTTAATTAACAAGTTTAGGTGGTTTTGGGAGTTTGTAGAGCAACCCCACCTCACTAAATTTCTGTCGTCTGTGTTTGTAAGAGCATCTCGGCCGCAATTTCTGATGGATTAACTTCACCAGAGCAAACAAAGTAAAAGGGACCGCGAAAATAGTAATCGGTTTGGATCACAGCTAATTTTGTTTACGACTAAACAATAACAAGTCGCCTTGGAGGGTGCACAATTTGACATAAAATAGTGGTTTATTCGCCAGCAGAGCGTTAAAACTGAAAAAGATAGTTTATTTCATCTCCGATAAAAGGAAAGTGTAGGTTGTAGATTACTATACTGTTCTCGCAGTACCGCTGTATCAGCATAGATATCGGTAGATTACCAGTTATTCCAAGATAGAACAATACGTTTTTGCTCTTAACTTTGTCTTGTTTAGAATCTGATCAAGTTACTTTTACAAGTTGATACAAGGAAAAGAGGAACAATTCGAAATGCATTGACTCATCCTTTTTTCTCCCGATCTCGGATTTCTGTACACAGGTAGACTGTTGAAGTGTGGTAACTTGCTCAATAGGTGCCAAAAACAAGAAAGTAATGATGCTTCAAGTTTGTTGCTCTGAAAATAGATTGATAGCTTTTAGATTTTTAGGGAGACTTTACTGTCAAAATCTCCAACATGAAAACATAACGTATATTGAAATGATATTTTTTGAAATAATTTACCGTCTAAAAATTTTTAAGACAATTTATCTAAGTCATATATATTGCTGTATCAAGAAAATTAATGATTGGATCTACCCCGTACTTCTTTTACAAAATCAATCAAAGGTTTACTTTTTAAAGCATACGTTATCCTTTTGTTCATTCATCCCCAAAATCAATTAAAAACTCCTCAGCGTATCTAAACGCATGACGCTGGCTTACCAGCGTGAGAGTTCGAGTTTGATTCCCACATGGTTTCTGCGTCGTTGTGCTCTTGGGGAAAAGCATTTTACATCGACTTCCTCTTCTTGATTGCAGGCTTGCGGTAGAAATGCGCTGCACCAGCACTACCGCAAACTCCGAAGCAGGTTTGAACACAAGTTGTTCTATGAATAATTTTCCTGCCACGATTTAATGTGATATATCAGCCCCCAATCAAAATTAACCTTTTTGATTGCAGGAAAATTAGTCCACACCATGGTGTCGTGTACCGGAATAATAGCGAATTGAAGAATCCCGCTCCAAAGTGCTCCCGTGGGGTCAGGTCAAAGAAAGTTCTGACCTTAGGAAGAGCGGATAGTGTACAGCCCTATTACGACGTTGATAGCATAGACGATAGGTCGTTTTCCGGTTGGAGAGAAGAGCTGTTCAAAGTGGCTAGATCTTACAAGGCCAAAACCATTCGCGATAGCAAGAAGCGAACTTCTGAGAGCACCTCAAAAAAATCTTCAAAAAAAGCAAAGAAAAAAAATTGACCCCTCTGTTTGTATCAATGTCGCGTATGTCAGCAGGTCGAAGAATGCATCTGGTGGTTAAATACAGAAGCTAAACGCAACATGAACTTTGAAAGCATGCTAAAGCGATTGAAATTTAAACCCTTATCAACGCTTATAGACTACTGCGCTTGTGATGTATGCTAGCTTCTACTGAGTAATCTTATCACAATTTTGTTCTGCATTTCGTTAGTGATGACTGTAGTAGTTCTCAAAGTGGAGCCTTTATGCGAAAGCAATCAAACTGACGAAGACTGAATGGCATGATATTGAGATTTAGATCGTTATTCTGTGGTCACCTGAAAACATAGGTAGTTATAGTGGGTTAAAAATCTACTTGAGTTGAAATATAGTTACACTTACTCTTATAGTTTACACTTATTGCTGTACTTTCTCAGAAAATACTCAACTAAAGTAGAAATGATAGGTGCTTTTACTCGAATATCGAATAATGATAGGTGTCTTTACTCAAATAAAAGTAAAAAAGTAGCCGCAAATTATACTACAGAAGTCGTAAAATAAAGAGTAGTTTCCTATAGTTGAGTTTTGTCCTGTGTCTTCATATATTACCGGCTCTTAGTTGGTTGCCGGCACCATACAAAGTGAGAAAGGGGATTTTTGAAAATGCAAACTTCTCTGCCAATTTGTAGTTTAATTTTTATCGACCGAATCAAAGCTTCTCGTGTACGGTGCAGGCGCTGGTGTCTGTATAGACAGGGTCCGTTCTGGGAGAAACAAATGGAGGGTTTTTACTATGCGCCTTTGTTCCTCTAGTAACTCCTTTGCAACAGCAGTAGCTGGTATGCAAACCAACTAATGCATGTTTAAAAAAATAAATCCACCAGCAAAGAATTTAAGAAAACTGCTTTCATTAAAGCTACTAAGGACGAATTCATTGCACTCTTAAAAGCAATAGGTAACAACTAGAACGTTTTTGTCTGGGTTCCATTAAAAGTTATGGCAAAAATGATTGAATCTGGCCATCATGAATTGAATATATGCCTTACAAGCCTTCTTCAATTAGTCCCACATTTTACTTTGGTTACTGCGTTAAGGATTTTTTCACTTTCGCTGAAACTATGCAACAGCTTCACTTAGAACCAGAAGCCATCTCTCTCAGTTTCTCGATATCTCTTGCCTATTTGCAAATACCCCACCAACAGAAATCATTCACATCTGAGCTTATACTCTAAACAACAATAAACATGTTTCACCTGCTTTTACTACGGTACTGTTCACTAGTTGTTGACTGCAGCTACGACGTCGATTGAACCCAGTTTTAACCCTATGATGTACAAAATACTGATGGGGTTACCAAGGGGTCCCCGTTCGGTCCAGCTCTTGCTAATATATTTGTTGGACACAACAAGAAGAAATTGTTTCGACGGAAGAGCAAGTCCGTCCTGCATTGTGGATGACACCTTGTCATCATCGTGGATGACACTTTGTCATCTTCAACGAAGAATCCAGCTGAGACAGTTTTCTCACGGAAAAAATTTTTTACATTCTTGCTTGAACTTCACTTTTGAAAAAGATGATGGCAAACTTTTCTTTCCAGACGTTCAGGTTAAAGCAAGCTGGCTTAGAATTGTTCATGTCCATTCATCGAAAACCACTTTAACTGGATAATATAAACCTTGGCTTTCTTTTAGGCCCCCCCACAACGGAAGACAAACGTTTTGGGAATGTTAGTGCCTAGAGATCTGTCTATCTGGTCCAAACCAAAACTTCTGCAAAAGCTGAACAACATAAAACCTATTCCCTACAAAAATTGCTAGCCAGATACCGAGCTTTTGGAAAGTAGGTTATGTCTAAGGTCATCGCCAAATTTAGTGCCCCAAGAAAGAATGTTCTCGAAAATACCCAGTATACTTAAAACTTCGTTGAATCAATAACAATTCTCTTAAATTCGAGCTGCACACCAAAATTACGATAAGCAATTGCTAAAGAACATCTGTACTTAAGAAGATATTTCCACCAAATTAATTCTACTTGAATTCCACAAGAATGCAGTGACTTCCCATAAGCGAAGCAATTCGTAGCCTTATGAATACGTGGGCCGCTGTGGCTGCCAATGCGTGGGCCGCAAATCACCAAGGCTACAGGACAATATCCACCTACATGTACCAAAATCAATCATACTTAGCATGAAGAAATAAAAACAAGTATCTTTACAAAAATGCAAAACAAATGCTCTACCTTTGACTATGACTCGGCCATTGAACAGCATCTACTTGAAAGTTTGGACTGTGCCGTCGCATTCAATTACTAATTAGTTCCAGTGTTGGCAAAAGCTACATTGTCCTTCTGTTCAGCCACCCTTGAAGCAACATTTATCAAAAACAAACAACACGTATTCTGCTACCAAAAGGATTTGCTGTACACTGCAGTGGTCCACTAGCAGCTTGGATAGTGGACGGTGACGAAACGTTTATTTCTGACTGTCCTGGTGCCATATATAGCGACGCTTTCTTTTCTCTGCTTCATTTTGGCAATAGATTCTGATAAAAACCAAGAAAAAGTTAAAAACAAACAATACATTAATCAACAAAAACGTTAATAGCTAAACAAAGTTGCACTGTCTTGGTTGACAATGTTAGCAGCGTTTAGCGAAACGTTCTAATTAAAATATTTACACCAGCGCTGTTTTTTCTGCTGAAAACGTAATGTTTTTACTCATTGGTGCGGCAACACCAGGTTTTGAACTCTCTGCTTCCCGCACCAAGAGCACCGTCGTTGGTTAGCTGTGAACCAGTCGAGTTGCTTTGTGAGGTTAGTAATATTAGCAACTACGGATCTTTTCTGCTTCGTCAAATAAAAACAGGCAACGGTTGAAGTTTTCTTGCTACTTTCATTTACGAATAGGTGCAGCTCCGCCCAGCGTGCGTAGAACGAAAATTCACAGCAATAAATGCTGCCACGCAGCCTTAACAACGATCAAACAGGGGAACCAACACGCAGTTCCTAACAGAAATCCGAAACATAATCAGATTGAAACAATTCACTTCTCCTTTCGCCACGTTTACGTTTCAACAAGAAACAATGGAAATACACGTGGTCAGTATATATGAGCAGATGCACCAGTCATATATATAGGAGCCAAACATGTGGACTTATTCAATTACAGGGCAAAGAACGCAGAAATACAATATAACAAAGGATAGGTTTTAGAAGTAGTCCGCAGGAAGCCCGGTTATAACCGTCTACTACTTATCAGTTGGGGCTAATTGTTTGGTTCGCTGTAGGGGTATCAATTTGAAGCTATATTTACTTTAACTCCAAATAAAACAACACGAGATTACTTAATTTCTTAATCACAATATTAATAAATTTTGTAGGAAATTGTTTATAAAGTTTTTGCGTTACATTCTTAAGCGACTACGCTTTATTAAGTCAAATCGCTGAAAAAAACTACATGGCGATTAGCGGGACACTCATCATTGAATCCATCTTCAAGAATGCAATGAATCGATCTTTTAAAGCAGTGGTTCCCAACCTTTTTAATGGCCTGCACCCCTAAATTGTTATAATATGTTCTCGCACCCCTCAAATATCTTAATATGTTCTCGCACCCCTATAGTGTTTTAACATGTGAAGAATAAGGCCATGCACTAAGCATGCTTTAATTAGAGTCTAATTCCGCAGTTTCTTCACCATTATTGCAGAGGTGATCTCAAAAAAAAAAAAAGGTAATCACCGATCTCGCATCGTTTCGGGCTGAATTGAAGGCCGCGCATTAGGCATGCTGTAATTAGACACTGATTGTGCAGAACTATTAGCACATGATGAACTGAGCATGACAGGACAAAAATCTGAATGACCATCTCGCACCCCCTAAGATACTGCCTCGCACCCCTGGTTGGGAATCCCTGTTCTAAAGCTTTATTCCGAGCTATTTTGAAATTTTGTACCTTTAAACAACTGTTCAAAAATTAAACGCTGGAGAATATTTGAATTTTGTGCGAGAAACCTCTTAAAATCAAAAAGTACCAAAAAAGACTCGCTGATGAAAACTCAGCACAGCTTGTACAGTTAGCATTGAACTACAATTGGTCTACTACAGTGTTTCCCAACTTTTTTTCTTATATGGCCCATAATGAGTTTGGGTGAAAGCGACATGGCCCACTAGCACTATCTCGTTAGAGTTAGCTACGTCATCTATTCTTGGATGCGTTGAAGAAAGTACACATTGGAGACCATTTCCCACATCTAATCGGTTTCAAGTCTTGTTTTTCATCCCTGATTCGCATAAATATGTACTACTGAAGGGTAACAGTTTTGTGATGCATTCTTTAGCGACGCGCGGGTAAGTAATGCACATCTTTGCCCAAAACCCACAGATTGATAAAATATCGAAGATATTTCTACGTATAGAATCATTTTTGAGGTCAATGAGTTCATCCTGTGAGTGATCACGGACTTGTACTAGAACTGCAAAGGCTTCCTCACCAGCTTCAAATATGACTCCGATGTTTCAGGAAAATAACTCAAAAATTCTATTCGAATACTTGTAAGGTGTGCCTAGATTTCAGATGACAAAGCATCGTCCACATCATCAGAACTCACAGTAGAAAGGGCCTCAAACATTGCATAATTTCCTTTTCGGCTTTTTTGTCAAGTTTTCAAGTTTTTGCACAAAGGCATTCAAAAGCATCAATGAAGTCAATGATTGTCGTTTCCTTTCCTTGCAGCTTGGGATTTAAGCGGTTCAGCTGGTCGAAAATGTCAACGAGATAGGATAATCTGCATATTAAAGCACTATCCTTTAAGTTTGATCCCAGTTCGTGTTGTTTTTGCACGATTAAAAATTCCTTTAATTCTTCTCGTAGTTCAAAAACTCTGGCCACAACGTTTCCCTTTGACAACCAAGGTACTTTTGTACAATAAAGTAAGTTCAAATGTTCTGCCCCACATCAGCACACAGCTTTCTGAAAATTCGAGTGTTCAAGGCCCCGCCCTTTAGTTTTTACGTAGTTTACTGTTTTGATAACATTTTTAAGAACATTGAGGAGAGGTTCTGGAAGAGTTTTCAAAGCAAGGTGCACCGTCAGAACACACACCACAGAGATTTTCCCATTTGAGGTTTTCGCATTTAAAAAATATAGATATCTTTTTTATGACATAGACTGCCTTCATATTCGTCCCTAATGCAGAACAAAACAAGAACTCTTGTTTTATGTTAGTAATTGTGTTTGTGCAGTATCTGCAAACCACCGTAAGCTGAAAGCAAGCAGAAACATCTGTGCTTTCATCAAGTTGAATAGGGAAAAGACCAAATTGATCATTCTTTATAGCGGAAATCACCTGCAGTTTTATGTCGTCTGCCAAATCATTAACACGTCTCTGCACAGTATTATTAGAAAGGGATATCTGCCTTAGCTTCTTTTCACTTTTCTGCCCAAGTACAATTCTATCCATTTCTAAAGCGCAAGGTTTGACAAGGGTCACACCAATAGAGTACAGTTTAATTTTGAGCTTTGTGATGATCAGACTGACTGCATAAGAAGCCTCAACAAGTGTTTGGAATTGTTGTCGAAATGCTCCACTTGCATCCAAGCGCTGACGCTTCACACAGGCTTCTTTTCTTTTGAAAAACTCTGCATTTTTGTTTGTGTTCGGGAAGCACCTTCTCAAGGCAAAGCATTAACTTCGACGGCCTCAAAGAATGATTACCATGAATTTTGAGACACAAAACACACTGGCCCATTTCTTCTTCACTATCAAGAATTGATGTAAATTTATATTTAATGTCAGCTAGAAAATTTTGATCGAAAATGATCACCAGCATCATACGGCACTATACAGCAATCTATCATATCATGTCAAGAACCCGCGACCGGTTTCGACCTTATTGGGTCTCATCAGGCAGGTGTAGGAAACACTCAATGATAAAAATGCTGAAAAACAAATTAGTTATTGGGCGCAAAAAACGATGCAATACAAAACAATATGATACAGCATTACCCATATTATGGGGGTCTCATTTAAGAACATATTGATTTTATAACCATATTTAATGCAATCATTATTAAACTTCCTTTTAGCCATTTTCTATCTGTAAAAAATTAAGCGTTCTCCGAGTTTTTGCTTAAAACTTTCGAATTGCTCAGAAACTGATTTTAGGCTTCAACCTTGCAGGCAGCAGCGCTGCTATAGAAGTAGAGTAGACAATCAGAGATTGAGACATCATTATTGTAAAACAATGGATATTTGTTTGTGTGTATTGCACAAGCAAGAAAGCGGATTTCGTTTATACGGTAAATGCCAGGAAAAAAATTGTTGGTACAATTAGTAGTCATCTTCACCGATCACTTTTTTGAGTTTTCAAAACACAGTGATTGCAAACACTTTTTCACCTTGCTCTGTGTCCCACTTGAAAACCACGCTATGGCCCACTGCTTGGGAAATACTGTTGTACCAGTTGGTTATCAAAGTTCGCACCAAAAATGGCGTACGGCAGTGGAGGATTTGCAGAAAATATAAACTTATATTTAAAGTTGTTTTTTGTGCTATTATACTGCATTCCAGTTTAACAGATATCAAATTTTTAAGATCTACTTAAGCAAAGTTATAACTATTTAAGTAGCATCATTTTCGACTTGTCTGCTCAAGTTAAATTTGAAGAAGCAAAAACTGAAATTATTCAAGTAAGTAGCTCGTGGCTGAAAAACCTACATAAGTAGTATTACGTCGTTACTGGCTACCTCAGCCCGCGAGCCTTACAGCCTACTGGACTGTACATTAATTAATCCTTTCACATTTCTTCTGTGGTTTTTTCTCGCAACTCACGATCATAGTTTTGTAATAATCACTTGCGTGGTTGCGTCAGTATTTTTCATTCGCTGTCATGTCGCAGTGAATTCGCAATACGGCCACCATTAGTTTGCAGAAAATTGAAAACGATTCCGTAGCAACCGTCGGCGCAAATTCAGAGGGACTCGAAAATTCGCCTTGGAAGTTATAAACTTGTCGAAAATTTTAACGTCCTTGCCCAGTCGACAGTCACTTATTGCAAATGACCGCAGAGTAGATGGGAATTCACTGTGACACCAACGAAACTGTAAAAGATGTGCTTTGCCTTGGAGTCGCCATTAAGCAGGCATAAATGTAAAAGAGCTTACATCCAGTATGCTCACTACTGGTACTTCGTAGTTGTCAAATTCTATGGCAAACATTGCGGCCACGCTCAGAAGAGGCGTAATTTCTTTCAAAAATCGAAGAGATTTCAACACTTACAAAATTGGTGGAAATTTAGCCCTTTAAGAGATATTCTTCTTATTTTTCTTTTTTAAGTCGGTTGTACGCAGGATACATTTTTGCCTGGTTTTTTAACATTTTTGGTGCATTTTCGCACTTTTGTGGGAAAATTTTTGTCTACTTACATATTACATATGATGCTTTACCGCATATGTTGCCTGAATATCCGACTCTGTTCTTTGAGTTTGTTCAAAAGCGTTACATTTTTGCGGACAAAAACGTACAAAAATCTCTTTGTAAGTAGTTCGCGGACAAAACCGAATGTTCATTCAACAAGAATGCTTGAGTGTGCAACATCATCTATACCAGGGGTCGGCAACCTTTTGCTAACTGTGTGCCGACTTAAGTTTTGAAATCGTTCAGTGTGCCAACCTCATACATTTTTATACAATATACAATAAACTAGACATGGTCCATATACTTGTTCTACAACATATTTTATTTCACATACTAATGATACAATAACAAGTAAAGATTTTAAATCATTTAAAATAAATGAAGTTAACAATTTTTTTAAAAGTTTTAATTATTAATGGATGCCTTGCCCATGCATGGTTTTAGTTAATTGTTTAATATCAGCAACATACTTTGCCACTTTGAGTTTCACACAATTTTCAGAATGTGCAGGTGTTAGGCGACTTTTTTGTGGATTTAGCACTGCTTTCATGTGATAAAAAATTTGTTCACAGGAATATGTTGAACCAAAAGGTAAAAGAAGAGCAAAAGCAATTTTCTTCAAACAAGTGCACGATCTTGGGAGGGATGTCCAACAGTTGAGGATAGCAGCAGATTTTTCTACATTTTCGTTTTCCAGAGACTTCCTTAGCTTAACAAATTTTGATGTCCATATTACCGAAGACCTAAATTCAACCTGTTGCATTTCAAACTCATCAATGTCCATCCAACTAAAAAGTTCCAACTGTACAGTTGTCAGGTCAAGTGTGTCAGGCGTAATGAGATAAACAAATGTGGGTCCATGAATGTGAAAATCTTGAGTTCCATTATTAAATTCTCCTTTCAGTGCTTCAAGGTACTCCTGAAGCTCATCTACATTTACTCCAAATTGATCTGAATGATTTTTCAGATTTGGGAAGTACTTGAATGCTTTAATGTTAATATCACAAGTAAAAATATCCAGTTTCATTATAAATGCTTTCCAGTAGCTAAAAAGATCAAGTACTGTTTGGCACCGCCCTTGTAATTTCAGATTTAGCTCATTTAAATGTGTGTTTATGTCAGTCAAAAACATTAACTTCAATAACCAATTTTCATCTTCCAATTCAGGAACATGCTTTTGTTTTTGATCAAGAAACGTCTTGATAGCTTCCAGACAACATACAAATCTAGTTAGCACTTTACCTCGACTTAGCCAACGAACATTGCTGTGTAACAAAAGGTCTCCATATTCACAATCAATTTCTTCAAGAAGAGACTTGAATTGCCTGTGAACCAAAGAAGAATGTGAAACAAGATAGTTGACTATCTTAACAACAGTTGTCATCACAGCGCCTAAATTCAGAGATCAAGTCTTTGCACACAAGCTCTCCTGATGTATGATACAATGAAAATTTAACAGTTTGCGTCCGACATGATTTTCAAGAAGTTTTACAAATCCTTTCTTGTTGCCAGCCATTGCAGCAGAACCATCGGTTGTCACCCAGAATAACTTGCTCAAGCCAATGTCATATTTAGTAAAATAACTAATAACTGCATTCAAAATATCTTTTGCTTTAGTTGTATCATAGGGGTAATAAGCAACACAACTCTTCGTAAATTTGGTTATTTTCGATATATCGTGCAATTATGCCTAGGCGAGACAAATCATTTAAATCCGTGCTTTCGTCAAGAGCAACACTAAATACTTGGGTTTGCTTTAATCCAATTATTTGTTTACTTGTTACATTTTCAGCTAAATCAGTTATGCGCCTCTCCACTGATCTTGCAGAAACTCGAATTGCTGTAATTAGAGAGACTATTTTCTCCTTATTTGGTAAATCACCAAATAAAATTTCAGCACTTTCTAAAAAGTTTCTTTGATGTATTCACCATCTGTAAAAGGTTTACCTTTCAAAGCCACACATTGAGCTATTTTGTAACTACATTCAGTAGCTTTATTCTTACTTCCAACTGCTTGGCTCAAAACACCAGTTTGTTTTTTAAAACTGGAAATGGCTTTTTTAATGGCTTCACTTATCTCTTCTGAGGTTTTAAATTTATATTGGTGTTTAGTTTGAAAGTGTCTTTGTACACTAGATGTGCGGAACACAACACTTTCACAACAGAAAGCACAAACTGCTCGATCTTTTTGCTCTACAAATCCATATTCTTTTGTCCAGTTGTCTTGAAATGGTCGAAGATCAAGTTTCCTTTTCTTTGCAGCCATATTTTGAAATTTATATTCTGAAAATATAAATTAATCAGCAAACATCAATGCTAAAATTTATATATAAAATATTTTTAAGAAAAACCAAAAGTGTTAACAATAATATTAATATGCTTTATGAATTGTTTAAGAATGAGCTGATTCGGATCATCTGCATATTTATTTGAATGATTAATGTTGATTAAACGAAATCAATTTCGAATTTCCGATATTACATGCATGTATACACCTAATTATCAAAATATGCATAATATGAGCGAGTCAGTTATATGGCAGCTATAAGCCATTGTAATCACATTTTTGTGTACATAAATGAATGTAGTTACACTGCAATGCCGATCTGCAGATATCGACCGCTTTACCGTACACATCTTATTTAGAACCGTAGGCCCAACTTACACGGACTTATTAATTTTTGTAGATCCAGGTACTATAATATACAGGGGATTTATTTTTTCAATAGGAACTATGTTATTCAAGTAGATCTATTCTAGCCCTAGCGGTATGCGGCCATTACTGGCATTAGATCTATAGATCCGTATATTTGCAGCACGTGGCCTGAAAGTCATAGATCTAGGCCTAAAAAATATTCACATTCTATAAATGTTTTCTAGTATGATTTTGCATAACGAATACTTTATCTGTTATTTTTCCAAAAACCTACCTTGTTCTGTTGTGGATAACGATACACGAGCACTTGAAAAGTTCTGCCAGCAGTGATTGCATTCAACTCATTCTAGATATACGTACGAACAGTACAACAGGTTTCAAAACACTACTTGACGTCATAGAAGGTTGTTTGTGCTAGGTGGCGTTAGTATCTAATATTGTGTGCGAATTCAATCGGAACTACTGGGCTATTTTTTATAGACCGAGTAGCTCCGATTGGTGCAACTTCCGTGTGAATAATAAAAAACATTTTGTGTAACTTGGGAAGGCTCTGCGTGCCATTGGAAATTGCTTGGCGTGCCAAGTGTGGCACGCGTGCCGTAGGTTGCCGACCCTTGATCTATACATCCAAGTGGATGATAATTTTCGTACAAAAATGCTTGAGAGCAAGAAACGTACAAAACCGAATAAAAAATGTACAAAATCGAATTCTGTGTGCTGGCACGTTTACACTGAACTGCGCACAAAAAACAAACTAATACTTTTAGCCAGTGATGTGATTCAAAATTTTAAGAACAGGTTCTCTTTTGTATCAAATTCATTAACGACAGGTTCCCTCATTTTAGAAAACCATTTGCTGCGGTCGTCTATGGTCTATAGCAAAAAACAAGAACGGGTTCGCTGATCATCACGACAATCCAAGAACGGGTTCGCACGAACCCGTGCGAACCCCCTGAATCCCATCACTGCTTTTAGCCCAAATCTGAAGTTTATGCTGGTCGTAACTGCTTAACTGGCCACCTCGAGAAAAAAGCAGATTATGAAAAAGTCTTTTGTGCGATGACGGAATCGGAGAAGTTGCTGACTGTCGCCAATTCGCGCTTTGCACATCAGCCTATAAGCATTGTTCGATTGGCTGATGTAAATGTGGGTTCTAATTCTCATGATGCATTAATATAAAAATGGCAGATGAAAGAATAAATATCTAGGAAAGGATGTAGAGAAAAATTTGTTTTATTTAATCAAACGACGTGAAATGTTGTGAGGTAGGTAGTAATTGATATATAGTCATCATTATGACATGCAAAAAGTCAAGTTTTGCCCCTTCTCAAATTTGCCCCCACCCAAATTTTTTTCTGACTGTTGCAAATATCCTGGCTGACACTTGAATACCGATGTGCCGTTGGGATAAAAAGGGATGGGAATTTTGAAAGAAAACGGGGGAGGTAAAACTGCACGCTTCAAGAAATAAAGAGCTACATTTTGAAGTTTTATTTTTACACTCAAAAGTACAAAATATTTAGCGTATGGCGTCACAATGGTTGCATTACAATAACACATTTGAAAGGCATTTCTTATTACACAATAATCAATTCAAACGCGATTGATCAAAAGTAAATTACAGGGTAGAAGATTGTGATCTCTTTCCCCCCGCGATATGGCTTTGCTAACTATTGTTCTAGTATGAATGCAGTTTATATGACATACAATGGTATAAAAATGCAAAATTAGTTTTTAATACACGAGAAATAATCATAAGCGTTGTCAGCAGTAGACGAAGCTCTCTTCCATTTTCTTGAAACCGATCCCCGTTTTCAGTTATTGACATGCAATATGGCAAATATTTTTCAACGATTTCCTCTTAAACTTTGATTTTCATGACATGTATCTTTGCTTATTTGTATAAAATCAATCTCAACTTCCGAGTTATCGTTTACCAAAATCATTTAATGCAACTTAAAATGTACAATTTGCTTAGAACACCAAACAACGTGAACTACATTTTGATTTTGCTCCAACTTTTTCTTTTTAAACATCAAAAAATACTGCAAAAATTTGGCTCCTAAAATGCCTTTTTCTGGCTACGCACTTAGAGTAAACGGGAAAGTATTGAAACTAATTATTATGTTGAAATGACAATATTATACCCTCTCACACGGAGAGGTAAATGACACTTAGTACATGCAAGTAGAGCCTTGAATCAACGTTATCTGCTGTTAAAAGGTCAGTCTTACATTTTGCATAGACGCATGATGCTAAGGCATGATCTGCCGCTAGTGCTTATCCACTATAAACATCTGAGTAAATTACAACTGTACAAAATAAGCACAACAATATAATATAAACAATCGCAATTCTATTATACAAAACGTTACTTGAAAAAGGACCTGGAAAACATTACCAACATCTGGGAAAGTTTAATAGGAAAAAAAAGGATATAGTAATTTTATGGAATACAATATCGTTTCGGTAAAACTAAATATTACAGAAAATGGATTTTAGGATATGTTTTCGGGACATGTCGGGGTAATTTAAGTTGAAAAAATGAATTTTGGAAAAGTACTTAAGATCATTCCTTAGACATCTGTAGACCCTTCAGACACTTTTCGAATGCCCTCACCCCTTTCCAAACCCACCACTAAACTCAGCTACGTCACAAAGGTAAATGATCACAATTCCGTACATGCGTTTTTATAAGTACACGTTGAAATAGCAGCAGTTCAACCGGTTACAGCCACCTACTCTGATTCCATTTGACTGCATTATAAGCGCAAAAGATGCTTAGTAATTTCAATATAAATCTGGTGGTTTTGAGAAACGACAGTGTGTTACTGGGCTTTTTTTAATAAAAAAAACTACAGCAAAAATAAGACCTGAACATAAAAACTGCGAAGTCACGAAAATGTTTTTTCAGGTCAATGAGAAAGTTTTGAGGCCATGGTTTGGAAACTTGTGTGCTTAGAAATCTGCTATAACTACTTATCTGAAGGCTTTTTCAAATATCGTTGGCAAAGCCCTTCTCATCTTCTAAACATTCCAACAGTATAATGCATATATACAAAAAAGCTTCAAATGCATTTAAAAGTTCTCAAAATGATGCAGAAAAGAGGGACCCTCGTATTTGTTAAGATCCGAACATGTTTTCTCCACACCGTTTGTCATAGGACCGGGACCACAACTGAAGACTCCAAATTTATCGACCTAAATATAATTTTGTGACAAAGAATGCAACAGAAAGTACAGAAAATTGGCACGAAATTTTATACCGGGAGAAGACCTTTGTGAAAAACGTTTGTTCAGATCAGGAATACATAGTAACTAGATGGATTTTTGATCAAGGAAAACATTATAGTTGCACTTACTTACCTAACGACTCATGTTCAAACTTGCCGCAGAGTTGCCATTACAGCTGGCACAGTGAATTTCTATTACAAATACTGAAGCCAAGCAGAGAAAAGTAAGGTATAATGTTCTTTTTCATAAGCACAAACACCAACTCAACAAAGTTACCGGTAATAAACTTGTAACCTGTTCGCAACCGATAAAATACAAAAATTGAAGGTTCTGTTTTCAATCACTAAAATCGTTTGATTATAAATAACTTCACCTTGGGATGTTCGTCCATTAATGAAGAAAAGAAGGAATTAAAGTTGGGCCGACCGAAATGAGTGACAGCTCGAAGACCAGTAAAGAGAGATTTCCCGGCCACTTTCTGGAAGTGTCTTTCGCAAATATACTGAAAAAAAAATTAGCTGTAATATACTTGCCATTTCGATTTACCAGTGGAGCACATTTTTAAAATACGTATAGGTAAACAGTTACAGCATTACTTACTCTCAGACGTATATTTTTAAAGACAAAGCTGTAAGACTATCATTAGTATTTTTTGAAAGTCCAATTTTAACTTTGCATTAGGCAAAATCGAACTTTAAACACCCTTTTTCTTAAAAAATATAAACGAGGAAAAATGCATTTACTTATTTCAGAAAACTTTTCCTCATCAAATGTTCTTCAAATTAATTCCAGAGCACGAATTGACAACGATTTATTTAACTCATCAAGTACAAGATTAAGTTTGGGAGTTAACGAAGAAGTAACATTGTGTTCTTCGAATCTGTAGTCACCTCCAATGTCTCAGCGGTTGGCACGAGTCATAGCGCGAAGGCTCTTGCAATGCCGCGTACAACGCTCTGAACGCCGAAGTTGCAAACTTCACATTGATAGTCCCACCCTCAACAAAGCGGACCGCCATTGGTGGGCGCCCAAAACCGCCACTTGTGATAGGCTGATTGGGAAGTTTCACTATTTTTATCTTGTGGAAAACGATCAATCAATTCATTCAATGTGATAGATGCCACTTACCAACATAGTAGTTCTTAGATCGAATTTTTGCGGAAACTGAGTGATAAAGATGTGA
Organism: Trididemnum clinides; assembly: GCA_963675345.1. Lineage (NCBI taxonomy): Eukaryota > Metazoa > Chordata > Ascidiacea > Aplousobranchia > Didemnidae > Trididemnum > Trididemnum clinides. Next base: position 24,162,580 of record OY776306.1, read on the forward strand.
GTATCAAGAATGTTCTTCGTGTCTTTTGCCTCTACTTCTTGAATAATATCAGTCAGCCATTCGTACTGTTTCTGGTCTCTAGTAATCCACAGGAAGTAGACCTATAAACATGGGTAGAATTATCTCATTCTCACATTACACGGAAATCTTTACAGCATACATAGGAAAACTTCTGTTCAGATTTCCTTCGGAGTTAACACTACTACCGGCACAAGGTATCTGTATGCAAGGACAGACGATAAACATATATCAAGGAAAGACTTTCTTCCAGAAACTCGTCAAAATGTGAAAAAACCGCAGAAGGTAACTTTGGTTGGACTTTCTATAATGAAATTACATCCAACTCTGCTTGAGAGCTTAATGCTCTCTTGCTTCACAAGCAGGAAAACCAAACAGGGAAATTGTTGTAAAGTGCTTTTCTTAAGGGCACAACAATGCGGACATCGTGAGCTTTGAAGACAAGATAACGCAATTTTTACTTCTCTTAAAAAGGCGTTCAAACACATCCTGCCAAGCAAAGAAATCATCAAAAGTGTGTGAAAGTATTGCTGAAATTAATTTCTGGATAAAGAATATAAACAAGGCACCAAAATGAGTTTTGAAGATCAATCACATTAATTTTCTCACGTCTCATACTTGACAAACGAACAAGGCATGCCATATCCAGTGTACTTTTAACCATAAAATCCTGTATTGGTATCAAATTAAGCCAAAATTGTGTAAAAAATTTTTTTTCAGTGCGGGAGCCAAGCAGAAGAAATCGTACTGAAGCGGTTTTGCCAAGTGCACAACAGCATAACCATTATGAGGTTTGAACGGAGTACCATTTGATCATAATCGCTACATCACGACAATTTCTTTCACTCGGCTCATCATTGTCTGGATTGGAACTTTGCCTACCTTTCTGCACACATTAGCAGAGCCCAGTTGCGAAATGTTGACCAGATCTTTAAGAATGGAAGCAAATGGGGTAACGCCAATGCCACCCCCAACGAGAACTGAAACTTCATATTTGTACCAGTCTTGATGGCCTTCTCCAAACGGACCATCCAGATACAGCTGTTAAAACAGTTGTTTTTTTGTTACCGGCACTATTGATTCTACCGAACTCAAGAATAATTGCTTTGATCAAGGCTTTGAGCCAAGCACTCATCAGATCAACTGAACTGGATTCAAACTGAAAAACTAGACTTGTGATGAAGCTTAAATATTGTTGGCAACATCAAAACAAAAGGCCCACAGCTTGATGGTCTATTGCTATTTATGAGAAACAAATCCAGAATAGTAGTATGTTTTGGCATAATAACAAGTAAATGGTGGCAGACAGAAATTAAACCAGAACGTCAGAGCCCATCAAAAGCGAAAACTGTCAGCCCAACCTAGCTGGGAGCAAACAAGAAACAGCTCAGTACTGCACAAATTTTTTGGAAGAATTTTTTCTTCATTTGGTTTAGAGTAGGTCACTGTGCAGTAAATGTGGAACGTGTACAGCCGACATATTTTTTACCTTGGGGTAGGGGGAATCTCTCAAAACTTCAGGGTTGTAGATGTTCCGCAAGTTAATTGTCCAAGGACCAACAGCTCGTATATGTAACTTCAATGTATCTTCAGATGGAGCTGAAGTGAGAGTGAACGGATGATATTCCCCGGGAGATTGGGCAAGACAAGCAATTCGAACCTTATTAAAAACAAAAAATATTGAACCTAGTAGGAAGAATTTTTTCTGACCTATTTTTCATACATCATTAGGTAGCAAGAAAAAAATATTTACAATTAAACAACAACTAAAACTGAGGGTACACGGGGTTTATGCAGCTGCAATTTAACATTGAACGACATAGATTTCAGTCACCAACAAAACAAAAATGTTGAAATAGCATCCTGAAAGTGCCCAAAAATCTGCATAATTTTTGCCAGCAATCAAAGTTAATTACGCTTTACAGCATGAAGGTGTTTTATTTTTCCAGAGCTTTTAAATGCAAACTGCTAGGGTTTACATCTGTTCAGATTTCGCACACCGATTCCTAAGATGTAATAGCTATCCCAATATGGCGCCCTGTTGAGGTGGCATGACCTGCTTAAAACTCTGCCAAAGCAAAGCACAAAGTATTTCCGAATAACTCCGCACGGAGCACGAAAAAGAATCCAATTTTATTGATGTCAAAATTAGACACGATGCTTGGGTGTTTCAGGACGTGACTTGAAATTTTTTCCCAAGCCACACTCTTAAGTTTTTAGGCACCCTTTTCTATAACCAACAAAATGTTACAAACTTTTAACATCTAACTGCAGACAGTGACACTACCTAGAAGTTGCTAGACTTAGTGCACCTGTGACAACCGCCACTCATTTACGAGTGATACGGCTTCGCAGAGTACTGACAGACCTTCCACCAAGTGGACCTAGTATAGGTCCCACAAGTGTGGCGGTCTAAGCTATGCTGTATTAAAAGCCTCTAGCTTTTTGTGGGTCATTTATTGCACTGAAGAGACCTGATAGGTCGAAACAGTGTCACTGTCTGCAGTTTACTCAAAGTGCATCGCTAGCCTCTTGCATTGCTATTTTAATATCTACTTTAACCAAAAAAAAGTACAAACTTACCCATTGACCAGCTTTGTAGTTAAAGTTAGCTGGCCGTTTGAATTCAAGAAAAGTGACCTCAGATGGCAGCAACTCTGCTTTTACAACCGAGATTTCTGCTTTATTTCGACTTAAACTGTACAACTTGTCCAAAGTGTAAAGGATCACTGGTCCCAGAAAGAAATAGTAAAAAAACGGCCGCTAAAACAATATTAAATTATATTTTTTAATTCTCCGGCCAATACGAAATCTTAATAGTATACACAGAGCGGTATTAAGTTGAGCACTATTAAAAATGCAGGAATAGACCCTTCTTAGAATAAACACAAAGCCACAAAGAATCAAAATAGAGCCAACAGCAAATTTTTGGAAATGGTGTTGGCCTCTGACAGCAAAAATAGGCCTTCTCTGGATTATGCCTTTCTTTACCTTAGTTCTGCCATAGTCACATTAAACAACTTGTGATCAAACTTGCTTCGGAGTTATCAGCACTGCTGGAACAGTGCATTTCTCCCACAAGCTGTGCAACCAAGCAGGAGAGATCTATATAAAGCGCTTTTCAAAAGGACAGCACATTCCTGAACCATTGTGGTCATTGTCCTTTGAATGCAGTGATCTTATAGTGGATGGTACTACAAGTGTATATCTGAAAGAATATAGTCGAAGTGTTGAAAGCCTGTCATCACTGAAGTGTTTAGCATGAAAGTAGCAACATATTGTATAAATGCTCACATTCGAAAAAAAGGTACAAGGTTGTCTGGGTTCGATCCAAGTACGGTAAAACAAAACTGCAAAAAATGAAATTCTCATGCAGCTATCCTGTAGCGTTTAGAGGTAAAAGACGAATAAAAAGCTGAACTTTCAGCAAGCCAACTCTGCTGCCAGGAGCTCGCCAACTCTGCAGCATTCATTGGTACAACAACCGAGTTGCTTGATACGGTGCTGCCTATGTCACCTCTACAGTAATCCCTACTGTAATAGCCGTATAGCTGTGGCCCAAAGAATTGAAAGCTTGAGCCACAAATGATCTGTGTTGGTAACAGTGATATATTTGAAAAACTGGCTTTCTGTTTCGTACCTGCACCAAAAATCCAGATCCGTGGAGAACCATAAAAAAGTAGAAAGAAACAAATCCAGCTTTATGAGTGAACCAGAACCACTTAAATACTCGCTGTCGGGAATAATCTGAAGCAAAGGTGTACCTAAAATTGATTAAATTATTATTACCATACGTACTTGGCGTGATTCCAATAAGCTTGGTTACAAGTGGTTGAATCAGTGCACCAAATAAACAGATTAATCAGAGCTAATAATCAAGCGAAACATGGAACCATCGAAACAAATCTGCTCGATTTATTCGATGTTTAGCGCCTATGTCGCTGTTAGCACCCTAATGCAAACAAACAAACTGCAATATTTTTGTCGTCATAAAAGTTGCAAAAGCGATCGTTACTCACATTATGATTGCGATTAACGTTAAGAAGATTCCGGTGAGGCCGGTGATGGTCTGCCACGCCCAATAGTGGAAAGTAGGGAGAATATGGGAGGCACGGTAGTAGTCTCGGAACAGACATGTCACGTCGCCGGGAGGTTGGGTGGAAATTGAATAGAAGTTGAAAGAATGGCCAAGAATGTGAGCCCCTGCAAAATGATTACCCGCATGAATGCTTCACTACGCATAATAGATGGCGCCTGGACGAAGTTTCCTCAGGTGAAAATAGTGAATCTGCTTACTCACCATGTCGTAAAGATCAACTTTTGGCCATTTGTCAGTGGCATTCCGCTTTGTTGTTGGCGAAGCTACCAGTCTGCAGTTACAATTCATGACTGGTTTGTGTCAAGAGAAATAACAATTAAGCCTATCACTGAATGTTATAACTTTTTAGCATGCTGGAAGAGGGATTGGAGCCCACAACTGTACTAAGCAGTCGAACAATGGTCACCTGCTTGTAGGTGTAAAGCAGTGGTTCTCAACCTTTTTGGCCCAAGGACCATTCTCAAGCTCGCCTATATACCCGCGGACTCAAGCTAGTATATATTAATGAAAAAAAGGTTTTTTGATTTCTATTCAAGAGGAAAACCTCTTGGCGAAGGGTGACGAAATCCTAACAGTGGAAAAGCATTGTTTCCTAACGTGTTCGATACAGCAGGCTAAATGTAAATACAACTTTTCCTGAAAAGTTTTTTTAAATTGTTTAGGTCCTAAACGCAAGCACAGTATTTCTCAAAATAAGAGAGTTTAATACGGTATCAACGAAAAAAACCAAGCACTGTTTTTCATTCAACACACACTCAATGAGAGCCTTGTTCTTGAACTTGCTAAACAAGTTTATCGAATTCCGGAATTATGGTTGCCAATGCACATCTGATGTCATCTTCCGGTTGAAGTCTATTGCGATACTTCGTTTTGATCATCGTCTGAGTTGAAAAGCCAAATTTACACAGGTATGTGGTTGGAAATGGCAAAAGAGCCGTTGCAGCTTGCTTGCAAAGATCTGAAAAACTAGGCTCCATCGACTGCACATTTGCCCAAAATTGAGTCAAAGAAGCCTTTTTAAACTTGTCTTTCCACATCTGTCGACTTTGCAATTCAAGCAACTCTTCAGCAATGCAGTCCATATCTGAATAAACTTCTAGCGCTGACACCTGAAAAGGATTCCGAACCCAATTAAAGATTCTGCAATAATCATTGGAAGGAATATAACGATCCAATTCAGAAAGAAATGTGTTGATGTGCTCAAGAAAGATGGGAAGAATGACGCCCAAATTGATATCTTTCTCTTCCACAAATAAGTTCAATCCTGGGAAAGCAGCTAACCTCCCACTTTTTACTCGATGCATCCACAGTTTTATTTTCCCTTTGAATGCATCAATACTTTCCAAAACATCAAAAAACAGTTTCTCCTTTTCTTGCATAGAAATATTCAGTTGGTTTACGTGGCTGAAAACATCGGCCAAAATAGCAACTTCGCAATCCATTCATCATCACGAAAGCGATCAGCAAGTTCATGATTTTGCTCTTTTAAAAAAGCATGGGTTTCTTCTCTCTGAGAGGAGCCACTTTCTCAAGCACCTTTCCTCGTGACAACCAACGAACAGTTAAATGGAACAGAAGCCCACTGAGTTCCGCTCCCATTTCGTCACACAAAGCACGAAATAAGCGAGTGTTCAAAGGACGAGATTTAATATAATTTGCCACAGATACAACCTCTTTGAAAACTATGGCAAGATTTTCTTGTATTTCTTTTGTTGCCAAATTCTCTCTGTGGAGAAGACGATGAGCAACCGAAATGTTATTGTTTTTCCTTTTCACAAAACTCATGAAGCCTTTATTACTTCCCATCATGGCTGGAGCACCATCACCACAAACAGACACGCAATTAGACCACTCAAGCTGATGTTCTTTAAAGAATAAATTCACTTTCTTAAATATTTCTTCTCCTGTGGTATTTTTAGCAAGTGGGCGGTAAAACAGATACTGCTCAACGAAATCATTTGTGTCAAAATATCGCACAAACACTATGAACTGTGCATCACTTCCGATATCTGTTGTCTCATCCAGTTGCAAACTAAATCTTTCACAGTGTCTTATGGCAGCGATTGTTTGTTGCAGAACATTTCTTGAGAGTTCTTTGATACGCCGCTTAATGCTTCGTTTGACAAAGGAACCATTTCCAATTTGTTAACAACAGCATCACCACGCATTATCCTGGCCATTTTAACAGATGCTGGTTTAATGAAATTTTCTCCAGCTGTGTAAGGTGCTTTTGCACGAGCGGTTTTCCATGCAACCGCAAAAGAAGCACGCACTGCATGACTGTGAGAATATATTATTTCTCCCCAAGCAGTTGGGCGATCAATGCGACTTCGCTTCACCTGATGCTCTTTTTCTTTAAATACTTCAAGAGATTTGTTAACAAAATTTCCATGGTTTGATTCTAGGTGCCGACGAAGTTTCGTTTCCTTTAAAGAGCTGTGAGCTAAGACTGTTAAGCACAACACACACTGCAGCCTCACTTCGCCTTTCACCTCAATCGAAGTAAATCCAAGCTTTAAGTTTTCATCATTATATGCAAAAACTTGCTTTCTTTTAGCCATTTTAAGTAACTACACTAATCAATGTCTGAAAGGAATCAGTGGTGCCTTTAAGACTAAGTAATTCTATTCAATCTTTGCGAGCTTTCGTTGACTAGCACAAAGTACGGTAAGTTAACCCTGTAACTTACCGCACCGTGCCGTACACTGATTAACACACTCAGGCTGATAAGAAGAACGCAATAAATATCTTTATTATGACATCACAAAGATAAAGTGGGTGAAATAGGAGTATTTTACGTTTTATTTGTAATACAATATGAACTGACTACTAGTAAAAGCAACTGTGCTCGCGGACTCGGGGTTGAGAAACACTGGTGTAAAGCATTATCATATTCGATCGGTTGTTCGACTGGTCGGTATAGTTGTGTGGGATTGGTTGATATAGTTGCGGACGATTGGTTGGTGTAGATGTGTGCGATTGGTTGGTATAGTTATGCGCTTAAATTGGTTGGTATAGTTATGTGCTTAAATTGGTTGGTATAGTTGTGTGTGATTGGTTGGTATAATTGTGTGCTATTGGTTGGTATAGATGTGTGCTATTGGTTGGTATAGTTGTGTGCGATTGGTTGGTATACATGCAGTTATGTGCTTAATTGGTTGGTGTAGTTGTGCGTGATTGGTTGGTATAGTTGTGTGCGATTGGTTGGTATAGTTGTGTGCTATTGGTTGATATAGTTGTGTGCTTAACTGATTGATATAGTTGTGGGCTTGAATTCCACTCCCAGCATTGCTCTTAACATGCTGAAAGTTATAACATCTAAAGGCAGATCCAGTTCTTAATCTTATTGATAAAGCAATATGTGATACCGATTAATTGCAATTACTACCATGTAAGGCATATCGCAACACAAGGCTGATTTGGCACTGCTTATAGCGAAGGCTATATCGCACTTTACCATGATTTGTTGCGGTACAAGAAAACTTTGGCTTTAACTTAATTAGCCTGATAATAATTAAATTTGTAGAATGAACCTGGATATCCGTCCTTATGCTATTTCTCCACATTACGATATCAAGAAAGAACATGGGTAAACAACAACAAAAATTATGCCTTGAACTGTCATTAAATCAAAATGTTTTTCAGAGGGGGAGGAGTTGAGATGTTCCACTAGCCGCGCTAAGTACACGGTGTTGTTTTATTGGATGAAAGAATAAAAATAATATTGCACTTGTCTCAGCACAATAAAGATCTGAAATCTCAAAATTGCGAGTTCGTTGCATGTATGGATTTAAAAGAGCAGGCCTAGTCAATTTTTTGACCCAAAGTTTTAAGAAAGAAATTTTTAAGCGACTTGCAGACGGATTTATTTTCTAAAAAAATCATGGCTAAATAGTTGTGAACATTATTTTTCTTGTTTAGTTCCACAATATATTCCAATTCCTGATACTAGTATGTTTGGAGCAAACAATTAAGCGACCTCGAAATTATAGTTTCCAACCTCAAATGAGGTGCGACTCTTAATTGGAGTAGATCAGTGTTATTGAAAATACCTTTTACAGCAATGCCCTCCCCTTGGTTGCAATGCCTGCAGTAGAAATGCACTGTGCCAGCAGTACTGATAACTCCAAAGCAAGTTCTGAACGCAACGGTATTCTATGAATAACTGTAATGATTTTCGCACGACTAGAGGTTCAATAACGATGCTCTTTCTACCTGTGACAAGAATGGCAATCCATGCGATTATCCTGTGCATTGTGACGGCAGAGTCAAATGGTATGTACCGGTGCAACATCGTTTCACGAAGAGCAGTGATAAGATTACGGCACATGGTTACCAAAAGTGAAGAATAAGTAAACATCATTGCAGATGCAGCTCCACGAGTGACGGACACACCGTATCCGCATATACGACGCAATCCGGCCCATTCTCTCTCAACAGAAAAAACTGAAAAAAACGGATAATTTCCACATTTATGGTATGAACGCCCCTTTTATTGTCGATAGGCTTTTAAATCAACTCCAAGTCAGGTCAAATCAAAGACTGTATAAAATTAGTTTCACAGTTTTTTGGTAAACGCAGTAATTAAAACTCAGTTGAATATCTTTAGGATGGGATAATGATGTAGCGAAACAGAAAGGGAGATCACCGTAATGCCACTCTCCTCCATTACAAGTTTGTGAAACTCTTTAGCTATATTCAAACGTTCTGCAATATTTTTTGAACTTTAAGGGTTCTTTACCCAATCATGAAATATTTGCCCCCTTCAACAAAATTTATTTTAAACCTCAGGCCGATTTACTTACAGTAAACACGTTCAGCAAAAATGGCGGCCGTTACAATTATGTATAAGGTCAACCAGAAGATCTGCAACTTGTTGTTTTGAATGTATTTCTCGACTGCGTTCAATTTCCGCCACACTGGATCTTGCTCGAATGTCTTTTGCTCGACGTTAACCCGGACTTTTGACATTCGATTGGCACGTGGACGAATCCCGTCTGCCTGTTTGCTCCTGCACAAATGTAACCACGTTACACTAGACCAGGGGTGGGCAAACTTTTTAGTCGGAGGGCCACATTGACCATTCAAGAGTGGTCGAGGGCCAGTGCTTATAATCTTGTACAGCTGCATGCAGTAACGAGATTGCGTTAGCTTAAAATTTTGCGAAATGTCCTGACAATGTCGTATTAAAGGGCGCAAAAGCGATGGTGTCTCCAAAAAAAAAGGCCATTGCCTTTTCCTTAGACGGAAAATACGTCAGTGGGAGCTAACAATTGCCCTCCTTCTGATGGCTTCTAAAGTTTTTGGCTCTTAAATACGGCAAGCGTTCCTCCCCTAGTCATTTTAATTTATATATAACGAAGTTTCAACGAGTGTTCACGGGCCGCACAAAATGCTCTGGAGGGCCGCATGCGGCCCGCAGGCCGTAGTTTACCCATCCCTGCATTAGACCATCATCAGCCGTTCTGCACATACGTAGAAAGATAAGTCAAAGGTTAAATCGCAAACAAGTAAGAAGGATTAAAGTAAAAAGTTGCTTTACACTGTATTTTTGAGCCAAGTAGAGTGGCAAGATGGTGCAGTGGTTGAAACGTCAAGCTCGTAATTGATACACTGGGGCTCAATCTCCACGTCATAATGAAAACTTTATGAATGAACTTCACGAATCTCCTACCTAACGCTTGGCAGTAGTAGTAAAGATGGAGACTAAAACTGCTGCAGCTTAAGTGAGACTGAAAGTAACTTGAAAATCGCTGTACACGACATAGGTTTTTATCCGGTTTTGTGCGTTTAGTGCATTTTTTCAGTAAAATTTTCATTCGCTTAAGTTTTTATAAGATGTAACAAAGTATGTCTTGTTGTTGTTTGAATCTCCGATGATGTTGTCCGCAAAGTACATATCATTAGCGTATTCGTTTTTGCGGACAAAATGTGCAATAAGATTTTTGATATAACCAGAAGTTTATACAACAAGTCATACTATGTAACAACAAATCAATATCCAAGTACATAAAAATTTGCAAAAATGCTTGACAGCAAAAAGAGTTCAAAAGCGGACAAAAGCCATACAAGAACATCTACTGTATACAACCACCTTAAAAGTGTTTTGTATTTTCTGGCCCTGTTGTTTGCTATAATTTGGGATGGGCAATCTCTTGCACAGGAGCAGGCGAGATGATTACTTATAGCACGCTAAAAAATGATAAATGGTCGTCTTCGTTTTTTTCATGTCTGCCGCTCGTTACGATTTGTTAATTTTTGTGCGCAATAGACAATAAAAAGGCCACGTATCTTTTCAAGGTGTATAAGATCTGGACCACCACTATTTTGCCTGCTTTTTACTCAGGGTTGTTTGTTATTTTGAGGGGGAAATGCTCGCTGTGCATCAATTTGTAACTATATATGTGCACTCATCGGTATATACCCGGGGTGCTGGGGGTTAACCTCCTTGCATTAGTCTGAAATGGTATAAACTTTTTTGTACATCATTTACAATTTAACAGGTACATTTTTAGGTAAGAATCGTGAATATCTTTATTCTCTTTGGTGTAAAATGGATGAAAGTAAGTGTTTTTTGCAGTTTGCTGCTTTTTAGTGCACTTTTTAATGAAAAAGCTAAAAACATTTTTTGTTGTTTAGGTGCTTGATTACAACTAACTTGCAATTTGGAAACTCTTTCAGCATAGCGAACGTAACTTTCCTCACTTTCACACTCCCCTAATTAGTAATCATATCAGATATTACTCAAATTATTTAGTACCAAAACAAAATTTTGAATTAACATACTGCTTTGTAGAGGTTACCAACTTGTTGCCCTAGAGTAAAAAATGCAAGCAATGCTTCGTGTATTGTGTTGAATGTTGTGTTTAATGTTGATAAGACTTTAGAATTCAAAGAATTACATTTGTTTGAATTTGCCTTTCTGGCCTGCTTCAAATCCATTAGCATTGCTGGTTCAGTGCATTTTTACCACAAACACTGCAATCATTCGGATATATTGAGGTGCTTACACTGGTACTGCATCAGCTGTGTTCTTTTTCAAAGACACAGCTAACATAGTACCAGTGTAAGCACTAGAAGTGTTCAGGCAAAACTTACTTCTCCGCATATGCACGCACTGTTCTTCTCGCTCTTACGCCTCTGCTTTCAAGAGGTGCAGCGTGCATCACCGTTTGATGGCGGTTCTTGTCAATACCTAAATAAAAATAGATAAAACTCTTAGTAAAAGTTGTGACTTTATGATTGAAATAACTTGAATTCATTTATGTAAAAAGAGTGTTAAAACACTAGGTGAATAAAGAATTTGGGAGAACAAAGTGGCATTTCAGTCCTCAAGTCAGCAGGCGCTCATAAACGGCGCACAATCGGTGTAAGCCGTGGTATAGATCCGCATTGTGAACTGAAAAGCAAATAAAAGTTGATCTGGGCAATGCCGCGCGCAAGTTCTGTAAGCGATTAACCCGCGGACTTTCGACTTCAAGTTTGTCGCTGAATTCGTCATGCCATGCTACCAACCCTAACGTGGTCGAATCAACACGGATACAGCGAGATTTTTTGCAGAACAACAATGTCAGCTTTGATATATTCATTCATGCCAATGAGCTCATGCTATGTTAGCTAGTGTTCATGCTAGAGACTAACCCACCACGACAAGTCGATTGTTTGGTTCCACCTACTGTTTTCCCCATAAAGATGGTGGTGTTCTGTAAGTTGTTTTTCCCAAGGACAAAACAATTGGTAACAAAATCACTTTACCAAACAAAAATAGCGCAGCAAAGCAAATCACAGATAAAATAATAAACATATGTATTGGAAATCTAAACGTTTGTGGTAATTCATTTTGCCCTTCCTCAGAGAAACTATTTTGATCTTTACTGTATTAGCAAATTTTCAAATAAAAGGCATCATACGAATTCCAAAGTTAAAACGTTTTTTTGACTCACAAAGCAGCTACTATAACGCAACAAAAGTTGACAAACACAGATGATAACAAAGTAAGGCAATACTGACCGCTAATTCTTTGGAAATAATTAGACAGTGTGATAGGACTATGAAGCCAAAGTTCAATCAGCGTTACTTGCTATGAAACACAAACCTCGATTCAGTTCTCAGTATGCAATGTATGTATGTATGCAAGCGGTTGTTCGTTTTTGATTAATGTCCTTAGTTTGTTTTGTTATTAATTAAATTGAAAGTTTCATGCGTCTTTTGGTAACTATAGTTGCGTCAGTACTTTTCTCTGTCATTATCTACTTTTGTTGCGTGATAGTAGTTGCTTTGCGAGTAGAAAACGCCTTATCTTAAAAATTCGTACACTGCCTTTTATTTGTAGAATTTACTGATACAGTAAAGATCAAAATAATTTCTCTTTTATTTTTTTACGCGTATGAGCTCAAGCTCGGTTTGCATGTCTTCCGTCAGACTGGGCCACCGCGATGAGTAGACTACTTGGCCCCGCCACCTGTCTGCCACATGAAGATGGGGGCATCTCGTTAAGTGCCTTGTCCAAGGACACAACAAGCAAGATTGCCGGCTTGTTCTCCACACTATCCCTATCTGCTGAGCATGAAGCAGGGAAGCTGTGAATACCATTTTTTAAAGTCTTTTGGTATGACTCTGAGAGGGAAAAATGAATAACCGAAAACATTTAGATTTCCAATAAATATGTTTACCATTTTATCCGTAATTTGCTTTTCTAGGCTCTGGTTTAAAAAAACAAACTCTTCGCCCAAATTATACTATAATCAAAAAGCAAGATATAAGACTGTGTAAAGATAATATGAAATGAGTAATGTGATAAAACAAAAAATGCAAAAAAAGAATAAGAAAATAAAGGTTTATGAGCAACCAATTTTACCTTTTGATCCGTTATCAACCACTTCAATAAAAAATACAATAAAATTTTAAAGATTATGTTTATAATTTATTGCTTTATGATGAGTGACCTGACTCAGACATGACTTTAAATCGAATTAGTTGAGTTAGAAGACATGGTCGTGAGATTTTTTTGAGTTAAATCTCCATGGTTCGACTGAATTCCTTCAAAACTAGTTCTGTACCCAGGGAAAAGAAAAACTTCAACCTTCAAATCGTTGCCACTCAATGTATTGATTTGTATTCCGGCAATAATAAAGGCAATAATACAATACGCATGCTACGAAATACCAGCTATAACATGGCATCAATAAACACGTAGACAGAAAAAAATGGGAGGAGGGGACGGTGAGCCCTTCGCTTGTGATGGAGACGTCATATCTTAGTGCTCTTGCACATCAAAAATTTGGAAAAAAGAAAGTGGCAACTACGGCTCTCACCTTTGCTCTCTGGCTACGTAATTGTGTATTGGAGAATAGTAGTATATGAGCAATTAAACGCCGCGACATCAAAACAGCTCGATACGTAAACATGAGCTGTCACCGTTATTACAACCTTTCGTTGGCTACTTTTTTACATAACTTAACCAAAAATTATCCTTGGCGTTGCTTCTGCGATTCAATTTTTAAGGATTTTTATTATCACATGATAAAAAACTATTAGCTGTATCTATTTTGGTATTAATACACTAAATCTTATGAGCCGATCATGACCACATTGTCCTTGATATCCCACCTACCGGTCTACAAATATAGTACTACTCACAAACTTTGAGAGATTACAAAATTGACATTACAATTAATACCTGGAGTTAAAAGCGTAGCGTCGCTTAATTCAGTGTTGTAGTTTGCCATGGTTTTTTGGAAATCTTCCAAAGTGAGAACTTGCTTGTTGCTAATGCCGTGTGATTTCATTATAGAATCAACTAGATCATCCAATTGCTCAGGAGTGATAGACGCATTAACCATTTCCATCATCGATCTAACAACGAAGACTTGAAAGTTACAAAAAGTATGTCTTTGTTCTACTGCCCCGGGAAAATCTTTACAGATCACCTTTGGTTTTGACATTTTGGGTTTTGACCTGCTTTAGAGTGTTAGCAATAATGTTGGCAACAAGCAGTTCTGAAAGCAGAAGCAGTTCAACTCAGTTTATTGTTTCAAATGCTCCATATCATAAAGGGCATTCTCACCAGAGGATATTAACAAGGAAAAATTTTTTTTCAATGTAGTCGCTCAAAAAGTAGACAGCGAACAAACAATGGGTCATTGAAGTCAGCTACCACCTCATTAAGTAGATTACATTCATCTCAGTAACAAAAAAAGCAAAAATTTCCGTACAAAAGAAGAAATTCTGTATATTTTTCCACGGCGCAACAACGCAGGTGTGAACTCACAATCTCACCTCGCGGTTTGCCCCACTAAATTTTCAAGCGCTTCTATAACAATGCTTTTAACTAAGTGATGCTGTCACACTCACCGTAGCATGGCCTTGAACTCATCAAGGGTCAGTTTTCCTTTTTTGTCCAAATCGTACATATCAAACATAAGCTTGGCTTTGTCTTGCGCCGAACCTACCAATCAAATCACCAAGATTAAACAATTTTACTTCCTTTATGAACCTTGCACTTAACTAAGCGGGTAATGGATATCTTTGTCCCTCGCTGTCTAGTAAGCGCAGATTTATGAACTGCAAGGTCGCAAAAATTCCCCTAGTTGGTTGCCTAGTAACATTACAACAATAAAGACATAACCTAGTAACAACAAGAGATCGATAACCTCACACAAAAGTTTAAAACTCAATCTGTTTTTTGCAATCGATTATTACTTCCATAAGAGTTACTTGTCGCGAAAACTCAAACGGTTCTGGCAGGATTTAAGTCCACGGCCTCCTTACTCCTAGGTCATTGTTGACTTATAGCCCACCCAAATCGCTACATAATTTATGCTGCACGATTATGATTATCAGTGGCCCACCAAATATTGGTAAAAATGATTGTTAAGACCTATACCAGGGTTATTATCAGCCCAAAACAAAAAATAAGCATGCTGTAGAAAAGTGATGCTTTGACTATAAGTCCTGTAGAGGACCCGAAAAGCTATCGTCCCATCTCCTTGCTTAGCGTTCTCTACAAGATCCTCGAGAGGTTCATATGCGCACGTGTTGAACCGATTGTTGACCCACTTCTCCCAAGGAAGCAGGCTGGGTTTTGACGGGAAAAGTTAACGGTGGATCAGAGTGTTTTGCTTGCTCAAAACATCGAGGATTCGTTTGAGGCCAAGAAGAAGGTTGGTACCGTGTTTGTCGATCTGATAGCTGCTTACGACACTGTCTGGCACCGTGGCCTCACCTGCAAGTTGATTAGGATTCTACCAAATACGCACATGATCAGAATAATTATGAAACTTGCCCGGAATAAAAGCTTCACGCTCACGGATAGTGACAGCAAGCAAAGCAGGTTAAGACGTTTGCGAAACGGCCTTCAACAGGGATCAGCCTTGGCCCCCCCCCTTTTTAACATCTACACATACGATCTGCCTTTCATGACTTCTCAGAAGTATGCATGTGCTGATGACTTAGCATTGCTGTATGCTTCTCGAGATAGGAAAGCTGTGGAGGACACCTCAAGCCAAAACACGACTACACTTTCAGCTTATCTCCAGACTCGGAGGCTAAAGCTCAGCAATACAAAAACGGTGACTGCGGGCTTTCATCTTAACAACAGAGACGCCAAACGCGAGCTTAATGTTTAGAACAATGGCAACCTATTGCCACCCTGTCCAGTCCCAACGTATATTGGGGTAAAGCTGGAGAGGTTGCTCATTTTCCATCACCACCTCGAGGCTTTGCGCAAAAAACTCTCCACCCGAGTCGCGCTGTTGAGGCGACTTGCCGGATCTGGATGAGGTGCAGGTGCCAAGACAATGCGCATCTCTGCTCTTTTCCTTGGTCTACTCCACAGCTGAGTGCTGCGCACCAGTTTGGTGTCGTAGTATTCATACTCACACCATTGACAGCATTCTCATTGATGCTTTGCGCATTGTCATTGGATGCTTTGGTCTCACATCAACGGAGGACTTGCCTGCTCTAGCAGGCATCCAGCCAGCTCAGCTCCGCCGATTAGGAGCGACACTTTCCTTGGAGAATTGTGCTATGCATGACCCCGATTATGTACTAAACGTACAGTTGGTTGGGAAGTAGGATGTGCACTATGGGAGACTTAGATCAAGACGCCCATTTGTACCTGTTGCGTGGAAACTATTAGATAGTTTGTCTGAACTGGACATCCACGTGAAGCAATGGACGAAGCATAAATGGAACGCGGACTACTTGGAGAGTACTTCAAGGGTCCATGCTTTCATTCCCAGGGTCAGTTCAAGGCCACTTGGAATGAGTCTGCCCAGAACATCTTGGGTAAGGCTCAATCGCCTGCGGACTGGTGTAGGGCGTTTTTACTCGTCCATGTACAAATGGGATCTCGCTCCGTCACCGAATTGCGAATGTGGCGCCACTGAGCAAACTGCAGATCACGTTATATCCTCATGTCTCATACATTTTGTACCAAGAGGAACACGAGGTCAGCAGATTTTGAATGACGCAACTCGAAGTTGGCTTAACACCACCACTGCCAGCATCTAATCTGGGCAGCGCAAGCAGCCCGGGGTGGTAAAAGGATAGACCTTTGGCCCTGGCCTTGATTTGTACTGGCCCGGATTGAGTGAGGACGCCTTACCAAACGATGACGACGAAGACGATGCCAAAAATTTGCACAATTTAGTGCAAAAACTTTTTTGTTTGAAAATCAATATCTTAATAGCAAAATTTTGCCGAATTTACATGTGAGAACTTTTTTTTGGAGGTCTGTCTTTATGAGATATTAATAATACGTTTTCCATTCCATTTAAGTTCTCGAAAAGCACAAATCTTAGAAATAAGCATGAAATGGTAACCCTGCCCATACCTTTTGTGAATAAAACCATGATGTCCAAGAACTCTCTGAACGATATGGATCCACTGTTATCAACGTCAGCAGTGTTGAACATATTCTCCACGAAGCTGCTGGTAGGCTTCAGCTTCATGTAGTCGGCAAACTCCTTTTTGCTGATTTCAACGTGAATAAACTTTCGTGCTTCGCGGGAGCTTGCGATCTCCGTTATATCTTCATCATCAACAGTTTCCAAATTAACAGACTAAAAACAAAACATGCGTCGACTCAAATTGTATTGATATAAAGAGAAATGGAATAGCTAGTCCTAAACTGCAACTCTTATCAAGCCTAATATGATCGGACTAAACCAGGTGAAGCACCTGAGTTGGAATAGTTTTATCTCACGGACTCGCACGACAGCGACGCTACTTGTCGTACACAGCGACGCTACCTGTCGTACGCAGCTGCTCAGATCTGTTTTAACGTTTGAAAGTGTCAGCATTTTGCTTTAAATTTACGGTATTGCTTTCAATGCCCTAGGAAGTAGTTTCACACAGTTGCCCAGTTTGTGGTGTAAATCTGGAATATAACTTTAGGCCCTGTCTCCCTCCAAAGAAGAAAATGGAGAGATAAACCAAAACAACACGTTATTTTGACGGCAAAACATAAATCTGTACAAAAACTAAAAGTTGATATGACAAATTTCTCTACATATCTCCATTCGCTGCTTAATAACAATTTAACCCTTTCCGGTCCTATTTTTGGGAGCTTTAGGTTTTAGCCAGGTTCAACTTTTTTTTTTAATAATTTAATTTTAAAAAGCGTTTTGGCATGCATAAAAAATCGATGCTTGAAAAAAAAGGTTTTATTTACTTGATTTACATCTGGTAGTTCTTTTTGGCGGATTAGTAAAGCTCATAACGCTTGAAAGACAAACAGATGTCAGGAGTAGCTAAGAAGTTCAGAGACTTTTAAAATAAACCTTGTCGCCTGAGAGGCGACATAGGACCTATAGGGGAAAAAACCAATGTCGCCTCAGAGGCGACATAGGACCGGAAAAGGTTAAACTCATGGCTGTTTCGATATGGCAGTCATTGAATAGCCATAAGTTTAAATTGTACGATGGTTATATTGTTGAGAACTTGAGAAAAGTACTTTACAAAGATTTCATCTGGTTGGCAAATCTAACAAGCAATGGATTTATTGGAAGTAATGCCAAGCAATTCAAGTTGAATTTCGGAATTTGAAATCCCGAAGCAGGTCTTTACTATTGCTCTATGCATTGTTCATCATCTTTATATTGGCCCTTTCAGCCCTGACTTACCTAAAGTACCATAAATTTTTTGAAGTTTTGGATATTTTTGCTCGAAATGGCATCAATAAACATATTTATTGATATGAAGCGCATCAGATGAATTTTCGGGTCATTTTAGGGGTCGGGAATTCTAATTCCCGTCAGGATTTTAGACGTTAAAAATTGAAATTATTCGCCATACATAGTCTTACATTTCTTCCATATGATCATATTGATGACCTAATAAACATACTTGTATATTTTCATCACTGAAAATGAACATTCTGCATGCTTATTCGGCAAGGTTTTGTCATGCATACAAAAAAACACTAACGCAACATGAATATGGCGATATGCAGCAATGCGTATCAGATATTCTTTTCAACCAAATTCTCCAAGGTTAACAAATTCATGTAAAAATTACGCAGAATTGACAAATATATTTTATACTGCAACTAATGATATGCCTAAAGTGTTTAATACTGAGGTTCCCTTCAGAGCTCAAAGACTATTTTTTGCTTACATTGCTTAACTATAGGCAGGTTTATAAGATGGGAACTGGAATTCCCGTCAGGGATCAAAGGGTTAATGAATAATTACAAAACAATGCAATTCAATTGGTCGATGGCCCCAGCAACTCTTCACACAAAAGCAAACTTGAAAAAGATGCGCATGTAAAAAATACAATATTTACCGCTGCTAGTGCTGTTTTGAAGAAACGCTTTAACAAATCGTCTCTCATTTCCTTTGTATTTGCTTGTCCCATCAGTTGACTGTAGCTGACTTCACTTTCAATGTAGGGGATGCTAGAGCTTTGGAAGAAAGTCTTGGCGCGTACAATGAAGCTGTCGCGCTCGTCCGAATCGTTGAACTTCAAAAGCTGATAAGAACGAATCATTGGAATTCAAAAACGCAAGACAAGATATTTTCAAAAAGTATACATTATCATATACACAAAAGCCACATTAACTCATATGTGGTTTCGTAAAGAATTTGGAAACCGTGTAATTTATAGAAAGCTCCACCGCTTGCCGTTTCTGAGATCCTCAAAACTGGATAATCAGATTTAGAAAATGTAGGTGTTTAGACAAAGTAAACATGGCTGGATTAGCAAAATGGGTTGTATGTCTTTCAAAATTTTCGGGCTTAATGGGAGTGCTTTTAATAGAAATGCAATGTAACAGCAGTACTTGCAGTTCCGAAGATGTGATGTTGTTGTTGTTTACCCGACCCCTTCCAAGGGATGGGGGCATGGCTGAAGACCATGGAGCCCCAGAAGCCGAGCAACTCCCCAGGGTCTGGACCAGAGGTGGTAAAGAGAAAGAGAGTCGCCAAAGAGTTAGTGGCGCAAAGAGTCCGTAGCTGGACAGTGCAGGATGAGATGAGAGGTGTCCTGGGACGAGTGTCCACAGGCGCTGCAGGAAGGATTCTCAGTTCTGCCAATCCTAGAGAGGTAAGAACCTAAAAGAAGGCTGTGTCCGTTGCAGCGTAGACGAGAGAGGACACAGCGAGCATGACGAGGGAGCACAAGTTCCTCGGTGGAAATCGAGGGAAACTGAGTGTCAAAGAATTTAGATGAGACAGTACGCCTCCAGTCCGAGATAAGACGAGAGTGGATACGAGGGATAAGAGGAGAGAGACTACAAGGGATAGCGGAGGGCGCAAGTAGCGCTCCCCGTCTGGCTAGCTCATCAGCCGCGTCGTTCCCCGGGAGAAATGAGTGTCCGGGGACCCATTGTAGCCTGATAGAACAGGAAAGAGAAGACAGTTCCTGCCAGATCTGCCACAGAGTTTGAGATTAGAGGAAAGATGGAGGAGAGGACAGGGTGGCGAGGACAGAACGAGAGTCAGATAATAGGAGAAGAGAAGAGAAATGGCAGACTTGTTGGTGCTGCCGAGACCAGCAAAGAGCGTTTAGAATGGCGCAGGCTTCAGCGAAAAAACTTTAACTTACTGGGCCTGCCGAAAAGGAAAGAGTGGCCTCAGTGCCACAGAGAGAGCAGTTGGCAAGAACGCCGGAGCCGCCCTTACCAAAAGGAAAAGGAACAGAGCCGTCTGTCCAAAGCACTAGATCATGAGGGGGAAGAGAGTCAAGGTGGGCGAGAGTCGCAGCTTGACGAGAGAGGGGGATCAGAGCGAGAGCATGGAGTGGAAAGAGTGGAATTTACCGTGAAGCAAGGCAGATTCCAAGGAGGAAAGGGAGGGCAAGCAAGAAAAGCCTCCCTAGAACAAGTAGAACGAAGCATGAGCGGGTGAGTGGACGCAAAAGCTCTTCAGGACGATCTGCAGAGTCTTGGTTTCGCTCCAAGTTTGGCCAAACCTGAAATAGGAAAGGAGGTTGGGAGACGAAGAGCCCGCTTATAAGAAAAAAGAGTAAAATGAATCAGGGTGACTCGTAGGGGAGGTAGAGAAGCCTCGGAGAGAAGAAGAGGGATAGGGGACGACGAGAGGCAGCCGGTAATGGCGCGACTGGCCGCTCGGTGGAGGCGTTCCAATTTGGTAAGATTGGTAGCGCTTAGGAAAGGAAACCATCCGGGTGAAGCGTAAGTGAGAAGGGACCGAAGAAAAGATTTATACAGAACAGAGAGGGACTCCTTGGAGGGGCCCCATGATGAAGCAGAGATACAGCGTAAGGCCTTGAGACGTGGTAAAAACTTGGCTTCCAGCGAAGATACATGCTTAAAAAAAGAAAAAGTGCGATCGAAGGTGACCCCAAGAAAAGTTGGAGTAGGATTGAAACGGAGGCGGGAGCCGAGTAGGAGGAGGTTGGGCTGGAGGCTAGCTTGGTGAAGATCCACTGAGAAGAACGAGACCTCACATTTGCTCGGATTGAGAGGAAGACGCCAGTGCTCAGACCAGCGCTCCAATCGAAACAGAGTTCCTTGTGTGGCCTCCACCGCAGTAGGGACCGAGGGGGAGGAGGACCAAATGGCCAGATCGTCAGCGTAAAGAGAGCAGCTGACGGAAGAAGGCAGAGAGGCCGGTAGATCATTAATGAATAGAGAGAAAAGTACAGGGCCAAGAACGGATCCTTGCGGAACACCTCGACGGACTCGAAAGGAAAGATTGTGTCCATCGAGCAAAGCAAGGAGGGAGGCCAGCCGAAAGGAGTTTGTGGAAAAGGGCAGGATGCCAGACAGAGTCAAAAGCTTTAGAGAAATCGATAGTAGACAGGACTGTCCGAGAGCCCGGCCTGGGTTTGTTGAACCCAACCGAAATGGACTGAAAAAGGTACAGAATTTGATCAAGTGTAGACCGTCCAGGGCGGAAACCGGCCTGGCGGGGAGAAAGAATGGAATTAGATGCCAGAAAGAAGAGTAGACGGGATAGATTGATGCGTTCAAACAGCTTTGATACGCAGGAGGTGAGAGAGATAGGCCGGAAGGAAGCAGGAGAGTCGAGAGGTTTTCCCATCTTGTGTATGGGAATAATGAAAGATGTCTTCCAGATGGGATAAGGAAAGGAATGCGAAGACCAGGAGAGATTGAAGATGTGGAGAAGAAAATCCATTCCAGAGCGAGGAAGGTGCTTTAGCATGAGATAGGAAACTTTGTTTGGACCAGTGGCGGAGGACGAGTGAGGCTCCTCCGAGCACGTGGCTCGGCGGAGCTCAGAGAGGTAGCCTCTGGCTCTGCTGCACAGAGCCTTTGGCTGAGAAACGGAAAAGTGCGATCTCAGGTAAGCGGCATAGAACGAAGCCGATTCCCTGGGAGAGGGACAGTTAGGAAAATTAGGAGAGGATAAGGACGAGGAAGGAGAGCCAGCGATAGAGCGAAGGAGAGAGTGTACAGATTTAGGGTTAGAATTAGGTGAGAGAGAAGAGCAAGTCGCCCGCCATGCCTCAGTCTTGGCCTTGGCGATGACTGACGAGGCGCGTCGAGAGGCGGTGATGTAAGCCTGGAGATCTTCATCGCTTCTGTGAGCGGCAGCGAAAGCCCTGCGTCTTTCACTAACCGCTTGTTCCACCTCAGCAGACCACCAGGCTTTAGGAGGGCGTTTGATGCGGCCAAAAGGAATGAAAGATTTGGCCGCATTCAAAGTCAGAGAGGTAAAGAGAGCAGCAGCAGAGGAAAGAGAAAGAGACGAGTGTTCCTCTGCTGAAGGACAGTGAGAGTCAAAATAAGAAGCAAAGCCATCCCAGCGAGCTTTCTGAAAATTGAAGGAAGGGAGACGCTCGTTGGGGCGAAAGACCGGAGAGAGAGGGATAGAAAGAAGAATTGGTAGATGGTCAGAACCAAGGTTCTGTAGCACCTCCCAGGAGCAGGAAAGAGCAAGAGAGGAGTGAGCAAAGGAAATGTCAGGGGAGGAGCGACTGCCAGAGGAGCGATGGAGAAGGGTCGTGTGTCAGGGTCATTGAGGGGGAGGAGGTCAGAGGAGATGACCCAGTCAAATACTTCTTCCCCGCGGGGGTCGGAGGTACCTCTAGAGTCCCAGAGGGGGTGATGGCAATTGAAGTCCCCAAGAATGAAGAGATTTCTGGAGGAGGGAAGGATGGAGAGAGAAAAGGAGTCGGTTCTGCCATCCGTTGGGGAGGAGCAAATAGGGGGGGCATACACATTGAGAAATGAGAGCGAGGAGGAGTTGTTAATAGAGATGTCGATCCCTACAAAATCAGAGTAAGGATCAAGCGAAGAAAGAGAGGAGGTGGAAAGTTCAGAAAAGAATAGGCCCTGCCTGACGAAAATGACAACGCCGCCGCTAGCGTGCGTAGTATCGGAAGAGAGAATGCCAGACCGGGAGTGGGTGCGATCAGAGCGCAGAGCAGAGAACCCAGGAATCCGAAAAGAGGAAGAGGAGTTAAGATTGGATTCCTGAATGCAGATAAGGTCGACAGGATGGGACGAAAGAAAGTGAAGTAGTTCAGTGCTCCTGGCTCGAAGACCTCCAGCATTCCATTGAAGAACCCTGAGAGAGTCAGGGGGGGGAGTGGAGGCAGGAGGTGCAGAAGAAAAGCTGTGAGCAAGGGACAGTGGTGGAGGGGCAGAGGAAGAAGATATAGAATGGGCAGATGGGGGATAAGAAGTTTGGAGACGAGGGTGGAGCGAGAGAGCAGCGTTAGCAGAGGCGGGGCTAGATTGCACAGTGGAGGTATACATGTCGGAGGAGTCCAAAGAGGGAGTCACAGTGATTCGGCAGGGGGGACAGCTCCAAGAGTGAGAGCTGCCAAGAGTTCTGAATTGGGGTAAGGAAAGTTGTGAGCACCTTAGATGGACCCATTTGGAGCAGGCGCAGCATTGCACTGACTTGTCCCGCCAGGTCACATTTCCAGCGCACACAGAACAGGGAAAGATGGGGGCAGGGTTGGGATGAACGTTACCGCTCATCAAGAGAAGGAGGAGAATGAGGAGACGAAGAAGGGCAAGAGAGGGGAAGGAGAAATGAAAGAGAAGAAGAGAAAACAGGCGACCGATTTTGAAGATGCTGTGTGCTGCCCTTCTGCGGTCGTTCAGGGGGCAGCATAGCGAAAAAATAAAGGGGAGTGCCCGGGGTAACTGGGACCCTCGGGAAGGCCAACAGCCATTTCGACCCAACCCAAACGGGGCTGGGGGCCGCACCACCACGTTGAGGCGGCTGTTGATTGGTGCAGGGACGATGTGATCGTAAGTTTCTTTCTTATCTGAGTCGTGCAGGCTTTGCTGTGACAAGTAAAAAAGGAACTAAGTAACCAAGATAATTCTTACCAAGTCGTGGGTGTCGTTGTCGGCTCTAATAAAAGCAACGTTCCTTCCTTGGTTGTAAGCCCGGCAAATGTGGATTTGCTCAGAGTGATTAGTATCGATTGTTCGAAGCACACGGCCAGAGATCGATTTAACTACTATTGATTTTCCAGGACCAAGAAACAGCTGAAAATAACAAAAATTGGGTCACACGAATTATATTTACGTTTTTAGTTTTAATATTAAGAAAATATAGAAAAAAATTTTAATTTGTTATTGTTGCCGTTTTTTTTGATCCGCTAGATAGTGACGTCAGGAATGGCCTTGCTGCAATATTGCACTTGTTATTAAACTAAATGGTTTGACGACCTTGGTTATATATTTCTTGTTTTTGTTTATTTTGTTTGTGTTTTATAAAATAAAATTAAAAATAAACTAATTTTTTACCTGAACTTGTCTGCTTGTTTTCTGTCCTAGCAATTCAGTTGCTATATCATAATCAATAGCTCCACTACTATGATGGGTGCTTGCCCGTTTGTTTAGTTCCGCAGCCCGTTTTCGGATTAATATCTTCTTCTGTTCGGCGTTCACTCCAAGTAAAAACAAAACCCCGATAGTAGCTGAAATAATCACAACTTAGTCAATTTACGAGAAACGGAGAGTTTTGAAAACTGCAAAAAAATACCCATGTATGGTTGCAGGCATTACATGAGTCAGTAACTCCAATCTGCATCACAATCCCCAATCAAAACAAGGCTAGGGAAAAGCGGCAGTCTATTTCGAACCATCCATAAAAACAAATTGTAGACTGGTAGCTCGACTACCTATAAGGCAGACTGCCATTGGTGGTTGGCCGAAAGCAGTCTCTGGCAAACACAACCATCCTCGAGTCAGCTACCACCCGTACCTGTCGGTGTACTCGGCGAAAGCCGTAGGTTTACCCGGAAACGTTGGCTTGAAAGCAAACGATGGTTCTTTTCCGTCAAGTTGCATACAATGTGGCGCTTTTAGTAAAACTCAAAGTCGTGCAATGACAAATCTGACAATGAATTATTCGCATTTACTGAGTTTGTGAACGTTCAATAAACCAGCCTACATTTCAGACCAAAATTATACCAACTGAGCAAACGCTACCAGAAACTAAATAATAACATTAAGACTTAAAATTTAGTACGGACACATTTTAAGTAACTTACCTAATGCAAAGACTCCAATAATTCCAAAACTGATAGCATAGGATACTTCACTGCCGGTAAAGTAATCATAAGTTTGAGGTGGGGTACAGTTAGCGAGAAAAGTCTCACTCAACTGTTCTGGCTGAGGACAGAATAATCGACTATCATCTGAAAATTCAAAATTTACTCATAATGAGCATTTTTAATGTTTAGCGGACTACGCGGCAGTTTGCCAAACGGACTTAAATGAGATAACAACCGTGTTTGTTTCATTTCACGCATGGCGTGGTAGGCAAAGCTTTTTCAAAGCTAAATAAAATGTTTTCGGATTATTGTTGTTGTTTACCCTCTCACTTGGAATGTAGGCACAGCGCAAAGGGGGTATCCAAATTTACTCCAAAACTTTGATCAAAATCAAGTTAGCGGCAGTTAATCTCAAACCAGCCATGAATTTAAATCGCATGCTGGAAGCTCCACCTCCATTGAAACAGACACAATTATTGCTTACTATCACATGGGGTATGAGCAGCATTACTGTTCCTACCCTTCTTGCTGTTATGCGTGAAATAGCTTCTGTTCAGACCTACTTCGGAGTTAACAGTACTAGTGGCACAATTCATTTTTACCACAAAAAGTGCAACATAGCAGAATAAATTGCTATTATCGTTTTCTGCATTTTCATCCTCCAGATTGGCTGAACGGCGACAGTGGCAGAAAGCAGAGGATTATTGTTCGGACCTCCTTCGAAGTTATCAAGTTACAACATTACACCTAAATTTCTCGGCATTACTTTTAAATAATCTTTTGCTTGATCGAATCATCCCACTAAGAAATAAGAAAATTCTTGCTAAATGCCTAAAGGAAACAACATCAAATACATCTTAAAAAGCAAAAAGCTTGATAAACATACTAAGTTCATAAACATCCAATGATCATTGTTTTAAAACAGCTGCGAAATGTCTTTCAAATGCAGAAGTAATGCAAAACTTGTTCAAATTGATTAAACCAACACTATATACACGTACTTTTCGTATTCCATCGAAACGGATTGTCTTGAATATCGTCTTCATCCATCGACGGGTTTGTCCTCAGAATGACGTCACGGATCGAAGTGTTGTGGATTTCCTCCAATTCGTAATCGGTAAAAAGTCTAATAAAAAACACGGAGTTTTAAAGATCAGACAAAGCTGCACGTCCTACATTGGGTATTAAAGCCAGGTCGTACCCCAAGAGTGTAATAACGTGTGATATAAAAAGTCGTAACCATTTTTGACTACGCATTATTGCTAGCCTGCCTTTTGTCGGGCATTCTGCTTTGTTAAACTCGTCCACAGCTTACTTATTCAATCTATTTTCGAACCAAAATCTGTCTCCATCTCTGATCCGCACAAACTGGTCCAGTATAATAGCTCGAAACAGTTCTCCGGGCCCAGAAGGCAAAGTTTCCAGCAATCCACCGGTCCAAATATCCATCTTCGACATGTCACCATCATGGAGTTTTATCAACCGTTGCAGAACCTAGTAATATAATTCAGAAGCTCATCTAAGGATTGCTAACAGAAGTCAGGAGCTCAAAAATGTGTGGGTGTAAGTTCTACATATTATTCTGTTTTGCTAGCCTTTTTTTCGCTGAATAGAGTCCAAACACACTAACGTTCACTACCTTTCTATCTGCATTCTGCGGGTCATATTCCTAAGAGTTCAAAAGCATGCTGAATAGATGCTGATGAGTGCTTCTTTAATTTATTGAACATAAGATAAAGGAGAAATTTGGGAGGCTGCGAAATAACCTCACGATCATCAAGTCAACAGTTACTCCTACATGTCGTTGCTGTTGATCCAACAGACGCAACAGATGCAGGCCATTGTTTGAATTCGGAAACTTAAGCTTAAAAGCAAACGACGGATTAGAGATGGAATCGGTCCGGATTTTTGTGACCCAATCCCACCGGTAAAAATCAAATTTGTTAGCCGGATGACCGTCTTTTATGACAATTTTTCGTCGTTTTGGTTTAATTTCTTATGAATACCTAATCTTAAGCACATAAAGCAATGCCACTCTGAAAGTATAACGTTATTAAACCTTGCTTTTGTTTCTAAAAAGTTCCTTTTGCCAATTTGGTTTTGAATACAGTTTATGAACGTCTTTAGAGTAGAGGCGACTCAGGAAAAAGCACACGTCTGCCGAATCAATTCAGCATTCCAACTCGTTCATGCCAATGATAATAAAAATTTTGAGAACTGTCGCTACTTTTGTAATTTAATTGGTCTGTCTTTTCATTATTTGGTAATCACTCCTAAACTAATTATTACAATACTTTTAGATCAGTTTTCTTTTACTGTATTGAAACGGCAATCTTAAAAATCAGCATCCATTGATTCAACAGAATACTTTATGAAGTAACAGTTACGTATCGCGCACGTTTCCCTTCACTTGATGAAGCATACTGAATGCCAAACAATATTTCATCCAAAGATTAGTATTTTCGAAAACAACGTTTATTATTTTAATAAAGTGTGATCTCGGTCCAAAAAATTAAAGAGGGTTCTTAGCAAATTTTTGTCTGTAAAAAAGGGGTTTTGGATCGTGTTTTTTGACAGGTTTGCCCGGCCGATCAGGAATCCCAACCCACCCGGCAACCGCCGATTGATCATGCTGCATGCAACGTGACGTTCTGGTCACTCAACTCCCGGTCTTTCGACTTCAAGTTTGACGTTCCGTCCGCAACGTTTCGCTACCCATGAGGACAAAACAAAGTCAATTTCCTCTACTTCATACTCACATCAGCGCCTGTTTCGTTGACCACTTCGGGAGGTGACGACATGTGTTCCTGGTTTTTAAACAGGTAAGGGTTGATTTCGGTGAAGTTGTGAAGGGTTTTAAGGTTCATATTCCTACGGGCGGTCTGGTAATCAGGCAAACCGTGGTCTCTACCTCTCTGTAAGAAAATTTTAAGATATAGCACAAGTCTTCGTCACACAACCATCGCTCATCACAAAAAAATCAAATCAAAATTGACTGAAAAAGAATTTTATATCCTCCTCATAATTATACCTGCACTGTTGTGTCTATAAATAAAACGAGGTACTGCTTTTTTACTGCTTAGTAGCATTGTTTGAGGGACCAAGCAATAATGTGTCTGACCAGTTTGTGCGAATGTACTGTGCCTGCAGTACAGGCAACTTCGAAGCAGGTCTGATACAACGTTTTTCTATGTGAGACTGTTAAGGTTTTCCTGTCACTAGAGACTACAAATATATGGCTCACTAGTGGTATTTCCAATCACAATCGAGTTAATACAAGTAACACACCTGTATGTTAAGGGCCATAAGATCACGACGAGAAAAGTCTAAGAGACCAAATACGCTTCCTCTTAAGTCGGGGGTAATAATATTGTCCTCTCTTTCACAGATTTGACTGGCCATACCCATCAGTAGCTTGTCAATATCGGATTCTAGTACAGCCTCCTTTATAAAGTAAGAAAAAAGTCAGAAAATTATCTTCAACCAGCAGTTTTCAACTCGTGCACTGCAAGACATTGTCGTGGGCTTCGGGTAAATTAAACAGAAATAATTGAACTTAGTTGACCACAAAAAAATCTTTAACTTTAAAATGAGCAGATTATGTATGAAAAAACGTCTTGAGCCACGGGATTGGCAATAAAAAACGATTGGAAAAAGTTGATCTTCAAAAAAGAAAAAACTGTTTTAATGTCTATAAGGGCAAATTTTAGATTTGAACAGGACGCCACAAGTATTTGTAAGTTTTTAAAGGGTGTTAAAAAAATTTTGAAAACCGCTGTCTCATACATATTTTAAAGTAACTTGGCTTGCTCAAAGCTCGGAACTGATCCGTTTGAATTAGAAGATGTAGCCGGGTATTGTGAGATTTATAAGGAGCCTCTAAAGTTCCCTCCCCCTCAACCATTCTAAGAAAAAGCGGGGTTAGAAGAAGCACGTATCCTTCGCTCCTAAGACGTCATTTCACCGAGCACCTAGTTTGCTACAAAAACTTGCAGGAGACAAATTTTGATTGTAACTGCTTTTCACCAAATTTACCGAAAGCAAACGCAAACTGACATCAATTGAATGGTCTTAATTATGCAGTTGGCATAGAAACCTATTCTAGATATACTGAGTCTAGGTAGCCCAACGGCAATGTCTATTTCTTTTACTTATTTACCCAATTTTAGGTTCCCTTCTGGTCCAAAAGTTAAAGTAGAAATGGCCCATCAACCCCACCCTAAAAATAGGTCCCTGCACTACATCAAATAAAGTTTAAAAAAACCTGTTTCAAAACTCAAAATAAAATATATTTACAATGGAATTCCAATATGTGTTACATGTCCTCAAAGCTGGTTTTTCCTCCAAATCATGTCTACCTCCAGATGTATAGGATGTTGTGTTCAAGAACTGACAACTGTTTGGATCTTCAGGGCTAAAAAATGTTTTTATTAAAAGTAAAAGATACAGTAGGTGAAAGAGTACATGTAGGAGTCGAACCCGGGCCCGGAAAGTATGAAGCCAATAAAGCTGGAATGTTTTCATCAAAATTGTGAAAAAACTTATGAAAATCGGTAGTTACACTCAGTGTATAATCAGTTTATAAAACATAAAATTGCTTTTGTTCATTCAATTTCGAGGAGGCAAAAGATTATTTTAAGAGAAAGAATGTGTGCTATCCCCTAATTGTGACTGATGAAGTGGAAAACAAAATTGGTTTTACATTTTTATAAATTAACTACATGTAAATTTTATTCTGTTTATTATAATTTTAAGCAAGAGAACTAAGAGCTGAACGGCTAATGTTTCAAACCTAAAGGTTCAAAATAGTCTGCTCTTAAAGCAACTTATTTCTGTTGAAACAAAAAACTTCATGGAAAATATCTTCTAGAACTAATTTCATAAAGGCCCGATTTGAATTTGCGCGGACTTTGTCGACGGCTTCTTTTTTTCGAGTGTTTGCGAGTTTGTACGTCGAAGCATTGCACTCCTAGAACCTGTTTTGTGGTTTACAATACATGCAGCAGGTTAACCGCGTTGATAGATTTTTTCGTGTGCATGAGCTCATACTCTGTTTGAAGGTCTTTTGATAACCTGAGTTACCATAACTGGTGGGCTACTCGATCTCACCCCCCATCAGCCTCCTCAAGGTCGATGAATCCTGCAAAGCGCTTTTTCTAAGAACACAGCAAGAAAACTCGCCGGCTTTTCCCCCAACTATCTTTTCTGTATCGAGCGCCAGCGTAGAGCCGCAAACGCCATTTTTCTAGGTTGGCATCCCACGTCATGGGAAACAAGAATAATGAGTTGCAGTCAGCCTAAATTGGCCTTGGGGGCATACTAGAGGTACATGCTGACACCTTCGTTGAGAGATAGATCGTTTTAATCAAACTAAAGGAGTCGAAATTCTTTGCTATTCTTTGTAGGTATTGCCGTTACTGTAGAGGATATTATAAAAGATTTTTAGCAACACTGCCATTTTAAAAGAAATAAGCCCAATAAAATACCGCTTACTCTGAACTATTGTAAGCGGTCCTTCTATAAACACCAGGGGGCACTAGAGTGTGACCCCATCTCATCGCTGCGGATTGAAACGCGTGCGAAACTCCAGGATGAACAGCGGAGTTGTAGGCTGAAAAATACAATGGTTAGCAGATAAATAGCACTTTGGAGCTGGGGGTAAAACTAAGATGGAAATACAACGTTTTGAAGAAAATCAACAAAAAATCCATAAAGAAATCGAAATCAACAAAGCTTTCAAAAAATAATTGAAAGCACAAGTAATATCCTCCTCAGAAAACTTTTCACAAAAACCTCTTTGTTACCTTTATATTTAGGCACTGGTTCGCATGTTCGATTCATTTCTTCCAACATGGTGCAATTTCCGAGCAACTGCGGTAACCATTCATACATGATGATTCTCTGTGACAAAATAATAAGATTATTTCTTCTCTCACTAGGAATATTTTCCACTGCACATTGTGCACACATTTAAGCTAGTAATATGCAGTTTGAAAAAGTGGCATTTCGAAGTGGCGGTGATAAACTGTTTGTGAAATCTCAAAAGTTTGGGTATCCTGGATTGCAATCAGTTTCTCTTGTTGAGAGTTATCTTAATTGATTTAGACATAAAGGCTAACTGACAAGATGAACGAGCATTCACCAACTACCACAGCTCTTCATCATTACAGCAACAAAAATCGCTCAAATGTAACCACAGCAAATATGCAAACAACACTATTTTGCCTCATAAGGTTTAATAGACCTGAACTTTTTTGTTTACCATCGACACTGATACACAAAAAATTTCTTTTATTAATGGTGAATAAATTTTTCACAATAAGAATTTGTTCAGTATATCGAAAACAAGATAACTTAGACTTAGGTAGACTAAAAAGTGGCCACACAGCCCTCGAGTCAGCAATACCACATACAAATCGTCGTGGGCTTGATAGCAAACAACGCTTTCGCTCCGTCGCGTCACACACCACCAAACGCTAAAAGCGTTCAACTTTCAATAATACGTCTAGCACTCAGCTTGTCACATGGTCACGCTGTTCTTAGTTTTATTGCCGTTTTCTTACTTGATGGACAGCTATGTTTTGGGTTCGTGCCTCATTAAAGACCCTTTCGTCACTCCAGTCATCATGCTCTGCTCGAATTTTGCGGGCAAGCCAATTGTGATGTCGGAACCATAGAACTCCGAATGCAAGGAGAAACGGATTTTCATTTCCGCGTGGATTACCAAGTCCTAAATTTGTATTTGGTGAAACTGATGGCAAAGCCATTAATTAGACTTACTGCCATTAGTATACGCACAACGTCGTCTTTTACGACATTCTAGCTTAACAGCTGCACAAACCAAACCTAGTGAAGTACGGGTAGCATTTACTACTCGTTAGCGTACATGGTTATCAGTGAGTTAGTCACAAAATAGCTTAAAGTTTTGAGATACATAAGACTTTACACATTTTTAAGCAATTTGAAAGCACTGTCAGCAAATCGCTCTATCTAAAGGCTTTATGTGCATAAGTCACAGATTTGATATCCCTATACACTTGTGTTGGAAATATCGTTCTATCTTTCTTGCCCTTCTTGATATTTACTTTCTTTTTCATCCTCAAGGCTTGCAGGACATCGACAGTGGCTCTAAACCAGGGGTTGCCAACCTTTATTCTCTCATTTACCACTTGGCAAATTTCAAAAGTAAAATTTACCCCCCAAATTTTTTTATATTTTCACTTCTACAAATGCCTATTGTAATAGGTAAAAGTGTGAATTTTTTGCTAACAAAATTTACCCCCAAGGCTGGTCAAATTTACCTCCAAAGGGAAATTCAACCCCGACTGAAAACCCCTGCTCTAAGCATATACAGATGTCTAGAACTGCTTCGGAGTTTAAACATTGTACTTAAGTCGCTTGTTTATTCTTTCAATGAACTTACTTCATGCTGGTATCCTCCATGCAGAGAAAATCATTGTGAAGTGCTTCAAGGGCACTACAACTCGGTAATCGGGAGATTTGCACGTTTAAACGGGTGTAAAGAGCTTTTAAATCTTTAACAGCAGGCATGCCTATTCTTCCATAAGCTTTGAAGGATTAGGGAGTTACCTTAAGCATCTTTATTTTTTGGTCGGAAAAATTCTTTTGTCGGACCGGCTACGAACAACAAACTTTTAGCTGGTAAGCAATTGTGTATTTGTGTATCAACAGTGGGCTTCCAAAGCAACCGATCAGCCGGCGGGGTTAATCGCTAGCCACGAATGCATTTATTTAGCAATATTTAACGTTTCTGCAGCTGCATACAAAACAAGTTGTGGCTAGACCCACAGGGAATGATCAATGCAGCAGGTAAAGTCTTACAAAACTTACTGAAAAATCTGTACACTGGTTTCAATTGCGGGTGGTCACGTGGAGGTGGTGGATTGGCCAATGGGAGTCCAAGAGAATTCTCGATTGGAAATTTACCCTCCTTCTTGTATGAAGCAAGTTCTCCCCTGCAATCCGTTACATTCTCACCCTAAAAAGTTTCGATAATGCCGTAATTTTTGGACAAAAAATATGGCACACCATCAGACTACACTGAAAAGTTTTGAGTTAATGAGCATTAGAGTTAAAGGCATTGGAAATTGGGGAGAGGGAGCGCAAAAAGGCATCCCTACAAGCAAAAAAATTATCATTTTAAAATCAGTAAGTCTTAGTTTTCGACCTAAGAAATTCCTTACGGTTACACATAGAACATTTTGCGTCTAAATCGCTTGGAAGCCGGAGGTACTACGGATGCGATGCATTTCTTCTATAAAAAAGAGTTGAGGTTTTTTGTTCATAACAGCTAGATCCTACGTGACTGACAAAAAGTCATTTGCTCGTATGTGAGCAATTCGAACAAAATGTTCAGTTTCATTAGTATTTCTACGCCACTGTGTAAGCCACGCACCATAGTAGCCCGTCCTGCCAGAATGTTTCTGACGTAATTAGGATGACTAGGATCTCGTTCAGGGCAATTGGATTGAAGCAATCGTAAACCATCGGCCCAAGCCTTGCTGACACCATATGTCAATCCGCCATCAATCCATGGAGTGATTTCATTCATCTAAAAATCAACAATATATATTGCTTGGTAATCATTTACTTCTTGAATATGCAAAACGTATTTTTATTCTCAAATAGGCCTACCTGTATTCACAGATCAACTCGTGTTCAAACAGGCTTCGGAATTACCAGTACAGTTGGGACTGTGCATTTCTACCACTAGTACTACAACTAAGCAGGAGAAATTGTTTAAAAGTAGCGTTTTCAATGGCGTAAAAACGTACCACTTTTACTTTTTTTGCGCTTAAACCAGAATTAGTTGCAAATGAAGCGTGACCAACCTGTTGGCGCGGATTATTTGGGTTGTAGCCAGTAATACTTTGGTCGTATCTCGACCTCAGAAAAGGAATTTCGATATTTCCTCTTCCTTCTTTATCATAAAGCAAATCTCCTTTTGGAATCTTGATATTGAAATACTCCGGAGGACATCCTGCTCTTTGAGCATCTAAAATCTCCTCCACAACTTGCTGGCCTGCAAAATGTCATTAAAAACCATATCACACTCAAAGTAAATAACAGGTACTCGGAAAGACACTAATGAGTTCGCCAGAGGAAAATCTTTTTCGTTAACCATTGGACTTATGGTCTGACTTGCTTTGGAGTTACCAGTACAGCTGGTACAGTTCTTCAGCAAGTACGAAAAAGCAAGCAGGACAATTTGCCGTAAAATTCATGTTCATGGTAAATCAATGGATGAAACATAGTCCACGTGGATTTAAAACTCACCGGCTTGGTTGGATAAGCTGGATTGTAGTTCGCAAAATTATTTTGGTTTCAAAAGCATAGAATACATACCAAAAAACACAAGGAGAGCCGTGCGATTTTGATAGGAACCTTCTCCAGTAAGCCCCGACATTGTATAGTTGCTAATAGTCCTTGGGTTCGGTCTGTCTTCGCCAGAGGGCGCATATGTGCCATCTTTATAATGAGATTCCAACATACGAGTCAGGGCAGATTCTATTAAAATGGCTCTGTTTCAGCAAATTTTAACGAAAGCATTATTTTAATAACACAAAGTTCTTTTGTGAAACCGCAATCAATTGTTCAAAAGAAAGCAAAATACAAGCTATTTTGAGACCACTAAAGAAAAAGTCATCGCCTATAAATTTAACATCGATATTTGTAAAGATTTTCAACGACTTTTAAAAAACAATAGAAAAAAGTTTTCCCATTCGTTCTCATTTTTGGTTCCACGTCAATAGCAGTTCGGTGTATAGTCGTAATTTAATCTAAAGAAAGCTCATGATAAAAAGCATATAAGAAAGGTAAGTGCTTTAGATTAGATTTCACGTATCCTATTGCATCACAGACCTTCCAGAAACCCTTCCTTGTAGTATTTTGCTGAGCTGCGTAATACTTATTGACACAGACAACAAAATACTAGCTTTTCATCAATTTCCTGCAAGTTGTTGTACCCTAAGTTTTGCCAGTAATATGACGCATACAGAGTAGCCAACAGTGCTTTTGTCTAAAAGGAAGTATAGTGGGTACTTGGCGGCATGCCATAATTCGTTTATATGAAAATACCACCATAATAATTGTAAATATAAACTCGGACTTGCGTCATGCCTGCGTATGATACAACTGTTGTGTGAGCTACTTTTTCTTTCCGTTTAGACAACTTGTACTGTCATACATAGAACAACTTGTTCCCAGGCTGGCTTCATAATACTTCAAATCACAGTTGTACAAAGCAGATATACTACAGATACTGCAACCAAAAAGCAAAGAATGAAGTTTCAATATCTATTTTAAACGCACTAATTGTAATCTATTCACTACGTCATTAAAGCTTTATGGCGATCAGATACCGAGCAAAGCATTTACAGTCAGATTGGCATCGTAGCTGATTTGGCTGGAACACTGTCTGTGGCGTAAATAGTCATGCGTTAACACTTCAACATAGTAATTTTGTTAAGTCCTAGGAAAAATGGCGCTTTAAGGAAATATGTGCAATTTGATTGCACTAACTTGAAATAGAAATACACCGAGCCACTATTGCTGGTATCTTCGAAGCAACTCTGAGCATAAAAATGTGCCACATAATTGACAAAAAAATTCATCGTGAACGGAGAACAAAAATCACAACTCCACTCTATTCAGGAGCCAAATCAATCTAAGCCAGTGTTTCGCAATCAATGTGCAGCGAGAAGACGACAGGTGTGCTACTACCCTTTACAACACTTTTATGAAACAAATATTTTGCACTGTGTTGCTGCTGTATTCCGTTTTGTCACATGATTTTCGAGTTATTTCTTCAAACTAGGTAGTCTAAGATGCGCGACTGTTCCCATGGAAACGAATGTCAATATCGCATATGGATAAATTGGTGATGCTCAGACATTTTTCATTGCAGCTTTGATTTACTGTAAGAGCGTCACTTTCGAAAAGATTTTAAGGGTGGCTCAGGTGGACAAGATTACCGTGCGCAGATGAAATTTATGATATGACGCATAGCATTGATCAAAAATAAGATATTTGTTCGCAGATTTCAGCCTATTTGTATAGAAAACAAGGAATCTACCACAAAGTTTTTCTTAGCAAGGCTGCGTTAAGAGCGCCATAACAACGGGGTAAAATTTAACTTTTAAATATCAAATTGCAAACTCAAAAAGCACAGTACCTAGTCATTTTTTTAATTCTAACGAGACCAAATTTTCAACAGAAATAGATGAAAATCTTTTACTACGGAGGGACGCACAGGTCTCAAGTCCGGTCCCTCACCACCTCAGAGTAAGTAGACTCAGCGCAACAATCGTTGATTAAACATAGGAGAGATACAGACTCCCGCAATATACTTGTCGTCGCTTGCTGTTATGAAATATCACACCTCAGCATGTTAGCATCTTCAAAATGCGATAAAAAGTTTATGCGTTAAAAATGCACTGACCCACAACCCCCCATTCAGGGTGTGCTCTGTTGTTGTACCAGCCATCATAAGGGGGATATTCCTTTTCTGTTTCATTGTATTTTTCTTGAGCATTAGCACGGCCTAAAAAAGGAACAATAATGTAAAATCAAATCAGAAAAGGAGCATAAAAAATAGGGCGATAAGAAGGCTTAACGCTTCTACAAATATTGACGACGTGGTTGAATGAGATCAAGCATCGTATTTATAGCGAAACCAATTACAACATGGCCACGCGTTCAAACCTCGCCATGACTACGTTGCTGTGCTCTTAGGAAAGGCACTTTTCGATGATTTCCGCTTTTTCGCGGATTGTACAGGCAGAATTGAAAGTAACAACAACCAATTTAAGCGAAATGCTGAAACTTAAAAACTCCGAGGAAGATGTAAACATTTTTTCAGACTTACTCTCGCTGTTCTGCGAATCTGAAGAATGAAATTACAGTAAATAAAAAGTTGTAAAAAATCTTATTTTTGTACTCCTGTTCTATAAATATTCCTTTTTGAATTCTCCTTTCTTTTTTCCGACACAATGCACACGGTGGCGGCTCATAGGCTGAACGAATTAGTTGATTTATGATAAGATATGCATTTAAATTGCTAATTTGCTTTACACGATTTGTCACAGCTAATAACTAAAGGATATAGGCATGACCTATAAATACAATTTTCTCAATAAAATATCAACTATAATAATGCAAGCAAAATGCAATCGTATATGATTAAATCAGTCGCTTTTCTAAGAATTGTTACGTCACAAGAAACTGACGTGGCAGGCTCTGATTGATCGACTCGGAAACAATTTTGAGCAAAATACTTCAAAAAGAAATTTGAAGAAACTTTCGTTGAAATATAAAAACTTATGGCTGTATTGGAGATATTTCTGACTTAATGGTTGAAACATGGGGCTTGCTACCAGCTTGGTTTCTTTACCAGCGACATTACTCGACGTCTGCACGTGACGCTATAAGATTTCACGTGGGAGCTGAGGTTAAAATTACAATATCCAGCTTGCGTTTGCGCAGCAATGAGGGCCGCAATCTGGTTATGTAAAGGAGGAAGCAGGTTAAAATAGGTTCAACAAGCCGTCAAGAAAGAACAGAGGTTGAAATTCCTTTGAAATAGGTCGCAATTAAAAAATGAGAGCTGAGCAAGATTTTGCTCTGAGTTCGTCGTGATGACGTTTTGGTATCTTTCCAAGAACAAAATTGTGGGGGCCTCTTTTCCATCCTGAGAACATTTTTAAACCAAAAATTGGTAAAAACTTTGCTTTTCAGGAGCATCTTTTATCGAAATAAGTCAAGATATTTTCAGCAGCTTTTTCTTTTACCTATTTTCAGGGAGTGAAGCGGAGAGTACATGTCCCTCTTAAATTTTGAGCAAGGGAAACCAAAAAGTGCGAAATACATAGAGAAACGGAACCGTCTTAAGTAAGCCGGGTACAATTTGTAAAATACATGAGTAAACAAAGTGTTTTACCAATAAAATTTTCTAGCAAACTAGGTCCCTGATGCTATTTCCTCCACTTGGTCGTCTTTACAATTTTAAATCCGCACCAACTATGCAGTGTTTTGTCCACACCACTGGCCACTTCGTGAAACTGATGGCGGTGAAAGCACGGAATAGAACGGGATAGATATTATGTTTGGAGTACCGGGAGAAAGAAAACAAACGAGAAAGATATTTGAAAGTGTCTTTATCCATGTAAGAAACAAGTAGTTGTTATATAAACCCACATGAGCAATTGCGTCACACAAAATAAAAATGCTAATTCAAATAAGGTACTTACCACAAAAAAACAAACCAAGACCTATTAAAAAGATATGGAACATACGCTCCATTCTTGCAAGTAGTCTTTAAAGCGACTCCAAAGAAGTATAAATTACTCAAAATTTATCAAAAGACCAAGCCAGACCCTGTCAATAAAATGTGATTATGTTATTATAAATGGTCTTTATACCATATCTATTACTACAAAAAACAGAATCTTTTAAAGGTAATATGTTCTAAAGTTAACAAATGTATATCACACTTTTGCTTAAAGAAACAAGCTACTTTAAATGCACATAAAACAAAACAGAATGTGTAACACGTTTTTAAATTAAAGAAGCAAGCTTCTTTAAATACCAGAAGAAAATGCTTTATAGGGCGTTATAAAAGAAACAAAAAACCTCCGGAGGGGGGTAGCAAAAATAAAAAAGTTAAGCAGGCTGTAATAGTGAAACACGCTTTCTGAAAAATTATGACTTCATTCTATATGAATAAAGTTAAAAAATATTCAGGAAGGAAAAGATCCCAAAATTTATAAGGCTGAAAAGTAATTTCCGCGTAATTCGCTACTATAGCCTATTAAAATAATTTAATACGTTAACCGCCACGTGTACCACCGGTGGTACATTGAGGTTTTTCACTCACCTCCGCATGTACCACCGGTGGTACATATCTTATGTTTCCAGAACGCCATTTGTTCACCGGTGACCAAAACCTTTATTCACTCACAGTGTAGTCCAGAAGGAGCAAAACACACACCAACCTCCTCCCTTCGCTGCTGTCACTGAACTGACTGCAGCACCACAACAAAGTTGTGGCGGTAAGGGCAAACTTCTTATATCTGGCGTGGCGGTTAACGTGTTAAGTATTATTAATATAAGGTTCGCTTACCAAGAAGCCGTGAGAAAAGCTAAAAACGACTCCGCTGGGATTCGGACCCTCAGCTTCCTGATTATCTGTCGAACGCTTTACCCTTTAGGCTACTGATTACCAAGCCCTCACACTACTAACCTTCATAAAAGGTAACTCTTGTAACTCTGATATGTAACTACATACCTGCGTCAGTATATGCGTCTATGCCATCACAAAGCCTTAAGTCTTGCTTTGTAAGCTGGATGCTAAGATTATAAGGGTCTATTAGAGTTTCAATTTTTGATATTCCGTTGCTCAAATGTTGGAGCATCTGTCCGGTAATCAAAAGGCTGTGGGC
Organism: Trididemnum clinides; assembly: GCA_963675345.1. Lineage (NCBI taxonomy): Eukaryota > Metazoa > Chordata > Ascidiacea > Aplousobranchia > Didemnidae > Trididemnum > Trididemnum clinides. Next base: position 24,202,108 of record OY776306.1, read on the forward strand.
TCGAATTCCACGCGCATTGTGTTGAGCTTTTCACACTGTTTCACGTTAAGTGACTCCTGTTATCAACTATAATTAAAATACCAACATTTATAAAGAAGTTAACCTCTTTTTAGAAGAATACCTTAAAGTAATATCAACCTATGCAAATTTGGGTGCCATGTCAAACGCATTTTTCATTCCCAGACCTTATCTTAGTTATGCTTGAGCAATAAAAGTATTCACATTTTCATGCAATATTTCCTTTTTCGCATTATTTGAATTAATGAATGTCCGGCAGAAAATGTGAGAACACCATTTTCATTGCATTTGGTATGACTGTATACGGAAAGGGCGTAGGCCTACCGACAGCAAAGAGGATGTTCTGTTGTCTACACTCACTATTCACCTCCAAATCCGACATTTTCCAAATTCTCTATTCCAGAAAGAGTGGTTTGCAAACCTTTCTAAATTTTTAGGGATTGGACAAAATAATTGGAACAGTGTAACTTCTACTCCAATATTTCAACGGTCTCTTCAATCAAGAATACTGATTTCAATTTTAGTCTTGCTGTTTATAGCCATTGCAGATGGTTTATTTTATTTATTTTATTGTATATTTCTAATATTTTTTCAGATTTTGACTAAACCTCAGGTAAAATGCGCGACCAGATTTTGAAAAAGGGCAAATTGTTCCCATGGTTTTGTCCAACCCTGTATATATTGCTGCTTCGCAAATAGAGTTTATTGCAGTTGAAACTTAAACCATAAATAAGCAAATCTTTTAAGTTTATAAGAGGCCAGCGATGCTGAAAGTTAAGCTTTCTTTAATAGGCTCGGTCAAGAACAAACAAAAAAAAACTCGGTTTTTATTTCATTACGCCATTAAAGCAGGCGTCACCCTATATAAGACTCAAAAAAACGTGGGGCTTAAAAGCATTGGTTCACCTGGCTTCATCCAAAGTGTAGCTGTGAAAATAATGATGAACAGTTAATGCTTTTTCGCTCATCTAATTTTCGTTTCTGAAACAGGGGTACTTTAAAAAGTGATCAAGTCGAATGAGCGGGATAGGCACAACCTTTATTCCTGCAATCTCGAGCTCTCTATTCCTTCAATGAATAGCCAACGGTAACACCATAAAAGGAAGATCATTTAATTTGAACAAGCAATGGTGGAAGCAAAGCAACGATTGCTTTCAAAAATAAAAAGTTGGGTATTAAATATTAGGCATATTTTACAACTTGGTGCACTTCTATTCGTGATGAAATTTGTGGCTTCGAAATTTTGGCTACACCTTGGGTTTATTTGCTTTGTTCATTGCTTACGTAAACCCAAAACGGTCTAGCATTTCCCAAAATTCGGAAGTAGCAAACATTTCCCAAAATTTGGAAGTAGCAAATACATTTCTGATATTAAGGTAATTTCAATCTAAATAGTACGAATGCCTTACACACCATGCGATTCTGCAAAGGCGTGATGCTTTTTTGATTTCTCCAAATCCTTGCTAAGTTTCGGCTACATCTAGTGTTCTCTTTTTTCTGCTTAGGCGTACCAAAAAGAGTTAAAAGACTCCCGGCATTTTCCTTAAATTTTTAGTTTTGATCCTGCTAGCTCCATAAAGCCATTACAAAGCAAAATAACAAAAATGTTTCACCCAAATATGATGCAATTTTACCTCGGGCTGGGCATGCCAACAGCTAGGCCGGGTTAAAATATTAGTTGAGACAGTTGCGTCGACGTCATCGTACAAACGTTTGTCAGACCACAAACCAAAAGTTATAGCAAGTAGAGGCCATTGATCCTGTACTAGTGATGGTGATCATCTTACTATAGTAATCAAGGCTGGTAATACATACCAAGTTATGACTGACGATAGTCTATATTGCCATGGTGAAAAAACAAGATTGCTTACTCCGCCATGCCAAAAAATACTGTGCTTCAAATATTTTTTTTTGCTTAAATTAAAAGTCCTAAACTGATCTGAAAGAAGCCTTAAACTAATCTGAAAAGTCAAAAATTACTGACAGGAGAAAAGTTACTGATCCTAAAATCTCAAATGGATCTAAACACATTAGTTTGGCCCTGGTCCTGCGGCTGACGTTTGTCTCTCATTTCATTGCAGGCTATCTCCTTCAAAAAGTGAGAGCTGTTTTGCACAAAAATATTACCAAAGTGCCTGAGAGTGCTTTGCCACTTTTACCGGAATGCCTTCAACGAGCTAGTAGTGGGCGAATAAATAGATGCATTTAGCTAACCTGAATTGAATATCGTCTTACGGGGAGATGCACTTAATGAAATATCGTTTCAACTGAATGCTGTACTATCACGTTTCGCGTCCGGTCTCTCGTTTTTCTTTGAAATGTTGGTAAGCGCATCGTATGCTATCTATGCGCGAAGGCAACAAACGCACATTTCGGTAAAAAGACTTTAAAAAAAGCAAAAATATTAAAAACAAACAGTGGATTAATGTTTAATCACGTTTGAAAATGTCGTGTATCTATGAAAATGTCATTTATCCGAGAAAATGCTGTTCGCCAAGTCTTAGGTTTAGGTGACAAAGACTCTCTTGATTTGCCTTAGCTGAGCGAGGAAAGAAGCGTAAACTCCACCATCATAAGATTGTGAGTTCAATGCCTGTATGGCTATTTTTTTGGCGACTGACTTGCCAATTGCCTAAAAGAACGCACAACAACAGAACAAAAACATATTTGTTATTGTGCTTTTGAAAAAGACACTTTGCGGTGATTTACTCTACCTAGGTTCAATGTTTGAGATAGGTGCATTTCTAACTCCGAAGTAAGTCTGAACACAAAGTATGGACACAATTGCTCCACATGTAACTTTAAAAACTTTTTGTGATCAAAGGACAAGGATGTGTAGGTCGAAAACAAAAATTTGTACAGGTAGTTATGTGCCACAAACCATAATCCTTTGAAACATTAATCCCTAAACAATAGCACTGGTCAATAATTACAAGCCTATTCAATTTTCAATCTTCTCACAAATTCCTACTTGTTAGTATGATACACACAAGTCTGTTTAATGAAGTAAAAGATATTTTGAGAGGCTAAAACACTTGTATTTGAAGAAAAAATTTAACACCTTGAGAAAAAAGGCAATTGCTATGTACTACACATATGTAGGTCTTCAAATGTGCTAGTTTGATGCCATATAACAGAGCAAATCATAGCATACCGAAATCTTTGAAAGATGGACAAAAAAATTGAAGGTGAAGATTGTTTTTGAAGGCCCCACAGTTTTTCGAGAAATTAGCGTTTTGGGGGAAAAATTTGGATGAAGACTTTTTTATTCACAAAAGTGTTTTGAGCTGATTTTTCAATTGGCTGTCTTTGAGGTCAAAGGCGGGAAAGTATGCCATGTTGGTCTCTTTGTATACAATAGGGTAAAAAACTAGGGATTCAACTCGTTTACTCATGAAATGTAGATCAATGACACTTGTTATTCAAGGAATCACGATTTTCATCTACGAAAAAGTCACTAACTATTCTTTAGAAAACCTTGTACCATCCTCCACTACACACCTCAAAATCATTACCCACAACGCACATGCAGCGTTGAGCTTGTCAATGTATTCTGTATTTTACGCACTCCTTACCAATCAGTCTCGGTCAACTGCATTTAATAAAATATGAGGCTTATTGCTGATATTAGAGCAAACTTAACAAAGTAAACGTAGATAAGTGGGAGTGCTTTCAATACATAGCTCTTGAAACGAAAGTTAAACTTTAAGTTTGATAATAATCAACTAGCCAATTTTCGCTGCAATTGTTTCTTTATATAGAGTAACAGAAAACAAACAAACAAGTTGATGGACAAATGAAAAGTTTCTTCTACGGAACATTCGTACAGGTTGAATAATGCTGAGAACAAAGTCTATAGTTAAATGAATTAGTTTCGTTTGCAACATTTGTGCTATAAAATTTTTTTTGGTAATTTTTTGAGTAGTTGGTTTTTTTCCTGTTCCGCTAAGAATATAGAAGTTCTCCGATAAAATTTAGTTTTTGAGCAAACTTCTAAAAACGTAGTAACCTGATGGTCGTCTCAAAACAAAGATTTTGGGTATTTACAATCATCAAATCTGCTGGTTTTGGAGAATTTTTTGATGCATTGTTTCAATCAAACTTGCTGGAATTCCAAAGTGAAGAGCTGGTAACAATTTTCTGCATGAATTACGGGTGTTGTTGATGCCTGCAACTCTGTTACTCATTTTCTTTGCGATGAAGGCACGGGGTGAAACAGAAAACCAGGTTGAAAAGACAAACCAAAAAAAAGATCGAGGAAGTGGTAGTTTATTTTGAAAAAACAGTAATACAAATCGCAGAGTAGCTTTTAACCTCAACAAAGTAGCTTATCATTGATAAGACCCCAAAAGCAAACTCTTCGACACCCAAAAAAACACTTTACTTGTGGCTAAGCCGGAACTAAACAAACGCAAAGTTGAACGGAGATTGGTTGTAATGTAGAGCAGGCTTGAGTCTGAGGTAAATCAGTCTTTTTCTCAGTCGCATTTTCACAATAGCACATTTAGGGTTGGTAGTGGTATTAGTTTGGAGGATAGCCTCATTGCAGCGCGCATGACCAAGATGCAAAAAGCAATTCACTATCAAAATATTTATGTTAAATGACATTGTCACTACGAAAATTGTCAAGAAACAAGAAATGGTTTACAAATAAGATAGTGAGCTGAAATTTGGGAATCCGTCAAATGTGAGTGGAACTACAAACATTATCCTCTAGTCTCGGAAAAATTTTTTTCCATTTATACTGGAACATTTTTGTGCTTTGACCAGCTTCGGAGTTACCAGTACTACCGGCACAATGGATTTTCACCACAAGTACTGCAACTAAGCTGGAGATTTTGCTGCAATGCGCATTTCAAGTGGTCGCGAGACGCAGACATCGAGGGATTGAACGCACAGCCATTACTGCCTTAAGCGGCTGCTCAACCCACTCGGCCACGTTGCCTACTAAGGGTTTAACCAGCACCCTATGGGTTCAACGAATAAACACAGCCCTTTTTCAACAACGATTGGTTGGATATGATGGTTAGCTTTTCGCAAGATAGGCGTTTTGTAATTATATTTGTTGCAGTGTCAATGTATTTATTGGTGTTGGAAAGACAATCTCGTTCTGTCGAGGTATTGAAAAACCTAACAACTACATTTCAGATTAAATAAACAATTTTGATCTTTTTTCAGATATGTAAAGCTAGTGATCAGCAAACGCAAAAATTAATCACTTTTTCTGCAGCCAACAAAAATTAATCACTTTTTCCACAGCCATCATGTTAAAAACAAGGCTAAACAAAAATAGTTCTGCAGTTCCCTTGTCAAACAATGACAAATGACAAAAACGTGGATTTTCTTAAAAACATGATTTTAACAGTTACCGTAAAACCTCTATTTGAGCGCCACCTCTAATTGAACGCCACCTCGAACAGAGCGCCACTATACGAAAGGGTTGAAAAATAGAGTGCCACCCTCTAATTGAACGCCACCTCTAATTAAACGCCACTTTGATGAATTCTTCTATTTTGGCAATAGTTACAGCTGAAATCGCCTTTCTAGGTGTAAGAAGGGAAGAATGGATTGTCGAATTACACGTTTATTTTTAGACGCTGGGAAGTCCCATTCTATGGAACTACATCGCACGTTTTTTTTTAGACGCTGGGAAGTCCCGACTTACCAGTAATCACCTTGTATTCGTGTCTTTTGCTAATTTTATTAATGTGTTAGATGTTTTTTCTTTTCATTCATAAAATTTATCTTCTCAAAATTCAGACCAGGTAGTCGAAAAATAGAGCGCCACTCTCTATTTGAACGTCGCCTTTAATAGAACGCTACTTTGGGGAAAGGGTTGAAAAATAGAGACCCATGACGGTGAAATAGAGGTTTTACGGCATTAGGTTTTGCCGATTTAAGGCAGCTTTGCTTTGAAAACGGAAGTTATTTAAATGGCAAACAACGAGGAAGAAGCTACATTAAGAGTTGCGCAATTTTTAGCAACTACGACGAATTCAAGAGAAAAAATGAGACGATGCTGAAATAAACCTAAAGATGATTTTAGAGAGAGATCTAAAACAAGTGAAACAAAAACGACTTCAGCAGTGCTAACCGACGTTTTTGCTGAGCAAACGAAGTAACTTTGATTATTTCTAGGACAGTGATACGGTCAATCTCTCTTTTTGCGATCAAAAAAATCGTCAGTTAAGACCTATTTAAATTGCACTGTTCTAGACAACATGGTAATGAAAAAACGTTTTGATATGAAAATGATAATGAGAAAATTAGCTATTTCTTAAATCCTGAGAATTTGCAAAAAGTTTACAGAATGACGGCAAATACATGACTCCTCCAAATGACTCCCTCTGCCTGAATATTCTGTATAACTTCGAAATACACAAAAAAGTCTTTTCTTTTACCTGGCCTTTGTTGGTTTACGTCCAACTGACTGTATTTGCCTAATCAATCATTTCGAAACTGATGTATAATGAAAAGTTATTTAATTAAATTTTAACTGAGACTAAAAGCGCTGAATGCAAGAACTACAAACTCAAGTTCCTCTTAACAAGAACGCTTTACAAATATTTGGAGAACAACTTTGTACAGAACTGTATAGCATTTGCCAATAAAGTTGGCATAGAACGTTTCTATTATATTCATAGATATCAACTGGGGTATGGTGATTCAAAGATTACGTTTGAATTTTGAGCTGATGGAAAGGAATTTCAACATACAATTGAAATGGAGTACGCAATTTTTTTAGACACGCTCCCTTGCCAACAACAACAAAATATTCATGCCCCCTATATTAAGTTACATTTCTTAGTGAGATTAATATTTTAAAGCAGTCATTTTTTAACATTTACTCACAAAAATAACCCGAAGACCTTCTTTTGGAGATCAATTCTTCAAAGCGCTAATTCTAACTAGTTTTGTGCTACTGAGACCAAAGAAGGAGACGGGCATATCATCGTGGCCCCGCACCCCCTTGTGCGCTTTGCATTTCCCTAATTTAAGAACCCCTGCAATAGGGGCAAAAAGGTTTGAGACAGGTAAGGGGATGATGTTGTTCTTCCGGTGTAAAATAGTATATGGAACGAGTAATGCAGATGTGCTCTTTTATCGACGCTTCGTTTGACAGATACGCCAAGCTTCATCAGAAAACAACAGCGCTCAGAGTAGTCCTCCAACGCTAAGGAGGGGGGGAGGGCAGCAAAAAATTGGGCAAACAACATCGTGATTTTTTCTCAACTGACGAAATTAAACACGCTAAAATAGTTTACAACCAATATCATGGCTGTAAGCAAAAGACAATAAATCAATTAATGCATCATCTTTTGCTTATAGCCAAGATATTGGTTGTAAAATTATCATAAATGCTTAATTTTCCTGCTCTCGCTCTGGGTTGAATTACCATCCTGAGCAGTCTTTTTTCTGATGAAGCATGGCGTATCTGCTGAGGGAAACGTTAATAAACGAGTATTTTTATATTGCTCGTTCTATATACTATTTTACACGGGAAAAACAACAACATTCCTTAACAGTATCTGCAATACCTGGTTTACAAGAATATCTTCTTAATTATGCAGTGTTTGAAGCATGCCGAAGAAAAACTTCGCCATCTAAGAATCACTACACTCACAACGAAGTCCATTCATTTCAAGTTTTTGAATCGATTAGCCTTGCAGCGAGCTCTCAATGGCAAAATATTTGATTTACAATTTGTGACTATCTTTTATCAAGACTACTTCTAACTTGAACTGTACCACCCCGTTTGCACAATCGTCTTCGAGTCCAGTTTCTGTGGCTGCGGCTCATAGAAATCCCTGATCTCCAACAACAGACCGAATATATTGGTATAAGCAATTTTTTCTTCTCAGAATTACGATAAATAATTATTATAACCCTAATAAACTGTCGCTCAGTAACAGAACTATCAAGCAAAAAACATGATTGCATATACAGCTGCAGCCGACTGATAGGCTAGTCATAAACACTGAGACATATGACGACAATCTAAATAGCCCACGAGTTTTTGGCACGCACAATCTTTTTACATACACTTTCTAACTCTACGAAAGCTCGAATATTTATAGTCATTCATGATGATGTAGCGGTGACGTCACCCTCAAACTGTATTATATTTTCTCTACAGAGAAATAGAAACGAGGAGTTTTCTTAAAAAGTTTTTAAATTTAGAACTTTTTGCTTTTTTTAAATTCGCAAATTTTGAATATTTTTACAAAAAATCTGCAAAATTCTAATTAGCTATTAAATGTGGTTCTTAAGTCTTGCATGCTCTGCAAATCGCTAGACCAGATGCCATTGTTCCTTATTTACATTGCGAACTGGTTTCACGTTGGCATTGTTTTTTCCGACCGGTCTTACTGTCATTGACCAAAATCGCTTTACCAAAAAAGATCTCTGCCCAAAATATTACAAAATGCATCAACAGGGTAATGTTTTGAAGCAATGCTGATGTATTAGGCTAAAACTTTTTAATGATTACTTATTTGTTTCTTTGATATCCAATACAGAAATTTGATACAGACAAGCAATTTTTGTCAGTTTTGCTTACTGATGCCGCTGTCAACATTGCTACAGTAACTTAAAGTCAACAGAAGGAAACATTTAGGATTTCAAAACATTTCTCACTACGTTGGTGGTCGTAATGAAGGCCCACACTGCCTCATCTTTCCCATATGAGCTATTGCTATAAAATTTCGTCCTTTTTGCATTTATTGCAATCCTAGACACAAGAGGAGCCAGAAATCAGGCGGACGAACTTAATCACAGTTGGTTGTATCCTAACCCTCTGAAATGATTTAATTTCTTTCCCGCGAAAGTACATCTAGAAATGGTCGTGATTATTCGTAACTATATTTGTAAAATCACAAGACCACAAGCTAAGTATATACCAGTTGCTTGTTCGTAATGCTCGCTACAGGCATATTAAACTCAAAGCACTTATCTTAGTAAACTACGTCACCATTCTTGGCTAATCGCTCTTCTTGCGACAATCAACGTGGTACGAAACAGGAAAGACACAAAGTAACATTATTACACTTTACTTACTTCTGCTACATACCGTTTAAATAATTTTTGTTGTAATTTAACAGATACGTAATAATGCAACAAGAGAACCAGTAACTGGATGTCGTTATAGGTCACTCAAGCGACGTCACTACTGGGGAAGCTGTCCAAGGTAGAAGCGTTGATAAAGGGGTCTAGAAATAACTTTGATCCGAAAATTTTTAAAGTGTCCTGAATCAATTTAGGGCCCCAAATATTCTTAAAGTGCAGCTTCGCTATAAGAAAAAGATGTTGTGGTTATTTTCAAGAAGTACACCAAATTTGCTTTGAAAAAGGAATCTCCAAAAAACAGGGCACACCAGGTATTCCTATAACATACACCTTCTTTTATGCCACTGTTTCTGACTCTCAAAAACTGTGATACCAAACCAGAGTTAGCCTATCAACATCCCTGGTGATTCTATTTCAGGGGGTAGCACTCCAGCAATTCTTCTCTGAAAGAAAAAATCTTTTCCTTGAACTAATGGTATGCTTTCCGAAGCAGCATTTTTTGTTACGGACTACAGCTGCTCTTATTGTATTTCAAACAAAAGAGTGGGATTTCAACCAATGACTCGTTTATATCAATGAGTGAGATTCGAACTAGCGTCCACATCAACCAGTCAAACGGTGTTTGTAGGCTACCTTTCACATCAACCAGTCAAACGGTGTTTGTTGGCTACCTTCCTAGCGTAGAAAAGACAAATAAATAGAGAAGACTGTACAAAATGGACTCTTTCAAAAATAATTCAATACACTTGAATAGTTTTGAATTAAATGTGTTTTTAATATGAGAAACAAAAAATAATGCATTTGTTCTAAACCAAAATAAATATTTCTTGATCTATTTTGGAGAATTCATTAATTTACTATATCTATATTGAGTAAGGTTTTGAAATGACACTCAAGTTTCATTTTATTCCTAATATTCGTAGTGCAAGTACTTGTAAAGTTGTCACCTCTGAACAGAATAGAGCGACAAAGAAATTACAAAAGAATTCCGCCCGATAAAGCAGAATTTAAAGATCAGTGTGAAATTGCTAAAATGATTTTTATACGAAAGGATGTGGACAGCTGGGCTCGTCAATAGAACAAAAGGTTTTAGCCAGTTTGAAAACATGGCATCTGGCAGTTTTCAGAAGTAGTGCTAAAGATTTCTTTACATTTCTCAGCCTACAGTTAGCAAAACGTTACAGGTATTCACGGGTTGCTTGGCAAAAAAAGCACGTACACACATTTGCATGCCACAAAACTGAATCGAACTAAATAAAGAGCATTTTCTATAAAGAGGCCAATTTTCTTGGTTGTATAGACGGCTATCACACTTCTATCATTGCTCCTTAAGTTGGTAATTTGCTTATGTAAATCAAACAGAGCTTCGTTCTTTGAGCATTCACGCTATACGCAATGCAAATATCACTTTTGTGGGCGTGGTTCCCAAATAGCTCTGATCGTCTCACATTATTTTGCAAAGGTCAGCAATATATGAAAACTTTGAAAGAGATCACTTTGGTGATTGTTGGTTTTGAAAGAGACAACTTTGGTGATTGTTGGTTTTGAAAGAGACAACTTTGGTGATTGTTGGTTTCTAGAGGATAGTGGTTAACCAATAAAGAAATATGCTCATGACGATATTAGCTCATCCCACGACAAGTGCAGAGCAAAAGTACAACCGAGCTCATCAAAAGAGTTGTTTTTTGATAAAACGCTCATTTCAAATTCTCAAAAGTTGATGGAAGATACTGGGCCATATTGACCGTTCTTTTTTTTTGTGCGCCTGACAGAGCAGCAAGATTGTGATGACGTGCTGCGCGTTGCACAATATTTCTCGCGGAAATAACACTGACCAACCGCTTACTGATTTTAATTCATCGAATGCGCTGCTCGAAGTGGAAGAACATGGCAATAACCCAAAGTCTATCAGTGGAATCGCATAACGGCAAAGCCTAATTTCACTGATTAGTTATGCTTAACCTTACCACTCATTTTACTTGCGGTGATACGTGCTTAAAATCTAATCAAAAATATATATAAATGAAACGAAAGTATCTAAAATTATTTACCGGTGAGCATATTTACATAAAACGAACGAATAGAAAAATAGCAGCCTACTCACAAAAAATACGCTTTGAGAAGCACAAGCACAAAAACACGCTGGAAGCTTCGAGAAAGAATAAATGTACTAGTTTCTGCTATTTTCAAAACACGCTTATACGCTGAAACCATTTGGGTAGGACATATCCGACAGGCCCGTGTTATTAAAGATTATTTATGCAATAAAAGTTAAATCTTGAGCACCGTTTTTTCTGTGCGTAGGATGAGTTCATTGAAGAATTGCTTTAGCAATTCTGTTGGTTTTTTCATTTCTTCAACGTTTCAGCAATCAATTAATTGGTAGCATGATTTTCGTCTTTTGATTTCGTGCCTTTTCCTACAAGATTTTTTCGGCTTCTAACATTTTTTGATTTTGTGTTTCCCGTTTCAAAATTTTACGACGTTTGCAAGGGAGCAAGTTGTCAGCATTACCATTTAGTGTTGTGTCAGTAGCAGTTTCAAAACAAATTAGCGACACTTTTATAGGCTGCTCTTGATCACTGGTCGAAGAAAAAGTGCTTTCATATAAAGTGCCATTAAATGATGTAGATACTTGTTTTAAATTTGCTGGTTAGTGGTGTCACGATTTTCTGTTCCAGAATCACCTTCTGTTTTGGTTCCACCAAATGATGAGGCAACATTAAATTGCATTTCGTGGAGGATTTTGCCTACAATAACGACTCCCCCAGTTTTTCTCGTCTGCACATGACACTGGTTCATGGCCTTTTTACTTTTAGATTTGAGGTCAAATCATTTTTTTCTAATTTGTTCTGTTGTAAGAGGAAGCATCAAGTATCTTATCCTAAAGCATTAACGGCGTTAGCTATTTCTGAACATTTTGGCATAACCTTAACTTTGGTTTTAGAAACAATGACTCTAAGTGATGTATCTTGTTCACCCACCTGATATGAATAAATAAAGTCAAAACTGGTAGGGGGTTATTAACTTTGATAAATTGCTGCACCGCCTGTGACTCGTGATTTTTTCTATACAATCAGTTAGCAAATGAGTTTCAAACGCTTGCTTAACCAACTACGCCTTTTATTCATTCTTTACTTACATGTTTAAAACAATGTTACTTTAAAACAATATTGCTGTTGGTGTACTGTAGGATACTAGGAAATACCTTAAGAAGCAAGAAATTAAGTTAAACTGTTGGGTCTGTTGTGACATGACAATGCGCAATTCGTATCAAACAATCTATCGAATTTGTTAATCGCAGCGAAAATAGCACAAAATACTTCCGATATCTTTGTTTGGTACCTGAAAATTTAATGCATTGTGCGTAACATACGCCATAAATAGCGAATACCGTCGCCAGTGTACGAATATCGTTTAATGAATAACGGCTAACGAATATGGATACCAAACGTTCGATAAATAACAGAGAGAATGTTATAACCTTCCAGAAATTTGTGTAGGTATTTTCGGTTCATAAGAATTTCTCTAATTCAACGTAAATGCAGGAATGCTTAAGTATACTGTAAGTGCAAAGCACTGACAGCCCAAATAAAAACTGCTGAAATGCAACTTAGTGTACCGATTAACTTGATAGGTGACAACATTTTTGACTTAAGCCACATAAGTTTCTCACTAAAATGCAAAAAATAAACGGTTTTGTTTTGCCCAGCCCAATTTATGACTAAGTTTCTACGGATCTTTTGTAGAAAGCTCCGGCCACTGCTCTTTTGCAGTTAGCATTTATATTTATTGATGGAATTCAGCGATGTCAGCTAATATCTTGTCCTAACCCTAACCCTAACCATAAAATCTGCAGTACATAAAACGTGGCTGGGGTGTTTTTCTCAAATCTCACATTTTTGCATTAATGACTGGGGCTTTCTACAAAAGATCCGTTTCTAAGCTCACTACCGCACACCGGCACCAGCTTGACACGTACAGCAGCTTTTATCTACAGCAAGTAGTGATAGAGCATTAATCTGCAGCTCCTTGGATACAAGAAAGCATTGGTTCGTCATAAAAATATTTAGCTTACTTTTTCTTTTGTTTTGCCAGTGATTGAGCTAACCCCCTTCTTTCTTGGGATAGAGTTACAACGTGATAGGCAGTCCAGGTTCACGCTATCAATTCAATTAAAATTTAGCTAGGGGAAAGCGTAGGTCCACTTGGGCGAGTCATGAATGTGAATTACAGACTGGTAGCCTCTTCATCAACCAGGCCGACTGCCATTGTCAGTTTCGAATAGTCGCCACTTATGACATGATGGGCGAGCACCTTCACTGCTGCGCCCCGATACAGCAGAGGGTTCGCCAGAAATTCGTCGGCGAATTTCACCTGTTTTGCAAAAGATTGAATAAAAGTATGACAACACACCAAGACGTAGGGACAATTGCCTTCTTATCGAAATGTTGTTCGAGCAACAACATCATCATACAATTTTTGGCGCTACTTAATTTATTGACCACAATGGTTAGCTGCTGTTAATAAAAAACACGAAATCATCTGATTATAACCAACAGTTTACAAAAATTAGTAATCAGCTCTCGTATTTCTGAATGACCTCAAGAAACGTAAACATTTCAAACGTTTGGATCTAGCATAAAAATCGCTTTGATCATCCCAAATTTTTGGCTGGCTACCCTCTTTCCTTTCCATTACACCAAAAATTTTCACTTTGGAGTGATGAACCATGATGCTGTTAAAAAACTTTTTTGTTTTTTCTAAATGCAATGCAGAAAGCTTAACATTGGTCAATATCGATTTGCCATCGTCTTGTTATTTTTGTAGGCCGTTGTTCCATTATTTTCTGTTTCTAAGACTTCAAAACGATATTTCCAGATCTGCTGCTTGATGATAGCCGATTATTTTGTCCTGATTAAAATATAACCCACTATAGTCCGTACATTCAGTTGCCTATCACAAAGAATTTTTTGGGAGGGAGGATATGTGCCCGACTACTTATTTTTTGGACCAACCTTTTCATAGCAAGAATTCGCCCATTTGGTCCTCAAACAGAAATGAAAATATTTTTTCTTTTCCCGTTTTTTTGCTGTCGTGCTATTAGGGGAGTCATCGCCCTATATAGCTCGCTACACACCCGATTGCTCACATTTAGGTCCTAACTTTGATTTTTATAAAGGAGAAAGTGGAGCTGACCAAAGCTATACATGTATTGATGTAGTTTTGGAGGGTGTCTTCAAATAATTCTTTTTATCAGTTTTTGAGATATTTTCTGTTCACCACAAAAACAGAGGGAGTAGCAAAGTGCCGCGGGGGAGAAAAAAATTTACTACTTTAACCACCACATGTTGTTACCATCTGAGATGACTTGTCTCGCATTTCAAGAAGCGAAACAAGCAAATGGCTGTTCGAAGTTTTCCTAGGCAGTTTTTCACCCCATTACCCCCCAATTGACGACGTCTTCCAACGAAAGAAGAAAGAAATATTCCGAGCAAAGGAAATGATTACAAAATGAAGTGTCTAAATTCGCTTTATTGCGTTGAAAGGTAAAGACATACGCTTTAAAAAAGGCGATGGCAAAATTGAATTGACTACCTCTGTAAGTTTAATGAATTACAGTGAGCCTAAGCTGTCTAAATTATACCGGAAATGGATGCGAGACTGACATATCAAAGAAAAAAAAAATGTTTAAATTAGTAAATGGCTACCTCGTATAACCTAAAATCACGATTTATATGTATTTCACGACATTTCAATATATAGCTTGCAACTCCGCCTTACAACGTAATCACTTAAATTGGTTTTATGCTTAGGCCAAAACTGTAAAGTCATAACTTTTTAACTTAAAATCATGCATTTTTTGAGGCACCACTAAAAACTACAGCTTTTTTAGCGCCCTTTAGAATCATTCGTTAGATTATTCTGTTTTTAATTCTCAATATTACTGATATGTTGAATCCTTGAGAAAGGCATGTTATTATAATTTCCTGGAATCAAGCAGCAAATCTATTGTAAGCTACACCAAGATATTTAAGGAGGCTGATGCAACTTGGAACACAGAAGCAGTTTTAAACAATTGTTGTATGCCTGCCGTCGCGGTTGCTGCCCGTGCCTGCGAGTTAGGAGGATTAGAAATTTAATTGAAATACATTCAAAAAGCAAAATAATAAACCGGCACAACTAGAATAATTTCAATTGCTATTGGGTAAAGATTGGAATCAAATTTACAGTTTTTCATTTGTCATAAAGACGCAACCCTTTAGAAATAGTGGTTGTCGACTCATACTTTTTAGTGGGGAGGAAATTTTCACCTTCAAAATCTAAAGCTTTAATTTGGCCTTGACAAAGGCCACGATCTCCGCTCCAAGCTCAAAGAGTCTCACTTGGAATTTTTGCCTCTACAAAAGGTTGAAGCTGAATATTTTTTAGGGACCCAGATTTGAAGATAGCAACAGGCAATGATGTTGACAGGGGTTAATGGGTTGCCTTCAAACCCGGATTTACTAAGGGAAACAATTTTTTAATGTTCAGATTTTCAAAATTTCATATTTTTCAGGATCGCTACAACATGCAAAACATCGTCACAGAATTGCTTTGCCAAAATTTGTGATCGTGCCGGAAATATTCTCTCCACAGCAATAGGATCAAAACACGACAAACGGCAGCCCGGCTCTGAATAAGAAAAAACTTAAAGTACGATGACAGTTTCAAGATATATGATTAGGCTGGATAGTTAGATAATAGACTTACTTCATTGCTAAGTTCTGGAGATGCGAACTATAAGTGGTGCCATAAAATGCTATATGCAAAGATTGAGTTATTTATATCAATAGAAGTTATGTCTTAAGTATTTATCGTAGGCGTTTTACGTATATTTTTGTACTCGTAAAAAGGTGGTTAAAATAGTAACTTTTACGAGCAAATTGCACTTTAGCATGAATTGCACTTTACAATTTATCGTCGAAATATCAAATCAGTTTCGTATTAATATTCTCACCGCCCTCTTGTTGCGTGGTGCACATTACAAAACCCAGTCAACGATACAAGTGACGTTTTTATGGGAAGCGTTGCGCAATGCAACGCCAATTAGGCAACGTGGTCGAGTGGTTGGGAGCGCTATTTAGAGTGACAATGGTCTTAGGTTCAAACTTGACGATAGCTACGCTGTTAAGCGCATGTAAACGCACTTTGTGGAAATTTTCCCTGATTTGTTGAGCTGCTTGTGGTAAAAGTGTACTGCGCAGGGGAGTACTGGTAACTCCGAAGCAGGTTTAAACACAAGGTTCCAACACAACCGCAGAGGATCTAACCGTAAACGTAGGATAAAACTACATCGGAAAAAACTCGAGACGACATTCTCAGATACGTTGTTGACAAAACAAGCGTAATTGTTGCAACACAACACCAACATATTGCTATCAACAACAAAAAAGAAATAATGTTTTATTAGATTTACAAAAACATGAAAAACAAATTGTGTAGTCTAATAATATTTTTGTTGCCTTTATATCACTTTTTGTGTTTTGTAGTTTTCACTCTATTTTTGGCTTATCATTTTCTGATGTTCCTTCGTTACTACTGGAGTAAAATCATAATGCTTAGTAACCAATAATTTGACAAAAAAGCTATCTGATTTGCTTAGGCCTAAACATAAAGATAAGTCTTAAGGTTCTAAAAAGTATATTTGTGCAACAAGTTATTTACAAAGCCATTTAACAAATCATGCCGAGACAGCTTTTCGAGGTTTCCTACGACCATGAAATGTCACTTTTCGTAGCACAAGGTATAGGCTTATATTTCTCAATTTCTTAGCTGCTATGCCTGGCACTATTTTACCTTTTTCGTGAAAGAATATACTTAAAGATGATATAGCAATACATTTAATAAATAAAACTTTTGCATCGTTGTAATTATAAGGTTGTTGCTAAATGCTGGCTGACTTCTTGAAGCGCATTCGTGTGAAGTGGTCTTCTATTAAATAAACATCAAATAAAACAATAATCAAATAAGATTAACGCAACATTAAGTAAATAAAGCAAAAGTAAACAAGCGGTGGTCACAGGCGCTAACTCGACTCAATTAACATTGAAAATAATTACGGTACAATAGAAATCGACAAAAATGCAAATTTAAATTAAACAATATACCGTATTACTTACCAACCGTTGCGGAAATCGCAGCCAGCAACAGCTTCTACATATCCAACAGTGTACAGTTATACATGTAATTAACACGCTAAACAAATTTGCACGTTGTTCATGTGGTAGCAATCACGCTTAAAATGACCACATGTTCTTCACCTAAAACTACTCATTTCCAAAGACCAACGCTCTACAGCAGGGGTGGCCAACCTTTCACCTACCATGCGTCAACTTTTTATTATACGGTTTCAGATGCGCCACAATCTCGATAAATCCTGGCGCAAATATTTCCCTCTCATGTCGCGTTTGTTTACAAAAACAAAGATTTGTTCGCGGTTGTAAGCTACGTGTTATTACCACAAGGATTACAATGCAATGCGCCACCTTATGGCCCATGCGCCACAGCTTGGCCACCCCTGCTCTACAGTAACCAATAAACTAACACACAATCTCGTTTACATGCAATTAAACGTTTGCATTCTAAAGGCCGAATGCAAGCATGCAATCAACAAAAAACTCCCTCAAATGAAAAAAGTAGCCTGCATCTATAAACCAACTGAACACAACGTTTGCACTAAAAGCAGCAGTAACAGTATTTAATGTAATCTTTGTCAATTATACTGTGGGCAATCTGGAAATACAAACAGTAAAACGACGTAGTCTTCCATTGTATTATACAAAACATAAACAATCAATCTAAAATTGGATATTGCGGCCAGTCATAAGCCATCTTCTAAGTTAGCCTAAGCATCCAAAACTTCTTTTTCGTTATATCTTATTTATTAATCTGTTTTGTAGAAATGTGTGCCTGAAGATGGTTTGTAATATTGGATTGTAACAAGACTCTCCTTTTCCAAACTGAGTGGTGAACTGTGTTGCTCTGGAAAGAATATTTATTGCCAATTTTTATGCTTACTTGCAGTGGTTATGGGAGAAATGCATCATGCCAGGATAGCTGATTACCGCAAAGCTGAACGAGCAGTTACTGCACTTTCTCTTGCAAGGTTATAGCGCATGTGTAACGGTAGCGCGCTTGCGGTTGATTGCATGTTGTAATTAAGGGTACTACACTTGGGGTAATCATCGTCATTATTTGACAGGCTGTCCCGCTGATGCAGTATTAGAGTAACCCGAGATGACGTGCCACTTCTTTATATTAAAGGCATCGTTGGGAGTAAGAGAAGATATTTTATGATCTTTCTTTGAGATGTCCTATCGTCGTGCTTTGATGGTACGAACGGCTTTCATGTATTGTAATGTCTGAGGGTGTTTCCTTCACTTAAAAATATGGCTTCTGATGAATCTTTCGGGGTGAGGTAGAATTGCCCCTATTGCCCTGCAGCAAATTTTCCATGCCAAAGACCACGAAAGACTACAAATAACTTTACACGATTTAATGATAAATTATTAAATTTATTACGAAGAGTCTTAAAGGAAAACTAAAGCGCAGCTGAAGTTGCTGGATATATATCGTTTTATAGTTATTTGCATTTGAATGCCAGCGAAATATTAAATTTAGGTTATAAGGAAGAACGAAAGCTTTTCATTGTCGAAATTCTTAAAAGCCTTTTTTGACTCCATAGATAAAAAAAGAAGCGTAACACATCATCGTGTTATCATGAGTAGACAATAAACTAAAGCAACAAAAGCATTGAATGTCATGTTTAATTGCACCTCTGAACCAAATTATTAATAGCGAAAATTGGAATGAATCTACTACTCCTGCCTAACGGTTTGCATAAAAGACAGATTTGCTAATTTGCTCAGGTAGCCTACATTAGGTTGACCAAAGTCGCATTTCAGGTGGGAAATGGTGTCTAGACCAAGGGTTCTTACCATTTTTGGGAATTCCGCTCTTTAACAATGCCAACAAACATCTATACTATCTCCGAATACGAAAACCTTATTTTTTACCTCTGGAGATCAATTCTTTCAAAGCAGTCATATTTCCACATTGCTCTTCAAAACAACATATATGTTTTCAAGTTTTTGGAAATCAACTTTTAAAAGCAATAATTTTGACAAATATTTGTGCAACTGGAACCTAAGTGAGGCCTATCAAGTTCTTGTGGCTTCAACTTCATCTTATGAATTTTACATGTCCCCCAGTTTAAGAAACCCTGATCTAGACGTAACCAGTAAAGGTCTCTTTCTCTCGAAATGTAGACTAGATTTTCATGCAAAGTTATTTTTTAGTGATACAGTAAAACTTTGGTGCTGTTGGAATCAAAGGTACAATATCAATTTTTGCAATTTTTTCTTCAAGCTAAATTTACATAATTTATTTAGCTTGAAACAATTGAAAGTAGCTTTCAAAGTCAATGCCATTTCCTGCAACTTGGAATAAACTATTTAGCCGCAAAATCATAGCAACGTAAAATTTCTCGTTATTTCTAAATAAACACAGTTTTGGCCTGTCCTTCTCTTTCAAAATATAAGAAATTTAAAAAAATTTAGCCGCTGATCAATTTTTCTATTTACCTGATTGAATAGGGGTTCCAATCGCTCCACGCTTATCAAACACGAAAAATCCCGCCATATTGTAATTCCACACTTGCTTATACTGATGTTCATTTTTGAAAGTCTCTTTCGCTTCTGCTATTACTCTTTTTGAAATAGTTGCCAAGGCACGAATTGATAAAATACAACATGAATGTGGGTCAAACTGTATTGATTTTGAGTCTTGGAACAGATTTGGATTTAAGCAGCATTACTACTTTCTCTGAAGAGTTTAGACCAACGCTACTACAGTAGAATTGGATTGGCCTTGGCGAAAAACTCGTCGAAACAAACTTTTAAGATTGTGATAAAAGTATAATGATTGTATAATCATAGAATGGTTAAAACAATAACAAGACAAAAATAATGATGTTGAGGAGTCGACCAAGACGACTTCGACGGATTTCTATAATTAATATGTATAACGTAAACAAAAAAAGCATAACAACACGTATTATTGAAACTGCCTACTGACAGTTTGATTGCGACAAAACAATTCTTTCGGAAAACAGAAATAGCTAATTTTTAATCAAAAAAGAAAGAACAACGTGCTTAAAATGAGCGTTTTTAAACCAAATTTCCGAAGGCATAATCACCAAAGACCAAGTAACGCACTTCAAATAAAGACAAACTAGCGACGTCAAAACTATATTAACCCATTCATGACCGCTACCAGAATTACCAGTTCTTTTTTTGCAGTTTTTTTTATATTTTGTCGTTCTTAAACCAATTAGGAAACAAAGTAAAAAGTTTTTGCCACGCGCTTTTGACTGCCAAGTAACGCAATGCTTCTCTAAAGTCTAGAGCAGATCTACTTAACTGGCGAACCGCGGTCCGAATCCGGACCTTTTAAGTGTTAAAACTGGGCCTCAAGCTCCAGGATGAGTAACAGTAAAAGCAGCCACAGATTGCGAAAAATTTCTTGCCTTTTTTACCAAACTTTATGGACTTATTCTCCATATCAAGTTATTTTCAAACAAAATATCCAAAAATTTTTCGCGCCTTCGGCGCAACTGTACATTCTTAGCATTTACTAATGGCACCTTTAAAAGGACAACAAACAACATGATCAGCATGAAAAACAAGAGAAAGCCTATATTCCAGTGCTGAAGATCTGTTATTTTTGCCTGTCTCGTCCACCAAATTTGCCTCTGCAATTTAACTGATCAAGTGTGGTAAAGCTCAAAACCCAGACAACATTCCGCCACCTATATTCTGAAGCACTGCGGCCTTAAATGTGTTTTACAGCTTCAAAAATTCTACACAGCCTGCGTGACCTACGAAACAATCCCAACAATATGGCAACTGGCCATTGTTATCTCGGTACCAAAACCTTGCAATGCAACTGATGACTGAAAGAGCTTCCTTAGCTTACTGAGCGTACCTTACAATTTTTTTGAGCGGTTATTCTTAAAGCCTCTAGAACCTGTTTTTGATCCCCAAAGTTGGCTTTAGTTTAGGTCAGTGCATAACCGGTCAAGTGTTCAAACTAACTTATGATGTTGAGCACCGTTTTGTAGAAAATAAATCAGGCATTGTGTCGGCAAATCTTACTGCCGCACAAGATTGCCTACTGTATGGTACCAATTCTAAATACCTCACCACCGCCTTTGATTTGTGGTTACTTCTGTGGACCAAGTTTTAAGACCTGGCGAAAAATAAGAAATGCGCTTTTTTTTATAAAATTATCAAAATAGAGTACAATAAGCTCATATTATTTTTGATTTTAATGATTAGTTTAGACTATGAGAAAATCCAAGTATTTTTCTTTATCTACTGGTAATGATAGTTTTATTTTTATCATTGCAAATCAAAAATTCTACTGGGCCTCTGGAAATACCAAACTTCTCTGACTGAACCTTTGTTAAAATTAGTTGAGTAGCTCCGGTCGAAAAACAATGGTGCAATGCGAAAGCGCAGCTGAAACAATTCGTCTGGAGGTTGTTCTCGTTTTGTTTGTGAAACGGAAACTATTAGTTTGACATCAAAGCAATATATGTTCTTATCTACAAAAATAATAGAAAAATTTGCTTTATCTGAGAAAATTCATAGAAAGCATTTCAACTGAAGTTTTATGGCGAATGTCTGTTTTCTAGAAAACTTATTGTAAGAAAGTTATTACAGAATAGCTTCCTTCAGTTTTTGGCGAATTATTTTGTCAATAAAAATTGCAGGAACCCAGCTACGCAGGCAATAACTAACTTCACAGAAAGCAGTTGACGACGTTTTAGAGTCAACAGAAAGTGTTGAGGAAGATATTGTTGTTTTACTACCAGAGCAAAAGGTGATTCTTATGTTACTCATATAGAGGAGGATGATGAAAACGTGTGTTACAGAAATGATTTGCTTCCAACAATGTTGCAGAAACTTTAGAGGTACATAAACATAACAACCAAGAATGTGAAATTACTTCCAAACTCCAAGCAGTTCAGAGTATTGAAAAAAATTAACAAGCACTCAACAAAAAGAGAAAGAAAGCGGATGCAGCTGCGTGGAAAAAATAGTCAGAAGGAAACACCGAAAGCAAATGTCGTGCACTTACCTGACAGCTATCCTCATCTCGCCCTATGTGAATCAGTAGCACTTTTCCGATTATTATAAATGACGAAATCTATAGTTTAATTGCTGGTGAAACAAAGCAATATTCGTCTCAAAGAAATAAGGTCATTCATCTGACTCTGCAGGAAATCGAAACGTTTATCGGAATTCTTTTGTTGACCGGTGACAACAGCCGACAACGTCAGCGCTACGCTGGGGTAATTATGATGATGTCAGCTGCCCAATAGTATCAAAGTCAAAGCCAAGAAAAAGATTTGAAGACATATATAAGTACATACATTTTGCTGGTAATAATGATCTTCCTGCCGGAGACAAGCTTGCCAAAATTCGACTTCTACAGGATAACGTCAATGCTTTACTTCAGCAGTTTGGCTTGTTCAAAAAAGACCTTTTCATTGATGAAAAAATAGTACCACATTTTGTTAGGCACTCTGCAAAGATGTTTATTCGTGGTAAACCCTTCAGATTTGGCTACAAAAGTTGAGTTTTAGCGTCATGTAATGGGTATCCCTTCAAAATCGAGACATATGTTGAAGCAAGTGAAGCAAAAGACAGCAGCAAGCTTCTTAAACTTCAAGTTGTGACTTTTTCCTTTTGTAGAAAACCCAGCTCGTCGTTGCGTTTATTTGGACAATTTTTTACGCTTTATCATTAGATTCATTGGAATTAGAATTAGATGTCCTTCTAGAGCAAACCTGCACAACATACGACCCGAGGGCCTGCATGTGGCCCCCAAAAGCCTTTGTTGCTGCCGACTTGATAATTTGAAAAAATGTTACAGCTAGGACAAAATCATATTTGGAACTATTTTCAGGACAGGCATTTCGTGGTTATTTCTAAGATTTGTGTTGGTTTGCGACGACGCCATCTTGCAAAATCAAAATGGGGTTATTTCTAAGAAATATGCTTTTTTCAATTGTGGGCTTAATTTGCTTTGGAAATTATTTTGTATTTTGGAAGTGTATTGATCAAACTGTGGATCTCCAAACAAAAGTTTTCCCCCAAAATTTACGGCGAAAACACCGATTTTTGCAACGTGTTTGTTTTTTGGTGTGGGCGGATGGTAGCCCCAAGTACGAGTGAAAATGCCAGCATGGGGCCCGCGAAAAAATATTTGGTTGATGAGGCTCTGTTGCTGTTTCGAGTTGTATAGGCATACTCTAGAGGAGCACTGGCCCAAAATGAAACCCAAAGAAAGTTTTGGATGGCCCGAGTTCCATTCTATCTCCGGTTAGTGACTTTGCATGAGTGTGGAATGTTTTTTTTGCAGGCGGGTCGATTTCGCAGTAAAGGGAGATTCTATGGGTCAGCCAAGAGTTTTTAAAGTCAACACTGGGGCAAAAATCTGTATCGTATAAACAGGGGCCACGAGACCAAAGGTATAGAGGGTTGGAGCCCTCTAAGATATCATAGTGCCTTTTTTATGCATAAGCATATAAGATTGCTTTCTTATGAGCAAATATGATGCTGTGTATTTTTCATTCGTCAGGCGTGATTGACGATTGAAAAATTGATATGATATTAAGTGTATTTTAATTTACGAGTGAAACATTTTAATTTTTCAAGTGATCAACTCAAGGAGGTCGGCTTCAACAAGAATGAATTTTAAAGTTGTCGACCTAAAAATTCAATCTGTGAGTGTGGGTCACAAACAACATTCCTAATCCTTACGTGGACAGCAAAATTTTACTTCGTGGGGCGTACTTGGCGTGCGGGCCTTGCACACCTGTGGTTTAGATTGCAAAACCATTGCATCAATGTAACACTGCTAACAAAGCTACTTACACTCAAATATCAGCCACAGCGACTTCTAGCGGTTTTCAAACAAAAAATTAAGTTGTGGGATGGCGTTGAAGGAGTTGATTTGTTGTAAAAATGTGAACTAGGTCTACTAATATTAGCTCTAATACTTGGGACTTTTTGTGGCTGTTGGGTCATTTTTAAGACCTAAACTTCTGGTTGCACGTATATTGCTTAGTCATCACATGAGCCCAGACATAGATAAGTGTACCATTCCGAAATTAAAAGCACAATTTTTTGAAGGAAAATTGATTAAAATAGCATAATGTGGTTTTGCCTATAACCGCTACATTTTCCCAAGTTTTTGGTACCTGGCAATGTGTCATCTTCCCTATTTTCAGCACTCCCTATTTGTAAATGTCTTCCTCTGTCATATCAGGCGTCATATAGAAAAGTACTTAACCCTGCTCTGGTACCATGGGGTCAATATGACCCCAGGCTTATTTGATAGGCTAAATATTCCAAACTTTGAGATTATAAGCTTTCATTTCGCTTTGTATTTTCTTTGCAGGTTCTTGTTAACTGTTTCTATTCACTTAATCTTAATTTCAATGTTGTCTTTTTTGTAAATTTCACATTTTATTTGTTTAGGGTCATACCGACCCCATGAAAAACTATTCATGTCGTTGATTGTTCCTCAAGCTAAGCGCAGATTGGTGACCCATCAAACACCTCAGGTTGTGAAACAAATCATTTGCAGCTTTAGAATTTTACCAGCAGCACCTCTTGCTGTTTAAAACATCGCGTCCATCAAGGCGCAAGAGATGCTTCCTTTGTCCGAGGTCGAAGGACAAAAAGTACAAACTCACTTGCAGTAGATGACATAACATCACTTAGGAAGAAAACAGCAAGATGGTCTGTAACCAGCGTCAGAAGTAAAATATTCGTATATTGTGCTTTCCACTACTTTTTTCAAGCAATAAACACGGATTGATAACAAATTTTGTTTTTTACTGGTATCAAAATGTATTTTCAGTAATGTGGTCATATTGACCCCAAGGTACTGCTCACGTGATTTTTTTCATGATACCAGAGCAGGGTTAAGCAAAGTTTAGTTATTTTGATTCGCCACAAAACCTGTTTCATCAAACGATTAAAAACTTTAATTTTTTTAACATTATAACACATGGGTGATCACACTTGGTAAAGTAAAGAGCCAAAAATCCAAAGGGCCAACACTTAAAGAATCTCCACGCAATTCTAACTTTGAATTGATAATCTTTCTCGCCCAAATAGGTGGTCTTTTTTTTGGAAATTATTATTTTCAAACCCAAAAATTACGCTTGTGCATTCTTTCACTTGCCTCATAACTGAACGTGCCGCACTTCAGGTTGCACAACCCTACACC
The DNA here is from genome assembly GCA_963675345.1 of Trididemnum clinides. Classification (NCBI taxonomy): domain Eukaryota; kingdom Metazoa; phylum Chordata; class Ascidiacea; order Aplousobranchia; family Didemnidae; genus Trididemnum; species Trididemnum clinides. The sequence continues at coordinate 24,227,542 of OY776306.1, forward strand.
ACATCACTACACACAAAAAGAACATGAGTCGAAGAGCTGATTCAAAAACGCTAGAGCCGCATGCGGCTCGCGAGCCGCTGTTTGGCCACCCCTGTAATAGTGTGTTTGTCATATAACGGTATGTCTTATTCCTTCCACATGACACCAACATGACAATTTTGCTCTCTCCCGCCCCCACTGGAAGCGTCATAAAATACTGCCATCAACTGAATTCCTGCAATAATTCACACGAGAAGTCGCTGATTTATTCGACTTAGCTACACTATGCTTGCAACAGGTAGCTAAGACTTCTGCCAGATAAGCACATGTGGATCAGATGATCTTCGATCTTTTCTGCAATAGAAGCTTCACCCTCACCACCGGTGATAGCAAGCGAAGCAGGCTTCCACGTCTGAGAAATGGTGTAACCAGGGATCGGTTTTGGCCCCCTTCTTTTTAATATCTATAAATAGGATCTTTCCTGCACAACCTTCAGAAAGTATGCTTATGCCGACGATCTGGCTTTGCTGCATTCATCTAGGAACTGGAAGGGCTTGGAGGAAACTTTGAGCCAAGACATGGCTACACTCTTAGAGTATCCCAAGACTTGGAGGCTGAAACTCAGCCTCGCTTAAACGGTGACGGCGGCCTTTCATTTACACAATCGAAAGGCCAAACGTGAGCTCAAAGTCTACGTTAATGGTAAACTCTTGCCATTTTGCCCAGTTCCAATTTACCTTGGGGTAAAACTGAACAAATTACTCACCTTTCGCTACCATCAGGAAACATTTCCCAAAAAACTATCTACCCACGTCACGCTTCTGAGGCGACTTGCAGGCTCAGGATGGCGCGCTGGCGCTAAAACACTGCGTACAGCTGCTCTATCCTTGGTTTATTCTACAGCTGAGAACTGCACACTAGTTTGGTGTTGCAGTGCACACACCCGTTTTATCGACAGTATTTTGAATGACGCCTTGCGCATTGTCACTGAATGCCTGCGTCCTACGCCAACGGGCCACCTGCCAATCCTTTCAGGCATCCAGTTAGCTGAGCTTCGCCGCTTGGGAGCGATACTCTCCTTGGCCAAGCGTGCCACCTTGGACCCAGACCATATTTTACATGGTCATCTAGCTGGGTTACCGGATTTTCCCCAGGAGAGACTGAAGTCTAGACGCCCATTTGTACCTGCTGCGCGAAAACTATCAAATGACTTAACTGAACTTGGCATGCGCGCGGCTTAGTGGACGAATTATAGATGGAGCGCAGAGTATTCCAAACGCACAACCGTGCTCCATGTTTTCATTCCCAGGATCAGTTCCAGGCTTCTTGGAATGGGCTTGGCCACAACATCTTGATTTAAGCTCAATCGCCTGCGGACTGGCATTGGACGTTTTTACTTGTCCATGTACAAAGGGGGGTCTTGCTCTTTCGCCGAATTGCAAGTGTAGCGCCACCGATCAAATCGCAGACCACGCTATCTTAACGTGCGGCATATATTGGGCACCTCGAGAGGTGGCTGGTCTGACGGTTTTGGATTACGATACTCAATGCTGGCTTAATACCACCACAGCCAGCATTTGATCCCATCAGTTTTTTTGGATGCCTCTTCATACGAAGAAGAAGGCAGTTACGAAAAAGCTTTTCATCGCGTTCCTAAGGTAAGCAGTTTTTGAGAAAATAAAGAAAAAAATGTGTGATTCAGAGTGGATTGTGACGTCATCTTTTGCTCTAAAGGCGTGCAGCAACGCCTAGATGAAGAATGTATAGATTCAGGAGGCTGCGCTGACTTCATGCAGTAAGTAGTTCCAAGAAAAGCAATAAAACTTAATGTATTTCGACAGTGGCTGCAGATTCGCCGCTGACTTTTTTGCGGTCAGCCTTAAAATGGCTGTCAACAAATATGATTGGTCAGTGTAAACATTTGATTTTCAGTGTACACTCCTCTTGGGTTCTTAACCCATTAACGCCCAGCGTCCTATTTATAGGACATTAACGTATGTTCGGATTATACAGGGTTATAAACTTATAATTAAACTTTGCTCTTTTAACCTATGTATTGGATGACGAGACCCTTCTAGCTGTCACGTCAATAAAGTTCAAGCAATTTTTGTGATTTTGAAATGTGGATTCTGTGGATGTAAAAGTAGCAGTTTTTTTGTTTGCTGACCGTCAGTTCTATTTGGGACTGTATTCAAAATCTGAAAAGGAAAGTTTTTCCAGCAAATGACTTCTTTATAAATTATTTCAGACTACTGATAAGCACGGATGTGGAAGCGGTTATTTTTCAACCGCTTCCGCTTTCACACCTATCGCTTCCGCTTCGACTAACAAAAAACGACCGTTGACAATTTTCTTAACTTTTGTGGGTCTGTACTCTGCCTTCTTCTATACTTCATCATTTTGAAAAAACAAAAACCTTCATTTATTGCTATCACTTTACCTACTTTGCCTGAGCTAATTGTTCCGAATTACTCTGTGTTTCTTTTTCTTAGATATTAGAACTCGTGTAGAATGTACAACAGTGCTTTTCAATCTTTTTGTGGTCGCGAAACCCCTAAAGTACTTTTGCGTTTGTCACGGAACCCCACTAACAAAAATTTGGAAATCACGAATTGCTTGCAAGAAAGTCAACTATTTCGTTACTACAATTAAAAAAATAATTAAACACTTCAATAAATAGACAGTTATTACAAGTTCCTTCACTACTTACAACCACTTTTACAACAGTTAACTTAATGCTTCTCAGATCTAAACCGTATGACCATATATTACAGCTCTCGACAATAACCTGTCGTCACAAAAACAAATTACACCGTATAGCGCTGATTTTCCCTCTATCCTCAACTAACTCTGACTTTGAGTTAACTTTAACCATTGTTACGGACTTTCTGTTTGTCCCCAAAACACTTATATATAGTACATGCACGTAAAGAGAGCAAAAGTGAATTGCACCGATCAACAGCCGCCTCAACGTGGTGATGCGGTTTCCATCCCCGTTTGGGTTGGGTTAAAATCGCTGTTGGCCTTCCCGAGGGTTCCAGTTACCCCGGGCACTCCACTCACACAAACCATTTTTTCGCCGTGCAGCCCCTGAACCATCACAGAAGGATAGCACGCAGCCTCTTTAAAATCGGCCTGTCTTCTCTCTTCTCCTGCCTTTCTCTTGCCTGTCTATTCATTCTTCTCCTTCTCCTGATAAGCGGCAACGTTCATCCTAATCCTTGTCCCGTCTTTCCTTGTTCAGTGTGCGCTGGAAATGTGACCTGGCGCGGTAGATCAGTTCAATGCTGCACATGCTCTAAAGGGGTTCATTTAAAATGCTCACTACTCTCCTCTTCTAGATTCAGAACTCTTGGTAGATCTCACTCCTGGAGCTGCCCTCCCTGCTGCGTCCTGTTTTTTTGGAGATTCCACACCTACCAGCACTGTGACTTCCTCCTCGGACTCCTCCAGCTGGTATACCTCCATTGCTCAATCTGGCTCATGTATCCTCCCTTCTGCTAATGCAGCACTCGCACCCCACCCTAGCCTTCAAACCTCTTATCCTTTTTCCGCCCACTTTGTGTCTTCTCCCTCTGCACCCTCACCGCCTCCTCATGCTCCTGGCAGTTTCTCTTTACCCTCTGCTTCTTCTTCCCCTCCCTAACTTCCTCAAGGTTCTTCAATGGAATGCTGGGGGTTTCCAAGCCAGGAGCAGTGAACTGCTGCACTTTATTTCATCTCATCTCGTTGACCTCATTTGCATTCAGGAATCTAACCTTAATTTATCTTCCTCTTTCCGGATCCCTGGATTATTTGCTCTACGATCCGATGGCACCCAATCTGGTATTTTTTTCTACTAATGTCACAAATGCTAGCGGCGGCATCATCATTTTCGTCAGGCAGGGCTTATCCTTTTCTGAACTTTCTACCTCCTCTCTTTCTTTGCTTGACCCCTACTCTGATTATGTAGGGGTCAACATCTCTCTAAACGACTCCTCCTCCCTCTCTTTCCTTAATATGTACGCTCCCCCTATTTGCTCTTCTCAAAAGGATAGCAGAACCAATTACTTTTCTCCCTTGATTCTTCCCTCCCATGTGGAGGCGGAAGCGGTGGAATTTTCGCGCTTCCGCAGAAAAAAGACCGCTTCCACCGCTTCCGCTTCCACATCCCTGCTGATAAGCAAGGTTTTCAAAAATTGCTATTGTTACCGAGCAATATAAACTCAAACATCACTGTCCTATAAGTAGGACGCTGACGGTTATAAGCACTTTTATCGTGATTTACGAGCTACCTTTTTGTTTTTTGCGTTGAAGGACATTGTGTAAACACAGAAACATAGGCTTAATTGCTAAACAGTAGTTACATTCAGAGAGGTGTACATATATTGCTTGGTTATGTACTTCAGGTTAGAAATTGATTTTATAAACATCATTTTTGATATCTCGTATTTGTTTTTATACTCTGCTTCAATGCAATTCTTTTTAATTTTTGACAGTGTTTGTTAGTGATTAAAACTTTGCCGCAAATTTTTTTAATTCGTGGCAAGTACAGTAGGCGCCCCTTATTATGACCACGGATAATATGACCAGCCGCTTATTATGACCAATTTGGTCCGGTCCGGAATTTCTCCATCTAAAATTCTCCGTTTAATATGACCAAATTTCGGATAATATGACCAACATTTTCTCCATCTTTCTTTTTACAGTACAGTATTTTTTCCCGCCACGTACTTATAACTTCGCCTTTTCAACATATTGTTACACACTGTACTAAATTTTACCGTCACTTGTGTTACAGTACTGTACGTTGTTTTACTGCCAACGTCACACTGTTACTTCGGGTAAACGATGAATTTGAGGGTATTTGGACTTCTTGTGGCTTACGGCGTCGATTCAGGAGCTGTTATGGCGGCTTCGGTTTTTATAACCATTCGGATATTATAGCCAAAATGGTCTGGTCCCAAGGTGGTCATATTAAGCGGCATCTACTGTTATAACATTTCAAGCAACTACAATTTTACAGATAAGTAAAAAAATAACGTTATGAAAAAATATTTTGGTGCACCTGGCATTTAGTGAACTGTAGCTTCTCTATCCTAAACCATCTCATGTTTCTTAAAGTTACTTGTTGTAATGAGTCAAAAAGCCTTTGCAAATGTCGAAGACGCAGTGGAATCCGTACTTGGTTCTGATATTAGCGAGACAATGGCTGCTTCTCCGCCCGATGTTGATGAATTTACGGATGAAGACAAAGTTGATGAAGAAAACCTGGGTGCCCCTAATTTTTCGATACACTTTGAGCAGCGGTTTCCAAACTTTCTCCATGGGCCACATTGCTGATACTTTAAAGACCTGTGGGCCATAGCTTTGCCTAGTAGTTTTGTGCTAAACAGACTTGTTCATGGATCCAATTTCAAATTCGATGAAGGATTTTCGCAGAGCAATTGCCACAACTTATTTGAAGCTGGGACACGGATCAAGAGTGATAACGGGACGCCAGCTGAGTCTTCCATCAACATCCAGGACACAAGTTGCTCATGGCTTTCGCCTTGATCAACGAAATAATATGCTTGTCGATAGAGACAAACAGAGGCGTTGCCAATACCAAAGTTGCAAGGGCAAGTCTCTCATTTATTGCATTAACTGCAAAGTAACCTTATGCGTATTTTGATTTCCAAACTATCACCGGCAATGCAATAAGATATGATGTGACAAGGTTTTTCAATCATAACTGTTCGGCTCCAATAGATAACATCTCAAAAAAACAAAAAATTTTGCATGTATTTCGCAATGGTGACAGTTACTAAAACTCTTAGATAAGCGCATTTATTACACACAAACGCCGAGCGTCCTATTTATAGGACAGCAATTTTTCTCAAAGCTACAACAAATATTAAAAAAATTCGACTAAGCATTAAAAAAATATAGTATTCGAAATAAAATGTTGAAATATCAATGAGTTTTTACCAAAAAAACTTATTTGGGCGTTAATGGGTTAATAACCAGGCCCCCCAGAAGTGCACACTCCTGTTATGTGATTCAAAATAATTTCTGCAATTTTTTCTCCAAACAATCCAATCTCAACTCGACCAAAAAAAGAGTCCAAGGTGAGATCGAACTTTCTACCTACAGTATGCCGCTTAGAATTTTGCTACCTTCTTTTTGAACTCAAAGCAAAGGCTTTAGTAAACTGATAGCTCTAAACATCGAGACGTCAGCAAACTTTTTTTTGTCGTTGAAGCAAGTCAGCGTGGAAAAAATCAATTGCAATTAATCATCATGGTGATGTCACAGAGCAAAGGAAAGTTTCATGGAAGCAAAAAAATTGCTAACTATTTAATCATTTTCAGAAAGCGATCGTTTGTAGACGTGTTAAATATTAGGCCCACGATTTTTTCATAGCTGTTGGTATTGCAGTATTTGCGTGACGTAAACCTGTGAAAACAGTAATAAGGTTAATGTTTCTTGGCCTAACCAAATAGCCTTCCAAAATTGAAAGTGACGTTTTTTAAAAGGGAATCTAATAAAAAGCATTGTGGGGCGTTGCCCATAGCTGCTATATTTTAGCGAAATTCCTTGAAATAGCCTACCTAGCAATTGAAACAGCTTCAAAAGGCAGCTCCCGAAAAAGCTTGTAATCGCGTTGCTAAGGTAAGCAGTTTTTGAGAAAACAAGAATAAAAAATGTGCAATGCAAGGTGGATTGTGACCTCATTTAACACTCCAAAGGGGTGCAGTAACGTCAGGGTGAAGAATATATCGGTTTACGCAACTGCGCGGTTCATCTCGTAAGTAGCTCCAGGAACCGCAATTAAAACTCGTTTTTTTGACACAGCAAACTGTGTTTTTTAGAGTAAAGGGTATCATTTTTCGAGCAATAAACGTTCTTTTTCCAAAAATTCCTAGGGACTGGACTTTCCTGCAATAAAAACAGAAAGTAATTTGACACACTGTTATCTATTCAAGTCATTGAGTGCATGGGAGCATATAAACTATTTCCTTTGATTCGAAGTGCGGAAAACAATTGTGCTATTAAGCTATTTTGACGCAAAAAACAGAAACATCAGCCATATGTTGCGATTTGACCCGGCGACCGGCGCGACGGTGTAGTGGTTAGAGCGTCCGCATCGTAGTCGGTAGACCTGGGGTTCATTCCCTAAGTCGAGTCATACCAAAAGACTTCAAAAAATGGTATTCACAGCTTCCCTGCTTGGCGCTCAGCATATAAAAGGGATAGTGTGGGGAACAAGCAGGCAAGCTTGCTTGTTGTGTCCTTGGGCAAGGCACTTAACGAGACGCCTCCACCTTTATGTGGCAGACAGGTGGCCCTCCCGTACTTCACCGGATTATAATTGTGAAGTTGCTAACCCAGCATGTCAGACGACTCTTGGGTACCCACCAGTGGCAGTCCGCCTTGTTGGTGGTGGGGCTACCAGTCACTCAAGACTGGATCGAAATGGGCTGCCATCTTTCCCCTAGCCTAATATCAATTAGGTTGACGGCATGAACCTGAATTACCGTTCATGCCGTACCTCCATCCCAAGGAAGAGGAGGGGTAAACACACACACACACGTTATTTTCTTTTGACTTGTCATTGAACTTTTTTAAGTCCTTTATGGCTACGCCTTATGTTCCATGCTTTACTTTTCCTGTATTGGCGTACCTGTGGCAGTGGAAAAAAAAGGACCTTGGTATTCCCCAATGGAGACCATAATTCCTGAATACATATCCCAATGGTAATTATCTTAGTTTACTACCTACAAGCAAAGTATGATTTTAGAAACAATCATTTTTACTATCAGAAAGTGTAAGGTCCGGGAGAAACGAAGTAAAAAATGATGGCTTCCCAAACTAATAGCCTTCTGAAAAATTAAAGAAAAGAGATATGCAGTGATAGGTCTATTTCACGATTTGGTGCGACCCAATTGGTATTTGAAGTTGTGGTAGTAAGTTATTTGGATTGAAAAGATTTTAGGCTTACATTTTAATCGCATCCAACGTTTAACTTGTGTAATGTATTTGTGTTAAATGGCTGCAACTAGAAGTTTTCTGTTGAGCTGGTACAGCGAATTGAAAAAAAAGCTTACTTGGCGGCTGAAAATGCTTAATGAAATCGATACCAGACAGTTTGCATAAAAAAGAAAAAAAGAGATTTGTTAAAATAAGGCATGCTTCCAATACTTTAAATGATGGTGAAAAAATGATGCTCTAATCATTTGATAATTTGTTTTATGGAAAGCATCAGATTACTACCTCCCAAAAAATCAAGCGTTGATTGTGATGTCATCTTTATCCCTAAATAGGTAAAATTTTTCTCACTTGCCAAGTTGTGGACTGGCTTTCGTTTGAGTAAAGATCCGTTTTTCTCGGTCATGAAATGCAAATTTTGAAAAAGTTGATTGTTTCTATGGTTTTATCGTGACGTCACGAACCCTTTTATGACAATCATCCCAAGGCAATGATCAACCGTGCCAAGTTTCATGTTTGCACACCCAGCAGTTTTGCAAGTGAACAAACACACTGACAGATAGAATACGACTCAGAGAATTATGAAAGATTAATATTTTATCCTCCACATTTCCCCAACTACTAACCCCAAGCAGGAAATCTGTGAATACAATTTTTAATGTCTTTGACCCAAGTCTGAGGATTGCCATGTGGACGGTCGAACTGCTTCAGATCAGTTCACTAAGCAGCGCCAGTGAAAGAAAGAGCTCCGGTGATCTCCCCATAAAATCTCGAGGACTTGGACATAAACAGGGCAATTTTAAATGAGTCAATAGCAACTAGTGCAATGGTTTCTGACCTTTTCACTTATGCCACCTTCCTCGCTCCTATTTAAAGTTATTCTTTACCCCTATCACATTCACAATAACTGCATCACAATGAACACAAACGGCAAAAATATTGCATTACGTTTTCAGATGTGGCAATAGAAACACTGCTCTTGCAATTTACGTGAGAGTAAAAAATTTTTGATACAGTGTTCAACAATGCAAACCACGTCTCATACTTCACAAAAGGCAACAGTTTTTCTCATTTTATTATATTAACAACCATTGTATAAAAATCAGCGTCACATGAATTCTAACTCTAGTATAAGTCTTACTTTGCCTTTCCTAAAATGTAATTTTACCTCCGCTGGGGAGGCCGGCTTCAGGGACGTAGCCAGCAGAAAATTTAGAGGGAGCCAAACAATAAAACTCAGAAGTTTCATACAAAATGGACGTAGTCTGTTGCTGTCCGCTCCAAAAGAGGGAGAAAGGGGAGTGCCCCAGTGAATCCCCCGTGGCTACGATATTGTCCACCAGTGCAACATTTGAAAGTTTTTTGAGTGACTACGTGGAATTATTTGACATTTTTTGCAATGACCTGAAACAACTGCAAAAATTGGAAGACTTTCACCGGTAAAGAATGAATGAAAATCATTTTGGTTCTTACAAGGATCAAAAATGTCTAAAAAAAGAAAAATGCTTGGATGTGGTTCAACATTTCAAACGGTCTAACTTAAACTTCGTCGCAAAAAATCTGAAAAACAACGTAATTGGCTTCATGGCTTGAACACGGCTTAGCCAACATGGCTTCAACACGCTTTGCAAATGATGACGTGGTGCTTAGTTCTGACGCTGAAACTGATACAAATATAAGTGAGGCTTTTGAGCTGTCAACATCATCTGGTTATGAGATTACTAGCTTTTTAAACAATTCAAAACTGCTGCAAGATCGTGTTTCTTTTCCATAACTTGTTATGGCCTGTGTGTCTGACAGAGCTGGTGCACCTATAGCTTCAGCTAAATTGAAAGCTTTTGGAATTGTTACCGAAGAGGACTGATGATATGTGGTGAATAGAAGCAAGTTGTGACGAATGAGGCAAAAATACCGAAAAAAGAAAAGACAGAACAAAGAAGAATTGTTTGAATTGGTGGATTCCATTTTTAGAGATGAAAGGAAAGATGCAACAAGGACAATGTCTGAAAAAAAGGAAAGTACTACGGCCAAACAACTTTTAAAGAACATTATGTGATTGTAGGGGAGCTAATCAATTTTTATCTCTGACATGAAAGGCTAGGAGATGGGACTGTTGAGAATGTAGATAGGTCTATTTACACTGCAGTCAAAGATACCCCTCTGGAAACAACAACTGGAAGCAATTAAATCCGTTGCCAAGGTTGTGATGACTGGTAGAAACAACAACTGTATTGCATGTTTAAATGCTTTAATACAGTGGTTCTTATCCTTCCCAACCCCTGGGACCTTTATTCTTAAAGATATTGGCTTGGGGACCCCTTGTGTGCGCAACCTGCAAAGGAGGTGTAAGTTGAAAAAGCAAACACTATTGTGATGAGGCAGATAAGTTGTTTACTACTGGATTTCTAATTAATTAAAAAAAGTCTCTTTATGAAAGCATAACACAAGTGGTTAGTAGAATATCACAATTTACTCGACAAAGCACAGCACAAATGATAGTCTGTATGACTTTTGTTCTTGTCTCTTCGAAACAAGCTCATCAACACGGGGGTTAATATTGCTGAGAGCAATTCTCATGTCATTTGCAACTCTAAGGCGATTACGGTACGTAGTTTTGATATTAACTAGAGCAGACGTGGCAGCTTCACAGAGGTATGTCGTTGGGAATAGAATTAATGCTTCCAAAGCTCTTTTTGTCAATTCAGGATATTCTTGCAACATAATGCCCCAAAATTCTATCAGTAAGGAGGAGCTGAACTTGGTCTTTGCAGCTTGAAAACTCTGCAATTCCAGATATTGCTCATGAAGATTGAGCTTATTGTCGTTCATCTTAGCAATAAAAGGCTGCTGAATCCATGCTGAAGAAGGTTCAGATGTTGGAAAGTAATCTTCCATTTTTTTCTCGAGGTTGCTTATATGATTATCAATTAAAGCAGTCAGCCATTCGCTAGTTTCCTGATCACCAATTTTATTGTCCAACAGCAAATACATAGCGAAATTTTGGTTTCTTACTCTCTTTTTTCATAGTGATAACTTTTTGTAGGCGGAAACCTTCTTTGCAGCCTCTATCTGAGATTTGTTTTCCCTGCAGAGAATAACTGAGCTCATTCAAAAGACTAAAAATGTCTGCCAAATAAAAGACCTTTAATTGAAATCTATTGTCATCAAATAATGTAGCAAGTTTCACTGACCCATGCTCACGAAGGAACAAGGCAACTTCAGTGACAATTTCTGCAATATGGGAGAGCACTTTTCCCCGCGATAACCATCACGCTTCGGTGTGGAAAAGAAGGTACTGATGCTCCTTTTCAAGGTCGTCGCAAAATGCTTAGAGTAGTCAGGAATTCACGGCCCTGCCACAAACGAAATTCACAGCCTTTACTACAGAATCAAGAACACTTTTCAGTTCAAGAGAAAGTGTCTTACAAGCTAAGTTGCATTTATGAATAGCACAGTGATTTGATACTATATGCGGAGCAACTTGTTTCATTAGGGCTACAAAACCGGATCGATGCCCTATCATAGCTGGCGCATCATTTGTCCATACTGATCTCATTTTATTCCATGCTATTAAATTTTCACGAAAAAATGCATCAACAAGATTAAAGACGTCTTTAGCTCTGGTTCTCTTTTTTATTTCTTGACAAAATAAAAACTCATCCACAATCGCGTTTTCTTTAACAAATCTAGCGTATGCTACTAATTGGCTTATTGACTTGATGTTTGTTGTTTCATCAAACTGAAGGCTTATTTTACATGGGCTATCTTGGATTTAAGCGATAAGCTGACTCAAAATGCCATTTGCTATATCTGCAATCCTGTTGTTTACAGTGTCATCGGACAAGGGAACTGAGTCTATTCTTTTGGCCTCGTTTCGGCTAAGTAATATTTGTGCCATTTTTACCGCACTTGGTTTTTTGGTTTCTCACCAGCTGTGTGAGGTGCTTTTGCCTTTGCTATTATCAAAGAAACTTTATATAAAGCGCGCAGGAGTGGTTGGGAAGTTAGGTAGAAGCCTAACGCAGGGAGCGTTCCTCTCACATTATAACAAGCTCTTTCAGCTTTGAACATTTCAACTGAGCCCGTATTCTCGTTATGCTTCAGTTCCTTGTGCCTCTTCAACTTCGAAGACTTTAAACAATCGTTGCTCAAAATGGTATTACACAATGTGCACTGAGCATTGCCAAGCTTATCACAACCGATAACTTTTGTGACACCATACTAAAAGTAAGAATCGTCCCAGAAACGTATTTTATGTCTATTTTTCGCAGTCATTAGTAAACAAAATGATTTTGACCTAAGGAAGCGAAAATAAGGACTAATTAAAAAGTCTTAATTATACTAAAAGTGGCTAAATCATACAAATTCACTTTCGTGGTAATCGCATGTAAAATGTAGAAATGATATAGCAAATACAAAAAAGAAACAGGCATAGTGATCGTCTTAAATTCCCTCGGCTCCATTATTGCTTAGGTTGTAAAATTCTATCCAGGCCGGTAGCTACTAACGGGGAAAAAATTAGACCCTCTGGTATGCTGCGGTAGGCCTGAAGTTTCCTGTTTCTTTTTTTCACCCAGTGGGGTTGTGGATAGAGCTAGAAGAGAGAGTGCGGCAACTGCAATCTTTATACTTCGATTTTCAAATGCTCTATTAAACCTTATCTCTCTTGGCTAGGGATTCAATATTTAACCCTCAATACAGAAACAACTAGTTGGATGATCATATGTTTCTCCAAACCGTTAGTTGCATCATTCTCACCAGAATTTTCTTAGCTACTGCCGTCAGTTTTTAACTACTTCTTCAATGCTATTATCTAAGGTTACATAATTGTATTCTTGACAAAAGAATCACCACTACATAGCTTTATCCACTGTACTAATTTTTAAATCTGGAAGCGAAAAACGTCAGTCATTCAATTACAAAACCTTGAGACAGGTCTAGCAGTGGGATTGTTTTTCTTACTCTGGTCTATTGCATCGTAATATGCAGTAAAAAACTAAAAATGACGATCTATTGCATCAGACTAAAACAAATAATTTGTTCACTACTAGAATCATGTGATACTGCGTACGTTCGACTATAAGTAGCATGATACTGTAAAACCACTGTTATTATCAGTCAAAGTGATGGCCGTTGCTGTTTGTGCATTTGAGGGTTAAAAGAATACAGTTTGGTATTCCTTCTGGGGACCCCAGATTTTTTACTGGGGACCTCGTTAAGAACCGCTGCTTTAATAGAAAAACCATTTATAATGGACTATATGTGTCTCAAGAAAAAGCATCACCCATCTTGTGTACATTGACAGAATTTTTGATAAAAGTATAATTTTCAAGTTGGTTTGAAAAACAAGATCATCCCTTTGTGGTCCAATTTTTTTACAAAACTTTTTCCAACATGTCTAATTTTTACACATTGATAATATTTTTTTTCGTACTCTAATGTGAACTTTGAATTGGTTTATCATCCTAGGAATGAACTTGGTAGGCAAAGCATTGCAATACCTACATTTTTTCAGAATTGATGTTGGACTTAGTAGCATAAATTTGTTCATTATCCCATAGAACGATGGCAAACCACTGACCCACGGATCACAGAGTGACCCATTACAGGCATTGCAGTAACCCACTTGACATTTCTCCTATTTCATTGACGTTAAAATGTAGCTGAAGGATAATATTCTTTTTTTAGAGAAGAGGTTAGACGAATAGAGGTGTTTAATCTATGACCCGCGTTTGTGTTCTTACAGCTGCATAATCTATAACTTGACCCAGCCAACTAAAAAGGTTCGCCGTCCCTGCCATAGAAAATCGTGGATCGCAAAGGCTTATCGATCGATCTTGTAAAACAATCAAGTTGAAGAACAAGATTGCTGATGAAACTGTCAATTTTTTTCAATATTGCTGAACGAGTCATAAAATTCCCCTCAAAAAATATTCGAGATGTTGCTAATGAGGTTCTTCAAAAAAATCCCTTGTTTGCTCATCATGAAGACATACTGCTTGCTATGTTGGGCGATGATGATGAAGGTATTCGTTATTTGGCTGTCAACCTTGGTAGGTATACTTGGTAGTGGAGAGATAATACCCACAGTGTACCAGGTACACACAATATTTCCAGTGAAGAGTGGTTGATCAGTTCCAAAGAGGTTTTCAAGCTGTTTCAAGATAAATCTGCAAGACATGCAAGAACAATCAGCGCTATAATGTTTGACAAATATACAGTATAAATCTCGGCCTTTCGGGAAGGCAAATTACAAATACCGAACATTCCATGCCTCAACCAAGCAGTTGAAAGGCATATCAAACTAGTCATTAAAGCTTCAGCAGCTGTTATTGGCTTTGAAAGCAGGGATGGACCAATCAGACAGAAGATATGATGAAAAAACTTATGAAAGCATTTAGCACAAAGAAACAGTTCAATGTGTAAATCAAGTTATGATATGGTCAAGAAAATCATTGTTACGATAGCAGAACGTGAAGAACTGGATTATCACACTCCCATTTAATGCAACTAGCTGCCATCTAACTAATCCATTTTTAATTTCACACGCAGTCAAGTTATTGTTTATTGTGTAAAAATTTTGGCTTACTGCAAGCGAAAATCTAACATTATGAACTGAAAGGTAGATTGCTATTTAATTCTACTAAGAAATATGGCTTTCTGCAAAGCAAATCTCATTGCGCAGATTTTTCTGTGTTGAATAGACACAAAACCATGCATTGACTGCATTTTTACAACTTAGGGAAAGTTAGTTGTAGTTTTTAAAAATATTGCCAATGTAATCGCTGCCTCCTTTATTACATGTTAAGTTAACTGGTGATCAGTTTTTCCATTATAGCCTACATCATGTAACGCAGTAAATGCATTATTGTAGGTATACGAGTACGTGTTCATTGCTTAGTGATGACTTGGAATTGAGAATTCACACCCTTAATCTAAATACGAAATTTTCCACGGTGTTTTGCCGCCGATTTTACTTAAAATATTATTTTTGCCAATTTTTGAGGTACGTGTTTCAATTTAAAAGAAATAGTTGTATTACATCGCATACAAATATGGACTTCCTAGGCATTTTAAGCAAAGAACCAGCTCTCTATCTCAACCGGTTTCTAAATTATGAAATTGTTGGGGTCACACAACCTTTCTGGGCATTTAGCCACCTGGGTGAAGTTGGCAAGTGCGTACAGCAATGTTGGAAGCTGTTTTTACACCCGAGCATCTCTTTTAAGAAATCTGTTTTTTTGATTTGAAAAAAAATTTTTTCACTCCACCCTTTAAGTGAACATCCGGTGTTCTCCTAAAAGTAGGTTTTTGTGCTTTTATCCACAAAAATTATGCATATTATGTAATACCTCGCGGAAAAAATCGGATCTCCAAGCAACAGCATAAACTGTAAAACAGTATATAGATACCCAAGCGGATGAAAAGCTTCGTACAAAGATGCGAGAGAGCAAAAAACGTAGAAATTCTAACAAAAACGTATGCTGTGTACAGCAACCTGACTTCATCGCTGAGACTTAATAGAAAAAAACTTTATTATTGGACACTGCCTCGGGCTGTATTGCAATATGCGACAAAGTAACAAGTAATTGAGAATTACTAATGAAGCAGCATGGTGCAGTAGATCAAGACAGAGTGTTTAATAACTGCTGAAGAGCATGAATTATTAGTGTCACTCAATTGTTATAAATTTATGTATATAACCATTAAAATGTTTGTAGCCATTGAGTGATGATGATAACTTGTTAGGTTGTAATTTAGTACGTTTAAACAAGTAAATGACTAGCAGTTTGTATGATTAAATTAAAATGTAATCGATTGCAACTCTGACATCTTTTTAACTTAGGTAAAAGTGGCTTCAATTGAACTCAAGGGTATTATCATGAGGGAAGCTGAAGCCCCCTTTAGTCATTAAAAATCTGCTAGGGAAGTGGAATGAAGTCATCTGTTTGGGGCCTTAGCAAAATTGCGTTTAAGTTGACGCGAAGGCAATTTTAAAGACTCAAAACATTAATGGCTAGCTTACCTCTCTCCTCCTTCAGAAAAAATCGTAGAAGAGTACCCGGTTGTATTTCAGTTAAGCAATAGCCACCTTAGGTATCACTAACTGTGGTAACGTCACTATATTCCTTCCTGTAAGGTAAAACTGACTGTTTACTGAACCAAATTTACTCTTTGTAGTCGTTTTTCTTTCGTTGCCTCAACTAAAGTTTACCAAACCACGCACGATAAAAAAAAGAACTCCGATTTGAAGAGATTGGCATCTTTTATTTCATACAATTCTGCATGTGGCACTTCTCCACAACATCGAGGTGTTTTGTCAGATGTTATTGTCCTTCTGTCACGGAAAACTGATTTTTTTTTGTCAGTTGCGCTAAAACGTGTGCTTCATGTTCATACGTGCTTCGATATTGCCAATACTGCATGCACATCGCATTTCTTTTTTTTCGTTGTTTTTCTCAAACCTTTCAGGGAAAACTTTTGACGTTATAATGCTGACTGCTACAATTTCAGTAAAAACAGATGCAGCTGGCAATAGCTGTACTACATATCAGCCGTTATTTTGAGCGCAAACGTGAATTGCAGATATTCTGCCTTTAAAGTAAAATGATACATTACTCTAATAACTGCATTTTGATCAAGCAGTGGCAAGAGCAAAAACTAAACTGCAGATAAACTCCAAGTTAGAATAGCCTACCTTTGCACAGTCGCATCGCGCGCCTCACCAATCTTAATCTCTAAGACATAGCCTATTGATCACGTGCCAATGCCAAGTTTTTATGTGAATTTTTGCTAGATTCAGAACAGTTATTTGCCTTTTTAGCACAAAACCTGATCGGAGGGATTCACTTTGCCATTATCTTTCGGGGGCCATTGGGAAAACAGTCCGGGAAAACATTACTTCCGGACCCTCTTCAACAAAGATTTGGTAAACTGGAGTTGCCGGATTTTATCCAATTACAAATGGATGAGTGTTCGGCATAATTGCTCAGAAATTGCTTTTCTTTCTGCGTTACTTTTTCTTTTTAAGCTCCACTTTTTTGCGAACAAGACATTGCTGTCTGGCTACTTTACTATTCAAATAATCAAATTTCTATATGTGGAGTTACAAATCAAGCGCAGTTATAATACCATGTCTATTGAATAATATAAGGCTAAAATTCAGTCAAAAACAAAATGTGAATAGCATGCAATGCATCACTATCAGTCACCTGTCATCGGTAAGTAAAATGCAATCTTTCTGTTTAACAGAGATAACAAAACAAAACAAGATTGATGTGAAATCTTTTTGCAAAATCTGATTATAAACAAACTGATTGATCCAAGTGGGGTATCTAGGTTTAAGATCTAGGCATTTGGGGCTAAAAAATATGTTATATTTAGGAAGTTGTGTGCTTCAAGAGTTACAGGGACCAAATTTTATGTTTTTGGCCACGGGGCCAGGAAGTATTGTGGAGGCCCGAATTTTTTTGAAAGGAGTATTTAAGCAAAGTTTTTGTGGCCAAAATGAAGAAAACATTAGTCATCACATCAAAAAAATTATTTAATAAGTTGTGCATTTGTTAACTCAAAAAATAGAAAGCTTAGGTCTAATTTATTGTTAACATTTCGTGCGACTTTTTCAAAAATCCGAGCCCCTGAAAATTTTCTGCCCCTGTGCGAAAGGACCCCCCCCGGGACGTTCTTGTCAACGCTCCTGTACCTTACTTAACGTATTAAGAAAGCTGTAGGCGCTGCACTGCGGGTAAGTTTGCCTTACCCTAGATGCTTATAGGCCGGGACCAAGGAACATGCACACAGCCACTGGCTCTTGGTCATTCATATAAACCAGCAATGCATGAAAATATTGTGAGAAGTAAGCCTGCTGCTAAATAGCTTTATGCTGCTTATTACAACTTTTGAATTTATCCCCCCCATGTTCATAGGCAAATGAACGAATAAAAGTTTGTGAAATTATCTTGGTGATTAAATGCACTTTTAAGTTTCAAGTAGGTAGATTGGTGTTAGAGGCATAGCTAATGCAAGCCAAAGTTTGAGGAAAAATCAATAGAAAAAATTGGTCACTAGGTCTTGAGAAATTGCCTCTTCAAATGAAACACTTTAGTTGAAAATGTCTTGATTTATCTATGGGAATGAAATGCAAGACTTTTGAGAGAAGAAATGGCCCTTTACGTTCCATGGAGCAGGGTGCATAGATACCGACAAAGAACTTGACGTCACAAATAGCATGACTAGACGACTTGCATGAAGATGTAAAATAGGCCTACCACCGAATAAATTATTTTTGTAATCGTAAAGCGACCAACATTGCGGTGCCCACCTCCAACTTTGACTTTGTGCCCCTACCCTTATTGCAAGGGACGGATGGAAATTCGTGAAATAATTGGGTGCTTGTGAGTGAGAACAAAGAAGGTCGGGATTATGGCCATACGATGTTTTATGAAATTAATGTTTAAGGAAAAGAAAAGGCTAGGTGTATACCCTTGTGAGAAATTACATCTATGCAGTGAAACCTTTTTGCTTGAAAACAGGTTAATAAGCCTGCCGGGGTCGGGGCTGAAAGGAAGGACGAAGAATGAGTTCTTTGGCACCTCTAGCTTCAGCAATGCTCGAAGCAGGAAAATGAGGCTTAACCACGGACTTAACAAATTTAGGGGTATATTGAAAGAAAACAACACTTCTATGTGAAATCGCACCGCCTGCAAGAAAACATTTTTGCTATTTAGATTGAAAATACCTTAAAACAGTGGCATAGTCAGGGGGGCCACCGGGGCACTGGCCTCCTCCTTTTCATTTGAAGTAGACAGCAACAAATATGGCAAACTTTGTGTTACCGGTATTAATTTATTGTTTGCCCCCCTAATTTTTTTGCTTGCTCCCCCCTGCCTTAATAGACCTAGGGGCGTATCCAGGGGGGCCGCTGGGACCGCGGCCCCCACCCCGCTGAATCAGTGTATAACAAATTTCTTTGTGAAAAACTTTTAAACGCTTCATATCTCACGATTTGCCATTAACTTCAATATTTTGTGAGATTTATGTACTCAAATTTATGACTTTGACGTAACTAACGAAAACAAGCATGCTAGGAGAGAAATAAATGAACAAACCAGTCACGGTTGCAAGTTTGCAGTCTAGGTACCGATTTACCGAAGTTAATATAAAAACTTAGCGTACAACCCAGCAGCACTAAGATAGAATAATTAGGTGATAGTTCAAGCTAGTTGTTTAAAGGACTTCAGACAAGTAGTTTATCATAGGAACTTTAGTTGAAGGTACAGAGGGTCTAAGCTACTGTATAACCAGGCGTTAGCTTAGGCTAGAAGCTACAACCTAGCTGCTAGCAATCAAATATATAGCCAGCAAGCCGGTTTACTAGGCTACCAGACCAGTATTTAGCCTAGGATGCCGGTATCAGATTGGTGAGGTAGCAAACTGAAATAAGTTCTCTACAAAATCTAAAAATATTTTTCTTTGCAAGTTGTAAGCGCAACAGACAGGTTGTTTACATGCTTTAAGAGGACCAAAGCATTTTTAAAACAAGCGTTAAGGCATATTTAAAACAGAATCTGCGTCGAAGTGCATACGGAAAATATTTTCGTTCTTGACTAAATAAAGATAATAATAAGGTTATAGCCAGTTGTCACCTGATGAGATGCTTGGCGAAATAGCTGTATACTGGTTTTATTATTTTATCCTGACGTGTAGTGTTTTCAATTATATACGTATGGCTCTAACTTTGGTTATTGATTTGGATATGTAATAAAGACTAGTTGTTGTTATAATAACTAATTTGTTTTAATATTAGCACCTAAATATTGCGTCACAAAAACAGCCATTGTTAAAAATATTTTCTACTGCACAGTAACTTTTCGGACACTCTGTATTTTTATAGGCTGTTTGGTTAATCATTTTTTGCAAAGGGCGGAATTGGAGTCGTGCGATTTTGGCTGCGCCTCCACAACCCTGTTTCATACACAAATTACTCACAACATCATAATTCATATACAAACTTCAATCTGAAGATAGTGTTGGTTTAGCAGCCTATAGTTGACTAAACTAAAAGCACAAGCGTATTGAAAGGTCACCAAAATGCAAAATTGTAGGTGTAGCTCAGCAGTTTTAGTTCTTTATTTTCTTCATAATTGAATAATTGTGAATAGAACAGTATTTGAATAAGCTTCATTACTGTCTTGGTGTAATGTAAAACAATATAATTCCTTTGCACAAGAATAATGTGCTTTTAGGTTGCTTTTAAGTTTATAGTGATCTTAGAGACCACTCTACTGTACTGTAGTATTAAAAAGGGTATGGGCCTAAACGAGTTTTGTGTGATTGCTCTCGCTGCCGTGCTATGGCAAAACGACCGTCTATTATGCTAATATTTTTTGAAAAAGCTAACGGAGCAAGTGCCTGATTCTTCGCATCCCGATTCGTTGCATTCTTCTCAGAATGCTCGTCAAGTGGACCTGTGCCTACTGCCTAAAATCCCTCATCTCCAATGCAATGCCTCAAATATTCTAGGCTTATAGCAGGGTTGCCAGGTTTTTTCTGTTGCCGGATACCAAATTTTCAGCAGTTGGATGCCAAAATAAAGAACGGGATACCAAATTTTTTTGTGGTGTCTTTTAGCCATACGGAATAAATTGAGCATCAGTGTCAATTTATTTTACCCTTAAAAACCTGAAAAAGAAAGTACACAAATTATTGAATACATCTTTTCGCATTCAAGGCGGTACTTCCACCTGCTGTGTATGATTCTTTCCATTTAGGCATGACCTATATTTTATCATGTTACCGAATGAATTTACAACTACAAGGATATTTCTACTGGCCTAGGCTGCACAAATCACCTCAATAGATAGATACCGGTACAAATCTGCAATTCAGATTAGACATTGGCCTGCATCAGCAACTACCGCTTCTGTAGCTATGTGCTGCTGGCAACACAACAGTAGTGTTCATAATTAGGCCTATGCTGGTATTCATGCATTTCCTACCATAAATAGTAGAGATATGGACTGGAAACCCGATATGCACGGTAGGTACCGGTACCATATAATTGGTAAAGCCAAAGTAGTCAGTGCCTAATAATGCGAAAAACGCAAATCGGACACCCATTAGGATCTTTGTTTAACAACAAATCCAAAGCATTAATTTTTTCGATAAAAGTGGCTGTTCACCCAAGAATACCAAATCTGTAGTGGGATACCAAATCTGCTGGTAGCGGATACCAAATTTTTGAAGGATACCAAATAAGAAAAGTGGATACCAAATAAGCAGCTTGGATACCAAATTGAGGTCTATTTGGTATCCTAGGATGCCACCTGGCAACCCTGGCTTATAGCACATCTTTCAATTCCTTTTTCATATGTTTGTTGAGAGTTACCATAAAATGCCACTGTACAGATTTATTGAGGTAATGCTTGTTGCACCAGTTGATTTTTCAGCGGGAGGAAACAATGTGGGTGTAATTGATTGCTTGTGTGTGTGTATGTGTTTTGTTTTGTCTTTTTTTGTGATATGGACTATTGGAGTTAGAGATAAATTAAGTGTAGCGTTAAATTGCATTGTAACCAAAATAACATTTGTGCTATTTCGTTGAACATAACTAAAAAAGTCTATAGGGGTCAAGGTTAAAAGTTGAAGAGGGGGAATGGCTCCTTAAGCGTCCCTGGCTACATGTATGCAGGAAACAGAACACGTGATGCTAAGCCAATCACTTGAGGCCCGCAGTATAATTGCAATGTGGAAGGCACCAAGTAGTGAAACCGGTGTACCGCTTAGTATTCTTTCTTTTAGGTACACTTTTTGCCCCTTAGTCGTTTTATTGGAACAGTGGAGGAATTAAGATGAGTAAATAAGAGCTATGTAATTTCCCTTTTTATGTTTTTTTGACTCTATACCATTTTAAAGTACTTTTGATTTTGGAACGACAATTGGTTACGTCGAACGCATAACAACTTTTCATGACTGTTTAATTCTCATAACTGCTCTTGGGATAAAGCCTGCGCAGCTAAATAAACCAGTATTACCACTCCAGAAATCACTGATGTGGGCCCTGTGGACGACGCCGTCTAGTTTTCTACAAAAACAACTTCAAAGTGCTAAACAACTCAAAGTTAGCCTGAGTCCCACCAATCGATTTGCACGCCGCGACTTGCACCGACAAATAATAGTCTCAGCAAATCAGTCGCTCACAAAGACCGTGTTCACTCGAAATAGTTGTAGCTGCGATTAATACACGTTTAGCATTTTTTGCTGACACCCAGTAGTCTGTATGTACCATTCAAGTGGAGCAGGTGCTCCACCCACTCACCCCTACAATTTACTGCAAAAAGTCCCTTCAAATGTTTTGCTGAAACAAAATAGTCCCAAAGCTTTTTCCCTTTGTTCCATCACCTGACTAATGCCAAACATCAACCTACTAAAATGATCACTATAGCTTCAGGCTGATCACTGATTATAAGTTGTAAGTTAACTTGGACATTTTACATTTTGTGACTAAAATGTGCATTACACGATAAAAATCTTTGTGATTCTTCGTTATAATGACGCGCTATAGTGTTAATTCGCTTCAATGAGAAGTCTACATATCGCAGTAATTCCATTCTTAACAATTGTTAACCTATTAATGCAGAGGTTGGCATCGCTGACGTAACGAGAAACAAATATTTTGGGAGGACCAGAGCATTTTGAAAAGTAGTAAACTTTTACTTTTGTCAGAGATCAACAATCTGAAACCGAAATTTTTGCCAAACACAGTCTTCAAATAGACGCGAATACCTATTTTTTTTGGAAAGTTTGGTCTCCAAACCAGCAGGACCATCTTATACACGTTTTGCTCAATATGATGCTGTTCGGAGCATTGCACTTTATTCCTTTTAAATACACCACCGGTCGGCAACTTTTATTGCGCAAAGAACCGTTTGAATCCGGTTTTCACGGAAAACATTGGAAGCCGCAAACTCTTCACAACGTTTTTTAATGATCAAGTTTTTGAAAGTTATTGGCATTCAACTTTCGTCTTGAAACAATGTTAATGACTTTTATTTATCAAATCAACTTTTTGGAAGTGATTTCTAAAATTTATGCCCTTGTGCTTTTTCGCCCATGTATAGAATTTCCAAATAGGCAAAGATTTCCCAGTAGGTGTAGATTTTCCCAAGCCGCGCGGAGCCGCAGTAAAGCATGAAAGACCGCACGTCGCCCACTTCTGTACTAGTACGTGGGTTTCAGCACAATTGTCAAGGTTATCTCCAAAATTTTTATTAAAATGTTTGTTTTGCAACTACGTACAGTAATTTTCTGTTTTACTTCATCAATATGTGCTCTTCTTATCTCAGACAGATTTTGCTGGTTCAAAGTTGTGGCAGCATACCTGCGCATCAGCTGCATACTTCAGCTTGTTGTGTTCATTTGGTCACTGAAAAAAATCATGCTTCTGCCTCAGAAGTAGCTGCTGTTTCTGCCCTGAATGCTAGATTACTGGTTCAAATCTCGATTGCGTAAGATGGTTCACAACTTCTCTGCTTGACGTGTAACACATAAGGGGTTGCGTAGAGCTGTGGTTTTCAACCAGGGTTCCGCCAGTTCAGTGTAGGTGTTCCGCCAGAAGTTACCCAAATTTTCATTTTATTTTATTACATAAATAAATGCTATTTTTTGCAATTGAGTTTTTGCGCAGTGGTTCCTCGAGCCACTGAAATGTTTCCTTGGAGTTCCGCTCCGACAAAAAGGTTGAAAACCACTGGCGTAGAGAAAAAATGATCTACTTTTCTTTGTACAACCAGGCATTTTAACGGATTTCCTCCTACTTTCAGCGGCAGAAAGGTTGGGGGGGATAAAGCAGTGTAGGGTTCTCGGCGTATTGGTCCGATCTGATTAAAGACATACAAACAGAGCATGAGTTCTTACGTGTAAATAGACAGCTATACAACAGTATGAAATGTTAGATGATGCGTAATTGATCATCAAAATTACAGACTTGCTGTTTTTGTGTTCTGATTTCGGTTTTGCGCTTGTTCTGGAACAAAGCTAGATATTTTATCTATTTTGAGTTGCAGGATTTAGACAAATTTTGTTTTGAAATCATTGTCAAGAAAAATAACAATTTGTTGCGTTTTTAGAGATTTTGATCTCTTGTTGATCTACTGTGAATTTATTTAGCCTATTGGCTAAATCTTCGCTGTTCGAACTGTTAAAGATTTAGGCTGCCAATCCATTGCATGAAGGATGCATTGATCGTGCTGAGGTATCGGATAAAGCGCAGGAAGTTGTTCACTCTCTTACAAGTTCTTGCTCTAGGCAACTTCCCACTATTGAAAAGACCACTACCGCTGAAACTTTATAATTTGTTGCTGTTTGTCGCAAATTTTGCTCTCGGCAATTACGTAGTTTTACAAAATAAAGCTTTTACTCATCGCAAGTGGTCACGTGATCAAAGATGATTGGTACGGTTTTTCAGTTGCTGAAGGTGCGAGCAAATACCGGTTTGGTTAGTCACACAAAGCGATTTTGCAGTTATTCGCTGCAATTGCACTTTCAACGTGAAAAATTGCTTGGTCTGACTTTGGCTTAAAGAGTCTTGTTAATTCGCACGTTCCATGTTATGTTAAGCGTGGGTGAAAGCATCTTTCTACTATTTCACAAAAATCTCGAACAAAACCTTTCTCAGCACATTCGTGGAGTGTTTATTAAAATTAACGTAACAGCTAAAGTTACAGATCTAGGCTGGTCGAACATTTTACGTCACAATCATATGCCACGCAGTTAGCCAAGTAATAAGCAGCTACAGCAGAATTACTACTGAATGAGAGTGTCCCAAGTCATTTGGAGATCAACATTAGAATAGCCGTGCGCCCCTTTTAACTTTTCATCTCTGTGACATGTTGTTTACATGCAAAAGATCACCGCACGTCGATTCGTGATCAATGATTCTCAATCGCAGTCGTCACAGCCGCACGCGGCTCTCAATCATATTTATGCGGCTCTCATCAGTGCAGTAAAAATCATTGATCTTTTCAGTACATCATTACCGCTTCTGCACGCAATGAAAAATGCAGTACAGCATTGACCATGCTCTACAAGTCTTAAGGCTGTTTTATCAATATTTTCACAAACACGTAAAATGGTATTGTTTGTATTTATTAACAGCTTTAACATCATAAAAAATTACCGATCTTCTAATTTACTACTTGAAACAGAATTGGGATGGTGAAATCTTATTTATGGTTTACCCATGAAGCAGGCTATTCTTGTGTTTGGTGAAGATTTGGGGAAGGTCTGGGGAGTACGGCGGATGGTTGTGGCCAGACTTATGCTCAATTCCTTGGTCAATTCATACGAAAGACATTGAAAACGGTATCCACACATCTCTCGCTCGGAGCTCCGCAATAGAAGTAATGAGGAAAGTGATATATGAAGCTAAGTTTACTCAGTGATTATTATAATGAGTGCAATTGGTCTCAAGCGATCTCAGCGCTTTGCTGCGAACAACAACAACATTCTAGCCAGCTGCTTGCATGAAGCAGTTGAATTAAAAGCAGTTGGTTTACTACCAGTATGGTGAAAATAATCAAATAAGAAGCACTGTGGCAGAGATTGTCATAGCAAATGTTATTGCTGTTGACTAGTTATTCTTTTCTTCTCGTGTATATGCGGCCCCAAAGCCAAGGACTAGTTACTGCCACCCAACAGCCGTCGTTAAACTACCAGGGTGCCCCACAAAAAACCCCTAAATTCGAAACTTTAAACTGTATTATTTAAACCATGTTATTTTTTAATGGTATTTAAAAACGATATAAACTAACAACTTTATTGTGTAATTAACAAACTGTTACTGTTAGCCAATAACAAGTTACAGATACCGCTCAAAATGCTGTCCATTAACTGCAGAACAGCGACGTAAGCGATCCATCCAGTTCTGTATAACCATTATCACAAACTTAGGGGTTTTTTGTGGGGCACCCTGTACATGCATTGTTGTTATTACAGCGTAAACGCTTGGCCGCAACTCAATCACGAGGTTAAACACCAGCAACAAAGTTATTGTAGAGGTAGAAATTTGTTTACTTAAAAAATTAAAAGTACTCTTTCTTTTCCAATTGCATTTATGTGTATAAAACAGAGATCTGAAACTTTTAGCATAGCGAAATTGGGCTTATACTAAAAAGTTGGCCGCATTGCTGGATTTGTGAAATTGGATACTACTGCAAGGCAGAAATGTCGCAAAATCCGTGGATCAGCGTTAAAGTTAAGGTTACTTGGGATTACAGTTGGTTAAATTTAGATTTGGGGCTAGGGCTAGGGCTAGAGAGATACGGCCGATTCTTTAGGAGACCAGTCAAGTCAACACTACTGATTGTGGACCATGGGCTATACTTGCAATTTCCAGTTAGCCTAATGTAGGTTTAAAGGCAACTTCGAATTGTGCCAAATATGAGCGTCTAGAAGGTGAAATGGATGAAAACATTTTTTTTGAACACTCCAAAAATAGTACACCATAAACTCGTCAGTAATTTTGGAAAGGTCCAATCTTACACATACGCAGCGGTGTTTTTTATCTGAGTTCGTACGTCTCATTTTTCCAGGCATTTCACAGATCGTACCTCGCTAATATTGAGCATAATTTTACCGAGACACCCTTATAAACCAGACAACTTTTCTCAGCTTGGTCACATTTATTCCCCACAGTACGAAGCACATTACATGTACCGCACCAAGGCAGTTGCGCGGGTTGAAATCTCCTCTCAACAAATCAAAACTTTAATTTTTTTGCTACAGAATAAACACAATGCGCATTGATGATGTCAAAAATCAGCTGTGTTTTTAAAAAATGTTTCTTGTCAATGGTAGGAGTATCATTTGTATTGATGATGTTTTATTATTTCCGGATCAGCGGATTTCATGTGATGTTAATAACATCGGACTTGAATCTTACGTAAATACAGAATTTATTTGTCTCTTCTTATTACTTTAAAATTAATTAACTCTTTGCGATAGTAATTTTGTTTTTCTATTGGCGCAATGTGCCCGACTGACAGGTCAAAGCTATTTTGTAAACGACTAAAGTCTGTGTTTAAATATAGAATATCTACTGTACATGAGATTATGTTTAGCTATTGCTTCAAAAATACAATTCATTCATTTATTATACCTGTAATCCCAGAAAACTGCAGAAGTAGCCGGAAATGTGAAAGATAGTTTCTCCTCCATCAAAATATTTACCAATATTCCAACGAAAAAGTTCTTTCCTGCTATGCATCTATATCTAGCATAAAAAAATTGTATTCTCGAACCAAAATTTTTTTGACTAAGGCCCTGCAGAAGACTAACTGACCAAGCACAGTCGGTCAAGTGCTTTCTCTGTAGTGTACTGCAAAACATGCCTACGGCAACATTTAACAAATGTAGGCTATTAAGTTACAGCAACATGGCTACATTTTAATGGTTTACAATTCTTTTGATTTAGTCCCCCCACAACCCCCATAAAACTGGCAATGTTTATATATATCTGATAGGTGTGTAAAGGGAAGGAAGAGTAGGTGGGGAGGGGTTTTGATTAGGCAATTGAAACATGATGCAACAAATCAAGTCATCGGTGTGCTTGATAAATTGGATGGACAAAAGGACTAAATTTTGATTCCAATTGTTAAAGCTTTTTCGGTAAATTGACCACTTTTTTGGAAATTCCACGTGTTTGTTTGTCGGTGGATAGTTTTGTTTCTCTTCTGAACAGAATTCACCAATGCGAAAGCAAGCTCTAGTCACGAATTTATATAAACAACACAGGAAGTTTGGGAATGTAAGACATGCATCTATACCGATTCTGTAGTAGCATGCCCCGTACTTCCCGACTTGCTTTACTTTGTCTCTGGAATCGTTTTGTATGTTTGTGCTTTCGAAATCTTGCAAAGCCTAAAGGCCAATAAAAGATATTGTATGACCACTAAGTTATGGATATCAGATTTACAAACAAGATAAAGATATGAGCTTAACTACAACGCAAAATTTTATCTTATAGCAGTACCGTTCAAAATTTCCATTTCTGTATCCATCTATTTTGTATATCCACTTGCACTTAATAATGTAAACTAATTTTTGTAGGCCACTTGAAAAATACCAGATTGAAAACAACTGCCATTGCGAAGGTAAGTGCCTTTTTTATGAACCATGTTGAACTGCTTGAACATATTTTGAAAGGTATTTGGGTCGCTTTCAATATGGCTGTATATAGAAGTTAAAGTTTAAATTTTTCCTCTCCCTAAAAAAGACAAAAACCTTACATTTTTGGAGAATCCCATCTCTCTGGCAACTTAACCATTTAGTTTTGAAAAACATTCCAAATTGAATGCGTTAAGACTTGAATAACTTGTCAATCGTAGAATAATAATAATTTTCAGAATGTCTTTCCCAATCTGAAACTTGTTATTCACCGTTTAACCAAATAAAAGGTGCGTCACATGTAAAACCGTACGACAGTTTGTCCTGTTCCGAAGGACTGCCATTTTTTGTGGAGAAGGAGAGTGAATTTACCGTGAACCTAACAGAGCAAAACCATCGAGCTAAATTTATGCTCTCAACAAGGTCACCTATGGTATGAAGATCACATGTTCATGATGTGCACCCAAGTTTGCATCTGCTTTTTGATTGCTGTTTTTCTCTTCTGTTTCTGAATAGTGCAGTATATTTGTTTTGTTTAGTTTTGAATCTACCTTTACTTAAAAAACTTTTTTTTGCGATCATCTTTTTGGTTGGTAATTAAATGATAAAAACGAAGAGTGCTACCTCCGTACCGCTCTCCCAAAATTTTTTAGTGAAGCCAGCGCAGCCGCTTGAACTAATGCTTTTAAACTTGGTATTGCTGATGGCTAGCCCTACTGGGTAAAACTGCGCCACATTTAGAAGAAACAGTTTTACCATTTTGCTTGAAAAGCAGCTTCTTAGAGCTATCGAGAATAAAAAAAAATTGTGGGAAAGAAAGATCTCTTTTAACTCCGCTGAATGTAAAACGTAGCCAGCAGGGACTCGAGAAAATTTCATCGGAATTAAACAAAATAACACTCCCGCATGAAATTACACCGTATCGAAAACGGTTTCTGCAATTTTGTTTAAAAATGAATTAATATGCTTATCGAGGTCAATGTAGAAAACTAAGGGAAACGAGAGGCTTTCAATACCACTTGGACTCCCAATTTGTGAATAAGAACAGCCTTTATTTATGAGTTAAGATAATTGGAATTAGGGGTATAGGTTGAGGCCCACATTTGTAACAACTTTTCGTCTCTGTCCTAAGAAATGCTGTGTGAGTAAAGCCTGTGCCGCCGGTTATATCGATATTTATTACCCGACACAATTAATTGGTAGGTCTGCTATCAATTAAATGTAGGCAACGATGTTGGAAAGTTGAAACAAAACTTTTTTAACCTATGAAAATGACATACGCAGGACAAAACGCTCCTTACGCACTTATCTCAATTGCACGTCTCTGATGAGATTATTTGAAGCCATTAACAAAAGTAATTTCAGCTGGGTAAACTTAAGACGGCCTTGTTTAATTGCTGTACTATTGATTTAGTGGTGCCATTGGGTTGTCTGAAATACGTATCGCTTCGGAACACGTCTATTACTTCGAAATTGATGAACAGCAATTGGTGTTTTACCTATTGTTCCGCTAGGTAAGTATTAGAAAATGCTACTGAGTCAGCAACAGTGCTGTAGTGAAGACCTCCTTATTGTAGTTCTTCAATCTTGCTCTTCTTCTTGAAGTGGTCGTACGATGAAACGGGAATATTAATACCAAGGCGAACCTAATCACGATCAAGTTGTAACAGTGATTCTCAAACTGTGGTACGCGAACCACTAGTGGTATATTAGATCTTTTCAGATAGATACGTTAGCCCAACTCATACGAAGTTTAGTGTCAAATTAAATTAGGTCTGTTGTTGTAACTATCTCATAAGTTAAACAGCTGTTACTTTGAACTAACTTACTTTGTATGAAGTGCTACTCAGCAAAGCTACAATCGAGGCTTTTCTACAAGGAAAGTTGACTCAAAAACTTTTACGATTTCTCAAAGGATTTTTACACAATTTTGAGAGACATTTTATTGTGAGCAAAGAGAGATCTTTATTCGGTTATCAAGGCAAATTTGTTGGTGGTGTGGTTGCAAGTACACGGCTAAGGCGAAGGGGATTTTTTGCCTCTTCCCTTCTAGTTGCAAATTTATTAGCACGCAGCGATTGTAAAAAAAACTTCTCGTCGGTACGCGCGTACAGAAAAAGATTGAAAAGCGCTGGGCTCGATATTTGAGGAAAGCGGCATCATGTTTTCAATTTCTTGTCAAAGATCGGAAAGGTGGTCAAGTGGGTTAGAACCTTGGTTACAATGGAAATGATCGAGTGACCAAGCCTCACGTTGGTGTCTTTGAAAATAGGCATTTGTTGGTAATCATTTTTGCTCGATTTTACTGCTAGTAGTAAAAATGCACTGAAAGATGATTTCACTTTTGGTTTGGCTGTTTTGCTGGCAAAAAAGTTATTAATGCATAATATGTTGAGAAATCAAAAAACAGATCAGAGCATACTAATATTTTGCTTTAAAACGTGTGTCTTTTCTGATCCCACTACAAAGCATTCTTGTATTTACTAGCAGCAGATTCATATGCTTCTAATTCGTCTAAGCTAAAAAATTAATATGCTTATACTAAGGTAGCTTGTTCTTGGCAGGAAGCTTAATCATGCTGGATTGACGCGAGGCCATACTTGCGTTTGCTCTGAATCTATCAGCAAAATTGCATCACCGGTTGAGGTCGGGAAATGTGACTTGATTTGCCCGAGCAAAGGCTATGAAAGCTGCGGAGGAGCCAAAAGTGTGCAAGCATACAGGATAATTTCATCTTGCCAAACTGGTAAGTAAAAACAAATTGATGCTGCAGATCGTGCAATTAGGCCAAGTCTTTTTCTAAGTTAGAGAAAGATATATTTTAATTCTCTAACCAGCTTCAAAAGTTTTTGTTCTCCTTGTTACAAAGTGATGAACATTTTTTGATTTATTTGTCAAAAATTAATTAGAATAACTTAACACGTAACTAAAGATAATCAGTGATTGCTCGATAGACAGAAATGTTTGTTCCAGCAGGAAGCAGCTCTGGCTCTTCTAAGTGCTTAATTTCATATTTGAGTTAAAAAGTGCACAAGTTGACCAAATTTTCTATTAATCTCACGGAGTAGGCGGCCATTTGTGTAGGTTTTATACTCTTAAAATATTTGGAAAAAATTGGCACACCATATGTTTTTAAGCTTGTCGTTATTTTACAAAATCAAGTGAATTTTTATCAAAAAATCACACAAATTGTAAATAACTTTAGTTCTCTACACTGTGAAAACTTTCTTAAACGAGATAAAGATGTATAACTCAAGTATAGCTATTTAAGGACAATTGCCATCGCCTTCATTTGAAGACTTTCATCGTATTGAACACATTTCCAATTATAAGACGTTGTGTATTCGTAATGATACCAAGAGAGCGAAGCTGAGCACATCTACATGTATTTTGTATTGCGGAGTGAATCAACATCCCCTTGCTTTCGTAAATTCGAAAGATTCCGATTGTCACTGTGGAAGATTTGATTTTGAGTGAGAAAAACTTTAATTTAGGCTACAAGTAATTGCGTTTGGCTCAGTGAAAAAGCAAATAAATTTAAAAGATTTTCTTGTGCTGGCTGTTTAAAAAATATAACTGCTTGCCATCTTTATTTTTTACAAAGCGGAATTATTTCAAACCTATCAATGACATCGCTGTTTTGAATGGTGTTGACTCGCACAACTTTTATTATTGTGGTTTCCTTCTGCCTGATTAGATTTATCCGCTATCATCAGCTAGTTTTGTTGGACAGCTTGTTATATTGGTTTTCTCATAATTGTCCTTTTTTATGTCTAAATTTGTGACCTATTAGGTTTTCACTCTAGCTCTTATCATTTGACACGATGCCGCCTCTGATAACGGCACAAAGAAAAATTTCTGACAAACTGCTTTTTATCAAGCTGTGTTACAGTTATGCACTGCCTATAGATTTATATAGGATGAATGGAGAGTTCCTCCGAATTGAAAAACGATAGTTTGTATTTGATATTTACGCTGAGTGGTTTACATGTCTTTGACATCAAATTCCTGAAGATTTTGCTTTCTATATTGTTTACCACATAGCGTGGTCAAACTCCAATGCAATGACGCCTCTGGGCTATTAGTCTAACTGACAGAAATTTGGAAAACAATTTCAATAGTGGTGGTATTTTAATTGAACAGTATACTTTTAGTTAATAGTGCAATATCATTTTGATTGCTTCAAATTACACAAAAGTAGAGTTTAGTTTTTGTGATGTCACCATAAATTGATCTAATTTTTGCAATGCAACCTAAAAGTAAAGATGAAAAAATCGGCGAAATATTGCTTTTTGCGACTGGAATCAAGTTGTTACCAAACCAAAAGTTTAAGGAAATGATAAATAGGAGTTTGGGAATTGAGTTTTATAAAACTTTGTTTTCATTAGCCCCATAATAGGCCGACATTGATATTTCAATGATAGTATGTTTTAAATTTTAAGGATTGATTTGACAAAATGTATGAAAAACTGGAATAAATCTTCAATTAAAATTTATCGAACTCTGGCAGAAGACACAAAATGCAAACCGCTTTCGTTTCTTCCCATTGACAACCAAGTGAAAAGAGCTGGATTAATTAGTCATCCTGGATCGGGAAATACATGGACTCGTCATCTGATAGAGCAAGCAACAGGGATCTATACCGGATCTGTTTATGATAATGATAGGTTATACTGTTCAGGTAGGTTGATCAGTTGTCAAACAACAAATATCATTGGTTGTTTTGGTCATTTTTTACAACGACAAACAACAAATTGCCATTTTGAAAATTTTGGCAAAGCAAAAGCAAATCGAAACAAAAGTTTTTAAGCAATTCGTTAGCTGTTTTCTTTTGCAAAATTTTATGGACTGCTCGAACTCCAAACCAACCTTGCATAATCACTTTTTAACTGCCAATTTCTTGCCAAATAAACATTTATTTATTGATGGGCATGAGCTTGTGTTCTGTTTGCAAGTTTGTTCTCAGACTGCTTGAATTCACCACCAGTTTGCCGCACGAAGACGGAGGAAACCTATCTCGTGTCTTTCCCAAGGGCACCACAATTAAAGTTGCTAACTTTTCTCCGCATTTTTCTATTCATGATGAGCGCCAAGCAGTAAAGTTGTAAATACCATTTTTTGAGATCTTTTGGTATGACTCGACAAGGGAACTAAACCGAGGCCTATCGTCTGCGCAGCGTATGGTCTAACCACGACACAGCTGCATCGGTTAACCAATGATTATGACATTCCACTACGTTGACATATACTCCAGATGAGTCAAGGATAGTGCTGGGAGAGCCAACACAAAACTAGTCTAGCTTACAGTAACATGGTCCAATTACATATGGCATATGGTCCAATTGCGTTGCTGCGTATCTAGGCAACTGATTTCTCAATATTCTTAAATATAAAAAACTCTATATTCAACGATTTCATTTCTACCAAATGCTTTGGTAGATTAAAAATGATGCCATTTTGACCTAATTGGTTAAGTCGTGCTTTACATAAGTTGTCGTGCTCTGTATCTGGAAGAAAATGTGGTTATTGCGGTAGTGAGTTTAAATCCACTGTCAGCCTTGCCTTTAGTAGAATGAAAGTTTAAAAGTCTAGAAAAAGAGATTTTAAAAATTTTTTCGGCAGTAACATTTGATATGTATTTATTTACGATTAGGGTCACGTTTTGTTGAAGATTTGGGGCTGGGGTCTCGTAAAACGCTGGTCTTGATTTTGGTCTTGAACGAATTCTTAGATCTTGAAAAAGCCAGTGCTGATTGATTACTTTTAATCTTATTCAAATACCAGCCATGAAAATATTGGTAAAATAAGTGACAATAAATTCTGTTATTTTACTAACGTTTTTGCAAATTTTTTGTTGAAAATCAATTTTGGAAAGCTCCTAAGAATGACATTTATTTGATGAGAGATTTTGATTTGAAATTTTAAACACGTCAATAAAGCGTTAAGGAAAGTTTTTTCTCGTGTTTTTTTCCAAAACAACTATTTGTTCATGAATTAAGGCACATCGCTAAGAAGAAGAATTGTTTGATAGATCTACAATATTTAAGTATGTGATGAGTTTTTTTATTATAGGTTTCTATGGAGAAAAACTTGATCCCAGAAAGAGGAATGTTTTCGTAATTAAGGACCATTTTGGTGAGCTTACGAAGAAATATCGCAACTATGATACAGTGATTTTTATTATTCGGAACCCTTACAATGCAATACGATCCGACTTCAATCGTCAAAAAACCAATTCTCACACAAATCATATCGAGGATAAAATACTGCTAACTGAAGGTAACAAAGATAAACATGACTCTAAGTGAAGTCCGCGAAAATTCTTATCTATTATGCCATTTTTTAAAACTGCAGGCCTATGACTTTGAGGTCAAAAGTTGATTTTTGATCAGCTAGGAAGATCAATGCTGCGAAAAAAAATTATTTGCATTGATTAAACATTGTTTTTATCAATAGGCCGTTACGTAGGCGTCGCCCTCTGGACCCTTGCCAATTATATTCGAAGAATATCCACAACGAAAAATAGAAAGTATACAAAGTAATATCTAATTTAATACCATGCAATCCCACAGTACAGCTTTTGCAAACCGATGAGTCGGTTGCTGGCTTTCGTTGAACCGAAAATCGCTTTCCTACGTCAAAAGATAAACATTAAAAATATTTCAAGTAATGATGTTATTGTAGCAATAAAGACTTCTTAATGACATTTACCCCTAGGGTGGTGATTAATTGTACCTAGTTTTATATTTCTACGTTTTGGAGGACTTTCCACGCACGCCCGCACGCACGCACGCAGGAACGCTCTCACGCACATACGCATGCAAACTTACACCCACAAACTTACACATACAAGAAATCGCTTTCTTTTTCAATCAATGTTGTTTGGTTGCTTCCTTAGCCATTCTAGAGTGTAAATTAAAACAACATTGTTTCAAGATCTTTTCAACGATTGTCAAATATTTGTCTCTACAGTATTTAGACCCAAACTTGTTCCAGCATCAGAAACCAAAAAATACTGGCGTAGTACGTCTTTCTTATCTCGCTAATAATTTTTGTTTAGAATTCCATGAAAGGATTAAAACCGTAGATAAATGGAATAGCCGGATCGTCAGTGTTTTCAATCAAAGTCTCCCTGTCCATATTGTAGTTTATGAAGAACTGGTTAAAGACCCTATGAAAGAAATTCGAGCAATTACAAACTTTCTTGAAAAAGAAAATGGATTCAAACAGGACGATTCAGAAAGAAGATTGCTTTGTCTAAATCAAAACTTACGAGGAAGCCAAAAGCGTAAAACTCCAAGCAATTTAACAAATCTTCAAGTGTATACAAAAGAGATGAAACAAACAATCAATGGTGCAATTAAGAATGCACAACAATACTTATTGGCGAAAAATATATCCATAAATATTTCTTCATACTTGTTGACGTAGACTGTCGAACAAACATTTGTTTAATATAGTTTTTATTAACATTTTTACATTTTGTTGTACTAGATGGCTATGAAATAGTTTAAAAATACGTCTGATTGAAAAAAGTCAAGTACGTGCATACATTGAGTCACATTGATTTTCATAAATCTACTTCACCTTGGTTTCTTTTATTATTTTAAGACACTGATCAATTTTGAACTAATGTTGCTACTATTTGAATAACGGCTGGTTTGAACTAAACAGTGACATACCTAGGGATGTCAAAAAAGGGGGCAAAAGCAAAATAAGTTGATTTTTTGAATAAAGACATCTGGGGCTACTTCATACTTTATTACCAAGGTATCGCCGATTAACATGATTGCAATCTTTTGTCTCTCTCCACTTAGGATAATCACATAGTTGGAGATCAATGTGCGGTGGAGACCAAAAATTCATTTTTCAAGATTTAACACCAGCCATGTGTTAGGGCAAAACGAGAGGGACAACGCAATGTTCCCCATATGCGCTGTTGATTCCTAGATGAAAAAAAAGTCTTTCAAACGCAATTAAATTTCGAAATAATAGCTGTTGTAAGCTATAACAGTTGGTTTAACTTTAATATTCAATTTTACGGCATAATAACGAAAAAGTTGTCGCTTTTGGGACTTATTTTCTCCTCAGCGTCATATTTTGATGCACTTGAAACAGTAGCGTCGCTAGAGTTCATGTCTACCAGAA
Source organism: Trididemnum clinides (assembly GCA_963675345.1). Classification (NCBI taxonomy): domain Eukaryota; kingdom Metazoa; phylum Chordata; class Ascidiacea; order Aplousobranchia; family Didemnidae; genus Trididemnum; species Trididemnum clinides. The sequence continues at coordinate 24,263,782 of OY776306.1, forward strand.
CCGCTTCCAAAAGCGCCACTTACTCCTGTACAAACTTACAATAATTTCAAAGAGTGTTCTCCAAGAAAAAAAGGCTTTTAACCTAAATTTATTGCCAGTTTTGTCCAGAACATTATTTAAAAAAAGAAACCTGTGGTTTTTAAAAAGGTATTACCCAGGACTGCTATTCTATTAAGAGAGTAATCGCACCCTTTGCCGTCAAATTTCTTTTTTGCAAGGACTTAAGGTAGTGCTTTTGAAATGAATTTTGTTGAAAAAACTTTGAAGATTTGCTTAGAATTAAAAATTTTTTGCAGCAATTGACTTTTTTGAGCATTCACTGATAAAAAACCTACTTGCTTTACCGACACTAGTGCAACTGCTTTAGATCATGTCTGGACAAATTTGTATTCTGAAAACATCAAAACAGGAGTGCTTCTTCATCCTATTTCCGACCACTTATCTGTTATAATACCACTCATAAGCATAAGCTAGACAACAAAATCAGAATTTTTGACCAAGTAAACATTGAAAAATTTCAATAAAAATTAGAAAAAATAAATATAAATTTGGTTTTGCAAGAAACTGATCCTAATACAGCCTTTTGTATGTTTATTAATGAATACATTTTTATTTATAATTAGTGTTTTCCTCTGGTAAAAAAAGATCTTTTAGAAAAACCAAGAACTGGTTTGATGAAGATTTGCTAGAACTAATGAAAGAAAAAAACAAGTTATTTAAAAAATTAATTGCCAAAAAGAGTACCGTAGCCAAAGCACAATACAAAGAAGCTAGAAATAAATATTTTCATAGCATTCAAGAAAGAAAGGGAGCTTTCTTTGCATCAATTTTTGAAAAACACAAACACAATATTAAAAAGCATGGCAGAATATTAACATTCTTTGGGGAAAACTCATAGCTGCACTCATAGCTTCATGGAGAATTATCTACCGATGATGCAAAAATAGTTGACCACTTCAATAAACACTTCACAACGATTGGTGGTGACCTAAAAAAAGATATGAACCACCCTGGTGCTAAATTTGATGATTATCTTGATTCGTCATACCCGCACTGTATGTATGTAAACTCTATTTGTGTCTCGGAAATTAAGAATATTTTATCCAGCATGCCATCAAAAAACAGTTGTGGTGATGATAAAATCCCAATGTCAATTCTTAAATTATCACCAGATAATTTCATTATCTTGTCTGTGATGGGTAAAATGCTGGAGATTAATAAAGCTGATAATAAAGCAGGCGTTTAATTCCATTGCTTTGATTGATGTCCGAACAAGCTTATGATAAATCTTTGTACTCGAAAAAATTGTTTAAACGCATTTGCAGAAAAGCAGTATTCATGGTGTTTTTCTTCAACGACAAAAAGAATCCCATTTTGTCAAAAAAAAAACAAAAACAGCATGGACAAAAGCAGCACGGTGTTCTCTTTTTTGAAATCAAGTAGATTTAAGCAAAACGCTGGAACATTGGAAGATGATCCTTTGAGTGAAGGTTGTTCTTCGATCATCAAAATTGGCCAGAAAATTTAAAACTTTTTACCAAATATGTTAATTTTGATTTCAGTGATATTTTACAACGATCCTTAAAGATCCTTAAAGATTTAAAAAATCCTTAAAGATTTAACAACTTGAATGTTTTCATATGCAATACTACATTGGCGTTATTTGTTCCATATGAAGGTAATAAAATAAGACGCAAAAAATTTCTTTTTATTTTTAAAATTCTTCAAAAACAATTCTGTCAAAGTAGCTGAAATTAGATGAGATTGTAGCCATGACCGTATTCTATCGAACAGCCAAACAGAATTTGAATGTATCGATTAAAAATATATATATACGAATTTAAAAGATATACGAATTTAAAAATTCTGCACCAATCAACCGGCGCCTTAACGTGGTGGTGCGGTCCCCAACCTCGTTTGGGTTGGGTCGAAATGGCTGTTGGCCTTCCCGAGGGGTCCCAGTTACCCCAACCACTACCCTTCATTTTTACGCTACGCTGCCCGCTGGAGACCGCAGAAGGGCAGCACACAGCTTCTTCAAAATCGATCGCCTGTTTTTCCTTTCTCTCTTCTCCTGCTCTTCTCTTGCCCGTCTTCGTCTCCTCATTCTTCTCCTTCTCTTGGTGAGCGGCAAAGCTCATCCTCACCCTGACCCCATCTTTCCCTGCTAAGTGAGCGTTGGAAATGTGACCTGGCGGGGCAAATCAGTACGATGCTGCACCTGCTCCAAATGGGCCCATCTAAGGTACTCACAACTTTCCTTCTCCAAATTCAGAACTCTTAGCAGCTTTCACTCCTGGAGCTTCCCCCCTGCTGTGTCCCCACTCGTAACACTGTGACTCCCTCATCGGACTCCTCCGACATGTATACCTTTTCTGTACAATCTAGCCCCCTCTGCTAAAGCTGCACCCCCGCACCCTCGTCTTCAAACCTCTTATCGCCCATCTGCTCATTTTGTATCTTCTCCCTCTGCCCCCACATTACCGTCTTTTGCTCCTGGCTGTCTCTCTACGCCTCCTGCCTCCTCTCCCCCCTGGCTCTCTCAGAATTCTTCAGTGGAATGCTGGAGGTCTTCAAGCCAGGAGTACTGAATTACTAAACCTTCTGTCGTCTCATTCTGTTGACCGTATTTGTATCCAGGAATCCAATCCTGACTCATCTTGCTTTTTCCTGATTCCTGGATTCTCTGCTCTACGTTCTGATCGCACCCACTCCCTGTCTGGCATCATCTCTCCTGATGCCACGCACGCTAGAGGCGGCGTCATCATTTTCGTCATGCAGGGCTTATTATTCTCTGAACTTTCTACCTACTCTCATTCTTCGCTTGATTCCTACTCTGGGACTCTTGAGGTACTTCCGACCCTCGCGGAGAGGAATTATTCGACTGGGTAATATCTTCTGACCTCCTCCCCCTCAATGAACCTGACACATCCACCCTTCTAAATTGCTCCTCTGGCAGTCAGTCCTCCTCTGACATTTCCTTTGCTCCCTCCTCTCTTGTCTTTCTAGCTCCTGGGAGGTACTTCAGGACCTGAGTTCTGACCACTTACCAATTCTTCTATCTCTCTCTCTATCTCTAGTTTTCGCTCCAACAAGCGTCCCCCTTCCTTCAATTTTCAGAAAGCTCGCTTGGATGACTTTGCCTCCTACTTTGACTCCCACTGTTTTTCTGCAGAGGAATACTCGTCTCTTTCTCTTTTCTCTGCTGCTGCTCTCTTTACCTCTCTGGCACTAAATGCGACCAAATCTTCCATTCCTTTCGGCTTCATCAAACGCCATCCTAAAGCTGGTGGCCTACTGAAGTGGAAGGTGCGGTTAGTGAAAGACGCAAGGCTTTCGCTGCCGGTCACAGAAGTGATGAAGATCGCCAGGCTTACATCTCTGCTTCTCAACGCGCCTCGTCAGTCATCGCCAAGGCCAAGACTGAGGCATGGCAGACGACTTGCTCTTCTCTTTCACGCAAATCAAACGCAAAAACTGTATACTCTATTCTTCGCTCTATCGCTGGCTCTCCTTCCTCGTCTTCCTCCTCTCCTGACTTCCCCAACTGTTCTTTTCCCAGGGAGTTGGCTTCGGTCCTTGCCGCTTACCTGAGATCTCACTTTTTCGTTTCTCAGCCAAAGACCTTGCGTAGCAGAGCCAGAGGCTACCTTTCAGAGCTCCGCCGATCCACGTGCCCTGAGGAGTCTCACTCGTCTTTTTGCTCTCCTTTCTTTTCCGCTGAATTTCTTGCGGCTGCTTCCAACCTTTCCTCCCCCACTGCCACTGGCCCAGACAAAGTTGCCTCAAACATGCTAAAGCATCTTCCTCGCTCTGGCATGAATTTTCTTCTTCACATTTTCAATCTTCCTGATTTTGCATTTCTTTCCATCTGGAAGACATTTTCTATTATTCCCATCCACAAGATGGGAAAGCCTCTCGACTTTTCTGCTTCCTTCCGGCCTATCTTTCTCATCTTCTACGTATCAAAGCTTTTTGAACGCATCATTCTATCCCGTCTGGAATCTCATTCCATTCTATCTTCCCGCCAGGCCGGTTCCCGCCCTGAACGGTCTATTCTAGATCAAATTCTGTTCCTTTCTCAGTCCATCTCGAATGGGTTTAACAAACTAAGGCAGGGCTCTCGGACGATCCTGTCTACTATTGATTTCTCCAAAGCTTTTGACTCTGTCTGGCATCCCGCTCTTTACCACAAACTCATTTCGGCTGGCCTTTCTCCTTGCTTTGCTCGTTGGACTCCATCCTTCCTTCCTGATAGGCGTGCTTGCGTGGTTTATCAAAATCGCAAAGTCGTTTCTTTCGAGTCCGTCGAGGTGTTCCGCGAGGATCCGTTCTTGGCCCTGTACTTTTCTCTCTCTTCATTAATCATCTCCCGACTTCTCTGCCTTCCTCCGTCAGCTGCTCTCTTTACGCTGACGATCTGGCCGTTTGGTCCTCCTCCCCATCGGTCGCCATTGCGGTGGAGGCAACACATGGAGCTCTGTTTCGATTGGATCGCTGATTGGAGTACTGGTGTCTTCCTCTCAATCCGAGCAAATGTGAGACCTCCTTCTTCTTAGTGGATTACCACCAAGCTACCCTCTATCCCAACCTCCTCTTACTCGGCCCCCGCCTCCGTTTTAATCCCACTCCAACTTTTCTTGGGTCACCTTCGACCGCACTCTTTCCTTTTCTAAGCTTGTATCTTCGCTGAAGGCTAAGTTTTTCCCACGTCTCAAGATCTTACACTGTATCTCTGCTTCCTCAGGGGCCCCTCTAAGGAGTCCCTCTCTCTTTTGTATAAAGCTTCTTACTTACTCTTAACCCGGATGGTTTCCTTTCTTAAGCGTTATCAATTTCACCAAATTGAAACGCCTCCACCGAGCGGCTAGTTGCCCCATCACCGGCTGCCTCTTGTCCTCCTGTCGCGTTTTAATATAATAATAGAATTTTCGGTTCTATCTCAATCTTAAATTTCTTTTGAAATTGTGGCGACGTATGATAATCGTTCGGATAATTAGGTCTGACTGCAAGTTAATAAAACTTGGAAAAGATTGACTTTCATTAAAAAACTCCTTAAACCACGTTAAGAACAGAAAAATGTATTCGCAGAAATAATACTTTACGACTTAAAGCTTCTTCGCACAACGATCTCAGAATTAATCACTTTACTACACAATCAGAAAACCGCCAAAAGTAATTTCACCAATAACTGCTAAATACTCGCCACGTCCACAGAATTCACAATAAATTATCACAAAAAAACAATATCCCTTCTTCACTCTGTCAATCAATCTCTCTCTCCCCACTACACACTTTTCTACTACTCTAACTACTACTACACAAAAAAAATCCCGTCGCCTAATATATAAATCGAAAAAAAACAATCCAGAATTCGCTAAAACGAAATCACGTGAAAAGAAAAAAAGTATTACAAAGTTATGTAACCGGTCAACGAAATTCTTTGAAGAAGCTAGAATCACTAGATCAATCTGGAATTTTATTACGTCACAAACAATTGTGACGTAATAAAGGCGACTTACAGCAAAATCCAATTGCGAGGAAAAAAGTTTTTTTTATATCAGTAGCCGAGCGAACAAATAATACAGCACTTTACACATATGTGAAAATAACTCTTACAAGACAAATTTCCTTATTCGTGACACCTCCCCTATCCCACTTCTTCTCTCCGAGGCTTCTTTACCTCCGCTACGAGTCACCCTGACTCATTTCTCTCTTTCATCTTATGAGCTGGTCCTTCGTCTCCCAACCTCCTATCCTATTTTAGGTTTGGCCAGACTTGGAATAAAACCAAGACTCAGCAGATCCTCCTGGAAAGCTTATGCGTCCATTCATCCGCTCATGCTTCCTTCTACATCTCCTAGGAAGGCTCTTCCTGCTTGCCCTCAGTTTCCTCCTGGAAATCTGCCTTCCTTCACTGTGGAGTCCACCGCGTGTTCTGCATGCTCTTATTCTAGTCCCCCTCTTTCTCGTTAAGGTTTTTGCCCAACTTGACTCTCTCCTTCCTCATGATCTGGTGCTCTGAACTGACGGCTCTGTTCCTGCTCCTTTTGGCAAGGGCGGCTTCAGCATACTTGCCAACTGCTCTCTTTGCGGCACTGAGGCCACTCTTTCCTTTTCAGCAGGCCCAGTATGTTCAAGTTTTTCCGCTAAAGTCTGCGCCATTTTGCACCCACTCTGCTGGTCTCGGCAGCACCAACAAGCCTGTCACTTCTCTTTTCTTCTCCTACTATCTGTCTCTCGTTCTGTGCTCGCCACCCTGTCCTCTCCTCCATCTTTCCTTCTACCTCAAACTCTGTGGCAGATCTGGTGGGAACTGTCTTCTCTCTCTTCTCTTTTTCTATCAGGCTACAATGGGTCCCCGGACACTCGTTTCTCCCGGGGAGCGACGTGGCTGATGAGCTGGCCAGACGGGGAGCGCTACTTGTTCCCTCTGCAATCCCTTGTAGTCTCTCTCCTCTTATCTCTCGTATCCACTCTAATCTTTTCTCGGACGAGTCTCATCGAAATACACTGGCTCCTTCGATTTCCACCGAGGAACTTGTGCCCTCGTAGTGCTCGCTGTGTTCTCTCTCGTCTACGATGTAACGAACAGAGCCTTCTGTTAAGCTCTTATCTCTCTAGGATTGGCAGAATCGAGAGCCCTTCCTGCAGCGCCTGCGGCTACTCGTCTTAGGAAACCTCTCAACCCATTCTGCACTGCCCAGCTACGGACTCTATGCGCCGCTCACTCTTTGGCGACTCTCTGTCACTCTACGACCTCTGGTCCAGGCCCTAGGAAGTTGCTCAGCTCCTGGGGCACCATGGTCTTCCGCCATCCCCCATCCCTTGAAAGGAGTGGGGCAATCAACAACAACAGCAATTTAAAAATTAGTGAGCCTTTTTAGCTGCAGGTAGCCAGGCATCTTATTATTAAAAGCTGATACTCGTTTTTTCTTGCATTTTCAAAAAATGTTAACGAAAAGCTAAAACTTGCTTTCTCTGCTCTTTTTACTTAAAAATTTGAATAAAACAGAAAGTTGCTGTTTTCTTCTCTTTTATTTTAACGATAATGACAATAACATCAACATTACCAACATTTCATTTTACTTTTCTCTTGTAAAGTAAACGAATTAAAAATGTAGGCTGCAAATCTGATGATTTTTGAAAGCATATTTTGTCAAGTGTTTTTAAAAGCAGCTGTTTGCTCGTTTTTTTGGTAAAGTTGTTGGGCGTATGGTTTGGGAAATTGATTCAGCCTCCTCCCTTCTCATTGTGCCCCTGATGTTACGCAACAACAGAAAAAACTTTTCAGGTAAAACGCAGATAAAAAAGATTCACAACCACTCACGTAGGAAACAACTTATAAACATCTGTGCCAGAGTCCTGTATTTGACGAGTGATAACATTAAATTAGAAGCGCAGTAATCTTTCAAAAATTTCCAAATTGTTTAATTTTTTTCCCAAGCTAAGGGTCCTGAATACATTTTATTCCTGGGCACTGCTCTGTTTGGGGGCAGAACCATTCAGTTTTATGGGGAGAAGAAAAGAGGGACTAGGTTAACGTAGCATGGCGTCAGGTTTGATGGTATGTACAAAGTTAACGAATTTTCTCGTGGCAATTCATGCCTGATGAATAAAAGTGATATTCTGTTTCATTTTTGCCCAGGACAAACTAATCACATAAACTAACGTATAAAAAAAGCGCTTGAAAATCTTGGGGAAGGCTCAATCTTCCCCTAGGCTCTAGGTCTCGCGGCTCTGCTCCAACGCAAAAAATGAAAACTGCGCCGCCTTTTTGGACTTTTTAATCACAACAGTTTCTTTGCACCGGAACATATTTTAATCGCAATCGAGGAAAATAAATTATGCAGTTAATGCAATGAATTATGCAGTATCATTCTCGACGTTATTGATGAGCGCCAAGCAGGAGATTTGTAAATACCATTTTTAAAGTCTTTTTATTGACCTGGCAAAGGATTATACCCAAGACTACTAACTTCGAAGAGGGCGCCTTAAGCACTACCAGACCGAGCAGTATAGTTTAGCCTACTTGTGGCAACCAAGCCAAACACTTGATCAATAGCCTCAGGCTCTAATGAAATAGGCGAGGAAGAATCAATAACACGTTTGGTAACTTGCTTATAGGTAATTCAGTTGAAACAAGGAAATGACGAACAATTCATAACTAGTGGTCCATTACCGACTGAAACTTATCAAGTTAGACGTTCTGAATTAATTTTTTTGACGAAGGCTGCAACATACCTACATGTACTTCAGCTGTGGGTTAGTTAGTTAAGTCTAAATGTAGTTTCAGTTACAGTAGCTTTAATGTAATTCTAACAAGTGGCATTTGGTTATATAGCTATTATTAAGAGCGATCGCTTTGCAGCTGGTAGACTTGGGTTTATTTCCTTTGTCAAATTTTACCTACAACATTAAAAAATGGCAATCACAATTTTTTGCTCTCAGCAATTGAAGAAATGAGGAGGAAAAATATGAAACCGAAGTTACTCAGTCATAATCCAAAAATATGCCGCTGGGCTAAAAATCTGTTACAATTAAAAGTACAAATAAGTGCACGGAGTTTTAATTCTAAAATAAAGATGCCATTGAGATTGTTATATTTTTTCGGCCACAGGAAAGGTACAACGGTTGCATCACAACATAGAGGCTTTGTTGACGGTATTGCTGGTGAGCTACAGTGCATTCAGAGTTGAATGAAGCTCAGCAGGTTTCCTGATGTACCTTTGTAGAATGAGACTCAAAATCATACTTCTAAGAATGTTCTCGAAAAAGATCCTCAGACCCAGGCCCCATTTCTATTTGCGGACTCCTCTTTTTCACTAAAGAGACCTAACTAATTTCAAATTTTGCAAGAGTATCTCAAAAATCTCTTTATCTCAAACTTGGTTGTTCTATTTTAGTCACATGTTTCATTTTACAATTTCCGAATTTTCTCATCCACTTCATTAAGTTTTTCAAGTGTTCTTCTGGAACAAAAAAATTTTGCTTAGAAGTCTACAAGGGCCCCTTTTCAGCACGAATCCTGTTGCAAGTGTTCTTTCCATTATCCTGGACTAAGTTTGTTACATGTACTTTTATTTCAAGCACTGGATTCAAGCAAAAGGAAATGCTTTAATGCCTTTCACAACACTGCATGCCTAGGAAAATTTTCTGGTACAACAGACTTTGTAAAAATTGTAAGAAATGTTGTTGTTCTTACGATGTAAAATAGTATAAGGAACAAGCAATACAAAAATGCTCTGTTATTAACGTATCGCTTGACAGATACGCAGTTGCGTAGCAAGGGCTGTGAGGTGTGTGCCGTCTGCAGAGGAGGCCATTTTTGACGGAGAAAGAAGAAATTTTAGCTGTGTATGAACACAGAATTCTAATACCGACGTTTTGTTTGTCGCACGGGCAGTCAAATCGCACGGGTAGTCAAATTGAAAATGAGGCGGCATGTATTGGTTTCGCACGGATAGTCAAATCCCACGCTGCGCCATTACTGTAGATACGCCAGTTTTTCACAGAGGCGCAAGCAAAAGCCATTTTTGATCTTCACATTTGCTGTTTTCTAAAGACTCTTCAAATTATAAATCAGGTTTTGATTTCTTAAACTCGGAACTGAGGTTGTAAATCGAAGAAAAGTATTCTCAAGGCGGTGTAATAATAGCCTGTTGAGTCATAAGAATTCGCTTATTGAGTCATAATATATTAATAGTTTGGCCGCCAGCCGTTAAGGGCATAGATTTGAAAAGTCAGCGAAGTTATTGGTTTCATGTTGCAACCAAGAACATAGTCAAAAAACGTTTCGGAGACATATATTTTAAGCTTGGCTTAACTTTAATTTTCTGATTCAGCTTATTTGTGTATTTCAGCTAAATCTTTAGTTGTACAAAATAACTTTGATTGTGACTTTAAGAGCAAATCAAAAGAACATAACGTCCCACGTGCTGTTGCAACAAAATGTTTTACTTAATTTGCTTGAAATAAACTTAATACCAGATAACTTTAAGATGTCGCAGGACAAAAAATTAAAAATTGTATCTAACGTGGCGTAGACGTAAAACGAGGAAATGAGAGAGCTTTGAATAATGTCAGACCCCGACTTCCTCCTAACTTTATAAAAGAGGTCTTTAACTTTGTTTCGTGATCAAAATGCCAAAACAATCGTTTTCAAAAGGTTGATCTCAAGAAAAGGTCTTGCCTTCGCTAGCTCCTTCCCATCTAATATAAAGTGCTGCGCCTACTTTACACAGTCTTTGACGCAACCCGGGAAAATGGCATTTCCATTTTGTTTCATGGCCAAAATACATTTAAAGTAATGCTTTTTTGGAACTGCAGTAATTATAAAGCTGTAAAATGTCAGACAAGTTGCCAAGCTTTGATTGTGTTGCAACACAGTAGCCCTAGCTGATAAACCGCCCCCTTCACTGTAACAATTCTGCAGAGATCATGCAAGCAATGAACTTGCTATTGCTATTTGCCATATCACCGAAGTATTGTTGCCGGAAAATTCTTTTGCTTTCAGATAGAACAGGTTTCATTAAAATTGTTGAAAGATTGATTTGCTTAAAAGCTTGAACTATCGATTTCACTGGCTTTTGAGAGCGTTTAGTTACTTCGATTACATTTACTTCAGTGTAAGCGTATAAAAGATTATGCTAAATCTGGTTTAGGGCGACAGCTGCCACGAAAATAAAAAGTAATTTTGAGTCTTGTCAGTAAAGCTGTAGCTTTGTACTTGCCAATTATTAAGCAATAATGATATGAGCAAGTTCTCGAGCAAAATTTTTATCTCTGACCGGTTTACCGTTTTATGACAGCTTTTGTGGTGGTGTAATGCTCGCAGTGCGTTGACCAAAAGCAAGGGGGGTGGATCAGGAGGCACGCCACCAGAATTTTGGTGAAGGAAAGAAAAATATAATATTTGGGACTTTTTTGTGGCAACATTGTTGGGACCACTAAAAAGCCTTTACCATTTTTTGAATCAAAATGACATAGCCAAAGGGACCTATTTTCTCAACTTCTCAGGTAGCTATAAAATACCTTTATCCACCGCAGCAACATGGAAGTTATGCTGATATTAATTGCAGTGAAAGTTATTTTGGTTGTGAGCATTAGAGAACGTATTTAAGGGGCCGACAATTCTCAAAGATTTTTCAATTTATGGTAGTCGCTTCGTAAATCAATGTGAACTGTTTAGGGTCGATTTATAGGGGGCAGGTGTACACCTGCTGCGACCCCTTCCAAGCGTATAAATGCATGACTTATTTCGGCAGATTGTTTCTTCTGCGCCCCAGCAGTCTTATTTAAAAGAAACTGTTGAAATATTATTTAGTTTTGGGCGTTTATCGCCCACACCGGGTTTTAGCGCCAAGAGCGCCCCATATTTTTATTACCCCGGGCAAACTCGGTTCAGCATATTACTCCCCAAGTTGCCGCTATTGCTCAACCCCCGAGCAGGGAGACCTGCTTTCGGTGCGACTTGCTCGACAAGGAAATTGGAAGCAATTTCAATTCAAAACCTTTCCCTGAAATCACACTTCAATTACATTTTTGGAAAGACAGCTAAATATCACGCGCTGCCCGGTAACGCAAGTTGTATCCTGTTATGTGTGACGTAAGCAGTTGTAGATGGCGATCACTGCTTTAAGCAAATATTGAATAAAAGGTAAGTTACTTTGCGATTCGCAGTCATTTATTTAATTGAAGCTAGACTTTGGTGTCGTGAAGAAAAGGTCGATTCATAGTGAAAGAAAATCGTGACAGATTCCGCGCAGATCTATAGGTTACGAGGCATAGAGTTCACAGGGGCCTGTGACAAAAATGGGGCTTGGCCTCAAGGTGAAAAGTTTTTTTCAATATGAAGATATCGCTTAAAAAATTTATAATTAGGGCTCTTTTGATGAAGGAATATCGAAGCTAAGACTGGCATTGATACGACTAGTGTCCCTCGCGCAAAAAGGATCCTATGTTAGTAATTCCATGCTTAGTAATTGGAGACTATAATTTTAAAGAGAAACTCAGCTGCAACTGGCAATAAATATGCATTATTACACAGTAATAAAGCAAAGCGATAAACAAAACCAAGAAAAAGAGTTTTAGATGAGTTTAACTGAAGGTGATACTATCAATAATCTCATGCTGCTATACGATACAACCTAGCAAAAAGCAGTGACCCTTATCAGATAAAAGAGCATGATTCAATGGAAAGATAATACTTCAACGTTTTTACGCATTGTTTGTTTGTTTATTTACTGCATTTTTATCCTCATAACTCGCATGGAACAGTGACAGTGGCGCCAAACATGCAGCAGACCTGCTTCGAAATTACTGAGTTTTAATTTACCGCTCGAACTGCTTGTTATTGCTTTGATTAAAGATACTGTTGATTGAATGCAGAAAGCAGAAGGAATCGTCGCAAAATTTTTTTCAAAGATAAAAAAAAGAAATTCCGAAGAGGTCAAACCCCCTAAAATCCATCCTTGGTTCAGGAGTTCATTGCATTTAGTTATAGGTGCAACTAGGCGACTGATTTTCTTGATTGTTGATGCAATAGTCTTTTATGATACATTTTTGAACTTAAAACAAATAATTACGTTTTTGTCCTCGGAATTCAAACTAAATATATTTTAATTAACTTGAGCTAAACCAGACTTTAATTTTGTGCCCAAACAAGCACTAAAGCAAAAAATAACAGCATGCTGGGATTAATAATTATAGTAAGCTATACATGCTTGGACGGCATGATGAATTAATTTTGCACTGTTTTTTTCCGAACAATTATATTAAAAATAGAGCAAGCCATGTCACGAGCTGTTCTAGTAAATATGATTAAAATATTGGTAAAATTTTACTAAAAACAGTAATTGTCACTACTACTATATAATTTCATGACGCTAGATAAAGTGTATTTAAAGGGTAATTATAATAGGAAACCTTTCAGTTTTGATCAGCGAACAAGATGCTTAGTACAGCGTAATACACAGCTCCAGCGGTGCAGCAAAGGACAGCGTGGCTTTATTTAAAGCTTTGAAAGGCTAGCTCGATTGGGTTCCGGATTTTTATGACCTTGAGATACGCACTTTACAGTATTTTCCTTGCTTGGTGGAATTTGTATGAAATGCAAGGTGACAGCTCTACTGCCAATGTCGAAGCAGATTTGAACACAAGTTGTTCTTTGCTTTTTTACAGCTAGAAGAGAAAGAAGTATCAAGCAATACTAAATAGTAAGCATTCTTTTTCTTTCAGATAATAGGTCAATGTTAACGTTAATCTGTAGAAATGAAACATTTTTTCAAGACCGGTAAATACAAATTGTGTGGGAACTTGTCTAAGAATAATAATTCCAACAAAGTTCAGCCTGTCGAACATTTCTACCAAATCGAAGGTCCCTCTACTACTAACAATGGACATATAAGCAATAGTAAGCCTAATTTCAATAGTGACCTTTAAAAATTACTAGATAATAGTGATATAATGATATAATAGTTATAAAGTCTTTACAATACACTCCTTATGACCCTTTTGCCCTTAAAATATTAAGGATGGCTTTTTTACAAATACCGAAAGACACAAGTAAGATTTTGTCAAAGAGTCTAAAGACTCTAAACAAATCATTATATTTCTTTTTCTGACAAAATTGTTTGCTATTTCTAAAAGTCGTAAGGGTTAAGCCCTTCTTCTTGATTACTGGAGTTGCTAGCAGAACGAGAGATATTGTCGAGCAACAGTACTAACACTGATGACGTGACCACAAGAAATCTTGGCCTCTTAATTATTTCCTTAGCTATGTCTGCTGCAACCCAATGCACAACGTACTAAGTAATATCGACAGTGTGAAATTATTTAAATATGTTTTAAAACCAAATTACACATAAAACTAAAGAAGAAAAATGAATTTTGGCCCTTTGCAAGCTCTGCTGATGAGTCCAAAAGGATTAAACGCGTCCAGGGATGGCTTTGTAAATTTGAAAATATCCCTCAATAGCATTGCTCCCTTCGAAAGCCTCGCGCCTTTGTTGTTTTGTTTCTCGCTTGTAAGACGCTTTCTATTGATCGTAACCACTTGGAACTAGCAATATAATATTACTGCCTTACGATTATGGCACACAAACACAATTAGATTTAAAGAAAATCTTACCCACACATTTCTTCAACTTTTCAAAAAAGTTTTTTTCAGTGTTCTTGCCTTCTTGGTTACGTAACTCAGCGTGTTAAAAACAACCCAGCGATGATATATTCATGAGTTCAATTACCACTTGTCTTCGGCGCACGAACAGTAAGAAATTAAGAGCAGTTTTTCTGCACGTAGTGAAAATGCATTATTCCGGCAGTGCTGGCGGCTCCGAACTTTAATTGTTCCGTAACGTGTTGTTATCCTGTTTCCGAAGATAAAACGTGCAATAGAACACATCACTCAAATTACCATCTGAGTTATAGAAGGCTTAACAAAGCGTTACTTTTTCTTTTTGGTTTACCTCCCCAGACAAGTGTATTACTAAGCCTCAGGATCAATTCACTTCATGGGTTGTTAACATCCCTCTTTAACGTAAACCCTCATTCGCCGTTCGTAAAAGGGTGGTTTGAAACACGATGTTTTAGGGGTACCTTTTTCAATACCCAAAAGAACACCATTTTAGGAACTAAATAGGGCAATCATTAAAAGAGCAACAACTTTTTCCGGGGTTAAAATGCATGGGATAACAAAACAAATTTTTTTAAGGTGAAGAACCAAATGATGACTGCAGTCTTCGACTGCTTTTGAGAAAAACTAAATCTATGGCTTACACTGAATTTGTTTTAAGACAATGTAATCAGACAATTAAGCAACTATTCACGGGTTTTTTTGATAAACTTGTGATAATGATTGAACAAGCATTGAAACATTTTTGTATGTCCTTGGAAGAAAATTATTTTTTTTCAAAAAAGGAGGATCTAATTTTTCTTGAAGAAAGCTGCTTTTGTTTTTAAACGTACGGCCCTTTACAATGTTTCCATTAATCATATTATTTGTCAGAACCATCAGCAACAACTTCACGTGATTCAGCCGATGACGTCACGCCATGCTTACGCTTTAGCAACAGAACAGCTTTTACTTGGAAACGTACGGGTCCGTCATCTTCAAGCTTTCCCGCTGAAATATTGCCTTTTGAAAGCAAACTTCTAAATTTTGATCAATTTGAAAATTCGATGTCGTCCGTTTATCAAATCAAACTGGATGTCAATGGCGAGACAAAATCGTTTGAGTTTGAAGTCAAAGTTGCGAAAAAGGGCGACCATCATGAACTGCTTGTAAACTGGAAAGATTTAACCGACCTAGCTGAAATCCAGTTAAAACCGGATCACACAAGTTCGAAAGAGTCTATTCAACTTACAAGTGCAGAAACATTGGTGGAAATAATTGCGTAATTGGCTATTTTTGTCCTCCAACAGTCACGAAAAAATTTTAATATTTGTAGATCTAAAAACTTGGTTTTCACACCCACTTCAAAGTTGGCAGCACTTGCCAACAGTACTGTACGTTTCTGCAACAAGAATTGTTGCTAAACGCGGGTAAAGTGATTTTCCATCGACACCACAATACAAGAACCATGAGGCACTGAAGTCAATGACAAACCTAGAACCACTAACGAGCTGATGTATCGTAGGCTGCAACATCCGATGTTTTCTACCATCAAAATGTATTTGACCTGAATTCTGGTAACATTCTTATTTTTATTTAGCAATACCCTGTAGGCCAAGAGCTGTGCTCCTGCATTGCAATTTTAGTATGCTGGTTTCAAAATATGTACTTCGCGTATGTCATTCATGTGCTATCATTTTTATTACAGTTTAATTAAAGTTGTTCAAAAAGCTTGTTTATTTTCCGACGTGCTGATTCTTAAACCACTGTTGTTATTAAATACACGCTCGCAACAGATAATTAAAAACACAGCCACGAGGCGAAGAAAACTGAAATTCCTTTGCCGTTAGTAATAAACAGCTGTCCTGGAAATACAAGTAAAGATCGTTGTTGGGGGTTTTTAATTGTTACAAAACATGTTCAAAGAGGTAGTTGACTGGTTTAGCTATCTTCCTTTAAAAAGTTCTGGATGCACATACCTAACAATAGAGGCGATTTTTACTTATCCTACTTTTGTCTTCCGCTTGTGCCGACGGCGTTGCAGAAAGAAAGAGCTGCCTATCTTTGGAGAGTAGGAATGCCTGTAGTATAAAAGTTTGATGTTGTAGCTTTTCAAAGCGTCTTTGACACTTATCAAAATACAAAAATCAGGATACTAAAGCGCACTGTTGTGTGGTGCGACTTGAAGG
Organism: Trididemnum clinides; assembly: GCA_963675345.1. Taxonomy (NCBI): domain Eukaryota; kingdom Metazoa; phylum Chordata; class Ascidiacea; order Aplousobranchia; family Didemnidae; genus Trididemnum; species Trididemnum clinides. The sequence goes on from OY776306.1 coordinate 24,280,084, forward strand.
GAACTTTCAACCCTCCTTCTTTGCTGTTGCTAACCCCTAGGCTCCTTCCCCACACGTCTCCATTTTGGCTCTTTTTCTGTGTCTCCTGGGTTTCTCACAGTTCTCTCATGAAATGGAGGTCATATTTATGCCAGAAGCGCTGAACTTCTTCCCTTTGTTTTGCTCGTTCTTGTCAATTTTTTCTGTATCTACGACTCCAACATAAACTCTTCTTCATATTTACGGATCCCTGGTATTTCCTCTGGGATTGGTTGCTCTCACTTTCGGTCTGGTTTTCTTTTGCTAATAAGCTGATCTCTTTTTTTCTGCACGCTGGCGGCGGTGTCGTCATTTTCGTCAGAGAGAGCCTGTCTAAATCCAAAACCTCCTATCTCTCTCTCTCTCTCTCTCTGCTTGACCATTACTATGACTGCGTGGAATCAACATTTCGCTGAAACACTATTTTACTTTCTTTCTTAAACATTTACGCTCCTCCTTTTCGCTCGTCTTCGACAAATAGCTAAACCGATTTTCTTTTTCCTCTGTCTCTCTTCCTTCAGAAATTTCTTAATTCTGGGTTACTTCAATTGCCATCACTCTATCTGGGACTCAAGAGGTACTTCAGACCCTTAACAAAAAACAGTATTCGATTGTTTCATATCCCTTAGTCTCCTTCCCTTCAATGACCCCGATAACCTCACTCTTCTACATTGTTTATTCGGCAGTCGCTTCTCTACTGAAATCTTCTTCGCTCTATTTGCTCTTGGTTTTTCCTGCTCCTAAGAAGTGCTTCAGGACTTCGGATCAGCTTAATTCCAAATTCTTTTCACTGTCCCTCTTTCTCCGCTCTGCCGTCGCAATGAACGTGTCCTCCTTCCTCCAACTTCCAGAAAGTGTGTTGAGATAACTCTGCTCTTCACATCGATTCACACAGTTTTTGTGCAGAGGAATATTTCTCTATTTTTCTTTTGCTGCTGTGCTCTTTACCTCTTTGATATTGAATGCGGCCAAATAATTTTGCATTTTTTTGGCCGCGCCAAACGCTAATCTTAAGTCTGATGGTCTTCCCAAGTGGAAGAAGCGGTAACGGAAAGGCGGAAGACTTTTGCTTCCGTTCACAGAAGTGATAAAGAGCAGCTGCAGGGTTACATCTCTGTATTTCAACATGCTTTATCAGTGATTACCAAAGCCAAGCCCAAGGCATGGCACGAGACATCCTTATCTTTCCTAAATCTGATCCCAAATCAGTTTACTCCATTCTTCGATCTGTCATTGGCTCTTCATTTCGTCCTCCTCTCCATACTTTCGAAACTGCTTTTCTCCTAGATACCTGCATCGGTTTATGGCAACAAACTGAGATCTTATTTTTTAATTTCATGGATAAAGACTTTGCATAGCAGAGCCAGAGGCTACTTGCCTGAGCTTCGATGGGCCTCCTATTCTGAGAGGTCTCATTCCTTTTACTGTTCTCATCTCATCTTCAGTAAATTTTTTGCTGCTACCGCCAACTTCTCTTCTTCCACCGTCCATGGCCACACAGAGTCGCCTATCCGTGCTGAAGCAGCTTCTTCGCTTCGGCAGGAATTTTTGTCACTTCTTTAATTTTTTTGGTTTTTGCATTCCTTCCTTCAGTCTGAAAGTCTTTTTTATTATTTGACCTTCCTCTTTACTCCTTTCTTTTCATTTTATTCCATGACTCAATAAGTTAGGAAGACCTATCAATTTACCTGCTTTCTTATGGCTAATCTCTTACCTTCTGCATCTCAAAATAGTTTGGGAAAATTATTTTATTTCGCCTACTCTTTTTTCTGGAGACCAAGTCCATTTTCTCTTTCCGCCAGATCGGTTTCCGCCCTGGTTGTTCTACTCGTGATTAAATTCCTCGTCTTATTCGAGCCATTCCGTTTCTGGTTCATTCCAAACCAAATTAAACGCGGGATCTCGGTTGATCTTTGCCACCATCAATTTTTCCATGGGTTTTGACCCGGTCTAGCTTCTCGCTCTCTTTTACGAGCTTATTTTGATTGGCCTTATTCCTTGCTTTGCTCGGAAGACCCTATATTTCCTTTCTGATAGGTGCGCTTGCGTAATTTTGTCAGTGTCACTCAAGTCGCTCTTTTCAAGTCGGCCAAGATGTTTTGAAAGAATCCGCTCTTGCCTCTGTTTGTTTCTCTCTTTTTATCAACAATCTCCCTGCATCCCTATCTTCTTCCGTCAGCTACTTCTTTTATGCTAATGACTTAGCCATTTCGTCCTTCTCGCTCTCGTTACTTACCACGGTGGAGTGTAGATTGCACAAGGAGCCCCGATTTGCATGGGGCGCTGGTCGAAGCACTGACGTCCTCTTCTCAATCCAAGCAAATATGAGGCATCATTCTTTTGGTCGATCCCCATGAAGCCAATCTTTAGCTTAACCTCTCCCTGCCTAAGTCCCTCCTTTTCTTCAATCGTACTATCACTTTTCTTGGAGCTACCTTTCACTGCTTTCTTTCTTTTTCTACCCATGTATCATTGCTGAAGATTGAGTTTTTTGCTCTATCGAGGAAAGGACTTAGGCTGCATCTTTGCTTCCTCTTAGGGCCCTTCCAAAGAGACCCTTTGGAAGGGCCCTAAGAGGAAGAGAAGACATAGAGAAAGGGGTTTAAAGGAATGCTCTGTCCGTTGCAGCATAGAGTCACAAGTAGATTCTAGTAGCATTTTGAAAAAAAGTCAGTCATTGCAATTTTTAGGTAAATTTTCGGGTTTTGTACGACTTTAATATGAGACATGCAAAGGCATTAAAACCTATTCACTGCAGTTATTGCAATTATATCAAAATAAAACTTCAATTTGTTTTATAATTATGAAAAAGCTGCCGACTGAATTTTTGCAAAGTGACGGAGAGTTAATATGGCATGCTTGGAGCATTTCTTTCATTTTTGGAGTGGCATCTCAGATTATAATCCTTTTTGCTAATCTTCAGTTAGACTGGGCCATCACAATGGGTAGGCTACTTAGCCACATCACTTGTCTGACACATAAAGATAGAGGCATCTCATTTTAGGTCTTGCACAAGGACACAACAATCAAGCTTGCCGGGTTGTTCTCCACACCATCCCTTTCGTGCTAAGCGCTAAGCCGGAAAGCTGTGAAAATGATTTTTTAAAGTCTTTTGATACAATCCTACAAGGGAAATAAAGTCTAGATCTACCAACTGCTAAGCGGACGCTCCAACCATTACGCCATTGTACCGGTTAATGCATTCCAGGTCCGGTTGGCAGATGCTTTCTTGCAGCCCGGATCGTCAGTAATTCTATTGTTGCAGCTTGCATGCCAGATTGAAACAAAATCTGACAAAATGAAAGGGTATCTACCCATCCCGATGTTCAACCTGGGCCTGCTGATGGGCAAACGTCCTTTTTAGGATGGGGCGACGCATGCGGATAAAACCTGCCTTTTTCAGGGCACATCGTCATCACGTGCGGAGGGTCCACCATTCTCCAGCTGAATATTGAAGGTCTCACTACAAGCAAGATGCCGTTCTGCACCATGTTGCTGTACAGCATAAGGCTCTCGTTATTCTATTACAGGGGAAATATTGCACTTTTGCAGAAAAGCTAATACTTGCTAGCATTTCCATCAGCTCGGTTTTCCTTTAGTGGAAAACGCCGATTTGCCACGTTTATCCATGAGCGACTAAAATAGAAGGTTTCAAAAATTTTTCCTTTTAAATTGGAGACCGAATGGTTGTCCGTGGACAATGATGGGTATAAAATAGTTAACGTCTACAAACCTCCTCCGAAATGATTGCAAGCTTACAATTTATCAATGTTCTCTCACCCCTTTTTTTAAGCTGGTGACTTCAACTGCCCGCATGCTGGGTGAGGCTATAGTGCCAACAGTGCTGACGGAGAGTATCTTGCTGGTTGAGCAAGTATTAACATCCTTGCTCTTCTTTATAACCTAAACAATTATGCCAGATTCCACTCTGGCCACTGGAACAGTGGTACCAATCCTGATCTCGCGTTTGCTACTGTTGACTCGGACACCCGCTTACCCAAAAGAAATATTCTAGAGAAGTTTCCCAGGACACAACACGACCATCGTTAATCACACCACCAAGGTTTGCATTGCCGGTGCCAAGCATACCCGTTAAACGGTGGAACTTCCGTAAGGCCAAGTGGAGTCACTACATAGCTTTGACGAATAAATGCGCCAAGACTCTCTGACCACCTGATTCACCTAACGTGGATTAGGCCTACCAGGACTTTTGCGAGGTCATCGGCTCAGCAGCTAAAAAATCTGTCCGACGTGGTCGTCGAAACAACCACATATCATGCTGGGATGCAGAGTGTGAATACCAAGTATTCCTGCAATCTTCTCATGGAAACGACTCTAGCAGGGCTGCCACCGCTCTGCTCACCAGGTTCGGCAGGAAATGGAGGGACCGAATGTTTGAAGCAGTTCAGAGCATCAACTTTTCACGCTCTGGCCGAAAAGCATAGAGTAGCTTGAATAACTTCACTGGCAAGTCACAACACTCCCCTCATCCCTGTCCCATCTCAGCTGACAGCATCACATCTTACCTGGTTAGAAACGGAAGATATGACAATGCTTATCGCGAGTCGTCTCGACTCGTACCTCTAGAGGTGCCTGACCTCTGGAGGGCCACAATACCAAGGTCAGTAGATATGTCTAGAAACTTTATCTCAAGAGAAATCTCGGTTGTCCTTCAGCACTTAATTTCAGGTAAGCTCTTGTTCCTGACTCTATTTTCCCGGAGCTTATACTCCACGCTGGAGCTGCTCTAAAGTCCTGGCTATGTGGCTTCCTTTCTTCCCGCTTACATCGACTCAAAATCTAAAGAAGAGCGCTGGTAGTCGCGATCACAAAGCCTAAGAAGCCTGTGGAGGACCCTAAGAGCTATTGCCAATATATCTACTTTGTTTTTCCTACAAGGTCCTCAAAAGGCTTATCCACGCCCGTGTGAAACAAACTACTAATCCACAGCCCCCTAGCAAGCAGGCTTGACTTCGACTCGTGCGACTAACCGTGGTCCAAGCAGTTTTGCTCAAGCAAAACATCGACGACTCTTTTGAGGCTAAGAAGAAAGCCGGTGCCGTGTTTGCCGACCTGACAGAGGCTTATAAAGCTGTCTGATACCGTGACCTCGCCTGTCAGCTGCTGAGACTTCTCTTGGGTAAGCACGTGGTCCAGATGATCTTATCTAAAATAGAAGTTTCACTCTCACTACCTGTGACAGCAAGCGAAGCTGGCTTCGACGTCTGAGAAACGGCGTCCTTCAGGGATTGGTCTTAACCTTCTCCTCTTTAATATCTGCACATACTATTTTTCCTCCACAGCCTTCAGAAAGTATGCTTTTGCTCTGCTGTATTCTTCTAGAGACTGAAAGACCTTGGAGGAAACTCTAAGTCAAGACATGGCTACGCTCTTAGCGTATTTAAAGACTTGGAGGCTGAAACTCAACCACGCAAAGACGGCGACGGCAGCCTTTCATTTACACAATCGAGATACCAAACGCGATCTTAAAGTCTACGCTAACGGTAAACTTTTGCCATTTTTCCGGTTCCATCCTACCTCGGGGTAAAAATGCATAAATTACTCTCGTTTCATTAGCATTTTGAGATATTGCGCAAAAAAACATCAAACCGCGTTACGCTTCTGAGGCGACTTGCGATAGTGTGCTGGCGCAAAAACACTGCGTGCAGCTGCCCCATTCTTGGTTTATTCTACAGCTGAGTACTGCACACCGGTTTGGTATGGCATCGCACACACTAATTATATCGACAGAGTTCTGAATTACGTCTTGCTCATTCTCACTAGATGCTTGCGTTCCTCTAATCTGCCAATCCTTTTAGGCATCCAGCCAGCTGAGCTTCGCCGCTTGGAAACGACGCTATCTTTGGCCTAGCGTGGCACAATGGACCCAGACCATATTTTACACGGTCAACTGGCTGGATAGTCAAATGTGCACCAGCAGAGGTTGAAGTTCAAAGGCTCATTTGTGTCTGCTGCGCGGAAACTATTAAATAACCTATCTGAACTAGGTATCTGCGTGGCTCAATGAAAGAATTATAGATTGAGTACTCCAAAAGCACAACTATAAATCTGTGCTTTTTTTCCTAGGGCCAGTACTAGGCCATTTGGAATGGGCTTGGCCTGAACAGCTTGGGTTAAGCTCAATCAGCTGCGGACTGGCGTTCTGCGTTTTTATTTGTCCATGCACAAATGAAGTCTCGCTTCCTCCTCGAATTGCGAGTGTGGCGTCACCCAACAAACGGCAGACCATGTTATTTCAACGTGCCTCATACATCGGGAACCTCGAGGGGTGGCTGGTCTCACAGCTTTGTAAGATATTCAATGCTGGCTAAATACTACCACTGCCAGCATCTGATCCCATCAGCAAATGGATGCCTCTCCAAACCGAAAAAGTGTATTTCTCCAGCAAGAACCGCAACTAAGGCAGGAAATCGCTTTATTGGCAAAGTGCTTTTTCAGAAGTGTACTAAAACGTAATGACCGAGTTAGCATTACATTACAAATACAAGTCACATTCCGCCCTTTCCAACGATGTTTTTTTAGGCAGTCCAGCATTCATATTGATACCCCTGAGCTTTACAAAACTTCTCTTATTTAAAAAATAGGAGCCACACGGTTGGCACTTTCGGCTGGTTGTCAGTTGGGACCAAGGCGCTGCTTTTACTGCAACAACCATTTAATAATCACGTGATCAAACTTTACCAAGACAGAGTGGTTGAGCACTTATCGATAATTTCCTCTGCGGATTCTAACAAGTGCTTTTTCATTGTAAACAATAAAATTCAATTCAAGCGGAATGTTAAAACTCGGAACCTCCGAAGCAAGTCTGGACAATCGTCCAATCACTTTCCTGCAAGTACTGAAGACAAAAAATCTAAATCAATTTTAGCTATATTTCAACGAACATTACAGTAGCATAAAAAGTAGGTATTAGGGGCGTCCACCATGAAGAGAGTATTTTACATGATTTTTACCCAATTTGAATGAAGTGAGCACCACCCTCGTCCAATCGTAACGCTGGGATTTCGCAGTGTAATAGACAGTTAACGTACTGTAGACCAAAACTAAGTACAAACATAAATAGCAAAAACTTAAACATAGACAACACAACTGCAAAATATGGTGTTATCCCTGCAAGCCACGGACCGTTTAATCCCTTTTCTTAAGAATTTTATAAATTAGGACAAGAAATTGTCTTGACTAAATTATCTGCGCTTGAAAGGTCCCGGCAAGATAGATTTCACAGGTTGAACAAAAAAAATTTGCTTCAGCAATTCAGACAGTTTGATGCTACAGTTTAACCTAAGACGCATCGATGCTTCTGTTAATGGCACATCGGATACGCTCAAGCAAAGCAGTCATATTTTCACAGGTATTCATGCTCTCTTCGTGCTTCTTAATTTCTTTCACCTTCTTTATAACCTTTTCCTAAAAAGACAAAGTGATGATGCAAACACAGGAAGATGACAAAGGAATTAACGCAACAGAAACTCGGAAATATTTCGCTTTTGGTGAGATATACATCGTACACTACAACTAGTTTTCGCTGTGTTATTTCAGTGAAAATACTCACACAGTATAAATCTTTTATACTCATCCGACTTGTTTTTATATTTATTCTCCACATTGTCCCTATGGTTATGAAGGTAGAGGCGCAAGAAGAGAAATGCGTTAAATTGTCAGGGTCCACCCACATTCAGTATATTATTTACACTGCTCTTATTGCTGAAGGTGAGACAGATCTGTAAATACCATAAATTTTGAAGGAAAGGTTGCTTTTTGCAAGTTTTCAGCCAAAATGTTGTTCAAAAAGATTTCATTTTACTGTACAAAAACCAAAGCAAAACAACAATTGAAGCTTTTCGTATTTTCCTGAATACATAGTGGCTAGAGCAGGGGTCCTGGAAGCTTAAACAAGTTTAGCGAGTGATCCCATACTCATCTTCGTTTTTAATTTTCATTTCAACCGACATGTGTTAGATCACGCAGTAACTGTAAAGTAGGAAGTATGCATACTTACGCGAATCCGAATTAGGGGTATTGAGGTTTAAAAACTTCAATGACCACTGGGTTATAGAAATATCAAGGACTTAAACAGAACAACCGGTTGAAAATCCAGATCTAAACTATTCACTCTATCGTTCTAATAGCAATCAATCAACATAATGCTTTCTCTTTTGTAATGTTAAGCTTCTTTTCTGCGGCAATCTATTCATTTAAGCCTGGCAAAAAGCGGTTTTAAAGTCTTTGGTATGACAAAACAAGAGAATAAAACCCCCATCCACCGGCAGCGCACCGGACGCTACATCGGTTTACTTAAATCGATCAATTTTACTTCCAATCGCAAGGCTTTGAAAAAACTTACAGCTCAAATCAAGCGAACTTATTTTTCCAGCGTTTAAGTTGCCGAACAAAAATAAATAAAATTGATTATTGAAAATAATAATAACAGCCCAATACAAAAATATAACTTAGATTTACAGTGAGGAAGTCGCCAAATCACAGTATCATCTGTTTGCATATTTCATTTTTGTTCTTTTCAAAAAATTGCCCTGAGAAAAAGCAGGAAAGAAAAATATTGAAGTTTTATTTTTATCATATAGATTTGTTGGGTTTGAAAGTAACTTCAAACAGAATAACCAAATCGCATGGAGCAGAGGTAGTCACATGTGCTAAGAAAAGCGCTACATTTTGAAGTGGTTGAATACGTCCGAAGAAGACGTGGAGACGGCAAATCGAAGAACAGATTGGATGAAAATGAAGATGCCACTGTCAGTGCGAAGTGAGGCAATGCTGTTTATCTTTCTAGGAACCGGAGATGAATCCAACATTTCCGTTAACGAAGGCAAAACAGGACATAAAAAATTGAATCTCATTTTTTCATATTCAATAATTAATTTTACCCATCACTGGTTGCCTACGTAAAAGCTAAAAAACTTGCTTTGCTGGACACGTTTTTGATGCATCTAAGCCAGGGGTGCCCAAACTTTTCACGTTTTGGGCAACATTTTAGTAATTTAGGGTCTGTACGGGAGGCACAAAAGCTACTTCTCACTTTGAGGACCCCAACTATAAGCCCTTTTTAATTGAAGCGCTACCCCCAATGATGAGAACAACACTTTGGCTGAGAACGCCACGAATTTCTCGACAAAACACCTTTTTTAAAGTGCTGTAGTGCAAATGAAAAAATCATTTGTGTACCTTTGATAATCTATACCACCACCATGAGACAAGTTATTGTGTTTAACCCTCACATTCATTGCACAGGTTTTTTAAGTTGACGACAGATTTTTATTTAAAAACTGACACATGTCGGAAACGGCTTCAAAGATGCGGGAACGCTAACTTAACTGACAACGATCGTTTAAACCTTACGACACGTTGTTGTGCCCATGAGATTAGCACTATTCCGTGATTTTCTCCGTTTGGCAGGTTCCCAGAGACAGTAAACTGGTTAAAATACTACACTATTACAGCTGAATGCTGAAATCTGAAAACACCCAAGCAGATCTTGCCGTATGCTTAGCGTGGCTGTCCTACGAGTCTGCAGCAATAAAAATAAAAAATAACTTACTTTCAAAATTCCAGCAAGGAGCTTTTTTTCTTCGATCAATTTGCATTTTTTTAATTTCAATGCCCGAGCGTTTTCGCGCGCTTCCGAAAGCGCGTTCTCGCGGCCAGTATTAAATGCAAAGAACGAATGAACAATCGATAATATTCCAGGCCACTGGGGGGCGCTACTGCAATTTTGAATCTGAAATTGTATGTAGAAAGTAACGAAATGATGTTGGCTAGCTCTTGTTAACAGCTACAAACGTTCCTTTCGACAATTTTATTTATAAAATTGGCGTTTTCTACAGTATGTTACATTACCTACACCTTCCAACGTGTTGCGATAATGCTCCTCGGGTACTAATGAGAGTGAGATTTATATTTTTTAAATATATTGTAGAATAAATGTTTGTATGGTTTAATAAGATCTGCAGACTGGACAGACAAAGAACTATCAGATGTAGTTGGCATAGCTGTCAAAGCAGTTTTTTATCCCAATTAGAAATTACATCAAAGTCAAAGATTTTATCTTATTTCTTTAAACATGTAAAGATAATAAGTCGCTTTCCCTAGAGCGCCAATCAAAATACAACCAAAGAAAACAACCTCTACTGTACTTTTCGACCCTACTATTGATAGTAAATTGCTTTTATAGGCCTTTTTAAAGTTCTTTTACGAACTAAAACATAGGGACCCCAGTTTAAAAAAATCTTAACTAAAGCATTATTGACATCATACACTCACAAAGCAAGCAAAGTGTTTTCGTTTGTTTTTTTACGTAATGAACTAAGCTAATTAAAGTTATTGGTTTGTCTTACCTGATCCTTACAAGTCTTGCAGTACCACATACCGGTTGGTACAGTGTCGAGAGGTGGGGAAAGACAGGTCATATGGAAAAGACGTGAACAGGTATCGCACATGAGGAATTCACCAGGTTTCTTGCAAACTTCACACACATCATCAACTTTGTCCTGGTTCATAGAAAGTGTCAAGACGGTTTTAAACGACAGTGGCTCAAGATGACAGACTGGCAGCAAAACAGCTCTAAACTAAGAAGGCTGGCTTGTCTTGTTTTTGATTGTGCCCTTGAAAATTACAATTCATGATAATTTCTTCAAATGTAGTTTGTAGCAGAACTGCACTGGGCCAGCAGTGCTGGTAACTCCGAAGCTGGTCTGAACTCAAGTAGCTTCATAAATAATTGTAAAGCAAAGGTTATCAAAGGGCGTCGTTTTGAGACTGCAAGGGCATTTCAACTCGTGTTAACTTGAAAATCTAGTGTATGAAGATCAATCGTTTCTTTAAACGCAAAATTGCGAAAATATGTCCGGCAAATTCACAGTAAAAATTCCAAAAAAGTCTGGCAGTTTTCGATAGTTTTTTTTCAGTTTTCAGTTATTTGTACCACATACAAGACTACATAACGTGGCCAAGCCTGGCGTTTGCTGTTGCCCAATGTTGCCACTAAAGACCGTGCGATAACGACTAGAAGTAAAAAACTGTCTCTCTCGGTCAATGTGCTGAAAGAGACCTGGAAAAATGAGCAGTTTTGTCAAATTCGCGTTTCAAATTTTATAACTACTTTGTGCTATGCAAAACAAAAGCTACTAAGTAGCGTTACTTCACGCTAAAAGTAAGCAAGTAAAAGTAAATGTAGCTAAAAAACTACATCAAGTGGAAGTATTTGTTACTTTACACCACGGCTATTTCGTACAATAAAGTTATTGAAACGACTTTATTTATGACGTTTAATAACTTACAGTTTCCCTAAGATCAGCAGAATTTCAATTTTTAAAATTTGCAACGTTGGTTCGCGTATTACGACAGACACTAATTGCCCCTCAAACGTATTTCGGTGATTTATTACGGCACTCTTTGTCTAGTTCAGTGGTTCTCAACCGGGGTGCCGCGGCACCCTAGGGTGCCATTTGCAATTCGCTGGGGTGCCGCGAGCTATTGCACATTATTCATTTGTCTAGGAAAAAGGTTGAATGCTGTGATGTTATTTTAAGGTATAAACTTCAATTCATTTTGATAGAAAAATGACCTTCAAGTTCATGCTTAGGTAAAAATTTGAGATGGCTTCGAATAATTGCTTTACTTTGACGATAACGCCATACCAACTTTTCAGTTCAGTCAGTTACTGTTCTTTTCAAATTTTGAACAACAATGAAGCCTCATTAAGACGTTTCATACTATCTCATTCATACTCCCGCTTGTATCAAGTAAGTTTATTCAAGAAAGATTAATTTGCTGACTGAGAAAAAAATGAATAGTTTGATAGAGAAAGAAACAAAACGCAGTGTTTAAGGTTTTTTTTGCATTAATACAATGGAGAAATTTATCACGAGGAAAAGAAAGTTAAGCATTGATCAAAGCGCATTTACAGTTGCTGAAAGTGAAAGTGCTGGTAAGGTTTCAGTTGCATTTGCTGAAACAGAAAGTACAATACTAGTAAGGGTACCGGTATATTAGAAAAAAAGAAGAAATACCGGCTATATTGCAATAGTTATTTGAATTTTGGCTTTACTTGGTGCGGCGACGAAGAACAACCCGTTCCAGAATGTCTTATCTGTCATACAAAATTGTCAAATGAGGTTGTGATGCCAAGTAAATTGAGAAGACACTTTTCAAAAAAGCACGGAAATCTTTCTGAAAAACCGGCAAGCTATTTCAAAAGACTTTTGGAAGAACGAAAGCAACAAAGTATGACATTTACCAAAACGTTTCAAGTTTCTATGAAAAGTCAACATGCCAGCTATTTGATAGCAGAAATAATAACTAAAAATTCAAAGCCTTACACGGAAGCAGAAAAAGTAATTTTTCCTGCTTGCAGGGCGATAGTGAAAACAATGTTTGGGCCCGAAGCTGAGGAAAAATTAAGACAGATTCCTTTCTCAAATGATACCATTCGCAGACGTATTTGTGACATGTCAACGGATATACAAATACTGTTATTTCTTCTGTAAAGCAAAGCAAAATGTTTACAATGCAAGTTGACGAATCAACTGACATCAGTGGGAAAACTCAATTAATAGCTTTTATGCGGTTTGTCAGTGATGGAAAGATATCTGATCAATTTTTCTGTTGTAAAGAACTTAAAGAGAGAACGACTGGTCAAGATATTTTTGATACTCTTAATAAGTATTTGGAAGAAAAGGAATTAACATGGAAAGAATGTGTAGGACTGTGTACGGATGGAGCTCCATCTATGATTGGATCAATCAAAGGATTTGGGTCACTTGTAAAAAAAGTTAATAGTGAAATCATAACAACCACTGTTTTCTTCATCGTGAAGTGCTTATTGGAAAAACATTAAACTCGGACTTAACACAAATGTTGAAAGAAGTTATAGAAATGGTAAACTACATCAAAGCTAGATTACTTAAATCACTATTATTTACAAAGCTTTGCAAAGAAATGGAAGCAAATTATGAAAATCTTCTGTTACACACCGAGGCAAGATGGCTTTCACGTGGAAAAGCATTGTCACGAGTATATGAGCTGAAAGAGGAGATGTTAGCTTTTTTAGTCTTGAAAGACAAGGAGAATTTTGTAATTTGCTTTGCGATGGCAGCTGGAAGTCCAAATTAGCATATTAGGTAGACATCTTTGACCACTTAAATGAGACAAATTCCAATATGCAAGGCAAGAATGAAAATCTTTTATCTTCAGCAGACAAAATAAGAGCTCTACAAGAAAAATTGAAAGTGTGGTCATTACGAATACAGGAAGGAAACTCTGACATGTTTTTTCATTTTTTGAAAACGAATAACAAAAAAAAATGGTTCCATCGGTTATTAGACATCTCAAGTCTTTGCAAGACAAAATTGAGAAATATTTTCCAACAGTGTCCACTAAAAACTATAAATGGGTAAGAAATCCATTTTTACTCCTGGATACCCATTGTATTTTGAATCTGAAAGAAGAAGAACTTATTGACATACGTAACGACGGTAACATTAAGCTGTTGCACAGGGAGATGCCTCTGGATGAATTTTGGATTAAAATTCAAAATGAATACCCTAACATTGGAGAAAAGGCATTGGTTGTTTTACTTCAATTTTCCACAACGTACCTATGCGAAACCGCATTTTCCGTTTTAACAAACTTAAAAACAAGAAACAGACAAAGGCTACTTGTTGTGGAGGAAGAAATGCGAGTAGCATTATCGAATGTGCGCCCCAACATTGAGAGAATTTGCGCTGAAAATCAAGCACAAATTTCGCACTGACTTTTAAAATAAATTAAATCATTTTTATGACATTTTTAGTGTTCTGTTTAGCTGTTATTAATCAAAACTGTTTCAATATATTGTTTTGATGCAAACTTCACTCTTAAAATTGTTTTTATTAGAATCGGAAGCTCTTAGGTTCAACCGGGTGCCGCAAAACTTTTTTGGTGGTTACAGGGTGCCAATAGCCAAAAAAGGTTGAGAACCACTGGTCTAGTTCAATGCTTCTCAGTTGTTTTTGCCATGCGTTCCATTTCCAAACTACACAGAAAAATGTGGCCCAGTTACATATTTTTCTTGAGTTCTGATGTCGGCCATCATCTCCCTTACAAATGATCGTCGTTGAGCAAACCTATTAAGAAGCCTGGTTGCCAGTTGTTTCTTATTTACTTAGCTACGTCTTTTGCAACAGGGACTCAAGTTAAGGGACACATCAAAGACCTCCGAAGATGACCAAAAAAGCAAGTCCAAACAATTGCACAGGCATAGGAGCCAAGTTTTACAAATTCGGGGGAGGGGGGGGGGAGGGCAAGGCTGACGTTGCGCTTTGATGACGCAATAATTTCCGTGATTACGTCAGCCCTAAAAAGTTCACTAACAAGTATCCTTCCGGGTACTAAACGGCGGCGGCAAAAGATGACGCTATTTATGTTCTACAAGTTAAAAGTGATCAGTTATCTATGACGTTTGCTACAGCTATTCGTTAAGTGTTTCAGAACATCAGGTTGACAGTGCATGTCGGTTAGTCGGTAATAAGATTAATCTTAAGCCGATGCCCGAAATGAGTATGAGTATTTACGCGCATCAACATTTGCAATTGCAAAACTTTGCTAGTTCACTTGAGAGATGCGTTGTAATACAAAAAAAGCGTTTTAACGGCAAACGCGATATTTAAGTCATCGTCACTAGCCATTGCGTTACAGCAGCGCAATGCTTTACGCGAGACGTCAAAACAAACGTTGGCCGAACTTTGTTTTCTCTTTACCGCTTTCCCACGCATTGAACAGTTGGCCGAAAATTTCGCAGGCAAATTAGCACAAGTTTTGCTTGCAATTCGCACATGCGCCGGCGGTTACGCACTTACTAAAATCTTAGAGCGAACACTGACAAAGATCACCTCGAGTCGAAAGCCATTTTTTTGGAGATGTAGTGGGTCGCTTGATTTTATACATGAGATTAAAGTATCAAGAGTTCATACTAGTTGAAAACTTCAACTGTAAAGATTTTTCCACGACAGCAGGATAAAATGTGGACACACTTAAACACAAAATTTACATATGCTAAACAAAATAAAAACAAACAAACACAATTGAAATACAAATTGTTTCGGTTTTTTATCCTCGACCCTACTGTATTGAGCCAGCGACGTCAAACAAAAAACAATTGTCCAGATCTGCTTTGGAGTTTCAAAGATTCAACATTCCATGTGAATTACTTGATATTACTTCCAATAAATTTACTACCGACTAGAACCCTCTAGGCAGAGGAAATCATCGTAAATTGTTTTTTCCCACCAGAAGTACATCAAATTACGGATTTTATGGATACAGTAACATCTAACATACATAAATTATGATCAATTCTACACTTAAAGGCAGGATTTCCATCTACCTGGAACCAAAGGCTTGGAAAAACTTTTTTGAGACCATGCGACAGAATGGTCTCAACTTTGGGCTGCCACCAAAAACTTTTTTCTACGCTTTTTTAAAGATCCTTTAGAATTTTTAGCCAAACAAAGGTGTTGATGGATAAACATTACGTTGAAAACCCTTTTCTAAAAGTCTCAATATAGTTTGCCCAATTGTAAGAGCAACCAGCTAAATCGGAAAGCAAACTTCTAGTGCCAAATTTCAATTTAAAATCAGATGAAAAGAGTTTATTTTAAAATTATTGCATCTTGCAGAAAAAAGACAAAGTAAGAACGTACGTCAAACATCAAAAACAGCATTATTTTTTAAAATGGAGTCCTTGAAAACAAGGACGGTATGGAAGCCTGACTGTGGCATATCGCTAGACAGTGACTCAATAACAGCTAGCACATTGAAGGGTTAATGCAATGGAGTACCTGTTGAGTGGTAGGAATATCAGAAGGTTTAGCGCACTGCAAAATACGGTAATATTCCTCATTCACTTTGTTCGAAAGTTGGGTCGGAGATGGCCCTCTTTTGTTGGTTGATCCTTTTGGTCGACCTTGAAAAAATAACTAGCTTGAATTCCCTTAAAAGTTATATTTTAAGCCTTAGTTATGTGGTGAAAAGCACTGCGCTGACAGCATACTGGTAACTTCTAAACAAACTCGAGCACAAGTTGTACCATGTTTACCAGTTTACTTGCGGCCAAAGAAAAAATTTGTTACCCAAACTTACTCTAAAAAAATAAGTCTTTCAAAAACACTCATAACTTCTTCTTGTTTGCATTTAATATCATTTCTAAACCAAAAACCTGTGAAAAGTGCTTCGGCGTTTAAAAATCAACAAAAAAACTTCAGGAGAAAATGAACGTTTTTAAATCTACATAACAAGTACACCAGGGAATCACAGCGACTTTTTGAAAATCAACAAAAAAAGGGAAAAAGCAACCATTTAGGAGTTGTGGTAACCGCGTTACACTTCGAAACAAAAGGTATATAGTTAGAAACTTTATAACAGCGCTATTGGTAATGGTCGGAAAGGGCATCCAGAATTACCAATGCCGCGTTGCTCCAACAGTCTGGTCCACAAGCAAGTGGGTAGTGGTAGACTTAACCCCGAAGCAGCACATCTAAGGGTTGGTGTCCATTAAGAGTAAATTGCCAGCGTTGCGCAAAAATTTTTATCAGTTTAAAATTATGTTGCGGGAAAAAACACTCTGTGCATAAAATTGAATTCCCGCTTGCGCAACATTTCGAAAAAAAGATCGCTCGCGAGCGATTTTTTTCGTCTACGCATGGAAATATAGAAGGCATTATAGGGCAGATTGAAAAGATCTGCGGGCAAATAACTGACAAGATCGACATAGGCTCTCATCAAACTTGCTAATATGACGTTTTAAGGCAGTGTGTTCGATAATAATCAACCTCTTTATCCCCAATAGACGACATAGATGCTGCAAAAATATTATTTGGCCATAGAACTAATATAGGAAGCCTATTTTATGTTCGCATATAGCCTAAGCTGACCATAATAATACACTTAGATTGCTGCAGTCCTTAAAAAGTGTATTTTTATCTCATAGTACATGATGAGAACATTTATTTAACTTTTGAACGTTAGATAAATGGTAAGTAAGGGAGACAGCGAAACACTTTTAAGGTGTTCAAGTCAACAGTCACCACCGACGTCGCTACCGTCGGCGGCGCAAAATACAATTTGAACCCAAAACATGAGCTTGAGACGTCAAAGAATGTTTGGTGTCAATAACTCCAGCAGATTAAAAGTTTGACCGATAAACAAGATGTCGAATTATCTAGGTTTGAGGCCATATAAGCACTATAAACTATCATTAAAGTTACCAGGGTAATTATTGTCAAAGTATAAAACTACTATGACCATTGCCAGCAAAATTGTATGTACCTGAACCTAAAATATTCTGTTTCTGTGATATCCAACTGGTTTTCCTCATAAGCTAATTAGTAGATGCCTAGCTATCAATGATTTTCAAACTTCAAAGACTATTTGTAAGGAAAATGTAATCCTGTTTTTTGCTATAAAGAAGTTGCATGCTTTGAAAAGATGTATTTTTTCAGCACTGAACACATCAGTAGAACCTCTCACTTGTAGTTTGTGTTGATTCAGTATACAGATGTGGGCCTGGGTATTGTCAAAAAAATTAGATGCTGCTACTTAGCAAGCTAATTAATTGAAAAAATTACTTTGGCCATATGACTACTTTTCAATTTTCATTAAATAAAAAAGTGCAATGTTGAACATTGCAAACAGTTACCTTCATGGGGTTAACAGCGCAGATTTTAAGACATTGATACTGAAATATGAAATTACTAAATAAGAATTTCTTACCTAAATAAAGGAATTACAGAGAAGTACAGAATATGTAATTAAATGTGGGACTATAGCGATCATTAGGGAAATGTAAAAATTTGTTACAACATACCAAAAAGTGGTATAGTAACAATTCAAAGTCGACAAAGATTAGGGTTTAGGATAATTATTTGACTATACCTTCAACCAACTTTGAATACCGTAAAAGCGAAAAACAGAAATACCACAAAATACGATTTTAAAGAAGTAAGTAGGTGCTGGTCAATTACCGTATTTTAGCAATTGCTGTAACTCAGTTGGTGCTTTTTTGTATTCCTTCCTGCAAATCAGTATTATAGAGTAGCTCACTTTTAACACAGCTGATGCCAAGTTTTGGAAACTGCAAGTGATAACTTTTGTCTACTTGAAATTCCATTAAACTTTAAAGTTCAGCCATGTCAACTCATTGATGACGAAATAAAAATAAAACGTACAAAACACAATATTCAAGCGACTAAGCAACTTGGTAACTCCAGTGTATTTTTAAAATTTTTAGTTGTTCAAGTAATAAAATTATCAATGTAGATACGCAAATTTAAGTTAACTTCTCTCACCAAAAAGGAACAGAAACTATAAAATTAGTAAAATCAGCTAGCATACCATGCTGTTGTCAGTTTAACAGTAATTTAGTACGCTAGTCTACCTACCAGTAGTTATAGGTAGAAAGCAACATGTCAAAAAAGCTGGACATTCATTTTTTGTCAACTGGTGATAGGCCTTATAATGATGGGCTCGGTGGCGTTGTGCTTATGACACTATAATATTTTTCAGGTTTTCGCAAGCATTAAATTTGCCACCAGCCATCAATCAAAACACAGAAAACAATTAAGAACCAAGCACTATCGATTATAAAAATGATTTGATTTGAGGTCTATATCTGTCAGCAGCAGGGGTAAAGCACCAAACTAGTTGCTCTACCACAAAGAACAAAAGTTCTATCTCGGCGCATCGCTGTGCTTACACCATGACATAGAAAAACTATTGTGGTATTGAAACTTGCAACCACTAAACTGAGCCTAACAATCACGCTGACCACTAATTATCAAATGGGAAAAATACATAACTAGCTAACTACAAGTAACTTAATGTTTCAGATTATATGAACGCGTCATCTATGCCTTTGGAGTTATTAAATTACATAACTATTTTGATGTGCTGCAAAAAATCTCTGCGTTTGAATCATGTAGAAGATGATTAAGTATCGATGCAGGAGAATTCACTAAATAAATCAATCCCAGTTCTAAGCTGTTTTGCATTTAATAAGTGGTACATTTATTAAACATCACAACAAAAATAAGTACTGTGAGGTATATACAAAAACACAGACAATATTTTAGCACATTATATAGTACATCTTTTTTTTATCAAATGCAAAAAACGGACGTAGCGATGTCTGTTTGGCTGGAAATGTCACTCTAAGACAGAGGTTCTTTTTGCTTTGCGGACCCCAATTATATGTGACATTACTTTTATCACCTGACTCGTTTCCAATAATATTAATTAAAATACGTACACAAAAAAAATGAAGCTGTCCTCTAAAAAAAAGATTAGCACTTGTATTACTGCTGCGATTGTGTCACTCGCTGTCCGATTCATCGTCAGGCTAGAGTTACTTTTCATAATTTCACTGAAGTGACTTTCAGGGACATTTTGCTAATCGAGACAACCGTTGATTGATTGACTTGTCAAGACGAAGCCATGGACCCCTGTGAGGTCGTCACGGACCCCCAGTTTGGGAACCTCTGCTCTAAGATGATCCTCGATTTTTCTTTAAGTAGAATACAACGTATCTATGCCTTTGAATACGGTTCGGTCAAGCCCAAAGGCTAAGATGGCAAAGGTACGTCAGCATTTCTGCAAGTGGGTAGAAAAACTTTGTGAAATACAGCCGAATAAAATGTACACCAGTACACAAACCTTTTAAAGCAATAAATGTCAAACAGCCTAGCTTCTTCCGCCGTGAAAACCATCCATAAGTAGTCTTGAAGTCCTCATCCCCAGCGGCCTGAGCTATAACATTAGCTTTTTATACCAGAACCAGTCCATTGCCGGAAGCATTTCAATTGGAAGTAAACCTTTAACCAATCATAGTGAGCCTTTTCCACCTCCTCACCTTTTTCTGCTCTTTTACGTTTTGCTTCACCCAGGCGACAGGCTTTTTCACGTATGACAGCTTCTTTTTTAATAGATTTTGTAGAAATCTTCTCGAAACTCCCACATCTCTCAGCTGCTTCACGCTAATTAACCAAGAGCAAAGTTCTATAGCGGTTCAATAGTTCTCGCTTTTCAGCCACTGTTTTGTCTTGCTTCGACCTTTTCATTCGGTAATAAAGCTGAGCAACATAGGAGTCTGTTGCACTGGCTCAAATGAAAATAACATATTTGAAAAACGGTTTTGCAGCACATCGAGGTCGGTTGTTTGTGTGACAAACTGTGTGTAATTATGCAACAAAAACTGAAAACACAACAAACTGTAATTCCGGTTTGTTGGGTTTAATAAAATTGACAAACCGGATTTTGAACCGATTGAGACTACGTTAATTAACTTTTTTTCGCAAAAATCATTGTCAAACGGAATTACAAAGCGAATTTCGGATTTATTTCCTGGCTATTTTTCAATGCAAAAATTTCATCCCAAAACAAACAGGATTTAATACGTAGTTGAATCTATTATCCGTGAATTTATAAAGCGAATTCTACCACATCCCCATCCAAAAGTAACTAAAATATGCAATTTATTCTTCAAATAGTAATATTTTTCCACTTAATTGAACGCAATACGTAAATAACGATTCTTAAAATACAATACAAGCTGCGCTCTTAATTTCTGAATTCGTTCACTCTCAATTATTAAAGGTGGCACTTTTGGTACCTAGTTTTTTCTGCAATTGCTGTCTGTCTTTTATGTACTTGATCTTGATATTATTTGTTAATACATTGTTTGATATAATTTAGAGCGTGGAAAGTGCATTATTTGATCGTTAACCGAATTTGTGCAAAAACCATTGCAGAATTCAGTAGATTTTACGTACATGTTACATATTGAATTACCGGTGTATACAAATAGATTTGCAGGTGATATCAACAAAAATTTTTGCTTCAAAGAAATTCGAGAGGGAGACATTGCTCCTTTTCTTCTCATTTCATGTGAATAAGCCATAGGCGAAAGCTTTGGGAGGAGCTAAAGCCCCCAGACTGTTTTCAGCCTGCCTTCAAGAAATTTCCAATTTGGCAAATATTCACTTTCAAAAAGTTGATCTTCAAAAAAGAACGTCATCTTTGTTTGAAGCCAAAAATAGCTAAACAAGTATATCAAAAAAATTTGATCACCAAAATAAAGATCTTCGACTTTGTTTAAAGACAGAAATGTTTATATTTCACAGATAACAAAATGGGCAAAATACTCACTAAAAAGGTTTTCATCTTTGCTTAAACTCAAAAATAGCTCCAAAAAGCTTGATTCTCAAAGTTTATAACTTTTTTTTGATACAAAAATGCCATTTGCCTTTCCACCCACACAAAACAAACAGTAGATTATTTCACCCATGAGATAAGTCTAATTTTAGAAATGCTCTGATGTTAATCCGGGCCGAGTTTTAAATTTTTGAATGCTAACAAAATCAATTTGTTCCACCACGGGGCAGAGCAATATCTGTTTTGTAAAAAATGCTTAAAAATTTCACTGTAAGTAGACGTTTAGCATTGAAAATTGACTACTTCACATATCACCAGAAGTCATCTGGCTCAGAACATTTTGCATTTTTTCTGTCTTGCTCTACTACACCCTCTTTGATTATTTTGGTTCATTTTCAAGTCGAGTCATACCAAAAGACTTTAAAAAATGGTATTCACAGCTTCCCTGCTTGGCGCTCAGCACATAAGGGATAGTGTGGAGAACAAGCCTGCAAGCTTGCTTGTGGTGTCCTTGGGCAAGGCACTTAACCCTTATCAACCCAGCGGTACATATATGGCACACTAACAGTAACAATTAATATTGCCTTTCATATCTCTACAGATTGGGACAAGTTAAAATAAGTGTGTTGTTTATGCACACAAGACCTGCTACAACAAGTTTATATGAATATAGCTTCTCAAGGCTGGCAGTCTGTGCTGTGCTGTTATCTTGAAAATACCTGCTGCTGAAAACAATGACTTCTCGTAACAAGTAAGTACATTTTGCATTTTTCTCTAATAAATCTATTATTTTTGTAGTTGGATATATTGTGTAAGTAATAAAATAACCTTTCTAGCTTATTTCCCCTGTTGTCATATATATATTTTTTATCTGCATATCAATTTATATTTGATGTGCCATATATGGCACGCTAGGCTAATGCATGGACATTTTTTCTGTACTTTCATTTTTTAGCATGTTCTTAGTTCTTTTTATACTCAGAGCATAATTTAGAATAGAAAGAGAAACTGTATTTGTTGTACTGCATGCATTTGGCTATGGCTTAGAGTGGTCTCCAAACTACGGCCCGCGGGCCAAATGCGGCCCGTGAAGGATTTTTATCCGGCCTGTGGAGCCCTTCTCACAATAGCAAAACAAATGTACAACGCGGTGTTTTCATGATAGAGCCATTTCGATCTGTTAAATTTAATCTCGTTTAACGCTATTTAAGGCATCAAGGGAGGTGATGATCTTTTTTTTTTGGAAATCACCTAATCCTTGATTAGAATAGCGCGTTCTCCAACGTTGCTGACCGTCAATTCCCATCTACATTGAGTTGACTTTGGCCCACAGGTCTTTAAAATGTCAGCAATGTGGCCCTCCGTGGAAAAAGTTGGGAGGCCCTTGGCTTAGACCATGACACATCCAATAGCATCTAGTTTGGAAACCAATGTCAGTTTCGTAGGATTTATTTTTCAAAGTTCGAAGTTTAAATCGGTTTTCTAGGTTAAAAATTTAGTGCTTGTTCTCCCTCTAACAGATATTGTAGTTATATTTGTAAGTTGACAATTAAATATCCCCACTTGATGTAGGCCTAACTGCACACGTTATAAGTAAGCCGAAGCCATTGCCTTCTGCAGGATTTTATACAATTGAAAATTTATTTCATGAAAAATGTCTGCTTTATTTTCATCTTAAATAATGCATGCTTATATTTTTATTTCAGAACCCTGGGTATGCATGAGATATTAGATATATTGGAAAAGGAAGATAGTCATGCGGTTGTTTATATAGAACCAAATGATCCTGCCCTACTAACTGATGAAGACTCAGCTGACGAAGAAGATAGTGGACTGATAGATAATTTGTCAGGTAGACAGTTGGCTGGTCATGCTGAAGCTATTTTCCCCAATGGAAACAGAATCACTGAACATAATAATGAAGCTAATTGTTCTTCACATACCAGTAATTATAAGACTCCCAAATGGGTTCGTGGCACTTCTCTCAGAATAGTTGATTGCATATTTCCTGAGGCAAATTGCCAAGTACAGAGAGTTTACGCCAGTTGAAATTTTTGAACTATTTTTTGATGAGATGTGGAATTTGTTAGTAGATCAAACCATTGTATATGCTATGTACAGAGGTGAAACAGATTTCTTGGTAAGTAAAGAAGAAATGAAAGTGTTCGTTGGAATTTTAATAGTATCTAGTCTCGTTCCAGTATCGTCCCGTAGGTTATTTTGGAGAAATTCACCCGTAACACGAAAATGAAGGTGTTTACAATGCAATGAGAAGAGGAAGATTTGATAAAATCATGCAATTTATTCATTTTTCTGATAATTCTTCTTTGGATGCTACTGATAAATATGCTAAAGTTCGCCCACTCATTAGGAATCTAACAAATAAATTCATAGAGAATTTTCAACCAGTAAAGTCACTCTTTCATGATGAAGCAATAATTGAGTATTATGGTAAACATGGATGTAAACAGTGCATCAGAAATAAGCCCATTAAATTCGGTTACAAAGCTTGGTGTCTCAACACAGATGATGGATATCTAGTGACCTTTGACCTTTATCAAGGTTGTACATATGAAGGGAATCAACAGAATGAAAAAATATTTGGCAAACGCGCAGCTACACTCTTAAAAAACATTTATTCATTACCAGAAGATAAACGGTTACTTCCTTACAATTTTTATTTTGATAATCCATTTGCTACATTTCCACTTCTAAAAGAGCAAAAGGATAGAAATTATGGCGCTACAGGGACAATAAGAACAAACAGATGTAAGAATTACCCATTAAAATCAGTTGATGCTATGAAAAAAACAAAAAGGGGTACAGCTGAGTTTGCTCCAGATGAAACAAATAAAATAATGGTGTGTAGATGGATGGATAATGCAGTAGTATCAGTAGCATCAACAATTCATACAAGCAATAATTCAAGCAAAGTAAGAAGGTACTCACAAAGAGAAAAAAAATGTAGAAGTTGACTGCCCAAAGATAGTCCAAAAATATAATCAACATATGGGAGGAACTGACAGGCAAGACCAAAATGTAACAAACATCGCATTGCTATTCGGGGAAAGAAGTGGTACTGGTGTATATTTACATGGTTGATTGATGTATCAGTGCAAAATGCTTGGCTACTACATAAAAATTCAGGTGATTTAAAACAGTCTGATTTCAAGGAACAAATTGCTCAAGCATACCTTACTCGGTTTGGTACACCACCTTTAGGTGCTGGGAGACCACGGTCCTACTCAACAAAAGATGAAAAACGGGTCTTAGAAGATATACGTTATGATGGAATGGAACATTATTTTGTGGAAACACAAGATAACAAAAGAAGATGTGCTGGAGAAGGATGAAAGAAAAGACCTTCGAGTATGTGTAGCAAATGTGATGTTGGCCTTTGCTTGCAGTGTAATCTGCTTTTTTGTGTTAAAAAATAAAAATCTTTAGCTTCACATATTTTCATTTTTTTATTTTTGTCACATAAGCAAACTTTTGGTGTAAATTTTATTTGCATAATTTGATACTAATTTTTATTAGCTCAAACAAACGTTCATTTTTTATTACTTTTTTTTCTACATTATCAAAATTGTGAAAATGAATGCAAGAAAGTTTATAAAATTACAAATAAACATGTTTATTTTGGACATTGTGTCTATTTCCCTCAACCCCAAAAACGTACATGTATGTGCTTAGCGGTACAAATATGGCACGCCATATTCGGCCAAACATACTACAGACCCATATAAACAGACATGTTTTCCTAATGAATTTGATCCAAATGACTCCGAAAATACAAAAAAAAATAGAATAATTAAAAAAAATAATTCGGGTTTATATGGGTTAACGGGATACCTCCCTCTTTATGTGGCAGATGGTGGGGCCAAGCAGTCTACCCGTGGTGGTGGCCCAGTCTGACGAAAGACATGCAAACCGAGCATAAGCTCATACGCGTGAATGAATGAATTTGATCTTTTTGACACTTTTTCTCCATACCCGACCTCTGATCCAACAAAAAGAATTAACCCAGTGCTGGGACTCATAGTCTCCCGCCACGCCTCTATCACAAGAAAGAGGATCGGAAAAGAACAGCATTTATAAGAAGCTACACATTCAAAAAATTCAAACCATGTTTTGTTTTATAATTAATTGATTGAGATGCAAAACATAGCGCAAAATGTACCTCTCGGTCTTTTCGCTGGTATCGTTTCCAACCCGAAGTGTAACAACTCGGAAGGAAATACCCTTTTTGAAGAATCTCCTGCAGCCATAGAAACGTAAAGTCCACCACTGTAGACGGGATGAGCAACCGCTCGTCTTCGGCCATATCTACGGTTCCGCATTTTCTCCGCTTTATCCAAGGGAACAAGATTTAGTCGGCCCAAAAACGAGATTTTCTGAAAATGATAGCCACGAAGACTAAGTTCTAAAGTTTTATTCTAAGACTACTGGGTAACCTTTTACATTTCTAAATCAAGCAACTTGTGTGAGAACCGCTTCGGAGTTAACAGCACAATTAATGCATTTCTACTGGGGATGTATCGAACCTAGAATTTTGCCGAAGCCGAAATTTATACAGTTATCTAAGCAACTACAGTTAAAATATATTAATATGATATTACTGAATATCCAGTTTAGACTTTGATACTATACTGCATAATGTTCAGATGATTTGCTATTTAATAGGTTATGCCCTCATATATTTTACTTGTAGATAACACAATGAACACGCAAAACATGCAAACAAATTCAAATCACCAGCAGCAAGAAATTTGAAATTCAATGAAATGATAATCGCATGTTTATTGCATTTGCACAAGAATTTCGTGTTAATTACCTCAACAAAAAGCCTGCATACTTGCTTTCAACAAAACGAATATCTAATTGCAAATTGGTTGCATATATTACACTGTAAATCATTTTTTCTTTATCAAAGATCGGTGCGCCAAAAATACAAGTTAGGTTTAAAATAATTCTTAAGTGGTATTCGATCATCTTATTGTACACAGAATTGAGCACTTTTTTAAGATGGATTTCATGATTTGTTGTTGACATTTTGTGTGGGTCTTCACTGTCTCTAGATTGCAAAGTATGCGGACTTCTTTACTGACTTCTTCGTTATTAACTTTGAAGTAATCCCACAAAGGATTGCCACTTTGCTATGACATCACAAGTATGATTAATGTGGTTATCACTGATAATATTTATGGGTTCTCAATTTCTACGCAATAACAATTATCTTAAATACTAAAATAATAAAGTTTAGTGATGCAAACGGCAGCTCATACAATCGGCGAGCATTAATTAGCAAGAGAGTAAAGTTTTAAAAATATCAAAACCAAAGCCTTACTTTTAATCAGAACACAATATACGTTTTTGCACGTTTTCAATGCAGTTTTGTACGTTTTCCACTCTCAAGCATCTTTAAAAGAAAATTTTCATTCGCTTGGATGCTGATATGGTGCTATGCAGTATACCTTGTTGTGTGAACAACCGATTTTGTCAATAAAAATTTTTGTACGTTTTTCTCCACAAATACGAATACGCCATTGGTACGTGACGTACTTTGCAGATTTACTCGGGCATTTAAACAATAGCAGATACATACTGTGTTGCAACACATAAATATTCAAGCGAATGAAAATTACTAAAAATAAATACCTGAGAGCTAAACACGTACAAAACCGAACAAAAACTTATAACTGTTTACATCGACCATAAAAAATCACTCGTCGAAGCAAAAGATTCGGTAAAAAATGCACCAGGCGTAAAATAGCCGAAGCTTGGGTATATTCCTAATTTCTACC
This sequence comes from Trididemnum clinides, assembly GCA_963675345.1. Taxonomy (NCBI): domain Eukaryota; kingdom Metazoa; phylum Chordata; class Ascidiacea; order Aplousobranchia; family Didemnidae; genus Trididemnum; species Trididemnum clinides. The sequence continues at coordinate 24,307,122 of OY776306.1, forward strand.
ACAACAACTAAGCGAAGGAAATTGCAGAGAAATGATTTTTTCATGGGCGCAGCTCGCCAAACTGCATTCCAAGCCCTTTTTTTAACAGAGTACAGAGTTATTGTTTCATCTACACTATCTGCGTTGGCACCACTAAAGTCATCATTTCAGTATTTGCAGATGTTATTTGCATTTAAAGTAAGCCTGGTCGTCATAGCCTGATGATAAAGACGGCCAATAGAAAGCGTGCATCCCCTCAGCAACGTATTAATTCAGTTCATCACAAAAAAATTTCAACTTCGCATTAAGTTTCTGCACTTTCATTTAAATTACACTACCGAGCCATTTTTTTGCTTTTAGAACTGATACAATTTTTTAACGCGAGGTCAATATTTCTGCACCAATCAACGGCCGCCTCAACGTGGTGGTGAAGTCTCCGACCCCGTTCGGTTGGGTCGAAATGGCTGTTGGCCTTCCCGAGGGTCCCAGTTACCCCGGGTACTCCGCTGCTTTTTTTCGCCGTGCTGCCCCCTAAACGACCGCACAAGAGCAGTACACAGCTTTTTAAAAATCGGTCGCCTGTCTTCTCCTTTCTCCTGCCTGTCTTCGTCTCCTCATTCTTCTCCTTCTCTTGATGAGCAGTAACGTTCATCCCAACCCTGGACCCATCTTTCCTTGTTCAGTGTGCGCTGGAAATGTGATGTGGCGGGGTAGGTCAGTGCAATGCCGCACTTGCTCCAAATGGGTCCATTTAAGGTGCTCACTACTCTCCATCTCCGAATTCAGAAGTCTTGGCAGCTCTCATTCCAGGAGCTGCCCCCATGCTGCCTCCTTGCTAGTAACAGTGTGACTTCCTCCTCGGACTCCTCCGGCCTGTATTATATCTCCACTGTTTAACCTGTCCCCCCTTTGTTAATGCAGCACTCCTGCCCCACTCTCGCCTTCAAACCTCTTTTTTCCTTCTGCCCATCTTGTATCTTCTCCCTTTGCCCCCTCACCACCGCCTCTTGCTCCCGGCTGTCATTCTACGCCTCCTGCTTCCTCTTTCCCGGACTCTCAGAATTCTTCAATGGAATGCTGGTGGTCTCCGAGCCAGGTACACTGAACTACTTCACTTTCTTTCGTCCCATCCCGTTGACCTTGTCTGTATCCAGGAATATAATCTTAACTCATCTTGCTCTTTCCGGATCCCTGGATTTTCTGCTCTGCGATCTGATTGCACCCACTCCCGGTCTGGCATTATCTCTCCTACTGTCTCGCACGTTAGCGGTGGCGTCATCAATTTCATCAGGCAAGGCTTATCCTTTTCTAAACTTTCTACCTCCCCTCTTTCTTTGCTTGATCCCTACTCTGATTATGTAGGAATATTTCTCTCTTAACAACTTCTCCTCGCTCTCATTTCTTAATGTTTACGCTCTGCCTAATCGCTCTTTTCTGACGGATGACAGAACACATTCCTTTTCTCCCTCCATTCTTCTCTCCTCCAGAAATCTCTTCATTTTGGGGGACTTCAATTGCCATTACCCCCTCTGGGACTCAAGAGGTACTTTCGACCCCCGCGGGGAAGAAGTATTTGATTGGGTCATATCTTCTGACCCCCTCCCACTCAATGGCCCTGATATGCCTACTCTTCTCTATCGGTCCTATGGCAGTCGCTCCTCCCCTGATATTTCCTTTGCTTCCTCTCTGACTCATTAGAGGTGCTTCAGAACCTGGGTTCTGATCAACTACCAATTCTTCTATCTGTCCATCTCTCTCCAGTCTTTCGCCCCAACGAGCGCCCCCCTTCCTTCAATTTTCAGAAAGCTTGCTGGGATCAACTTTGCCTTTTACTTTGACTATCACTGTCCTTCTGCAGAGGAATACTCGTCTCTTTCTGTTTCCTCTGCTGCATTACTTCTCTGGCACTGAACGCGGCCAAATCTTCCATTCCTTTCGGCCGCATTAAACCCCCTCCTAAAGCTGGTGGTCGGCTGATGTAGAAAAAGCGGTTAGTGAAAGACGCAAAGCTTTCGCTGCCGCTCACAGAAGTGATGAAGATCGCCAGGCTTAGATCTCCGCATCATCAGTCATCGCCAAGGCCAAGGCTGAGGCATGACAGACGACTTGCTCCTCTCTCTTGCCCAGATCAAACCCTAAATCTGTATACTCTCTTCTTCGCTCTGTCGCTGGCTCTCCTTCCTCGTCTTCCTCCTTCCCTAACTTCCCCAACTGTTTCTCTCCCAGGGAATCGGCTTCGGTCTACGCCGCTTATCTGAGATCCCACTTTTCCACTCCTCATCCAAAGGCGCTGCGTAGCAGAGCCAGAGGCTACCTTTCCGAGCTCCGCCGAGCCACGTACCCTGAGGAGTCTCACTTGTCCTTTTGCTCTTCCTTCTTCCCCGATGAGTTTCTTGCAGCTGCCTCCAACCTTTCCTCGTTCACTACCACTGGCCCAGACAAAGTTGCCTATCTCATGCTAAAGCACCTTTCTCGCTCTGGCATGGATTTTCTTCTTCACATCTTCGATCTCTCCTGGACTTCGCATTCCTTTCCTTCCATCTGGAAGACATCTTCTATTATTCCCATCCACAAGATGGGAAAGCCTCTCGATTCTTCTGCTTCCTTCCGGCCTATCTCTCTCACCTCCTGCGTATCACAGCTTTTTTAACGCATCATTCTATGCCGTCTACTCTTCTTTCTGGAATCTAATTCCATTCTCTCTCCCCACCAAGCTGGTTTCCGCCCTGAACGGTCTACACTAGATCAAACTCTGTATCTTTCTAAGTCCATTTCGAATGGGTTAAACAAACCCAGGCCGAGCTCTCGGACGATCCTGTCTACTATTGATTTCTCTAAAGCTTTCCACTCTGTCTGGCATGCCGCCCTTTACCATAAAATTATTTCGGCTGGCCTCCCTCCTTGCTTTGCTCGTTGGACTCAATCTTTTCTTTCTGATAGGCGCGCTTGCATGGTTTATCAAAATCACAAAAGTCACTCCTTTCGAGTCTGTCGAGGTGCTCCACAAAGATCCGTTCTTGGCTTTGTACTTTTTTCTCTCTTCATCATCAGTGATCTTCCGGCTTCTCTGCCTTCTTCCGTCAGCTGCTCTCTTTACGCTGACGATCTGGCCATTTGGTCTTCCTCTCCCTCGGTCCACACTGCGGTGGAGACCACACATGGAGCTCTGTTTCAACTGGAGCACTGGTGTCTTCCTCTCAATCCGAGAAAATGTAAGGTCTCTTTCTTCTCAGTGGATCCCCACCAAGCTAACCTCCAGCCCTACTTCCTCTTACTCAACTTCCGTCTCCGTTTCAATCCCACTCCAACCTTTCTTTAGGTCGCCTCCGACCGCACTCTTTCCTTTTCCAAACATGTATCTTTGCTGAAGGCCAAGTTTTTTCCCACGTCTCAAGACCTCACGCTGTATCTCTGGTTTCTCCTCTCTAAGGAGTCCCTCTCTCTTCTGTATAAAGCTTTTCTTCGACCCCTTCTCTTATGCTTCACCCGGATGGTTTCCTTTTTTAAGCGTCAACAATATCACCAAATTGGAACGCCTCCACCGAGCGGCTACTCGCGCCATCACCGGCTGCCTCTCGTCCTCCCCTATCCCTTTTCTTCTCTCCTACCTACCTCCCCTACGAGCCACCTTGACTCATTTCGCTCTTTCATCTTGTGAGCGGGCTCTTCGTCTCCCAACCTCCTATCCTATTTCAGGTTTGTCCAGACTTGGAGTGAAACCAAGACTCTGCAGATCGTCCTGTAGAGCTTATGCATCCACTCACCCGCACATACCTCCTTCTACTTCTCCTTGGGAGGTTCTTTTTGCTTGCCCTCCGTTTCCTCTTTAGAACCTTCCTTTCTTCACTGTGGAGTTCACCATTTCCTTTTCATGCTCCCGCTCCGATCCCCCTCTCTCCCGCCCAGGTGCGGTTCTCACCCAATTTGACTCTCTCCCGCCCAGGTGCGGTTCTCGCCCAATTTGACTCTCTCCCCCCTGATGATCTGCTGCTCCGGACTGACGGCTCTGTTTCTTTTCCTCTTGGCACAAAGGCGTCTCCGGCGCACTTCTGCACGCTCTTTGATGGTCTCGGCAGCACCAACAAGCCTGCCACTTCTCTTCTCTTCTCATTCTATCTGACTCTCGTTCTGTTCTCTCCTTCATCTTTCCTTTTATCTGAAACTCTCTGGCAGATCTGGTAGGAACTGTCTTCTCTCTCCTCCTGTTATAACAGGCTACAATGGGTACCCGGATACTCGTTTCTACCGGGGAACGATGTGGCTAATGAGCTGGTCAGACGGGGAGCGGTACTTGCGCCCTCTGCAATCCCTTGTAGTCTCTCTGCTCTTACCTCTCGTATCAACTCTAATCTTTTCTCCGACTGAAGGCGTACTATCTCATCAAAATTTTTCGACACGCAGGTTCTTTTGATTTCCATTTCCATCGAGGAACTTGTGCTCCCTCGTCATGCTCGCTGTATTCTCTCTCGTCTACGCTGCAACGGACAGAGCCTTCTATTAAGTTCGTATCTCTCTAGGACTGGCAGAATCGGGAGCCCTTCCTGCAGCGCCTCTAGACACCTCTCATCTCATTCTGCACTGTCCAGCTACGGACTCATTGCGCAGCTCACTCTTTGGCGTCTTTCTGCCTCTCTACGACCTCTGGTCCAGGCCCTGGGGGATTGCCCGGCTTCTGTAACTCCATGGTCTTTCGCCATGCCCCCATCCGTCGGAAGGGGTCGGGTAACAACAACAACAAAAGGAAATCGAATGATAGTCTACTGACGGCAAAGTAAACACTCAAGACACCAAACCATCAAAGAGTCCGTAAGCACGCTTACTTGATTAGACTGTTCAGTTGATAAAGGACAAGGTTGAACGTTTTTCGCTTCAGCAGAAACTGCAGTGTTCGGTATGGCACTGTCAGCATCTGGCGCTGGGTAGTTGTTTGAAGGTGAATTTGACGATGGTGCGGAAAGCGATCTTTGTACTGCACTGCTAGAAGGCATGACTGCATCTAAAAATACAAAAGATATAAAGAAAACTTAATCAAATACAGCTATGCATAGATTTTCAATAGTGAAGTAAATTGTCAAGTTTTAACGGTACCAGTTTTTGAGCGCCACAAGCAAACTCGAGGTCATACATTATCCTGCACGTTATAGTTTAGAGCCAACTTGGGATAGCATGCTTTGACTCTGCAAGGGAATTGAACCAATGTCTACAGACTGCGAAGCCAATGCTTTAACTTCTACATCAACACGCTTGAAGTGGTAAATTAATCAAAAAAAACATTTTTAATTTTTGATCGATGGAGCCGATAGTGTGCTTAAATTATGACTTGACAGCATAGCTATTCAAGCGTCCGTATCAAAGCAAGAAAGCTAGAAGTTAAATTTCACGAAAAAGCAGACAACAGATTTAGTTTGCGGCTACGCAATCAGACCACTTGAGACCCGTTGCACTCTTTTATACCTCTTTCTAAACATTACTCCTATTGCAGAGAGCCAAGCGGTAAATTTGTGAATATCATTTTTGAATCCTTGTCATGACTCGATTATGACATCAAACAAACGTGTACCATCGAGCGTGTTGACCATAGCTAATGCACTAACAGCTTTCATGTCTTGCGTTTGACATTTGTTTGTCTCAACTTGAACAATGACGTAGAGGTCGAAATTACTTTTTAATCATCGCCCTTGTTTCTAATCTATATTTGGCTTAAACTTAAGCTATTCGAGGAAGTTCGTTATTGTGACAACCATAAAAAGTAGCCTATACCGCTTTTGAGCTCTGTTTTAGTTTTGCAAGGCTAAGGACTCCGTTTTGGGACACTAATTTCGAAAATACTGATTTACATCACATTAAGGGAGCTTGTTCTACTCATCACAGAGGAACGGAAGCACGACATGACTACAAAGTAATCTTATATGGTCGCCGTGTCAGCGCCCACCTACACCTGTAGCTGCGGTTGGGGCAAGTAAGTTTAAGTCAGAAACATGAGCTTGAAAGCAAGGGCCGATTCCGCATTCATGGCAAATTCAACAAAACGCGTTGAGAGCTGAAATGACAGCCTTTTGATGACATGTCTTACACACAATCCTTTGCGTTACGCTGCCTACAAGATAGGAAAGCAAATTAGAGGAAATCCAAAAGTTTCTGGGCTTGACCTCTCTTTTTCCAAACTCGTGGCTACGCCAACCAAATGGGCCTAATATAAAGTTTCTTTTTCACTGAGTTTGGTTCAAAAATTTACAAACCTGGTGGTAGAGTTTTGCTTGGTTGTAGTGATGGTTTCACTCCTGTGATATTTGCCCCAACTATTCGAAAGTTTTGAAAAGTCGGAGTTGTCTTCTGTCCGATTCCACCAGCTAAATGTGTCACGGGAGGAATCAACTTAGACGAAGACATGCCACTGGAAACGCTAGATACGTTAACCAAAAAGTGTGCTGCAAAAAATAATGTTCATTGCAAAAAAAGCATCAAAACTGGACAGAAAAGCCGGAAGATTGATCCAAATGGGAGATTGGAAGCTTGCTTTGGAAGGTAGGAGATCCATTAATTTCAGTGGTTAAATCATTAATTTGCTATTGCCATGGACCGCACAGGTACCGGCACAACTATTTTATCCATTGATCCCTTTACAGTTACAGGAGCAGCTTGTTTTTAATCCATTTTGATGTTGACAGAATAACAGAGCAGTCAGCAGCGCGGCGAGATTAACTACGCGCCACACTATTAGTAGGAAGACTGCAAGCTGAGTGCTCAGTGTGGTACGTTTGCATGCGGCATGGCCAAGCGAAACCGTTGTTTTCGACTTCACGTTTCGGCGTCAAACAAAAGCTGCAAAGATCGCAATGACACGTACAACATCGAAGACAGCGTCGGAATGGTGAAGCTACTTACCCAGGATGTCGTACGAAGCAATTTTTGAGTACCCGCCAATGGCAGTACGCCTTGGTGGTGCTGAAACTACCAGCCTGCAATTTGTATTCACTACTAACTGAAAATAGACTAACCTAATCTCGATTAGGTTTGCCGTATAAAGCTGAAAATTCGTACCATGACTTCATTCCTCAGAAGAGGAGGGATTAACAACAAGACTCATTTCTTTGCAGCCTCCTACGTTCAAGGAGTTAACCACGTTCTCATCATCACACAGCTGAAACAATGCTTTTCTAGCGCAAGCACTGCCACCAAGCAGAGGGTATTATCCTCAAATGCCCTTGTCAAAACCCAAACAACGCAGGCAATGATGCAATAACTTCTCGATATGAAACGCGCGTCTTACCGCTCCAGCTTGCGCTGCATCAGCAACAAAATAAAACTTTTTTGCATTCATTCACGGGTGTGAGCTCATGCTCTGTTTGCGTGTCTCTGGTCAGACTGAGCCGCTACGACAAGCAAACTGCTCGGTTCCATCAGCTGTTTGCCACATCACTGTGAAAGGCTCCCGTGAAGTGTCTTTTCAAAGGACACAACAAGCGAACTTGCCTTTTTTTTACAGATCACATTTTCCAATAAAATTCGTACAAACAAAAACTTACGATGGTTTTTGACGGGCACGAGCGATGGCAGCTTTTGGCAAGGAAGTCTGAAATACAAACAAATCAGTGATGACAAAGTCACTTGGTACATGGAAATAACAAAAAGTTACCGGATTAGAGCCGTAGATGAGAGAGGTTTTAGGTGGGCTGGTGGTGGAACTTTAAGGGGATTCACTGTTCGGACCTAAATACACAAACTAAAGTTTTTAATTAACGATTTCCAAACAATAACAAAATCTATGCGATTACTAGTAATATTTGTGTTCACACCCGCTATGGAGTTGTTTAAAACGCGCACTTCGATCGCAAGCAAATTTACTGCAAAATAAAATTTTTCACGTCCGCATCGCAGCTTAGATGCCTTGCCTGCTAAAGCGCGCAGCTTCTGTTTTCTTGCCAAAAGTACTCAACTACAATTTGCTTTGAACTGCGCTAGCATTACTGGCACTTCCAAAGTGCATCTGGCCAAGTTGCGCGGCGTGCACGAACAAACAGCCATAAGCACACCCATGATTGAAAGATATGCCCAACAAAAAATAACGGCCGCTTTACAGAAGAACTTACTCGTTTCTGCATAGCTGGTTGTATCACTTGCTTGGGTGGAGGGTTGACAACAACGTTCTGTAAAGTGCTATTCAATACTGGCATCGGCGACAGGGAGTGGCTTGTTAGACATTTCGCGAGATTTAATGGTTCAAATCCTCCAACTATAGCCGAGGAATTAGCTCCAAAAGGGACGGATAAAGATCGTTCGCGTGATTTAGCCAAAGAAACAGATGCAACACTGCCACTGGCATTGGAATTGTTCACAGTCATAGTTCCAGAAACTGCTAAGGTTGAATTCCGAAGCGGAGCTCCGCTGGAACTTAATTTAACAAATCCACTATTTTTATTGACAACACTTTTGTCTATAACCATACTGGGCTGAACACTTGATTGTGTGCAGTCAACACCGCTGCCATTACACGAATCTGGAAAAATATTAACGTATATTGCATGCATGTAGCAAGTTGTTTTGAAGTCACTTGCAGTTTCCTCAACAACAATATCAAAACAGTATGATGTACTATTGTATCCAAAACACTATAGATAGGTAAAAAAACATCGCAGTTTGTACCTCTAAGGCAATAGAAACTGTAGTGGCTTTTATTGCATGTATAATATTTTCAGTACATGTGCCGTTAATACTTTCACGTTTTTAATTGAAACAGAGCGAGATGGTACCTTGTCGCTTTCCCGAAGAAATTTGATTTTTTTTTGCTCCTAGGTTTTTCTGCATAATTCCGAGTTGCGCTATTTGCTTTTGAACTTCCTGCAGCGAAGTTTTAAGGGTTACATCCTGAAAATTAACGCAAATGTCAAAATATTTGTTTCACCAGACGTATTCTCTACTGTACACAGCAGGGCGAAAGGACAAAGCTGCAAAATGGTCAAATAATCAACATATGCGTAGTTGAAATGTCTGCTTCGAACGCAGTTGATTGCCGGTTCGAATCTCGGCTGAGCCCGACTAAAGATTTCATAAAAACGATATTTACAAATTCCCTGCAAAGCACGAAAAAAGACAGTCAGAAAAAAGCGCAAAAGATTGCTTGCTGAGGTCTTGAGAAAGGAACATAACGACACTCCTCCATCCTTTCGTGGCAGTCAGGTTGTGAAGCGCAGCAGTCTACACCCACTTGGTGGCTCAGTCCGACTGAAGACTAGTAACCAAAGCATAAGCTCAAGCACATGAATATTTGGCAAACCTAACTAGCCTGCCAACTTCACTTAAAGCCCGCGGTCCACAAACTCAAGTTTAGGCAACACCCCCAATCTACACAAAAATCGATGCTAGTATTCGCAATCAGATCGAAGTTCAGGTCGTTCACAGCTCAAAGCAATGTTTCGCTCATTTTTCTGACGCCAAGCTTGTTTTTTTGCCCTTTCTAAAAATGCACACCTACTTTTGGAAATCAACTTTTTGAAAGCAATCGTTTTCCCAAACTCGTGAGGCAATTCTGAAAACAACAAGCGAACCCAAGTGGAGTTGCGACCTACAGTTTGGGAAACACTGGTGTAAGCAATAGCATTAGCAGAAGTTATGTTTCTTTTTCTTTTACCTATCAGCCTCGCGTGCTACTCCTGCACAGAAGCGTAGAGGAAAGATTTACTACGTATAATATGCACGTTAGCTGGGAGTCTAAGCTGTTCAGCGGGCGAAGCAGTATACAACAATTGATTCCACAAAGCAGTTTCTTCAAAGTCGAAAAACAACTTCCACTACCTCGCAGCGTCCATACAAGATGCGCTTTACTGCAATTTCCCCAGCCTAAGTTAAAAATCCGCTGTGCCAGCGCAAGGCTATGAGTAACTCAAAAAGCAAAGTTGGACACAAAAATATTGTTGCATTATTGAAAAAAGGTTTTCCCTGTAGGAAAGATAAAAGTATACGTAACTTATAAGAGTGACGTCAGTAGTGCCAAACATAAGATGAGTTGTTTAAATCTTTATATTTTTTGGTTTTGCTGTCATTTTCATTGCCCAGCGGAAGCCGCTAAACATAAAAAAATCATTGTATCGTGCGTTTTTCTGAAAGTAGTTCTACAACAAACACCAGCGCGACGGATAAGGAGTCAGAGCATTCGCTTTCCAGTCGGAGGACCTTGGTATAATTCCCTTGCCGAATCATAGGCTAACAAAAATTTAAAAAATGGTATTAACAAGTCTGCTGCTTGGCGTTCAGCAACAGGTTAATAAGGAGGGAGAAATATAAAACGGACTTTACTCTGTCACGGTTGGATAGAGAGCGATGGGCCTCAAACGGCCTGAGCACACAGCCACCACAAATAAAACAAAACACGCCTACAACAACACTGCCGTGACAAAGTTCAGAAATGCAAGACGAATAGATCATACGCCCGCAATAACTACAGCACATCAACTCAATCAACCACGTCGTTGACAAATTTTCCCAAAAAAATTCTCGATTACATGTATTTGATTGAAAGGTTGAAATCTCTGCGGGATGAATTCACATAATCGTTTTTGGTTGGTAGGGTCTTTGTAATGTAAGATAAAAGTTTTCTCAAGGAACGTAAAACATCTTTTTTGCCAATTTTGATAAGGATAATAATATGTAAAGGAATTAGCCCGAAGAGTGTGACGAAATAAAGAAGTCACCGTTTATCTACCCTGTGTTACTAAATACATTAATACATTTAAAAAATTGAGAGCACATCACCTCTGGGTTATTCTTTATCTGGACCATCAGCACCTGAAAGAAATACGGGAATCAATAAGACGAATTAGGCATATGCGCAAAAGGTCACGTATTGAAGGGTGTCAGTGGATAGCCCAATTTTGGACTTCCACGTTACAGCAACACAACCCATGATGACATCATCATTACAAACGAAAAATTAAATTTTGCCCTCTAATGCTTTTCTGGTTTCGTGCCTAAATGTTAACTACGTTCAAAAATATTTGCAAAAATGAGTTTGGGTAACGACTTCTTTCAGTGAGGGAAGCACACAATATTTCGGAAACGCTTGTGTGAACTATGGTGTTTCGCATTCTGTATTGGTTTAAGTAAAGACTGCGGATGCAACTTCATAAAGCAAACACAAGGGCTGACAAAAGGTTTCAAAACAGAAACAGCATATCAGTAGACAACACCTGACGAGGCTCGAGTTACAACAACCAACTCCAAGGGTACCGTTCATCAGCAGCCACCAGGCTACAGTTTACACAAAACGAAACTACAGTTTTCGAGGCTTGCTACGCATCACGGACAGGTCACGTGGGCGTCAAGCGACAAAACATGCCGCAACCGTGACGTCACGTGAAGCGTTTAAAGACATTTGCACAAAAGGTAATTACTTTTTTTGAATCGATTATCTCGTTTAAAACACCATAAGCAGGCTCAATAAAGACTACTGCACAGCCAAAAGCTAAATATAAAAATAACTAGAAAAGAACTTGCAATTACCTTTCATTCAGTAGGTCTAACTGTAAAAGGTTACCACGTCAAATCGATAAGCTAACAAAAGGCTTATGCGATTGCCAGATATCTAAAGTTAAAAAGCCAGAGGGACTACAGTATGATTTGCTATTTAGTTATAAGTAAGTTTTCAAATAGTTCTTTGTGGTTAACATCGAAATAACATGTACCGATAGCTTCCTTGTGAACAGGTCGCAAAACTATTTTCTGTTGGCCTAATTGCAGTTTAAAATATTTGTGCAGACTACATACCTGATGCTTTGAGATATTTGCTTTCAGCTGTTGCTGTACAGTTCTCAAATCCATATTGCATTTCAAAAGTAAATTCTAAGCACCAAAAACTACAACTGAATAAAATTGATTCTATTCACTCAGTACAATAATAAATTTACCGATAGGCACTAATAACACACATACACTGCCTGTTCTCTCTATAAAGGTTTGCTGCGTATGTTCATCCGCAAGTTTTATCAATTACAATTTCGCAACATTTTGGGACCAAATCATTTTCAAAATTTTATTAAAACATAGAAAGAGGAATTAAAATTTATTATATTTGTATTTTTGTTAAATAAATAACAATATAAAAACCAATATTTGGAACTATATTTTTGGCGGATTTATATTAAGTATCGCACAGCTTGCCTGAAAGCAAAGAAAAAAGCAGCTTTGTGCTTGACAGCTAGCAGTGAAACTACTGAAGGCGGGATATTTCATCTTGTCAACTTTGATAAATATATATAAGTGTGCTCATAAAATCAAGCATTTTTAACTGCTTTTTTCATGATTTCCACTGAAATCTTACTTTTCTTTCAATGCCTTGGCATTGTATGGCATACTGCTTCGACAAAAACTGTGGCAACACAACTATGTCAATTGCTATCTACAATGTTTGTGCAGTTTACTTTCCTTGCACATTTAAGATAACATGTTAGGCATAACCTTGGCCTAACTTTATATAAATAACGTAAATAACGTGCGACCACTGTTATATTGCTACTCTTGAAAACAGTTTTAGTTAAATATTGAATCTTAACCTAAACTTCCATTCCAGTGTTGTGACATCATAATCATTAATTTCATGCTTCCAGTTTTTTCATTGTTTTGAGAAGTGTGTAATATTCATAAACCAATGAAAAATTGTAAAAAGTTACTATTTAACTCAAGCAAGCATATTCTTCGCTCAAATTTCCGGTTTTAATTTTATCTTAATACGTCACGCTTTATTGCTTCGCAATCTGAACTGTAGAACCGATAGCGTGCTAATTGTTATCTCGAGACTTCTGAGTAAATAACTCTGTGCTGTGATGATATTTTCATTAAAAGTTTTTACTTGAGACTTGAATTCGCCATTCTTTAACGATTTACCTTTGCATTTTGGAGTTTATGTTGTATTCAGATGATTTGCTTACAAACGCCATTAGCTGTAATAAGTCGTAGCAGCTAGGATTAATTTAGTTGCATTTTGAGTGTTGCGGCCGACAAACTGTCTGGTTGTGAGAATAATGCAGGAGAACTGGTTGAGATAAAGAATGAACAGACATAAGAAAGAAGACATAACAAAATATAAGTATTAAAAGGAAACAGGTAAATAGATTAGCATGCTGCATGTACCAAAAGTTAAGTGTAGAACGACTGTCATTTGCTTATTTCTCAACCAGCCGGCACAAGGACCTAGCGGTACTGTAATTTGCTTAAAGCCCTTGTTGAGACAACCTTCGCTTACTAAAATGTTTTGCAAATTTTACCTAAGCTGCACACAAATTGACAAAGATCAAGCTCCCCTTGTTCAAAAGTTCAAGGGCATGTCCCTTCCATCTCCCTTAGAATTAGTTCACGAGCAAAAGCACCCGTGAGTAACTCTGGGTAACAATTAATTCGGTTCATCCAAGGAGCAGTCGAACGAAGAGAAATGAGAGGTGCAAATGACTATAGTCGCTGGGGGGGAAGGCACCGGGGTCATGCCCTCCTTTGGTTCGTTGAATCAAATCAAGAAATGAGGTTACGTCAGGCCGAAAATAGGCACGTTGAATAAGCTAATCTACAGGAAAAAAGGTCTTTACTTTCGTTTGTGCAGTTGATTTTGATGAGAGATATTCCACATATCCAACTCCGACATATCTGAGCGATTCCGTTTCTGTTGCCAAGAACTCAATAGGGTATGATTGAAAAAACTAAATCAGCTCAAAACTTTATTAAAACTTAAATACACCTATTCAAATAGAACGGCTAAAATTAGTTTTTCAGTTTTTATATTTTTGACCACAATTCTATTTGAATAAATATATTTAAGTTTTAACAAAGTTTTGAGCTGATTTAGTTTTTTCAGTCATACCTTACCTTCGTTTGGGCCGAAAATACTGACCTTGCAAAAGTTGATCTCCAAGAAAGTCATTTAACAAATTTTATATTTTTGATCTCCCAAAATTTGCGTTTGGCTACCCCTCTGGATGCCTGTGATTGTTTCGTAGAACATTTGATGGTTTTCGCGACGCGATGCGCTTTTCGTATTGTAGGGACAGATGCGTAGTTGTTTATCGGTGGGCTTGCCGTCCTTACCCAACTGCGTTTTAACCCCCTTTACTAGTAAAAAGCAAAGGTGGATTTAGGGGTGCATGCCTCCTAAACTGCTAAAAATGCTCACCAACTGACATTGTAGCTGTCGATTATGGCTCTTATTTCAGCAAAACTTTGACAAAAGACTTATTTTTGGTTTAAAAGTCGACTCAATTTCTTGTGCCAATTCCAATGCCAGAGATGTGTACGCAAATGCGATGGTATTATTATGGTATTGAGTGTATTTATAAATTCGAGTAAAATATTTTAGGTTTCAGGCAAAAACATTTTTGGCTGACTCAGCAACGAACGACTAGGTTACACAAAATATGCTTGATTAGCTGCCGCTTACGTAACATTTTACCGATAGCATTTTCAGAATACATCAAGATGCAATAGTACATGGCGTGAAACATAAACGGCAAAAAGAAAAGGCATGCCACAAAACGCTAAAGTGCTGTGATTTGGGTCATTATAATTAAAACAAAGGTAAAGTTTGTAGTAGAGTTTTGCGTCGCGGCATTACCCTTTACAAACAGCAATAATGATGAAAGAAAATCACAGCAAAAAAGTTGTAAAACGAAAACACAAAATTCAAGGTGTATACACCACATCAGCAATCAAACAGTTGTCAAATCATGTGCTGCTCAATGTAAAAGCTTGACACCTTAGCTTGAGGAGACTAATTGGTGCTTATCTTGCCTAAAGGTGAACTGGAGGAAGTCGTGACCGGGTGCCTTCATTTATCCCTACTTGGACAAAACAAGTTCACAACCGAGTGCAATTTTACGCTGCTACCCAAAATCTGAATTATCATAGCAGTCTTTATATGTATTGCTGGTAATGATTTCGAAGTAGTTATGGGTTTACAGTTTAGAATAGACTGTGTATTTACCAAATGCTCGCGGCAAAAACAATTTCCAAAAAACTTAATGCTAAATGCAAGCTGAACAAACACTGATCAGTGGCGGTTAGAGAAGCATGCAGCAGGAAACTTGAGCTGTTTTTAAGTTATTTAAGATATGCTACAACTCTCGTACTGACCCCAGAGAAGCCATCTTACAGCCAACAACGCTTGCATACAACCCGTGCAATTCAAAAAACTCCAAAAAAGACCAAACCTGCGACACGCATGCAAAGTGGCCAGTGCTCTGCCAACTGAGCCAGTTTTTCATAACCCCTAACTGCTCTCAACTACTGGCACACCAAGCCAACCCGGTCGAACTTAATCTCACTACAGTGAAACAGCATAAATGCATGCAGCTAGGGAAGCAAAAACATTCAAGTCGCAACGCCTTCTTCTCCAAGAAAAGTCAACCGAAAATAATCTGTTGCCTTGTTAACTGCCAAAATCGAATACAAAAGGAAAAGACTAACAGTAAAAACAGAAAAACACAAAGTTTTCACTCAAGCAATTATAATTACCAACAATCACGTCATAAAAAAAGACACTGATGGAGTAAATAACTACAATGAGAGTTAAAAATAAAATTTCCTAATTTAATAAGGTCTAATGTGCAGAGCGCTTTGCCCTCTGCCTTATCACAAAAATTGAGCAATTTCTTTAATGTCTGTTGTGCTCACGTTCGTCAAACCGGAACATTGCAAGGGATTTGCTTTGCGTGACTGTTGCAAAGAAATGCTTTTTGCTAAGCGCACCATAACTGGTTGACAGAAACCCAATAAAACACTCGCTAAAATAGCATCAAAAAGCATGGTAACAAAATAAATCTATAGTTTAATCGTTCAAGAAATGAAAGGTCTCGCCCGTGCTTCGAAACCAAAATGGGCGAATGACTCGCTGAAGCCTAAAGTATGATCGTGATCGCCGTGAATGTGTCAAGAATGGTGCTCCTACGGATATGACAATTCTAATATCCAAGTAACACTGTCGGCATGTGACCCACGGAAAAACTATTTAGTCAATATGGCCTTTTTACTACTTTGAGTTGTGCAGGTTTGGTGTACATTAGAACTAGCCGGGTTTACTGGCCTCGCCGGACAGGACTCCCATTCAGAAAATTTGGTCGCGTTTAACCAAAGAACAGTAAGCAAATAATGTTGTTTTTTGAAATTTACTTGAACTGAATCGTCATTAATCTATGGAGGATCCTCCAAACAATCTTTTCAACAAAATCTGCATTTCAATAAAGAAATAAACAGTGTTTTTGTTGATTTGAGTCTCTAATATCATCAAGTTGGCCCCCACAACGTGCAGATTGATTATTTCCATTTTAGAAAGGATATCTCACGAAGGGGGTTTATAAAGTTTGGGCTTGTTTTGAACGTAATTTGACAACCGTAAACAAAAAGATATGATGGAATGTACGTTTTTGTTTTTTATTAAATAAGACGTGCCTGGTGGTATTGAAACAGCAAATTGAATTTTTGAAACAAGAGCGTAAGCACCCTGCTGACTGATTCTTAACATTTTTTTGCTCCAAAGTTTAAAACATGTGATGAAATATACAGGTACTATAAGATGCTGTAAATAGTTTTAACTAATCGATAATATTTAGTCTACGCTTACTATCACTTGGTGGGTTTAAAGTTGAATATTTATAATTGGTTTTTACTGCCACTTATACAAGAAATGACTTAAAAGACTACTTACAAATTACATTGAGTAAAAGCTAATAAAATCCAAAGTTTAATTGCAACTCTACTGTCGTCCTACAGCAGCAAAAATTTTTTCTATTTTGCTTCCAAGTGGCTAAACCAGTGGTTCTCAATCTTTTTCTTGCCGTGGTCCCTTGAAGTGGGCCTCAACTTTTTTTTCATTGCCGTGGCCCACTTCAAGGGGCCACGACACGAAAAAGGTTGAAGTGAAGTCGATGAAGTCGATCTCCGAAAAAAAAATAAAAAAAAGGTCATTGCGTCTCTAGTTCACAGGTGCTGGTCCGTATGGCTTGTTCATATGAAACAGTATTTCTCAACCTTATTCGGCATGCAAACCTGTTTTCAAAGTACACAAACGTCCGTGGCCCACCCGACTCACATGCTGTGACCCACTTGTGCATTATAATACCAAGCTGTGGCCCAACCGACTTACATGCTGTGGCACACTAATGGGCCATGGCCCACCGGTTGAGAACCACTGGGCTAAACAACGTAGTAAAAAAGAGCAAGCTTAAATATATTGGATCGCATCTTATTTAAAATTAATTTGGAGTTTTGCAGGAATACGTGATGGTAGTTTGGGCCTTTGATGCAGTGCTCCATATCCTGCAAATTTTTCAAAAAAGTCTCTACATCTGTGAATCTGGAATGAACACATTATGGACCCAAGGCAGTGGCGTAAGAAGATGGGTTTGAACAATGATGGTTAATTTGTAAAAAAAAGGCGTAGAAACAAATTTAGGAGGGAGGGATTTTTTGCGAAAATGATTTTAAGATAATAAAACAGAAAATTCAGCCAGAATTATATTTTAATCCACATTGTTTTAGTTTTTCACGCAATGCTCACACTCAAAAAACATGAAATAATTTTGACTGCAAGTTGTAGTTAATTTTCAACAAATAAGTCAACTACCGTATTTTTCGGACCATAAGACGCACTTATAATCCTTTAATTTTCTCCAAAATGGAACGCGCGCCTTATCGTCCAGTGCGTCTAATATGTGGATCAGGTTGCGCTTTGGCACCCAGCTCTGAACAAATTTTATGTTGTAATAATCGTTACCAACGTAATAATACCTCCCTCAACTCGTTTTTTGTTGAGAGCAAACTTCTTCTTTTTTATTGCGATCAAATTACCTACTCTTCTTCCCCTTACGAGTGTGTTTTTTCTCTTCACCTACTCTCGTTCCCTTCAGGAGTCTTTCTCTTCACTTTACGTGCGTAAACACATACATAGGTCGCGCATGTATTGCAACATGTACGGTACCTAGCAACTAGCCGTACACTTCTGACGCAATGGGAACACAACAAATAATTGTTTGATCATAAAATACAAGTGCGGTATCGATAAAATGCGTTGAGTTTTGGATTCATTAAATGCGCCTTCTGGTTCGAAGCGCCTTATGTATAAAAATAAACGCGTTAGAAGACGTTTATTGATACTGCGCCTTATATAATCCGGTACGTCTTATGGTCCAAATAATACAGTAGTCGTAATTGTGCTCCTAAATGGAAACAAATTAAGAGAAAGTTAATGAATTCTGCGTTTGATGGCAATCCACAGAAAGTAAGATCCTGGTCCGGTCTGCAAAAACGCATATGGCTCAAAAAATTTTTGCTATTTTACTTAAAACCAGTTTGATATTGACAGCAAACCCCAGAAGTTTTAAGGAGCAGAGCCTTTTTCACTCCCCTTGCTTATGCATAAGGTGAAAACGAAGTTAACTGCCTACTGGTGGTATTCCTTGCATGGGTATTTTGCACTAAATTTTTAGGGCAATAATTTTTTGGCAGCAACATAACCTATTTTTGTAATCCATTTTTTGCGGTAAATGTGGAAGAATTTTCCTACGCCGCCCGACAAAATACGGTGCAAATAATAGCATAAGCGCCCGTGAGTAACGTTTGTGTATTTCTGAACCGGTAGTTTAAAGTTATTGACCTAAGCTTTTCTTTGTTACTTAGAGAAGGTTCATATGCCTCTTCTATCCGGCTCTCGAAAAAACCCAGTCCTAATAAGCCTTACTGGATAGCAAGTGCATTGAAATACAATTTTTCCAAAAAAATGTTTGGAGACCTTCTCCGCAGTTTGATGACAATTTAGTTTTTCTCAAACAGTTTCATGTATGCAAATTGGCAATCAGCTATATCACTTTTTCAATGTTCTTTGTATGAAGGCGGTTAAACCGATACTTTTTACCCAGACTTGATTGATGAAGAGTCGCGCCGGGCGAAGACGAAAAACCCGACCATTTCTTTTTCAATAGTTCTCACACTGTTGGAAAAATTTTGCCCGACGGACCCCTTGCATGTTTTAAATAATTTGCTGTGCCTTATAACAAAACTTTGAAAAGAGTCCCCTAAAATTAGTTACATAAGAGTATCTACTATCGATTAATAAGAACTGAAATCTTTGCAGACCTGAAATTACTGAACGAGCCCTACTTTGAGAAACACTATTTATACAATAAATGTACTTTACAGCTGAGTTTTCTCTGATTGTACGTTCACAGGTTCGAAAAGCAGCAGGTAAGATGTGTAACAATTCCGATCATGCTCTTTACCATTCAGCGTTTTATGAGACTTAATTATCGTAATCTTTTTGTTCAACTGCACCCGCTTTTGTGTATTTTAATTAGATTTCCTTACTTTGCATTGTTTAGTTAATTGAGCGCTAATTTTTAATTTTAGATTTAGCTTCAAGTATTTTTGCGCGTTGGTTTAAATCGCTTACTCTTGTTTCAATGTAATTCACTATATTTCAGTATGAATTCGTTCAATTAAATTCTATTTAGATCCTCTTGGTTCAGTTTGAATGCGTTCTTTGAGTTAATGACAAGATCCATTCATCTTCGCTTCTCGCGCTCAAGAAGCTATCAAGCAGACACCGATCCTCAATCTAACTACGGTCGCCAGTTATCAAAACTGGCAATGGCTACTGGTGGTGATCCCGCGAAAAATCTTGTGCCAGTCTGACGTAATCAAGAAAAATCGCGCCTTTGCTGCAAGATGATGTCCTACAATTCGATTTTTAAGTAGCTAGGTAAAGTTATGCTGGACTTTTTTTGATTGAAATGTCTTTCTGTAAGGAATACTTTCAACTTGTTTGCCTATTTAAAGTTTTTCAAATACTATTACAGATTTTAACACTAGAACGGCAACGTTGCATTTTTGCCACGATGGTAGTAGCAATGGTTCCTATCAGATCCAGTAAATTAACACGTATAAAATTTTCTCTGATCATAATCTGATGAAAATAATAAACATAAACCTTGCAACATATTCATTGCGTTCAAACACTTCAACCAAACAAGAAAAAGGAATTGATATACATTTTGCAACCAAGAAACGATGAAGAAAAAATTGTAAAAAAGCAAATGCCCTGACTATTCACACAAAATTCACACCGAACTAAAATTAACTAATGGTTAATACACGGTCAATTCGCTTTTTTCGCTCAAAGAAAAATTAAGAGAGTAAAATACATCAGTCGCTCACCCTCACTCGCATTTAGCCTCCAAGATATAATGCGCAAATCTGCAAACCTTTTTTTAGTAACTATAAACAACAGCATTCATTTGGCTATCGATAGATCTGTTTGACCCATTGCATCACAAAATCACAATATGCATTTGGAGCTGAAAGTCCTAAGGCTTTGCATAGTAATAATTTAGTGTAAGATGATAATACTGAACGAACCAGGCCGACACAATAGCCCGGCCATGTTGAACACAAAAATGTTTATTTGTCTTGGATCTGAGAGACCCGACAATACCGTTCCAGGAATAAATTCATTTTTTTCCGACTTTTTCAAAGACAACATCAGCTTCCAAGTACACGTTTCTGTAGCTTTTCATCTAAAAAATGTACGGTGCTTGCCCGGCATTTTTCATTGCTATCGGTAAATTGCATTTTTTAATCAATAGTGTTGAGCGTGTGTATGCTATCTGTATAGCCTTTACAGTTTTAAACAATGCAATTTTTTCGCGTTTTTTACGGCAGCTTTGCCAATCTTCCCTGATATAGTCACTAATCAATATTAGTCTTATTGTCCTGTTGCTAGAAACTTTAACCTGGGACTTACTTCGCTATCATTATTGCTCTTGAAATGGAAATTAGAATTTACCATTCATTCTAGATGTTATTCGCAACTTTTAATGCTCTGCTACGTAAACTGTAACAAATAGTAAAATTCCGTATGTGCGCATTGTCCGTAAATCAGTTGCAATTTTTCAAGGGGCACTGCGATGAAAATTTTTTATTACTTTTAAACTTGTTTTCTTGAACGGATGTTCTGAGTAATCCTTGACTGGTGTGTTTATGCGTCCTTTTCTCGCTCCATCACATTTTACGAGCTGGATACTTTTATACCTCAATCTTCGGGGGTGCTTTGGAGCGGTTTCAAACGTCATTTTATGTTACAGTGTTTTTACCTTTAGTTATCACTATCACTTTTATGTGGACGTGCACAGTATACGCTTTTACAGCTTTTGTACGTTTTTTGTAGGTAAACTTTCATCCGTTTGCATATTTATATGATATTACGTTGTTACACAGTATATCCTGCTTTGCGAACTTTCGAATTTGTCGACAAAAATCTTTTTGCATGTTTTGCCCGCAAAAGCGTGCACGCGTTTGGCACATACTTTGCGAACAAAATCGGATATTCAAAGAACAACATATACTGTAAAGCATCACACAAATATCCTAGCCGATAAAATTTTTGTACAAAAATGCATGAGAGCAAAAAAAATATACAAACCGGACAAAGACGTACAATACAAAACCAGACTGAAACATATACAGTGTACAGCAACCTTGATCCAACAGCACACTTTTTGAGTAACTTAATTTGATGTTTTTAGTTTGCGCTGCATGGTCGCTTGAGTGGACAATTAAAGTTTCTGATTTTGCTTTGATCATTTTTTTTGCATTTGTTTGATTGATCTTGTTTTAATGTAATTCAATTCAGTTCCGTTTTGGTTAAGTTTGAATGCGTGGTATATGTTAATAGCAGATCTATTCATTTTAAGTTGTCCACGAAACTCTACCAAGCTGTGATCGATCCTCAACTAAAGTGCAATCGCCAGTCAACTAAGCTGGTGATCGCTACAATAGTCAGACATGCGAGAAAAGGAAGATGGAAAGGATGCGGAGAAACATTGAAATCGGATTATGATTCGAAGCTTTACTCTCTGGTCCCCAGAAAAATGTATGCAAGGTGCTTTGAAAAACGATTATTTGAAATAAAAACTGAGGCCAAACTGGTGAACACATAAAGCTGCTTTCGTCCTGGCCGAAGGACATAAACTTCACCTTGTAACAAGCTTTCTAGAAGTTGTTGGGAATAAGAAAAAGGCGTGTCGCTTGTTTCATTGATTTTGTAAAAGCATTCAAAAAAGACAGGATTCTATAAAAAGTTGTGGCGTGTTTGACGGGAGTATGTCATTAATCTGTACTAATGAGAGCAGTTGAACACTTTTTATTGTGCAAATGAAGTGGATCAAGAAGTATAGCTTTGCCGAGAATGGCGTCAAAATTAAAAGTTGCAAAATCAATTGCTTATTGCAAATGATGTAGTAGTTGTGGCATAATAAAAGTCTAACCTCCAATACGCAATCCCTCGTTTTGCCGCTCGTTATGATAGTCCTGCGATGATCTTAAGATAAGCGTGGAAAAAACTGAGATATTTCATCTTTCGAGAAAGTTGAGGTACAGATTCGCTGGTAGACTTTGAAGAAGGTTGATAATCAAATAAATACTTGTGGTTTCATATGCGGGTGATAGTAAGCAGAACGATAAACTTGATGTTCGAATCGGAACAGCAAGTGAAGTATGCATGAGCTTCAACGTTTAGTTGTAAGAAAAAGAAAGTTGTCTAAGAATGCCCAGCTTTCGATTTTTGAATCGGTTTTTCTTTGTCTCTTCACTAATCTAAATCACGGATAATCGACAAAATGTGATCTTGAGTTCACATTGCGGAAATCGGGTTTCTGAGAAGAATGAAAGGTGCTTCACAAATAGATAAAATTCGTAATACCAACCAATATTGGAAAATTTCTTAACATCGATCCGCAGGTTCTCCGTCTTGAGAAGTTACAACTGCTTTGATTTGACTCTATAACCCAGGAAGATACTATTAAACCCACTCTCTGCTCCAAAAATCGAGTTCCACCGCCAATCTGGCTGAATTCAAGGAACGAGAAAGACAGTGCGTGATCAAATGGGAGTACTGAGTCTAAAAAACTTGATTTATATGTATACATATATGCATACATATGTATGTCTATATAAATAATTAACCATTAAAAATCAGTCGCATGAAATAAACAAAATCTGATTGTTGTTACAGAATTTTAATATAGCTTTAAAAAAAGCTGTTTTAGCTATAAACTTTTTGTGACGCTCCATCAGTGGCGGTATCGCGTCAAAAAGGGAAAAACTAGAGTGAGCAAGTTGTTTTATCTCATTAATTTGGACGATAGGCAATCAAGACAACCCAAAGATAGCAATAGCACAGTAAAGCGCACCAAAGAAAGATTTCGCAATAGCAAAATGCTAGAGGAAGCGTAGCAAGAGGCCAAATTAGAACGCCGTAATTATCAAAAGAGTTTGAGAGTGTAAACAAACTCTTTTTGTCTGCATAACACCGGGCGCTAAGCCTTGATACAAAGAGTTTTTATTAGATTAAATGGTAAGAGCTGCGTGCTGTGGAGAGGATTGAAAACCGCTTGCTATCATAGTTTGATGCATATTGTTCACTTTCTAGAAGATGCTGACCAGTGGCCGAGTCACAGACCGGTTTAGTGTCATTCCGTTTGTGCAATTTGTATGGTTGAGATCGGCGTGGAGCGTCAATTGCTGTCTTTGCAAGCCTCCAATTTACGTTTGCGGAATATGTTTCTTGATGCAATCCTGTAGTCGTTGAGATGTTCGCCCTACGTAACAACTATTACAGTGGCACTTGTATTCATGTATAACACAGCTTTTCTGAGTGGTAGGTATAACACAGCTTTTCTGAGTGGTAGGTAGAACAATCTTGCAAACTACTGGCAGTATACGCTTTGACGTAAAGACAAAACGGGTGCTGACGGAACCATAGCAGCTTTTCACGGCTATTTTGACTTCTTTTTTTAAATTTATGGAAGGCTTACCTATTCAAGGGATCCTCAAGCACACAGGGCACTTTTCAGGGCCAAATCGCTTAAGGGCGGAGAACTAAGCAATTTTCTTGGCAATCTCAGCGTTGACAATGTTTTTAGGATAGTCATTGTCCATTAATAATTTCTTGATCCGTTGTGTTTTTTTGTTGAGTCTACGTTTCGTGCAAATCAATAAGGCTCGATGTACAACTTTAGATACTAAACTTATTTTTACCTTTCAGAGGACTAAAGTACTCCGAAAGTAAATACTGGCCAGTGAAAGTGGGTTTCCGGTATACACTGGTTTCAAAACCAATATCTTTGCCTTGGGACATAGACATCAAGAAACGGTAGACATTTGTCTTTCTCTTTTTTGAAAATGAATTTGAGGGATGGATGAAGGCAGTTATGTGTGGTCAGGAATTCACCTGCTTTAGTTTCATGATGGAAAATGGAAAACGTGTGGTCAATATATCTGAAGTATATTCAAGGTTTTTGTGTTTCAGAAAATAATTTTATCATAATATCCAAAAAAGATATTAGCCAAAGGCGGGGCAAGTGGTGATCCCACAGCTATTACGTCTGTTTGCTTGTGCATAGTGTTATAAAAGTTAAACAAGTCTATTAGAATGACTGGTTATGAATGGGACTTTTCATAAAGGATTTTTGAACAGATCTTGATAGTTTCATCAAAAGGAATGTAGGCTGTAATAACATAGGCAGTAATAAGCCAGCTAACCACCTGCAAAGTTCATGATGGAACAAACCTGTCATAAAAAGTATAAGGCGAAGTGAGTACCTTCTTCGCGTGTTTCCGTTATACTATGAATTCGACGTCTTTGCAATCCAGTTGGTAGTTTTGCCTCATATATTTACTTCGGCATAACATCCGCTTTGACTAAGTCAATTAATCGCTTTTGAAGGCGCGATTAGATGTTAACTGTGTTGTCATTGCTGGAAACTGAACCATGCCATTTAAATTTCGATTGATCTTGGATGTATCTCGTTCTTTTTATCTACGTAGTCGCTTTTGTTTCGAAGGACAACACCGGAGCTTTTGTCAAGTTCAGTGATGATAATATCACCATTTTTTCATAAACTGGTGATTGTACGAAACTACTCTTTGTGCATTGTAAAGTCACGAAAAGCTATGGTGGTGTCACAATACAGATAGGCAAGATCGGCGAGTCGACTTCTCTTGCATCTTTTGCTTGCCAGAGAGCTTTCGACAGTTTGGTAGAAGTTCTTTCATGTCGATATTTAAACCTTTGATTATAGTTGTGAAAGCGAGCTTTAAATTCTGTCTCGCTACAATCATAATAATCTTGGGGACGTTTTCAGATATTATACGCTATGGAGCTCTGGCGACATCTTCCGTCCAATGAACAGCTTATCTTCTTCCTGCAGTAACACGGTGGCATGGTGTGATTGTAGTTGACTTTGCTTTTAATAACACTTTGCTATCACTGAAAATGGTTGCAGCCATCTTGGGCATAAAATCATAGCTCATTTTGACGTTTATTTTTCTGCTGCAGGCTTTATACAAGCGATGATTTGATGGGAAGTGTTTAGCAAGCAATCTTACGGACTATCGACCAAGGTTGATTTTAAAATGCTCGCTATACGGCGAGTTGAACCATAGGATGTTTCGTTTTCTTGCTTTACTTTTCATGAGGCCTGGGCTGCTGACCTATTGCAGTGTACCAGTGTATTTGCTATTTCGCATTGTTTTTCGTATTCTGAGACAGCTTTGGCTAATTCCACTTGATTGGACGAAAACTGGGGAAGGCGATTGCTGAGCACGAAGTGCTTTTAAATATTTAAGGAAATGTTTACTGCTTTTAAATACACGTATGTTTAAATATATGTTCACAACAAGGTAGAAATAAATGCAAATTTTTAAAATTTGACATCGCCGAGCTTTATTCATCTATTTCTCAAAATTTGTCAAAAAGTTAATGTTTTTAATCAATCAATCAATTTTTGCAAAAAACTTTAAAGAAGTTTCAGCAGATTAATGCGTACCAGAAAATCACTTTTATTCAACAACAGCAACTGCTGGGTAAATATGAGCTGCCTGTTATTCGACGTTACCATGCGGCTCTATGATGGAGCAGAAGTTTGTGAGTTAGTCGTAATTCAAAGATGACGGGCTCGGTATCCTCCAAAACTTCAGTAAACCCCAAACAGACAAATTTACAAAAAAAGTCATCAGGATTTTCAAAGAGTTAGAACTCAAAATTGTAATCGTAATGAATTTGAGAAAACCAATTTTTAGATTTTACTTTGACCTCAAAAACAACTACTACTCTCTGTGCGAAAAACTAAATCACTGCACTTTATGTATTTATACGCATCTAATTACCCTAAATCAATCATCAATCAAAAAACAAAAATGATTAAATCAAGACTTTGCAAAATTTCTTGTGATGAAAATTAAGAATCTTGCGATTATGACTTGAAATAATTGCTTTCATTTTGGTTAAAGAGCTTATAACATATTTGTGAAGTATTTCTATTGGAAATCTTGTGTAAATTATGTGATTGTGAAAAAGATTTTGTCACGAGTTTTAAAAACTTTTCTCCGATATTTGTTTTCACGTTGATGCTGAACGAGGGATTGAACACGTAACCTTGCTGCTCTTGTTTTTTGATTTAGTTGTGATTTTTCAAACTGCTAATTAGTTTCATGCCCACTAGTTTTTACTTGTTTATTGTAAAGTAATATAGTTTTTTCAAATTAAACCAAATGAACCGGAATAACCCACACAGTGCAGCTCCACAAAAACCAAGAAGGCTCCCTATAAGGCGTGTGCGACATTGATTCCATTGTATATTTTGCTTTTGTCACCAGGCATCCTTTAACTTCTCAATATAGCTCTTCTGGTCTAATCGAAAGTTTAAATGATCTTTATTTAGATTTAAAATCTACACAAAATTCACAAAAACTCAACGTTTCGAAAAACTAAAATCACTTTTTCTTCGTCGGGAGTGACTAAAGTTTAAACACAGACAACGGTTACATAGTAATCAACAGGACGATAAGGACAAAAAATAAAAATTATGGCAATAAACAAGTGCAGCAGCGACAACTGGCGGTCAAAAATTTATAAATTTGTACAATCCGGGATAAAAGCTGTTAATTTTATCGTTGAAAGAAAAATCAGTTTTGTGTATGTAAAATGATTCTAAAAAACGTCTTTTCTTATAGTCACTTTCAGTAGCTAAAATTTCAGAGCTTTCCCAATCAATCCGATGTCCATTTAAGCAAACGTGTTTCACTAGAGCAGATTTCTTTTTTAATTCCTCATTTGTTAGTTTGGCAATTATATCAGGTTTGACGTCCCTTTGATGTTCTTTGCGTCGTGTTTTAAATGATCGAGCAGTCTCACCAATATATACACCTGTACAATCTAAACATGGAATTTTATATACAACACCGCGTTGATCAAATTTGTTGATTTTATCTTTTAAACTTGGCAGCATGTTTCCCACGGTGCGTAATGGTTTTGTTGCCACTTTGATTTGATGGTTTTTCAAAAGACGTTTTAATCTTTCAGTTATTCCTGGTATAAATGGCAAAATAACCAATCCAATATGTCTTTCTTCTTCTTGTAATTTAGCTTGAGCTTGAGTCTTTCTTTTTTTCAGTACTTTTTGTATGAATCAATTAGGATAATCATTTTCAGCGAGCATATGAGACAGAAAACTTTTTTCTTTTTTCCAGTCTGTTGATTTGGTCGTGAGCGATTGAGCTCGATTGTATAAATTTATCACAACACCTTGTTTTTGTTCATTGGAGTGAGCTGAATGGTAATTTAAGTATCGATTGGTGTGGGTTGGTTTTCGGTGTACTTTAGTGGCCAATTTTCCATCCTGCGTTCGCATGACTAGGACATCTAAAAATGCTAAATTGTCATCTTGCTCTAGTTCCATTGTAAAATTTATGTTCGGGTCCTAGAGCAAGATGACAATTTAGCATTTTTAGATGTCCTAGTCATGCGAACGCAGGATGGAAAATTGGCCACTAAAGTACACCGAAAACCAACCCACACCAATCGATACTTAAATTACCATTCAGCTCACTCCAATGAACAAAAACAAGGTGTTGTGATAAATTTATACAATCGAGCTCAATCGCTCACGACCAAATCAACAGACTGGAAAAAAGAAAAAAGTTTGCTGTCTCATATGCTCGCTTCTTCTTCTTCTTTCGTTTGAGGGCTCATCGTAGGTTTTCGGCTAGATGTTGAAGCCAGTTCTTTGTATCATCAGTCACGTTAATGAGGTTCTTGACGGTGTTAGGTGGACGAAGGAGATTGCAATCGAACAGGATGTGCTCTGCATTTTGGGTGGCAGCTCCGCACGCACATGAGGCTGATGTTCTGAGTCCCCATTTGTGCATTTCTGCGCCAAACCGCCCCACTCCAGCTCTAAGGCGATTTAGGATAACCCACAATTTCCGAGGTAAGTCGGATCCAGGTGGTGCAGTGGTGTCTGGGGTTATCGTCAGCTGCTTAGGGCGTTGATGTTTAGTCCACTCTTTGTTCCAGGCCTCAATGGTATCGTGGTCGCAGTTATGGTGTTCTGCTGCGTGACGGTAGAAGGGGTGGCGTGACTTCAGACGTTGTGGGCGTAGGTTCTGTGGGTCAGGTACCAGACTGTGCAGTGGGTGTTTTTGTTGGCCCATGCGTGGTAAGATATTTTATTGGAAACATAGTTTCTTCTCAGCTTGGCTGGGGCAATTCCTGAGAGTACAGGAAGGAGATGTGTGGGAGTGGGTTTCA
The DNA here is from genome assembly GCA_963675345.1 of Trididemnum clinides. Classification (NCBI taxonomy): domain Eukaryota; kingdom Metazoa; phylum Chordata; class Ascidiacea; order Aplousobranchia; family Didemnidae; genus Trididemnum; species Trididemnum clinides. The sequence goes on from OY776306.1 coordinate 24,335,713, forward strand.
CGCAGCCGGTTATAATTCTCATGGTATCATTCAGGGATACGTCCAGCTTTTTGGTATGGGAGCTTCGGCTCCATACTGGAGTGGCATACTCTGCGCTGCTGTAATATGCTCGCTGAAAATGATTATCCTAATTGATTCATACAAAAAGTACTGAAAAAAAGAAAGACTCAAGCTCAAGCTAAATTACAAGAAGAAGAAAGACATATTGGATTGGTTATTTTGCCATTTATACCAGGAATAACTGAAAGATTAAAACGTCTTTTGAAAAACCATCAAATCAAAGTGGCAACAAAACCATTACGCACCGTGGGAAACATGCTGCCAAGTTTAAAAGATAAAATCAACAAATTTGATCAACGCGGTGTTGTATATAAAATTCCATGTTTAGATTGTACAGGTGTATATATTGGTGAGACTGCTCGATCATTTAAAACACGACGCAAAGAACATCAAAGGGACGTCAAACCTGATATAATTGCCAAACTAACAAATGAGGAATTAAAAAAGAAATCTGCTCTAGTGAAACACGTTTGCTTAAATGGACACCGGATTGATTGGGAAAGCTCTGAAATTTTAGCTACTGAAAGTGACTATAAGAAAAGACGTTTTTTAGAATCATTTTACATACACAAAACTGATTTTTCTTTCAACGATAAAATTAGCAGCTTTTATCCCGGATTGTACAAATTTATAAATTTTTGACCGCCAGTTGTCGCTGCTGCACTTGTTTATTGCCATAATTTTTATTTTTTGTCCTTATCGTCCTGTTGATTACTATGTAACCGTTGTCTGTGTTTAAACTTTAGTCACTCCTGACGAAGAAAAACTGATTTTAGTTTTTCGAAACGTTGAGTTTTTGTGAATTTTGTGTAGATTTTAAATCTAAATAAAGATCATTTAAACTTTCGATTACACCAGAAGAGCTATATTGAGAAATTGATTCCATTGATTATAAAGCAACCATTATCTCTCCAAACAATATACTAACTAATACCAATAGAAGTATCCTCCCCACAAAAGCGCGTTACTACGGCTCGAGTGAAACTAAATTTAAGCCTTTGACGGATACTGGATCATATATATCCCACAATTGTTAATTGTTATGCAATTATGATGAAATAACCACTTTTCTGAAATCCATTATTTTCCCATTGTTACCAACAATTGTGGAATTGTTTCAAATTTTATCAATTAGAATCTTATGGTCCTTAAAGGGTAAAAGAAAGATCTGCAAATCAAAATAGCATCTTCAAGCACCAGCACAAAGCTGCATCAACAGAGTTATCATAACGGTATTGGACTTTCAAAAAAATGTGACATTTAATCGAACATTACATGGAACATTAAAGCTGAATCACCAAAGTACAAACGTGGAAAAAAATGTAATTTATATACTGCGGAAAACATGGGGATACTGATGGCAGAGAAAAACAAGACTTGGAATAAAACGTTCATAAATTCTCGCCAAATGCAGACAAAGAAACAAAATTAAGTTAAAAAATTTTAAATCAGGAAGCTTTGAGTTTGTTTGAACTTTGCATCTTGAAAAATGAGTGATTATTTTCTGATGAAAACATGTATACCAACCACCAACATAATTGCGCGGCACGTAACTATAACAATAATGATTCCTTTTAAGTGGAAGCTATTCATTAACCCCAGTATTTTTTATTAACTATATTTTTTATTTACTTTTCTACTGCGTAACAATTGCAGTTATACTATCACCTATATCCCCAACTGCACTACAAATAAATTTTTCCTTTGGATAATTCCATAGAATTTTTAACTGTTTTAGCAGTCGGCGAGTTGTTTTCATTAATAACAGGCTATTCTTTGAGAAAGTACCATATTGTTGACAATATTTTTCATTTAATTGTATTTAGAGCCTCTGAAGATCGCAGGTGCTTGTCTGCGTGAAACAATTTGTCAGGCTTTTAATATATTAGTACATAGGCATAATCAACCTGCTACTATTTTTTTCAGCTTTCGTCCAATCAAGTGGAATTAGCCAAAGCTGTCTCAGAATACGAAAAACAATGCGAAATAGCAAATACACTGGTACACTGCAATAGGTCAGCAGCCCAGGCCTCATAAAAAGTAAAGCAAGAAAACGAAACATCCTATGGTTCAACTCGCCGTATAGCGAGCATTTTAAACCAACATTTGCCGAGAATTCCTCAGATTGCTTGCTAAGCACTTCCCATCAAATCATCGCTTGTATAAAGCCTACAGCAGAAAAATAAACGTCAAAATGAGCTATGGATTTTATGCCCAAGATGGCTGCAACTATTTTCAGTGATAGCAAAGTGTTATTAAAAGCAAAGTCAACTACGTGATTGTAGTTGACTGCTTTTAATAACTACAAAGTCAACTATAACCGACGTCAACTACAAAGTCAACTATAACCGACGCCATGGCGTAGTGGTTAGAGCGTCCGCTTCGCAGTCGGTAGACCTGGGGTTCATTCCCCTTGTCGAGTCATATCAGAAGACTTTTAAAAATGGCATCCGCAGCTTCCCTGCTTGGCGCTCGGCATTTATGGGAGGTTGTGGAGAACAAGCCGGCAAGTTCGCTTGTTGTGTCCTTGGGCAAGGCACTTAACGGGACGCCCCACCTTTATGTGGAAGACAGGTGGCCCATAAACCTCAAAAAAGGCAACTCCCAAGCGAGTGCGGACTTCCCGTCCAAAGTATAGCGATACAATTCGCTTTCTCGTGAATGGAGGATAAATATGGCAAATAAAACAAAACAAAAACAAAACACCATGCCACCGTGTTACTGCAGGAAGAAGATAAGCTGTCCATTGGACGGAAGATGTCGCCAGAGCTCCATAGCGTATAATATCTGAAAACGTCCCAAAAGATTATTATGATTGTAGCGAGACAGAATTTAAAACTCGCTTTAATAACTATTATCAAAGGTTTAAATACCGACATGAAAGAGATTCTACCAAACTGTCGAAAGCTCTCTAGCAAGCAAAAAATACAGGAGAAGATTTGAATACAAAAATTTCTGTGATTTATGTTACTCTTCAGTGAAATTAAACTTTCTGCAATTTTAATGAAAGCGATACTTCAATTTGCATACTAACCGTTTGTGCTGTTTATAAAACACAGGAGTTGCTAGTTGCCAAATAGCAATTTTCACGACGATCTCCTATTAAAAGGGATCTGTCTCCAGCATAGAAAATTTAAAAATAGGTAAATAGAAAAATTTGCTCAAAAATGCTCACCAACATCATGCGGTACCATACAGCAATCTATTACATGATGTCAATAACCTGCGACTGCTTTCGACCTTATTGGGCCTCATCAGGCGAGTGCAAAAATCACTCAATAATAAACATGCTGATAAAACAAATTTGCCATTGGGTGCAAAATAATACAATACAAAACAATATGATACAGCAATATCTATATCAGGGGGTCACATTCAAGGACACACACACACACACATGACATGGACAACCGGTTACATCGGTAAGCCCTAACAGGGGTGTAGGATCATTGTCAAGACTTATCATTTGATAAGATACAGGAGTAGCTAGTTTCCAATTAGCAATTTTCAAGACGATCGCCTGTTAAGAGGGATCTGTCTCCAACATCAAGGTATAAGCAACTTGTCTTTAATTAAAGCATAGTAAAATGTGACAGTTTAAGTAAATAAAGCCTCTAGCTACTTGTCGGTCACCAACTGCATTGAAGAGATCTGATAAGTCGAAACAGTGTCAGTGTCATGATCTGAAGTTTGCTCAAAGTGTATCGCTGGCCTCTCACATTATTTTAACGGCTAAACTTTTCACACAAAGCACGCCCTCGTTGAACGTCTCTGTTCATGCTGATGCAGGACGCAGGGAAAATAGACGCTTTGCCAGAGGCTTCCAAAACTTTTGGTTTAATCAAAAAAACAAAAAATCTATACTATAAAACAAGGACTTTTTCTATTACTGGTATGCTACCTCTTACGGTATCTATATGAATACAACAAAACATTGCAATGAAACTCCGAGTTTAAGAAATGTTCAAAATAAAACAATAAACCTATAGTTTGGAAAACTAAATTTAAAGAAAATATTTGTTTGAAAATAACTTGGCCTGATGAGCTCCAAACAGAATATGGTGAATGACTTTGCAGAAGTCATAACCGCATTTACCGCTACGGCGTAAACAAGGCAAATAGCGAAGCCAAAGTCAATAATATCACAAATATAAATACAAATGGCGCCGCTCCGAATCGCAAAATAGGCTTACCACTAAATAGTTTATTTGTGTAATAGTGAAAACAACCACCATCAGTTGTGAGTCTGTTTTAATTCCTCCCCTCGCACACTTTTTAAAAGTAATATTGGTTGCTTGTGAGAACCTTCTTTATTTGTGAGCATTACCAGTCTTGATTCAGAGTTAAAAATGCTCACCAGTTCGTGTACAAGAATAATGAATATGCACACAACACAAATTTTCTTGATTTTGTTCACAAAAGTGCATGATGGGTGAAGCCCACTTGGCTGGCTAAACGGGTGTTTTTGACGCCGATGTCACTGATGTGGGATCCTGTGGGCGATGCCGGCAGAGCCGCTTTTCTCAAAATCGCCTGAATTAAAGCTAGCAGCGCAGCCAAAGAACTTAAAATCACAAACACAAAAACGAAAAGGGTTAAACAGGCCTTCCAGCAAATACCTTGTTTCTGCAATTGTGAAAACAACAATCGTCATGGCGCCAACATCATATTTTACTGTTTCCCCAACCACTCCGGTTTTACACCTTTTGAAAATATTATTGATAGTTTGTAAAATCACACTTCACATTTTCGTATTATCACTCTTGATCAATACACTAAGATTATCACCATCACGTGTACACGAACTACAGCCTCCATGTACTACAAAAACGTTTTTGTTACAACTCTCACAAATGTTTGCATGATGATACCAGAGCAGCTGCCTGAACGAACACCTTTAAACTAGGCAAAGTCAGATGCGCAGGAAGCCATTTCAATATTGCGGTGGGACACAAAGCTACAGATCTTATACACTTAGAGTTCGACTTACTGTGGTGCTCTAACGGCATAGGAATTTCCAAAAAAGAGTCGCTACAACAATGATCTTGAAAAGAAAAAGCAAAAAAAGGTCTTCACTTTTCACAACCGTCCGAATTTCCTCAAATTCACTACAATCTCGGCTTCCTACACCACTAATTATAGCAACATTGCGGGAAACAAATTCAGTATTTTAAACAATAGGAGGACATATCCTCCCTGTCCCCCTTCCTGCGCCCATGGGTACAGTTCAGGGCACGCCATGCCCGGATAAAAGTTGCACCACAATTGAAAGAAACAGTTTCGCAATTTTGCGTAATAATAGCTTCGTAGATCTATTGGGATCAAGGATAAAAAGCTTAGGAAAAAGCAGAGTTTATTATTGAAATGCTGCCTGTTAACTTATCTAGGCCTATATCTATACCATAAAAGAAGGATTTTTCTTTTACTGATATGCTGCCTGCTACAGTATCTATTTCGAATACTACAAAGCATTGCAATGAAACTCCAAGACCTGTCAATTTGTAAAACTGAATTTTTCTGTAATGGTGGAAACTACCACCATTTGGCCGCCATCATCAATTTAGACTCTATTTCGATTCCTCCCCCTCACACTTTTTTAAAAGTATTAATGGTAGTTTGTGGCAATATTCTTTATTTGTGGGTGTTACCAGTCTTAAGAGATTACAATTATCATTACCACGTGTAAAAGAATTATGGATGTGCGTAAAAACACTGTTTTATCGTTTTTATTGACGCAAGCACACGATGGGTAAAGCCGGCTTCGCCGGCGAAACTGATATTCTTAACCGCGACGTTTCTGATGGGGAGTCCTGCGGGCGACGCCGGCAGAGCTGGCTAATCATTAATAAATTTATGCATATTACGATGCATATGACAACCATGTTATGAAAATTTGAAATCGGTTGCTGGGGAAGGCTATTGAAACATATGACCAAACAGAGATATAAGTTAGTGTTTTTTACAATAAGTCTCATGATCTAGGACCATGGCCATGTTTTTTTAAATGCCTAAAATCATACTCCTTGTGCATACTTCTTTTGTTTTCAAGCACTTTTCTGGGTAAAAGTGGCGTTTCGACTCTAGTAAATATAAAAACCAAGCTTAGGAACAAACTTGACTGTAAAAACGATCTGAGATGTGGATTTTCTGCAACCAAGCCTTAAATCAAACTTTTGGTTTCCAAAAAACAGTTACATCCTTACCATTGATAAAAGTTAGTAGCGAATAAATTGATCATTTTAACGCTTTTTTGTTTCGCAATAAGGGGCCGGGTTTTATTGGCATCATCAAGGAGAGGGAGTCACAACAAAGATTTATAAATCGTGCTAGCCTGCCAAATACCAGGCACAGTAATATGCCCTCTCCCTAATTTTTCAGAACAGTATAAACTTGGATGATTCGGACAAGCTTTAACCAGGAGTGATTTAACATCTAAATTATTAGCTAACCTGAACTGAGAAAAATAAATTAACCTGCTATGCCTAGGACTTCAAAACTGTTTAATTTTTTGACGATTAGTGAGGTATGACTCAAAATAAAAGAAGCACTAGCCATCAATCCCTGTTTAGTATATCTCTGGTTTTACCAACTGGAAAAATGTTGCCCATGAGCTAGATCGATGAGCTGCATAAGCACCTTGGCTCAGTTACATTTCAAAAAGACATCCCCAAATGTTGTAATGAATATAGGATTAGAAATACTACATTTATAACACTGAAAATTATCTCCCTTATTCAAATAACAAAAACGGTTGGCTAACCTGTCAGATCGGAATAAATGGGTTGTTTTATTTTTTTGTATCACACCATTGCGGTGTATTTAGAACTCGCACCAACTTTTATATTTCTACTGCGCCCAGTAATTTGGCGAAGTTAAAGTCATGTAGACAGAATTATGCAATGCAGTTTAGATTTCAGAGAACACAAAAATGTAGTAACCAGGGAAAATGTCAATAAACGCGGGTAATTGGTTTGGATAACACAGAGATGATCCCACTTTAGCCATAAATATATGCCACCAAATGTAGAGAATGGCTAAATATCACTAATCTGCTGCATTAAATCAGCCTGTTTTGTATATGCAGTGACTCTGCAATATCTCATGTATTCATGCTGGTACTAAAAATAAACATTGAAAACATAATCAAATGATAGAAATAACAACACAGCAAAAATCTCAAAAATATGACAACGGTTTATGTATTTTATTTATTTTATTGTAAGAATGGAATAATTTTATTCGACAACAGTCAGTAACAAAGAGAACATTACTGTGAGATACATGAGAAGAGCTCTTCACAAGTGTAACAAAATGTCAGGCCAAAATGCTACGCTATTTTGAAAATGCTTGCCCAAAAAATTGCCTACAAACTTGCTAATTATTGGACACTGTACGAGTTGCTAGCCTACCTTAAAAAACAAAATAACAACCTGGAGTCTGGCTCGTCGTTTTTGAACAGGTTCCTTGGAAAATATTCTTTTTCTGGTTTTTCGAGGCATTTAGCAATAATTAGGATTACAAAATCTGAAATATCTGTAAAGTTGTGTAATTTATGGTGAAAATGAGCTAAAGTATAGTTTAATGACAGCATAATTTGGAAGATTAGTTTGTGCACCAGGAACAGTAAGCTAGATTAAAATGTAATATATGGTGGTACCTTGTGGTGTAAAAAAATAGAGCAAGCTGTAGAATAAGCTCTTTTGTTTGTCATCTCAAGATACTTATCAAGATTGTCAAGATACAGCTAGTTTCCAAAGAAAAACAATGCTTAGGGTGGAAATGAGTTGTCCGGCTTTGATACCACTGAATATGCTCCTGGTCAAATGCAAAACGCAAATAACAACTTCAAAATATTTTTTGAGTTTCTAGATACGACGGGAAAAAATCGCTCATCTCTGTCGTTATCAAACTGGTCAAAGCAAACGCTTTCTCACATAGATGGAGCAGAACTGAAATATTGTTGGCTGTCTGCAGTGCTCTAAAACAACTTGACGGCCCACTAATTAACAGTCCAAGAAACAAAGAACACGTGATTGAAAAAATGACTATTTCTTTTGGTTCATCTATTTTAAGGATTGAATTTGTTTACCAAATACATAGATAAGTTGAAAGTAGGAATATATTTATTTATTAAAAAGGCAAAAGCAAGGTGTTAAAGGAGAAAAAACAAACGATTTTTAAACAAACTACTACATAACTTTATGCGTTTTGTTTCACTGTTTGTTATAGAATTACTAGCCGGCTCTGCCAGCATCGCCCACAGGATCCGCCATCAGTTATGTCGGGGTTAAAAACATCGGTTAAGCCGGCCAAGCCGGTTTGACTCATCGTGCACTTTTGTGAACGCAAACAAAGAAAATTTATTTTTTGTGTACACCCATAATTATTGTACACGTAAGGGTGATCATCTTAATCTCTGAATTAAGACTGGTAATGGTCACAAAGAAATAATGTTACCGTAAACTACCATTAAGACATTTAAAAAGTGTGAGAGGGAAGGGATTGAAACAGAGACAAAACTGATGGTGGCGGCCAAATGGTGGTTGCTTTCATAATGACAGAATTAAACTATATATTAGTAAGCCTATTTTGCGATTCGGTGCGGCCCCTTTTGTAATTTATAATTGTGATTTGTCGGTAACCAACTACATTAAAGAGACCTGATCGGTGGAAACAGTGTCACAGTCACAGTTTGCAAAGTGCATTGCTGGCCTCTTAATTTCTTGGTTGCCTATTTTTCATGATTCTGGCCTCTCGCCAAAAGCGGCTATGGTCTCTCTATATTTAATCACCATATTCTATTAGAAGCCCATCAGGCCAAGTTAATCTTAAACAAATATTCTCTTCAAATTCAGTTTTGGAAATTGTTAGGTATATGGTTTTATTCTGATTTTTTCTTGAAGTAGGGATTTTATTACTTTGCTTTATAGTATAGATATTAGATATAGTTAACTTAACAGGCAGCATACCAGCACAGAAAAAATCCTTGCTTGTATATGTCGGCGTCGCCCGCAGGGCCCCCATCAATAACGCCGAGTTTGAGAATGCCGGGCCAGCCGGCCAAGCCTGGTTCAGCCATCGCGCACACGAGTCAACATTTCTTCTGTGCGCAAGATTTTCACCACTTGGTGCGCTCCTTTTCCTATTAGAATTTCTCATTTTAAGGTGCTGGCTATGCCTTAGGTCTATCTGCTCTGTTCATTGCTTACTTGAACCCTAGGGGGCTCACATTTCCTTTAGTTTGGAAGTAGGGAACACATTTGTGATATTAAGCTGTCATAAAGCAAAACACCGACAATATCTTTGATGTGGTGCGATTTCATGCAGTGACGTTATTTTCTTTTGATTTCCCCTCAAACTTTCTCAAGTCTATGCTGGCAACTGATTATGTTGCATGTTTGTTTCTCCTTGTTTTGGTGTGCTGAGAGGAGCTAAAAGAGCCCTTGTTTTTCCCAAAATTTTTAGCTTTGATCCTGCTGGTAGCTTTATAAGGCTACTATCAATTAAAGCATAAGAAACATTTCCCCGTAAGAATGGTGCAATTTTACACTGGCAGGTCATGTTATAACCTGTACCAATTGAAAACGTATCAATTAAGGCAATTGCGTCGCGTTCACTGAACAAACATTTGTGACAGCAGCAATGAAAAGTTGTAGAAAATATAGGCCATAGTTTCTGTACACGTAATGCTGATTCTCTTGATCAATTAATGAAGAGTGGTAGTACTCAAAAAGAATATCACAAACTATCATTCGGAGCAGATAGACCTAGGGCAGTTTTTAAAACTGTAGAGAGGGATAGTGAAGCATAGTAAAAAGTGATGCAGCACCCAAATGGTGATCGTTTTGACAATTAACGGCATAAGGTATGGAATGGTAGGCCTATTTGACGATTTGGCCGGCACCGTTTCATATTTATATTTGTGACATCAAGTTCTTTGTTTGCGATGTTTGTGCTTCCTACATATATACGCAAAAAGCTTTTTATTGCGTTTCTACGATGAGTATTTTTAAAGTAACTTAAGAAAACAAATTTTACAAATAATTGTTAATTATGACGTCATGCGACATCGTAAGGAAGTAAAATTTGTTGAAGTCGGTAAGTCAGGTACTGGCTTTCGTTTAAGCCGAAAATCGCGTTCCTCGATGCAAAAATGCGACTCAAAAAATTATCTTTGATTATGACGTCATCGTAACGTTACAAACCCCCTTGTGACACTCACCCCAAGGAGGCAATCAATCGTGCCAAGTTTGATGTTGGTACGCCTGGCAGTTTCGGAGGAGTTAAGACAGACGGACCGAATTGCGCTTTCTAGCATAGATAGACAAGTTCACTGCAAAAATCTGCTTATTTATTGAATAATCAAAAAATGATAAACATTGCACAAAAAGGACTTTAAATTTTAGAAAAACAAATGGCGCCTTATATTTTCGTATAAAAGCTCAACGACTGAATTAAATTAATTTTATTTACTGCAATTCAAACGATTCATTCAAATTCATCTTATTTTATTGGCACTAATCCAGTTCAATCTCGACTCTGGCTTTACGGCATTTGCTTGTTTGGAGTAGATTAATTTAGGCCGGGATCACACGAGTAAGTTTCTTGCTCTAAATGTCGCGAAAACCATCTCATGTAAAGAGCTATTTCGGTGCAAGAATGTTACAAAAAGTAAACTTTAAAAATTCAAGGCCAAGAATTAAAAATCCTCTTTACAAGAAACATGTTCAGCAAAATTTTTTCAAAATTTTTCCGTAAGAATTTGAAGTAGCCTACTTTAAACTTGCTCCTTTCTGAGCAAAATTCTTGCCGAACGAAAATTCCTGTAATTCTTGCGTAAGGATCTTCGAAACCCCTCACACTCGACATGCTCAGGAATATGACAGGTGCTGTCTCACAGCTGAAATCTAATATATAAAGCAGACTTTTATCTGTAGATATGCATGTGCGCTTCAACTTCTCAACTTCTGGGCGTACAAGTGTCAACTTGGCACAATCAATCACCTCCCCGCGGTAAGTATCATAAGGGCTTTGATGACGTCATCATAATGTCATAACCAATGATAAGATTTCCTTTTTTGGACAAAAGATGAAGATCATATGCTCAAACAAAAGTCAGTCTCTAACTTGCAAGACTTTACCTTTTTGGGGTGTTGAATGAATTCAGTTAACGCTTGGGAGTACAGTTTGTCCTCTATATTTCCCCTATAAAGTATTGATCGTACAAACGCAAACAAAAGCTTCTTTCGGAACGTATTAACAACGTGCTTTTAAAAAGAAAAAAATTTACTACAGTTTAAGCTAAATTGACGATGCAACAAATTAATGATTGATGTTAGAATGCTGCGTTAATTAACAGCTAAATTTTGTTTTCTCCGATGAAAAAGGCCGTCCGATTCAAGCGGCCACCCTGTGCCGACCGCACACACATCATTTTCCTTTCTACAACGCTGCCGTGATTTATTTTATATGAATTTTTCAAGAGTAATTGGGCGCGAAAATATTGCTTTGGCTCATTGATCCAAGCGGCTGACTGCACGAGCCTAAATCACAATTCTACACAAATTTGTTTCTCTTTACTACGCGTAATCAATGTCTTGAAAGTTAAGATTAGTCAGTCTTGAGACACAATTAATCTAAATTATTTGAGCATGGAGCCTCCCACAGTTTAATTATTGCAATTTTCGTACCAGATATTGCATATTTAAAAAGCAGATTTATATCGATATATTAGTAAGATAACACATCATTCTATTTCATCAAGCAGCATGTCAGCAACTCATGTTAGCATTCCTGAAAGTAGACAGTACGTACGAGTATAGCTGTTCCTTGCTGCTGTTTTCAATGAATTCCTATAGGATAAAGTTGTAAGAGTCAATTGATACATTTTTTACTCGATTAACACATATGCGCATCACTATAGTTTTTTTTATAAAATTGGGTAAACACTGTATTTAAAAAGTAATTCTTGAAATTTGTTTTTTCTGGGCTGTTTCTAGTTTCATCTTTTGAAGCGTTATTAAAATGTTGCGTTAGGGGTGGGAAAGAATGCTTGTTTTGCTCTAGAACAGTTGTTTCCAACTGGCAAGGAATTTCCGCATTTCAAAGTTTACAAGTTGAGAGGTTTAGATTTTTAATTTTGTTACATTTAACAGAATATTTGTGTTACAAGATTATTCTATCCATTTGCTTAGATTAGTTGTTTAGCAATATAGTGCCATAAATGTACTTAAACATGGGAGCGTGGAAAGATCCCGAAACCCGGAGACAAGCTTTACCAAAAAGAGCACTTTTCGTTTTCGACAAGCATTTTATTTAACATAGAGAAGTTTTATTTATTTGGCCGTTGTTGAGCATGAACACAGTTGCCTACAGTGCGATATATTTAGTTGAGCATGGTGTCACTAATTTAGGGCTGGTGAGAACATGTTGAATGTACTCAGCTGCAGTGCAACATAAGCAGGTCTCAGAGGTTGTGCAAAAGTCCTACTACTTTCCATTGCTACTTTGGTACACCCTACTTTACTGCGGAGGCAGTTCAAACATTGCCATTTGACGAAAAATGCATTATGACCTGGTAGAAGAGACTCAGATGTCATGGTTCGGAAGATCATGCTCGAGAGTTTCTCTAAAGTCTCAGTTTTTCTTCGGAAAGTAGTTTATCCAGAGCAGGGGTTCCCAACCAGGGGTGCGAGACAGCATCTTAGGGGGTGAAAAATGGTCTTTCAGATTTTCGTAAAGCATTACTGAACTGTCATGCTTAGCTCATCCTGTGCTAATCGTTCTGCACATTCCGTGTCTATTTACAGCATGCTTACTGCATAGCCTTCAATTAAGCCGGAGATGATGCTGATCTCCAAAAAAAAGAAGTCAACACATGCAATTCAAGCCGCGACTTCATTATTTCGTTAACCAAGTTCGGGCAGTTGGACGTGATCCTTTCACGACCCTCAGAAAATTATGTTCCGGGCCACATTTTGGCCCGCTGGCCGCATGAATTCGTCACATGTTAAAATATTTTAGGGGTGCGAGAACATATTAAGATATTTTAGGGGTGCGGGCCATTACAAAGGTTGGGAACCATTGATCCAGGGTGATAGCGTAACTGTGAAAACTTTTCATCGGTTTCTGTCTTTGGCTTTCTGCAGTTCGCCCGTACAAAAAACGTCTGTCATCGCTGGTTTGCCTTTGACATTCCACACGACAGGCAACTTCCCTTTTGGGTGGAACATTTCTGAGTAAAATGTAGAGATATTTGTTGCTTGTAGGCTTGAGGTAGCCAATTAGAGGCAATAGGTAGGGCTGCATGCAGTTTTTAGCGCAGCAAAATCTTTCCCACCCTGGGCGTTCATATTCTGCTGTTGAGTAGCACAAGGCGAAGGAAGTCAACTTTGGTAAAGATGGCTTATCAACCAACTTTATTGTGATGAGTTTTCTCAACACGTTATTTTTTGGATTAATCATTGCTTTGGTGTTGACTATGGGTTGCTTATAAATCAGGCTGCGATGCCGTGTTACGCCGAGGTACGAAGCATATTAAGAAGCATAAGATGTAAGACACAAAGTCTTGGGTTTTCTATTTTAATTCAAAAAGAGGGGAATGAAAGACTTCAAAAACGTGAAAAAAAGAAACGCATAAAAAAAGGCTGGGAACCACTGCTGTACCAGATGAAGGCGTCCCGTCAATGATAAACACGCTGCTAAATTTTTGAGAGTGATATGCAAATTTTGGACGCATTCACTGAGTTACGGCATTTTCTTTGTCGACTAGCTATTTTAAGAGTAACATACCAACGTTCAAGAAATGACTGAAAGCTATTTGTGTCGCCAGTGGCCGAATGTCTATTGTTTAACTAACAGAGGGCTTAAGTCAGTGGTTGAGAGAGAGTGCTAGAATAATATACGAGAAAATTTATTCTTCTACCGTATCTTGTTACTTTTTCAAAATGTAACGTGTTTCTCGTTTCGGACAAAAGCTCATAGGCAACCTGCACGCCGTGCTGGCAAAAATTCTACGTGAACGCCGTTTAGGTTTGTTCCGGGTTACTTATACCACTTTTTAGGACCGTACCAATTTGATCCGCTATTCATCTATGATTCCTGCATTTTAATTTCAGAAGTTATAAAGAAAAATGTACTGACAAGTCGCGCAGTTGATCGCCTTCGTTACTACGTCACGCTTCGATAAAGTCAAGAGAAATATGCAAGCAAAAAATGTCGAAAACATGTGGTCAATAAAATCGCAAAGAATTAAGCGCTTAAAATACAACCGTTTGCTGTGTTGCCATGACAAAAGGGGATGTATCGAAATATTTTCATCAGGAAAACTACACAATACGACAAAAATGAAGCTGTCAAAAATGCTATTGCACCCTCTGTAGAAAAATATAGACAAACAAATTTTTATTATACCATCATCTTCTCCCCTAAATAGAAGCCGTTTTTCCGAGATATGAGTCGGGCGCTGGCTGTTGTCTGGAACAGAAATTGTTTTTTCCATCAAAAGGCAATAATTTTTGAAACATTATTTTCAATTATTACGTCATAGCAACGTGACTAACTTTAAAACTCTCACCCAGGGGCAGCAATAACTCGGGGGGTTTCTTGTTTCGACGCCGAGTAGTTTTTGAGGAGTTTAATCTCGCAGGCAAACACAACTGCGTTTGGTATGTTCGATAGAAAAGATAAAGTCTACAAGCAAACGTCATTGCAACGTAACTCTAATCCCTGAAGGGGTACAGTTTTTTTGAGACTGACTAGTCACCATAATCCCAGTCTGTTTCCCTTTAATTCAAGATTGGCTTTACTCAGAAGAACTTTTTAGTGCTCCCTTTCTTAACTCTATGTGCGCCCTCGATTCAGTATTACTGTAACTTTGTTTTGATTTTTTGTTTAAGCTTAGTCAAGTTGAGCCTTTGTTTTTTCTCAAAGCTAAGTCAGCAAACATTGCCCAACAAAAATCAGACGACAAGAAGGTTAGTAACTATGAGGAAAAATAACGATTAAAACTTTGTAACAGGTTGGGTCGAAAATGCGAACTTTTTTTACCTAAAATAGCTTCATACTACTTCCGCATAAGCTCAACAATAAACCTAATACAATGTTATTACTTTGCCTCAATGAAATCCAACACATTTCTGTAGCACTAAACGTGTTTGAATATTTTTAAATTTTAACTGCAATTTTATTAACACTTGCTTGTCAGCTGGTAAAAGAGATTACAGCGGAAAAGATAGCAACAACTCGCCTAGTCACGTGGAATGCGTGAGAGAAAAAAGGCCAAAAATAATGCGCTCAACAAAATCTAAAAGAAAATAGCGCTTGAAAAACACCGCTTGCTGTACTGCTATGACTAAACAAATTGCTGAAAAATTCTACTATCATAAACAACTCTTATAGTTCATATTATTTCGGTTGAGAGTTTTTAACCGCGTTTTCGTACATCCCATACTTTTAAGGAAAATGAAGAAAGCACATCTCATAAACAGCGCTAATTGTGACCTCATCTTTCTTCCTTTTTAAGGGCTACAACTCTTAGCAAATTAATTTAGTTGGTTGCTGGTTTTCGTTTGAGCGCAAAATTGCTTTATTCCGTTAAGAAATGCAAATTTTAGAAAACTTATTTGCATTGGTGATGTTCCTCTGACGTCACCGACCCCATTGTGACACTCATCCTTGATTGGAAATCAAATGGGCCAAGTGTCATGTTTCTAACCCCCGTAGTTTCAGAAGAGTTCAATCTCACAGACAAAATGTTCCTGCGAATCGTACTGCCATTGGTTACCCTTTACTTAGTCAAAACATTTCAAACGCCTAGAGAAATTGTCTTGAAGCAAAAATCCTTGGGCCTAGACAAATCTTCTTGCGAAGCAAATCCAATTTAGTGCCCAGACAAATTGTCTGAAAAAGAAGTTAGCGACTACTACGCCGACTGTTCGACTGTGGGGAGTGCCCGGGGTAACTGGGACCCTTGGAAAGGCTAACAGCCATTTCGACCCAACCGAAACGGGTTCGAGGACCGCACCGCCACGTTGAGGCGGCTGTTGATTGGTGCAGGTGCATTTTTTCAATGGGATGCTGGCGATCTTCGAGCCAGGAGCAACAAACTGCTGCACTTTTTTTCATTCCATTCCGTTGACCTTATCTGTATCCAGAAATCTAATCTTAACTCATCTTCCTCTTTCCGGATCCCAGGGTTTGCTGCTCTGCGTTCTGATCGTACCCACTCCCGGTATGGCATTCTCTGCCGTGATGCCACACATGCTAGCGGTGGTCTCATTGTTTTCGTCAGGCAGGGCTTATCTTTCTCTGAACTTTCTACCTCACCTCTTTCTTCGCTTGATCCTTACTCTGATCATGTAGGGATCAACATCTCTCTCAACAATTCCTCCTCGCTCTCATTTCTTAATGTTTATGCTCCCTCAATTTGCTCTTCTCCGACGGATGGCAGAACCGATTCCTTTTCTCCTTCCATTTTTCCCTCCTCCAGAAATCTCTTTATTCTGAGGGACTTTAATTGCCATCACCCCCCTGGGACTCAAGAGGTACTTCCGAGCCCCTTGAGGAGGAAGTATTCGACTGGGTCATCTCTTCTCCTCCTCCTCAATGGCCCTGACATATCTATCTTTCTCCATCGCTCCTTCCGCAGTCGCTCCTCCCCTGACATTTCCTTTGCTCCCTCCTCTCGCGTCCTCTCTTGCTTCTGGGAGATGCTTCAGAACGTGGGTTCTGATCAACTACCAATTTTTTTATCTGTCCCTCTCTCTCCAGTCTTTCGCCCCAACGAGCGTCCCCCTGTGGCGATCACCAGTTTGAATAACTGGCGATCGTATGTAAAACTATAGATCTTTGCTGCAGGTTCTAATTGACCAAAATGTTTAACAAAAGAATAGATCCATTTATCAACAAAATGAACAGAACATACCGAACTAAGTGAAACTAAACAAAACGGAACCAACTGAACTGAACTGAATCAAATGAACCAACTGAATTGCATTGAATACCGTAAAAGCAAACTAAAAATGATTTAAACAATTCCAAAACATGCTTAAAGCAAAATCAGAAACTTAAAATGTGCGCTAATAAACAAAACTGCGCATACGAAGAAATTCACCAAAAGCGCTGAAAAGATAAGGTGATACAAGACAACTTAGGTCAAAAACAGTGTTAACAGAAAATCCGGATTCGAAATCGCTACACCCTTTCCTTCAATTTTCAGAAAGCTCCCTGGGATGACTTTGCCTTCTACTTTGACTCTCACTGTTTTTCTGCAGAGGAATACTTGTTTCTTTCTCTTTCTTCTGCTGCCGCTTTCTTTGCTTCTCTGGCACTCACTGGGGCCAAATCTTTTATTCTTTTTGGCCGAATCAAACGCCATCCTAAGCCTGGTGGTCGGTTGAAGTAAAAGATGCGGTTAGTGAAAGAAGCAAGACTTTCGCTGCCGCTCACAGAAGTGATGAAGATCGCCAGGCTTACATCTCGGCCTCTCGACGTGCTTCGTCTGTCATTGCCAAGGCCAAGGCTGAGGCATGGCAGACGACTTGCTCTTCTCTTTCACCCAAATCTAACCCTAAATCTGTAAACTCTCTTCTTTGCTCTGTCGCTGGCTCTCATTCCTCCTCTCCTAACTTCCCTAAGTGTTCCTCTCCCAGAGAGTCGGCTTCGGCCTACGCCGCTTGCCTGAGATCCCACTTTTCCGTTTCTCAGCCAAAGGCGCTGCGTAGCGGAGCCAGAGGCTATCTTTCCGAGCTCCGCCGAGCCACGTGCCCTGAGGAGTCTCACTCGTCTTTTCTGCTCTCCCATCTCTCCAGCTGAATTTCTTACGGCTGCCTCCAACCTTTCTTCATCCACTGCCACTGTCACAGACAAAGTCGCCTATCCCATGCTAAAGCACCTTCCTCGCTCTGGCATGGATTTTCTTTTTCACATTTTCAATCTCTCCTGGACTTCCATCTGGAAGACATCTTCTATTATTCCCATCCACAAGATGGGAAAGCCTCTCGACTTTTCTGCTTCCTTCCGGCCTATCTCTCTCACCTCCTGCGTATCAAAGCTTTTTGAACGCATCATTCTATCCGGTTTATTCTTCTTTCTGAAATCTAATTCCATTCTCTCTCCCCACCAAGCTGGTTTCCGCCCTGGACGGTTTACACTAAATCAAATTCTATATCTTTCTCAGTTCGTTTCGGATGGGTTTAACAAACCCAGGCCGGGCTCTCGGACGATCCTGTCTACTATTGATTTCTCTAAAGCTTTTGACTCTGTCTGGCATCCCGCCCATTACCAAAAACTCAGTTCGGCTGGCCTCCCTCCTTGCTTTGCTTGTTGGACTCAATCTTTCCTTCCTGATAGGCGCGCTTGCATGGTTTATCAAAATCACAAAAGTCGCTGCTTTCGAGTCCGCCAAGGTGTTCCACAAGGATCTGTTATTTACCCTGTACTTTTCTTTCTTTTTATCAGTGATCTTCCGGCTTCTTTGCCTTCTTCCGGCAGCTGCTCTCTTTTCCTGACGATTGGGCATTTGGTCCTCCTCCCTCTCAGTCCCCACAGCGAAGATCCAAGGTGACCACACAAGGAGCTCTGTTTCGATTGGAGCGCTGGTCTGAGTACTGGTGTCTTACTCTCAATCCGAACAAATGTAAGGCCTCCTTCTTTTCAGTGGGTCCCCACCAAGTTCACCGCCAGCCCAACCTCCATACGTTTTAATTCCACTCCAACCTTTCTTGGGGTCTTTTTCGGCCGCACTCTTTCCTTTTCTAAGCATGTGTCTTCGCTGAAGGATAAGTTTTTTCCACGTCTCAGAGCCTTACGCTGTATCTCTGCTTCCTTATGGGGCTCCTCTAAGGAGTCCCTCTCTCTTCTGTATAAAGCTTTTCTTCGGCCTCTTCTCACATACGCTTCACCCCGATGGTTTCCTTTCTTAAGCGTTACCACTATTACCAAATTAGAACGCCTCCATCGAGCGCATAGTCGCGCCATCACCGGCTGCCTCTCCTCCCCCCCTGTCCCTCTTCTTTTCTCCGAGGCTTTTTTACTTCCACTACGTGTCATCCTGACTCATTTCACTCTGTCAACTTATGAGCGGGCTCTTCCTCTCCCAACCTCCTATCCTATTTTAGGTTTGGCCAGACTTGGAGTGAGACCAAGACTCTGCAAATCCTCCTGGAGAGCTTTTCCGTCTACTCACCAGATCATGCTTCCTTCTACATTTTCTAGGGAGGCTCTTGCTTGCCCTCCGTCTCCTCTTTGGAACCTGCCTTCCTTCACTGTGTAGTCCACCCTTTCCTTTTCATGCTCTCGCTCTGATCTCCCTTTTTCTCGCCAAGGTGCGGCTCTTGCTCACCTTGACTCTCTCCTCCCGCACGATCAGGTGCTCTGGACAGACAGCTCTGTTCCTTTTCCCTTTGGCAAGGGCGGTTCTGGCATACTTGCCAACTGCTTTCTTTGCGGCACTGAGGCCACTCTTTCCTATGCAACAGGCCCAGTATGCTCAAGTTTTTCAGCTAAAGCCTCCGCCATTATGCACGCTCTCTGCTGGTCTCGGCAGCACCAACAAGTCTGACATTTTTTTCTCCTTCTATCTGACTCTGGTTTTGTCCCCGCCACCCTGTCCTCTCCTCCATCTTTCCTTCTACCTCAAACTCTATGGAAGATCTGGCAGGAACTGTTTTCTCTCTCCTTCTGTTCTATCAGACTACAATGGGTCCCCGGACATTCGTTTCTCCCGGAGAACGACGCGGCTGATGAGCTGGCCAGACGGGAAGCGCTACTTGCGCTCTCTGCAATCCCTGTTAGTCTCTCTCCTCTTATCTCTCATTTCCACTTTAATCTTTATCGGACTGGAGGCGTACTGTCTCATCGAAATTATTCGACACACGGGTTTCCTCGATTTTCACCGAGGAACTTTTACTCCCTTGTCACGCTTGCTGTGTTCTCGCTGGTCTACGCTGCAACGGACAGAGCCTTCTGTTAAGTTCGTATCTCTCTAGGATTGGCAGAATCGAGAATCCTTCCTGCAGCGCCTGCGGACACTCGTCCCAGGACACCTCTCGTCTCATTCTGCACTGTCCAGCTACGGATTCTTTGCGCCGCTTGCTCTTTGGCGACTCTCTGTGTCTCTACGACCTCTGGCCCAGGCCCTGGGGAGTTGCCCGGCTTCTGGGGCTCCATGGTTTTTTGCCATGCCCCCATCCGTCGGAAGGAGTTGGGTAACAACAACAACAACAACAATTGTTTGACTGTAAACCAGGAAGCTATTGAGCTATTGTACGTCAACGTTTGTAGACTTTAAAGTATATAGATGGACTAGACGGCAGATGCTTTCTCGTAGTCCAGTGCATGAGTACGCCTGTCCTTCAGCCTCGTATGAGAGACCAAAACCAAATCTGCCCAAACGGTAGGGCATCTACTGTTGCCGATGTTCTGGCAAGACCTTGTAAGTGGCAAACGCTCTTTTCAGGGCGGGGCGATACATCAAAACGCATCGTCAACAAGTTCCGTAGGCCTGCCATTCTTCAGCTGAACATCGAAGGCCTCACTGCAAGCAAGATGAGCGTTCTTTACCATATTGCTGCACAGCGTGAGTCACTCGTCATCCTACTCGAGGAGACCCACTGCACGTCTGCAGAGAGGTTAGTTCTACCGGACTACCAACTAGCTCGGTTCTCCTTAAGCAGGAAGCATGGCCTTGCTACGTTTGTCCATGAACAACTGAAGTGGACCCTTTTCGACCAATCTCGACCTACATCGGAGACTGAGTGGCTGTGCGTCGACGTTGATAGATATAGGATAGTTAACGTTTACAAACCTCCACCGATTCGTTTGCAAGTATCCGATCTCCCAGTATTCCCACATCCCTGTCTCTATGCTGGCGATTTTAATTGCCAGCATATTGATTGGGTTATGATGCCAACAGTGCAAATGGGAAATGCCTGGTTGGCTGGGCAAGTACCAACAACCTTGCCCTACTTCATAACCCAAAAGATGCCGCGAGCTTTCACACTGGCTGCTGGATTACAAGTGCCAGCCCGGATCTTACATTCGTCGGTATCGATTCGGAGAGTCGTTTACCTGACAGACATGTCTTAGAAAAGTTTCCAAGATCTCAACATTGACCCTCGCTATTACTCCACTCAGGTTTGCTCGTCCTGTACCAAGCAAGCCTGTAAAGCGATGGAACTTCCGTAAGGCCAAGTGAAGCCACTATACTACTCTTATAAACAAACTTCCCAGGACTTTGCCACCACCTGATTCATTTGAAATGGATCAGGCTAATCAGTGTTTCTGTAACGCTATCAGCACTGCGGCAAAAAATGTATCCCACGTGGCCGACAAAATAATTGTATACCATGTTGGAATACCGAGTGTAAAAACCTCAACCAAACATTCTTGCAATACCCTGAAGGGCATAAACCTAGCGGAGCTGCTACAGCTTTGCTTGCCAGGTTTGACAGGAAACGGAGGGATCGATGGTCTGAGGCGTTAAGAACATCGACTTTTCACACTCTAGCCGGGTAGCATGGAGTACGTTAAACAATCTTATTGGTACGTCACGACAATCTCCTCGTCAATGTCCGGTTTCAGCAAATGCTATTGCTAGCCAGCTGGTAAAAAACGGGAAATTCGAGGGGGAAAATAGAGAGATTTCTCGATTCGTAATGCAGGAATTGTCTGACCTTAGGAGGGCTACTGCTCCAGATGTAGTAAATATCTCTGGAGATTTTTCTCCGAGAGAATTTGCTGCTTCTCTTCACCACTTGAAACCAGGTAAAGCTCCGGGCCCTGACTCTATTTGTCCGGAGCTTTTAATCCATGCTGGTCCCGGCTTGAAGTCCTGGCTACGTGGCTTCCTTTCTTCCTGCTTGCGCCAACTCAAAATTTCAAAAGTCTGGAGAAGGGCGCTGGTGGTCGCGATCCTTAAGCCCTCAAAACCTGTAGAGGACCAACAGAGCTACCGTCCCATCTCTCTACTTTGCATCCCTTACAAGATCCTCGAATGACTGATCTACAATCGCGTCGAACCAATAGTGGACCCCCTGCTCCAAAAGAACAGGTTGAATTTCGACTCGGAAAGTCTACCGTATATCAGGTCGTTTTGCTTACGCAAAACATTGAGAATTATTTTGAGGCAAAAAAAGAAAACTGTTGCCGTGTTTGTCGATCTGACAGCTGCTTATTACACTGTCTGGCACCGTGGTCTCACCTGCGAGCTGCTGACACTTCTGCCGTACAGGCACATGGCCCGGATGATTATGGAACTTGCTCGGAACAGAAGCTTCATCCTGACCTCTGGTCACAGCCAGCCAAGCAGGCTTCGACGCCTGAAAAATGGTGACCCACGGGGATCAGTCTTGGCTCCTCTTCTTTTCAACCCATACATATACGATCTGCCTTCCATAATCTTCAAGAAGCCATGACTACGCTGACGACTTGGCAATGCTTTACTCATATGGAGGTTGGAAGATGTTGGAAAGAACTTTGAGCGAAGACATGAATACATTTTCTGCATATCTCCAGACTTGGCGGTTAAAGCTCAGCCATGCTAAAACGGTGACGGCAGCCTTTCATCTCCACAATCGAGAGGCTAAGAGTGAGCTAAAAGTTTATAACAATGGTAAAATCTTACCATTTTGCCCAGTGCCGACCTATCTTGGTGTGAAACTGGACAGAGCGCTCACGTATCGTCATCACCTTGAGGCATTGCGCAAAAACTATTCACGCGCGTTTCGCTGCTGAGGCGACCTACGGGTTCAGGATGAGGCACTGGTACCACGACATTGCGCACAGCAGCCTTGTCCTTGATCTATTCAACTGCTGAGTACTGCGCACCAGCTTGGTGTCGCAGCGCGCATACTCGCCTCATTGACAGCGTTCTTAATGACGCTTTGCGCATTGTCATTGAATGCATACGTCCCACTCCAACAGACAACCTTTCAGTACTCTCAGGCATCCAGCCAGCTGAGCTTCGCCGCCAAGGAGCGACGCTCTCTTTGGCTAATCGCAGTTCTTTGGACCCTGGCCACATTCTGCATGGCCAGGTGACTGAGCCGCAGGCTGCTAGCAAGGAGAGACTGAAATCTAGACGCCCGTTTGTTCCTAACGCGCGGAAACTATCGCACAACTTATCTGAGTTGGGCATTCGCGCTGCCCAATGGACGAAGTTGACATGGAACACAGAGTACTCCAAGAGTATGTCAGCGCTCGGCGTCTACATTCCTATTCAGCACAAGGCTTATTGCAATGGGTTTGACCAGAACAGCTGGAGTCAAACTCAATCGCCTGCGTACTGGCGTTGGGCGTTTCGGTTCGTCCATGCACAAATGGAGTCTTGCTTCTTCAGCGAAATGCGAGTGGGGCGCTAGCAAACAAACTGCAGACCACAGCATTTTAACATGTCCCACACATCGGGCACCCCGAGGAATAATAGGTCTGACAGTTTTGGATGACGAAACAAGGTGCTGGCTCAATTCTATCACTGCCAGCATCTGATCTAGGCAACACAGTAGGCTGGGATGGTAAAAAGATAAACCTTCGGTCCCCATCCTTTTCTTGTGTCTGACCTGGATCATAGATACCCTGCCATACGACGAAGAAGAAGAAAGTAAATAGATACGCTAACTGTTTGCTGTCTACACGAAGAACTTTCCGTACATTTCCAAAGCTGTAACAATCACGTAAACATTCGTTTAAATCGTTTATGCAACCTGTACTTAAAAAGCTTGAAGTTCCAACTAAGCAGACACTTTCTGATTACACGGTCCGCAAAACGTTGAGGTGGCTGTTTATTTTACTGTTCACAAAGAGTTGGATTGGCGTGGGGTTTCCAATTTGCCGGTTTTAAAAAATATCCGGAAAAAATTTAGTCCAACCCGGTAACAAACCAGGATTTAGTACAAAAGAAATTTTCGGAATAACAAATGCTCTCTTGTTCAATTGGTGTTCTGCCTTGTCCTAATTTAGTGGTAAATCAAGTATGCGTTGTGAAAACTGAACTAGCCTAAGTCCTTAACGCCCCCGCCCTAAGTTTTACTTGTACAAAAAACAACACAACTAAAATCATTAAAATAGATATAGTGCGGCTACAAAGTCTACAATATAGATAATCGACAAAAAATGCATCGAAGTTTGATTTATTTATTTTTTGTAATGACTGCGCAAAAAGCTTAGGGCAGTGGTTCTCAAAGTTTGTTTCATGTTGCTCCCTTGCAAATCTAAACACTGTCAGTTCCTCCCCAACAAAAATCATAAAAAGATATTTACAAAATTCTAGACACCTTGAATTTAAAGATTTATTTTAGGAATAAAATCAAATCATTGCAAAAGAACGTTTTTACAAAAGAACAATTTAAAGAAATTACAAAAGAATAATTTAGAAAATGTAACAATCAGATTTGAAGCAAATATTTACCATAGTTAATGAGATCCATGAGCCTCATGTCGAGAAGCTAGCAAAGAAAATCGAGGAGAAAAGCATGTTAGTTTTGCGCCAAGATCTCCACGCTTGCAAATGCCGAGTGGTCCTCTTTTCTTTATCAAAAGGTATATAACGGCACTAAAACCACATTTAACTAAATAGGTGAGCTAAACTTCGCAATATAAGCTTTATTTAAACTAAAAATAAGGCATATGTCTGTAAAACATAATTAACAATTCTATACTTAACAAGCTACTTGACAAAACATAATCTAATAGAAACTAGGTAACAAATCTCAACAGCAACGCAGTTGCTGCAATTGCACGCGCAGAATGCAAAAGGTCATCGCTGAAGGCAAACTACGCGCTTCAACGCGATAGCACTTCATTTTTCCCCACAAGCAAAAACAGCCCAGCACCAAACAATAGCAACAAATGATATAATCACATATAAGGCACGGCACCATATCGGTTTACTGGTTTCCGTGCCCGTGTTGAACGGCGCGGCAATATGACATAGCCCTCATCAACAGCGACACCACTGGCAGCGCCTTCACATGATTCATCCGCTGGGCCCTCGAGAACAGAGTCAACATTCATCTCGGGGTCATTTTCAACAGGTGTTTCTGAGCCAGAAACATCAGTTTCCACACCCTGCTTCTCACAATACGGAGCCAAATCCCTTATGGAAACAGAGGTTTCCCGACCATTGTTAAGGCGAACACGAGCGTAAGTAGAATTGAGCTCTAAAAGTTGAGCTTCGTCAACAAAGGGATCCATTTGTTGCGAACATGTCGTTTAACATAAATGGGGCCCGGTTTCAACCAACTTGGCAGCGACATACCTCTTACAGAACGGCGAGTATGATGAAACATACGCTCATGAGGTATGCAATTAATAGACGAACAAAGCAATGATCGAATACTATGCAAGGCATCAGTCATGACCAGCTCCCAATGCGTTTCAGGCAACTTGCGAGATTTTAATGCCCCCAGAATAGCCTTCCAAATTATGTCATTATACTTTTCGCACTGGCCGTTACCCCTTGGACTATAACTAGTAGTTTGGCTGGTAGCCACACCATACGACAATAACCATGATTTAAGTTCATAAGATTGAAAAGATGACCAACGGTCTGAGTGAATGAACGCACATGTACCAAAAATAGAAAACAATTGAGTTAAACAGTTAATTACAGTAAGGGGTGTCATGTCACTACATGGGAATGCAAACGGAAATCGTGTATATTCATCAATAATAGTTAGAAAACAACGGTTTTTTGTCGTGCTACGCAGCGGGCCCTTAAAGTCTATATTAAGTCTTTCAAAAGGCTGAGTTGATTTGATCAAGCAGCTTGCTTGAGATTGCACAAACTGAGGTTTTATTTCTTGGCATTCTCTGCATTCAGATGTTATTTGTCGAATCTCCGATAGTGAATAAGGAAGGTTCTTGCTTCGCACGAAATGCGCCATTCTTGTAACTCCAGGATGACAAAGAAAAACATGCAACTCTTTCAAATGTGAAGTGCAAATGGTTACACAAAATGCACGGGAGAGGGTATCTGGCCCAATCCTTTTCTTTCCAGGTCGATGAAGGATTGTAAAATGAAATGAAGATAAATCCATTCTCCATCACATGATTATTTCATTTTTAATTTTGCTTGCGTGATGACGATCAAACATAAAGGAAACACTCTTTTGGTCTGTCACGAGTGTAAAGTGTCGTCCAATTAAAAAATGTCTCCATTTTCTAAGCGCCTCTACTACAGCGTACGCTTCTTTTTCCACTGAAGAGTGTCGTTGTTCTGCTGGGGACAAAGTTCTTGAGTGAAATGCTATTGGGCGGCCTTCTTGATTTAAGGTGCCTGCGATAGCGAAATCGGAAGCATCGGTTTCAACAGTCAACGGCAAAGTATTGTCAATAGGATGTAGAGCAGCCGATGCCAAAGCTTGTTTTAAAACATCAAACGCGAACAGGGCATCACTCGACAAAGGTAAAGTAGATTTAATCAGTGGTCGGATTTTGTCGGGATAAGACGGTATCCATCTGGCGTAATACGCAAACAGTCCAATCAGACGTTGTAGTTCTTTGTTTGTTATTGGAGCACGCATTTCCAGCAGTGACCGCACTCTCTCAGGGTCCGGCCTTATTGATTGATGTGCCACCTTGTATCGCAAAATCGAAATTTTTTTCTGAGAAAATTGAGTTTTCCTTTCATTGATAGTAAGGTTCCATGCTGCTGCCGCATCATTAAATGCCTTTAGGTTGGAGTCATGCTCTTCCTGGTCTTCGCCAGCAATAGTGATATCGTCCAAGTAAGGAAAGCAACCAAATTATTCTCGGTCACAAAAGCGTTAATTGCTTTTTGAAACTCGGGTACGGCATTTGTAAGTCCGAAAGGAAGTCTGCGCCACTGATACAATTCTTGACCTGCTTGAAAAGCAGTAAATTCTCGATCTCTTGGATTTAATTCAATCTGATGGTAAGCAGATTTTAAATCTACGGTGGTAAACACCTTATATTTGGAAAGTTCTGAAACAACGTCCTCTATTTGAGGAAGAGGATAAGCAGCAAGTGATGTGTAACGGTTAATAGTTCTGCTGTAGTCTATCACCATTCGACGTTTCCCACTTTGTTCATTCTTTACCACCACAACTTGCGCCCTCCATGGGGAATTACTGGGTTCAATTAGGTCTTCCTTTAAAAGTCGTTTCGTTTCTTCGTGAATAAATTCAGCATCATCTTTCGAAAGTCTTCTGGGCTTGTCAGCAATAGGTTTGCAATCTTTGCTCAGATGACTAAACAGCTTCGGATACGGCACACACATTTTCGAAAGTCCATTCAGCGTAAATGCCGGACGACTGCCATCAAAGCTAAAGGTGACTTTTGAATGCTCTTGAAAAATCTTCTCACCAATGATGACATCAGTAGCTAAGTTATTTAAAATATGGAAAACAACATTTGGGTATTTATTGTTGGCAATGTTCAACTTGGCTATGCATTGTCCTTGGATCGGCATTTTGACAGAAGTTTCGGCAAGAGTCACTTCACCTATTTTGTCGTAGATTTTAAGGGTGTGTGCTTTAGCAAATCTTTTTTCGATATAACAGTCTGAAAATCCGGTATCCACAAGTGATCTAGCTTTAACGCCGTTAAGTTTTACATCAAACAAAACTTTATTTGAATTTTGTACAACCGAAGCAGAAATTGGAGCTCGTCATAAACCGCATGAAGCAACTCATGTGACCGTCGGTTCAATACCTGAGTCCACCTGACGAGTTCTAATAGGAACGAAACCGGTCGTGGAAGTGGTATTTTATTCAACTGATTGCAGTTAGCCTATATGCCTTAACATCCATTAATTAAAAGTAATATCTTAAACAGGCTAACACCAGCTCCTATAATTCGTATTATAACGTAATAAAGGCACTGGCTTGGCTGGAAATTAAAAGCATATATCGCATCAAGCTCATTGTAGTGAGCGTGCATCATATATAACCTTAAAATTAACAGCATCAGTTGAAAGGACCGATGGCGGAGTGGCATAAACCGCATGAAGCAACTCATGTGACCGTCGGTTCAATACCTGAGTCCACCTGACGAGTTCTAATAGGAACGAAACCGGTCGTGGAAGTGGTATTTTATTCAACTGATTGCAGTTAGCCTATATGCCTTAACATCCATTAATTAAAAGTAATATCTTAAACAGGCTAACACCAGCTCCTATAATTTCTATTACAGTAGTTACATGTAGCAGCTTTAGCTGGAGATACATTTCTTGCATGATTAGATTCTCCACAAAAATAACATGCCGATTTTGCAAAGGAGCAATACTGTTCATCGCTGGTTTGATTTGCGTGCGTTTCTGATACCTCAGGTAGCTCCTTTTTCAATGGATCGCAATTGCACGTGCAGAATGCAAAAGGTCATCGCTGAAGGCAAACTGCGCGCTTCAACGCGATAGCACTTCGATAGGTAGTTGGAAATGGCAGAAGTGAATGCTTGCCATTTTAGCTAATTTAGCATACTTGATACAAACCTGCGGATCTAGCTCCATCAGCTGGTTTTTAAAAGCACGAATTGGTTTTATGGTGTCATCACTTCGCAAGTGTGGTATCTCATCAGTCAGATCGCAAATCATGGCCTAGCCTTCCTCCTTGCTCAATTAAAGAGAAAGGGCTTCGCAATCCATGAGGCAAACTTCATTAGTTTTATATCTGAAAATCTAGAGTTCAACTCAACAACCAGATTTGAAAGATGTTTCAATATTATTTGGAGATTATTATCCATTGGTTCACTTCTGCCAAGAGGTGTGAATCCCGAGAAGTTTTGTCCTGCAATTTGGGCAGAAAAATATTTCAGTTTATTGACAAAACCAAAAATTTTGATTTTGCGCTCCATGAGTGTCTTTTCTTTACTCTGTGGATCCTTGTTCAAAGCATTTGGTCTTTTAAAGATATCCAGTAGATATAAAATCAAAGCTTTTGATTCGCTTGATTTTAAAAATTGGAATTCTTCTCGCCCACCAACAAATTCCAGTATTGCGTCATACAGATTTCCATATCGTTCCAAACGGTTACTTTTTGATAACCATCGTACGCGAGTGTGCGAATGTAGCCTTATGTGAATTCCTCGTTGTCCACACACAACTGTTTGAACAGTCTTTCATTTGTAGGATGAGATTTAATCTAGTTGACTACACTCATAACTTTTTTCACCAATTGGTCCAGTTCACAACTGATGGTTGCAGCTGCCAAATTCTCTCTATGATTAATACAGTGTACTGCCATGATGTTTGGATCGTCATTTTTCAGAAGCTTGAGTATTTCGTTGTATTTTCCAATTATTGCAGGAGCGCCATCAGCAGCTACAAAACTAAGAATGCTATTTTCAGTAAAATACTGTTTGACTACAGCATGAATATCTCTGGATGTAATAGTTGTCTTCAAGGATTCGCAAAAACGCATTTTTTCGACAAATTTTGAATTCTGTTTGAACCTGGTATAACCCAGAAGTGAGGCTTCACTATCTCGAACGGTCGATTCATCAAGAGCCAATGAAAATTTTTTATTCCGAAGAATATCATTCAATTGTGACTTGACATTAATGGCCATTTCGTTGATGCGGCGTCGATCAGTGTCGTTGCTCAATGGTAAACTAGCAGGCTGGTGGCCAGCTGTCCTACTGTCAAGCATTCTTCGGTGGTATATCGCGAAGGCTAGTTTAAGCAACTCTTCAGCATCTGTGTGCCGTCGAGATTTCTTTTCCAGAAGAAAACTAAGTTCTAGCTAGCTTGCAACCATCGTTTATTTGAAATTACTTTGCACCTTAAACATGGATGTGAGTGACATTTGTTTATTCTTCTGACTATGTTCGATAAGACAATGAATATATTCAAGAGGTTTTTCTGCATGCTCTAAATGCACATTTTTCTGATGACCTTCCAGTTTTTTGTTTCTGATCGAATCATTACAAAGTAATTTACAGCACTAAAAGCATTGTGGTTTTGTTTCATCAGCACCATCTGGAAGGAATCCTAGCTTTAGATAGCTTGCAGAGTATACACGAGTCTTCTCTCTCTTCCTATTGGTTGTTGAAAACATATTCTCTTAATTTTTCTTCTTTTGCATTTAACACAACTTAGAATACTGAAATTCATGAAACTAAAACCAAAATTTAATGAAATTTATTGGATGACATTAGAGTAAATAACAAAATTTGTAGAATCACTTTTTGGATGACAATGGGTTGCAAAGAGATTTTTCATCCACAGCGTTTCCTCCCCAATTACTTCCTGAAATAAATCTCCTTCCAGAAATTAAAAATTTCTTCCTTAGTGAGGCATTTGTCTCTCTTTGAAAAGCACTGGCATAGGATATTTACAGATTTGTCACTTAGTCGTGATCGCAGTTTCGTGGCAAACGATTCTGCTGGAGTAAAGGTCGTCCTGCCTCCACTGAGGTTGGTGGGATGCTCAATAAAGCATTGAAAAGCTGCTCCAATTTGCTTGGTCTTGTCCAGTAGCTTCTAGAAATGCCATCTATTGCTTTTTCATTATCATATCTTTGAGTCGGCTTCTGTCGATAAACAAAGTATCCAAATGGATGAGTGTGAAATCCGTGGAATGTTTAATGTGCGCTTGAAGCCTTTCAAAAGAGCTATCATCTTTTTGATTGTCATTAGCCAACTCAATTTGATTGTTCTCTTCTCGGCTTTTTACTTCACTGTTATCATCTTCCTGAAACAAACGGTTAATCAAAGTGGTAATGGTTTTCGGAAAACCTTTGATATTGCTACTTAACGGAAGGTCATTGATATCAGCAAATATTCATCATGGTCTGTTAATGAATTTGGATTTTGAAGATATTGCTTTAAGTTAACCAGATCGTGTTGTCGTCTTCTTTGTATATGGTTTTTATTGGCACGAAGAAAATCTTTGGCAAGACTTGAACTACGCTTTTTCATTTTAGTAACTAAAAACTGTTGAATTCGTTCGACAGTCAACTATGTTGCATGATGACGACACAAAGCTTCGACGGCGAGCTTGAATGGTTCAAGAGCGCATTAGCTCGTCCAAAAACAAAAATTCAGTCGGAAATAAATCGTGTTTAATAGACTTTAGTAAAGTTTTGTAAAGCGTTTCTTAAGTAAAAGAAACCTTTCAATCATTGCAAACATAGGGCTCCAACGAGTTTTACAGTCACGTACAAGCGACAACTCATTGTTATGTTCCTACATCCCATATTTCTTCAAGACTTTGTTTTTTACTGAGCTTTTACAAAATGTTTTAATCACGTTTCGCACTGTTTTGAATACATTCTTTATGTCAAGATTAAAAGCAGGTGTATCGTTTGGTCCTGGGATTGATGTAGCAAGACTTTCTTTAAATGTTTCCTTCTCTTCATCATCTTCCTCATCGTAGTCGTGATCTTCAACGGTGGTATGAACAACTCCACCATTCTCGTACAAAACATCAAACACACCCAGACTCTAGTCATGTGCGTAGCTCAGTTGGTAATTGACTTCAAAAATTTTCCCCAACCTTTTCATTACTGATGCACCATCAGATACAATACTGACGATAGATGTCTGCATGTTTTTTATTCCGAAATCAGCCAACTATTTTTCTAACAACTCTAAAATTTTCTCAGCACCACATGAGTTACGCATCATTACAAGGCCTAGGTTAATACAATAGTTTTGCTGATGTATGTCAATGTTCATGTATCTGCGACAGCAAATTGAGGTATCCTCGTCTACATTCACGTTAAAATGTGTTTTATCCTAAAGTTTTGTTTCAATTTTGATTTTTGTTTCTTTTTGAATATCTTTGTACCCGCAATAAATTAAGTCCATAATACGTGATCCTGAGAAAGGAAGACGAAAAACTTTTTTCATTGAGCGACTCACGGATGAGCCCACCCTTGCCTAAACAACGGATAGAAAAATCATCCACTGCCGCAAGTTGAGAAACAATGCTCCGCAAACTCTCTTTCCTAACATTCACGAACAGCATGATCGATTTCTGCTAAAGTTTTGCTTTTTTTGAAGAACAGGGTTGCTCTTCATTATTTAGGCTAAGACTGTGTTTGATTTTTAGGTGCCCAAAAGACCACTAGTTGACCCACCTGTGCAGAACAGTTTTTTTTGAACAATGAAGGCAAGTAGCTCTGTCTTTATTTGGTTAAAATATTTCCAAATTTTAAGCTGATTATTACGTTCCATTTGGGATCAAACTTTACCGCTGCTGTTGAACTTTAGCTGCCTGGAATTACCTAGACTATACTGGACTGGTTTAATCCAGATACAGTGTTGCCACATTTTCCATTTTCTTCAAGTTTCCAACCCAAATGCTTTCTTAAACTATCCCAAAGTAGCCCAATGCTAGCGCGTTGTTACTATCCCAAAATTTGCTAAGCTGCACCATGTAACTTTACAGTAATTGTCTAATGGTTGCTGGTGCTTTTTCCCAACGAAGTCTAAAAATTTCCCCAATCCTCGTCAAAGTTTCCTAAAGTACAATCAAGGCCGAATATCTCTGTGTCTTGAGGCAAAAACTTAATAGCTGATAGCTACACGGACCGGTCGCTGCTGACCTTTCTTTCCTTTTGGAGACAAACCCGAGCACGTTCCCTCTAAAATTAAATTCGCCATGTCCTTGGCAATAGCCTCCAAAATAAACATCATTGCCTCCTAAGCGATGACGATTTTGCCTGACGGTTGAAAAAATTTCGACCACTTTACGGTGATTTGATGACAGTTTGGGTGATTTTCGAACAATGTCATGAAAGTGCGCAAGCAATAACAACCGGCATGTGAGACACTTTTAACTGTTAATACTTCTTTATACTTTTACACTTGTTTTCACTCCAAAACCTAGCCCAAACTGGTGGAACGGAATGGCAACAATCAGTCCAAAAAACCGCAACTACTTAATTTTTCCCGCAAGGCCTAATCCAAACTAGCCCAATTCCTCGGGAAAACCGTGGAACTGGCAACACTGTCCAGGTATTTCAGTTGGAGGTTTACCAGTTTACAAAAAATATTGTTTCGTCACAGTAGTTTCATTCCTTGCATTTACTTACTACATTATACGTCGTAATGGTGACGTTAGCTAGTCACTTATTTAGAATGTCTGAACCGGCTGGAGTAAAATTCTTTTCCATATTTAACGCCCTTAAAAAAATTTAAGCCATTTTATGAGTTCGTTAAAAAAGTGAGGTTAATAAAAAGCTGGGCTATATATTGATCAATATGGCTATAGATTGTCAAATTAGAACCAAAAGAAAGAGAGAATACACGTTCAAGCGCTCGAACCAGCACGCTGTACAACGAGATAGTTGCTTCGCTGCCAACCCCCCTTCCATCCCTTGACAATCTGTTAGGAGAAGCCGTTATGCTACACAATACTCAACAACACTATTTACCGTATGTGCTATTTCACTTGCTAAGTACAAAAACTTATTATTTTTCAACATGTTGTTGATATTGAGTCGAGGTGGTACCAAAAAAAAAACCGGAATTTTTCTCTTAAAACCGGGGAGCGGTAAATCGGAAAAGGCACTAATCCCCCGGGAATTTCTGAAATAGATCCCGGTCCGGAAACCTTATAAACAATTTGTCTTGGCATCAACAAATTTTTAACTTTGCCCGTGGTATTGCTTCTTTTATTTCAATTTTCTTAATTTTTGACGTATTAATCTTTCATGTAAAGATGAATATTGAAAGCAATTTGTCGCCATGATTTTTTATTGTAATTACTATTTTGGCTCCCATTAGCAAGTAAACTTTGTGCCTCCCGCTAATTACAAAAACCAAATAAAGAGATGTTAACAGTTTGCTTCAAAGAGGAACGCTAGATCCCTGGCACATATGAGTTAGTCAAAGGATGAGGAACAAAAAGGTTGTACTTCCAAATACCTTTGATCTTCTTGTCGTTACAAGCAAACTTTTTGTTACTCTTCTCACAGCTCTATCTCGCCTGAAGCCAGCGTAGCTAGTTCAACAGATATTTTTTATTTCGAGGTAACTGAGGGTCGCCCTGCTGGCTGCGCTGGCTTTTACGGTAGAATATCTGATATTTTCCGGATTAAGGCAATGCTTTTCAGTCTGTTGGATGGTGTGCACTTGTGCGAATGTCAAACACGGGCGGATAAGAATTCCGTATGATTTTTTTATATTTCTTCGTGTTCGCTTACCAATAGTAAATATCATGAGAAGGTTATTTTGCACCGAATATTGCAAGATTTGTGGCGATCTATGAGCTTTGTTAAAATTAGAAGCTTGTCATTAGGTCATTAGGTCATCGCTCTATTGCTTTCAATGGAATCGGAAAAAATTTTATATTAATAGGAAATACAGAGCTATGGAAAACATGAAAGTAGCGAAGAAACTGGTTAGGTGGTTTAGTTTTATAAGTGTTTAGAAAAGAAATGATACATGATAAACTATAAGAACATGGTTACGCTAAATTCATTGGTTAAAAATAGCTTGCTTGCAAAAATATTGCTATGTTGCTAAGATTAAAGGTAATTTCAGCAGTAATGAATATGGACATGAACCCCTGAGTAACTCAATAAGTTGTGCAGCAATTAATTCAAGTTGAGGGTTCAGTGTTACAAAGGTGAAAACATTAGTAATTCCGTAATTTTTATTAAAATCACATCGTTTTAATTAATTATTAGTAGATCCAAGTTAAAACCACGAGCATTGTAAATTATAGCTTTGCCTCACGAATGTTTCAGGCCAAAACAAGGAAAACAAGGTCTAAAAACAAAAGATGCCATATACCATATTAATTGTTAAGTTTTTTTGTGGTTTTTAAACAATAAACCATTTTGAGTGAAATTTCAGCTGTTTTCTTGAGTGAGTCAATAGGCCTAATTTGCACTCTACTGTAAATTTGTCAGAGTTCTGGCTGGGAAAGAAAAATGTCTAAAACAAAATACGTTGATAGTGTTTGTTGCTATGCAACTGGATACATAATCGAAATTTTTAATATGCATGTAGACTATTTGTAGATCATTTTTTCCACGCCCTCCCTTGGGATAGGTCAGGAATAGCAAAAGTTTTGATTTAATGGACCAAAACTGGGATTATAATGGGAGGTAAAGGAAAAGTGAGTCATGCATTTAGCAATTTTGTGTATGATTCTCCACAAAAAGGTCTTCATTTCTACCAGTAAACAATTTTCTCAACTGTTGCCATTGAATCTCCGAAAAAAGTAAAAAAGTTTTCATTTCAGTTTGGCCAAATTTTGCAGCTAAACCTCTAAAACGTTCTCATTGCAAAAATATCAAGAAGTTGCTACCATGATAACGAATCTACAAGTGGGTCACTCACATAGGCTACCAGTAATTTGCCATCTGGTAATAGGTCTACAAAAGGCTGTCGCAGCGCCGGACCTTGGTCAGGTTCTTACAACTCAAATTTTCATGTTTTCAGTTTTTAGGGTTTCACCATGTCATGGTTATTGTTAAATATTGTTCGTGCGTTTTATTGTGTTGTTGCGTACTAGTTTTGAAGCCTTGGCCTCTTGCGTCGCTCTACCATTGACAGCAAGTGACTCAATTTATTTTGGCATTTATCTCGCCTGTTAAAGCTTTAGGCTGCATCCATACCGCCGCAATTACACTTGTTTATTGGTTTTGTGTCAGTTGTTGTTTTGAGTTGCCAGCAAACGGACGGCAGTTTTCACCATTTGTTGTTAGAAGATTTGCTACTAGCCCTCGACAGAGAATTAAGGAATTTGAGTTGTCTCTACTACTTGGGTCAAGTTTTGGAAGCTTAATTAGTTAGGTAAATATCTATTTCAGTACTATTCTGTTATAGGCAAGTTAGCGCATTTTACGATTATTTGTGCTATGTTTCTTGCGTTAACAGAAACCATTTTCGAGTACGCTCTGTGCCGCCAGTGTGGCTGTCGCGTTTATTTTGGAATAAAGGAGTTGCATAGACGGGTACCCTTGACAGAACAGCGGCAAAGGAAGGGAGGCGAACTTGAGACGCGTTGACTAAAAGCTTCGACCGGGCGTGTGACGGATTCAGCACTTGGCCCACGCTGAGTTCAAAGATCTGTTACAGTTATTTATTTGAAGTTGTACACAATAAACACAAGAAATAGCGACCAAGCTAAATTAAACAACAAATTAGGCGAACCGACATTAAAGAAATAATAACGTAAATATATTGCTAAAATATGATACACAAATTTTATGAACGTGATAGATAGGCACGTTTAAAGGTTTACGCAACCTGTTGGATAATACCACCTCCATGACTGGTTTTGTTCCTGTGAGAACTCATCAGATGGACTCCGGAATAGAACTTTCAACCTCGTAGACTAGTTATTCTAAAAATCAACGCTTTAGAGCAATAGCCCAAACAATATACTGTTTAATTTTAAGTTATATCATCGCATTCTATATCATATCTAATAAAAAAGTGCATTTCTGTCTGTCTGTCTGTCAGTGTGTCTGTTTTAACTCCTCTAAAACTGCTTGAGGTACAAGCATCAAACCTGGTAAGATCAATCACCAATCTTTGGTGAGTGTCATAAGGGGGTTCGTGATGTCATTGTGACGTCATAGTCAAAAATAAGTTTTTAGAATTTGCATTACTTGACATAGGAAAATCGCTTTTTGCTCAAACGAAAATCAGCTTCCGACTTAACACATTTCAAAAACTTTCATTTGTTTGGGGTCGAAAATGACGTCACAATCAACGATTTATTGGACAATCTGTTTTTTGTTCTTTCTCAAAAAGTACTCATTGCACAAATGCGATTAAACGTTCTTTCAGGAGATATTAATAAGCTGCTGTTGATAGAAACAACTTTACAACAATTAATGTTTATTTGATTATGCTACCAGCACTTCTTTATTTAAGCACTTTAAGTTCTTTAAGCACTTTTTCTTCTCTATTTCGCTTGCACGCTTAAACTGGCTCTGTGATGTCCTAATATGTCTCGTACGATTAACACAAATGCTCACTCCCGAAGATCACAATATCAAGATGTTTTCAAAAATTGCAACCTTTTTGCAAAATTAGTTTATTAAAAAACTTATTTGTGACCTCATTTCTCAACCGATTTTTAAACTTTGTTCAACAAATTAAAGGTTATTTCAAGGCGGGTCAGATAGTGTACAAATGTACAATTAATAATAGTTTTTATACTGAAAAAACCTAACTTTAAGACCTGTGGTGCGACTTTCTACCCCTCCCAAAACTGGTGAGCTTAGTAAAAACAAGTGACTTTAATACAAAAACGTTGTAATAAAGTGCTAACATTTACTATCCTTTGAAAGCTTAGGAAATTTGCTTTCTAGGGATATGTAACTCCAGTTACTTAACGCTAAGGATTAGTTTATAATGGCTGATCAAAACTTGGTTGCCATACATGATAGTTAATTTTTAGTTGTACAATTATCCTAATAAAGCTAACAAACTTGCGATTGTTAAACAAAGTTAGTGCTTTGGAGCATTTTTACAACTTATCCTCACAAGCGTGGTTCTTTTGCATTGTGTGTCGATGTTTTCACAATAGATCCATTAAAAACTGAAGCTAAGGCTTATACATGTATCTGGGAAAACATTTCGTTGTGGCTCTAACATATATTTGTACGGTTGAGCTGGCGCAACTGCATTAATTGATACGTTTTATATCGGCAGGGGTGATAATATGCTTTGCCTAGGTAAAATCCCTCCATATTTAGGAGAAACATTTTTTCTATTTTGCTTGATAATAGCTCAATAGAGCTACCGGAATCAAACCTAAAAATTTGATAAAAACAAGAACTTATTTAACTTCTATGAACATACCTAAGCAAGGAAAAACAAATATGAATCATAATGCGGAGCCAGCAGGAACTTTGTGGCGAAAAGTTTAAGTCGAAATCAAAATAAACGTCACTGTGTTGAATAGCACCACAGGTATGATATTATTGGTATTTTGCTTTATAATAGCTTTATAAAGCTACCGGGATCAAACCAAACATTTGAGGAAAGGCGATTTTCACTTTCCAGGGCACGTCAAGCAGGGAGAAAAGAACATGCTTCAGTACATAATGCGGAACCAGCGAGTACTTGAAAAAGTTCAAGGGGAAATCAAAAGAAAACAGCGTCACTGTGTGAAATCACACCACACGAAAGACAGTCTTGCCCTTTTGCTTCAGAATAGCTTAATATCAGAAATGTAATTCCTACTGTCAAACTATGGGAAACGCAAGGCTCCCTTGGGTTTGTGTCAGCGATGAACAGAGCACATAGACCTAAGGCATAGCCAGGATCTTCAAATGAGATATTCTATTAGGAAAAAGAACACAAAAAGTCGTAAACATTTTATGTGCAGAAAACACATAAACGTTTGGCAGCTCTTCATACTGGAGCCTGATAGGTAAAGCCGGCTCGGCCGGCTGAACCGACACTCTCAATCTTGACGGGTCTCTGCAGGTGACGCTGTCATATATACTACGAGAATTTTTTCTTATGCTGATATGCTGCCTGTTATGATATTTATGTCATTTGTGTCTATACTCTACATCATTGTAATAAAATCCCGTCTAAGAAAAAATCAACATAAAACCATAACCACAAACAATTTGTAAAACTGAATATAGAGAGAACAATTGCTGCTTTTGTCGCTATGCCGGAAACAGCACCAATAGCGCAGCCAAATTAGGAACTTAATACCACAAATATAAATAGGAAAGCGGCAGCACCAATTGACAAAATATGCTTACCATTAAATAGTTTTTTTGAATTGTGAAAGCAACCACCATTTTGCCGCTACCATCAGTTTTGATTATGTACAATCCGTGCTCCCTCACAAGTATTAACGATAATTTGTTACAAGATTCTTTGTGAGCATTGCCAGTCATGATTAAGAAAATAAGATGATCACAATTTCGTGTAGAAGAATTGTGAAAGTGCACGAAACTCATTAACTTTTCGCTACTGCTCAAAAAGTGTCGGATAGGTGAAGCCGGCTTGGCCAATTGAACCGAAATACCAAACCCGGACAACACTGATGGAGGGCCTCTGCCGGGCGACGCCTGCAAAGCCTGTTAGTTAACTGTAATTATAATGCAAGATATGCTAGCAAGTCTAACTAAGCAAGTGATTTTATGAGGTTAAAAGGACTATAACGTGATAAGGGAGGGTCAGTTGAGATGGTGATCCTTCTATGAGGATCGTCCGGAGCGACCTCTCATGTGACGCGCTTGATTTTGTCATAAATTTTAAGGCACTGAATTTTGTACAAAATTTTTCACACATTTTGTAGCTAATGTTTTTACCAACATTAAAAAATGTTTATCAGACCAATTGACTTCAAGTTTGTTCTACATCAACAAAAAAGAAGTAATATCCAAGGATATGTTTCTTTCAACTAATAATTTCTGTACATTTCTAATGGAACTATTTACTCTCTCTTTCAATTTCTTTGTATACACTTTGTCATTTGTTAGTTTGCTGATAGTTTTACGTTTGTGGTTTCCTCGTAAGTTTTGGTTTAGACAAAGTAATCTTCTTTCCAAGTCATCCGGCTTGAATCCATTTTCTTTTTCAAGAAACTGCATAATAGCTCGAATTTCTCTAATAGGGTCTTTAACCAGGTCTTCAAAAACTACAATGTGGACAGGGATTCCTTTTCCAAAGAGGACTTTATGCAACCAATCCCATCTGTTTCGCTGTAGAGTATCGTCTTCGAATTCTAGGAAACAAAAAGTAATGGGTACTCAGAAAAAATGTACCATTTCTATCTTAGCACTTGGCATATTTTTGCTCAAATAAATAAAGGAAATACTTATAATAATTTTTTGAGATATCTCACTTCACGTCTCTTTATTTGCTTTCGTAAACAGTATTTCGACGGGAATCAAAAAAAGAATTGTTGCTTAATAAAGAGTTCATTTATTAATATTTTTGTTTGGTAGTAACATTAGATATATTATTATTAAATAGATAACACTTCAAAAGATTGGCAGCAACAAACTATTTAACGAGAAAATATATCATCTCAGAATAAAAGATTAACTCCAAAATGCTTCAGATACGCTCGATCCTTGTTTATTCAGATCTCGCTAATCTTGATTTCGGTTTATCCGGATAGTAGATGTCAAACAATGGTCACCTACTTCTTCTCTCCATCTCGCCGTCTTACGTCCCTAGCGATCAATCGAGACTAAAAAGTTTTTAGGTTTAGCAAAGGGTGTAAATGCAATGTGCATATTGTGAAGGCAAGATAAATGACTTTTTGTTGTTTCTATTTTTTTCAGGATGGCTATTTCTTTTTTTTGCGTTATACACATACGGTATTTGTGTCAGGGACGTAACCAGCGGAAAACTTACCGAGGGGGATCAAACAATAAATCAATGCTGGTCGCACTAAGTTTGCTAAACTTGTTCTTCTAAAGTTAGAGCTACATGCTAAGTCTAACCTGCGTATTCTGTAGGCAGTCTTTTAATATTTAGTATTTTAACAAATCTTCAAATATGCAAAAAAATTCATGTCCCTACAACCAACGGTTTAGAAGAGCAGCTTTTTTTAGTAGTCTATAAAGTAATCATAACACACAAGC
Organism: Trididemnum clinides; assembly: GCA_963675345.1. NCBI lineage: Eukaryota > Metazoa > Chordata > Ascidiacea > Aplousobranchia > Didemnidae > Trididemnum > Trididemnum clinides. The sequence continues at coordinate 24,376,263 of OY776306.1, forward strand.
ACTCTGAGCATAACGAGAAGCTCTCATGAGGGCTTCATCACACATCCGTTTTTCGACGCTTGCCAGCAAATTCGGTATCAATATTATTGGTATCAATGGGGATGTCTCTGTGTATATATACCAAACTAAGACCATGCAGCTTTGCTTTGATTTAATATGAATAAACAAGAAATACGTAACCTTTTTTGAACCTATGAGACAATAAACTTGAAAATAGGTTTATGATATTTATTGTCAACACTTCAAATGTTGGCAATGAATTTTAGACAAAAAAAACTAAAAGTAGTGCTGCAGATCTCTAGTAGCAAAATAGAGGACATTCGGTCGTGTTTTAATGTCCTCGGTGGACAATTTCTTTTTCATCAAAAAGGAGGACCTATTCATCAAAAGGAAATCGTCTGGCAGGCCTAAAACTGTTACAAACAAGTTATAAAACATATATCCATTTAACCTCTCTGCATCAGCCAACTTTACAATAAGCTTACTGGTATAGAAACAACTTTTGACAATTTGTCATAACAGCATCTCAAAACTCAGAAGTTTCATGCAAAACGGATACAGATAGCTGCTGTCTACTTCAAAAAAATGGGAGCAGTGCCCCGGTGACCCCCCTGCTCCGCTACTAATTTGTGTTATTGAGATTTTTCATTATCCAGACCAGTTCCTACATCATTTGGTCAGGAAAAACGAGGGTCAAGAGTATCAGGTTTGCTTTTGAGAACATACAGCATTTTAAAATAAATTTAATAGTATTCGTTATGATTCTAAGTTGTTCTCATTAGACCAAGAAAAACAGTTATTCTTTTATTCAAAAAAGCCTTTACAGTATAATTATTACCATCTTGCTAGATGGCTTAAAATATATTTTTCAATCACGTCCGAGGCTGTTGTGTATTGGTTGAAGCCTCCGCTTTGCAGTAGGTAGATCTGGATTAGATTCCCTCATCAAGTTACACCACATCTTTAAAATGCCATCATAGCTCTCCTACTTGGCGCTCATCACGAAAATAAAAGAATGAAAAAAAATCTGGCAAGCTCGTTTGTTGTGTTTTTGGGTAAAGTACTTACCGGCATACTTTTAACTTTATAAGGCGGACAGGTGGCGGGGTAGAGCAGTCTATTGGTGGCGGTGACCCAATTTAATTAAAGATTAGCAAACAGACCTAGATGTAATATGCACAAACAAGAAACAAAAACCATCTTACGCGAAGTCTCGAAATATGCCAATTTTTTCTCGGTATTGTTACTTCACGTTCCACTTTTGTTCTTAGTGAGTGGCATATTTATTTATTTTTTTTCCAATAAAAATATCAGGTGATTTGGCCGTGCCCAAACTTATCCAGTCTTTCCATTACAAAAACTACTTTTCTCACGCATTAGACTTAACATTTTGTTGGTTTGATGCGTTTCCTTTTTCTAGTACGGCGATTATTACTATTTTCAATAGCATGAATAGGGGTTCCAGGAGGTAACTACTATAGTTCTACCATATGTTCAATGACTACCCGGTGTGCAGGACTTTTGCTGCTCTCCGAAATCCCAATAGAAGACTCAGAAGTATTTTGTAGTGATTTGCATTTTATAGATTGATATAAAGTACGGTGAGTAATTAATTATAAGAGATAGCCTGATTTGCGTTTCATACAGAATGGTATGACTATTACGTAGGCCTATAAACTCAAGTCTACGTTTAATTAAATGTAGATATGAAGTGAAAAATGAAGATGAAGATTTGCATGTACTTGCGTTGCTTAAACATACAAAATGCAAAGTTTTACTATTTTTAAACAAGATTAAAGCAAGAGTGTAACAACCACAAAATTGTAAAATTGTGAAAAAAAATTAATCTTTTGAGATTTTTCGAAGATGTAATATAATAAATATTGGAGGTTTGTGCAATAGAATGTAAGAATTGATGTCAAGCAAAAGATAGGAAAATAAGGTTTTTCTATGCAAAGAAATTGAAAAATTCCAGAGTTGAGTGACCTTCACGCATTTTAGGAATAACCGATTGCTCTTTCCTAAATTGAGCTGCTTTGCATGGCCGGACCAACTACATCTTACCCGAATTAGAACAGGGCAAAGCCCAGGGGGGCTTTATCAGAAAAAATGGTAGTTATTGTGGGAAATTGGCTGAATTTCTTCAGAATTTTTTTTTGTAAGCTATCATAGTAAAAACTTTTAATCAAAAGTACGAAGATGTAATTTACGTTTCTGGTGTACGTTTTAGGCACAGCCAATAAAATCTTATATTTAAAGTTGGAAAAAATAGGAAAACAGCTATATTCTTTTAGGAAATCACGCCCATATTGCAAATGATGTTGGTTTGTTGTTAATAATTTGATTGGGACGTTAAGACTTTAAACCTCTAAAGAATCGGATGTGATATCTCTTACCTTCATCCCTAAATTTGATTGGGATAAAGGTAAGAGATATACTGGGTACCAAAGTTGCAGTTTTTTAAAATAATTATTACCGATTGCCGTAAAAAACAATTTTGCTTGATTGCAAATAAAACTAACTTATAAAAATTGTTTAAAGTCTATCTGTAAAAAGTTTGATGCTGGCTTAAAACTTCGTTTAATTGAACTTGATGCACAAACTTCATTCTATTTAAAAACCTCAGCATTTTGCGAGGCACAAATTTTCAGTTTGCAGGCCACAGTATACACATCTCGCTTTAGAGTAAACTATTGCACACAGGGTTAATTACAGTCGTGCCCTTATTTCTTGAAATTATGTAGTTATAGCTAAATACGATGTTTCGTTATAGTTTGGCGTTGTGTAAAGTCAATGGAATTTCTGTTGTCTCATTAGATTGGATCCGCAGAGTCAAAAATAAAATAATTCTACAACAATTTGAGTTTTAGTACCCTTACAACGAGTGATTCATTTTTGATCTATATTTTCGTGTTTAGATTGCTTCAATTATTGTTAAGCATGTTCATATTCCGTGGTGACATCATGTTGCTGTCTCATATATTTTTAGCGAATGCAGCATAATTATTGTAATGCCATTACAAAAGCAGTAATGTTGGGTACTGCAGCACTGCAATCTATATTTTTGCTTGAAAATAGCATATTAGGTCTGTCGAGACCGGGGCTAAAACTTTGTAGAAAGCATGGCATTTTTTGCATTTGCGGCACCATAGCAGCAATCAGGGCAAATAAAGCAGAGACATGTACGAGTACTTTAATTCACAAATATATAATAGTGAATGCGAGCGCACCAAGTTGCAAACGACGCAATAGCTTAGTGGTAGAGCGTTCCGCTTCTCAGTCAGGTAACCTAAAGTTCATTTTCTTGTTGAATTACATTTACGTGGATAGATTTCTGGTTTATTCCCAAAAAATAGTAATTACCGATTTCCTGCTGAGCGCTTGGCACAAAAGAGATGGTGTAAAGAATAAGCAGGCAAGTTTGCTATTATGTCCTTAAGCAGGGCACTTAACGGGATGTCTTTCTCTGGATGTAGGAAACAGATGGTAGGTTTAAACGATCTGCTTGTCGTGACGGCCAGCTAAACAGGTCACGAGCTCATATAGATGAGATGCTTCAAAAAGAAAATAAATGAAATGGGCCAAATTCACCCTGAGCACGTAACCACAAAAACAACAACAGCACCAAGCAGAAAACTAAGCGTACTCAATAGCTAATTTTTATAATTGTTCAAACGATTACTATTTTAGCGTCCCCTTTCACACTTTGACGTCTATTGAGCCCCAAGCTCATTAAAAGAAACAAAGGAGAGATTGAAATGAGGAAAATAGTTTCTGCTCACAAAATGTTGTAACTCGATTTCTCCTTAAAATGCACTTGGTTTTTGAAAGAAAATTAGGTATATCAAAAATCGTCTTCTTTATACTGTTTTCACGACCGCTCCTAGGATAAAGCCGGGGCGGCCGGATGAACCGAGATGTTTTACCCCGACATCATTGTTGGGGTATGTCGATAATGTGTTCGGAGTCGACTAGTATCTAATAAAACGTATTTAAACCGATAAAACAGTAAATTATGTTTTCTATTACCTTTTGCCAGCAGCCTTTCATCCTTCACAATACCGATGTGATCGTGGGATTTTCGGAAGTTATAATCGGCTCTTATAGCATCGTAAGGGTTTCGTATCAATAATATTGCTGTATCATAATTGCAGGCTTTTCCAACTAAGTGATCCTTAATTGCAAAAGCTTGTTTCGCTTTAACATCAAGTAGTTCTCCATAAAAACCTTCATAAAACACATTTCAAAGAGCTTAATAAACTTATATTCAAAATTTTATATAAAATGCATGTACCTATACATCGTAATGTTTTACCCCTAAAGGAGTTAAACGATATCATAGTTAACGTTTAATAGTAGAATTTGTTTTTATTATTGTCTCTAAAAGAACTGATTAAAGAAACGCGGTTAAAATCTCTCTCGGGAGATATTTACAAAGTGCTTTCGATAAAAATAGTTTTTGTTAATTTTGGGCTTTTCAACGACGCAACAAGTAATTAAGCTTTTTAGCGTTACTTTAAGTATGCTACTTCCTTTTTTTTGTAAAGGTTTTAACAAAGCTTTGCTTTGTCACAATGTTAAGTGACGTCATAATGTTGAGTGGCACCACTTTATAAAAACAGTAGCAGGCAGAATCTGTGGTGATTATTGCGGCAAATTTTTGTTGATCCAAAAACTTAAAAATATTGACTTAAAAATTTAAAAACTCAACCTTATTGACCGTACAAAATTTTGACTCAATAAATTAATGCTTCTTAAGTTTTTGTGTAAAAAAAAACAATTAATGAACGAAAACACAAACATCCCAAACAAAACTTGCAATACGCACGTCTTATATAAGCACCAGACTCTGCAATCACCAGGTGCAAGAAGTGAAATGTAAAATCACATATTGTTTTACATTTTTGACCTTAAAGTTTTTGTCCTTGACTAACATTTTTTGTAGCATGAAATAACTTCTTTCGATAGAAGCAAATGTGAACTGAGAATGTTACAGTAAACTTTAAACAAACGGTAAAATATTTGGTCTTTTCATGTTCATTATTATAGAAATGTCATTGTTTTGCATTATTTTTTGAATGTAACGATCAATACTGCAAGTGTCTTCACCGAAGTCAATTTTTTTGAATTGCTTGAACCGCCTCTTTCATGGCGTACTTGGCACTTTTTATCGTTTCTATAAGCTTAACTGGACATTCACAATGGTTTTTGATTTCAGAAGTTGAGTAACTAACCAATTTTTTGCAAGATAACTTTTGCTTGAGTTACTGAAATATCAGACCTTTTAATCCACAATCGCTTCACCTCAGGCAAATTTTTCGCATAATATAAGAGAGCATTAAGCTAGCTTCCCCATCTTCTAACAATGGGCTCAGGCAACAAGCACGCATACAAAGGGGGAGGGAGTTCAAGAGGTTAGGAATCCTCCTGCTTGTAGCGACAAGTGACCGTTTTCTGTAATAGATTTCTAAAGCCAAGGTATTGGCACTGCAGGTTGCTGCTGAGCCATTTCTTTGCTAAAGTAACCAAATTACTTCCTTTAGAAATGCGAGCAAAAACAATTGGATCCCAACTTGTTATGATGTCGTAATTGTGAAATTCATTGTGTGCGCGTTGCTTCAGTTACTAAAGTATGATACAAACAGAATGCAAGTAGCTCGTTGAGTGTTTTTATTTGGATAGCCGAGCTAGAAGCTTTGAGTGCGATTGAATAAAGACTTAAAATTTTGGAATATTCATCAATTCTAGTCTTTGTCCATGTGAAATAGCTAGTTCCATTAACTATTTAAATGCTATTTCATCATGGCTTAGGCTATAGGTAATCCGAGATAGAAAAGCTTCTAATATGGCCAGTTTATTTATCAACACATGCTAACAGGCCAAAGTTAAATAGTTGAGTCCACAAAAATTTTACTCATAGGCTACTAAGCTAGTAGACAGTAGTGGGTTTCTGTGATTGATGCTGCCTCATTCCTGAATGAAGCCCACTTTTATTGTGCATATGATGCAAGAAAAAATAAAACTTGTAAAGAATAGGCCCAACTAAAACGTGTAATTAATGCACGTGCACATGCATTGGTTTCACTATGCTAATAATCTTTGTTACGCAGTTGTGTTATCTTAATGGTTTATATTGTTCCGACAAGATCTTTGCAATTACTTTCAGTGCGTTTGTTCTCAGTCATTGGTTCGAAAAAAAGTTTTTTTGACAGCTGCTAAAGTCAGGTTAAAGCTATTCGAGTGTAAAAGCCCAGGTAAATTTTCTAAATTCTCATCACTCATGCATTTAGTAGAAAGACTTAAACAATTTTTTTTTACATAAAGCAGAAGGGTGTAAATAACACTCGATGGGTGGCTCGTTTCGAAGCCATCGATAATTTCATAAATCTAACCATGTTAATGCAGACAACATGTGACATCATGGTAAATTCACATGTATGTGCTGGTGGTAAAGAAATGTCACAATTAATTGCGGGGGAATGGAATTGTGATGGCCTTACAACAATCCGTGCCCAAGGCATCTTGGCAAATTTTGACAATTTTGGAAAAATAATCTTGGTTGTTTGAAAAAATGTGCTTTATCTGCTGCGTAAGCCACAACCAAATTACAAAAAGGAGACTTAGACATTAAACGTGCTTACAAATTTCTTATTGAAGTTAAGGAAGATGTAGCAATTCTAAGAACAAATATTGATGCAAGACTCCAGCTGTGATATGAAGATGCTCCGCACCTAGCCACAGAGCTTGGGTCCGTTGAGCTTGCTCCCGTGCGAAAGGAAGAAATAGTTGCCGCACCGCACACCTAGCAGAATCTACAAGCAGGTGATCCAAACAGTTTTCCAAAATTGCTTTTGTGGACGATGTCAATTCCCAGATGGAAGGACGTTTTGCCTCGGTGGCAGGTGTGGTGACGATACTCTTCAGCCTCATTGCATTAATAATTAGGACGATAGGTATATTAGAGCTTCCAAAACTTTTTTTAAAGTTTGCAACGTTGCAACATGATTTTCCGCACTACATGAGCTTCCGAACCGAGCTAGAAGTATGACGAGCTAAATGCCAAAACATGAGATCACCTCAGGATTTGTTGCTATATGCTTTCAACGTCTGAAGCAAAGATCTTTTTCAAACTTGAAGGTACACGTGCAGATTGCTTCCTCTATTCCGGTGACAAGCTGCTAAGCAGAAAGATCTTTTTCACCGGTGAAAAGACATAAAACTGCACTTCTTTAAACGATGAGTGAGAAGCCACTCAATTCACTGGTACTCCTAAATATGTACCATGCTGTTCCAAACGATACTCAAAGAGTTGTTAAAAGATTTAAAGAAAAGCATCAAAAAAAAATTGTTTTTTCAATTGCATGAAAAGTGAACAGAATTATTTTTAGAAGAAAAACAAACAAATTTCACACATGAATGAGTCCACATTTAAGGTTTGATTTGACCGTCTGTTTCCAGGAAAATATATCTAATGCATTTTTATTGATATTTCCATTTTATATACTCCGGAATCCCCTGGTTATATGTCTAGATCGGCCCCTGGGCAGGCAATCAATAGTAACAAATTTGGGTTGTTTGATTTTGTTGCTGATTTAACTTTAGCGATTGGCTGATTAACATCTATCAACTGAGATTTGACTTTTATAGCACAATTGTGCAACAACTGCGCTACACATATCACATGAAACAGCTTAGAATACAGAGATTTAGTGCTGTACCTGCAGCCACCTCATATTTCGTAGCATCACATAATAAAAAACAGAAAGAACTTCTGCTGATAGTATCGTCTACTCCTTGAGCAATGCTGTTGCTATTTGGCGCACATGGTAAAATATGACAGTCGTACAAATAAATAACTGTCTTAAGGTGTTTCTAGGCTTCCAACTACAATATTTCAATATTGTATGCCAGATAGAGTGCTCTCATTAACAACCGCAAAAAATTTTTTGTTATGTACAACATTTCTTTTCCGCTCTAAGTCATCTGCGATTAATTGCAGCACTGTCTTTCCACAAGTAGCTTCAAATGGCAAACTGTAACCAACGTCCTGAAATCGATGTTTGAAATGCATACTGCTTAGCTTGTTCAAAGGAATACCAGTAGACAAAAATGCCTCGATTGTCTTCAGCAAAATCGGTATTACTGTTCCTCAAATACGTTTGCGAAATGTGTGGGATTAGTAGTTAAGATCTGCTGCCCAACGCTTTTCAGTGTTGGCACATATTTGGATGACTTTTAACAAAAATGCGTTTGTTGCAAGAAACCGTGCATTTGCACAAATTGCAATCGACCTGTGATTTGTTGTCGGGACTTTTCATTAATTCATCTTGGAAGTCTTAGAATACACATTGAATTGTAGATGTTTTGGTAGCTTTAACATTTAGCATCACCTACAAATCAAAAGCACAAACTAAAGCAAACATGCCCCAACACCGTTTTGACAGTTGGTTCCACTAGAATAGTAAACTACCATTTTTCAGTGAGATTGCACATTGCATCTGCACAATTCAACTATTTACTCTTTCTTTATTCACCTTGAATATAGTAAAGACAGTCTAAACTAGAATCGTAGATGCCTCTTTGCTACGCCGCAAAGGTTTTTACCTAATAATTGTACAGCGTTGCTCCTACTGACTGTCGTAACTATTTGATGGCAACACCGCTGCACATAATTTCATCTGACTTCAATTAATGCACCACCATGGGTTGATTGTGACAAGAAGTAGCAGTCTGTACTACCGAACGAAAAATTGGCAAGCATTGCAAGTTAAAACAAAAAAAGTTGAGTAGATTTTATCACAATTATCAGTTTTTGTCACCAATACAAAAAAAAGATTTTGACTATCAGTTTTAATTACAAAAAATTAACTTTACTTTCCCAAAATTAACCTAACGGTGAAAATTTAACTTTTTATTGACCTATCAAATTAATAATATGAAACTTACTCTTTGTACCCAGAATTCTTACAAAAAACCACACTGCTCAATCTTACTACCAAAAAATTTACTTCATTGAATAAACTTGCCCTGCTTATTATCCACTATTATTTTGCAAGCAAACCTAAATAGTAAAGCCTATAGTTGCTGTGCAGCCTGTCAAAGCAGAATGATGTATTTGAGTATAAGATAAAACGAAATATTGCTTAAAAACAATTACCAACATCATTCTGTACAATAAAACTATCTTTAATATAGCTTTAAAAAATACTGTTTGAGTCGTAAGCTCCTCGTGACGCTCTCATCAGTGGCGCTATCGCGTTTAAAGGGAAGACCTAAAGTCAGTAAGTGTTTTATGTGATTAATTTGGACGTTAGGCAATCAAGACGGGCCCATAATTGCGCTAATATTGTAAAGCGCGCCAAAAAAGATTTCGCAATAGCGAGATGTTAGAGAAAGCGCAGCAAGAGGCCAAATGGGAACACAGCGATTATCAAAAGAGTTTGAGAGTGTAAACGAACTCTTTCTGTCTGCATAACACCGGGCGCCTGGTATTGATATAAGCAGGCTCTAAGAGATTAAGATGAAAAAAGCCGCATGCTGTGGCCAGGATTGAAAGCCGCTTGGTATCATAGTTTAATGCACATCGATCATTTTCTAAAAAATGCTGACCAATGACAGAGACACAGTCCGGTTTGGTGTCGTGTCGTTTGCACGATCTGTCTGGTGGAGATCGGCGTGGACGGGTCAATTGTTGTCTTAGCCATTGCGGAACATGTTGCTTGATTCAATCCTGTAGTCATTGAAATGTTCGTCCTACGTACCTACTATCTCCGTGGCACTTATATTCATATATGACAAAACTTTTCTGAGTGGTAGGTAAAGCATCCTTGCGGGCTACTGGCAGCATGCGCTTAGACGTAAAGACCAAGCGGGTGCTGACGGAACCATAGTAGCTTCCCATGGCGGATTTGACTTCTTTTTCCAAGTTTGTTGAGGGATTACCTATCCAAGGGATTTCCTATCCAGGTGATCCAAGTCGATCCGTTCTATTTCTCCATTGGGTGTATGCTTGGTGCAAATCGTTATCATTAATTTTTGTGAGAGAGCTCGTAAGTGCCACGGAGATAGTAGGTACGTAGGACTAACAATTCAATGACTACAGGATTGAATCAAGCAACATGTTCCGCAATGGCTAAGACAACAATTGACCCGTCCACGCCGATCTCCACCAGACAGATCGTGCAAACGACACGACACCAAACCGGACTGTGTCTCTGTCATTGGTCAGCATTTTTTAGAAAATGATCGATGTGCATTAAACTATAATACCAAGCGGCTTTCAATCTTCGCCGCAGCATGCAGCTCTTTCCATTTTAATCTCTTGGAGCAGTGGTTCTCAAACTGGGGTCCGTGAACAACTTTAAAGGGGCCCACGCAACATTTTTTTGAGTTATATAGTATATTTGTTCTTTTTTGTTACGAATTCATCAACTAATAAATTGCACTATCTAGGCTAGCTTCTTGCCATTTGCCTTTTTCATTTTTTCCACATGTAACATCTCTAATTTCCAGTTTCCCGACTCCCTCTCAATTAACTGCATTAATTTTCTGGTAAACACTTTTGTGACTTGTGACGAAATAACGCGCACATCATAAAATGCTATATTACTCACGGTATCAGCCTTTTCATATATAGTTTCGCGTTAAATTTTGACGGTTAAAACATAAGTTTTCATTAATTTTTCTTTTAGGATTATGGCTAAGCAACGAAAATACGATAAAGATTATTTTAAGTTATGTTTTACTTTAATCGTTGAGAATGGCCTAACTAAGCCTCAGTGTGTTCTATGTAGTGTTGTTTTAAGTGTGGAAGCAATAAAACCCAGTAAACTCAAGGGCCATCTTGATTCAAAACATCCACAACATGTGGGAAAGGATCTAAGTTTCTTCCAAGGCAATGAAGCCATTTCAAAACGGCAGAATTTTGATTCCCAAGGCTATTTTCGACAACAAAACAAAGCCTTGGTTGAGGCATTCTATAAAACTGTATTTGCAATTGCTGAGCAAACTAAACCTAATTCTATTGAAGAAAAACTGGTGAAACCTCATGCTATAACTATGGTGAAATTAATTTTGGGAGAGACTTGTGCAAAAAAGATTGAGTGAATATCCTTGTCTGATGATACAGCTAAGAGATGAATTGTGCATATGTCTTTGGATGTTAAACAGCAAGTCATTAATGAACTCAAATCATCTTCTTTTTTCGCTTTTCAAGTTGATGGAAAGTACAGATGTGGCGTTATGCTCACAATTACTTGTTTTTGTTCGCTACACACATAAACACGACATAAAAATTAACAATTTTTACTTTTATTTTGTACTCCTTTGAAAACTACAACAAGAAGTGCAGATGTTTTCGAAACTATTTCTACATTTTTTTGATACGGAGGGACTGGAGTGGAATAAGGTACCGTCAGGTGGGGTTATTATGAACTAGGGGGTTATTTTGAACACTTTTTTAGAAAAATATTGTTTTCAAAATTTTGCATTCTATTTTACTGTTTCGATGTTTTTTGCAGATTTAGTTGATATACTCGTATGTTAGACCTGTAGATACAACCCACAGTATAGAATTGTTTTCATAAGGTGCAGTTAATCTGGTAGATTGCTTCAAAAACTTTTGCTGAAAACGGCAATCAAGATAAAGCTGTCAACTTTGGTTTCTGCACGAGGTAAGTTAGTCTTTTATTATAAAACATGATATTTTGCAGATTGCCCAATGCGTTGTGATGACTTTTCAGGCTAATTTAATTTGCTTCACGGTTCGATGCAAAAACCAAATTCATTTACATGTGAACACCTATTATTTTGATGTGTGTGGGGCTATTGTAAACGGTGTTTGAAATAGCTCCATATCTATTTCATGTGACAAGATGCTATATTAATTGTCCTTTTTGTAGGTTTCAAAATGGTTCGAGAAACAAAAAGAAAAGGACCAAGGCTTATACCCCTGAAGACCAGCTAAATGCCGTGAAAGAAGTGAAAGAAGGTACTCTAACGCTAAGAAAGGCGCATCAGAAATACAAAATTCCTCTTGGCACCCTCTCCAACCAAGTGAAAGGCAAAGAGAAAGGATATTCAAATGCGAGCCATCCGACTATTTTTTCTAAAGAAACAGAGCTTTTGATGGCACAGCACCTTGCTTGTCGCGGAGAATGGGGATATCCATTTGATATTCTTGACGTTAGATTGTTTGCCAAGCAAGTCCTCTGTGAAGCAGTGAGACATGTTCCACAGTTTAGCGACAATCTCCCAAGTAAGGAATGGGCAAGACTGTTTTTGAAGAGGAATAAGGACACAATTAAACTCAGAAAATGCCAATACTGACTCCTAGCAAAGCAGCACTTTCAGCAGAAGATGTCACTACATTTTTTAACAATTTACTGCAGTCTTTAGCAGAAGGCGATGAAAATGGAGTACCCCCACAAAACTTGTTCAATTACGACGAAACTAATTAGAGTGATCACCCTTTGACAAAAATGTGTGTTTTTAAAAGAAGCACCAAGTATCCAGAAAGAATACGAAGTAGCTCCAAAGCTGCAGTTTCTTTGATGTTTTGTGGATCTTCAAGTGGCCAAATTTTACTCCCATATGTGGTATACAAGTCGGAGCACCTTTGGACAACTTGGACAGAAGGCGGTCCTCAAAATACTCGTTACAATCGCAGCAAGAGTGGTTGGTTTGATGCTAACACTTTTGCAGATTGGTTCGAATTCACTTTTATCCCGCATTACCGGACTCTGGATGGACGCAAAGTCATACTGGGCGACAATTTAAGCAGTCATTTTTCCAAACGTGTACTGGAGCTAAGTGAGCAAAACAACTTAATTTTCATTTGCCTACCACCTAATTCAACCCATTTACTCCAGCCTTTGGACGTGGCTTTTTTTGCCCCCTTGAAAAGAAAGTGGAGAAAAATCTTGGATGCGTGGAAATCAAGCCAAAGAAAGCAATCTCAGCTGCTTTTCAAAGATGCCTTTCCACGACTTTTGAAACAATTGTGTGATGAAGTATGTCCGTTTCATGAAACTAACGACAACTTAAAGTCTGGATTTAAGAAATGTGGAATTTATCCTTTGAATGCGCAACCTGTTATTGCAAGACTTCCAGGAGGACTTACCGGTCCGCAAACTACGGAGGAATCAGCATCTGCTGTCAGCAGTGCAATTATTGACATGTTACACTCTATGAGAAGTCCTCCTGAAAGTAACCGACGCCGAAAGAAACGAATAGATGTTGCCCCAGGCAAGGGTATTTCAACATCTGACCTCCATGATGATGTGGGGTCGAATGTTGGGAATGGAAATGCTAAATCGCATGATCAAACAAACGTTTCTAAACGATTACCTGATTGTGAAAGTACTGCAAATTCCCTAACTGGACCTCAACCAGCATCGCTAGAACCGGAGGAAGTAGTAAAGCAAGTGCACATAGAACAAGATATTCCTGGACAGAGCGGACTGTTTACCAGAAGAAAAAGAAATAATTCACGACAAAATGTTTCATCGAAACGTGTTGGAAAAAGTAGGCACACAGCTGTAGCTGCAGCTTTTTATGCCACCAGATCGTCAGATAGCGACTCTGATGATATTTGCATCACATATGATGACAGCAGAGATACTCCGCCTGATTTCTATGGGGAAGAATCTTCAAATGAAGAGCTGTAAAATGACTTTGTATTTCTTGCATTGGTAATGGTTTGTTTGTGTCTTTTCGTTATTTTTATTTCTTTCGTTGTTGATGTGCCATCAATCTGTTATTTTTTTTGATTACTTTTTGACCTGAGTTTGCTGGTTACTCTAATACAACTTGCCACAAAAATGAAGAAATGAATAAGCAATTTAGAAAAAATAATTAAAAGTTGTTTTAATGAGAACTGAACGGAGAGATAGCATTGAGTTTACAAAAAAACACCACTTCAAGATCAAAAAGTTTACTATCAATACGCGTTTATGAAAAGACAATTTCAAGCTAGATAAGATATATGAATTGTGTTTTCGTTGCGCTACATCGTTTATTTGATCATAATAACCCCAATCGCTTCGTTATTATGAACAGAAGCGAAAAATAAATTTGTGTTCATAATAGCCCCATCGACGGGGCTATTATGAACACTAAGAAATTCGGGCACAAACTCATGAAAAGCTACGCGCAGTAAACCAAAATTTACACTTTAGCTTCAATGAACCTCAGCTCATATTATGAACATAAAATTACAAAATAAAAACACAACCACACATTTGCATAAAAGATTTTGCAAAAAAAGTGTTCAGAATAGCCCCACTCGACGGTATGTATGTTTCGTACAAATGGCTCACCGGCTATGTTAGGGCCAAAGTCAGGACTTCAGGCTAAAGTTAAAGAAAAATCTCCTAAGGCAAAAGGTTTTCATTGTATCATATATCGCTACGCTCTTGCCTGTAACACACTACCTGGTTCTTAAAAAGAAGTGCTCGATTTGGTGATAAAGCTTGTCAATTATATGAAGGGAAGTGCACTAAACTCTGGACTATTTAAAGTAGTAGTTCTCAAACTTTTTTACCTGGCGGACTCCTTTCGCTTTCTTGAAATAATGGCGCACCCTCATCAATGTTTGAAACAAAGAAATTTAAAAAAACATGGTACAAAATTTATTAACCAAAACAAAGAAACGCGGTAAAAAGATTAAACACAGAAAATCGTCAACCAATTTATTGTCATCAAAAGTAAATGGGAAGGATGTGCTTGCAATTCACCACATAGTTTTTTTTTCTCGGCTGTGTATGACAAAGCGGTAGTGGTATATGATGGCTCATTTGGTTGGTGTTGCGGGGGTGCTGATGGCGGTGCCGGTGGCGTGTTTCTAACCCTAACCCTAAACCTAAACCTAATTCTAATTCTAACCCTAATACTAACCCTAACCCTAACCGAACTCTGACTCTATGTAAGAAAGCTATTCTTAGATCTATTAATTTTTGCGAGAGAGCTAACATTAATTTTATTTAAAGGAGGTAGGAAGAAGCTAACTCTAGATCGAAGGGTGTTAATTTTAGAGTCTATTTTATGTGAGAGAGTTATCATAGTTCTAACGAAGCTAACATAGGTCAATTGATTTTATGTAAGGGAGGGTTGAGGGAGCTAGCTTTAGTTTTAACCCTATTCAAAGAAGCTAGCCTTAGGTCTGAGAGAACTAATCCTGGTTCTAAGCCTATGCAAGGAAGATAATCTTACGTGAGGGAGGTAATTCTATTCCAACGCAAAGAGCTAATTATACGTGAGGGAAATAACGCTAGCTTGATATGAGAAAGCTAACCCTAGGTCTGAAGGAGTAATCTGAGGGAGCTTGTTCTAATACGGTGTCGATGTCATATAAAATATTTCAAAAAGTTTGGTGCAATTCTTATGATTTGACTTGTTATTACACAGCTGTTTTCAAGGTGTGAACCCTTATTTCAACGATTCACAACGTAACCGATTCTCTTTTTAACTAGACTATGATTACATCCCAGTCGTGCAATCCATCATGACGTTATTGATTCTATTTTTGGTCAGAATGTGATTGCATCCTTATTGCACAATCCATGCATTATGGTGTAAGTAATTTTATTTTAAACCGGAATGTATTTGCATCCTCATTGCGCAACCCATGACGTAATCTGTTTTTGACTAGACCGCGATTGCATCCTTACTGCGCAGCCGATCATGACGTAAGTTTTTAACTAGACCATGGGAATGTAGTTGCATCCCTATTGTGCAATCCATCACGACGTAAGTTTTTAATAAAAATTCTATAAACTCTTTGATCTTTGTAATTTCCAAACCCAATTCCAAATTAAATTTTGCCATTTCAGTGTGATTAAAATTTCTTTTTCAAAGTGGCTGCTGATGAAATATTTTTGTTTTTTTTTAGCAAACCATGCTCTTCAGCTACATTTCTCATATATTCACTAATGTCGTTTCCAGACACAGATGTGTTTTATATAATGAGAGGAAAATCTTTGTATTATTTCTTTAAATGATTTGGCGTGTGAATATCCATCAACAAAAATTCATATAAAGTCCCGTTTTTCACACCTTCTAAAATTTTGTTGAAAGACAATTGCCTCTTTGGTTGAACTGCCTTCAAGGTTTTCAAATAAGCAGTAAATATCAGCCCTTTTTGCCAACTGTTTCCATTGACACTCCCGCATTTCTATTACAGTGAACCCTTCTGCTTCTAAACGTCTTTTGTTTTCCTGTGTTGCTTTTCGGACTTCTGAATGAGGTATCTTTTTCATGGGGTGTATTTCTTGCAAAGAACCACCCGAATTCCTGTTGGTATTGCAAGCATCACACAAATGCCATAAACGGCCTAAAAACTAAAAGACCTTATTACTCTCCTGACAAAATCCATCCACTGGTTAGCAGTGTGCAGATACTCGTCGCTTCTCCATGTCATATCTGCTTTGAATAAACTTTTCCTCAGTATAAGGTACACAACTCAACCATTGATACGCCTGAAGACCAAATTTTGATCATGGATCAAATGGATAGTTTTCTTCTTCTTTGTAGCGACAAAGTAACCAGTAGGATTGTTTTAAGCAATAGCATGTAAATACAATGAATTAGCATCCAGGCCATGAACTTGCGTCACTAGTTCAGGATCGTCTATTTCATGTGAACGGATTTTAGTTTCGCTGACAATAGTCAGACGCGTGAAAACTATGCTGAGACCTCCAGTAATTTGGTTACTCATAGTGTTGTAAAGATCTGCGTGCCGTTTTGCAAACAAACAGAAAAACGTTTCCTTCTCAATGCGTTTTATCAATTGCAATTTTGCCACTCCACTTACTGAAAAAGCAGTTTTAAAAACATCTAACCTCTGTTGTTTGTAGGGTGGAAGCAGATTCTCGATAGCGGTAATAAACGATACACAATCCAACATATAGCGTGTTTCAAAAAATTTGACATCATTTTACAATCTAATAACTTTGGCAGTTCCTGTTTAAATGACTTCAAATTTACACAGCATTTGTAGAAACAGGCCAAAATTTTGTGTTTAATATTTCATATGTTTATCTTTTCAGGTGTAGAAATTTTTAATTCATAAATTATTCGTACTGCGTTCAAACCTGTGTGTTTAAATGGTATTCACTAGCAGAGAAAAGGCGTTTTGTGTGTTGGGGTATGCTCGAACAAACTCAAACAAGACTGTGCAGCGAGCGTTTGTGAGAAAGTTCTCTAAGAAGTCACCGACAGCAAAGCAGATTTGGAGCTGGAAAAAGAAATTCGAAGACGAAGGCTGCCTGTGCAGAGCAAAAGGATCTGGACAACCAGCAACAGCAGAAGGGAAGGTCGAGCGGATTCGCCAAATACTCTTGCCAAACCCCAAAAAGTCTTTAAGAAGAACAAGTATGGAGACCCTGATACCTCCAACGATAGTTTGGCGGGTAGTAAGGAAAACTTTGGTAATGAAACCTTACAAACTGCAAGTAGTTCAGGCCATAACTGCAGCTGACAAGCAAAAGCGCAAACAATTCTGTGTTGATATGCAAAAGAAACTTGAAGTGGCGAGTTCAATAAACGTCTTGTGTTCAGTGATGAGGCCACATTTCATACAAATGGCAAAGTCAATAGGCGCAATGTTCGCATTTGGGGCGAAGAAAATCTCCATGCCACTATTGAGCGTGAGAGGGACTCATCAAAAGTGAGTGTGTTTTGTGCTATCTCGAAAAGCCATGTTTAAGGCTCATTTTTCTTTGAGGGAAATGTGACTTGCGATGTTTATCTGCAGATGCTTCAAAACTGGCGAATGGATGAGCTTATTGCAAATGAACACGAAGATTTCATTTATCCACAGGACGGTGCTCCACCTCACTGTGCGGGCTTATCTCAATGACAATCTGCGAAGGAGATGGGTCGGGCGTGCTAGTGTTGAAGACAATGTGATGTTGAAATGGCCTCCACGTTCACCTGACCTGACACCCGGCGATTTTTTTCTCTGGGGATATGTAAAGACCTTCGCTTATGTCCCCCCTCTTCCTACAAATGTAAACGAGCTCAAACAAAGAATCACTATCGCACTGGAGACAGTTACCCAAGACATGCTGCATCGTGTTGGGAGGAGATAGACTACCGACTTGACGTGTGCCGGGTTATAAGCGGTGCGCACATTGAACATTTGTGAAATCTTTTTTGGAATTCAGGTGCCTTTAAATTTCTTATTCAAATTTGCAAGAATAAATCTTGTTTTGGTCAACATTAAAACCTATTGAATTTCATTTGATTCGACTCATAAGTTTCTGTAATATTTACATGTCAAATGATGTCAAATTTTTTAAAACACTCTGTACTGTAGTAAATCAGCATATTTTTCAAAGTATTCCAGCCTTTTTCAAACCATGTTTTTTTCACAAACTTTTATTCTTCTTTTGTTATGTTTGATTTGCTCAGTGAGAAATAAAAAGCTTGGTGTTTTGGCAAACCATACTAGCGCTATCATTGGCTTGTCGTAATTGCCTAACGTCCAAATTAATCACATAAAACACTTACTGACTTTAGATCTTCCCTTTTGACGCGATACCGCCACTGATAAAAGCGTCAAGAAAAGCTTACGGCTCAAACAGCTTTTTTCAAAGCTGTATTAAAATTCTGTACCACCAACAAGATTTTTATAAAACTATCTATTACATTTCAATAACCCGCGACCGGTTTTGACCATGTAGGGTCTTATCAGGCGGGTGTAAAAGACACGCAAAAATTAAGTCTAAACCATAACAAATTTGCTTTTGTATGCAAAATAGTAATGCAATACAAAACAGTGCAATACAGCAATACCTACATCAAGGAGGCCTCACTTAAGGACACACATATGATATGTACAAAAAGCCACATCGGTAAGTACTAATATAATTTGCATTTAGTATAGATAGTGCTAGTTGCCAGCTAGCAAATTTCAGGGGATCTCCTTTTTAACCTGTATCTGACTTGAGCATCACACTGAGATAAAATAAAAAATTGCTTAAAAACAATTACCAACATTATCATTCAAAATTATTAAAATTGTATTGCATCATTATTTTGCACACAATGAATGTGTGCAAAATAATGATGCAAAATAATAAGGATACATCGGTAATTGACATGTAATAGGTTGTTATATTGTACAGTATGATGTTGGTGATTGTTTTTAAGCAATTTTTCATTTGATCATAGTGTGATGCAGAAGGCACTTGCCTCTTAAATAGGAGATCGCCAAAAACTTGCTAGCTAGCAACTAGCACTATCTATGCTAAAGGTAAATTGAATTCAGTACCAACAAATCGGTTTAAATTTCTGTTTTAACAATCCATAAACAAGTTTAAAAATTATAATAACTGAATTGTTGATGGACACCACGTTAGGATATCTATGTAGTACAGCCATGTTGTGTGTGTGAGTATTTTTAACCTATAAGACTTTTGATCACGTGTAGCAAAGTCGGACAAAATGCCTAGTTTTAATGTGACACATTACGGGATGTGGAAACATTATGCTCTTTCTCCAGCACAAAAATCTGGTTGGTGTGTTATCCTTAAGATGTGGGCTATGTTCTTTGCTTTCAATTTTTCAAGTTCGGCAAAAAATAACAGCTTTATCGAGTTTGGAGCCCTTGCTAATACCCGCACCAAAAGCAAGACCATCAGACCCAAGGTCAAACTTCAAAACAACGGTCTTAAGACTAGTTTAAAAACCAAGATCGTTCTCAAGACCTACGTCACTGCAAAATATCATTTACGATTCTTTTTTCAAAATTATTCAGTTTATAAACTCGAACTTGATGTATGTTTTTTTTAGTTCGAGTTCAAGAATTTTTATTTTTCGAGTTTGAGATCACAAAAGACCGAGTTCTTTGAGTTCAAGTCCGAGTTCGCAGACCTTGTTTTAACATGTAGTTAAGTCAAGCCGTTAAGTCTGTTGAAAATAAGTGGAAGCCTGAACCGACTAGAGTTCTCTTTTACAGTTTATAAATTAGTTTGGGCAAGCCCATGCCAAAAAGATTTTTTTAGGCGTTGAGCAGTGTAAATTCGTTTGACTTTTCTTCTTGTTTGATAATTAAGATGGCAAATAATAAACATCTGCCATAAAACTAAGATGCAGATCAATAAGTGGGTTATTTAAGTACTAAGAAAGAGAGTAGAAAACATCCTTTTTTTATTACTAGATTGATTGCCGTTTTAGTCATTACACTTAATATTATCACAGTTATAGAGCTAATGTTCTTGTCATTTAATAATAAGCAGTTAATAATCCTGTTACTTTATAGGATATTTATTAAAACGTGTTTATAAACCTGTGTCATAAAATTCACGATCATGATACGCCGATCCGGTGTATATTCCTGTTGCTTGTTCTATTAAATGGCGAATCCATGTATTTCCCGATCCAGGAAAGCTAATTATTCCAGCTCTTTTCAATTGATTGTTAATGGGAAGAAATGAAATCGGTTTACATTTCTTGTCTTCTGCCAGAGTTCGATAAATTTGTGTTGAAGATTTGTTCCAATTTTTCATGCAGCTTGTCCAATCAACTCTACGTGAAAGTTATATCATTGGAATATCGATATAAAATTGTGCTTGTCAAAAACCTTTGTTTTAAAATTAAAGCTAAAATTCGATCTCAACTTTTTATTGATCCACCGGAGAATAATTAGTTTAAGTTTCTAATTCACAACGCTGGTTCTGCGTTGACAGGCAGTGTTCTTTCATATTGCAGTTCATTGGCTCCACTGAGCATGCTCAACTGATTTGACACATACAGTAAGTTCGGCACACATTTATGGTAACTTAATGAAAACAATCACTTCATCAATCAATCATCATTGGTTCTGTTGTTTGTGTTTTCGGAAAATACCATTTGACAAATAATAATGCACCTATCTCCATTGGGTAGAGATAATTAACTGGACATAAAATCCAGTCTCTATTAAGTTTTTATCAGTCTCTATTAAGTTTTTATTTATTGCGGGTAATTTAGTTGTTGTTTTTTTGTTATTAGGAGGCACTGACTAGAAAACCTTTAGGTTATTTCAGTGTCTCCTGTCCCATACACGAATGTACTATTTTATCTTATTACTGTTTTATGTTGACGTTTATTGAGTGTATTGGGCAAACAACAATAATAAACTTATGACTTATGTATGAATGAGGTGCCAAATAAGGAAAGTGTAATAATGCTTGTATTTTCGAGGCCACCTTGCATTGATATACGTTTTGTAAGATTAGACTCAGTTTTTAGTTATCTTTTTTTTGGAGCAATTTTTTAGGTTACTTGAGTTTTTTGTGAATAATTGCTCTCTAACTTGCGGCTGTGGTTTGAAGTCAATGCAAAAACGTATGGGATATACCCGGTAGAGCTGAAAGGTTTTTACATTTATCTCACAATGAATTAAAAAAAATTGCCATGAACAAAATTGAAGAAATGTTGAAAACATCCTTGTTTTGATTCCATGCCTTTCAAGAAAGGCTTTCGACAAGGATGTAAAACAATTTTAAAATTGTAAAGTTAATAATTTACGCGAGGGAAATTTTTCGAAACTTACTATCAAAGGTTGAACCATGTATTGTTTTTTCAAATTTTTGCACCCATTTTTTCGCATTTGTGTCCCTCTACACTCATATGAGCATGCTTTGTTGATTGATCTGTTATTGTTTTTGGTCATTACATCTCAATTGTTTACTGCGCTAGCAAGTATTATTACTCCAGGTGATTAGTTCTAACGGACCAACGTTTTTGAGACTTTAAAAAGTTTGTGTGAAAGATTTTCTTGTGTGTAATAAATTGCTCTCCTACGCTATAATCTAAATAGATCACACTAAGCAGTTGCAGCAATGCAAACGTGATCTTTTTTCTGTTTTGGTTCACTGTTCCTTTTCTGATTGTACGCTTGGAAGAATAATTATTTAAGCAAACTAGCCGGCAACATCCGGCAGGGCTACCAGTCAGTTATGTTGGGCAACAAATATTAGTTCAGCATGCTGGGACTACTTTTTCCTAAGTTTTGTGCTTGGTTCGTCAAGCGATTTTGGAAAAGTTTACACACAAACATACACACACACACACACATAAATACACAGTGAGAGAGTGAATTGCGCTTTACAGGATGGAAAGTTGGTTTAAGTAAACTCATATACGTCCAATGGTGGGTTTCTGCAACAAACTAGCGTGTTGCTTTCTCTTGTTTCTGAAATCTAGGGCACGAAGATTTTTGTAATATAATTAGGTCACTTTGTTGTTTTTGTGCTCTGGTCAGTGCAGCATGCAAGTTTGACGAAAAGGCGACGCTTACTTTGTGTTTTACAACAGTTGAAAGTTTTGGAAATTTTCTAAAAACTGCAGATATGGAAAAAACAAGGCGAGCTTTTAAACATTCGAATAAAAGTTTCTCATACTGACTTAGTAGAATAGTTCTACATGCGTTACCTGATAGACTAAAATGATATATGTGAAAATTGTAACATCTTTTAATTTTGCTTAGAAATCCAGCATTTTGAAGTGTTGCGCAAACGTACCAATGAGCATATCGCGCGACTCTTGCGTTGCGTAAACGCATGAATAGGCATTCCGGTGTAAAGGAAAGCACAAGCAGTTTTTTTCACAAGTCTAGTATATTAATCAATATTTTGCAATATTTAATGTCAATCTTACTGTTGAATGGTTCTAATTATGTGATAAGGAAATTTTTAGATTTACATTTGATCAAATTTGTAGGAAAATGGCAAAGTAACAAAGTAAATCCATCTAAATCCCAACTGTGATGAGCTAGCTGGTCACCAAAGTGCTGGCTAGTACAGAAACCCTAGATATCCTTGGTTTAGAGCAAATGCCTAAAGCTGTGCTGAAGGGAAACTAATTTGCTTGCTTAGGTCGAAAATCAGGTGGGAGACCAAGCTTAAAAAACTATCAGAGATGTATTGCTGCGTTTGTTGTAATAGTCTTTCTCCGATAGCTCAGTAGGCAAATCTGGGATTATTTTACTATTCATTTGTATGATGCAGGTTTAAATTTTACTGCTGACACATTTTTTAAATACAATCATTAGAACAGATTTGAAAATTATTAAGTTAAATCTAATTTTACGTTGACCAAATCAACATTTTTATTGCTCACAGCGCGTAGCTCTAAATATGACTAGTTAGTGCTTTGTTAAAAGTATATTGCGATGAAATAAAACAAAATGTTTGTAAAAGTCTTCTTACAATTACAGTATTTCAATCTACAGAGAATGATGCGTTTGTAACAGAGCAATGACATTGGACGAAGTTTTAGAGAAACTTGAAGAAATATCGGCAGTGGAAATGAAAGTGAAAACGAACTGCTTGACAAAAACATCCCATTAGCAAAAACTTCAAAGAAATAGCTTTTTACATATCCCCTTCAAAAGATGGTGATAAAGACATCTACTATTTCCATCAATAAAATTGGAAAACCTCTCGACTTTCCTGCTTCCTTCCGGCCTATCTCTCACATCTCCTGAATCTCAAATCTTTTTAAACGCAGCATTCTATCGTGTCTAATTTTCTTTCAGAAGTCTAATTCCATTTTCTTTCCCCGCCAGACCGGTTTCCGCCGTGGACGGTTTACTCTAGATCAAATTGTGTTTATTGCTTAGTGCATTTCCGATGGGCTTAACAAACCCAGGTGGGGCTCTCGGACGATCCTTACTACTATTGATTTCTCAAAGACTTTCGATTTTGTCTGGCACCCCGTCCTTTTCCACCAACTCATTTCGGGTGGCCTCTCTTCTTGCTTTGCTCGTTGGACTCAATCTTTCCTTTGTGATAGGCGCGCTTGTGTGGTTTTTCAAAATCACAAAAGTCGTTCTTTTCGAGTCCGTCGAGGTGTTCCGAAAGGATCCGTACTTGGCCCTGTACTTTTCTCTCTTTTCGTCAATGATCTTCCAACTTCTCTGCCGTTTTCCGTCAGCTGCTCTCTTTACGCTGACGATCTGGTCATTTGGTCCTCCTCCACCTCGGTCCCTACTGCGGTGGAGGTCACACAAGCAGCGTTCCCTTTAAACGCGAAAAAAGTGCGAATTTGCGAAATTATGTCTGGCGAATTCGTAGTTAAAATTCAAAAGTTCGTAAAAAAAACCGGCGGTGTTTGGTAACTTTTTCCGTTTGTTAAAATTGTTGCAATTTTCAACTAACTGTTTAATGCGTGGGAGACAGTGAATAGAAGTCAAATGTTGGGGGGCCGCTTTTTTAAAGCAGTGCTTGGGCAAGTGCTTTGGGCAAGCCAGGTCACCCTTGGGCAAGGTGTAGCACCTGATAGCCTTCCTAGTTAGGGTTACAACATGTCAGTTTTTATGTTTGATGGATTTTGCGGTACCTTGTACATGCTGTATATGTTTCTTTGTTTGCATTTTTCTTTGGCTGTTCCTTGCAGGTGCGATGGCCATGCCACTGTCTTCAAATTTAAACAAAATTCTTTCCATGTGCATGCATTAACGTATATCTTTTTGCCATTCTCTCCTTTTTTTGTCCACTGCTGTCAATTTTATTTTCTATCCATGCTGTTTTTGACAAAAATAAAATAAAAATGATTGATTGATGATTGCAACGTCTCGCTTTAACTTTGCCCGGGTGTGACGCAACATCGTGTGACCGCGACCTAAAATATCGTGTACGCCGTTACCAAACTTCTTTTGTATCACAAATCAACTCCATAGCAAGTGACATAAAGTAACCCGGTCAATTTCTATCGTAGCTAAAGAGCAGAAATAGCAAGTAGCTCTCAAACTTCACTTTAATACAAGACACTAGCTTTCGAGGAAAGTTTGAAACTGGAATTGCTTAAATATTATGTGTTTTTTTTACGTTTCAACGCCAACTTCAATCGTGTTGGTTAACCCTATGAGGACCATTTTTTTTGCTTTCTATGTCCGGGGAGGGGGGTCAATTCGACCCAAATACTTTTACAGCTAATAACTTTTAAACCGCTCACAATAGCGATTTCGTATTTGTTCAGATAGATGTAGAATTTATTTTTCAATCTAATTATATACTTTTGGTTATGATCAAATTAATAGCGTTCAAGTTATTGCAAATTAAATGTACAGCATTAGTTTTTAGATTTTTGATTGCAATTCAAAATGAAGAAATCGCCGGCGAATTTTCTTTTTTCGCAGCGTTCACTCTTCGATATTGTGGTTTTGCGATCGTCTAAGCGCAATTTATCAATGTCCGCTGTCAGATAGAAAGTTCAACAACTCATCATCAATTTGCCATTTTGCTTTTTACGAGGAATTTACCAGCCGCGATGTTTGTGTAACATTTCTTATGTTGGACTACTTGCCATATGCCAAGTGTATATTCTCTAGCTAGATTTTTGTAATTTGAATTGACTGTTTGTGAATGTAAAACAGGATGTAAAATAGGATTTAAACGACAAAAATTCCTTAACTTTATGAAATTATTACTCTTTTCATTTAGACAAAAAATGCAAGCTACGTTTATTCATCACGGATAAATATTTTTATTGATCAAGGCATAAATTTCATTCAAATTAAGGAATGCTCACGAATCATTTGACTCTTTTATTCTTTCCTTTCCCTTATGCGACGCAATACGACGTTTTTGTAAGCCCCTCCAACCTTGTGTGCAGACTTGGATGATTAGAATTGTTTTAGCATTTTTAAATTAAATTAAACTTGGAATTAGAGCATTAATGCTTTTCTCAAATTACAGTAGAATAAAATTAGAGCATTTCTGATTATCCCAAATTAAAGCAGAATTGGAATTAGAATTAGAGCTTCCAGCTTTTCTGAAATTAGTTTGAAATTTTAATTACCAAGAAAATTTTGATGCCATTTGAACATCTTTGCAAAACCACTTTGTATTTGCGACAATTTTAAGAGTTTTTCAGTTTTTGCCACCAAATTATTGTGAAGACCTTTTTTCTTTTTGGAAATCACCTAATTTCGATCTTGATTTTTGGCCAAACTTTTCGTAAATGCAAGTGATCCGTGATAAAAAAAAGTCTTCTCATTTTTCAGATTCAACTCTTTGGTCAGGAACTTTTCTAAAATTAGATTAGAATAGGAATTAGGCATTTTTCAAATTAGATTAGAACAGTGTTTCCCAACCTGGTCCCCAGCGCCCACCTGCTGGGCGTTTGTGCAAATTTAGTGGGCGGCAAAAAAATTTTTAAAATAGTTGGGCGGTAAGTCATTATTACTGGGCGTTCGTTTTGAAATTTGGAGAAATTGGTATTTCTATTCCTCCTGTGCTTAACCGCTTATCGGTAATCGAAAACGAATCCGCCATCTTGTCAATAAGGCTGTTTAGGAGTCGTTTAACTTTAGCAGTTACTAAAAACAAGATTAAACTTTATCAAGTGGCTGCAAAACGTAAACAAGATACTGATAGTGATTTCCAATCAACAAAGAGACAAAAGCAATACATACGGAAGTATAATGTGACATATTTGGAGTATGGATTTGTACCACATGCCACAGATGAATCTCGGCCGTTTTGTCTTGTATGTATCGTTGTGTTGACAAATGAAGCTATGAAACCTTCGAGATTAAAAGCACATTTGCTTAAAAAACATCCAGACAAGGCTAACTGGACAATTTCGCAATTCCAGAAAATGAAAGAAAATTTTGAAAAGCGCAGAACATTGCCAATGCTTGCTCAAAAAGCAAACTATGATATTGAAAATGGTCTCATTGCTTCATACAAAGTTTCTAAGTTAATAGCAAAATGCAGTAAGGCACATACAATTGGTGAGCAGTTGATTATACCTGCTGTTACTGAAATCTTGTCAACTGTGTTTAAAGTAGACACCAGTAAATTAAGATCAGTTCCTCTTAGCAATAACACTATGTCCCGTCGTATTGATGAAATGAGTGATGATATTGAGGCCAATCTGTGCCTAAAACTTCAAGAAACCGAATTCAGCATACAGCTTGATGAGTCCACTGTCCGTGATGATCAGGCACTGCTAATACGCCTCGTAGCTTATGTTTGGTTTATAAACAACAAAGAAATTTGTGAAGAGATGTTATTTTGTCATTCACTGGAAACATTTTGCCAAGGAGAAAATATTTTTTAAAATCTCAAAGACTACTTGAATTTAAAAGGCATACTAATTAGAAATATGATTTCCTGTGCCACAGATGGAGCTCCAAGTGTGATAGGTCGTTACAAGGGACTTGTAGCTCGTATTAAAAAAGAAGTACCAAACCTATTTGCAATACACTGTGTTATTCACAGGCAGCATCTTTGTGCCAAAAACATCAGTGGGAGATTATCTGACAGTCTTAATTTGGTTGTACGTGTAGTTAATAAAATAAAAACTCGTGCACTTAATACAAGGCTGTTCAGACAGTTGTGTGATGAAAACGATAAAAAATTTGAAAGACTGCTTTTGCATACAGAGGTACGCTGGCTTTCAAAAGGGTCATGTATCAAAAGATTTTTCAGTTTGTATGACACAATTGTAGAGTTTTTACTTTCTAATCACGAAGATGATTTGGCAAAAGATATTGATTATATTAGAGGTGATGTTGCTTATTTATCAGACATATTTGAGAAACTGAACCAATTAAATCTGAAGCTACAAGGATCAAATTTCAACTTAATTGCAGCTAAGTCAGCGGTATTGACATTTATGAAAAAAGTAGAAGTGTTCTAACAAAACATAGGACGAAGAGAATACAGTCAATTTCCAAACATGCAGTCCCCAGCATTAGCACAACAATACAGTGATATTGACCTTCAAGTTTATTGCTCACATTTAGATTTGTAAAGAAAAGACTTTGAATCCAGATTTAAAGATTTGGTAGAATTGGTTATTCCAGAATGGCTTCAGTCTCCATTTTTGTGTGCAGCAGAAGAACAAGAGATAGATGTGCAAGAAAACTTGATTGAAATCCAAAATAATGAAGAGTTCAAACTGATTTTTCAAAAAAGGGGCTGAGTAAATTTTGGATTGAGATTTCTGAAAAATATCCACAGGTTTGGACAAAAGTAAAACTGTTCATTTTGGCTTTCCCATCATCTTACCTTGTGGAAACTGGATTTAGTGCTGTGAATAATATTTTGACCAAAAACAGAAATAAACTTGATGTTGTACAGAGAGGTGACCTTAGACTACTGTTGTCTAATTTTGAACCTGACATTATGAAACTGGCCAAGTTACACCAACCTCAAGGTTCGCATTAGTAATATTTTAAAAATAAAACACTTTTTAGCATATTTCTGTCTCTTTATTTATGAATTTCGAAAATAAAATACATTTTAACAAAATTATTGCTCACATTTTTTGTCTCTTCATGTCGTGGTGGGCGGTATTACAATTTGGTGCTTAGTTTGTGGGCAGCAGCAAGAAAAAGATTGGGAAACACTGGATTAGAATAAGAGACTTTTAGTTTGTTTCAAATCAGATAAGAATTAACGACTTTTTGCTATAATTTACAGAATTAGCTAGCTAGAATCAATTAGTTGTCCAAGTCTGCGTATGTGACGAATTGCATAAAAAAAGTACTCAAGCAAACTAAGCTTTGGGTTTGTTACAAAAACCTGTGACATCGAACCATTGTAAACTTTGATTCTATCTAATAGCAAGTTTGTCCTACAACGATATGTCTATCTAGCCTATCTTTTATCCCTACCCCCATAATAACACCAATACAGCAGATTTGTTTTCTTCTGGAGGTGTCATATAATATTTATACTGTCCTTTCAGTTTTTATATTCAACCGCGATTGATTCTGTGGCCCCATGCATGAACCTGATAAGCCATATTTTCTACAAAAATGAGTTAGCACCCTGACATCATTACTTTTACTCTATATTTTTATTCACAAATTTGTTCAGCGATTGAAATTTAGTGAGTAAAATGTTATGATAATCTTTCCAAATATTGCTGATGTTCCATTTCACAGTTTCCGTGCATGAACCTGATAACCCACAAATCAAGATGACGGCTCTTTTGCAAAGTGCTGCAGGAAGATCAAAAAGAAAGGGTAAACTTCCGCTAAATGCTGTACTAGAGCGAATGGATAATAGTAAGTTTATGATACTCTTAAATCACACCTCTTGGCATGATATTTGCTGAAAGAGTGTTGCATGTTAGTTATATTTGCTGTAAAAAGTGCTGTTGTATGTAGTTCTGTCTCTGACCCTGCTGAATCGTCTGGAATTCTAGATCTACCTCTGAATAAGGATGCTCTATATAAGGAGTATTTTGCCAAAACTCAGAATGAGGTCTCAAATTAGCTGTAAAAACGGATCAACATAAGAGAGTATCAATACATACCAGCCGACAGTTTGCACTCAATGTGACTAGAATACGAAGGAAATGAGTACCATTTTTAATAGACTGCTCTGTTGGTCAAGTTGATTGAGAGTATTATAGTCTCATCTCAATTAGTTTTGTGATTTTAAGGGGTGTGGTGACACATCTAATTTAGATTCTTGATAACGGGTGGCAATTATTTGAATATTTTGAGTCACACTTTCACTTATTTAAAAACATTATCTTTTAAGTTCTTTAATGTTCAGATAAAAATTTAATTAATTATTACTCACGAGCTGGTTAGACTGATTTAATTCCTATCTTGGGTTTGCGTTAATGCCATCTAGCCACATTCATTATAACAAGTCAGATGATGTTGATTTGTTTTTTAAGGGGAGTCATGCACCAGCTTGCTCATTCGACAGCGTTTTTAGGTAACTGTTTAGAGTTTGATGATTTTTTCCTCTTTCTTTCTTCGTATTGATGCATGTACGAAAGTTGTACCTCACACTTATACCTCTGATCTAGACCGTGGTGGGCACGAGCTGGGCTAAAAATAGCGACCGCTATTAGCGCCGCTAGTGTTGCGTTAGCGTTTGCTTTAGCTTCAGTTTTTTTTCAAAAGCAGTTTCCTCTAGGGCTAAGCTCGTCACTTGTCAAAATACAAATATCGTCACAAAACTCAACGTTCAAAAATCTCAGGCGAATTTTCATAAAGAGCGTTTGCGGAGAAGTCACGAAAAGACAGCAGCAGTGAGAAGCTATCAGACAACTTTTTTTTGGAGAGACCCGAGTCTCAAAGCAAATCGATTGGTATGTTGCTCTCTAATGCAACATTAAGCGAGTTGTTTGTGAAATACAACACTGCCATACTTCTCAGTAAAACAGTGGAACGCCTGTTTTCATTAGAGAAAGATGTGCTGAAGCAAAAGCGATCTGGACTCAGCGATCAATGGTGGATATATAGGTTCAGGCAAGTGAAGCACTTCCCTCGGGTCTCCCCTTTCTAAGGGCCCTCTTTATGGCTTTACAAAT
This sequence comes from Trididemnum clinides, assembly GCA_963675345.1. Lineage (NCBI taxonomy): Eukaryota > Metazoa > Chordata > Ascidiacea > Aplousobranchia > Didemnidae > Trididemnum > Trididemnum clinides. The sequence continues at coordinate 24,406,539 of OY776306.1, forward strand.
TGTCACAAAACTTTATTAGCCTTTGGAAAAGAATATACCCCTTGGTTCTAACTATCTTTTTATCATTCAGAAACTTCTAAGCTTGAAATTAAAGGCACCAAATACAAGACATATTTTTAAAATCAGCGTAATCAACGCAAAATCAATGAAACCAGAAGTGTTGAAAATGAGACAGTACAGTAGATTGAAGTTTCCCTGATGTTATAAAAGAGCTTTATGTCTGACACTTTTCAAGAGAATCCGTCACAAATAGAGTGAAAAGGTGAAGTGAGTCACTTATATAGAGACACAATTGACGAAAAAGAAAAAAAAAGGGAAAAAAACCATATCATGATTGGTAAAAGAAGCGACCAATGGAAGAAGCGGAATCTAATGTGTAATTTTTAGACCTTAAACGAATTCCTTTTGTTTTCATAAATTTGGTTCGGATGTTTTGATGTACGTGACTTCAAGGGTGGAAAGATAAAAAGAAGTACGGCGACCGGCAAGAATAAAAAAATTTGTTATCATTATATTCACGTGTGCATGTAGGGTTTTGTAAAAGATGTTGTCCAATGGCATAAAAGGAAGTTTCAGCTTTAAGGCTTCTGATTGGCTTGCAAGAGCGGGTCAATGTCCTTCGGTCCTGACAAATATGCTCCTGGAGAATGGTTTTGGGCACGTGCTGCTTAATCCTCTGTTGTAGCCTTTGAGAAGTACGACCGACGTACCGACTATCGCAGTGGCAGTGGCCCCTTCGTCAATTGTGTCTCTATATAAGTGACTCACTTCACCTTTTCACTCTATTTCTGACGGATTCTCTTAAAAAGTGTCAGACGAAAAGCTTCAAGAATGAATTCTCTACTTTCTGCAATTTTCAAATTCTGTACTACTAATCAACTCTTCAAATCACCCAATATTAGCCAATGGAGAAATTGGTTTGTAAATGAGGCTGAGGGGACATGATGAAATCTTGCCCAAGGGGTCTAAATCCATTAAATGTCAGCGATGAAGACTTTAAAATACTTATTTTTTTTGAAATAACTGTATCGTAATTGGCCTAAATATTTGTTTTTGTGTTTTTTGTGACAACTAGTACATTTGTTAGTATTATCTTCTGATATGCTAGTATTTCCTCAAATGGACGGAGAAAAAATAACTGTTTTCTTTTTGCATAGTAACATTTTGAGTGAGATTTGAATTTTCGACCACTGCAGTTTGCGTATTAGCAGTTAACGGCCGCTGGCTTTTGGAAAGGACTAGCGTTGGCGTTTATCGCGTTAAAGTTAATGAGTGTTTAGCGGATAGCGGTAGCCGCCTATTCTATCAGTTTTGGACACAGTTCCCATTACAACTGCACAAGATTTGAGAATTACAAATTCAGATACACTTATTTGCAAGGTCACCACCTCTATAACTGCTAGTCTCTGGATTAGGGCACTGAGTCTTCTTTATGTAGAGTGCATGCGATCACATTCACATGCAACTGGATGTACATCTACATTTATGGTTAGCTCTTGGCATTTTGTTGAAGCTCTATCTGCCTCATAATTACTTCTATCAAAATTTTGTCCTACGAAATACCAGAGGTGCAGTAGACATGTCAGCGTTGTGTTCCTGATGAAACCGGTTTTCCAGTTATGGCCCAATGAACGCTTATGCTCGAGAAAGTACTTTATATTTGTTAACCATGCTTTATTGGTAAAAATCTGTTACGTATTAATTTATATTATATTACTGTAAAGTTAGAACTGTGCAAATACACCCCATTTGTTAAAAAGCACAGGAAAAAAGAAGAGGAACGATTGACAACAAAAAGGATAGATCTAGTGAATTTCAGTAAACATTTAGTGATGCAACTCTAGCAAATGTAACTTGCAAATGATGACCAAAAATCAGTCATGCGCATGAAAAGATCATGATTCAATTTTTAATCATCTTCCACTCTTTCATGCAGACGTGATATATACGTTTTCTTACCTGAGTTATTCTATTTTTTCTTTTTGGATGCTACAGCAGAATCAAAACCTGAAGTTGGCTTTAACTTTGAAAAACCTCACATAAAAATTGACCTATAGCATTGACATTGAGGACAGCAGACTGTCAGATAACTGCCAGTTCCATATTATATGATAATGCGACTCATTATAATACTGTAGGTCGAGTTGGTTGAAAGTACACTATGTTTAACTAATACGTTTTATTTTTATTCTTTGCTTTAGTTTCTTTTTTACTTTTTTCATTTGGATTATGGCCATAAAATCACTTCGAATGATAATTGAATATTTGTAACAAATTGAGCTTAACTTAAATATTAACACTAAAATAATTTGCCAAATAATTTTTTCAATGTACAAACTTGATATGTGGGTTATCAGGTTCATGCACGAAAAATTAAAAAAAATCATATCAGTTTTTTTAAATTTGCTTCATAACTTTGTTCGTGTTGATGCTTATCTGCTAAAATAATTCACGAATAATTTTGTAAATATACTTGACATATTAAAAAAATTAAATTTCATTCTACAGCTGCATTTGTGTTTTACAGCCCTTTAAAGTTAACTGCATTTTTCTCAGTTTGATTGTTGTGTGGGTTATCAGGTTTATGCATGGGGCTACAGAATTATAATGTCACCAATTTGAGCTTTATTATCGTAACTTTTGCTTTGAAGCGTTAGTGATTTTAGAGCTATTAATTAAAAAATCACTTGCAAATAACAGAATACATTACAAAGGCGAAACAAAATAGGCTATTTCCGGACTAGCTGGTGTATTGCAATCATACGCCATGCTATTTCTGCTTATAATTTATCGTCTAATATGAAAATACGGGAACACTACATTAAATTTACGGGTAGTATCAACAATACATATATCATCGTCAAAAGCAGCAATACGCTCGTATGTTTCAAAAACAACTAAGGCAGTGCAATTTTATCCTTAAGTGTAAGCCTAACAACAGTTTAGTCCTGCAAGCAAAAACCACAAATGCGAATAAGATGCTTATTACACAACGGCTTTCCGCATTTTTGGCACTGGCTCAATTGCTTAGAAATTTTGTTTTTCTTTTTTTTTGCTCGTTTTCCTTTAATCTTACTGATACTTGCATCGCATTGCCTTCGTTTTTCATTTTGATGAGGTAAAAAGCCACTTGACATTTTCACATGTTTGGAGGACACTTTTTTCCCCAGTACTATCTCAATTTTGCGAACTACAGAAGAATTTATGCCAATTAATATTCGTTGTTCTATATGTGGGCAAATCAAAAGGATAGCTAGTTCAAACTCGAAATCTATATAGATTTTATGTTTTGAGGCTACAGATCATTGTTCATTGCATATATCGTGCCAGCGTTCACTCGACATGTGTCCAAAACGTACGAAAATGCATTCATAGTCCAGCGCTTTGATTTCGATTTACAGCTGTAGAACCCCATTTTTTGATCAATAATGTCTGGTCCGCCTTTTGAAAAGTCGTAAGTTTATAGTTTGTAAATAGATGGCTTGTTTTGTTGTCATCTTTGTAGTTGCAAGAAGCGGTGGCACTGTTGACAATAATAAATCATTTCGCTTTCCTGATCTTTTGGTTTTTTCTACATACGAGTGCAGATTTAATATGCCGTCATCCTTTTTCCAATATATCTTGTATAAGTTTATTTCTCGGTTTTTGATTTCTTTAATTTCAGCTAGAATTCCTATTCGATTTGATTGTAAAGTTCCCACAGAAGTTATTCCACGGTCAAGCAGCCACTGCGCCATTGGTATTGAAGTATACAATCTGTCATATAAATGTGTTTCTTCCCATTAAATTTGTGTGGCATTCCAAATTTTGAATTAGGTATTTTACTGTTTGTGACGTCCCAGGAGTGTAGTGAGATGTCGGCTCTGCTTTTGGCTGACAAGGATACACAGCAGTTGAAAAGGTAAATGGATAGCGAAAAGCATTGATTGATTTATACAGCATTCCATACTTGGCTGGTTTGCTCGGATTAAATTGTTTGAAAATAATTTGCGTTCTCGTTGGGTAAAGAGTTTCATCCAGCGACAAATAATCATCAGGAACTAGAAATTTCCCAGCTTTCGTTAAATTCTTCAAAAATTTGCAAAAAGCTGCAAATCTATCATGTTGCCAAGGAGTAGGACGCGTTATATGGTCATCAAACGATATGTGGGCAATCAAAAATTCAAATTTGTTCCTGGAAATAGTTGCACTAAAAACTGGATTGCCAAATATGTCATAGAACATCGCATTAATGCTTTGATGCACTTGTCCTAGTAAGCCTCGCATGTAAATCATTCCAATCAATGCGAATACTTCCGAAGGTGGTCTTCTAAAGGTGGTTCTGATCCCTAACAAAAAGGGTCTTCTCATTTTTCAGACCAGACTCTTCGGCCAGAAACTTTTTTGAAATTAGATTAGAATTGGAATTAAGAATTTTTCCAATTAGATTAGAATTAGAGACTTAGTTTTTCAAATTAGATTACATTTAACAACTTTTTGCTGTAATTCACCAAATTAGCCAACTAGAGCTATGCATATTTAGCTTGTGTGTGTGATGAGTTATATAAAAAAAGTACTCAAGCCAACTAAGTTTTGGATTTGCTACAAAAACCTGTTATATCAAACGATAGTAAACTTTAATTCTTTTTATTAGCAAGTTTGTGCTACAATGATAGACCTATGTACCCTATCTTTTATCTCCTCTCTCCATAATAACACCAATACGGCAGTCTTCAGGTCTTACATTGACATGGGCTATTTTTTACTACTTTTGTTTGCAACATTTATATGTCTAAAAAAATAAAATTACGTATAGATTCGCTTGATATGAAATCATCATAATCTTATACATCGGGCGAATATTTAAGTTTTAGTGGAAAAGAGCAATTTGAACATTTCAAACACTGAACTAAAATGTAGTGGCTGCATTTTCAATGTCATAATGCCAATAAAAAGTTTTTCGTTAATTAAAAGTGCGCATTTGCTGTTCAAGTAATAAAAACTAGCTGCCCGTTTTTCAGTTATGCAATCTAGCACATTCGATGCTGCTTTTGAATTCTCGGCTGTTCCAGTATTGAAATAAAACAATTAGAAATTTAACTTATCGAACGTAAGATGAACGTAGTTTAGAACATGGGTGGGCAAACTACGGCCCGCCAGAGCATTTTGTGCTGCCCCCCAAATTTATAGAAGCTTTCATGAATTTAATTTAATAGGACAGGGTTGGCCGCACTTGCCGTACCGAAGAGCCCAAAACGATAGAAGCCATTATTGAAAGAATCGCTACGCAGTTCTTAGTTTGAACTGACACATTTTCCGTGCAAATAAAGGGCGATGACCTTTGTTTTTGGACACCATCATTATCAAAGTCTGTAATACGCTTTACAAAAAGTTTTTGCAAGATTTTTAGGTATTGCAAGCTCTTGCATTGCATACAGCCATTGCAAAATTTTAAGCACTGGCCATCGGTCAATTCTTGAATGGTCGATGCGGCCGTCGGCCAACTCTTGAATGGTCAATGCAGTCCTCCGACTAAAAAGTTTGCCCATCTCTGGTTTAGAAGATTGGAAATGACAAGATGATATTTGATTCAGCACTCAACCTTACAACGTTGTGGTAGTTGACACAAGCTGTAGTTTGAACTTGAAACGTCAGCTTTAATGCAAATGCCGCTCTGCTTGGCCATGCAGCAGGCAACGTAATGCTTTTACCAGTGGCGTCTTTACAAAAGCGGATAAAATACGACGAAAAGAAAAAATCTTCATTTGCATTTGGAAGTGTATAGATGTAGAATACAAACACATTGCTTTTGTCACGCGGTCAACAGAAAAAAAATTTGTGATGGCCACAAACTTAGGAGATGTTCCACAGTTCCTTTTTCCCTTAAAAAAAATTAAATCTTGTAATTCATGATTCCCTTCTTGAGCTTTGGATTTGTATTTGCTGATAAAGTTCGGTATTTAATTAACTACTGACAGCTTACTCACGAAGCAACGGAAATCAAGTTTTATAAAACTCCTAAATCAAGTTTTGCTCTTTGTCGCGCTGCCTCCCTTAATCTGCTACTGCTGCATATTTTTCATCCCATAAGAATCGCAACTGCGCTCGTTGCTCTCCCACCTACCAATCCCCAATTTTAACTGGTAAAAAACATTATAAATCATTATGAAAAGCGCAAACTATATTATCACCCCGCCAAATTTAGTTTCTGGCTTTGCGTTTGGAAACAATTCGTTTTACTAAGTAGCATTTGTCAAGCATCAAACTTACGAAATATTTTTTTGTATTACTTTATCGGTAGGTTATGGCTTAGCCTCAAGAACGTATTATTTATTTGACTGAAAATTACAAAGTAGCTGTGTATCTAAAAGCACTTTGATGTTTTTGACTTGTCAAATCAAGAGTTGCTAATCAGAGCGAGAAGGTTTTGAGAAGAAAGATTTATGAGAAACCGTACAGCTTTACAGTCATGGCGTCACTTCAAAAAAATTCTGTGGCATTAAGTCTTCTAATATTCAAACATCAGTTTTGAATTATTCATGTTTTCCTAGTGTTAGTTCCACTGCAGATTTGTTTAGATCTAATGTTGGTTGTTCTCCTGGCTTTTCGGCGCCGCACAGCCAAACTACATTTTCCGATATTCAGTATGCACAAGCGCACGGTCGATCCGTGCGAGACCCATTAAAGGCTCTAGCGCCGACATCTGTTGTACCTTCAACACTTCAAAACCAACAGACGTCGTTAGTCTCCAAAGATAAGTTTTTCCCTTCCCCACTGCCTTCTATAAAGAGAGGTTCGCGTGGTTCCCGCAAGTCTAGTGCAAGTAGTAGCAGTTCTGCGAGTCGCTTAGAACAAGCTCGCTTCAAATTAGAACTTGCGCGTCTTGAAAAGAGGCAAAATGAAAAAAAATTGAGGGAGGAAGAAAAAATAGCTGCAGCTGAAGCTGAGTTAGATCGCGAGAGAGCAGCTGCTGAAGCTGCTGCGGATGCTGAGTTAAAACGCAAGAAAGCTGAGTTACATCGTATGAAAGTTAAAGCGGAAGACGAACGTCGCAGGCTGCAGAGTTAGAGGCTGCTCTTTATCGCTCGCTAATAGATACTGAAGATGATCTATCTTTTGATGACGGAAAACCTGTAGCTCCCCAATTTCAAACAGGTAATAAAGCAAACTGTGTAACTTACTCCTCAAACGATCAAGTTCGATTTAATGATCAAACATTTAAAGTTTGCATAAACTCTGATGTAGTGACTTCTTTCGCTGCTTCACATACCGTTTCTGCGAGCGAGTTTGGTAGGCTAAAAGCAAATGACAGAAATCAGGGACCTTTTGTCAAAGAAACCTCTTGACATAAACTTGCCTCTTATTCTGGTCCAAGGATCTCTGAGGTAACTCACGCCCCCACTCAACCTATTCCATCGCAGATTTATGAAAGACCTTTTCAGGTAAGTAGTCAACACCCAAGTGTTCATGGTGCATATGACGCATTGAGAGGTAGTACAGATCAGCTTCTGCCGACACCGAGTATTCGCAAATTCGACGGAGATCCCCTTGACTACTGGGCTTTCTTTAATAGGTTTATATGTCATGTAGCTGACTGGTTACCTTCAAAGAAAAAGTTATCTTACTTATTGCAGCATTGCACGGCTGAAGTGTCGCAATACATACAACACTTTGCGGATGTCCATGAAAGTAGTCATCATGTTTATGATTTGGCATGGGATGAATTGAGACGGCGATATGGTCAATCGTATATTATTGCTCAAGCTTGTCAGGAAAAGCTTTTAAGTTTTCCCAGGATTGACCGAGATGTAGCTGAGAGGCTAAACAAGTTGAATATTTTAGTGAAAAAGAGTTGTTTTGCCTTGGGTAATGAAAATGTCTCTTCGAGTTTAGATTCAGTTCAGTTTCTCACAGCCTTTGCCACTAAGCTTCCGTTGGATCTTAAGCGAAAATGGGTTGAGAACACTGTTCAGATTAGCGAAAGATATGGACGTATTGCTTCATTTGAAGATTTTTCCGTTTTTGTGGAAGAACAAGCTCGCGTGGCTAATTCAGTTTTCGGCTTAAAGTTGTTTCAGTCTAGTAGTAGGAATGACTTCAGTTGTAAACCGAAAGCTTCTGCATTTCATACGGTGGCAAACAAAACCCGTATAGATGTAAAATGCCAATGTTGTTCAGAGCCCCACTATGTATATCAATGTAGAAAGTTTCGTTCATTGTCTGTTGAAGAAAGATGGAACATCGTGAAGAAACAAGGCTTATGTAAACTATGTTTGCACTCGGGACATTTCGCTGCACGTTGCACTCTTAGCTTGAGGTGTAAAAGGAAGGATTGTGGAAGTACAGCACACAATACTTTGTTACATTTAGTTTCTAAAGGCAGCGAGGCTCAGAGCAGCACTAACCAGCCGACGACAAGTGAAGAGTCCCAAGTTAAGTCGCTTGCAACCTCTTCTCGTGTGTCAAATACACTTCAGGGTCGTGGTACCTACCTAGATATTGTTCCAGTCAAGGTATTCACCAAAGATGAAACAATTTAAACCTACGCTCTTTTAGATTCGGGGTCTGATAGATCCTTTTGTGAAGCACGCTTGATCCGCGAACTAAATGTACGCGGATCCCCTATGAAAATGTCTATACAAACCATGTCGCCTAGTAATCCTCATGTTATGGATTGTAGTTTAGTGCAGTTACAAGTGTCGTCTATCAATGATGATCATTGCATGAGTTTGAATGAAGTGGTTGTTGTTGATAGCATTCCGGTTGCTCCCTCGTTTGTACCAGTAGAACAAATGCTGCAGTGTCCACATTTGTGCGACATATCCTTGCCATCAATTAAAGACGCCACAGTTACCTTGCTGATTGGAAATGATTGCGTTGTTGCGCACCGTTGTCTAGAAAGCCGATTTTCTCCAAATCCCAAAAGTAGCGCTGACGCGATTCGAACACCTTTTGGATGGACACTAAGAGGAAGTTATTTCAAAGGCATGGTAAATGATGAAAACAATCACAATTTCTTGGTTCGCGGGATAAAATGGCCTTCAGATGTACAAGATCTGGAAGATGCAATTTTGACTGATGAAGGTGAGATAATTTCGTTGAGCAGTAACGCAGATTATTGCGACAAAGAAGGATTGTTAACTACACTTCAAGCACATCCAGAAATGCTTGAGTTTAGACTTCAGTATTCCGTAGAGGATCCAGTCGCCTATGATATCATGCAGCGTAACTTGAAGTATAAAAATGGACGTTATGAACTTCCACTGCTGTGGCGAAACGACGCTGTTCTACTGCCTAGCAGTTATGCCATGGCAATACGCCGTATTGAAGGATTAAAAAGGCGTTTGAAAAGAGACAGTGATTTACACACAAAATATATAGAGTAAATGGAAGCCGTAATTTCTAAAGGCTATGCTGAAGCGGTTCCTGAGGACGAAATTGTGTCAAATAAACACAAGTGGTATATTCCACACCACCCGGTCATCAATCCAAAGAAACCTGACAAAGTTCGTATTGTTTATGACTGTGCTGCTGCTGTTGGAAGTAAATCTTTGAACGATTTTTTAATGAAGGCACCGGATTGGACAAGCTCGCTGGTGAGTGTGTTACTACGATTTCGTAAAGGGAAAGTAGCAGAAGTTGCTATTGATCTAAGCACATTTTCCTTTATGAATGTTCTTCGCAGATTTGTTTCTAGAAGAGGACTTGTGAAACATATCTTTTCCGATAACGGAACTAACTTTGTCGGCTGTGCTCGCTTAATGCAAGAATCTGTTAAAAAGTGGAATCAAGAACAGATTCACCAGTCTTTACAACAAATGAATGTAGCATGGACTTTCAATCCTCCCAGCGCCAGCCACATGGGCGGTGTTTGGGAACGCATGATTCGAGTTGTAAGAAATGTTTTGCTAGCTATTACTCCTAAACAAACGCTTTAGGATGATGATCTAATTACGCTGTTTACAGAGGTGAAAGCGATCGTAAATTCTCGCCCTTTAACTAATGTACCCTTGGAAGCTGGCGAAGAGACTCCCTTAACACCGAATCATCTTCTTCGCCTCAATCCTGCTGTTGCACCACCTTGCATATTAACTGAAAAATCTGATAATTATTCTCGACAACGGTTTCGAATTATTCAATTTGCCGCAGACGAATTTTGGAAGAGATTGGTTGTTGAATATTCGAAAACAATTCAAACAAGGAGTAAATGGCACAAAACAAGAAGAAACTTCGCTCTGGGAGATATTGTATTGATTACAAATTCGTCAACACCTTGTTGCCATTGGCCTCTCGGAAAGGTAAGTAAGCTCTTTCCTGATAATCACGGAACAGTGAGAACAGTAACTGTTAAAACCAGTGAGGGCCAGTTAAAGAGACTTTGCTGCAAGTTATGCTCAATCATGCCATATGAATCTGAGTAAGTATCTTTATACCGTCACTATCTTTATTTTCTTATTTGAAATTTATGTTCTTTTGAAAATTGTCACTATCACAACAGCTCCCAATTTTGGCGGGGAGTGTTAGAAATTTCAAAATTTTGGCATTATTTAAACCATTTTTTAGTTTCCAGTTATTTCTTCGGTTTGCCTATCGGGTGTCGAACCCGTGTGTTTAGTTTTGCAGTTGCGTTTAAGTAGCGTTGCGTAATTTTGTAGTGTACTTGTTGTGCACGCCTTTTTCGCCCTGCCCTTTGATATCAACTCGTACAACGACGTTTTTCTTTGGCACTTCGACAAAACTCTATAATTGTGTCACTTTTGTGTTTGGAACTTGACGAAGTAGCAGTTGACCATATTCAAGAAACATTTGGAAATTTAATTCTGTCCTTAAATGAATCAACCAAATTGGTATGTTTATTTGATTATATTTTATTATGAAGTAATTTATTTGGTGTTATCTTTTAGAAAACGTGGTTCAAGTTCTGGGTTTATTCTTTGTTTTTATACAATTTATCAAAGTGGTTCAAGTTCTGGGTTTATTCTTCGTTTTTATACAATTTATCAAAGTGGTTCAAATTCTGGTTAATCTTTTCGCTTATTCTTCATTTTATACAATATATCAAATAAACCAACAAAGAATAGAAACTCGTCATCATTCAACACGGATATCGATTCAATATAGGACGGAAAGGATAAAATTAAAGTAAAATTTTACACCTACCATTACTTTCGTCTTAATACCTGATCAGACAATAGTGCTGCGCTGTTTTTTCACACCTGAGACAAAACTTCATAAAAATCAACTCATTTGTTTCCTACGTAGTTTGTGAAATTAGTTGACAAGACTCAGGCAAAGTTGTTATGGTTTATTAATAAACAATGCTTTCTGAGATAGGTTTTATGAACCAAGTCGCACATACAATGACTACTGCATCGATAATGAAAAATATCAATTTTCTTTTTTCAAGTTGATTAGCTTTGACCATCAAATACTTTCAGATTTTAGATCAAAAGTTTACTTGCAACTGCAAAACCCTGCATTTTAATTGATTACGATTGAGAAATGTAACTAGTTAGATTATTCACCATAATCGAGCAACCATTGAAATTCGCCAGTAATTTTTGTTCTTGTGTTATAGTCGTGGTAACCTGCCTATCATCCCATTGTTTCGTAAAAGCGATATTTCTCATGCGCATGTCGGGCTTCGGCAAAGGATTGACTTTATTTAGTTGCAAAGGTAACCAGACATTCTGAAATGCTTACAAATTACTCTTGCAAGGATGGCAGAGTTTGAGTGACCAAATTTAAGTCAAATTCACTTATTAAACAGAAACAGCAAGGTGTTTCGCCGACGCCGTCGCTTTTTGGTAAATCACAGGCTATTTGTTTTTGAACATTGTAAGACTCACATAATTACCCTAATTATTACGTCGCCGAAGCGCATCATCACGGTTTTGCTTCTTCCCCAGGAAAATTTTAAAACTCGGCGCTTACGCCCATACAATTGCTGTTCGAATTTGTTTTTAGGTCATTGTTGAAGATCTTTGATGTAACTCGAGTCCCTGCTGCAACCAAGATGTAGCATAGTAAGCAAGATACAACTTCGCAGGCTGGCGTCTAGATCGAAATAAAAAATAAAAATCATTCGTGACAAAAAATGATGGCCAACATTAGTGATTATTAATCGGTGGACCGTGGTCTTCACTGGGCCAGCACTTTATTTTGCCTTCACATCGAGTGAAATTACAAAACTTTTATTTGACTTGTTTTTATATCAATATTTTGGTTGGACAACACTTCTGAAATTTACTTTGATAACTTTTTTGAGGTCGCTCATGAAAATGAGAAAAATATATAACCGAGCCACACGTCTCTGTGCTTTTGGAAAATGGGCCAAATGCCAAAAACGGTTATGAAACCATCAATTGCAAAAAATGCTCATGAAACTGAGAAAAGGTTATGAGCGGGCCACACGCTTCTGTGCATTTCAAAAATGAGTCAAATGCCAAAAGCGGTTGAAAAGCACTGAACTAGATAAGAAAGTGTCATAATCGAAGTACGTCTGAGGAAAAAATAGAGGATGCCATTATACGCCAACCAACGTTATTGACAAAATGTAAGCTATGTAAAGTTAGCCTAGCGTATACACTGACTAAATAGCAGTAGGCTACTGCAAGTATCTTTTATTACACCTTCAAAATATGTTACTGAGGCTGGTGCAACCGTTTGTTCAGCAATGTCCGCTAAAACTTGTCAGGCGATTTCGCACTTGCGCCGGCGGTTACGTACTGACTAAAATCTTAGAGGGAGCACTGTTTAGATTGGAGCGCTGGTTTAGTACTGGTGCCTTCCTCTCAATCCGAGAAAATTTGAGGCCTCCTTCTCAGTGAATCTCCACTAAGCTAACTTCTAGCCCAACCTCATGTTATTCAACTCCCGCTTCCGTTTCAGTCCCACTCCAACTCCGTTTCAATCCCACTTATTGGGGTCACATTCGATCGTACTCTTTCCTTTTCTAGACAGTTTTTTCGCTGTAGGCCAACTTGTTCCCTTGTCTCAAGGCCTTACGCTGCATCTCTGCTTCCTCATGGGGCCTCTCTAAAGAGTCCCTCTCTGTTCTGTATAAAGCTTTTCTTCGGCCCCTTTTCACTTATGCTTCACCCGGATGTTTCCTTTCCTAAGCGTTACCAATATCACCAAATTGGAACGCCTCCACCGAGCGGCTAGTCGCGCCATCACCGGCTGCCTCTCGTCCTCCCCTATCCCTCTTTTTCTTTCTGAGACTTCTCTACCTCAGCTACGAGTCACCCTGACTCGTTTCACTCTGTCATTGTTTAAGTGGGCTATTCGTCTCCCAACCTCCTATCCCATTTTAGGTTTGGCCAAACTCGGAGTGAAACCAAGACTGCAGATCTTCCTTGAAAGCCTTTGTGTCTACCACCCGCTCATGCTTCCTTCTACTTCTCCTAGGGAGGCTCTCCTTGCTTGCCCTCCATCTCCTCCTTGCAACATGTCCTCATTCACTGTGGAGTCCACTCTTTCCTTTCTACGCTCCCGCTCTGATCCCCCTTCTCTCACCAAGATGCGGCTCTCGCTCATCTTGACTCTCTCCCACCTCACGATCTGGTACTCTGGACTGAAGGCTCTGTTTATTTTCCTTTAGAAAAAGACGGCTCTGGCATACTTGCCAACTGTTCACTCTGTGGCACTTAGGCCTGTCTTTCTTTTTCAGCAGGCCCAGTATGCTCAAGTTTTTCCGCTGAGGCCTGCGCCATTCTGCAAGCTCTTTGCTGGTCTCGGCAGCACCAACAAGTCTGCCATTTCTCTTTTCTTCTCCTTCTGTCTAACTCTTGCTCTGTCCTCGCCGCCCTGTCCTCTCCTCCATCTTATCTTTTACCTCAACCTCTTTGGCCGATCTGGCAGAAACTATCTTCTCTTTCCTCTTGTTCTATCAGGCTACAATGAGTCCCCGCACACTTCTTTCTACCGGGGAACAAGGCGGCTGATAAGCTGACCAGATGAGGAGCGCTACTCGCACCCTCTGCAATCCCTTGTAGTCTCTCTCCTCTGATTTCTCGTATCCACTCTTCTTTTTTCTCGGACTGGAGGAGTACGGTCTCATCGAAATGCTTTGACACACAGGTTCCGTCGATTTCCATCGAGGAACTTGTGCTCCCTCGTCACGCTCGCTGTGTTCTCTCGTCTACACTGCAACGGACACAGCCTACTGTTAAGCTCTTATCTCTCTAGGATTGGCAGAATCGAGAATCCTTTTTGCATCGCCTGCGGACATTCTTTCCAGGACATCTCTTATCTCATTTTGCTCTGTCCAGCTACGGACTCTTTGCGCCGTTCGCTTTTTGCGACTTTCTGTCACTTTACGACCTCTGATCCTGGCACTGAGGAGTTGCCCGGATTTTGGGGCTCCGTGGTCTTCCGCCTAGCTCCCACCCCTCGAAAGAGGTCTGATAACAACGACAACAACAGTGTTCGGGGGATGAAGCAGATGTTCGACCGCCCAATCTTCCAGGAAAGCAGCTTCTATCAGAAGCGCTAATAAACTCATGCACTGTAACTCCATCTGCACCATCCATTATTCAAAAATCAAAATCTAGAGATTGGCGCAAGCAACAAAACTTGTCAGTAAGAAACAGACAAAATAGTGTATATAAACCAACAAACGCAGATTTTTCTCGAAATTTGGAGGAAGTGTTTGACATATTCGTAGGCGATAATGCCATAAACCTGCTTACAAACGAGACCATTAATTATGCATCTCAAAAGGTAAACCACCAGTTTTCGCTTACTTTCAGAGAAATGGAGGATTTATTGGTATTCTTCTTGTTTCTGGATACTGTACGGTGCCAAGACGCAGGCTGTACTTGTTGAGCTACCGGGTCAGACACTTATGATGAAATGGTTGCAACAACAATGCGCTGAGATAGATTTGAGAAAATTATTAGGTTTTTCCACAGTACAAATAGTGGTAATCTACTGATAGAAGATAAGTTTGCTAAGATACGGCCACTTTTGAACATCTGAACAGAAACGTTCTTGCATCCGGCCATGCATTTGGACCAACAGATATATCGATAGATGAGAGTATAATTTCGTATTATGGTAGGCACCCTACCAAACAATTCATTTGTGGAAAACCCATGCTTTGGGGGTACAAGGGTTCGGTGGGTACTTCACCGCTTGGTTATGCTTTTGCAATTGATTTCTATCAAGGAAAGCACAGACCAGAAAATCGAACTGATTACAAAAACCAATTTGGGCTGGGTAGTAAAGTAGTGCAAGACTTTTTGGACAACTTGGAAACTCAATATAGAGGAAAAAAGTTTTCTTTATACTTTGACAATTTCGTCAATTCAGTCAAACTACTGAATGTTCAAGAAAGAGGACATGGTGCAACTGGAAGAGTGCGCTGCAACCGGCTAGAAAAATGACCCTTGACAAATAGCAAAATATTTTCAAAACTTTTACGTGGCAGGTTTCAAAACTATTAGTAAAAAACACTTCTTCGAAAAGAATGCGAACATTTTTGTGATCAGAGAGAAAGATAATAGATTGGCGTGCGTGGCGTTAAATAAGCATGGTCTACGACTCTTAAAAAGTGGACCGCTATTCTGCTGCAAAAAAAAGAAAATAGCAGTTTCTATCCCTAGTATCATATGTATGTACCGACGCGATTGTGTAGTGATCAGAGCGTCTGCTTCTCAGTCGGGAGACTTGGGGTTTATTCCCCTTTTCGAGTCATACCAAAAGACTTTAAAAAATGGTATCCACAGCTTCCTTGCTTGGCGCTCGGGATTTAAGGAAGGTCGTGGAGAACAAGCGGGAAAGTTCGCTTGTTGTGTCCCTGGGCAAGGCACTTAATGGGGTGCCCCCGCTATTATATTGAAGACAAGTGGCCCAGACACCTCGGAAATGGCAACTCCCATGCGAGTGCGGGCATCCCATCCAAAATATAGCAATACAATTTGCTTTCTCGTGAATGGAGGATAAAGATGGACAACACAATACAACAACAACAACAGCAACAATGAAAAATTTCCATATGAGTGGAGTTGACCGACTTGATGAAAACATTTCCCTTCACCGCATTGTGATTCGAGGAAAAAATGGTACTTCCGTTATTTTGCTATCTCTTAAATGTTTGTGTAAATTACGCATGGCTATTCGCACGAGCAGGTGATTATGCTGACAATATGCTTGCTTTCACTCGTTCTATTGTACAATGCTGGCTAACAAAGTATGGAATTCCTGCGAAAAACCCAGGCAGGCAAATATTTAGTGCTACCTTCCTCAATAGAACTGCACAGTTTGACCAAATAGGTCATTACATGGTAAAGAGTGATCCGCAGGTAAGAAATCGATGCTAGCATTGCCGCAGCCAAACTATATTTGTAAGAAATGTGACATTGCCTTACATTTGAAATGTTCATAGGAATAACACATCGCCCACTAAATTTAGTAGGCTTGATTTAAAAATGTTTTCTCTGCACTGCGCTCTTATTCAATAGATAAAATAAATACCATATTTTCAAAACTTGGTCTTAGTTATAGTTGAAAAGAAGCACACCCATTACTTCTGCTTAAATCAAATTTGTTATAATTGGTCGTATTTGCATAAAAAAAATTGGTGACACTGATGTGCTCGTCGTCGTTTGAGCTATTCGTTTTGAGCATTATGCAGGAAGATGTATATACACTGAGTGTGCACTCACGCTCGGTTAGCGAGTCTTCAGTTAGATTGAGCCACCACGACGGGTAGACTGCTTGGCCCCACCACCTGTCTGCCACACGAAAATAGAGGCATCCGGTCAAGTGCCTTGCCCAAGAACACAACAAGCAAGCTTGCCGGCTTGTTCTCTACACTATCCTTAATGTGCTGAGCGCCAAGCATGGAAGCTGCGAATACCATTTTTTAAAGTCTTTTGGTATGACTCGACTTGGCAAATGAACCTCAGGTCTACCGACTGCAAAGCGGACGCTCTAACCACTACGCCACCGCGCCGATTACGGGTTTGCAGGTTTGCTGCATTTTTGCTATGGATTAGTACCGGAAGCTTTGTGGCATGGTGCGTTTTCAGAAAGGCAACGGCGAATGGAGTGCCCAGTGGTGCGTTTTCGCAGCAAAACATTTTTCTATTTTATTTGATATATAAACAAGATAAAAAAAATTTAGTGACAGATTCCATCTACTGTCACCTCAATACAAACAATATGTGAACTGAGCATATTTTCGAAAACCTCAGTTTTTTCTGGGCATATATGGGTTAAGAATTGTTATTGAAGGTAGAAAAAACCGAAGAACAGAAGCAAAGCTCAAAATAGAAATCGTCATCCTAGGAACAAGTCTATGCAAGAACATTGTCATAAAACTTTGCATGTGTGCCATAAATCGCTCAAAAAAAAAAATTTAATTTTTTTGAAGTTGTACTTACTCAATATCAAATCTTCCACAATAACAATCGGAATGTTTTGGATTTACAAAAGCAAGAGGATGTTCATTCGCACCACAATGCAAAATACATTCAGATGTGCTCAGATTAGTTTTTCTGGTGTCATCTCGAACACACACGGTATCGTAATTTGAAATGTGATCAATATGGTGAATGTCTTCATATGATGGCGATGGTAATTGTCCTTAAACATTAATAGTTATATTTATATTATACAGGTTTATTCTTTGGTTATACAATACCTTTGAAGGTTATTCAACAAACAACCTCCCAACAAGAACTAATATTAAAGAATTGGTAATCAGTGAGAAATTTTGACATAGTTGTAAATTGTACTGTATTGAAGATATTGAATTTTTGGTTTATTAAACTTCAGCAAACGAGTTCCCAGGATCTCTGATAGTGCTGCAATTGAATTTTTTGCAGAGAAGTGTCCACAAAAAATATTAATTTTTTTGGCTTTAGAACTCCATTCATCGGTCATCAGTCAGAATAACGTCAAAGAATAAGAAAATGTTTTAGGTGCACAAAATTAAAATTGTTATAATCTGAAGCATATAAACATGAAGACAATAATGTGATTATAATCTAAACGAAAAGTAACTGAGAGGGGTTTGCCAATCTCTGTGTGAAAAAATGACGTTGTTATGTCAAACGGAACTTTTAATGTAAATTTCAAAATAGCCTGAAGTCAGCTGATCTCTTCTTTTCCAATTTTTGCAAGAAATGTAGCTAAAATAACGTTAAGACCAGTGGTGGATATTCAAAATTGGGGGCCTGAGGCAAATTCTAATAAGTGGTCCCCCGAAGAATTAATGTAGCTATAAATAATTGCGATTAAACAACGCTCCTTTTACAGTACAACGCTACAGGGTAGGCTATAGATTATCGTAAAAAGATTGATGCAGATAAATTAGGATATATTTCTAATCAAAACCATAGGTAAGAAACGTTGAAACGCTTTTTTGCAGTAACTAATCACTGCATTTCACAGTTAATCACCTTTCAAAAAAATTGGAGTAATTTGCTATCGACAGCATTACGATAACAGCACAATTGTAGGGAATATTTAGTTGATTGGCAACAATGTAGATGCCTTTAAAACTTGGTGTGACTTAACTGCCATGAAACACACCGCAAAACAGAAGTGTGCAGAATGTTCAAATGTTGTGCAGCAACATAAGCCATATTTTTTGTCAAAACATCTGAAACAACATAGGTCTATTGTGAAGTGATCGTATGGATAATAAATTACCGCAATGATAAATTCACAAACAAATATGCCAATAAACGCATCAAAAACTAACAATATTTACGATGCCACAGCCCTACTGTGAAGTAAGGGCAGACGATATGCTTAGCTAGCATACTGCTAGACAAAGGTTAAACTTCCTAAAAATATGAGTCTTCATATGCTTATAAACATTATGCTTGTAAAAAAACATTAAATTTAATCGTAATGCTTTGAGACAAGAGTTATCTGGAATTTTAATTGCTGGGCTGCTTAATTGCATTAGGTCTATTAAAAAAAAACCGAAAGTTTAGTTATAATGGTTGTTGCCTTGTTTTTTGCTGAGCATAGATCAGCAATCAATTCACCAATAACAATGTCCTCTGAATTATTATCTTTGAACTCACTAACACTTGATTATATAAGGCTTGTGGTATCATTTTCTGTTTTATCAATACACATAACTTGAATACTTGAAGATGCACTTTCCATCTCTCAGTTCTGTAGTAGTAATAGCAGTAGTAGTAGGGTTGTTTATTACAATAAATCTGTCCGTCACACTTCTGCATCACTAATCTTCCTACTTTCTTCCTTTCGCCTTCGTTTTGATGCAATACTTTCATACTTCATATTCAACTGATGCCCTTAAAAATGTTTGGTATGAGGTAAAGTATACAGCAAATCAAGGACTACTATCTTAATCGAACTGATAAGTTACAAATAAATCTGAATAAGCAAATCTTTTTGATAAATATGATTGTTGCAGACTTCATGTTTCGATGAGTCACCCGACGAGTAAAGAGTTAAAGCCACTAAGATGTGTTATTATTTTACTATTATAACCAAAAATAATAGCAAATACCGATCATGAATAATGACTTAACTAATTCTCCTTTCACAACTTTCTCTAAAGAGCTAAATATACAAATGTAGCAAATTTACCGTTGAATCATTGGTTTGAGCAGAGCACAGCAAGTACAAAATTGCTAAAACACTAAATGACATTTTAAAATCTTGCAAAAACTTTTTGTGCTTGCATATCTCTAATATTATTTTTCACCACAAACGCAACTGACCGATTATTCTTTCAAAGCAAATTTACTTCCGCTTACCAGTACCTCATTAACATCAATAAACTGCTGATGAAAAAGATAAATTAATTAATTCACATTTTGATAAAACTAAAAACTGGATCGACTTCAGAGATAAATTATCACAAGCAACGTCTGGTCTAATCAAACAGTTAAAAATTTAAGTTGTACTGATCACATCACCAAAATGAGGTTACATCCTAAAAATTATGTTAAACCCACACTGTCACAAAAGTTTCTGTTAAAAGAGCTGAAAGCCTTCGGCCCAAATCAGTAATAGAAAAAATTGATTTGTTTTTGGTTTTTATTTTGGCAGTGGCTATTTTGCCGCCAACGACATTTTACCCCTGCACCCTATTTTTCCTTGAACGTTTGTGATTGGTCAATTTTAGTGACATATCAGAAATTTGACTTTTAGTCATTTCTGATTGGTCAATCTCCATAATGTATTAAAATTTACAAAAAGTGACTAAAAAGTGATTTGACCAAAATGGAGCCTTTAGCTTACACTCCCACTTATATCCACAAACTGCCCACTCCCTCATGTTGAAGTACCATGCATGCAAAGATTCAAACCTTTAACCATTTTATTCATAGTTGGCAGCATTTTCCACCATATCAAATCAATATTATGTGCACTGCAGCAAATAAACCAATTTTACTGACACACAAAAGTTGAATGGCAAAATGGAATGCAAGGATAGAATGCCGTCAAAGGCAAAATAGTCGTTTTTAGTTATCACCTCCAGAGTTGTTGAGAGCAAGAGCTGATTTTAAAGTGACACAAAATAGCCTAAAATTACACACGGCATTTTTAAAAGGGGGGCCCCTCGACAACTCCAAAAAGGGGGGCCCGAGGCGGCTGCCTCATTTGCCTCACCCAATATCCACTACTGGTTAAGACTAAGGTTTAAATGTCTTTTTAAGTGATGAAATCTGTACCTACGTCAAAAAGTTTTTAATTTTATAGGTTTAATCGTGTTTGGGTTCCTTTTTCAAGCAAACTGTTGGCACTACTTCGCTCTATGTGTACATTGATTCTTTGATAATGTGTAGAATAGATAATTTCCCATTACCAGATATAGTTTTTGGTGTGGTTTGTGATTAAGTAATCTCTTGTTAGTCGCTATCAAGTAATTCAAGATAGAAAAGTATTGATGTAGTTATTTATGATATACAGTGCTGTTCATAATTCAGGAGCCACCCTGCAAAATTTGTCGATATTCTTGTTCCAAGCCATATTTGTTCATTTATATGAATTGTGTATCTACATGTTATATATTTTCGTGAAGGGTATGTTGCAGGTAATTTAATAACAGCAATAATTTTTTTCTGAAATTTTTTTGAAAGCCAAGATGCATCTCATAATGTGACGTCATACCGAAAACTGATTTTGTCATTAGTAACAAAACAGCATAACAATATTATTGTGAATAGCAATAAATGGATAACGATAATTCTTTTGGCAATAAAATACGTTAAAGTCATTTGACACTTAGTTTGTGATTTTTTTAGTGATTCCATCACGCTGCTCTATTTATGACGTCATAATTTATATCATATTTTGATTTTGCCAAAGTGCTGTTCATAATTCAGGAGCCACCCTACGAAATTTGCCGATATTAGTCTTTCCTCCATTGTAATAACCTGGGGTCATGTCTATGGTCACATCATGATCACACCACGATTTGGTACTCGTGATGTCATAATAGGAGATTATTTTTTGTTATTTTAGGTAGGTTTAGCATTATATTTTGGTCAATTATCATGGGCTTCAAACAGATTAGTGCAGAAACAAGAGGAGTTATCATTTTTTTGCAAAATGAAGGAAAATCACAGAGATTCATCGCAAATAAGACTGGTGTATCTCGAAAAGGAGTGCAAGGAGTGTTGAAGCGGTGGATGGAGACAGGAGATTCGAGATGTCAGCCTCGATCAGGAAGAAAGCGAAAGTCAGTAACCAGGTCTGATAGAACTCTGATTAGGATTTCATTGAGAAACAGAAAACTGACTTCGAAAGAGTTGTTTAGGGAGTTGAAGGAGAGCAGTGGAGTTGAATTGTGTGCTCCAACAGTGAGGAGAAGGTTGCTAGAAAATGGTCTTCGAGGGTCAAAGCTAGAAAGAAGCCGCTGTTGACAGAAAAGCAGAGGAAACATTGTTTAGAATGGGTACGTTCTCACGTTAAATGGTCTGTTGAGAAGTGGAGGAAAGTTCTCTTCAGCGATGAGTCAACATTTACCCTAAATAACCATGCTGGAAATAATTATTTGAGAAGAATACCTGAGGAAGAGCACCGACCATATTGCATCTCACCGACCATCAAGCATCCGCATTCGATAATGGTATGGGGTTGCATGGCTGCAAGTGGTATTGGCAGGCTTAAACTAGTCTCTGGAATGATGTATGGAACAAAATACATTGATGTGCTGGAAAACCAAATGCTACCCAGTGCACGCTCTTTGTTTTCCGACGATGATTGGATCTTCCAGGACGATAATGCACTATGCCATCGAGCTAAGAAAGTGCAACATTGGTATGGAACCCACAAAGTTGAACGAATGGACTGGCCAGCCCAATCTTCTGATTTAAACCCTATTGAAAATTTGTGGAACCGAGTTAGCTGTATTGTCGGTAAAAACAAACTTAAGACTAGAAGAGAGCTTATCGAACAGGTTATTGCTGCTTGGTTTCGAGTAATTACACCCGAAGAATTGAAAAAGCTTGTTGATTCACTTTCTCGCCGCTGCAAACTAGTCATCGATAATCATCGATGGCCAATAAAATATTAATCCAATTCTTCTCAATTCAAACGGCATTTTTAGGGCCCCATAATCTTTATAAAGAGTGCTAATAATTTGGCAAGGCTGTTACATATCCCAGTTTTACAAAAGAATGCATTTAAAAAAAATTTTTTGGCAAAATCAAAATATGGTATAAATTATGACGTCATAAATAGAGCAGCGTGATGGAATCACTAAAAAAATCACAAACTAAGTGTCAAATGACTTTAACGTATTTTATTACCAAAAGAATTATCGTTATCCATTTATTGCTATTCACAATAATATTGTTATGCTGTTTTGTTACTAATGACAAAATCAGTTTTCGGTATGACGTCACATTATGAGATGCATCTTGGCTTTCAAAAAAATTTCAGAAAAAAATTATCGCTGTTATTAAATTACCTGCAACATACCCTTCACGAAAATATATAACATGTAGATACACAATTCATATAAATGAACAAATATGGCTTGGAATAAGAATATCGACAAATTTCGCAGGGTGGCTCCTGAATTATGAACAGCACTGTAACTAGGAATAGTAGCTAATAGCCTACAATGTGCGGTATATCTAAAAGTGTGCTTTGTGGTGTTGAGCCTGGCTTAACTATGTCCAGCATCATTATCCATTTGTTTTTCTTTTAGCTATAGACTTAATGTGTTTTACTGGTAGTTGTCTACACATAACTACTTTTGATTGTGGGAACATAGGCTGCATTAAGCAACTTAATAGTGGTGTATTAGTCTACGTCAGATGTGCACAACCTGCGGCCGTAAAAGGATTTTTTTGCGGCCGTGAAATTGTAGAAATATATTTAAGTAGATATTTATGCTAATTTATTAAAACTGTAAAAATTGTAAAAAAGCAAAAAGTAAAAATTTCAAAATTGTAAAATCTAATTGTATAAATATATTTATGCTAAAATATATGTAGCAGTTTTTTTAGCATATTTTTTTCGAAATTAAAATGTAGCATATTTCTTTTGGATATAGCATTTTCTAGTATATTTTTTTAGCATTTTTTTTCGGATCTAGCATTTTCTAGCATATTTTTTTCAGAATTAAGTTTTAATATTTGGTAGCATTTTAAATTTACATATTTACATTTAAATTACATATTTACATTAAAATTTGCAAGTATTTCCGTGTTATTGAAACGGGAAAGAACACTAAGAGAAGAAAAACGAGTATTTAATTCAAAATGGGAGTAGGATTACTTTATGATTGAGACAGCAACACATTTTATGATGTGTCTAATATGCAACCAAGTTGTGAAGACTGTGAAAGAGGATAACGAAAAACAGCACTTTAGTCGTCACTAATCGCACTCTTACGAGAAACTCTAAGGAGATTCGAGAAAGATCTGCATTGAAAATTTAAAATAGAGTGTGCGAAAGCAAACAGCTTGCATAACAACTTTTGCCAAGTCCATTAATAGCCGCTGTGATGCATCATACTGAGTGGCGTATCATCTTGGCGTTGCGGGAAAACCTTATTCTGATGGCGAACTCGTGAAGCGATGCTTGATAGACGTTGTTAGGTGCATTCACTCTGGGAAGGAAGCTGATTATTCTTAAGTTGCTCTCTCGCGAGTTACAATGCTACGCAGGCAAGATGATATCACTCAGCAGTTAAAAGTCTCTCTGCAAGCAAAGATAAACAAGAAAGAAAGTTTATTTTCACTTGATGCTAATGAATCAACAGATATTAACGACTCCGCGCAATTGTTAATCTTGGTTGTCTTTCTTCAAGCTTTGAATTGTGTGAGGATTTCCTTTCCATGGAAACACTGGCTACTTGCTCCCGTGAAGAAGACATATTTATTGCAGTTAAGAATGCCTGCATTCGCTTTGGATTAGATCTGAAATACCTTCGGGGCATTTGCACGGACGGTGCGCCTGCCATAACAGGTAACCAACAAGGATTTGTTACAAGACTTTTGGATTACGTGTCCAACGAATATGACAATAAAGAACTCATCAACCGAGCATGTAAACAACTCCAATATCCGTCAATGTTTCGAACAGCTATACAGCTGTTCTTTATCAGGACTAATAATTAAACAAAAGTACGAGTGAGGGAATATAAATGGTGTGCTACACAATCGAAAGAAAAAGGCAAAACATAAAGTTTAAAAGCGAATAATAAACAACTGTAGATTACGCCAAATTATCATAAATTTCAGAATAAACACAATTTTCTTTATCATTGAATCTTTTTTTATTCATAATTCTAAATTCAATCAATGATAAAGAAAATTGTTTTTATTCTGAAATTTATGATCTACAGTTGTTTATTATTCGCCTTTAAACTTTTTGTTTTGCCTTTTTCTTTTGATTGCGTAGCACACTATTTATATTGCCTCACTCGTGCTTTTGTTTAATTATTAGTTCTGATGAAAACTCTGATTAACAGCAAAGAAATTCAAGTGGATGATATCCCCATAATTCTTTTCTCAAGCGTTTTTGATGGAATTTTGCAGGAATTTTCTTATCGTTTCCAAATCTTTAAGATGATTTCCGATACAACAAGGCTAGTTGCTTATCCACATCTGGTCGAAACCGAAAGTGCACCATTGAATCTTCAAATGGAACTCGTCGAGTTGAAGAACGACGAACAGTTCGTCAAAAAATTTAAAGACGAAGAAGATCTGCTAGATACGTGGAGAGGAGCTGTTAAATATCCGAATCTACAAGAATTGGCCACAAAAATTCTCGTTCCTTTTGGAAGCACTTGCGTGTGCAAAGCAGGATTTTCAAGAATGAAATATTTGAAGAACAAGTACCTGACCCGATTGTCCGACAGCAATCTGGAACGTGAACTGCGTGCGACTCATGATATCTAGCGAGCCACCGAACTTCGCAAGTTTATCTGAGAAGGGGCAAGATGAAGAAAGTCATTAAGTACAATTTTGCAATTTATGATTGAATAAATTCTCCAAACTTGAAAATTTGACTTTTTCTAATGTTTAGCATAAGTAATGAAGACAGCATTTACGGCAGTTAAATTGTAAGGCTTAAAACGTAAATTCGTAAAAAATAACTTTAACTAGTGGCGGCCGTTAGTGCATATACAGGATGTATTGCAGCCTGCAGTAGTGAAAAGGTTGTGCACCCCTGGTCTACGTGGTGCATGCTGTTCGGTATTTTTGGAGCGCTGTTGTTAATTCGCTGTAGAGCAATATAGTGTTTGACAGTTATATTTGTGTGCTGCTGTGAGCTGACACTGTGCTATATTTCAAGCTACTTCGCCCCTGTAGCTTATTTCTCGAATAAGATATTTGGAGCAGTTGATTAGCTAAAATAGAGCTAACACAAACGCTCTTGACTTAAAGATTTCCAGCTGTAGTTTTATTTACCAGTTTGGCAAGCTGTAATGATCCTATATGTTTGCACGCTTTCCACTCCTCCGCAACTTTCATTTGGCTTCTGCGGGCAACTCAAATCGCATTTAGCGGAATCAATAATGGATGCAATTTTGTTAACATCCTTCGAGCAAACGCAAGTATTTCCTTTTGTCAATCCGGCATGATTAAGCTTTCTATAAAAATAAAGTTAATTGTCATCGAATGTTTTACACCTGAACTGAGTGCTATATATAAGTAGGGTCACATAAAATTTTTTTAGATTCCAAAACACAATTCTTAGAGATCGTTAGTTATTAAATAAAAACCGATGCGACGCAATAAGCTCGTATGCTCATGTACAAATAATATCAACTAAAATTAAGAATGGCGGATGCAAAGAAAATACAATTGGTGTCACAAATAATTTGTCGGTGGTACAAAAATTTCATACATTATATTATATTATATCATATAGCATACACTATAGCTTTGACAGCAGCCGTTTTGTAATACGTTTTTTGTGACACAGGCCTGCACATAACTGTCGTTGACACGTCAGTTGGAAATAGCTAAGAGTAAATGTATGACAAATGATTTTTCTTTCCACTGCACGCATGTAAATATGATCTCCACTTACTTGTATGAACAAAACACAAAACACCAATTGGTGTTCATGGAATTCGATGTAACAGATATTGCTGGCTTTGGTTTGTGTTTTAAGCAACCCAACGGCTCAACTAAACAATAAGTAAAACATTAGCAAGATCTGATAATGTCAAAGTCTATACGAAAAGATTAAAAAGAGTTTAGTTGTTTAGGATGCTTATTTTGGGCCAGCAAATTCGCGCAAAACAAAGGAAAGCAAAGAAACGCCAGCCACACTAGTAAGAAAAACTTTATCCGTTACGCACGCTTTTAACTTTTAAAGATGTAAAAAAGATTAACTTAGGGTGAGATTGCTGTACTTGAAAACAAAGAAATAATCAATTTGATTTGAGCTTACCCACATTCGCAGAACGTCGTTACGGGTGGGGTTTGGTTCTCATATATTTAAAAGATTGAATCATAAATGCACTATTATTTTGCACTCACCAGAAGAACTCAAAAGCGCACATGTCGAGCTTAGCAAAATCACTTTTGTGATAATGCTTGATAAACATAAATTTCAATTTGCAAACTTTTTTGTTTTGGTGTTGCCAAAGCGTCGCGCCTTCAATTTAATGCCTTCGCAGATACAGCTCTTCTGCACTAGCGTGCACAACCAGCTCTGGTCTGGTGTATAGCTTCAGATGCAACATTAACGGAGAACAACCCAATTATTGTCTCCCCAAAGGATTTGTTGGGCGTCCTCACTAGGAATTTAAGCCCAAGAAAAAAACGTAATCCACAGTCTTACTTTGAGAACAAATTTAGCGGTTATGATAATTTGGAGTGGTTTTGCTTTTCAATAAAATTTGTGATGTTAATTTTAATACAAAGTCAGAGAGTTCACATCCAATAAAAAATTAAAATTATTTTTGGAAAGTTTAGATAAAAATTTTTGGAAAGCCTGAGTGCTTCTTGTTCTATTGAAAGTAGCGGATTAATGATAGGTTTAAAGAGGGAGTAAATAAAACGCTCCAAGATGTTGAAGAGAATACATAACAGGAAGATGAGACAATAACTTTTTACATTCCCAATGGGTTAGTTCGGTTTGAGAATAACGACAGCTTGGGATCTTCTTAAGGAATGAAACTTGGTAAAGACAAGAGGATTGGAAAATTTTAAACTATGATTTCAAAGTTGTACAGCATGCACTGCAGGTTCCTGGAAGATGGAGTCAGAGCCTGAAGACTTTCCTAGCTAAATATGCTAAGGTGTTTCGGCAAGTTGCTTCAGTATAAAATCATCGGACACCCTCTCATTGCTTGATGTTGGTATCTTTCTGGGTTTGAATACTTCTTAGCGCGCGAACGTTGAAAACTTGTGATTCTTCTCTTTAAAAATCCATGTCGCACAAGTCGTGAATTGATACTATTTGCCAAGATGAGGCGGGCACGTAAAGAGCAGCTATTCTGCCAGTTAGGTTGTTGAAAGTACTCCATGCTTCACGTTTGGAGTGCGAAAAGTTATTAATTACTATCTCGTCATTGGTGACGCTGTATGTCTACTGGTGTAGAATGATTAGAGCTTTGGTGGTATACGCCAGGCTTAAAGTTTGCTGAAGATAAGTTCTGTAACATTCATCGGCAGTGTTCTTGGTGGGTTGTTAAAGATTTTTCTTCCAGACTGAATTGGGACGTCGGCACGAGAGTTTTTCCGTGATAAGCAGGTTTGATATCGGCTAAGGGTTTTAATTGCCGCAAGCAATTGACGGATACGCTTCCAGAGAGCCTCAGCATGCACTATGTTTAAGCAACAAAATGCTGAAAACAGTAAATACACATAACTCTCCTTTTCTTGTTTGATACCGGTTACACTTCATTCTTCGTGCTCAAAGATAATCCAAACGGCAATCAAAATAGCGGCCTAGGAAAAGTCATTTGAAAGTGTCCGATCAAGAGGCTTTTTTAAGATCACAACAAACGACAAGGGAATTGAGACCAAGTCTACCGATTGCGAACATGACACTTCAACGTGGTAGTCGTTAATCTACTGTCCTCCAACCGAATCATCCGCCCAGCGGCTTTTTATTTCATTGTCGTGGCTATCAGATATGATTCGTCAAGTAAACTTTTCTTGATCTGTTTAGCTTAGCTCGCCTCTGAACCTTGCCATCTATTTATTTGTCTTTCGGGTGTCACAAATAATAAATTATAGCTGTTTGCAAATTGTTACATGATTATTGATCAAACCGAATTTATAAAGGTGGTTCATAATATAGTGTCTTGTAATCAAAAAAGTTAAAAAGAGAGATAGGTGGGAGTGACATTACTACAACAAACGCGCATATTTTAAATTTTCTACGATGCCATTATTATTTCTAAACCGTTTTTGTAAACAATAAACAAGGGTTACTGGCGCGATGGTGTAATGGTTAGAGCGTCCGCTTTGTAGTCGGTAGACCTGAGGTTCATTTCCTAAGTCGAGTCATTCCAAAAGACTTCAAAAAGTGGTATCCACAGCTTCCCTGCTTGGCGCTCAGCATAAAAAGGGATAGTGTGGAGAACAAGCCGGCAAGCTTGCTTGTTGTGTTCTTGGGCAAGGCACTTGACCGAATGCCTCCATTTTCATGGGACAGACACTTCACCAGCGTATTCGCACTTCACCAGGTTACAATTGTGAAGTTGCTCACGCAGTATGTCGTAAGAGGCGACTCTTGGGTACCTACCAATGGCAGTCCACCTTGTTGGTGGTGGACCAGTATGTCGTAATAGGTAACTCTAATTGACCAGCATGTCGTAAGAGGCGATTTTTGGGTACCCACCAATGGACTGCCATCTTTCCCCAAGCCTAATTTCAAATAGGTAGACGGCATGAGCTTAAATTGCTGTTTGTGCCGTACCTCCATCCTGAGGAAGAGGAGGGGTAATCACAACAGCAATAACAACAAGTAATAAATAATACATAAACCCTTTAAGTTATGCGGAGTCGATTATCTTGGACCGTATTTTTATCGCCAAAATTGGAGTAACTGCAAATGTTGAGGTTTGCTGCTCTCGTGCTTGTGTATTCGTTGCATACACGTAGAAATATTCACAAGTCTTGACTTGAACGAATTTTTCCTCGCGTTTTTTTGATTTATTCAGATAATGGCTAGACGTTTTGGGCTGCTGCTGATCGGCTTTCTTCGTTGCTTGGTTGGACAGAATTCTGTAATTCTCTTAAATGGCGTAATATCAATTGGATAAAAATATCTCCATGCTCTCTTAGTCAAGGTTGTAGTTGGCAGAGTATGGTGAGTTATTCAAGGACACTTTTAATCTATTTTGGATCAATCTCGACGTAGGCCTTCACTTATTGAAATACAGACTTTTACATCAAATGCGGACTGGATGGCAGATGCTGTCCGTAGCCAGGTCCGTGAGTACCCCTGTCCTCCGAACTCGTATGACAGACCGAAACCAAATCTACCCAAACGGTAGGGCATCTACTGTTACCAATGTTATGGCAAGACCTTGTAAGTGGCAAACGCCCCTCTCAGGGCGGGGCGACGCATCAAAACGCATCGTCAACAACTTCCGTAGGCCTGCCATTCTTCAGCTGAACATCGAAGCCCTCACTGCAAGCAGGATGGGCGTTTTTTACCATCTTACTGCAAAGCGTGAGGCACTTGTCATCCTACTCTAGGAGACCCACTGCACGTCTGCACAGAGGTTAGTTCTACCGGACTACCAACTAGCTGGGTTCTCCTTAAGCACGAACATGGCCTTGCTACGTTTGTCCACGAACGACTGAAGTGGACCCTTTTCGACCAATCTCGAACTACATCAGAGATTGAATGGTTGTGCGTTGACGTTGATCGATAGAAGATAGTCAACATTTACAAACCCCCTCCACCGATTCGTTTGCAAGTATCCGATCTCCCAGTATTCCCACATCCCTGTGGCTATGTTGGCGACTTTAATTGCCAGTATGTTGATGGGGATTATGATGCCAAGAGTGCAAATGGGAAATGCCTGTTTGGCTGGGCAAGTACCAACCATCTTGTCCCACTCCATAACCCAAAAGATGCCGCCAGCTTGCACTCTGGCTGCTGGAATGCAAGTACCAACCCGGATCTTGCATTCGTCGATATCGATTCGGAGAGTTGTTTGCCTGACAGACATGTCTTAGAAAAGTTTCCAAAGTCTCAACATCGACCCTCGCTATTACTCCACTCAGGTTTGCTCGTCCTGTACCAAGCAAGCCTGTAAAGCGATGGAACTTCCGCAAGGCCAAGTGAAGCCACTATGTTACTCTCACAAACAAACTTGCCAGGGCTTTGCCACCACCTGATTCATCTGATATGGATCAGGCATATTAGTTGTTTGGTGTTTCTGTAACGTGGTGTTTCTGTAACACCATCAGCACTGCGGCGAAAAATGTATCCCACGTGAACAACGAAATAATCGTATACCATGTTGGGATGCCGAGTGTGAAAACCTCTACCAAACATTTTTGCAATACCCTGAAGGGCATAAATCTAGCGGAGCTGCTACAGCTTTGCTTGCCAGATTTGACAGGAAACGGAGGGATCGATGGTCTGAGGCGTTAAGAACATCGACTTTTCACACTCTAGCCGGGTAGCATGAAGTACGTTAAACAATCTTACTGGTAGGTCACGACAATCTCCTCGTCGATGTCCGGTTTCAGCAAATGCTATTGCTAGCCAGCTGGTAAAAAACGGGAAATTCGAGGAGGCAAATTGAGAGATTTCTCGATTCGTAATGCAGGAATTGTCTGACCTTAGGAGGGCTACTGCTCCAAATGTAGTAAAAATCTCTGGAGATTTTTCTCCGAGAGAATTTGCTGCTTCTCTTCACCACTTGAAACCAGGTAAAGCTCCGGGACCTGACTCTATTTGTTCGGAGCTTTTAATCCATGCTGGTCCCGGCTTAAAGTCCTGGCTACGTGACTTCCTTTCTTCCTGCTTGCGCCAACTCAAAATTTCAAAAGTCTGGAGAAGGGCGCTGGTGGTCGCGATCCTTAAGCCCTCAAAACCTGTAGAGGACCAACAGAGCTCCCGTCCCATCTCTCTGCTCTGTGTCTTTACAAGATCCTCGAACGACTCATCTATAATCATGTTGAACCAATAGTTGACCCCTTGCTCCCAAAGGAACAGGCTGAATTTCGACTCGAAAAGTCTACCGTAGACTAGGATTCTTTTGAAGCAAAAAGGAAGCCCATGCCGTGTTTGTCAATCTGACAGCTGCTTATGACACTGTCTGGCACCGTGGCTTCAACTGCGAGCTGCTGACACTTCTGTCGAACAAGCACATGGTCCGGATGATCATGGAACTTGTTCGGAACAGAAGCTTCACCCTGACCTCTGGTGACAGCCAGCCAAGCAGGCTCCGACGCCTGAAAAATGGTGTCCCTCAGGAATCAGTCTTGGCTTCTCTTCTTTTCGACATATACATATACGATCTTCCTTCCATAACCTCCAAGAAATGTGCCTACGCTGACGGCTTGGCGATACTTTGTTCATCTAGAGAATGGAAGATGTTGGAAAGAACTTTGAGCGAAGACATGAATACACTTTCTGCATATCTCCAAACTTGGCGGTTAAAGCTCAGCCATGCTAAAACGGTGACGGCAGCGTTTCATCTCCACAATCGACAGGCTAAGCGTGAGCTAAGAGTTTATAACAATGGTAAAATCTTACCATTTTGCCCAGTGCCGACCTATCTTGGTGTGAAAGTGGACAGAGCGCTCACGTATCGTCATCACCTTGAGGCATTGCGCAAAAACTATTCACGCGCGTTTCGCTGCTGAGGCGACTTGCGGGTTCAGGATGGGACACTGGTACCAGACATTGCGCACAGCAGCCTTGTCCCTGACCTATTCAACTGCTGAGTACTGCGCACCAGCTTGGTGTCGCAGCGCGCATACTCGCCTCATTGACAGCGTTCTTAATGAAGCTTTGCGCATTGTCATTGGATGCATACGTCCCACTCCAACGGACAACCTTTCAGTACTCTCAGCCATCCAGCCAACTGAGCTTCGCCGCCAAGGAGCGACGCTCTCTTCGGCTAATCGCAGTTCTTTGGACCCTGGCCACATTCTGCATGGCCAGGTGAATGAGCCGCAGGCTGCTAGCAAGGAAAGACTGAAATCTAGACGCCCGTTTGTTCCTAACGCGCGGAAGCTATCGCACAATTTATATGAGTTGGGCATCCGCGCTGCCAATGGACGAAGTTGACATGGAACACAGAGTACTCCAAGAGTATGTCAGCGCTCGGCATCTATATTCCTAGGGTCAGCACAAGGCCCATATTGGAATGGGTTTGACTAGAACAGCTGGAATCAAACTCAATCGCCTGCGTACTGGCGTTGGGCGTTTCGGTTTGTCCGTGCACAAATGGGGTCTTGGTCTTTCAACGAAGTGCGAGTGCGGCGATAGCAAACAAACTGCAGACCACAGTATTTCAACCTGTCCCACACATTGAGCACCTCAAGAAATAATGGATCTGACAGTTTTGGATGACGAAACAAGGTGCTGGCTCAATTCTATCACTGCCAGCATCTGATCTAGGCAACACAGCAGGTTGGGGTGATAAAAGAATAAACCATCGGTCCCCATCTTTTTGTTGCGTCTGACCTGGATCATAGATACCCTGCCATACGACGGCGACGACGACTTCAGATGCGGTTCATAGCGAACAATCGCCCGGTTACTTCGCTTAGCGATAAACCTAAAAACTTGGCTGTAATCACTCCTTCGTCTTTCCTTGGGCAAGGGCTTGCCCCCAACACATGTCTTAGCGCGTTTCATGATTGGGGAGACCTACGTCGTAACTTCCTTTACAATACAACTTTGGCTTATAAACTTTGGCTCTGTTGGATGCAAGATAACCTCCCTACTCTACAAGATAGAAACAAGTGGGGGCTTACTCGGAATGATATCTGCACTGGTCAATGGGTCCTGGTTGGAGATGCTGAGTATATCTTAAGGCGCAGGGCTTATCGCTTGGACCGTGTACACTGGGTGCACCCTCAGTGGCGCAAAGGGAAGAAGTTAGTCCGTAGAGCAACTGTAGCTACGTTGAAGAATTGAGGGAATGGTATAAATAAAATTGAATACATTCTTCGTGATATATCAAAAATCGCTCCTGCATAAAATTTATCGTGTTTTATCTTGCGTTTTTATATTTGTATTTGCCCCAGCATTATTACCATTCTTTGTGCTTACAATCTGTTAACTCTTTATTAGAAATTATCGAACTTATTCTTTTTTGCGTGTTTAGTCACCTTTTTCGCCAATTGTTGCACCGTTACATGAATGTTGACAATGATGGCTGTCTACCACAAAAAAACCTTCATACACCGAACAACTCCATCACTGTTTCATGTATGTGTTAAAAGTTAATTCCATACTTGTAGCGATTTGATGCTCTATTTGTATGTGTTTGTTTGAAACCTCACTGTCTGTTTTTGTTTCAAAGGGACCGCTGTGTTATCACACTAGCGTCCTTTTTTAACAAGTATAGTTTGACTAAGCTCGCCGGGAGTCGAACTGCCGCCCCGGAAACAATAGCTTTATGCACAGTTTGTTTATCGCACTTCACTTCGTTATCAATTAATCACTTGCCTGACCTAAACACAAAAAACACGTGGCTTTAAGGCTTTAGTATTTATCTACATAAGAAAAAGAAGTGACATTTGGTTGGGCGGGATTTTGTTTTGCTGCTGTTCAATCATTCGGAGAATTAAAGTTCAGTGAATTCTCGTGGTGGTCTATTCAAAGTTTTGCTATTTTTTTGCTGTCAATATATTCAATTAAATTTTACTGTTTGGATTTAATTGATTGGATAGACAACAGTGTGGGAAGGTCCTGGCCGTCCTCCTGCGACCCATATATCAGAAGATTCATCGCCATCGAGAGGTAAATCCTTAACAATTTGATCAAATTTTAATGAAACGTTCAGCCTTGACGGTAGTTCATGATTTCAACATATCCAAGAGAATGATGCTCTTTGCATCCCAAAAGACGATACTAATCACTTTCCCTGCCAAGCGTTGGTACTTGCAGTTGCAGAATGCGAGTTGTGCCTTTCCATTGATAGATGCTTAGATCATCGTTTATAATAGTCACATTAAGTATCATCATCAGTGACAATTCGGTCAAGAAATTTATCCCCTTTTGCCTCATCGATCTACCAACTCTGACTAATAATAGTCACGGGTGGTTTTTAGTACCTAGACGAGCATCCTTGGAACCCACCTGACTCACATTTTGTTAAAAGGATATCAATTTTTTCAATTTTTTTACTGCAGTCACACTTACTCCCATAGGGGTCACACTTTGCTTTGGATGATGGACTAAAAGCAATTTTGTCTGAAATCAAAGTTGTACTTTTTTGGAGATCAAGTTTTTCAGAGTGTTTTTTGCAATTTTACTACTTTTTGGCATATGCTTTGCAAACTTTTCAAATTTTCCAGGAAGAGCTTGGGAATTGATAATTTTATGGGAGATTAAACATCATCTAGGGTCTTTCTGCTCCTCTTATTTTTACACATAATTTTACGCTCAACTTTATACACATTTTATTCACTGTAAACAACAGATTGCCTTTGATGAGGAGAACCCTTTATTTTTCTTGATTGATGGCTATGCTTGGGCGGCAGATTTGTCACTCTCATCTCTGTCGCCCCTCAGAAATTCACGAACCCACGTTCTAACAGTTACAATCTCTATGGCTTTGCCGCCATAAACAATTACTAGATGTCTAAGGATGTTAAATCGATAGCACTTCGTTTGTATTGAAAAAATGAAACAAATTTGTTATTGGTAGACATTTGTTGTGACCGAATTTGCCTTGAAGGATATTTCAATGCCAAATTTCTATTTTCGTTTTCAAATTTCCGCTATGACTCAATCTTTAACACCAAAAAATAGTGAAGTAAAAGTAATGTTAGGCATAAATCAAATCTGTCCACCGACACCTTGCAGAGCATACTTAAAGACCGCGATTAAGAAAATGTGCCTTTTCCTGCTCTAACCACTAAATCACCTCACGCCGATTGCTGTATTTTCTGCAAGTAGAAATACCTATCGAAAATTTTGTATTACAACATCAGAAGTTATTAGCTAAGTATGAACACCA
Organism: Trididemnum clinides; assembly: GCA_963675345.1. Classification (NCBI taxonomy): domain Eukaryota; kingdom Metazoa; phylum Chordata; class Ascidiacea; order Aplousobranchia; family Didemnidae; genus Trididemnum; species Trididemnum clinides. The sequence continues at coordinate 24,442,105 of OY776306.1, forward strand.
TGAGCTGGAAACCTTCAAAAATGTAATGCGCTAGCACACGAATAGTTAATGACTTTGAGTGCCATAAAATTTTAGTTTTTGTTATGTGATTGCCTGTTAGTAAAGCATGGAAGCGAGAGCACTTACATAAGCCATGTAATTGTACGTAAGTTGTAGTCCGGCATTAAAGTAACGGAAAATTTTCGGAATTTTTGTTAAAAAGTGCACGACCAATTTACAAAAAGTGCTGGTATCCATTAACGGAATACCTTCATCTTTATGTGGCAGATAGGAAGTGAACACAAGCAGTCTACCTGTCTCAGTGGCACAATCTCTCTAAGGACTAAAAAATGGGACATGAGTTGAGATGCATGAGCCAAAAGAAAGGTCTAGTTAAACAAAAAAGATTCACTTTGAAACTTACCGATAATCATTTTTCAAAATTTTGCGAATGCAATCCTTATATCCTGTTCAAAAAACTAGTCGTGGTAAATAATCTTGCACCTTGATGAACCACGCAAATTTGGCTGCGAACAATCAACGCCACAAATCGTAATTTTTATAAAGATTCCTGTTTGTACGAGGTATATTGACAGCTTGCTTTTCCTTTAGAATGTTTTCTTTTTAGTTTCGTTGCAAATTCTCCGATTGCAGCCGCTGGTTTTTGCATCAAAATTTGCATTCTGAGAACTACTTACTCATGACAAATGCCGACAAGCCTGTCTCGATTTATAAGATTTCTTCGGGGTATCTATCTCAACGAAAACCGCATGAGCTACAAGAGCTTAGTCAAGTAACGATTATTCGTCAACTTGGCAACAAACCAGTGGTCTGCTGGGTATGGCACATTGTATTCACAACTTTTTTCACAATTGTGCCATGTACATTGGGAGCAATATTGTATAGTTTAAATTAGTATTCCCTATTTTTTGGCAGAAAAAAGAAAAAAATACCATTAGTTTACATTATTACCAAGCTAAAATTTATTGGTTTATGATTTACATTTTTTTGAAATTAATTTTGATACTAAGTTTAGAATGGTTATTGATATTACTGCAGTTGCAAAAATTTGATTATCAATATCTCCTTTCTTTTGAGTTTACAAATGAATTTTCAGCTTTGCGAGCAGATCTTTTCATTTAAATTTTGCCGTTAATAGGTCGGCAAAAAACAAATTTTCCAACACATTCGTTTTGAGCGCAGTAACATCAAATCTTATATTATAAATATGAGCTTGAATTGATTGATGTTTTGGTTATGCTTTGCTGGACACAAGTTTATCTTGCTTTTTGATTGAAAGGAATCTAACAATTTGGCCTGGCTCTTGTTTTGCACTTACGTTTCTTATCAAGTTGATGGACTCTTTGAATTTCAAACGCATCAATCTCAATTTTTAGATCTTATGCATCGTTGCTACACACCTGTACTCCGTCATCTTCATTAAAGTCATAATCTGTTAACCCATGACCGCGGATGTTTTTCTCGACCATATTGTTCTGAGACAGCAATTTTCAATATTTTAAAAATATTTAAGAAGATGGTTCTCAACCTTTTTGACGTACTGCCTCCCCTGCTCTCGCTGAAATTATTGATCACCCCTTTTGCTACATTTATCATATTTGCACACAAAACTAACTTGAAGGTCAACTTTTATGACCGGCATTTAGAACAAAATCGTTTTTCCAATTATGCCCAAAAACAAACTTTTTTTATCAACTAGACCCTTATATTTTGCCGATGCTTGTGCAGACCACTGCCTAAGCGATGAATTTGATGAAAATAAATTTTGACAGTTATTTTGAGTTTGTTTTTAGACTTGTCAACTTTTGTTTCAGTTTTTAATGATATCCATCTCGAGTAGTCTGGTTTTAAATTGGTAACTACTGCTACTACAATATTTCCAAAATTTATACTGCCACCCAGTTTTTGATGTCTTTGATGTTAAAGATTGTTAGCAGCTTTTTTCTATATAGGCTACTACTTGTTTTCATCATCTTTTGTTAAATGTTTGGTCTCCCCAGGACAAGGAAAAACGCGTCGTTATGCTGTAACTTGGATTCGTCGGCCCAAATTATTTTTGTTGCCAAACATTGTTTGGTCATCGTTATTACTTTAAAAGGGTTTTCGCTTTTTGCTTACCGGTATTGTTACTTTAGATGAATAGTTATCATGCCCATCTATACACACAACCACCTGAATTACAGTTTCGCAAATTTCATAATAAGGGCACTTACCTTCGCAGCGGTCATTGTTTTCTATTTTGTATTTTTCAAGCGGTCTGCAAAAAACAATTGCTGTAATCAGGTGTGAAGTCACTTGGGTTGTGAGAAAATGGTAAAACGCAATGGAAGCACCAAGCAGATGTTCCCAGCCTTTTTAATAAACAGAGCAGAAATACCCTTCTAAGCAAAGTAAATTTTAAATATATTTTCTACTAACATTTTGTAAACTTTGGCTGGATCTATCATGGATAACATATTCAGGCCTACTGCGCCGGCGACAGAAAATGAGATCGTCCCATTAGTGTAGTAGCATTTTTGTGTGCTATAGCATGTTCTTTGGTCTTCAGTTTCTTTTCCATACCAAAATAATTACTTTTATTTCCTTTATGCCTTTTTTTAATTGCATTGTCAAATCGGGGTAAAGACATTCATAATATTCATTCATAAGTCAATGATATAATACCAAGAAATAAAACTCATTGCAAAACAAACGTTTTATCGAAAAATAGCTAATCAAAGAGTAGAGCGTGGAGTAAAAAGTTCACCAGAAAATCAACAAAAAGGGAAAAAAATGAATAAAAAAGCGAATCATAACCATAGAAAGAGCAAAAAGGCAAACAGAAATTATGAGCTAAGAAAAATGAAATGAATAAGATAAGATTTGTTACTATGGCCCAATTTGTCCTCTTTTTTATCAAAATCTTGAAAAGTAAAAAATAGCAAAACAAAAAACAATATCAAAAGCCTAAACTGGCTTCTACCAAAATGTAAAAAATGTTGCTTAATCATTGAAAGTACAAGTAAATTGATGGTGACAGTCGCATATAGTCTGTGAAAACATTTATCTTTTCATTGGTTTAGTAGTTTTTTACGGGTTCTTCAACAAATCTAATATGGAAATAAAATGATAATTTATATTTGCTGACAAACAGATAAAAAAGAAAATGAAGACTGGTGGAAAGATAAATGATTTCACAATCTGTTACCACCATCCTCAATCGATTTATATTTTCCGCGATTATGTAATATTTCTTACATTTTGCGTCTATATTGGTAGTCGGATTGGGCTTTAACCTCGTTTTTGATTTTGTTATACTTTACATTTTTAAAACTCAGAGGTGCAAGAGGGAATGCTATGGTGATAATTTTACTTTATTTATTTGTTTTGCTTCTTTCGTGCCTATAATTTCGCTTTTGGCTTTTTTGATGGCTAAATCAAGCTTTTATTATTTTTTCTTTGATTGTTATTCTTTTTCATTTTCTACATTACTCTGGGAATACCTGTTCATCTTCTAACTTTTTAGAGCGTCCGCTTCGCAGTCGGTAGACCTGGGGTTCATTTCCCTTGTCGAGTCATACCAAAAGACTTTAAAAAATGGTATTCACAGCTTCCCTGCTTGGCGCTCAGCACATAAGGGATAGTGTGGAGAACAAGCCGGCAAGCTTGCTTGTTGTGTCCTTGGGCAAGGCACTTAACGGGACGCCTCCGTCTTTATGTGGCAGACAGATGGTGGGGCCGGGCAGTCTACCCGTCGTGGTGGCCCAGTCTGACGAAAGACATGCAAACAGAGCATGAGCTCATACGCGTAATAATAATTCTAACTTTCTTTTTATGGTGGGCTTTAATTTCTTATCATTTACCTTTATAAGTTCTAGCAACGTGAATTGAGGTTTCAACCATATACTACAAGGCAATGGAAACAAGGTGCATTTCATTATAATCCAAAACATGATTATGCAGCTGAAGAAGTAATCACTATTGGTTCTATGTCTAAGGTCTGCAATTATTGCAGAGCTAAAAAATGGTATAATGAACCTCCTGGTGTGTGCTGTTCTAACGGTAAAGTTCAATTGGCAACGTTTCAAGAACCACCACAACCTTTAAAAAATCTTCTTACCGGCTCCACTTCTGACTCAAAACATTTTCTTCAGCATATTCAAAAGTATAACTCAGCATTTCAAATGACATCTTTTGGAGCTAAAATTGTTACACAAGGGGGATTTATGCCAACTTTCAAAGTTCAAGGTCAAGTTTATCATAGAATTGGAAGTCTTTTACCAGAAGAGAATGAAAACTGTCAATTCTTACAAATTTATTTTATGGGGAATCAAGAAAACCAAGCTCAAAGGCGGTGTAATGTCAGCGAGGGAACAAAGCTTAATATTATTCTAAGTCTTCAAGAAATGTTACACTCAAGAAATAGCTATGTGAAAACTTTCAAGTCTGTGTTAGAACATATACCTTTAACAGAATATCAAATTGTTATTGATGCAGATAAGAGACCTTCTGGAGAACATGCCCGTCGTTTTAATGCCCCTGAATGTAGTGAAGTTGCTTTAATAATGAGCGGTGAGCAGCATGGCAAAAGGGATGTTATTTTGAAATGTAGAGATAACACTATTAAACGGGTCAGTGAAACCCACAGATCATACGATGCTCTACAATACCCTTTGATTTATGTAAATGGAGAAGATGGCTATCATTTTGGAATTCCTCAGGTTGGGGTCAATTTCAGAAAGACAATTTCATGCATTGATTTTTATGCATATCATTTTATGATTCGATCATTTACATCGAGCCCAGAACCTTTTTCATCAATATGCTGTGGACATGTTTGCTAAGGTGATATCAGAAAGATTGCTATATATTAGAACTCATCAAAAAGAACTTCGTGCTAAATCTTACATACATTTAAGAGATGGCATTAATAACGACGTAAGTGGAGAAAATCTGGGCCAGTTGTGTATTCTTCCTTCAAGTTTTACTGGCAGTCCACGGTTTATGCATGAAAGGACGCAAGATGCAATGACTTATGTGCGTACCTACGGTCGTCCAGATCTCTTCATTACTTTCACATGCAACGCATTAATTATCCTATTGAATTTTTAATTTCTTTAGAGCCTCCAGGATTTCCTCCCCACCGTCTTCTATTAAAGATTGGAGTGCCAATTATGCTACTGAGAAACCTAAATCAGCCAAGACTATGCAATGGCACACGACTGATAGTAAAAAAGTTAATGCCACATGTAATTGAAGCCACTATTCTTACAGGCTGTGACAAAGGAGAAGATGCATTTATACCTAGGATTCCTCTTATTCCATCAAATGTACCCTTTGAATTTAAGAGACTCCAATTTCCTGTGCGATTAAGTTTTGCCATGTCTATTAACAAATCGCAAGGACAAACTTTAGCCGTTGCTGGGCTACATTTGGTAGAACCATGCTTCTCCCATGGTCAGTTATATGTTGGTTGTTCAAGAGTCGGAAGTTCGAAAAATCTTTATGTCTATGCACCGAATGCTAAAACAAAAAATTTAGTTTACAAAGAAGTCTTATGATAATCTGCTATTAATTATATATTTACTAGAGGCCAATTTGTACTGTTGTACGATGAAATAAAAATCATGAAAACACATTAAAATATGGTTATTCAATGTAAGCATTTAATCAGTCTTTACATTTTACCCGATCAACGACGGGTAAATCTGCTAGTGTTTCATAAAAGTGCAACCTGTGATGATTTTTATTGTTAAAATGACCAACACAGTGACGCAGGAAAACCTTATGCACGGTTTTTGTAGTTGTTTCGCACGTACAACTTATTTTACTTTTCATATAAAAAATAACTGTCACGAATAAGTAAATTTGCTTTGAAAGAATAGTTTTTATATGTGTATATTTGTTGTAATATGTTGTTTTATTTTGCAGTAATCGTTTTATTTGTAAATCTGAATTGTCTGAATCTCAAAACTTGCTAAACTGTTTTCGAAAAAAGATCTTTCGCATTTATAAATAGATTTGTAACTCACAGCCTTTTCTGATGTCACAATTTTTGACTACGTGACTAAGTTTTCCTGTGTATTCTAGTGATTCTTGTTTCTTGTTGAAGATTTTTCTTTCGTTATTATTACTGATTATGTAACTTATTAACGGTGTTTTTCCTGTGTCACGTGATGTTCTAACAATTTCTAGATTATTTTCCAGTCATATAAGGCACCTGCAGGTAATATGGCCATGCTGGCAATATGGCCCACTGCTCCGATCTCCGTATCTAAGAGAAGAAATATTTTTCCATTTTTATGAACTTGGAGTGGATCCATACTTGTATTGATTCGCACAGTTAGGGTTAGATCTGTGCAGTAATGAGTTCGCTACAGCGAAACAAAAGTTTGAAATCTTGAAATTGAGCGTTTTTATAAAATCTAGGATTTTTCACCCTTCCAAACATGGGGTGTATGGTTGGGGAAACTCTAATTTCTTTTTAGCAGGGCAGAAAGGGATTGCTTCAGTTAAACTAAGTAGTTTTGTGTGCTTAAAAAGATTTAAGCATTAGTTTAATTGATCAGAAATTGTTCGAGAGCCGTTGCTGGTAATAAGGCCCCCCTCCATTTGATTGAATGTGCACCTGTGATTGTGTTAGTGTGCATACAGTACTGTAAGTGTGAACACACCTGTCTTTGCATGTACGCTATAGTGATTTTGAGTACACCATTTGATTGTGAGAATTTAGGGAGTACACCTTTTTTTTAACGAAAATGTGATTGCTTAATTTTAAATTTAGTTGCGTACAGCATAGTAATGATCTAAATTTAGGGTACGTTTGCCCGCATGTTTTTCGATCCCTACGATTTAACCAGTAGCTACAAAAGATATTCAGGACCTCTTGTTAATGTTCCTGAGCATCTTCATGCTTCATTTAATGCAAAAACATCACAAAATACCCATTAGTTTGTCTACAAAATTTCTTAAATAGCTTAACAATCTTGGGCCTTATTACCTGCATGTGCATCTAATATGGCCCAATAAGGCGGCGAGATTTTTCGTTCATGCAGAGTGTAATTTTTGTTGTTGACCATATTTATCCTCCATTCACGAGAAAGCGAATTGTATCGCTGTGTTTTGGATTAGTTCTGTGTTTTGGCAAGCAAGGGAATTCGAAGTTATAGAGTGATTTATGAATATACTTGTTCTGTTCTTGATCGAGAAGTGCGTGAGTTAAAGTATCTTAGTGGAAGCCAATCTTTACCTAGCTATCAAGTACCAACCAGACTTAATTATTCGAGCCATACTATACGTCCCCTCAATTTTAGAAATAAAGTAAAGATGATTGAAATAGAGCAAAAATGCTATTGAAACGCGACAGTAACTTACTTTATAAACAACGGATGTGTGATTGCAAAAAGACTAATTTGTTTGTAAAGTTCAATTACATGCGAAATAGTTTTAACCTCGTTTTTTGTTTTGTTATACTTTACATTTTTAAAACTCAGAGGCACAAAGGGCATGTTATGGTGATTATTTTACTTTTAATTATGGGCTTTAATTTCTTATCATTCACCTTTATAACTTTTATATATGCTTCATAAAAGTGCAACCTGTGATGATTTTTATTGTGAAATGACCAACGCAGTGATGCAGAAATATCTTAAGCACGGTTTTTTGTAGTTTTTTCACACGTACAATTTATTTTACTTTTCATATGAAAAGTAAGTTACTTTATATTCAACGATGTGGTCGCAATAAGACAAATTTATTTGTAAAGTTCAATTACATGAAAAATAGTTTAGTCATCTGGGAGCAGGTTAAATAAGTGGTGGAAGTGAGGCAGCGATGACAGCCAGAATAAGAGTTGGTTGGATAAAATTTACAAAACTTCGAAATTTACTCCAAAGAAAAAGACTTTTGTTAAAGATAAAAGAAAAAAATGCATCAAATCTGTGTGACGTCCGATACAATAGGAAGTTAGTACTTGGTGTCAAAGGGAGAATGAGATGGCGAGGTCGAGAAGGAATAAGAAAACACTGATAAGAGCAGCGTGTATTGCTAAATTGATGAGAAAAAAACAATAGCCAATAATTGATTGATATGGTATGCTTGAAAAGAAACGTAGATAGATTAAAAAAATAAAATGCAGAACGATATATGGGTATGCTCTGATGAGAATAGTAATGCTGTGTTGAGAGGAGCATTAACTATATTTTAAAGTGAATGAAGTTGTTGTGAAAAAAAAGGGCAAAGAAAACTTTAAAAAATTCGATTAAAAAAGAAAGCTGCCATCAGCAGAATAAAATAAAGAAACGCTGTTTATACTGTATCATTGCAAAGTAGACGAGATGAATTCGCACACCTCCATTAATGGGTACAAAACCTCATTTGTTAGAATGGATCTGATTGCACGCAGTTCAAAATTGAAATTACTATTATTATGTATTTACTTACCAAAAACTGTATTGTAGCCCAACCCTCCAAAAATAGCAAATAAAAGCTTTATCAACTTGACTATAGCGAATCTTAATCAATTTCAAATCAGCTTATGCAAATACGTTAAAATGCTATTTACGTTAAATGTAAGTCCGCGTACGTCTTTATTGATATCAGAGGTGATGCGTAAGTTGGCCAACGGACGTGAATCAGTGACAAACATGATAATGATAGTACTACCAGCAATACCACTAATTTAAAAATCCAATTAGTTTTCAGTGCATTGAATAAATGTTGCATTTTGCTCTGAAACAAAACATCAAAGGTCAGATTTACTCCAAAAAAAGTTTAATCTTATTTGTAGTGCATGTAACCAGCTTAAACTTCAATTTTAAACTATAGTCAGCTTATTGCATTTGATATGTAAGGAAAGCACTTAGGAGGGGACATGCTCACTTAATATTTCTCCCACAGAGCGGTTTAAAACGATAACCGACGAGTGGCCTTCAAGCGGAGCTTTTACGGTCAATAACTGGTCTAATTTGATCAATAAATTTTGCTTGCCAAATAACGTTTAGTTATTTCTTTTTCAACCTCCAAAAAAATTTTTTTTGCGATGAAAATTTTTTGGCATTTAATTGCTAGATGAGAACAAGGCTGCGACCAGAAACAAACTTTTTTTCCGATATTCAGAGCAGGTTTTGAGATGAGGTTTCGCTGCTTGATATTAGTGTAATCAAGTTTTGAGACAAGGTTTCACTGCTTGATGCTAGGTTCAAATAGAGCGACGCTCTCTTCGCGCCTAGAATTATTAAGCAGCAAAACCTGGTCTCAAAACATGCTCAAAATATCAAAGGTTTTATTCCCGATTATCAAAGCCGCTATGTGCGAACGCAGCCTAGAAAACAAATGCACCAAAACAAATATTAGCAGACAGTCTCACTGTTTTATCATAAGTACCCTTTGTGAGTTATTAATCTTATTTTCTGCAGCCAAGTCTTGGAGTCATTAGCAATGCATTTCCTGATATTGTCTCTTTGCAATTTGATATCTACTAGGGGTGTTCGAAACGAAGCTTATTGGGGCGAAACAAAGCGAAACGGAGTCTTACTATAGTAAAAAGAAATTCGAAACAATACAAAACGAAATTGCTTGGATTGCGAAACAAAACTAAATTCTTTGCTAAGTAAGTTAATTTCAAACGAAACAAAGTGAAACCAAATCAAAGCGATTTTGCGTTGAAACGAAACGAAATATTTTTACTTTTTGATAAACCAAACAAAAATCCGTGGTAATATTTGATTAAGCATATTGAAATTAACATAAGAAAACTAAACATAATCAGAAGACAACAAAGCTTTTCGTCGCCTCTCTGGGGCTTCATCAGGGCAAAACAAATAAATCCAATATAGCTTTGAAAAATGCTGTTTGAGCCCTAAGCTTTTCGTGACGCTCTCATCAGTGGCAAAATCGCATCAAAAGGAAAGATCTAGAGTGAGTTGGACGTTAGGCAATCAAGACAAGCCAATGATAGTGCTAGAATTGTAAAGAAAGAAAGATTTCGAAATAGCGAAAGTTAGAGAAAGAACAGCAGGAGGCCAAATGCCGCGATTATCGAAAGAGTTTGAGAGCGTAAACGAACTCTTTCTGTTTGCATAAAACCGGACGCCTGATCTTAATATAAGCAACCGCCGAGAGATTAAGGTGGAAAGAGCTGCGTGCTGTGGCGAGGATTGAAAACCGCTTGTTATCACAGTTCAATGCACATTGATCATTTTCTAAAAGACATTAACTGATGGCAGAGCCACAGTCCGCTTTGGTGTCGTTTCGTTTACACGATCTATGTGGTTGGGATCGACGTGCGCGGGTCAATTGTTGTCTTAGCCACAAAACAATAGCGCTAATATAAATTAAATAGGAACGTCACAAAGAATTAAGCAAATTAAAGGGCGATTTATACACTTCACTTAGAAACATTATTGCGCCGCATTTACCGTACTAACAATTATTTCTATAAACAATAATAAATTTATTACATACCAATTTGTTGACCGACGATTCTTTACAATAATCCAAATGACAAAAATGGTTAATCCAATAAAATGCGACACTTCGATGCAGTTAAACGAATCCAAAACAATGGCGAACTACTAGTAAATTTTCTTATATAGTAAATTAGGTTAGGTTCAAAGCAGTGGTGTTGTCAATTTGAATTTATACTTGCAGTACAAAGAAAATGCAAGGTTCAATAATGTAACTAAGAAGTGATTAATGGCGGCGTATCTGCGGCACCATAGGGGAAGGGAAAAAACACAATTTAGAAACATAGGAAGTTTTAATAAATAAGGAAAAAATAATTAACAGAATTGAAGTTAAATCAATTTTCAACTCAAGACCACTCGTTCCCGTCACTTTTGATCCGGTCAATGAACCCTAAACACCCAACCATTTGCTACTGCTACGAGGCAGTGTTAACTTGCCTCCAGGACTGTTTGAGAAAAGAGACTCTCACGCGCGGCGGCGATGGGCTCAAACTCAGCATCTCACTAACGACCTTTGGCGAGGCTGGATGAGGGAGTTTTTGCCAAACATTACATACCGCCAGAAATGACACCAAAAGCGACGAAATCTTAGACTAGAAGACATTGTGCTAATCGTCGATAATTCTCTGCCTCGTTCCAAGTGGACGATAGGCCGTGTAGTAGAGACCTTCACGGACTAGTACGAACTGTGAATGTAAAGACGAGTACCACCGTTTTAAAACGACTCCTTTCAAAGTTGTGCTTGTCACTAAATTTTGATGGAGTGTGATATCTGTATTGTTGTGTGTATAAATGAATGATACGACTGTATAATCGAAAAATGTAAAGTCTATTTAATTTTTGCCCGGATGTATGTTATGTCGTATCTAATTCTTCTAAGCCTCGAATCCGGGTCATTCAAGATACTGTTTCACACAAACCAAAACTTATTATCATGTAATCATGCACGTCTTAAACGAAACATTTAGTGTAATCATTGGAACGCTTTTTCTATTGCCAATTAACTTTCGTGTGACCAAATTCATACAATGATTTCAGTTTTCAGTTTAGTTGATACTTTTACGGCTAGCAGTAACATCAAAGAATTCTGGTTCAAAAGTAAACGGTATGTAAGTCTTGTGCTTTGTGTTAGATTGTTTGGAGTTGAATCTTGTTTTATGTTTTCAGAAATCGCTTCTGTTCATTCGCCTTATATGCTTATTTATTTGAAAGTTACACAATAAACTCGTCGTTCTGTTAAGGCTGAACCGGCGCGTTTTGTTTACAATCCTATGTAGGACATCGGGCTAACCAGGAGCCACGTAAATTATCTTACATTCACATTTGAAAAAGAGTAACACAAATGTCTACCGTTTCTTGATGTTTACGTCGAAAGAACACATATTGGCTTTGAAACCAGTGTATACCGGAAACCCACTTTCACCGGTCAGTATTTACGTTGGGAGTCCTTTAGTTCTCTCAAACGTAAACCAAATCTAATATCTACATTGGTACATCGAGCCTTAATGATTTGCACCAAGCGTAGACTCAATGGAGAAATAGAACGGATTAAGAAAATATTGCAGGACAATGTTTATCCCCAAAACGTCATCAACGCCCAGATCGTCAAGAAAATCACTCAGTTCTCCACCCTTAAGCGATTCGTCCCAGAAAAGTGCCCTGTATACTTTAGGGTCACTTGGATAAGCAATCCCTCTACAAGCTTGGGAAAAATGTCAAAACCGACGTGGAAAGCTGCTATGGTTCCGCCAGCACTTGCTTGGTCTTTACGTCAAAGCGCATGCTACCTGTGGCCCGCAAGGATGTTCTACCTACCACTCAAAAAAGTTCTATCATATATGAATATAAGTGCCACTGTGATAGTAGGTACGTAGGATTCTGTAGAGAAAAAACTGCTGCCTGCTGCTGCGTGCTGCTGCCTGCTGTTGCCTCCTGCTGCCTTTATTGCTGCCGTTATCGCTGTCTTTATTGCGCTTCTTCAATCAAAGAATAAACAAGCAGCAAGTTATTCAACCGCCGGCGTGTTGCAAGACTTTGAAAGCAGTTACGGAAACAAACAACAAAGGCTTTTTTAATTCGACTGTTACGTTCTGAATATCGAGCACATGCTATATCTTCCGATGTATTGTTTAACTCTTGTGATTCAGTTGCATGCTTTGGCTGAATCAAATTTGTCAAAAAGAACTGTCAATTGTTGCCATTTAACTTTAATGCTATTTGCCACATTGCTAGATCACAGTTACTGAGCTTATTTACTGGTCTCTCGATTGTTAATGTTAATTCTGGTCGCTAAGTTAATTGGTTGCGTAGTGCCAGAATTTGTTGATATCTTGTTGACTGTGAATATTAATTCTGTCGGAGTGATCGTGGCTGAGTTTATTAAGTGCCCTTTGATTGTTACTGTTCTGGTTGCCAAATTAATTGGTCATATAGCGCCAGAACTTGCAAATATTTTGGGCTGTTGATATCAATTCTGTCAGCAAACTCACAGCTTAGCGGCATTATTGACCGCTTTCTTCAGTTTAGCGTTTGACGTAATTGTAAATTTTTAGTTACCTGTGATAGCCGTTTGAACGGAACCTTTAATTTTGTTACTAGTTGTTTTTGCCAAGCTGAAACTTTGCTTCCCATTGTTACTCGGTTGTGGGTGGCGATAAGACTTGCTTTGATCAAACAATTTGATCATTTGCTTTGAATTTTATTCGATCGAAAGTCCCAAGTTCGATACTAGCACAGCATATAGCTAAAGTTAAAATTTATTTTCTTTGTGATTCCAAAAACATAGATCTATTGTAATTTATTTTTACTTTGTTAATTTTGGCTGTGCTACTAATAGTTTTTTTGACTGTTAGTTAATGAAACTAAGAAGTATACGTGTTTACGGCATCATGAACCATAAGGCGACTAATCTTGATGAGGCTGTGGCTCAGATTAATAATCTATATAAATTGGGTAAGACTTTGATGGTTACTACAAGCCAATGCAGACAAAATGTCAAAGCTTTTAACTAAGGTTAATCTTGCATATGATTCTTTTACTTTTGTGTCTTCTGACTTGGCCCATGGGGATGTCATCCAAGGAAGTTCTGCCACTAAGTTAGACTTCGATACTGGCTACGGGGAATTCAAACAACGGGTACAGCAATGGTTTGACAATTTTACTTTTCCTAACACCCTGGTGAGTAGTAGAGCTAAACACTACGTGCCCCCTCTGGTTTCTACAATTCAACCACATGCCAGTTACTCCTCTTATGCTTCTGATGTTTCTGTCTCAAATAGTATTGGGCCTGCCAAAAGTATACCTTTAGTTGAGTTCGCTCATGCATCTCGTCAACTTTCTGGCGATTCTGACACCCTTCTTTGTCCAACGCTAACCAAGAAGAAACCTACTCTCATTTGGCTACACGCGTACAGAATATTGGAAGCCTTTGCCTAGCTCATGTGATGCTAACCAAAGACCTTACTCTACTGAAGAAAACAATCACTTAATAACAGGCCATTTTTCTGGCACCTTGATTCCTGTTTCGAAGAATTACAACCCTTTTTCGCAACTGGTCGCTGATGCCACGAAATCTGGCAGACAACCGACAGTTGATAGAGAATATGATAATCTTCGTTATTGTTCAGTCCAATTTCTACCAAAGATAACAATCGAAAAATTTGATGGAGATTCCATGGATTGTTGGGTGTTTCTCAATCGCTTTACTTGCCACTTTGCTGACTGGCTACCTTCCCATAAGTAGTTTTCTTATTTGATGCAGCACTCTTCTGATTGGGTGCGCCAACACATTTAACATTTTTCAGACCTACATGATGGACGTACACCCTATGATCTAGCATGAAAGGAACTGCATCGCAGGTACGGTCAACCCCATATAATTGCCCTAGCATGTGAAGAACGCTTGATGGAATTTTCAAGAATAGATCGCGATATCGCTGAGTGGCTTAATAAACTCTCTCTTCTAATGAAGAGCAGCAGTTACGCTCTTAACGATAAAAGGGCAGCCCCGCACCTAGACTCTGTTCACTTGCTCTCTGCTCTAGCAAACAAATTTCCAATTGATCTCAAACGCAAATGGATTAAGAGTTCAGCGAGAATATTTGAGGAATCTGGTCGAGTGGCATCTTTTCTTGATTTGTCAGAATTTGTTGCAACCCAGGCAAAATTAGCTAATTCCGTGTTTGGACTTAAATTATTTACTTCTAGTGGGTCCCCAGCCAAGCCCAGCACACGGAAACCTTCAAAAACATATAGTTTTCATCTGACCTCAACTTCTTATGCTAGTACTAGCAGACAAAGGTCTACTATAAGGCGCGTACATTGTTCAGGTTCTCACTTTATCTATCAATGTCACAAACTTCGCTCTTGGTCTCATTCTCAAAAAACTCAAATAGTGAAAAAGTCTAATCTGTGCAACTCATGCTTGAATCCTGGGCACGTAGCTTCCAAGTGTTCACTCAAACTGAAATGCAAGATTAAGGGCTGTGGTAGTTTGTCCCACAATACCACATTGCATCCTCCAGAAGTTTCTGATAAAAATCACTCTCAACTTAATATCCCTTCCTTGTGCACATCTCCCGCACAAGGTAAGAACTCCGAAAAATATTCTAATGTTAAAACCTTGGTTACATCTTGCATGAAACCTTCAACAAACTCATTGAATGAGCGAGGCATTTATCTGGATATAGTCCCAGTCCGAGGTTTTGGGAAAGATGTTACAATACAGACTTATGCCTTACTTGATTCGGGATCCAATAGGACCTTTTGCGAGCGTCGTCTTGTTGATGAACTGTGTCCAAAGCTTCAAAAATCTTCTATCGGAGTGTCAATACAAACGATGGTTAGTAAAGGGGACAAAACTTTAGATAGCTTGGTTTATCTTTAGATGTTGGTTCATTGGATCGTGAATTTTCCTTAACGCTTTCTGAGGTTATTGTTGTCAATGAGATCCCTGTAGCTCCCTCAGTAACGCCGCCACCGAATCTTTTGTCCCTTCTCATCTTAAAGACATCACGTTTCCTTCAGTTGATGGAGGCTCTGTGACTATGCTGATAGGAAATGATTTTGTAGAGGCACACAGATGTCTAGAAAGCTGTTTTTCTTCTGATCCCCGCGAGAGCCTTGATGCGATGCTCACTCCCTTTTCCTGGATGTTATATGGATCACAACTGCAAGACAATGAATTTTACAAACCGTCCTCTAGTTTCTTTGTCCGAGGTCATGTGTGGCCCACCAATATTTGTGATTTTGAAGATATGGTTTTAACGGAAGAAGGAGAGTAGTTTCGAATGCATTCAGATACCGATCTATGTGATAAAAAAGGCTTAATAAAACTTCTTCGTGATCACCAAGAGCTCTTTGTGTTCGGATTGAAGTACTCAATAGATCACTCCATTGCATACGACTTAATGGTTCGCCGACTTGTTTATGATAATGGTCACCACCAACTGCCACTTTTATGGCGCAACGATGCTATACAACTGCCTGATAGTCGGAAAATGGCACTAAAACGTTTAGAAGGCCTAAAGAAACGTTTGAACAACAACATTGATTTAAAGCTCAAGTATATTGAGCAAATGAATACCGTTATCAATTCCGGTTGTGCTGAAATTGTTCCCGAAGAACAAATATGCGGAAAGAACAAAATCTGGTATATTCCGCACCATCCAGTCTTTAACTCTAACAAACCTAACAAGCTTCGAGTGGTTTATGACCGCAACGCAGTGGCAGAAACGAAATGTCTTAATGATTATTTAATGAAAGGACCAGATCAAACAAATTCCTTGGTGGCAGTTCTGCTGCGATTACGAAGATGGCTTGTGCCGATCATAGCAGACATAGAAACCATGTTCTACCAAGTACACATTTTCCCTCCAGATCGAGATGCGTTGAGATTTTTTTTGGTGGACCGAAGGTAATCTTAATTTAGAACCAATCTTAATTTAGAACCAACATTTAGAACCAACTTGGTGGACCAAGCATTTGCAGAATGAAGGTTCATCTGTTTGGAGCTAAAAGTTCACCAAGTTGTGCAACATTTTGTCTTCGTGAAACTGCAAGACAGTTTGGAAGGTACTTCGATCCTGACGTAGTAGAAACCGTCATGAAGAGTTTTATGTTGGCGATTGTCTCACCGGAACCAATACTGAAGAAGGAATTGGTTCCGGTGAGCAATCAAGATGATTAGCGACCTTCCTTCCTTGCTGGCAATGGATAAGTTTAAACTCACCAAATGGCTTTCTTCAAGCAATAAGGTTATTCAAACTGTTCCTGAAGAAGAAAGGTCAAAGTCCTTACAAAACTCCATGCCTTCAAATGGTCCTCGAGAACGGGTCTTAAGAATCAACTGGGACGTTTCTTCTGATCAATTTTTCTTCAAAGTGGATTTTCCAGACGCTTTGACAACAAAGCGAGGAATCTTGGCAGTTACCAATTCATTGTATGATCCCTTGGGGTTTGTGTCACCAGTTGTGCTTTCAGCAAGACTAATCTACAGCGAAATCTGTCCAGACAAATTGGTTGGGATGAGCCAACAAAAGAGCCATATTTGAAAAGGTGGCGAGCATGGATAGTTGGACTAGTCCATCTTAGGCACTTAAAAATTCCTCGATGTTACAAATCAAAATGTGATAACAAAATCCAGATGCAACTACATTTATTTTCAGATGCATCTAAAGCAGTTAGAGGAACTGTGCGCTACTTAAGAGTAATATTTTCAAACTTCGCTGCCAAGTGTAGTTTGGTGATGGTAAAAACCTATGTCTGTGGAGAAGGAAGAACCACAATCCCTCGAGCAGAACTAGAAGCAGCTCTAGACGCTGTGAAGCTATCTAGGAAAATTAAACAGGAATTGGATATACCTAACTGCCCTGTATTTTTTTGGACTGATTCTTTCATCGTACTGCACCGCCTTCACGCAAATCGCAAAAGGTTTTCTTTGTTTTCCCGCAATCCCTTGCAACGAATCTTAATGCACAGCAAAGTATACAATTGGGGGTATGTCAGCTCAAATGCTAATCAAGCGGACAAGATCACTTGGGGTTTGACAGCAAAAGTCTTAGTACGAGATGAGTTGCGGTTCAATGGGCCTCCGTTTCTTCAACCTCCGCTTAACCAGTAACCTACTGGATTCTCCATCAAGTCAATCTCGAATGAAATCTACCAGCAGTATGATCTTCAAAATGCTACCAAAATGTTGGCGGTTTCTCAAAGAGATCCTTCGGTCACTCGGGTAAGTTCTTGTTTGTACAAAGAGTCTGATTATAGCATTCTTCCAGAGAGTACGCCAACTGATTTGTTGATTTCCTATCACTCGAGCTTGTACCGATTAAAGTTGGCGACAGGTTGGTTGATACGATTCAAGAGGTATCTTTTAGCAAAGGCTACAATTAAGACTGCACCTAGTACAGGCCAAATAACAGAGCAAGAAATGCAGTTGGCTGAGGTGAATTGGATAAAGTACATACAACGACAAAAGTTCCCTGAAATTTGAGTTTTTTAGAGCGGCAAAAATCTGAAAAATAAGTCATCTCTTTGTAAGCTAGAGCCTATATTAGTGGACAATATCCTGCCTGTTGGTGGACGTCTTACCAATGCAGATTTAACATTTGATTTGAAGTACCCTATTGTCTTGCCCGAATCCAGTCATCTCACTTCCTTAATAATCTATGAAGTTCACTCAACTGTTGTAGGTCATTGTGGTGTGAATTCAACGTTAAACCGTCTTTGCCAAAAATTTTGGACTATTAATGCCAGAGTAACTATTTGGCGTGTTATCTCTGAGTGCACTGTGTGCAGAAGAGTCAAGTCCAAGCCTTCAAATCAATTCATTGCAGATCTTCCACCTGCAAGACTAAAAGTTTATGATCCTCCCTTTTCTCAGGTAGGTGTAGACTACTTTGGATCCTTTCTTATTAAAATGAAACGATCAGAAGTGAAAAGATACGAATGCCTCTTTACTTTTATGACTAATCGAGCTATACACTTGGAGATGGCGCAAGATCTGTCAATGTCCTCCTTTATCAATGCACAACGTAAATTTGTCGCCAGAAGGGGCCCAATTCGGATAATGGTACCAACCTAGTTGGCTCTGCACATTTCCTGCGGGCCTTCAATGAATCTTGGAACTCATCCCAGATGCACAAATCTCTTCTACAGATGAAAATAGATTGGGCGCTTAATTCGCCATATGCTAGTTATACTGGAGGCGTCTGGGAACGCACGATTCGATTGGTGGGACAAATTTTGCTTGCTGTAACCCCGAAGCAAACGTTACGCGACAACGACTTAGCGACGCTCTTTGCTGAAGTTGAAGCTATCGTGAATTCTAGGCCGCTTACAGACGTGCCTTTGGAAGTAGGTGAACCCACTCCTCTTTCTCCGAATCATTTGCTTCGTGTAAATGCGGCCGTTGCCAAACTATTTATGCTCACTGACGAATCTGGCAACTCTGCACGACAACGTTTCAGAATTGTCCAATACGCTGCCAACCAATTTTGGCAACGGTGATTGTTGGAATATCCAAACCAGGGGCAAGTGGCATTAAACTCGTGGAAACTTTCTTGTTAAAGATATTGTCTTAGTAACTGACGATCGTGCTCCACGGGGTTTCTGGCCTCTTGGAAGAGTATCCAAAACGTTTCCCGACAAAAATGGACTGGTTAGAAATGTTGTGGTAAAAACAAATTCCACAGAACAAAAGAGACCATATTGCAAGCTTTGTCTGATTGTTCCATCTAGGACGGATGAAAATTTACAAAAGCTTAACCAATCACCACATCTCTGTGATATGATTACATATGATACGCAATACTGTTATCAACTTTAGTTCTCTATCTGTTTCAGTTTTCGAAAATTGAGTCTGCTACCCCATCCTTCAATTTTGGGGGAAAGTGTTAGTAATTTTTTCCTTAGTTATTAAAACTTCCTATGTTTCTAAATTGTGTTTTTTCCCTTCCCCTATGGTGCCGCAGATACGCCGCCATTAATCACTTCTTAGTTACATTATTGAACCTTGCATTTTCTTTGTACTGCAAGTATAAATTCAAATTGACAACACCACTGCTTTGAACCTAACCTAATTTACTATATAAGAAAATTTACTAGTAGTTCGCCATTGTTTTGGATTCGTTTAACTGCATCGAAGTGTCGCATTTTATTGGATTAACCATTTTTGTCATTTGGATTATTGTAAAGAATCGTCGGTCAACAAATTGGTATGTAATAAATTTATTATTGTTTATAGAAATAATTGTTAGTACGGTAAATGCGGCGCAATAATGTTTCTAAGTGAAGTGTATAAATCGCCCTTTAATTTGCTTAATTCTTTGTGACGTTCCTATTTAATTTATATTAGCGCTATTGTTTTGTATTTCTGTATAGAAAAAAGTACTGCCTGCTTCTGCCTTTATTGCTGCCGTTATGTTTGTTTGTTTGTTTGTTTGTGGTTATCCCTCCTCTTCCTCGGGATGGAGGTACGGCATGAACGGCAATTCAGGTTCATGTCGTCAACCTAATTGAAGTTAGGCTAGGGGGAAGATGGCAGCCCATTTCGAACCAGTCTTGAGTGACTGGTAGCCCCACCACCAACAAGGCGGACTGCCATTGGCCAAGGCGGACTGCCAAGAGTCGTCTGACATGCTGGGTTGGCAACTTCACAACTGTAATCCGGTGAAGTACGGGAGGGCCACCTGTCTGCCACATAAAGGTGGGGCCGTCCCGTTAAGTGCCTTGCCCAAGGACACAACAAGCAAGCTTGCCGGCTTGTTCTCCACACTATCCCTTTTTTATGCTAAGCGCCAAGCAGGGAAGCTGTGGATACCATTTTTTAAAGTCTTTTGGTATGACTCGACTTAGGGAATAAACCCCAGGTCTACCGACTACGAGGCGGACGCTCTAACCATTACACCATCGCGCCGGTGCTGCCGTTATCGCTGTCTTTATTGCGCTTCTTCAATCAAAGAATAAACAAGCAGCAAGTTATTCAACCGCCGGCGTGTTGCAAGACTTTGAAAGCAGTTACGGAAACAAACAACAGTCATCAAGGTGTTCAAAACTTCATCGGTGACAACTTCTTTATTCATCAAAGCGCATGGAATGCGCCGAGTCAAGTAAATCAACCTTTTCCAGGCACCTCCCATGTGGCTTGCTGATGGAGGATTAAATCACCATCGAACTTCATGTTGACGAAGATAATCATGAATTTGTGACTGGTTCCACAATTGCAGCGAATCTCGAAGGATTTTCTCCACCCCCACAAAGTTCGTACCGTTGTCGCTGTATATTTGTTGTGGCTTTCTCTGCGAGATGTGATCTTCGAAGAGCGTGATCATCCACGATACGAAGATAACTGCAAGCACCATTTCCGTTCGCAGATGCATCAGAAAAATGATGGAGTTCGTTGAAAATAATTCTACCAAAGTCAATTGGTTTGTAGCATCTGCTAACGGTAAATTTTTGCAATTGAGTTAATGCTTGAAGCCAAGCTTGTCACTGCACTGTTTCTGTATCTGATATATCATCATCCCGGTTCAATCCCTGCTTGCAAAGATTTTGAAGCAAAATCTTTGGTTTAAAAATAATAGGGGACACAAACCCTAAAGGATCATACAGAAAGCTAAGAGTCGACAAAATGCCTCGGCGAGTAAAGAGTGTGGCGGTATGTTTACCCTAAACTCAAAAACATCCTTTTTAATGTTCCATCTTATGCCCAGAACCCGTTCAATAAAGTGGTTGTCAAGATCAAAATTTAGCAATTGAGTAGAATGTTCTGGACCCGGAACAGCCTGCAAAACAAATAAATTATGAGACGACCATTTCGTTAAATGAAATCCGTCTTCTGTAGCAGTTGCGAAAGTTGAGTCACAATTTTTACGCCTTCTTCTACAGACGAAACAGAACACAAACAATCATCCACATAAAAGTTATGGTGCACTACATTGGGTATATCAGGATCAAATTCACTTCCGTAGTCGTGAGCTGTTTGTCGTAGGCTAAAGGCGGCACAGCTTGGTGAAGATGTGGCACAAAACTAGTGTACAATCATCTGGTGGACTTCAGGTTGTGCTAAAAGATTGCCTTAAGGCCACCACAAGAATCGTAGAGCGTGGCAATGCAAAGAATCGACACAAACTTGGTTGAACATGGATTCTATGTATGTCGGCCGTGATTGCCACTTGTTCTTTCCGAAAGCGGATGAGGACATCGATGAGACTGCTGACAAGATCGGCACCTTTTACAAGAGCATCGTTCAGGGAAACACCTTTGAACTTAGCTGCGCAGTCAAACACCACTCGGAGTTTGGATGGCTTCTGGGGGTTTAGGACTGGGTGGTGCGGCAGGTACCATTTTGTAGCATAAGTATTGACTTCACCAAGAGGAATTTTTTGAGCATGTTCTTTCTTCAAATAAAGCTCCATAACGTCAATATATTTTGGTGCAATGCCTTATTGTTCAAGAAACGTTTTTTTAAACTTGCTAAACGCCTCTCGGAAACGTCTCGGTTGTCGCAGAGCAGAACAACATTTGGTCTCCATGGCAATGGGAGAATATAATGTTTTCCTTCTTGTTTGACAGATTGCTCCTACAGGTTGAAAATGATTCTATCTTCTCTAGAAAAAGGCACGTCTAATATCGACGTTGCATTGCCAAAATCGGTCTCCCACAGACTTTCAATTTGACGATGCACAGTGTCCTTTGTTACTCCAACAAAGTTTGTTGAGAAGTTGTTGGCTGTAGACAAGGAGAGTGTTGGCCCTATTAGTGACTATCCCAAGGGAATCTCTACTGCAATTAACTGATCCTTACGACCCACACGAACGTCCCGAGTGCAGAAAAATTCTGGGTTATCTGCACCAATAAGAAGAGTGATCATGACACCAGGAATATGTGGGAAACTAAGGTCCTTTAAGTGACTAATCTTTTTGAGATCAATTTTTAAAGCAACAGGGTTAGGAAGAATAGGCACTTTATTCAATGAGTACACAGCGGGAAGAACAAAGGTTTCATCACCATTCAGCAAAGAAACTGAAAGAGAGACATTGATACCACCATGAGCTTTGGTACCAGAAAGAGTTTGAAGCGTTAGTTCATTAGCGTCTCCACGCAAGTCAAGAGCATTTACGAGAGCTTTGCCGCGAAATGAATGAGTAGACCTTTGATCTAGAAAAGCGTAAGTAATCACACTCTTGGTCCCAAAAGTAACGTTTATTGGAACCACACACAAATATACATTCTGTAATGATTTACAATTGCATTTATACACTCCACTTGTAGAACAGGCAGTGCTAGAGGAGCTTTCTGCTTGAGAAGATCCAGAATTAGAAACGTTAGGGCAAAGAGAGTCGGAAGTGTTAATGCTTGAAGATGTAGGTCATGGCTTTTATGAATGAAGCAAGATGTGGTGAAAAGTTCCAGTATAACCAGTAACTGAGCACATATTTTGCTTAGAACAAGAAGATGCGCGATGATTTGGACTTAAACACTTGTAGCATAACTTAAGTTCTTTAACAAAGCTGGAACGTTTGTCTAGGGGAGTGGTCATAAATTCGAAGCATTCTAGAAGTCTGTGAGAAGAGCTCTTACAGAAGAAACAGGCAAAACGGTCAGATTGTTGAGAATTTTGAGTGCGCGAAACGTTTACATTGTATGACGCGAGTGCAGACTTCCGACGATCACCCGATCGCGAAGTACTAGAAGAATGAGCCTCAGGACGCGCTATAGAAAGTGTACCAAACACTCTCCGTCCATACAGTGAATTTGCTTCCTCTGACAATTTTACAACGAAAGAAACAAAATGAGAAAAATCTGCTATCTGACCTGATTGAGCTTCTACAGCAATAGATTACTTTACCCACAATCGCCGGAAATCGAAGGGAAGTTTGTTGATGAGCTGTGTCATGACATCCAGAGCGTTCAGGCTTCCAAAGTAACCTTTGCCTTCCAAGGTAATCTTAGTTTTTTCTAGAAGATCAGAAAAACATAGCTTTTTGGATCATTAGGCTTTTCTGCTTTTGCATTTCTAAGCCGCTGTTCGCAGGCATCAACCATTATACACGGACGACCGTACTCTCGTTCAAGCCGGCCCATTGCCAATGCATAGTTTTCGCTTCCTTTATTTAAGAAATGGTTCAATTTTTTTTAACATTGAATTCGCAATGCTGAAGGAGATGATAAAAGAGCATCTCACTATCACTCACTTTATTTTTGACGTGCTTTTCAAAGTTAGTTTTGAAGATTTTAAAATTAAGCGGGTTGCCATCAAACTTTACAAATTCTGGCCGTAGCAGAAACAAATCGTCCTCATGAAAAACACAAGATGTGAGCTGAGGGTGTGGGACGCACACTTGTAGATAAGAAATGGGAATGAAAGACCCAGGAAGATTACAGAGTAATAATCTTCTGGCATCCCATGCGGTTGAAATGAAGCGGGAGGCCTGTATCCACTTTGGCTTAAAGCGTTATTTATTACTGTGGATGATACATAAGTAGACGACAGGCGGGTGTTATAGACATCGTATAATGGAGTAGGACCATTACTTGAAGGGATGTTATGATAAACATTTTTATCAAATCTAACCCGAGAAGCAGTAGCTGGTGCTGAAGTAGAAGTAAAGGATATAGGCAAACTTTGGTCAAACTTTCGAAAAGTGTGATTAAAATGATTTTCGGCTTGTTCACTATCTTGAACCAACGCTGAACCGGACTGCTGATTAGTATGATGGACTTTTACAGGTTTCGTAATATCGTACCTTATGTTTTCATCACTGGTTCGATTCACCTCCTCGTCCCAGAGCTTCAATTCCAAGGTAGCTCGTTGTACTTTGCGTTCTACTTCACGCTGAGCACGGAGAGAATCTTTTTGTATTTCACGCTGAGTACGGAGATAATCTTCTTTCGTCCTTTCCTTAGTCTGCTGGGCTTCAAGCTTTGCCAACTTAAGTTTGATTATAGCCTCTCGACGCATTAAAGAAGATCGAGACGAGGTGCTTGAACCAGCTTCAGAAGCACCAACTAAACTGGAAGTATAACGTTTATGTGCAGAAGTCTGAAAGTTGTCTCGTTTAGAGAAAGATTTTCTCACTTTGAACCATTCACTCATACGAGTATCGAACTAGGTTTTTTCTTTAGTTAGAGAATCAATGGCCGTTCGGTCAACTGACTCGCCGGACTTAAAAGCGTCGGCAACTTTTTGGAAGTCTAAGTCGATCTGTAGTGCTACGGACTCAAGGGCGTCAACTCAGTTTGTTGACCTCAATGACATTAGTCAATCAGCCTTTAGATAGAGCTGATTTAGGGAAGTACTCATCTCAATTTCATTCTGAGGACTCATTTTAAATACTACTAGAAGAGTTATTAATTAGCAGTAACAACAAAAGTAAACGAAACTTTATGTAAGATAATTTACGTGGCTCCTGGTTAGCCCGATATCCTACATAGGATTGTAAACAAAACGCGCCGGTTCACCCTTAACAGAACGACGAGTTTATTGTGTAACTTTCAAATAAATAAGCATATAAGGCGGATGAACAGAAGCGATTTCTGAAAACATAAAACAAGATTCAACTCCAAACAATCTAACACAAAGCACAAGACTTACATACCGTTTACTTTTGAACCAGAATTCTTTGATGTTACTGCTAGCCGTAAAAGTATCAACTAAACTGAAAACTGAAATCATTACATGAATTTGGTCACACAAAAGTTAATTGGCAATAGAAAAAACGTTCCATTGATTACACTAATTGTGGCGTTTAAGGCGTGCATGATTACACGATAGTAAGTCTTGGTTTGTGTGTAATAGTAACTTAAATGACCCGGATTCGAGACTTAGAAGAATTAGATACGACGTATACAGTGAATTTGAGGAATATATGAAGGCAGTTGAGTTTGGTCAGGAATTCATCTCCTTCAGCTTCGTGATTGAAGATGGCAAATGTGTAGTCAACATATTTGAAGTATGTTGGAGGCTTCTGCCTTTATGAAAATAACTTTTCTTCATAAAATTCAACAAAGATGTTAGCGAAAGCCGGACCAAGTGATGATGCCATAGCTACTCCGTCTGTTTGCTTGTACATAGTGTTATTGAAGCTGAACTCAACCGAGGATGTAGCGCTCTTCATCAATTCAACAAAAAGGTCTCATGGAATGAGTGGGTGCACAGTACTCCTAGTTGCAAAACTTTACGAGGGGGTGCTCTAAGGAACGCTATATTATACAGCGGAGTTGCACCTAAAGCTGTCTTAAAGTAAATTACAGGCATACACAATGCGATGAAGAAAGTTCCTATATTCGATTGCCTCTGGGGATCACGATCAAAACTTCAATTAAATCTGAACATTACTGAATAATATTGAAAAACTATGGGATTGGTGTATTGCCACAGTTCGATTTTTTTCAATGAGTAGATTGATACTCTGTGTATGGCTATTAAAAAATTGCTATCAGGTGCAGCAAGGGGTAATTTGTCGTAAGACTTCCGGCAAAGCTAAAAATGAGTACGATCACTTCTTATTATAGCACAAAGAGAAAATGTCCCATGCAGTAACGAAGAGTAAATCTGACAATATTGCTTTGATAGAATCAATAGACTTGGTAGCAGTAGCCTGCCCAATACTGCTCAATTTCCAAAGTTTTAGTTGAAATCTGAAGCTGCCATAGACGACTACAAGGAAATAAATTAACTTTAAGGCTTTAAGATTATTTCTGCCATCCCAGATAAAGACGTGCGCATGAGATAAAAATACGTAAAGTCAATTGCATTGTAATGCAAGAGGCTAGCGATGAACTTAGCAAACTGCAGACAGTGACACTGTTTTGGCCTATCAGGTCTCTTCAGTGCAGTTGGTGACCTAGTATAGGTCCCACAAGTGTGGCAGTCTAAGCTATGCTTTATCAATTGCATTGTGTTTTTAACTCCATGCCAGAGTTTAATTACGGATAGGTGAAGTTAGCTGATTCACACTGAAGATGTTAGTATCAAGTCGTAGCCGAAAAAAGCCAAGTCCAGGTAATTTACACAGAACGGTGAAGTCCAAGCTACAGAATAAAAGGCTAAAATATTTCAATTCCGCCGCTTGGGACTTTTCAACAAGAAAATTGCCAATAGGGGTTGACATCTTTCTACATGAATTAACTGGAACGCTGCCTACTAGAAATGCAGCCGTATAGGTCGCATTTTTCAGCAAAAATTACCAGGCTGACTCTACAGCGAAAAGGCGAGGTCACCAGATGAGACGAGAAGCGTTGTCGAAATCTGCGTGCAGGCAACGTAACAAGATTGTTCATTTGCGCCCACGCTGTTAGAAATCAGTTGCAACCAGCGTTGCCATTCGTTGGAAATTTTCAACGATCTTGGAAAATTACTGTCGACCTTGGAATCTTTGGAAAATTTTGTTTATAATTGCCTGATGTTGGGAAATTATAGCATTAGTTTGTTTTGAAGCTAAATTCAGTAAATTCCTTAATTGCTGAAGGATTTTTTAATTGGTATTGATTTATAATTAATTATCAGAAAGACTAAACTTTTTTTATATTTTTGCCCGTCTGCCTCATAAATGGTTTGGTCATGTATTATTGATTATCATGCAGTAGGCTACATGTTCAAAATACATGAAAAAATAATGTTTAAAATACATGATTAGCCTGAGCTGCAGCATAGATGATTTTTCTATGGCTAAAGGCAGCCAAGCTAGCTCCGCGAAAAATGAAAACAAGAATGTTTTATCTCTGCTCATGTGATCGACAATTGGTTGCCATACATCATGTCACATTTTTAGTTAAACAATTTTCCTACTAGATCCCAAAACCTACAATTTTTTATACAAGTTACTTCTTTGGTATCATATGACTATTTTACCTCGCAAGCATAGCTTCTTGGCATTATCTATCTAAATTT
Source organism: Trididemnum clinides (assembly GCA_963675345.1). Classification (NCBI taxonomy): domain Eukaryota; kingdom Metazoa; phylum Chordata; class Ascidiacea; order Aplousobranchia; family Didemnidae; genus Trididemnum; species Trididemnum clinides. The sequence goes on from OY776306.1 coordinate 24,469,444, forward strand.
GCAAAGAGATTTATCAAAAAATGAAGATATGTAGGCTACCGGTTAAAAATACTCAAAACTTTGGTGCGTGGACTTTACCAAATTGCAATATCTAAAAAACTTAGATTGTAGCACCACGTACTACTTTATTGTTCCGTTTCCGTTTGCTTTGTTCCACTTGATTAGTTTTTATGCACCATTAATTTCCACGCATCACTTCTCGTCGCAACTTTTAATTTGAATTTAATGCTGACGTGTCAGTTAAGCAAGTGCACGTCGGGGTTTAGGCGTAGCTCGGCGTGGGAGCGATCTTAAGTTGCATGTAAGATTTATTAATTTTGTATTAATCTTTTGTTTTATATTCTATTTGAATAAGGTTTATTGAGATAAATTTGTTTAAATGTTTTTAAAATTGAAATTTATATGAGTTGACGAATAAGACGTTACGTATCTCGCGAGGTATCCACCGACGCAATAGAAGAAAGAATCCTAACTACAAGACACCAGAGAGAACGCTGCCGTTGCGCTACAAGATCTTTGGTAAATTTTAACTATTCTTTCTCCATAGCATGGTTCCGTGGCATTACCTATCAAAATTTTCTGAAAAATTCATGAAGAATAAATTTTCTACAAATTTTAACTATTGCCTACTCGTAGCAAACAAATTGCTGATCCCCAACAAAAAGGGGGAGATAAAGATGGTACTGCTTTATCTTTTGCCACACAATGTTAGTGTCGAGCTACATATCAGGTAACTGCTTGATTTCATGTTAGAGTGCTTTCTGCATTGCTGCGTTTATCCCAGGACCAAGCAACATGAGTTCAGCCCCAATCTTTAGATCTTTTGAATAGGCATACAATTACAAAACAATCGTAAGTAGTGGCCTTAATATTTAACAGATTTTTTTGAAAATACATGTACAAATCACTTTGACGCTCCAAACCCCTACCCAACAACTTTAAAATCATATTTGCATGAAATTTATAAATTGAGAACGAATAAAGGTATTTGATATCATTGGCTGTTTCAATGGTGAGCAAGTCCAGTTCCTCAGTTTGCCTATGCCAACAGCGTAAGTAAGGCTTAGCCAGGGACTCCAGAAACTATGGGAAAATTTGGCGGTTATGCGCAACCTATTAGAATGTTTGTTTTAATTAATTAGATTTTGGAACAAAGTTTGACTAATTTAACTAAGTTGTTACACAAAATTGGTTGTGCCGAAATAAATTATCTTTTTATTACTGTTGCGAAAATATTAATTGGAAGAAGCGGGCGCAACCGGATGAAACAATATTCTCTATTTCGACATTGCTGAGGGGGACAATGTGGGCGACGCAGGCAGAGCCAACTAGAAAACATATAATTTAGCAGATAGCGATTTGATTTATTAAATTAGATTCTTCTAGAGCATAGAATTGCACCACAACAAAATGACATTTTAGATTAAACGATACCATTTTATGCCCATCTAATTTGCAACAGGAACGAAAATTTTCAACCTAGATTGTTGTTTTCACAAAAGTATTTTGAAAAATGATTACAATTATTTTTTGACGTCGTCAATGTTAAATGACATCACAGCTCTTAATAAATGCCTACTTAACTAATAATTTTATAGTTTTAATTGAATAAATAAAACATTGATTTGTTCTACAAAGTTCATTATAATTCATTGCATATCCATTTTCTCCTTCCTCAAAAATGTCATCACAGAACTGTTGACGGTCCTACATCATCAACGGTGCAAACTGTATTTTTGAAAAAAAGTTGAATACGTCACAGCTATTTATGAGGTCCTACTTTACCAATACCTCTGTAGCTTTGTTTGACTTGAAAAAAAATCAATTCATTTAAGAGCATTTATTATAATTTATAGCATTATGGTGTTTTTCCACACAATTAACGTCATGACAAAAACATAAGACAATTACATATCATCCACGATATGGATTCGAAGTATACTTGCTGCAAAACTGATTAGTACTGACGGAGCTATTGAAACAGCTATTTTTTTTCAATAATTCTGCAAAAATTTTGATCTTCCTGTTTTAATTGAGACACCAATTACGTCTCTTCCGCTAAAAATAACCCTTGGTTGGATGTCTGATTTTGTTTGTCGTTGAGTATGTTTTTTAGTACACCATTGGTACCAGAATTCATTAAAAAACAACTTGAATCAACGAACCATCGTCAGCAACCAGCAATTGACTACCGTCAAGCGTCGCAACATTCTCTATAAGTGCAGCTTACAAAATACAGTAGAACGCCGATTATCCGAACGCGACTTTAACAAAAGTCATTAGAGCCTGACATCAATGAGGGAGAAGCATTAGAACGTCAATTGTGTGTAGAGAAAATAAATGCGTCCAAAAAGCAATTGACTGGTGCAGTATTTATTTAAGTTTGCAACCAGTTACTATACTACCAGTGCTAATAATATACAATAAATCACAATGTCTGTGAACTGTATATGATGTATTTTCGTAATATTCCATGTTATTCAATTATCCGAACAAATCACTTATCCGAACCACCCCCGGTTTTAATTAGTTCGGAAAATCGGCGTTCTACTGTACAATCAAAGCTAATTAATTCGCTATTCGATTTGCTTCACTACAATCCTTTCTTACAATCTAATCATTGAGCCTCAAATTACACCGATAATGATTTTTTCAGATGTCAAATTGTCAGTTTATTCAAGTACCTAATACCATCATGAACTGCAATTTAGACCCTATCTAAGAAATGGCAAGGTAAAATTAAAACTCCCTCCAAAATATGTCAAATTCTTGTGTTTCTGCACCTTAAGATATTTGGAAACTTTGATATAAAAAACTTTTTATCATATTTTTTTAAAGCCGCTTCCAAGATGAGTTTCTAAACATGGCTGTTATTGTTGGCATAATGGATGTTTTCTTGGTACATCACTGCAGACTGCTGTCATTTTTTCGCGCAATGGACTATAACGCGCAGTTTGTAGCTATCTAAAAAGCTCTAGGGAGCAAAAGATTTATTACTCAACCTGGATATGCTTTGTTGTTCACGTAATTATTCACGGTAGGTGAAGCACGTAAATGAAAGCGAACACTATATTTACTTGGCTTTAACGGCTTTGAGCAAGCTTTTTGTTAAAAGCTTTTGGTGAAGAAGGCCCATCTGTAATCTATAGTACTTTGGTTACTAGATCAGGGGCAGTGGGTCGACTGTACATATTTTTTTCAAAGTGTTAAAAATTCGGAAAAAACTGAAAGTTTTTATGTACTAAGTAATATTCATCTAGGGATGAAAAAAAAGTATCATTTTTTTTGCCAAAGCAAACACTTTTTTTCTCAAAAAAGTTTTAGCTTTGCTTGAATTTTTTGCATTTGGCATTATTAAACTTTTTTTGTCCAATTCTAAGAAACGTTCATCTTGCTGAACATACTGGGTTATTCCTCTATTTGTCTGTTTTTTGATGTCAATATGTAAAGATTTTGTTATAGTAGCCTAATCAAGCAACGGCTACAGTACAAGCTTTGTCATTGCAATAATTCTTTGGCTTGCAATGGCTCCCCCTGGCAAATGGAATTTCTTAATTGCCCCAGAACTGTTCAGTCTTGCCCAAATTTTTTGACGCAGAAGCAAAAAGAGCCTACGCAGGAGTGTATTTGTAATTGCAAAATTTTGTTAGGAGTAGCTCTGCCTGTTCGTAAAAAATATAGGCTGCAGAATGTAAAAGTAGTAGTAGTTCTTTTTAGCTGAAGTAGTTGGCAAATTATTTCGCTTCTGTTTTCTCAACACAAAAACTCGGCAGTTGTATAAAAACAATGAGCAAAAAAGGAGTGCAGGTGACAAAAAGAATTGACATTAAACATACCCAATTTTTTAGAATTACATTAAAATTTTTTGAAATTATTTGAGAGTGGACAAAAATCTTCGATGTTGTTGGTGTTAGACTTATGTCCTGTCAACTTTTCATATGTTTAATAAAGTACTGTAAGCCATCTCTTTTGGCTAATCAAAATATCGAAGAAAAGATCCCTCATTGGAAATCTATCATAAAAAACACTTACAAACTTGAAACAGGATTTAAAAAATTTGTGGCTTGTACAAAAGTAAAATTAGATCAAAAATGTGATGGTATCGGGACAAGTGATTGGTGGCGCAGTGTGGGGTTTGACTGCCAAGTGCCGAAAGAAAAAATCCTGTCTCATTTCCGGTCAACCAAAACACCAATATTGATGTTAGAACGCTGCGTTAATTAACAGCTAAATTTTGTTTTCTCCGATGAAAAAGGCCGTCCGATTCAAGCGGCCACCCTGTGCCGACCGCACACATCATATTCCTTTCTACAACGCTGCCGTGATTTATTTTATATGAATTTTTCAAGAGTAATTGGGGGCAAAAATATTGCTTTGGCTCATTGATCCACGCGGCTGACTGCACGAGCCTAAATCACAATTTTACACAAATTTGTTTCTCTTTACTACACGTAATCAATGTCTTGAAAGTTAAGATTAGTCAGTCTTGAGACACAATTAATCTAAATTATTTGAGCATGGAGCCTCCCACAATTTCATTATTGCAATTTTCGTACCAGATATTGCATATTTTAAAAGCAGATTTATACCGATATATTTGTAAGATAACACATCATTCTATTTCATCAAGCAGCATGCCAGCTACTCATGTTAGCATTCCTGAAAGTAGACAGTACGTATAGCTGTTCCCTGCTGCTGTTTTCAATGAATTCCTATAGGATAAAGTTGTGAGAGTCAATCGATACATTTTTTACTCGATTAACACATATGTGCCATCACTACAGTATTTTTATAAAATTGGGTAAACACTGTATTTAAAAGGCAATTCTTGAAATTTGTTTTTTCTTGGCTGTTTCTAGTTTCATCTTTTGAACCGTCATTGATATGTTGCGTTAGGGGTGGGAAAGAATGCTTGTTTTGCTCTAGAACAGTTGTTTCCAACTGGCAAGGAATTTCCGCATTTCAAAGTTTACAAGTTGAGAGGTTTAGATTTTTAATTTTGTTACATTTAACAGAATATTTGTGTTACAAGATTATTCTATCCATTTGCTTGGGTTAGTTGTTTAGCAATATAATGCCGTAAATGTACTTACACATGGGAGCGTGGAAAGACCCCGAAACCTGGAGACAAGCTTTACCAAAAAGAGCACTTTTCGTTCTCGACAAGCATTTTATTTAACATAGAGAAGTTTTATTTATTTGGCCGTTGTTGAGCATGAACACAGTTGCCTACAGTGCGATATATTTAGTTGAGCATGGTGTCACTGATTTAGGGCTGGTGAGAACATGTTGAATGTACTCAGCTGCAGTGCAACATTAGCAGGTCTCAGAGGTTGTGCAATAGTGCTACTACCTTTTATGGCGACTTTGGTACACCCTACTCTACTGTGGAGGCAGTTCAAGCATTATCATTTGACGAAATATGCATTATGACCTGGTAGAAGAGACTCAGATGTCATGGTTCGGAAGATCATGCTCGAGAGTTTCTCTAAAGTCTCAGTTCTACTTCGGAGAGTGGTTTATCCAGGGCAGGGGTTCCCAAACAGGGGTGCCAGACTGCATCTTGGGAAGTACAAGATGGTCTTTCAGATTTTCGTGAAGTATTACTGAACTGTCATGCTTAGCTCATCCCGTGCTAATCGTTCTGCACATTCTGAGTCTATTCACAGCATGCTTACTGCATAGCCTTCAAGTCAGCCGGAGATGATGCTGATCTCCAAAAAAAAAAGAAGTCAACACACGTAATTCCAGCCGCGATTTTATTATTTCGCAAACCTAGTTCGGGAAGTTGGACGTAATCCTTACTTGGCCCTCAATAACAATGTCCCGGGCCACATTTCAGCCCGCTGGCCGCATGAATTCGTCACATGTTAAAATATTTTAGGGGTGCGAGAACATATTATGATATTTTAAGTGTGCGAGAACATATTAAAATACTTTAGGGGTGCGAGCCATTACAAAATTTGGGAACCACTGATCCAGGGTGATAGCGTGACTGTGAAAACTTTTCATCGGTTTCTGTCTTTGGCTTTCTGCAGTTCGCCCGTACAAAAACGGCTGTTGTCGCTGGTTTGCCTTTGACATTCCACACGACAGGAGACTTCCCTTTTGGGTGGAACAATTCTGAGTAAAATGTAGAGATATTTGTTGCTTGTAGGCTTGAGGTAGCCAATTAGAGGCAAAAGGTAGGGCTGCGTGCAGTTTTTAGCGCAGCAAAATTTTTTTGTCTTGAAGCAAAAAATCCTTGTGCACAGACAAATTGTCTTGCAAAGCAAAACCAATTTTGTGCCAAGACAAAATGTCTGAAAAAGAAGTGTGCGACTACTACGCCGACTGTTCGACTGGGGGGAGTGCCCGGGGTAACTGGGACCCTCGGAAAATCAACAAAACATTTTGACCCAACCCAAACGGGGTCGGGGATCGCACCGCCACGTTAAGGCGGCTATTGATTGGTGCAGGTGCATTTTTTTCCATTCGATTTTCTTCAATGTAATGCTGGCGGTCTTCGAGCCAGGAGCACTGAACAGATGCACTTTCTTTCGTCTCATCCCGTTGACCTTATCTGTATCCAGAAATCTAATCTTAACTCATCTTCCTTTTTCCGGATCCCTGGATTCTCTGCTCTGCGTTCTGATCGCACCCACTCCCGATCTGGCATTCTCTGCCGTGATGCCACACATGCTAGCGGCGGTGTCATCATTTTCGTCAGGCAGGGCTTATCTTTTTCTAAACTTTCTACCTCCCCTCTTTCTTCGCTTGATCCCAACTCTGATTATGTAGGGGTCAACATCTCGCTTAACAACTTCTCCTCGCTCTCTTTTTTAATGTTTACGCTACCCCTATTCGCTCTTCTCCGACAGATGGCAGAACTGACTTCTTTTCTCCCTCCATATTTCCCTCCTCCAGAAATCTTTTCATTTTGTGGGACTTCAAATGCCATTACCTCTTTCAGACTCCAGAGGTACTTCCGAGAACCTTGGGGAGGAAGTATTCGACTGGGTCATCTCTTTTGATTTCCTCCCTCTCAATGGCCCTGACATACCTACCCTTCTCCATTGCTCCTCTGGCCGTCGCTCGTCCCCTGACATTTCTTTTCCTCCCTTTTCTCTCGCCCTCTCTTGTTTCTAGGAGATGCTTCAGAACCTGGGTTCTGATTAACTACCAGTTTTTTCTATCTGTCTCTCTCTCCGGTCTTTCGCCCCAACGAGCGTCCCCCAGTAGCGATCACCAGTTTGAATAACTGGCGATCGTATGTAAAACCGTAGATCTTTGCTGCAGCTTCTCTTTGACCAAAATGTTTATCAAAAGAAATGGATCCATTTATTAACAAATTAAACAGAACATACCGAACTAAATGAAACTAAACAAAACGGAACCAACTGAACCGCACTGAATCAAATGAACCAACTGAATTGCATTGAATACCATAAAAGCAAAATCAAATGATTAAAACAATTCCAAAATATGCTTAAAGCGAAATCAGAAACTTAAAATGTGCGCTAATTAACTAAACTGTGCAAACAAAGAAATTCACCAAAAGCGCTGAAAAGATAAGGTGATACAGGACCACTTAGGTCAAAAACATAAGTTGTCCTGTATCACCTTATTGTTAACAGAAAATCTGGTTTCGAAACTGCTATATGGCACCCCTTCCTTCAATTTTCAGAAAGCTTGCTGGGATGACTTTGCCTCCTACTTTGACTCTTACTGTTTTTCTGCAGAGGAATACTCGTCTCTTTCTCTTTCCTCTGCTGCCGCTTTCTTTACTTCTATGGCACTGAATGCGGCCAAATCTTTTATTCCTTTCGGCCGCATCAAACGCCATCCTAAGCCTGGTGGTCTGCTGAAGTGAAAGATGCGGTTAGTGAAAGACGCAAGGCTTTCGCTGCTGCTCACAGAAGTGATGAAGATCGCCAGGCTTACATCTCCGCTTCTCGACGTGCTTTGTTTGTCATTGCCAAAACCAAGGCTGAGGCATGACAGACGACTTGCTCTTCTTTTTCACCCAAATCTAACCCTAAATCTGTATACTTTCTTTTTCGCTCTATCGCTGGCTCTTCTTTCTCATCTTTCTCCAATCCTAACTTTCCCAAGTGTTCCTCTCCCAGGGAATCGGCTTTGGTCTACGCCGCTTATCTGAGACCCCACTTTTCTTTTTCTCAGCCAATGGCCCTGCGTAGCGGAGCCAGGTATTACCTTTCCAAGCTCCGCCGAGCCACGTGACCTGAGGAGTCTCACTCGTCTTTTCTGCTCTCTCTTCTCTCGCGCTGAATTTCTTACGGCTGCCTCCAATCTTTCCTCATCCACTGCCACTGGCCCAGACAAAGTTGCCTATTCTATGCTATGGCATCTTCCTTGCTCTGGCATGGATTTTCTTCTTCACATCTTCAATCTCTCCTAGACTTTAACTTTCTTTCCTTCCATCTGGAATACATCTTCCATTATTTCCATCCACAAGATGGGAGAGCCTCTCGACTCTTCTGCTTCCTTCCGGCTTATCTCCCTCACCTTCAGAGTTTCAAAGCTTTTTGAACGAATCATTCTATCCGGTTTATTCTTCTCTCTGGAATCTAATTCCATTCTCTCTCCCCGCCATGCCGGTTTCCGCCCTGGACAGTCTACTCTAGATCAAACTCTGTATCTTTCTCAGTCCATTTCAGATGGGTTTAACAAACCCAGGCCGGGCTCTCGAACGATCCTGTCTACTATTGATTTCTCAAAAGCTTTTGATTCTGTGTGGCATGTCGCTCTTTCCCATAAACTGATCTCGGCTGGCCTCCATCCTTGCTTTGCTCGTTGGACTCAGCCTTTCCTTTCTGATAGGCGCACTTGCATGGTTTATCAAAATCACAAAAGTCTTTCCTTTTGAGACCGCCAAGGTGTTTTACAAGAATTCGTTTTTGGCCCTGTACTTTTCTCTATTTTTATCAATGATCTTCCTACCTTTCTACCTTCTTCCGTCAGCTGTTCTCTTTACGCTGACGATCTGGCCATTCGGTCCTTCTTCCCCTCAGTCCCCACTGCGGTGGAGGCCACATAAGGAGTTCTGTTTCGATTGAAATGCTGATCTGAGTACTGGTGTCTTCCTCTCAATCCGAACAAACGTAAGGCCTCCTTCTTCTCAGTCGATCCCCACCAAGCTAATCTTCAGCCCAACTCCCTCTCACTCAATTCCTGCCCACGTTTCAATCCCACTCCAACTTTTCTTGGGGTCACTTTTTGCCATACTCTTTCCTTTTCTAAACATGCATGCTCGCTGAAGGCCAAGTTTTTTCACGTCTCAAAGCCTTACCCTTTATCTTTGCTTCCTCATGGGGCCTCTCTTAAAAGTTCCTCACTCTTCTATGTAAAGCTTTTGTTTGGCCCTTCGCACATGTGCCTCACCCGGATGGTTTCCTTTCCTAAGCGTTACCACTATCATCAAATTGGAACGCCTCCATGCCGAGTTGTCCTCTTTTCTTTATCAAAAGGTATATAACGGCAATAATACCACATTCAACTAAATAGGTAGTTGAAAATGGCAGAAGTGAATGCTTGCCTTTTTAACTAATTTTGCATACTTGGTACAAACCTGAGAATCTAGCTGTATAAGCTGGTTTTTTAAAGCACGAATTGGTTTTATGGTGTTGTCACTTTGCAAGTGTGGTATCTCATCAGTCAGATCGCAATTCATTGCCAAGCCTTCCTCCTTGCTCAATTAAAAAGAAAGGGTTGCACAATCCATGAGGCAAACTTCATTAGTTTTAGATCTGAAAATCTAGAGTTCAACTCAACAACCAGATTTGAAAGATGTTTCAATATTATTTGGAGAGTATTATCTGTTGGTTCACTTCTGCCAAGAGGTGTGAATCCCGAGAAGTTTTGTCTTGCAATTTGGGCAGAAAAATATTTCAGTTTATTGACAAAACCAAAAATTTCGGTTTTGCAGCCCATGAGGGTCATTTCTTTACTCTGTAGATCCTTGTTCAATGCATTTGTTCTTCCAAAGATATCTGCTAGACATGAAATCAAAGCTTTTGATTCGCTTGATTCCCGTATTGCGTCATACAGATTTACATACCGTTCCAAACGGTTACCTATTGATAACCATTGTACGCGAGTGTGCAAAAGTAGCCTTATGTGAATTCCTCGTTGTCCACACACAACTGTTTGAACAGTCTTTCATTTGTAGGATGAGATTTAATCCAGTTGACTACACTCATAACTTTTTTTCACCAATTGGTCCAGTTCACAACTGATGGTCGCAGCTGCCAAATTCTCTCTGTGATTAATACAGTGTACTGCCATGATGTTTGGATTGTCATTTTTCAGAAGCTTGAGTATTCCGTTGTATTTTCCCATTATTGCAGGAGCGCCATTAGCAGCTACGAAACTAAGAATGGAAATCAAAATGCTAATTTCAGTAAAATACTGTTTGACTACAGCATGAATATCTCGCGATGTAGTAGTTGTCTTCAAGGATTCGCAAAAACGCATTTTTTTGACAAATTTTGAATCCTGTTTGAACCTGGTATAACCCAGAAGTGAGGCTTCACTATCTCGAACGGTCGATTCATCAAGAACCAATGAAAATTTTATATTCCGAAGAATATCATTCAATTGTGACTTGATATCAATGACCATTTTGTCAATGCGGCGTCAAACAGTGTCGTTGCTTTATGGTGAACTAGCAGGCTGGTGGCCAGCTGTTCTACTGTCAAGCATTGTTCGGTGGTATATCGCGAAGGCTGGTTTGAGCAACTCTTCACCATCTGTGTGCCGTCGAGATTTCTTTTCCAGAAGAAAACTAAGTTCATAGCTAGCTTGCAACCATCATTTATTTGAAATTACTTTGCACCTTAAACAAGGATGTGAGTGATATTTGTTTATTCTTCTGCCTATGTTCGATAAGACGATGAATATATTCAAGAGGTTTTTCCGCATGCTCTAAATGGACATTTTTCTGATGATCTTCCAGTTTTTTATTTCTCATTGAATCACTACAAAGGAATTTACAGCACAACAAGCAGTATGGTTTTGTTTCATCAGCACCATCTGGAAAGAATCCTAGCTTTAGATAGCTTGCAGAGTATACACGAGTCTTAGCTATGTTGCTAAGATTGAAGGTAATTTCAGCAGTAATGAATATGGATATGAATTCTGAGCAACTCAATAAGTTTTGCAGCAATTAATTCAAGTTAAGGGTTCACTGTTACAAAAGTGTAAAAATTAGTAATTCCGTAATTTTTATTAAAATCACATGGTTTAAATTATTAGTAGATCCAAGTTAAAACCATGGGCATTGTAAATTATAGCTTTGCTTCCGCTAAGCTAGATGCAGCGGTGCAGCATAAAACGAATGTTCCAGGCCAAAACGTGGAAAATAAGTTCTAAAAAACAAAGGATGCCATATATCATATTAATAGTTAAGTTTTTTTATGGTTTTTAAACAATAAACCATTTTGAGTGAAATTTCAGCTGTTTTCTTGAGTGAGTCAATAGGCCTAATTTGCACTCTACTGTAAATTTGTCAGAGTTTTGGCTGGGAAAGAAAAATGTCTGAAACAAAATACGTAGATAGTGTTTGTTGCTATGCAACTGGATACATAATCGAAATTTTTAATATGCATGTAAATCATTTGTAGATCATTTTTTCCACGCCCTCCTTTGGGATAGGTCAGGAATAGCAAAACTTTTGATTTAATGGACCAAAACTGGGATTATTATGTGAAGTAAAGGAAAAGTGAGTCATGCATTTAGCGATTTCATGTATGATTCTCCACAAATAAAAATGTCTTCATTTCTACCAGTAAACAATTTTCCCAACTGTTGCCATTGAATCTCCAAAAAAAGTAAAAAAGGTTTTCACTTCAGTTTGGCCAAATTTTGCAGCTAAACCTCTAAAACGTTCTCATTGCAAAAATATCAAGAAGTTGCTACCATGATAACGAACCTACAAGTGGGTCACTCACATAGGCAACCAGTAATTTGGCATCTGGTAATAGGTCTACAAAAGGCTGTCGCAGCGCCGGACCTTGGTCAGGTTCTTACGAATCAAATTTTTACGTTTTCAGTTTTTAGGGTTTCACCATGTCATGGTTATCTATTTGAAGTTATAAACAATAAACACAAGAAATAGCGACCAAGCTAAACTAAACAACAAATTAGGCGAACCGACATTAAAGAAATAATATCCTAAATATATTGCTAAAATATAATACACAAACTTTATGTAAGTAATAGGTAGGCACGTTTAAAGACTAACGCACCCTGTTGGATAATACCATCTCCATGACGGGTTTTGTTTCTGTGAGAACTCATCAGATGGACTCCGGAATTGAACCTCCAACTTCGTGGACTATTTACTCTTAAAAGGAGCGCTTTAGACCAATGGCTCAAACAATATACTGTTTAATTTTAAGTTATGTTATCGCATCCTATATCATATTAACTATAATTATAATGCAAGATATGCTAGCAAGTCTAGCTAAGCAAGTGATTTTATGATGTCATAAGAACTATAAGGTGATAAGGGGGGGTCAGTTGAGATGGTGATCCTTCTATAAAGATCGTTCGGACCCACCTCACATGTGACGCACTTGATTTTGTCATAAATTTTAAGGCACTGAATTTTGTACAAACTTTTTCACACATTTTGTAGCTAATGTTTTTACCAACATTAAAAAATGTTTATCAGACCAATTGACTTCAAGTTTGTTCTACATCAACAAAAATGAAGTAATATCTAAGGATATTTTTCTTTCAACTAATAATTTCTGTACATTTCTAATGGAACTATTTACTCTCTCTTTCAATTTCTTTGTATACACTTTGTCATTTGTTAGTTTGCTGATAGTTTTACGTTTATGGTTTCCTCGTAAGTTTTGATTTAGACAAAGTAATTTTCTTTCCAAGTCATCCGGCTTGAATCCATTTTCTTTTTCAAGAAACTGCATAATAGCTCGAATTTCTCTGATAGGGTCTTTAACCAGGTCTTTAAAAACTACAATGTGAACAGGGATTCCTTTTCCGAAAAGGACTTTATGCAACCAATCCCATCTGTTTCGCTGTAGAGTATCGTCTTCGAATTCTAGGAAACAAAAAGTAATGGGTACTCAGAAAAAATGTGCCATTTTTATCTTAGCACTTGGCCTATTTTTGCTCAAATAAATAAAGAAAATATTTATAATAATTTTTTGAGATATCTCACTTCAGGTCTCTTTATTTGCTTTTGTAAACAGTATTTCGACAGGAATCAAAAAAGAATTGTGGCTAAAAATAAATTTATTTATTAATATTTTTGTTTCGTAGTAACATTAGATATACAGTATTATTATTAGATAGATGACACTTCAAAAGATTGGCAGCAACAAACTATTTAACGAGAAAATATATCATCTGAGAATAAAAGATTAACTCCAAAATGCTTCAGATACACTCGACCCTTGTTCATTCAGATCTCGCTAATCTTGATTTCGGTTTATCCGGACAGTAGACGTCAAACAATGGTCACCTACTTCTTCTCTTCATCTCGGCGTCCTACGTCCCTAGCAATCAATCGAGACTAAAAAGTTTGTTAGGTCCAGTAAAGGGTGTAAATGCAATGTGCATATTGTGAAGGCAAGATAAATGACTTTCTGTTGTTTCTATTTTTTTCAGGATGGTTATTTCTTATTTTTGCGTTATACATGTACCGTATTTGTGTCAGGGATGTAGCCAGCGGAAAACTTACGGAGTGGGGGCCAAACAATAAATCAATACCGGTTGCACTAAGTTTGCTAAACTTGTTCTTCTTGAGTTAGAGCTACATGCTAAGTCTAACCTGCGTATTCTCTATGCAGTCTTTTAATATTTAAACAGTTTTATGCCATTACAACCAACGGTTTAGAAGAGCAGCTTTTTTAGTAGTCTATAAAGTAGTTATAACACACAAGCTCTCTGAGCACAGCGAGAAGCTCTCATGAGGACTTTATCACACATCGATTTTTCGACGCTTGCCAGCAAATTCGGTATCAATATTGTTGGTGTCAATGGTGATGTCGCTGTGTATATACGAGGAGCCTTCAAAAAATACGCGAAATTCTTAACCATTTGAGAGATAATGTAACACATATGTTAGAAGGTGAAGCTACTGTTTTCTGGGACCAGGAAGGAGTTCTGCTAGTTGATTTCTTAGAAGGTCGAAAAACTGTCACAGGACTCTATTATATTGAAGTTTTCAGAAAATTAAGGACAGAATTAGCTTAAAAGCGCCCAGGAAAGCTTCACCGAGGAATCCTCTTCCATCATGACAATGCTCCAGCGCATTCTGCATGGGTGACAAAGGAAATTTTGAGAAAATTTCGATGGGAATCGCTACCACATCCACCTTATAGCCCAGATCTAGCCCCATCTGATTCTTTCCTATTCCCAAAACTCAAAGAACACCTGAAAGGAGTCCGTTTCAATTGCACTGATCAAGCAAAACATGCAGCAAAAACATGGCTTAGAAATCAGTCTGCAGAATTTTTCAAAAATGGTATAAATGGATGGAAATACCGCCTGGGGAAGTGCATCGACCGTGACGGAGGTTATGTTGAAAAATAAGTTCATTGTAAATAGAAATCAATAAAAAATTGAGAAATTCCGCGTATTTTTTGAATGCCCCTCGTATACCAAACTAAGACCATGCAGCTTTGGTTCGATTTAACATGAATAAAACAAGAAATACGTAACCTTTTTTGAACATATAAGATAATAAACTTGAAAATAGGTTTTTATATTTATTGTCAACACTACAAATGTTGGCAATGAATTACAAACAAAAAATACTAAAAGTAGTGCTGCAGATCTCTAGTAGCAAAATAGAGGACATTTGGTCGTGTTTAAATGTTTTCGGAGGACAATTTCTTTTTCATCAAAAAGGAGGACCTGTTCATCAAAAGGAAATCGTCTGGTAGGCCTAAAACTGTTACAAACAAGTTATAAAACATATATCCATTTAACCTCTCTGCATCAGCCAACTTTACAATAAGCTTACTGGTATAGAAACAACTTTTGTCAATTTTGTCATAACAGCATCCCAAAACTCAGAGGTTTCATGCAAAACGGATGTAGGTAGCTGCTGTCTACTTCAAAAAAAGGAGAGTAGTGCCCCAGTGCCCACCCCCCGGCTACACTACTAATTTGTGTTATCCGGATTTTTGTTATCCGGACCAGTTGCTGCATCATTTGGTCCGAAAAAACGAGGGTCAAGTGTATCAGGCTTGCTTTTGAGAACATACACCATTTTAAAATAAATTTAATAGTATTCCTTATTTTCTGAATTGTTCTCGTTAGACCAAGAAAAACAGTTATTCTTTTATTTAAAAAAAACTTTTACAGTATAATTATTACCATTTTGCTAGACAGCGACATTGATGGCTTAGAATAAATTTTTCAATTACGGCAGAGACTGTTGTGTATTGGTTGAAGCCTCCGCTTTGCAGTAGGTAGACCTGGATTCGATTCTTTTATCAGGTTTCGCCAACAACTTTGAAATGCTATCATAGCTCTCCTACTTGGCGCTCATCACGAAAATAAAAGAATGAAAAAAAATCTGGCAAGCTCGTTTGTTGTGTTTTTGGGTAAAGTACTTACCGGCATACTTTTAACTTTATAAGGCGGACAGGTGGCGGGGTCGAGCAGTCTATTGGTGGCGGTGACCCAATTTAATTAAAGATTAGCAAACAGACCTAGATGGAATATGCACAAACAAGAAACAAAAAAACATCTTACGCGAAGTCTCGAAATATGCCATTTTTTTCTTGGTATTGTTACTTCACGTTCCACTTTTGTTCTTAGTGAGTGGCATATTTATTTATTTTTTTTCCAATAAAAATATCAGGTGAGTTGGCCGTGCCCAAACTTATCCAGTCTTTCCTTTACAAAAATTACTTTTCTCACGCAATATACTTAACATTTTGTTGGTTTGATGCGTTTCCTTTTTTTAGTACGGCGATTATTACTATTTTTAATAGCATGAATAGGGGTTTCAGGAGGTAACTACTATAATTCTACCATATGTTCAATGACTACCCGGTGTGCAGGACTTTTGCTGCTCTCCGAAATCCCAATAAAAAACTCAGGAGTATTTTGTGGTGATTTGCATTTTATAGATTGACATAAAGTACGGTGAGTAATTAACTATAAGAGATATTGTGATTTGCGCTTCACACAGAATGGTATGATTATTACATAGACCTGTAATGAAGATGAAGATTTGCATGTACTTGCGTTGCTTAAACATACAAATGAAAAGTTTCTCAATTTTTTGCAAGATGAAGCAGAAAAACTAAAGCAAGAGTGTAGCAATCACAAAATCGTAAGACCGTGAAAAAAAATTAAGTTTTTTGAAAGTTTTTGAAGATGTAATATAATAAAAATTGGAGGCTTGTGCAATAGAATGTAAGAATTGATGTCAAGCAAAAGGCAGGAAAACAATGTTTTTCCAGTGCTAAGAAATTGGAAAATTCCAGAGTAGAGTGACCTTTACGCATTTTAGGGCAAATTGCTCTTTCCTAAATTGAGCTGCTTTGCATGGCCGGACCAACTACGTCTTACCGAATTATAACAGGGAAAAAGCCCAGGGGCTTTATCAGAAAAAATGATAGTTATTGTAGAAATTTGGCTAAATTTCTTTCGAATTTTTTTGTAAGCTATCATAGTAAAAACTTTTAATCAAAAGTACGAAGATGTAATTTACGTTTCTGGTGTAAGTTTTAGTCACAGCCAATAAAATCTTATATTAAAAGTTGAAAAAAATAGAAAAGCAGCTATATTCTGTTAGGAAATCACGCCCATATCGCAGATGATGTTTGTTTGTTGTCAATAATTTGATTGGGACGTTAGGACTTTAAACCTCTAAAGAATCGGATGTGATATCTCTTACCTTCATCCCTAAATTTGATTGGAGTGAAGGTAAGAGATATACTGGGTACCAAAGTTGCAATTTTATAAATTAATTATTACCGATTGACGTAAAAAACATTTTTGCCTGATTGCAGATCAAATTAAGTTATAAAAATTGTTTAAAGTTTATATGTAAAAAGTTTGATGCTGGCTTAAAACTTCTTATCACTAAACTTGGGGCACAAACTTCATTCTATTTGAAAACCTCAGCATTTTGCAAGGCACAAATTTTCAGTTTGCAGGCCACAGTATACTGATCTTGCTTTAGGGTAAACTATTGCACTCAGGTTTAATTGCAGATTCGCCCTCATATTTTAAAATTATATAGTTATTCAACTACATTATTTTGTTATAGTTTGTAATCAATGGAATTCCTGCTGTCGCTTTAGATTAGATTCGCAGAATCAAATATAATATAATTCTACAACAATTTGAGTTTTAGTACCCTTGCAACGGGTGACTCTTTTTCAATTTATTTTTTCGTGTTCAGAGTGCTTCAATTGTTGTTATGCTTCGTCATATTGCGTGGTGACATCATGTTGCTGTTTTATATGTTTTTTAGCGAATGCAACAAAATTATTATGATGTCATTAGAAAAGCAATAATGTAGGGTACTGCAGCACTGCAATCTATATTTTTGCTTGAAACCAGCATATTAGGTCTATCAAGAGCGGGGCTAAAAACTTTGTAGAAAGCATGGCATTATTTGTATTTGCGACGCCATAGCAGCAATCAATGCAAATAAAGCAGAGATAGGTACTTATTCACAAATATTTCAATTAATGAATGCGACTTTGTGCGAGTAGTGTAGAATGATCGTTTTAGGCAGAGCAAATGACGTCACAAGTTGGAAAAATTTTGGTGAGATATCGGGTGTGTGGGTAAGTATGAGGGGTTTATTATGGGAAAGTTATGATGGTGGGGGATATTGGAATGGGTGCTACTGATTGGTAAGGAGTTAAAGTGTTTTGCGTCGCTAGAGGTCAGTAAGGAGTCAAATCGCCTAGTTCGAAAGTTTTAGGATATGAGTTATATAATAATGTATAAAGGTTAGGTAATTTTTTATTCAGCTGTTTGTTAGAATATGATGCAATCTTTGTCTCCGTCTTGTCCAGACTTGCCCAAGCTCGAATCCATTTCTCCGTTCTGTGCTTCCGTGATGACTACATTTTGTTGTATGAAAGTCACCTGTTTATCCTTGACAGATGGAAAGTTTTTAGTGGTATAGGATAATTCATTTGGTGCGAATTGCGGAGATTCTGGCGGGGCTGTCCCCAACCCTAACCCTAATCCTGTGTGAGGGAGCTAGCCTTAGGTCAATTATTTTTTTGTGAGGGAGCTAACCTTAGATCTGAGGGTGCTAACTCTAGATCTATCAACTTTATTTGAGCTAACCATAGCTCTAAGGGAGCTGACCCTAGAGACTAATTTTATTTCAAGGATGTCAGAGGTAGCTAACCATAGGACACTAATTTTATGTGGAGGAGATTGGAGGGAGTTAACATTAATCTGAGGAAATTAGTTCTAACACGGTGTGGATATCATATAGAATATTTTAAAGAGTTTGATACAATTCCTGAACCTTATAGTAGGTTTGTTGTTACATAGCAGTTTTCAGTGCGTGATTCCTCATTTCACAATTACAACGTAATTGGTTATATTTTTAAGTAGATCGAGGGAATGTAGTTGCATCCCTATTGCACAATCCGTCATGACGTAAGTTTTTAACTAGACCGTAAGAATGTAGTTGCATCCATATTGTGCAATCCATCATGGTAGAAGCGATGCTGAATAAAGTGGGTAAGCGAGAATAGTTTCGATATACCATTGTGTGATTCTTTGTGTCGAAAAAGTTGCTATCGTTCAAAAATTCATGTATTATCCATCATTTATTTAACAAAGAATGTGATAAAGTCACTACCGTTCAAATTTTCTAGATTTAATGTAGAAATAAGTTTCAATGTTATTAGTCTTATTGTCTATTGAGACAGTGCTATGAATGTATACATTGAATTCATTGCCTAGCTATTTAACATTTTAAATTCACAGCAACTTCTCATTTCTCATATACGTAATTCATACTTCATAGTTTATTCAGTAAAGATGGTTGATACAAGTAACTACACGGCTGGATATGGAGTTCATATACAGTGTGTCTAAAAAGTCGCTACCATTCAGATTTTTCTCTATTTCAAAATCTTATTGTAGAAATAAATTTCAATGTTATTTGCATTACCGTCTATGGAGACTGTGCTATGAATGTTTGCATTGATTTTCTAAATTCATTACCTAGATATCTAACATTTTAAATTCACAGCAGCTTCTCATTTCCCATGTACATAATTCATACTTTGTAGTTTATTCAGTAAAAATGGTTGATACAAGTGACTACACGGTTGAATATAGAGTTCATATGCAGTGTGCCCAAAAAGTCGCTACCATTCAAAAATTCATGTATTGTCCATTTTTTATTTAACAAAGAATGTGATAAAGTCGCTCTTAGAACTAACCAAAGCATACAGTTTTGAGGTTACTACTAGCTGTATTTTGACATTTTATGATTAAGATCGGTCAAAGCCTGTTGCATATTTGTTTCCAAAAAATGTTCACACGCTTTTATGACAAAAATATTTATCAATTTAGCTAGCTATTCATGCGGTTTCTGCATTACGTAATTACAATGCCAGCGTTTCAGGCAGACAGACTAGGTTGTACTATTGTTCAATTCAGAAGATATATTTATCAATCAAAACTAAAAATTTGTACAAACGCGAAAAATGTAATTTTGGCACCTAACAATGAAACGGCAAAAAGACCACGAGGTCATCAAAATTTACTGTGCCTATCAACAAAATATACAAACTTTAGCAATAACAAACCGAAAAACACAGTAAAAGATACAATTCTGAATAGCAACGCATTTTTCTTCATTCACGTAAAAACATTGTCTTATTATAGGTTGGATCTGCACCATGCAATGCTATTGAACGCGATTTCAGACCGAGAAGCAGCCGCTACTTCGAAGTCAAAAGTGTTACTTAAACAGTCTCGATTCTATATGACAGCGTTTTTACTCAAAGACTCTTGTAAGCAGTGATGTTGTTGTATAGACCTATTATGCAAAGGCTTGTGTGATCAAATCTGTTATTACGTAGACTTGTTATTCAATGTTACAGATCTTATATTTCAGTTAAGAGTCAAAAATGTTGTTCAATCTATTAAGAAAGACGCATCATTTACCAACATGTCACAAGTTAAAGCAAAATTATTCCTCTAGACTAGTATAATTTAACCGTTTTATAGTAAAAAGTCTGTAGGTTAGCAGAAACACAACCGAGCAATAGTTCTATTTCAAACCAATACAGTCAGAAAACGGGTGGAAATTTAGATTTACCTTTTGTCAAAGAGACTTTGCGTGAAATAATTCACAGAGCATTGAATTTGCAATCCTAAATAAGTTTTATACGACATTACAAAACTATAATTATTTTTGAATGTTTAAATTTTTCTCATTCTTTGTGACACATCCACGTCATTAAAAATAATCTCCAATAAACATTGAAGATAATTCAAGACACAGGTTCCTTATCACATAATTCCGACACTTCTCTTCGTTTTTTGCACTTTTTCTACGTTTATTTTTGTCCACCAGCAGAGTTTCACTTGTTGAACGTTCTTTATCTCTCGAACATTGTTTTTAACACACAACCACGTCTCATAAGGTGTATAAGCCATGTTCTTTTGGCGATATCGGTTATAGTTTCGGTTTCACAAAATTTAGAACTGTCTACATTTTCCAACTTTACTCGCTCAACTGCTAAATCTGCGACCTTAGAGAAATTCTTGTAGTCTTTGGTCATCGTCAG
The DNA here is from genome assembly GCA_963675345.1 of Trididemnum clinides. Lineage (NCBI taxonomy): Eukaryota > Metazoa > Chordata > Ascidiacea > Aplousobranchia > Didemnidae > Trididemnum > Trididemnum clinides. The sequence goes on from OY776306.1 coordinate 24,490,218, forward strand.
ATACAAAGCTTTATTTTTGTTATGGCAAAGATGAAACGTCACAAATTACCGTGCTCAAAACCGCACCACGCAATCGCTAACCACGTGATAGATAAAAAAAACGGGTATAAATCGTTTAATTGAATTACAAAGAATTGGGGAGAATAGTTACATCGACTGACGCTATAAGGGAGAAGTTTTTATAGGATAACCCGTTTGAAGCCGAGACGTCATGAATTAAAATGCTTAAGGCACACTCGACCGATAAGCACACAGTAAATCGTTTTATCACCAATTCTGTGAAGAGAACGATGCACACAGTGAGTCAGTGAAGGAAACACAACACATACTGGTGCTCTCACGGTCGTATATACACAAAACAATTACCGTTAATTTCCAAGGGTGACCCAAAAAGATGTTTCAAAGAAAAAGTATATTTGACCTCTTTTTCAGTTGAAATAGCTTCAACAATTTGTAATCTCATTTTTGAATATCGTTACAACTACTAGATTTAATAATGCTATAATTTGACTTTAACTGTGCATAACGCGTTAATCCTAAACGTTTAAATGCTGGAGTTGACAAATCAAACACTATTTTTAAGCTCATAAAACTTGATATTATACATCAGAGCCGACACAACTGAAAAAAAATCCCCTTTTCCACTTGTTTTTCTTCGTTATGCAACTTATCTTTTTAACTACTTTAAATAAAAACCTTAACATATTGAGCTCTTTCGACTTCCATCACACATTTTTTGAGTTCAGCGCTACTCCAAACACTATAACCTAACCACGTATTTGAAAACTTGACCGTTTGTTTTGGCCAAAACCTTCGTATTTATGCGGTAATCGTTTTTCCCAACCACACTATCCTGCTTAATCCCATTTTCTCAATTATCTGGAATAATTGATTCCAAATTGTATCCATTTTTATGAATTGGATGTCATGAAATTTTATTGTCGTTCTATACTTCTCGGCATTAACACTAGGGTGCACGAATTTGCAAAAACTCATTAGATCCACCTTATTAGAAACTATTTAAGTCAAAATTTTCAAAAACTCAGCAAATTTTTTCTATATAAAATTATAAAATCACAACTTTTAGTTACAACTTATCAAATCACATCTTTACAACAGCTTTAGTCTGTTTGTCCATGTAAAATAATGTGAGCTTACAGTTTCAACTTTTACGTAAATGTTTTCCAAATTTACATCAATTTTATTAGTGAAAAAACACGAGATTCTAGCTTATCAAATGTTTTATCAACTTTTTGCATCTAAAGTCAAGAAATAAGAACCGCACCCACAGTTTCAGAGAGTTTGCTATCAACCACAAACAAAATGTGTCATACTTATCAACTCTTGCGATCCTTCAACTTTAACTAAACATTTAATTTTTGACTCTTGTTTAATGTTGACCTAAAACACCTATACTTCTTAATTTCCATCTCACTGCCACTTGTACGCATTCATAAAACAAAAAACAACTTCAAATTAAATGCTAATTTACGCAAATCCACCTTTAACATTGCATAACCCTATAACTGAAAGCTCACAACACCTCGCATACACGTTATCAAACAAAAAACTTTCAATTTAATTGATCAATAAAAGTTTTAACTAACAATTTATTTATCATGCATTAAGACAACTTCAGTATTTGTGTATTGGCAACTACAAGTCAAAAATTAATCAAAAAACCTTGGCTTATGAACTTATCTCGTTTATATACGTTCTTCTTGGTAACCGTTTCTAAGCGCTGCAGCCGCAAGCCTTAACTCTGTAGCAAACAAAATCTGATGGAACTTAGCATCTGACAATACTCTCAGCAAACTAGGTCATTACTTACCAATATGACCTAAATAAGTACCAAAATTTTGTATGTGCTTGCTTATTTTTGTCAAACTCTACCTACCTTTCTTACTAGATGTTGCTCTTTTAGCGTTTTATCCTAGTTGATTTTAAAATCAAAACCGTCAGTGATTGGAAAAATAACATTTTTATCGCTGTGCAATCAAATTTCCTATTGCTTCTAGACCTGCTTCAATACCTAATAATATAAACGTACGAGCTATTTCCCAAACTTTGCCTTAATTTCTTTACCAAGTATTGACTCGCAAAGGCTACTCATAAACAAAATCTGAACTCACCAGTTATTTTCAAACAACTTTTCATATCTTTGGTTAAATAAACATCATACTTATGTTTGTGTGGCTGCTTACATATTTACAGAACAAACCTTACTTTTTTTATATACATCAAATATTAAAAATTTCATCTAAGCATTCTCACAAACACTAAATTCATGATTTCTAATACGGCTATACTTAACTTTAAACATAAACGGTTTTGATTTTTTTAACTAAACAAATCAATTGCTTTAAGTTAGCTCAAATAAAGTTGATAGATCTAGAGTTAGCACCCTCACAAAAAAAATAATTGACCTAAGGCTAGCTCCCTCACACAGGATTAGGGTTAGGGTTAAGGTTAGAGTTAGGGTTAGAATTAGGATTAGGGTTGGGATTAGAGACAGCCCCGCCAGAATCTCCGCAATTCGCACCAAATGAATTATCCTATACTACTAAAAACTTTCCATCTTTCAAGGATAAACAGGTGACTTTCATACAACAAAATGTAGTCATCACGGAAGCACAGAACGGAGAAATGGATTCGAGCTTGGGCAAGTCTGGACAAGACGGAGACAAAGATTGCATCATATTCTAACAAACAGCTGAATAAAAAATTACCTAACCTTTATACATTATTATATAACTCATATCCTAAAACTTTCGAACTAGGCGATTTGACTCCTTACTGACCTCTAGCGACGCAAAACACTTTAACTCCTTACCAATCAGTAGCACCCATTCCAATATCCCCCACCATCATAACTTTCCCATAATAAACCCCTCATACTTACCCACACACCCGATATCTCACCAAAATTTTTCCAACTTGTGACGTCATTGCTCTGCCTAAAACGTGGCCAAATGGATCATTCTACACTACTCGCACAAAGTCGCAAACGACGCAATATCTTAGTGGTCAGAGCGTTCCGCTTCTCAGTCAGGGAACCTGAAGTTCATTTTCTTGTCGAATTACTTCAATAGATTTCAAAAATTGTAATCACCGATTTCCTGCTGGGCGCTTGGCACAAAAGAGATGGTGTGAAGAATAAGCCGGCAAGCTCACTTGTTATGTCCTTAAGCAGAGCACTTAACGGGATGTCTTTCTCTGGATGTAGGAAACAGATGGTAGGTTTGAACGATCTGTTTGTCGTGATGGCCAGCTAAACAGGTCACGAGCTCATATAGATGAGATGCTTTAAAAAGAAAATAAATGAAATGGGCCAAATTCACCCTGAGCACGTAACCACAAAAACAACAACAGCACCAAGCAGAAAACTAAGCGTACTCAATAGCTAATTTTTATAATTGCTCAAACGATTACTGTTTTAGCGTCCCCTTTTACACTTTGATTTCTATTGAGCCCCCAAGCTCATTAACAGGAACGAAAGAGAGAATAAAATGAGGAAAATAGTTTCTGCTCACAAAATGTTGTGACTCGATTTCTCCTTAAAATGCACTTGGGTTTTGAAAGAAAATTAGGTATATCAAAAATCGTCTTCTTTATACTGTTTTCACGACCGCTCCTAGGATAAAGCCGGGGCAGCCGGATGAACCGAAATGCTTTACCCCGACATCATTGTTAGGGTATGTCGATAATGTGTTCGGAGTCGACTAGTATCTAATAAAACGTATTTAAACCGATAAAACAGTAAATTATGTTTTCTATTACCTTTTGCCAGCAGCCTTTCATCCTTCACAATACCGATGTGATTGTGGGATTTTCGGTTATTATAATCGGCTCTTATGGCATCGTAAGGGTTTCGTATCAATAATATTGCTGTATCATAATTGCAGGCTTTTCCAAGTAAGTGATCCTTAATTGCAAAAACTTGTTTCGCTGTAACATCAAGTAGTTCTCCATAAAAACCTTCAAAAAACACATTTTAAAGAGCTTAATAAACTTATATTCAAAATTTTATATAAAATGCATGTACCTATATACCTCTAAAGGGGTTAAATGACATCATAGTTAACGTTTAATTGTAGAATTTGTTTTTATTATTGTCTCTAACAGAACTGATCAAAGAAACGCGGTTGAAATCTCTCTCGGGAGATATTTACAAAGTGCTTTCGATAAAAATAGTTTTTGTTAATTTTGGGCTTTTCAACGACACAACAAGTAATTAAGCTTTTTAGCGTTACTTTAAGTATGCTATTTCCTTTTTTTTGTAAAAGTTTTAACAAAGCTTTGCTTTGTCACAATGTTAAGTGATGTCATAATGTTGATTGGTGCCACTTTATAAAAACAGCAGCAGGCATGATCTGTGGTGATTATTGCAACAAGTATTTATTGATCCAAAAATTAAAAAATGTTGGCTTTATAATTAAAAAACTTAACCTTATTGACCGTACATTATTTTGACTCAATAAATTAATGCTTCTTAAGTTTTTTTGTAAAAAAGATCATTTAATTAACGAAAACATACACATCCCAAACAAAACTCGCAGTACGCACGTCTAATATGACCACCCCACCCTGCAACCACCAGGTGCAAGAAGTGAAATGTAAAATCGCATATTGTTTTACATTTTTGATCTTAAAGTTTTTGTCCTTGACTAACATTTTTTGTAGCATGAAAAAAACTTCTTTCTATAAAAGCATATGTGGGGTGAGAATGTTAAAGTAAACTATAAACAGACGATAAAATATTTGGTCATTCATGTTTATCATTTTAGAAATGTCATTGTTTTACATTATTTTTTGAATGTAACGATTAATGCTTTAAGTGTCTTCTCCGAGGTCAATTTTTTGAATTGCTTGCACTGCTTCTTTCATGGTGTACTTGACACTTTCTATCGTTTCTATCAGGGCTGCGAACTCGAACTCGAAAAAACTCGATCTTTTTGCCAAACTCGAACTCGAACTTGAACTCAAAACTCAAAATTTTGTGGGACTCGAACTCGAAAATATTTAAAGCTAGTTCGAGCTCATTTTCATTTGTACAATATCATTACAACTGAATTTAAAACAATCAAATTATTGGAAATTAAGGATCTTATGCAGAAAGTAGGCTTAAGCCAGAATTTTTCTAAAATTGTCTAAGCCCAACTTAAGTCTTCGATTTCGTATGCAGAAAGAAGTTTTAGCGTTAAGCATGGCTTACTAATTGTTTAAGTCAGCTTCTTATAAGTCACTATTGTAGATGGCTTAAATCGCGACTAATGTATGCAATGAGGCAAAGCCCTTGTTAGTGTATTGCTGTTGCTAAATTTGGGCAATGGGCTTCAAGTAGCTTAACCCTTTGAACCCTGCAGGCTGGAAAACCGGCCTTACTGAGAAGCCTTATAGATCCGAAAGGTCGGTTAACCGGCCTTTGGGTCTACCGTCATTACCCTGTAAGCCGGTGTACCGGCCGGCAAATTATTAAAGTTTTGCTCACATCACTAGCACTTTTGGTTTATTTAATCTAATAATAAAATAGTTTTGTTTATCGCCGGCATTCAAGGGGTTCAAAAGAGAAACCAGTGCTCAAAAGGGTGAATCAGTAACAGTAAATCTTTTTGCAAACAACAACATCCATTTGTATCGCACCACAATAACGTACAGCGTGTTACCTGCCAACATGACACCACAAAATATATTATATTTAGCGGCAACCTCATAATCCATTCATAATCTGGGGTTTCAGTAACGGTAACGTCATAATACATTAAGCCGGGGTTTCAAAAGTGTCGTTTGAGATTAGTTTCTGCTTACAACCGTCGTCGTCGTCGTCGTTTGGTAAGGCACCCAAACTCAATCCAGGCCAGCACAAATCAAGGCTAGGGCCAAGAGTTTATTCTTTTACCGCCCCGGACTGCTGCGCTGTCCAGATTAGATGCTGGCAGTGATGGTGTTAAGCCAACATCGAGTTGCATTATGTAAAACCTGCAGACCTCGTGTTCCTCTCGGTACATGATGTATGAGACATGAAGATATAACGTGATCTGCAGTTTGCTTAGTGAAATCGCCTTCGCAATTCGGTAATGAAGCGAGACTCCAAGTAACCTTGAACTGACCCTGGGAACGAAAGCACGGACCCTTGAAGTACTCTCCAAGTAGTCCGCGTTTCATTTATGTTTCGTCCACTGCTTTACGCGGATGTCCAGTTTAGACAAACCACCTAATAGTTTTCACGCACGCAGGAGGTACAAATTGGTGTCTTAATCTAAGTTTTCCCAGGTGCGCATTCTGCTACCCAACCAACTGTCCGTGCAATACCTGGTCGAGATCATGGCTAGCACAATTCGCCAAGGAGAGTGTCGCTCCTAATCAGCGCAGCTCAGCTGGCTAGATGCCTGCAAGAGCAGGCAAGTTCTCCGTCGGTGTGGAACGCAAGCATCCAGTGACAATGCGCAAAGCATCATTGAAAATGCTGTCAATGAGGCAAATATGCGTACTACGACACCAAACTGGTGCGCAGTACTCAGCGGTGAAGTAAACCAAGGATAGAGCAGAGATGCGCAATGCCTTGGCACCTGCCCCCATCCGGATCCCGCAAGTCGCCTCAACAGCGCGACTCGGGTGGGAGTTTCGTGAGCAAAACCTAGCAGTGGTGACGGAAAGTGAGCGACCTATCCAGCTCTACCCCAAGGTACGTTGGAACTGGACAGGGTGGAAATCCTGTAGGTTGCCATTGTTGTAAACATTAAGCTCATGTTTGACCTCTCTGCTGTTTAGGTGAAAGGCCGCCGTCACCGTTTTTGTATTGCTGAGCTTCAGCCTCCAAGTCTGGAAATAAGCTGAAAGTGTAGTCATGTCTCGGCTTAGGGTGTCCTCCACAGCCTTCCGATCTCGAGAAGCATACAGCAATGCTCAGTCATCAGCATATGTATACTTCTGAGAAGCCACGGAAGGCAGATGGTATGTGTAGATGATGAAAAGAAGGCGGGCCAAAATGATCCCTGCGGGAGGCCGTTTCGCAAACGTCTTAACCTGCTTTACTTGCTGTCACCAGTAGTGAGCGTGAAACTTCTATTCTGGACAAGTTCCGAGATCATCTGGAGCATGTGTTTATCCGGTAGAATCCTAAGCAACTTGCAGGTGAGGCCACGGTGCCAGACAGTGTCGTAAGCAGCTATCAGATCGACAAACACGGCACCAGCCTTCTTCTTGGCCTCAAACGAATCCTCGATGTTTTGAGTAAGCAAAACAGTCTAATCCACGGTTGACCTTCCCCGTCGAAACCCAACTTGCTCCTTAGGGAGAAGTGGGTCAACAATTGGTTCAACACGAGCGTGTATAAGCCTCTCAAGGATCTTGTTGGGAACGCAAACCAAGGAGATGGTACGATAGCTTTTCGGGTCCTCAACAGGCTTCTTGGGTTTAGGGATCGCCGCTACCAGTGCTCTTCTCCAGACTTTTGGAATTATGAGGTGGTGCAGGCAGGAAGAAAGGAAGCCAGACAACCAGGACTTTAGTGCAGCTCCGGCATGGGTTATTAGCTCCGGGAAAATAGAATCTGGGCCTGGAGCTTTTCCTGGTTTCAGGTGTTTGAGGGCAGCAGCAAACTCCTGAGAAACAAAACTTTCAGAGATGTTCACTGGATTTGTTGAAGTGGCCCTTCAAAGATCTAACACGTTTTGCGAGATGAGTCGAGATGACTCACGGTCAATATCCTCGTATCTGCCGTTTCTAATCAGCTGGGACGCAATAGCGTTAGCTGAGACAGCACAGTGACGAGAAGAGCGCCGTGATCTACAAGTGAGGTTGTTCAATTTACTCCATGTTTTTCGATTAAAATGCAAAAAGTCGATAGTCTGAACTGCCTCGGACCATCGATCTCTGCGTTTCTTGTCGAGCCTGAGGAGCAGGGCAGTGGCAGCCCCATTAGAGTCGCTTCCTTCAGGCGACTGCAGAAATACACAGTACAGGTTCTCGGACTTAGCATCCCAACACTGTATGTGGTTATTTCGACGACCGCGTGGGATAGAGTTTTTGGTTGCTGTTCTGATGACATTGCAGAAGTCCTGGTAGGCCAGATCCACATCCGGTGAATCTGGTGGAAACGAACTCTTAGCAAGTTTGTTGGTTAATGCATTGTAGTGGCTCCAGTTGCCTTGCGGAGGTTTCATCGCTTAACAGGCTTGCTCGAAACAGGTAGAGCAAGTCTTAGTGGATCAATAAGCGAGGGTTGATGCTGTCACTTAGGGAACGTCTCCAAGATACGTCTGTTAGGTACACGGCTATCTGGACCAACACTGACAAATGCTAAATCAGGGTTGGTACCAGTGTTCCAGAGGCCAGAATGAAAGGTGGTCGCGTCCTTTGGGTCGTGAAGAGGGACAAGACCGTTAAGGCTTGACCAAGCAACAAGGCACTCTCCATGGGCACTGGTGGTTCTATAACCCCAGTTGACATGTGGACAACTGAAATCGCCAGCATAGAGAACGGGGTGAAGGAACATTGGGAGATCAGACGGTTGCGGACCCGTAGATGAAGGTTTGTAGACATTTACAATTCCATAACCATCAACTTCCACGCACAACCACTCAGTCTCCGATGTAGCTGGAGACTGACCTACAAGGGTCCATTTTAGCCGGTCATGGACAAACGTGGCAAGGCAATGTTTTCTGCTTAAAGAAGACCCAATTAGTGTAAAGCCTGGTGTTGTTAGCTTATTTGCACAAGTGCAGTGGAACTTCTAAAGTAGAATGACGAGTGCCTGATACTGCACGGCGAGATGATGAAGTACATTTATTTTGCTTGCAGCGAGGCCTTCAATGTTTAGCTTCAAGACTGCTGGCCTTCGGAACTTGTTAATTGTGTGCCCTGACAGGGGCACATCGCTCCGCCCTGAAAAGGGCGTTTTCCGAGTAGTAGGCTCTGGCTGAACACCGAAGTGAGGGGTATCCTTCCAGGTTGGCAAGTTCGGTTTCTGTCTGACATTTCTGAAAGACATACTGACCACCCAGGCTGCGAGAAAGCGCCTGCCAACTGGGCCTGCATACCACCAAGCCTCCCTTTGTAAGCCCGACTTGCGCGAGCTCGGATTAGGCTTAAGGTCGACCTAAACTGAGTTAGTTTTCTGCATAAAACCCTAAATGTTTTATGAAAACATTAAAGTCACTGAAAAGAACGCTATAATTAGATTTTACAGTTTTGCAATGTAAACAGTCACAGTGAAGAATGGGTGACCTAATTAACAGTCAACTTTTTCTTTGTAAACAATGAGTCGCAATCATAGCCTTTGTTTTGATCGAAAGCGCATAATTAGGGAACCTGCAATGATTCAATTGTAAGTTATTTTTCGATTTTCGCTTTGAATGCAAATTGACAATACACATATTATCTGGTTATGGCAACGACATTTGCTTATTAAAGCAGATGTTTGAACTTAAGTTTGAACGCGCAATTTTAATGCAAACGTGCTTAGGCTGAGTCAATGACTGTATTTTCTGAACGCGAAAGAACTTGATAAATTTTGACAGGACTCCAACTTGAATTTGAACACGCAAAAAGAAAAATGTCGAACTCGAACTTCAACTCGAATTCGTAAAACAAGCTGAACTTGAACTCGAACTCGAACTCGATACAAAAATCAACCGAGTTTGCAGCCCTGGTTTCTATAAGCTTCATTAGATATTCATATTGGTTTTTAATTTGAGAAGTTGAGTAACTAGCCAGTTGTTTGCAAGCTAACTTTTGCTTGAGTTACTAAAGTATCAGACCCTTTAAAACTCTCCACAACTGCTTCACTTCAAGTAAATTCTTCGCATAATATAAGAGAGCATTAAACTAGCTTCCCCATCTTCTAACAATGGGTTCAGGCAACATGCACGGATATCAAGGGGGAGGGAGTTCAAGAGGTTAGGAATCTACCTGCTTGTAGTGACAAGCGACTATTTTTTATAATAGATTTCTAAAGCCAAGGTATTGGCACTGCAGGTTGCTGCTCAGCTACTTCTTTGCTAAATTAACCAAATTACTTTCTTTAGAAATGCGAGCAAAAACAATTGCATCTCAACATCTTATGATGTCGTAATTGCAAAATTCATTGTGTGTGCGTTGCTTCAGTTGCTAAAGTATGATACAAACAGAATGCAAGTAGCTCGTTGAGTGTTCTTTTTTGGATAGCCGAGCTAGAAGCTTTGAGTGCGATTGAGTAAAGTCTTAAAATTTTGGAATATTCATCAATTCTAGTCTTTGTCCATGTGAAATAGCTAGTTCCATTAGCTATTTAAATGATATTTCGTTATGACTTAGGCTATAGGTAATCCGAGGTAGAAAAGCTTCTGACATGGCCAGTTTATTTAACAACACAGACTAATAGGCTATTGTAAAATAGTCAAGTCCATACAAATTTTACTCATAGGCTTCTAAGCTAGTAGACCGTAGTGGGTTTCTGTGATTGATGTTGCCTCGTTCCTGAAAGAAGCACAATTTTATTGTGCATATGATGTAAGAAAAAATAAAACTTGTAAAGAATAGGCCCAACTAAAACGTGTAATTAATGCCCGTGCACATGCATTGGTTTCACTTTGCTAATAATCTTTGTTACGCAGTTGTGTTATCTTAATGGTTTATATTGTTCCGACAAGATCTTGGCAGCTGCTTTCAGTGCGTTTGTTTTCAGTCACTGGTCCGAAAAAAACGTTTTTTTAGACAGCTGCTGAAGTCAGATTAAAGCTATTTGAGTGTTAAAGCCCGAGTAAATTTTCTAAATTCTCATCACTGGTATATTTAGAAGAGAAGCTCAAACAATTTTTTTTACATCTTTTACCGGATATGATAGTAATTACTTCGTTTAAGTTAAACTCTTCAATTGAATTTAATAAATGCAGACCAAAATCAACGAATACTTAAATATAATTTCTAAATACGCCACTGATCCTAACTTATTTGTCTGTGTTACTCGTTATAGGCCATTTCACAATTAGTTTTTCTTTCAGATGTAACCTAGGTAGAAACAAACCTTTCTATCAAACTGGTATTGCAAGAAGACAAAAACAGCCGAAAGCGATAAACCTGAAGGAATTGAGGCATCTCAAACTGCAATCAACCTGAAACAGAATCTGTTGCGGAAGAAATTTCCCAGCTAGAGTTTCCGACCAAGCTGATCACAAAGAGATACCAAAAGTCAGCGAAGCTCTTGCTGCTAATTGAGTAAGGCAATCAAGTGATTACAGGGTATTGGTTTATTTGAAAGGTCAGGAATAATCAACAACGAGAAGCTACAGCTAATTAAGTCATATTTCCGTTTGGATAAGAATTTCAACTTTCCAATTCGACCTCCCAAGATCAAAAATTTGAGATTCAACCATAAGTGGTTGGACCAATTCAAGTGGTTGGTTTATTCAAAATCTGAAAACGGTGGATAGGCTATTATTTGCCTTGCGTTCTCTTTGCACATCATTCTGGTGGTTGAGGGTGCCGATATGGAGCATTAGTTGAAGTTTCGTTTACAACTTTTCGCAAAGCCCGTGGAAAGGAAAGCGTTCTTACCAATCAAAAAGAAACAGCTTTCCACAAAGGGTCTATCTTTGCAGCTGATGTATTCCAACAAACAATAGGCACCCAGAGAAACAAATTGATTTTTAAATGGAAAAGCAGTCTGAGAGACTCTTTGATTTGAACCGAGCAGCACTGGACAACATAGTAGAGTATACAGTTATTGCACTCGTCAATGTTTAGCTCTGTATGATCATCACGATGACTCAACTCAAATCCGACTAAAAATAGAGAAAATCTTCAAGTGCTGATTAGCTTTCATTTTTATTAAGCTATTCTGGTAATGTAACGTTTATTTAAGATGATACAAGTTCTTACCGAGCATGCACAAAACTTCAATATCCGTCAACGTTTCGAACAGCTATACAGCTGTTCTTCATCAGGACTAATAATAAACGAAAGCACGAGTGAGGCAATATAAATAGTGTGCTACGCAATCGAAAGAAAAAGGCAAAACAAAAGGTTTAAAGGCGAATAATAAACAACTGTAAATTACGTCAAATTATCATAAATTTCAGAATAAAAACAATTTTCTTTATCATTGATTGAATTTTCAGAATTATGAATACAAAAAGATTCAAGAAATCGGCGTTTGGTAAAATCTATTTCAAAGGTTAAAATTTTGCTATGATCCCAGTCAACTCGGTGATCTTTGGTGATGACATGCTTAACCAATGCCGTTTTTTTATTAAAATTGTTGTCATCAACTTTTGCCAGATTTGCTGGCTTTAAATCCCTTTTATGATTGGCTGAGCATAAAAGGCCCAAGGCATCTTGGAAAATCTTCACAATTTCGGAAGAATAGTCTTCCTGGTTGCTTGAAAAAAATGTGCTTTGTTCACTGCTGCGTAAGGCCACAACCAAGTTACAAAAAGGTGACTTAGACATTAAACGTGCTTACAAATTTCTGATTGAAGTTAAGGAAGATCTAGCAATTCTAAGAACAAATATTAATGTAAGACTCCAGCTGTGGTATGAAGATGCTCAGCGCTTAACCACAGAGCTTGGGCCAGCTGAGCTTGCTCACGTGTGAAAGGAAGAAATAGCTGCCGCACCACACACCCAGCAGAATCTACAAAAACGTAATTCATGCAGTCTTTCAAAATTCCTTTTGCGGACGATGTCAATTCCCAGATGAAAGGACGTTTTGCCTCGGCGGATGGTGTGGCGACGGCACTCTTCAGCCTCATTCGATAAATAATTAAGAAGATTGGTATATCAGAGCTTCCAAAACTTTTTTTAAAGTTTGCAACGTACCAACATAATTTTCTTCGCTATATGAGCCTGCCTCCAAACCGAGTTAGAAGTATGACGAGCTAAATGCCAAAACATGAGATCACCTCAGGATTTGTTGCTATATGCTTTCAACGTCTGAAGCAAAGATCTTTTTCAAACTTGAAGGTACTCTTGCAGATTGCTTCCTCTATTCCGGTGACAAGCTTCAAAGCAGAAAGATTGTTTTCGCCGGGTAAAAAGACATAAAACTGCACTTCGTTGAACGATGGGTAAGAAGCTACTTAATTCACTAGTACTCCTAGATATGTACCATGCTGTTCCAGACAATACTCAAAGAGTTGTTAAAAGATTTTAAAAAAAAGCATCAAAGAAAATTGTTTTTACAATTGCATGAAAAGGAAACATAATTTTTTGTTTGAAGAAAAAAAACAAATTTCACACATGAATGAGTCCACATTCAAGATTTAATTTGACCGTCTGTTTCCTGGAAAATATACCTGATGCATTTTTATTGATATTTCCATTTTACATACTCTGAAACCCCCTGCTTATATTTTTAGATCGGCCCCTGGGTAGGCAACCAATAGTAGCAAATTTAGCGTGTCTGTTTTTGTTGCTGATTTGACTTTTATAGCACAATTATGCAACAAATGCGCAACACATATCACATGAAACAGCTTAGAATACATAGATTTTAGTGGTGCACCTGCAGCCGCCACATATTTCGCAGCATTACACAATAAAAGACATAAAGAGTTTCTGCTGATTTCAGGAGATCTATTACTATCCTCTACTCCTTAAGCAATGCTATTGCCATTTGGCGCAATTGGTAAAAGATAACATTTGTACAAATAAATAACTGACTTGAGGTGTTTCTAGGCTTCCAAATACAATATTTCAATATTGTATGCCAGATAGAGTGCTCTCATAAACAACCACGAAAATGCTTTTGTCATGTACAACATTTCTTATCCGCTCAAAGCCATCTGCTATTAATTGCAGCATTGTTATTCCACAAGTAGTTTCAAATGGCAAACTGTGACCAACGTTCTGAAATAGGTGTTTGAAATGCATATTGCTTAGCATGTTCAAAGAAATACCAGCACCTAAAAATGTCTCGATTATTTTCCGCAAAATTGGAGTTACTGTTCCTCAAATACGTTTGCGAAATGTGTGGGATTAGTAGTTAAGATCTGCTGCCGAAAGCTTTTCAGTGTTGAGACATACCGGTATTTGGATGACTTTTAACAAAAAAACGTTTGTTGCAAGAAATCGTGCATTTGCACAAATTGCAATAGGCCTGTAATTCGTTGTCGGGACTTTTCAAAAGTCTTGGAATACACATTTAATTTTAGATGTTTTGGTAGCTTTAACATTTAGCATCACTTAAAAATCTAAAGCACAAACTAAAGCAAATATGTTTTGAAACTGTTTTGACAGTTCGTTCCACTAGAATAGTAAAATACCATTGTTTGGTGAGATTGCACATAGCATCTGCATAATTAAACTATTTGCCTTTCTTTATTCACCTTGTATAATGTAAAGACAGTCTCAACTAGAATCGTAGATGCCTCTTTGCTAAACTGCAAAGGTTTTTACCTAATAATTGTATAGTGTTGCTCATCTTGATTGTCGCAACTATTTCATGGCAACACCGTGACACACAATTTCATCTGACTTTAATTAATACACCGCCATCGCTTAATTGTGACAAGAAGTAGCAATCTGTACTACGGTACAAAAAATTGGCAAGCATTGCAAGTTAAAACAAAAAAAGTTGAGTAGATTTTATCACAGTTATCAGTTTTTGTCACCAATACAAAATAAAAGATTTTGACTAACAGTTTTAACTACAAAAAATTAACTTTACTACCCCAAAATACTAACCTAACGGTAAAAATTTAACTTTTTATTGACCTATCAAACTAAGAACATGAAACTTACTAATTGTATTCAGAATTTTTACAAAAACCATGCTGCTCAATCTTACTACCAAAATATTTACCTAATTGAGTAAACTCGCTCTGCTTATTATGCACTGTTATTTCGCAAGAAACGTAAATAGTAAAGCCTATAGTTGCTGTGCAGCCTGTCAAAGCAGAATGATGTATTTGAGTATGGGATAAAATGAAAAATTGCTTGAAAACAATAACCAACATCATTCGGTACAATAAAACTATCTTTAATAGAGCTTTGAAAAATGCTGTTTGAGTCGTAAGCTCCTCGTGACGCCCTCATCAGTGGCGCTATCGCGTTAAAAGGGAAGACCTAAAGTGAGTAAGTGACTAATTTCATGTGACTAATTCGGACGCTGACAATCAAGACAAGCCAATAATAGCGCTAGTATTGCAAAGCGCGCCAAAAAAGATTTCGCAATAGCGAGATGTTAGAGAAAGCGCAGCAAGAGGCCAAATGGAAACACAGCGATTATCGAAAGAGTTTGAGAGTGTAAACGAACTCTTTCTGTCTGCATAACACCGGGCGCCTGGTATCGATATAAGCAGGCTCTAAGAGATTAAGATGAAAAAAGCTGCATGCTGTGGCCAGGATTAAAAGCCGCTTGGTATCATAGTTTAATGCACATTGATCATTTTCTAAAAGATGTTGACCAATGGCAGAGTCACAGTCCGGTTCATTATCCTTTCGTTTGCACAATCTGTGTGGTTAAGATCGGCGTGGACGGGTCAATTTTTGTCTCAACCATTGGGGAACATGTTGCTTGATGCAATTCTGTAGTCATTGAGATGTTCGTCCTACGTACCGACTATCACAGTGGCACTGATCAAACAAATAAAGCGCAATTCTGTCTGTGTGTCTGTTTCAACTCCTCTACAACTGCCACAGGCACAAGCATCAAACTTGATACGATTGATCACCACTCCGTGATGAGTGTCATAAGGGTATTTATGACGTCATGATGACGTCATTAATAAAAATAATATTTTTTAGAATTTGCATTACTTGACAGAGAACAACTGCTTTTTGCTCAAACGAAAACCAGCTTCCGACTTACCACATTTCAAAAACTTTTATTTGTTTGGGGTCGAAAATGACGTTGCAATCAACGACTCATTGAACAATCTGTTTTTTGTTCTTTCTCAAAAAGTACTCATCAGCTCATTAACTTTTCGCTACTGCTCACACAATAGCCAGATGGGGTGAAGCCGGCTTGGCTGGTTGAACCGAAATACTAAACCCGGTCATTACTGATGGAGGGCCTCTGCCGGGCGACGCCGGCAAAGCCGGATACTATTTGTATATGATAGAACTTTTTTGAGTGGTAGGTAGAACATCCTTGCCGGCCACTTGCAGCATGCGCTTTGACGTAAAGACCAAGCGAGTGCTGACGGAACCATAGCAGCTTTCCACGGCGGTTTTGAAATTTTTTTGCAAGTTTGTGGAGGGCTTATCTATCCAAGTGACCCTCAAGTACACCGGGCACTTTTCTGGGCCGAATGGCTTAAGGGTGGAGAACTGAGCAATTTTCTAGGTGATTTGAGCGTTGATGACGTTTATAGGATAGCCATTGTCCAGTAATATTTTCTTGATCCGTTTTATTTGTCCATTTATGACAAGTCTGATTCACAATCAGTCATTCCAAAAAACGTGTTTGTTGAATTGATGAGAAGCGCTACATCTTTAGTTGAGTTCATCTTCAATAACACTATGTACAAGCAAATAGACTGAGTAGCTATGAGATCACCACTTGGCCCGGCTTTCGCTAACATCTTTGTTGGATATTATGAAAAAAAGTTATTTTCTCAAACGCAGAAGCCTCCAACTTACGTCAGATAGGTAGACGACACGTTTGCCATCTTCAATCCCAAAGCTGATGCAGATGAATTCCTGACCAAACCCTATTGCCTTTATCTATCCCCATATTCACCTTTGAAAAGAGAAAGACAAATGTCTTCCGTTTCTTGATGTTTACGTCGAAAGAACACATATTGGCTTTGAAACCACTGTATACCGGAAACCCACTTTCACCGGACTGTATTTGCATTGGGAGTCCTTTAGTCCTCTCAAACCTAAAACAAGTCTAATATCTACATTGGCACTTTGAGCCCTAAACATTTGCACCAAGTGTAGACTCAATGGAGAAATAGAACGGATCAAGAAAATATTACTGGACAATGGCTATCCTATAAACGTCATCAACGCTCAAATCACCTAGAAAATTGCTCAGTTCTCCACCCTTAAGCCATTCGGCCCAGAAAAGTGCCCGGTGTACTTGAGGGTCACTTGGATAGATAATACCTCCACAAACTTGGTAAAAGAAGTCAAACCGCCGTGGAAAGGTGCTATGGTTTCGTCAGCACCCGCTTGGTCTTTACGTCAAAGCGCATGCTTCCAGTGGCCGGAAAGGATGTTCTACCTACCACTCAAAAAAGTTCTGTCATATATGAATATAAGTGCCACTGTGATAGTCGGTACGTAGGACGAACATCTCAATGACTACAGAATTGCATCAAGCAACATGTTCCCCAATGGTTGAGACAAAAATTGACCCGTCCACGCCAATCTTAACCACACAGATTGTGCAAACGAAAGGATAATGAACCGGACTGTGACTCTGCCATTGGTCAACATCTTTTAGAAAATGATCAATGTGCATTAAACTATGATACCAAGCGGCTTTTAATCCTGGCCACAGCATGCAGCTTTTTTCATCTTAATCTCTTAGAGCCTGCTTATATCAATACCAGGCGCCCGGTGTTATGCAGACAGAAAGAGTTCGTTTACACTCTCAAACTCTTTCGATAATCGCTGTGTTTCCATTTGGCCTCTTGCTGCGCTTTCTCTAACATCTCGCTATTGCGAAATCTTTTTTGGCGCGCTTTGCAATACTAGCGCTATTATTGGCTTGTCTTGATTGTCAACGTCCGAATTAGTCACATGAAATTAGTCACTTACTCACTTTAGGTCTTCCCTTTTAACGCGATAGCGCCACTGATGAGGGCGTCACGAGGAGCTTACGACTCAAACAGCATTTTTCAAAGCTGCATTAAAATTCTGCACCACAAACAAGATTTTTATAAAATCCCTTTACGGCTTTGCTGGCGTCGCCCGGCAGAGGCCTTCCATCAGCAATGTCCGGGTTTAGTATTTCGGTTCAACCGACCAAGCTGGCTTCACCCGTCCGGCTCTTGTGTGAGCAGTAGCAAAAAGTTAATGAGTTTTATGCACTTTCACAATTCTTCTACACGAAATTGTGATCATCATATTCTCTTGATCATGACTGGCCATGCTCACAAAAAATCTTGCCACAAATTATAAATTATTATTAATTCTTGTGAAGGAGCACGGATTGTACATAATCAAAACTGATTGTAGCGGTGAAATGGTGGTTGCTTTCACAATTAAAGAAAAAACTATTTAATGGAAAGCTTATTTTGCCAATTGGTGCTGCCGATTTCCTATTTATAGTTGTGGTATTAAGTTCCTAATTTGGCTGCGCTATTGGTCTTGTTTCCGGCATAGCGACCAAAGCGCTATTGTTCTCTCTATATTCAGTTTTACAAATTGTTTGTGGTTATGGTTTTATGTAGATTTTATTACAATGAATTTTATTACAATGATGTAGAGTATAGACATAAATGACATCATTACCATAACAGGTAGCGTATCAGCATAAGAAAAAATCCTTGCTTGTTCGATTTTACACAGTAACGCTGATTTCTTTTGATTCTCCTTAAAATTTCTCAAGTCCTCGCTCACTACGCATTACGTAGCATGTTCTTTTCTCCCTGCTTGACGTGCCCTGAAGAGTTTAAAGTGTCCTTGCTTTTCCTCAAATTTTTGGTTTGACCATGTAGCTCTATAAAGCTATTACAAAGCAAATTGCCAATAATATCTTCCATGTGGTTCGATTTAACACAGTGACGTTGTTAATTTTGATTTCACTTCAAACTTTCTTAAGTTCCTGTTGGCTACGCATTATGATTTATATTTGTTTTTCCTTGCTTAAGTATGCTCATAGAAGTTAAATAAGTTCTTGCTTTTCCAAAATTTTCGGGTTTAATTCCGGTAGCCCTATAAAGCTATTATCAAGCAAAATAGAAAAAAAATGTTTCTCGTAAGTATGGTGCGATTTAACCCCGGCAGGCCATACTATCAACCGCGCCCATTTAAAACGTATCACTTAATGTAGCTGCGCCAGCTTAACCGTACAAACATTTGTTGGAGCCACAACGTAATGTTTCACTAAATATAAGCCATAGTTCTTGTACATGTAATGGTGATCATGTTGTTTTATTAATCAAGACTGGAAGTATTTAAAAAGAAAAAACGATGACAGAAACCACTATTCGTAATTTTTAAAAGAGTAAGGGGGGTTGGGGAAACATAGTCAAAATTGATGGCGTAGCCGGAATGATTGTCGTTTTGACTCATAAGGAAATGAGCTGTTTAGTGGTAAGCATGTTTGACGATGTGGTGGGCCCGCTTTCATATTAATATTGGTGACATTAAGATTTTTACCAGCGCTGTTTGCTTTAATTCGGCATTAGCATGAAAAGTGGCCTTGCCTTTCCTTTAAGTTATACAACCTATCGCAATAGGCGCATATTAAGCTCTTTTGAAACAAAAACATTTCCTCTGAATCTAGTGTTACAGATTGATGCTATTATTGTTTAATTTTGATCTTTTCCTAAATTTGGGATTTTATTACATTTAACTTTCCCCCTAATCCAAACCTTCCTACTTTTAAATCAAGATTGGTGTTTTGTACCGATAGGCCTATCGTTTCACTTACAAATATCAGTAATGGGCCTCACCATTTGTGATTGCTATCAAAATGACAGTGGACAATTGTGCTGCCTATTGTTGTTTTCACTAAATACTCGTAGTGACAAGCATTGTGATGTCATTCAACATTATGACCTCACAATGAGTTTTGAGCCATTATTATTAGGATTGCTACACCACTTCTTCGTCACTGTAGGCGAATTAATATAAACTAACGTTTTTGACTGCGGACATGTTCCTTGACCCTGGCATAAACGTTGCTATGCAAACAGCAAACTAACTTAAAATGAAGCTTTCACTGTTCAGTTATAGCAGTAGCGGGAGCTCCCATTAATAATTAATGTCGAGGTTAAGAACATCAAATCAGCTGGCTGCTGCGACAGCCTTGCCCAATTGCAAAGGAAATTGCTTCAACATTTAGATCATATGTAGCTCGACCCCGACATTTTGTTGCAAACGATAAGAAAGGACCAATTTACCTTTTCGTCTTTTTCTTGGGTGATCACTAACTGTTTTGCTTGGAGTAGGCTACATATTAAAATTTGTAGACTTTGAGTCTTTTGAATAATTTGATTGATAATGCCAAACATACATGCTATCGAGAAAGCACAGACAACATGACCAAAGAACTTAGTTTTTCTAGAAATTGCAATTTTGTGAACTGCAGGCACTAAAAATATGTGCGTTTCTAACCGGTAGGCTACATTTCATAGACATTTGGAGACTTCAGTTTTTGATGGGTCTATTTGAAAACGTCGACAGACAATGCAAAGAAAACCACGCCTGTGAGGAAAAGTAGTAAAAATGTACCAAAGAACTAACTTTGTTCAACAGTTGCAAATTTGTTTGGTCAAGTAGGATAATTGTACAACTAAAAATGAAACATCATGTATGGCAACCAAGTTTTGATCAGCCATTATAAACTAATCTTTAGCGTTAAGTAATTGGAGTCACATATCTCTAGAAAACAAATTTCCTAAGTTTTCAAAGGAAAATAATTGTTGGTACTTTGTTACAACGTTTTTGTGTTAAAGTCACCTGTTTTTACTGAGCTCACCAGTTTTGGAAGAGGTAAAAGTTACACCACAGGTCTTAAGGCTCACTTTTTTCAGTATAAAAACTAATATTCATTGAACATATTATACACTATCGAGCTCGCCTTGAAATAACCTTTAATTTGTTGTATAATGTTTGAAAATCAGTTGAGAAATGAGGTCACAAATCAGTATTTTGATAAACTGATTTTGCAAAAAGGTTGCAATTTTTGAAAACATCTTGATATTGTGATCTGTGGTGGCAAAGATTTGTGTTAATCCCACGAAACATATTATGATGTCATAGACCCAGTTTAAGCGTGCAAGCGATATAAAGATGAAAAAATGCATGAACGGTTGGGAGTGCTTAACACTAGAATGCCCGGGATTTTTATATACCTAGAATGCCCGAAGGAGTCATTTTGACTACCTGCCATTTCTTGTGTAACATTACTGTGATTATGGCTGTAGAATAGCTTTGTAAGACAGCTCACTTAGCGATTTTTTTATTGATTTTTGTATTTGGCAAACTCAAATTCCAAACCAACAAATCAAAAAGACAAAAAATTCCAGAATACCGAAAAAGGACATTTATTATTGTGAGGAACTGTATTTCACACACAAACGTACGGTTTTAGCAGTACACTTTCCGCACAGTGATTTGCTACACTCATGACAGGTGCCAACTGTGCCATTCTTCTTACATTCACCCTTCACTTGGCAATATTTGGTCGTTTTACCATGTCCTTCATCAAATGTTTATTCTTGCAAGCGTCTTTTCTTAGTGTTGCTCCTTTCGTCTAAGTGAGACCCAGATAGGTCTTGAGCCAACTGCTGAAGAAAACTCTTCTGGGTATATTATTCTTCGTGACCGCCTTGTAAACGATCCATGCATTTATAGCCGCCAAGTCCAGTGTGTTTTGAAACGAATGTGTAGCAGTAACAATGCTACATAGGAAATTTCAAAGTTAATAATTGATTGAAGCACTGTCCTAATCTCATCAAACACTGATTATTCCACTTCCAAATTTATTAAGGGTGGTGGGAGTGAATCCAAATTTTAGTAATTAGTTTGACAATCAAAAGACAAGCGGTTATCAAAAATTATGACTCAACTTGGTCAATACGGGGTTGCAATTAGCAGTTACACACAAATAATCACTGATCAATATATCTAAAAATAAACTTCCAAGTTAATGGTTTCTTATGTCATAAGAAAAAATACTATTTCTAAACTCTTAAAACTCTTTTCCAATGCAATAACTACCAGCAACTACTACTAAACACAAAATAAGTCAATCGAAAAATCCAGCACTTCATAATTGTGAACCAAAGCAAGCCTAAGGCGATAATTCTCGCAGGTTAGTGTAGCACTGTAGCCAAAATAATACCTAATAGTCTGGGTTCAAATCTATAGTGGAAAATCAAAACAATATCACAAAATAAAAAAAACTTTAGAAATTAGATTAGAAACGAACACAAAACTGTCAAAGTTTTACAGAATGAATAGGCCATCTTCTGGTGGAAGTTCTAACCGTGTATTTCCTTGCCATTTGATCCACAATATCAACACCATATTTTGTATCATTGTAAGCTTTGGCACTTTCTGGTATCTTTTTGACATTATCTGCAATAGTGATGTTTTGGTGGAGGGTGCTGAGAATTGCCACATTTTTCTTGGTTTTACCTTGATAAACAGTCTTTGTTACATCACCAGATTTATATAGCGCGGTGGTGTAAAGTGGTTCTTTCATGTGCTTTACCACTGCAGGTACTTCCTTGCGGATTCTGTTTACTGTTCCCCGTAAGCTGGTTTTGTATTTTTGCAACTCTGTGGCCAACTTCATTGATGTAAAATGATGGTCTGTTGTCACGTTCCTCCCTTTGTTGAGATACGGTTTCAACAACCGCATGACAACCTGGTCGGAGACACTTTAATCTCTAGAGCGAGTTTCATTTCTGCGAACGTATGGAAACCCGTTTACCACATACTTACTATCTTTGTCTACAGCCAGCCAATATTTCTGTCCATACTTGTCAGGCTTTGGCGCCATGAGCTGCGTGAATGGACATATACATTTTCTGGGGAAAAGCTGTTCATCCACAGTGATGAAAGCCCCAGGTGTGTAACATGAAATATAGTTGTCGATGAACCTGTTTCACACCACCAAAAATAGAGCAAATCTATCTGTTTTCACCCTTCGAGAACGATCCGACTTTGTGTCAAAGCGGAGAAAACGTAAAATTTCGCTGAAACGATTCCTTGAAATTGTTTTTTTACACAAGGGCACGCCCCAGTTTTCAGTCTGCAGAGTATGATATGGCATGTCATTTGAACCAGTTACTCCTCGTGCGTACATGACAGCAATGAATGCGAGCAATTCATTGTTTGTGAGACAAAATTCTTTGCTTTCGGTTTGTCTATGAGCTTCGGTGATGGTGCACTTACGGATGTGTTTAAGTATAAACTTGTCAATAAATAATAGCCAGGCACTCGCAGGACTTGCAGCCTGTATGTTTCTACGCGCGCAACTCGAAGGACCAGGACATTCCTTTAGAATATTATGACTTGCAAGTCTGCCTGTGGATTGCTCACCGACTTGCACCTTCTTCCATTTAGTGCCATCCTTTGCAGTCAACACTGTACCATCCTCCTCCGCAGATTCCAAATCACTTTGCAAACTGCTTATGCTTGAATCTTGATTAACTAACAAAAAAACAAATGCAATTTGAAAAAACACAAAAATAGAGACATTGCAACTCCATTCGCATTGCATACTTACTACATTCACATTCTCATCTTCAGTAGACGAGCTAGATTCATCTGCTGGTGATATGAAATCATCATCTGCATCAAGGCAGCAGCTTTTATCCCCATATTTATACACATCGCCAGGAATATCAGTTAGCACAGACAAAATTTCTCTAGCTGTGAGACCTCGTCTTATAGAAATACTCAAATATTGATTGCTTCAAGTTTCAAACTAAAGTACAGCTACGATCAGACTGTACTTGCAATCAGAACTACGCACAGCAATTCAAATTAAAGGTGATAATCCGTTATCTATAGGGGACTGTTGACACAAATAAGACAATAGACCAAAAATGTACTCTCAATGTCGCAACCAAACGAACTGTTGTATTTCACTGTTAAGAGAGTGATAAAGCAATTGCAAAGATACTTCGCAGCTAAGAAGCTTTCAAACTGTTTCAAAAATACAAATAGATTTTCAAATTGAAATTCTGCTTCAAAACACAAAAACAGTATCATTGCCTTTTGTCCACAAACTACCTTTCTAAGCATCTCTATACAGGGAGTCAAAATGACTCATTCGGGCATTCGAGGTAAATTTTTAAAAAATCTTTTTTAAAGCTAACAAAAATTCATGCCATTCCTAGAGAGTGTTAGGCCCAACAAATGATGAAAAGTCACGGGAGGATTTTCCCTGAAAGCAAGCAAGTGAAAAAATATGCACAAGCAAACTATCCGAAGAAGTCATTTTGACTCCATTGAGCATTCTAGTGTTAAATAAAGAATTGCTCGTAGCATAATCAAATAAACATTAATTGCAGAAAGTAGAGTATTCATTCTCGAAGCTTTTCGTCTGAAACTTTTCAAGAGAATCCGTCACAAATAGAGTGAAAAGGTGAAGTGAGTCACTTATATAGAGACACAATTGACAATAAGTGACTCACTTCACCTTTTCACTCTATTTCTGACGGATTCTCTTGAAAAGTGTCAGACGAAAAGCTTCAAGAATGAATACTCTACTTTCGGCAATTTTTAAATTCTGTACCACAAATCAACTCTTAAACATTAATTGTTGCAAAGTTGTTTTTTTCAACAGCAGCTTATTGATATCTCCTAAAAGAACGTTTAATCGCGTTTCAGCGATGAGTACTTTTTGAGAAAGAACAAAAAACAGATTGTTCAATTAGTCATTGATTGCAACGTCATTTTCGACCCCAAACAAATGAAAGTTTTTGAAATGTGGTAAGTCGGAAGCTGGTTTTCGTTTGAGCAAAAAGCAGTTGTTCTCTGTCAAGTAATGCAAATTCTAAAAAATATTATTTTTATTAATGACGCCATCATGACGTCATAAATAGCCTTATGACACTCATCACGGAGTGGTGATCAATCGTACCAAGTTTGATGCTTGAGCCTGTGGCAGTTTCAGAGGAGTTGAAACAGACACACAGACAGAATTGCGCTTTATATATTATATCTATTACATTTCAATAACCCGCGACCGGTTTCGAACATATAGAGTCTTATCAGGGGGGTGTAAAAAACCCACAAAACTATAAATGCTAGGACAAAATCATTACCAAATTGCTTTTGTGTGCAAGATAGTAATGCAATACAAAATAGTATAATACAGCAAAATGTTCATCAAGGAAGTCTCACTTAATGACACACATGTAATATGTACAAACAGTCACATCGCTAAGCACTAATATAATTTAAATTTAGTATAAATAGTGATAGTAGCCATCTAGCAAATTTTGGTCGATCTCCTATTACACCTGTATCTGACTTTAGCATCACACTAAGTTGAAATATAAAATTGCTTAAAAACAATCACCAACATTATTATTCAAGGTTATTAAAATAATGATGCAAAATAATAAGGATAATAGGTTATTGACATGTAATAGATTGTTGTATTGTACAGTATGATGTTGGTGATTGTTTTTAAGCAATTTTTCATTTGCTCTTAGTATGATGCAGATGGCAGATACCTCTAAAATTGGAGATCGCCAAAAATTTGCCAGCTAGCAACTAGCACTATCTACGCTAAATGTAAATTGATTTCAGTACCCACGAATCGGTTTAAGTGTCTGTTTCAACAATGCATAAACAAGTTTAAAAATTATAATAACTGAATTGTTGATGGACACCACGTTGGAATATCTATGTAGTACAGCCATTTTGTTTGTGTGAGTATTTTTAACCTATAAGACTTTTGATCACGTGTAGCAAAGTTTGACAAAATGCCTAGTTTTAGTGTGACATATTACAGGATGTGGAAACATTATGCTTTTTCTGCAGCACCAAAACGTGGTTGGTGTGTTATCCTGAAGAAATGGGCCATGTTCTTTGTTTTCAATTTTTCAAGTTCGGCATAAAATACCAGGTTTATCGAGTTCGAGTTAGGAGCCCTTGTTAATACCAAAATAGCACCAAAAGCAAAACCATCAGACCCAAGGCCAAGACATCAAAACAACGGTTTTAAGACTGGTTTAAAGACCAAGATCGTTCTCAAGACCTACGTCACTGCAAAATATCATTTACTAATCTTTTTCAAAATTACTCAGTTTATGAACTCAAACTTGATCTAAGTTTCTTTTTAGTTCGAGTTGATGTTCGAGTTTGAGATCGCAAAAGACCGAGTTCTCCGAGTTCAAGTTCGCAGTTCGCAGTTCGAGTTCGCAGACCTAGTTTTAACATTTAGGCTAGTTAAGTCAAGCCGTAAGTCTGTTGAAAATAAGTGGGACTCTGAAGTGACCTGTGTTTTCTTTTATAGTTTTCAAATTAGTTTCGGCCAGCCCATGCCAAAAAGATTTTTTTAGGCATTGAGCAGTGCAAATTTGTTTGACTTTTCTTCTTGTTTGATGATTAAGATGGCAAATGATAAACACCTGCGATAAAACTAAGATGCAGATTAATAAGTGGGCTAATTAATTACAAAGAAAGTGAGTAGAAAACATCTTTTTTTTATTACTAGATTGATTGCCGTCTTAGTCATTACACTTAATACTTTCACAGTTATAAAGAGCTACCTCAATGCTCTTGTCGTTTAATAATAAACAATTTATAATTCAGATATTTCATAGGATATTAATTAAAACCTGTTTATCAACCTGTGTTGTAAAATTTATGACCATGATACGCCGATCCGGTGTATATTCCTGTTGCTTGTTCTATTAAATGGCGAATCCATGTATTTCCCGATCCAGGAAAGCTAATTATTCCAGCTCTTTTCAATTGATTGTTAATGGGAAGAAATGAAATCGGTTTACATTTCTTGTCTTCTGCCAGAGTTCGATAAATTTGTGTTGAAGATTTGTTCCAATTTTTCATGCAGCTTGTCCAATCAACTCTACGTGAAAGTTATATCATTGGAATATCGATATGAAATTGTGCTTGTCAAAAACCTTTGTTTTAAAATTAATGCTAAAATTGGATCTCAACTTTTTATTGATCCACCGGAGAATAATTAGTTTAAGTTTTTAATTCACAACGCTGGTTCTGCGTTGATAGGCAGTGTTCTTTCATATTGCAGTTCATTGGCTCCACTGAGCATGCTCAACTGATTTGGGACACATACAGTAAGTTCGGCACACATTTATGGTAACTTAATGAAAACAATCACTTCATCAATCAATCATCATTGGTTCTGTTGTTTGTGTTTTCGGAAAATACCATTTGACAAATAATAATGCACCTATCTCCATTGGGTAGAGATAATTAACTGGACATAAAATCCAGTCTCTATTAAGTTTTTATTAGTCTCTATTAAGTTTTTATTTATTGCGGGTAATTTAGTTGTTGTTTTTTTGTTATTAGGAGGCACTGACTAGAAAACCTTTAGGTTATTTCAGTGTCTCCTGTCCAATACACGAATGTACTATTTTATCTTATTACTGTTTTATGTTGACGTTTATTGAGTGTATTGGGCAAACAACAGTAATAAACTTATGACTTATGTATGAATGAGGTGCCAAATAAGGAAAATGTAATAATGCTTGTATTTTCGAGGCCACCTTGCATTAATATACGTTTTGTAAGATTAGACTCAGTTTTTAGTTATCTTTTTCTTGGAGCAATTTTTTAGGTTACTTGAGTTTTTTTGTGAATAATTGCTCTCTAACTTGCGGCTGTGGTTTGAAGTCAATGCAAAAACGTATGGGATATACCCGGTAGAGCTGAAAGGTTTTTACATTTATCTCACAATGAATTAAAAAAAATTGCCATGAACAAAATTGAAGAAATGTTGAAAACATCCTTGTTTTGATTCCATGCCTTTCAAGAAAGGCTTTCGACAAGGATGTAAAACAATTTTAAAATTGTAAAGTTAATAATTTACGCGAGGGAAATTTTTCGAAACTTACTATCAAAGGTTGAACCATGTATTGTTTTTTCAAATTTTTGCACCCATTTTTTCGCATTTGTGTCCCTCTACACTCATATGAGCATGCTTTGTTGATTGATCTGTTATTGTTTTTGGTCATTACATCTCAATTGTTTTCTACGCTAGCAAGTATTATTACTCCAGGTGATTAGTTCTAACGGACCAACGTTTTTGAGACATTAAAAAGTTTGTGTGAAAGATTTTCTTGTGTGTAATAAATTGCTCTCCTACGCTATAATCTAAATAGATCACACTAAGCAGTTGCAACAATGCAAACGTGATCTTTTTTCTGTTTTGGTTCACTGTTCCTTTTCTGATTGTATGCTTGGAAGAATAATTATTTAAGCAAACTAGCCGGCAACATCCGGCAGGGCTACCAGTCAGTTATGTTGGGCAACAAATATTAGTTCAGCATGCTGGGACTACTTTTTCCTAAGTTTTGTGCTTGGTTCGTCAAGCGATTTTGGAAAAGTTTACACACAAACATACACACACACACACACAAATACACAGTGAGAGAGAGGATTGCGCTTTACAGGATGGAAAGTTGGTTTAAGTAACCTCATATACGCCCAATGGTGGGTTTCTGCTACAAACTAGCGTGTTGCTTTCTCTTGTTTCTGAAATCTAGGGCACGAAGATTTTTGTAATATAATTAGGTCACTTTGTTGTTTTTGTGCTCTGGTCAGTGCAGCATGCAAGTTTGACGGAAAGGCGACGCTTACTTTGTGTTTTACAACAGTTGAAATTTTGGAAATTTTCTAAAAACTGCAGATATGGAAAAAACAAGGTGAGCTTTTAAACATTCGAATAAAAGTTTCTCATACTGACTTAGTAGAATAGTTCTACATGCGTTATCTAATACAGTAAAATGATATATGTGAAAATTGTAACATCTTTTAATTTTGCTTAGAAATCCAGCATTTTGAAGTGTTGCGCAAACGTACCAATGAGCATATCGCGCGACTCTTGCGTTGCGTAAACGCATGAATAGGCATTCCGGTGTAAAGGAAAGCACAAGCAGTTTTTTTCACAAGTCTAGTATATTAATCAATATTTTACAATATTTAATGTCAATCTTACTGTTGAATGGTTCTAATTATGTGATAAGGAAATTTTTAGATTTACATTGGTTCAAATTTGTAGGAAAATGGCAAAGTAACAAAGTAAATCCATCTAAATC
Organism: Trididemnum clinides; assembly: GCA_963675345.1. Lineage (NCBI taxonomy): Eukaryota > Metazoa > Chordata > Ascidiacea > Aplousobranchia > Didemnidae > Trididemnum > Trididemnum clinides. The sequence continues at coordinate 24,519,095 of OY776306.1, forward strand.
CCAACTGTGATGAGCTAGCTGGTCACCAAAGAGCTGGCTAGTACAGAAACCCTAGATATCCTTGGTTTAGAGCAAATGCCTAAAGCTGTGCTGAAGGGAAACTAATTTGCTTGCTTAGGTCGAAAATCAGGTGGGAGACCAAGCTTAAAAAACTATCAGAGATGTATTGCTGCGTTTGTTGTAATAGTCTTTCTCCGATAGCTCAGTAGGCAAATCTGGGATTATTTTACTATTCATTTGTATGATGCAGGTTTAAATTTTACTGCTGACACATTTTTTAAATACAATCATTAGAACAGATTTGAAAATTATTAAGTTAAATCTAATTTTACGTTGACCAAATCAACATTTTTATTGCTCACAGCGCGTAGCTCTAAATATGACTAGTTAGTGCTTTGTTAAAAGTATATTGCGATGAAATAAAACAAAATGTTTGTAAAAGTCTTCTTACAATTACAGTATTTCAATCTACAGAGAATGATGCGTTTGTAACAGAGCAATGACATTGGACGAAGTTTTAGAGAAACTTGAAGAAATATCGGCAGTGGAAATGAAGGTGAAAACGAACTGCTTGACAAAAACATCCCATTAGCAAAAACTTCAAAGAAATAGCTTTTTACATATCCCCTTCAAAAGATGGTGATAAAGACATCTACTATTTCCATCAATAAAATTGGAAAACCTCTCGACTTTCCTGCTTCCTTCCGGCCTATCTCTCACATCTCCTGAATCTCAAATCTTTTTAAACGCAGCATTCTATCGTGTCTAATTTTCTTTCAGAAGTCTAATTCCATTTTCTTTCCCCGCCAGACCGGTTTCCGCCGTGGACGGTTTACTCTAGATCAAATTGTGTTTATTGCTTAGTGCATTTCCGATGGGCTTAACAAACCCAGGTGGGGCTCTCGGACGATCCTTACTACTATTGATTTCTCAAAGACTTTCGACTTTGTCTGGCACCCCGTCCTTTTCCACCAACTCATTTCGGGTGGCCTCTCTTCTTGCTTTGCTCGTTGGACTCAATGTTTCCTTTGTGATAGGCGCGCTTGTGTGGTTTTTCAAAATCACAAAAGTCGTTCCTTTCGAGTCCGTCGAGGTGTTCCGAAAGGATCCGTACTTGGCCCTGTACTTTTCTCTCTTTTCGTCAATGATCTTCCAACTTCTCTGCCGTTTTCCGTCAGCTGCTCTCTTTACGCTGACGATCTGGTCATTTGGTCCTCCTCCCCCTCGGTCCCTACTGCGGTGGAGGTCACACAAGCAGCGTTCCCTTTAAACGCGAAAAAAGTGCGAATTTGCGAAATTATGTCTGGCGAATTCGTAGTTAAAATTCAAAAGTTCGTAAAAAAAACCGGCGGTGTTTGGTAACTTTTTCCGTTTGTTGAAATTGTTGCAATTTTCAACTAACTGTTTAATGCGTGGGAGACAGTGAATAGAAGTCAAATGTTGGGGGGCCGCTTTTTTAAAGCAGTGCTTGGGCAAGTGCTTTGGGCAAGCCAGGTCACCCTTGGGCAAGGTGTAGCACCTGATAGCCTTCCTAGTTAGGGTTACAACATGTCAGTTTTTATGTTTGATGGATTTTGCGGTACCTTGTACATGCTGTATATGCTTTTCTTTGTTTGCATTTTTCTTTGGCTGTTCCTTGCAGGTGCGATGGCCATGCCACTGTCTTCAAATTTAAACAAAATTCTTTCCATGTGCATGCATTAACGTATATCTTTTTGCCATTCTCTCCTTTTTTTGTCCACTGCTGTCAATTTTATTTTCTATCCATGCTGTTTTTGACAAAAATAAAATAAAAATGATTGATTGATGATTGCAACGTCTCGCTTTAACTTTGCCCGGGTGTGACGCAACATCGTGTGACCGCGACCTAAAATATCGTGTACGCTGTTACCAAACTTCTTTTGTATCACAAATCAACTCCAAAGCAAGTGACATAAAGTAACCCGGTCAATTTCTATCGTAGCTAAAGAGCAGAAATAGCAAGTAGCTCTCAAACTTCACTTTAATACAAGACACTAGCTTTCGAGGAAAGTTTGAAACTGGAATTGCTTAAATATTATGTGTTTTTTTTACGTTTCAACGCCAACTTCAATCGTGTTGGTTAACCCTATGAGGACCATTTTTTTTGCTTTCTATGTCCGGGGAGGGGGGTCAATTCGACCCAAATACTTTTACAGCTAATAACTTTTAAACCGCTCACAATAGCGATTCCGTATTTGTTCAGATAGATGTAGAATTTATTTTTCAATCTAATTATATACTTTTGGTTATGATCAAATTAATAGCGTTCAAGTTATTGCAAATTAAATGTACAGCATTAGTTTTTAGATTTTTGATTGCAATTCAAAATGAAGAAATCGCCGGCGAATTTTCTTTTTTCGCAGCGTTCACTCTTCGATATTGTGGTTTTGCGATCGTCTAAGCGCAATTTATCAATGTCCGCTGTCAGATAGAAAGTTCAACAACTCATCATCAATTTGCCATTTTGCTTTTTACGAGGAATTTACCAGCCGCGATGTTTGTGTAACATTTCTTATGTTGGACTACTTGCCATATGCCAAGTGTATATTCTCTAGCTAGATTTTTGTAATTTGAATTGACTGTTTGTGAATGTAAAACAGGATGTGAAATAGGATTTGAAGGACAAAAATTCCTTAACTTTATGAAATTATTACTCTTTTCATTTAGACAAAAAATGCAAGCTACGTTTATTCATCACGGATAAATATTTTTATTGATCAAGGCATAAATTTCATTCAAATTAAGGAATGCTCACGAATCATTTGACTCTTTTATTCTTTCCTTTCCCTTATGCGACGCAATACGACGTTTTTGTAAGCCCCTCCAACCTTGTGTGCAGACTTGGATGATTAGAATTGTTTTAGCATTTTTAAATTAAATTAAACTTGGAATTAGAGCATTAATGCTTTTCTCAAATTACAGTAGAATAAAATTAGAGCATTTCTGATTATCCCAAATTAAAGCAGAATTGGAATTAGAATTAGAGCTTCCAGCTTTTCTGAAATTAGTTTGAAATTTTAATTACCAAGAAAATTTTGATGCCATTTGAACATCTTTGCAAAACCACTTTGTATTTGCGACAATTTTAAGAGTTTTTCAGTTTTTGCCACCAAATTATTGTGAAGACCTTTTTTCTTTTTGGAAATCACCTAATTTCGATCTTGATTTTTGGCCAAACTTTTCGCAAATGCAAGTGATCCGTGATAAAAAAAAAGTCTTCTCATTTTTCAGATTCAACTCTTTGGTCAGGAACTTTTCTAAAATTAGATTAGAATAGGAATTAGGCATTTTTCAAATTAGATTAGAACAGTGTTTCCCAACCTGGTCCCCAGCGCCCACCTGCTGGGCGTTTGTGCAAATTTAGTGGGCGGCAAAAAAATTTTTAAAATAGTTGGGCGGTAAGTCATTATTACTGGGCGTTCGTTTTGAAATTTGGAGAAATTGGTATTTCTATTCCTCCTGTGCTTAACCGCTTATCGGTAATCGAAAGCGAATCCGCCATCTTGTCAATAAGGCTGTTTAGGAGTTGTTTAACTTTAGCAGTTACTAAAAACAAGATTAAACTTTATCAAGTGGCTGCAAAACGTAAACAAGATACTGATAGTGATTTCCAATCAACAAAGAGACAAAAGCAATACATACGGAAGTATAATGTGACATATTTGGAGTATGGATTTGTACCACATGCCACAGATGAATCTCGGCCGTTTTGTCTTGTATGTATCGTTGTGTTGACAAATGAAGCTATGAAACCTTCGAGATTAAAAGCACATTTGCTTAAAAAACATCCAGACAAGGCTAACTGGACAATTTCGCAATTCCAGAAAATGAAAGAAAATTTTGAAAAGCGCAGAACATTGCCAATGCTTGCTCAAAAAGCAAACTATGATATTGAAAATGGTCTCATTGCTTCATACAAAGTTTCTAAGTTAATAGCAAAATGCAGTAAGGCACATACAATTGGTGAGCAGTTGATTATACCTGCTGTTACTGAAATCTTGTCAACTGTGTTTAAAGTAGACACCAGTAAATTAAGATCAGTTCCTCTTAGCAATAACACTATGTCCCGTCGTATTGATGAAATGAGTGATGATATTGAGGCCAATCTGTGCCTAAAACTTCAAGAAACCGAATTCAGCATACAGCTTGATGAGTCCACTGTCCGTGATGATCAGGCACTGCTAATACGCCTCGTAGCTTATGTTTGGTTTATAAACAACAAAGAAATTTGTGAAGAGATGTTATTTTGTCATTCACTGGAAACATTTTGCCAAGGAGAAAATATTTTTTAAAATCTCAAAGACTACTTGAATTTAAAAGGCATACTAATTAGAAATATGATTTCCTGTGCCACAGATGGAGCTCCAAGTGTGATAGGTCGTTACAAGGGACTTGTAGCTCGTATTAAAAAAGAAGTACCAAACCTATTTGCAATACACTGTGTTATTCACAGGCAGCATCTTTGTGCCAAAAACATCAGTGGGAGATTATCTGACAGTCTTAATTTGGTTGTACGTGTAGTTAATAAAATAAAAACTCGTGCACTTAATACAAGGCTGTTCAGACAGTTGTGTGATGAAAACGATAAAAAATTTGAAAGACTGCTTTTGCATACAGAGGTACGCTGGCTTTCAAAAGGGTCATGTCTCAAAAGATTTTTCAGTTTGTATGACACAATTGTAGAGTTTTTACTTTCTAATCACGAAGATGATTTGGCAAAAGATATTGATTATATTAGAGGTGATGTTGCTTATTTATCAGACATATTTGAGAAACTGAACCAATTAAATCTGAAGCTACAAGGATCAAATTTCAACTGAATTGCAGCTAAGTCAGCGGTATTGACATTTATGAAAAAAGTAGAAGTGTTCTAACAAAACATAGGACGAAGAGAATACAGTCAATTTCCAAACATGCAGTCCCCAGCATTAGCACAACAATACAGTGATATTGACCTTCAAGTTTATTGCTCACATTTAGATTTGTAAAGAAAAGACTTTGAATCCAGATTTAAAGATTTGGTAGAATTGGTTATTCCAGAATGGCTTCAGTCTCCATTTTTGTGTGCAGCAGAAGAACAAGAGATAGATGTGCAAGAAAACTTGATTGAAATCCAAAATAATGAAGAGTTCAAACTGATTTTTCAAAAAAGGGGCTGAGTAAATTTTGGATTGAGATTTCTGAAAAATATCCACAGGTTTGGACAAAAGTAAAACTGTTCATTTTGGCTTTCCCATCATCTTACCTTGTGGAAACTGGATTTAGTGCTGTGAATAATATTTTGACCAAAAACAGAAATAAACTTGATGTTGTACAGAGAGGTGACCTTAGACTACTGTTGTCTAATTTTGAACCTGACATTATGAAACTGGCCAAGTTACACCAACCTCAAGGTTCGCATTAGTAATATTTTAAAAATAAAACACTTTTTAGCATATTTCTGTCTCTTTATTTATGAATTTCGAAAATAAAATACATTTTAACAAAATTATTGCTCACATTTTTTGTCTCTTCATGTCGTGGTGGGCGGTATTACAATTTGGTGCTTAGTTTGTGGGCAGCAGCAAGAAAAAGATTGGGAAACACTGGATTAGAATAAGAGACTTTTAGTTTGTTTCAAATCAGATAAGAATTAACGACTTTTTGCTATAATTTACAGAATTAGCTAGCTAGAATCAATTAGTTGTCCAAGTCTGCGTATGTGACGAATTGCATAAAAAAAGTACTCAAGCAAACTAAGCTTTGGGTTTGTTACAAAAACCTGTGACATCGAACCATTGTAAACTTTGATTCTATCTAATAGCAAGTTTGTCCTACAACGATATGTCTATCTAGCCTATCTTTTATCCCTACCCCCATAATAACACCAATACAGCAGATTTGTTTTCTTCTGGAGGTGTCATATAATATTTATACTGTCCTTTCAGTTTTTATATTCAACCGCGATTGATTCTGTGGCCCCATGCATGAACCTGATAAGCCATATTTTCTACAAAAATGAGTTAGCACCCTGACATCATTACTTTTACTCTATATTTTTATTCACAAATTTGTTCAGCGATTGAAATTTAGTGAGTAAAATGTTATGATAATCTTTCCAAATATTGCTGATGTTCCATTTCACAGTTTCCGTGCATGAACCTGATAACCCACAAATCAAGATGGCGGCTCTTTTGCAAAGTGCTGCAGGAAGATCAAAAAGAAAGGGTAAACTTCCGCTAAATGCTGTACTAGAGCGAATGGATAATAGTAAGTTTATGATACTCTTAAATCACACCTCTTGGCATGATATTTGCTGAAAGAGTGTTGCATGTTAGTTATATTTGCTGTAAAAAGTGCTGTTGTATGTAGTTCTGTCTCTGACCCTGCTGAATCGTCTGGAATTCTAGATCTACCTCTGAATAAGGATGCTCTATATAAGGAGTATTTTGCCAAAACTCAGAATGAGGTCTCAAATTAGCTGTAAAAACGGATCAACATAAGAGAGTATCAATACATACCAGCCGACAGTTTGCACTCAATGTGACTAGAATACGAAGGAAATGAGTACCATTTTTAATAGACTGCTCTGTTGGTCAAGTTGATTGAGAGTATTATAGTCTCATCTCAATTAGTTTTGTGATTTTAAGGGGTGTGGTGACACATCTAATTTAGATTCTTGATAACGGGTGGCAATTATTTGAATATTTTGAGTCACACTTTCACTTATTTAAAAACATTATCTTTTAAGTTCTTTAATGTTCAGATAAAAATTTAATTAATTATTACTCACGAGCTGGTTAGACTGATTTAATTCCTATCTTGGGTTTGCGTTAATGCCATCTAGCCACATTCATTATAACAAGTCAGATGATGTTGATTTGTTTTTTAAGGGGAGTCATGCACCAGCTTGCTCATTCGACAGCGTTTTTAGGTAACTGTTTAGAGTTTGATAATTTTTTCCTCTTTCTTTCTTCGTATTGATGCATGTACGAAAGTTGTACCTCACACTTATACCTCTGATCTAGACCGTGGTGGGCACGAGCTGGGCTAAAAATAGCGACCGCTATTAGCGCCGCTAGTGTTGCGTTAGCGTTTGCTTTAGCTTCAGTTTTTTTTCAAAAGCAGTTTCCTCTAGGGCTAAGCTCGTCACTTGTCAAAATACAAATATCGTCACAAAACTCAACGTTCAAAAATCTCAGGCGAATTTTCATAAAGAGCGTTTGCGGAGAAGTCACGAAAAGACAGCAGCAATGAGAAGCTATCAGACAACTTTTTTTTGGAGAGACCCGAGTCTCAAAGCAAATCGATTGGTATGTTGCTCTCTAATGCAACATTAAGCGAGTTGTTTGTGAAATACAACACTGCCATACTTCTCAGTAAAACAGTGGAACGCCTGTTTTCATTAGAGAAAGATGTGCTGAAGCAAAAGCGATCTGGACTCAGCGATCAATGGTGGATATATAGGTTCAGGCAAGTGAAGCACTTCCCTCGGGTCTCCCCTTTCTAAGGGCCCTCTTTATGGCTTTACAAATTGTCACAAAACTTTATTAGCCTTTGGAAAAGAATATACTCCTTGGTTCTAACTATCTTTTTATCATTCAGAAACTTCTAAGCTTGAAATTAAAGGCACCAAATACAAGACATATTTTTAAAATCAGCGTAATCAACGCAAAATCAATGAAACCAGAAGTGTTGAAAATGAGACAGTACAGTAGATTGAAGTTTCCCTGATGTTATAAAAGAGCTTTATGTCTGACACTTTTCAAGAGAATCCGTCACAAATGGAGTGAAAAGGTGAAGTGAGTCACTTATATAGAGACACAATTGACGAAAAAGAAAAAAAAAGGGAAAAAAACCATGTCATGATTGGTAAAAGAAGCGACCAATGGAAGAAGCGGAATCTAATGTGTAATTTTTAGACCTTAAACGAATTCCTTTTGTTTTCATAAATTTGATTCGGATGTTTTGATGTACGTGACTTCAAGGGTGGAAAGATAAAAAGAAGTACGGCGACCGGCAAGAATAAAAAAATTTGTTATCATTATATTCACGTGTGCATGTAGGGTTTTGTAAAAGATGTTGTCCAATGGCATAAAAGGAAGTTTCAGCTTTAAGGCTTCTGATTGGCTTGCAAGAGCGGGTCAATGTCCTTCGGTCCTGACAAATATGCTCCTGGAGAATGGTTTTGGGCACGTGCTGCTTAATCCTCTGTTGTAGCCTTTGAGAAGTACGACCGACGTACCGACTATCGCAGTGGCAGTGGCCCCTTCGTCAATTGTGTCTCTATATAAGTGACTCACTTCACCTTTTCACTCTATTTCTGACGGATTCTCTTGAAAAGTTTCAGACGAAAAGCTTCAAGAATGAATTCTCTACTTTCTGCAATTTTCAAATTCTGTACTACTAATCAACTCTTCAAATCACCCAATATTAGCCAATGGAGAAATTGGTTTGTAAATGAGGCTGAGGGGGACATGATGAAATCTTGCCCAAGGGGTCTAAATCCATTAAATGTCAGCGATGAAGACTTTAAAATACTCATTTTTTTTGAAATAACTGTATTGTAATTGGCCTAAATATTTGTTTTTGTGTTTTTTGTGACAACTAGTACATTTGTTAGTATTATCTTCTGATATGCTAGTATTTCCTCAAATGGACGGAGAAAAAATAACTGTTTTCTTTTTGCATAGTAACATTTTGAGTGAGATTTGAATTTTCGACCACTGCAGTTTGCGTATTAGCAGTTAACGGCCGCTGGCTTTTGGAAAGGACTAGCGTTGGCGTTTATCGCGTTAAAGTTAATGAGTGTTTAGCGGATAGCGGTAGCCGCCTATTCTATCAGTTTTGGACACAGTTCCCATTACAACTGCACAAGATTTGAGAATTACAAATTCAGATACACTTATTTGCAAGGTCACCACCCCTATAACTGCTAGTCTCTGGATTAGGGCACTGAGTCTTCTTTATGTAGAGTGCATGCGATCACATTCACATGCAACTGGATGTACATCTACATTTATGGTTAGCTCTTGGCATTTTGTTGAAGCTCTATCTGCCTCATAATTACTTCTATCAAAATTTTGTCCTACGAAATACCAGAGGTGCAGTAGACATGTCAGCGTTGTGTTCCTGATGAAACCGGTTTTCCAGTTATGGCCCAATGAACGCTTATGCTCGAGAAAGTACTTTATATTTGTTAACCATGCTTTATTGGTAAAAATCTGTTACGTATTAATTTATATTATATTACTGTAAAGTTAGAACTGTGCAAATACACCCCATTTGTTAAAAAGCACAGGAAAAAAGAAGAGGAACGATTGACAACAAAAAGGATAGATCTAGTGAATTTCAGTAAACATTTAGTGATGCAACTCTAGCAAATGTAACTTGCAAATGGTGACCAAAAATCAGTCATGCGCATGAAAAGATCATGATTCAATTTTTAATCATCTTCCACTCTTTCATGCAGACGTGATATATACGTTTTCTTACCTGAGTTATTCTATTTTTTCTTTTTGGATGCTACAGCAGAATCAAAACCTGAAGTTGGCTTTAACTTTGAAAAACCTCACATAAAAATTGACCTATAGCATTGACATTGAGGACAGCAGACTGTCAGATAACTGCCAGTTCCATATTATATGATAATGCGACTCATTATAATACTGTAGGTCGAGTTGGTTGAAAGTACACTATGTTTAACTAATACGTTTTATTTTTATTCTTTGCTTTAGTTTCTTTTTTACTTTTTTCATTTGGATTATGGCCATAAAATCACTTCGAATGATAATTGAATATTTGTAACAAATTGAGCTTAACTTAAATATTAACACTAAAATAATTTGCCAAATAATTTTTTCAATGTACAAACTTGATATGTGGGTTATCAGGTTCATGCACGAAAAATTAAAAAAATCATATCAGTTTTTTTTAAATTTGCTTCATAACTTTGTTCGTGTTGATGCTTATCTGCTAAAATAATTCACGAATAATTTTGTAAATATACTTGACATATTAAAAAAATTAAATTTCATTCTACAGCTGCATTTGTGTTTTACAGCCCTTTAAAGTTAACTGCATTTTTCTCAGTTTGATTGTTGTGTGGGTTATCAGGTTTATGCATGGGGCTACAGAATTATAATGTCACCAATTTGAGCTTTATTATCGTAACTTGTGCTTTGAAGCGTTAGTGATTTTAGAGCTATTAATTAAAAAATCACTTGCAAATAACAGAATACATTACAAAGGCGAAACAAAATAGGCTATTTCCGGACTAGCTGGTGTATTGCAATCATACGCCATGCTATTTCTGCTTATAATTTATCGTCTAATATGAAAATACGGGAACACTACATTAAATTTACGGGTAGTATCAACAATACATATATCATCGTCAAAAGCAGCAATACGCTCGTATGTTTCAAAAACAACTAAGGCAGTGCAATTTTATCCTTAAGTGTAAGCCTAACAACAGTTTAGTCCTGCAAGCAAAAACCACAAATGCGAATAAGATGCTTATTACACAACGGCTTTCCGCATTTTTGGCACTGGCTCAATTGCTTAGAAATTTTGTTTTTCTTTTTTTTTGCTCGTTTTCCTTTAATCTTACTGATACTTGCATCGCATTGCCTTCGTTTTTCATTTTGATGAGGTAAAAAGCCACTTGACATTTTCACATGTTTGGAGGACACTTTTTTCCCCAGTACTATCTCAATTTTGCGAACTACAGAAGAATTTATGCCAATTAATATTCGTTGTTCTATATGTGGGCAAATCAAAAGGATAGCTAGTTCAAACTCGAAATCTATATAGATTTTATGCTTTGAGGCTACAGATCATTGTTCATTGCATATATCGTGCCAGCGTTCACTCGACATGTGTCCAAAGCGTATCAAAATGCATTCATAGTCCAGCGCTTTGATTTCGATTTACAGCTGTAGAACCCCATTTTTTGATCAATAATGTCTGGTCCGCCTTTTGAAAAGTCGTAAGTTTATAGTTTGTAAATAGATGGCTTGTTTTGTTGTCATCTTTGTAGTTGCAAGAAGCGGTGGCACTGTTGACAATAATAAATCATTTCGCTTTCCTGATCTTTTGGTTTTTTCTACATACGAGTGCAGATTTAATATGCCGTCATACTTTTTCCAATATATCTTGTATAAGTTTATTTCTCGGTTTTTGATTTCTTTAATTTCAGCTAGAATTCCTATTCGATTTGATTGTAAAGTTCCCACAGAAGTTATTCCACGGTCAAGCAGCCACTGCGCCATTGGTATTGAAGTATACAATCTGTCATATAAATGTGTTTCTTCCCATTAAATTTGTGTGGCATTCCAAATTTTGAATTAGGTATTTTACTGTTTGTGACGTTCCAGGAGTGTAGTAAGATGTCGGCTCTGCTTTTGGCTGACAAGGATACACAGCAGTTGAAAAGGTAAATGGATAGCGAAAAGCATTGATTGATTTATACAGCATTCCATACTTGGCTGGTTTGCTCGGATTAAATTGTTTGAAAATAATTTGCGTTCTCGTTGGGTAAAGAGTTTCATCCAGCGACAAATAATCATCAGGAACTAGAAATTTCCCAGTTTTCGTTAAATTCTTCAAAAATTTGCAAAAAGCTGCAAATCTATCATGTTGCCAAGGAGTAGGACGCGTTATATGGTCATCAAACGATATGTGGGCAATCAAAAATTCAAATTTGTTCCTGGAAATAGTTGCACTAAAAACTGGATTGCCAAATATGTCATAGAACATCGCATTAATGCTTTGATGCACTTGTCCTAGTAAGCCTCGCATGTAAATCATTCCAATCAATGCGAATACTTCCGAAGGTGGTCTTCTAAAGGTGGTTCTGATCCCTAACAAAAAGGGTCTTCTCATTTTTCAGACCAGACTCTTCGGCCAGAAACTTTTTTGAAATTAGATTAGAATTGGAATTAAGAATTTTTCCAATTAGATTAGAATTAGAGACTTAGTTTTTCAAATTAGATTACATTTAACAACTTTTTGCTGTAATTCACCAAATTAGCCAACTAGAGCTATGCATATTTAGCTTGTGTGTGTGATGAGTTATATAAAAAAAGTACTCAAGCCAACTAAGTTTTGGATTTGCTACAAAAACCTGTTATATCAAACGATAGTAAACTTTAATTCTTTTTATTAGCAAGTTTGTGCTACAATGATAGACCTATGTACCCTATCTTTTATCTCCTCTCTCCACAATAACACCAATACGGCAGTCTTCAGGTCTTACATTGACATGGGCTATTTTTTACTACTTTTGTTTGCAACATTTATATGTCTAAAAAAATAAAATTACGTATAGATTCGCTTGATATGAAATCATCATAATCTTATACATCGGGCGAATATTTAAGTTTTAGTGGAAAAGAGCAATTTGAACATTTCAAACACTGAACTAAAATGTAGTGGCTGCATTTTCAATGTCATAATGCCAATAAAAAGTTTTTCGTTAATTAAAAGTGCGCATTTGCTGTTCAAGTAATAAAAACTAGCTGCTCGTTTTTCAGTTATGCAATCTAGCACATTCGATGCTGCTTTTGAATTCTTGGCTGTTCTAGTATTGAAATAAAACAATTAGAAATTTAACTTATCGAACGTAAGATGAACGTAGTTTAGAACATGGGTGGGCAAACTACGGCCCGCCAGAGCATTTTGTGCTGCCCCCCAAATTTATAGAAGCTTTCATGAATTTAATTTAATAGGACAGGGTTGGCCGCACTTGCCGTACCGAAGAGCCCAAAACGATAGAAGCCATTATTGAAAGAATCGCTACGCAGTTCTTAGTTTGAACTGACACATTTTCCGTGTAAATAAAGGGCGATAACCTTTGTTTTTGGACACCATCATTATCAAAGTCTGTAATACGCTTTACAAAAAGTTTTTGCAAGATTTTTAGGTATTGCAAGCTCTTGCATTGCATATAGCCATTGCAAAATTTTAAGCACTGGCCATCGGTCAATTCTTGAATGGTCGATGCGGCCGTCGGCCAACTCTTGAATGGTCAATGCAGTCCTCCGACTAAAAAGTTTGCCCATCTCTGGTTTAGAAGATTGGAAATGACAAGATGATATTTGATTCAGCACTCAACCTTACAACGTTGTGGTAGTTGACACAAGCTGTAGTTTGAACTTGAAACGTCAGCTTTAATGCAAATGCCGTTCTGCTTGGCCATGCAGCAGGCAACGTAATGCTTTTACCAGTGGCGTCTTTACAAAAGCGGATAAAATACGACGGAAAGAAAAAAAATCTTCATTTGCATTTGGAAGTGTATAGATGTAGAATACAAACACATTGCTTTTGTCACGCGGTCAACAGAAAAAAAATTTGTGATGGCCACAAACTTAGATGTTCCACAGTTCCTTTTTCCCTTAAAAAAAATTAAATCTTGTAATTCATGATTCCCTTCTTGAGCTTTGGATTTGTATATGCTGATAAAGTTCGGTATTTAATTAACTACTAACAGCTTACTCATGAAGCAACAAAAATCAAGTTTTATAAAACTCCTAAATTAAATTTTGCTCTTTGTCGCGCTGCCTCCCTTAATCTGCCACTGCTGCATATTTTTCATCCCATAAGAATCGCAAGTGCGCTCGTTGCTCTCCCACCAACCAATCCCCAATTTTAACTGGTAAAAAACATTATAAATCATTATGAAAAGCACAAACTATATTATCACCCCGCCAAATTTAGTTTCTGGCTTTGCGTTTGGAAACAATTCGTTTTACTAAGTAGCATTTGTCAAGCATCAAACTTACGAAATATTTTTTGTATTACTTTATCGGTAGGTTATGGCTTAGCCTCAAGAACGTATTATTTATTTGACTAAAAATTACAAAGTAGCTGTGTATCTGAAAACACTTTGATGTTTTTGACTTGTCAAATCAAGAGTTGCTAATCAGAGCGAGAAGGTTTTGAGAAGAAAGATTTATGAGAAACCGTACAGCTTTACAGTCATGGCGTCACTTCAAAAAAATTCTGTGGTTTACGTAACTCGTCACGGTTTTGCGTGTGCGCTCTTTCTCCTTTTTTCTTTATTATATAAAAGCAATCGATGAAGAAATTTGCCCGAGTAGGTTTCGAAATTGTCATGTTTAATTTAAAATGCGATGAATATCTTCGTCAGTTTGAGACCAACCAAGAGCCAGATAAATTTTAGGAAAAGCCAAAAATATCAAACATTTACCTTAAGCGGTCGCTAAGCTACAACAGTTTTAATTTGCTGTGGGTCGAATCGACACCCCCCCCCCCCCAGTCCTAATAGGATTAGGATAAAAAAGCGCATAGCTCTCGGTTTCACTTTAGAACAAAAAACGCCATTTTGTAAACTACAAACAAATACAATCTTGTAGAAATTTCAGCGTATGACAGCTTATAGTTTTTAAAATTCGGAAGAAATTAATCGTATTTTTGGTTTTGGACTCAACGAGGTTTTGAACCCTTATTCTACCGTCTGGTCTGAGTATTTTTGTCACAACTTTAGCTGCTTGCTTCCTTGATTGCCTGGCAAGTTGTTTGCACGATTAAAATTGTTGGAGGCAAGTCAGTTACTCACGTTTTTATTGAGCAGTGACCGATGCCCTTTCTTTGCGCCTTCTTTGTTTTTGGTGTCAACATGTTGGCATTTTTCTGAATTACATTTTTTTGTGAATCATCGGCATTTCGTGGAGATAACTTGACGTGTCCGTTCATAGTTCGGTAAGAAATTTTTTGTTTTGTTTTTGACATAATATAGTGCTAAATTGTCTAACGTTTGTGTCCTATGATGTCTATTTGGTGTTTGTGTATGATGCGATTGTATATTTTTCAGAAAACCGCTTTTGTCTTTCTTCTATGATTTCCTCAATTATTATTATTACAACTGGTCTCGCTGCGAGAAAATCAAACAACCTTCTCTAACTAACTTTTTAAAAACTAAACTTGGTTTTACTTTTTAAAAATTAAAAGCAAAAAAGAGTATGACTTTTTGATTTTAAATTGCTTTTAGTTTTAGATCCCATCCAGAATTTTTTTTAATAAAATGTAGCTGACAGCTCTGAGCTGTCATGATTGAAATAAGCCTTAAAACAGTAAGAAAAAATGAAAAGTGCAGTTTCAATTGCTTAAAAACGTTTTATGTTGAAATCTAGCCTGTTTTTAATTGCTGGAAAGGTAATTTTTAATACAGTAAAATTTGCCTACGACTTTATGGCGTTTAAAAAAATTGCCGTTCACCATGTACCATTTCAAAATTGTCTTTTCATCCAACATCAAAGTATATTATCTAATTTGGTTTACCGGTGTAAAGAAAAAATTTTAAATAGCAGAAACTCACAGAAGGTTGTGCATTGCGTAAAAAAGATTTTTTGAAGAGTTAATTATGCACGGGGGGCAATTGCAGTCTTTTACCTGTACACAGTGTAGCCGAGTAAAGTAGGCGGGGGTCACCGGAAATTTTTTTCATCTAGGGTAGCCCCCTTGAAAACGCAGTAAAACTATGGGGTTATACATGAATAATATACCTTAATATTTTTTGCAGTCAGCGCCTCTCAGTGATACCCTGTGGTTTTAATGTGTAGTTACAAATATTAGCATTTTAATTTTTCTACTGGACTTAAAAGCTGCGTTTACCAAACTCGCATATTTTCGCGTTCATAAACTTCTCTGTTTTCTTTACTTCGGTCAAGTTTCGAATGCTTTTTGCAAAGATAAAATTCCATGTACAAAATATTTGCGACCTGTTTTCACACATTCGGTAAACGATTAATAAAAACTTAATATGAGACAAACAATAGCTAGCTATGTTATTGCAACTATTGTCGAGGATTTTGCAAACAAGCCTTAGAAGTGCCTCAAACCTACCATTACTCTCGTCTTAATACCTGATCAGACAATAGTGCTGCGCTGTTTTTTCGCACCTGGGACAAAACTTCATAAAAATTAACTCATTTGTTTCCTACGTAGTTTGTGAAATTAGTTGACAAGACTCAGGCAAAGTTGTTATGTTTATTAATAAACAATGCTTTCTGTGATAGGTTTTATGAACCAAGTCGCACATACAATGACTACTGTATCGATAATGAAAAATATTAATTTTCTTTTTTCAAGTTGATTAGCTTTGACCATCAAATACTTTCAACTTTAGATCAAAAGTTTACTTGCAACTGCAAAACCCTGCTTTTTAATTGATTACGATTGAGAAATGTAACCAGTTAGATTATTCACCATAATCGAGCAACCATTGAAATTTACCAGTAATTTTTGTTCTTGTGTTATAGTCGTGGTAACCTGCCTATCATCCCATTGTTTCATAAAAGCGATATTTCTCATGCTCATGTCGGGCTTCGGCAAAGGATTGACTTTATTTAGTTGCAAAGGTAACCAGACATTCTGAAATGCTTACAAATTACTCTTGCAAGGATGGCAGAGTTTGAGTGACCAAATTTAAGTTAAATTCACTTATTAAACAGAAACAGCAAGGTGTTTCGCCGACGCTGTCGCCTTTTGGTAAATCACAGGCTATTGGTTTTTGAACATTGTAAGACTCACATAATTACCCTAATTATTACGTCGCCGAAGCGCATCATCACGGTTTTGCTTCTTCCCCAGGAAAATTTTAAAACTCGGCGCTTACGCCCATACAATTGCTGTTCGAATTTGTTTTTGGGTCATTGTTGAAGATCTTTGATGTAACTCGAGTCCCTGCTGCAACCAAGATGTAGCATAGTAAGCAAGATACAACTTCGCAGGCTGGCGTCTAGATCGAAATAAAAAAAAAAATCATTCGTGACAAAAAATGATGGCCTACATTAGTGATTTTTAATCGGTGGACCGTGGTCTTCACTGGGCCAGCACTTTATTTTGCCTTCACATCGAGTGAAATTACAAAACTTTTATTTGACTTGTTTTTATATCAATATTTTAGTTGGACAACACTTCTGAAATTTACTTTGATAACTTTTTTGAGGTCGCTCATGAAAATGAGAAAAATATATAACCGAGCCACATGCCTCTGTGCTTTTGGAAAATGGGCCAAATGCCAAAAACGGTTATGAAACCATCAATTGCAAAAAATGCTCATGAAAATGAGAAAAGGTTATGAGCGGGCCACACGCTTCTGTGCATTTCAAAAATGAGTCAAATGCCAAAAGCGGTTGAAAAGCACTGAACTAGATAAGAAAGTGTCATAATCGAAGTACGTCTGAGGAAAAAATAGAGGATGCCATTATACGCCAACCAACGTTATTGGCAAAATGTAAGCTATGTAAAGTTAGCCTAGCGTATACACTGACTAAATAGCAGTAGGCTACTGCAAGTATCTTTTATTACACCTTCAAAATATGTTACTAAGGCTGGTGCAACCGTTTGTTCAGCAATGTCCGCTAAAACTAGTCAGGCGATTTCGCACTGGCGCCGGCGGTTACGTACTGACTAAAATCTTAGAGGGAGCACTGTTTAGATTATAGCGCTGGTTTAGTACTGGTGTCTTCCTCTCAATCCGAGAAAATTTGAGGCCTCCTTCTCGGTGAATCTCCACTAAGCTAACTTCTAGCCCAACCTCATGTTATTCAACTCCCGCTTCCGTTTCAGTCCCACTCCAACTCCGTTTCAATCCCACTTATTGGGGTCACATTCGATCGTACTCTTTCCTTTTCTAGACAGTTTTTTCGCTGTAGGCCAACTTGTTCCCTTGTCTCAAGGCCTTACGCTGTATCTCTGCTTCCTCATGGGGCCTCTCTAAAGAGTCCCTCTCTGTTCTGTATAAAGCTTTTCTTCGGCCCCTTTTCACTTATGCTTCACCCGGATGTTTCCTTTCCTAAGCGTTACCAATATCACCAAATTGGAACGCCTCCACCGAGCGGCTAGTCGCGCCATCACCGGCTGCCTCTCGTCCTCCCGTATCCCTCTTTTTTTTTCTGAGACTTCTCTACCTCAGCTACGAGTCACCCTGACTCGTTTCACTCTGTCATTGTTTAAGTGGGCTATTCGTCTCCCAACCTCCTATCCCATTTCAGGTTTGGCCAAACTCGAAGTGAAACCAAGACTGCAGATCTTCCTTGAAAGCCTTTGTGTCTACCACCCGCTCATGCTTCCTTCTACTTCTCCTAGGGAGGCTCTCCTTTCTTGCTCTCCATCTCCTCCTTGCAACATGTCCTCATTCACTGTGGAGTCCACCCTTTCCTTTCTACGCTCCCGCTCTGATCCCCCTTCTCTCACCAAGATGCGGCTCTCGCTCATCTTGA
Organism: Trididemnum clinides; assembly: GCA_963675345.1. Taxonomy (NCBI): domain Eukaryota; kingdom Metazoa; phylum Chordata; class Ascidiacea; order Aplousobranchia; family Didemnidae; genus Trididemnum; species Trididemnum clinides. Next base: position 24,537,343 of record OY776306.1, read on the forward strand.
CTCTCTCCCACCTCACGATCTGGTACTCTGGACTGACGGCTCTGTTTATTTTCCTTTAGAAAAAGACGGCTCTGGCATACTTGCCAACTGTTCACTCTGTGGCACTTAGGCCTGTCTTTCTTTTTCAGCAGGCCCAGTAGGCTCAAGTTTTTCCGCTGAGGCCTGCGCCATTCTGCACGCTCTTTGCTGGTCTCGGCAGCACCAACAAGTCTGCCATTTCTCTTTTCTTCTCCTTCTGTCTGACTCTTGCTCTGTCCTCGCCACCCTGTCCTCTCCTCCATCTTATCTTTTACCTCAACCTCTTTGGCCGATCTGGCAGAAACTATCTTCTCTTTCCTCTTGTTCTATCAGGCTACAATGGGTCCCCGCACACTCCTTTCTACCGGGGAACAATGCGGCTGATAAGCTGACCAGACGAGGAGCGCTACTCGCGCCCTCTGCAATCCCTTGTAGTCTCTCTCCTCTGATTTCTCGTATCCACTCTTCTTTTTTCTCGGACTGGAGGAGTACGGTCTCATCGAAATGCTTTGACACACAGGTTCCGTCGATTTCCATCGAGGAACTTGTGCTCCCTCGTCACGCTCGCTGTGCTCTCTCGTCTACACTGCAACGGACACAGCCAACTGTTAAGCTCTTATCTCTCTAGGATTGGCAGAATCGAGAATCCTTTTTGCATCGCCTGCGGACATTCTTTCCAGGACATCTCTTATCTCATTTTGCTCTGTCCAGCTACGGACTCTTTGCGCCGTTCGCTTTTTGCGACTTTCTGTCACTTTACGACCTCTGATCCTGGCACTGAGGAGTTGCCCGGATTTTGGGGCTCCGTGGTCTTCCACCTTGCTCCCATCCCTCGAAAGAGGTCTGATAACAACAACAACAACAACAACAACAACAACAACAGTGTTCGAGGGATGAAGCAGATGTTCGACCGCCCAATCTTCCAGGAAAGCAGCTTCTATCAGAAGCGCTAATAAACTCATGCACTGTAACTTCATCTGCACCATCCATTATTCAAAAATCAAAATCTAGAGATTGGCGCAAGCAACAAAACTTGCCAGTAAGAAACAGACAAAATAGTGTATATAAACCAACGAACGCAGATTTTTCTCGAAATTTGGAGGAAGTGTTTGACATATTCTTAGGCGATAATGCCATAAACCTGCTTACAAACGAGACCATTAATTATGCATCTCAAAAGGGAAACCACCAGTTTTCGCTTACTTTCAGAGAAATGGAGGATTTATTGGTATTCTTCTTGTTTCTGGATACTGTACCGTGCCAAGACGCAGGCTGTACTTGTTGAGCTACCGAGTCAGACACTTACGATGAAATGGTTGCAACAACAATGCGCTGAGATAGATTTGAGAAAATTATTAGGTTTTTCCACAGTACAAATAATGGTAATCTACTGATAGAAGATAAGTTTGCTAAGGTACGGCCACTTTTGAACATCTGAACAGAAACGTTCTTGCATCCGGCCATGCAGTTGGACCAACAGATATATCGATAAATGAGAGTATAATTTCGTATTACGGTAGGCACCCTACCAAACAATTCATTCGTGGAAAACCCATGCTTTGGGGGTACAAGGGATCGGTGGGTGCTTCACCGCTTGGTTATGCTTTGGCAATTGATTTCTATCAAGGAAAGCATAGACCAGAAAATCGAACTGATTACAAAAACCAATTTGGGCTGGGTAGTAAAGTAGTGCAAGACTTTTTGGACAACTTGGAAACTCAATATAGAGGAAAAAAGTTTTCTTTATACTTTGACAATTTCGTCACTTCAGTCAAACTACTGAATATTCAAGAAAGAGGACATGGTGCAACTGGAAGAGTGCGCTGCAGCCGCCTAGAAAAATGACCCTTGACAAATAGCAAAATATTTTCAAAACTATTACGTGGTAGGTTTCAAAACTATTAGTAAAAAACACTTCTTAGAAAAGAATGCGAACATTTTTGTGATCAGAGAGAAAGATAATAGATTGGCGTGCGTGGCGTTAAATAAGGATGGTCTACGACTCTTAAAAAGTGGACCGCTATTCTGCTGCAAAAAAAAAAAATTAGCAGTTTCTATCCCTAGTATCATATGTATGTACCGACGCGATTGTGTAGTGATTAGAGCGTCTGCTTCTCAGTCGGGAGACTTGGGGTTTATTCCCCTTTTCGAGTCATACCAAAAGACTTTAAAAAATGGTATCCACAGCTTCCCTGCTTGGCGCTCGGGATTTAAGGAAGGTCGTGGAGAACAAGCGGGAAAGTTCGCTTGTTGTGTCCTTGGGCAAGGCACTTAATGGGATGCCCCCGCTATTATATTGAAGACAAGTGGCCCAGACACCTCGGAAATGGCAACTCCCATGCGAGTGCGGGCATCCCATCCAAAATATAGCGATACAATTTGCTTTCTCGTGAATGGAGGATAAAGATGGACAACACAATACAACAACAACAACAACAGCAACAATGAAAAATTTTCATATGAGTGGAGTTGACCGACTTGATGAAAACATTTCCCTTCACCGCATTGTGATTCGAGGAAAAAATGGCACTTCCGTTATTTTGCTATTTCTTAAATGTTTGTGTAAATTACGCATGGCTATTCGCACGAGCAGGTGATTATGCTGACAATATGCTTGCTTTCACTCGTTCTGTTGTACAATGCTGGCTAACAAAGTACGGAATTCCTGCGAAAAACCCAGGCAGGCAAATATTTAGTGCTACCTTCCTCAATAGAACTGCACAGTTTGACCAAATAGGTCATTACATGGTAAAGAGTGATCCGAAGGTAAGAAATCGATGCAAGCATTGCCGCAGCCAAACTATATTTGTAAGAAATGTGACATTGCCTTACATTTGAAATGCTCATAGGAATAACACAACGCCCACTAAATTTAGTAGGCTTGATTTAAAAATGTTTTCTCTGCACTGCGCTCTTATTCAATAGATAAAATAAATACCATATTTTCAAAACTTGGTCTTAGTTATAGTTGAAAAGAAGCACACCCATTACTTCTGCTTAAATCAAATTTGTTATAATTGGTCGTATTTGCATAAAAAAATTGGTGACACTGATGTGCTCGTCGTCGTTTGAGCTATTCGTTTTGAGAATTATGCAGGAAGATGTATATACACTGAGTGTGCAGTCACGCTCGGTTAGCGAGTCTTCAGTTAGATTGAGCCACCACGACGGGTAGACTGCTTGGCCCCACCGCCTGTCTGCCACACGAAAATGGAGGCATCCGGTCAAGTGCCTTGCCCAAGAACACAACAAGCAAGCTTGCCGGCTTGTTCTCTACACTATCCTTAATGTGCTGAGCGCCAAGCATGGAAGCTGCGAATACCATTTTTTAAAGTCTTTTGGTATGACTCGACTTGGGAAATGAACCTCAGGTCTACCGACTGCGAAGCGGACGCTCTAACCACTACGCCACCGCGCCGATTACGGGTTTGCAGGTTTGCTGCATTTTTGCTATGGATTAGTACCGGAAGCTTTGTCGCATGGTGTGTTATCAGAAAGGCAACGGCGAATGGAGTGCCTAGTGGTGCGTTTTCGCAGCAAAACATTTTTCTATTTTATTTGATATATAAACAAGATAAAAAAATTCAGTGACAGATTCCATCTACTGTCACCTCAATACAAACAATATGTGAACTGAGCATATTTTCTAAAACCTCAGTTTTTTTCTGGGCATATATGGGTTAAGAAATGTTATTGAAGGTAGAAAAAACCGAAGAACAGAAGCAAAGCTCAAAATAGAAATCGTCATCCTAGGAATAAGTCTATGCATGAACTTTGTCATAAAACTTTTCATGTGTGCCATAAATCGCTCAAAAAAAAATTTAATTTTGTTTGAAGTTGTACTTACTCAATATCAAATCTTCCACAATAACAATCGGAATGTTTTGGATTTACAAAAGCAAGAGGATGTTTATTCGCACCACAATGCAAAATACATTCAGATGTGCTCAGATTAGTTTTTCTGGTGTCATCTCGAACACACACGGTATCGTAATTTGAAATGTGATCAATATGGTGAATGTCTTCATATGAAGGCGATGGTAATTGTCCTTAAACATTAATAGTTATATTTATATTATACAGGTTTATTCTTTGGTTATACAATACCTTTGAAGGTTATTCAACAAACAACCTCCCAACAAGAACTAATATTAAAGAATTGGTAATGAGTGGGAAATTTTGACATAGTTGTAAATTGTACTGTATTGAAGATATTGAATTTTTGGTTTATTAAACTTCAGCAAACAAGTTCCCAGGATCTCTGATAGTGCTGCAATTGAATTTTTTGCAGAGAAGTGTCCACAAAAACTATTAATTTTTTTGGCTTTAGAACTCCATTCATTGGTCATCAGTTAGAATAACGTCAAAGAAAAAGAAAATGTTTTAGGTGCACAAAGTTAAAATTATTATAATCTGAAGCATATAAACATGAAGACAATAATGTGATTATAATCTAAACGAAAAGTAACTGAGAAGGGTTTGCCAATCTCTGTATGAAAAAATAACATTGTTTTATCAAACGGAACTTCTAATGTAAATTTCAAAATAGCCTGAAGTCAGCTGATCTCTTCTTTTCCAATTTTCGCAAGAAATGTAGCTAAAACAACGTTAAGACCAGTAGTGGATATTCAAAATTGGGGGCCTGAGGCAAATTCTAATAAGGGGTCCCCCGAAGAATTAATGTGGCTATAAATAATTGCGATTAAACAACGCTCCTTTTACAACGCTACAGGGTAGGCTATAGATTATCGTAAAAAAATTGATGGCAGATACATTAGGATATATTTCTAACCAAAACCATAGGTAAAAAACGTTGAAACGCTTTTTTGCAGTAACTAATCACTGCATTTCACAGTTAATCACCTTTCAAAAAAAATTGGAGTAATTTGCTATCGACAGCATTACGATAACAGCACAATTGTAGGGAATATTTAGTTGATTTGCAGCAACACAGATGCCTCAAAAACTTGGTGTGACTTAACTGCCATAAACACACCGCAAAACAAAAGTGTGCAGAATGTTCAAATGTTGTGCAGCAACATAAGCCATTTTTTGTTGTCAAAACATCTGAAACAACATAGGTCTATTGTGCAGTGATTGTATGGATAATAAATTACCGCAATGATAAATTCACAAAAAAATAAGCCAATAAACGCATCAAAAACTAACAATTTTTACAATGCCATAGCCCTACTGTGAAGTAAGGGCAGACGATATGCTTAGCTAGCATACTGCTAGACAAAGGTTAAACTTCCTAAAAATATGAGTCTTCATATGCTTATAAACATTATGCTTGTAAAAAAAAAACATTAAATTTAATCGTAATGCTTTGAGACAAGAGTTATCTGGAATTTTGATTGCTGGGCTGCTTAATTGCATTAGGTCTATTGAAAAAAAACCGAAAGTTTAGTTATAATGGTTGTTGCCTTGTTTTTTGTTGAGCACAGGTCAGCAATCAATTCACCAATAACAATGTCCTCTGAATTATTATCTTTGAACTCACTAACACTTGATTATATAAGGCTTGTGGTATCATTTTCTGTTTTATCAATACACATAACTTGAATACTTGAAGATGCACTTTCCATCTCTCAGTTCTGTAGTAGTAATAGCAGTAGTAGTAGGGTTGTTTATTACAATAAATCTGTTCGTCACACTTCTGCATCATTAATCTTCCTACTTTCTTCCTTTCGCCTTCGTTTTGATGCAATACTTTCATACTTCATATTCAACTGATGCCCTTAAAAATGTTTGGTATGAGGTAAAGTATACAGCAAATCAAGGACTACTATCTTAATCGAACTGATAAGTTACAAATAAATCTGAATAAGCAAATCTTTTTGATAAATATGATTGTTACAGACTTCATGTTTCGATGAGTCACCCGACGAGTAAAGAGTTAAAGCCACTAAGATGTGTTATTATTTTACTATTATAACCAAAAATAATAGCAAATACCGATCATGAATAATGACTTAACTAATTCTTCTTTCACAACTTTCTCTAAAGAGCTAAATATACAAATGTAGCAAATTTACCGTTGAATCATTGGCTTGAGCAGAGCACAGCAAGTACAAAATTGCTAAAAAACTAAATGACATTTTAATATCTTGCAAAAACTTTTTGTGCTTGCATATCTCTAATATTATTTTTCACCACAAACGCAACTGACCGATTATTCTTTCAAAGCAAATTTACTTCCGCTTACCAGTACCTCATTAACATCAATAAACTGCTGATGAAAAAGATAAATTAACTAATTCACATTTTGATAAAACTAAAAACTGGATCGACTTCATAGATAAAATGTCACAAGCAACGTCTGGTCTGATCAAACAGTTAAAAATTTAAGTTGTACTGATCACATCACCAAAATGAGGTTACATCCCAAAAATTATGTTAAACCCACACTGTCACAAAAGTTTCTGTTAAAAGAGCTGAAAGCCTTTGGCCCAAATCAGTAATAGAAAAAATTGATTTTAGTTTTTGGTTTTTATTTTGGCAGTGGCTGTTTTGCCGCCAACGATATTTTACCCCTGCACCCTATTTTCCCTTGAACGTTTGTGATTGGTCAATTTTAGTGACATATTAGAAATTTGACTTTTAGTCATTTCTGATTGGTCAATCTCCATAATGTATTAAAATTTACAAAAAGTGACTAAAAAGTGATTTGACCAAAATGGAGCCTTTAGCTTACACTCCCACTTATATCCACAAACTGCCCACTCCTTCATGTTGAAGTACCATGCCTGCAAAGATTCAAACGTCTAACCATTTTATTCATAGTTGGCAGCACTTTCCACCACATCAAATCAATATTAGGTGCACTGCAGCAAATAAGCCAATTTTACTGACACACGAAAGTTGAATGGCAAAATAGAATGCAAGGATAGAATGCCGTCAAAGGCAAAATAGTCGTTTTTAGTTATCACCTCCAGAGTTGTTGAGAGCAAGAGCCGATTTTAAAATGACACAAATTAGCCTAAAATTACACACGGCATTTTTAAAAGGGGGGCCCCTTGACAAATCCAAAAAGGGGGGCCCGAGGCAGCTGCCTCATTTGCCACACCCAATATCCACTACTGGTTAAGACTAAGGTTTAAATGTCTTTTTAAGTGATGAAATCTGTACCTACGGCAAAAAGTTTTTAATTTTATAGGTTTAAACGTGTTTGGATTCCTTTTTCAAGCAAACTGTTGGCACTACTTCGCTCTATGTGTACATTGATCCTTTGATAATGTATAGAATAGATAATTTCCCATTACCAGATATAGTTTTTGGTGTGGTTTGTGATTAAGTAATCTCTCGTTAGTCGCTATCAAGTAATTCAAGATAGAAAAGTATTGATGTAGTTATTTATGATATACAGTACTGTTCATAATTCAGGAGCCACCCTGCGAAATTTGTCGATATTCTTGTTCCAAGCCATGTTTATTCATTTATATGAATTGTGTATCTACATGTTATATATTTTCGTGAAGGGTATGTTGCAGGTAATTTAATAACAGCAATAATTTTTTCTGAAATTTTTTTGAAAGCCAAGATGCATCTCATAATGTGACGTCATACCGAAAACTGATTTTGTCATTAGTAACAAAACAGCATAACAATATTATTGTGAATAGCAATAAATGGATAACGATAATTCTTTTGGCAATAAAATACGTTAAAGTCATTTGACACTTAGTTTGTGATTTTTTTGGCGATTCCATCACGCTGCTCTATTTATGACGTCATAATTTATATCATATTTTGATTTTGCCAAAGTGCTGTTCATAATTCAGGAGCCACCCTACGAAATTTGCCGATATTAGTCTTTCCTCCATTGTAATAATCTGGGGTCATGTCTCTGGTCACATCATGATCACACCACGATTTGGTACTCGTGATGTCATAATAGGAGATTATTTTTTGTTATTTTAGGTAGGTTTAGCATTATATTTTGGTCAATTATCATGGGCTTCAAACAGATTAGTGCAGAAACAAGAGGAGTTATCATTTTTTTTCAAAATGAAGGAAAATCACAGAGATTCATCGCAAATAAGACTGGTGTATCTCGAAAAGGAGTGCAAGGAGTGTTGAAGCGGTGGATGGAGACAGGAGATTCGAGATGTCAGCCTCGATCAGGAAGAAAGCGAAAGTCAGTAACCAGGTCTGATAGAACTCTGATTAGGATTTCATTGAGAAACAGAAAACTGGCTTCGAAAGAGTTGTTCAGGGAGTTGAAGGAGAGCAGTGGAGTTGAATTGTGTGCTCCAACAGTGAGGAGAAGGTTGCTAGAAAATGGTCTTCGAGGGTCAAAGCTAGAAAGAAGGCGTTGTTGACAGAAAAGCAGAGAAAACATTGTTTAGAGTGGGTACGTTCTCACGTTAAATGGCCCTGTTGAGAAGTGGAGGAAAGTTCTCTTCAGCGATGAGTCAACATTTACCCTAAATAACCATGCTAGAAATAATTATGTGAGAAGAATACCTGAGGAAGAGCACCGACCATATTGCATCTCACCGACCATCAAGCATTCGCATTCGACAATGGTATGGGGTTGCATGGCTGCAAGTGGTATTGGCAGGCTCAAACTAGTCTCTGGAATGATGTATGGAACAAAATACATTGATGTGCTGGAAAACCAAATGCTACCCAGTGCACGCTCTTTGTTTTCCGACGATGATTGGATCTTCCAGGATGATAATGCACTATGCCATCGAGCTAAGAAAGTGCAACATTGGTATGGAACCCACAAAGTTGAACGAATGGACTGGCCAGCCCAATCTCCTGATTTAAACCCAATTGAAAAGTTGTGGAACCGAGTTAGCTGTTTTGTCGGTAAAAACAAACCTAAGACTAGAAGAGAGCTTATCGAACAGGTTATTGCTGCTTGGTTTCGAGTAATTACACCCGAAGAATTGAAAAAGCTTGTTGATTCACTTCCTCGCCGCTGCAAACTAGTCATCAATAACCATGGATGGCCAATAAAATATTAATCCAATTCTTCTCAATTGAAACGGCCTTTTTTAGGGCCCCATAATCTTTATAAAGAGTGCTAATAATTTGACAAGGCTGTTACATATCCCAGTTTTACGACAGAATGCATTTTTAAAAAATTTTTTGGCAAAATCAAAATATGATATAAATTATGACATCATCAATAGAGCAGCGTGATGGAATCGCCAAAAAAATCACAAACTAAGTGTCAAATGACTTTAACGTATTTTATTGCCAAAAGAATTATCGTTATCCATTTATTGCTATTCACAATAATATTGTTATGCTGTTTTGTTACTAATGACAAAATCAGTTTTCGGTATGACGTCACATTATGAGATGCATCTTGGCTTTCAAAAAAATTTCAGAAAAAATTATTGCTGTTATTAAATTACCTGCAACATACCCTTCACGAAAATATATAACATGTAGATACACAATTCATATAAATGAATAAACATGGCTTGGAACAAGAATATCGACAAATTTCGCAGGGTGGCTCCTGAATTATGAACAGCACTGTAGCTAGGAATAGTAGCTGATAGCCTACAATGTGCGGTATATCTAAAAGTGTGCTTTGTGGTGTTGAGCCTGGCTTAACTATGTCCAGCATCATTATCCATTTGTTTTTCTTTTAGCTATAGACTAAATGTGTTTTAGTGGTAGTTGTCTACACATAACTACTTTTGGTTGTGGGAACATAGGCTGCATTACGCAACTTAATAGTGGTGTATTAGTATACGTCAAATATGCACAACCTGCGGCCGTAAAAGGATTTTTTTGCGGCCGTGAAATTGTAGAAATATATTTAAGTAGATATTTATGCTAATTTATTAAAACTGTAAAAATTGTAAAAAAGCAAAAAGTAAAAATTTCAAAATTGTAAAATCTAATTGTAAAAATATATTTATGCTAAAATATATGTAGCAGTTTTTTTAGCATATTTTTTTCGAAATTAAAATGTAGCATATTTCTTTTGGATATAGCATTTTCTAGTATATTTTTTTAGCATTTTTTTCGGATCTAGCATTTTCTAGCATATTTTTTTAATCTAGCATATTTTTTTCAGAATTAAGTTTTAAAATTTGGTAGCATTTTAAATTTACATATTTACATTTAAATTACATATTTACAAGTACATTAAAATTTGCAAGTATTTCCATGTTATTGAAACGGAAAAGAACACTAAGAGAAGAAAAACGAGTATTTAATTCAAAATGGGAGTAGGATTACTTTATGATTGAGACAGCAACACATTTTATGATGTGTCTAATATGCAACCAAGTTGTGAAGACTGTGAAAGAGGATAACGAAAAACAGCACTTTAGTCGTCACTAATCGCACTCTTACGAGAAACTATAAGGAGATTCGAGAGAGATCTGCATTGAAAATTTAAAATAGAGTGTACGAAAGCAGACAGCTTGCATAACAACTTTTGCCAAGTCCATTAATAGCCGCTGTGATGCATCATACTGAGTGGCGTATCATCTTGGCGTTGCGGGAAAAACTTATTCTGATGGCGAACTCGTGAAGCGATGCTTGATAGACGTTGTTAGGTGCATTCACTCTGGGAAGGAAGCTGATTATTCTTAAGTTGCTCTCTCGCGTGTTACAATGCTACGCAGGCAAGATGATATCACTCAGCAGTTAAAAGTCTCTCTGCAAGCAAAGATAAACAAGAAAGAAAGTTTATTTTCACTTGCTGCTAATGAATCAACAGATATTAACGACTCCGCGCAATTGTTAATCTTGGTTGTCTTTCTTCAAGCTTTGAATTGTGTGAGGATTTCCTTTCCATGGAAACACTGGCTACTTGCTACCGTGAAGAAGACATATTTATTGCAGTCAAGAATGCCTGCATTCGCTTTGGATTAGATCTGAAATACCTTCGGGGCATTTGCACGGACGGTGCGCCTGCCATAACAGGTAACCAACAAGGATTTGTTACAAGACTTTTGGATTACGTGTCCAACGAATATGACAATAAAGAACTCATCAACCGAGCATGTAAACAACTCCAATATCCGTCAATGTTTCGAACAGCTTACAGCTGTTCTTTATCAGGACTAATAATTAAACAAAAGCACGAGTGAGGGAATATAAATAGTGTGCTACACAATCGAAAGAAAAAGGCAAAACATAAAGTTTAAAAGCGAATAATAAACAATTGTAGATTACGCCAAATTATCATAAATTTCAGAATAAACACAATTTTCTTTATCATTGAATCTTTTTTTATTTATAATTCTAAATTCAATCAATGATAAAGAAAATTGTTTTTATGTTGAAATTTATGATCTACAGTTGTTTATTATTCGCCTTTAAACTTTTTGTTTTGCCTTTTTCTTTCGATTGCGTAGCACACTATTTATATTGCCTCACTCGTGCTTTTGTTTAATTATTAGTTCTGATGAAAACTCTGATTAACAGTAAAGAAATTCAAGTGGATGATATCCCCAGCATTCTTTTCTCAAGCGTTTTTGATGGAATTTTGCAGGAATTTTCTTATCGTTTCCAAACCTTTTAGATGATTTCCGATACAACAAGGCTAGTTGCTTATCCACATCTGGTCGAAACCGAAAGTGCACCATTGAATCTTCAAATGGAACTCGTCGAGTTGAAGAACCACGAACAGTTCGTCAAAAAATTTAAAGACGAAGAAGATTTGCTAGATACGTGGAGAGGAGCTGTTAAATATCCGAATCTACAAGAATTGGCCACAAAAATTCTCGTTCCTTTTGGAAGCACTTACGTGTGCGAAGCAGGATTTTCAAGAATGAAATGTTTGAAGAACAAGTACCGGACCCGATTGTCCGACAGCAATCTGGAACGTGAACTGCGACTCATGATATCTAGCGAGCCACCGAACTTCGCAAGTTTATCTGAGAAGGGGCAAGATCAAGAAAGTCTGAAGTACAATTTTGCAATTTATGATTGAATAAATTCTCCAAACTTGAAAATTTGACTTTTTCCAATGTTTAGCATGAGTAATGAAGACAGCATTTACGGCAGTTAAATTGTAAGGCTTAAAACGTAAATTCGTAAAAAATAACTTTAACTAGTGGCGGCCGTTAGTACATATACAGGATGTATTGCGGCCTGCAGTAGTGAAAAGGTTGTGCACCCCTGGTCTACGTGGTGCATGCTGTTCGGTATTTTTGGAGCGCTGTTGTTAATTCGCTGTAGAGCAATATAGTGTTTGACAGTTATATTTGTGTCCTGCTGTGAGCTGCCACTGTGCTATATCCCAAGCTACTTCGCCCCGGTAGCTTATTTCTCGAATAAGATATTGGAGCAGTTGATTAGCTAAAATAGAGCTAACACAAACGCTCTTGACTTAAAGATTTCCAGCTGTAGTTTTATTTACCAGTTTGGCAAGTTGTAATGATCCTATATGTTTGCACGCTTTCCGCTCCTCCGCAACTTTCATTTGGCTTCTGCGGGCAACTCAAATCGCAATTAGCGGAATCAATAATGGATGCAATTTCGTTAACATCCTTCGAACAAACGCAAGTATTTCCTTTTGTCAATCCGGCATGATTAAGCTTTCTACAAAAATAAAGTTAATTGTCATCGAATGTTTTACACCTGAGCTGAGTGCTATGTATAAGTAGGGTCACATAAAATTTTTTTAGATTCCAAAACACAAATCTTAGAGATCGCTAGTTATTAAATAAAAACCGATGCGACGCAATAAGCTCATATGCTCATGTGCAAATAATATCAACTAAAATTAAGAATGGCGGATGCAAAGAAAATACAATTGGTGTCACAAATAATTTGTCGGTGGTACAAAAATTTCATACATTATATTATATCACATAGCATACACTATAGCTTTGACAGCAGCCGTTTTGTAATACGTTTTTTGTGACACAGGCCTGCACATAAATGTCGTTGCCACATCAGTTGGAAATAGCTAAGAGTAAATGTATGACAAATGATTTTTCTTCCCACTGCACGCATGTAAATAATATCTCCACTTACTTGTATGAACAAAATACAAAACACCAATTGGTATTCATGGAATTCGATGTAACAGATATTGCTGGCTTTGGTTTGTGTTTTAAGCAACCCAACGGCTCAGCTAAACAATAAGTAAAACATTAGCAAGATCTGATAATGTCAAAGTCTATACGAAAAGATTAAAAAGAGTTTAGTTGTTTAGGATGCTTATTTTGGGCCAGCGAATTCGCGCAAAACAAAGGAAAGCTAAGAAACGCCAGCCACACTAGTAAGAAAAACTTTATCCGTTACGCAGGCTTTTAACTTTTAGAGATGTAAAAAAGATTAACTTAGGGTGAGATTGCTGTACTTGAAAACAGAGAAATAATCAATTTGATTTGAGCTTACCCATATTCGCAGAACGTCGTTACGGGTGGGGTTTGGTTCTCATATATTTAGAAGATTGAATCATAAATGCACTATTATTTTGCACTCACCAGAAAAACTCAAAAGCGCACATGTCGAGCTTAGCAAAATCACTTTTGTGATAATGCTTGATAAACATAAATTTCAGTTTGCAAACTTTTTTTTGTTTTGGTGTTGCCAAAGCGTCGCGCCTTCAATTTAATGCCTTCGCAGATACAGCTCTTCGGAACTAGCGTGCACAACCAGCTCTGGTCTGGTGTATAGCTTCAGATGCAACATTAACGGAGAACAACTCAATTATTGTCTCCCCAAAGGATTCGTTGGGCGTCCTCACTAGGAATTTAAGCCCAAGAAAAAAACGTAATCCACAGTCTTACTTTGAGAACAAATTTAGCGGTTATGAGAATTTGGAGTGGTTTTGCTTTTCAATAAAATTTGTGATGTTGATTTTAATACAAAGTCAGAGAGTTCACATCCAATAAAAAGTTAAAATTATTTTTGGAAAGTTTAGATAAAAATTTTTGGAAAGCCTGAGTGCTTTTTGTTCTATTGAAAGTAGCGGATTAGTGATAGGTTTAAAGAGGGAGCAAACAAAATGCTCCAAGATGTTAAGGGGAATACATAGCAGGAAGATGGGACAATAACTTTTTACATTCCCAATGGGCTAGTTCGGTTTGAGAATAACGACAGCTTGGGATCTTCTTAGGGAATCAAACTTGGTAAAGACAAGAGGATTGGAAAATTTTAAACTATGATTTCAAAGTTATACAGCATGCACTGCAGGTTCCTGGAAGATGGAGTCAGAGCTTGAAGACTTTCCTAGCTAAATATGCTAAGGTGTTTCGGCAAGTTGCTTCAGTATAAAATCATCGGACACCCCCTCATTGCTTGATGTTGGTATCTTTCTGGGTTTGAATACTTCTTAGCGCGCGAACGTTGAAAACTTGTGATTCTTCTCTTTAAAAATCCATGTCGCACAAGTCGTGAATTGATACTATTTGCCAAGATGAGGCGGGCACGTAAAGAGCAGCTATTCTGCCAGTTAGGTTGTTGAAAGTACTCCATGCTTCACGTTTGGAGTGCGAAAAGTTATTAATTACTATCTCGTCATTGGTGACGCTGTATGTCTACTGGTGTAGAATGATTAGAGCTTTGGTGGTATACGCCAGGCTTAAAGTTTGCTGAAGATAAGTTCTTTAACATTCATCGGCAGTGTTCTTGGTGGGTTGTTAAAGATTTTTCTTCCAGACTGAATTGGGACGTCGGCACGAGAGTTTTTCCGTAAAAAGCAGGTTTGATATCGGCTAAGGGTTTTAATTGCCGAAAGCAATTGACGGATACGCCTCCAGACGGCCTCAGCATGCACTCTGTTTAAGCAACAAAATGCTGAAAACAGTAAATACACATAACTCTCCTTTTCTTGTTTGATACCGGTTACACTTCATTCTTCGTGCTCAAAGATAATCCAAACGGCAATCAAAATAGCGGCCTAGGAAAAGTCATTTGAAAGTGTCCGGTCAAGAGGCTTTTTTAAGATCACAACAAACGACAAGGGAATTGAGACCAAGTCTACCGATTGCGAACATGACACTTCAACGTGGTAGTCGTTAATCTACCGTCCTCCAACCGAATCATCCGCCCAGCGGCTTTTTATTTCATTGTCGTGGCTCTCAGATATGATTCGTCAAGTAAACTTTTCTTGATCTGTTTAGCTTAGCTCGCCTGTGAGCCTTGCCATCTATTTATTTGTCTTTCGGGTGTCACAAATAATAAATTATAGCTGTTTGCACATTGTCACATGATTATTGATTAAACCGAATTTATAAAGGTGGTTCATAATATAGTGCCTTGTAATCAAAAAAGTTAAAAAGAGAGATAGGTGGGAGTGACATTACTACAACAAACACGCATGTTTTGAATTTTCTACGATGCCATTATTATTTCTAAACCGTTTTTGTAAACGATAAACAAGGGTTACTGGCGCGATGGTGTAGTGGTTAGAGAGTCCGCTTCGCAGTCGGTAGACCTGAGGTTCATTTCCTAAGTTGAATCATTCCAAAAGACTTCAAAAAGTGGTATCCACAGCTTCCCTGCTTGGCGCTCAGCATAAAAAGGGATAGTGTGGAGAACAAGCCGGCAAGCTTGCTTGTTGTGTTCTTGGGCAAGGCACTTGACCGAATGCCTCCATTCTCATGGGACAGACAGTGGCGTATTCGCACTTCACCAGGTTACAATTGTGAAGTTGCTCACGCAGTATGTCGTAAGAGGCGACTCTTGGGTACCTACCAATGGCAGTTCACCTTGTTGGTGGTGGACCAGTATGTCGTAATAGGTAACTCGAATTGACCAGCATGTCGTAAGAGGCGATTTTTGGGTACCCACCAATGTACTGCCATCTTTCCCCAAGCCTAATTTCAACTAGGTAGACGGCACGAGCTTAAATTGCTGTTTGTGCCGTACCTCCATCCTGAGGAAGAGGAGGGGTAATCACAACAGCAACAACAACAAGTAATAAATAATACATAAACCCTTTAAGTTATGCGGAGTCGATTATCTTGGACCGTATTTTTATCGCCAAAATCGGAGTAACTGCAAATGTTGAGGTTTGCTGCTCTCGTGCTTGTGTACTCGTTGCACACACGTAGAAATAGTCACAAGTCTTTACTTGAACGAATTTTTGCTCGCGTTTTTTTGATTTATTCAGATAATGGCTAGACGTTTCGGGCTGCTGCTGATCGGCTTTCTGCGTTGCTTGGTTGGACAGAATTCTGTAATTCTCCTAAATGGCGTAATATCAATTGGATAAAAATATCTCCTTGCTCTCTTAGTCAAGGTTGTAGTTGGCAGAGTTTGGTGAGTTGTTCAAGGACACTTTTAATCTTTTTTGGATCAATCTCGACGTAGGCCTTCACTTATTGAAATACAGACTTTTACATCAAATGCGGACTGGATGGCAGATGCTGTCCGTAGCCCGGTCCGTGAGTACCCCTGTCCTCCGAACTCGTATGACAGACCGAAACCAAATCTGCCCAAACGTTAGGGCATCCACTATTACCAATGTTATGGCAAGACCTTGTAAGTGGCAAACGCCCCTCTCAGGGCGGGGCGACGCATCAAAACGCATCGTCAACAAGTTCCGAAGGCCTGCCATTCTTCAGCTGAACATCGAAGCCCTCACTGCAAGCAGGATGAGCGTTTTTTATCATCTTACTGCAAAGCGTGAGGCACTTGTCATCCTACTCTAGGAGACCCACTGCACGTCTGCACAGAGGTTAGTTCTACCGGACTACCAACTAGCTGGATTCTCAAGCACGAACATGGCCTTGCTACGTTTGTCCACGAACGACTGAAGTGGACCCTTTTCGACCAATCTCGAACTACATCGGAGATTGAATGGTTGTGCGTTGACGTTGATCGATAGAAGATAGTCAACATTTACAAACCCCCTCCACTGATTCGTTTGCAAGTATCCGATCTCCTAGTATTCCCACATCCCTGTGGCTATGCTGGCGACTTTAATTTCCAGTATGTTGATTGGGATTATGATGCCAACAGTGCAAATGGGAAATGCCTGTTTGGCTGGGCAAATACCAACCATCTTGTCCCACTCCATAACCCAAAAGATGCCGCCAGCTTGCACTCTGGCTGCTGGAATACAAGTACCAACCCGGATCTTGCATTCGTCGGTATCGATTCGGAGAGTTGTTTGCCTGACAGACATGTCTTAGAAAAGTTTCCAAGGTCTCAACATCGACCCTCGCTATTACTCCACTCAGGTTTGCTCGTCCTGTACCAAGCAAGCCTGTAAAGCGATGGAACTTCCGCAAGGCCAAGTGAAGCCACCATGTTACTCTCACAAACAAACTTGCCAGGGCTTTGCCACCACCTGATTCATCTGATATGGATCAGGCATATTAGTGTTTCTGTAACGCTATCAGCACTGCGGCGAAAAAGTGTATCCCACGTGGCCAACGAAATAATCGTATACCATGTTGGGATGCCGAGTGTGAAAACCTCTACCAAACATTCTTGCAATACCCTGAAGGGCATAAATCTAGCGGAGCTGCTACAGCTTTGCTTGCCAGGTTTGACAGGAAACGGAGGGATCGATGGTCTGAGGCGTTAAGAACATCGACTTTTCACTCTCTAGCCGGGTAGCATGGATTACGTTAAACAATCTTACTGGTAGTTCACGACAATATCCTCGTCAATGTCCGGTTTCAGCAAATGCTATTGCCAGCCAGCTGGTAAAAAACGGGAAATTCGAGGGGGCAAATTGAGAGATTTCTCGATTTCTAATGCAGGAATTGTATGACCTTAGGAGGGCTACTGCTCCAGATGTAGTAAATATCTCTGGAGATTTTTCTCCAAGAGAATTTGCTGCTTCTCTTCACCACTTGAAACCAGGTAAAGCTCCGGGCCCTGACTCTATTTGTTCGGAGCTTTTAATCCATGCTGGTCCCGGCTTGAAGTCCTGGCTACGTGACTTCCTTTCTTCCTGCTTGCGCCAACTCAAAATTTCAAAAGTCAGGAGAGGGGCACTGGTGGTCGCGATCCTTAAGCCCTCAAAACCTATAGAGGACCAACAGAGCTACCGTCCCATCTCTCTGCTCTGTGTCTTTACAAGATCCTCGAACGACTCATCTATAATCATGTTGAACCAATAGTTGACTCCTTGCTCCCAAAGGAACAGGCTGAATTTCGACTCGAAAAGTCTACCGTAGACCAGGATTCTTTTGAGGCAAAAAGAAAGCCCATGCCGTGTTTGTCAATCTGACAGCTGCTTATGACACTGTCTGGCACCGTGGCTTCAACTGCGAGCTGCTGACACTTCTGTCGAACAAGCACATGGTCCGGATGATCATGGAACTTGTTCGGAACAGAAGCTTCATCCTGACCACTAATGACAGCCAGCCAGGCAGGCTCCGACGCCTGAAAAATGGTGTCCCTCAGGAATCAGTCTTGGCTTCTCTTCTTTTCAACATATGCATATACGATCTGCCTTCCATAACCTCCAAGAAATATGCCTACGCTGACGACTTGGCGATACTTTGTTCATCTAGAGAATGGAAGATGTTGGAAAGAACTTTGAGCGAAGACATGAATAAACTTTCTGCATATCTCCAGACTTGGCGGTTAAAGCTCAGCCATGCTAAAACGGTGACAGCAGCCTTTCATCTCCACAATCGACAGGCTAAGCGTGAGCTAAGAGTTTATAACAATGGTATAATCTTACCATTTTTCCCAGTGCCGACCTATCTTGGTGTGTAACTGGACAGAGCGCTCACGTATCGTCATCACCTTGAAGCATTGCGCAAAAACTATTCACGCGCGTTTCGCTGCTGAGGCGACTTGCGGGTTCAGGATGGGGCACTGGTACCACGACATTGCGCACAGCAGCCTTGTCCATGATCTATTCAACTGCTGAGTACTGCGCACCAGCTTGGTGTCGCAGCGCGCATACTCGCCTCATTGACAGCGTTCTCAATGACGCTTTGCATATTGTCATTGGATGCATACGCCCCACTCCAACGGACAACCTTTCAGTACTCTCAAGCATCCAGCCAGCTGAACTTCGCCGCCAAGGAGCGACACTCTCTTTGGCTAATCGCAGTTCTTTGGACCCTGGCCACATTCTGCATGGCGGGGTGACTGAGCCGCAGGCTGCTAGCAAGGAGAGACTGAAATCTAGACGCCCGTTTGTTCCTAACGCGCGGAAACTATCGCACAACTTATCTGAGTTGGGCATCCGCGCTGCCCAATGGACGAAGTTGACATGGAACACAGAGTACTCCAAGAGTATGTCAGCGCTCGGCATCTACATTCCTAGGGTCAGCACAAGGCCCATATTTGAATGGGTTTGACTGGAACAGCTGGAGTCAAACTCAATCGCCTGAGTACTGGCGTTGGGCGTTTCGGTTCGTCCATGCACAAATGGGGTCTTGCTCCTTCAACGAAATGCGAGTGCGGCGATAGCAAACAAACTGCAGACCACAGTATTTCAACCTGTCCCACACATTGAGCACCTCAAGAAATAATGGATCTGACAGTTTTGGATGACGAAACAAGGTGCTGGCTCAATTCTATCACTGCCAGCATCTGATCTAGGCAACACAGCAGGTTGGGGTGATAAAAGAATAAACCTTCGGTCCCCATCTTTTTGTTGCGTCTGACCTGGATCATAGATACCCTGCCATACGACGACGACGACGACTTCAGATGCGTTTCATAGTGAACAATCGCCCGGTTACTTCGCTTAGCGATAAACCAAATAACTTGGCTGTAATCACTCCTTCGTCTTTCCTTGGGCAAGGGCTTGCCCCCAACACATGTCTTAGCGCGTTTCATGATTGGGGAGACCTGCGTCGTAACTTCCTTTACAATACAACTTTGGCTTATAAACTTTGGCTCTGTTGGATGCAAGATAACCTCCCTACTCTACAAGATAGAAACAAGTGGGGGGTTACTCGGAATGATATCTGCACTGGCCAATGGGTCCTGGTTGGAGATGCTGAGTATATCTTAAGGCGCAGGGCTTATCGCTTGGACCGTGTACACTGGGTGCACCCTCAGTGGCGCAAAGGGAAAAAGTTAGTCCGTAGAGCAACTGTAGCTACGTTGAAGAATTGAGGGAATGGTATAAATAAAATTGAATACATTCTTCGTGATATATCAAAAATCGCTCCTGCATAAAATTTATCGTGTTTTATCTTGCGTTTTATATTTGTATTTGCCCCAGCATTATTACCATTCTTTGTGCTTACAATCTGTTAACTCTTTATTAAAAATTATCGAACTTATTCTTTTTTGCGTGTTTAGTCACCTTTTTCGCCAATTGTTGCACCTTTACATGAATGTTGACAATGATGACTGTCTACCACAAAAAAATCTTCATACACCGAACAACTGCATCACTGTTTCATGTATGTGTTAAAAGTTAATCCCATAATTGTAGCGCTTTGATGCTCTATTTGTATGTGTTTGTTTGAAACCTCACTGTCTGTTTTTGTTTCAAAGGGACCGCTGTGTTATCACACTAATGTCCTTTTTTAACAAGTATAGTTTGACTAAGCTCGCCGGGAGTCGAACTGCCGCCCTGGAAACAATAGCCTTATGCACAGTTTGTTTATCGCACTTCACTTCGTTATCAATTAATCACTTGCCTGACCTAAACACAAAAAACACGTGGCTTTAAGGTTTTAGTATTTATCTATATAAGAAAAAGAAGTGACATTTGGTTGGGCGGGATTTTGTTTTGCTGCTGTTCAATCATTCGGAGAATTAAAGTTCAATGAATTCTCGTGGTGGTCTATTCAAAGTTTTGTTATTTTTTTGCTGTCAATATATTCAATTAAATTTTACTGTTTGGTTTTAATTGATTGGATAGACAACAGTGCGGGAAGGTCCTGGCCGTCCTCCTGCGACCCATATATCAGAAGATTCATTGCCGTCGAGAGGTAAATCCTTAACAATTTGATCAAATTTTAATGAAACGTTCAGCCTTGACGGTAGTTCATGATTTCAACATATCCAAGAGAATGATGCTCTTTGCATCCCAAAAGACGATACTAATCACTTTCCCTGCCAAGCGTTGGTACTTGCAGTTGCAGAATGCGCGTCGTGCCATTCCATTGATAGATGCTTAGATCATCGTTTATAATAGTCACATTAAGTATCATCATCAGTGACAATTCGGTCAAGAAATTTATCCCTTTTTGCCTCATCGATCTACCAAATCTGACTAATAATAGTCACGGGTGGTTTTTAGTACCTAGACGAGCATCCTTGGAACCCACCTGACTCACATTTTGTTAAAAAGATATCAATTTTTTCAATTTTTTTACTGCAGTCACACTTACGCCCATAGGGGTCACACTTTACTTTGGATGATGGACTAAAAGCAATTTTGTCTGAAATCAAAGTTGTACTTTTTTGGAGATCAAGTTTTTCAGAGTGTTTTTTGCAATTTTACTACTTTTTGACATATGCTTTGCAAACTTTTCAAATTTTCCAGGAGGAGCTTGGGAATTGATAATTTTATGGGAGATTAAACATCATCTAGGGTCTTTCTGCTTCTCTTATTTTTACACCTAACTTTACG
The DNA here is from genome assembly GCA_963675345.1 of Trididemnum clinides. Lineage (NCBI taxonomy): Eukaryota > Metazoa > Chordata > Ascidiacea > Aplousobranchia > Didemnidae > Trididemnum > Trididemnum clinides. The sequence continues at coordinate 24,558,812 of OY776306.1, forward strand.
CTCAACTTTATACACATTTTATTCACTGTAAACAACAGATTGCCTTTGATGAGGAGAACCCTTTATTTTTCTTGATTGATGGCTAGGCTTGGGCGGCAGATTTGTCAATCTCATCTCTGTCGCCCATCAGAAATTCACGAACCCACGTTCTAACAGTTACAATCTCTATGGCCTTGCCGCCATAAACAATTACTAGGTGTCTAAGGATGTTAAATCGATAGCACTTCATTTGTATTGAAAAAATGAAACAAATTTATTACTGGTAGACATTTGTTATGACCGAATTTGCTTTGAAGGATATTTCAATGCCAAATTTCTATTTGCGTTTTTAAATTACCGCTATGTCTCAATCTTTAACACCATGAAAATAGCGAAGTAAAAATAATGTTAGCGACGAATCAAATCAGTCCACCGACACCTTGCAGAGCATACTTAAAGATCGCGATTAAGAAAAAGCTGTCTTTTCCTGCTCTAACCACTAAATCACCTCGCACCGATTGCTGTATTTTCTGCAAGTAGAAATATCTATCAAAAATTTTGCATTGCAACATCAGAAGTTATTAGCTAAGTATGAACACCATGAGCTGGAAACCTTCAAAAATATAATGCGCTAGTACACGAATAGTTAATGACTTTGAGTGCCATAAAATTTTAGTTTTTGTTATGTGATTGCAATTGTATTTGATGTGATTGCCTGTTAGTAAAGCATGGAAGCGAAAGCACTTACATAAGCCATGTAGTTGTACGTAAGTTGTAGTCCGGCATCAAAGTAACGAAAAATTTTCGGAATTTTTGTTAAAAAGTGCACGATCAATTTACAAAAAGTGCTGGTATCCATTAACGGTATACCTTCATCTTTATGTGGCAGATAGGAAGTGAACACAAGCAGTCTACCTGTCTCAGTGGCACAATCTCTCTAAGGACTAAAAAATGGGACATGAGTTGAGATGCATGAGCCAAAAGAAAGGTCTAGTTAAACAAAAAAGATTCACTTTGAAACTTACCGATAATCATTTTTCAAAATTTTTCGAATGCAATCCTTATATCCTGTTCAAAAAACTAGTCGTGGTAAATAATCTTGCACCTTGATGAACAACGCAAATTTGGCTGCGAACAATCAACGCCACAAATCGTAATTTTTATAAAGATTCCTGTTTGTACGAGGTATATTGACAGCTTGCTTTTCCTTTAGAACGTTTTCTTTTTAGTTTCGTTGCAAATTCTCCGATTGCAGCCGCTGGTTTTTGCATCAAAATTTGCATTCTGAGAACTACTTACTCAAGACAAATGCCGACAAGCCTGCCTCAATTTATAAGATTTCTTCGGGGTATCTATCTCAACGAAAACCGCATAAGCTACAAGAGCTTAGTCAAGTAACGACTATTCGTCAACTTGGCAACAAACCAGTGGTCTGCTAGGTATGGCACATTGTATTCACAACTTTTTTCACAATTGTGCCATGTACATTGGGAGCAATATTGTATAGTTTAAATTAGTATTCCCTATTTTTTGGCAGAAAAAAGAAAAAAACACCATCAGTTTACATTATTACCAAGCTAAAATTTATTGGTTTATGATTTACATTTTTTTGAAATTAATTTTGATACTAAGTTTAGAATGGTTATTGATATTACTGCAGTTGCAAAAATTTGATTATCAATATCTCCTTTCTTTTGAGTTTACAAATGATTTTTCAGTTTTGCGAGCAGATCTTTTCATTTAAATTTTGCCGTTAATAGGTCGGCAAAAAACAAATTTTCCAACACATTCGTTTTGAGCGCAGTAACATCAAATCTTATATTATAAATATGAGCTTGAATTGATTGATGTTTTGGTTATGCTTTACTAGACATAAGTTTATCTTGCTTTTTGATTGAAAGGAATCTAACAATTTGGCCTGGCTCTTGTTTTGCACTTACGTTTCTTATCAAGTTGATGGACTCTTTGAATTTCAAACGCATCAATCTCAATTTTTAGATCTTATGCATCGTTGCTACACACCTGTACTCCGTCATCTTCATTAAAGTCATAATCTGTTAACCCATGACCGCGGATGTTTTTCTCGACCATATTGTTCTGAGACAGTAATTTTCAACATTTTAAAAATATTTAAGAAGATGGTTCTCAACCTTTTTGGCGTACTGCCTCCCCTGCTTTCTCTGAAATTATTGATCACCCCTTTTGCTACATTTATCATATTTGCTCACAAAACTAACTTGGAGGTCAACTTTTATGACCGGCATTTAGAACAAAATCGTTTTTCCAATTATGCCTAAAAACAAACTTTTTTTATCAACTAGACTCTAATGCTTTTGCCGATGCTTCTGCAGACCACTGCCTAAGCGATGAAGTTGATGAAAATAAATTTTGACAGTTATTTTGAGTTTGTTTTTAGACTTGTCAACTTTTGTTTCAGTTTTTAATGATATCCATCTCGAGTAGTCTGGTTTTAAATTGGTAACTACTGCTGCTACAATATTTCCAAAATTCATACTGCCACCTAGTTTTTGATGTCTTTGATGTTAAAGATTGTTAGCAGCTTTTTTCTATATAGGCTACTACTTGTTTTCATCATCTTTTGTTAAATGTTTGGTCTTCCCAGGACAAGGAAAAACGCGTCGTTATGCTGTAACTTGGATTCGTCGGCCCAAATTATTTTTGTTGCCAAACATTGTTTGGTCATCGTTATTACTTTAAAAGGGTTTTCGCTTTTTGCTTACCGGTATTGTTACTTTAGATGAATAGTTATCATGCCCATCTATACACACAACCACCTGAATTACAGTTTCGCAAATTTCATAATAAGGGCACTTACCTTCGCAGCGGTAATTGTTTTCTATTTTGTATTTTTCGAGCGGTCTGCAAAAAACAATTGCTGTAATCAGGTGTGAAGTCACTTGGGTTGTGAGAAAATGGTAAAACGCAATGGAAGCACCAAGCAGATGTTCCCAGCCTTTTAAATAAACAGAGCAGAAATACCCTTCTAAGCAAAGTAAATTTTAAATATACTGTATTTTCTACTAACATTCTGTAAATTTTGGCTGGATCTATCATGGATAACATATTCAGGCCTACTGCGCCGGCGACAGAAAATGAGATCGTCCCATTAGTGTAGTAGCGTTTTTGTGTGCTATAGCATGTTCTTTGGTCTTCAGTTTCTTTTCCATACCAAAATAATTACTTTTATTTCCTTTATGCCTTTTTTTAATTGCATTGTCAAATCGGGGTAAAGACATTCATAATATTCATTCATAAGTCAATGAGATAATACCAAGAAATAAAACTCATTGCAAAACAAACGTTTTACCGAAAAATAGCTAATCAAAGAGTAGAGCGTGGAGTAAAAAGTTCACCAGAAAATCAACAAAAAGGGAAAAAAATGAATAAAAAAGCGAATCATAACCATAGAAAGAGCAAAAAGGCAAACAGAAATTATGAGCTAAGAAAAATAAAATGAATAAGATAAGATTTGTTACTATGGCCCAATTTGTCCTCTTTTTTATCAAAGTCTTGAAAAGTAAAAAATAGCAAAACAAAAAACAATATCAAAAGCCTAAATTGGCTTCTACCAAAATGTAAAAAATGTTGCTTAATCATTGAAAGTACAAGTAAATTGATGGTGATAGTTGCATATAGTCTGTGAAAACATTTATCTTTTCATTGGTTTAGTAGTTTTTTACGGGTTCTTCAACAAATCTAATATGGAAATAAAATGATAATTTATATTTGCTGATAAACAGATAAAAAAAAATGAAGACTGGTGGAAAGATAAATGATTTCACAGTCTGTTACCACCATCCTCATTCGATTTATATTTTCCGCGATTATGTAATATTTCTTACATTTTGCGTCTATATTGGTAGTCGGTTTGGGCTTTAACCTCGTTTTTGATTTTGTTATACTTTACATTTTTAAAACTCAGAGGTGCAAGAGGGAATGCTATGGTGATAATTTTACTTTATTTATTTGTTTTGCTTCTTTCGTACCTATAATTTCGATTTTGGCTTTTTTGATGGCTAAATCAAGCTTTTATTATTTTTTCTTTGATTGTCATTCTTTTTCATTTTCTACATTACTCTGGGAATACCTGTTCATCTTCTAACTTTCTTTTTATGGTGGGCTTTAATTTCTTATCATTTACCTTTATAAGTTCTACATATGTTTCATAAAAGTGCAACCTGTGATGATTTTTATTGTTGAAATGACCAATACAGGGACGCAGGAAAACCTTATGCACGGTTTTTGTAGTTGTTTCGCACGTACAACTTATTTTACTTTTCATATAAAAAATAACTGTCACGAATAAGTAAATTTGCTTTGAAAGAATAGTTTTTATATGTGTATATTTGTTGTAATATGTTGTTTTATTTTGCAGTAATCATTTTATATGTAAATCTGAATTGTCTAAATCTCAAAACTTGCTAAACTGTTTTCAAAAAAAGATCTTTTTTCTTTCGCATTTATAAATAGATTTGTAACTCACAGCCTTTTCTGATGTCACAATTTTTGACTACGTGACTAAGTTTTCCTGTGTACTCTAGTGATTCTTCTTTCTTCTTGAAGATTTTTCTTTTTTTATTATTACTGATTATGTAACTTATTAACGGTGTTTTTCCTGTGTCACGTGATGTTCTAACAAATTTCTAGATTATTTTCCAGTCATATATATAAGGCGGCGAGATTTTTCATTCATGCAGAGTGCAATTTTTTTTTGTTGACCATATTTATCCTCCGTTCACGAGAAAGCGAATTGTATCGCTGTGTTTTGGATTAGTTCTGTGTTTTGGCAAGCAAGGGAATTCGAAGTTATAGAGTGATTTATGAATTTACTTGTTCTGTTCTTGATCGAGAAGTGCGTGAGTTAAAGTATCTTAGTGGAAGCCAATCTTTACCTAGCTATCAAGTACCAACCAGACTTAATTATTCGAGCCATACTATACGTCCCCTCAATTTTAGAAATAAAGTAAAGATGATTGAAAGAGAGCAAAAATTCTATTGAAACGCGACAGTAACTTACTTTATAAACAACGGATGTGTGATTGCAAAAAGACTAATTTGTTTGTAAAGTTCAATTACATGCGAAATAGTTTTAACCTCGTTTTTTGTTTTGTTATACTTTATATTTTTAAAACTCAGAGGCACAAAGGGCATGTTATGGTGATAATTTTACTTTTAATTATGGGCTTTAATTTCTTATTATTCACCTTTATAAGTTTTATATATGCTTCATAAAAGTGCAACCTGTGATGATTTTTATTGTGAAATGACCAACGCAGTGATGTAGAAATATTTTAAGCACGGTTTTTTGTAGTTTTTTCACTCGTACAATTTATTTTACTTTTCATATGAAAAGTAAGTTACTTTATATTCAACGATGTGGTCGCAATAAGACAAATTTATTTGTAAAGTTCAATTACATGAAAAATAGTTTAGTCATCTGGGAGCAGGTTAAATAAGTGGTGGAAGTGAGGCAGCGATGACAGCCAGAATAAGAGTTGGTTGGATAAAATTTACAAAACTTCGAAATTTACTCCAAAGAAAAAGACTTTTGTTAAAGATAAAAGAAAAAAATGCATCAAATCTGTGTGACGTCCGATACAATAGGAAGTTAGTACTTGGTGTCAAAGGGAAAATGAGATGGCGAGGTCGAGAAGGAATAAGAAAACACTGATAAGAGCAGCGTGTATTGCTAAATTGATGAGAAAAAAACAATAGCCAATAATTGATTGATATGGTATGCTTGAAAAAAAACGTAGATAGATTAAACAAATAAAATGCAGCGCGATATATGGGTATGCTCTGATGAGAATAGTAATGCTGTGTTGAGAGAAACATTAACTATATTTTAAAGTGAATGAAGTTGTTGTGAAAAAAAAGGGCAAAGAAAACTTTAAAAAATTCGATTAAAAAAGAAAGATGCCATCAGCAGAATGAAATAAAGAAATGCTGTTTATACTGTATCATTGCAAAGTAGACGAGATGAATTCGCACACCTCCATCAATGGGTATGAAACCTCATTTGGTAGAATGGATCTGATTGCACGCAGTTCAAAATTGAAATTACTATTATTATGTATTTACTTACCAAAAACTGTATTGTAGCCCAACCCTCAAAAAATAGCAAATTTAAAAGCTTTATCAACTTGACTATAGCGAATCTTAATCAATTTCAAATCAGCTTATACAAATACGTTAAAATGCTATTTACGTTAAATGTAAGTCCGCGTACGTCTTTATTGATATCAGAGGTGATGCGTAAGTTGGCCAACGGACATGAATCAGTGACAAACATGACAATGATAATACTACCAGCAATACCACTAATTTAAAAATCCAATTAGTTTTCAGTGCATTGAATAAATGTTGCATTTTGCTCTGAAACAAAACATCAAAGGTCAGATTTACTCCAAAAAAAGTTTAATCTTATTTGTAGTGCATGTAACCAGCTTAAACTTCAATTTTAAACTATAGTCAGCTTATTGCATTTGATATGTAAGGAAAGCACTTAAGAGGGGACATGCTCACTTAATATTTCTCCCACAGAGCGGTATAAAACGATAACCGACGAGTGGCCTTCAAGCGGAGCTTTTACGGTCAATAACTGGTCTAATTTGATCAATAAATTGTTTGCCAAATAACGTTTAGTTATTTCTTTTTCATCCTCCAATTGCGATGAAAATTTTTTGGCATTTAATTGCTGGATGAGTCTAAGGCTGCGACCAGAAACAAACTTTTTTTCCGATATTCAGAGCAGGTTTTGAGATGAGGTTTCGCTGCTTGATATTAGTGTAAGCAAGTTTTGAGACAAGGTTTCACTGCTTGAAGCTAAGTTCAAATAGAGCGACGCTCTCTTCGCGCTTAGAATTATTAAGCAGCAAAACCTGGTCTCAAAACATGCTCAAAATATCAAAGGTTTTATTCCCGATTACCAAAGCCGCTATGTGCGAACGCAGCCTAGAAAACAAATGCACCAAAACAAATATTAGCAGACAGTCTCACTGTTTTCTCATAAGTACCCTGCGTGAGTTATTAATCTTATTTTCTGCAGCCAAGTCTTGGTGTCATTAGCAATGCATTTCCTGATATTGTCTCTTTGCAATTTGATATCTACTAGGGGTGTTCGAAACGAAGCTTATTGGGACGAAACAAAGCGAAACGGAGTCTTACTATAGTAAAAAGAAATTCGAAACAAAACCAAACGAAATTGCTTGGATTGCGAAACAAAACTAAATTCTTTGCTAAGTAAGTTAATTTCAAACGAAACAAAGTGAAACCAAATCAAAGCGATTTTGCGTTGAAACGAAACAAAATATTTTTACTTTTTGATAAACCAAACAAAAATCCGTGGTAATATTTGATTAAGCATATTGAAATTAACATAAGAAAAGTAAACATAATCAGAAGACAACAAAGCTTTTCGTGACGCTCTCATCAGTGGCAAAATCGCATCAAAAGGAAAGATCTAGAGTGAGTTGGACATTAGGCGATCAAAGCGAGCCAATGATAGCGCTAGTATTGTAAAGCGCGCCAAAGAAAGATTTCACAATAGCGAAAGTTAGAGAAAGAACAGCAGGAGGCCAAATGCCGCGATTATCGAAAGAGTTTGAGAGCGTAAACGAACTCTTTCTGTTTGCATAAAACCGGACGCCTGGTCTTAATATAAGCAACCGCCGAGAGATTAAGGTGGAAAGAGCTGCGTGCTGTGGCGAGGATTGAAAACCGCTTGTTATCCCAGTTTAATGTACATTAATCATTTTCTAAAAGACATTAATTGATGGCAGAGCCACACTCCGCTTTGGTGTCGTTTCGTTTACACGATCTATGTGGTTGGGATCGACGTGCACGGGTCAATTGTTGTCTTAGCCACAAAACAATAGCGCTAACATAAATTAAATAGGAATGTCACAAAGAATTAAGCAAATTAAAGGGCGATTTATACACTTCACTTAGAAACATTATTGCGCCGCATTTACCGTACTAACAATTATTTCTATAAACAATAATAAATTTATTACATACCAATTTGTTGACCGACGATTCTTTACAATAATCCAAATGACAAAAATGGTTAATCCAATAAAATGCGACACTTCGATGCAGTTAAACGAATCCAAAACAATGGCGAACTACTAGTAAATTTTCTTATATTGTAAATTAGGCTAGGTTCAAAGCAGTGGTGTTGTCAATTTGAATTTATACTTGCAGTACAAAGAAAATGCAAGGTTCAAATAATGTAACTAAGAAGTGATTAATGGCGGCGTATCTGCGGCACCATGGGAGAAGGGAAAAACACAATTTAGAAACATAGGAAGTTTTAATAACTAAGGAAAAAATAATTAACAGAATTGAAGTTAAATCAATTTTCAACTCAAGACCACTCGTTCCCGTCACTTTTGATCCGGTCAATGAACCCTAAACACCCAACCATTTGCTTCTGCTACGAGGCAGTGTTAACGTGCCTCCAGGACTGTTTGAGAAAAGAGACTCTTACGCGCGGCGGCGATGGGCTCAAACTCAGCATCTCACTAACGAACTTTGGCGACGCTGGATGAGGGAGCTTTTGCCAAACATTACATACCGCCAGAAATGACACCAAAAGCGACGAAATCTTAGACTAGAAGACATTGTGCTAATCATCGATAATTCCCTGCCTCGTTCCAAGTGGACGATAGGCCGTGTAGTAGAGACCTTCACGGACAAACACGGACTAGTACGAACTGTGAATGTAAAGACGAGTACCACCGTTTTAAAACGACCCCTTTCCAAGTTGTGCTTGATACTAAATTTTGATGGAGTGTGATATTTGTATTGTTGTGTTTATAAATGAATGATACGACTGTATAATCGAAAAATGTAAATTCTATTTAATTTTTGCCCGGATGTATGTTATGTCGTATCTAATTCTTCTAAGCCTCGAATCCGGGTCATTCAAGATACTGTTTCACACAAGCTAAGACTTATTATCATGTAATAATGCACGCCTTAAACGAAACATTTAGTGTAATCAATGGAACGCTTTTTCTATTGCCAATTAACTTTCGTGTGACCAGTTTCATACAATGATTGCAGTTTTCAGTTTAGTTAATACTTTTACGGCTAGCAGTAACATCAAAGAATTCTGGTTCAAAAGTAAACGGTATGTAAATCTTGTGCTTTGTGTTAGATTGTTTGGAGTCGAATCTTGTTTTATGTTTTCAGAAATCGCTTCTGTTCATCCGCCTTATACAGGGTGTATCACAAAGATATTCACCCCCCCCTAGAGCTCAATCCAAAAGGACTAGGAAAAAAACAAAAATATTGTTATAAATTATATTAAAATAGAAATTTATTCCGTACATTAAATCAATCCTAACTAGTAATCAGTATGACCACCATGGTTTTTTCTAACAGCATCTAATCTTGCAGGATACGATTTAAGAAGATTAGCAAAGATTTCAGGTTCCTCTTTTATTTTAATTAGTTCTTCTGAAATAATAGTCTTTAAGGTTTCCACTGAATTTCTTTCCATGCTAGGAATCTTTAAAATTCTATCTTCAACATTTTTTTTCAGAATAGCTCCCAAGTTTTCAGTTGCATTTAAATCTGGTGATGAACCTGGCCACTGACTGTTGTCGAAGAAATCAAATTCTATCAACATACCTACTTTTTTCATTATCAGCAAAAGCCATAATTATTAAGTATCTGGAAAAAAATGAAAATGTACATTAATTTCTAGCAACATAAGCTTCACAATGTGCTATATAGTTTGGTCATACCTATTACCAGTTTGGCTGTAGGGGGGGTGAATATCTTTGTGATACACCCTGTATGCTTATTTATTTGAAAGTCACACAATAAACTCGTCGTTCTGTTAAGGCTGAACCGGCGCGTTTTGTTAACAATCCTATGTAGGACATCGGGCTAACCAGGAACCACGTAAGGTATCTTACATTCACCTTTGAAAAAGAGTAACACAAATGTCTACCGTTTCTTGATGTTTACGTCGAAAGAATACATATTGGCTTTGAAACCAGTGTATACCGGAAACCCACTTTCACCGGCCAGTATTTACGTTGGGAGTCCTTTAGTTCTCTCAAACATAAAACAAATCTAATATCTACATTGGTACATCGAGCCTTAATGATTTGCACCAAGCGTAGACTCAATGGAGAAATAGAACGGATTAAGAAAATATTGCAGGACAATGGTTATCCCAAAAACGTCATCAACGCCCAGATCGTCAAGAAAATCACTCAGTTCTCCACCCTTAAGCGATTCGTCCCAGAAAAGTGCCCGGTGTACTTTAGGGTCACTTGGATAAGCAATCCCTCTACAAGCTTGGAAAAAATGTCAAAACCGACGTGGAAAGCTGCTATGGTTCCGCCAGCACTTGCTTGGTCTTTACGTCAAAGCGCATGCTACCTGTAGCCCGCAAGGTTGTTCTACCTACCACTCAGAAAAGTTCTGTCATATATGAATATAAGTGCCACTGTGATAGTAGGTACGTAGGATTCTGTATAGAAAAAACTGCTGCCTGCTGCTGCCTGCTGTTGCCTCCTGCTGCCTTTATTGCTGCCGTTATCGCTGTCTTTATTGCGCTTCTTCAATCAAAGAATAAACAAGCAGCAAGTTATTCAACCGCCGGCGTGTTGCAAGACTTTGTAAGCAGTTACGGAAACAAACAACAAAGGCTTTTTTAATTCGACTGTTACGTTCTGAATATCGAGCACATGCTATATCTTCCGATGTATTGTTTCACTCTTGTGATTAAGTTGCATGCTTTGGCTGAATCAAATTTGTCATAAAGAACTGTCGATTGTTGCCACTTAACTTTAATGCTATTTGCCACATCGCTAGTCACAGTTACTGAGCTTATTTACTGGTCTCTCGATTGTTAATGTTAATTCTGGTCGCTAAGTTAATTGGTTGCGTAGTGCCAGAATTTGTTGATATCTTGTTGACTGTGAATATTAATTCTGTCGGAGTGATCGTGGCTGAGTTTATTAAGTGCCCTTTGATTGTTACTGTTCTGGTTGCCAAATTAATTGGTCATATAGCGCAAGAACTTGCAAATATTTTGGGCTGTTGATATCAAATCTGTCAGCAAACTCACAGCCTAGCGGCATTATTGACCGCTTTCTTTAGTTTAGCGTTTGACGTAATTGTAAATTTTTAGTTACCTGTGATAGCCGTTTGGACGGAACCTTTAATTTTGTTACTAGTTGTTTTTGCCAAGCTGAAACTTTGCTTCCCATTGTTACTCGGTTGTGGGTCGCGATAAGACTTGCTTTGATCAAACAATTTGATCATTTGCTTTGAATTTTATTCGATCGAAAGTCCCAAGTTCGATACTAGCACAGCATATAGCTAAAGTTAAAATTTATTTTCTTTGTGATTCCAAAAACATAGATCTATTGTAATTTATTTTTACTTTGTTAATTTTGGCTGTGCTACTAATAGTTTTTTTGACTGTTAGTTAATGAAACTAAGAAGTATACTTGTTTACGGCATCATGAACCATAAGGCGACTAATCTTGATGAGGCTGTGGCTCAAATTAATAATCTATATAAATTGGGTAAGACTTTGATGGTTACTACAGCCAATGCGGACAAAATGTCAAAGCTTTTAACTAAGGTTAATCTTGCATATGATTCTTTTACTTTCGTGTCTTCTGACTTGGCCCATGGGGATGTCATCCAAGGAAGTTCTGCCACTAAGTTAGACTTCGATACTGGCTACGGGGAATTCAAACAACGGGTACAGCAATGGTTTGACAATTTGACTTTTCCTAACACCCAGGTGAGTAGTAGAGCTAAACACTACGTGCCCCCTCTGGTTTCTACAATTCAACCACATGCCAGTTGCTCCTCTTATGCTTCTGATGTTTCTGTCTCAAGTAGTATTGGGTCTGCCAAAAGTATACCTTTAGTTGAGTTCGCTCTTGCATCTCGTCAACTTTCTGGCGATTCTGACACCCTTCTTTGTCCAACGCTAACCAAGAAGAAACCTACTCTCATTTGGCTACACGCGTACAGAACATTGGAACTGGTGATCGCCGTAATAAGCCTTTGCCTAGCTCATGTGATGCTAACCAAAGACCTTACTTTACTGAAGAAAACAATCACTTAACAACAGGCCATTTTTCTGGCACCTTGATTCCTGTTTCGAAGAATGATAACCCTTTTTCGCAACTGGTCGCTGATGCCACGAAATCTGGCAGACCACCGACAGTTGATAGAGAATATGATAATCTTCGTTGTTGTTCAGACCAATTTCTACCAAAGCCAACAATCAAAAAATTTGATGGAGATTCCATGGATTATTGGGTGTTTCTCAATCGCTTTACTTGCCACTTTGCTGACTGGCTACCTTCCCATAAGTAGTTTTCTTATTTGATGCAGCACTCTTCTGATTGGGTGCGCCAACACATTCAACATTTTTCAGACCTTCATGATGGACGTACACCCTATGATCTAGCATAAAAGGAACTGCATCGCAGGTACGGTCAACCCCATATAATTGCCCTAGCATGTGAAGAATGCTTGATGGAATTTTCAAGAATAGATCGCGATATTGCTGAGTGGCTTAACCAACTCTCTATTCTAATGAAGAGCAGCAGTTACGCTCTTAACGATAAAAGGGCAGCCCCGCACCTAGACTCTGTTCACTTGCTCTCTGCTCTAGCAAACAAATTTTCAATTGATCTCAAACGCAAATGGATAAAGAGTCCAGCGAGAATATTTGAGGAATCTGGTCGAGTGGCATCTTTTCTTGATTTGTCAGAATTTGTTGCAACCCATGCAAAATTAGCTAATTCCGTGTTTGGACTTAAATTATTTACTTCTAGTGGGTCCCCAGCCAAGCCCAGCACACGGAAACCTTCAAAAACATGTAGTTTTCATCTGACCTCAACTTCTTATGCTAGTACTAGCAGACAAAGGTCTACTATAAGGTGCGTACATTGTTCAGGTTCTCACTTTATCTATCAATGTCACAAACTTCGCTCTTGGTCTCATTCTCAAAAAACTCAAATAGTGAAAAAGTCTAATCTGTGCAATTCATGCTTGAATCCTGGGCACGTAACTTCCAAATGTTCGCTCAAATTGAAATGCAAGATTAAGGGCTGTGGTAGTTTGTCCCACAATACCACATTGCATCCTCCAGAAGTTTCTGATAAAAATCACTCTCAACTTAATATCCCTTCCTTGTGCACATCTTCCGCACAAGGTAAGAACTCCGAAAAATATTCTAATGTTAAAACCTTGGTTACATCTTGCATGAAACCTTCAACAAACTCATTGAATGAGCGAGGCATTTATCTGGATATAGTCCCAGTCCAAGGTTTTGGGAAAGATGTTACAATACAGACTTATGCCTTACTTGATTCGGGATCCAATAGGACCTTTTGCGAGCGTCGTCTTGTTGATGAACTGTGTCCAAAGCTTCAAAAATCTTCTATCGGAGTGTCAATACAAACGTTGATTAGTAAAGGGGACAAAACTCTAGATAGCTTAGTTGTATCTTTAGATGTTGGTTCATTGGATCGTGAATTTTCCTTAACGCTTTCTGACGTCATTGTTGTCGATGAGATCCCTGTAGCTCCCTCAGTAACGCCGCCACCGAATCTTTTGTCCCTTTTCATCTTAAAGACATCACGTTTCCTTCAGTTGATGGAGGCTCTGTGACTATGCTGATAGGAAATGATTTTGTAGAGGCACACAGATGTCTAGAAAGCTGTTTTTCTTCTGATCCCCGCGAGAGCCCTGATGCGATGCTCACTCCCTTTTCCTGGATGTTATGTGGATCACAACTGCAAGACAATGAATTTTACAAACCGTCCTCTAGTTTCTTTGTTCGAGGTCATGTGTGGCCCACCGATATTTGTGATTTTGAAGATATGGTTTTAACGGAAGAAGGAGAGTAGTTTCGAATGCATTCAGATACCGATCTATGCAATAAAAAAGGCTTAATGAAACTTCTTCGTGATCACCAAGAGCTCCTTGTGTTCGGATTGAAGTACTCAATAGATCACTCCATTGTATACGACTTAATGGTTCGCCGACTTGTTTATGATAATGGTCACCATCAATTGTCACTTTTATGGCGCAACGATGCTATACAACTGCCTGATAGTCGGAAAATGGCACTAAAACGTTTAGAAGGCCTAAAGAAACGTTTGAACAACAACATTGATTTAAAGCTCAAGTATATTGAGCAAATGAATACCGTTATCAATTCTGGTTATGCTGAAATTGTTCCCGAAGAACAAATACGCGGTAAGAACAAAATCTGGTATATTCCGCACCATCCAGTCTTTAACTCCAACAAACCTAACAAGCTTCGAGTGGTTTATGACCGCAACGCAATGGCAGAAACGAAATGTCTTAATGATTATTTAATGAAAGGACCAGATCAAACAAATTCCTTGGTGGCAGTTCTGCTGCGATTACGAAGATGGCTTGTGCCGATCATAGCAGACATAGAAACCATGTTCTACCAAGTACACATTTTCCCTCCAGATTGAGATGCGTTGAGATTTTTTTTGGTGGATCGAAGGTAATCTTAATTTAGAACCAAGCATTTGCAGAATGACGGTTTATTGGTTTGGAGCTAAAAGTGCACCAAGTTGTGCAACATTTTGTCGTCGTGAAACTGCAAGACAGTTTGGAAGGTACTTCGATCCTGACGTAGTAGAAACCGTCATGAAGAGTTTTTACGTTGACGATTGTCTTATCGGAACCAATACTGAAGAAGGAATTGGTTCCGGTGAGCAATCAAGATGATTAGCGACCTTCGTTCCTTGCTGGCAATGGATAAGTTTAAACTCACCAAATGGCTTTCTTTAAGCAATAAGGTTATTCAAACTGTTCCTGAAGAAGAAAGGTCAAAGTCCTTACAAAACTCCATCCATGCCTTCAAATGGTCCTCGAGAACGGGTCTTAAGAATCAACTGGAACGTTTCTTCTGATCAATTTTTCTTCAAAGTGGATTTGCCAGACGCTTCGACAACAAAGCGAGGAATCTTGGCAGTTACCAATTCATTGTATGATCCCTTGGGGTTTGTGTCACCAGTTGTGCTTTTAGCAAGACTAATCTTCAGCGAAATCTGTCCAGACAAATTGGTTGGGATGAGCCAACAAAAGAGCCATATTTGAAAAGATGGCGAGCATGGATAGTTGGACTAGTCCATCTTAGGCATTTAAAAATTCCTCGATGTTACAAATCAAAATGTGGTAACAAAACCCAGATGCAACTACATTTATTTTCAGATGCATCTAAAGCAGTTAGAGGAACTGTGCGCTACTTAAGAGTAATATTTTCACACTTCGCTGCCAAATGTAGTTCGGTGATGGTAAAAACCTATGTCTCTGGAGAAAGAAGAACCACAATCCCTCGAGCAGAACTAGAAGCAGCTCTAGACGCTGTGAAGCTATCTAGGAAAATTAAACAGGAATTGGATATACCTAACTGCCCTGAATTTTTTTGGACTGATTCTTTCATCGTACTGCACCGCCTTCTCGCAAATCGCAAAAGGTTTTCTTTGTTTTCCCGCAATCCCTTGCAACAAATCTTAATGCACAGCAAAGTATACAATTGGGGGTATGTCAGCGCAAATGCTAATCAAGCGGACAAGATCACTTGGGGTTTGACAGCAAAAGTCTTAGTACGAGATGAGTTGCGGTTCAATGGGCCTCCGTTTCTTTAACCTCTGCTTAACCAGTAACCTACTGGATTCTCCATCAAGTCAATCTCGAATAAAATCTACAAGAAGTATGATCTTCAAAATGCTACCAAAATGTTGACGGTTTCTCAAAGAGATCCTTCGATCACTCGGGTAAGTTCTTGTTTGTACAAAGAGTCTGATCATAGCATTCTTCCAGAGAGTACGCCAACTGATTTGTTGATTTCCTATCACTCGAGCTTGTACCGATTAAAGTTGGCGACAGCTTGGTTGATACAATTCAAGAGGTATCTTTTAGCAAAGGCTACAATTAAGACTGCACCTAGTACAGGCCAAATAACAGAGCAAGAAATGCAGTTGGCTGAGATGAATTGGATAAAGTACATAAAACGACAAAAGTTCCCTGAAATTTGAGTTTTTTAGAGCGGCAAAAATCTGAAAAATAAGTCATCTCTTTGTAAGCTAGATCCTATATTAGTGGACAATATCCTGCCTGTTGGTGGACGTCTTACCAATGCAGATTTAACATTTGATTTGAAGCACCCTATTGTCTTGCCCGAATCCAGTCATCTCACTTACTTGATAATCTACGAAGTTCACTCAACTGTTGTAGGTCATTGTGGTGAGAATTCAACGTTAAACCGTCTTTGCCAAAAATTTTGGACTATTAATGCCAAAGTAACTATTTGGCGTGTTATCTCTGAGTGCACTGTGTGCAGAAGAGTCAAGTCCAAGCCTTCAAATCAATTCATTGCAGATCTTCAACCTGCAAGACTAAAAGTTTATGACCCTCCCTTTTCTCAGGTAGGTGTAGACTACTTTGGATCCTTTCTTATTAAAATGAAACGATCAGAAGTGGAAAGATACTGATGCCTCTTTACTTTTATGACTAATCGAGCTATACACTTGGAGATGGCGCAAGATCTGTCAATGTCCTCCTTTATCAATGCACTACGTAAATTTGTCGCCAGAAGGGGCCCAATTCGGATAATGGTACCAACCTAGTCGGCTCTGCACATTTCCTGCGGGCCTCCAATAAATCTTGGAACTCATCCCAGATGCACAAATCTCTTCTACAGATGAAAATAGATTGGGCGCTTAATTCGCCATATGCTGGTCACACTGGAGGCGTCTGGGAACGCACGATTCGATTGGTGAGACAAATTTTGCTTGCTGTAACCCCGAAGCAAACGTTACGCGACAACGACTTAGCGACGCTCTTTGCTGAAGTTGAAGCTATCGTGAATTCTAGGCCGCTTACAGACGTGCCTTTGGAAGTAGGTGAACCCACTCCTCTTTCTCCGAATCATTTGCTTCGTGTAAATGCGGCGGTTGCCAAACCATTTATGCTCACTGACGAATCTGGCAACTCTGCACGAAAACGTTTCAGAATTGTCCAATACGCTGCCAACCAATTTTGGCAACGGTGATTGTTGGAATATCCAAACCAGGGGCAAGTGGCATAAAACTCGTGGAAACTTTCTTGTTAAAGATATTGTCTTAGTAACTGACGATTGTGCTCCACGGGGTTTCTGGCCTCTTGGCAGAGTATCCAAAACGTTTCCCGACAAAAATGGACTGGTTAGAACTGTTGTGGTAAAAACAAACTCCACAGAACAAAAGAGACCATGTTGCAAGCTTTGTCTGATTGTTCCATCTAGGACCGATGAAAATTTACAAAAGCTTAACCAATCACCGCATTTCTGTAATATGATTACATATGATACGCAATACTGTTATCAACTTTAGTTCTCTATCTGTTTCAGTTTTTGAAAATTGAGTCTGCTACCCCATCCTTCAATTTTGGGGGGAAGTGTAAATTATTTTTTCCTTAGTTATTAAAACTTCCTATGTTTCTAAATTGTGTTTTTCCTTCTCCTATGGTGCCGCAGATACGCCGCCATCAATCACTTCTTAGCTACATTATTGAACCTTGCATTTTCTTTGTACTGCAAGTATAAATTCAAATTGACAACACCACTGCTTTGAACCTAACCTAATTTACTATATAAGAAAATTTACTAGTAGTTCGCCATTGTTTTGGATTCGTTTAACTGCATCGAAGTGTCGCATTTTATTGGATTAACCATTTTTGTCATTTGGATTATTGTAAAGAATCGTCGGTCAACAAATTGGTAAATAATAAATTTATTATTTGTATAGTAATGCAAGAGGCTAGCGATGCACATAGCAAAACTGCAGACAGTGACACTGTTTCGACCTATGAGGTCTCTTTAGTGCAGTTGGTGACCGACAAGAAGCTAGAGGCTTTTAATAAAGCATAGCTTAGACCGCCACACTTGCGGGATCTATACTAGATCAACTTGGTGGATGGTCTGTCAGTACTCTGCGAAGCCGTATCACTCGTGAATGAATGGCGGTTGTCGCAGGTGCACTAAGTCTAGCAACTGCTAGAACAATAGTGCTGTCACAGCCTAGTGGTCACAAGGTCTTACATGTATAGTAATGCAAGAGGCTAGCGATGCACATAGCAAAACTGCAGACAGTGACACTGTTTCGACCTATCAGGTCTCTTTAGACCATAGTACTGACAGACCATCCACCAATTGGATCTAGTATAGATCCCGCAAGTGTGGCGGTCTAAGCTATGCTTTATTAAAAGCCTCTAGCTTCTTGTCGGTCACCAACTGCACTGAAGAGACCTGATAGGTCGAAACAGTGTCACTGTCTGCAGTTTTGCTATGTGCATCGCTAGCCTCTTGCATTACTATACATGTAAGACCTTGTGACCACTAGGCTGTGACAGCACTATTGTTCTAGCAGTTGCTAGACTTAGTGCACCTGCGACAACCGCCATTCATTCACGAGTGATACGGCTTCGCAGAGTACTGACAGACCATCCACCAATTGGATCTAGTATAGATCCCGCAAGTGTGGCGGTCTAAGCTATGCTTTATTAAAAGCCTCTAGCTTCTTGTCGGTCACCAACTGCACTGAAGAGACCTGATAGGTCGAAACAGTGTCACTGTCTGCAAATTTATTATTGTTTATAGAAATAATTGTTAGTACGGTAAATGCGGCGCAATAATGTTTCTAAGTGAAGTGTATAAATCGCCCTTTAATTTGCTTAATTCTTTGTGACATTCCTATTTAATTTATATTAGCGCTATTGTTTTGTATTTCTGTATAGAAAAAACTGCTGCCTGCTGCTGCCTTTATTGCTGCCGTTATGTTTGTTTGTTTGTTTGTGGTTACCCCTTCTCTTCTTCGGGATGGAGGTACGGCATGAACGGCAATTCAGGTTCATGTCGTCAACCTAATTGAAGTTAGGCTAGGGTAAAGATGGCAGCCCATTTCGAACCAGTCTTGAGTGACTGGTAGCCCCACCACCAACAAGGCGGACTGCCATTGGTGAGTACCCAAGAGTCGTCTGACATGCTGGGTTAGCAACTTCACAATTGTAATCGGGTGAAGTACGGGAGGGCCACCTGTCTGCCACATAAAGGTGGGGGCGTCCCGTTAAATGCCTTGCCCAAGGACACAACAAGCAAGCTTGCCCGCTTGTTCTCCACACTATCCCTTTTTTATGCTAAGCGCCAAGCAGTGAAGCTGTGGATACCATTTTTTAAAGTCTTTTGGTATGACTCGACTTAGGGAATAAACCCGAGGTCTACCGACTACGAGGCGGACGCTCTAACCACTACACCATCGCGCCGTTGCTGCCGTTATCGCTGTCTTTATTGCGCTTCTTCAATCAAAGAATAAACAAGCAGCAAGTTATTCAACCGCCGGCGTGTTGCAAGACTTTGAAAGCAGTTACGGAAACAAACAACAGTCATCAAGGTGTTCAAAACTTCATCGGTGACAACTTGTTTATTCATCAAAGCGCATGGAATGCGCCGAGTCAAGTAAATCAACCTTTTCCAGGCACCTCCCATGTGGCTTGCTGATGGAGGATTAAATCACCATCGAACTTCATGTTGACGAAGATAATCATGAATTTGTGACTGGTTCCACAATTGCAGCGAATCTCGAAGGATTTTCTCCGCCCTCACAAAATTCGTACCGTTGTCACTGTATATTTGTTGTAGCTTTCCTTTGCGAGATGTAAGTCTTCGAAGAGCGTGATCATCCACGATACGAAGATAACTGCAGGCACCATATGCGTTCGTAGAGGCATCAGAAAAATGATGAAGTTCGTTAAAAGTAATTCTACCAAAGTCAATTGGTTTGTAGCATCTGCTAACGGTATATTTTTGCAATTGAGTTAATGTTTGAAGCCATGCTTGCCACTGCACTGTTTCTGTATTCGATATATCATCATCCCAGTTCAATCCCTGCTTGCAAAGATTTTGAAGCAAAATCTTTGGTTTCAAAATAATAGGGGACACAAACCCTAAAGAATCATACAGAAAGCTAAGAGTCGACAAAATGCCCCAGCGAATAAAAAGTGTGGCGATATGTTTACCCTAAACTCAAAAACATCCTTTTTAATGTTCCATCTTATGCCCAGAACCCGTTCAATAAAATTGTTGTCAAGATCAAGATTTAGCAATCGAGTAGAACGTTCAGGACCCGGAACTTCCTGCAAAACAGATAAATTATTAGATGACTATTTGGTTAAATGAAATCCGCCCTTCTGTAGCAGGTGCGAAAGTTGAGTCACAATTTTTACGCCTTCTTCTACAGACGAAACAGAACACAAACAATCATCCACATAAAATTTATGGTGCACTACATTGGGTATATCAGGATCAAATTCACTTCCGTAGTCGTGAGCTGTTTGTCGTAGACTAAAAGCGGCACAGCTTGGTGAAGATGTGGCACCAAACAAGTGTACTTCTGATGGACTTCAGGTTGTGCTAAAAGATCGCCTTGAGGCCACCACAAGAATCGCAGAGCGTGGCAATGCAAAGAATCGACACAAACTTGGTTGAACATGGATTCTATGTCGGCGGTGATTGCCACTTGTTCTTTCCGAAAGCGAATGAGGGCACCAATGAGACTGCTGACAAGATCGGCACCTTTTACAAGTGCATCGTTCAGGGAAACACCTTTGAACTTAGCTGCGCAGTCAAACACCACTCGGAGTTTGGATGGCTTCTGGGGTTTAGGACTGGGTGGTGCGGCAGGTACCATTTTGTAGCATAAGTATTGACTTCATCAAGAGGAATTTTTTGAGCATGTTCTTTCTTCAAATAAAGCTCCATAACGTCAATATATTTTGGTGCAATGCCTTATTGTTCAAGAAACGTTTTTTTAAACTTGCTAAACGCCTCTCGGCAACGTCTCGGTTGTCGTAGAGCAGAACAACATTTGGTCTCCATGGCAATGGGACAATATAATGTTTTCCTTCTTGTTTGACAGATTGCTCCTACAGGTTGAAAATGATTCTATCTTCTCTAGAAAAAGGCACGTCTAATATCGACGTTGCATTGCCAAAATCGGTCTCCCACAGACTTTCAATTTGACGATGCACAGTGTCCTTTGTTACTCCAACAAAGTTTGTTGAGAAGTTGTTGGTTGTAGACAAGGAGAGTGTTGGCCCTATTAGTGGCTATCCCAAGGGAATCTCTAGTGCAATTAACTGATCCTTACGACCCACACGAACGTCCCGAGTGCTGAAAAATTCTGGGTTATCTGCACCAATAAGAAGAGTGATCATGACACCAGGAATATGTGGGAAACTAAGGTCATTTAAGTGACTAATCTTTTTGAGATCAATTTTTGAAGCAACAGGGTAAGGAAATATAGGCACTTTAATCATTGAGTACACAGCGGGAAGAATAAAGGTTTCATCACCATCAGCAAAAAAACTAAAAGAGAGACATTGATACCACTATGAGCTTTGGTACCAGAAAGAGTTTGAAGCGCTAGTTTATTAGTGTCTACACGCAAGTCAAGAGCATTTATGAGAGCTTTGCCGCGAAATGAATGAGTAGACCTTTGATCTAGAAAAGCGTAAGTAATCATACTCTTGGCCCCAAAAGTAACGTTTATTGGAACCACACACAAATATACATTCTGTAATGATTTACAATTGCATTTATACACTCCACTTGTAGAACAAGCAGTGCTAGAGGAGCTTTCTGCTTGAGAAGATCCAGAATTAGAAACGTTAGGGCAAAGAGAGTCGGAAGTGTTAATGCTTGAAGATGTAGGTCATGGCTTTTATGAATGAAGCAAGATGTGGTGAAAAGTTCCAGTATAACCAGTAACTGAGCACATATTTTGCTTAGAACAAGAAGATGCGCGATAATTTGGACTTAAACACTTGTAGCATAACTTAAGTTCTTTAACAAAGCTGGAACGTTTGTCTAGGGGAGTGGTCATAAACTCGAAGCATTCTAGAAGTCTGTGAGAAGAGCTCTTACAGAAGAAACAGGCAAAACGGTCAGATTGTTGAGAATTTTGAGTGCGCGAAACGTTTACATTGTATGACGCGAGTGCAGACTTCCGACGATCACCCGATCGCGAAGTACTAGAAGAATGAGCCTCAGGACGCGCTATAGAAAGTGTACCAAACACTCTCCGTCCATACAGTGAATTTGCTTCCTCTGACAATTTTACAACGAAAGAAACAAAATGAGAAAAATCTGCTATCTGACCTGATTGAGCTTCTACAGCAATAGATTACTTTACCCACAATCGCCGGAAATCGAAGGGAAGTTTGTTGATGAGCTGTGTCATGACATCCAGAGCGTTCAGGCTTCCAAAGTAACCTTTGCCTTCCAAGGTAATCTTAGTTTTTTCTAGAAGATCAGAAAAACATTTAAGGCTTTTTGGATCATTAGGCTTTTCTGCTTTTGCATTTCTAAGCCGCTGTTCGCAGGCATCAACCATTATACACGGACGACCGTACTCTCGTTCCAGCCGGCCCATTGCCAATGCATAGCTTTCGCTTCCTTTATTGAAGAAATGGTTCAATTTTTTTAAACATTGAATTCGCAATGCTAAAGAAGATGATAAAAGAGCATCTCACTATCACTCACTTTAGTTTTGACGTGCTTTTCAAAGTTAGTTTTGAAGGTTGTAAAATTAAGCGGGTTGCCATCAAACTTTACAAATTCTGGCCGTAGCAGAAACAAATCGTCCTCATGAAAAACACAAGATGTGAGCTGAGGGTGTGGGACGCACACTTGTAGATAAGAAATGGGAACGAAAGACCCAGGAAGATTACAGAGTAATAATCTTCTGGCATCCCATGCGGTTGAAGTGAAGCGGGAGGCCTGTACCCACTTTGGCTCAAAGCGTTATTTATTACTGAGGATGATACATAAGTAGACGACAAGCGGGTGTTAAAGACATCGTATAATGTAGTAGGAGGATTACTTGAAGGGATGTTATTATAAACATTTTTATCAAATCTAACCCGAGAAGCAGTAGCTGGTGCTAAAGTAGAAGTGAAGGATATAGGCAAACTTTGGTCATACTTTTGAAAAGTGTGATTAAAATGATTTTCGGCTTGTTCACTATCTTGAACCAACGCTGAACCGGACTGCTGATTAGTATGATGGACTTTTACAGGTTTCGTAATATCGTACCTTATGTTTTCATCACTGGTTCGATTCACCTCCTCGTCCCAGAGCTTCAATTCCAAGGTAGCTCGTTGTACTTTGCGTTCTACTTCACGCTGAGCACGGAGAGAATCTTTTTGTATTTCACGCTGAGTACGGAGATAATCTTCTTTCGTCCTTTCCTTAGTCTGCTGGGCTTCAAGCTTTGCCAACTTAAGTTTGATTATAGCCTCTCGACGCATTAAAGAAGATCGAGACGAGGTGCTTGAACCAGCTTCAGAAGCACCAACTAAACTGGAAGTATAACAGTTATGTGCAGAAGTCTGAAAGTTGTCCGGTTTAGATAAAGATTTTCTCACTTTGAACCATTCACTCATACGAGTATCGAACTAGGTTTTTTCTTTAGTTAGAGAATCAATGGCCGTTTGGTCAACTGACTCGCCGGACTTAAAAGCGTCGGCAACTTTTTGGAAGTCTAAGTCGATCTGTAGTGCTACGGACTTAAGGGCGTCAACTTAGTTTGTTGACCTCAATGACATTAGTCAATCAGCCTTTAGATAGAGCTGATTTAGGGAACTACTCATCTCAATTTCATTCTGAGGACTCATTTTAAATACCACTAGAAGAGTTATTAATTAGCAGTAACAACAAAAGCAAACGAAACTTTATGTAAGATAATTTACGTGGCTCCTGGTTAGCCCGATATCCTACATAGGATTGTAAACAAAACGCGCCGGTTCAGCCTTAACAGAACGACGAGTTTATTGTGTAACTTTCAAATAAATAAGCATATAAGGGGGATGAACAGAAGCGATTTCTGAAAACATAAAACAAGATTCGACTCCAAACAATCTAACACAAAGCACAAGACTTACATACCGTTTACTTTTGAACCAGAATTCTTTGATGTTACTGCTAGCCGTAAAAGTATCAACTAAACTGAAAACTGCAATCATTACATGAAATTGGTCACACAAAAGTTAATTGGGCAATAGAAAAAGCGTTCCATTGATTACACTAATTGTGGCGTTTAAGGCGTGCATGATTACACGATAATAAGTCTTGGTTTGTGTGTAATAGTAACTTAAATGACCCGGATTCGAGGCTTAGAAGAATTAGATACGACGTATACAGTGAATTTGAGGAATATATGAAGGCAGTTGAGTTTGGTTAGGAATTCATCTGCTTCAGCTTCGTGATTGAAGATGGCAAATGTGTCGTCAACATATCTGAAGTATGTTGGAGGCTTCTGCCTTTAAGAAAATAACTTTTCTTTGTAAAATTCAACAAAGATGATAGCGAAAGCCGGACCAAGTGATGATGCCATAGCTACTCCGCTGTTTGCTTGTACATAGTGTTATTGAAGCTGAACTCAACCGAGGATGTAGCGCTATTCATCAATTCAACAAAAAGGTCTCATGGAATGAGTGGGTGCACAGTACTCCTAGTTGCAAAACTTTACGAGGGGGTGCTCTAAGGAACGCTATATTATACAGCGGAGTTGCACCTAAAGCTGTCTTAAAGTAAATTACAGGCATACACAATGCGATGAAGAAAATTCCTATATTCGATTGCCTCTGGGGATCACGATCAAAACTTCAATTAAATCTGAACATTACTGAATAATATTGAAAAACTATGGGATTGGTGTATTGCCACAGTTCCATTGTTTTCAATGAGTAGATTGATACTCTGTGTATGGCTATTTAAAAATCCATGGCTATTAAAAAATTGCTATCAGGTGCAGCAAGGGGTAATTTGTCGTAAGACTTCCGGCAAAGCTAAAAATGAGTTCGATCACTTCTTATTATAGCACAAAGAGAAAATGCCCCATGCAGTAACGAAGAGTAAATCTGACAATATTGCTTTGATAGAATCAATAGACTTGGTAGCAGTAGCCTGCCCAATACTGCTCAATTTCCAAAGTTTTAGTTGAAATCTGAAGCTGCTATAGACGACTACAAGGAAATAAATTAGCTTTAAGGCTTTGAGATTATTTCTGCCATCCCAGATAAAGACGTGCGCATGAGCTAAAAATACGTAAAGTCAATTGCATTGTAATGCAAGAGGCTAGCGATGAACTTAGCAAACTGCAGACAGTGACACTGTTTTGGCCTATCAGGTCTCTTCAGTGCAGTTGGTGACCTAGTATACGTCCCACAAGTGTGGGAGTCTAAGCTATGCTTTATCAATTGCATTGTGTTATTAACTCCATGCCAGAGTTTAATTACGGATAGGTGAAGTTAGCTGATTCACACTGAAGGTGTTAGTATCAAGTCGTAGCCGAAAAAAGCCAATTCTAAGTAATTTACACAGAACGGTGAAGTCCAAGCTACAGAATAAAAGGCTAAAATATTTCATTTCCGCCGCTTGGGACTTTTCAACAAGAAAATTGCCAATAAGGGTTGACATCTTTCTACATGAATTAACTGGAACGCTGCCTACTAGAAATGCAGCCGTATAGGTCGCATTTTTCAGCAAAAATTACCAGGCTGACTCCACAGCGAAAAGGCGATTTCGCCAGATGAGACGAGAAGCGTTGTCGAAATCTGCGTGCAGGCAACGTGACAAGATTGTTCATTTGCGCCCACGCTGTTAGAAATCAGTTGCAACCAGCGTTGCCATTCGTTGGAAATTTTCAACGATCTTGGAAAATTACTGTCGACCTTGGAATCTTGGGAAAATTTTGTTTATAATTGCCTGATGTTGGGAAATTATAGCATTAGTTTGTTTTGAAGCTACATTCAGTAAATTACTTAATTGCTGAAGGATTTTTTAATTGGTATTGATTTATAATTAATTATCAGAAAGACTAAGCTTTTTTTATATTTTTGCCCATCTGCCTCATAAATGTTTTGGTCATGTATTATTGATTACCATGCAGTAGGCTACATCTTCAAAATACATGAAAAAATAATGTTTAAAATACATGATTAGCCTGAGCTGCAGCATAGATGATTTATCTATGGCTAAAGGCAGCCAAGCTAGCTCCGCGAAAAATGAAAACAAGAATGTTTTATCTCTGCTCACGTGATCGACAATTGGTTGCCATACATCATGTCACATTTTTAGTTAAACAATTTTCCTACTAGACCAAAAAACCTGCAATTTTTTATTCAAGTTACTTCTTTGGTATCATATGACTATTTTACCTCACAAGCATGACTTCTTGGCATTATCTATCTAAATTTGCAAGAGATTTATCAAAAAATGAAGATATGTAGGCTACCGGTTAAAAATACTCAAAACTTTGGTGCGTGGACTTTACCAAATTGCAATATCTAAAAACTTAGATTGTAGCACCACGTACTACTTTATTGTTCCGTTTCCGTTTGCTTTGTTCCACTTGATTAGTTTTTATGCACCACTAATTTCCACGCATCACTTCTTGTCGCAACTTTTAATTTGAATTTAATGCTGACGTGTCAGTTAAGCAAGTGCACGTCGGCGTTTAGGCGTGGCTCGGCGTGGGAGCGATCTTAAGTTGCATGTAAGATTTATTAATTTTGTATTAATCTTTTGTTTTATATTCTATTTGAATAAGGTTTATTGAGATAAATTTGTTTAAATGTTTTTAAAATTGAAATTTATATGAGTTGACGAATAAGACGTTACGTAGCTCGCGAGGTATCCACCGACGCAATAGAAGAAAGAATCCTAACTACAAGACACCAGAGAGAATGCTGCCGTTGCGCTACAAGATCTTTGGTAAATTTTAACTATTCTTTCTCCATAGCATGGTTCCGTGGCATTACCTATCAAAATTTTCTGAAAAATTCATGAAGAATAAATTTTCTACAAATTTTAAATATAGCCCACTCGTAGCAAACAAATTGGTGATCCCCAACAAAAAGGGGGAGATAAAAATGGTACTGCTTTATCTTTTGCCACACAATGTTAGTGTCGAGCTACATATCAGGTAACTGCTTGATTTCATGTTAGAGTGCTTTCTGCATTGCTGCGTTTATCCCAGGACCAAGCAACATGAGTTCAGCCCCAATCTTTAGGTCTTTTGAATAGGCATACAATTACAAAGCAATCGTAAGTAGTGGCCTTAATATTTAACAGATTTTTTGAAAATACATGTACAAATCACTTTGACGCTCCAAACCCCTACCCAACAACTTTAAAGTCATATTTGCATGAAATTTATAAATTGAGAACGAATAAAGGTATTTGATATCATTGGCTGTTTCAATGGTGAGCAAGTCCAGTTCCTCAGTTTGCCTATGCCAACAGTGTAAGTAAGGCTTAGCCAGGGACTCCAGAAACTATGGGAAAATTTGGCGGTTATGCGCAACCTATTAGAATCATTGTTTTAATTAATTAGATTTCGGAACAAAGTTTGACTAATTTAACTAAGTTGTTACACAAAATTGGTTGTGCCGAAATAAATTATCTTTTTATTACTGTTGCGAAAATATTAATTGGAAGAAGCCGGCACAACCGGATGAAACAATATTCTCTGTTTCGACATTGCTGAGGGGGACAATGTGGGCGACGCAGGCAGAGCCAACTAGAAAATATATAATTTAGCAGATAGCGATTTGATTTATTAAATTAGATTCTTTTAGAGCATAGAATTGCACCACAACAAAATGACATTTTAGATTAAACGATACCATTTTATGCCCATCTAATTTGCAACAGGAACGAAAATTTTTAACCTAGATTGTTGTTTTCACAAAAGTATTTTGAAAAATGATGACAATTATTTTTTGACGTCGTCAATGTTAAATGACATCACAGCTCTTAATAAATGCCTATCTAACTATTAATTTTATAGTTTTAATTGAATAAATAAAACATTGATTTGTTCTACAAAGTTCATTATAATTCATTACATATCCATTTTCTCCTTCCTCAAAAATGTCATCACAGAACTGTTGACGGTCCTACATCATCAACGGTGCAAACTATATTTTTGAAAAAAAGTTGAATACGTCACAGCTATTTATGAGGTCCTACTTTACCAATACCTCTGTAGCTTTGTTTGACTTGAAAAAAAATCAATTTATTTAAGAGCATTTATTATAATTTATAACATTATGGTATTTTTCCACACAATTAACGTCATGACAAACACATAAGACAATTACATATCATCCACGATATGGATTCGAAATATACTTGCTGCAAAACTGATTAGTATTGACGGAGCTATTGAAACAGCTATTTTTTTTCAATAATTCTGCAAAAATTTTGATCCTCCTGTTTTAATTGAGACAGCAATTACGTCTCTTCCGCTAAAAATAACCCTTGCTTGGATGTCTGATTTTGTTTGTCGTTGAGTATGTTTTTTATACACCATTGGTACCAGAATCCATTAAAAAACAACTTGAATCAACGAACCATCGTCAGCAACCAGCAATTGACTACCGTCAAGCGTCGCAACATTCTCTTATAAGTGCAGCTTACAAAATACAGTAGAACGCCGATTATCCGAACGCGACTTTAACAAAAGTCATTAGAGCCTGACATCAATGAGGGAGAAGCATTAGAACGTCAATTGTGTGTAGAGAAAATAAATGCGTCCAAAAAGCAATGTATTTATTTAAGTTTGCAACCAGTTTCTATACTACCAGTGCTAATAATATACAATAAATCACAATGTCTGTGAACTGTATATGATGTATTTTCGTAATATTCCATGTTATTCAATTATCCGAGCAAATCACTTCTCCGAACCACCCCCGGTTTTAAATAGTTCGGAAAATCGGCGTTCTACTGTACAATCAAAGCTAATTAATTCGCTATTCGATTTGCTTCACTACAATCCTTTCTTACAATCTAATCATTGAGCCTCAAATTACACCGATAATGATTTTTTCAGATGTCAAATTGTCAGTTTATTCAAGTACTTAATACCATCATGAACTGCAATTTAGACCCTATCTAAGAAATGGCAAGGTAAAATTAAAACCTCCTCCATAATATGTCAAATTCTTGTGTTTCTGCACCTTAAGATATTTGGAAACTTTGATATAAAAAATTTTTATCATATTTTTTTAAAGCCGCTTCCAAGATGAGTTTCTAAACATGGCTGTTATTGTTGGCATAATGGATGTTTTCCTGGTACATCACTGCAGACTGCTGTCATTTTTTCGCGCAATGGACTATAACGCGCAGTTTGTAGCTATCTAAAAAGCTCTAGGGTGCAAAAGATTTATTACTCAACCTGGATATGCTTTGTTGTTCACGTAATTATTCACGGCAGGTGAAGCACGTAAATGAAAGCGAACACTATATTTACTTGGCTTTAACGGCTTTGAGCAAGCTTTTTGTTAAAAGCTTTTGGTGAAGAAGGCCCATCTGTAATCTATAGTACTTTGGTTACTAGATCAGGGGCAATGATTCGACTGTACACATTTTTTTCAAAGTGTTAAAAATTCGGAAAAAACTGAAAGTTTTTATCTACTAAGTAATATTCATCTAGGGATGAAAGAAAAGTATCATTTTTTTTGCCAAAGCAAACACTTTTTTTCTCAAAAAAGTTTTAGCTTTGCTTGAATTTTCTGCATTTGGCATTATTAAACTTTTTTTGTCCAATTCTAAGAAACGTTCATCTTGTTGGACATACTGGGTTATTCCTCTATTTGCCTGTTTTTTGATGTCAATATGTAAAGATTTTGTTATAGTAGCCTAATCAAGCAACGGCTACAGTACAAGCTTTGTCATTGCAATAATTCTTTGGCTTGCAATGGCTCCTCCTGGCAAATGGAATTTCTTAATTGCCCCAGAACTGTTCAGTCTTGCCCAAATTTTTTTGACGCAGAAGCAAAAAGAGCTACGCAGGAGTATATTTGTAATTGCAAAATTTTGTTAGGAGTAGCTCTGCCTGTTCGTAAAAAATATAGGCTGCAGAATGTAAAAGTAGTAGTAGTTCTTTTTAGCTGTAGTAGTTGGCAAATTATTTCGCTTCTGTTTTCTCAACACAAAAACTCGGCAGTTGTATAACAACAATGAGCAAAAAAGAAGTGCAGGTGACAAAAAGACTTGACATTAAACATACCCAATTTTTTAGAATTACATTAAAATTTTTTGAAATTATTTGAGAGTGGACGAAAATCTTCGATGTTGTTGGTGTTAGACTTATGTCCTGTCAACTTTTCATATGCTTAATGAAGTACTGTAAGCCATCTCTTTTGGCTAACCAAAATATCGAAGAAAAGATCCCTCATTAGAAATCTATCATAAAAAACACTTACAAAACTTGAAACAGGATTTAAAAAATTTGTGGCTTGTACAAAAGTAAAATTAGATCAAAAATGTGATGGTATCGGGACAAGTAATTGGTGGCGCAGTGTGGGGTTTGACTGCCAAGTGCCGAAAGAAAAAATCCTGTCTCATTTCCGGTCAACCAAAACACCAATATTGATGTTAGAACGCTGCGTTAATTAACAGCTAAATTTTGTTTTCTCCGATGAAAAAGGCCGTCCGATTCAAGCGGCCACCCTGTGCCGACCGCACACATCATATTCCTTTCTACAACGCTGCCGTGATTTATTTTATATAAATTTTTCAAGAGTAATTGGGCGCGAAAATATTGCTTTGGTTTATTGATCCACGCGGCTGACTGCACGAGCCTAAATCACAATTTTACACAAATTTGTTTCTCTTTACTACACGTAATCAATGTCTTCAAAGTTAAGATTAGTCAGTCTTGAGACACAATTAATCTAAATTATTTGAGCATGGAGCCTCCCACAGTTTAATTATTGCAATTTTCGTACCAGATATTGCATATTTTAAAAGCAGATTTATACCGATATATTTGTAAGATAACACATCATTCTATTTCATCAAGCAGCATGCCAGCTACTCATGTTAGCATTCCTGAAAGTAGACAGTACGTATAGCTGTTCCTTGCTGCTGTTTTCAATGAATTCCTATAGGATAAAGTTGTGAGAGTCAATCGATACAATTTTTACTCGATTAACACATATGCGCCATCACTACAGTATTTTTATAAAATTGGGTAAACACTGTATTTAAAAAGCAATTCTTGAAATTTGTTTTTTCTTGGCTGTTTCTAGTTTCATCTTTTGAACCGTCATTGATATGTTGCGTTAGGGGTGGGAAAGAATGCTTGTTTTGCTCTAGAACAGTTGTTTCCAACTGGCAAGGAATTTCCGCATTTCAAAGTTTACAAGTTGAGAGGTTTAGATTTTTAATTTCGTTACATTTAACAGAATATTTGTGTTACAAGATTATTCTATCCATTTGCTTGGGTTAGTTGTTTAGCAATATAATGCCGTAAATGTACTTACACATGGGAGCGTTGAAAGACCCCGAAACCTGGAGACAAGTTTTACCAAAAAGAGCACTTTTTGTTCTCGACAAGCATTTTATTTAACATAGAGAAGTTTTATTTATTTGGCCGTTGTTGAGCATGAATACAGTTGCCTACAGTGCGATATATTTAGTTGAGCATGGTGTCACTAATTTAGGGCTGGTGAGAACATGTTGAATGTACTCAGCTGCAGTGCAACATTAGCAGGTCTCAGAGGTTGTGCAATAGTGCTACTACCTTTTATGGCAACTTTGGTACACCCTACTTTACTGTGGAGGCAGTTCAAGCATTATCATTTGACGAAATATGCATTATGACCTGGTAGAAGAGATTCAGATGTCATGGTTCGGAAGATCATGCTCGAGAGTTTCTCTAAATTCTCAGTTCTTCTTCGGAGAGTGGTTTATCCACGGCAGGGGCTCCCAACCAGGGGTGCCAGACTGCATCTTGGGAAGTACAAGATGGTCTTTCAGATTTTCGTGAAGTATTACTGAACTGTCATGCTCAGCTCATCCCGTGCTAATCGTTCTGCACATTCTGTGTCTATTCACAGCATGCTTACTGCATAGCCTTCAAGTCAGCCAGAGATGATGCTGATCTCCAAAAAAAAAGAAGTCAACACACGTAATTCCAGCCGCAATTTCATTATTTCGTAAGCCTAGTTCGGGAAGTTGGACGTAATCCTTACTTGGCCCTCAATAACAATGTCCCGGGCCACATTTCAGCCCGCTGGCCGCATGAATTCGTCACATGTTAAAATATTTTAGGGGTGCGAGAACATATTATGATATTTTAAGTGTGCGAGAACATATTAAAAAACTTTAGGGGTGCGAGCCATTACAAAATTTGGGAACCACTGATCCAGGGTGATAGCGTGACTGTGAAAACTTTTCATCGGTTTCTGTCTTTGGCTTTCTGCAGTTCGCCCGTACAAAAACGGCTGTTATCGCTGGTTTGCCTTTGACATTCCACACGACAGGAGACTTCCCTTTTGGGTGGAACAATTCTGAGTAAAATGTAGAGATATTTGTTGCTTGTAGGCTTGAGGTAGCCAGTTAGAGGTAAAAGGTAGGGCTGCGTGCAGTTTTTAGCGCAGCAAAATTTTTTTGTCTTGAAGCAAAAAATCCTTGTGCACAGACAAATTGTCTTGCAAAGCAAAACCAATTTTGTGCCACGACAAAATGTCTGAAAAAGAAGTGTGCGACTACTACGCCGACTGTTCGACTGGGGGGAGTGCCCGGGGTAACTGGGACCCTCGGAAAATCAACAAAACATTTTGACCCAACCCAAACGGGGTCGGGGATCGCACCGCCACGTTAAGGCGGCTATTGATTGGTGCAGATGCATTTTTTTCCATTCGATTTTCTTCAATGTAATGCTGGCGGTCTTCGAGCCAGGAGCACTGAACAGATGCACTTTCTTTCGTCTCATCCCGTTGACCTTATCTGTATCCAGAAATCTAATCTTAACTCATCTTCCTTTTTCCGGATCCCTGGATTCTCTGCTCTGCGTTCTGATCGCACCCACTCCCGATCTGGCATTCTCTGCCGTGATGCCACACATGCTAGCGGCGGTGTCATCATTTTCGTCAGGCAGGGCTTATCTTTTTCTAAACTTTCTACCTCCCCTCTTTCTTTGCTTGATCCCTACTCTGATTATGTAGGGGTCAACATCTCGCTTAACAACTCCTCCTCGCTCTCTTTTTTTAATGTTTACGCTACCCCTATTCGTTCTTCTCCGACAGATGGCACAACTGACTTCTTTTCTCCCTCCATATTTCCCTCTTCCAGAAATCTTTTCATTTTGTAGGACTTCAAATGCCATTACCTCTTTTAGACTCCAGAGGTACTTCCGAGCCCCTTGGGGAGGAAGTATTCGACTGGGTCATCTCTTTTGATTTCCTCCTCCTCAATGGCCCTGACATACCTACCCTTCTCCATCGCTCCTCTGGCCGTCGCTCCTCCCCTGACATTTCTTTTCCTCCCTTTTCTCTCGCCCTCTCTTGCTTCTAGGAGATGCTTCAGAACCTGGGTTCTGATCAACTACCAATTTTTTCTATCTGTCTCTCTCTCTCCGGTCTTTCGCCCCAACGAGCGTCCCCCTGTAGCGATCACCAGTTTGAATAACTGGCGATCGTGTGTAAAACTGTAGATCTTTGCTGCAGCTTCTCTTTGACCAAAAATGTTTATCAAAAGAAATGGATCCATTTATTAACAAATTAAACAGAACATACCGAACTAAATGAAACTAAACAAAACGGAACCAACTGAACCGCACTGAATCAAATGAACCAACTGAATTGCATTGAATACCATAAAAGCAAAGTCAAATGATTAAAACAATTCCAAAATATGCTTAAAGCGAAATCAGAAACTTAAAATGTGCGCTAATTAACTAAACTGCGCAAACAAAGAAATTCACCAAAAGCGCTGAAAAGATAAGGTGATACAGGACCACTTAGGTCAAAAACATAAGTTGTCCTGTATCACCTTATTGTTAACAGAAAATCTGGTTTCGAAACCGCTATATGGCACCCCTTCCTTCAATTTTCAGAAAGCTTGCTGGGATGACTTTGCCTCCTACTTTGACTCTTACTGTTTTTCTGCAGAGGAATACTCGTCTTTTTCTCTTTCCTCTGCTGCCGCTTTCTTTACTTCTCTGGCACTGAATGCGGCCAAATCTTTTATTCCTTTTGGCCGCATCAAACGCCATCCTAAGCCTGGTGGTCTGCTGAAGTGAAAGATGCGGTTAGTGAAAGACGCAAGGCTTTTGCTTTTGCTCACAGAAGTGATGAAGATCGCCAGGCTTACATCTCCGCTTCTCGACGTGCTTTGTTTGTCATTGCCAAAACCAAGGCTGAGGCATGACAGACGACTTGCTCTTCTTTTTCACCCTAATCTAACCCTAAATCTGTATACTTTCTTTTTCGCTCTATTGCTGGCTTTTCTTTCTCATCTTTCTCCAATCCTAACTTTCCCAAGTGTTCCTCTCCCAGGGAATCGGCTTTGGTCGACGCCGCTTATCTGAGACCCCACTTTTCTTTTTCTCAGCCAATGGCCCTGCGGAGCGGAGCCAGGTATTACCTTTCCAAGCTCCGCCGAGCCAAGTGACCTGAGGAGTCTCACTCGTCTTTTCTGCTCTCTCTTCTCTCGCGCTGAATTTCTTAAGGCTGCCTCCAATCTTTCCTCATCCACTGCCACTAGCCCAGACAAAATTGCCTATTCTGTGCTATGGCATCTTCCTTGCTCTGGCATGGGTTTTCTTCTTCACATCTTCAATCTCTCCTAGACTTTAACTTTCTTTCCTTCCATCTGGAATACATCTTCCATTATTTCCATCCACAAGATGGGAGAGCCTCTCGACTCTTCTGCTTCCTTCCGGCCTATTTCCCTCACCTTCAGAGTTTCAAAGCTTTTTGAACGAATCATTCTATCCGGTTTATTCTTCTCTCTGGAATCTAATTTCATTTTCTCTCCCCGCCATGCCGGTTTCCGCCCTGGACAGTCTACTCTAGATCAAACTCTGTATCTTTCTCAGTCCATTTCGGATGGGTTTAACAAACCCAGGCCGGGCTCTCGAACGATCCTGTCTACTATTGATTTCTCAAAAGCTTTTGATTCTGTGTGGCATGTCGCTCTTTCCCATAAACTGATCTCGGCTGGCCTCCATCCTTGCTTTGCTCGTTGGACTCAGCCTTTCCTTTCTGATAGGCGCACTTGCATGGTTTATCAAAATCACAAAAGTCTTTCCTTTTGAGACCGCCAAGGTGTTTTACAAGAATTCGTTTTAGGCCCTGTACTTTTCTCTCTTTTTATCAATGATCTTCCTGCCTTTCTACCTTCTTCCGTCAGCTGTTCTCTTTACGCTGACAATCTGGCCATTCGGTCCTTCTTCCCCTCAGTCCCCACTGCGGTGGAGGCCACATAAGGAGTTCTGTTTCGATTGAAATGCTGATCTGAGTACTGGTGTCTTCCTCTCAATCCGAACAAACGTAAGGCCTCCTTCTTCTCAGTCGATCCCCACCAAGCTAATCTCCAGCCCAACTCCCTCTCACTCAATTCCTGCCCACGTTTCAATCCCACTCCAACTTTTCTTGGGGTCACTTTTGGCCATACTCTTTCCTTTTCTAAACATGCATGCTCGCTGAAGGCCAAGTTTTTTTCACGTCTCAAAGCCTTACCCTTTATCTTTGCTTCCTCATGGGGCTTCCCTTAAAAGTTCCTCACTCTTCTATGTATAGCTTTTCTTTGGCCCTTCGCACATGTGCCTCACCCGGATGGTTTCCTTTCCTAAGCGTTACCACTATCATCAAATTGGAACGCCTCCATGCCGAGTTGTCCTCTTTTCTTTATCAAAAGGTATATAACGGCAATAATACCACATTCAACTAAATAGGTAGTTGAAAATGGCAGAAGTGAATGCTTGCCTTTTTAACTAATTTTGCATACTTGGTACAAACCTGAGAATCTAGCTCCATCAGCTGGTTTTTTAAAGCACGAATTGGTTTTATGGTGTTGTC
Source organism: Trididemnum clinides (assembly GCA_963675345.1). NCBI lineage: Eukaryota > Metazoa > Chordata > Ascidiacea > Aplousobranchia > Didemnidae > Trididemnum > Trididemnum clinides. Next base: position 24,594,764 of record OY776306.1, read on the forward strand.
ACTTTGCAAGTGTGGTATCTCATCAGTCAGATCGCAATTCATTGCCAAGCCTTCCTTCTTGCTCAATTAAATAGAAAGGGTTGCACAATCCATGAGGCAAACTTCATTAGTTTTAGATCTGAAAACCTAGAGTTCAACTCAACAACCACATTTGAAAGATGTTTCAATATTATTTGGAGAGTATTATCTGTTGGTTCACTTCTGCCAAGAGGTGTGAATCCCGAGAAGTTTTGCCTTGCAATTTGTGCAGAAAAATATTTCAGTTTATTGACAAAACCAAAAATTTCGGTTTTGCAGCCCATGAGGGTCATTTCTTTACTCTGTAGATCCTTGTTCAAAGCATTTGTTCTTCCAAAGATATCTGCTAGATATGAAATCAAAGCTTTTGATTCGCTTGATTCCCGTATTGCGTCATACAGATTTACATACCGTTCCAAACGGTTCCAAACCGTACCTATTGATAACCATCGTACGCGAGTGTGCAAAAGTAGCCTTATGTGAATTCCTCGTTGTTCACACACAACTGTTTGAACAGTCTTTCATTTGTAGGATGAGATTTAATCCAATTGGCTACACTCATAACTTTTTTTCACCAATTGGTCCAGTTCACAACTGATGGTCGCAGCTGCCAAATTCTCTCTGTGATTAATACAGTGTACTGCCATGATGTTTGGATTGTCATTTTTCAGAAGCTTGAGTATTCCGTTGTATTTTCCCATTATTGCAGGAGCTCCATCAGCAGCTACGAAACTAAGAATGGAAATCAAAATGCTATTTTCAGTAAAATACTGTTTGACTACAGCGTGAATATCTCGCGATGTAATAGTTGTCTTCAAGGATTCGCAAAAACGCATTTTTTTGACAAATTTTGAATCCTGTTTGAACCTGGTATAACCCAGAAGTAAGGCTTCACTATCTCGAACGGTCGATTCATCAAGAACCAATGAAAATTTTATATTCCGAAGAATATCATTCAATTGTGACTTGACATCAATAGCCATTTTGTCAATGCGGCGTCAAACAGTGTCGTTGCTTAATGGTAAACTAGCAGGCTGGTGGCCAGCTGTCCTACTGTCAAGCATTGTTCGGTGGTATATCGCGAAGGCTGGTTTGAGCAACTCTTCACCATCTGTGTGCCGTCGAGATTTCTTTTCCAGAAGAAAACTAAGTTCATAGCTAGCTTGCAACCATCGTTTATTTGAAATTACTTTGCACCTTAACCAGTTAAGTGCGTATGACACACTATTGTGTCATGACGCGTTACTTCGCTCAATGCGTATGACACTCATAGGTGTCATGAAGTTTTTCTGCTACAATGCGTATGACAAACTGATTTTACACTTATAATGCGCCTGACACCATATTGTGTCATACAAAAAAATGGATTCTCGAAAGAGAAGTAGATTGTATGATGCAGATACTGCTTCTGTTGCCTTGCTTGAAGCTTCTGATGAATGTTAGGAAGTTAGGAAGCAAACTCAATTGATGTGCAGCCAGTGTGACAAGGCACTTTGTGCAGCCCCATGCTTTCGGATTTATCATACTATGAAAAATTACTGATTTTGCCCTTGCTGATTTACAAACTGTTTTTATCATGCATTTAATTAGTTAGCATGTTACATTGACTTTGTAATAGCACTCGATACCGGTATACTGTACATTAAAATTAACAGCATTTCATTCCTTTGATTATACTATGATATTCGACTATTAATACAATTGTGACATCACTGATGACGTCATCAAACTTACGGCATAAAATTATGTCATCTGTTGTTGTCACATGCCGTGTGTCTTAGTTCATGTAGCATAAGTTTGAATGCAAAAAAATAGGGAAAAAACGTAAAAATTAATTCCACACTGAGGGAAGTGAAAGCGCTTTGAAAATTACGCACTTAACTGGTTAAACATGGATGTGAGTGACATTTGTTTATTCTTCTGCCTATGTTCGATAAGACGATGAATATATTCAAGAGGTTTTTCCACATGCTCTAAGGTAATTTCAGCAGTAATGAATATGGATATGAATTCTGAGCAACTCAATAAGTTTTGCAGCAATTAATTCAAGTTAAGGGTTCACTGTTACAAAAGTGTAAAAATTAGTAATTCCGTAATTTTTATTAAAATCACATGGTTTAAATTATTAGTAAATCCAAGTTAAAACCATGGGCATTGTAAATTATAGCTTTGCCTCCGCTAAGCTAGATGCAGCGGTGCTGCATAAAACGAATGTTCCAGGCCAAAACGTGGAAAATAAGTTCTAAAAAACAAAGGATGCCATATATCATTTTTATAGTTAGTTTTTTTTATGGTTTTTAAATAATAAACCATTTTGAGTGAAATTTCAGCTGGTTTCTTGAGTGAGTCAATAGGCCTAATTTGCACTCCACTGTAAATTTGTCAGAGTTTTGGCTGGGAAAGAAAAATGTCTGAAACAAAATACGTTAATAGTGTTTGTTGCTATGCAAATGGGTACATAATCGAAATTTTTAATATGCATGTAGACTATTTGTAGATCATTTTTTCCACGCCCTCCCTTGGGATAGGTCAGGAATAGCAAAACTTTTGATTTAATGGACCAAATTTGGGATTATTTTGTGAAGTAAAGGAAAAGTGAGTCATGCATTTAGTAATTTCGTGTATGATTCTCCACAAAAAAATGTCTTCATTTCTACCAGTAAACAATTTTCCCAACTGTTGCCATTGAATCTCCAAAAAAAGTAAAAAAGGTTTTCATTTCAGTTTGGCCAAATTTTGCAGCCAAATCTCTAAAACGTTCTCATTGCAAAAATATCAAGAAATTGCTACCATGATAACGAACCTTCAAGTGGGTCACTCACATAGGCTACCAGTAATTTGCCATCTGGTAATAGGTCTACAAAAGGCTGTCGCAGCGCCGGACCTTGGTCAAGTTCTCACGAATCAAATTTTTACGTTTTCAGTTTTTAGGGTTTCACCATGTCATGGTTATCTATTTGAAGTTATAAACAATAAACACAAGAAATAGCAACCAAGGTAAACTAAACAACAAATTAGGCGAACCGACATTAAAGAAATAATAACCTAAATATATTGCTAAAATATAATACACAAATTTTATGTAGGTAATAGGTAGGCACGTTTAAAGACTAAAGCACCCTGTTGGATAATACCATCTCCATGACGGGTTTTGTTTCTGTGAGAACTCATCAGATGGACTCCGAAATTGAACCTCCAACTTCGTAGACTAGTTACTCTTAAAACTAGCGCTTTAGACCAATGGCTCAAACAATAGACAGTTTGATTTTAAGTTATGTTATCGCATCCTATATCATATTAACTATAATTATAATGCAAGATATGCTAGCAAGTCTAACTAAGCAAGTGATTTTATGATGTCATAAGAACTATAAGGTGATAAGGGGGGTCAGTTGAAATGGTGATCCTTCTATAAAGATCGTTCGGACCCACCTCACATGTGATGCACTTGATTTTGTCATAAATTTTAAGGCACTGAATTTTGTACAAAATTTTTCACACATTTTGTAGCTAATGTTTTTACCAACATTAAAAAATGTTTATCAGACAATTGACTTCAAGTTTGTTCTACATCAACAAAAAAGAAGTAATATCTAAGGATATGCTTCTTTCAACTAATAATTTCTGTACATTCTTAATGGAACTATTTACTCTCTCTTTCAATTTCTTTGTATACACTTTGTCATTTGTTAGTTTGCTGATAGTTTTACGTTTATGGTTTCCTCGTAAGTTTTGATTTAGACAAAGTAATCTTCTTTCCAAGTTATCCGGCTTGAATCCATTTTCTTTTTCAAGAAACTGCATAATAGCTCGAATTTCTCTGATAGGGTCTTTAACCAGGTCTTCAAAAACTACAATGTGAACAGGGATTCCTTTTCCGAAGAGGACTTTATGCAACCAATCCCATCTGTTTCGCTGTAGAGTATCGTCTTCGAATTCTAGGAAACAAAAAGTAATGGGTACTGAGAAAAAATGTACCATTTCTATCTTAGCACTTGGCATATTTTTGCTCAAATAAATAAAGAAAATATTTATAATAATTTTTTGAGATATCTTACTTCACGTCTCTTTATTTGCTTTTGTGAACAGTGTTTCGACAGGAATCAAAACAGAATTGTGGCTTAAAAAAAAATTATTTGTTTATATTTTTGTTTGGTAGTAACATTAGATATATTATTATTAGATAGATGACACTTCAAAAGATTGGCAGCAACAAACTATTTAACGAGAAAAAATATCATCTCAGAATAAAAGATTAACTCCAAAATGCTTCAGATACACTCGACCCTTGTTCATTTAGATCTCACTAATCTTGATTTCGGTTTATCCGGACAGTAGACGTCAAACAATGATCACCTACTTCTTCTCTCCAGCTCGCCGTCTTACGTCCCTAGCGATGAATCGAGACTAAAAAGTTTGTTAGGTCCAGTAAAGGGTGTAAATGCAATGTACATATTGTGAAGGCAAGATAAATGACTTTCTGTTGTTTTTATTTTTTTCAGGATGGTTATTTCTTATTTTTGCGTTATACATATACAGTATTTGTGTCAGGGACGTAGCCGGCGGAAAACTTACGGAGTGGGGGCCAAACAATAAATCAATACCGGTTGCACTAAGTTTGCTAAACTTGTTCTTCTTGAGTTAGAGCTACATGCTAAGTCTAAGCTGCGTATTCTCTATGCAGTCTTTTAATATTTAAACAATTTTATGTCATTACAACCAACGGTTTAGAAGAGCAGCTTTTTTTAGTAGTCTATAAAGTAGTCATAACACACAGGCACTCTGAGCACAGCGAGAAGCTCTCATGAGGGCTTTATCACACATCCGATTTTTCGACGCTTGCCAGCAAATTCGGTATCAATATTATTGGTGTCAATGGTGATGTCGCTGTGTATATACGAGGAGCCTTCAAAAAATACGCGTAATTCTTAACCATTTGAGAGATAATGTAACACATATGTTAGAAGGTGAAGCTACTGTTTTCTGGGACCAGGAAGGAGTTCTGCTAGTTGATTTCTTAGAAGGTCGAAAAACTGTCACAGGACTCTATTATATTGAAGTTTTCAGAAAATTAAGGACAGAATTAGCTTAAAAGCGCCCAGGAAAGCTTCACCGAGGAATCCTCTTCCATCATGACAATGCTCCAGCGCATTCTGCATGGGTGACAAAGGAAATTTTGAGAGAATTTTCGATGGGAATCGCTACCACATCCACCTTATAGCCCAGATCTAGCCCCATCTGATTCTTTCCTATTCCCAAAACTCAAAGAACACCTGAAAGGAGTCCGTTTCAATTGCACTGATCAAGCAAAACATGCAGCAAAAACATGGCTTAAAAATCAGTCTGCAGAATTTTTCAAAAATGGTGTAAATGGATGGAAATACCGCCTGGGGAAGTGCATCGACCGTGACGGAGGTTATGTTGAAAAATAAGTTCATTGTAAATAGAAATCAATAAAAAATTGAGAAATTCCGCGTATTTTTTGAATGCCCCTAGTATACCAAACTAAGACCATGCAGCTTTGGTTCGATTTAACATGAATAAAACAAGAAATACTCGTACGTAACCTTTTTTGAACATATGAGATAATAAACTTGAAAATAGGTTTTTATATTTATTGTCAACACTTCAAATGTTGGCAATGAATTACAAACAAAAAAAACTAAAAGTAGTGCTGCAGATCTCTAGTAGCAAAATAGAGGACATTTGGTCGTGTTTAAATGTCCTCGGAGGACAATTTCTTTTTCATCAAAAAGGAGGACCTGTTCATCAAAAGGAAATCGTCTGGTAGGCCTAAAACTGTTACAAACCAGTTATAAAACATATATCCATTTAACCTCTCTGCATCAGCCAACTTTACAATAAGCTTACTGGTATAGAAACAACTTTTGTCAATTTTGTCATAACAGCATCCCAAAACTCAGAGGTTTCATGCAAAACGGATGTAGGTAGCTGCTGTCTACTTCAAAAAAAGGAGAGTAGTGCCCCAGTGCCCACCCCCCGGCTACACTACTAATTTGTGTTATCCGGATTTTTGTTATCCGGACCAGTTGCTGCATCATTTGGTCCGAAAAAACGAGGGTCAAGTGTATCAGGCTTGCTTTTGAGAACATACAGCATTTTAAAATAAATTTAATAGTATTCCTTATTTTCTGAATTGTTCTCGTTAGACCAAGAAAAACAGTTATTCTTTTATTTAAAAAAAACTTTTACAGTATAATTATTACCATCTTGCTAGACAGCGACATTGATGGCTTAGAATAAATTTTTCAATTACGGCAGAGACTGTTGTGTATTGGTTGAAGCCTCCGCTTTGCAGTAGGTAGACCTGGATTCGATTCTCTTATCAGGTTTCGCCAACAACTTTGAAATGCTATCATAGCTCTCCTACTTGGCGCTCATCACGAAAATAAAAGAATGAAAAAAAATCTGGCAAGCTCGTTTGTTGTGTTTTTGGGTAAAGTACTTATCGGCATACTTTTAACTTTATAAGGCGGACAGGTGGCGGGGTCGAGCAGTCTATTGGTCTCGGTGACCCAATTTAATTAAAGATTAGCAAACAGACCTAGATGGAATATGCACAAACAAGAAACAAAAAAACATCTTACGCGAAGTCTCGAAATATGCCATTTTTTTCTTGGTATTGTTACTTCACGTTCCACTTTTGTTCTTAGTGAGTGGCATATTTATTTATTTTTTTTCCAATAAAAATATCAGGTGAGTTGGCCGTGCCCAAACTCATCCAGTCTTTCCTTTACAAAAATTACTTTTCTCACGCAATATACTTAACATTTTGTTGGTTTGATGCGTTTCCTTTTTTTAGTACGGCGATTATTACTATTTTTAATAGCATGAATAGGGGTTTCAGGAGGTAACTACTATAATTCTACCATATGTTCAATGACTACCCGATGTGCAGGACTTTTGCTGCTCTTCGAAATCCCAATAAAAATCTCAGGAGTATTTTGTGGTGATTTGCATTTTATAGATTGACATAAAGTACGGTGAGTAATTAACTATAAGAGATATTGTGATTTGCGCTTCACACAGAATGGTATGATTATTACATAGACCTGTAATGAAGATGAAGATTTGCATGTACTTGCGTTGCTTAAACATACAAATGAAAAGTTTCTCAATTTTTTGCAAGATGAAGCAGAAAAACTAAAGCAAGAGTGTAGCAATCACAAAATCGTAAGACCGTGAAAAAAAATTAAGTTTTTTGAAAGTTTTTGAAGATGTAATATAATAAAAATTGGAGGCTTGTGCAATAGAATGTAAGAATTGATGTCAAGCAAAAGGCAGGAAAACAATGTTTTTCCAGTGCTAAGAAATTGGAAAATTCCAGAGTAGAGTGACCTTTACGCATTTTAGGGCAAATTGCTCTTTCCTAAATTGAGCTGCTTTGCATGGCCGGACCAACTACGTCTTACCGAATTATAACAGGGAAAAAGCCCAGGGGCTTTATCAGAAAAAATGATAGTTATTGTAGGAAATTGGCTAAATTTTTTTCGAATTTTTTTGTAAGCTATCATAGTAAAAACTTTTAATCAAAAGTACGAAGATGTAATTTACGTTTCTGGTGTAAGTTTTAGTCACAGCCAATAAAATCTTATATTAAAAGTTGAAAAAAATAGAAAAGCAGCTATATTCTGTTAGGAAATCACGCCCATATCGCAGATGATGTTTGTTTGTTGTCAATAATTTGATTGGGACGTTAGGACTTTAAACCTCTAAAGAATCGGATGTGATATCTCTTGCCTTCATCCCTAAATTTGATTGGAGTGAAGGTAAGAGATATACTGGGTACCAAAGTTGCAATTTTATAAATTAATTATTACCGATTGACGTAAAAAACATTTTTGCCTGATTGCAGATCAAATTAAGTTATAAAAATTGTTTAAAGTTTATATGTAAAAAGTTTGATGCTGGCTTAAAACTTCTTATCACTGAACTTGGGGCACAAACTTCATTCTATTTGAAAACCTCAGCATTTTGCAAGGCACAAATTTTCAGTTTGCAGGCCACAGTATACTGATCTTGCTTTAGGGTAAACTATTGCACTCAGGTTTAATTGCAGATTCGCCCTCATATTTTAAAATTATATAGTTATAGTCAACTACATTATTTTGTTATAGTTTGTAATCAATGGAATTCCTGCTGTCGCTTTAGATTAGATTCGCAGAATCAAATATAATATAATTCTACAACAATTTGAGTTTTAGTACCCTTGCAACGAGTGACTCTTTTTCAATTTATTTTTTCGTGTTCAAAGTGCTTCAATTGTTGTTATGCTTCGTCATATTGCGTGGTGACATCATGTTGCTGTTTTATATGCTTTTTAGCGAATGCAACAAAATTATTATGATGTCATTAGAAAAGCAATAATGTAGGGTACTGCAGCACTGCAATCTATATTTTTGCTTGAAACCAGCATATTAGGTCTATCAAGAGCGGGGCTAAAAACTTTGTAGAAAGCATGGCATTATTTGTATTTGCGACGCCATAGCAACAATCAATGCAAATAAAGCAGAGACAGGTACTTATTCACAAATATTTCAATTAATGAATGCGACTTTGTGCGAGTAGTGTAGAATGATCGTTTTAGACAGAGCAAATGACGTCACAAGTTGGAAAAATTTTGGTGAGATATCGGGTGTGTGGGTAAGTATGAGGGGTTAATTATGGGAAAGTTATGATGGTGGGGGATATTGGAATGGGTGCTACTGATTGGTAAGGAGTTAAAGTGTTTTGCGTCGCTAGAGGTCAGTAAAGAGTCAAATCGCCTAGTTCGAAAGTTTTAGGATATGAGTTATATAATAATGTATAAAGATTAGGTAATTTTTTATTCAGCTGTTTGTTTGAATATGATGCAATCTTTGTCTCCGTCTTGTCCAGACTTGCCCAAGCTCGAATCCATTTCTCCGTTCTGTGCTTCCGTGATGACTACATTTTGTTGTATGAAAGTCACCTGTTTATCCTTGAAAGATGGAACGTTTTTAGTAGTATAGGATAATTCATTTGGTGCGAATTGCGGAGATTCTGGCGGGGCTGTCTCTAATCCCAACCCTAACCTAATCCTGTGTGAGGGAGCTAGCCTTAGGTCAATTATTTTTTTTGTGAGGGAGCTAGCCTTAGATCTGAGGGTGCTAACTCTAGATCTATCAACTTTATTTGAGCTAACCATAGCTCTAAGGGAGCTGACCCTAGAGACTAATTTTATTTCAAGGATGTCAGAGGTAGCTAACCATAGGACACTAATTTTATGTGGAGGAGATTGGAGGGAGTTAACATTAATCTGAGGAAATTAGTTCTAACACGGACGTCATGTCATGTCGGATGTCATATAGAATATTTTAAAGAGTTTGATACAATTCCTGAACCTTATAGTAGGTTTGTTGTTACATAGCAGTTTTCAGTGCGTGATTCCTCATTTCACAATTACAACGTAATTGGTTATATTTTTAAGTAGATCGAGGGAATGTAGTTGCATCCCTATTGCACAATCCGTCATGACGTAAGTTTTTAACTAGACCGTAAGAATGTAGTTGCATCCATATTGTGCAATCCATCATGGTAGAAGCAATGCTGAATAAAGTGGGTAAGTGAGAATAGTTTCGATATACCATTGTGTGATTCTTTGTGTCGAAAAAGTTGCTATCGTTCAAAAATTCATGTATTATCCATCATTTATTTAACAAAGAATGTGATAAAGTCACTACCGTTCAAATTTTCTAGATTTAATGTAGAAATAAGTTTCAATGTTATTAGTCTTATTGTCTATTGAGACAGTGCTATGAATGTATACATTGAATTCATTGCCTAGCTATTTAACATTTTAAATTCACAGCAACTTCTCATTTCTCATATACGTAATTCATACTTCATAGTTTATTCAGTAAAGATGGTTGATACAAGTAACTACACGGCTGGATATGGAGTTCATATACAGTGTGTCTAAAAAGTCGCTACCATTCAGATTTTTCTCTATTTCAAAATCTTATTGTAGAAATAAATTTCAATGTTATTTGCATTACCGTCTATGGAGACTGTGCTATGAATGTTTGCATTGATTTTCTAAATTCATTACCTAGATATCTAACATTTTAAATTCACAGCAGCTTCTCATTTCCCATGTACATAATTCATACTTTGTAGTTTATTCAGTAAAAATGGTTGATACAAGTGACTACACGGTTGAATATAGAGTTCATATGCAGTGTGCCCAAAAAGTCGCTACCATTCAAAAATTCATGTATTGTCCATTTTTTATTTAACAAAGAATGTGATAAAGTCGCTCTTAAAACTAACCAAAGCATACAGTTTTGAGGTTACTACTAGCTGTATTTTGACATTTTATGATTAAGATCGGTCAAAGCCTGTTGCATATTTGTTTCCAAAAAATGTTCACACGCTTTTATGACAAAAATATTTATCAATTTAGCTAGCTATTCATGCGGTTTCTGCATTACGTAATTACAATGCCAGCGTTTCAGGCAGACAGACTAGGTTGTACTATTGTTCAATTCAGAAGATATATTTATCAATCAAAACTAAAAATTTGTACAAACGCGAAAAATGTAATTTTGGCACCTAACAATGAAACGGCAAAAAGACCACGAGGTCATCAAAATTTACTGTGCCTATCAACAAAATATACAAACTTTAGCAATAACAAACCGAAAAACACAGTAAAAGATACAATTCTGAATAGCAACGCATTTTTCTTCATTCACGTAAAAACATTGTCTTATTATAGGTTGGATCTGCACCATGCAATGCTATTGAACGCGATTTCAGACCGAGAAGCAGCCGCTACTTCGAAGTCAAAAGTGTTACTTAAACAGTCTCGATTCTATATGACAGCGTTTTTACTCAAAGACTCTTGTAAGCAGTGATGTTGTTGTATAGACCTATTATGCAAAGGCTTGTGTGATCAAATCTGTTATTACGTAGACTTGTTATTCAATGTTACAGATCTTATATTTCAGTTAAGAGTCAAAAATGTTGTTCAATCTATTAAGAAAGACGCATCATTTACCAACATGTCACAAGTTAAAGCAAAATTATTCCTCTAGACTAGTATAATTTAACCGTTTTATAGTAAAAAGTCTGTAGGTTAGCAGAAACACAACCGAGCAATAGTTCTATTTCAAACCAATACAGTCAGAAAACGGGTGGAAATTTAGATTTACCTTTTGTCAAAGAGACTTTGCGTGAAATAATTCACAGAGCATTGAATTTGCAATCCTAAATAAGTTTTATACGACATTACAAAACTATAATTATTTTTGAATGTTTAAATTTTTCTCATTCTTTGTGACACATCCACGTCATTACAAATAATCTCTAATAAACATTGAAGATAATTCAAGACACAGGTTCCTTATCACATAATTCTGACACTTCTCTTCGTTTTTTGCACTTTTTCTACGTTTATTTTTGTCCACCAGCAGAGTTTCACTTGTTGAACGTTCTTTATCTCTCGAACATTGTTTTTAACACACAACCACGTCTCATAAGGTGTATAAGCCATGTTCTTTTGGCGATATCGGTTATAGTTTCGGTTTCACAAAATTTAGAACTGTCTACATTTTCCAACTTTACTCGCTCAACTGCTAAATCTGCGACCTTAGAGAAATTCTTGTAGTCTTTGGTCATCGTCAGATACAAAGCTTTATTTTTGTTATGGCAAAGATGAAACGTCACAAATTACCGTGCTCAAAACCGCACCACGCAATCGCTAACCACGTGATAGATAAAAAAAACGGGTATAAATCGTTTAATTGAATTACAAAGAATTGGGGAGAATAGTTACATCGACTGACGCTATAAGGGAGAAGTTTTTATAGGATAACCCGTTTGAAGCCGAGACGTCATGAATTAAAATGCTTAAGGCACTCTCGACCGATAAGCACACAGTAAATCGTTTTATCACCAATTCTGTGAAGAGAACGATGCACACAGTGAGTCAGTGAAGGAAACACAACACATACTGGTGCTCTCACGGTCGTATATACACAAAACAATTACCGTTAATTTCCAAGGGTGACCCAAAAAGATGTTTCAAAGAAAAAGTATATTTGACCTCTTTTTCAGTTGAAATAGCTTCAACAATTTGTAATCTCATTTTTGAATATCGTTACAACTACTAGATTTAATAATGCTATAATTTGACTTTAACTGTGCATAACGCGTTAATCCTAAACGTTTAAATGCTGGAGTTGACAAATCAAACACTATTTTTAAGCTCATAAAACTTGATGTTATACATCAGAGCCGACACAACTGAAAAAAAAATCCCCTTTTCCACTTGTTTTTCTTCGTTATGCAACTTATCTTTTTAACTACTTTAAATAAAAACCTTAACATATTGAGCTCTTTCGACTTCCATCACACATTTTTTGAGTTCAGCGCTACTCCAAACACTATAACCTAACCACGTATTTGAAAACTTGACCGTTTGTTTTGGCCAAAACCTTCGTATTTATGCGGTAATCGTTTTTCCCAACCACACTATCCTGCTTAATCCCATTTTCTCAATTATCTGGAATAATGGATTCCAAATTGTATCCATTTTTATGAATTGGATGTCATGAAATTTTATTGTCGTTCTATACTTCTCGGCATTAACACTAGGGTGCACGAATTTGCAAAAACTCATTAGATCCACCTTATTAGAAACTATTTAAGTCAAAATTTTCAAAAACTCAGCAAATTTTTTCTATATAAAATTATCAAATCACAACTTTTAGTTACAACTTATCAAATCACATCTTTACAACAGCTTTAGTCTGTTTGTCCATGTAAAATAATGTGAGCTTACAGTTTCAACTTTTACGTAAATGTTTTCCAAATTTACATCAATTTTATTAGTGAAAAAACACGAGATTCTAGCTTATCAAATGTTTTATCAACTTTTTGCATCTAAAGTCAAGAAATAAGAACCGCACCCACAGTTTCAGAGAGTTTGCTATCAACCACAAACAAAATGTGTCATACTTATTAACTCTTGCGATCCTTCAACTTTAACTAAACATTTAATTTTTGACTCTTGTTTAATGTTGACCTAAAACACCTATACTTCTTAATTTCCATCTCACTGCCACTTGTACGCATTCATAAAACAAAAAACAACTTCAAATTAAATGCTAATTTACGTAAATCCACCTTTAACATTGCATAACCCTATAACTGAAAGCTCACAACACCTCGCATACACGTTATCAAACAAAAAACTTTCAATTTAATTGATCAATAAAAGTTTTAACTAACAATTTATTTATCATGCATTAAGACAACTTCAGTATTTGTGTATTGGCAACTACAAGTCAAAAATTAATCAAAAAACCTTGGCTTATGAACTTATCCCGTTTATATGCGTTCTTCTTGGTAACCGTTTCTAAGCGCTGCAGCCGCAAGCCTTAACTCTGTAGCAAACAAAATCTGATGGAACTTAGCATCTGACAATACTCTCAGCAAACTAGGTCATTACTTACCAATATGACCTAAATAAGTACCAAAATTTTGTATGTGCTTGCTTATTTTTGTCAAACTCTACCTACCTTTCTTACTAGATGTTGCTCTTTTAGCGTTTTATCCTAGTTGATTTTAAAATCAAAACCGTCAGTGATTGGAAAAATAACATTTTTATCGCTGTGCAATCAAATTTCCTATTGCTTCTAGACCTGGTTCAATACCTAATAATATAAACGTACGAGCTATTTCCCAAACTTTACCTTAATTTCTTTACCAAGTATTGACTCGCAAAGGCTACTCATAAACAAAATCTGAACTCACCAGTTATTTTCAAACAACTTTTCATATCTTTGGTTAAATAAACATCATACTTATGTTTGTGTGGCTGCTTACATATTTACAGAACAAACCTTACTTTTTTTATATACATCAAATATTAAAAATTTCATCTAAGCATTCTCACAAACACTAAATTCATGATTTCTAATACGGCTATACTTAACTTTAAACATAAACGGTTTCGATTTTTTTAACTAAACAAATCAATTGCTTTAAGTTAGCTAAAATAAAGTTGATAGATCTAGAGTTAGCACCCTCAGATTTAAGGTTAGCTCCCTCACAAAAAAAATAATTGACCTAAGGCTAGCTCCCTCACACAGGATTAGGTTAGGGTTAAGGTTACAGCTAGGGTTAGAATTAGGATTAGGGTTGGGATTAGAGACAGCCCCGCCAGAATCTCCGCAATTCGCACCAAATGAATTATCCTATACTACTAAAAACTTTCCATCTTTCAAGGATAAACAGGTGACTTTCATACAACAAAATGTAGTCATCACGGAAGCACAGAACGGAGAAATGGATTCGAGCTTGGGCAAGTCTGGACAAGACGGAGACAAAGATTGCATCATACTCTAACAAACAGCTGAATAAAAAATTACCTAATCTTTATACATTATTATACTGTATAACTCATATCCTAAAACTTTCGAACTAGGCGATTTGACTCCTTACTGACCTCTAGCGACGCAAAACACTTTAACTCCTTACCAATCAGTAGCACCCATTCCAATATCCCCCACCATCATAACTTTCCCATAATTAACCCCTCATACTTACCCACACACCCGATATCTCACCAAAATTTTTCCAACTTGTGACGTCATTTGCTCTGCCTAAAACGTGGCCAAATGGATCATTCTACACTACTCGCACAAAGTCGCAAACGACGCAATATCTTAGTGGTCAGAGCGTTCCGCTTCTCAGTCAGGGAACCTGAAGTTCATTTTCTTGTCGAATTACTCCAATAGATTTCAAAAATTGTAATCACCGATTTCCTGCTGGACGCTTGGCACAAAAGAGATGGTGTGAAGAATAAGCCGGCAAGCTCACTTGTTATGTCCTTAAGCAGAGCACTTAACGGGATGTCTTTCTCTGGATGTAGGAAACAGATGGTAGGTTTGAACGATCTGTTTGTCGTGATGGCCAGCTAAACAGGTCACGAGCTCATATAGATGAGATGCTTTAAAAAGAAAATAAATGAAATGGGCCAAATTCACCCTGAGCACGTAACCACAAAAACAACAACAGCACCAAGCAGAAAACTAAGCGTACTCAAGAGCTAATTTTTATAATTGCTCAAACGATTACTGTTTTAGCGTCCCCTTTTACACTTTGATTTCTATTGAGCCCCCAAGCTCATTAACAGGAACGAAAGAGAGAATAAAACGAGGAAAATAGTTTCTGCTCACAAAATGTTGTGACTCGATTTCTCCTTAAAATGCACTTGGTTTTTGAAAGAAAATTAGGTATATCAAAAATCGTCTTCTTTATACTGTTTTCACGACCGCTCCTAGGATAAAGCCGGGGCAGCCGGATGAACCGAAATGCTTTACCCCAACATCATTGTTAGGGTATGTCGATAATGTGTTCGGAGTCGACTAGTATCTAATAAAACGTATTTAAACCGATAAAACAGTAAATTATGTTTTTTATTACCTTTTGCCAGCAGCCTTTCATCCTTCACAATACCGATGTGATTGTGGGATTTTCGGTTATTATAATCGGCTCTTATGGCATCGTAAGGGTTTCGTATCAATAATATTGCTGTATCATAATTGCAGGCTTTTCCAAGTAAGTGATCCTTAATTGCAAAAACTTGTTTCGCTTTAACATCAAGTAGTTCTCCATAAAAACCTTCAAAAAACACATTTTAAAGAGCTTAATAAACTTATATTCAAAATTTTATATAAAATGCATGTACTTATATACCTCTAAAGGGGTTAAATGACATCATAGTTAACGTTTAATTGTAGAATTTGTTTTTATTATTGTCTCTAAAAGAACTGATTAAAGAAACGCGGTTGAAATCTCTCTCGGGAGATATTTACAAAGTGCTTTCGATAAAAATAGTTTTTGTTAATTTTGGGCTTTTCAACGACACAACAAGTAATTAAGCTTTTTAACGTTACTTTAAGTATGCTATTTCCTTTTTTTTGTAAAGGTTTTAACAAAGCTTTGCTTTGTCACAATGTTAAGTGATGTCATAATGTTGATTGGTGCCACTTTATAAAAACAGCAGCAGGCATGATCTGTGGTGATTATTGCAACAAGTATTTATTGATCCAAAAATTAAAAAATATTGGCTTTATAATTAAAAAACTTAACCTTATTGACCGTACATTATTTTGACTCAATAAATTAATGCTTCTTAAGTTTTTTTGTAAAAAAGATCATTTAATTAACGAAAACATACACATCCCAAACAAAACTCGCAGTACGCACGTCTAATATGACCACCCCACCCTGCAACCACCAGGTGCAAGAAGTGAAATGTAAAATCGCATATTGTTTTACATTTTTGATCTTAAAGTTTTTGTCCTTGACTAACATTTTTTGTAGCATGAAAAAAACTTCTTTCTATAAAAGCATATGTGGGGTGAGAATGTTAAAGTAAACTATAAACAGACAATAAAATATTTGGTCATTCATGTTTATCATTTTAGAAATGTCATTGTTTTACATTATTTTTTGAATGTAACGATTAATGCTTTAAGTGTCTTCTCCGAGGTCAATTTTTTGAATTGCTTGCACTGCTTCTTTCATGGTGTACTTGACACTTTCTATCGTTTCTATCAGGGCTGCGAACTCGAACTCGAAAAAACTCGATCTTTTTGCCAAACTCGAACTCGAACTTGAACTCAAAACTCAAAATTTTGTGGGACTCGAACTCGAAAATATTTAAAGCTAGTTCGAGCTCATTTTCATTTGTACAATATCATTACAACTGAATTTAAAACAATCAAATTATTGGAAATTAAGGATCTTATGCAGAAAGTAGGCTTAAGCCAGAATTTTTCTAAAATTGTCTAAGCCCAACTTAAGTCTTCGATTTCGTATGCAGAAAGAAGTTTTAGCGTTAAGCATAGCTTACTAATTGTTTAAGTCAGCTTCTTATAAGTCACTATTGTAGATGGCTTAAATCGCGACTAATGTATGCAATGAGGCAAAGCCCTTGTTAGTGTATTGCTGTTGCTAAATTTGGGCAATGGGCTTCAAGTAGCTTAACCCTTTGAACCCTGCAGGCTGGATAACCGGCCTTACTGAGAAGCCTTATAGATCCGAAAGGTCGGTTAACCGGCCTTTGGGTCTACCGTCATTACCCTGTAAGCCGGTGTACCGGCCGGCAAATTATTAAAGTTTTGCTCACATCACTAGCACTTTTGGTTTATTTAATCTAATAATAAAATAGTTTTGTTTATCGCCGGCATTCAAGGGGTTCAAAAGAGAAACCAGTGCTCAAAAGGGTGAATCAGTAACAGTAAATCATTTTGCAAACAACAACATCCATTTGTATCGCACCACAATAACGTACAGCGTGTTACCTGCCAACATGACACCACAAAATATATTATATTTAGCGGCAACCTCATAATCCATTCATAATCTGGGGTTTCAGTAACGGTAACGTCATAATACATTAAGCCGGGGTTTCAAAAGTGTCGTTTGAGATTAGTTTCTGCTTACAACCGTCGTCGTCGTCGTCGTTTGGTAAGGCACCCAAACTCAATCCAGGCCAGCACAAATCAAGGCCAGGGCCAAGGGTTTATTCTTTTACCGCCCCGGACTGCTGCGCTGTCCAGATTAGATGCTGGCAGTGATGGTGTTAAGCCAACATCGAGTTGCATTATGCAAAACCTGCAGACCTCGTGTTCCTCTCGGTACATGATGTATGAGACATGAAGATATAACGTGATCTGCAGTTTGCTTAGTGAAATCGCCTTCGCAATTCGGTAATGAAGCGAGACTCCAAGTGGCCTTGAACTGACCCTGGGAACGAAAGCACGGACCCTTGAAGCACTCTCCAAGTAGTCCGCGTTTCATTTATGTTTCGTCCACTGCTTTACGCGGATGTCCAGTTTAGACAAACCACCTAATAGTTTTCACGCACGCAGAAGGTACAAATTGGTGTCTTAATCTAAGTTTTCCCAGGTGCGCATTCTGCTACCCAACCAACTGTCCGTGCAATACCTGGTCGAGATCATGGCTAGCACAATTCGCCAAGGAGAGTGTCGCTCCTAATCAGCGCAGCTCAGCTGGCTAGATGCCTGCAAGAGCAGGCAAGTTCTCCGTCGGTGTGGAACGCAAGCATCCAGTGACAATGCGCAAAGCATCATTGAAAATGCTGACAATTAGGCAAATATGCGTACTACGACACCAAACTGGTGCGCAGTACTCAGCGGTGAAGTAAACCAAGGATAGATCAGAGATGCGCAATGTCTTGGCACCTGCCCCCATCCGGATCCCGCAAGTCGCCTCAACAGCGCGACTCGGGTGGGAGTTTCGTGCGCAAAACCTAGAAGTGGTGACGGAAAGTGAGCGACCTATCCAGCTCTACCCCAAGGTACGTTGGAACTGGACAGGGTGGAAATACTGTAGGTTGCCATTGTTGTAAACATTAAGCTCATGTTTGACCTCTCTGCTGTTTAGGTGAAAGGCCGCCGTCACCGTTTTTGTATTGCTGAGCTTCAGCCTCCAAGTCTGGAAATAAGCTGAAAGTGTAGTCATGTCTCGGCTTAGGGTGTCCTCCACAGCCTTCCAATCTCGAGAAGCATACAGCAATGCTCAGTCATCAGCATATGTATACTTCTGAGAAGCCACGGAAGGCAGATGGTATGTGTAGATGATGAAAAGAAGGCGGGCCAAAATGATCTCTGCGGGAGGCCGTTTCGCAAACGTCTTAACCTGCTTTACTTGCTGTCACCAGTAGTGAGCGTGAAACTTCTATTCTGGACAAGTTCCGAGATCATCTGGAGCATGTGTTTATCCGGTAGAATCCTAAGCAACTTGCAGGTGAGGCCACGGTGCCAGACAGTGTCGTAAGCAGCTATCAGATCGACAAACACGGCACCAGCCTTCTTCTTGGCCTCAAATGAATCCTCGATGTTTTGAGTAAGCAAAACAGTCTAATCCACGGTTGACCTTCCCCGTCGAAACCCAGCTTGCTCCTTAGGGAGAAGTGGGTCAACACGAGTGTGTATAAGCCTCTCAAGGATCTTGTTGGGAACGCAAACCAAGGAGATGGTACGATAGCTTTTCGGGTCCTCAACAGGCTTCTTGGGTTTAGGGATCGCCGCTACCAGTGCTCTTCTCCAGACTTTTGGAATTATGAGGTGGTGCAGGCAGGAAGAAAGGAAGCCAGACAACCAGGAATTTAGTGCAGCTCCGGCATGGGTTATTAGCTCCGGGAAAATAGAATCTGGGCCTGGAGCTTTTCCTGGCTTCAGGTGTTTGAGGGCAGCAGCAAACTCCTGAGAAACAAAACTTTCAGAGATGTTCACTGGATTTGTTGAAGTGGCCCTTCAAAGATCTAACACGTTTTGCGAGATGAGTCGAGATGACTCACGGTCAATATCCTCGTATCTGCCGTTTCTAATCAGCTGGGACGCAATAGCGTTAGCTGAGACAGCACAGTGACGAGAGGAGCGCCGTGATCTACAAGTGAGGTTGTTCAATATACTCCATGTTTTTCGATTAAAGTGCAAAAAGTCGATAGTCTGAACTGCCTCGAACCATCGATCTCTGCGTTTCTTGTCGAGCCTGAGGAGCAGGGCAGTGGCAGCCCCATTAGAGTCGCTTCCTTCAGGCGACTGCAGAAATACACAGTACAGGTTCTCGGACTTAGCATCCCAACACTGTATGTGGTTATTTCGACGACCGCGTGGGATAGAATTTTTGGTTGCTGTTCTGATGACATTGCAGAAGTCCTGGTAGGCCAGATCCACATCCGGTGAATCTGGTGGAAACGAACTCTTAGCAAGTTTGTTGGTTAATGCATTGTAGTGGCTCCAGTTGCCTTGCGGAGGTTTCATCGCTTAACAGGCTTGCTCGAAACAGGTAGAGCAAGTCTTAGTGGATCAATAAGCGAGGGTTGATGTTGTCACTTAGGGAACGTCTCCAAGATACGTCTGTTAGGTACACGGCTATCTGGACCAACACTGACAAATGCTAAATCAGGGTTGGTACCAGTGTTCCAGAGGCCAGAATGAAAGGTGGTCGCGTCCTTTGGGTCGTGAAGAGGGACAAGACCGTTAAGACTTGACCAAGCAACAAGGCACTCTCCATCGGCACTGGTGGTTCTATAACCCCAGTTGACATGTGGACAACTGAAATCGCCAGCATAGAGAACGGGGTGAAGGAACATTGGGAGATCAGACGGTTGCGGACCCGTAGATGAAGGTTTGTACACATTTACAATTCCATAACCATCAACTTCCACGCACAAACACTCAGTCTCCGATGTAGCTGGAGACTGACCTACAAGGGTCCATTTTAGCCGGTCATGGACAAACGTGGCAAGGCAATGTTTTCTGCTTAAAGAAGACCCAATTAGTGTAAAGCCTGGTGTTGTTAGCTTATTTGCACAAGTGCAGTGGAACTTCTAAAGTAGAATGACGAGTGCCTGATACTGCACGGCGAGATGATGAAGTACATTTATTTTGCTTGCAGCGAGGCCTTCAATGTTTAGCTTCAAGACTGCTGGCCTTCGGAACTTGTTAATTGTGTGCCCTGACAGGGGCACATCGCTCCGCCCTGAAAAGGGCGTTTTCCGAGTAGTAGGCTCTGGCTGAACACCGAAGTGAGGGGTATCCTTCCAGGTTGGCAAGTTCGGTTTCTGTCTGACATTTCTGAAAGACATACTGACCACCCAGGCTGCGAGAAAGCGCCTGCCAACTGGGCCTGCATACCACCAAGCCTCCCTTTGTAAGCCCGACTTGCGCGAGCTCGGATTAGGCTTAAGGTCGACCTAAACTGAGTTAGTTTTCTGCATAAAACCCTAAATGTTTTATGAAAACATTAAAGTCACTGAAAAGAACGCTATAATTAGATTTTACAGTTTTGCAATGTAAACAGTCACAGTGAAGAATGGGTTACCTAATTAACAGTCAACTTTTTCTTTGTAAACAATGAGTCGCAATCATAGCCTTTGTTTTGATCGAAAGCGCATAATTAGGGAACCTGCAATGATTCAATTGTAAGTTATTTTTCGATTTTCGCTTTGAATGCAAATTGACAATACACATATTATCTGGTTATGGCAACGACATTTGCTTATTAAAGCAGATGTTTGAACATAAGTTTGAACGCGCAATTTTAATGCAAACGTGCTTAGGCTGAGTCAATGACTGTATTTTCTGAACGCGAAAGAACTTGATAAATTTTGACAGGACTCCAACTTGAATTTGAACACGCAAAAAGAAAAATGTCGAACTCGAACTTCAACTCGAATTCGTAAAACAAGCTGAACTTGAACTCGAACTCGATACAAAAATCAACCGAGTTTGCAGCCCTGGTTTCTATAAGCTTCATTAGATATTCATATTGGTTTTTAATTTGAGAAGTTGAGTAACTAGCCAGTTGTTTGCAAGCTAACTTTTGCTTGAGTTACTAAAGTATCAGACCCATTAAAACTCTCCACAACTGCTTCACTTCAAGTAAATTCTTCGCATAATATAAGAGAGCATTAAACTAGCTTCCCCATCTTCTAACAATGGGTTCAGGCAACATGCACGGATATCAAGGGGGAGGGAGTTCAAGAGGTTAGGAATCTACCTGCTTGTAGTGACAAGCGACTATTTTTTATAATAGATTTCTAAAGCCAAGGTATTGGCACTGCAGGTTGCTGCTCAGCTACTTCTTTGCTAAATTAACCAAATTACTTTCTTTAGAAATGCGAGCAAAAACAATTGCATCTCAACATCTTATGATGTCGTAATTGCAAAATTCATTGTGTGTGCGTTGCTTCAGTTGCTAAAGTATGATACAAACAGAATGCAAGTAGCTCGTTGAGTGTTCTTTTTTGGATAGCCGAGCTAGAAGCTTTGAGTGCGATTGAGTAAAGTCTTAAAATTTTGGAATATTCATCAATTCTAGTCTTTGTCCATGTGAAATAGCTAGTTCCATTAGCTATTTAAATGATATTTCGTTATGACTTAGGCTATAGGTAATCCGAGGTAGAAAAGCTTCTGACATGGCCAGTTTATTTAACAACACAGACTAATAGGCTACTGTAAAATAGTCAAGTCCATACAAATTTTACTCATAGGCTTCTAAGCTAGTAGACCGTAGTGGGTTTCTGTGATTGATGTTGCCTCGTTCCTGAAAGAAGCACAATTTTATTGTGCATATGATGTAAGAAAAAATAGAACTTGTAAAGAATAGGCCCAACTAAAACGTGTAATTAATGCCCGTGCACATGCATTGGTTTCACTTTGCTAATAATCTTTGTTACGCAGTTGTGTTATCTTAATGGTTTATATTGTTCCGACAAGATCTTGGCAGCTACTTTCAGTGCGTTTGTTTTCAGTCACTGGTCCGAAAAAAACGTTATTTTAGACAGCTGCTGAAGTCAGATTAAAGCTATTTGAGTGTTAAAGCCCGAGTAAATTTTCTAAATTCTCATCACTGGTATATTTAGAAGAGAAGCTCAAACAATTTTTTTTACATCTGTTACCGGATATGATAGTAATTACTTCGTTAAAGTTAAATTCTTCAATTGAATTTAATAAATGCAGACCAAAATCAATGAATACTTAAATATAATTTCTAAATACGCCACTGATCCTAACTTATTTGTCTGTGTTACTCGTTATAGGCCATTTCACAATTAGTTTTTCTTTCAGATGTAACCTAGGTAGAAACAAACCTTTCTATCAAACTGGTATTGCAAGAAGACAAAAACAGCCGAAAGCGATAAACCTGAAGGAATTGAGGCATCTCAAACTGCAATCAACCTGAAACAGAATCTGTTGCGGAAGAAATTTCCCACCTAGAGTTTCCGACCAAGCTGATCACAAAGAGATACCAAAAGTCAGCGAAGCTCTTGCTGCTAATTGAGTAAGGCAATCAAGTGATTACAGGGTATTGGTTTATTTGAAAGGTCAGGAATAATCAACAACGAGAAGCTACAGCTAATTAAGTCACATTTCCGTTCGGATAAGAATTTCAACTTTCCAATTCGACCTCCCAAGATCAAAAATTTGAGATTCAACCATAAGTGGTTGGACCAATTCAAGTGGTTGGTTTATTCAAAATCTGAAAACGGTGGATAGGCTATTATTTGCCTTGCGTTCTCTTTGCACATCATTCTGGTGGTTGAGGGTGCCGATATGGAGCATTAGTTGAATTTTCGTTTACAACTTTTCGCAAAGCCCGTGGAAAGGAAAGCGTTCTTACCAATCAAAAAGAAACAGCTTTCCACAAAGGGTCTATCTTTGCAGCTGATGTATTCCAACAAACAATAGGCACCCAGAGAAACGAATTGATTTTTAAATGGAAAAGCAGTCTGAGAGACTCTTTGATTTGAACCGAGCAGCACTGGACAACATAGTAGAGTATACAGTTATTGCGCTCGTCAATGTTTAGCTCTGTATGATCATCACGATGACTCAACTCAAATCCGACTAAAAATAGAGAAAATCTTCAAGTGCTGATTAGCTTTCATTTTTATTAAGCTATTCTGGTAATGTAACGTTTATTTAAGATGATACAAGTTCTTACCGAGCATGCACAAAACTTCAATATCCGTCAACGTTTCGAACAGCTATACAGCTGTTCTTTATCAGGACTAATAATAAACGAAAGCACGAGTGAGGCAATATAAATAGTGTGCTACGCAATCGAAAGAAAAAGGCAAAACAAAAGGTTTAAAGGCGAATAATAAACAACTGTAAATTACGTCAAATTATCATAAATTTCAGAATAAAAATAATTTTCTTTATCATTGATTGAATTTTCAGAATTGTGAATACAAAAAGATTCAAGAAATCGGCGTTTGGTAAAATCTATTTCAAAGGTTAAAATTTTGCTATGATCCCAGTCAACTCGGTGATCTTTGGTGATGACATGCTTAACCAATGCCGTTTTTTTATTAAAATTGTTGTCATCAACTTTTGCCAGATTTGCTGGCTTTAAATCCCTTTTATGATTGGCTGAGCATAAAAGGCCCAAGGCATCTTGGAAAATCTTCACAATTTCGGAAGAATAGTCTTCCTGGTTGCTTGAAAAAAATGTGCTTTGTTCACTGCTGCGTAAGGCCACAACCAAGTTACAAAAAGGTGACTTAGACATTAAACGTGCTTACAAATTTCTGATTGAAGTTAAGGAAGATCTAGCAATTCTAAGAACAAATATTAATGTAAGACTCCAGCTGTGGTATGAAGATGCTCAGCGCTTAGCCACAGAGCTTGGGCCAGCTGAGCTTGCTCACGTGTGAAAGGAAGAAATAGCTGCCGCACCACACACCCAGCAGAATTTACAAAAACGTAATTCATGCAGTCTTTCAAAATTCCTTTTGCGGACGATGTCAATTCCCAGATGAAAGGACGTTTTGCCTCGGCGGATGGTGTGGCGACGGCACTCTTCAGCCTCATTCGATAAATAATTAAGAAGATTGGTATATCAGAGCTTCCAAAACTTTTTTTAAAGTTTGCAACGTACCAACATAATTTTCTTCGCTATATGAGCCTGCCTCCAAACCGAGTTAGAAGTATGACGAGCTAAATGCCAAAACATGAGATCACCTCAGGATTTGTTGCTATATGCTTTCAACGTCTGAAGCAAAGATCTTTTTCAAACTTGAAGGTACTCTTGCAGATTGCTTCCTCTATTCCGGTGACAAGCTTCAAAGCAGAAAGATTGTTTTCGCCGGGTAAAGAGACATAAAACTGCACTTCGTTGAACGATGGGTAAGAAGCTACTTAATTCACTAGTACTCCTAGATATGTACCATGCTGTTCCAAACAATACTCAAAGAGTTGTTAAAAGATTTAAAAAAAAAGCATCAAAGAAAATTGTTTTTACAATTGCATGAAAAGGAAACATAATTTTTTGTTGGAAGAAAAAAAACAAATTTCACACATGAATGAGTCCACATTCAAGATTTAATTTGACCGTCTGTTTCCTGGAAAATATACCTGATGCATTTTTATTGATATTTCCATTTTACATACTCTGGAACCCCCTGCTTATATTTTTAGATCGGCCCCTGGGTAGGCAACCAATAGTAGCAAATTTAGCGTGTCTGTTTTTGTTGCTGATTTGACTTTTATAGCACAATTATGCAACAAATGCGCAACACATATCACATGAAACAGCTTAGAATACATAGATTTTAGTGGTGCACCTGCAGCCGCCACATATTTCGCAGCATTACACAATAAAAGACATAAAGAGTTTCTGCTGATTTCA
Source organism: Trididemnum clinides (assembly GCA_963675345.1). Lineage (NCBI taxonomy): Eukaryota > Metazoa > Chordata > Ascidiacea > Aplousobranchia > Didemnidae > Trididemnum > Trididemnum clinides. Next base: position 24,620,006 of record OY776306.1, read on the forward strand.
GGAGATCTATTAGTATCCTCTACTCCTTAAGCAATGCTATTGCCATTTGGCGCAATTGGTAAAAGATAACATTTGTACAAATAAATAACTGACTTGAGGTGTTTCTAGGCTTCCAAATACAATATTTCAATATTGTATGCCAGATAGAGTGCTCTCATAAACAACCACGAAAATGCTTTTGTTATGTACAACATTTCTTATCCGCTCAAAGCCATCTGCTATTAATTGCAGCATTGTTATTCCACAAGTAGTTTCAAATGGCAAACTGTGACCAACGTTCTGAAATAGGTGTTTGAAATGCATATTGCTTAGCATGTTCAAAGAAATACCAGCAGCTAAAAATGTCTCGATTATTTTCCGCAAAATTGGAGTTACTGTTCCTCAAATACGTTTGCGAAATGTGTGGGATTAGTAGTTAAGATCTGCTGCCGAAAGCTTTTCAGTGTTGAGACATACCGGTATTTGGATGACTTTTAACAAAAAACGTTTGTTGCAAGAAATCGTGCATTTGCACAAATTGCAATAGGCCTGTAATTCGTTGTCGGGACTTTTCAAAAGTCTTGGAATACACATTTAATTTTAGATGTTTTGGTAGCTTTAACATTTAGCATCACTTAAAAATCTAAAGCACAAACTAAAGCAAATATGTTTTGAAACTGTTTTGACAGTTCGTTCCACTAGAATAGTAAAATACCATTGTTTGGTGAGATTGCACATAGCATCTGCATAATTAAATTATTTGCCTTTCTTTATTCACCTTGTATAATGTAAAGACAGTCTCAACTAGAATCGTAGATGCCTCTTTGCTAAACTGCAAAGGTTTTTACCTAATAATTGTATAGTGTTGCTCATCTTGATTGTCGCAACTATTTCATGGCAACACCGTGACACACAATTTCATCTGACTTTAATTAATACACCGCCATCGCTTAATTGTGACAAGAAGTAGCAATCTGTACTACGGTACAAAAAATTGGCAAGCATTGCAAGTTAAAACAAAAAAAGTTGAGTAGATTTTATCACAGTTATCAGTTTTTGTCACCAATACAAAATAAAAGATTTTGACTAACAGTTTTAACTACAAAAAATTAACTTTACTACCCCAAAATACTAACCTAACGGTAAAAATTTAACTTTTTATTGACCTATCAAACTAAGAACATGAAACTTACTAATTGTATTCAGAATTTTTACAAAAACCATGCTGCTCAATCTTACTACCAAAATATTTACCTAATTGAGTAAACTCGCTCTGCTTATTATGCACTGTTATTTCGCAAGAAACGTAAATAGTAAAGCCTATAGTTGCTGTGCAGCCTGTCAAAGCAGAATGATGTATTTGAGTATGGGATAAAATGAAAAATTGCTTGAAAACAATAACCAACATCATTCTGTACAATAAAACTATCTTTAATAGAGCTTTGAAAAATGCTGTTTGAGTCGTAAGCTCCTCGTGACGCCCTCATCAGTGGCGCTATCGCGTTAAAAGGGAAGACCTAAAGTGAGTAAGTGACTAATTTCATGTGACTAATTCGGACGCTGGCAATCAAGACAAGCCAATAATAGCGCTAGTATTGCAAAGCGCGCCAAAAAAGATTTCGCAATAGCGAGATGTTAGAGAAAGCGCAGCAAGAGGCCAAATGGAAACACAGCGATTTTCGAAAGAGTTTGAGAGTGTAAACGAACTCTTTCTGTCTGCATAACACCGGGCGCCTGGTATCGATATAAGCAGGCTCTAAGAGATTAAGATGAAAAAAGCTGCATGCTGTGGCCAGGATTGAAAGCCGCTTGATATCATAGTTTAATGCACATTGATCATTTTCTAAAAGATGTTGACCAATGGCAGAGTCACAGTCCGGTTCATTATCCTTTCGTTTGCACAATCTGTGTGGTTAAGATCGGCGTGGACGGGTCAATTTTTGTCTCAACCATTGGGGAACATGTTGCTTGATGCAATTCTGTAGTCATTGAGATGTTCGTCCTACGTACCGACTATCACAGTTGCACTGATCAAACAAATAAAGCGCAATTCTGTCTGTGTGTCTGTTTCAACTCCTCTACAACTGCCACAGGCACAAGCATCAAACTTGATACGATTGATCACCACTCCGTGATGAGTGTCATAAGGGTATTTATGACGTCATGATGACGTCATTAATAAAAATAATATTTTTTAGAATTTGCATTACTTGACAGAGAACAACTGCTTTTTGCTCAAACGAAAACCAGCTTCCGACTTACCACATTTCAAAAACTTTCATTTGTTTGGGGTCGAAAATGACGTTGCAATCAACGACTCATTGAACAATCTGTTTTTTGTTCTTTCTCAAAAAGTACTCATCAGCTCATTAACTTTTCGCTACTGCTCACACAATAGCCAGATGGGGTGAAGCCGGCTTGGCTGGTTGAACCGAAATACTAAACCCGGTCATTACTGATGGAGGGCCTCTGCCGGGCGACGCCGGCAAAGCCGGATACTATTTGTATATGATAGAACTTTTTTGAGTGGTAGGTAGAACATCCTTGCCGGCCACTTGCAGCATGCGCTTTGACGTAAAGACCAAGCGAGTGCTGACGGAACCATAGTAGCTTTCCACGGCGGTTTTGAAATTTTTTTGCAAGTTTGTGGAGGGCTTATCTATCCAAGTGACCCTCAAGTACACCGGGCACTTTTCTGGGCCGAATGGCTTAAGGGTGGAGAACTGAGCAATTTTCTAGGTGATTTGAGCGTTGATGACGTTTATAGGATAGCCATTGTCCAGTAATATTTTCTTGATCCGTTTTATTTGTCCATTTATGACAAGTCTGATTCACAATCAGTCATTCCAAAAAACGTGTTTGTTGAATTGATGAGAAGCGCTACATCTTTAGTTGAGTTCATCTTCAATAACACTATGTACAAGCAAATAGACTGAGTAGCTATGATATCACCACTTGGTCCGGCTTTCGCTAACATCTTTGTTGGATATTATGAAAAAAAGTTATTTTCTCAAACGCAGAAGCCTCCAACTTACTTCAGATAGGTAGACGACACGTTTGCCATCTTCAATCCCAAAGCTGATGCAGATGAATTCCTGACCAAACCCTATTGCCTTTATCTATCCCCATATTCACCTTTGAAAAGATAAAGACAAATGTCTTCCGTTTCTTGATGTTTACGTCGAAAGAACACATATTGGCTTTGAAACCACTGTATACCGGAAACCCACTTTCACCGGACTGTATTTGCATTGGGAGTCCTTTAGTCCTCTCAAACCTAAAACAAGTCTAATATCTACATTGGCACTTTGAGCCCTAAACATTTGCACCAAGTGTAGACTCAATGGAGTAATACAACGGATCAAGAAAATATTACTGGACAATGGCTATCCTATAAACGTCATCAACGCTCAAATCACCTAGAAAATTGCTCAGTTCTCCACCCTTAAGCCATTCGGCCCAGAAAAGTGCCCGGTGTACTTGAGGGTCACTTGGATAGATAATACCTCCACAAACTTGGTAAAAGAAGTCAAACCGCCGTGGAAAGCTACTATGGTTTCGTCAGCACCCGCTTGGTCTTTACGTCAAAGCGCATGCTTCCAGTGGCCGGAAAGGATGTTCTACCTACCACTCAAAAAAGTTCTGTCATATATAAATATAAGTGCCACTGTGATAGTCGGTACGTAGGACGAACATCTCAATGACTACAGAATTGCATCAAGCAACATGTTCCCCAATGGTTGAGACAAAAATTGACCCGTCCACGCCGATCTTAACCACACAGATTGTGCAAACGAAAGGATAATGAACCGGACTGTGACTCTGCCATTGGTCAACATCTTTTAGAAAATGATCAATGTGCATTAAACTATGATACCAAGCGGCTTTCAATCCTGGCCACAGCATGCAGCTTTTTTCATCTTAATCTCTTAGAGCCTGCTTATATCGATACCAGGCGCCCGGTGTTATGCAGACAGAAAGAGTTCGTTTGCACTCTCAAACTCTTTCGAAAATCGCTGTGTTTCCATTTGGCCTCTTGCTGCGCTTTCTCTAACATCTCGCTATTGCGAAATCTTTTTTGGCGCGCTTTGCAATACTAGCGCTATTATTGGCTTGTCTTGATTGTCAACGTCCGAATTAGTCACATGAAATTAGTCACTTACTCACTTTAGGTCTTCCCTTTTAACGCGATAGCGCCACTGATGAGGGCGTCACGAGGAGCTTACGACTCAAACAGCATTTTTCAAAGCTGCATTAAAATTCTGTACCACAAACAAGATTTTTATAAAATCCCTTTACGGCTTTGCTGGCGTCGCCCGGCAGAGGCCTTCCATCAGCAATGTCCGGGTTTAGTATTTCGGTTCAACCGACCAAGCTGGCTTCACCCGTCCGGCTCTTGTGTGAGCAGTAGCGAAAAGTTAATGAGTTTTATGCACTTTCACAATTCTTTTACACGAAATTGTGATCATCATATTCTCTTGATCATGACTGGCCATGCTCACAAAAAATCTTGCCACAAATTATAAATTATTATTAATTCTTGTGAAGGAGCACGGATTGTACATAATCAAAACTGATTGTAGCGGTGAAATGGTGGTTGCTTTCACAATTAAAGAAAAAACTATTTAATGGAAAGCTTATTTTTCCAATTGGTGCTGCCGATTTCCTATTTATAGTTGTGGTATTAAGTTCCTAATTTGGCTGCGCTATTGGTCTTGTTTCCGGCATAGCGACCAAAGCGCTATTGTTCTCTCTATATTCAGTTTTACAAATTGTTTGTGGTTATGGTTTTATGTAGATTTTATTACAATGAATTTTATTACAATGATGTAGAGTATAGACATAAATGACATCATTACCATAACAGGTAGCGTATCAGCATAAGAAAAAATCCTTGCTTGTTCGATTTTACACAGTAACGCTGATTTCTTTTGATTCTCCTTAAAATTTCTCAAGTCCTCGCTCACTACGCATTACGTAGCATGTTCTTTTCTCCCTGCTTGACGTGCCCTGAAGAGTTTAAAGTGTCCTTGCTTTTCCTCAAATTTTTGGTTTGACCATGTAGCTCTATAAAGCTATTACAAAGCAAATTGCCAATAATATCTTCCATGTGGTTCGATTTAACACAGTGACGTTGTTAATTTTGATTTCACTTCAAACTTTCTTAAGTTCCTGTTGGCTACGCATTATGATTTATATTTGTTTTTCCTTGCTTAAGTATGCTCATAGAAGTTAAATAAGTTCTTGCTTTTCCAAAATTTTCGGGTTTAATTCCGGTAGCCCTATAAAGCTATTATCAAGCAAAATAGAAAAAAAATGTTTCTCGTAAGTATGGTGCGATTTAACCCCGGCAGGCCATACTATCAACCGCGCCCATTTAAAACGTATCACTTAATGTAGCTGCGCCAGCTTAACCGTACAAACATTTGTTGGAGCCACAACGTAATGTTTCACTAAATATAAGCCATAGTTCTTGTACATGTAATGGTGATCATGTTGTTTTATTAATCAAGACTGGAAGTATTTAAAAAGAAAAAACGATGACAGAAACCACTATTCGTAATTTTTAAAAGAGTAAGGGGGGTTGGGGAAACATAGTCAAAATTGATGGCGTAGCCGGAATGATTGTCGTTTTGACTCATAAGGAAATGAGCTGTTTAGTGGTAAGCATGTTTGACGATGTGGTGGGCCCGCTTTCATATTAATATTGGTGACATTAAGATTTTTACCAGCGCTGTTTGCTTTAATTCGGCATTAGCATGAAAAGTGGCCTTGCCTTTCCTTTAAGTTATACAACCTATCGCAATAGGCGCATATTAAGCTCTTTTGAAACAAAAACATTTCCTCTGAATCTAGTGTTACAGATTGATGCTATTATTGTTTAATTTTGATCTTTTCCTAAATTTGGGATTTTATTACATTTAACTTTCCCCCTAATCCAAACCTTCCTACTTTTAAATCAAGATTGGTGTTTTGTACCGATAGGCCTATCGTTTCACTTACAAATATCAGTAATGGGCCTCACCATTTGTGATTGCTATCAAAATGACAGTGGACAATTGTGCTGCCTATTGTTGTTTTCACTAAATACTCGTAGTGACAAGCATTGTGATGTCATTCAACATTATGACCTCACAATGAGTTTTGAGCCATTATTATTAGGATTGCTACACCACTTCTTCGTCACTGTAGGCGAATTAATATAAACTAACGTTTTTGACTGCGGACATGTTCCTTGACCCTGGCATAAACGTTGCTATGCAAACAGCAAACTAACTTAAAATGAAGCTTTCACTGTTCAGTTATAGCAGTAGCGGGAGCTCCCATTAATAATTAATGTCGAGGTTAAGAACATCAAATCAGCTGGCTGCTGCGACAGCCTTGCCCAATTGCAAAGGAAATTGCTTCAACATTCAGATCATATGTAGCTCGACCCCGACATTTTGTTGCAAACGATAAGAAAGGACCAATTTACCCTTTCGTCTTTTTCTTGGGTGATCACTAACTGTTTTGCTTGGAGTAGGCTACATATTAAAATTTGTAGACTTTGAGTCTTTTGAATAATTTGATTGATAATGCCAAACATACATGCTATCGAGAAAGCACAGACAACATGACCAAAGAACTTAGTTTTTCTAGAAATTGCAATTTTGTGAACTGCAGGCACTAAAAATATGTGCGTTTCTAACCGGTAGGCTACATTTCATAGACATTTGGAGACTTCAGTTTTTGATGGGTCTATTTGAAAACGTCGACAGACAATGCAAAGAAAACCACGCCTGTGAGGAAAAGTAGTAAAAATGTACCAAAGAACTAACTTTGTTCAACAGTTGCAAATTTGTTTGGTCAAGTAGGATAATTGTACAACTAAAAATGAAACATCATGTATGGCAACCAAGTTTTGATCAGCCATTATAAACTAATCTTTAGCGTTAAGTAATTGGAGTCACATATCTCTAGAAAACAAATTTCCTAAGTTTTCAAAGGAAAATAATTGTTGGTACTTTGTTACAACGTTTTTGTGTTAAAGTCACCTGTTTTTACTGAGCTCACCAGTTTTGGAAGAGGTAAAAGTTACACCACAGGTCTTAAGGCTCACTATTTTCAGTATAAAAACTAATATTCATTGAACATATTATACACTATCGAGCTCGCCTTGAAATAACCTTTAATTTGTTGTATAATGTTTGAAAATCAGTTGAGAAATGAGGTCACAAATCAGTATTTTGATAAACTGATTTTGCAAAAAGGTTGCAATTTTTGAAAACATCTTGATATTGTGATCTGTGGTGGCAAAGATTTGTGTTAATCGCACGAAACATATTATGATGTCATAGACCCAGTTTAAGCGTGCAAGCGATATAAAGATGAAAAAATGCATGAACGGTTGGGAGTGCTTAACACTAGAATGCCCGGGATTTTTATATACCTAGAATGCCCGAAGGAGTCATTTTGACTACCTGCCATTTCTTGTGTAACATTACTGTGATTATGGCTGTAGATCAGCTTTGTAAGTCAGCTCACTTAGCGATTTTTTTATTGATTTTTGTATTTGGCAAACTCAAATTCCAAACCAACAAATCAAAAAGACAAAAAATCCCAGAATACCGAAAAAGGACACTTATTATTGTGAGGAACTGTATTTCACACACAAACGTACGGTTTTAGCAGTACACTTTCCGCACAGTGATTTGCTACACTCATGACAGGTGCCAACTGTGCCATTCTTCTTACATTCACCCTTCACTTGGCAATATTTGGTCGTTTTACCATGTCCTTCATCAAATGTTTATTCTTGCAAGCGTCTTTTCTTAGTGTTGCTCCTTTCGTCTAAGTGAGACCCAGATAGGTCTTGAGCCAACTGCTGAAGAAAACTCTTCTGGGTATATTATTCTTCGTGACCGCCTTGTAAACGATCCATGCATTTATAGCCGCCAAGTCCAGTGTGTTTTGAAACGAATGTGTAGCAGTAACAATGCTACATAGGAAATTTCAAAGTTAATAATTGATTGAAGCACTGTCCTAATCTCATCAAACACTGATTATTCCACTTCCAAATTTATTAAGGGTGGTGGGAGTGAATCCAAATTTTAGTAATTAGTTTGACAATCAAAAGACAAGCGGTTATCAAAAATTATGACTCAACTTGGTCAATACGGGGTTGCAATTAGCAGTTACACACAAATAATCACTGATCAATATATCTAAAAATAAACTTCCAAGTTAATGGTTTCTTATGTCATAAGAAAAAATACTATTTCTAAACTCTTTTCCAATGCAATAACTACCAGCAACTACTACTAAACACAAAATAAGTCAATCGAAAAATCCAGCACTTCATAATTGTGAACCAAAGCAAGCCTAAGGCGATAATTCTCGCAGGTTAGTGTAGCACTGTAGCCAAAATAATACCTAATAGTCTGGGTTCAAATCTATAGTGGAAAATCAAAACAATATCACAAAATAAAAAAAACTTTAGAAATTAGATTAGAAACGAACACAAAACTGTCAAAGTTTTACAGAATGAATAGGCCATCTTCTGGTGGAAGTTCTAACCGTGTATTTCCTTGCCATTTGATCCACAATATCAACACCATATTTTGTATCATTGTAAGCTTTGGCACTTTCTGGTATCTTTTTGCATTATCTGCAATAGTGATGTTTTGGTGGAGGGTGCTGAGAATTGCCACATTTTTCTTGGTTTTACCTTGATAAACAGTCTTTGTTACATCACCAGATTTATATAGCGCGGTGGAGTAAAGTGGTTCTTTCATGTGCTTTACCACTGCAGGTACTTCCTTGCGGATTCTGTTTACTGTTCCCCGTAAGCTGGTTTTGTATTTTTGCACCTCTGTGGCCAACTTCATTGATGTAAAATGATTGTCTGTTGTCACGTTCCTCCCTTTGTTGAGATACGGTTTCAACAACCGCATGACAACCTGGTCGGAGACACTTTAATCTCTAGAGCGAGTTTCATTTCTGCGAACGTATGGAAACCCGTTTACCACATACTTACTATCTTTGTCTACAGCCAGCCAATATTTCTGTCCGTACTTGTCAGGCTTTGGCGCCATGAGCTGCGTGAATGGACATATACATTTTCTGGGGAAAAGCTGTTCATCCACAGTGATGAAAGCCCCAGGTGTGTAACATGAAATATAGTTGTCGATGAACCTGTTTCACACCACCAAAAATAGAGCAAATCTATCTGTTTTCACCCTTCGAGAACGATCCGACTTTGTGTCAAAGCGGAGAAAACGTAAAATTTCGCTGAAACGATTCCTTGAAATTGTTTTTTTACACAAGGGCACGCTCCAGTTTTCAGTCTGCAGAGTATGATATGGCATGTCATTTGAACCAGTTACTCCTCGTGCGTACATGACAGCAATGAATGCGAGCAATTCATTGTTTGTGAGACAAAATTCTTTGTTTTCGGTTTGTCTATGAGCTTCGGTGATGGTGCACTTACGGATGTGTTCAAGTATAAACTTGTCAATAAATAATAGCCAGGCACTCGCAGGACTTGCAGCCTGTATGTTTCTACGCGCGCAACTCGAAGGACCAGGACATTCCTTTAGAATATTATGACTTGCAAGTCTGCCTGTGGATTGCTCACCGACTTGCACCTTCTTCCATTTAGTGCCATCCTTTGCAGTCAACACTGTACCATCCTCCTCCGCAGATTCCAAATCACTTTGCAAACTGCTTATGCTTGAATCTTGATTAACTAACAAAAAAACAAATGCAATTTGAAAAAACACAAAAATAGAGACATTGCAACTCCATTCGCATTGCATACTTACTACATTCACATTCTCATCTTCAGTAGACGAGCTAGATTCATCTGCTGGTGATATGAAATCATCATCTGCATCAAGGCAGCAGCTTTTATCCCCATATTTATACACATCGCCAGGAATATCAGTTAGCACAGACAAAATTTCTCTAGCTGTGAGACCTCGTCTTATAGAAATACTCAAATATTGATTGCTTCAAGTTTCAAACTAAAGTACAGCTACGATCAGACTGTACTTGCAATCAGAACTACGCACAGCAATTCAAATTAAAGGTGATAATCCGTTATCTATAGGGGACTGTTGACACAAATAAGACAATAGACCAAAAATGTACTCTCAATGTCGCAACCAAACGAACTGTTGTATTTCACTGTTAAGAGAGTGATAAAGCAATTGCAAAGATACTTCGCAGCTAAGAAGCTTTCAAACTGTTTCAAAAATACAAATGGATTTTCAAATTGAAATTCTGCTTCAAAACACAAAAACAGTATCATTGCCTTTTGTCCACAAACTACCTTTCTAAGCATCTCTATACAGGGAGTCAAAATGACTCATTCGGGCATTCGAGGTAAATTTTTAAAAAATCTTTTTTAAAGCTAACAAAAATTCATGCCATTCCTAGAGAGTGTTAGGCCCAACAAATGATGAAAAGTCACGGGAGGATTTTCCCTGAAAGCAAGCAAGTGAAAAAATATGCACAAGCAAACTATCCGAAGAAGTCATTTTGACTCCATTGAGCATTCTAGTGTTAAATAAAGAATTGCTCGTAGCATAATCAAATAAACATTAATTGCAGAAAGTAGAGTATTCATTCTCGAAGCTTTTCGTCTGAAACTTTTCAAGAGAATCCGTCAGAAATAGAGTGAAAAGGTGAAGTGAGTCACTTATATAGAGACACAATTGACAATAAGTGACTCACTTCACCTTTTCACTCTATTTCTGACGGATTCTCTTGAAAAGTTTCAGACGAAAAGCTTCAAGAATGAATACTCTACTTTCGGCAATTTTTAAATTTTGTACCACAAATCAACTCTTAAACATTAATTGTTGCAAAGTTGTTTTTTTCAACAGCAGCTTATTGATATCTCCTAAAAGAACGTTTAATCGCGTTTCAGCGATGAGTACTTTTTGAGAAAGAACAAAAAACAGATTGTTCAATTAGTCATTGATTGCAACGTCATTTTCGACCCCAAACAAATGAAAGTTTTTGAAATGTGGTAAGTCGGAAGCTGGTTTTCGTTTGAGCAAAAAGCAGTTGTTCTCTGTCAAGTAATGCAAATTCTAAAAAATATTATTTTTATTAATGACGCCATCATGACGTCATAAATACCCTTATGACACTCATCACGGAGTGGTGATCAATCGTACCAAGTTTGATGCTTGAGCCTGTGGCAGTTTCAGAGGAGTTGAAACAGACACACAGACAGAATTGCGCTTTATATATTATATCTATTACATTTCAATAACCCGCGACCGGTTTCGAACATATAGAGTCTTATCAGGGGGGTGTAAAAAACCCACAAAACTATAAATGATAGGACAAAATCATTACCAAATTGCTTTTGTGTGCAAGATAGTAATGCAATACAAAATAGTATAATACAGCAAAATGTTCATCAAGGAAGTCTCACTTAATGACACACATGTAATATGTACAAACAGTCACATCGCTAAGCACTAATATAATTTAAATTTAGTATAAATAGTGATAGTAGCCATCTAGCAAATTTTGGTCGATCTCCTATTACACCTGTATCTGACTTTAGCATCACACTAAGTTGAAATATAAAATTGCTTAAAAACAATCACCAACATTATTATTGAAGGTTATTAAAATAATGATGCAAAATAATAAGGATAATAGGTTATTGACATGTAATAGATTGTTGTATTGTACAGTATGATGTTGGTGATTGTTTTTAAGCAATTTTTCATTTGCTCTTAGTATGATGCAGAAGGCAGATACCTCTAAAATTAGAGATCGCCAAAAATTTTCCAGCTAGCAACTAGCACTATCTACGCTAAATGTAAATTGATTTCAGTACCCACGAATCGGTTTAAGTGTCTGTTTCAACAATGCATAAACATGTTTAAAAATTATAATAACTGAATTGTTGATGGACACCACGTTGGAATATCTATGTAGTACAGCCATTTTGTTTGTGTGAGTATTTTTAACCTATAAGACTTTTGATCACGTGTAGCAAAGTTTGACAAAATGCCTAGTTTTAGTGTGACATATTACAGGATGTGGAAACATTATGCTTTTTCTGCAGCACCAAAACGTGGTTGGTGTGTTATCCTGAAGAAATGGGCCACGTTCTTTGTTTTCAATTTTTCAAGTTCGGCATAAAATACCAGGTTTATCGAGTTCGAGTTAGGAGCCCTTGTTAATACCAAAATAGCACCAAAAGCAAAACCATCAGACCCAAGGCCAAGACATCAAAACAACGGTTTTAAGACTGGTTTAAAGACCAAGATCATTCTCAAGACCTACGTCACTGCAAAATATCATTTACTAATCTTTTTCAAAATTACTCAGTTTATGAACTCAAACTTGATCTAAGTTTCTTTTTAGTTCGAGTTGATGTTCGAGTTTGAGATCGCAAAAGACCGAGTTCTCCGAGTTCAAGTTCGCAGTTCGCAGTTCGAGTTCGCAGACCTAGTTTTAACATTTAGGCTAGTTAAGTCAAGCCGTAAGTCTGTTGAAAATAAGTGGGACTCTGAAGTGACCTGTGTTTTCTTTTATAGTTTTCAAATTAGTTTCGGCCAGCCCATGCCAAAAAGATTTTTTTAGGCATTGAGCAGTGCAAATTTGTTTGACTTTTCTTCTTGTTTGATGATTAAGATGGCAAATGATAAACACCTGCCATAAAACTAAGATGCAGATTAATAAGTGGGCTAATTAATTACAAAGAAAGTGAGTAGAAAACATCTTTTTTTTATTACTAGATTGATTGCCGTCTTAGTCATTACACTTAATATTTTCACAGTTATAAAGAGCTACCTCAATGCTCTTGTCGTTTAATAATAAACAATTTATAATTCAGATATTTCATAGGATATTAATTAAAACCTGTTTATCAACCTGTGTTGTAAAATTTATGACCATGATACACCGATCCGGTGTATATTCCTGTTGCTTGTTCTATTAAATGGCGAATCCATGTATTTCCCGATCCAGGGAAGCTAATTATTCCAGCTCTTTTCAATTGATTGTTAATGGGAAGAAATGAAATCGGTTTACATTTCTTGTCTTCTGCCAGAGTTCGATAAATTTCTGTTGAAGATTTGTTCCAATTTTTCATGCAGCTTGTCCAATCAACTCTACGTGAAAGTTATATCATTAGAATATCGATGTAAAATTGTGCTTGTCAAAAACCTTTGTTTTAAAATTAATGCTAAAATTGGATCTCAACTTTTTATTCATCCACCGGAGAATGATTAATTTAAGTTTTTAGTTCACAAAGCTGGTTCTGCGTTGACAGGCAGTGTGCTATCATATTGCAGGTCATTGGCTCTATTGAGCATGCTCGACTGATTTCGGAAACATGCTGTAAGTTTCGCACACATTTATGGTAACCTGATGAAAACGATTAAGTTATCAATCAATCATCATTGGTTCTGTTGTTTGTGTTTTCGGAAAATACCATTTGACAAATAATAATGCACCTATCTCCATTGGGTAGAGATAATTAACTGGACATAAAATTGTATGAATGAGGTGCCAAATAAGGAAAGTGTAATAATGTTTGTATTTTAGAGGCCACCTTGCATTAACATTCGTTTTGTCAGATTAGACTCAGTTTTCAGTTATCTTTTTCTAGAGGAATCATTTATGTTACTTGAGTTTTTTTTGTGAATAATTGCTCTCTAACTTGTTGCTGTGGTTTGAAGTCAATGCAAAAACGTACCGAATATACCCGGTAGAGCTGAAAGGTTTTTACATTTATCTCGCAATGAATTCATCCTTAGGGCGCTCTTTCTTCTTTCCGGGATTATCTAGAAATGTCCCTTTTTTTTAGTGAAACCGTTTAATTTGACTGAAAAAAATAATGGCTTTAGACTCATCTTTAGTATAGTTTATAAATGTTACCGCTTGAAATAAGCAATTTTCTGTTTCTTTAGTTACAAAAATGAACAGTGCCTTGCCCAAGGACACAACAAGCAAGTTTGCCGGCAAGCTTACGGTACCGGTAGTAATGATCAGATAATGGTTGTTTTTGCTAATGTACCGACTATTATCTAATTGGCAAGGAGTTTATTTTTAACTGAGGAGTAAATGGTATTTAGATTTGTTTTTTTTTAATTTTTTTTTAAATGCTATTTTTTAAAAATTGGCACACATTACTAAGTTTATACTGGTCTGAGAAAGACCTAATCTCAACCAAATTGCTTTTGGTCAAACTGCAGAGTGTAAAGTAGCATTATGCTATCCATGCTTTGTCATTTACCATACGCAAGAATGTTTCCAAACTTTTTTTGAAATAAAACTTTTGTGGAAGTGATTTTTTGAAGTTAATTTTTTAAAAGTTAGGTTTTATTTAAAAAGTGAGTTTTTTGTAAAAGGAAGCATTAAAGGAAAATAAATTTATTTAAAACAGTGAAAAGGATTGGTCGCATCTGCCTCGAAACTGCGTCTAGAAAGATATGTACCAAAACTGGCTCATTGTCATACGGTGTACACGTGCCGATGAACCAAAATTAGCTCATTGTCGCTTTAACACTTTGGCTGCCACGTCATCCATGTATGGGTGACATCTAATGTTGCAATGCGGTTATCGTAAGTCATATGTAGGTGACACCCACATTTTTCCTTCTAGGCCACGTCTCTCACTTATATTTGACCATACGTGCAAATCCAATGAAGGTTTGCTAGCGTGGCCTCAGAGAAACTTTTTGACAGCTTTGGTTTTAGCAAATAAACAAAAATTAGGTAATCACACTTAAATGAATGTTTTGGCTGTATTCAAAAAAGATACCAAGAAAAATGAAAATCACGTGCTATTAATGTTTACTGATGACTTCATTGAAGCATTTCAATCACATCTGCAGTTGTCCAGAATACAAATCACAGTGCGTGTATGATTTTTGTGTCATCTTTCTTGCGTTGTCCCGGCCTTCTTGCTTTTTCATTTTGACATAACAGAATGAGTATGTTCTTCGTATTCGTTTTCCATGACTTCCAGTTCTCTCAACCAGATGGTGTGTGGAGGACAAACCCGCTGGTGCAACATGAACGACACCTCCTAGATTTTACAATTGCTTGGCCAGACGCTCCCTGAACTTAGAAATCTGGATCTTTTTTTGGTGGCTTGCTTGTAAGCAACCCAAGCATTCACGACTGCCATTCCTAGCAATAGTTCTATTGCCAACTTTCGATACCATTTGACGCCCTTTCTCAGAGCTGTGACATAGGATGCCATTTGATCCGAGATACCAATGCTTCCTTTTCCCCTGTTATATGCCATGACAGCAAGAGGGTTTTCCGTCGCTTTGCTAGATCTCTGGTTTCTCCGCTGGACTATTTCAGCTGAATCGAAATGATGTGCAAGTCGTGCCACAGGTACCATAACAGGTGCGTGTTTTGTGGTTAAAATTCGGACTTCATGACTGTCTTTCCATTTTAAAATAACAACTCCATCTTGATCCTCTTTAGCAACCATCTCCCCTCTTTTCAATTTGGCGTTCAACATCTCTTTTGGTATGTGCTTTTTGTTAACACGGAGAGTGCCGACAAGATGAGTTTTTTTTCTTGGCAGTACTGAGCCAGATCATAACTGGTATAAACATTATCTACGTACAATGTACGTCCTTGATCTACAAGGTCTTTCATTGGCTCTTCGCCCACAGTTTTAGCCAATCCAATTTCACGCTCACCAGCGCTTGACTTTCCAGAGTACACTTTTACCCCCCAAGTTTACCCAGCCAATGAGCAAAGTTTAAAGAGCTTTACACCATAGCGAGGCGTTTTATTTGGGATGTACTGTCTGAAAGTCAAGCGTCCTTTCCATGGTCCAAAGGTTTCGTCAATAACAATATCTTTTTCTGGGCAAAACAAATTTTGAAAATTTATTTGCAACATATCTGTCAGCGGTTGTATTTTGGCAAGGCGATTACCACTTTCCGCAGTTTCATTTTTGCTTAAGTGCAATATACGCAAAAGTAACTGGAAGCGGTTGCGAGACATGATCGCACGAGGAACATCTTGCGGAAAAAGTGTATTTTTCGACCAATATTTATCAATACTGTTTAGTCTCACGAGTCCCATCCATAATATTCAGCCAAAAAAAATTTTCATTTTTTTTTTTATCAGTTTCTACCCACTTGTTCATCCGAGAAAATTTGGAAAGAGACCTGTTCGCAAGCGTTTGTGTAGCATACCTATTTGTTTGTGCAACAATGTGACGAATAATATTCTCATCTACCAGAAGCGAAAAAACATCTAATGGGGAGCAGTCTGGAGAAACTGGTTTCAACAAATCATCTTGGCCACTGAAGGCAAAAAGCTGTTGCCTCCCCACAAAATTTTTCAGTAGCCATTGTTTATGATGATGCTGACATCGCGGTCATCAAATTGCGTTTCTTCATCTTCTATACTATCATTTGTAACAGGTGCAGCTACTACACCATCACCCATTGCAAGAATAGCTTCTGCTTCTTCTGCTGCATCTCTCTCTTCATCTTCATAGTCACTTTCATCTTCTGCTGCATCATTCTCATCATCTTCGTAATTTTTTTCATCGCTTAAGAGGAGTGGATCCCAATCCACATCCTCAACAGATTCATCAAAATTGGATTCACTTGAGTCAGAATCAGACAGAATTGCAGCTAAATCATCAGCAGTTATTTTTCTTTTAGTCATATTACTATGATTTAGTACACTGTACCTGAAACACAATAGTAACATAATGTATTCTTAGCATCCAGTCCAACTGTCTGGCTCTAACACTGAAAAACCTAGGAACACAGACAGGCTTCTGTAACCACAGTCTGTGGCAGTAATTACCAACCACTTTTAGAAAAATAATTTCTTTTCTACAAGACAAAATAACTGGCTTGCAAAACAACAGCTTGCACCAAAGCAACCAAACAAAACAAAAACCCGCAAAAATATAAGCAATTCTATATAGAACAGCCCACTGTCGGTGACAAAACAATCACTTCCATCAAAGGAAAAGGAGAGCGTCGAAAGTCACTTTTCCCACTGCAAAGCATATAACATCAGAATGTATTTCCTACTACTATTCCCTGTTACAGTTGCTGTTTATCACAATGAAAAAGGCATCTGAAAACAGCAAAGCTAAATACTACCAATGAGAACATTACTGCTTTTGGTAAACCGAAACATATTGGCGGTTGGTGATAGCAAAAGAAAAAAATGAATCTAAAGTTCTGTCTGCCGAATATGACTGACACGGCCTGGAGTGAAAATGTTTCACGCTAGGGCCGCGTCAGCCATGTAAGACCGACATAAAAAAATCACCAGAAAGGTAAAAAAAACACGGAAACACGAAAATTCAGCACAAAATGATCATTTCTAGTCAAAATAAACTCAGAACACCCACCTTCGCACTGTGGCCTGTGGGAGCTATTTCCTAAAAATCGGTGTGGCAGTCAAAGGGTTAAAAAATTGCCATAAATAAAATTGAAGAAATGTTGAAAACAACCTTGCTTTGATTCCATGTCTTTCAAGAAAGACTTTCGACAAGGAAGCAAAACAATGTTGTAAAGTTGATAATTTACGTGAGTGAGATTTTCCGAAACATATTATCAAAGGTTGAACCATATATTTTTTTTCAAATTTTTGCACCCATTTTTTCACATTTGTGTCTCTCTACACTCATATGAGCATGCTTTGTAGCTTGATCTGTTATTGTTTTTGGTCATTACATCTCAATTGTTTACTGCGCTAGCAAGTATTATTACTCCAGGTGACTAGTTCTAACGGACCAACGTTTTTGAGACTTTAAAAAGTTTGTGTGATAGATCCCCATGCAAAGATTTTCTTGTGTGTAATTAATTGCTCTTCTACGCTATTAATAGTCTAAACCAATCACACTAAGCAATTGCAAAAATGCAAACGCGATCTTTTTTCTGTTTTGGTTTGCTGTTTCTTTTCTGATTGTAGACCTTGGAACACACACACACACACACACACACACACACACACACACACACACACACACACACACACACACACACACACACACACACAATTACACAATGAGAGAGAGAATTGCGCTTTATATGATGGAAAGTTGGTTAAAGTAACCCCATATACGCCCAACGGTGCGTTTCTGCAACAAACTAGCGTGTTGCTTTCTTTTGTTTCTGAAATGTCTAAAAACTGCTGATATCGAAAAAACAAGGTGTGTTTTTAACACTAGAATTACCGGAGCGGTCATTTTGAACGTTTTTTGTTTTTAATCGTTTATATCTCTGATTAAGTGCGTGCAACAACATTGAAACTTCCTGACTTTTCCTAAATCTTGGATAACTTTTAGCATGTTCATTTTTTTTGCATGGCAATGAGCGCAGATGGGATGGAATGGATTTACCTTAAATTACCGCCAACAGTCATTTTGACCGTGCAGAAACCACTAATTTTTTCATCATTAAAGTTATATTATCTTTGCAATTAAGAGTCTTTTGCTGTGCTATTGTATCAAAACAATCTTACAACAAAACTACACTAAATAGTAAAAGTTACGTACCAGTGAGTAAGATAAATACGTTTGTCGACATAGGGGTAATAGTACGGGGACTGATGGCTAAAGCCGCCACACTATTTTCAGTGCCGTTATAAAAATTTCAAAAACTGGGTAAAATATTCACTTTCGAAAAGTATGTTTCCAAAAAAAGGTAGAAGAACGCCACTATGAAAATATTGATAACGCAGGTCTTCAAACCAAAAGAAACGCAGGTCTTCAACCTTTCTTTGAGACAAACGCTGTCACTCCTCCATTCATGCAAAAGTAAGTGTTACGCTTACGTTTTTATCTTACGCTTTAATCAGGAGTTAGCATAATCAGACTCAGTTCGATATACATGGTAAAGGTTTTTTTCGAACGAATCAAATTCAGAGACTGCAATTGATAATGTGCAAACAACTGATTTAACATCCTGTAAATTTTTCGACTTTGGCAGTGAGACAGTGACTGAAATGATGCAAGTAGTCTACCACAACGCAAGTGCTAGATGATAGTTATTTGGCATTTTACATCTAACACAGCGAAATATGATTTGGATTGGTTGCTAAAGACAAAGCAAAATTGAAATACATCAAATTTTCTTCAAAATCGAGAAGCAGATTACAAGCTCCAAACGTACTAAAAGAAACGCAGCTAAAAAAAAGTTGAAGGCTACAATTTATTTCCTAGATTAGGAGGAACCATGCAGTTTATTCCAAGACATAATGGATCTTACGATTTGTTAAACTCTCACTTACAATAATTCAAGACATTACTAGATATAACACAACAGTTAAAAAAACTTATGACACAAAATAATATCTAGCCTATTTCTTGAGCATTTTTTAGTAATTGAGCAAACGGTCATTTTGACCGCTTGCGGTAATTCTAGCGTTAAACATACGAATAAATGTAAGAGTTTTTCATGCTGACTTAGTAGAATAGTTCTACATGCGTTATCTGATACATTAAAATGATATATGTGAAAATTGTAACATCTTTTAATTTTACATAGAAGTCTAGCACTTTGAAGTGTTGCGTAAACGCACCATTGGGCACATCGAGCGACTCTTGTTTTGCGTAAACGCATGAATAGGCATTCCGGTGTAAAGGAAAACACAAGTTTTTCATAAATCTAGTATATTAATTGATATTTTTCAATGTTTAATGTCAATCTTACTGTTGAATGGTTCTAATTATGTGATAAGGAAATTTTTAGATTTACATTTGTACGAATTTATAGGAAAATGGCAATGTAACAAAGAATATCCATCCAGGTCCCAACTGTGATGAGCTAGCTGGTCACCAAGGAGCTGGCTAGTACAGAAACCCTAGCTATCTTTGGCTTAGAGCAAATGCATAGAGGTGGGAAGAAAGGGGAATAATTTGCTTGCTTAGGTTGAAAATCAGATGGGAGAACAAGTAAAAAGGGGACTAATTTGCTTGCTTAGATAGAAAATCAGGTAGGAGACCAAGCAAAAATAAAACTAATTTGCTTGCTTAGATAGAAAATCAGGTAGGAGACAAGCCGAAAGGGGTTTATTTGTTCGCTTAACCTTTATTATACCAAATGGGGTCCTTGAAGAAGCCGAAGGTGGCATTTTGTTAGGTTTTTACTAAACTTGAACAGATAATGTACTCCTAATTTTTATATGTGTAGTTCATAACTTTCCTATAAATTTCTGGTGACTGGACATTCAAGAAATTTTTCCAAACTTAAAAAAATAAAAAACTGACTTGGAGTCTCACCCCCAGGATCCCTCTTGGTATACTATGTCACAATTGGGCAACTTTCATTATTATCAATTTCTGCACTTTTTAAATGTTTTAAAGTGTGTACAAATGTTTTAGTTGAAAAAACAAACCATTTTTACAATTCTATCTACTTCTGTCAGAATTTTTTGAAATTGAATCTATATATAAAATTTGAATAAAACAGATATATTTATAATTTGAATATATATAATGCATATAATTGCATATATACACCCATTATACAGGGTGTCCACAAAGTCTAGGTACATAGAGGATAAACACATACTTTTAAAACAAAACAATTTTATTTAATTATAATGTTAAAAAGTTAAATGTTCAATATGATTTCCATTATTTTCAATGTATAATTTGATGCGCCTTGCAAAATTCAGGTGAACTCAATTGAATAGGTCTACATTGCCATCGATTTCAGCACACTGACTGAAAATGCGTTCTCTCAAGTGGTTTAGATTTGCAATCTTCATTGAGTAAACTTTCTCTTTTAACATACCGCAGAAAAAGAAATCAAGGGGAGAAAGGTCTGGTGAACGAGGGGACCGCTCCACATGACCTCTTCTTACAATCCAGTGAGAATAGAAAATAACGTAAATAAATAAAATAATAAAATTCCTATGTACCCAGACTTTGTGGACACCCTGTATATTTGATTATATTTAAATTATATGTATGTGTAATATATATATAATTTGAATATATTTGAATATACAATTTAATATATAACTGATATATAAAGTGTTTGTAACAGAATGTAGAAGTTGAACAAACTTGAGTAAAAAAAGTAAATTTTTACAGTTGCTTATAACTAAGATTAGCTTAGTTATGGTTTCTGAATGGTTTCTTTCTTTCTCAAAAACTAAAATAGTTTTTTTTCGTTTCAGTAAAGATTATCCTTCAAATTCTTACTCATACTTCTTCAAAAACCTAGTTTGAGCATTTTGTTTTATCAAGAAGTGGGTAGGTACAATACATTTGATAAATAACCTGGAGTCTTGTGAGGATCCCATTTGGTAAACAACGTTGGTCAATTGTGCCTTGGTATACTAAGGGTTAAGTCGAAAATCAGGTGGGAAATCAAGTAAAAAGGGATTAGATTGCTTGCTTAGGTCGAAAATCGGTAAGAGACCAAGCAGAAAGGGGATAATTTGTGTGCTTTGGTCGAAAATCAAGTGGGAGACCAAGCATAAAAAACTATCAGCGATGTATTGCTGCATTTGTTCTAGTAATCTTACTCCGACAGCTCAGAAGGCAAATCTAGGAATATTTTGCAATTCATTTGTATGATGCTCGTTCAAATCTTACTTCTGACATATTTTTTTAATACAATCATCAGAACAAATTTGAAAATTATTAAGTTGAACCTAATGGGCATTTTTATTGCCCAAATCCGATGCCAAAACCGTTTCCCAAATCAGCATTTTTATTGCTCACAGCTCGTAGCTCTAAATATGATTAGTTAGTGCTTTGTTAAAAGCATATTGCAATGAAACAAAAACGAAATGTTGGTTAAAGTCTTCTTACAATTGCAATATTTCAATCTACAGAGAATGATGCATTTGTTACAGAGCAATGACATTGGACAAATTTTAGAGAAAATTGAAGAAATATAGCCCAGAGAAAATGAAGGTGAAAACGAACTGCTTGACAAAAACAACCCATTTGCAAAAACTTCAAAGAAATAGCTATTTACATATCCCTTATGAAGAATGATGGCAAAGACATCTTTTATCATTTCCATCCATAAGATTGGAAAGCCTCTCGACTCTCTTGATATCTTTTGATCTATCTCTCTCATCTTCTGCATCTCAAAGCTTTTTGAATGCATCATTCTATTGCGTCTACTTTTTCTTTCTGGAATCTAATTCTATTCTCTCTCCCCGCCAAACCGGTTTCCCGCATGAACAGTTTACTCTGGATCAACTTCCGTTCCTTGCTTAGTCCATATCGGATGAGTTTAACAAACGTAGGCCGGGCTCTTGGACAATCTTCGCTACTATTGATTTCTCCAAAGCTTTCAACTTTGTCTGGCACTCCCCCTTTTCCACAAACTCATTTCAGGTGGATTCCCTCCTTGCTTTGCTCGTTGGACTCAATTTTTCTTTTCTGATAGGCGCGCTTGTTTGGTTTGACAAAATCACAAAAGTCGTTCCTTTTGAGTTAGTCGAGGTGTTCCGCAAGGATAGGTTCTTGGCTCTGTACTTTTCTTTCTTTTCATCAATGATCTCCCAACTTCTCAGCCTTCTACGGTCAGAAGCTTTCTTTACGCTGACAATCTGGCCATTTGGTCCTCCTTCCCATCGGTGCCTACTGCGGTGGAGGCCACACAAGGAGCTCTGTTTCGATTGGAGCGCTTGTTCGAATACTGGAGTCTTCCTCCTAATTCGAGAAAATTTGAGGCCTCCTTCCTCTCAGTGAATCCCCACTGAGCTAATCTCCAGCCCAACCTCCTCCTATTTAACTCCCGCCTTCGTTTCAATCCCACTTCTTTGGGTCACCTTTGACTGCACTCTTTCCTTTTCTAAACATGTATTTTCGCTGAAGGACAAGCTGTTTCCTTGTATCAAAGCCTTGCGCTGTATCTCTGCTTCCTCATAAGGCCCCTCTCAGGAGTTCCTATTTTCAACGGATTTTCCACGCCTTCTTTTTACTTATGCTTCACCCGGATGGTTTCCTTTCTTAAGCGTTACCACTATCACCAAATTGGAACGCCTCCACCGAGCGGCGAGTTGCGCCATCACCGGCTGCCTCTCGTCCTCCTCTATCCCACTTTTTCTCTCCAAAGCTTCTCTACTTTCCCTACGAGTCACTCTGACTGATTTCGCTCTGTCATGTTATAAGTGGGCTATTCGTCTCCCAACCTCCTTTCCCATTTAAATTTGGCCAGATTGGAGTGAAACCAAGACTGCTGATTGTCCTGGAGAGTTTTGCGTCCATTCACCCGCTCATGCATCCTTCTACATTTCCTTGGGAGGCTGTTCTTGCTTGCACTCCGTCTCCTTCTTGGAACTCTCCTTTACTGTGGAGTCGACCCTTTCCTTTCTATGCTCTCGCTCTGATCCCCCTCTCTCGTCAAGGTGCGGCTTTCGCTCATCTTGACTCTCTTCCACCATAGAAACTGGTGCTTTGGACTGACGACTATGTTCCGTTTCTTTTTGGTAAGGGCGGCTCCGGCGTACTTGCCAACTGCTCACTCTGTGGCACTGAGGCCACTCTTTCCTTTTCAGCAGGCCCAGTATGTTCAAGTTTTTCGGCTGAAGCCTGCGCCATTATGCATAAACTTTGCTGTTCTCGGCAGCACCAACAGGTCTGCCACTTCTCTTCTCTTCTCCTCCTACCTGATTTTCGCTCTGTCCTGACCACTCTGTCCTGGCCGCTCTGTTCTCTCCTCCACTTTCCTTTTACCCCAATCTCTCTGGCATATCTGGCAGGAACTGTCTAATATCTTCTCCTGTTCTATCAGGCTATAATGGATCCCCGGAAAATCGTTTCTCCCGGGGAACGACGCGGCTGATGAGCTAAACAGATGGAGAGCGCTACTTGCGCTTTCTGCAATCCCTTGTAGTCTCTCTCCTTTTATCTCTTGTATCCACTCTTATCTTTTCTCGGATTCGAGGCGTACTATCTCACCTAAATTTTTCGAAACACAGGTTCTCTCGATTTCCGCCGAGAAACTTGTGCTTCCTCATTACGTTCGCTGTGTTCTCTCACGTCTTCGCTACAACGGACACAGCCTACTGTTTAGCTCTTATCTCTCTAGGATTGGCAGCACCGAGAATCCTTCTTTTCCCGCCTGCGGACATTCTTCCCAGGACCCTCTCATCCCATTCTGCATTTTCCAGCTAGGGATTCTTTACGTCGCTTGCTTTTTAGTGACTTTCTGTCACTTTACAACTTTCGGTCCAGGCCCTGGGGAGTTGCCCTGCTTTTGGGGGTCTATAGTCATCCGCCATGCTCCCATCCCTCGGGAGGGGTTGGGTAGCAACAACGACAACAACAGTATTCGGGGGATGAAGCAGAGGTTCGACTACCCAATCTTCCAGGAAAGCAACTTTTGTCAGAAGCACTAATAAACTCATGCATTGTAACTTCATCTGCACCATCCACTGTTCAAAAATCAAAATCTAGAGATTGGCGAAAGCAACAAGACTTGCCAGTAAGAGACAGACAAATTAGTGTATATAAACCAACGAGCGCAGATTTTTCTCGAAATTCTGCGGAAGTGTTGGATCTATTCTTAGGCCATGATGCCATAAATCTGCATACAAACGAGAGCATAAATTATGCATCTCAAAAGGGCAACCACCAGTTTTCGCCTACTCTTGGAGAAATGAGAGGATTTATTGGTATTCTTCTTCTTTCTGGATACTGTACCATGCCAAGACGCAGGTTGTAGCCTACTTGCTGGGCTACTGAGTCAGACTCTCACAATAAAATGGTTGTAACAACAATGCACTGAAATAGATTTGAAGAAATTATAAAGTTTTTTCATAGTGCAAATAACGTAATCTGCTGATAGAACATAGGTTTGAGAAGGTAGGGCCATTTTTGAACATCCTAAACAGAAACGTCCTTGCAGCCGACCATGCGTTTGGGCCAACAGATGTGTCGATTTCCGTATTACTGTAGGCATCCAAGAATTCATTTGTGGAAAACTCATACTTTGAGGATACAAAGGATGGGTGGGTGCTTCACTATTTGGTTATGTTTTTCAATTGATTTCTATCTAGGAAAGCATATACCAGAATAATAACGACATGACGATATGTTTGCTTTTACTCGTTCTATTGTGCAATGCTGGCTAACAAAGTACGGAATTCTTGCGAAAAACCCAGGCAGGCAAAGATTGAGTGCTTCTTTCCTCAATAGAACTGCACAGTTTGACCAAATAGGTCATTACATGGTAAAGAGTGATCCGCAGATGAGAAAACGATGCAAGCATTTCCGCAGTCAAACTGTATTTGTAAGAAATGTGACCTTGCCTTACATTTGAAATGCTCATAGGAAAACCACACCGCCCACTAAATTTAGTAGGCTTAATTTAAAGATGTTTTTTTTGCACTGTGCTCTAATTCAATAGACAAGGTAAATATCATATTTTCAAAACTTGGTCTTATTTATAGTTAACAAGAAGCACACCCATTATTTCTGCTTAAATCTAATTTGTCATAATTGGTCATATTTGCATAAAAAAAGTTGGTGACACGGGTTGCTCGTCGTCGTCGTTTGAGCTATTCGTTTTGAGCATTATGCAGGAAGATGCATATACACTGCGTGTGCGCTCACGCTCGGTTTGCCAATTTTCAGTTAGACTGGGCCACCACGACGGGTAGACTGCTTGGCCCCACTACATGTCTGCCACATAAAAATGGAGGCATCCCGTTAAGTACCTTGCTCAAGAACACAACAAGCAAGCTTGCCAGCTTGTTCTTCATATTATCCCTAATGTGCTGAGCGCCAAGCAGGGAATACTATTTTTTAAAGTCTTTTGGTATGAATCGACTTGGGAAATGAACTACAGGTCTACCGACTGCGAAACGGACGCTCTATCCACTACGCCATCGCGCCGGTTACCGGTTTGCGGGTTCGCTGCATTTTTGCTATGGATTAGTACTGGAAGCTTTGTCGAATGGTGCGTTTTCAGAACGGCAACGACGAGCGGTGCGTTTTCGCAGCAAAACATATTTCTATTTTATTTGATGTACAAACAAGATAGAATAATTTAGTGACAGATTCCATCTACTGTCACCTCAATACAAACAATATGTGAACTGGGCATATTTTCTGAAACCTCAAGTTTTTTCTGGGAATATATATGGGTTAAGAATTGTTATTGAAGGTAGAAAACCGAAGAACAAAAGCAAAGCTCAAAATAGAAATTGCCATCCTAGGAATGAGTCTATGCAAGAACTTTATCATAAAACTTTGCATGTGTGCCATAAATAACTAAAAAAAAATTAATTTTTTTTGAAGTTGTACTTACTCGATATTAAATCTTCCACAATAACAATCGGAATGTTTTGGATTTACAAAAGCAAGAGGATGTTCATTCACTCCACAATACAAAATACATGCAGATGTGCTCAGATTAGTTTTTCTGGTGTCATCTCGAACACACACGGTATCGTGATTTGAAATGTAATCAATATGGTGAATGTCTTCATATGAAGGCGATGGCAATTGTCCTTAAATAGGTATATTTATGTTAAACAGGTTTATTCTCCGGTTAAAGACTAACATTGAAGGTTATTCAACAAACAACTTGCCAACAAAAACTAAAATTAAAGAATTGGTAATTAGTGGGAAATTTTGACATAGTTGTAAACTATACTGTATTGAAGATACTGAATTCTAGGTTTATGAAACTTCAGCAAATGAGTTCCCAGGATTTCTGATAATGCTACAATTGAACTTTTGCAGAGAAGTGTCTACAAAAATATTAATTTTATTGGCTATAGGACTCCATTCATTGGTCATGAGTCAGAATAAAAACAAAGAATAAGAAAATGTTTTGGGTGCACAAATTTAAATTGTTATAATCTGAAGCATATGAACATGAAGACAATAATGTGATTATAATCTAAACGAAAAGTAACTCAGAGGGTTTGTCAATCTTTTTGTGAAAAAATGACGTTGTTTTATCAAACCAAACTTCTGTTGTAAATATCAGAATAGCCTGAAGTCAGCTGATCTCTTCTTTTCCAGTTTTCGCAAGAAATCTAGTTAAAACAACTTTAAGACTAAGATTTAAATGTCTTTTTAAGTGATGAAATCTGTGCTTACGTCAAAAAGTTTTTGATTATAAACGTTTAAACTTGTTTGGGAACCTTTTTTAACCCTAGAATGCATAACAGGGGTCAAAATGACCCGGACGACGCTACTCATGTTGATTGCTCAAAGCAAATTGCAAGTATCCTCTTGGGTTTCCTTGACTTTATTAGCCATTTATAACCATGCATGATGGTGCAATAATTATTTTTGTAAATTTTTACCTTCAAGGAGAAAAATGCGTTTTCATGAAATACCCCGAGAATGCATAACAGGGGTCAAAATGACCCGTAGAGAATTTGCCTAGAAAACACGTTATTATGCTCATTTTTTCAGTCATCACATCTTACTGGTGCTCAATGGGAATAGATCTGAGGGAAATTATCGTAGATTTGCCTTTAGGAAAATGTCCGTTGATTTACGTTTTCTAATCGTCTTGATTTTCTGAGCTTATCAGTCATGTGCTTGATTATCTATCTACTGCTAATTGCTTCTTGCGAAATTTTTCACACCTCTTCTACACAATATAAGATCAGAATGATTTTATCTTCTAGCTGGTTGCATTCGGATTGTTGCTATAGAATATATTGCGGTTTTGCTGACCTGCGCGTATTTGTTTTCTAGCCTAGGAGTTAGCGCAGTATAAAAGTGTAGGAATTTTTGGGCCAGTTTGTGCAACTGAAAGGGGTAGTCCAATATGGGTTTATCTATTGGTGTGGCACCCTCTCATTCAGCACTGACAGATCGACGCAATTATGCAAGTAGGGATTGGTGACGACAGCTACCGACTCTGAACCTTGAGTTGCTACTTTCGAACCATGACACACGTTTTTCTCTTTATAAAGTGTCATTGCCAGTTGTTGAGGTAATGCATTTGTGTTTCCGCAGGTTTAGGGCAGGGTAATTGTATAATGGCTGAGTCTAAAAAGAACCGTGGTATGGACGCTGAAAGAGCTGCTCAGCTGAATATGCACACAACGGAGGAAGACGATGAAGAAATATATAGAGAGAATGACAACAGTGACTCTGATTTTTCAGAAGATGACGATTCAACGTATGCACCTTCTACTCTGGGGACTCAATATTCTGATAATGAAGCAATGATTCAATCTTTGTATTCGACAGATTCTGGATCAGAAAGTGAGGAAGAAGAGAATAACCCTTCCAATGTTTTACCGACAACATCCCATGATTCACCTACAACATTAGACTCTTCATCACCACATTCTGAAACCCGAACTGGAAAAGATGGGACTGTCTGGAGTGCTTCTTCAAGACCCCAGGGGAGATTTAGATCGCACAACGTTATTCGCACGAAATTACACAGAGTTTCTGCATCAGAAATTTGCACTCCCAAAGATGCTTTTCAGGCCTTTTTGAGCGACGACATTATTGAGGAAATTCTGTTGTGCACCAACTTGCAAGATCGACGAGTTGCTACAAAATGGAATGCTGTACAACTGGAAGAACTGTTAGCTTTTATTGGTGTTTTACTCCTGACAGGAGTAGAAAAAAATTGAGATTTAGATACACAACAATTGTTCTTAGACCAGAAGCAAAATCCTACCTACAAAGCTGCATTTGGCATCAACAGATTTGAAAACATACGACGCCACCTGCGATTCGATGACAAGCGAACACGGGCAGAAAGACAAAAGCAAGATAAATTGGCTGCATTTAGCTACATCTAGGGTTTATTCATTAAAAACTGCAAAACTCAATTTTCCCTTGAGCCATATACTACAGTAGATGAACAACTTGTGCCATTCAGAGGGCAATGTCCTTTCACGCAATATATGCCAAAAAACCTGCCAAGTACGGCATCAAAATCTTTTGGCTCTGTGATGATTCTTTGCCTTATGCCTCCAATGCAAGGATTTACGTGGGAAAACAACCTGGATCAGAACCTGAGAAAAATCTGGGCCATAATGTAGTTGCATATCTAACATCACCACTTCAAGACTCAGGAAGAAACGTGTCAATGGACAACTATTTTACAAGTGTTCCATTGGCAAAAACAATGCTGCAACACAATTTGACAATTGTTGGGACCATGAGGAAATGCAAACAAGAAATTCCAGAATGCATGAAGCTTCGAAGTCTCGAAAAACAAAAACATCCACCTTTGGTTTTAACGATCAAATTACAATGGTCAGCTATGTTCCCAAAGAGAACAAATCTGTGATAATGCTTAGCGCAATGCATCACGATATAAATATTGATGAAGAAGACCCAAAAAGGAGGCCAGAGATTATTAAGTTTTACAATAGGACGAAGATCGGTGTTGACCTGGTTGATCAAATGGTTCAAACATATACTTGTAGGAGACAAACTCGCCGATGGCCTCTCAACCTCTTCTGCAACCTGCTGGACATTGCAGCGCTAAATGCTTACACTGTATTCGCACAAGTATATCCTGACTCTCAGAGCACCCAAGGTTCAAGACGATGGCGTTTCATAACTGATCTTGCAAATAGTCTGATTTATCCACACATGAAGACAAGACAGAAAATCCCCCAACTCCGAAAAGCCACAAAAGAAGCTATGGTGAGATATGGCTTGACCTTTTCCAGTGCATTTCCTCGAGATAACACCCTTCCGAAGAAAAAGCGATGCGTGCTATGTATGCACTCAAAGGACAGGAAGGTTTCAAAATGTTTCTCAAGATGTTGCAGACCTGTCTGTCCAGAACACAGCATCTCCACTATCACATGTAACGAATGCTATGAATAGCCTAAATCAGTAAAGCCTCACATTTGAACAGTTTCTTGGGGTGGACGTAGGATCGCGCCCATTGCCATTTCTCCCACGTACAGTTAGGCAGAGGGTTTGGGTTAGGTTTTGGGTTTAGGTTATGATTGGAGCTATGGATATATATCATTATCCGAAGGAGGAAATTGCATGGGCGCAATCCTACATTGGCGGAATCCTACGGGATCCGTTTCTTGTTGGTACAGAACTTGAAAATTGGAGAGAGCAAGACATATGCCTTGCTCTCTGCAATCTTCAAATCCTCTCATGCTTTGAAAGTTTACATCTCGAACTGTGAACACATTCGAACTTGTGAACAGCTATTGTGTGGTCGGTATACTGTTTTGTTGTGTCTGCATGTTTCGTGCTTGAACTTGTTACGAATTGAATAATAAAAAACTAGATATGTCACCATAACAAAACTTTCAAAAATAAAGGCGAGAAAATAAAAAATATTTAAAAAATCACCTTTGGTAGGAAAATTGCATGTAATAGTAATAGGGGTCAAAATGACCCCTGTTATGCATTAGAGCAAGTTTTTTCGTATATGCATTCTAGGGTTAAGCAAAAGCTCCTGACTTAAAGATTTCCAGCTGTAGTTTTATTTACCAGTTTGGCAAGCTGTAATGATCCTATATGTTTGCACGCTTTCCGCTCCTCCGCAACTTTCATTTGGTTTCTGCGGGCAACTCAAATCGCAATTAGCGGAATCAATAATGGATGCAATTTTGTTAACATCCTTCGAGCAAACGCAAGTATTTCCGTTTGTCAATCCGGCATGATTAAGCTTTCTACATAAACAAAGTTAATTGTCATCGAATGTTTTACACCTGAGCTGAGTGCTATGTATAAGTAGGGTCACATAAAATTTTTTTGGATTCCAAAACACAATTCTTAGATACCGCTAGTTTTTAAATATAAACCGATGCGACGCAATAAGCTCATATGCTCATGTACAAATAATATCAACTAAAATTAAGAATGGCGGATGCAAAGAAAATACAATTGGTGTCACAAATAATTTGTCGGTGGTACAAAATTCTATGCATCATATTATATTAGATTAGATTATATAGCATACAGTATAGCTTTGACAGCAGCCGTTTTGTCATACTTTTTTGTGTCACAGGCCTACTCATAAATGTCGTTGACACGTCAGTTGGAAATAGCTAAGAGCAAATGTATGACAAATGATTTTCCATCTCACTGCGCGCATGTAAATATGATCTCCACTTACTTGTATGAACAAAATGTAAAACACCAATTGGTATTCATGGAATCCGATGTAACAAATATTGCTGGCTTTGGTTTGTGTTTCAAGCAACCCAAAGACTTAACTAAACAATAAGTAAAATATTAGCAAGATCTGATAATGTGAAAGTCCATTCGAAAAGATTAAAAAGAGTCTAGTTGTTTAGGATGCTTATTTTGGGCCAGCAAATTCGCGCAAAACAAAGGAAAGCACAAAAAACAACAGCCAAACTGGTAAGAAGGAAAAAGTCTATCCGTTACGCACGCTTTTAACTTTTAAAGATGTAAAAAAGATTAACTTAGGGTGAGATTGCTGTACTTGAAAACAGAGAAAAAACAATTTGATTTAAGCTTACCCATATTCGCAGAAATTTGTCACGTGTTGGGTTTGGAACTCACATTTAGAAGATTGAATCATAAATGTACTATTATTTTGCACTCATTAGAAAAACTCAAAAGCGCACATGTTGAGCTAAATAAAATCACTTTTGAGATGATGCTTGATAAACATAAATGGTAGTTTTGTAAACTTTGGTTTTTGTTTTGATGTTGTCAAAGCGTCGCGCCTCTGATTTAATGCTTTCGCAGATACAACACTTCTGCACCAGTGTGCACAACCAACTCTTCTTCTCTTGTGTATAGCCTCAGATGCGACATTAACAGAGAGGAACCCAATTATTGTCTCCCCAAGGAATTCGTTGTACCTCCTCACATGGAATTAAAGCCCAAGAAAAAATCGAACTATGCAGACTTACTTTGAGAACAAATTTAACAATGATGAGAATTTGGAGCGATTTTGCTTCACAATAAAGTTTGTGATGTTAATTTTAATATTAAGTCAGAGAGTTCACATCCAATAAAAAATAAAAATATTTTTGGAAAATTTACTAATAAAAAGCACGGGTGGATGCAGGGATGCACGCCTTCTAAACTGATAAAAAATTTACAAACTGATTTTGTAGCAGTTGATAACGGTTCTTATTTCAGCAAAATTCCATAAAAAATGACTATTTTAGTTTAAATTGTCAATACTCAAATTTTTATGCCAACTGTAATACCAGAGAATGCGCACCTAACTGCTATGCAATGTTCCCTCTAATTTTTTTCGTCTTGAGCGGGAAAATGTTTGAAGTGTGTGCTCTTCAAAAAATTTAAATTTGTATCATAAAAACATATAAATTTCATGTGCGGCATTATTTTACTTAAGTGAGCGCGCACAAGCGCACTCCTTGGAGGAAACACTGCTGTTATGGTATGAAATTGTTATGATAAATACCAGAAAAATTTTCTAGATGAGTGATCAAGTTATGAGATCGGCCTTTACACGGCTGAATTTCAAAGGCGTCGACCTAAAAACTCAATCTGTAAATGCGGGGTAAAGTCACATCTTTTCCTTCAAAGGGTTGAAAATTTCACATCGCCGATCGCAGGTTGTATAATTTACTTCTGGTGTAGAGCCTGAATTGACCGGAGCCAACGCCTAAACCGATTCGGCCCTCCCATCTCCGGGGCTACTGTAGCTAATTTTACCTCTTGAATTAACGGATTGCCGGGAAGCTGCGATAACCTACGAAGCTCTTATGACAGGACTCTTAGCATTCCATATTAATCAACCGTGCTGTTAGTTGAAAATTAAGCTACAAGCAAGTTGCCTGCTGAAGCAGCCTGCTTAGCGATATGCTTTGTATTTTTAGAAGTGATCACAATTAGTCCGCATGAAATAGTAATGTATCAAAAAAAATTAATTATTGCATCTCCGCCTAGATTTTATAATTCTCACCAAGAGAAAAACAATGTTGGCGGCAGGACATGGCATTTTTAGAAAGTGCTATGTTCCCTGTCGTAATAGCTAAACATATCATATACAAAAACGACATGACAATCAAAGTAATAACGCTTCGTTAACTCAAATAGTAAAGTTGGTTACATCAGCTTCCGAGCAGGAATCATTAATTAGCATAAGGCTCTTGCTCTGAGTTATTCATGGTCTTTTCATATGAGCCATGGTCATTTTTTGACGATTTTTAAAGTAAACTTGAGTTCAAACCCCACTCTTAGCTCTGTTTTTAACATGCTGAAAGTTATAAGACCTAGAGAAAGATCGAAATAGTGATTCTCTTCTCATTGATAAACCATAAATAACGCATTACCCTTAGAAATCATGCAAGCATCTAACATTCCTACAAAATAACTAGGTATCATCTCGAGCAAGGGTACACAAAGTGCTGATGCGAGCCGCATGTGGCCAGAGCAAAAGTGTTTGATGCCCGCAACTAGTCTCGTTAAAATTGTCGTAGCATAATCGAAATTCAGAAAGCTGATGTTGACTTTTCAATTATGGTAATTTTAACTTCGACCAGTTGAATTCCCAAAAGTAGCCTTTTTGCCACAAGTCAAAACTTCACATCAGTAAAATGTGGCCCCAATCATAAAAAGTTTGGATTTATTCATGGAGATTTCGATGTTTTTCGTCTGAGTACTGCTACGTCACGGTGGCGCACACTACTCTACACTTGAGCAGGCCAGAGAAAGTGCCGCTATGTGTAATGTTTTGAACTTGGCAGGACCCCAACCGGGCCGACTGGAGAAAACGTAACGGAAGGCTGAAGCATTGTCAGCTTTTTAGAAAAGAGCGGCAAAACCACAGGTATTGGGAGCCTTTGCCCGCCATCTAGTTTGAAATCAGTTGCAATGCGTAAGGCTGCACTTACAACTTATCCAAAGAACAGCAAACAAGTATCTCTAAACACTTTTTATTGCAGAAAATACACAATGTAAAGCTCATTTTGAATAACTAAGTTAAGAACACTCTGTGGCCAACCGAGGCTAAGCACACTACTAGCAGCACTGAATCGGAATCAGAGCTGCCAACTTGAAATGTGCAAAAATCCGTACAAAGGCACAAATAATCCTAATATAAGCAGTTTGGCAACTATGATAGCACTCAACTCTTACCGAATTATTGTAAGAGTAATTTTGAACTCATTATTATGTCACAAAAATGTAGTACACTGTATAAAAGAATAGCAATTTTCAAGTGTACTAAAGCAACAAAAACTTTTAATTCAACAAAAAACACACCAAAGCAATATGAGTTTGGACCACTGACCAACCACTTAACTCTTTAAGGATTATAAGATTCTAATTGATAACATTTGAAACCATTCCATAATTGTTGGTAACAATTGGAAAATGATAGATTTCACAAAAGTGGTTATTACAACACAAGGGCAGAACAATTGACAATTGTGGGTCATAGGCCTATATGTCCCAGTATCCGTCAAAGGGTTAAGGAAAGAAATTTAGATGGTAAGTTTGATGGGCTCTGACAAGACATCTCATTGAGGATCATGAACAGCTTTACGGCAAGGTATGCTGGCTAGGTCCAGGAAGGTAAGGCGAATCAATCTCAAGTGCGCAGTTCCCTTCCATGGAAGGCTGTCAGCACCGTTTTCGTATCACTGAGTCTCAATATTCAATATTAGTATCTGCATGTTAAGTCACAATGAACCTTTAGTAACTGCGAGTGCCAGCAGTATGCAGAAGTGCAACGTTGTCTGCATACATTTTTCTTCCGCGAGTAATCGTAAATATTGTACAGAGGGGAAGCCCGAACTGATCGCTGGAAGACGCCGTGTAAGGCGTTGTGGGATGCATCGATATCCGCTGTTGGCAGTGAAAATGAAGCTGCGGTTGCGGAGGAGCTCCATATCTACTTGCCTGTCCGGAAACAAGAGAAGTAAGTTGCAGGTGAGGCAGGAATGCCAAACGGTACCGTAGGCCGCTCTCAACTCGACAAAAACAGGATCTGCTTTTTTTTTAGCTGAGAAGCCATCTCGATGATCTTAGTCAAAGGTGACTCAATCTACAATAGATTTTCTGCGCCAGAGTGCTTCTTGTTCTACTGGAAGTAGTGGATTAATGATAGGTTTAAAGAGGGAGTAAATAAAACGATTCAAGATGTTGAAGAGACTACATAGCAGGAAGATGGGACGATAACTTTTTACATTCCCAATGGGCTAGTTCGGTTTGAGAATAACGACAGCTTTTGATCTTCTTAGGGAATCAAACTTGACAAAGACAAGAGGATAGAAAAATTTTAAACCTTAATTTCGAAGCTGTAGAGCATGTACTGCAGATTCCGGGAAGATGGAGTCACGGCCTGACTTTCCTAGCTTTATATGCTAAGGCTTTGCGGCAAGTTGCTTGGGTATAATATCATGTTTGTTTGTGGTTACCCCTCCTCTTCCTCGGGATGGAGGTAAGGTATGAACGGCCATTCAGGTTCATGCCGTCAACCTAATTGAAATTAGGCTAGGGGAAAGATGGCAACCCATTTCAAACCAGTCATGAGTGACTGGTAGCCCCGCCACCAACAAGGCCTGCCACTGGTGGTTACCCAAGAGTCTTCTGACATGCTGGGTTAGCAACTTCACAATTGTAATCCGGTGAAGTACGGGTGGGCCATCTGTCTGTCACATAAAGGTGGAGGCATCCCGTTAAGTGCCTTGCCCAAGGTATAAAATCATCGCACATCCTCTTATGGCTTGATGCTGATATCTTTCTGAGTTTGAATACTTCTTAGCGCGCGAACGTTGCAAACTTGTGATACTTATCTTTAAAAATCCATGTCGCACAAGTCGGGAATCGATGCTATTTGCCAAGATGAGGCAGGCACGTAAAGTAAAACGGCTATTCTGCCTGTTAGGTTGTTGAAAATACTCAAATGCATTATGCTTGGAGTGCGAAAAGTCATTAGTTTTCATTTCATTCTTCCAGTGCTGCTGTCTTTCCTTTCCGAATCTATCGATCAATGCTGAAGCGGTACTGCTTGACTCAGAGACAGATGGTGCCTGGAGGAAGGCATTGTTAATAATTATTGCTTTT
Source organism: Trididemnum clinides (assembly GCA_963675345.1). Classification (NCBI taxonomy): domain Eukaryota; kingdom Metazoa; phylum Chordata; class Ascidiacea; order Aplousobranchia; family Didemnidae; genus Trididemnum; species Trididemnum clinides. Next base: position 24,655,902 of record OY776306.1, read on the forward strand.
ACTATATTAACATGGCTTGTAGTTGTTACGGAGTCGACGTTGGAAAGATTTTTTTGCTATTGTCAATGTTAAAATGCAACAGAATTCTTGCCACGCCTCATTTACATTGGTAGTGTGTAGCGGGGGGTAGCTTCCAGATCAATTTGTTGATGAGGAGGCAAAAGAGCTTCTTTTTATTTTTCGGAAGTTTCATCGCTTCATTGGTGCACTCAGAAAAAAGGCTGCGAGTTTTGGCATTGATATCGGCAATGTTCGATGCTGTGACTGAGGGAACCTCTACAGCACACGTCTGTCAGAGTAAATTGCCTGCACCGACTCTTGCAAGCGCCTGGTCAGAGCTGGGGCTGGTGTTTTATTGGCCCAAAAGAAAGCTGGCTTGCGCATTTGAGACAAAAGAGCTGAGAGAGAGAATTGTCATCTGCTTATTTAGCCAAGATATTCCAGTCTATTGAGCAGGTATATAGTTCCCATTCCTCATGCTGGCAATCAAATTCCCAGAATAGTGAGAACTAGAAACCAAAATGTCGGTAGCTTTAGCCTGGATAGCTTGAAAATTGGGATTGATATTGGTTTGTCGCGATGGTAACTGATGGTAGACTTCAAAATTTCTACGTTGCTAACGTTCACACGTAATAACTCGAAATGAGCATCACTCTGGGATTGGTTGACAAAGTTCCAACTGCACCTATCATTGACCAATGTGGCAGGGCCATCTGTTTGAAATTGATTTAGCTTGTGAAAGTTAAGAATTACTAGCTCGTCATTGGTGACGCTGTATGTCTACTGGTGTAGGGTGATTAGTGCTTTGGTGGTATATGCTAGGCATAAAGTTTGCTAAAGATAAGTTCTTCAACGTTCACCAGCAGTATTCTTGGTGGGTTGTTAACAATTTTCCTTCCAGACTAAATTAGGACGTCGGCACGAGAGTTTTAATTGCCGCAAGCAATTGACAGATACGCCCTCAGACGGCCTCAGCATGCATTATGTTTAACACTAGAACGACCGCGTTTTCAAACTACCTAGAACGACCAAGTGCGTCAATTGACGCATAATGTTGATAAACTTTAATTCGTTTTTTTATTTGGTAAAGTAAACATTCTTGAAGTCGAGATGTTATTTGTTGCACCTTAAAAATAATCAAACATCATGTAATACATAATTAGCAAGAACAAAGTAAAGTTAAAAGAGCAAATTTTCCAAACATAAAACACAGATTTTGGTTACCAGCAGCGTTTAAAAGAAAATAATTGACAATCAAGCTGTTGTTTAGAAAACCGTAATATTTTACAAAAACAAGGAACTTGTGGGTTGCGTTCAATCAACACAGTTTGGGCAAAGTTTTGTGGAGCATTCACCATATACTGTGCTCCGGCAAATATTGCGCGAATCCATTGTTCCGTTACGGCACTCTGAGGTAGCACTTATTTTTCGCTTTTTTTCTGAAGGTTCGTTAGTTTCTAAGGGATTTCTTTGTGCTACAGCATTTTCTCCATTATCGTCTTGTGAAGTTGCCCCTTCTTCTACCACAACTTGTGCAAACTTTCGGCGACTGACGCCCGACTTGCAGATATCTTGGAAGAGAATCCAGCTATTGATCAGTGTCAGAACAATAATTGTAAAATGGGCCACCTTCAGGTGGCAGCTTTTACAGAGTATTCCCTAGCCATCTAATCAGTGACGTCAACGCCAGCCTTTGTTTTGTAATTGAATAAAACAGTCTCTGGTTTTTCTTAAGATTGTTGTCGGAAGTAATCTCTACATCATGATGTAATGTGCTCATTATTACTACTGACTTTTGTTTTTCACACTAATATGAAATCAAAGTAACAGTAGCTGTTTGAGTAGATGCAAACAGGGAAGTTCCGTGCTGCTGTTGCTTTTTTTTTGGATGCTTCTGGCAATTCTCTTCGATTCTGTCGGACCGTGGCCATATTACTACATTTTTGATCAGCTAGATGCAGAGCAACATCAAGTCTTGTGAAAAAGTTGTCACAAGTTACATTATAGCCACGTTTGAAAATCAGTTGCATCAGCTTTGTCACGACATATTTCGGTACACTTACAGAAGTGTCCCTGCTCTCACCTTTCCCAAGATACAGAAAGCTATCGAACAGAATATTTTGCCTCCGCATCAACCACCAACCAGAACTTCATTCCAAACTTATCCCGTTTATTCGGTATCTATTGAATTGACCTGCATCTAGTCTTACATGGAAGTAATTGCTCGTCAATAGTAATGTAAGCGCCAGGTACATACCCAATCTAACTGTTCGCAATAGAAATGTTTCATAACGAAGAAACCAGGCAAAACTTGTCATGTATCACCTTTTGACGCTTATTACTCTTTACGTCGAAACGTAAAAAGCCCATTATTTCCTTAAATCTGTGTCTAGATAGAGTGTTGTTGAACATCGGAAATGCCCAAGTTGATTGCCATAAACTTTCCACAGGCAAATCTCTCTGTCCTAAAATTTCTCTCGCAATAATCAGTCCAATAAACTTCTCCAGCTCTTCAAGCGTCACATCCCAGTTTATTTTGTCAGAAGTGCAAAGGGTTTTAACTACAGTGCATTTTCTTATATTTCTGAGCATTGCCTCATCAAATAAAATGCGAAAGATGACAGTGGACTGCTTTCCATAATTTTGCCTGTCGCAAATGCAGATGGGCCAGGCTTGAAGCTCAGTATGTTTTGCTATTGCAAGCGCCCTAGTTGTGCATGGGGAGTAGCCAAAGCTTGCAAAATTCTTTCGTCTTTTACAATCAAGTCCTGATTCACCTTCACTTGATTCTGTGGATCGTTTTTATTGTGTTTGCTAGCACTATTGACGTCTGATTCTTCCCCACTTGAATCAAGCTACACTTCTTCTAAATCGCTATCTTATGCATCATCAATCTCGCCGTTGGAATTTTTACCATCGAAGTAGTCTACAGCGAAGGAAAACGCCTGCTGTGTCTTCTCAATATTCAATTATTTCTCAGACAAAACAAAATAAACTAAGACAAAACTAAAAGTTTCCGCTCCTTCTATTGGTCGCTTCTTTTACCAATCATGATAGAGCTTTTTTCCCTTTTTTCTTTTTCGTCAACTGTGTCTCTATATAAGTGACTCACTTCACCTTTTCACTCTTATTTCTGACGGATTCTCTTGAAAAGTGTCAGACGAAAAGCTTCGAAAATGAATTCTCTACTTTCTGCAATTTTCAAATTCTGCACCACAAATCAATCCTTTTAGTTTTGCGGGGTAGATTATCTTGGACCATATTTTTATTACCAAAATCGTAGGAACTGCAAATGTTGGGGTTTGCTGTTTACGTGCTTATGTACTCGTTACATACACGTAGAAATAGTCTATAGTCTTGACTTGAACAAATTTTTGCTCGCGTTTTTTCGGTTTATTCGAATAATGGCTTGACGTTTCGAGCTGCTGCTGATCGGCCTTCCTCGTGGCTTGATTAGACAGAATTCTGTAATTCTCTTAAAAGGCGTAACATCAGTTGGATTAAAATACCTCCATGCTATCTAGTCAAACTGGCAGTTGGGACAGTATGGTGAAGTTATATAAAGACGCTTTTAGTCGTTTTTAGATCAATCTCGGCGTAGGCCTTTACTTATTGAAATAGAGACTTTCACTTTAGATGCGGTTCATAGTAAACGATTGCCTGGTTATTTCGTTTAGCGATAAACGTAATGACTTGGCTGTAATCACTCCTTCGTCTTATTTTGGGCAAGGTCTTGCTCCCAATGCACCTCTTAGCGCGTTTAATGTTTGGGAGGACTTCCTTTACAATACAACTTTGGCTCATAAATTTTGGCTCTGTTGGATACAAGGTAACTTCTCTACTCTACAAGGTAGAAACAAGTGGAGAGTTACTCGGAATGATATCTGCACTTCCTAATGGGTGCTGGTTGGAGATGCTGAGGACATCTCAAGGTGCAGGGCTTATCACTTGGGTCGTGAACAGCGGGTGCACCCTCACTGGTGCAAAGTAAAGGAGTTAGTTGGTAGAGCAACTATACCTGTGTTGAAGGATTGCATGGATGGTACAAATAAAATTGAATATATTCTTCGTGATATATCAAAAATCGCTGCTGTGTATAATTTATCGAGTTTTATTTTGCGTGTTTTTATATTTGTATTCGCCCCAGAATTATTATTATTTTTTGGCTTAAAATCTGTTAACTCTTCATTAGAAATTATCCGACTTATCCTTTTTTTGCGTTGCACCTTTTAATGAATAGCTGTCTACCATAAAAAGACCTTCATACATCGAACAACTGCATCACTGTTCCTTGAACGTGTTAAAAGTTGATCGTACAGTTGTAGCGCCTTGGTGCTTTATATGCATAAGTTTTGTTTGAAACCTCCTGTCTGTTTTTCTTTCAAAGGGACCGCTATGTTATCACAATAACGCCCTTTTTAACAAGTATTGTTTGACTAAGCTCGCCGGGAGTCGAACTGCCGCCCTAGGAGCAAAAGCTTTATGGCACGTTTTGTTTGTCGCACTTCACTTCATTATCAATTATTATTCACTTGCCTGACCCAAACGCAAAAAACGCTTGGCTTTAGGGTTTAGTAATTATCTGTGAAAGAAAAAGAAGTGCCATCTGTTTGGGCGGGATTTTGCTTTGCTGCTGTTCAATCATTCGGAGAATCAAAGTGCAGTCAATTCTCGTGCTGGTCTGTTCAAAGTTTTTATTATTTTTTTTGCTGTCAATATACTCAATTGAATTTTACTGTTTGGTTTTAATTGATTGAATATACAACAGTTCGGGAAGGTCCTGGCCGTCCGCCTGTGACACATATATCAGAAGATTTATCGCCGTCGAGAGGTGAATCCTAAACAATTTGATCAACTTTTCAATGAAACGTTCAGCGTTGACGGTGGTTCATGATTTCGATATATCTAAGACGATGATGCTCTTTGCATCCCAAAAGACGATACCAATCACTTCATGTGAATTGTGCCATTCCACTGATAGATGCTTAGATCATCGTTACAACAGTCACATTAAGTATCATCATCAGTGAAAATTCGGTCAAGAAATTTATCCCTTTTGGCCTCATCGATCTACCAATTCTTGACTAATAATCACGGGTGGTCTTTAACTCCTAGACGAGCATCCTTGGAACCCACCTGACACACATTTTGTTAAAAGGATTTCAATTTTTTTACTGCAGTCACACTTACTCCCATACGGGTCACACTTTGCTTTGTATGCTGGTCTAAAAGCAATTTTGTCTGAAATCAAAGTTGTACTTTTTTGGAGATCAAGTTTTTCAGAGTGTTATTTGCAATTTTACTACTTTTTGGCATATATTTTGCAAATTTTTCAAATTTTCCAGGAAGAGCTTGAGAATTGATAAATTTATGGGAAATTATACAACATCTAGGGTCTTTCAGCTCCTCTTATTTTTACACCTAACTTCACGCTCAACTTTATTCACATTTTGTTCACTGTAAACAACAGATTACCTTTGATAAGCAGAACAGTTGTATAGTATATTACCTTCGATCTTTTTTTTTTGCTGCACGCTCATACGTCATGGATTACTTCCTGTATTACTTTCAATGAACATTGTATGATTTCTGCAGAACATTGCATGACTTCTGCTTGTAAACGTCAACGAAAACGTTAACGAAAAGTTAAGGAATTGGATAATGTTGATTTTTTACTTATCAATAGTTTTTATTTGCAGTAGGTGGCGAACACTAAAAAACAGTTGTTTGACAAGAATATAGTATTGTTTTTGTGTTATTTTGTTTTTCTAATGTCCTACAAATAATGTTAATAGTTGTAAATGTTTAGCTTATTTTTGTTTTAATGTAGGTGAGCTATGTGGACTCTGAAAGGTAAAGATATTATGTTAGTGGATTTAGAATCTAAAAGTTGCTAAATTTTAGATAAAACCTTAAAGCAGTGTAATGATAGGATACAATTTTTGTTTTGAAGTTGTGATATGAAAAATGATTGTAAATTAGATGCGTGGTGAATGCTTATAAGTAAAAATGATTTGCACACAATTAAAGTTAAATCTTCGTGGTTTTATGGCACCCATGTATGTGATTTAAAACTGCTGAACTTGAACAATCTTGTTTTGATCTTTCTTTTTTAACATCACAGAATCTTCCTACTGCGGAGTTGCGCTAACGATTTTACTACCTTACTGCCATACGTGAAGTAATCTTGTTTAAGTTTTTCCCAAAATTCTGCTCAAGTTACTAAATTTTTCTTTTAGAAAAGTGTAAAACTAACAACCAGCGGTAATAAACGTAAAAATTTTTGATTAAAATTGTGTCAAATTTGATATAGTTTCTTTCACGATGAAAAATTCCACTAAGCTTAATCTCTTTTGGAAGTAAACTCAAGATCTCACAACGACGCTCCAGTGCATTCGATTATTCTCCACCAAGTCTGCATGATATAGAAAACTGTTATTTGCATATTATTTTTTTCTCTAAGTTTACAACTAATGATGAACAAGCAAATTTTTCTCATTGCCAGGTTGTTTAAACATCTACCTTTCTTTTTTCAACACCGGTAGCTATTGCGAAATCTATACTCTACTTCTCCAAGATTTTATCTGCCGCTAGTTCTTCTGAACTACGCGCTGTAGTAGAGTTGTTAGATTATTTTCTTCTGTAAGTTTTCTGCCAACTAGTGACAAACATGAAAATTTTTTCCATTGCTAGATTATTTAAACATCTGTCTTTCTTTTATCACACTGATAACTATTTTGAAATCTGTACTCTACTCCTCCAAGATTTTTTTTCCTTCAAAATCGTATTGCAATAAAACTGAAACCATTGTCTACATATTTTTACTGGAATCAATGCAAAGACCCTTTTAACTGCAGACCTGATATTAAGATAACCCTATCGAGTAAAAGAAAATATAAAGTTTAAAAAAATATCTCCAATAAACACATTTAAAAGAGCGTTCTAAAGATACAACGTTCTAGGAGATCGTAAGATCAAAACAATAAAATAAAAAAGAATCGATCAGAGCGGAGCTATTTTATTTTATAATAACTAACAATTTTTGAGATACGACGTGAAGGCTTCTGTACGACCGCTGCTTCTGCTTGAGAGGAAGTTTGTTTATGATATACTACCAAAGCTTCTATTTTCAAGACACGAGGTAAAAGTTAATGTTTCCGCTTTACAACAGCTGTGCTTACGGGAGAACAAAAGATCGAGATCGTTTCACTAGCTGAAAACCAAAATGAAATTAATAATACTTGGAACTTCTGAAGACGGGGTATTCTGAAGCGGGGGTACAACATCAAATAAAATCAGTTTCAAAAACAAATAAAATTACTTTCAAAACAAATAAAATCATTCCTAAAAAGAACTCAAGCAAATAAATTCATTTCCAGTTGAAAACCAAACTTCAATTATTACCTGGAGAACGATCTGGAGTTGGGGTACAATACAAAACCAATAAATCATTTTCAAAAACTCACACAAATAAAATCCAGTTGAAAACCAAACTGCAATTATTACCTGGAGAACGATCTGAAGTTGGAGTACAACACAAAACAATTAAAATCATTTTCCAAAACTCAAATAAAACAAAAACTCAAACAAACAAAAATACAAACAAATAAAAACACAAAACAAATAAAATCTTTTTTTTTCAATTGCCAAGTTAACAAATTCAAGTACAAGCGTAAATCATGCAATGTTCAGCGGAAATCATACAATGTTCAATGAAAGTAATACAGGAAGTAATCCATGACGTATGAGCGCGCCGCAAAAAACAGATCGAAAGTAATATACTATACTACTCAGAACCCTTTATTTTTCTTGATTGGTGGCTGTGCTTGGGTGGCAGATTTGTCACTCTCATGTCTGTCGCCTCTTAGAAATTCACGAACCCACGTTCTAACAGTTACAATATCTATGGCCTTTCCGCCATAAACAATTGCTAAGTGTCTAAGAATGTTAATTGATAGCGCTTCATTTGCATTGAAAAATTCAATGAAACAAATTTGTTACTGGTAGACATTTGTTATGATCGAATTTGCCTTGAAGAATATTTCAATGCCAAATTTCTATTTGCGTTTTTAAATTTCCGCTGTGTCTCAATCTCTAACAACATGAAAATAGAATCAGTCCACCGACACCTTGCAGAGCATACTTAAGGATCGCGATTAAGAAAAAGCTGCCTTTTCGTGCTCTAACCACTAAATCACCTCGCACCGATTGCTGTATCTTATGCAAGTAGAAATATCTATCGAAAATTTTGTATTACAACATCAGAAGTTATTAGTTAAGTATTAAGACCATGAGCTGGAAACCTTCAAAAATGTAATGTGTTAGTACACGAATAGTTAATGACTTTGAGTGCCATAAAGTTTTAGTTTTTATTATGTGATTGCAATTGTATTTGATGTAATTGGCTGTTAGTAAAGCATGGAAGCGGAAGCACTTACGTAAGCCATGTAATTGTACGTAAGTTGTAGTCCGGCATCAAAGTAACGGAAAATTTTCGAAACTTTTGTTAAAAAGTGTATGACCAATTTACAAAAAGTGCTGGTATCCATTAACGCACTACCTTCATCTTTATGTGGCAGATAGGAAATGAACACAAGCAGTCTACCTGTCTCAGTGGCACAATCTCTCTAAGGACTAAAAAACGAGACATGAGTTCAAATTCATGAACCAAACGAAAAATTTAGTTTAACAAAAAAGATTCACTTTGAAACATACCGATAATCATTTTTCAAAATTTTGCGAATGCAATCCTTACATCCTACTCAAAAAACTAGTCGTGGCAAATAATCTTGCATCTTGATGAACCACGCAAATTTGGCTGCAAACGACAAACGCCACAAACAAATCGGAATTCTTTTGAAAATTCCTGTTTACACGAGGTATATTGACAGCTTGCTTTTTCTTTAGAACGTTTTCTTTTTAGTTTCGTTGCAAATTCTCCAATTGCAGCCGCTGGTTTTTTCATAAAAATTAGCATTCTGAGAAGTTTTTATTCATGACAAATGCTGACAGACCTGCCTTGATGTATAAGATCTCTTCAGGGTACCTATCTCAACGAAAACCGTATAAGCTATAAGAGCTTAATCAAGTAGCGATTATTCGTCAGAGAAGACTTGGCAACAAACCACTGGTCGGCTGGGTATGACATGTTGTATTCACAATTTTTTTCACAATTTGTGCAATGTACAGTAAGAGCAAGACAGTATAGTTTAAATTAGTAATCCTATTTGTTGGCAAAAAAGAGAAAAGTACCATCAATTTACATTATTACCAAGCTCAAATCTATAGGTTTATAATTCACATTTTTTAAAATTAATTTCAATATTAAGTTTAGAATGATTATCAATATTACTGCAGTTGCAATAATTCGATTACCGATATCTTCATCTTTTATGTTTATGAATGATTTTTCAGCTTTGCAAGCAGAGTTTTTTTATTCAAATTTTGCCGTTAATAGGTCGGCAAAAAACAAGCTCTCCAACACATTTGTTTTGAGCCAGTGACATCAAATCTTATATTATAAATATAAGCTTGAATTGATTGTTGTTTTAATTATGCTTTACTAGACACAAGTTTATCTCGTTTTTTGATTGAAAGGAATCGAGCAATTTGGCCTGGCTCTTCTTTTGCACTTACGTTTCTTATCAAGTTGATGGACCCTTTGAATTTCAAACGCATCAATCTCTATTTATAGATCTTATGCAACGTTGCTACACGCCTGTACTCAGTCATCTTCATTAAAGTCATAATCTGGTAACCCGTGACCACGGATGTTTTTCTCGATCATATTATTCTGAGACAGTAATTTTCAACTTTTTAAAAATATTTAAGAAGATGGTTCTCAACCTTTTTGGCGTACTGTCTCCCCTGCTCTCTTTAAAATTATTGATCACTCCTTCTCCTATATTTATCATATTCGCACACAAAACTAACTTGGAGGTCAATTTTCATGACCGGCATTTACAACAAAATCGTTTTTCCAATTATGCCCCCAAAACAAATTTTTTTTGTTAACTAGACCCTTATTTTTTCGCTTATGCTTCTGCAGACCACATATGAGAATAAATGTTGAGAGTTGTTTTGAGTCTGTTGTTTTCAGGTTTGTCACCTTTTATTTCAGTCTTTAATGATATTCATCTCGAGTACTTTGGTTTTTAATTAGCAACTACAGCTACCACAATATTTCCAAAATTCATACTGCTACCCTGTTTTTCATGGTCTTTGATGTTAAAGACTGTTTGCAGCTTTTTTCTTTGTAGGCTACTAGTCCTTTTCATTATCTTTTGTTGAGTATTTTGGTCTCCCCAGGACAGAGAAAAAAGCGTTGGTTTGCTGTAACTTGGATTCGTCGGCCCAAATTATTTTTGTCACCAAACATTGTTTGGTCGTCGTTATTACTTTTAAAGGGTTTTCGCTTTTTGCTTACCGGTATTGTTACTTTAAATAAATACGAATTATAGGAGCTGGTGTTAGCCTGTTTAAGATATTACTTTTAATTAATGGATGTTAAGGCATATAGGCTGACTGCAATCAGTTGAATAAAATACCTTTTTTACCGGTCGTGGAAGTGGTATTTTATTCAACTGATTGCAGTTAGCCTATATGCCTTAACATCCATTAATTTAAATAAATAGTTATCATGCCCATCTATACACACAACCACCTGAATTACAGTTTCACAAATTTCATAATATTAATAAAGGCACTTACCTTCGCAGTGGTAATTGTTTTCTATTTTGTATTTTTCGAGCGGTCTGCAAAAAACAATCACTGTAATCAAATGTGAAGTCACTTGGGTTGTGAAAAAATGGTAAAACGCAATGGAAGCACTAAGCAGATGTTCTTTTTTACTAAACTGAGCAGAAATACCTTTTTAACTAAAATAAATTTTAAATGTATTTTCTTTTTACATTTTGCAAATCTTAGCTGGATCTATCATGAATAACTTATTCAGTCCTACTGCGCCGGCGATAGAAAATGAGATTGTGCCATTAGTTTAATAATTTGTGTGCTATAGCATGTTCTTTGGTCTTTGGTTTCTTTTCCATACCAAAATAATTACACTTATTTCCATTATGCATTTTGTTCATTGCATTGTCAAATCGGAATAAAGACATGCACAGAGTAAAATTAGTAAATCAGCAGTAGAGCTAGGTTAGCCGAATCGGTTGAGGTGCTGGCCTCAATTAAATTATGCTCCACAGCTGTAAGCCGTAATTGGAGTTCGAGGAGTAGATAGAAGTTTAATTCTCCCGCCCTAGCATTATTTTTAACATGCTGAGATAAAGTACCAAGAAATAAAACTCATTCCAAAACAAACGTTTTACAGAAAAATAACTAATCAAAGAGTAGCGTGGGGAGTAAAAAGTACACCAGAAATTAACAAAAAGGAAAAAAAAGAATAAAAAAGCGAGTGATAACCATAAAAAGAGCAAAAAAGCAAACAGATATTATGAGCTAAAAAAAAAGTAAAATGAATAAAATAAGATTATAACTATGGCCCAACTTGTCCTCTTGTTTATCAAAGTCTTGAAAAGTAAAAAACAGCAAAACGAAAAGCAGTATCCAAAGCCCAAACTGGCTCCTGCCAAATGCGAAAAAATATTTACTTAATCTTAGAAAGCACAAATAAATTGATGGTGACAGTCGCATTTAGTTTGTGAAAACATTTATCTTTTCATTGGTTTAGTGGTTTTTACGGGTTCTTCAACAAATCTATTGTGGAAATAAAATGACAATTTATATTTGCTGACAAACAGATGAAAAAAAATTTAGAGTGGTGGAAAGATAAGTGATTTCACAATCTGTTACCACCACCCTCAATCGATTTATATTTTCCGCGATTATGTAATATTTCTTACATTTTGAGTCTATATTGGTAGTCGGTTTGGGCTTTAACCTCGTTTTTTGTTTTTTTATATTTTACATTTTTAAAACTCAGAGGTACAAGAGGGCATAATATGGTGATAATTTTACTTTTAATTATGGACTTTAATTTCTTATTATTCACCTTTATAAGTTTTATATATGCCTCATAAAAGTGCAACCTGTGATGATTTTTATTGTGAAATGACCAACGCAGTGATGCAGGAATAGCTTAAGCACGGTTTTTGTAGTTGTTTCACACGTACAGCTTATTTTTCTTTTCATGTAAAAAGTAAGTGACTTTATATACAACGGATGTGGTCGCAATAGGACAAATTTATTTGTAAAGTTCAATTACATGCGAAATAGTTTAGTCATCTGGAAGCAAATTAAGTAATTAGCGGAAGTGAGGCAGCGATGACAGCAAGAACAAGAGTTGGTTGGATAAAATTTACAAAACTTCGAAATTTACTCCAAAGAAAAAGACTTTTGTTAAAGATAAAAGAAAAAAATGCATCAAATCTGTGTGACGTCCGATACAATAGGAAGTTAGTACTTGGTGTCAAAGGGAGAATGAGATGGCCACGTCGAGAAGGAATAAGAAAACATTGATAACAGCAACGTGTATAGCTAAATTGATGATAAAAAACAATAGCCAAAAATTGATCGATATGCTGTGTTTGAAAAGAAATGTAGGTAGGTTAACAAAATTAAATGCAGCGCGATATATGGACGTGTTCTGATGAGAATAGTAACACTATGTTGAGAGGAACATTAACTACATTTTAGAGAGAAGTCATTGTGAAAAAAAAATGGCAAAGAAAACTTTAAAAAATTCGATTAAAAAAGAAAGACGCCATCAGCAGAATGAAATAAAGAAACGTTTTTTATATCATTGCAAAATAGACGAGATGAATTTTTACACCTCCATTAATGGGTACAAAACCTCATTGGGTAGAATGAATCTGATTGCACGCAGTTCAAAATTGAAATTATTATTATGTAGATACTTGCAAAAAACTGTATTGTAGCCTAAACCTCAAAAACTAGCCAATTAAAAAGTTTTATCAACTTGACTATAGCGAATCTTAATCAATTTCAAATCAGCTTATACAAATACGTTAAAATGCTAATTACGTTAAATGTAACTTTTCCTTTGTCTTTGTTGATATCAGAGATGATGTGTAAGTTGGCCAACGGACGTGAATCAGTGATAAATATGACAACGATAACACAGCCAGCAATACCATTAATTTAAAAATCAAATTAGTTTTCAGTGCATTGAATAAACATTGCATTTTGCTCTGAAACAAAACATCAAAGGTCAGATTTATTTCGAGAAGAGTTTAACATTATCTGTAGTGCATGTAGCCAGCTTAAACTTCAATTTCAAACTATAGTCAGCTTGTTGCATTTGATATGTAAGGAAAGCACTTAGGAGGGGACATGCTCACTTAATATTTCTCCCACAGAGCGGTTTAAAACGATAACCGACGTGTTGCCTTCAAGCGGAGCTTTTACGGCCAATAACTGGTCTAATTTGATCAATAAATCTTGTTTGCCAAATAACGTTTAGTTGTTTCTTTTTCATCCTCCAATTGCGATGAAAATTTTTTGGCATTTAATTGCTAGATGAGTCTAAGGCTGCGACCAGAAACAAACTTTATTCCGATATTTAGAGCAGGTTTTGAGATGAGGTTTCGCTGCTTGATATTGAGTGTAAGCAAGTTTTGAGACAAGGTGTCACTGCTTGATGCTAAATTTAAACAGAGCGACGCTCTCTTCGCGCTTAGTATTAAGCAGCAAAACCTGGTCTCAAAACATGCTCAAAATATCGTTAAGAGGTTTTATTCCTGGTTACAAAATCCGCTCTGTGCGAACGCAGTCTAGAAAACAAATGCACCAAAACAAATATTAGCAAACAGTCTCACTGTTTTCTCATAAGCACCCTTCGTGAGTTATCAATTTTATTTTCTGCAGCCAAGTCTTGGAGTCATTAGCAATGCATTTCCTGATATTGTCTCTTTGCAATTTGATATCTACTAAGGGTGTTCGAAACGAAGCTTATTGGGGCGAAACAAAACGAAATTGCTTGAATACCAAAACAAAACTAAATTCTTTACTAAGCAAGTTAATTTCAAACGAAACAAAGTGAAACCAAAGCAAAGCGATTCTGCATCGAAACGAAACAAAATATTTTTACTTTTTGATAGGCTAAACAAAAACCATGGTAATACTTGATAAAGCATAATCAAATTAACATAAGAAAACTAAACATAATCAGAAGACAACGAAACTTTTCGCCGCCTCTCGGGGGCTTCATCAAGGCAAAACAAATAAATCCAATATAGCTTTGAAAAATGCTGTTTGAGCAGTAAGCTTTTCGTGACGCTCTTATCAGTGGCAATATCGAGTTGAACGGAAAGATCTAGAGCGAGTAATCTTTTATGTGGTTAATTTGGACGTTAGGCAATCCAGACGAGCCAATGATAGCGCTAGTATTGTAAAGCGCGCCAAAGAAAGATTTCGCAATAGCAAAAGTTAGAGAAAGAACAGCAGGAAGCCAAATGCCGCGATTATCGAAAGAGTTTGAGAGCGTAAACGAACTCTTTCTGTTTGCATAAAACTGGCCGCCTGGTTTTGATATAAGCAGCCTCTAAGAGATTAAGGTGAAAAGAGCTGCGTGTTGTGGCGAGGATTGAAAACCACTTGTTATCATAGTTTAATGCGCATTGATCATTTTCTAAAAGATATTGACCGATGGCAAAGTCACAACCCAGTTTGGTGTCGTTTCGTTTACACGATCTGTGTGGTTGAGATCGGCGAGGACGAGTCAATTGTTGTCTTAACCATTGCGAAACATGTTGCTTGATGTAATTCTGTAGCCGTTGAGATGTTCGTGCTACGTACCGATTATCACAGTGGCATTTGTATTCATATATGACAGAAATTTTCTGAGTGGTAGGTAGAACATCCTTGCGGGCCACAGGCAGCATGCGCTTAGACGTAAAGACCAAGCGAGTGCTGACGGAACCATAGCAGCTTTCCACGGCGGTTTGGATTATTTTTCCAAGTTTGTAGAGGGCTTGCCTATCCAAGTGACCCTCAAGTACGCTGGGCACTTTTCTGGGCCGAATCGCTTGAGGGTGGAGAACTGAGTGATTTTTTTGGCGATCTGGGCGTTGATGACGTTTATAGGATAGCCATTGTCCAGTAATATTTTCTTGATTCGTTCTATTTCTCCATTGAGTCTACGCTTGGTGCAGATCGTTAAGGCTCGATGTGCCAATGTAGATATTAGATTTGTTTTACGTTTGAGAGAACTAAAGGACTCCCAACGTAAATACTGGCCGGTGAAAGTGGGTTTCCGGTATACACTGGTTTCAAAGCCAATATGTGTTCTTTCCACGAAAACATCAAAAAACGTTAGACACTTGTCTTTCTCTTTTCAAAGGTGAATGTAAGATACCTTACGTGGCTCCTGGTCAACCCGATATCCTACATAGGATTGTAAACAAAACGCGCCGGTTCACTCTCGATATAACGACGAGTTTAATGTGTAACTTTCAAGTGAATAAGCATATAAGGCGGATGAACAGAAGCGGTTTCTAAAAACATAAAACAAGATTCAACTCCAAACAATCCAACACAAAGCACAAGACTTACATACAGTTTACTTTTGAACCAGAATTCCTTGATGTTACTACTAGCCGTAAAAGTATCAACTAAACTGAAAACTGCAATCATTACATGAAATTGGTCACACGAAAGTTAGTTGGCAATAGAAAAAAACGTTCCAATGATTACATTAAATGTTTCGTTTAAGGCGTGCCTGATTACATGATAGTAAGTCTTGGCTTGTGTGGAACAGTATCTTGAATGACCCGGATTCGAGGCTTAGAAGAATTAGATACGACATAACATATCTCTGAGCAAAAATTAAATAGAATTTACATTTTTCTAATATACAGTCGTATCATTCATTTATACACACAACAATACAGATATCACACTCCATCAGAATTTAGTATTAAGCACAACTTGGAAAGGGGTCGTTTTGAAACCGTGGTGCTCATCTTTACATTCACAGTTCGTACTAGTTCGTGTTTGTCCGTGAAGGTCTCTACTACGCGGCCTATCGTCCACTTGGAACGAGGCAGGAAATTATCGACGATTAGCACAATGTCTTCTAGTCTAAGATTTTGTCGCTTTTGGTGTCATTTCTGGCGGTATGTAATGTTTGGCAAAAACTCCCTCATCCAGCGTCGCCAAAGTTCGTTAGTGAGATGCTGAGTTTGAGCCCATCGCCGCCGCGCGTAAGAGTCTCTTTTCTCAAACAGTCCTGGAGGCAAGTTAACACTGCCTCGTAACAGGAGCAAATGGTTGGGTGTTAAGGGTTCACTTTCCGGATCAAAGGTGACAGAAAAGAAAGTTCTTGAGTTGAGGATTGATTTAACTTCAATTCTGTTAATTATTTTTTCCTTATTTATTAAAGCTTCCTATGTTTTTAAATTTTGTTTTTCCCTTCCCCCATGGTGCCGCAGATACGCCGCCATTAATCACTTCTTAGCTGCATTATTGAACCTTGCATTTTCTTTGTACTGTAAATTAAAATTCAAATTGAAAACACCACTGCTTTGAACCTAACCTAATTTACTATGTAAAAAAATTTACTGATAGTTCGCCATTGTTTTGGATTCGTTTAACTGCATCGAAGTGTCGCATTTTATTGGATTGACCGTTTTTGTCATTTGGATTATTGTAAAGAATCGTCGGTCAACAAATTGGTATGTAATAAATTTATTATTGTTTATAGAAATAATTGTTAGTACGATAAGCGCGGTGCAATAATGTTTCTAAGTGAAGTGTATAAATCGCCCTTTAACTTGTTTAATTGTTTGTGACGTTCCTATTTAATTTATATATATTATCGTTATTGTTTTGTATTTCTGTATAGAAAAAACTGCTGCCTTTATTGCTGCCGTTATCGCTGTCTTTATTGCGCTTCTTCAATCAAAGAATAAACAAGCAGCAAGTTATTCAATCACCGGCGTGTTACGAGACACTGAAAGCAGTTACGGAAACAAACAACAGTCATCAAGGTGTTCCGAACTTCATTGGTGACCACTTGTTCTTTCATCAAAGCGCATAGAATGCGCCGAGTCGAGCAAATCAACCTTTTCCAGGCACCTTCCATGTGGCTTGCTGATGGAGGATTAAATCACCATCGAACTTCATGTTGACGAAGATAATCATGAATTTGTGACTGGTTCCACAATTGCAGCGAATCTCGAAGGATTTTCTCCACCCCCACAAAGTTCGTACCGTTGTCGCTGTGTATTTGCTGTGGCTTTCTTCTGCGAGATGTGATCTTCGAAGAGCGTGATCATCCACGATACGAAGATAACTGCAAGCACCATATGCGTTCGCAGAGGCATCAGAAAAATGATGGAGTTCGTTGAAAGTAATTCTACCAAAGTCAATTGGTTTGTAGCATCTGCTAACGGTAAATTTTTGCAATTGAGTTAATGTTTGAAGCCAAGCTTGTCACTGCACTGTTTCTGTATCTGATATATCATCATCCCAGTTCAATCCCTGCTTGCAAAGATTTTGAAGCAAAATCTTTGATTTCAAAATAATAGGGGAGACAAACCCTAAAGGATCATACAGAAAGCTAAGAGTCGACAAAATGCCTCGGCGAGTAAAGATTGTGGCGGTATGTTTACCCTAAACTCAAAAACATCCTTTTTAATGTTCCATCTTATGCACAAAACCCGTTCAATAAAGTGGTTGTCAAGATCAAGGTTTAGCAATTGAGTAGAATGTTCTGGACCCGGAACAGCCTGCAAAACAAATAAATTATGAGACGACCATTTGGTTAAATGAAATCCGTCTTCTGTAGCAGTTGCGAAAGTTGAGTCACAATTTTTACGCCTTCTTCTACAGACGAAACAGAACACAAACAATCATCCACATAAAAGTTATGGTGCACTACATTGGATATATCAGGATCAAATTCACTTCCGTAGTCGTGAGCTGTTTGTCGTAGACTAAAGGCGGCACAGCTTGGTAAAGATGTGGCACAAAACTAGTGTACAATCATCTGGTGGACTTCAGGTTGTGCTAAAAGATCGCCTTAAGGCCACCACAAGAATCGTAGAGCGTGGCAATGCAAAGAATCGACACAAACTTGGTTGAACATGGATTCTATGTCGGCGGTGATTGCCACTTGCTCTTTCCGAAAGCGAATGAGGACACCAATGAGACTGTTGGGAAGATCGGGATCTTGCATAAGAGCGTTGTTCAGGAAAACACCTTTGGACTTAGCTGCGCAGTCCAACACCATTCGGAGTTTGAATGGCTTTTGGGGGTTTAGCACTGAGTGGTGCGGCAGGTACCATTTTGTAGCATAAGTATTGGCTTCACCAAGAGGAATTTTTTGAGCATGCCCTTTCTTTAAATAAAGCTCCATGAAGTCAGTGTATTTTTAGTGCAATGCTTTATCGTTCAAGAAACGTTTTTTCAAACTTGCAAAACGCCTCTCGGCAAGGTTTCGGTTGTCGCAGAGCAAAACAACATTTGGTCTCCATGGCAATGGGAGAATATTATGCTATCCTTCTTGTTTGACAGATTGCTTCATCAGGTTGAAAACGATTCTATCTTCTCAAGAAGAATGCATTGCCAAAATCGGTATCCCACAGACTTTCAATTTGACGATGCACAGTGTCCTTTGTTACCTTAACAAAGTTTGTTGAGAAGTTGTTGGCTGTAGACAAGGAGAGTGTTGGCCCTATTAGTGACCATCCCAAGGGAATCTCTCCTGCAATTACTTGATCCTTACGACCCACACGAAGGTTCCGAGTGCAGAAAATTTCTGGGTTATCTGCACCAATAAGAAGAGTGACCGTGACACCAGGAATATGTGAAAAACTAAGGTCATTTAAGTGACTAATCCTTTTGAGATCAATTTTTATAGCAACAAGGTTAGGAAGAATACGCACTTCATTCAATGAGTACACAGTGGGAAAAACAAAGTTTTCATCACCATTCAGCAAAGAAAGTGAAAGAGGGACTTTGATACCACTATGAACTTTGGTACCAGTAAGAGTTTGAAGTGTTAGTTCATTAGCATTTCCACGCAAGTCAAGAGCATTTACGAGAGCCTTGCCGCAAAATGAACGAGTAGACTCTTGATCTAGAAAAGCATAAGTAATCACACTCTTGGCCCCAAAAGTAACGTTTACTGGAACCACACAGAAATATATATTCTGTAATGATTTACCATTGCATTTATACACTCTACTCATAGAACAGACAGTGCTAGAGGAGCTTTCTGCTTGAGAAGATGCATAATTAGAAATGTTAGGACAAAAAGAGTGGGAGGTGTCAATGCTTGAAGATGTAGGTCTTGGCTTTTATGAATGAAGCAGAGTGTGGTGAAAATTTCCAGTACAACCGGCAAGGCAAGCCCTCTACAAACTTGGAAAAATAATCCAAACCGCCGTGGAAAGCTGCTATGGTTCCGTCAGCACTCGCTTGGTCTTTACGTCTAAGCGCATGCTGCCTGTGGCCCGCAAGGATGTTCTACCTACCACTCAGAAAATTTCTGTCATATATGAATACAAATGCCACTGTGATAATCGGTACGTAGCACGAACATCTCAACGGCTACAGAATTACATCAAGCAACATGTTTCGCAATGGTTAAGACAACAATTGACTCGTCCTCGCCGATCTCAACCACACAGATCGTGTAAACGAAACGACACCAAACTGGGTTGTGACTTTGCCATCGGTCAATATCTTTTAGAAAATGATCAATGCGCATTAAACTATGATAACAAGTGGTTTTCAATCCTCGCCACAACACGCAGCTCTTTTCACCTTAATCTCTTAGAGGCTGCTTATATCAAAACCAGGCGGCCAGTTTTATGCAAACAGAAAGAGTTCGTTTACGCTCTCAAACTCTTTCGATAATCGCGGCATTTGGCTTCCTGCTGTTCTTTCTCTAACTTTTGCTATTGCGAAATCTTTCTTTGGCGCGCTTTACAATACTAGCGCTATCATTGGCTCGTCTGGATTGCCTAACGTCCAAATTAACCACATAAAAGATTACTCGCTCTAGATCTTTCCGTTCAACTCGATATTGCCACTGATAAGAGCGTCACGAAAAGCTTACTGCTCAAACAGCATTTTTCAAAGCTATATTAAATTGTTGTACCACCAACAAGATCTTTGCATAAACAAATCTGTAAATCAAAAATTAAATTTAATGCTGTGGTACAGGACACTAGGGATAAAATTAGTACTCTCAATGGAACAAGTGCAGAAGCGATTTTGCTCCTTGTGAATAAACAAGTTTTATGTTTAAAGATAGTGTAAAATCAATATTTACCGGTATACTTTTACATTTTAACAGCATATCGCCTTTGCCCTGAAAACAAGGCATTATTACCTGTTATTACATCGCGCCTATATACTTTTATCAAATGACTCGTTGCTAAAAACTGAAATTAACTTCAATATCTCTTTATTTAAACGAAACCTCTACCCAATATCTTGTAATAGACAAGTTTAGGGATAAATTTAACAACCATAACGGACAATTTTCTGCTGACTCCACTAACAATACCCCCAACTTAAATCCTTGCCTAACCTTGTACCCCATCCATTAATTTCGGTAAACGCATTAATGAATTGTTTCGTGACAGAATGGGCACTGATACAAAAATAGCCCATCAAACTTAAAATAATCTCCTGTTTCAACCATCAATTTCCTAGACTCGCTTTTTTCTGCTCGAATGCTTTCTATAAATATACCCGTTCTTGTGACAAAAACACGTCACACATCGGTATTACGACTAGACAACTATTCGTCAAAATTGAAAACTATCTTTCTAATAACCTAAGTTCCTCTAACTCAGCAATCAAATCTCATCGCGATCAATGCAAAGCCTGCAGAGAAGCAATGTCAGCAGAGCAAAACTTCATATTATTAGAAAAGAGCCGTTTTAACACTGAAACCGAGCTAACGGAAGCGCTGCTAATCAAACGCCTTAAACCTTCCTTAGAAATAAAACTTGGTCATTCCCAAGCAGCGTAATCGCTTCTGCACGTGTTCCATTGAAAGTGCTAAATTTTTCAACAGTGTCCAGTACCATAGTATTAAATTAAATTTTAAATTTGCAGATTTAATAGTTTTTTGCCCTGATGAAGTCCCCGAGAGAGGAAAAAAACTTCGGTGTTTTCTATTTATATTAGTTTTCTCATACTAATTTGATGATGTTTAATGAAGAACTATCAAAAATTTTTGTTGGGCTTATCACTACTTGGAAGTTTTGATAACAGAGTTCCCTCTTATTTGAAATGAAACGTTTTGTTTTAAACACTCCTAGTAGCTCCTAGACTTCATGACGCCTGTAGTCTCGGCGCAGCTTTTCCTCGGAAAATATTGAATCAGTTAAATGTGCTGTTTTATTGTTTTTGTTCACGTGCAAATCTTTCAAACTTTTTTGATTAAATAGAAACAATTAATTGAATAAAACTGTCAAAAAATTTAAATCGCTTTATTTTCAGCCATCATTGTTAGCACTTGCACAGAATAAGTACATCATTTACTAAAAGCGCCGCTTACAAAATGGAATAAGCTACAAGGAAAGCTAGTTGACTTAACGTAATTTCTCTAACTTCAATTGCTTCTAATTCAATCACTGAGCATCAAATGCCCCTCACTCATACATTTTTGGGCTATTCAACTATGACAGTTTGTTTAACTGCCTGACACCAGAATGAGTTGTGTTTAGGCATTTAGAGAAAGAAAGACGATGAAATTCAAATTACGTAGAATCCAAACATTTTTATTAAAAATGTGCACTTGACAATTACTTGAACTTCATTGCAAAGATTTTTATATTCTATTTACTCACAACCGTTTCCTAAGTTAAGTTTTTGAATAAGGTGTTTTAATTGTAGTCTTGATCAACATTTCCTTGGTAAATCGCCGCAGCCTGCTGTGATTTGTTATACCGTTGAACCGAAACGCTAAGTTTATGACAGCGTCAAGACTTTTTTTCGTGTTGTGGGCAAAATAGTTTATCAAACACCAGAATAATCGAGTCTTTGAATTCCATAAAAAACCAAGCGGCTTTTTTTGACCTACAATATATTTTGACGCTTTGTGCTGGATGGTTTTTTGATGTACGTTCATATACGCATATACACTCAGCCCTCATTTGTCCGGACCTCGTTAATCCGAATTTCAGTTTATCCGGACAGTGAATCCGGACGGCCGACAAATGAATTCAAACAACGCGTGCCTCGCGTACTGCCAGAAATGCCAGATAGGTGGCAACCAACGCTGGTAAAGTCCGTGTTTTGTCAGATATCAGTGAACAATTCTGCCGTTCCGTACAAAAGCACAACGTAAATCAACGGAAAATTACCGTATTATCATTTTATGAGGTAACAGTGAAAACATATGCGAAAATTTAATTTGTTATGTCGCATTACTGAAAAATATGGTTTAGAACTGTTAGTTCATTTTATTTACATTACAATAATGCATTTGTGTTATCCGGACTTTTTTGTAATTGGTGCAGGTTCCTGCACCATCTAGTCTGGAAAAACCAGGGTCGAGTGTGTATGTTAGGAGTGGGTTAGTCATACGTTGCACAAATTACAAACACGTTAACATACATCTATATGTAGCCTACTGTTATTTACAGAAGCTTCCAAAAAGTATTGAGCATGTTTGATTTTTGTTAGCGTATGGGAGGATACAAAATTTACGTCAGCTTCACGGTGAGTATGCGATAATAAACGCTGGAGTGGCAATAAAGACACGTGTTTTGTAATTAGGATTGCATTGGTGGGGGTGCACAGTACTCCTAGTTGCAAAACTTTACGAGGGGGTGCTTTAAGGAACCCTATATTATACAGCAGAGTTGCACTTAAAACTGTAGGCATACACAGGCATTGCAGGCATACACAATGCGATGAAGAAAATTGCTATAGTCGATTGCTTCTAGGGATTACGATCAACATTTCAATTAAATCTGGACATTACTCAATAATATTGAAAAACTATGGGATTGGTGTAACACCACAGTTCGATTATTTTCAATGTGTAGATTAAATCGATAGCCTGTGTATGGCTATTAAAAAATCCAACTGGTATCAGGTGCAACAAGGGGTAATTTGTCATAAGAATTCCGGCAAAGCTAAAAACAAGTACGGTCGCTTCTTACTATAGCATAAAGAGAAAATGCCCCATGCAGTAACGAAGAGTAAATCTGACAATATTGCTTTGATGGAATCAATAGACTTGAAAGCAGTAGCCTACTCAAGACCGCTCAATTTCCAAAGCTTTTAGTTGAAATCTGAAGCTGCTGTAGACGAATACAAGGGAATAAATTAGCTTTAACCCATTAACGCCCAAATTATTTTTTTTGGTAAAAACTCATTGATATTCTAATATTTTATTTCAAATACCATATTTTTTTGATGCTTAGTAGAATTTTCTAAATATTTGTTGTAACTTCGAGAGAAATTGCTGTCCTATAAATAGGACGCTGGGCGTTTGTGTAAAGTAAATGCGCTCATCCAAGAGTTTTAGTAACTGCCGCTATTGCGAAAAACATGCAAAATTTTCTAATGTTTTTGAGACATTATTTACTGGAATTCAACAGATATCACTGAAAAACCTTGTCACACCATATCTTGTTGCATTACCAGTGATACTTTGGAAAGCAAGATACGCGTAAGGTTACTTTACACTTAATGCAATTAGTGAGAGGTTTGCCCTTGCAACTTTGGTATCGGCAACGCCTCTGTTTGTCTGTCTGGCCAAGCATATGATTTCGCTGGTCAAAGCGAATGTCATGAGCAACTTGTCTCCTGGACGTTGATGGAAGACTCAGAGAGCGACCCCTCATCACTCTTGACCCATGACCTAGCTTCAAATAAGTTGTGGCAATTGCTCTGCGAAAATCCTTTATTGAAATTGAATTGGATCCAAGAATAAGTCTGTGTAGTACAAAACTATTGACCACTGCCATGTCCAAGATTCTTGTGAATATAGACCAGTACCATTTTTTTCCTCTAATCGAAATAGAATGTTTTTCCAGGAGCCAGTCGTCTTGGTCCACCCCACCCATGTATTTATTGTACATTTGGATCACATAAGGCTGCACAATTGGGATGCGTGATTTGCTTTCACTGGACCAGCGCTGAACCGAAACTTCCGGCAGAATCGTATCAAAGTTTGATGCAATTCCAACAGCTTTGTTATCTTTCCATTTAACTCTCAGCACTTCATCATTGACCTCTAATCTGTGATCACATGATCAGCGTATCATCTTTTCCACTTGCTTGGGCGTTTTTAGCGGACATCTGTTCTGTTGTCACGAATGGTTCCGGTTGCCCTGAATCTCTTTTGTTGCAGCTCACAAAGAAGAAAGTAGCTGGTAAAAAAATTATCAAAGAATATAATATTACTAGATGACTCTTCAACAACAGAAAGCAATTAATGAACAACTCTGTTTCCAAGTGGTGCAGTCGATGGACTTTCTTTCGTTTTTTTTCCGCAATACAGGGAGAAATGGAAACAAAATCTACTTACACTGCACAGTGCCGATAACTTGTAACCAAATCGAATTGGTTTTGCTCTAATAAATTGCTTTAGCCCATGATGTTCATAATAAAGAATTATCATTTCATCCACCGACAAATATTTTTCGAAATCTCCCCATTGCTGAAACTTTCCGTTGATTTTATCAATTAGCGGCCTAACTTTGAATGCTTTATTGTCTTTGCATTGACCAGCTTTTGAATTATTCTGGAAGTGAATCATTGCTTTCAGAGTTGCATAAGCGTTTCTGCTAAAGGCATCTCGGACAATACCCAATCCGAAATCATCGTCTTCACTCCAATAATCTCTTTTACTAGGAAGTTGGTGATATCCGCTTAGAATTAAGAACCCTAGAAAAATCTTGATTTCCGTTGTTAATATCTCAAAGTCGTGTTTATTTTTTTGAATTTGGCATATCGAATTGTCTCATCCATGATTAGCTGTATCACGTCATTAGAAAAAATTTTTTCAAAAATTTTTAATGGTTTTGCATTCTGCAGTGATATAGCCACGCTTTCAAACTTTGTTCCTGCGTGGTTGCCTTGTGCTGACCATTTAGTATAAGTGGGAATATTTTTCTGCTACTTTAACTCTGATTTTGCTTTTCTTGGCTTTTTCGATGTTGAAGGATCTTATTGTTCATTAAGCTCTTCGTCGAAATCAACAATTTTTATTCCTTCAGGTATATCGCAAATTATAGGCGCATCTAGGTTTTCCTCATCAACTTCGTCTTCATCCGTAAGTACATCAACATCGGGCGGAATAACACTCATTGTCTCACTAATATCTGAACCAAGTAAATAATCCACTGCACCTTCGATATTTGCAAAGGCTTTACAACTCATCACAGCCAATGACTGTAAAAAACATGAGAGGGTGAAGGATAGAGAAGCTGCAGCTTCCTAAATGCCAGAAGCACAAAAATATTTTTTATATCGTTATTTTTTCTACCTGTCCGTAAGATTGCAGATGCTTGGAACGTTATACTTGTAACGAATTCATTAAATTTAGTGCAAAATTATATTCACTAACTAACACTGTCAAAAAATTAAGAAACTGCATTGAAACAGGGTATAAATGCAAGTACAAGATATCAAAAAAATTGTTTACAAAATCAAGTTCTAACCTAAAGTACTAAACTATGCATAATACGTACACCTCTCTGAAAGTAGCTACTGTTTAGCAATTAAACCTATCTTGTTGATTACTTCTGATTTCTGAAGTTTATGCCAAAATCGCAAATCAATAAACTCTCTATCTATACTTCTGTGTTTATGCAATATCCTTGCACGCAAAGAACAAAGGCGTAGCTAATTGATCAAGACGCAAAAAATCTAGCTTGTAAACCACTCAGCGTCCTATTTATGGGACAGTGATGTTTGCGTTTATATTACTCGATAACAATAGTGATTTTTCAAAACCTTTCTTATTTGTAGTCTAAAACAATTTACAAAAAAGCCATTTGTCAAAACATACTAAAAATTTTCTTTTTCAGATTTTGAATACAGTGCCAAATAGAACTGACGATCAGCAAACAAAAAAATTGCTATTTTGACATCCACAGAATCCACATTTTAAAATTACAAAAATTGCTTAAACTTTATTGACGCGACAGCTAGAAGGGTCTTGTCATACAATATATAGGTTAAAAGTGCGAAGTTTTATTATAACCCTGTAGAATCTGGACATGTGTTACCGTCCTATAAATAGGGCGCTGGGCGTTAACGGGTTAAGGCTTTAAGATTATTTCTGCCATCGCAGATAAAGGCATGTGCATGCGCTAAAAATACGTAAAGTCAATTGCATTGTAATGCAAGAGGCTAGCGATGAACTTAGCAAACTGCAGACAGTGACACTGTTTCGACCTATCAGGTCTTTTCAGTGCAGTTGGTGACCTAGTATAGGTCTCACAAGTGTGGGAGTCTAAGCTATGCTTTATCAATTGCATTGTGTTTTTAACTCCATGCCAGAGTTTAATTACGGATAGGTGAAGTTGGCTGATTCACACTGAAGGTGTTAGCGTCAAGTCGTAGCCGAAAAAAGCCAAGTCCAGGTAATTTACACAGAACGGTGAAGTCCAAGCTACAGAATAAAAAGCTAAAATATTTTAATTCTGCCGCTTGAGACTTTTCAACAAGAAAATTGCCACTAAGGGTTGACACTTTCTATATGAATTGCTGGAACGCCGCCTACTAAAATGCAGCCGTTTATGTCGCGTTTTTCAGCTAAAATTACCAGGCTGACTCTACAGCGAAAAGGCGAGGTCGCCAGATGAGACGAGAAGCGTTGTCAAAATCTGTGTGCAAGCAACGTGACAAGATTGTTTATTTGCGCTGACATTGCTAGAAATCAGTTGCAACCAGCGTTGCAATTCCTTCAAAATTTTCTACGATCTTGGAAAATTACTGTCGACCTTGGAATCTTGGGAAAATTTTGTTTATAATTGCCTGATGTTGGGAAATTATATCATTAGTTTGTTTTGAAGCTAAATTCAGTAAATTCCTTGGTACTTATGGGTTATCTGTCACCACTTTTTTTTAATTTAATAAACCTAACCCTGTACACTCCCTTCCAGTGTACACTGCCCCATACATTTACATACCGGGCCTGCCCCTTCAGTGTACACTGCCTTCCAAACTCATTTTAGGCTTAAACATTATATATACAGTTAAATAATAGTAATTTAATACCTGGTGAAAAAAACTGGTGACAGATAACCCACAAGTACCAATTCCTTAATTGCTGAAGGATTTTTTAATTGGTATTGATTTATAATTTATTATCAGAAAGACTAAACGTTTTTTATATTTTTGCCCATCTGCCCCATTATTGTTTAGGTCATGTATTATTGATTATCATGCAGTAAGCTACATGTTTAAAATACATGAAAAAATTATGTTTAAAATACATGATTAGCCTGAGCTGCAGCATAGATGATTTATCTATGGCTAAAGGCAGCCAAGCTAGCTCCGCGGAAAATGAAAACAAGAATGTTTTATCTCTGCTCACGTGATCGACAATTGGTTGCCATACATCATGTCACATTTTTAGTTAAACAATTTTCCTACTAGACCAAAAAAACCTGCAATTTTTTATACAAGTTACTTCTTTGGTATCATATGACTATTTTATCTCGCAAGCATAGCTTCTTGGCATTATCCATCTAAGTTTGCAAAGAGATTTATCAAAAAATGAAGATATGTAAGCTATCGGTTAAGAACACTCAAAATTTTGGTGCGTGGACTTTACAAAATTGCAATATCTAAAAAAACTAAGATCTTTGGTATATTTTGACTATTCTTTCTCCATAGCATGATTTTTTGACATTATCTATCAAAATTTTCTGAAAAATTCATGAAAGAACAAATTTTCTACAGATTTTAACTATAGCCCACTCGTAGCAAACAAATTGGTGATTCTCCACAAAAAAGGGGAGATAAAGATGGTACTGCTTTATCTTTTGCCACACAATGTTAGTGTAGAGCTGCATATCAGGTAACTGCTTGATTTCATGTTAGAGTGCTTTCTGCATTGCTGCGTTTATCCCAGGACCAAGCAACATGAGTTCAGCCACAATCTTTAGGTCTTTCACATAGGCATACAATTACAAAACAATCGTAAGTAGTGGCCTTAATATTTAACAGATTGTTTTGAAAATACATGTACAAATCACTTTGATGCTCCAAACCCCTACCCAACAACTTTAAAGTCATATTTGCATGAAATTTATAAATTGAGAACGAATAAAGGTATTTGATATCATTGGCTGTTTCAATGGTGAGCAAGTTCAATTCCTCAGTTTGCCTATGCCAACAGTGTAAGTAAGGCGTAGCCAGGGACTCCAGAAACTATGGGAAAATTTGGCGGTTATGCGCAATCTATTACAATGTTTGTTTTAATTAATTAGATTTTGGAACAAAGTTTGACTAATGTAACTAAGTTGTTACACAAAATTGGTTGGGTCAAAAAAAAATTATCTTTTTATTACTGTTGCAAAAATATTAATTGGATAAAGCCGGCGCAGCCGGATGAAACAATATTCTCTTTTTCGACATTGCTGAGGGGGACAGTGTGGGCGACGCAGGCAGAGCCAACTAGAAAACATATAATTTAGCAGATGGCGATTTGATTTATTAAATTAGATTCTTCTAGAGCATAGAATTGCACCACAACAAAATGACATTTTAGATTAAACGATACCATTTTATGCCCATCTAATTTGCAATAGGAACAAACATTTTCAACCTAGATTGTTGTTTTCACAAAAGTTTTTGAAAAATAATTACAATTATTTTTTGACGTGATCAATGTTACATGACATCACAGCTCTTAATGAATGCCTACTTAACTTATAATTTTATAGTTTTAATTGAATTAATAAAACATTGATTTGTTCTACAAAGTTCATTATAATTCATTGCATATCCATTTTCTCCTTCCTCAAAAACGTTATCACAGAACCGTTGACGGTCCTACATCATCAACGGTGCAAATCGTATTTTTGGAAAAAAGCTGAATATGTCACAGCTATTTATGAGGTCCTACTCAACAAATATCTCTGTAGTTTTGTCTGAATCGAAAAAAAAATTATTTATTTAAGTGTATTTACTATAATTTATGACATGATGGTATTTTTCCACACAATTAACGTCATCACAAAAGCATAAGACAATTACATATCACTTATAATATATATTCGAAATTTACTTGCTGCAAAACTGATTAGTAATGACGGAGCTATTGAAACAGCTATTTTTTTTTAATAATTCTGCAAAAATTTTGTTCTTCCTGTTTTAATTGGGATACCAATTACGTATCTTTGCTAAAAATTACCCTTGTTTGGATGTCAGATTTTGTTTGTCGTTTAGTAAGAGCTGACAACTTAGATTATTTAAATCTAGATCTATATTATTTTTGAACCATTTAGATTAAAAAAATGGTCATCTAAACTATAGATTTTTTTGGACCCCTATTTAAATTATTCTAGAGCATATGTCAGAATTTTCCCTGATGTATCCGGGGTCTGAGGGTTGCGTTAGGGAAAAGCACTTAAACGACTGGCGCATGGCTGGCCAATGTCGTCCCATTTGTCTGACCGGGCCACTTGGATTCAGCCAGTTTACTACGAAAGACACAAAGAATGGCAGCAAGACAAGCGATGACTTTTCTTTCGGAGAACTCCTTCGTTTAGTGCAAAATATGTTCAAACATGGACTCCATTGTGAAAACGCAGCGTCGTGAAACGATTTTCAAGGTAGATTTATCTTAAAAATTGAATATTTTGCCTCTAGCTTCTTGTCGGTCACCAACTGCACTGAAAAGACTTAATATTGGATTATTTTTTACATTATTTAGGTAAATTTTTAGATTATTTTCCTGAACATTTAGATTATTTATCTTAAAACTTGTTGGCAGCTCTGCATTTATTATGTTTTCTAGTACACAATTGGTACCAGAATCCGTTAAAAAGCAACTTGAATCAACTTGAACCATGATCAGCAACCATCGATTGATTACCGTCAAGCGTCGCATCATTCACTATAAGTGCAGCTTACAAAATACAATCAAAGCTAATTAATTCGCTATTCGATTTGCTTCGCTACAATCCTTTCTTACAATCTAATCACTGAGCCTCAAATTACACCGATAATGATTTTTTCAGATGTCAAATTGTCAGTTTATTCAAGTACCTGATACTATCATGAACTGCAATTTAGACCCTATCTAAGAAATGGCAAGGTAAAATTATAAACCCCCTTCAAAATATATCAAATTTTTATCTTTCTGCACCTTGAGATATTTGGAAACTTTGATATAAAAAACTTTTTATCATATTTTTTAAAGCCGCTTCCAAGATGAGTTTCTAAACATGGCTGTTATTGTTGGCATAATGGACGTTTTCCTGGTACATCACTGCAGACTGCTGTCATTTTTTCGCGCAATGGACTATAACGCGCAGTTTGTAACTATATAAAAAGCTCTAGGGAGCAAAAGATTTATTACTCACTCAGGATATGCTTTGTTGCTCACGTAATTGTTCACGGCAGGTGAAGCACGTAAAGGACAGTAAACACTATATTTACTTGGCTTTAACGGCTTTGAGCAAGCTTTTTTGTTAAAAGCTTTTGGTGAAGAAGGCCCATCTGTAATCTATAGTACTTTGATTACTAAATCAGGGGCAGTGGGTCGACTGTACACATTTTTTTCAAAGTGTTAAAAATTCGGACAAAACGGAAAGTTTTTTTGTACCAAATACTATTCATCTAGGAATGAAAAAAAAGTAACATTTTTTTGCCAAAGCAAACACTTTTTTTCTCAAAAAAGTTTTAGTTTTGCTTGAATTTTCTGCATTTGGCGTTATTAAACTTTTTGTCCAATTCTAAGAAACGTTCATCTTGTCGGACATACTGGGTTATTCCTCTATTTGTCTGTTTTTTGATGTCAATATGTAAAGATTTTGTTATAGTAGCCTAATCAAGCAACGGCTACAGTAAAAGCTTTGTCATTGCAATAATTCTTTGGCTTGCAATGGCTCCTCCTGGCAAATGAAATTTCTTAATTGTCCCAGAACTGTTCAGTCTTGCCCAAATTTTTTGACACAGAAGCAAAAAGTCATTTCATCACGTGAGCCTAAGCAGGAGTGTATTTGTAATTGCAAAATTTTGTTAGGAGTAACTCTGGCTGTCCGTAAGAAATATAGCAGCGAAATCTAAAGAGTAGTAGTAGCTTTTTTTTAGTTGTGGTAGTTGGCAAGTTATTTCGCTTCTGTTTTCTCAACACAAAAACTCGGCAGTCGGATAAAAACAATGAGCAAAAAAGGAGTGCAGGTGACAAAACGAATTGACGTTAAACACCCATTTTTTAAAAAAATTACGTTGAAAAGATTGTAGAAAGGGGCATGGTCACTGAACCTGACAAAAACATCAAGCAAAGCAATTGACATAAAAAAAAAGAAACTAAAAAAGCAATCAGCCAAATAAACAAAATTTTACCCAACGTAAAAACACCCGATAATAGCTAAAAGAAATACATTTCTTTCAGTGCCAAACTGTTGTTAGCTGGTACTACACCTTGCCCAAGAGTGACCTAGGAGCAACAACAGTTATAGAGTTAACTCCATTAACATTCTAGACAGGACACTTTCGCCTGATGCAATGATAGTCTAACTGCCCAAGGCTATGCGATTTGCAGATAAGTTGTACCATTACAACATTGCGTTTGAATTTTTATGACTTGGCTTTAATCACTTGGTTTTGGATAATTTAAGGAAACCATTTATAGTGTCCTTGTCTATTTAACTCAAATAAAAGTTATACATTTAATCTAATGAATTGACCAAAGTTTCATGGACCCATATCGCAGTCAAATCCTCCTTATTCTTCTTTTCTTTCAGAAAATATTTCGAGGAGCAATTGTAGCTTGAAGTTGGGGATGGGGTATAAAAATAATGATTCGCTCTCTTTTAATTAATAGTTCGAAAGTGGTTGGCAGATTCTGAAAAAGAGAGAAAGCAAATACCCATTCTTTCACTTTTTATCCTACTTTGCAAGCTCGTTTTAAAATTATATCTTTAAGCAACTAAAAGAAGTAGGCTACCAAGTCTTAAAACATAACACATATTAATCTACTGATTTATAACAAATTCGTTTAAGTATTTGATGAACTTGGGAGGTGATTTAATATCATTGAATGCTACAGGTAGTTGATTTCATAACATTGGGCTTCTAAATTTTAGGGTTTGTTGAGTGAGTTTTATTCTGCATTATTGAGGGCACAATTCGGACTTGGATCGACCACGAAGAGTGGCTTTCTCGCTAAGAAAGTTTGAATCAAAGATGTTTAAAAAAGCTGGATGAAGATATTTATCAAAATATTTGTGCATAAACTTGGCAATTTTAGGTTGTCCAGACTGTTGCATTGTTAGCAGATTGTATTGTATAAAAGCGTTACTGTTTTTCTCCTTTTTAGTATTAATCAAATTAGTTGCTTTGTTTGAAAGTTTTTGCAACTTTTGAATCTCAGTTATGCTGCATGGCACCAAGATATTACGCAGCATTGCACATAGCTGTTCATAAGAGAGTGGTATAAGGTTAGCAATGAACTTTTGTCAAGATACTGTTTTTCTTTATTAATTACATGGTAGCTACATTTGAGTTTTTTGCAGCAACCACTGCATATGTGGCTTTCATGAAAGATGTTTATTGATGGTTAAACCCAACTTGCAAGAGTTTACTCGTTTTAGATGTTTTTTTTTAATTGAATTGACAGCGCAGTAGGTGGAGGAAGACTATTTGAAGTTCTAAGCGTAACATATAGTGTTTTATCAGAATTAAGTGTTAATTTTTTTGCAGAAAGTCAGGTTTCAACATGTTGCAATTGAGAATTTATAACCTCATATAATGCTTGGTAAGAACTGTTGTTAAAAAATCAAATGGTGTTATCAGCAAACATTATAGCTTTGCCTGACGTTAAGCATTTAGGAAAATCATTTATGTAATTTAAAAATAGAAGGGCTCCAAGAATTGATCCCTGTGGCACCCCTAACACAATTGACTCGAAATTTGAAATTTTTCTATCGATTTCCGTTTGCATCAAGCGACCGTTTAAACATTTTCCGAACCATTTGTTTGCTACCCCTCTAACACCAAAGTGATTTAGTTTAGCCAAAAGTATACTATGATCAATGGTGTCAAAAGCTTTGGAAAGATCTAAAAATACAAGAGTATATTCTTTATCTTCAAAAGATTTGGTGATATTTTTAATCATTACAGCAGCGGCATGGCTAGTGGAGTGATTTTTTCAAAATCCGAATTGTAAATCATAGAAAAATTTTGACTGTGACAAAGATGAAAGATTATATGCAATTTTTTCTAATCTCCTAAACCAGCGGTTCCCAAACTATGGGTCGCGACTCACTAATGGGTCGTGGGCGTTATTTCAGTGGGTCGCGAAAGTTATTCAAAATTTAAATTACTACATGTTTTGTCTCAAATAATTTAAAAGTGAATAAACATTTTGAATAGATGTTTGTTTTCACTGTACTTTTTACCAAGTACTTTAAAGTACATACAGAATTATGTGGGACCCGAAAATTTATGTTTTGAAAAGTGGGTCATGACTCATAAAGTTTAGGAACCACTGTCCTAAACAATACTGGGAGCAGACTAATTGGCCGATAATTACGGTATTTACATTTGTTTTTTGCTCTTTTTTGTGTACAGGAATCACTTTAGCTTTTTAAAATCGGTGATAAAATGACATTGAAGTTATGATAAGTTAAAAATATGACATAAATTAAAAATTATTTAATTAGAACTTGATTTCACAACCGATATAGGAATTTCATCAATTTCAGTGCTGTTTTTGCGTTGCATTTTTGAGATAATTTTTCCAATTTTAACTGCCGATGCAGTTCAAGAACATTGAAGTTGCATGTTGGAGTGTCAAAAATTCGCCTCATTGTTTTTGCGGGGTTGCTAAAGTGTTTACAAATTTTTCACCAATACTAAAAAATAATGTTGTTGTTGTTGTTACCCAACCCCTTCCGAAAGATGGGGGCATGGCGGAAAATCATGGAGCTCCGGAACCCGGTCAACTCCCCAGGGCCTGTACCGCAGGTCGTAAAGAGACAAAGAGTGAGCGGCGCAAAGAGTCAGTAACTGGACATTGCAGAATGAGATGAAAGGTGTCCTGGGACAAATGTCCGCAGGCGCTGCAGTAAGGGCTCTCGATTCTGCCAATCCTAGAGAGGTAACAACTTAACAGAAGGCTATGTTTGTTGCTGCGTAGACGAGAGAAAACATAGCGAGCGTGACGAGGGAGCACAAGTTTCTCGGTGGAAATCGAGGGAACCTGTGTGTCGAAAAATTTAGATGAGATAGTACGCCTCCAATCCGAGAAAAAGACAAGAGTGGATACGAGAGGTGAAAGGAAAGAGACTACAAGGGATTGCAGAAAGCACGAGTAGCGTTCCCCGTTTGGCCAGCTCATCAGCTGCGTTGTTCCCCGGGAGAAACAACTGTCCGGGGACCCATTGTAGCCTGATAAAACAGGAGAAGACAGTTCCTGCCAGATCTGCAACAGAGTTTGAGATAAGAGGAAAGATGGAGGAGAGAACAGGGCGGCGAGGACAGAACGAGAATCAGAAAGGAGAAGAGAAGAGAAGTGGCAGACTTGTTGGTGCTGCCAAAACCAGCAAAGAGTATGCATAATGGCGCAGGCTTCAGCGGAAAACTTGAACAAACTGGACCTGCTGAAAAAGAAATAGTGGCCTCGGTGCCACCGAGAAAGCAGTTGGCAAGTATGCCAGAGCCGCCCTTGCCAAAAAAAAGAACCGAGCCGTCTGTCCAGAGCACCAGATTATGAGGAAGGAGAGAGTCAAAGTGAGCAAGAGCCGCATCTTGGGGGGAAAGAGGGGATCAGAGCAAGAGTATGAAAAAAAAAGGGTCGACTCCACAGTAAAGAAAGGCAGGTTCCAGGGAGGAAAGGAAGGGCAGGCAAGAAGATCCTCCTTAGGAGATGTAGAAAAAAGCATGAGCGGGTGAGTGGACGCAAAATATCTCCAGGAGGATCTGCAGAGTCTTGGTTTCACTCCAAGTCTTGCCAAACCTGAAATGGGAATGGAGGTTGAAAGACGAAGAGCCCGCTCATAAGTTGACAGAGTGAAATGAGTCAGGATGACTCGTAGTTGAGGTGGAGAAGAATCGGAATAGGGGAGGGCGAGAGGAAGATGGTAATGGTGTAACTAACCGCTCGGTGGAGGCGTTCCAATTTGGTGATATTGGTAACGCTTAAGAAAGGAAACCATCCAGGTGAAGCGTAAGTGAGAAGGGGCTGAAGAAAAGCTTTTTACAGAAGAGAGAGGGACTCCTTAGAGAGGAGGAAGCACGGATACAGCGTAAGGTCTTGAGACGTGGGAAAAATTTGGCCTTCAGCAAAGATACATGCTTAGAAAAGGAAAGAGTGCAGTCGAAGGTGAGTCCAAGAAAAGTTGGAGTGGGATTGAAACGGAGGCGATAATTGAGTAAGAGGAAGTTGGGCTGGAGGTTAGCCTGGTGAGGATTGGTTGATAAGAAGGAGGTCTCACATTTGCTCGGATTTAGAGGAAGACACTAGTACTCCGATCAGCGCTCCAATTGAAACAGAGCTCCTTGTGTGGCCTCCACCGCAGAGGAAACTGAGGGGGCGAGGACCAAATGACCAGATCGTCAGCATAAAGAGAGCTTCTGACGGAAGAAGGTAAAGAGGAAGGAAGATCATTGATGAAAAGAGAGAAGAGTACAAGGCCAAGAACGGATCCTTGCGGAACACCTCGACGGACTCGAAAGGAACGACTTTTGTGAATTTGATAAACCACGCAAGCGCCCCTATCAGAAAGGAAAGATTGAGTCCAACGAGCAAAGTAAGGAGGGAAGCCAGGCGAAATGAGGTAATGGAAAAGAGCGGCATGCCAGACAGAACCAATAGCGTTGGAGAAATCAATAGTAGAGAGAATCGTCCGAGAGCCTGGCCTGGGTTTGTTAAACCCATCCGATATAGACTAAGAAAAGTTAAAGAATTTGATCTAGAGTAGACCATCTAGCGCGGAAACCGGCCTGGCGGGAAGAGGGAATGGAATTAAACTCCAGAAAGAAAAGTAGACGGGATAGTATGATGCGTTCAAAAAGCTTTGATACGCAGGAGGTGAGGGAGATAGGCCGGAAGAAATTAGGAGAGTCAAGAGGCTTTCCCATCTTGTGGATGGGAATACTAGAAGATGTCTTCCAGATGGAAGGAAAGGAATGCAAAGTCCAAAAGAGATTGAAAACGTGAAGAAGAAAATTCATGCCAGTGCAAGAAAGATGCTTTAGCATGGGATAGGCAGCTTTGTCAGGGCCAGTGGCAGTGGACGAGGATAGGTTGGCGGCAGCCGTAAGAAATTCAGCGGGGGACAAGGGAGAACAGAAAAGACGACTGAGATTTCTCAGGGCACGTGGCTCGGCGGAGCTCGGAAAGGTAGCCTCTGGCTCTGCTACGCAGGGCATTTGGCTGGGAAAAAGAAAAGTGGGATCTCAGTCAAGCGGCATAGACCGAAGCCAACTCTCTGGGAGAGGAACAGTTAGGGAAGTTAGGAGTGGAGGAAGAGAGCCAGCGACATAGCAAAAAAGAGAGTATACAGATTTAGGGGTTAGATTTGGGTAAAAAAGAAGAGCAAGTTGTCTGCCGTGCCTCAGCCTTGGCCTTGGCAATGACAGACAAAGCACGTCAAGAAGCGGAAATGTAAGCCTGGCGATATTCATCACTTTTGTGAGCGGCAGCGACAGCCTTGCGTCCTTCACTAACCGCACCTTCCACTTCAGCAGACTACCAGCCTTTAGGATGGCGTTTAATGCTGCCGAAAAGAACGAAAGATTTGGCTGCATTCAGTGCCAAAGAGGCAAAGAGAGCAGCAGCAGAGAAAAGAGAAAGAGACAAGTATTCCTTTGCAGAAGGACAGTGAGAGTCAAAGTATAAGGCAAAGTCATTCCAGCGAGCTTTCTGAAAATTGAAGGAAGGGTGACGCTTGTTAGGGCGAAAAATCGGAGAGAGAGGGACAGTTAGTAGAATTGGTAGGTGATCAGAACCCAGGTCCTGAAGTATTTCCCAGGACCAGGAGAAGGCAAGAGAGAAGGGAGCAAAGTTATGTCAGGGGAGGAGTGACTGCCAAAGGAGCGATGTAGAAGGGTGGGTGTGTCAGGGTCATTGAGGGGGAGGAAGTCAGAAGAGATAATCCAGTTTAATACTTCCTCCCCGCGGAGCTCGTAAGTACCTCTTGAGTCCCATGGGTGTGATGGCAATTGAAGCCCCCCAGAATGAAAAGATTTGTGGAGGAGGCAAAAATGGAGGGAAAAAAGAAGTCGGTTCTGCCATCAGTTGGAGAAGAGCGAATAGAGGGAGCGTACACGTTAAGAAATGAGAGCGAGGAGTAGTTGCTTAGAGAGATGTTGATCCTTACATAATCGCAATATGGATCAAAAGAAAAAAAAGAGGAATTAGAAAGTTTAGAGAAAAATAAGCCCTGTCTGAAGAAAATGATGACGCTGACGCTAGCGTGTGTGGCATCACAAGAGAGAATGCCAGACCGGGAGTGGGTGCGATCACAACGCAGAGCAGAGAATCCAGAAAAAGGAAGATGAGTTGAGATTGGTTTCCTGAATACAGATAATGTCAACGGGATGGAACGAAAGAAAGTAAAGTAGTTTAGTGCTCCTTGCTCGAAGACCGCCAGTATTCCATTGAAGAACCCTGAGGGAGTCAGGGGGGAAGAGGAAGCAGCGGGCGTAGAAGGACAGCCAGGAGCAAGGAGCGATGGTGAGAGGGCAGAGATACACAACGGGCAGAGGGGAGAAAAGAGGTTAGAGGACGATGGTGGGGTGGAAGTGCAGCATTAGCAGGAGGGGCCAGATTGTACAGTGAAGGTATACAAACCAGAGGAGTCCGAGGAGGAAGTCACAGTTTTGCAAGTGGGGAAGCAGCATGGAAGCAGCTCCAAGATTGACAGCTGCCAAGAGTTCTGAATTCGGAGAGGTAGAGAAGGAAGCACCTTAGTTGGACCCATTGCACTGATTTGCCCCGCCAGGTCATGTTTCCAGCGCACACTGAGCAGGGATAGTTGGCGCCAGGGTTGGAATGAATGTTACCGCTCATCAAAAGAAGAAGAAGAATGAGGAAACGAAGACGGACAAGAGAAGGGCAGGAGAAGATAGAGGAAAGGCGACCCATTATAAAGAAGCTGTGAGCTGTCCTTCTGCAGTCGTTCAGAGGGCAGCACGACGAAAAAATGAAGGGGAGTGCCTGGGGTAACTGAGACCCTCGGGAAGGCCAACAGCCATTTTGACCCAACCCAAATTGGGTCGGGGACCGGACCACCACGTTGAGGTGGCTGTTAATTGGTGTGGAAAGAAAAATAATTGTAAAAGTAGTTTGCAAGAAATCCCTGGGTCAAAAGACCACAAATTTTATGTAGAAATTTCTGGGTTAAAAACCAAAAAGATGATGATTCTATTTGTCCACGGAGTGAATTTTAACTTGAATTTCGCGTTAAATTGCAACTTATCTTAATTTCTCGCACTATGTTCTTGTGGTCTTCGCTCGATGGAAAACACGCCCAGTGCAACGTCAAGCTATGTATATTTCCAGACAAATAACTTTAAACAAACTAATTTTGTGGGGCTCATTGTTTTAATAATTAATTTGCAAACTCGACAACTAGATCAGTCATGCATGTCGTTAAACTCATCACCTTAATCAGTTGTAAAAGTGGTAAATTCCTTAATTTACTGTCTATAAAATACAAATTAGTGGTAATAACTCTTGGATCTAAACGCCGTATTGACTCTCTAAAATCGAAATTGCTCCAACATTTATCTAGCACGATGCAACTCTATCGAATGAAAGATGTGGTCAATTTGTTACTGCTTGAATGAACCGCATCGTTACACACAAATAATTATAGTTTTTCCAATAATAACATTCTTAAAGGGCTCAGGTAACAATCCTCCCAAACTCACTCAAAGAAGGAGTTTCAATAAAGAGTAAACCAAAGTAACGTCTAGACACAGGAATGATATCCTTCTCCTAACATAATATGCCAACCACAGAAACGTTACCACGTAAACATACCACACAAATATAGCACAATTTTTTGATTAAACACACACTCAATGCATTATTCATCGTCAACAGCGTTAATTAGAGTCAATTTTGCAATATCTTGCTCTTTGCAGCAACCATCGCTAGTTTTGTGTGTCACTGAGCCCACATGTCGGTCAGTTCCTTTCTTTATCTCAGTGATAACAGCGTATGGATATTTTAGAATCCAGGTGGAGGTTCATTGTGTGCTATCACAAGATCACCAATCTTAAAATCGCACACCTTTTCTCTCCACTTTTGTCATTTTTGTAACATTGATAAATATAATTTGTACCACCGTTCCCACCATAATTAAGCAATTCGTTGGGCACATGAATAGCCGCGACGTAATTTATCGTTTGGTGACGAGATTCTTGGGTAGGAGCAATTATCTCTTGGCCCCAATGCTTCCACCATGAGATCGATTGAACCCAGTGGTGGCAATCCATCGTCGGATGTTAAATTAGTTAATTGTCGACAATCTATCACATACTCTGCCATTTTTGAGCACGTATTGAACTCGTCATTAGTGGGATGTCTTATTGAGAAGTCAGAGAAATAGTTCAATGCTTGACGTATTGTTCCAATTTGACGCTCGCAAATACTTTCGTGATTGGATGATCCACGAAGACCAAATTTCCATTTTACCTCCCATTCACACATTTTACCTTTGAGTTTGAATGCGGTACTGATGGCACTGAGAGCAGCCTTTACCTCTTTATTCATAATGTTGTTTGCCCCCACAAATTGGTATTGTTATCAGTGCGCATAAACCTTGTTTTGTAATCTGTAGAACATAAAAAACGCCGAAAAGCTTTAATAAACGCAGAAGCAGTAAGATCAGCAGCAATTTGAATACGCACGGCTGTTGTGACCATACGTACGAAATCCCACAGCCAGCGCTTAGCCGTCGCCCGGCCTATCGCCACAAGGAATGGGCCGGCCAGGTCGGAAGCCACGTATGTGAACACGTGACATTTTAGTTTTAGGCGCACACTTGGCAACGGTGCCATCAATTGTCTACACCTTATCTGCTTCCCAATCTTACATCCGAGACAGTCCTTTACATAACGTCTAACAGTAAACACGTCACCAATAGGCCACAGGCCATTATCTACTTGTAGACTAACGAACACATAATCTGCACCAAGATAACTGGAAATTGCATGTCTTCTTTTTACAAAGAGCCCAGTGGTCCAGTGTCTTTAGGGTAATATGATAGAATGCTGAAAATTGTACAAAAGTTCTGAGTTCTGTAATCTTCGACTAATTCGTAATAAACTATTCTCATCCAGAAAGCCATAAATTTGAACAAAGTAGTGTTTCTTAGCATCTATCAGACCTTTCAAACTGCCTCTTCAAATGTGCATGATCGGTTTCTCATTTTCATCACGATATTTCCATTGTGCTATGCTCAACAAACACATGCAGGCTTGTGTCAAGGAAGAAGTGTTTAATTTGCGATCCTCACTGTTGTTACGCCTTAGACATGTCAACACAAAAAAGCATTTTTGCACGAGCAACAACAATTGTTCGGCTTTCATGCTAGACTGTGAAGTCGACATGCCTTTCAAAATTTAATTTTCTTTTTTCACTAGGTTAAAATTTAGGCAAGCGGATGGTGTCACCAGCATCGTCTTCCACTCTGTCTGGTTTGAGGAAGAAGATTGCTTTTCCAATCACACATTCCAGCTTTCTTTGGGTGGGCGAAGAAATTTGGGACTGTTTGTCCAAAATCCATATTTTCTATAGTCTGTTTCAGCCCGATACCTCGCGAAGCAACGCCATTTTTGAATATCCGGTGCACCAAAAATCATGTCTATTCTTCTCTCTCCTTTCACCACTGGACAACTATCATTTGAAAATCCTTGTTCTTGCAGAACTTCTCTATCAGGAATGCATTAGCTGTATGAAAGTTTCATATTGATGAAAGGAACATCGCGCATGTCAACAACATCCGTCTCTCCGTATCTCAGCTTGAGCGTTTGCTTCATATACACCTACTTGTCAGGATTATTTTCTAAGAACTTGACTGAAATGGAACCGAAAGGATTCCATCCAAACAGACTTTCAGCGAGTTCTTTTGTGCCTGACGTGACGTCAGCACCATTATCTATTAGCGCATAAAAATACAAGGATCGTGGACTCGAGTTGTCATTTTCCTGTCTGCAAACCTTTAAGGTAATTATAGGTACTGCAGGGCTGCCTGACGCATATCTTCAATGACATTCAGATTGGAACTCACAGGCTTGTACACCATGCTTTCTTGGGTTTAACTCTCCACATCTTCCTCATTGTTTTGATGCATATGCAGCAAATCAAAATGGCCGCCCTGACATTTGACTCATGAAAGCTGGTTAGAGCAGTATCTTGCCAGGTTTCTTTTCAAAAAGCAGAAGTACAATTCCTTTTTCATAACAATCGATTTTCTTTCTTCAACATCCATCTCCAAAAACTTCCTGCTATCCACTGTGCTGTGAAAGGCATTCGATTCGAGAGCACATGTGCAATCTTCTTGTGAATGTGCATTGCTTTGAAGTCCTTTGGACGTGGTTGGCTCCGTAATTTGATTTGCTCTTGGCTTACTTCCAGATTGCCGGCAATCAGTTGTTACCACATTATTAATTCTCCCACTGAAGTCATATCCAGGACAATTTCGTGGGCTTGTCTGGTTTTCTACTTCTATTATCTGCTCCAATGATTGATGACATATCGTTGGTGTGTCTTTCTCTGAATTGTAGATTGGATATTTGATCATCCAAAAATGTTAGAATTGTTTTAAATCGCCACGCTCTAAAATCTCTGGGCACATGAGTAAAAAGTTTGTACAGCGTCGGATTAAAGCAATTAACAATCCGAAATTATAATTTAGGACGTGTTAACTCTTCCTCCATGTTAATAGACCGAGCAACTTCTTCTAAATTTCTCAGTTGAGTTCGTTAAGATTGCAGTGAAAAGACTCTACTCTCGAACGGTCCTATCGTCCACTTTACACCACAAATTGTTTTATCAAGTAATTCTGGCAGATCTCCGTACATTCTGGGATATTCCAAATTCTGTTTAACGCATCTTGTGGGTTTCGCATAATCCACACTCCCTTAATATGTTTGTAAACAGAGTCCGAAACCGAATTTGCAATCCTCTGCAGCAATGTGCATGGATCGGAGCTCCACAGAATTTGGTAATCCCTCATCAACTGTTGGGAGAACATAGGGTAATCTAAACATTGATTTGAGCGATTTTATTTTTTCCTTCTAAGCAGTTTATTAAGGATTTGCCAGGTTTGCTTCAAACTATTTTTTGTTTATCAAAAAGAAATTAACAATGCAATTTCTTTTTCTGTTGAATTGTATGATTATAATGATTTCTAGCTTTGTTGTACTTCACTTTTGCTGTCAGCATTTTCTTATTTACATACTTTTTGAAAAGTTTTTCTTTGTCATACATGAGGATTTGAAGATCCTTATCAAACCAGCCTTTAGAGTGGGTTTTTGGCCTCGGACTGGGTAGGGGAAAACATGGATCAAAAACTTTATAGTAATGGTTCATGAATAATTCATAGGCTAAATTAAGGTCTAATTCCCTTAAAACTATATCAATGTCAAAAGTAAAGTCTAATGTATTGTGAAAGTTGTTGATATTTTCTGAGTTAAAGATTGTGATCTTTGAATTGTGAATACTTTTATGCTGATATGCTTCAAAGCATGTAAATAGAGGCAGGTGGTCAGAGATGAGATAAAGAAGAATTTTTGCTTTTATGACACGAGAATATATGTTTGTCCAAACATGATCTAAAATGGTTGCGCTGGAACTGGTAATGCGTGTTGGTTTATTAATCAATGAGTAAAAACAGTGGTTAAACATTGTTTCAATAAATTTACTGGTGTACCGTATCTGTTTTCTGCTTGAGAAAGGTCATAATTAAAATCTCCATATATAAAGCATGTAGTGCTTGGTTTGAGATGACTTAACTACTTAAATTGGTAATAAATTGTTGGTTGGAGGTGGAATCTGTCATTGGTGATCTGTGTATGGTGCCACATGTAATAGTATCATGTTCCAATTTAATTTTTACAAAAATAGACTCAAAAACTTTTTTATTCATAAATGAAAATTCATCAATTACAAATATTATAAATTATTTTTTATATAAAAAGCTAATCTCCACCTTTCGAATTTCGTCTTGGATTTTGTATTAATACAAGTATATATCTAAAATTATCAAGATTATTGTATAACCTTGAATTAAAGGGTATAACTCACGTTTCAGTAATGTAATGGCTATTATATCTCATTTCCTTGGAAAGGAAAAAATTAATGCTTCAAGTTTAGTGAAGTTTGCAGTGTTTAGAAGAGATCTCATGTTTACACTCACGCCAAGAAATTGGTTGGTGAAGTTGTAATTAATTGCAATGCCATGTATTTTAGCAGTATTAATGTACTGGCTACTGCTATCACTAGAGCTATCACAGCTATTAATAAACCAACACCTCTTTTACTAGTGTGGTAAATAAACACGCCTCGCGTAAATTAGCTATCAGGAAAGAAAGAAAACTAAAGAGTAAACCATGGTTATCCTCTAGTCTTCTCTGTTCAATTAAAACCAAACATAAGATGTATAAATCGATTTGCAGAACATATGATGAAACAAATACAAAAACTATAAAACGTGTCGTAATGTTTTAAATCAAACGATCGAAAAAGCGAAACAAAAATACTACAATAAATTAATAATTGGAAACAAAAGTAATAGCGGTAAAATCTAGAAAATAATGAATGAATTAGTAAACTTGAAACCTTCGCAACAAGTTGACATTAACCGACTCAACACTAAAACAGGTGAGTGTTGAAAAAGGGTCTGCTATTAACAAACAGTAATAAAGTCAGCTTAGACATTTATTTGCCATAAGAAAAATTAGTTTCGTTAACGCATTCTCAGTTTCTTATTCAAATAGAATGCTAAAACAGGTGAGGTGATAACTAATCCTGCTGCTATTTCTGAAAATCTCAGTGCATACTTTGCCAACATAGGGAAAAAAATGGCTGAAACCATTCCCGAAGTTGGCACAAAATCATGAATTCTATGTCGTTTACCTTCAAAAATGCAAAAGATATTACCTTTCTGTGTCCAAACGTTTTAAAAGCCAAACATTTTTTGGATTGTTCCAGCAATTTA
Organism: Trididemnum clinides; assembly: GCA_963675345.1. Classification (NCBI taxonomy): domain Eukaryota; kingdom Metazoa; phylum Chordata; class Ascidiacea; order Aplousobranchia; family Didemnidae; genus Trididemnum; species Trididemnum clinides. The sequence goes on from OY776306.1 coordinate 24,700,220, forward strand.
GATCTGCGCGTTGCCAAATTTTGATTCTGTTATGGCAAGTTTGGGATCTGATTCATTAGTAGCTTTCAGTAATGATTTACTGGTAAATATCTGATTTCTGACGGACCTTCTGACAAATTTAGTGATTATTGGATTTTTTCTTTTCGTAAAGGCATCACCTAACAAATATCAATTTCGCGATTACGCATAGGATGAGGAAATTTTAGTCTACTAATTCAGGGTATCTAGCACAAAATTTTCAAAAATAACCTTATCTGCATTTTTGTTGGGAAGGTTAAACACATCCAAGTAAAATAAGACAGTTGCTCGTTCACTATTGTTCAAGGTCATCCGTTCTTTTTTCTTCAATTTGTTTAGCCAAATTCTTCATTGTGGTTTTGATTACAGTAATCGATTGCGACAGTTTTTTAAGCAGTTCAAGCAGTTGCCACTACTGGTACCTGAAACAAAATTCAGGAGCATCAATGTTCTCATTTACACCTGATGAGTTTAAAAAATTTTACTGATACTCATCTTGCTGTTGTCTAATTTTAGCCAGCTTTTCCATAACTACAGCCAATTCCCAATATGTCATTTCAGATCCAATGTTACGAGTAGCAGTTCCCAAAAATTGGGAATATAGAAATAAAAATGCAAGTGTTGAATACCAATGATAATTTATACCGTTTTACCAAACACTATAAAACACCTTATCAACAAATAACCTTATTCAAATAGAGCATCACTGTATCCCAAATCTATCATAAAACAAACATCAAATCGGTCGATACGATGGATTTAATTATAAAAAATGTACTGATTCGAAGTTGATATTTACTTACATCATATTTGCTTTTGGCAACCTTACGACATACAAAATTTGGATCATCGGTGTTTTGCTGAAATCAAACATTGCGGGTGACTCATAAACATTCTCGCTTTGTTAGTGCGCTCGTTATTGTATTGTATTGTATTGTATATCATTATTGTAAATCATTCGTTAACCTCAATATCAAAATCATTTGTTGGCCTAAAAATTGGTCATAAAAGAATATACATAGCTACATATTATGATGCACATGTAATAATACTGGGTGACTTAGCCGTATGGCTGGATGTAGTTCCACCTGACGTATGGCAGAGTAACCTAGTAAACAAGCATATAAAAAAGTCATTAACGTTGAAAGCAATTCATTGAATTCATTCAATTCAATTCAATTCGATTCAAATCAAAGATGCATCGCAAGTTATCATTCCTGCTTTCGACGTTGTATTTAAGATTGGAAATATATTCGTTCTTGGAGTCAGATGAGCTGTGGGAACTCAGCAACAACAACCACCCTGTACAACCAACACACAAAAACTCGATCCCCACATACTCATCAATGATATAAGTGTAAGGTCTGTCATACACCCAAAACCTGGCGAATAATTTTTCTTCAATGAAATAAACTTTCGTATAGGTCATAAGAGTAAATACCAAATCGCTAAATTTCCACATATATTTAAGATGTAACCAAGACAGCAACCTGACACACATTGCTTTTCTTAATGCGCAACTGGCTGGCTTAAGTAACGTCAAACTTGCCATAGAATTTTCATATCACTTTGCGAGCTTACTCAACTTATAACGCTGCTGTCTATCGTGAGTATAGGAGTGAGATAACTTGACGGACTCCCAGTTGAGCAAAAACAAGACTTTCGGAGAAGAACTGAATTTGCATAAACGTCAACTAAAAAATAGGTCTTCTTGACATTGAACCGCTAATGAGTATCGCAGGCCGCAGTTTATTTCGTTGGATTGCAATTTGCGTTACAAGCTCTTGTTTCAATTTAACTTTTAGGGGTTAGCTCTTGTTGCTGCAGAAGATAACATTATAGACGAGGCTACCATATGTGCGTGGTTGTGTTCTTCCGAAAAGCATTGAACAACATTTACATTGTTCCTGTTTAGTGGTTTACGAAGAGCAGTAGCAAATTGATCCCACAACAATGCATTTAGTCAAAGGGTTGTACTATATTGTCATTCGGCAGTTTTGTGGGATTAGCGCCAGGCATGCAATCAGAATGAAAAAAGTGTGGCGGGGAAAGAAAAATGATATCATTACTGCAATAGAAACATAAATGAAATCGCTATTTCTGCGTGCCTGCTAGATATCGTCTTCAAGTTTGGCAAAACAAAATGATAAGTGAAAATAGCAATAATCGAAGAAACATGCAGGATATTGTTTTTTCAACGTGACTCATTAATTAATCTATCATTCAAATCAAATGTAAACAAGCCAATCCCTGCTTAAATCAAAATTTTTCATAGATTTATACGCTAAAAAAAGTTGGCAATTAAAACAAACTTTTCACTAGGAACCACTGACATCATTTGATGTCAAAATGCCAGCAAATAACTCTTGTTAATCTATTTAAGGGAAAAGCAGTGTATTAAACGCTTAGTCAATTTTTAATTTTTTCTTTATTTTACGATCTTTTACATTTATCAACCAGTTCTCACACTACAGTGTACTGTTCAGTCTTTGGAATAGAGTATGATGAAGAAACCGTGATAATTCAGCCTCTTTGTTTGCGGGAGTGTTTTTATGGTTTAAGGGTCCATATTGACAAGATTTTGGGTTTGTAAGAGTTTATTGGTTTGTGTAACTTGGGCCATTGGTTGTTACTAGATGAGAATTTAACATCAACATAATCAAGGTGGATAAGGATCATTCATTTTATGATGGCCTAGCTATTCATCAGCAATTAACCACGAGGAAGCGGTTTTGACTTCCAACTTAAAATTGATTTTATTCTGTACGAACGAATTAAGGAAATAAAACATAACCCACTCAAAGGCTAAAACTTTCAAGACACATCCTAAGAAAATGACAACCCTATTGAAGTTAACTGCGCCGAAAGCAAAAAGATAGACTTTTGCTCTTTCATCCGTAGATCGATAGCTTTTCCCAAGTTCTGAGACTCAAGTTTAATGAATTGTCAAAAGTCGAAACTTGGCTTAAAATCAGGAATTTTTTATCTTTCGTATTCATGCAAAAACTGTTGAAAAAAAAAGGCTCTGCGCCACTGCATACAAATTATTCTATGCCTACTTGCTCCACATTTGTAATATTTTAACTTGTGATATGATTTTTGGTCTTCAGCTCATCTTGCAATACGTCTGCTTGAAGAAAACTATCTATAACTGACCTTAAACTTTTTTGTTCAAATTCCTATTTTTAAATGGACAGCTAGTGTTGCTTTGCAACAATTGAGATAGCGCTCACTAACAAGAATACCAATATCTCTAATCGCATTCCATTCAAACATATATTTTACTCTTTCCACCCATCGTTGCGAATAACTATCCAGTCGTAAGGCTAACTATTTTAAAGTTTCGTTCTGATTCGGTTTTTCCTTTCTAAACCAACTTGCTTTAACCGTCTTTGGTTAGGTCATACTTCCAAAAAAGAAGAGCTTTCTCGTATTTTTCGTAATCCTTTACTTGCTCTTCAGATAAGCAGAGTAATTTGCAAAGCTCATCTTGCAAGTAGCGCATTAAAACAGGTGTGATATGCAGATTTCCCCTACTTGTGTGCAACAGCAAATCTTTTAAATCTTACTGTTTAATTATGCAGTTCAGGCTATCCATTCTCCAATGGCTGCAGTGTAAAGGTGTTTTCTTACCAAGCAGTTGTTTGTATGCAAGACGACTCTCTTTTTACTTTAGCTAATTCCATCTCAGTTCTCTTCCACCACAGCCCTTGTTTATTGGTTAGGTTTTGTATGCTATTTTTCCTCATCTATATGTCATCACACCAGCTCTTTCTGTGCGATCAGGTGTTTGTTGCTGCATGACGAACTTGGCAAATCATCTCCTTCCAAACCCATTTTCTTTTTCCAGAGCCATCAGCTTATCTGTTATCGATTTAGCATATGAGTCACTTCAAGCAACTTGGAAACGGAAACTTAATAAACAATAAATGAATCGGAGCAAAAAATAATAATTTGATGTAAATATTTTGCACAAGACTTTAGGTGGCGTTGTTCTTCCTTTCAGGTATGTACTACGAGCCATCGTTTGCTTAAAGAGCCTGAAGAAGCACAGCTGAAAACCTGGCTAGACCAACATGCCTATATTTCAAAACAAGGACGAACTTAAAAAAAATTGAATTATTACAAATGTTGTCTGAAATAAACGTTAAAGCTGAAAACCTAATCGAAGTTGCCAAAATGTGAAACAGAATTATTGAAATAACGTGCAAAACCAGGGAGAATAATCTAGAATGATTTCACGCAAAACTCAAAGGTATCAAATTGATTTACGACCTGGCACTGCACCAAGCAGTGAATATAGTCATATTATTTGGGGGTATTGTTTCCCTTGCCCATTGAGGTAATAAAAAAGAATTTGAAGCTAATTTCGGTTCTGTTTTAAAAATTGCTGATAAAAGCACAGTTATGATTTATGCTCAGACTTGAGAATAGTCACAATGAAAAATTTTGATCTTCAAAGTAACCCTGTTCCAACTTTGATTTAAGTAAGTGGCTGCGAAATATAAGTTTCCTACCAAGGGCAGTAATTACTTGCAAATACTGTGGTGATGCAGGTCACGCGCAATCAGGATGCCACAAGCGGGCAACTGATTTTCCTGCACTAGCAAGTAGTAAATCACGTGAATCAAACACAGTTGTACCTGAAACCAATGTACATCTTGAACCAGTTGACTTGTCAAAAAAAAGAAAGTATTTACAATCAGAGTTGGAATAAACTGGTTCAGTATTTACTACAAGCTCAATTAAAACACGAAAACAACTTAACAACACTTCCAAACATCTTTAAATTAATCGTGTAAAAAATCAAAACGAAACAACTGATAATATTGAATTTGACAATGCATGAATTTATGTACTGAAATACTACCAACAATTGAACATCAACCAAAATGATAGTAAAATACATCAACCACAACATCTCAAGATTGGAGGCAGGTTCCATGCCAAGCTGCCTGCTTCTCGTGTTGCGCCCATGTCCTGACCAAAGAAATCTCTGTTGAAACCACTTGTGACAAAAGAGGTAAGGAACAACATGTGGTGCGCCCTTGTTGTAGTGAACAAAAAAAAACAACCGATGCTTCTCAGTCAAAATGGATGAACGCTATAAAGAATATGGTGATTGCAAATCAGGCATGACGCAAATTCCGTGCTGCTATCTACACATGTATTTCAGTCTATACAACAACTTGACAATAATTTGTTTGAGTGCTCAAATTGCTCAAAATATTCCATTCGTCAAAATGTGAACAAATTGTTACCTAAGAAAATGAATTTAATATGAACGAATTTCAATTGTTCATTTTTTCCAACACGTTGCAATTGTGCTAGAATAACTTGCAAAGAGATAAAAAGCTCTTGCAGATATCCTTGTGGGTATGACTTTGAATATGGTACCGATTTTATAGTTAAAACAAATTAGGCATAATTTGCACTGCATTTCCTTTCTCCAGACTTCTGTTGTAGTGATCAAGCTGTGAACAATTGTAAGTTTTAATGTCGATGGGTTGAGTGTTGCGTTTCCATAGAGTTTTGATTCTATTTCAACTTTAATTTACTTCTTAAAATTGAAGCCACTTGCAGTATCGATCGAATAATTAAGTTTGGTTGCAACTTAATTACTAGGAAAAATATTGGCTTCCACTAAGATACTTTAATTCGCGCACTTCTCGATCAAGAACAGAACAATATATTTACAAACTACTTTAAAACTTCGAATTCCTTCGCTTGTCAAATGCAGAAACTAAAGCATTTTACTATATAAATACCAAAGACTAACCAAAACTAAACCCACCAAAATAATCGCTTGATTCCTGTTACAACAATCACCACAGAACAAGGCCTTTTTACTACACTCTTCTATCTCTTTCTGTCACCCTCTGAATTACACCCTGAATGAATAAAAAAATCCTGCCACCTTATATATACGGCAGGAAAATGATCTAGAAATTGCTAGAACATCACGTGACACAGGAAAAACACCGTTAATAAATTACGTAATTGGCAATAATAAAAAAATGGAAAAATCTTCGAGAAGAAACAAGAATCACTAGAATACGCTGGAAAGTCATGTAGACAGTCATTGTGACGTCAGAAAGGGGTGTGAGTTACAAATCTATTTATAAATGCGAAAGAAAAAGGTTCTTTTTCTTTTGAAAACAGTTTAGCAAGTTTAGGTCTTCAGACAATTCAGATTTACCATTAAAAAATGATCACTGCAAAACAAACAGATCACAATTTCATACATATGTAAAACTATTTTTTAAGGCAAATTTACGTATTTGTGACATTGAGGAATAATCTCAAACTTAAAGCTATATTTTATTTTCTTGAAAAAAAGAGCCTTGACATTATTCTTCTACAAGAAACTCATTTCAATTCCTCAGACCAAAAGCTGTAGAAATATAAATGAAGAGAACATATACTTTATCTTCATGGTAATAATCATAGTATTGGTGTGGCGGTACTGCTTAAAAATTTTCAAAAATGCAAAAAAACAACAACTACAGATAATGATCAAGAAGGCAGAGTGCGGCTAATTGAAATGAAACTGAACAAGAAGGTTTTTGTCATCGGTATTGTTTATGCACCCACAAAAGACGAGCCTGGTTTTTTGGTGTTTTTTTTAACAGTTGTAAATTTTTCAAAACATGACTTAACTCTAAGTGAGATTAGAATCTTGTGCTTGACAATGAACTAGATTTAAAGATGGAGACCTAATTTACTCAAACCAATTATTCAAAGAAAAAGGGAATTATGTCCAAATTAGAGTTGGGTTCAAGTAAGTACGTAAGTACTTAAGTATTAAAATTTTTTACTAATTTCTTACTTAAGTAAAACTTTTTACCTAGGTAAATAGTTAGTGATGAAGAGAACACTAATGAAGCAGCAGAAGCTCACGAGTATGACATTATTGAGAGCTCTGATGATGAAAATGATGACAAACCCAGCCTGTCCTGAAAAGGCGACTTTTGGGTACCCACCAGTGGCTGTCGGCCTTGTTGGTGGTGGGGCTACCAGTCACTCAAGACTGGTTCGAAATGGGCTGCCATCTTTTCCCTAGCCTAGTATCAATTAGATTGACGGCATGAACCTAAATTGCCGTTCGTGCCGTACCTCCATCCCGAGGAAGAGAACGGGTAATCACAACAGCAACCCTGGCAAATAACATTGCTAGATGATTGCAATGCAGATTTTATTGACACTGTAAGTAACATTATTTCAAACGTCAGAGCAATTGTAAAGCTGTTCAAAAAGAGCCCACTAAAAAATTACTGCTAGCAAAAAACTTTGAAAAAGAATTGGTAAAACACTTTGTCTGCTCTTGGATATTAAAACTAGATCAATCAATCAGTCAATCAATCAATTTTATTTTATTTTTACTCAAATCAGCATACATAGAAATAACTTTGAAAGCAGTGGACAAAAAAAGGAGACGATGGCAAAACGATATACGTCAATACATGAACATCAAAAGAATTTAGATTAAATGTGAAGATAATGGCTTGGCCATCGCACCTGTAAGATACCAGATAAATAAAAAACACACACGAAGAAAAGCATATACAGTATGTACAAAGTGTCGCTAGATACAATAAAAATAAAAAACTGTCAATTTGTAAACCTAACAGAGGAGGCTATCAGGTGCTACACCTTGCCCAAGGATGACCTTGCAGCAAAGACAGCTAAGAGACAGCTCCTTTACGTCTCAAGGCACTTAAACCCTGTCGCCGGTTGTAGTTTTAAGTCATACACCTGAAACTCATTGCTCAAGATGCTTACACAATTTTTGGAAGCCAGAGCACTTGTTGACGATGCATTGAAAGAGCTAGAGATATGATCAAAATGCTTGGCAGAGGATGAGGTCGCAGTTGTGAAAGATTTTGCAGAAAGTCTAGAAGTAATTGAGATTAGTGCAACTGCTCTTTGTAAACGTGATGTCACAGTTTCAAAAAGTGAGAAGATTTTTGAGTATTTAGATTACGTTACGCAAGGTTGGTTTAATGGTTTGAAGATTCACACCAACATAAATCACAAACATTATATTAAAAACAATTTACAGTGTATTGTAAACAATGTACCCAACCCAATTTGACGACACCATTCTTCCAAATTGTTTTCAATATAATGTTTGTATTTTGTGTCGGTGTAAATCTTTAAACCATTTTTGAGTATGTTCTCAAGAAGCTGACAAAAGAAACAGGAGCTGTTTTGCAGGAATTGTTGACAGCTGTTACTGATAGAATTAAATTAACAAGAAATAAAGGAATTTGTGACCTTGTGAGGAATCTAGAGGCTCCAAACATTTATGAGCAGGTGGTCGAGTCTTTACTCTTAAGCTATCTAAAGAAACGAGAGCTTGCCAAAGTGACAAGAGATGTCTTTTCACGACTTTTTCCCAAGTGCTCTTGTAATAAGAGTGCTGAAGATTTTGAACATGACATCACTGAGGAGCCCTTTATAAAAAAATTCCAAAGCAAAAGAGCTCAATAACATTTTATGCCTGCCAGAAGATCAACATTTGGATCCTGTTCAAGAAAAAGTGTCGACACTCCTGAAGAAAGAAATGACATTTTACGAAGCAACAAAGAAAAATCCCAAAGTCTTGAAGAGCTTGAAGTTTTTTCTAAACTCACTTCCATCCTCTTCTGTTGAATCAGAAAGGTGTTTCAGTGCTGCTGAACTGTATATTTCAAAGTTGACGTCATCATTTAGTGATGAAACGATTGATTTTTTGTGCTTTGCACGTAGCTACATTGTGCGCAAATAATTCTTTTCTATGGATGTGTAATAAGTAAAGTGATTAAAATACGGTTATTGGCTCTAAGTGATTTTTAAAAATTACTTAAATTATTTAAGTTACTTAGGTAATATTTAAAAAATTACTTTTTACTGAAGTATTTTTTTCAAGATTAATTAAACCCAGCACTAGTCTAAATGCTTTTAGCTTTTAATTTATGTGACATTTTCAGAGAGTTTAGTCCTCTTTAAAAAGGTTTACGAGATATCAGTCGCAATCGAACACTACCACAAGGCTGTAATTTTCCTTTCTTCAAATGGTCTGCGCCAGCAAATACCATCAGCCAACATCTGCAAAGCATCAAGTCCGATTACACAAAGCCCTATTAACGGTTAACCTACATACGTTGATTACGTTTTGTAACGTTAAAGTTGATTGGTGTCACATTTGACCCCATGCTTAAAATTGCTTTAATCATGATTTTAAGCAATGCAGAATGTTTTGTTTGCTACAAATATCAATCAAAAAAGCTATAAGAATATCACAACAATTCTTTTTGCATAATTTTAGTATAGTGTTAATTTTCAAACATAAAAAATAACATAGGCCAACTTTTTCCTCTCAAATAACCTTTGGTGAATTTGTAAAAAATTTGAACATAAGTGTGATTTATGATAGGATTAGAACTTGATTTAAGTAGATATTTTAAGTATTTTGATTCACAAACATGCTGTTACATGAATAGGAACTGCACGTGATTCAAAGAATCCCATTGGGTAAAAAAATTGGTTACTTAGAGGTTAAATGCAATAAGCATTAAAGTGAATCAATCGACCACACCAATGCTGCTAAGTATAAGAAAATGTCTTTATTCCTGGAAACTTAAACAGTTCTTGAACACAACAAGAACAAACTTTCAATGAAATTTTTTATGAACAAAGACTTCAATTTACATATATAAAACAGGAATGAGAAAGTAGTTCATACAAGGAACTAGTTAAAAAAAAAACTGCAACAAAAATTCTGATAGGTAAACAATGATCATCCTAGAAAACACATTTCTATTTCTCTCGGCCATTGTTTTTTCTGAAAGACCTAACAAAATCGCTGGGAAAGGAGAAAATAGTTAGGCAGTTATCAAAAAACATGAAATGTAACAACTGAAGAATATAGCATAAGACATAAAATAATATTACTTATTGGGATCAATTTTGACCCCAATTAATGTTTATGGTATATTTTTAAAAGCATAATATAAAAAAGAAAATTAGCGTTTTGAGGGGAACATCATTTTTATTTGTACAAATACAGTCTGATTGAAGAATTCAAGAGGGCACATTTCAACAACCAAGAATACAAAAGGTTACTACAAATTAACTTGTCTTGGGATTAGTTTTGACCCCCATAACCGTATGAGGGTTAAAGGGAGATTGGAGAATCGGGGCAAAGGATACTGAAAAATAATTCTAAGTTAAGAAGTGATGATTATATGGGGCTCATTAAAAATCTAATAAGTGATTTCGAAAATAATCCCAAAGGACATGTTACGTCTCATATTAGGTGAGAAACTCATAAATGTGTAATTAGGGTGGAAACTATCAAGTACTGCTTTTTACGAAAAAAGATCTTCAAGAAAGAGCAATCGGTACTAGAATCAAAACTTGATGGTGTGTAATCAAATTTGTTGTCCTGTGATCTTAAACAAAAAAAAGTAATTTTATAATTCACTGTAAAAATGATCTCACGAGCAGATAGAAACCAATACTAAAGGCGCTGCTGCAAGAAGTAGAGCCCGTTGGATGGAATCTGAGGAAAAAATACCACATATTTTCTTCATTTGGAATCCATCAAATCATTACGTAATGCTTAAGGTAGATTAATTGACAAACAAGTAGATATTTTGATAGAACTTATAATTGATCTTTACGTCTTAAAAACAAACAATGCTGTGAAAAAATTGTTGTGATTGTACAAAAACAAAATCTCTGCCAAGTAATAATAAAGAAAAATAATACGAATGTGAAAAGCCTACAACTGAAAATGAATGTCAAAAGACCATTTTATAACTTGTCCACAATAAATCTCCAGGTCTTGAATGCTTTAAATTTTATAAAACTTTTTGAAAACCTTTCTGGACTGAAATGAAGAGTTTATTTACGGAATGTCTTGATTTATCCACACTTAACAATTAATTGAGTGCTTTCTTGTATAACGGTGTAATAACGTTATTGCCTAAACCCGATAAAGACCAAATGTCTGCCTCCAACTGCAGGTCAATCACATTGTTAGATTGTGATTTTAAAATAATATCCAAAATTATAAGTAACTGAACAGACCCTTTTTTTGATTGAATTTATAGAAGAATAACAAAATGACTTTGTAAAAGGCAGAAACATTGGAGATAACACGCGTTCACAGTTTGATATTATTGATTACGCAATATTATTGATTACGCAAACCACGAAAGCATTTCAGGCGTTGTATTATTAGTAAATCTACACAAGCAGTTTGATTCTTTAAACTAGTCTTATATTTTTGCTGTGTTAAAATATGATTTTGGCAATTTTTTGATAAATTGGATAAGAGTTCTACATAAGAAACACTAACTGCAATGTTGTAAATAAGTTTTCTAAGTCTCTTTTTCGATGAAAAGAAGGAGTAAGGAAATAAGACGCCCTATCTCCAACTGTTTTTTTATGTATAGAGTGTTGAGCAATCATGTTACGCCAGAGCAGGCTATATAATATCTTTAGGTTAAATAAACAGACCCTTAAAATATCTTTGTTTGCAGATAATGTTGCTGTTTTTTGAATGAAAATGCTTTGCAAATAAATCACGCCTTTGATATTTTAAATGCTTTCGGGCAAAGATCTGGGTGCAAAGCCAATATGAATGAATCGAGTGCTTTTTTATGTTGAATCTAATAAGGGCAATGTGTCTCAACCCTTTTCCGTTATTGGCTTATATTGACCTCAAAATCTTGTCAAATACCAGCTGGTGTTAACATAGCAATTAACATCTTTGATAATAATTTACTCTTATACGAAAATGTTCCACGTAGAATTCGTTAAGTGCAAACACTTTTAAATTTTTGTTTATTTAAGGTGTCACGTTGTTTGGAAAAATTCCAGTCCAAATCTGGTTATTCCCAAAATTGTGTATAAACCAACTTATTTACCTATAACCTACAGCTCAATGAATTACTTAGTCGGTGGATTTGACAGTAGAGAGCTCAATGATGGAATCAGAGCAATAAAATAAAGCTTTACTTTACTCAATCAATTATGTATAAATTCATTTCGGGCACTAAATGGAATAATGCGGTCGTTTTCAATTATGTTGTGGTGTGAAGGAAGGAGATAGTAAAATGATCGATATCAAGCAGTATGTACTTTCTGTTTGGTTTAAATTCATTTTAAAGCTGTTTGATAATAATTACGAATCCGGTGGGAAATCGCTTGAAAATCGGTGTAATGATGAGATTGTCCTTTTCTATATTTTGCTTTCCAATGCAAAGCTAAATCGCATGCTAGGTGGTAGGGTGGCTTTTTTATGCCAAACTGTTACCACTTCAAGAACTTTAAAACAATGAACCAAAGTCGAAAATGATTTGAAATTTTTATGGGTAAATAAAAGGGTTGAATATCGAAATCAACTAATGTTTGTTGAAAAATTTCCAAAGGCGGGATTTATTTTTTTCAGTTGCCTAAATCAGACTATGAATTATACTCATGTAATGAAATGGCGGCAGTATTTGATATAATCTCAAATAAAATGAGCTTTATCAAACACATTAAACTCATTTCAGCTCTCCCAATGGCTTGAATTACAAATTTAAATAGCAACTCTCATGAACCTTCTTACGCTTTTTCCTACTTTAAACAAACTGTAAAGCAACCGATTGCTACTCTTGGTAGATCAAGCACGACAGCGTATAGATTTTAAGTATAAATTTTTAAGAGACAAATTTTTAAAGACATAAATTTTTTACTGTTAAAATATTACCGGTTATACAGCAAACAATATGGTGTGATATATTGCAACTTTCATTCGATCCAATTGATTGGTCAATTATTTATGAAAACAACTGCTATACTTCCATCCGATGCTATTTTTAATAGCTGTGCCACAAATAAAACTAAACTGCGATCATTTCAAATCAGATTAAACTTAAGCTCGATTGTTACTAATGTACAATTCTATGGGATTGATATTTCTTCTAATGTTTTATGCATGCTATGTTTTGAAGAATCGGAAACTTTGACACATTTATTTTACATTTGCAAAATTGTTGATGCATTCTGGAATGATATATCTGATTGGATTGTAGCAAGATTTCGTATTAACATCCCTTCAAATAACTTTCATAAACTGTTTGGTTTTCTCGCTCAATATTTTAGTTATCAATTTGGTTTTCTCGCTCAATATTTTAGTTATCAATTAGTCAATCTGATGCTCTTATTGACAAAATTCTTGATTTACCCATGTAAATATTCGAAAACAAAACCCAAAACGCTTCAGTACTTTTACACAATTAAATCAACAAAAAACAAAACATTGCAATCCTAAAAAAATAACAAATTGTCATTTCATAAGAAAAAATAGCCTAATTTAACTGAGACATTGCATATATGCTTTATCTTCTGTTTCTATTGTAGTGTTCTTATCTTTGTGTCTACAACAAAACAAGTAAAAATAATTAAGTAACCACGCACAGATTAATTAATGAAGTCTTGTTTAAATACAGTAAAATTTCAAAATAAAAATGTTATTTCAACACGAGATAAACGCATGATTTGAGTAATTACGAGATACAGGTTCTTCTGTTCAGAGAATCACGCAAGAATCACAGCTTTACTTTTCGCTTTACACAACGCAGATGAGAACCCCAATTAACAAACTCCTCACGCCATAACAGCAGAAACAACAAATTTAAGACAATTGGAGGCATCGGTATTTGTTTAGGCCTACCCGCTTTATCATTTAAATCGTACAATTCCTGACCATGGAAACAGGATGTTTAACACAACGTATGCATTTTTTCTTTATCCGGAAAACTAATAAATATTTGACTGTTTTTATGATAATAACTTGTTAGAGTTGAAAATTCATAAAAAAAATGTCTCAAAACAAACCAGTAGATATTATTTATTGCAATGCAACCGCATATATATTCAAAAATTTTTTTAATGTATGTAGGTTATTGTATTAAAGCAGGTAAACAATAATTTGTCAATAATGTGAGAAGGGGCGTCATTTGAGGTGGTGCTACTCTTCAAAAGATGACTCCGGGCCGTTTCACATTTGACGACCTTGATTTCGTTAAAAATCCTCACGCTTTTTAGAGTTATTGATAGAGTATATTTCCTCCTTGTGACGCCTCTGAATTTGATTCAAATTTTAAGGCCCATTTCAGCTAATGTGTCGATAAATATTTAAAAATGTTTATGTGACCAATTAGGCTCGTGTTTGCTCTACGTCAACAAGAATGAAGTAATATCTAAAGATATATTTCTCTTAACTAATAATTTCTGTACATTCCTAATGGAACTATTAACCCTCTCTTTCAATTTTTTAGTATATACTTGGCCATTTGCTAGTTTGCTGACTGCTTTACGTTTGTGGCTTCCTCGCAAGTTTTGATTTAGACAAAGTAATCTTCTTTCTAAGCCATCCCGTGGAAATCCATTTTCTTTTCCGAGGAACTTCATGATTCCTCGAATTTCTTTGATAGGATCTTTAACCAGGTCTTCAAAAACTACAATGTGGACAGGGATTCCTTTTCCAAAAAGAACTTTATACAACCAATCCCACCTGTATCGCCGGAGAGTATTGTCTTCGAATTCTAAAAAACAACAAGTATTAAGCACAAATAAAAAATTTGCCATCCCGATCTGTACTAGACATGTTTTTGCCCAAACTGAGAAAACATCAATATCATCAACAAAAAAAAATTTTTTTTTGCCAAAAATATTTTAGCAATTTTTAGATATATTTGGCGCGCTGAATTCAAAACTGGCGTTGGTTTTGCTGAATTGGCTCTAGTTTTCGAGAAAATACCGATACTTTTATTTATAAACTACAGTTATTGAAATACGTTAGACGAAACATCTGCAAAATTTAATGCGCCAGAACAAAACGCCTTGAATTACCATTTAATCACATGTTAACACAATTATTTTGTAATTTACTCTTTCATCTTATTCAGCTACGTATTTAGCCGTTAAACAGTGTTACACATGTGCAGCAACCCCCTCCATAAATAATTTAATTATGTGAATATTGTTGGAAACGCTGTTTAGCCATGTTTTGACGGGAAACCATGTAGCCTACAGTAGTCTACTTACTAAAGCAGCCCAAACTGGTAATTTTGCTGCTGTTTGTCTTAATCTTAGGCTAATAGTCTGCTAAAGTTGCTTGTTGTCATATGTAGCCCATACAGTAATGTGGTAGCGATAAATTTTAATTGACTGCAATAAGTAATAAACCGTAAAAAAAATGAATTTACTTGACAATATTACAATTTATGTAAAGTAAGAAAGTGCGTTTGCCTATTTGTAGTTTATTCGCATAACATATTGAATTGAAAGCTATGAGTTGCTCAAAGAGAAGCTGCTGTAATGACACTGACAAGTTCTGTTACATTTGTGGAAAATACATCCTAAAAGGTTATAAAAAATCTACTACCGATTTTGTGTGTAAAGTGTACCTTGCTTACTTTGGAGCTAAGCTTGGCGACCAAGACAAGTAATGGGCATCACACGTTGTTTGCAAGACATGCATTAAACATCTACAAATGTTGGCAAATAAGAAGACGAAAAGCCTTAGGTTTGGTGTGCTAATGATGTGGCGAGAACCCAAGAATCACTTTCATGACTGCTACTTTTGTATGGTAGATTTAAAAGAATGCAATCGACACAAGAAAAAGTCATGGAGATACCCGAATTTTGAATCTGCTAGGCGTCCTGTATCCCATTGTGAAACAGTACCTGAGCCACTATCTAGTTACTTACCAAATATATCAACCAACTGAAATGATTTGCATGAAAGTTTGGAAAGCTCCTGCAATAGTGCTGGTTGTGTTTATGAAGGAAGCTCTACTATACTTGTGCAATTTAGTCAAGAAAAGCTCAGTGATCTTATAAGGGATCTTAATCTATCCCAAAACGCTTCAGAAATATTGGTATCGAGGCTTAAAGACAAAAATAGCCTTAGTGCAGGAACGAAAGTAACATTTTACCGCAGAATACATTCTTGCTCGAAAATATCGCATTAGGCCTATTAGGATCGGCGGTAAAATCTTTGAAGAAGGGATGACACCTTTTCTATTTGGATGGCTTTTATCAGGAAACACAGTAGGTGATGCGAAGACATGCGCTTGAGCTTACAAATATAATTACGAACGAGAGCGCATGAAGTTGCCTAATAAGCCTGCCACTTATTAGCTAAATTTTGTAATCGTCAAACGATTACTATTTCAGCGTCCTCTCCGTTAACTTTGATTTTAATTGTGTTCCCGTACTCATTTAGAGGAATAAAAAAGAGGTGGTAATGAGGGAATAAAGGGCTAACTTTTGTCAACAAATGTTTCAACTTGAACCCGTTAAAGTGCACTTGGTTTTTAAACGGGAATTAGCTACGTCAAAAATTTAACTCCTTTTTACTGCTTTCAGAAGTTCTTTTTCGGTGAAGTCGGCGCTGCTGGATGAAAAGATATTTTTCACCCCGACACAAGTGGCATGCCGACGATTCCAGAAAAGCCAAATAGCGTCTAACAAAGCATAGTTAGGCCGAAAAAATTGTAAATTATGTTTTCTATTACTTTTGGCCAGCAATCTTTCATCTTTTACAACACCAATGTGATCATGAGATTTTCGGAAATTATAATCAGCTCTTATTGCATCGTAAGGATTTCGTATCAATAATATTGCTGTGTCATAATTGCAGGTTTTTCGAAGTAAGTGATCCTTAATTACAAAAATTTGTTTTGTTGTGGCATTAAGTAGTTCTCCATAAAGACCGACAAACAAACCAATCATAAGATTTTAATAAACTTGTATTTAAAAGTTGAAAAACAATACATTTAATCGTTCACCAGAATGTTTCTGGAATCTTATTTTAAACAAAAAATATTCTTGCCTACCCACTGATGAAAGCAAGCCAGAACGGACCGGGACGCCGTTCCGGCACGGCGTTCAGGTTGCTTTTGCAAAAAACGAGTCTCTTCCTATTTAAAAAAGCAAATAAGGTACAGTACAAAAGTGAATTCTTTCGTCTATTGTTGTAGCTTCTTAATCACAGGCTTGAGTTTGTTTTAGGCAAAGCACTACATATTAGGCTACTAATGGCAAAACGACTCCCAGATATTCCTTAAAAATTTGCAGGTTACTTTTTACTCAATCTCCGATTGGTTATCGTTCCCGTCTTTGTGGCATCATTGCCAAAGCACAGTATATAGCCAGTGAAAGAAACTCAGTTAATGTGTCCAAAGTGTCCATGATTTGCCCTCAAAAAAATTTGAATACGGTTGTTGTTCTCTGGGTTCCTTCATCTTGTTGAACAATATCAGCAGTTTGGCATTTTTTTTAATCTTAAATGCAATATTTCTATAACGTTTCAAAAGAAGAAACGCTAAACAATACAGAAAACGTCAGGTTTTAAGGAATGCTTTCGAAATTCTGCCCACCGCACCTAATTTCGTTGCCAAGGCAAAAAATAAAGTAGTGTTGGTCATTATTCGGGTGCAACAAACTTATGTATCAATAGAGTAGATTTGTTAAAGAGCGGGCTGGTAGTTCAGCTTCTCAAGCGTAAGTCTTTAATCCAAAGGATAGAGCATAGAAGTGACCGTTGAATTCTACCGAGCGAATTGTTCAGTCGCGGAATCTTCATCTATCTGTCGTTAAGGTACAGGGCGAGTAATTCACGGACAGACGTCAAAATTAAACATTTTTTGACCGTGGAAAACGCGTTTTAGCTTCAACAAAATTCAGCATCTGACTTACTAACATGCAAAAAATCAACCAATTTAGAGGATTGTATAACGTCATAGTTAAGGGTTGGTTGTAAAATTGGTTTTCTTTGCTTATTGTAAAATTACTCAGAGTAGCAACGCGGTTGAAAACTTTGACAAAATATATTAACAAGGTGCTTCCAATCAAATTAATTCTCCAACAATCTAAGCTTGGGTGACAGCGCAACAATCGATAAAACTGTCTAGGTTCAAATGTTTAGTTAAATCTGTCCGGCAACATTGTTGAAAATAAGTGTAATCTTGGAACAACCGCGGCTTTTTATAGTTTTCATATTGGTTTAGGCAAGAGCATGTCTAAAATTTTGTGAGGATGTGATTAATGCTAAAGTGTGATTTCATTTGAATTTTCTCCTTGTTTAATGATTAAAGGTGTAGACCAAAATATCTGCAAAAAACAGAAATGCAGATTTATAAGTAGGCTAGTTGATTAGTAAGAAAAAAAAAGAAAACTATTTCTTTTTATTTCTAAATTAGTTGTCGTTGTAGTCATCACACTAGGAATTTTCACAGATAGTTATCTTTTCGTTTTGCAATAGCTTTCGTTTTACAATAAACTTTATATCGTAAGCCTATGCCATAGGATATTAATTAAAACTGTTTATTAACCTGTGTTGAAAAATTCTCTACCGTGATAAACCGATCCGGTGTATATTCCTGTTGCTTGTTCAATAAGATGACGAATCCATGTATTTCCCGATCCAGAAAAGCTAATTATTCCAGCTCTTTTCAATTGATTGTTAATGGGAAGAAATGATATCGGTTCACATTTTTTGTCTTCTGCCAGAGTTCGATACATTTCTATTGAGGATTTGTTCCAATTTTTCATGCAGTTTGTCCAATCAACACTTAAAACGTGAAAGATATATCATTGGAATATCGATGTAGAAATTGTGTATTACAATAAGTTACTATGTTTCAAAATTGATGCTAAAATTGGATCTGAGCTTTGATATTTACCAATCAGAAGACGAGTTAGTTTGTTTTTTTTAGTTCACAAATCTGGTTCTGCGTTGTCAATCACTTTGCTATTGCATTACAGCTAATTGGCTAAGCTTAGCATGCTCGATTAATTTCAGACGCAAATGCTTTGCGTGGGTTTATCGTAACTTAATGAAAACGATCAAGTCATCAATTACTTATCATTAGTAGTGTTGCTTGTATCTATGCAAAATACAATTTGGCAAATAGTAATGCATCCGTCTTTGCTGGGTAGAGATAATTAACTGGATAGAACATTCTACGAATCATGTGCCAAACAAGGAAAGTACAATAATGTTTTTATGCTGAGTTTTGTAGATGCCATCTTGAATTAACGTGCGTTTTGTAAGTTATACTCAATTTTAAATTGTCTTTAATCCATGACAATTATTAATGTTTTTCGAGCTATTCTGTGAATAATTGCTCTCTAACTTGTGTTGTGGTTTGCAGCCAATGTTAAGCGTACCGGATGGATCCGGCGGAGATGAAATCATTCTACATTTATCTGGCAATGAATTAAAAAATCGTCATGAGCAAAATTAACGAGCTATTGAAAACACCCCATTTTGTTTCCGTGTCTTTTAAGAAAGGCTTTCAACAATGACTCCTATTTTCCGAAGTATATCAAAGATTGAACGGCGATTTTTTTCAATTTTTGCCACCATTTTGACTCATTGACCTTGCTTCGCAGCCAGGCCTCTTAACGTTTTCTGTTGATACGTATGATTGCTTACCTAGCTGGCGAGCATTATTACTCGAGATGATAAGTTTGAATATGCCTACGTTTACGAGACTTCAAAAAATTGGCGTGACACAGTTAAATACAAAAATTTTCTTGTGAGCAATAAATTGCTTTGCTACACTATATATAATCGAAAATGACCATAATAAGAAATTGCAACTATGCAAAGGTGATTTTTCTTTTTGCTTAGGTTTACTGTTCTTTTTCTGATTGTATTCATTAGAACAAAAATTATATGAACAAAAACTTGGTTTAATTTAGTTTAAGAATTGTGATTACTTAAAAAAATTGAAAAACATAAGCAAAGCTGAAAGCAGAAGACTGCATTCTATGCATAATTTTTGGCCAGAATTTTACCGAAAAATTTTACATGTGCGCCATAAAAACCTAATAAAATTTGAAAAACCGCAGCTCTAAAACATCGTCTTCTAATTAATCGAACAACTGGATGTTGAGTAAAATTAGTTTTTTTGACAAGTTGTACTTACTCAACATCAAATCTCCCACAATAACAATCGGAATAATTTCGATTTACAAAAGCAAGAGGATGTTCATTCACTCCACAATACAAAATACATGCAGATGTGCTCAAATTAGTTTTTCTGGTGTCATCTCGAACACATACGGTATCGTGATTTGAAATGTGATCAATATGGTGAATGTCTTCATATGAAGGCGATGGCAATTGTCCTTAAATAGTTATATTTAAAATCATACAGTTTTTCTTTTGTTATAGGAAAGCTTTGAAGATTATTCAACAAACAACTTTTTGGCAAGAGCTGATAGTAAAGAAGAGCTAATATTTAACAAATTTTAACTTTAATGTAACTTATATCGTATTTAAAATAATAAATTTTAGGTTTATTAAACTTCAACAAATGAGCTCCTAGAAATTCTGAAAATAATGCTACAGTCAAGTTTTTGTAGAAAAGCATTCTTAAAAAAAGTGACTATAGAACCCTACTTATTAATCAACAAGCAGGATAAAATCAAAGAAAACGAAAAGTTTTGAGTGCACCTTCTTGAAATCGTCATTGCTGAAAAGCATATGAGCATAGTGACAATGATGTGATTATAATCTACCGTAGGCAAAGCTAACTGGCAGTTGGGCCACCTTGTCAATATATCTGAATGAGAGGAAGTTTTGATTTTAAACCTAACTTCTACTATAAATTTCAAATAAGCCTAAGATTGAACAATCTCTTCTACCCTCCCGCCCAGCTTTGCAAAAAGACTTGGTAAAACAAGATTGAAATTTAGCCTCAAAGGTTTTTCGAGTCATGGAGCCTACATCAAAAAGTTTTTGATTTTATACGTTTAAACTTGTTTAGGCTCTGTTTTTAAGTTAACCCTCTTGATTTCAAGATATGCAGCTGTAGTTTGTCAACTGCTGTTTTACTCACCGGTTTGGCAAGGTGTAATGATTCTATATGTTTGCACACTTTTCGCTCCTCCGCAGCTTTCCTTGGGCTTATTCGGGCAACTCAAATCACATTTAGCCGAACAATTAACGGATGCAATTTTGTCAATATCCTTCGAGCAAACGCAAGTGTTCCCCTTTGTCAATCCGGCATGGTTAAGTTTTCTGCAAGAGCAAACTTAGCATCTAAAGTTTGGCATCTGTGCTGAGTGCTATGTGCAGGCTATATAAGTATATATAAAGTCTTTCTAGACTCCGAAACACAATTCTGAGAGACCGCAAATTTTTTAACAAAAAACGATGTTACGCAATATTATCTTACATGTTCGTGTGAAAACCAAAACTAAAAAGCGCAATTTGGTCTGTGTTTCTGCGTGTGTGTGTATATATGCTCCAAAACTACTGTGTTGCACAAATATATAACTTGGCACAATTTATCACCCACTTGGAGGGAGTTTTATACCGGGGATGACGCCACGAAAACGTCACAGATGAAGAACACTTTTGCAAAATTTGCATTTCTTGACGGAGAAATACGTGCTTTTTCTAAAACGAAAGCCAGACCCACTTACCAACTTTAAGGTATTTCACCTTTTTAGAAAGTAATACTGTATATCTTCACAATTAATTACTATTTGTAAAATTCGTTTTGTTTAAAACTGATTCTTTAACAATCAAAGTTCTGCCCACCATGGAAAGATCAATTAAGCATTTAAGCGCTTTTTTGCATACTTATTTTTTTTCGTGAACTTTTGAAAAAAACACTTTCTTTTGTCATCGCGTAAAGTGTCGTCAAAATGCTGTCTGGTACCACTCAGTCAAAACAACAGCAGACACAAGCTGTACTTATTATTCATTGTCATTTTGAGAGAAAACATCCGGCGCGATGGCGCAGTGATTAGAGCGTCCGCTTTGCGGTCAGTACGTCTGGGGTCCATTTCCCCTAGTCGAATCATACCAAAAGACTTTAAAAATTGGTATTCCATATTTCTCTGCTTGGCGCTCTGCACAAAAAAGAGAGTGTGGAGAACAAGCCGGCAAGCTTGCCAGTTGTGTCCTTAAGCAAGACACTTAAAGGGATGCCCCCATTTTTATGTGGCAGACAGGTAGTGGACCCAAGCCGTCTACCCGTCGTGGTGGCCCAGTCTAACTAAAGACTTGCAAACCGAGCCTAAGCGCACATGCAGTGTATATACATCTTCCTGTGTAATGCACAGAACAAAAAGCTCAAACGACGAAGAAGGAGTTTTCATTTAAAATAACAAGATTGTTGCATTATCAAAATTTTATGTGAGGAAATGTATCTAACACAAATTGGACAAAAGTCGTTTTGTTTCAGATTTTTGTGACACAGGTCTACTCATAATTAACGTGATTACATCCAATGAAAATAACTAGAGCAGAGACTTGTAAACTTTTCAAAACGTGTCTCTCTTGGTAATGCCAACAAAAACCTGTGACCCCAATTATTTTGAGATGGCCTATTTTCTATATAAATCAACTTTGTCAAACCGGTCATATTCTCACATTTGTCCTCCAAAGCAATATAAAGACCTTTTTTCAAAAGGGTGATTTTTCAAATTTCTTAATTCAATTTAAGAGTGTTGTGGCCCCGTGAATCCGAGTCTTTTTTTGTATCTCTCACGCACCCCCAGTTTGATTACCCCAAGATAGTGTGAAAGCATTCTTGCATCTAAAGAATTTAAACGAAGCAAAGAAATCATAAACAAACATGTAACAGCTTTTGACAATAGCACGTAATTTCCAAAACGCTCCAAAGAAAGGCTAGAACCATTACACCTCAGATAGTTTTTGAAAGAAGCCAAGCAGCCCATTGTTTTTACCTTATCAGCAGAGCCAAAGCTGGGGTTTTAACCCCAGATCTAGGGCTTTAGATACCTTGCTGGAGCTCTAAAGCTGTTTTTCTAAAACATGCCGTTTGGATGGTTTGTAGAAGGGAGCGAGCAGAAGATGCATTGTGGGTACCTTATTAGCAGAGCCAAAGCTTGAATTTTAACTCCAGATGAAGGGTTTTAGCCACCTTGCTGGGCCTCTACAGTTGTTTTTCCAAAACATGCTATTTGATAATTTTTTTTAAAGAAAAATATAGATAGGTATTATAACTTCTTTTTCTTATTAATGCTTTGTTGAAATATTTAGAGGATGGTGGCATACCTATCATATGACGAACTAACAGATTCAGATTGATATTGCTTAACTTTATTACATAGATCTTAAATTTCGCTATCTACAGGTAGCTTCCTGACTCCCGTTGTATTTGCACGGAATCACGGGATGTGATTTTATTTGAATAAGATTGCACTAGCAAAGTTGCTAGTAGACAGCGAAAGCTTTTTGCAATATTAAGATCTGTGTAATAAAGTTGAGCAATACTTTTTTGAATTGCTCAATACTTACACTTTTGATTATTATTAACTTAATTGCATGTTTACTTTTTTATGCTCATAGTTTTGAATTCATCCAGTAAAAGATATGTTTACTCAAAAGTAAGCTTTGCAGTGATTGGTACGAAAATTAAATTTTTGATATTAGTTTTAAGAAGCACCTCTTCAGTTTATATTGGTCTTAATCTCAGCCAAGTGTTTGCTAATACATGTAGTTCAGAAAATTCAGATTTTTTATTGAAGTACTGATTTGGGGTAAATACTAAAATACGGAATAACAAAATTATGAAATTCTTGCGGAAATAGGAAAAATACTAATTAATATAAGAAATCGTAGAATTTCAAAAATTTACGTAAATGCTTAGTCGTTTGGTTTTGCGTTCTTTTCCTCACCTTTTGCAAAATCAGCAGTGCTCATTCAGAGTAACTCTTCTACAGTTCACTTGCTCTCCAATTCCGAAAGTGTTTTCTGATGGATACTAATGGTGATTTTTCTAGAATTTCGAACTCTGGACCTTTAGTTTCGCAGACCAAATCTATTTTCACTAGTTTGGTACAATTCAATTGTTTAATTTTATTCACTTGGATGGTTATTTCTTTAGAGTTTATTGGCTTTTGTAAATTTTCCTATTTCAGTAATTTTCGTACTTCTATTACTAGGCAATTTTTCCGCATTTGGAACGAATTTCCTTAGTTTTAGCACGAATTTTCGTAATTTAGTTATGGCTATTTTTGTAAATCTGGATTTCCGTATTTTAGTTTTGTTCTTTAGATGCACAAATGCAATATTGTGTTTTTTTAATCCTTCTAAATTTTCGCTTCCTCGATACTATGTCAAATCTGAAAAAGTGCACTGCTGTTCGAAGATGGGTGGGCTCATTGGATTTCAACAGAGAGCCTTTAAGTGTTTAAGTTGAAAGGATTTTGTGCCCTGCTGCTATAAGGAGTTTTAAATCGCTTCTTCGTTAGAAGAATATCAGCTGGGTATAAATCGATTCTTTCTTTGTTGAACACAAATATTTGGTACTAGTTATTCCTGTTTTGTTCCCACTCGTAAAGATGCCACAGGTCTCTTTCCTATTACTTAAAAATGTTCGCCTAAAAACACTTTTGGTTGATATTATTTACTTTTTTTATGAGGAAATTAGTTTGTTGGTGGGCTAAAAGAGCAAGTTTTTGTTATTCTGCTATGGAAAAGTAATGACAATGTTCTGTTAGTTAATCCTTTCTGGAGGTTAAGCTTACTGTTTATCATATAATATTGTGGTTCACTTGTCCTATTTGGCTAAAGTCTAACAACAAAATTATTTCAATTAATTAAAGCCAATGATTCAGTAATTTACATGCACAGATCTCAAGTATTATTTTATCGATCCACATTGGGCGACTACTTATTTGTAATTCTACTCTTCTATTCACTACGCAATGACAACTACTTTGAGATAGTAAAGACGGTATCTCCCAAGAAAAGTGGTAAGCCTTATAACACTGTTATACATTACATTATGTGACGCACCAAACAAGATTCCCAAACACTAGAAGAAAAGTTTACCTTTTTCGAAATCTATTATTAAACATTACTACAAGCATGCGAAAGCCAAAATATAGTACACTAAGCGCAAAGTGATATAAAATATTTTGCACTGATTTGCAAGTGCAATCTTGGAAGCTGTGAAGGTAAGCTAAAACGCCTTCAAACCTTTACCCATACATGCAGACGTAGAGCATTTATCTTTTCCAAAAACACGCAAACTTTACCATAACATATCAATGCAAATATTTAAAAGAGAGACAAAAAGATTTTCTTTATTTGAGCGTAAAATCTTCCAGCAAATAAAATCTAAGTGCGATTGAAATGTTTGCATTGGAACACAAGCTAAACTTCAAACACTGCAATTTATCTATTATCACGTGCTCTCTTATCGTGGTATTTTTTAGGTAGATCACAAGCTAAACTTAAAGCATTGCAATTTATTTATTATCACGTACTTTCTTATCGTGTTATTTTTTTTTGGTAGATCACAAGCTAAACTTGAAACATGTGGGGTAGATCACATACTACACCGGCACCTTCAATTGTCTCTGCGTACATCTGATAAGCCAAGTATCAGCTGCTTTCTTTTCAGCTAGTCAAAAATTGAATTAGATTTTGATTGTGCATTTGTTCCAAGCACTTTTGACTTAGGTATATTATTTAGTTTCGTTAATCTAAGGCTTTTTGGGGTCGATATCTAGGGTTTTTGTAAAAGTCTCATGGGCAGTACTGTACCTCATTAAATCAATGGCATTAAATACCTTGAACGATGTGTTTACATCAAACAATTCTGATGTTGATGATTTCTTCTCATAAAAACATGAAGCGGGGCGTTTTGTCTTGACATATCATTGCAACTAGCTGTATGACAAAAATTTTCCATTCCTCAGCACGTGCGCTTAAACTATGATAACATGTAAAACCTTAGAACTATTACTATTTCTCTACTTACTTGTTAGAACAATAGGTAAAACACCAATTGGTGTTCATAAAATCTGATGTAACAAATACTGCTGGCTTTGGTTTGTGCTTCAAACAACCCAACGGCTTAACTAAAACAATACGTAGCGCGTTAGCAAGAACAGATAGATCAGAAAATCCATCTGACAAAAGTTAAAAGAATTAAGTTTAGGCACTCCAAACTCAGAGTCTTGCGAAAGCCAAAGGGGTCAGTTTGTGTTGTCATGAGTGCCTACAAATATAATTAAAGTCGTTTACTAAAGTTTATTACAAATTATACATGCAATGGTTTGGTCATATACACTATACGTGACCTTCTAAACTTTCCATCAGTGAATTCAAAGTCAGAAAAAACTTTTCTAAAGCGAGAATAGATCAGAAATTCTCATTGCTTTTCAGGCACACCTCGCATTTTGATCTTTTCTTATCTCCCACTTTTTCAAAGTTGTTTAAAATCATTTGTGCAGGTTGCCAGTATGCTTGCAAAACGCATGTTTCACATGCCTGGTTTAGCAGTTTAATTAGGGTTTTACTTTAGGCCAGCAAACGCGCACAAAACAAAAAACGTTACAAAACAGCAGCCACCCCCTAAAAGGAGAAGCCAACGCTATCTGTTGCGCACGCCATTAACTTTTAAAAACATAAAATAAAGTTGAATTAGCCCGAGATTACAGCACCTTAAAAAAGAACAAAAAACGTTTGATTTAAGCCTGCTTAACGCACTCACAATTGATGGCGAACACATTTATTTTATAAGTAGTTCTTTCAAATGAATCTATTTACATAAGACTACTTATAAAAACTAATGATCTCTTCATTGAGACAAAGTCAATGTCGTTAAGAAATAATATGCGACCGATTTTGCTATTCTTATTTTTGATTTCTTTGAACACAGTAACATGTGTTGCGTATAATTTTGTGCTCACTTCTATATACCTAGGCACATCGCTAAACAGGCTGATTCAGTATCTGCCCACAGTCTAAGCTCAGTGATCTCTGTCACTAACAGACATTTATTGTGACCGAATTTGCTTTTGAAGATTGCTCTATCGCCAAATTTTTGTATGCGTTTTTAAATTATCGCTATCCCTATTGTTTGACATAATAAAGTGAAGAAAACAAAAAATGTTGGGGGAAAATTAATTCGGCTCGTCGAGACCTGCTGCATACACTTATGCCTCGCGACTAGGAAGAAGTTGTCTTTTCCTGTTTTCCTGGCCTAACCATTACATCATCGCGGGCCGACTGTTGTTTTTTAAGCAAGTAGAAATATCTATTGAAAATTTTGCGTAGCATATTTAGAATGTATTTGCAAAGTATCTTGACAACAGATCGGCAACCTCATAAACGCCATAAACTGGTTTACGAATTAAACTGTAAATGTAAAAAATTTTGTTTTACTATTTGATGATAATAGTAGTTATCGTAAACCGGGGCTACTTTGTACACCGGGTTAACTTTGAACACCATGGGGTAACTTTGTACGCTTTTTCAAAACACATAACCATATTTTCAATACACATATTTTTGTTGTTGTTGTTGGTTACCCGACCCCTTCCGAGGGATGGGGGCATGGCAGAAGACCATGGAGCCCCAGAAGCCGGGCAACTCTCCAGGGTCTGGACCAGAAGTCGTGCAGAGACAGAGAGTCGCCAAAGAGTGAGCGGTGCAAAGAGTCTGTAGCTGGACAGTGCAGAATGAGATGAGAGGTGTCATGGGACAAGTGTCTACAGTGGCTGCAGGAAGGATCCCGATTCTGCCAATCCTAGAGGGATAAGAACCTAAAAGAAGGCGGTGTCCATTGCAGCGAAGACGAGAGAGGACACAGCGAGCATGATGAGGAAGCATATGTTTAAGGCAGTGGCTATTTTGCCGTCGACGGCAATTTACCCACAGAGACTGTTTTGCCATGAGTTATTTGTGATTGGTCAATCTTAATGACGTATTAAACATGCGACTTTTGGTTGTTTCTGATTGGTCAATTTTAAAAACCAATTAAAAAATTTTGTAGCGCAACAGCAGGCACCTGGCTAAAGTCCGGCGTCAAAAGAGCGCACTCCATATGGCGACTAGTCACTTTTATCATGATAGCTACTTTCGTAGATTCCGTTCGGTTTACAACTTAAGATTGTTTTTGTTGACTTTTGATTTGTGGTTTGTTACATCGAAGTTGCAGTTGCTGCAACATGCCTTCCCCGCCATCGATGAAAGAGAGATTAGCTTGCCGGCCGAAGTGAATGAGATTTCCGTCAAGACTTCATTTGAAAGGCGGTCTTGAGGTTTGGGCTCGGCGACTCAACGATGGCTTCTGTTGCTTGATTGAAGCCGCTGCCGTCCAACTACATCGGGATAGATGTAGTTGCTTTGCGGGGTCACCATTGTAGCGCAACGGCAGGCACCTGGCTGAAGTCCGGAGTCAAAAGAGTGCACTTCATACATTTCTATCATGATAGCTACTATCGCAGATTCCGTTCGGTTTATAACTTAAGATTGTTGTTGTTGACTTTTGATTTGTGGTTTGTAACATCGAAGTTGCAGTGGCTGCAACAAGCGTCAGTGGTAACCTTTACCGTAACTCAGCCCCAGCCGTGATCTAAATCTTCATCCTAATCTGAAAAGAAAAAAAAATGAAAATATGTTTTTGTGCTAGTCTTAATGAGACCTCTTTAGATTTCGCATATTTAATATATGTCACAAGAAAAATTGCTTGCTGCAGTGATAAAAAGCTTAGTTTAAATTCTAATTCTTAGAGAAATGAGTTTAAGTAATCGAAGTAACTCTCAAGCATCTCCACAAAAAAAGATAAAATGGTATATACAGGTATTTAACGTAAAGTGGCTGACAGATACACAGCTGAAAGATTGGCTACAGCAGGATAGAGACAATAAAGGATAGAGACAATAAAGACAGGATAGAGACAAATAAAGTGTTACGGAATTGTTGGCATTTTTACATGTTTTATGGGTAATTTTTATGTTACCCATAAAAATGCAAACAAATCCATTCGACATAAAGAATCAGAACAACACAAAAGGAGCTATCAAATTGCAAAATCTTCTAATAGCATTTCTCAGTTTTTTGCTAAGAAAAACTGCACAGAAGATGAACAGATAGCAAAAAGTAAGTTGTTGCTTGCTGGCTACTTTGCTGAGCACCACATACCTTTCTCCCATGCTGACCATCTGTTGAGTTTATGTAAAGAAGCATTTCCTGACAGTCATATTGCTTTCAAATTATCAATGAAAAGAACTATAATATCTTATGCTATTTAAGATTGCATTGCATTTCATAAAAAATTAAAAGGGACGAATGTTTGCAAAGAAAGCAAATTTTTGATTATAATTGATGAAAGCACTGATATCTCTGTTACGCAAATATTAGCAGTGGTTGTACAATATTTTGATCTAAAAAGCATGATGTAGTAGATGCTTTGCTTGATACAATTAAAATTGAAAATGGAACAGCTCAACATCTTTACCAAGCAGTCAAAGGTCTTTTAAAAAGAAGAGGCATTCCTTTTGAAAGCATTGTTGGATTTGGCAGTGATAACTGCTCAACTATGATGGATGAAAGGAGTGGCTTTAAAAAACTGTTGAAAGATGATATACCTTCCATCTTTATTATGGGATGTATTTGACACTCAATGGCTCTTTGTGCTAGTCATGCTGTCAATGTTTTGCCCTCTTACCTTGAGACATTTTTGAAGGATGTGTCATCTTATTTTAGCAGGAGCAGTAAACGCAAAAAAGACTTTATGGCTATTCAACAAGTTGTCAGAGTTGTGCCACATAAAATGGTGAAACTGTCTCAAACGAGATGGCTTTCTTGAGAAAAAGTTGTAAGTACTGTTATTGCACAATATGATGCTTTAATTCTGTATTTTGAAAAAGAATGCAAAACTGACAAAGTTGATGGTGGCAGAAAATTTTTTAGC
Source organism: Trididemnum clinides (assembly GCA_963675345.1). Lineage (NCBI taxonomy): Eukaryota > Metazoa > Chordata > Ascidiacea > Aplousobranchia > Didemnidae > Trididemnum > Trididemnum clinides. Next base: position 24,729,985 of record OY776306.1, read on the forward strand.
ACTTTAACAAACTCTGGAATCAAACACATGCTTTTGTTTTTGCAATATATTTTGCAAAAAGTAAATGCAATTAACACTGACTTGCAGTCAGAACACTTTCGATTACATCAGCTTTACACCATGATTACATCTGAGTACAAGAGCATTCTCAATTGTGTTATCAAAAAGGAAGTTCTATTTGCAAAAAATTTGTCAGAAATTAATTCACAAGATATAAGAAGCCAAAAACCTATTAGTGATGTATACCTTGGAGGACAATGTTTTTCTCAGTTACTCAATGACACATTACAAGATGAGAGTCGTACCATTAGATTCAAAAGTGATTGCTTCAAGTTTCTGTTAGAACTTTTCTTACAGATGAAGAAAAGGTTACCTGTAGATGAAAATGGAATGTTTTCCAAATTGTATGTATTAGATATTGAAATTGCATTGGATCTTAAACGGTCACCAACGTCTATAGTTCCATTAGCTGTTCACTTCCCACATATAATACCACAAAATAAACTTAATGAACTTGATGATCAATGGAGAGCCTTCCATATTTCTGCCAAACAACTTGCTGTTTCTCCTTAATGTGTTCCGGAATATTGGCACAATTTAGGTTTAGTAAAGGATAATCTAGATAATTAAAAATTTTCTCTGTTATCATATTTTATGACAACTTTGACTGTCTTACCACATTCTTCTGCAGCTGTAGAAATAATATTTTCCCAGATCAATCACATGAAAACTAAATCAACTAGTTTTTTAGAACCAGAAACAGTGAAAAACAGGCTACTTGCAAAGCAGCTTATCAACAGAAAAAATCAACCATGCTGCTGCTGGGAACCAAATCAAAAACTAATCACAAAGATGATGGATGGTGCAGTGAGGAAGAAATATCAAGAACGGCTTTAAAGCCAAAAGTATAAAGATGTTTGTTGTTATTCTGAAAGTGACAATGAAGAAGAAACTGTTTTGATGATTAAAATATCTTGACTCAATTTTTTAGACTTTTTGTGAATGACCCATCTGCATATAACTGCTTTAAAGTGTTATAGTTTTGTTATCATGTTTTATGAGAAAATGTCATTAGAACTAACATTTTTTTGTATTCAGTGTGCAATCTCTAAAAGAAAATTTGGAGGTGAGGTTTAGAGTGGGGGATTACTTAGTATTAGAGACCTTAGAGTCATAATTAAAGTCAGTGTTAGAGTTGAAAATATAGTTTAAATTACAAGATTTAAAAAATTACAATTAGAGACAAAAATTTTTGCCATATAAAAAGGATTTTCAAAGTTTCATCATTTTAGGTATTAAAGCTCTTATCAATAAAATAAGGCCATTTTAATGTGGCACATTTGAATAAAAAAGTGTTAAGACATGGTGACCATTTTAATACCAAAAACATCTTTTTATTTCTGTAATTTTTTTTCTGGGGATTTTTTATGGACCACTCTGGGGTTTCTTTTAAAATCTTAGTGGCAGCATTGGTCGGTGGCAAAGAGTAGCTTATGTTTCACCTTAAGCAACAAAATAATCTATGTATACTGCATATCATTTGAGTCAGGAAGAACCAGTCATTTGAAAAATAGGAAAAAAGTTATTTTGTGAGGATTGATGGAAAGGGTAGTTGCAGTAGCTTCCAGGGTCCCCCAAAAAAGCAAAAATTTGGTTGCTGGGCTTTAAAAAAATTGAAAATAGTACAAAAAATTTGTCCTTTGGTGATTTTTAACTGTTTTTCTCAAAATTATGATGCTTTTACATCATCTAGCAGCCATTTTCAAAAAAATTCATCTACACTCAAGGCCTGTAATACTATTCCAATACCGAAACTTGAACTTGGGGTAGCATTGGTTTCCCCCCACCAAAAAAACAAGGGGGTAAAGATGTTTTTGTTTTATTTTGGATCACAAAAAATTGTCTTTAGACTGCACATCATGCAATTTGGGACAAGACTTTCTTTACAAAAATATATTATTTGACGTAGTTTGATTTAATCTTGATTTCATTTTAATTGATCAAAAACACAGTTCCAATACACATCTTTTCGTTGTGGTCCAAACAAATCTTGAAATATCTGTGACTATGGGTCTCAGAAAAGTAACAATTGTGGAAAAACAAAGAACCTGGTACATTTTGGTTATTTTTCCTGAAATCTATGGTTATTTAGCTGTCTGTATCTAAGTTTTCAGAAAGATTGATCAAAAAATGAAGTCTCTAGAATTTTTTAAAGCTACAGTACCCTATTTTGAAAGCAATTTAGGTACTTGTGGGTTATCTGTCACCACTTTTTTTCACCAGGTATTAAATTAAATGAGTTTGGGTTAGGGTTAGGGTTAGGGTTAGTCACCACTTTTTTTTTAAATTTATTCATTGGGTGGCCATTCTTGCAATACTAACCCTAACCCTAACCCAAACTCATTTTAGGCTTAAACATTATATATACAGTTAAATAATAGTAATTTAATACCTGGTGAAAAAAAGTGGTGACAGATAACCCACAAGTACCGCAATTTAAAAGTGATTTACTCCCCCAAAAAGGAGGGAGTTAATTTACATAAATTATATTCTTGGACAAAAAAAAAGTCTTTTGGAGGTCAGCATATTTTGAATCACAATGAAATTCCCTTTTCAGCATTATAACATGATCAATATAATAGCCAATAGCCTAAAACCATCGAATGGCAAAAGTAAAGATAGTTAATGGTTTTTATGCAAATTAGTCCAGGACTCTTTTGTTGTAGTGAAAGAGTTAAAGGTAATTATCTTTGTGATATGCATCTTTTACTTACTTTTCAAAGATAATGCAACTACTGTAGGCAAAAAAAAATATTTTTTCTTCATCTCATGATTATTTTTTTGCCTACAGTAGTTACATTATATTTTTTTGCTTACAGTAGTTTTTTTGCTTACTTAGCATCAACAGTACTGTGTTGTTGATACAATTTTGTGTTTTTATTAGCTGAAAATTCAAAATATAATTATTAACCAAAATCTAATCTCAAACTTTACTGCTAACAAATGAGACTTAACCTTGGACTTTTTGTGTTTGCTTGCCTCACGCCCGTATTGTCTTTTACCGCAAATTTCACGCCCCTACTGATGATTAACTCCTCTTTCTTTGGTGGTCGATTTCTGAAACTACTGCGTCTGTCGACCCACCATTTTCAAAAATCTGGGGTAGAGATATTTAGTGATTACATGCTTATTTGATTTTGCTTTGCTTTGTGTTGACTGTAATTTAATTTGTATTTGGCTTCATTTTTTTATATCACCATCAGTATTTCCTATAAGTAAAGCGGATGATTGACCGGCAATAATCATCATAAGCAATGTGTACATATATATGCGAGCACGAATCATGTGACATGATAAAGCAATGGAGTTTTGATAAGGTTGGTGTGAAAGCAATGCAATTTCCTATACCAAATGTTAACATTAATATTTAACACCAGGTATAGGAAATACTGATGGTGATATAAAAAAATGAAGCCAAATACAATTTAAATTACAGTTAACACAAAGCAAAGCAAAATGAAATAAGCACATAATCATCACAAGCTGTTTATTTTCTAAAATGTTTCCAGATATTCAGATTGTACAGTCATTTTCATATGGAGCTACAATGTGTACTTATTTAGCGTGTTTTGGCATTTATCCTTATTTTCATGAGCTGCTTGTAGAGAAAATTCGTGCAGTCAAGTATTATACTTTAATTGTTTGATGAAAGCTTGAACCAAATCAACCAGAAAAAGCAAATGGATATGATAGTTAGATTGTGGGACAGCAAAAGCAATAAAGTAACAGAAAGATACTTTAATTCAGAGTTTGTGGGTAATGCTACAGCAGAAAATGCGTTGACTCATTTTAAAAAAGGAATGGCTTTACTTAACCCCAGCAGTTTGGTGCAAATATCTATGGATTGTCCCAATGTAAACTGGAAGTTCTATCACAATCTTTTTCAAGAACGCAAAGGTGAAGAAGTCCCAGACTTGCTAAATATTTGGAAGTTGTAGTTTGCATGTTGTCCATGCAAGTTTTGAAAAGGGAGCAAAAGAATCTGGATGGAATCTTGGCAATGCTCTCTGTTCCTTGTGGCAAATTTTGCATGATACTCCTGCCAGAAGAGAAGATTTTATTCAAATTACAGGCAGTGATTTGTTACCCTTTCAGTTTTGTCAGTATAGATGGGTAGAAGATATCAAGGTTGCTGAACAAGCTTTAAAAAAATTGGCCTCATGTCAAAACTGTGAAGAGTGAAAGAAGAGCTCCAGCTTGTGTTTCTTTTGTTTCTGTTGCATCTGCATGTGACGATACTCTAATTGAAGATAAGCTGGAATTTTTTGCTGCTGTGGCAAAATTGCCCGAAGCTCCTATAACTCCTTTCTTGGCTTTGTCTTTGAAAGATTTGTTATTGGCCATCATTGGTCGTTTTTTAAAAAAGAAGTTTTAGAAAAAGCTGATATGTTCAAGAAGTTATCTACTATTGACCCTGCTGACAAAAAGAACCAAAAAACCCAAAGCATGTTGACATTGGCTTTGCTGCTCGAGGCACTTTGAAAAAAGTAAGAGAAAAAAAAGCTGCAAGTGAACTATGTAACTTATCTTTCAAAAATGATTGCATTAAGTTTTTGTCTGCTATTGTCATCAAACTGTTGGAAAGATGTCCTTTAAAGTATTCTTTGGTTCAAAGTTTGGTGAGTGTCGTACCACAGAAGTTGGTATCTGATTCTGCAGAAGCACAGGTTAAGTTTGAGCGACTCCTGCAGATTTTGCTCAATGGCAAGTTGTGTTTGGCAGAAGCTTGCATCGAAATTCTTACTCAGTTTATAGGCTTTGTATTGGAAATGAAGCAAAACCATCTTGCTGAGTTTTTGAGTTTCAACATGAATGCAGGCAGATTGGATGAATTCTATTGGAATTACATGAAAGATGCAAAGCACGCAAAGATGAGGGAAATTTTTAAAATTATTTTTACACTTTCACATCGTCAAGCTGCAGTCGAGAGAAGGTTTTCAGTCAGCAGTGAATGTTTGGTTGAAAACTTGCAAGAAAAAATCCTTAGTTGCAAGTCACTTTGTGTACAGTAGTGTCAAGAGTGATACTAATCATCTCAGTGAGCTTTCTTTTACCCCTAGACTGAAACGAAATGTTTAGGCAGCAAGAATGTGATATCAGTTGTATTTGGAAGAGCAAAGGAAACTTCATGCTAAAAGTGATAAAGCTAAAAAGAGGAAAGCTGTAGAAGATGAAATTCGTTAAGTTGACTGTAAAATAAAGTTATTGAATAAAAGCATCCAAGCTATGAGCCTAGAAGCAGACAAATCAGCTACAGAGGCGGAAGTGAAGTTCAATTTTACTTTGCTTGCAAAGGTGAATGCTTTCAGACTAAAGATTTGTGAAAGTGAAGAAAAGGAAAAAAAGTTTTGTGACCAAGTACGTGTTTTGAAAAAAAAGTTAAAGTTTATGGAAATGGCATTTATCTTTGTATACTTAAGAAGTATCACATTGATTCAGTATTTATATTGCCTACGCTCTATCATGACTTTTTTTGAACTTAGATGGTTGGTGTGATCTTTTTCCTGAGAGAGTTGTTGATAACCTATATTTCTTAGTATGCTTTCTGCTCAATGCAACTACAGCACCACGTAATTTACATGTTTAGGAAAAAAACAGCTATGTGAGCTTTTTATACCAGATTTACTGAGAGATGTTTTTCTGTCAGATTGTGCAATCATTTTCTTGAGCCCTAAAATTTTTTGAGTTTATGTTTCTTGTTAATTTTTAATGTGGCATTTCATCTTGTTATAACTAACTTATTCATTCATGTTGTACCCAGATTGCATAAAGATCATAATTAACATCAGAAGTGCTCACTATTTGCTGATCCGGTTAAATGAGAATTGTATAGGGGCTTTTTGTAATCTAATCTTTCATATCATGGTTGGTTCGAAATTATTCTAACGTCAATAATATTCCAGCTGAAAAATAAAGCTTTCTAAATAAAATGCTTAGCTCAAAGATTGCCGGGTTAAAGATCACAAAAGAGGACTTTTACTGGCTAGAAGACATAATTATTGTTGTATTGTTTACATAGCCTTACTGTAATTTTTTGTGAATTTAAACGCAATGTCCGGGGTTGTTGCTTGTGCTGGTTTGCGTTTTATAACAAATAGTAGCATAAACATACCGATAATTTAAGAAGACTTAGAAAGTTTACTAAAGCATTAAAAGATTCAAATTTGGTTAAGATAGTTTGGGTTAAATATGCCAGAAATGAAAAATTTAATTAAACGTCTTCTTATCAAGTATTATGTTATTTCTTTTATCAAGTATTATGTTTTATCAGAGCCTTGTGAGAGCACCATTGTGGTAGTAAGGTGTGTTTAAGTAGACATTATATTTTTAGATGTTAAAATTGAACGATAAAGCAATGCAAGTTAAATAATGTCAAGTGAAAACGTTGGCATAAGGAGCAATTAACAAGAATTTGATCTTGTTACCGAAAGAGCTATTTCAATTTGAACTGATAAATGTATATGAAAATGCGTAAAGATGCTTTAATATTGGTCATGGAAAAGTCATAGAAAAAGTCATGGAAAGTCATGGAATTTTGTTTTGAAAATTGTGTGGGAACCCTGGTAAGATCTCCTGGAGAAAAAGCCAAAGAGAAGTTTGCTTCATGTGGATGTTAAGCACCACATAACGAAATTGTTTTACAAAGTTTCTTCTCCACTTGTGACCTTGTCATGGCGTCATATTAACCCCTTAATGACACTCACCATTAAGTGGACATCAATCGCGCGAAATTTCATTTCAATAGTATCGGAGGAGTTATTGTACCTACCCACCAACACACACACACACGTACCCATGCACACACTCACACTCACGCACACACATTCACACCGCATTGCGCTTTATGGTATACAAAGATAGGGGAGACCGGGGCTAGTTGTTACAGGGGCACGTTGTTACAACCGCACTCGCTCCTTTTGGAAATCAAAATAAATTAATATTTGTAGTATTATCTATTCCACTGCTTCTAGACGACTATTAGGCAAAATGATTTTCGCAAAATCCAAGAAAGTGAAAAGGTATTTAAAAAAAGTTATTTTGGAGTACCTCAAGTAAAATTTCGCAGAAATTTAAAAACTGGTGCCGGAAAATTTTTGCGTTAAAAATCTACACAATGTTAGGTGGTAAGGAAAGCTGAAAAACTGTATTTTTTGTATCTACTTTTGTTTATGACATTAACATAACCAGTTTGTGCACAAAATAAAAATATTAATGCTAACTTAGATGGGGCAAGTTGTTACAGTTATAACAACTTGCCCCAGAACAATAAACATGGGCAGTTCAGAAGACTAATATCACTGTACTGTATTTTTAAAGGTTAAATTATTAAGCTATTATGGTTAGATAATATGTTAAAAAAACAGCCAGAGGCACCACGTCTTTGGAAGTGATGGAGGAAGCAGCAAGAAGAGTTATCGATAAAAAGGAATCTTTGCGGACTGTGGCAGCTGATTTTGATGTAAGTAAGACTTTATTATATCATGTATATTGGCTACCTGTTGTTAGTCTATTTATACAGTTATGTATATGGCTATGGGAATGGACTGATTTATGGGTGTGTGGAGGAAGACGCACTGTATTAGGGTCTTGTTACTTTTAGTCAGTTATGTATGATGTCTATTTTCTGGAGCAGTGCAATACATTCAGCATTCATGGCCTGCCGATACCAGTTTACCACTATAACTTTAGAATTTAACTATTTAATAAGCTTATTGACCAATTAATACTGACATTTTTTTCTTTGTTTTTTTCAGATAAATTTTATAACTCTACAAAGATTTTGTGTCAAAAAGAAATCAAATCAAAAATGTACAATTGGATATGGAGCTCCGAGGCAGGTGTTTTCGTCTAAAGAAGAATTATTATTAGTTAATTACATCAAATGAGCTTCGGAGCTATATTTTGGATTAACTCCCAATGAAGTGAGAAAACTTGCTTTTGAATTTGCCCATTTAAACAATATTTCATCTCCATCTACTTGGCTGACTAGTGAAAAAGCAGGACCAGATTGGTTTTCTAAATTTTTAAAACGTCACCCCAGTTTATCAATTCGAACACCCGAAGCTACAAGTTTGGGACGAGCTACCAGTTTTAGCAAAGAAAATGTGAAAAACGTTTTCACAAATTTGGCTACAGTTTTAGAAAAATACAATTTTAATGCTCATGACATCTATAACTGTAATGAAACGGGGCTGACAACTGTTCAACAACCAAATAGAATTGTAGCAAAAAAAGGCACCAAACAAATTGGTGCCATAACTTCAGCAGAAAGAGGGGTGTTAGTCACCATGTGCTTTGCTGTAAGTGCAACAGGGTCTTGTGTTTCACCTCAATTTGTGTTTCCTAGAGTGCACTTTAAAGACCACTTCATTAAATGTGGACCATCTTGCTGCATTGGATCGGCTCATCCATCAGGATGGATGACTAGTGACAATTTTTTGGTGTTCATGAAACATTTTGTTCAAGTCGTGAAATGCACCAAAGAACATCCTGTGTTGTTATTGCTGGACAACCATGACTCACACACATCCATTCAAACAATTGATTTTTGCAAAGAAAATGGAGTTGTGCTCTTATCATTCCCTCCACACTGCTCTCACCAGTTACAACCATTGGACCGGAGTGTTTTTGGCCCGTTGAAAAAATATTACAGCTCTGCTTGTGATTCTTTTCTGAAATCCCATCCAGGTAAACCAGTCACAATGTATGATATACCTGAAATTGCAAAGCAAGCTCTCCTTCTGGCAGCTACACCAGGTAATATTCAAAAAGGGTTTTTAGTAACTGGAATTGCTCCATTCAATTCTGATATCTTTACTGATGAAGAATATCTCCCCAGCTTCACCACTGACCGGTCTTTGCCTGACAATGACCAACCATCAGAAGTTGCTGTGCATTCTCAAACTGGTGAGCAAATTGAGTCAACACAGTCTCAGGATTTACGTGCAAGAGAAAACACTCCAGATGTTGGTGAGAATGATAATTCAGAGCCATCTTCCAGCTCAGCGCTGCCTGCCATTTCAGCAAAACCAACTACAAGTGATCAAAATCCATCAACCTCTTCTCGGGCTGTTGTGATAAGTCGAGAAGGATTGGATGATCACACATTAACTCCAAAAATAATAAGACCATTCAAAAAGGCAGAACCACGAAAAAACAGAAAAAGTAACAGGAGAAAGCGCACTTCTTGTGTTTTAACATCTAAACCTGTGCAGAAAAGGGTCAGGGAAGAAGCTGATTTGAAAGCTCAGAAACCTCCTACTCAAAAACCCAAACGCCGAAAACTGAGTTTTTCAAAGAATAATGTCTCTGCAAATGACTGGAGAAGTTTGGTATGCGACGATACATACCACAATTCAGCATCTGGAGAGGAGTGGGTTCAGTGTGTTAAGTGTAAACAATGGGCTCATTGTGCTTGCACTGATGGGAGCCAAAAATATGTCTGTGATTTTTGTTGTGATTAAAATAATGAGTTTGAATTTTTGAAACAACTTTTTGTTTTGAATGATTTTTTCGGTTTGCCCAATAATTATTTTTTCAATTTGTGTGTCTTTTTTTTCAACAGAACATCAAATAATTAAGTCTGTTGTGACATTCATCCGCTCAGAAGAGTGTGTGTGAGTTAAAAAACGAGTTTTTTTTTCTGTTTGGTCTGTAACAACTTGCCCCAAATCCCAGGGTAAATTGTTACACTTGATGTGTATTAAAAATCGTCTATAAGTCCCATGTTTCAGAGGTTATTAGCAATTTTTTCATACTGTAGTAAGTACACAAGATGGTCGATATTTTGTGTAAGTTTTGACTTTCTAGCTTTAATAGCTTTGAATACAGAGGGCGTAATGATGTAATTGTAACAAGTAGCCCCGGTCTCCCCTACTGTAAAAAACATTTCTGTCTATCTGTGTTTTTGCTTGTGTCTGTGCCTGTGTTAACTCCTTTAAAACTATTGGGTATGCAAGCATGAAACTTAACACGATTGATCTCTAGTCCGAGGTGAGTGTCACCAGGGGTTGGTAACGTCATGAAGATGTGATAATTGTAGATAAATGTTTTAATTCGCATTTCCTGACAGAGGAAAGCGCATTTTTGTCTACATGAAATTCAGCACCCAACCTACCAAAGTCTAGAAATTTCACCTTATTGGAAACTAAGACGACGTCATAATTTACAAGTGATTGCAAAGCTTATTCTGTTGTTTATCTTGAGAAGTAGTCACGGAAAATATGCAATTGAAAGATTAACTTTATTTGTGGTCCCGTGTCCAATAAATGGAAAGAAAAAGAGATCAACATGAGGAAATTAGGAGCTAGTTTCTGCCTACCAATTGTTTTGACTCCACCTCCGTTGAAAGAGCACTTCGTTTTTAAACCGGAATTAGCTATGTCAAAATATCATCCCCATGTAACTCTTTTCACAACTGCTTCTTAAATGAAGTCAGCACTGCCGGCTGAAGCTGTATTCTTCGTCCCCAACATCATTGACTGGGCATGCGGACGACGCGTGCAGAGTCGGTTGGTTTTCAATAAGACATTGTTAGGCGGACAAAGCAGTTATTTTCTGTCACAAAAATTGTTCCAAGATGCATGCAAAAGGCAGCGGATGGAATGCGCGTTAGCAATAAAGGTCACACATTGATGTCGTTGGGCAGCTGATTAGTCCTTTGTTGGTTTTATGCTCAAACAAAATGTTCTTTGTGTTGTGGTGTTTTTGGGAAACACATTTAACGTTTGTTTTTCACCCTAAAAAGCTCAAGGTATTTTTTGGTTAGTCTACTCAACGTTGTACTGCAGCGGTACAAAAAATTTTAAACGTTTGAATCTTGCATACCACTAAAGATTTCATAAAATTTTTTTTACAACTGTAAAGCAAATTTATTGCTAAACCTGATAAACTTTTTTGTTGTGCCATGTGAATATATTTAAACTTGAAAAATTGGATATTTTAACAAGGTATACGAAATTTTATGTTTTCTATTTGTCTTTCGACGCTAATCCGTAATAATCAGATGATGTCACGTGGCAACTGCTAAAAAAATGATGCAAACTGCAACGTAAGGACTTTGGCAAACAGCAAACACTCAATGTTGATTTATTGCAGCTGCAAAGTCAAATAACATTTAAATGCTTTGTTTTTTGTAGAAAAATCTTGTAGAAGGTAGAGTATTTATACTCCAAGCTTTTCGTCTGACACTTTTCAAGAGAATCCGTCAGAAATAGAGTGAAAAGGTGAAGTGAGTCACTTATATAGAGACACAGTTGACGAAAAAGAAAAAAAGGCTCTATCATGATTAGTAAAAGAAGCGACCAATAGAAGGAGCGGAAACTAATGTGTGATTTTTAGACCGTAAACGAATTCCTTTTGTTTGCATAAATTTGGTTTGGATGTTTTAATGTACGTTGCTTCAAGGGTGGAAAGGTGAAAAGAAGTACGGCCACGGGCAAGAATAGAAAATTTGTTGTCATTATATTCGTGTGCGAATGTAGGGTTTTGTAAAAGATGTTGTCCTATGGCAGAAAAGGAAGTTTCAGTTTTAAAGCTTCTGATTGGCTTGCAAGAGCGGGTCAATGTGCTGGGATCCTGAGAAGTATGCTTCTGGAGAGTGGTTTTCAGCACGTGCTGCTTAATCCTCTGTTGTAGCCTTTGAGACGTACGACCCACGTACCGACTATCGCAGTGGCACAGAAATTGGTAAACAATGTTGCTTTGATGAAAAGCGGGTAGTACATCCTTTTTGGCTGCAGGCAGAAGTTGTCTGGTGGTGTAGACAATGCATGGTTCAACTGCAAAGTAACAGCGTTTGACGGCTATTTTAATTTGCATTTCGTACCTCAGCCAAACATTGCCCAGCCATGGCAAGTGGAGATAAACTGGGCATTTCTTCGGACCGAATTGCGTTGGTCTGCGAAATTGATTCATTTTCTTGGTCATAACAGTGTTGATTATAGCTTCAGGGTAACCGTTGTTGATAAGGATTGATCGAATGTTGGAAAGTTCATTTTCAAGAGTAGATTTCGAACAGATTACTAGAACTCTGTGGACTAGAGTTGAAATCAAATTAGTCTTCCGCTTCATGGGGCAAAAAGAGTTCCAGCGAATGTATTGGCCAGTGAAAGTAGGCTTCCTGTAGATAGATGTAACAAATTCGTGGTCACTCTTTTCTACCAGGACGTCAAGAAAGGGCAAAGTCCGATTGCATTCCTTTTCAAAAGTGAAACGAAGCGATGGATGGAGAGAATTTAGGTGGGAGAAAAATTTACTGCAGTCTAGCTGAAGGCGATGAAAATGGAGTACCCCCACAAAACCTGTTCAATTACGACGAAACTAATTTGAGTGATGATCCTGGGACAAAAATGTGTGTTTTTGAAAGAACCACCAAGTATCCAGAAAGAATACGAAGTAGCTCCAAAGCTGCAGTTTCTTTGATGTTTTGTGGATCTGCAAGTGGCCAAATTTTACCCCCATATGTGGTAGGCAAGTCGGAGCACCTTTTTGGACAGAAGGCGGTCCTCAAAATACTCGTTACAATCGCAGCAAGAGTGGTTGGTTTGATGCTAACACTTTTGCAGATTGGTTCGAATTCACTTTTTCCCGCATTGCCGGACTCTGGATGGACGCAAAGTCATACTGGGCGACAATTTAAGCAGTCATTTTTCCAAACGTGTCCTGGAGCTGAGTGAGCAAAACAACTTTCATTTGCCTACCACCTAATTTAACCCATTTACTCCAGCCTTTGGACGTGGCTTTTTTGCCCCCTTGAAAAGAAAGTAGAGAAAAATCCTGGATGCTTGGAAATCAAGCCAAAGAAAGCAATCCCAGCTGCTTTCCAAAGATGCCTTTCCACGACTTTTGAAACAATTGTGTGATGAAGTATGTCCGTTTCATGAAACTAACGACAACTTAAAGTCTGGATTTAAGAAATGTGGAATTTATTCTTTGAACGCGCAACCTGTTATTGCAAGACTTCCAGGAAGACTTACCGGTCCGCAAACTACGGAGGAATCAGCATCTGCTGTCAGCAGTGCAATTATTAACATGTTACACTCCATGAGAAGTCCTCCTGAAAGTAACCGACGCCGAAAGAAACGAATAGATGTTGCCCCAGGCAAGGGTATTTCAACATCTGACCTCCATGATGATGTGGGGTCGAATGTTGGGAATGGAAATGCTAAATCGCATGATCAAACAAACGTTTCTAAACGATCACCTGATTGTGAAAGTACTGCAAATTCCCTAACTGGACCTCAACCAGCATCGTTAGAACCGGAGGAAGTAGTACAGCAAGTGCATATAGAACAAGATATTCCTGGACCGAGCGGACTGTTTACCAGAAGAAAAGGAAATAATTCACGACGAAATGTTTCATCGAAACGTGTCAGAAAAAGTAGGCACACAGCTGTAGCTGCAGCTTTTTATGCCACCAGATCGTGAGATAGCGACTCTGATGATATTTGCATCACATATGATGACAGCAGAGATACTCCGCCTGATTTCTATGGGGAAGAATCTTCAAATGAAGAGCTGTAAAATGACTTTGTATTTCTTGCATTGGTAATGGTTTGTTTGTGTCTTTTCGTTATTTTTATTTCTTTTGTTGTTGATGTGCCATTCAATCTGTTATTTTTTTTGATTACTTTTTGGCCTGAGTTTGCTGGTTACTCTAATACAACTTGCCACAAAAATGAAGAAATGAGTAAGCAATTTATAAAAAATAATTAATTAAAAGTTGTTTTAATGAGAACTGAACGGAGAGATAGCATTGAGTTTACAAAAAAACACCACTTCAAGATCAAAAAGTTTACTATCAATACGCGTTTATGAAAAGACAATTTCAAGCTAGATAAGATATATGAATTGTGTTTTCGTCGCGCTACATCGTTTATTTGATCATAATAACCCCAATCGCTTTGTTATGAACAGAAGTAAAAAATAAATTAAAATAAATTTGAACACTTTTTTTGCAAAATCTTTTATGCAAATGTGTGGTTATGTTTTTATTTTGTAATTTTATGTTCATAATATGAGCTGAGGTTCATTGAAGCTAGGGTGTAAATTTTGGTTTACTGCGCGTAGCGTAGTGTTCATAATAGCCCCATCGACGGGGCTATTATGAACACTAAGAAATTTGGGCGCAAACTCATGAAAAGCTACGTGCAGTAAACCAAAATTTACACCCTAGCTTCAATGAACCTCAGCTAATATTATGAACATAAAATTACAAAATAAAAACATAACCACACATTTGCATAAAAGATTTTGCAAAAAAAGTGTTCAGAATAGCCTCACTCGACGGTACCAATATTGTCAGAATGAGTTATTCTATAATGACTGATGAAATTGGTAAATTTCGTAGGCCTAATCTGTTTCAATACCGCTGAAAACCATGCGAGATTTGGATTTTTGAGCTTCACAAAATTGCAATTTGTAGAAAAACTAATTGATTTGGTACATTTTGGCTATTTTTGGTGATATCCATGGTTATTTAGCTGTGTGTATCTAAGTTTTTAGCAAGATTGATCAAAAAATGAAGTCTGTGGGCGTTTGATGCGGCCGAAAGGAATGGAAGATTTGACCGCATTCAGTGCCAGAGAGGTGAAAAGAGCAGCAGCAGAAGAAAGAGACGAGTATTCCTCTCCAGAAGAACAGTGAGAGGCAAAGTCATCTCAGCGAGCTTTCTGAAAATTGAAGAAAGGGGGGTGTAGCGGTTTTGAACCCGGTTTTTATGTTTACAGTGTTTTTGATCTAAGTTGTCTTGTATCACCTTATCGTTTCAGCGCTTTTGGCTGATTTCCTTGTTTGCGCAGTTTAGTTAATTAGGGCACATTTTAAGTTTCTGATTTTGCTTTAAGCATGTTTTGGAATTCTTTAAATCATTTGACTTTGCTTTTACGTTATTCAATTCGTTTTAATGCAATTTAGTTCAGTTCAGTTGGTTCCGTTTTGTTTAGTTCGGTATGTTCTTTTCAATTCGTTAATAAATTGATCCATTTTTTTGTTAAACAATTTGATCAAGGAGAAGCTGCAGCAAAGATCGACAGTTTTACGTACGATCGCCAGTTATTCAAACTGGTGATTGTTACAGGGACACTCGTTGGGGCGATAGATTGGAGAGAGAGGGAGAGATAGAAGAATTGGTAGATGGTCAGAATCCAGGTCCTGAAGCACCTCCCAGGAGCAAGAAAGGGAAAAAGAAGAGAAAGCGATGGAGAAGGGTGGGTGTTTCAGGGTTATTGAGGGGGAGGAGATTAGAAGATATGACCCAGTCGAATACTTCCTCCCGTGGGGGTCGGAACTACCTCTTGAGCGCCAGAGGGGATGATGGCAATTAAAGTCCCCCAGAATGAAAAGATTTCTGGATGGGGAAAAGGAGTCAATTTTGCCATCCGTTAGGGAGGAGCAAATAGGGGGGGCGTACACATTAAGAAGTTTCAGCGAGGAGGAGTTGCTAAGAGAGATGTTGACCCCTACATAATCAGAGCAGGGATCAAGCAAAGAAAGAGTGGATGTAGAAAGCTCAGAAAAGGATAGGCTCTGCCTAACAAAAATGACGAGCCGCCGCTAGCGTGCGTGTCATTAGGAGAGAGAATGCCAAACCGGGAGCGGGTGCATTTTGATGCCAGACCGCGAGTGGGTGCATCAGAGCAAAGAGTCCAGGAATTCGGAAAAAGAAAGATGAGTTAAGATTGGACTCCTGGATACAGATAAGGTCAACAGGGTGGGTTGAGAGAAAGTGAAGTAGTTCAGTGCTCCTGGCTCAAAGACCTCCAGCATTTCATTAAAAACCCTGAGAGAGCCAGGGGGGATAGGAGACAGGAGGCGCAAAAGGACAACCAGGAGCAAGGGACGGTAGTGAGGGGGCAGAGGAAGAAGATATAAAACGGGTAGATGGGGGATAAGAGGTTTGGAGATGAGGGTAGGACAAGAGTGCTGCATTAGCAGAGGGGGACCAGATTGTACAGTGGAGATGTACATGTGGGAGGAGTCCGAGCAGGGAGTCACAGAGTTGAAAAACTTAGTGGTTTCTGTTCACGATCAAAATGGCCGTTGAAGGTATTTTAAAATAAGTCCATTCCCATCTCACCCTGTGCTCATTGCGATGGAATGAAAATTAGTATGCCAAAAGTATCCAAGATTTAGGAAAAGACAGGAAGTTTCAGTGTTATTGCAAGCACCTAACCAGAGATATAAACGATAAAAAATCAAAAACGGTCAAAATGACCGCTCCGGTAATTCTAGTTTTATGAATAAAAAACCGAGTGAAAAAAACTAGGATAATAAATTTTTCTTCTTATGGGACGTTATGGTTCTGTCATAGACTACTATCTACAGATATTTTCTGAATACCGGAAGTCCGAGTTTAGAAATTACTTGATTTTCAATAAAGTTTATTTCCATGATAT
Organism: Trididemnum clinides; assembly: GCA_963675345.1. NCBI lineage: Eukaryota > Metazoa > Chordata > Ascidiacea > Aplousobranchia > Didemnidae > Trididemnum > Trididemnum clinides. The sequence continues at coordinate 24,746,442 of OY776306.1, forward strand.
ATCATGTCATTGCAATGGACAGTGCCAATTTAAGAAACGAAAAAACTAAAACTCATAAGTAATGTAGGATACTGCACAATTGTGATTATGATTAATAAAGCGATTCTATCATTCCAGAGCTACTAGAAAAATGCTTCAGCAGGAAGAATCGACAGCATTTGTCAGCAGGGGCAAAACATATATGTAAAAACAGCGCATATCTAAAGATTTTTTTGAGAAAATTTAGCATGAAAAAACTTCTGTAGATGAGTTTACAGTAAGAGCTGCCGCTCTTAGAAAGCATTGCGATTTTATAGATCAAAAGAATCATTTATTAGTACGATTACACGTCTACTCTTACCCAACTGTTTATAATTATTTTTTGGCGTAAGACGATACAACCAATGCACCTCATGTTTATACTATCTGGCTGAAATGAACTAACCGTGTTTCGATTTAAACAGAAAATTTATTTCAATTCTAATGAATTGTGGGAGAATCATCACAAAATTGGTGAGGCAAAGTCATAAAAATAGTGGGATTGCCCTTTTCTGCAGCTCATCTTGGCGCCGGCACTGTTGAATTCGCTTGCACTTCCATGAAGTATCTGAAGAATAGCTTCATCCAAACTCATCTCCGCAACTGTGATCCAATCAACAGAGCAGTTTATGCAGAAAACATTGCAGCTGTGTCAAACTTTTGGTAATTCTGCCTTTAATTTTGCCGGCTCTAGAATCAAATCAGACCACATATCCAAAAGGAAGTACCAATAATTCCTACACAAAGTGGTTTATCGAGAATCAAGATACAGCCTATAGGTTAGGAAAATTGCACGAAATGGTTATATGTTGTTTGCTTACGAACAAAATTTCAATATTTATTCCTAATGCTAGATTACTTCTTAATAGTTTTTTAGAAAAAGTGGCATCTTTTCTTTGTGAAAAAATTTGAAATTTATCAAAATAAAATGCTTTGTATGGTTTATTTATCTTAATTTTAACCAAATTTTTGCATTTAGAGCAATTTATAATACTTAAGGCTGGGAACAGTCATGATTTTCGAAAGTGTAGCAATTCTTTTTTAGAGCAACTGAATGAGGGTAAAAGAATATACAGTTCTTAACTTAGAATCACAAAGAATTTTGAAGGATTGAGAGAATCGCACCCGAAATCTTAATGCAGGGTTTTCACCGCTTTGTTGTTCTCAAAAAATAATTATGTAAACAGTACTTTTACGATATATGCGAGGTAAATTCGGTGAAATCAAGCAGTAATTTGCATAAAAAGTAACACTTTCTCTTAGTTTTATTGCAGCTGTAGTTCCAGCTCAGTTGGTTAGAGTGCTGGTTGATTAACCGAGTGTTTTCTGGCTCCCATCACGAGAGTCGAGTTAGGATTGAAAAATGGATAGTGTCCATTTCCTGGTTTGTTAGTTTCTTGCTAGCATTGAGGCGAGCAATTTATATTTGGCCCTATAGCACTGCCTGACCAAAGAAACTGCTACCAGATCCGCCACAGCGAACGCCGGGTTGGAGTGTTAGATATAATTGGTGAAGTGTTGGCATGGCTGCATCATATGATAAACGATGGCATTTTATTTCAAGATTACAGAGGCATGTTTAGTCCTAAAGAATTTTTCGCAACAAACCTTGCTAAAACATAAAAACAAATTCAGTTGCAAATGCAGTAGTGCATTTTCTTGACTCAGATATTTTTCAAACAAATGCAACTTCAAACTATTTGCACGTACATTAGCTCCAAATGTTTGTGAGCAATTAATTTTATCAGACGAAACTCTTCACTAGATAAACCTATGTTTGAATTCCAGGCTGCTTGATGTACTTACAAAGGCTAAAATTTAACATTGACTTAGTGGTGTCGCAGTCGAATTAATAAAAGAATTTAGAGTTGGCTACGAAATGGTTTCGATATTTTTACAATTCCCCATATTTGCTGTCACCTATAATTTTTAGTTCAGTGAGCAATCTCTAGTGCTTGTTGATGAGTGGCTGCAAAAGAATTTGGTTTGCAAAACCGTAGCCATTAAACTTTATGCAATGAACAACAATAGAATGAGCAGCGAAATAAAAAATAAAATTTCTGTTGTGAATTTCTTGGCTGTGACAACTTACAGCATTGCGTACCCATCTGAACAGTGTGACCTGAGCATGTAGCTAGTGAACAGATATGATATTGCTTTCTACTTTTGGACATACTTTTACACTCTTTTACTCTTTTCCGGCTAAGTAATTTTGTTTACACATGCTTGCATCTGGATAATTTAGCACATATTTGCGTGTATATGTTCTTGTAATCCTTCTCTTTCAGAAGCTCTGGTTTGTTGGAATAAGTTTGCTTCGACTTCTTCCCCAGAAAGCAAAGACTACATTTTTTTACGTTTATCAAAGACCAGTTAAGGTCGTCGTTGAATTGGCGGACGAATAAATGAAAAAGCAAAGTTCATACCGAAACCATATACATCTTGCTTGCATAGATTAATCTTTTTGTTGAAAGCAAAAGCAGTGCCGGCATTGATACGGCGCACATTCAAAATGTAATAAAATGCTGTTAAAGTCCAGGGATTTGATTTGGCTTTGCGAGTATACCTAGGCACCAATTCGATGTTCCATCACATCCATGCCACCTTTAGTAAAATCATATAGTTTGCATATAGCGGGTTTGTTTTTACCATCATCTATTGTTACTCCAAGGATAAGTTCTACAGTTGAGAAGAGCAAAACGTTGCGCTGGCCAGAGCTCTTGGTAGGAAACACATAAGAATGAAGAACTAGCTTGTTTTCTGACAACTCCCAAAAGCATTGACAAGAATACCGTTTTCTTTCTGCAACGTTTTTGACTTCAATAGGTATATCCCTTCTATTTCATTGAAGAGTACCGACAAATCTTATGTTGTGAGAGATAGAAGCCATTGTACCGGAGATACACCAGTGTACAAACGGTCAAAGGAAATATTGCGCTCTTGCAAATCACCGTAATTCTGAAGATTTTGAAGATACCTTTCTGTCTCTTCCACTTCTTTGACCTAGTATGCTGTTGCTCCTTCATTAAGTTTTCCACAGAATGAAATTATAAAGTGCATGAAGGCGTAAGCGACTGCATTCGTAGATATAATAAATACCGTAAATCATAATTAGCAGGTTTTATCGAATTTTACTGCTTGAAACTAATTTCATTTCTTGTGGGTTGCAAGGTTTCATCAATGCACAAGTACTTTTCAGGAACAACTCAAGTTGAGCAATTTTTATTGAAGCATTCGAAAAATTCTCGAATAGCTGCAAAACGATCATGTTTCTACAGCTGTTCCCTTGTATCATAACCATCAAATGATATGCAGATGTAAAAAAACTGCAACCTATTTTTACTCAGTGTTGATCCGAAAGGTGTAGGTCCCATGATCGGATTATATAAAAAGCAACATTATGATTGTTCACGCCAGCAAAACCAAGTATGTACATCAGTCTTATAAATGCACGAATTTTGATGTCAGTATTTCTTGTGAATGACAAAAGAGAAGTTTATACTTTTTGAATTGCTCGGCATTTCAATTCGTTTATTTATATATCGTACAACACAATCTATCATTAGGCACAGAATACAATTGGGAAATATTACAGTTTGTTTATTATCAGCTGTAGTTATTTTTTTGGCCAAACTGTTTCTGTCTGCTTTATCTTAGTAGTTGGTAGCAGGGTCTACTGAACAAAACTTCACAACACTTCCAGTTTATATCTCAAAGCATTTTTGCTCCTTCTTATTAAAAGATTTGTATTCTGAAATCAATGTTACAAAACCAGTTTCATTAAGCGAACTCTGCTAAAAAGAAATGGAAATTTTGAAAAAATTTGTGAAAAGTGAGAAACCGTTGTTGGAAGATTGCATTTGTACCAAACATTGTGTTTGATGTAAACATTATTTTGTTTGCACACTTTCGTGAACTCAACGAAAGAGTCAAGATGTTAGTAATTAGAGTTTGTTTACCTATCACGATCTGATTTCTGTCTCACCTCTATGCAAGGAAGAGACGCAAACCTTCTAAACAGAGAACTTGCAGTAACATAAAAACAACGCGACGGCACACGTAATCGGATTAACTTGCATCATTGCTGCTTCTTGGCAAAAATTTATGAGTACAAGACTGAAAGTACAATAATAATTTTGGGTTCATAATAAAGCATAATAAAAAGTAGGAGAAGTCAGGAAATTTCAAATTATTTTGAAAACAATATCGTGTATAATTTAACGTTTGAAAATTTGTTGGGTTGCTGCTGACCAACGTTGAGCTGATTAGGGTTAAAGAAGCCAAACAGTTAGCCCAGCTGAGGAGGCCAGTGTTAAATATTTTTGTGGTAAACCTTCTGTTGTGGTTTGTGAAACTTTGCTATGCTTAACAGTTCATTTTTGCTGACGCGTAATCAACGCGTAGTCAGTGTAGAATCCTTGCTTTTTTGGTTGTTCATGTGAAATGCAAACGCGGCTGCATGCAAGTAGTAGTAAACGACGTTAAAGTTTGTTCAATTAAAAGTCGAATTGCTATTATTGAGTTTATATCAACGGATAAGTTTAGTATTGCATAAGTAAATAATTAACGTATTAATCTCCTAATATTGGTTTTGTAGAGTAAGACAACTGAAAAGCAATTGTTGAAAAGAGTAAACAATTGTTAAGTGTTGTCTTAACCGGAAGTTCAGTTAGTGACGTGTTCGATTCCTCGTCTGGAAAATGGTTCTGGTATGTGACAGTTGTTTACCGTAATTGTTTGCATTAAAATGATTGTGGTTTCTTTATTTTTAGAAACGGGGTTTAAAGAAAAGCATACCACGACGAATCTTAATTGTGTCAATCGAGTTTATTGCTCTAATCACTTGTTTTCGTAATATGAAAAATTAATTAGGATTTCAGTTTTGCGTTATTAAATCTATTTCTCTGTTGATTGGAATTGATTTTTACCACCGTTGAAGTCTATAAGTCCAAGACAAGAAGTTTGCAGTAGTTGAGGGGATTTTCCTGGTATCGCTGGGGAGAGACTAGCTGAAAATTAATCAGCACTCAGTTCAACCAAAAACTGCAAAATAGAGCCACAAAAGAGTATTTAGTTTTAAAGTGGCTCATATTTAAATTGTGTTTTATAGATTCTTGGTTCGTTTGCAGCAGCCAACAAAATTCTACAAGATGAAAATACAGACTCGTCAAAAGGGATAGAGCTTGTGCTATCGTGTGTTAAAAACTTTTGCGATCTTAAGAACATAAAATTCTGGGATATGTAAAATGAAATCATTACTCAAATTGACGCTCGTTCAAGTCGAATACAACGTGCTAATGCATTGCCACAGGATTATGTTGATGAAGAAACAACCGGAAAAAATGAATGAATAACAAAAAATGCGGAGAAAGTCTATAGGACATTGGATCATGTGGTCGATAAAATAACCTTGCATTTTAGCTAATGAAATTCAAAACTGCAGCTGCTGTCTCTGCACTTCAACCTAAAAATAGCAACTTTTTGAATGTAACGATTGTGAAATCTCTTTTGGATTTGGCAAAATGCACAACAATGCAAGCACAATACCGGCTAGTTTCTGTACGCACCATTTGTTAAGAGTAAATTTGCATAGCAGCAAAGAAAGAAAGATGGCTTATCGTTTGTGAAACTCGTTAAAAGAAAAGTTTGGTTTTGACGTATGATTTTAACTTTATTTTGACCAAATAGTTTTTCATATGACGCTTTGCAAGAAATCAAAATTTGTTTTTTGTTACTTTGTTAGTATTCTGAGCCATTTTGAAAGATTTTAATCATATTAACTTTTGGTTGCCCTACTTTCTACTATATGCTTAATCAAACTACAGAATAATTATAAAACACGCAAAAGCTAAACCGTTAATTAGCATAAGTTAGTTAACGCTTAACTTTTTGAGTGTTAAAATTAAAATGATTTGATTAAATTTCATTCTACAATACTGTCGCGTTTTAAATAGAGTTATGAATCTATTTCGATCTTAATTTACCTCTTAAAACTGACGCGACTTGCAGTATCGATAGAATAATTAAATTTGGTTGCAACTTGATAGCTAGGAAAAGAATGGCTTCCACTAAGATACTTTAACCCGTGTACTTCTCGGTCAGAACAGAACAATATATTTACAAACCACTTTATAACTTCGAATTCCTTCGCTTGCCAATACACAGAACTAAAGCACTTCAATAAGTAAATATCGGAGACTAACCAAAACTAAAATCACCAAAATAATCGCTTGATTCCTGTCACAACAATCACCACGGAACAACGCCTTTTTACTACACTCTACTAAACTACCGGTACTCTCTCTACTCTAAATTACACTCTCTCTGAATGAATAAAATCTCGCCGCCTTATATATATGACGGAAAATAATCTAGAAATTGCCAGAACATCACGTGACGCAAGAAAATCGCCCTTAATAAATTACATAATCGGTAATCATATAAAAAAAACAAGAAATCTTCGAGAAGAAACGAGAATCATTAGAATACACTGGAAAACTAGGTCACGTAGACAGTCATTGTGACGTCAGAAAAGCATGTGAGTTACAAATCTAATTATAAACCCGAAAGAAAAAAAGGTCTAATTTTGAAAACAGTTTAGCAAGTTAGGGCTACAAACACTTCAGACTTACAATTAAAAAATGATCACTGCAAAATAAAACAACAGATTATAATAACTATACATATATAAAAACTATTCTTTTAATGCAAATTAACTTATTCGTGACAAATACCAACACTGCTTGTTGGTATCGTAGAATGAAACCTAACTAATAATCACAGACGGCTCGTTCTTGAACAATTTTCTAGTTTGAAGATTCTTTAAGTTACGTAAGTGTAAGCTACCGTAAGTTGCTTTACTAATGTGTTTTGTTGCCTAACTCCATTCTACAAAACTAATCATTTCTTTCAACCGTTACAAGCACACAACTTGCAGTCGATTAGGATCACGTAGGTCTGTGAACTCATTGAACTACAATTTGTTTATCTTACTCTTTCATTTTCGAAGTGCCGTGTAGACCTTTTTAAAACGGCAAATACCGGTGCACCTATGAGCTTACTTACAAAAACTGGTCATACGGTTAACCCTTTCGCGGTCCACGACGGCTATAGCCGTCGTCATCATTTTGCCCAAAGTGTCATAATCAATCATCATAAAATACCCAAGTTTGTTTGTAAATCATTACTCATCAGTTTACTTCTACATCAAGTGTGATATATCGTTGAAATCTCTATTTCTTGAGGATTTCAAATATAATAAAAACAAAAAAAATTTTTCTTTTGAATATGCAAATTTTATGCAAATTTGTCCCCCCTCCCCGCAACCGGTGCTGAGTTGTCTTCGAAGTTAGAGTACCCTTATCTCAAAGATTACTACAGATTTTATTTTTCTACCAATTTCTTTAGAAATGTTCGCTAGATGATGCTAAGGACATAATCTTTCACGGTATATCAGTCAAAACTTACCAAAAAGCCTAGGTTTTCTACAGTTTGCTACTTTCTGAGGCCAATGACCTTTTTGTTAACCGGTACTGACCCGTACCAAATTTTGTTAGTCAAATGTAGTATGTAAAATATGATCAGTTATTATCTGCTACAGGTTATCCTAAACCATGTAACATTATGTATTTTTGAACAGGAAATGTCTTGAAGATTCAGAAAATATCAAGTTTAAATAGAATATGCTGTCACTAACAATGAAACAGCAACTTATTTACACCCCTCCCATGTGTTGAGAAACAAGGGGGATACAGCAAACTTTGATTTAGAGAAGCCAAACTTTTGCTAGCTGTTAAACTTGTATTTTAGTTTTTGTTTACTTGGAAACTTGTTGCGAAATGACGACTTCAGTGGTGAAATATTTGCAATTTATTTTATCTATTTAAAGGATGTAGTTTTTCTAAAAATTATAGTTTAGTGAAGGTAAGACAAAAAATTTTGGGGGGTTTTGAACTGACATGATGTACAGTACCCATTTTTGATCAGTAAATATCATATATTGCTTAGCCTAAACTATTTACAGTTATATATTGCTGAAAAGCAAATTTTCTAAGCTTTTAAATGAGACCGGTATTTAGCAACATATCATGTTTTTTGCGCACTAAATCTACTTTTTTTGGAAGAAGTGGGGGTATGCCTCGTTAGCGCCGACACTAGCGATAGTAAAATTTGATTTGGTTAAAATATAGCAACGACAAAAAATCGTTTGGCTCTGTTGAAAAGAACTTGACTTTGTCTTCAGCCGAATGTTTTGTTTATTTTTACCAAAAGTGCGTGCCAAAGGGCAAAAATACGTGTTCTGTCGGAAGCCAATTAGTTTGTTTGTTTCTTATGAATCTGCTTTACTAGTAAAATGCACACTAAAATTTTGAGCAGCAAAATAAATCAAGTTGCTGTACCCAATAATATTTAGTCCACTCAGGAGTTTCCCTATTTACAGCCATCGAAAGATTTCTCAAAGTTTTACCGGCTTTTCGTGCAAGCAATGTTGAACCAACCTGCTATAGAACAATCGTAAAGGCATAAGCAGTTATGGAAATCAAATAAAAGTAAAAAATATTGTTTGACTGTACCAATTTCCACAGTGTACTCTTGTAAAAACATAACAAATTAATAGTTTAACAAATCAAAATTATAAAAGAAATACCGGTATGTCAAAAAATGTGCTATTAATTTACATTGCATGTCTCAATAAAGAAGGTTGAAGACCCAAACACCAGTTACTTGAGTCTTTGTGCAGAGGCCGTGAAACATAGAGAACATGGGCGCTCTTAGATAAACTTAAGTTCTATGCTCCCGTGGTTGAATTCTCAGACGGAAAGTTGAATAAGATCAAAAAATGACAGGGCAAGTTAGTTTTTAACAAATTAAAAAACATTTTTACTAACGACATTAGTTCCTGCCTCTTAACCTAAAATAGTCTCGGTGTTCCAGCTTTGTAATACTTAAAATAAGGGTTGTAGTTCTACACTTTTGTATGAAAAATTTCATGCCTGCCGCAAGGCTCAAATCAGAAATTTTTGTCTTGCATTGTTTTCACTGCTATTGTTGCAGTTTATAATGTCTTAACGTAGTAGATATTTTAACAATAAATATTCAAAACGTTTAGACCAATTGAGTAGTTTTGCATAATTCATGTCAACAGATAAGATGTAATGTTATACGGATGTTTTTTGATTGAAAGATATTTTTGTCCCATTAAAATTTCGTTATTAAGTTTTAATTTTAAAGCTTCTGAATACACTTGAGTGTTTGCAAGTTTGCTTGCAGCTTTGCGCTTTTGGCTTCCACGTAAGTTTTGATTTAAACAGAGCAATCTTCTTTCTAAATCATTCTGTTTGAATCCATTGTTTTTTTCAAGGAACTTCATAACCGCTCGAATTTCTTTGATAGGATCTTTAACCAGATCTTCATAAACTAATAGATGAAAAGGTATTCCTTTATTAAACACCCACTTAAACATGTTGTCCCATCTGTATCGCGCAGCAACGTTCTTTCTGAATTCTGCGCAACATAAAGTATAAGCTTAGCAGGATACCATACTAACCTCCCTGTGGTATATGGAAAACTACACAAATTTATGTTGAAAAAATGCAAAACTACGATTCAAAGGGCACGTATCAAGAATCAGTCCGATTCCTGCGACTTTCACTTAGTCACAATTAAAGTTTAGTTTTTTGATAAGTAGAACCAAATTGCTATCAATTTTTACCATATCAAATGATATGATTAACTTTTAAGATTCAGCACTACACGTCCCTATTTGCAATAAAAATCAAGCAAATCTATGTAAATAAAGAATCACAAACAACATTTTGCTGGGAGAAGAGTAGCGTGCTTATAGAATTTCCATATCAGATCTTGATAAACAGACAAATCAAGAAAGAGAGAAACAAAAAGGGAGGGAAAAGAGAGATTGATAAAAAGCGCAACGGTCGGATTGGAATAGCCTCCTTTTAGCGTCTAGTTACCAGATAATCTTTCATCAGTTGTACACTAAAGTTAGTGCTCCCCTCCCCTAAGTATTTATATTTATAGGTCTACTGTCGACCTAAAGCATTTTTTATTAAGCATAAATATCAAGAAAACAAGCAGGAAAAATTGTCCTAAATTGCTTTTTCCTAGAGCACATCAAGACAATCGGCTGAATTTTAATTTTTACTTTCAGATAGCAGGGCTTCATCTTTCACATAGCCTGTATGACTGCGGCTGTTTTCACGATTAAAATCCGCTCGAATAGCGTTGTATGGATTGCGAATCAGTAAAATCGCTGTGTCATGGTGTTTTATTGTAGCTCCATTTGTTTCAAACAAGTGGTCCTTGATTACAAAGCTCCTTCGAGCAATGAATTTAACTTTCGCTCCAAGAAAACCTACAAAAGCAAGTTGTCAAGCACTTTCGAGTAAAGCTATTGAGTTGGCTTGGCTGCAGTAAATCAGAGTTTTATTTCCATTGCCAACAAACACTTTAAAAATGGTGTTCACAGTTTCCTCTTTTGATGAAAAAAAAAAAAGAAATGAATGGTGTGGAGAAAAGCTCCCAAATGTCATTGTTGTTGGTGCAAGCCATGTTTTCACTCGAAACGTAAGCTTAATGCAAACAACGGTTCTTCTATGCTATGTCGCAAGTAAGAAAACGCTACTAGCGTTTAATCTCCGGTTTTTTGATAAAAAGTTCCATGTATTGCCATAGGCTGCTGACAAATCTTTACTTCATTCCTTCATGCAAGCGAGCTATTGCTCAATTAATGCATGAATCAACTGTCAATATTTAATTTGAACATGACGTAATGTTAATCTATAGTTGATACATCAATTACTTGCTACTGAGGATAGCACGGTGGTTTTCAACCTGGGTTCCACCAGTACAGGCCAGGGGTTCCGCCAGAAGTTACACAAATTTTTATTGATTCTATTAAATAAATTAAATGCTGCTTTTTTGCGTAAGACAATTGAATTATTGCACAGGGCTTTCTCGAGCCACTGAAATATTTTCTTGGGGTTCCGCTCTAGCAAAAAATTTAAAAACCACTGGGATAGCAAAATCTCAGGCAGTTTGGTGTCAAATAAATTATTCGAGCGATACACTACGTTGGAGTTTGTCAACCGGGAGTATTGTACACTTCCAGTCTTTAAAAGATTGAGCTTTTAAAATGGTGACCTCACTTTGAAGATTAACGCTTACAATGAGGAGTTTTTGTTCTTATAATTTTTTGTTTTGGAGATCCATCTCAAAGTGAGCTGTAGCCGTCTCATTAAATGGTATTTAAACTTTATTTTTTTTGTTCATTTAAATTATCATTGGAGTCCATAGATTATTCAAAAAGAGCTATAAGGTGTATTGCTACAAGCACAGATTGACAAACAGTGCACGACGACGTTATCGGAATTTAACCATTGATAGGATATAAATGTTGTGTGCGGATTCAAATATTTATAATGTGGCAATATTTCAAACAAAGATTAAACTTAGCAAGTGCATCCCTGGCCTCTTGCATTACTATACATAAAAGATTAAACTGTTTTTTATCAACAGTGGTGGATTCAAATTTTCACTTGGCGAAGTCCGGCCAGGAATGTGGCCAGTCAAAAATTTTGGTTTGGGTTGTACATTACTAGGTCCATTATCTTCCTGGGTTAACCGTTGGATAGTTGTCATTCATGGGAGGCTAATAAACTGAAGACCAATTTTAATTGTTCATTTCAAAATATTTTAGTTTACCCTTTTTTATACTTTCTGAACGAAATTTCGTTTTTCGTTTCATTTGTTGTCACCTTTGTTCACTGTTTGCGATACACTGAGCTTTTCAAAGCTTCATCTAAAATCTCGGTAACGGCTAAAATACTAAACAAATTTCGTTGCTATTTTAATCGAGACTAGTAAATAAATAACTTTAGCTCTATTTAAACATACTTATACCTGCTTTAAACAAGCCACCATCATAATAAACAGTTCCAGTGTAGATCCCTGATGCTTGTTCTATTAGATGACGGCTCCATGTATTTCCGGATCCAGGATAACTAATTAATCCAGCCCTTTTTACTGAGTTATTAATGGAAAGAAATGATATTGGTTCGCATTTCTTGTCTTCGGCCAGTGTTCGATAAACTTGTATTGAAGACTTGTTCCAATTTTTCATGCACTTTGTCCAATCAACTCTAAAAAATTTAAAGCATAATGAACTGCAATCGGAATATCAAGACAGCATTTTATTTGGTCTACCTACTAACAACAATCACGCACTCCTACTGTAAAAAACTTCAGTTTTTATTTGCCATTAATCGGAGAAAAGTTGTGCATACACAATGAAGTAGTTGGTGGCATAAAGCTTTAATATGACTTTAAATGTTTTGCCAAAATTTTTTAAAAATTCTTCTTTTTGCGTATGAGTTCATGATCAGCGTGCAATCCTTTATCATGCTCAACCATGGTGACGGCTGGATAGCAAACCCCGCCACCTGTACGCCACAGCAAGATAAAGGTGTCGCGTTCAGTGCCTTACCCAAGGACAGAACAATAGAAGTTGCCGGATTTTTCTCCTCACTATATTTTGGCGTTGAGCGGCAAGCAAGGAAGCTATTATTTTTTAAAAGTCCTTTGGTATGAACAAGGGAATGGAACCTAAGTCTACCAACTGCAAAGCAGACGCTGTAACCCAATGATTTGTAACGTTTTTTCTATCCATCTCCCTCGCAAACAGGCTCAGTCAATACTCTCCAGCTTTCTTTTTAGAGATGAATATTTTAAAAGTCTGCACTGACGTATTTTCACTGCAAATTGAAGATGAAGACTTTTTCCTTTTGAAGATCGCTTGCACACCTTTACTGAAACACTGCACGTAATATGTAAATCACAAAATAAAATCTTTAACTTGTATTTTTCCTCCCCAATTCCAACCTGGGATAAATTTCTTCCAGGAATAAATAACTCCTCTTTTTGGGAGCCAAGTGACCTCTAGTTGCGAACCACTGCTCTAAGCACTAAATCACCGCGCCTGTAACATGTATGATTTCCATGAATATCTCTTCTTATTATTAGTGGTAGCACGTTAATTGTTAAGAGCTGAAGCAAACACGTTTTTATAACGGGATAATATGAGTTCTTCTCAACATATGAGAATCTGTACTATTCCAACTCTTTTTCAAACTGTTTTTGAATGCTAAATTAGATTTAAGACTCCTGTAGAGAGAGGCCCATTAGCTTTCATCAGGCTAGAATCTAGCTTGAAAAGCTTTATTACTGAAATGCAGGAAAAATAATTAAATAAATTGGAGCGACCTTTATGCAGGCAATGATTGCTTTTTAATACTTTACGGCCGATAAATTGTTATGTCCTCAGGAAAAGATCTGTTTGGGGAACTTACCCAGTTTAGTTGCACTGCTTGGAGCTTGGCTTAATGACCATTACGGCTTGAGGGCGCCACTAATCTTTTTTGCATAAAATAAGGCCTCAGTACTTTTGTATGGAAGATCGCACAGCTAATCCAAGTATTTCGTGGCTCATTAGTCCTAGGCAAGATTCCCGGTTAAAACGTTCTGTTTTCAAAAATTGAGTTCACGCAACTAGTAGTTTGTTCGTTGGTTCAAATACTACTAATAGTTAGTTTACACGGATACTTCGTCATTGTGGTAACATATTGCCTACGACAACACTTCAGAAACAAATCTTTGTTCTACAAATCTATTTACATGTATCAAAGGTGTGCACACCACGGCCCGCAAGATGAAGTTTTGCGGCCCCTGGTAGAACGTGACTTATGGCCTGCTTTTACAGGTTGAACTTTTCAAAACAAAATAGATTTTCAGTTTATTAACTTTGCTCTTTTGACGTTTATGTTTAAATAAAAAAAGAGTATAATTTTAAAACTTCGCATTTTAAAATTGATCCCCAAAAATTTCTCCCCCTAAAAGCTTCACTATTTAAAAATTTATGTCGAAAGAAAAGGACTTCAGTTCTAAAACTTTGCTCGTTCAAAATTGATTTCCAAAAAAGAGGTGTTTTTTCACGGAATTTGAGAGGTTTTGACAATAATATATAAAAATCAAAGGTCTTGGCCCGCTGTATCATCCGGTTGAAAAAAATTTGCGCCCCTGCAAAAGAGTTTGCGCAGCCATGTTCCACGTGATCAAAGAAGCGAGGTCCCATGCTACTGCTTGGTCTAGCAAATAAAGCTTTTTTGTATTGTTTTAGCCTTATTGTCTTTTCTTCAAAAACACGTTAATTCCAACTCAAAAGAGTTGGATCGACAAGAGCTGGTTCTAATAGAGCTTTCCAAACTGTGTGTCGCTAATGGTATGATGGTGTGTCGCCAGATAGATTTGAAATAATATTTGACACCAGCTATTTTCAGTTTCGTAATTAGTGCTATTTATGGCTGCCATCGCCTTAAAAACTGTGATCTCACAATTACTAAATTTTTAAGTGTTTTAGGCCTACATGCGCATGGAAACAATCCTTTTGCATCAGTACAATTAAACTCATTAAAAGTTTGTCATTCTCATTTATTTATGACATAATATTCGTTTGCTATCCAATAATGCTTTTCCTTTTCTACTAATAATAATGACCAGTTTTTGAACTTTTTACCCTTAACATCATATCAGTTTTTTAGTGCTCTGTTGTTGGTTGAAGGAAAAATTTGGTAAAGTAATTTCGAGCTTAACAATAATCCGAAGAATTCGATTAAGCTGTAACGGGAAATTGCACCTAAGTTTGTTTACTGTGTAGCCAACTCTTTGTATTTGCTCTTATTTTAATAACCTAATTACTCCTTTTAGAATGGATAAACTTCTCATTGAAAAAAGAAAAGCTGTTAAATGTGACGTTAACAAAGTACAAGATGAAGTGCATAAGACATGTAAAAGAAAAGTTTGCAAGCCTCGTTTATACAGTGAAGATTATATGAAACTAGGTTTTACATTTTCTAGTAATGAAAACAATTCTTGTCCTCTGTGTTTAGTTTGTGGGGATACAATTGCAAATGAAAGTATCGTATCAAATAAACTAAAGCGTCATTGCACCACAAAACACGATCATTTGTCAGAAAAACCAGTGGAATTCTTTATTCAGCTTTCAAAATCTTTAAAAAAGCAGTCTACAGCATTCACAAAGAGAATTAAGACATCAAACAAGGCTTAAGAAGCCAGTTACTGTGTTATGCAAATAATTTCCAAAAATAAGAAGCAACATACTATTGCCGAAACCACTATAATGCAGTCTTGTGCTATTGTTCGAACAATTTTTGATCTTGAATTAGAAAAAGAAGCTAAAAAATTCCTTTGGCGGATAACACGATTGGAAAGCGTATTCAACACATGTTTGAAGATATCAAGCATCAAATGAAGAGTATTTTTAAAGATGAAAATGTGATGTTTGCACTGCAGTTAGGCGAATCAACGGAGATAAGCGGATTGTCACAATTATTGGTTTCTATACGTTTTATTCATAATGAGAAAATTATTGAATGATTTTTGTGTTGTCAAAAAATGTTAATGAGAACAACTGGTAAACACATATCTAAAATTCTAGATAGCTTCATGAAAAAAAGTAATCTGCAATGGAACAAATGTGTAGGCATGTTCAGATGACGAACCCTTAATGGTTGACTTATTAAAAGGTTTTACAGTTCTAGCAAAGAAAGAGTATGAAAAAATTATATTCACACATTGCTTTTTACATCGCGAAAATCTAGTTGCTAAAAATACTGGAAATGAACTGAAAGAAGTTGTTGATCAAGTGGTTCAAAACGTCAATTACATTAAACGTAGGTTCAACCATGATTATTTGCAAAACTTTGTGAAGAAATGGAAGCAAAGTTTAAAAATGCTTTACTACACACAGAGGTTCGTTGACTTTCAAGAGGAAGAGTACTTTGTCGCATATACGAATTAAGAGCATTAATGCTTCAACGTTTTAGGGAAAATATGCGGAATAAATTCTGTGATTGAATTCAAAACAAACTTTGGTGCATAAAATCGGCTTATCTCGCAAATATATTTGAGCATTTAAATAAACTAACTGCCAGCATGCCAGGAAAAAGGGAAAATGTTCTTACGTCAGTAGATAAACTTAGTGCTATGAGAGACAAGATAACCATTTGGATAAGAAAGGAGAAGGAAAGTAATTTGGAAAGTTTTCCCAAAACTGCAGAATGCAAACTTAAGTATGATATCCGCTTGCTAATTATCGACCACTTAACATTGCTTTAGAAGAAAATTGATCATTACTTTCCCAATCTAGATATCCAAGACTATGGTTGGATCAGGAATCCATTTATTTCACTGACACAAGAAACCTTTTTCTTGTCGAAGAAGAAGAATTAGCTAAATTTAAAAATGATCGAAGCCTGTTAATGATGTATAAGGGGAGTGATTTGGATAGCTTTTGGGTTCGCGTTTCAAGAATTCATCTAAACATAGCCAATAAAGCGTTAAAAATTCTTCTACAATTTTCCACCACACACATTTGCGAACAGTTTTTTTCAACAATGACTTATCTAAAGTCAGTAAAACGTGGAAGCTTAAAAATGCTTGATGACCAAATGCGATTGTTTTTATCTTACATTCAACAAAATATTAAAACACTGCGTTCATCCCGTCAAGTTCAGGTATCTTCTTTAAGTTTTGAGTTGAGATTTTCCTGCCAAATGCTTTTCCTTGTGTCTAAAGTAAAAAGTTATTTGTGTTTATTAAAAACGTGTCGCGAATATATTTGTGTTTAAAAAGTGTGTCATCAACGCAAAAAGTTTGGAAAGCACACTTCTACTCATAGAAAACAGTTAGTTAAGAGCTGTAAAGTGGTCAGGTCAGCAGAGCTTACCACAGCGGTCGATACCGACCAAAATTTAAATCACAAGAATAAACGGTCGATCCGCTCGGATATGCAGCAACCACCGTAAACGCTGTGAGCGCTCAACTTGTAGACTTCTGACCATCAATTTTACATTAAAATCATTAGGCTCGTTGCAGGCACTTACCTTATTTTAGCAAGCTTACACAGGCAGCGTTACAAAAAGAGATTAATCAAAGTTTAATCGCCATTCAGCAATTATTTAAAAATATTTTAACAAGCTTGCAATTAATTGCCGCTGCTTCATCATAGGTATGCCACAGGAAAAGGAACTTCATTGCAATTTCTCATACTTTATTGCAGTAGCTGTGTTAAAAAACTAATGAGCTGGTGTTTCTGAGAACTATATGTGGCACTATTCTATTTTCAAGTGACGCTTAGAGATCTATTTCGTAATTCAAACTTATATACGACAAATTTCAATGGCGTTGCTCTCTCCTTATCAACCAAAGAGAATCAATTAGTATTTTTCATATTTAATAGTAGGCCTATTGATTTTATAGTCATGTAGTTATACAAATTCAATGAAACAACCCGGTTACTAAGTGGAGGAAAGCCAGTTCCATAATTGAACTTGCCATAAAATCTTAAAAATTGCTGATATTGTATTTAACTGATTAAAGGCCTCTTTTGATTAGAAGCCGCTCTCGATTAGAGTCCGCACAAAATATTGATACAACCAACACATGTTAAAACCGCCTCTGATTAGAAACCGCATAAAATACAGCTTTAATAAAAAAGTTATGATTTCGTACTACCGGTTTAGAGGTAACTTACAAACATGAGCAACAATACAAAAACTATTTCGAATCTTATTTTATATGGCTGGTAGCATCATAGCCACAGTAGGCCTAAGTTAATTTCATCATCACCATTATCGATGATGCCATTAATATTGATGTCAATTTCTTCGTCAAAGGCATCTGCAACCGTACTTCGTAAGCAAGAATTTTTTTTCAGAATTGACAGTTGCGATTCCGCGAAGCTCAAAACAATTTATTGCAATACCGTATGAAAATATTTGACAAACCACGTGCGACCGAAGTGCAATTATTCGGATTAGTGCAAAACATTCTGTTGCTTCAGCGGTTTATTTCTTATTTGCGTTTGGCAGTCCAATTTTGTGTTAAATTATTCGGATTAACGCTAGGACAATCATCAGGTTACTGCCAAGCATTATGTTCTCTCAGGAATGTGTCTTTGCTTTGTCCAATTTTTTGTAATTTTTAATTGTGTTCAAGTGGCTTGTTACCTATCAACGCAACTGCAGCTAAAAAGACCAGCTAATTCAAATTCGTGTAAATATTGTTGCAATATTGGCAAAATCTAACGTTCAAATCTAGTTTTTGCGTAGCCAATGTGTGAGTTGAACTCACGTTGTGTCGTTGTTATATTTGTTTCACTTGAGTTGTCGTTATCAGTGATTAGGTGTTAAATTTGGCAAGATTGACCCTCAAGCGACGCAGCGGTAACTGCCTTCGGGTCGCACTTTGGGTCATTCTCAAATAGACACCTTGCAGGAATGAATACCTTGTTTTTGTAAACTTGTACGTTTGAGTAGAAGTCGAAAACAATTAAAAGAAGCTTGTAAGTAACGAAGTGGATCAAGTTGGATAAGTTGTTTTTTTGTTAATCGTCATCGTGTTGGAGTGTAGTAAAGAAAAAGGTACTTGGGGGTTCAAAATAGTTTGAAACCGCTAACAGTGCCAACGTCGCCGACGCCACCGCCACCCCATCTGTTTTTCTATCAATTGCAATATTCATAATTTCAATTTTCAGTTCTGTATTGTCAATACAAGTTTTATCAAAAGCATTTGAGCAAGCAAGTTTAGGCGACCGCAGAGAAGCTGGAACAAGCGCGTGTTTCATCTATTTAATTCTTCGTTAAACAGCTTCACAGTAATCTGTCTCTGGTTCGGAGACTACCCCAAGGATCTCTGTACCACGAACCCGATAAAATTCGCATATTGTAATAATTAATCATAAAGATTCAACTCTACCTAGCTGATGGAGTGCAGTCATAGTTTCAATTCAACTTAATCTCAGCCACTACAGTAAAATATTTTGTTGATAATTTAAAAATAAAAACATTTTGTGACCTTATTGCTTTCATCCCAATTAATAAGCCCCAATGTTGCATTGCAGAAAAAATGCATTAAAATTTTTAAATTTAGGGGATCACCATAAAACATCACTGAAATCGATTCTTTAATAGCATATTTGGAATAAAATTTTTAATTTTCCTAAAAGCTTTGATGACCTAAGAGCAACTTTCACTCAAAGTAGCATCTCCATTTTTTAGCATTTTGCTTAAATTTATTTGACTTCAAAAAAGAAAATATAATGCAGTTCTGCTTATGCTATTTTTCTTTTTCGACAAAACTACATTCTTTCTACCGTAAAAGAAAAATAACATCAATATTTCCTCTCAATGAATGCTTTTGAACGAATTCTTTGGGTACAAGCACTTGATCCGGTGCGAACTCCTAGCTCAATCAAAGCAATGGAATTAAAATAGAGTCTTGTTTGTAACATCTCAAGCCTTTAGCATTTTGTCAATCACTGACAACAGAACTGTTACAAAGAGAAAGATGTGGCTGTCAAGAAGCATAAACTTCACCCTGTTTTATCTTCATTGATTGAACAGATAACTTGACATAATTGTCAACATTATCATTATGGCAAGAGATCTCGGTAGCAAACAGATTGGGGTTTTAACTTTTATCTATCTTAAGTGATTCGGCCCCTGGGCTTAATTAAATGTAGAGCCTTATTTGTTGCAAGCATTTTATCATAAAATAAAAAATAAAGCCGACCTTGAGTTGAAGCCGCGTAAAATAGTAAAAGAAAAATAACACTAGCCCCGGCTTCTATTCTAAAAAGGGGGCAAATACTAACAACAAAAATTAAGTTGATTTGTATTTCCAAAAAATAATCTATCTGGTTTCTCCATTCAAAATAGACCGCAATTGCAAATGCAAATGACCTAGCATAAACAAAACTAGTCAAAACTAAATTTTCATTAAGAGTGGTTCGAGGTCTTGGAAGAGAGGAAACTAGTAAAAGAGAGAAACTACAGCTTCGAGTTCCGGTACTTTTACGACTGGAGTTGTACTTTTTACTTACTGAACATCAAATCTTCCACAGTAACAATCGGAATGTTCTTCATTTACAAATGCTAGGGGATGGTTGTTCACTCCGCAATACAAGATACATATAGATGTGTTGAGGACTTTTTTTTTGGTGTCATTACGAAGACATAAAGTGTCGTAATTTGAAACATAATCTATATGATGGATGTCTTCAAATGAAGGGGAACCCATTTGTCCTGAAACGATACAATTTATGACATTACTCTTGTAGGGCTTTGATTTAGGCCACTTCAGACAGCAAAGATAGTGACGGTAGCGCCAAACAAGACTGATTTAGATTTCGATCAAGTTAGAGCTTGTGCAAAAATATGTGAGTTGCTAAACAAAAAATTCACCGACTTTTGAGTAGACAAACTAGCTATCTTCAATCAAACATAGCCTAATTTGGCCTCAGAAATGTGGTAAGATTTTTGTTGAGTTTTGCTTGTTAAAGGAGTTAAATGCGTAGGCCGTTACGTCTTCATATCATGAATGATTTTTGTTGACAGTTATTTTAAACTCTCCTGCTCTTAGATTCCAATTTATTGCTAGCAACAATTTTATTCTTGTTAGAATCTACTAAGCAATAAGTGGAAGCACATTCCGCAAAAGACATTTCTTCGTTACTAAGAAAAGCCATGATGGCAATAAACAAAGAGCTTGAACTACGGTTTTGCTCATTCGCGCAACGTAACATTCGGCCTGTAAACATTCAACTACAAGCTACCATCATTTCCAAACTGACTTTGTTAAGCGGCAATCACTTGTTTCTTCAAAACCTAACTCCTATATCTAAAAAGAACTATACATACACGTTTGTATCCCACTTTTCCTCTTGGAAGTGTTTCGAGAACAGTGCGGTCTTATGAGTTTTCTTCAAATTTCGACATCTCGAACTATATTTCCTGACTCAACTAGTTTAATTCTAAGTCTTAATGCTTTGAGTCTCCCAAGGTCCAGTATAGTTCTATACTAAATGATTGTATTTGAATAATAGTTGGTCGCTGATGTATACTTACCAGTTTGGCATGGTGTAATGATTCTATAGGCTTCTACACTTTTCTCGCCTCCACAGCTTTCCTTGGGCTTCTTCGGACAATTCAAGTCGCATTTCGCGATGTCAACTTGAGATACAATTCCGTCGACGTATTCTGAACAAACGCAGGTATTCCCGCGTGTCAATCCAGCGTAACCAAAGTTTCTAAAAAATAATTTAGCGTTAAAATTTTGACTCAGTGTATGTCTGACCAGCTACACAACCGAAAATACTTCGAAAAGGTGCGGCAGTAAATTTGTGTTTTAGCATGATACCGTTGTAAACTCAAAAGATAGAATTTGATGGGCGATTATGCTCGCCTGTCTTAACCCACGGTTACGCGTAACCACGGTTACCTCATAAATGATTAACCTCATAACCGTGGTTACGTGGTTGAGTTATTGTATTAAACACATAGATTTATGAGGTTAATCATTAATTACAGCAAGCTAACATCAACCGTGGGCGTCAACCAATATCTATAAACAAGAGATGGTTGACTCTATTAAATAAACAAATATAAAACTATTTTTAAATGGAGAAGCACACGACATAGCTGCTCCAAAGTGAAAACACGTTTTTCTTTTCGAATTTGCAATTATTTAGCATTTCATAAAGCTGTCATGGTGTAATTCACGTTTTTTGAACATATCGTCAAAGCAACTCAGAAAAATACAATAATTCATAGCAGACCTACAAACAAACCAACAAGCACTACTTTTGACCAAAACTGCAAAGTAGCAGGGGAGGCTTATCTAAGACCATTATTAGCGTTACCAAAAAGGAAAAATTACTCAAATCAGGGCCAAATAAAACAGACAGACCATCCAAAAACTTCGATAATGAAAGTCAGTGATGAAATAAAAATAGAGGGTACAAGGTGTACGTGTGTAGTAAGGCCGTTTTTATAATAAAAAAGCCACTTTTTGGCCAGGCAATGTTTTTTTAGAAAAGGTAGGATCCGTTTAGGGAAGTACTGATGCACTTACTTGTTGTTACAGTTCTTTTGATATACACCTGCTGCACTCCGGTGGCTAATACAGCTAGCGCTGCCTTGCAAAAAATAGCCTCAACAAATGTTTACGATATTTCCGAAATTTTGTAATTATTCCAAAGGAAAAGTATATTCTTCATAAAATAAATAAACAAAAATCATCCGGAAGTTTGGAGGAGAGTGGAACCCGAATTGCGTTTTTCACAAAAAGAATATCGAGTGTTCCATTCAACTTGCTCTTTCCCTTTCTTTCAGCGAATAGCAGTTGGGTATTGTAGCTGGGTGCGTAATGGATATTTTACCAGATACTTTGGCTTCCTACAACTTCTTTTAGTTGTATTAAAAAAGTAAAGAAAAGTATGAGAAGTAAAAGGAGCGATTATTTCCGATCTTCAAAAGTTGCCTCAAAACCCTTTCCTTTTTTCTGATATTGTTATGAGCTTAAAGCACTCTCCCATGGCATTTTGCTTTAACCTTATCACATTTAGTTTTAAAACCATAACAGCTTAAAAAGAATTGTAACATTTTTTCTCCTGAGAAGTCTTTAACCGTTTGTCAATTAGCCCTTTTACATCTTTTATGGGCATTAGCTTTATGTCAATCAGGAAAAAAGAGACGGTTCGTTTGTTACCTTGACGTAAATCAGCATTACAAAGCCAATAAAAGAAGTTCAGTGTGTCGAGAACCATTAACTATTATCAATCGATGAAATACACGTGTTCTAACTCTGTATTACTAGCACATTGTCCGACTCTAAGCTAAGCAGAGCTAATGAAGGCCACGGTTCTTTCTACCGATTTGTTTCAACTATCAAGGATTTGTTTGCGGATAAGGCCATGTCAGTGATATGTTATATGTCATCAGCTCCAGAGCGTTTATTTAAAAAAAATTTTTACGATGCATGTTGGATCAACAAAGCCAAAATTAGCACTTAAGCAAAAGTGATGATCTTTTGAGAAATGAACTCGTATTAAGTCAAAGTTGTTCGCACTCTTTGCCCCAACTCGAGTCAAAACCAAGATTTTCGTGTGCATGGTCAACTGTAATTAACTTAAGGGCACCACTCCTTATGGTTCAAATCAAACTGATACCGCCAGCAGCTGGTTCGGCGGTTTTCTAGAAAAGCACTGTATCGACACTACCGGTTTTTCCAAAACAGGTCTAAAAATAAGGTTTTCCATAGGCTAAGAATAGAAATATATAAATGAACAAAAAACAACCTACACATTTAAAAACTTTATAAAAATTGCGTATAATTTCTTCCAAAATCTGCTTTTATTGAATTGGTGTGACAACTCACAACTATGCATCACGGCAAAAAAGATTTCTTCTTCTTAACACAATGATACCAACGAATTTTTTACGGAAGATAATTCAGGTGTATTAAGTTACAGAGAGAATAATAGACTGACAGGCAGACAATAAGAAAAAATTGCCTGAAAAGTTCTATTCACAAACACGAGGTTAATTAAACAGTTGTTGAATTTAAGCGTAGACCTATTATACAGCAAACAATGGCTTTCATTGTCCTTGCTGATGCTAACAAACAAAACGCAAATCTGTAAGACGTAACAATATCAACATAACCAGCTACAGTCGTCACTATAATCGCAAGGTAAACGTAAACGTTTAAAAACAAAAGCACTACAACGTGTTTTGTTAGTTTCCTTTTTTTTCGATTGCCAGTGCTATTTGTAATTTATTTGTGGTGCATAAACTGGTGGTGCAAAAATAAAAAAATAAGCTGAAAATATTTGCTAATGTTTGATTGCAGTGCTGGTTTCCAAACTTTTTCAGGTCACGTCCCAGTTTTCAAAGCATACATTTTCGAGACCCAAATAATTTTAAATGAACTTCCAAGTATATAAATCGTAGTAGTCAGAGGTGAATGGAGAAAAAGTGGTGGCAGTAACATTCAAAGAAGAGGGGTTCAGTACCTGCGTGCCAGACCCGATATTTTTTTAGAAACTCATATTTTTTGAATATCCCGCTTTTGAGAAGAAAAATAAACGTTTACTTCAATTGCTCTCCAAAAAACTACATTTCAGCAAAATCTGGGCGTCCTAAAAAAACTGTCATCACTCAGATTCTTAAAATTCGGACTGGATTAGCTTCTAAATGCCACCGAGCCAAATATTAAAACAGAAACAACGGCTCTCCCTTGATTTCAGTGATTCTAAGGCCTGGTTTAAAAAATAGTACAAAATCAAATCTGTTTACTTTAGTTCTAAACACGGATTACCAGCGGCTCTTAAACCTCTTTTTTACTTCTAGCAATATTCAATTTACAAGAACTTTTCCCTCAACACTAAATTGTATAACCAACATTACCAATGCTATTTTTACGGAATCATAAAAGAGTATAAAACACACAAAGGTTCACTCAGCATTAGGAATGAAGACCTTTGTTCTTATGTGAATTTACCCAAGGTTTAAGCTTCTGTAGAGAATTCAACAAAATTTGCCAAATCATTTTAATTTTACAGTAATGCAAGAGGCTAGCGATGCACTTAGCAAACTGCAGACAGTGACACTCTTTCGACCGATCAGGTCTCTTCAGTGCAGTTAGTGACCTACAAGAAGCTAGAGGCTTTTAATAAGGCAGAGCTTAGACCGCCACACTTGTGGGATCTATACTAGATCCACTTTGGTAGAAGGTCTGTCAGTAGGCTACTCTGCAAAGCCGTATCACTCGTGAATGAGCGGTGGTTGTCGCAGGTGTGTGGAGACCTAAGCTATGCTTTATTAAAAGCTTCTAGCTTCTTGTCGGTCACCAACCTCACCGAAGAGACCTGATAGGTCGAAACAGAGTTGCTGTCTGCATTTTAATTTTTTTTTGTTTTTATGAAATGACTGCCTATTGCTTACTTGGCTGAACAAAAAGTGAAGCACCAATTGCTGTTCATGAAGTCCCAAGATATAGATACTGTTGGTTGCGGTACTCTGACCTTTAAGCAGCCCAATGATACAACTGAAAAGAAAAAAAAAGTCGATTATACGTCTTTTTTCTCGTGATTTACAGGCTTAGACATGAGGTTTCAGTGTATGTCTATCACAACACTCGCTTTTAAACCAGACTTTTTGCCGGAGCAACGCAGCACTTTAAATTCCGGATGCCTCTTTTGACAAGTACCAATGGTGTTTTATAGAATTTTGATCTCCAGACCTTTCGTTCTGAAGCTCATAACTATACTACTACTTCTCGGCGGCAACGATAAAATATGTAAAATATTTTGAAGAAAGTAATGATTGAAGTAGATAGAATTCGTACTCCTGATATTCGATAGCGGATGAGCAGATTTTCAAAAAAGCTTTGTCAGTACTTTCATTTAGGCATTTTTGGTTGATTAATGAAGGAAATAACATTGCCTACTGACAAGCAAAACCTTGGGCGCTTTGTAAAACGCGACAATTGGTTAATTCAGTGCTTAGCAAACCCGTGAGTAGGTGAGCTGTGGGGGGTATCAAAAACTTATATTACAGATAATCATCGTGGTGCTAATGAAGGGCGGATAAGAATGGCCTACCTGCCATTTTGTAACAATATTAGCTCGTCTGTGATAGGGGTGTCATATTTTTTTATCCATAAGAAGAAAGCATTTTGAGATCATGATCTGGACAAGTTATCTGGATAAGTTAATAATCTACAGCAACAAAAAGAGTTTTTGGTTGGCTTACCAAATTTAGTGATTGAAAAACGGAACGTTTCAGAACAACAGGCCTAACTATGGGTGATGAGGCAAAGTCCGGACAAACTTGGCGGCGGCAATACAGGTGTTGACCTTTTTTTTTTGGAGCACACCTCCACTTCGGGTGGAATTTGCCTTAGTTCGTATGCATTTTAATGAATTCCACCAAAAATGGGGGTGTCCTCCAAAAGAAAAAAAGGTCATCTCCTGCTTTGCTGTCTCTTTTGTGTCACTTCCAGCCCCAATCGTCATCAGGCTTGAGTTCGTTTACAAAATGCCTTTGCTTACCGGGTGAAACCTGTAAATACCATTGGTCTAGCTATGCTGGCTGACTGAATGAAAAACCGGGACTTTCGATCGACTGATCGAGACAAGCCCTCAAAAAACGGGCCTGTCCCGGCTAAAACGGGACGTATGGTAAGCGTAGGTTTTTGGGCATTACTTGGTGTTCACAAAGGACAATTATTTTTCTTGTAAAAAGAGGACATGTCTTCCAAAAGTAGTACGTATCTAATGTGTAAGCTATACTCAGAAGTGGGCAGTACCGAGTACAATTGTACCGCGGTATTGTACTACGGTACTTTTAGCATACCAGTACCGCGGTACTTTTTAAAATTTGTTCCGTTTTCCTGTACCGTGGTACTTTTTACCGCATTTTACCCGGTACTTTGATCGGTACTTTTTAGCAATTTGATCTCTCTACCTTGCATCCACTCAAGATTAAATCCGTTTCGTGTTGCCTTGAATCGTTGCTGCATGTCTTTTTCGTGACGCTCAACGACACTCGATAAATGCAAGTGACATCGTAGCCAGTCGGTTTGGAAATAAAAACGGCGGCCTTGCTTATCATCAGACATCGATGAAGATTTACTCGAAAAAAAGCAAGTAGAGTTGCAAACATTCAAAAGGAGCCCATATCAGTGTTAGCCAAAGAGCTTGAAACGATAATTGGGTTTTTGGAATAGAAAACAAAATTGTAAACACAACAACTGATAATGGCTACAACTTTGTTGAGGCATTTAATGTTTGTGGAGAGATGGCTAAAACTATTCAAGAAAAAAAGCTCTGATGAAGAGAGATCAAGTTGTTCCAGCGATAATGATGATGAAGACGCGACACAACCAGTACAACTGCTACCCATTCTTGAAGAGGATGATGAGGAAGGTGTTGAAGTATTCTTGCCAAAACATATGCGTTGTGCATCACACATTCTTAATCTTGTGGCGACTACTGATGCTGGCAAGACTCTGAACAATTGTCCTATTTACAAAAAGTATTATTGTTCGGCGTTTGCAAAAGCCAAGGAGATATGGAATAAACAGTCCAGGATCAGCAAGGCGTCAGATGCCATAAAAGATAGCATTGGCTTCCTGCTTTAAGTTCCAACTGTAACCTAATGGAATTTTGTATGTGACGCAGTTGAACGATTGATCGCTATTTTCATCAATCGAGACAATTTAAAAGTTTTTAACCGAGCTTGTACTATTTTGACCTAGCCGCTCTTCACTAGCAATGATATTGCACTTCTCAAAGAATATCACCAGGTAATGCAAGCTATCTGCACAGCTTTGGATAAGCTGCAAAGTGAAGAATATGCGTAGAAGGGAATTCTTTGGCCCACATTCTTCATAACTGTAAAAAAATTGCGTAAACTTGAAACAAACAATAACGTTGCAATTTGTTTGCAGTTGGTAACGGTTATGATTGAATTTGTGCAGGAGAGATTTGATAAGGTATTGAATAATACTGAATATCAAGTGGCAATTGCATTACGCCCGCATTTTCGATTCTCGCTAATGACAGATGCTGATAACCAATTTTATCAATTTACTTCTGAATCCACGTCGAAAAAATAAAGACCAAGATGATTGGCATGGTTGAATCTTTGCTAAATGAAGAAGATCTAAGTGCTACCAGCAGCAGCGACGAAACAGCAGAGGTTGTGAAACAAGATGATTTTTTTGTGTAAACAATCAACGGACGCAAATCAGAGCGCACCTAAACTCATAGAATTTTTTGAC
The DNA here is from genome assembly GCA_963675345.1 of Trididemnum clinides. NCBI lineage: Eukaryota > Metazoa > Chordata > Ascidiacea > Aplousobranchia > Didemnidae > Trididemnum > Trididemnum clinides. Next base: position 24,774,180 of record OY776306.1, read on the forward strand.
GCTAGTTCTCAGAAACATGTCAATGCTTTACGAGTAGAGCATAAAGCATTGAAACGAGTTTTTAACAAATGCTTTTAACAATGTTTTTAACAAATGAACACTCATTGCTGCAGTTACGAGAGTGCTCTCGATTGGAAAAGACATTCTGTAGCCCACAAGATCGGGGTTAAGTAATATCCATTTCGAAATGCTCATATTTTTGAAAGCAAGCAAGTAAAATCGCGTCGGTCATGTTGGTGTTTCTTTTTTAGTACGTAAATAAAAACTGCAAAATTTTGTCACTTTTCATGGTGTGATTCAAAGACAATTATGGTTACACAAATGTTGTACATTGATTCAATAAATTCTTAAAAAGTACTGTGCCGAGTACCGTACCGGTACCGCGGTACTTTTGTTTTGTACCGCGGTACTTTTGTATTGTACCGTGCCCACCACTGGCTATACTTTAACTTAAAATGACATACTTCTTATAATCATCGTTAATTTCGGAAGCACTTTTGTGTTTACCATAAAGCTTTAGTTAATGATGATTAACTGTACAAATTTCTACGGTGTTTTTAAAAGTATGATTTGATTTCACAGTTATTCTTCGACAACTTTAGGTGGTTTTGAGTCAATATAGTTTGAATCTTTTTCGAAGGTTAAAACATTCTAGGTTAATGACACAAAGTATATTGATTTGCCTCTCTCAAGTTAAATCGTCAAAATCATATATATATTGTTTGCTTTTCACTGAAGTGCCAGGTAACACTCGCAATCCAGGAAATAAATGAAAAAAGCGTCCGATATCCGCCACCGCCCTACTAAAAACTCTTGAAATGGTTGGGTTTTATAGATAAACTAGCCAACTCTGCAGGCATCGCCCGCAGGTCACCTCATCTGCAATGCCGACGCTACAAACATCTGTTTAGCCGAACAAGCTGGCGTCAACCAAGGGATAGTTGAGAAAACTGTAACAAAAAGTTTATGTCTTTTGACAGAGCCAAATCTCCTTTCAAAACAAAACTGTTGCTTTTTGAAACGCAATATGTAAAAACACATTGCGAGGGGTTGTTCGTAGCCGCTACATGTCTCTGAGTTTATGGAGCCTCTGGCAACCTTTTTTCTCCGTGCTTTTACCATAAGTGTCTTTAAACTTAACAAACTTTTTTCCGTTAAATTTGCAAATGCTTGAAAGCATATCGAAGTTGTCGAAGGGCACCAAGGTGATTGACATGTATTTTCAGTAATAACTCATTAAATATTAGAACTGCTATATACTGCTTTTTGTTGCTGTGTGCCTATTTGTTTAACCTAAACCCTCTGGCTATGCACATGTTTTTTGCTTCTGACATAAACGCAGCAAGGCAAAGAGCAAACTAACCCGAAGTGATGCACCTTAAGTCAAGATATTAGAATTGCAACTCCCCTAACAATAATGTCGAGATTGAGAATATGGGTAAGTTTGAGAACTGTAATGAAAAATTAATGTGTTGTTGACATCGCCGATTCTCGTTCCAATATAAAAGGTACTGTACCAGTTTTTTAAAAGAAATCGATTAAACCTAAAAAATCACTTTAGGGGTTGAGCACAACCGCTATATTTCTTCCCAAGTTTTTAAAGGACCTAGTTGCGTCCTGCTTGCCCTGTTCGGTACTTAGGAAAGGGACTTGCTCACAATTCAAATAGTCAACATTTTCAACAACTTTTATTAGTTTATTTTATGAAACGCAAGGAAGCATTTTCAAGTTGTGGAATATAGAGAGCGTTTGAGATGAACCTTTTTGCAAATTTCGATAGATAATGCCAAAGAACCATGCTTTCGACCAAAAAATAGTCAAAACTACCAAAGAAATTAGTTTTTCTAGAAATTGCAATTCTGTAAAGCCCAGATACCGAGCCTATAGATTGCAAAGAAATGGTGGAGCCACACAAAACGTTTAAAATGAATACTGCAAGAAGGTAAAAACCTATTGCAGTTAAAGACCCCAAAACCTTCTCGATATGTCATTCTTAAAATAGAGGTACTTACCTTCGCAGTGGTAAATATCTTCCATTTTGTATTTTTCAAGCGGTCTGCAAAAGTTATTATTAAAAACGAAGAAGTATTATATGAAGAGTTCGGGTGGCTGCTGCTGTCGTGGATAAAGTGGTCGAGTGGGATGGATAGCCGCCTTTGGCAGCAGAGTGGTCGTGCGTTTAAATCTTACAATGGCTGCACTGTTGTGATTTGGGAAGAGGCATTTACAGAAACTTGGCTTTCTTCGTGCTTTTCGTAAGAATGCACTATACCAAAAGCATCGGTAACTTTGAAACGGGCCTAGGCACGAAAAAATTTTGCATAACAGTTAAAACGAATAGTTGTTATAGAAGAATACAAATATTTATGCCACACTCCAACGTTTTAGTTTAATTTGAAAATAAGTTTTTTCTTTGTTTTGTAATGTCTGTTTGTAAGCGACATCAAAGTTATGTTCTGACCTCTTTTTAAACTTACTGTGTATTTTAATAATCAAGACAGCAGTAAATATTGCTTTATTTTATAATCTATTTTGTTTGCTTGACGCTTTGGTGTGGCTGCTAACAAACTAATGAAACCAATAGAGCAAAACGACCCATTCGGTAGATGCTTCTATTAGTCATATTTGTTGAATACACCACTGATACCACTATGAGTCAGACGTATGGGCTCATGTTCGGTTTGCAAGTCTTTGGTCAAACTGTGCCACCACAACTGGTAAACTGCTCGGTCTCACAACCTGCCTGCCACGCAGTTGTGGAACTATATTGCTAGTGCCTTTCTCATGAGCAGAGCAAGCCTACTTGATGATTTTTTCTTCACACCATCTGTTTCTTTCTGAATGCCAAGCAGAGAAGCAGTGATTACTATTTTTAGAAATATGATCCGGTCGAGACCTGAACCACGAACCTAGTTCATTCAAGGTGAAAGCTGTCATCAAGAAAGTTGATCACAAAATGATGTATCTTCATCTTGTGATGACAGGAAAAACTTCGCACAAGGCCATAGATTGAACGTGCTTGTAAAGTGCTCACTTTGATGATGCCAATAGCCGTTACTGTGCTGTTTGTATACATACTACAGCATGTAACTTTAGCCTTTTTTAAACAAGCTATTGTGAATCATCACTAACGTCATAGTGCGCCAAACTACATTGTCTCATCCATTGTTTTTTGTGTTTTTGAAATCAACTTCAATGGCAAACGGTTCAAAACAAGCCTTTAAATTATAACACGAAATAATATAAATTACTAGAAAGTAATTTCACAGAATAAACTGGTTTTTCAAAGGAAGGAAATGCACAAAAATAATCAAAAGTACATGCTGCTATTTGTCTTTGAAACAAGGTTTTTTTAAATCATAGCGAAATCGATGAGGAGGATTTCCACCTCTCTCCCTTTAGTTATAGGCAGTGGTGGCCAACATAGCCTAAAAATTTACTTCTGTAGTAATTACAGTCACTTACTTTAAAAAAATGCTCAGTAAAAATAGAAAATGATAACAGAAAGTCTTACCTCAACAAAAAGCAAAAAAGTATCAGAGAATTAAGCTATTCAAGTAGTAAAAATGAAAGTAGTTTCATTTTTTATCAGTTATGTCCTATATCTAAACAAAAAAAATTTCAGCTTACGTAATGTTTAACATTGGACCTGTTGTAATCGGTGGATCAGGAGCCGCGCAGTCTTTGATAAGGTTTCTGGATTTGTTGGTAGGGTTCTCTTTCCTTTGTTGAGACCAAGCAATAGTAGTTCCATAAGCAAGGTGATAGCAAAATACATATACAAGTACACCTGATAATGCGACCAGAAGTAAGAGAAATTTAATAAAATTTGGAGTGCTTTTCAATGAATGTGAAAATTGTTGCATTTTGTTCTGAAAAGACAAAGCAGTAAATCATCTATGGCAAAGTGAAGAGCCAAATATTAAACAAAATGAACTACTGGAGCTATCGCGACTTCAATTTAATATTCTCAAAATCTTCCACAACATGTTTTAGACTATTTTCTTTTGGTCCTTTGTATCGCATTAAAATCTTTCTAGCAGAATTATTTTTGATGCTCCAAAAATCATCTACTGTAAGTTGAGGTAAAACATAAGATGGTGAAAAAATTCTTTCTTCTCAAAAGCTTTGAACGTAGCGATGTCGATCTCGTACCGCAAGAAAACAAGAAGCATCAATCATGATTGTACATCGGAATCAGTTGCAGTAAAGTGCAAAAATTTCCCCAAGGGTGTTCTCAAAAAAACACGTTTCAGAAGTCTTAAGTTTTGAAAAAGTAAGGGTTTATGTATTTCGGGAAAAATCAACTAAAAATTATAACAAGGACTTGTCCCAAAAACGTTTTAGAAGGAGAGACGTATTCACATTTTCAACAAAGTTCAGATATTTTTTATAATTTTTAATCCTCAAAATGGACTACTTGCAGATTGAAACTACTACTAATATAAATACTTCTAGCAAAAGCGAAATCAGTCAAGGGGCCAAATTCCACCACAAAAGGTTTATCAAAGCCTAGCTTTTAAGTGTAGTTTAAAAAAGATCATTACATACGTAAGGTCAACGTCAGCAAATACCTTTAAAACCTGTTTTATTGAAATTTCAAAATGATTGGAATTTTGTGCGTTTTTAAGAAAACAGTAATTTTACCAAACTTATTCAAGAAAACGAATTTTGCATTTTTTAGTTAGCTATGCCCTCTTAAAAGACATATTGGGCTGTAACAGCTAGCAACTGGATTCAATATTCAATGCCTTCCAAAATTAGTGAAATCTTTTTATTCCAAACTTTCTGCCTTTCTGATTTCTGATAACTTCTTTGTTCGAATAATATTTTCATTACTCTAGCTTTTTGTCGAGAACTGTTTTTACTAAAACTTGACAAGCTTAGCCAAGGGGACAAATCGGTCCGCAAACCACAAAATTCTAAAAAAATTGCAGAATAGGAGATGTGAATCAACAAACTTTTTTAAAACATTTTGAATTTGGTGAAAGGGATACGCACTGCTCAAAAGCACAAAATTGTTCTCTACAAGTGTTTTTCTGCCTACTTCATTTAACGTTATCATACCAAAATTGCTAGATTCAACTTTAGTTGTTAATCTATACTTCCTTAGTTTACTAATCTGTGCTTCATTTCAAATAACGAAACAACTAACCGTGGCTTCACAAAGTTATTGTTGCTTTTGTTTCATTGATCTCCGACACAAAGCAATAACGCCTTGCTTCATTGATCTCTTTTCAACATTGCTTGATCTTTTTCAAGTTTCAAATTAAATTTCGAACATTGTAGACTTCGCCTCAAATTAGAATTTATCCTGCCGTCGCCACTGTGACTCGCTCTTCCACATTACCTACCATCTACCCGGATTTGGTACAGACAGAATAGAAAGTACCACGATTCATCTGGCGTCTGTATTAAACTAACCCAGAGCAATTTCTTTTTTTCGATTACAGGTTCTTTTCGCTTATCTCATTTTAAGATCTTTTGGAAAACGACCTCTGTACCTGGCAAGTCGCAAAGGGGTACCACGCTCCATGGCAACCCCCATTTTGAAAAAATTGTCAGTAACGTTGCAGTAGTTCAACAAACATAGCTCAATATTGGAAATATAGATTAGCCATGTTGCTGCCTGCAAAACCACTCATGATAATACGATTAGGTTACGTCTTATATCTTTTTCTAATATTTTTTGTCAGTTGTGGGGCTGATTACCAAGCACAGCTCTCAAATAACTTCTAAATGAGATTAACGATCTTCACTTCAACCACCTATGAAAAAATAAATAACATCTGCCATTAACACATTGACCGCCACGCATATTTTAGAAAAATTACCCCTAGAGCCAAATTTTAAAAAGTGGTAGTTGAGGCTAGTATTACCTCAAAATCACGTTTTAGTGCACCTAGCGTTTATTTGGAGACATTTTTAGTTAATTATTTTAATTTATTATTGTCAGTTAAATATGACTGACGTGGCCACAAAGAAAATTTTACGTCAGTCATTTATGGCTGACATGGCACCATGCGTTGGTGACAATGCACTATACCGCCTTATAAAGTCATTATACGGTTAATCAATTTAGAAACTAGCATAATTTATTGTCGTTGATTCAGTACACTGATTTCGGGTTAAACGCTTTCCTTTTTTTTCCTTGAAGTCACAAAATTCCAAGGGAAAAGATTCTCACACATACCTGAGCAGGGACAAGAATTTATCCTTTTGTTTTCATCTTAGTTTGGTGTAAACCAGACATTCTTCAGTAGTTTATGACATAATAGCTGATTTGGTTACAGTAAAACTTGGATTTGACCAAGTAGTCTCCCTACTGGTAATTAAAAACAAACGTAGTGTGGTGCCCTCTCACAAAGGTTTTAATATTTCATAACCAGTAAAACTGAAAACAATGTTTCCCGCCTATACAGAGGTTTTCGCGCCAAACTAGTCATTCCTTCGTACAAGTTGATAACGAAGCAAGCTTTCGTTTACTGCGTTTCTTTGTATTTTACGAATTAGAAAAGCTCAGGCTGAGGCTTATTTTCAAGCAGTTCCAAGAAAGCGTCAATAGTAGCATAGAAATTTGTATTGGTATTGAATAAAATTTCTTTTATTCTTGGTGGTTTGTTTTTAATGATTAATCATTGGTTATTTTTGTAGAGCTAAGCCTTATCATGACTAAGCGTAAACTAACTGAGAATGATTATAACTTGCTATTGAACAGTTCTGACAATGATGAAAGCGAGGATGATTGTAGTGATTTAGATGACTCTCTAGTAGATGGTGATTGGCAGCCGCATTTAACTTCTGATGAGGAATCGAGTTATGATGAAGAAGAAAACGATGAAGAGTCATTGACACATGTTGTACATGATCTTGCGCTGGAAGAAGATGGAGAGGATTCTGATGATGAAGATAGAGCCAGTGATGATGATAATGATGCAACCAAAAACAGAGGTTGGACAGATTATGTTGGAAGGCATAAGCCATTTCTATTTAGTGGCCAGGAGAGTATGAAAACCTTCATTCCTCGAGATTGTTCTCCAGGAGTAGTTTTTCGCTTATTAATTGATGACAAGGTGATTGATCACATTGTTTGTGAAACAAATAAATATGCTGATCAAGAAATTGCTAAAATAACACCTAAACCATATTCTCGTTTGAAGAAGTGGAGTCCAACAAATTCTGAAGGGATAAAACAATTTTTCGGCTTGTTGCTTTGGATGGGTTTGGTAGGACTAGGATCTCTTGAAAACTACTTGCCAAAAAAAAGGAATTTATCAGCAAGCAATTCCTACTTCAGTGTTGTTAAGAAATAGATTTCAGTTGTTACTCAGCATGATTCATTTTAGCGACAATGCAACTACTCAAGATGGTGATCGCCTTGCTAAAATCCAACCTTTGATAGACATTTTGGAGAGCAATTTCAAAAATATGTTTTGCCTTGAAAAAGATATTGTTATCGACGAGACCTTGATTCCTTGGAGAGGAAAATTAATCTTCAGGCAATATATACCAAACAAAGCCCATCGCTATGGTATGAAAATGTTCAAACTGTGTTCGGTTGATGGTTATACTTGGGGTTTTCGCATTTATGCAGGTAAATCTGCCACTGGTCACCGAGAAATCGGGCTCGCACAAAAAGTTTGTTTGGAGCTGGCTAAAGACCTCCTAAATGAGGGGAGAACTTTATACATTGACAACTTCTATACAAGCTATGAAATTGCAAAATTTTTTTTCCCGAAAGAAACACACTTTGTCGGAGCCCTGAGAGCAAACAAAAAGCATGTCCCTAAAAAGGTTCTTTAGGCTAAGCTTAGGCGCGGCTAGATGATTGCCAAAGAAGACCAAGATGGTATTGTTTTACTGAAATGGAGAGATACACGAGATGTTCGAATTCTCTCAACGAAGCATGCACCCATTATGGCACCAGTACGTTCAATACACTCACATCAATCTACACCCACACTACCTTTCACATCACCACAACCGCTTACATCTTCACAGGATTCTGCCCAGCAGCCATCTTCAACTGCACAGCCATCTACATCTGCACAGCCAACCACAACCACACAGCCATCTACATCTACACAACCATCTTCCAGTCACAGCATGCAAACATCACCAGCTGACGATACTTTAAGTGCTAAGCAACTAAGACGTCGAAGAGCAACAGAAAAGCCCATAGCGATTTTGGCTTACAACAAAGACAAATCCGGTATAGATAAGTCTGACCAAATGGCATTATATGCAACGTCTCTGCGAAAAGGAGTAAAATGGCATCGCAAGCTTGCCATTGAACTTCTTTTAGGAGTCGCTGTAGTAAACGCTTGGACTTTATATGGGAAAGCATCTCAAAAAAAAAATTCGCAGCTTCAAAGAAGAATTGGCTGATTCTTTGTTGAAGCTAAGTAGCAACAACAGCGAGCAGCTGAGATCTCCGTGTATGAGACTGAGTGCAACACATCACCTCATAACACGGGTCAACGCGGCTGGAAAACCAATTAGACGATAACGTAGATCTTGCTACAACAAAGTCAAAGAAGATAAAGGTCGCAAAGTGGCTAGAAAAACTGTCAAACAGACAAACACTTTCTGTGACAGATGTACTGGTCAACCACAAATGTGTCTCGCCTGCTTCAATGTACTGCATCAGTAGCGATTTTTGTTGCTTAGTACTATCTTGAAAGCACTTGAAACAATTGGTTACCTTTTTTAGTTTTTTCGCTTTGCTTCTTTCACTGTTATTATAAAAAAAATGAAAAAATGATTGTCACAATAAAATAAAAAACTTTTTTTAAAAAAGTACAAAAAAGAATTATTTTTTCTTCTTTTCTAGAACCAAGCATAATAGAATGTTCGCAAGAGGCCACGCTTTAAACTACCCATTGGATTTGCGCGTAGCGTCAAGCATTAGTAACTGACGCGGTCAGGAATGAAATTTTTGGTGTCAGGCATTTATGACTGACGTGGCCGTAACAGTTACACTACTGTCAGGCATATATAACTGACATGGCAGTCAATGTGTTAAATAACTCACTCTAGACTTACAGCCGAAAATATTTAAGCTCTACTGGACGTGTCGGTTGTTTGCTTAATCTCTTTAACTACAATTTTTGCTGATAATTTACTACAGGATGTACAACTATGAGATAAAAGTAAAGAAACAAACTTATGTGGCAAAAACATCAAACACTTTACATTTGATCGGTCAACAACGAGGCTTTTTGCCGCGGCCATATTTTCACTTTGAGTCTGTAAGTATTCAAACAAACTTTTCCACAATGTTTAAACACGTACTTCCTGTGCTTTGCATGCAAATAGCGCTGATTTCCTGTAAATAAACAAATACAAAGTAGTGCATTGTGCAACTTCTGGACCAGTGAGGCGAGCTAACCCTGTCAGTGCGAAAAGCGGACTAATCGATTTTGCTTAAAATACCCGGAAAAACTGTGGCTGTGGTGAGTATATTAATTTAAAACCAGCATGACCTTGTGTACGGTAGTTAGTACGCTATAGGGTGAGATACTTCATGGTAACGTCCTGTGTGAAGTATCGTCATTGGAAATCGCGACACCGAGACGACTTCGATAAGTTGTCACTCAAAAATAAAAAATGTCACTCCGAAACCACGAAAGTTTCCCTTACTCTCTTACGTTTACTTCACTATCGGAAGAGTTTTCAAACCAAATAAAACGTTATCATGCTTTTTGTGCGATTTCTCGAAGCGTCACTGGTGGGGGTGCGGCCCAATCTGAGTCATGCAGTCCGCACATATATAAAAACAACACAAAGCATGGTGCCGGCAACTTTAAACCGAGCCTAAACTCACATTGTGTAATGCACAGACTTATCTGTTACTGGTCTTCTCATTTTGTGACGATACATCTAAAGTAGTGGCCTATTTAAGAAGAGAGGTGTAAAGATTGATCGCTTCCTCAACTAATTCAGTAGGAGCAAAAATGTAAAAAAAAACGCTTTAAGGAGATCAATGTCAAAAAAAAGTTTTCAACTTTGTCATAAGCGGAATTCTTGCTTTTAAAAGATTGATCCTGTCCCCCAAAATTTTATACTCTTTCATTAGGAAAAGACAAATAACACTATTTTTATACAAAATCTACTAAAAACTTCTGGCTGTTGGTCACACATTTGTATAAATCCTACACCCAGCTAACTTCGCCTCCCTCTTTTCGCAAAAACTTCTAAATACTCTTGCAATCTACTGTTGGCAGGATAAAACGCAGTATTTATGGCAACAGTATTAGACGAAAAGTCACACCTCTACAACCACTATCACAATTGCGTCACTATAGTTTTAGAAAGAGCAATTTTTGATTACAACTTTTTCTTGGTGAATTATTACCACCAATAAATTTATAGGAGGTAATATCCAGCAATTCAAAGGAAATTTAAACAAAAATCAGAAAATCGGAAGATGCAAAAACCTTGCAATAAAGCAATATCTTACTTTCCTAGCTCATTGTGTTAGTGTTTGTGTAGTAACTCTGAGTTGCTAAAAGTGATTTTTCATTAGTGACCTCTTCCATGTAGTGATTTTGTCGTTTAATTACTGTCTGAAATTTTGTTGTTGCCCATTGTTATCAAAAAAGGTTAAAAAAACAGTAGTTGATAAAATGCTCACTAGATCACCTCATTAAAATGAAAATCATTGTTATAGCTAAAAAAGACTTTAAGTAGCCTTTGAAAATTTTAGTCGCAGCCGGCTGAACCAATATTTTTAAGCTTGACGTTTCTGATTGGGGACACTGCCGGCTAGTATTTTACAAAACCTTGTGAACTGTCTTTATCCAGTTGAAGTAGTTCTTACAAGATTGTGTTCTGAGGACGCGTCTTTACTCAAAGCTAATTCATCAATTTTCTTCTTACTGTAAAAGCTAAAAGCGAGCTTCACATTGAATCCGGTTACGGTTAAATATAGCCTATGTTACGGCAACAGTTACTCCTTTTAGATAATTTAATACAGGCAATCGTTCAGTTTAAACTTTTATTAACGGAAAATATATGTCAACTATGTAATAGTCATCGCCAGTTCTTTATTCAAATAGAATCGGAATTCAATATCGCCTGCACAAAGGTTTGCAATTATTCTCAGGTAAGCTTGGGTTTATAGGTCTAAGCCTACTCGCTATTACCTCAATTTCTGCATGTTAGCGTTTGCTTACATGATGTCGGCAGGGCCTTAAAGTCCCTAGAAAATCTTATTGTGGTTAATAAGCTCACCAAAGTTAGTCTCCGGTCTCTCTTTTTATCGCAAATTTAGTTAGCCCAGTGCCGTGTCAAGGCAGCTCCGTATCCCCCGGTCTGGGGGGGAGCGTCCATTCGTAGGGGCCCCACAATATAGATTGTATTAGTAAGTTAGAGCCATCTTTCTACCTAGACTTTACTTTTCTTGTTTTTGCCCTCATTGAATAGCCGATATATTAAGCATGTAATATGATGATTAGTTAATTTCGAAAACGATTTGTAAACGTTCAGACACTACAACAGTATTTTGTAAAGTTGTGGTTACGTCAGAAAAAGGCCAATCGTTAATAAAGTCTTGACCTTCCCCACTTAACGTCTATGGCTTCGCCCTTGAGCGTTGAAATTCTCGGGAAAATTTACGTCATATATAATGATTGTCCTGTGGAGTGTTGTGCAATCGCTTTGTAGTTGCGTACAAATAAAGAGACTAGGTTTCTAGTTCAACGTTTAAAAAGTTTCGTGAAAGCTGCTTTAAGACAGTTTATGTAAAGTTGAAACGAAGGAAGGAAGACTGTTGTGCCAGTGTATTACATATATGTCTGTGAAGACTGTGTTAAGACAGTCTAATTTAAAGCTTCGACCAGAAAAACCCGGGATGACCCCGATAAGTTTAACGCTCGCTTGCTCGATCTTAAAAATGCCACTTCAGATTAATGAGACTGCCAGTTTCACATATTGTCGTATACCAGGGCTGTGCATCCTTTGTTACTGAAGGGCCAAACGCCCTGTTATGATAATGGTTCTAATATAAAAAGCAAAGAAGCAGGCGTCCAAGCCAGACTTTTGGAAATCAATTTAAAAGCTCTGTATGTGCCATGGGCCTACCACTCATTGAATTTAGTAGTTGTGGATTGCACCAAATCTTTAACTGAAGCTTTGCTGTTTTTTGGCGTACTTGCTTAATTATACGCAGTGTTTTTTATCTTCCACATCACGTTGGACAATTATGAAGAAGCATGTAAAAATTTCAATCAAATCTCCATCTGCCACCCGCTGGAAAAGTCGAATTAAATGTATTGCACCGTTACGATTTTACTTGTCAGACGTTCTGGATGCACTGGAAGAATTGCAGCGTTATTGCATACAAAAACAAGAAGGAAAAACAGCCAACGACATTTGTTCTTTGATAAATGTAATTTCATCATGGAAGTTCATTTTGGCAATTGTTATATGGCATGATATTTTGTTTCAAGGTAACAAAACAAGCAAACTTATGCAAACTTGCGGTATTTCATGTTATGAATAGTGAAATCCATGCCACGCAATCTTTTTTGCAGAATTATCCACAGAATGGAAACAACACCGCCGTGGTAAGCGCTCGTGAGATTGCTAAGGATGTTGGTGTAAAGAGTGCGTTTGTGGAAAAAAGAAAAAGAAATAGAATGTTTGACAACGAATCAGAAGATCAAAGCAGTGAATTGACACAAGAATCACTATTCAAAGTTATCTTTTTTTTTGCATCTTGTCGATCATGCCATTGCTTCACCGAAAGATCGATTTGAGCAAACGCATTTTGTGACCTAAATTTTTAATTTCTTGCTTCGCAAAGAAAACCTCTTGCAAGCATTTAATAAAAGCAATACTCTTGATGTTTGTAAAACATTTCATGACAAACTGGGAGACACCGATCCATTTGAAATAAAAGAAGAGCTGGAACGTTTTGTACATGTCATTAACGAAAATAAAGAAAGTCTTAAAACAACAAGAGACTTTCTTAATTATATCTGCAAAAAATATTTATTGGAAGTTTACCCAAATTTGTTCATTGCTTTACGAGTGGTAATGACATGCCCCATTTCCGCCGCCAGTGCAAAAAGAAGTTTTAGCAAATTTAAACTTATCAAAACCTTCCATCGATCAACAACTATGGAAGACAGACTTACATCATTGGCTTTAATATCTACTGACAGTGCTTGCGTCCGCAGTTTGGATTAGAACGACATCACTGATGTTTTTGCAATAAAGCTTTAGTTGTCCACCATTTCATTGTACTCTTTTGCAAAGAATAAGTAAAAACTCTTAACGTTTTCGTCTAGCTCTCATCAGGAGTTATCGCTAGAATGAAGCCTGGTGTTGATGGCGAGGTATTTATAACGAACGAAGCTGGTGAGAATGTCGGAACGTTCTGATTGGTAGACAACCAGACGTTTCGTCGAGTCCGAATCAATGACGTAATTTTAGTGTGTGGACGAATTCTTTTTGACGACAAAGCTCCGGCTTAAGCATTTTGATGAAAGTCGCTTCCAAGGTAGATAAATGAAAAAATGTTCTTCCTTTAGCCAAAATAGAAAATTGGTTGTCATCATAGTAAGAGGCGCATTTTTTATTGTTGAGGAGGTGTTGTCCAATTGCCGAAGTACTGGTATGGTTGGATTGAAATAAGTCACAATTTGTTTGAGCTTGATTTCTTATTGCTTTAGGTATATGCTGTTTTATTCTATCCTGCAGTCTTTGAGATGTGCGGTCTACGTACCGACAATCACAGCGGCACACGTATTGGTAAACGACCATACTTTGTTGCTTGGTAGGCACGACATCTTTGCGGACCGTTGGAAGCATCTTTCTTGTGGAAAACGCTACACGAAGCTTTACTGCACCAAAACATGAACTGACAGCAGTTTTGCATTGATTTTCAAATTTTGTGGAGATATTGCCAATCCATGGTAGCTTAAGGTAAACTGGACATTTTTTCGGTCCTTCTTTTGGCGGTAATTTAAACTGTTCAATCTTTCTTTTTATTCTCGAATTAATTACATTTTCTGGATAACCATTGGAGTAGAGAATCGATCGAATGAAATTTATTTCCTGGGGTAATTTTGAAGGCGAACAAATTTCCAAAGCTCGGTGTACAAGAGTTCCAATAAGATTGTTTTTTCTGCTTTTGGGTCCAAACGAATCCCAGCGATTCTACAACATCAAAACTTGTTGGATTAAAACCACTCTACAAGAAGCAATTGGACAATGTTCAAAAGTTTTTGTCGTTTTTCGATTGGATTCGTTTTTGCAGATATTTGGCTGAGATCGAAATACGCAAAAGAGACCAAATTCAAGCCAAGCACTTTTTCAACCTCAACTGGATGAGGAAGCAGCGTTTTGGTACAGCAGCTTCAGTAACCGAAAATAGCATTGTAATTCTATCTAAATACGATCTTTCGGATACTGAGAAGTTTGTTTTGGCCCATGGTCTAGAATTTGGTCTGCCTCCTTCCAAAATTAACCGGGAAGAAGTTTTTGCTGAATTTGAAGTTTTAATTGGACAATTACTACACCATACACCAAAATCTAAAGAAAGCGTTTCTGCCCTCATGGCTAAGTTGAACAACCTGGCTCATTCTTATTGTGGGTCGCCGATCGACTGGACAGATTTTTCCATGCATCGTGAGTGCTTTCAAGCAATCAAGTCACTTCGTTCTAACAAGGACATTTTGATTAGCAAACCAGACAAGGGTTCCGGAGTAGTAATTCTAAATAGCACCGACTACATTGCCAAAATGGAAACCATTTTATGTGACAGTACCAAATTTATTTGCTTAGGCCCAGTGGAAGAAAATGATAACACTGCCAAGCTGGAGACTAAATTGCAAAGACGGCTACTGCAACTAAAGAAAGATCATCAAATTACACCTTCGATATACAATGACATTCGGCCTACAGGTTCACAAAGACCCAGAATGTATGGACTTCCCAAAACCCACAAAGCATCTATTCCTTTGAGACCAATTCTCTCCATGATTGGTTCATCTCAACATGAGTTGGCCAAGTGGCTCTGCACAACACTTCAACCGGTGCTTGATCGATACTCAGCCCACTGTATTAAAGACTCGTTTACTTTTGCTAAAACAATTCAAGATCTTACTACAGACTCGGATCAAACTTTTCTGAGTTCATTTGATATCTCCAGCCTTTTCACCAACATTCCATTGGAAGAAACTATCCAAATTTGTGCGGACTCCTTATATGAAAGCAATTTGACTCCTCCAATCATGGATAAAGACGTCTTTATTGAACTTATGAACATTGCAACTACTTCTGTTGAATTAAGTTTTAATAACAAAATATATAAACAAATTGATGGTGTTGCTATGGGCAGTCCACTTGGTCCAGCCCTAGCGAATATCTTCGTCGGATATCAAGAAGAAAAATTATTTATTGATAACAATCAACCCTTAATCTATTTCAGATATGTGGATGACACCTTTGCCATGTTTGAGGATGAGCTCAATTGCAATCGGTTCTTAAAGCAACTCAATTCACTGCATCAGTCCCTCAATTTCACTCATGAGAAAGAAGTCAATGGCAAATTACCTTTTTTGGATGTGCTTGTGGAAAAAAGTAACACAAAATTTTTAACTTCCATTTACCGAAAACCTTCATTTTCCGGCCAGTACAATCGCTGGGATTCGTTTGGACCCAAAAGCAGAAAAAACAATCTTATTGGAACTCTTGTACACCGAGCTTTGGAAATTTGTTCGCCTTCAAAATTACCCCAGGAAATAAATTTCATTCGATCGATTCTCTACTCCAATGGTTATCCAGAAAATGTAATTAATTCGAGAATAAAAAGAAAGATTGAACAGTTTAAATTACCGCCAAAAGAAGGACCGAAAAAATGTCCAGTTTACCTTAAGCTACCATGGATTGGCAATATCTCCACAAAATTTGAAAATCAATGCAAAACTGCTGTCAGTTCATGTTTTGGTGCAGTAAAGCTTCGTGTAGCGTTTTCCACAAGAAAGATGCTTCCAACGGTCCGCAAAGATGTCGTGCCTACCAAGCAACAAAGTATGGTCGTTTACCAATACGTGTGCCGCTGTGATTGTCGGTACGTAGACCGCACATCTCAAAGACTGCAGGATAGAATAAAACAGCATATACCTAAAGCAATAAGAAATCAAGCTCAAACAAATTGTGACTTATTTCAATCCAACCATACCAGTACTTCGGCAATTGGACAACACCTCCTCAACAATAAAAAATGCGCCTCTTACTATGATGACAACCAATTTTCTATTTTGGCTAAAGGAAGAACATTTTTTCATTTATCTACCTTGGAAGCGACTTTCATCAAAATGCTTAAGCCGGAGCTTTGTCGTCAAAAAGAATTCGTCTACACACTAAAATTACGTCATTGATTCGGACTCGACGAAACGTCTGGTTGTCTACCAATCAGAACGTTCCGACATTCTCACCAGCTTCGTTCGTTATAAATACCTCGCCATCAACACCAGGCTTCATTCTAGCGATAACTCCTGATGAGAGCTAGACGAAAACGTTAAGAGTTTTTACTTATTCTTTGCAAAAGAGTGCAATGAAATGGTGGACAACTAAAGCTTTATTGAAATTTTGTACCACTTCTCATCTTTTGTTGTTTTTGCCACCGCAAAGGCGCGAAAAAAATTTTCGAATATTGATACCGTTCTTGCAGTGCATGCGTTTGCTTATTTGCTGAATGTGTAATGAAAATGGGTTTAGTTTGTTTAGATTGGTTTAACCAATGCAAGTTATTTAGTTAAGAACTTCTTGATTCAAGATTATTAGTTCAGCTAGGTTAAGTTTTGAAATAGCGCTGCTCAAGAGACAAATTTGCACTGGCTCAAAAAAGCACGCAGCTGCCTAAATGCTTGCTGATATCAAAGGGCCCCATCTAGAGTGTTTTTGGGGGATCTCCAACAGCTTTTACGCGGTACTGAGTTGGCCCAACCCAAAAAGAAATAAAGATTGTGAAGAAATTTTGTGAAAAGTTTCTGAAAATGCAGTATAGCACTTCTGTGTCAATGATAAGATTTAGAGGTTGCCACAAAAGCTGCATTTTGTAGCTGTGATGGAGCCAGCACTTATAGAGTGAAGTGTGTTTAATGCAGACTGGTTATTGGTTACAAACCCTACACTGATATATCAATAAAATGCAATACTGGTTAAAGATATCTGGCCGCCGGAAAAAGTCAATCATCAATCGCGTGGAAAAGCCAACAGTATCCAACATCATAAATGAAACCTGTTCAAACATATGGCAAGTGAGTAGTATATGATATTACTTTCGAGCCGGTTTTTGCGGAGGGTTTTGTGGAGGGCTACGTCATTTCCGACCGTGACTTCCGAACGTGGTGATACGTCATTTTCGAACGTGATTTCCGAACGTGTTGATACATGAACTTGAAGGACATTGTAAACACGTGTAACAACTTGTAAACAAATGACAACGTGTAACAACTTGTAAACAAATGGTAGCACAAAGACAACGTGTAACAACTTGTAAACAAATGTCAATACAACTTGTAAATACATGTTTATAGCAGCTTGTAAATATATGACAACTTGAAATTGATTTGTTATAGGCACCCTCACTTCAGAATACCCCCACTTCAAAAGTTCTCCAATTAATTTCGCTTTTCAACTCGTTAACGATCTTTTGCCTTATTGTAAGCACAACTGCTGTAAAACGGAAATACTAACTTTAGATCGTGACTGAAAGCCTTTGATAACAACTTCCTTTCGAGCGTAAGCATTAACCGCGCTCAATCGTTCACATCTTGAAATTGTTATGAAATCATTCGGCCTCTGATCGATTTCTCCTTTTGATTCCCTAGGATGTTGTTTCTTTACTCTTCTAGATGTGTTTATTGGAGATATTTTCCTTTACTCGCGATATTTCTGCAGTTGGTTGGAATTGATTTACATCTATTTCAGTATGTAGGTAATGGATTCAGTCTTTCTTTAGCCTTTTTGTCAGTAATTTTGTGACCACACATAGCTCTCTCCATAAAATTGTGTTATCATTTTCTTTTAAACACCATAACTCACTTAAAACACTACTGTTGACATCGTAAAATCGAAAAGATTTAGTTTTAATTGTGTGCAAATCATAAAACATTCATCTCAAATTTACATTCATTTTCATAAAACGAATCTAAATTGTATCCTATCATTACACTGTTTAAAGATTTTTTCGAAATTTAGCAACTTTTAAACTTATTAATACAAAATTTCTTAGTTTTCAAAGTCTCCTCAACTCCGCTACATAGCAATAAGCACAACTTTTAGCATTTTTGTAGGACATTAACATTAAATTCATGGTTTTACAGTGTCCTTAGCTCATCTACATAGCAATAAGCACAACTTTTAGCGTTTTTGTAGGACATTAACATTAAATTCATGGTTTTACAGTGTCCTTAGCTCATCTACATAGCAATAAGCACAACTTTTAGCGTTTTTGTAGGACATTACCATAAAATTCAGGATTTTACAGTTTACCTAGCTCCCCTACATAGCAATAAACACAACTTTTAGCAATATTCGTGGGATAGTAACATGAAATTCATGGTTTTACAGCGTCCTTAGCTCATCTACATAGCAATGAGCACATTTTTTTGCATTTTTGTAGGACATTACCATGAAATTCAGGATTTTACAGTTTACCTAGCTCCCCTACATAGCAATGAGCACAATTTTTAGCATTTTTGTAGGACATTACCATGAAATTCAGGGTTTCACAGTTTTCCTAGCTCATCTACATAGCAATAAACACAACTTTTGACATTATTCGTGGGAGATTAACATAAAATTCAGGGTTTCACAGTTTTCCTAGCTCATCTACATAGCAATAAACACAACTTTTGACATTATTCGTGGGAGATTAACATGAAATTCAGAGTTTTTAACATTTGTGTTTATTAGAGCTAGTCGTTAGTTTTAGAGGAAAATAGCCAACAGTTGTCTAGATTATCAGGTTTGAGGGAGAAAAATCACAGGCAGTGACGTTGTGAGTTTGGTGAAAGAAACAATATTAAATTTGACACAATTTCAAACTTTTATCGTTACTTTTAGATTAAAATTTCAGTAGCTTGACCAGACTTTTGGGTAAAATGTAGATTTACTTCACATTTGACAGTGAGGTAGTTACATTTTTATGTTAGTTTCACACTTTCTTGGAAGAAAAGTTCAGTAGCTTGACCAGACTTTTGGGTAAAATGTAGATTTGCTTCACATATGACAGTGAGGTAGTTGAAGTACAGCGGTAGAAACATTTTGAAAAGATCAGAACATTGAATTTGTTCAATTCAGCGTCACTACTATTGTTAAACCAAGAAGATTGAACTTGTATCGTGTTTGGAGACTACTTCAAACTTTTACTTGTAAACATTCACCATACATCTCATTTACAATATCTTTTCATGCAGCTAGAAAACAATTATAACACTGTTTTAAGTATAAAATTCTAAAGCCATCAACATAAAATTTCTCAAAAAACAGCTAAGCTTACTATCAACAAAAAGCTGATGCAAACGGAAACATCAACAGCACGTCAGCAAACCTTTAACCAATCACAAGTCGAAGCAGAAATTCAAAAATGGTTTACTATCAACCCTCCGTTCTTCAATCTTTTTGTCAATAATTTTCTGACCACATGGCTCTCACCATAACTCTCTCCATAAAATTGCGTTTTCATTTTCTTTTAAACACCATAACTCACTTAAATCACTACTGTTTACATCGTAAAATCGAAAAGATTTATCTTTAATTGTGTGCAAATCATAAAACATTCATCTCAAATTTACATTCATTTTCATAAAACGATCCTAAATTGTATCGTATTGTAGGAAATAAGTTCCTTTAAGCAATAACGTGCTGACTGAATCCCAATTGCTGGGAACTATATGGCAGTCACAAGGAAGAAAGTACTACAGCAATATTTTATTCCATCAATTCGCGCAAGCTGTGGCAGATAATCAAAAATCACGTTCTTCTGCCACGACGATCAACAACGAACGAGAAACATGACAGACAACCAGAACACGTCCGTCCGCCACGGTGGTCGACGAAGAAAGAGAGCACAATATCTCCGACCACATGGTCGGTAACAAAATCTGCACGCGACACCAGGAATTAGGTCGCTGCACACGTCTATGTAAACAGGACACTGCACACGTCACATTAACAAAAAATAACGGATAAACAACCTAATGGCGGGAAAGGCAAGCCGATCACCAAGCTACCAAGAGAAGGTAAAAATATACATAATCTAACCCTAATAAAAAAGAAAAATAAATGTGTGTGATTTTAGACGCATACAATGATAATAAACAATACGCGTTGCAATATCACGGCTAGGTTGCCGGAAAGCCATGCAGGCTAGATTCCTGGCGTGAGGGTACATCGCCAGGCGTGCGAACTATAGGAGCACGATATACTTGAAACGGAGATAGCCGAGCGGCTACAAACCTGACGGTAGATACTTCGTCAGTTAACATTAGTTCATCAGCAAAATCATAGGGTAAAACAGCAAAGGTGTGCGAGCTGGGCGTCAAACTGGGGACGCACGCAGTTGCAAATTAGCAAACACAGCTCTAGCAGTAAACAACTAGAATCACACACATCAGTGGGAGCAAGGTGCTAAACCACTGAAAGAAAACTAATAAAAAAAAATGTAAAAAAAAAGACAAAAAGATGTTTGGCATGGCAGCTCGATGAAGTGCGAGGTGCGACACGCTACACTATCATCACACTGTTTTAAGATTTTTCCGAAATTTAGCAACTTTTAAACTTATTACACGAAATTTTTACTACCTTTCATAGCCTACTTAACTCATCTACATAGAAATAAGCACAACTTTGACATTTTTTGTAGGACGTTACTACAAAACTCATGGTTTTACAGCCTCCTTAGCTCACTTACATAGAAATAAGCACAACTTTGACATTTTTTGTAGGACGTTACCACAAAACTCATGGTTTTTGCAGCCTCCTTAGCTCATCTACATAGAAATAAGCACAATTTTTTGACATTTTTGTAGAACATTAACACAAAATTCAGGATTTTCATAGTCTACTTAGCTCACTTACATAGAAATAAGCACAATTTTCAACATTATTTGTAGGACATCAGTAAAACAAAACACAAAAATTACTCTTTATTCTTATCAAACTCAGTGTTTTCCATCTACTGCAAATAGAAATTATTGATCCAATTCTTTAACTTTTCATTGATTGCTAAAAACCACAAATAGAAAGCTTTAAAACCAACTCTGTGTTATCACCAATCTAAAACTCATTGCTTTTAACTAAAATTTTCAACTTAACCGTTAATTCGTAAGCACTTGATCAAATATACTAATACATTGTTACAAGTCGTCTTAGCTGATTAAAGACTTTTGTTTCGTATAATTAAACTCTAGCACTAAGTTTTGATCTATTTGAAACCATTATTGATAATTCACAACTTTCAACTCGCAACATATTCTCTCCCGCATAGATAAATTAAAAATTTTACCTAAATCCTCGCAAAACTACATTACATCATATCCATTATACACTTGTTATACATAATCACTGCTACACACATTTGCAATTGCAGATTAGACCAAGTTGATTCATTACAAAATCTCTTACTATCTATTATCAAACAACTTCAATGCTACAGTATTAGGTATAACCCATTAGTTACAAAATGTAAAATCTGAGCTCACAAAAACAACTGCTAAACGTTTTCCTACTAGCTTTATCAACTCTGCTGAAAGTGAACAAACTCTGATAGTAGCATCCAACATTAACTTACAGTTGTCTTTCTCATTAGTGATCGCTGTGACCAACACACAAAAGTTTTGAATGTGGTCTCGTGATAGTCTTGACTGACTTTCTGACAAGCCACTTTTCATCCCTAAAATAATTTTCCTCACAACTGTTTCAATGCTTTTAACAACTCAAAACGTATAAAATATTTTCTGAACTTTACCAAGTATTGACTCACATAAAACATCATGACCCACTATTTTCAAATTTCATTCAAGTTTTCTTACCAAACTCGCAATTTGATAACTTCTAAACTCATTCATTTACACAACAAACCTTTCAAACTTACCGTTTATTTTCAAGAAGCACAATTTCTGATATTGCTATACATTGAAGCGTAAATAATTCTTATTTCTCAACCTATCAAAATTATATAACCTCGTTCTGATTGATTCGTTTTTGGTTTATTGTTTTGCTCTTACTTATTTCATCATGTTGATATTGATTTATTCAACAAAATATTTGCTATTAATCGCTGTAAAATCTCTTCACTTCCATCCAAGATTGAACTTATTCCATTCCAAAATAAAGCCTTCATGATTTACCGACAAGAAAAACTCAGAGTAATTACTGCCAACAGACATACATTCTGCACATACTAACAAATTTGCAACAAATCACTTCAAAAATTACCCGGTTAGGTAAAAATCTGCACAGTACGGTTTATTCTTTCCAATCAAAATAACTATTTGAAACACTATTTGTTGTGATTACGATAAAAGTGCAAACCATTTAAATTTCTTTACCAACATACAACTTTAAAGCTATTTTCATTACATCCACCAAACTTCAAGTTTAAATTTCTAACACTGTTATACGTAATTGATATGCAAAATATCTATGTTATATTCAATCATTGTTTAACTTTCTCATCGAATTTACTCTTCCTATGCCTCATTGTATAACAAAGATCAACAAGCAATTTAATTTCACCTAATTTACATCAACTTCTCACACCAACACACTTAAATTCATATCAAAATTTTATAAATCTACCTATATTCTTTGGTTGAAAAATGTTCATGTAGTTGGGCACTTTATCATTTCTTATAACTTTTTAGATACAAATTTATTCACTTGTTAAAATCTTCACCAAAATTTGAACACCTTGAGACAATTAAATAATAAAAAGTTTTATCTGAAGTTTTTCATGAAATATTTGAGATGAAGACCACTAAGGTACATTTTGTGCGATCAATGTAATGTTTTCTTAATTTATCACAACTCAGTTCAATGGTAAACGAGTAGTCTGATGTTTTTCAACCATCACGTATTTTTTGCACCATGTAATAAATCTAATATTTTGTGTTGCATATCAATTTAAATCAAAAAACCCTATCTTACAGTGTAAAACATTTTCAAACTTATGTCAAATTTTCTTACTGAGCACTCACCTCATCACATTTTTCACCTCTGTACATAACTGTAAATTGATTTTTTCTCAAAACTCTTAAAAGCTTATGTATCAAGCCTCATATTTGTAACTTTCGACACTACATATCACCAAAACAAAACAATTTTTTGATTACCTCACAAGTTATTTTATGTAACTAAAAGTCAAACTTATGACGATTGCAACCTTTTCCCAATTATCAAACGAACAAATATGGTGGTTAGAGCGTATTAGATCTGGGTTCAATTTCCCTGTCAAAGATTTTTAAATGATTGCAGCTTAGTGCTCAGTATGAATGATTTGTTTAGAGAAAGACTAATTTCCTTCAAAAAGTGTGTTCTCCACTACAAATAGGTGATGGGTTCGGTGTACCAACTGCAAACTTGTAGAAGTAAATGAAACTAACATTGCCACTACACAATTTCAAAAACCACCTGTTTCCAATCCACACCTAAATCATTTTATTGCTTCTCATCTCCTTTTCGTTTGCCGATTTTCATTTGTTTGCAGTAGAGATTGGTATCTTTCTATTCATTATCTCTTGCATATTGTTGCATAACATCCTGGTTACAGCAGTTTTGTGTATTTAACAACTTCCTGGTTTACAATTCGTGGCCATTAATCTAAGAGTAATAACTTTACCTTGACAAATATTGTTCTTACAGCTGAGAAAGTAACTTTTCACTAAACTTTTTGAGAGCATACTACAAATTTGAGATGTGGAATAAGTTGGGGTTATCACATGATGTATGTTTGCTAAAAAGAGCTTAAAACTGTTGTTATTGTAAGTGACTTAATAAATAATAAACATCTACAATTTCAAACGTTTTACTTTTGCAAAGACCTTTTCAAGAATTAAAATCTGTAGATGTGGTGTAATAATTTCAAATAATCCACATAAGATATACAATGTGTCCAAAAAGTTGGTACCATTTAAAAATTTTATGTATTTTTTATTTTTTCATAAAAAGTCACTACGTTTCAAAAAAAAAATTTGTGTATTTTCCATTATTTTTTCATAAAAAGTCACTACGTTTCAAAAAGGTTTATATATTTTCCATTATTTTTTCATAAAAAATCACTACGTTTCAAAAAAGTTTCTATATTTCCCATTATTTTTCACAAAAAGTCACTACCGTTCAAGTTTTTTTCAATTTTAAACTCTTAATGTAGAAATAAATTTCAATGTTATTTGCATTACTATCTATTGAGACCGTGTGATGAGTGTTTTTCTAAATTCATTGTCTAGATATTTAACATTTTTAATTTACAACAATTTCTCGTGTATATAATTGATATCTTGCAAAATTAATGTATTATTTTGGAATAACAAACTCATGGATAATCGCCTCACTGAATTGTTTGGATATCATCGCCTCACTGAATTGTTTGGATCAGCGCTGACATCTTTCTGCACATCATCGCCTCACTGAATTGTTTGAATATCATCGCCTCACTGAATTGTTTGGATTATCGCTGACATCTTTCTGCACATCATTGATCACATCTCCCATTTAGTTGGTCTTCCACTCCTCAGTTTGTCACACAGGCTACCAATCTCCAGTGACTTATTACTCAAAGCCTTCATTATGCAATGTTATTAAAACACTAAGCTGCAATCATTTAAAAATCTTTGACAGGGAAATTGAACCCAGATCTAATACGCCTCTAACCCACCATATTTGTTCGTTTGATAATTGGGAAAAGGTTGCAATCGTCATAAGTTTGACTTTTAGTTACATAAAATAACTTGTGAGGTAATCAAAAAATTGTTTTGTTTTGGTGATATGTAGTGTCGAAAGTTACAAATATGAGGCTTGATACATAAGCTTTTAAGAGTTTTGAGAAAAAATCAATTTACAGTTATGTACAGAGGTGAAAAATGTGATGAGGTGAGTGCTCAGTAAGAAAATTTGACATAAGTTTGAAAATGTTTTACACTGTAAGATAGGGTTTTTTGATTTAAATTGATATGCAACACAAAATATTAGATTTATTACATGGTGCAAAAAATACGTGATGGTTGAAAAACATCAGACTACTCGTTTACCATTGAACTGAGTTGTGATAAATTAAGAAAACATTACATTGATCGCACAAAATGTACCTTAGTGGTCTTCATCTCAAATATTTCATGAAAAACTTCAGATAAAACTTTTTATTATTTAATTGTCTCAAGGTGTTCAAATTTTGGTGAAGATTTTAACAAGTGAATAAATTTGTATCTAAAAAGTTATAAGAAATGATAAAGTGCCCAACTACATGAACATTTTTCAACCAAAGAATATAGGTAGATTTATAAAATTTTGATATGAATTTAAGTGTGTTGGTGTGAGAAGTTGATGTAAATTAGGTGAAATTAAATTGCTTGTTGATCTTTGTTATACAATGAGGCATAGGAAGAGTAAATTCGATGAGAAAGTTAAACAATGATTGAATATAACATAGATATTTTGCATATCAATTACGTATAACAGTGTTAGAAATTTAAACTTGAAGTTTGGTGGATGTAATGAAAATAGCTTTAAAGTTGTATGTTGGTAAAGAAATTTAAATGGTTTGCACTTTTATCGTAATCACAACAAATAGTGTTTCAAATAGTTATTTTGATTGGAAAGAATAAACCGTACTGTGCAGATTTTTACCTAACCGGGTAATTTTTGAAGTGATTTGTTGCAAATTTGTTAGTATGTGCAGAATGTATGTCTGTTGGCAGTAATTACTCTGAGTTTTTCTTGTCGGTAAATCATGAAGGCTTTATTTTGGAATGGAATAAGTTCAATCTTGGATGGAAGTGAAGAGATTTTACAGCGATTAATAGCAAATATTTTGTTGAATAAATCAATATCAACATGATGAAATAAGTAAGAGCAAAACAATAAACCAAAAACGAATCAATCAGAACGAGGTTATATAATTTTGATAGGTTGAGAAATAAGAATTATTTACGCTTCAATGTATAGCAATATCAGAAATTGTGCTTCTTGAAAATAAACGGTAAGTTTGAAAGGTTTGTTGTGTAAATGAATGAGTTTAGAAGTTATCAAATTGCGAGTTTGGTAAGAAAACTTGAATGAAATTTGAAAATAGTGGGTCATGATGTTTTATGTGAGTCAATACTTGGTAAAGTTCAGAAAATATTTTATACGTTTTGAGTTGTTAAAAGCATTGAAACAGTTGTGAGGAAAATTATTTTAGGGATGAAAAGTGGCTTGTCAGAAAGTCAGTCAAGACTATCACGAGACCACATTCAAAACTTTTGTGTGTTGGTCACAGCGATCACTAATGAGAAAGACAACTGTAAGTTAATGTTGGATGCTACTATCAGAGTTTGTTCACTTTCAGCAGAGTTGATAAAGCTAGTAGGAAAACGTTTAGCAGTTGTTTTTGTGAGCTCAGATTTTACATTTTGTAACTAATGGGTTATACCTAATACTGTAGCATTGAAGTTGTTTGATAATAGATAGTAAGAGATTTTGTAATGAATCAACTTGGTCTAATCTGCAATTGCAAATGTGTGTAGCAGTGATTATGTATAACAAGTGTATAATGGATATGATGTAATGTAGTTTTGCGAGGATTTAGGTAAAATTTTTAATTTATCTATGCGGGAGAGAATATGTTGCGAGTTGAAAGTTGTGAATTATCAATAATGGTTTCAAATAGATCAAAACTTAGTGCTAGAGTTTAATTATACGAAACAAAAGTCTTTAATCAGCTAAGACGACTTGTAACAATGTATTAGTATATTTGATCAAGTGCTTACGAATTAACGGTTAAGTTGAAAATTTTAGTTAAAAGCAATGAGTTTTAGATTGGTGATAACACAGAGTTGGTTTTAAAGCTTTCTATTTGTGGTTTTTAGCAATCAATGAAAAGTTAAAGAATTGGATCAATAATTTCTATTTGCAGTAGATGGAAAACACTGAGTTTGATAAGAATAAAGAGTAATTTTTGTGTTTTGTTTTACTGATGTCCTACAAATAATGTTGAAAATTGTGCTTATTTCTATGTAAGTGAGCTAAGTAGACTATGAAAATCCTGAATTTTGTGTTAATGTTCTACAAAAATGTCAAAAAATTGTGCTTATTTCTATGTAGATGAGCTAAGGAGGCTGCAAAAACCATGAGTTTTGTGGTAACGTCCTACAAAAAATGTCAAAGTTGTGCTTATTTCTATGTAAGTGAGCTAAGGAGGCTGTAAAACCATGAGTTTTGTAGTAACGTCCTACAAAAAATGTCAAAGTTGTGCTTATTTCTATGTAGATGAGTTAAGTAGGCTATGAAAGGTAGTAAAAATTTCGTGTAATAAGTTTAAAAGTTGCTAAATTTCGGAAAAATCTTAAAACAGTGTGATGATAGGATACAATTTAGGATCGTTTTATGAAAATGAATGTAAATTTGAGATGAATGTTTTATGATTTGCACACAATTAAAGATAAATCTTTTCGATTTTACGATGTAAACAGTAGTGATTTAAGTGAGTTATGGTGTTTAAAAGAAAATGAAAACGCAATTTTATGGAGAGAGTTATGGTGAGAGCCATGTGGTCAGAAAATTATTGACAAAAAGATTGAAGAACGGAGGGTTGATAGTAAACCATTTTTGAATTTCTGCTTCGACTTGTGATTGGTTAAAGGTTTGCTGACGTGCTGTTGATGTTTCCGTTTGCATCAGCTTTTTGTTGATAGTAAGCTTAGCTGTGTTTTGAGAAATTTTATGTTGATGGCTTTAGAATTTTATACTTAAAACAGTGTTATAATTGTTTTCTAGCTGCATGAAAAGATATTGTAAATGAGATGTATGGTGAATGTTTACAAGTAAAAGTTTGAAGTAGTCTCCAAACACGATACAAGTTCAATCTTCTTGGTTTAACAATAGTAGTGACGCTGAATTGAACAAATTCAATGTTCTGATCTTTTCAAAATGTTTCTACCGCTGTACTTCAACTACCTCACTGTCATATGTGAAGCAAATCTACATTTTACCCAAAAGTCTGGTCAAGCTACTGAACTTTTCTTCCAAGAAAGTGTGAAACTAACATAAAAATGTAACTACCTCACTGTCAAATGTGAAGTAAATCTACATTTTACCCAAAAGTCTGGTCAAGCTACTGAAATTTTAATCTAAAAGTAACGATAAAAGTTTGAAATTGTGTCAAATTTAATATTGTTTCTTTCACCAAACTCACAACGTCACTGCCTGTGATTTTTCTCCCTCAAACCTGATAATCTAGACAACTGTTGGCTATTTTCCTCTAAAACTAACGACTAGCTCTAATAAACACAAATGTTAAAAACTCTGAATTTCATGTTAATCTCCCACGAATAATGTCAAAAGTTGTGTTTATTGCTATGTAGATGAGCTAGGAAAACTGTGAAACCCTGAATTTTATGTTAATCTCCCACGAATAATGTCAAAAGTTGTGTTTATTGCTATGTAGATGAGCTAGGAAAACTGTGAAACCCTGAATTTCATGGTAATGTCCTACAAAAATGCTAAAAATTGTGCTCATTGCTATGTAGGGGAGCTAGGTAAACTGTAAAATCCTGAATTTCATGGTAATGTCCTACAAAAATGCAAAAAAATGTGCTCATTGCTATGTAGATGAGCTAAGGACGCTGTAAAACCATGAATTTCATGTTACTATCCCACGAATATTGCTAAAAGTTGTGTTTATTGCTATGTAGGGGAGCTAGGTAAACTGTAAAATCCTGAATTTTATGGTAATGTCCTACAAAAACGCTAAAAGTTGTGCTTATTGCTATGTAGATGAGCTAAGGACACTGTAAAACCATGAATTTAATGTTAATGTCCTACAAAAACGCTAAAAGTTGTGCTTATTGCTATGTAGATGAGCTAAGGACACTGTAAAACCATGAATTTAATGTTAATGTCCTACAAAAATGCTAAAAGTTGTGCTTATTGCTATGTAGCGGAGTTGAGGAGACTTTGAAAACTAAGAAATTTTGTATTAATAAGTTTAAAAGTTGCTAAATTTCGAAAAAATCTTTAAACAGTGTAATGATAGAATACAATTTAGATTCGTTTTATGAAAATGAATGTAAATTTGAGATGAATGTTTTATGATTTGCACACAATTAAAACTAAATCTTTTCGATTTTACGATGTCAACAGTAGTGTTTTAAGTGAGTTATGGTGTTTAAAAGAAAATGATAACACAATTTTATGGAGAGAGCTATGTGTGGTCACAAAATTACTGACAAAAAGGCTAAAGAAAGACTGAATCCATTACCTACATACTGAAATAGATGTAAATCAATTCCAACCAACTGCAGAAATATCGCGAGTAAAGGAAAATATCTCCAATAAACACATCTAGAAGAGTAAAGAAACAACATTCTAGGGAATCAAAAGGAGAAATCGATCAGAGGCCGAAAGATTTCATAACAATTTCAAGATGTGAACGATTGAGCGCGGTTAATGCTTACGCTCGAAAGGAAGTTGTTATCAAAGGCTTTCAGTCACGATCTAAAGTTAGTATTTCCGTTTTACAGCAGTTGTGCTTACAATAAGGCAAAAGATCGTTAACGAGTTGAAAAGCGAAATTAATTGGAGAACTTTTGAAGTGGGGGTATTCTGAAGTGAGGGTGCCTATAACAAATCAATTTCAAGTTGTCATATATTTACAAGCTGCTATAAACATGTATTTACAAGTTGTATTGACATTTGTTTAAGTTGTATTGACATTTGTTTACAAGTTGTTACACGTTGTCTTTGTGTTACCATTTGTTTACAAGTTGTTACACGTTGTCATTTGTTTACAAGTTGTTACACGTGTTTACAATGTCCTTCAAGTTCATGTATCAACACGTTCGGAAATCACGTTCGAAAATGACGTATCACCACGTTCGGAAGTCACGTAGCCCTCCGCAAAAACCGGCTCGAAAGTAATATCATATATTACTCGAGTGTTAATGCCGAAAGCTTTGAAGCCATCAACTGATTATTCTAAATGGGAAGAATTAGCTGCAGATTTCTAACTGTTGTGAGACTTTCTCATGTGCCTTGGCGCCATGGACGGTTAGCATATCATGATCCAGGCCCCTCAAACGCAGGATTCGCATATTGGAATTATTAAAAGCTCCCACAGCATTCTTTTACTAGCTGAATGCGATGCACAGTACTGCTTCCGTTTTGTAGATGTAGGCCTACAAGATTCTGGGCGGCATAGCGATGATGGAGTCTGCTAATTAGAATTGTAGCAAGCAGTTATTGCCAACTCAGTTTTGAGCTTTTCCACGTAAATGCTTAGATTTTGTTGGAGAACTGCAGTTTTGCTTTGTAACTGATGCAGCTTTTTCATTAAAAAGTAATGTAATGTGCCCTTATTCAGGTAAAAACATTACAGAGGAACAAAAAAATTTTCAATTACTGACCATCTACAGCAAGAAGAGTAATTGAAAACAGCTTTGGCATTTTTTCAAGTCGCTGGCAAATATTTACAAGACCAATTCACCTGCAATTATAGTTGTTGCCACCTGGGGGTTTGTTGTTAAAACAACTATCCTAACTGTAAAACAAGTTACTTCTACCGCAAGAACGATATTATTGCCCACCACATTACATCGACAGTGATGATCAACGTGAAAGACGGCGCTTCCTGCGGAGGTTGCATTGAGCTCAAGTTTTCTAAGATTTTGGCTGCATTGGAACCAACGCACACTCACGAGAAGCAGCGTTGTCCACAATTTTAAGTTCATCAATCGCAGAACAATTTACCGTGGCAGTTTTCAGGAATTTATCGCACTTGATTTGCCTTGAAGCAGCATGTGTTTATCAGCTATTTTTTGTCCTTAACTTATAATGACAGGCATTTGCTTTCATGTGGTATTCTGGCAACAGCTGGTTGACCTCGATCGGTATTGTATGGCTATTTTGGTTTATGGCACGTGCTCATGATGAATAAAGAGCCTTCCGAAACGTTTTGCCCTTGGGGGACACCCGGTGGTTACTGCAGCATAGCTTGATGCGATAAAGCAAAAAACTATTCCTAAGCTTATGGATTCAATCCCGACATGCATGATAGTGAAAAGTGTAATGCTCTTAAAATGGCAACTTGGGGTATTTTTCATTACAGGCTTGTGGTAGAAATGCACTGTGCACCGTCGCGATGGCGTAGAGGTTAGAGCGTCCGCTTTGCAGTCGGTAGACCTGGGATTCACTTTCGAAGTCGAGTAATACCAAAAGACTATAAAAAATGATACTCACAGCTTCCCTGCTTGGCGTTCAGCACAATGGGGACAGTGTGGAAAACAAGTTAACAAAGCTTGCTTGTGTCCTTGAGCAAGACATTTAATGGAATGCCTCCATCTTTATGTGAAAGACAGGTGGTGGGGCCAAGCAGTCTACCGGTCGTGGTGGCCCAGTCGAACTGAAGACTAGCAAACAGAGCATGAGGGCTTACGGAGAGTATGTACATCTTCCTGCATAATGCTCATAACGAATATCTCAAACGACCAAGGCCGTGCTGGCAGTAGCTTACTGAAAATTTAACGCGAGTTTGAGCGCAAGTTTTTCTGCATATAACCACAAAGATTTTTACGTGATGAGAAAAACATACCTGAAGCTTAAAATAACCGCATCTCAGTGGCAGCCGAGAGCTAGCAAAGAAGCTTTAACGAAACCCAGTCATTGGGCCGAAATTTAAATACTGCGGCATTTATAGATTGATACTTCATGAGTTCAAATAACTAACAAAAGCGTTTCTTCTATTAAAGGTGTTCTGATTTCTTATAACTGTCTGAATTGTCCAAGAGGAATGCTTGGACCTTTGACGCTCGTAGAGTATGTAGATGAAACAGAAATACATTTATTAAAGCAAATAAATTCCTAGGCAGCAAAAAATAACTGAAAATTACATGAATTTGAATTAAATTTTACAGAAAACATGCGTCTGTTCTTCAGCCAACACAATTCCTTTTTAATTTTAACAAAACTAATCCTGAAGTGCTCAGCGCGCCGCACACAATTACCAAAGGCACCGAACGCTGATTGCTTGCAATACGACTGAGCCGAGAGCACATGATTACATAGGTAGAAAACGTAAACCGGCATGACAATGTAAAGTGACACTTTCAACCAAGGGTTGAAAACAAACACCCGCCAAACCAATGTGACCGGAATAAAAGCAATGAAAACTGTAAGCTACTTATCAAACATTACATGTTCTGTACGCGAAAGTAAAAAAGAAAAAAATTTAAAACAACGTAAAAATTCTACGCTGTAAACGAAATAAATAAAGCAACAACATTGCAAAAATTAACTGTTCACTGATGGCAGCCATTGTCTTTTCTGCTTTATGTAAAGGGATAGCTCTAATTCGTGCAGTTATCATTACACTGAGCGCTTCAAACCGTACTGTACTCGAAACACTTTTATGGTATACTAATTCTGCGATTGCTTCACTGCTCTAGCTGATTATTTCCAGTTTTTAAAATAATCTCCTGTTTATAGGTAAGTATTACTGAAGCATCTAGTTAAGGTCTTGCACTTTTTTCTGGCCTTACTGGACATAAAAAATCTAATTTTTTGCACAACGTGCATGACTTTCAACGAAAAATGGAACTGCAAACAATTTTCTTATAACAGCATTGAAACTAGTTTGCCTTCTTTAACAAAGATGCATTTTTACTTTGGTACTACTATGCTGTCATTTTTATTAATTTTTTGCTACACTGCAGAAGACTAGAAGCACAAAAAAGTATATTTTGCGACACTGCCAGTTCTAAACATTGCTTACCCTTATGCCACTAGCTGTCCTCATTTTTTTGCAAGGTACCTCTTCTAAACAACACAAAAAAACATAAATGTTAGATTCAAACATAAAGTGCCCTGTTTATAGTGCATTAAGTTGTAGTTTACCTTCACGATCTGATTCAACTTCGCATATTTCAGTGCTAGTCTGAAAAAAGATGAACTAGTTTCGTCAAAATCAACGTCATCTACTACTACCACAGCAATAGGAGACAGTGATAAATTAATTAATGTTCTGCTGGAAGAAAATTTTAAATAATCTTACTACAATAGCTTGGTAACCTCACCATCAAATCACTGTAAAGGTAATTTTGTTTAATTTACTAGCAATAAGCAAACCATCTTAACCTATACCCATGGACAGAACAGATACTCTCAGCCAGCACAAAGTTGTTGTAAGCATCATAGAAAGATTTGTAAAATTGTGCCGTGTTTGGAGCTCAATAATAATTGCACAATTGGAATTCTACAGCCAATAAACATTTATGTAACTCGTTCAATTGCACAGGAGAACAAAAAAGTAAGCAGTTATTAGGCTAGCTATAATATTGCCATAAAAGTAAACTATAAAACCTACTTAAAATTACAATATTGCCATAAAACTCAACAAAAACCTGCTACAGCCAAGTTCACCATGGATTCACACAGATTCAAAGCATAAATGGTTTATGAGGTTCAGAAAAACGTCACCTCATACGACAACGTTCCACCAAAATGAAAAAAAACACGAGTTATGCAAAAATGAATTTTAGGTTTTGCTATATCGAACGTATTTGAAAATCTGAAAGAATCCATAAAAATACCTATCACTAACAAGCGAAACCCTACAGGTTTGTGGTAATTGCGTGCATATTTGGTATTAATTTAATTTGTATTTGGTTTCATTTTTAATATCGCTATCAGTATTTCCTATAATATCAACGTTGATATTTGACACAGGAAATTGCCTTACCTTGGCCTATCAATATCGCGTTGCTTTGTCGTGTCACGTGATTTGTGTTCGCATTTACATGTTTACATTGCTTATGTTGATCATTGCTTGTCAATCATGCGCTTCGCCCATGCTTTGATTCACGTGATTGCTGCTTTGCTTTCTTTGCCCTCATGGCCCATTCCGTTAATATATTTATTGACCGTCATACTGAGTGAGGAATTGATTGAGGAATATTACTGTAGAAGAAATAACGAGCTCATAACAAGTTTATAGTAAATTCCCTCAACAGTTGGAAAACCAATGGCTGCCAAAACCAAAAATTATAACTTTAGACTGCCACTAACTCAATGAGATTGAACTGAAACATGTACTACATAACAGTTTCACTGGAGCATTGAGACAGTTTACCGTGAGCTATAATGTCTCCATTGATCTAAAGAGCAACGGTGCATGACTTGCAGAAGTAGATTGTAAAGCTTTGCAACATCTTACGTTTTATGTTTCACATATTGTGCATGCCTCCAGTAGTAGCGATTCTCTGACATCCTTCCTATTTTTTTCTCTTTCGCAAATCTATCCCTCAAATTATTCTGCCGTGATTTGCAAAATTCTGCTGAAAGAGTTTACAGTGAGTTATTCATTATTAAATCGGCAAAGATTATTAATAACACAAAAAAGAACAACAAAAATTATAAAGCACTGATAATTGCCAACATGTAAATTACAACTACTTTTATGTAACCAACAGAGTTATTATTATCACAATTTTACCCCCTAATTATGAAAACCATTGCACTTATAAACAGTCACGGAACAACTTGTGCTGATGCAGTGCATTTTTACTACAAGCTTGAATAAGCAGGAGAAATTGCCTTGGAATGCACTACGAAGCCTGAAAATCATTTGTAAATGGAACATTTCAGTTCAAGATTGTCTTCTCAAAAAACATCAACAACATTACTAAAATGCACTGCTCAATACTGCATAGTTAATTGTAATAAAAGCTATGAAGCTATGGTCGCCAAAGCAGGTTCCACAGAACCCTAAAATATCCTAAAATGTCTAAAACGATTTTATGAAGACGACTAAAAAACCTTACCTAGTGTCAAAGAGGAGACAAACGAGTACAGAGTGAAGAGAAAAATTCGCTTAATCAAGAAAAAGAACATCTAAACACTGTTACACATGATTGACAGGCTAACTACAAACAGCAGCATCAAACCACTTTTAGTTTTTTCACTCAAACAATTTAGTACAATTCATTTTATTTAGCTCTTTAGGTAATGATAATACTTATTCAAGTTAATATAAGTTGTTACCAAGCATGCAAAAAACTTCAATATTCGTCAAAATTTGAAATAGCTATACAACTGTTCCTCATCAGGACTACTAATAAATAAAAGCAAGAGTGAGGCAACATTAGTGTGCTACATAATCAAAAGAAAAGGCAAAGCAAAAAGTTTAAAAGCGAATAATACCTAATTGCGGATTACGCCAAATTATCATAAATTTCAGAATAAAAACAATTTTCTTTGTCATTGATTACATTTTGAGAATTATGAAAAAAAATGGTTCAAGAAATTGGCAATGGTATAATCTGTTTCAATGATTACAATTTTGCTGTGATCCCAGTCAAATCAGTGATCTTTAGAAATAGTATGTTTAATCAACGCAGTTTTTTTATTAAACTTAATGCCACCAACTTTTGTCAGACTTGGCGGCCTTAATCTTTTTTACACTCGCCCAATCTTGTTTTGTAAGCCTATCCAGTCTCCCCAATGTAGATACCAATGCAATCCTGACAAGGAATCAGTAAACTACACCAGGTTTAGATGTTATTTCCACTGAGTCTTTTTCCTTAGCTTTAAAGTTGAAGGTGGTTTGCTAGAGACCAAAAAAACTCTCATACAGTTTCAAAGTATCCTGGAACATAAGGCAAAACAACACATGTTTTCGACTGTGTAGCACACTTTTTATATTGCCTTGGTCATGCTTTTGCTTAGTATTAGTCCTGGTGAAGAACAGCTTACAGCTGTTCACAAGTTGACAAGTACTGAAGATTTTTGCATATTTGCTAAAAATTTGCATAAACATTATCAATAGCAGAAGAGCTAAATCAAATGAATTTATCAAAAATATCTGGTAGCCAGAATAACAGTATAATGTAGTGCAATACTGTTTGCTTAAATAGCCACCCCATGAAAAAAAAGTGGCAACTTAAGCAAACCAAAGACTGCTGAGCATAAGCTTGCAAGGCCCCAATACACACTACACAAAAAAACCATCAATTTTTGAAGAAGCAAAACGTTTAGATATAAAGACTGCAAACAGAAAATAAGTTTTGTACCAGGTTAGATGCTGCATCTGATATGCAAGTATCAGTGATGGGATTAAAAATTTTAAGAACAGGTTCTCTTTTGTATCAAACTCACTAACAACAGGTTCCCTCATTTTAGAAAGCCCATTTGCTGCGGTCGTCTAAGGTCTATAACAAAAAACAAGAACGGGTTCGCTGATTATCACGACACTCCAAGAACGGGTTTGCACGAACCCGTGCGAACCCCCTGAATCCCATCACTGGCAAGTATTTTTCAAATTTTAAACCAAATTTTCATAATTGAAAAAGTCTGGAAAGCAAACACAGTTTTTTCATTAACTGCCATTTCAGTCATTTTGTTGTTTTCTATTTACTTTTTACAGTGCCTATAAACTGCTTCTTTATTGGGGTCTCTCTTTAGCTTAAATAACCTGACAGAGTTCAGCAAGTGAAAAACTTGCAAAACCACTAATGTAAAGCCACAATTTAGTTGTTTACCATACTTTCCAGTTAATAAGCAGAGGCCAATTTTTAGCTCTGAAAATGAGAGTTTTTGCCTATTATTTTGCTTGTTACTGATGATCGGCCAATAAGCCCACCACAAAAAATCAGGTCCAAAATTAAGGTCCTGAAATTCGACTTATTAAGCATAAAATATGGTATGTAACACAATCAAAAAATGTAGTGGTACTTGTTGCACTTAAACAAACATTTTAAAAAATACAAAACTACCTTTTAACACTGTAGCAGAAATTACAATAAATAATTAAAAGGCAGTGGCTATTTTGCCGTCGACGGCAATTTGCCCTTGGAATCTATTTTGCCGTGATCATTCATGTGTGTATATAGCCAAATTTGCTATTGTCGCATCAGTGACTCTGTGGTGTAGTGGATAGAGCACTGGTCTTGAGATACCACGGTATCGAGTTCGAATCTCAGCTGGCCAGGGATTTAAAAGAAAGGCAGTGTACACTGCAAGGGAGTGTACATGGTGGGGGATAGAGATCTGGGGGTGTAAAATTTTTTAAACTGGTTTTTAAAATTGACCAATCCGAGACGACTAAAAGTCACATGTTTAGTACGTCATTAAGATTGACCAATCACAAGCAACTCACGGCAAAATAGTCTCTAAGGGTAAATTGCTGTCGACGGCAAAATAGCCACTGCCTAATTAAAAATGTAGTTTATTTTAGGCAGTGGCTATTTTGCCGTCGACGGCAATTTACCCTCAAAGACTATTTTGCCATGAGTTGTTTGTGATTGGTCAATCTTAATGACGTACTAAGCATGTGACTTTTGGTCGTCTCTGATTGGTCAATTTTAAAAACCAAAAAAAAAAATTTTGCACCCCCAGGTCTCTATCCCCCACCCTGCACACTCCCTTGCAGTGTACACTGCCCCGTACATTTACATACCAGGCCTGCTTCTTCAGTGTACACTGCCTTTCTTTTAAAGCCCTGGCCAGCTGAGATTCGAACCAGATACCTTGGTATCTCAAGACCAGCGCTCTATCCACTACACCACAGAGTCACTGGTGCGACAATAGCAAATTTGGCTATATAAACACACGTGAATGATCACGGCAAAATAGATTCCAAAGGCAAATTGCCGTCGACGGTGAAATAGCCACTGCCTTTATTTTAACATGATCTAAAAAATATTTTGATAAAAAATAGGAGTGACTATTTTGACATCATCGACATTTTACCTTTGGAGATTATTTTGCCCTAATCATTTGTGTGTTTACATTGCCATAATTGTTAAAGATCTGCTAGTGACACCGTGGCAAGTAGACAGCTGGATAGTGCACCTGCCTTGAAATTCAATTATTACAGGTTAGAATCTTGGCAGGAAGGGCACTTAGAGAGAAGCAGTGTACACTGGAGGAGGCCTAGCATGTGAATGTATGGGATAGCTTACACCGGAAAAGAGTGTACAGGGTAAGGAGTGCACAATGTATTTACTAAAATTGACCAATCAGAAACGACCAAGAGTCACATGTTTAATACATTATTATGATTGACCAATCACAAATAACTTACAGTAAAATAGCCTCCAAGGGTAAAATGCTGTTGATAGCAAAATAGCCACTGCCAAAACAATACTATCTACAATACCTTGTCACAAACACAGAAACATGAGTGTTTCAACTTCATTCTTATTTCTTTTCATGCATTCTTTTTCGTCTTTTTATCACATAATCCTTTCTCTTTATTCTTTATATATAATCAAAAATACTCTTTTACCAATTGAATTGGTAACTTAGTAGATGACATCTAAAATGAAGTTGAAGGCATACAATTGCATGCTAAAGCTTTACACAGTTACAGCTAAAGTGATAAAGGACTGAGAATTAAATAACTAGCTTATCATTAAAGTTTGCCTAAAGAAGCAATTACATAGCATAATCAAACGATTAAATGTAAGCACTAAGTTTATGAAGACTTATGACCCTAAACTGTTGAAATTTAAATAACATCACAATAACAGAATAAGAACAATTCTCTGCCTGAGCACGATTAAACTTAATTAATTTAAACCTAGCTTTTCATAATCTATCGTGAAACTGTTGCAGTATGTCTCACTATTAACCTAATAAAACATACAAGCCAATAAGTTCAACAAAATAAATTAACTCGGTAAAATTTATTGACTTCAAAAGATTTTAAGAGCTACCGTAGGCTCTAGAGACTACAATAGCCAGCTTCATTGATTTGCTTTTAATTTTCCATATGAAAGTAACCTCAACAGACCTAAAGTTAAAAATAAAGAAATCAATACTAATAAACCTTTTGAAAAGCTAACTGAATATTAAAGATTTCTAGAATACATTCAAACATCCTGAAATAGACCACTGTCATTCTAACAGGATAAAAGATCCACTTTTACTCTCCGTTAATTTTTCGATAAAAATTGAGCGACAGCAAACAGACAAAAAAGCTCCGTCGTTTGCACGCATCTAACTACAGAGTGAGTCAGAAGTAACCCGGCAGATTTTCATAATTTGTGTAGTTTTGACTGCCCGGTTACTTCTGACTCACTTTGTATTAATGAGGCTTTACAAAAGTAGTTTTTGAAAAATTGCAAGTAAAAAACTGCCAACTTATTGCGAAGTTTTATGGTGGGACCACCATAAATAGCTTATCAGAATAACTACAAACTCGCGTGATAATGAATAACCATGTGAGTTTACATAGATGTTCCGATGAGCGGTCCCACCATGAAACTTTGCAATATGTTAGAAAATTCATATTGCTGTCAAATGTCAAAACTATATTGAAATCCTTTAATGAAGAAGGCGTTTAATTTGACTTAGTAACCCACAAGTTTTTTATGGTTGGTCGCCATTATATTTAGCGAGATATAACCACTTCTCTCTCCCCCCCGGTCGTTATCAGGCGAGTTTGTGGTAATTCTGATGAGCGTTGGTTGTCCCACAATAAAACTTTGCGATGCGCTAGCAATTTTTTACTTGCGGTATTCAAAAAACTCCTTTTGCAAAGTGGTACAAACGAGAGAGCTCTTTTTCTTCTGTTTATTGTCACTCAATTTTTATCGCGAATTTGCGTTAGAGTAAAAATATATCTTTTTTTTGGTAGAATGACAGCGGTTTAACCCTATTGAGACCGGGATACTTTTTGCTCTCTGTGTCCGGGGTGAGGGGGTGGTCGATTTGAACCTAGCACTTTGGCAGCTAATAACTTTTAAACCGCTCACAATAGCGATTCTGTATTTGCTCAAATAGATGCAGAATTTATTTTTCAATCTAATTATATACTCTTGCTTATGATCGCAGATCAATAGCGTTCAAGTTATTGTAAGTTAAATGTACAGGATTAGTTTTTAGATTTTTGACTGTAACTTAAAATAAAAAAACCGCCGGCGAATTTTCTTTTTTTGTAGTGTTTACTCATTGACGTTGTGGTTTTGCAATCGCCTAAGCGCAATATGTCACTGTCACCTACCAGTTTAGAGAGACTGAAATTTAGAAACCTATTTGCTCGTGCGGTGCGGAAACTATTGTACAACTTATCTGAGTTGGGCATCCGCGCTGCCCAATGGACGAACTTGACATGGGACACAAAGTACTCCAAGAGTATGTCAGCGCTCGGTGTCTACGTTCCTAGGGTCAACACAAGACCTATTAGGATGAGTTTGATCAGAACAGCTTGGGTCAAACTCAATCGCCTGCATACTGCCGTTGGGTGTTGTTAAGGATTCACCACTCGAAAGGGATGAATCTTCTATTATAGTTGTCACAGGCGGACGGCCAGGACCTTCCTCGCACTGTTCTCTATCCAAGCACCAGTTTAAAATCAAACAGTAAAATCAATGGGTTTATTGACAGAATAAAAATAAAACTTCGAATAGGCCAGCGCGAGAAAATTGACTAGACTTTTATCCACCACGATTGAACCAGCAACATTCAAGAACCAAAAATAGAATTTGAAGTAACTTTTTTTTCTTTATATACATAATTAGTAAGAGCCTGAAGCCACGCGTTTTGTGTGCTTAGGTCCGAGTGTAGAAATAGATAATTGTAACAAAGCAAAGCGCGACAAAACAATACGTGCAATAAGACTCTTGTTCTCAGGGCTGCAGTTCGATTATCGGTGAGTTAAAAAATGGGCATTGATGCGATAACATTGCGGCCCCTTTGAAACAAGAACACAGGGTGAAGTTTCAAACAAAAACATAATACATATAGAGCACCAAGGCGCTACAATAATAAGATTAACTAACATATTCAAAGAACAATGATGCAGTGGTCAGGTATACGTAGTTCTTTTTGATGGTAGTCCACCGTCATCATTAACATTCATATAGACGGTGCAATAAATAAAAGAAAAGGTGACTAAACACGTATGCTAAGGGCCAAGTCCGAATTTTCTGATATAAAATTACAGATTTTGAAGCATAAAAATGTCAATAATGCTCGGGGAAATACGAATATAAAAACACAAGATAAAATACAATAAAATATTATACAGGAGCAATTTTTGATATATCACGAAGGATGTATTCGATTTTATTTGTACCATCCCCGCAATCTTTCAATACAGCAACAGTTGCTCTACGGACTAACTCTTTTCCGTTGCGCCACTGAGGGTGCACCCGGTGTACACGGCCCAAGCGATAAGCCCCGCGCCTTGAGATGTCTTCAGCATCTCCAACCAGGACCAATTGGCCAGTGTAGATATTATTCCGAGTTACCCTCCACTTGTTTCTACCTTGTAAAGTAGGGAGGTAACCTTGCATCCAACAGAGCCAAAATTTATGAGCCAAAGTTGTATTATAAAGAAAGTCACGACGCAAGTCCCCCCGATCATGAAATGCACTTAGAGGTGTATTGGGGGCAAGACCTTGCCCCAGGAAAGACGAAGGAGTGATTACAGCCAAATCATTAGGTTTATCGCTAAGCGAAGTAAGCGGGCGATCGTTTACTATGCGCACCGCGTCTGAAGTGAAAGTCTGTATTTCAATAAGTGAAGGCTTACGTCGAGATTGCTCTAAAACGCGATTAAAGGCGTCTTTAAATGACTTTACCATACTTTCCCAACTACCTCCTTGACTAGGAGAGTATGGAGGGATTTTAACCCAATTAATGTTACGCTTTCTAAGAGAATTACAGAATTCTGTCGAACCAAGCAACGAGGAAAGCCGATCAGCAGCAGCCCGAAACGTCGAGCCATTATCCGAATAAACAGTGTCAACTGCTCCCCGAAGATTTGTAAATCTAGAAAATGCGAGCAAAAATTCATTCAAGTCAAGACTAGTGACGATTTCCACGTGTATGCAACGAGTGCATAAACACGTAAATAGTAAACCCCAACATTTGCAATTACTACGATTTTGGCGATAAAAATACGGTCCAAGATAATCTACGCCGCAATACTTGAAGGGTTTATTTGTGGCAGTTACTCGACAAGCCGGTAG
The DNA here is from genome assembly GCA_963675345.1 of Trididemnum clinides. Classification (NCBI taxonomy): domain Eukaryota; kingdom Metazoa; phylum Chordata; class Ascidiacea; order Aplousobranchia; family Didemnidae; genus Trididemnum; species Trididemnum clinides. The sequence goes on from OY776306.1 coordinate 24,816,362, forward strand.
ATCGGCCATCAGCTGTCGAACAGGGGTTGCTTTTCGCATTGCACATTTTACACATTCCGTCAGGTAACGCTTAACGCTCGAAATTCCATACACAATCCAAAAACGCTGCCGCGTACGCATTAGCGTATAGCATGGACCTGCATGTCCAGCTTTAGCGTGTTCATCGAGAATGATCAACCTAGTAAGTGGGTGCCTGCTAGGGAGTATTAAAGGATGTTTAGTGTCTGTTGGGAGATCAGCGTTTTCCAGGCGACCCTCAACACGCAACATCAAGTTATTGTCCACACAGGGGCGCAGGTTTCGCAGAGTTTTTAATTCAGAGACACGACGGACGTGTTCTAAATCTGACAAGCTATTACCTAATTTTTTTTTAAATCAAATCATAAGCATCTGATGACTTCTCCTGGAGAAGCTTAATTGCGGTCCCAAAATGGGTTTTCTGAACAAATTTTACAACTTCCATGAAGGCGTTATCCAAGTAGTCCGCATCAAGTTTCGGTTTACAAAGGTTACGCTTTTGTGATTTGGCGACAATATACTGTTTGAAAGTAATAAGATAAGCCACACGTTTTTTTAATGTGTATAGATCGGGAGCGCTTTCAATTATCCGATCCAGGCACGCATCGCTTTTAAGAGACAAAAGATCTAAATTAATGCTGGCACTACGAACAACCACGGCGGGGCTCACGGGCTTGGGTTCCAAAGATCCCTGTAAAAGAAATGGAGGTCCTCTAAGCCACAATGCAAAGGAATCAGAGTTCCTTACGCTGCCTTCGCGTGTACCAACATCAGCGGGATTTAAAGATCCTTGAACATAATTCCAGTCACAAGCCGAAGTCATAAGGTGTATTTTATCTACACGGCGTTTTACAAATCGCGGAAGATGAAGATCCGGGTTTACAATCCATTTAAGAGCAACTTGTGAATCTGTCCACAAGTGAAAGCTGCAAGACAAATGCTGTAACGACTTAGACACGGCGAACACCAGTTCAGAACAAAGCCTAGCCGCTTCCAATTCTTTTCGAGAGATTGTCCAATTCGTCTGAGACAACAAAACCAGTTTTGACTTGCCATGCACGAAGGCGACGTTCGATCGTCGCCCAATTAAGCGCCTCAGATAGACCACACAGGCCAAGGCATCATTCGAAGCATCACTAAACCCATGAAGCTGATAGCTAACGCTTTCATCATCGCCGGTCTCGGTTTCGGCCTCCCAAAAGCAGTAGCGGGGGATCGAAACCTCTGAAATAGGCCGTACAAGACAAAGCCACGCACTCCAATCGATCATCATGTCTTTCGGAAGCTCGTCATCCCAGCCAATACCAGCACAGGCAGCTCGGTGAAGAATTAACTTGCCTCCCAAGAGATAAGGAGCGACAAAACCCAGTGGGTCAAAATGGCCAGCAAGAAAGCGCAGCATTTCGCGACGACTGAGTCTAGCTGGCATAGTCAAATTTTTATTACAATGAACCTTGAGACAGTCCTTTTCCACGTCCCATATTAGGCCCAATGCTTTAGAGTCTGGCATAGAGTTTGAACCAAGGTCAATTTCTCGGATATTAGAGCCGAGATCGCATTTGGGAATACTCAGCAAAACCGGCTTAGCCAGGTGATTTGCCGACCACTTACACAGTCTGAAGCCTCTGGTTTCGAACAGTGACTTCGACTCTCGAGAAATAACCTTAATATCAGCCAGGGATTCAGCAGTAATGAGCAAGTCATCCATATACCGATTGTTTTCGATAGCTTCCAAAGTCAGTCGACTTGCTTTGGTAGGATTTTCCTCAATCAAACGTTGTATTGCATGAAGAGCAATGTAAGGACTGGAGTTTATCCCCCAGACATGTCTACAAAACCGAAATATTTCGGTTTCACCAAGTTTTATGTCGTTATCCTTAAACCAGACCAAGCGAAAGAGATCCCGCTGGTCTTCTGGAATAGAAATTTGAAAGAAACATTTGCTTAAGTCGGCCATACACGCAAATCTACCCAAACGAAAACGAGTCAAAACGTCAGTCAACCTATTCAAAAGATTAGCCCCTGGCAAAACAGCATGGTTAAGACACACTCCCTTAAATGTGGCTGCACCATCATATACAACACGAGATTTTTCTTGTTTCGTCACAAAGAAAGGCAAATACCAAGTAGGCCCGTTAACCTTTACCTTCTCCACATGCGTTAACCAACCCTCAGCAAGCAACTCTTGAAATGTGTCTGTAAGGGTTCGGTTTAAAGTAGGATCGCCCAGAGCTTTCCGACGCAGAGACATAGTACGCTCTAAGGCATTTGAAAAGTTATTGGGAATCTTTTTAACAATATCCGATCTCAAAGGAACCGGAATCTCGTAACGACCATCTTTTACTTTGACGTTAGGTTCCACCAACGAACACGCAAGCTCCTCACTCCTAGAGGGTTGAGTCTCCTCGTCCTCCAATTCAACTTGTCGCAAAGCCGCCTTTAGCTCAGTAATTTCCTGTCTAAGTTGTTCACATTCGTTTGTGTCACAATCAACGTTTACTCTTGCTTTCAAGACCTGGTGCGAATCCGATCTCACCCCAACGCGACCACCGCTGGCTATAGGACCCAGTCGAGTCAGAACGTAGTTAGGTTCACTCGCATTTACACCCTCTCTTTCCTCCAAAACAGTAAGCAACTCTTTATTAGTTTGTCCTATCAAAATGTCAATCCTTTGCCGTTGAGGAATAGTGGGAATTTTAACCCCTTCGAAATGCCTAAGTTTTTGCGTATTTACGGCATGAGGCAAAACGTTCTCATCATCAATAAAGTCCGGGACAACCAAAGCATTTTTTATAGCAAAAGTTTCTTTATTTGAAAGTGATTCAATTTCAAAGTTTGTAAGACCACCACTGTGCATAGTTTGTTCAGCTAAGGTGCGAATGGTTATTGAATGATCCGTTTTAGTAGCGAGCCTAAGCTCGTCCCTCAAGCTCTTTGAGATCAATGTAGCCTGAGAAGCAGTATCATGCTGTGCATATGCCAAAGTAGACTTGCCCGTCACTGGGTTTATAACCCTTACGGCACTCGTACGAAGCATCACCAAATCGTTATTAAAGGTCAGTTTTCTCACAACTGTTTGTTCAGCCTCTGTCTGTTTTTTCCCAGCGTCGGCCATCACCGAAGTCTGGCAATGCCCAGCGCTGGCGGCCCCAAGGTTTACCGAGTCTGACCTAACATATAGGTCATGCAAGGCGGTAGAATGCTTAGGGCCAAAATGTGGCCCGCATAAGCGACACTTCGACGAAGAAGTACATTCTCTAGAGAAATGTCCCAAAGAAAGACAATTAAAACATCTAGCAGCATCAATAACAGTTTTACGCTTTTGCTCAGGAGTTTTGCTTTTAAATTGTTCACAATCAGTTAAAAAATGTTTTGAACGCGGGTCGTTGCATACAAAACACACCGGGGGAGGTTTAGTAGAATGTTGAGTTTTACTACAGCTACGCGAGCTTTCGCCAACGGTCTCTGCTGAGCGAGCGCCAGGACGTTCTCCAATCACAGCAACTTGTCTGACGCGAAGAGCCGTATGTCCGTTGCTAGGCCCACTTGCTCTATCTTTATCGTCTGATTTGAAAAACGACTGCGCATAGTCCGAGGTCATCAAGTTTAGTTCATGCACTACAAATTCGCGCAAAGACTCAAATCCCGGTTGATTTAAATTGATATTCTTTTTGTCAAGGTAGTCAAGGTATCTTCGTTTAAGTACGCCAGGTAACCGATTTGCGGTATCCAACATTAATTGCCCAGATAGCTTATCTAGCTCGTCATGGGCATGTGCATACACTTCAAGGGTGTTTAGATCTTCATTGAACGCTTTTAATGAAGCGATGCTCATTGACACCTTAGGTCCGGTACGGATTTTCGCAATTTTAGGTTCCGAAGTAAGCCCACCAGAAACGCCATATCGCTGACGCAAACGGTCCAAAGCTCTTTCAATGCGCCTAGAGGCATTCATATTTCTCATAGGCGCAAAAAACAAATTGACCATTTCCCGAGGCTGGCCAATGCACGAGGCTCTCAAAACTTCGAGCCGACGTTCATCATAGGGACTCTCGTGCATAAGCCTCCGAATTTGGTTTTCATAAAATACAAAATCTATGTTTCTACCGTCATAGCCTATCTGTGAGGCAAGATTTATATATTCATTTCTGTCTTGGCGTTCGATATAGGCGAGTAATGCCGGTTCACCATGAGCAACAGAAGGCCGTATTAAGGACTCGCCATCTCCAACAGCAGGGCCCACAAGCGATTTTACACGAGTTTGCGAATTGCTACCATTCATAGGAAAATCATGTCGATCAGTCACAACGCGATCTAACGCCGATTGAAAATTAGAAACAGCCGATTTATAAACAGTTTTCTCTCGTTTGGGAAATTCAGAATTTTCCCGCGAGAAGCCTGTATTATTTTTAACTCTAACTATATTTCTTTTTACCGATCCTTCTAACAAAGAAGAACTCGTTTCTCCAGCACAATTGGCTAACTGCGTTTTCTTTAAGAGCGGTTTTAGGTCTGCGCGAAACGCCTCACGAAAGTTTGAGCGCCCTCCAAATAAGTTATTCAAGGAATTATTGGGGCCTGCCCTGCTTAAGACAGCCACTGAAGAACCCCTTTCTGAAAGCGCAATTAGCCTCTCTTCCGCATCTAATTCAGCAGCAGCGATTTTAAGTTGCTCTTCTGCTTTTGCGATTTCGAGAGCATGTTTTTGTTTGGCTTCCGCCTCCGCTTTTGCAATTTCGAGAGCATGTTGTTGTTTGGCTTCCGCCTCCGCTTTTGCAATTTCGAGAGCATGTTGTTGTTTGGCTTGCGCTTCCGCTTTTGCAATTTCGAGAGCATGTTGTTGTTTGGCTTGCGCTTCCGCTTTTACAAAAGCATGTCTAGCTTCAAGTTCAGCCCGTTTCTTATCTAATTTAACTTGCCGGGCTATAAAGGTGCCACTTGATGTCGCGCTGACACTTTCAGCAACCTGCGATATACTATCCTCAGGCTCGACATCAATGGTACCATTGTCCTCATGATGGACTGAAAATTTCCTGGGTGAGGTCAACATACCCCGTTTAGCATTTTCATAAACATCAAGGCATTGATTAAACAGATCAGCTACACTTTCTAGAAGCTCGTTTGAAACTTCAGGGTCTAGGATGTCGTTTAAAGCCGTTTTATATTTAACGTAGTCAATTTTAATTTCATCAAATTGTTCGAGGGCTTTGGCAAAATGTTCGTGCGATGAACATTTTGCAAGGGCATCACGCGATCGCTTTAAACGCATGGAAAGTTGTCGCTTTGTCGTTAAAAGTTTACGAGTATTTACCTCTGATATGATCGGGTAGGCTTGGGATGCAAGGTCGTTGCCTAGTTCCCCAACTGTAGCAGTTTGGTCACCCTCCACATGCCCTGCGGAAGGCGCCCCATTACATGTCGATTGAATTACGTTATTTTCGCAATTCTTAATGTTAGAAATGAAAGACATACTGTACTTTAGTATGTAGATTAAATATAAAAATTAATTAAATAAATAATAAAAACAAATTCCAACCGTTCGTAAGGAAAGAATGATCCAGGTCTTCGGTAAAGAACTGTCGCGCTGAAGATCCGATGTCGCTGATCTCGCGCAATTGCACCAAGGATCTTCGAGAATTCTTCGCAAAAAAGGTAGAATTACACAGTGACTTCAATTTCCTGCAGAATCAGTTTTGCAGAAGAGCCAAGATAAGATGTCTGCCAGTCTCCCAAGTAAAATAGCTGAGTCCTTGACGTCAGTTTCAAAATAAAATGACTGACAGACGGCACCTTGCGACGCTCCAACTGAACTTGAAGTAAAGATGTTCCTTCAAATCGTGAATTTCCAACTGAAGATGTTGATAGGCCGAAGATTTCTCAAATCGCGCAAACTTTTCCACCAGTTCAAAGAATCCAACGCGAATCTTTGAAAGGGGGTAACGAGCCTGAATCACCTTTCGGAAGATTGCTTAGTCTAGTCAATTTCTTTATGTTAAGGATTCACCACTCGAAAGGGATGAATCTTCTATTATAGTTGTCACAGGCGGACGGCCAGGACCTTTCTCGCACTGTTCTCTATCCAAGCACCAGTTTAAAATCAAACAGTAAAATCAATGGGTTTATTGACAGAATAAAAATAAAACTTCGAATAGGCCAGCGCGAGAAAATTGACTAGACTTTTATCCACCACGATTGAACCAGCAACATTCAAGAACCAAAAATAGAATTTGAAGTAACTTTTTTTTCTTTATATACATAATTAGTAAGAGCCTGAAGCCACGCGTTTTGTGTGCTTAGGTCCGAGTGTAGAAATAGATAATTGTAACAAAGCAAAGCGCGACAAAACAATACGTGCAATAAGACTCTTGTTCTCAGGGCTGCAGTTCGATTATCGGTGAGTTAAAAAATGGGCATTGATGCGATAACAGGTGTTTCGTTTCGTCCATGCAAAAATGGGGTCTCGCTTCTTTAGTGAAATGCAAGTGTGACGCCAGTGAACAAATTGCAGACCACATTATTTCAAGATGTCCCATACATGGGGCACCTCGAGGAATAATGGGTCAGACAGTTTTGGATGATAAAACAAGGTGCTGGCTCAACTCCGTCACTGCCAGTATCTGATCTACGCAACACAGCAGATTGGGATGTTAAAAAGATAAACACTCGGTCCCCATCCTTTTTTGTGTCTGACCTGGACCATGCGCTGGATACCCTATCATACGACGAAGAAGACCAACCAGGTAAATAGTTCAACAATTGATCATCGATTTGCCATTTGGTCTTTTACGAAGAATATACCAGCCGTGATGTTTGTAAAACATTTCTTATGATGGACGACTTGCCATATGCCAAATGCCTACTCTCTAGATTTTGTAATTTAAAGTGATTGTTTGCAAATGTGAAAAAGGGTGTGAAATAGCATTTCAATGACAAAAATTTCTTTAACTTTATAAAAATATTACTCTTATCTTTCAAATTTAATTTTGGCTCTGAAAAACGGCAATCGTTTAAGTTCCAAAGTGTGCTCACTCTCCATTAGAAAATTAAATCCGTTTATCTCTCACAATGTCGTGCGAGTAGGAGGAAGGCTGAGAAAGGCTTCGATCAGCTCAGACGCTCGACACCCTATAATTCTGCCCTCGAATTCTTATTTTACAAAGCTGGTGATTAGATGGTATCATCTTTTGGCCGGGCACTCTGGATTCAATCATACTTCCTCTGCACTGAGTCAACGATTTTGGATCGAAAAGGGAGGTTACGTCATTCGAAATGTGCTCAAGGAATGTGCAACTTGTCAACGCCAAAACGCTCAAGTCTCGACTCAATTAATGGCAGATCTGCCAGAATGTCGCTTAGATATGAATCACGCACCTTTCTTCCATACCGGAGTCGATTGTTTTGGAGTGTTCTCAGTCAAACAAGGAAGAAGCCTAGTCAAGCGATATGGCTGTATTTTCACTTGTATGACAGTGCGAGCTGTACATCTTGAGGTTCTGCATACTCTGTCAACCGATTCGTTTATTTCCGCGCTCCGAAGATTCGTTGCCAGAAGAGGAAACGTTGGACATATATACTCTGACAATGGAACTAACTTCGTTGGAGCAGAGAGGGTTTTAAAGGAGTCAATTCGGAAATGGAATTAGAAGCAGATTACTGAGTTTCTGGTGCAGAAAGAAGTAGACTGGCACTTTAACACCCCATTGGCAAGCCATTTTGGCGGGTCCTGGGAAAGACTAATCAGGTCAGTGCGTAAGGTATTAACATCAATTACTTCACAAAACACTTTCACTGAAGAAGGTCTTACCACGTTGTTTGTTGAGGTAGAAGGTATTCTCAATTCCAGACCTTTAACTCCAGTTTCCTTCGTAGAAGAGATCAAGAGACCTCTTACACCTAACGATGTGCTACAGCTCTGTCCGGCGTCGGGTATGCCTCCCACCGATACTGCGAATAGCGATTCTTTAATTGCCCGTAAGTGGCGCCATGCCCAGCATTTTGCCAACCTTTTTTGGAGACAGTGGGCCCAAGAGTATTTACCTACCATAAAGTATCGACAAAAATGGTATGAAACAAAACGTAATGTGATGGTGAACGACATTGTGATTCTCATCGATAAAAATACGCTTAGAAGTAGATGGCCCTTGGGGCGAATTTTGAAAACGTTTCCGGATCCCAAAAGTTTTGTGCGCTCGGCAATCGTAAAAATGCACGGTAGTGAAGTGAAACGTCCCGTTTCGAAAATGTGTGTTGTTGTCCCAGCCACAAGTAAAAATAATATCCCATCTTGGATATCAACCGTTTAAGGGTCTCATTGCTGTGTTATGTTTGTAAAATATGTATATAGTGTAAATACATTTATATGTGTTTGTTATATTTTGTTTCAATGTTGTTACTAATTTAAAGCCTTATGTATTGTCGCTGTTGTACAATATTTTGTGGGAAATATCTTCCTTTAGTCGTATATTTGGGGGGAGTGTAAATATTGTTACAATATTTGGCAACATCTAATGCTTTAAATCTAGTTTTTGCGTAGCCAATCTGTGATTCGAACCCGCGTTGTGTCGTTGTTTTGTGTGTTTCACTCAAGGTATCGTTTTTTTATTGATTAGTCGTTGGTTTGGCAAGATTGACCCTCAAGCGACGCAGTAGTAACTGTCTTGTTAACACACCTTTACATTATTTTCAAGTTGACACGTTGCAAGAAGGATTACGTTGTTTGTAAAACCTGCACGTTTGAGTAGAAGTCAAAGACTATCAAAGAAAGCTCGTAGATTCCAACGTAAAGAAAAGTTGGTTGAGCTGTTTCTTTGTCGATTGTTATTGTGTTGGAGCTGTAGTAAAGAAGAAGGTACTTGGGGGTCAAAATAGTTTGAAACCGCTACGCCGCTACAACGCTACAACGCTACACCGCTAACAACGCCAACGTCGCCGAAGCCAATCCATCTGTTTTTTCATATCTGCTTATCATTTTCATTATTTCCATTTTCAGTTTTGCGTATTACCAATAAAAATTTATCAAAGAATTTATTCAAGAAAGTCAGACAATAACAGCGTGACGAGAGGAAAAGTGCGTTTCATTTATTTACAACTTCAGCTTCACTGCAATCTGTCTCGGGTTCGGAGACTACCCCAAGGGTCTCTGCTCCACCAACCCGTTACAGGGTCCTCTCACTGTAACATAAACATTACCACGTCACAGAGATGCTGAATAAGCATTAGCGTAAGTTAATTGCGTAAGTAAGTTGATCGCGGTTAATTCTCTTTCACGCATATTTTGTGCGTTTCTTTTTAGAAGTACGCTACGCGTAAACTACCGCTTTAGCAGAAAATTTAAGCAGGCCTAGCCTTTGAGAGATGTCTACTTTTGATCTCAAAATATCTAGAAAAAAAGTTGATGCAGATGGAAGGAAGTTTTAAAAAAGTTGGCAAAATAATACATGTTTGCGCTTTAAGCAGAAAAACCGGCATGTCTTTTGTGTCACGAGGTGGTGTCAATCGTTAAAGAATACAATTTTCGTCGGCATTTTGACCCAAACACGAAGCTCAATATGCCAAAATTAGCCTCCAAGAAAAACAGCAGTTTATTGAAAAATTCAAAGGCGGACTGCGATTGCAGCAGAAGATGTTCACAAAAGCTACAGCTGAAAACAAGGCTGCAGTGACAGCTGGCTTCTCGTATTGTGGCTAAAAAAAATTGTCCGGGCTTCAAAGTCGTTTTCAGAGGGTGCATTATTGAAGCAGTGCATGCTGAAGGCTTGTGAGCAAGTATGCCCCGGCCAGGTACAGTATTTAAAAAATGTCATTTTGTCAAGAAACACCGTCACGGACCGAGTCAAAGAAGTAGCAGGAGATCTGGTAATGCAGCTGGCTGAAAAGGCAGGCAGTTACCTGGCCTTTTCCTTATCTGTTGATGAAAGCATAGACAATGTGGATACAGCGCAGCTATGCACTTTAGTTAGAAGTGTGAATTTGGACCTCTCTGACACAGAGAAGCTCTTATACGTTATTGCCATCCGCGGGACCACAACGAGGAAGAATATTTTAGATGCTGCGGAGAATTCCGTAAGTAAAAATAAACTATCATGGGGAAAGCTGGTAGGGCTAACTACAAATAATGCATTTGCAATGTGTGGGGGGAAAAAAGGCCTGGCGGGATGGAAATGAAGGAGAAAATGCACACAAGTAACTTTCACATACCTCTAGTGACACATTGTTGTAGTGTCTACACTGACAGTTGCCACAAATCATCGACGGTTCGAACTGTTTTTGCAGGAGGTGAGCTCGCAGTATGGAGACGTGTCGTACCAAACAGAAGTAAGGTGGCTGAGTAGGAGCAAAGTTCTCAAACGTGTGTTTGAGCTCAGAAAAGAAATAGCTCACTTCAAGCATGGTAAAGGAAAACCTTTATCTGAACTGTCAGATCCAAAATAGCTGCATGATTTTGCTATGCTGTGAGACATAACGGGCATCTTGCCCAACTCGATCAAAAACTGCAGAGACGCAAACAAGTCATGACGCAAATGTACGAGATGATCACAGCTTTCCACCATAAGCCTGACCTTTGGGAGTTACAAGCAAAACAGGATAATTTTGCTCACTTTCCTGTTTGTCAGAGCATCTCAGCCTCATTTCCAGATGCTTGTTCCTGTGTTTGGGCTGCTTCTCTGGCTTTGAAGCACATCACTCAGGCGTTGCTACTTTTACCAATCCTTTTACCATCGATGTCTGTAGGACACCTCATTTTCGTTGGATGAAATTAATAGGGCTTCAAAACGAAAGTGATCTAAGAGCAAAATGGCATCTCAACATGGTATACAATTATTTGGTCGGCCACGTGGGATCCACTTTTTCTCCAAAGTGCTGATGGCGATACAGAAACCCAGTGTTACAAAAATTCAGGTACAGGACGAGCAAACTCGGGTGGAGTAATAGCGAGGGTCGATGTTGAGACCTTGGGAACTTTTCTAAGACATGTCTGTCAGGTAAAGGACTGTACGGATCGATACTGACGAATGCAAGATCCGGGTTGGTACTTGTATTCCATCGGCCAGAGTGGAAGCTGGCGTCATCTTTTGAGTTATGGAGTAGGGCAAGATTGTTGGTATTTGCACAGCCAACCAGGCATTCTCCATCTGCACTGTTGGTATCATAACTCCGGTCAACATGCTGGCAATTAAAGTCGCCAGCATAGAGACAGGGATGTGGGAATACTTGGAGATCGGATTCTTGCAAAGCGAATCGGTGGAGGTTTGTAAGCACAGACTATCTTATATCCATCAACGTTGACGCACAACCACTCAGTCTCCGATGTAGGTCGAGATTGGTCGAAAAGGGTCCACTTCAGTCGTTCATGGACAAATGTAGCAAAACCATGCTTCTTGCTTAAGAAAAATCCAGCTAGTTGGTAGTTCGGTAGGAGTTGAGGAAGAGAGCCAGCGACATAGCAAAAAAGAGAGTATACAGATTTAGGGTTAGATTTGGGTTAAAAAGAAGAGCAAGTTGTCTGCCATGCCTCAGCCTTGGCCTTGGCAATGACAGACAAAGCACGTCAAGAAGCGGAAATGTAACCCTGGCGATATTCATCACTTTTGTGAGCGGCAGCGACAGCCTTGCGTCCTCCACTAACCGCACCTTCCACTTCAGCAGACTACCAGCCTTTAGGATGGCGTTTAATGCTACCGAAAGGAATGAAAGATTTGGCTGCATTCAGTGCCAAAGAGGCAAAGAGAGCAGCAGCAGAGAAAAGAGAAAGAGACGAGTATTCCTTTGCAGAAGGACAGTGAGAGTCAAAGTATAAGGCAAAGTCATTCCAGTGAGCTTTCTGAAAATTGAAGGAAGGGTGATGCTTGTTAGGGCGAAAAATCGGAGAGAGAGGGACAGTTAGTAGAATTGGTAGGTGATCAGAACCCAGGTCCTGAAGTATTTCCCAGGACCAGAAGAAGGCAAGAGAGGAGGAAGCAAAGTTATGTCAGGGGAGGAGTGACTGCCAAAGGAGCGATGTAGAAGGGTGGGTGTGTCAGGGTCATTGAGGGGGAGGAAGTCAGAAGAGATAATCCAGTTTAATACTTCCTCCCCGCGGAGCTCGTAAGTACCTCTTGAGTCCCATGGGGGTGATGGCAATTGAAGCCCCCCAGAATGAAAAGCTTTGTGGAAGAGGCAAGAATTCGGAGAGGTAGAGAAGGAAGCACCTTAGTTGGACCCATTGCATTGACTTGCCCCGCCAGGTCATGTTTCCAGCGCACACTGAGCAGGGATAGTTGGGGCCAGGGTTGGAATGAATGTTACCGCTCATCAAAAGAAGAAGAAGAATGAGGAAACGAAGACGGACAAGAGAAGGGCAGGAGAAGATAGAGGAAAGGCGACCCATTTTAAAGAAGCTGTGAGCTGTCCTTCTGCGGTCGTTCAGGGGGCAGCACGACGAAAAAATGAAGGGGAGTGCCTGGGGTAACTGAGACCCTCGGGAAGGCCAACAGCCATTTTGACCCAACCCAAATTGGGTCGGGGACCGGACCACCACGTTGAGGTGGATGTTAATTGGTGTGGAAAGAAAAATAATTGTAAAAGTAGTTTGCAAGAAATCCCTGGGTCAAAAGACCACAAATTTTATGTAGAAATTTCTGGGTTAAAAACCAAAAAGATGATGATTCTATTTGTCCACGGAGTGAATTTTAACTTGAATTTCGCGTTAAATTGCAGCTTATCTTAATTCCTCGCACTATGTTCTTGTGGTCTTCGCTCGATGGAAAACACGCCCAGTGCAACGTCAAACTATGTATATTTCCAGACAAATAACTTTAAACAAACTAATTTTGTGGGGTTCATTGTTTTAATAATTAATTTGCAAACTCGACAACTAGATCAGTCATGCATGTCGTTAAACTCATCACCTTAATCAGTTGTAAAAGTGGTAAATTCCTTAATTTACTGTCTATAAAATACAAATTAGTGGTAATAACTCTTGGATCTAAACGCCGTATTGACTCTCTAAAATCGAGGTTGCTCCAACACTTATCTAGCACGATGCAACTCTATCGAATGAAAGATGTGGTCAATTTGTTACTGCTTGAATGAACCGCATCGTTACACACAAATAATTATAGTTTTTCCAATAATAACATTCTTAAAGGGCTCAGGTAACAATCCTCCCAAACTTACTCAAAGAAGGAGTTTCAATAAAGAGTAAACCAAAGTAACGTCTAGACACAGGAATGATATCCTTCTCCTAACATAATACGCCAACCACACAAAGGTTACCACGTAAACATACCACACAAATATAGCACAATTTTTTGATTAAACACACACTCAATGCATTATTCATCGTCAACAGCGTTAATTAGAGTCAATTTTGCAATATCTTGCTCTTTGCAGCAACCATCGCTAGTTTTGTGTGTCACTGAGCCCACATGTCGGTCAGTTCCTTTCTTTATCTCAGTGATAACAGCGTATGGATATTTTAGAATCCAGGTGGAGGTTCATTGTGTGCTATCACAAGATCACCAATCTTAAAATCGCACACCTTTTCTCTCCACTTTTGTCATTTTTGTAACATTGATAAATATAATTTGTACCACCGTTCTCACCATAATTAAGCAATTCGTTGGGCACATGAATAGCCGCGACGTAATTTATCGTTTGGTGACGAGATTCTTGGGTAGGAGCAATTATCTCTTGGCCCCAATGCTTCCACCATGAGATCGATTGAACCCAGTGGTGGCAATCCATCGTCGGATGTTAAATTAGTTAATTGTCGACAATCTATCACATACTCTGCCATTTTTGAGCACGTATTAAACTCGTCATTAGTGGGATGTCTTATTGAGAAGCCAGAGAAATAGTTCAATGCTTGACGTATTGTTCCAATTTGACGCTCGCAAATACTTTCGTGATTGGATGCTCCACGAAGACCAAATTTCCATTTTACCTCCCATTTACACATTTTACCTTTGAGTTTGAATGCGGTACTGATGGCACTGAGAGCAGCCTTTACCTCTTTATTCATAATGTTGTTTGCCCCCACAAATTGGTATTGTTATCAGTGCGCGTAAACCTTGTTTTGTAATCTGTAGAACATAAAAAACGCCGAAAAGCTTTAATAAACGCAGAAGCAGTAAGATCAGCAGCAATTTGAATACGCACGGCTGTTGTGACCATACGTACGAAATCCCACAGCCAGCGCTTAGCCGTCGCCCGGCCTATCGCCACAAGGAATGGGCCGGCCAGGTCGGAAGCCACGTATGTGAACACGTGACATTTTAGTTTTAGGCGCACACTTGGCAACGGTGCCATCAATTGTCTACACCTTATCTGCTTCCCAATCTTACATCCGAGACAGTTCTTTACATAATGTCTAACAGTAAACACGTCACCAATAGGCCACAGGCCATCATCTACTTGTAGACTAACGAACACATAATCTGCACCAAGATAACTGGAAATTGCATGTCTTCTTTTTACAAAGAGCCCAGTGGTCCAGTGTCTTTAGGGTAATATGATAGAATGCTGAAAATTGTACAAAAGTTCTGAGTTCTGTAATCTTCGACTAATTCGTAATAAACTATTCTCATCCAGAAAGCCATAAATTTGAACAAAGTAGTGTTTCTTAGCATCTATCGGACCTTCCAAACTGCCTCTTCAAATGTGCATGATCGGTTTCTCATTTTCATCACGATATTTCCATTGTGCTATGCTCAACAAACACATGCAGGCTTGTGTCAAGGAAGAAGTGTTTAATTTGCGATCCTCGCTGTTGTTACGCCTTAGACATGTCAACACAAAAAAGCATTTTTGCACGAGCAACAACAATTGTTCGGCTTTCATGCTAGACTGTGAAGTCGACATGCCTTTCAAAATTTAATTTTCTTTTTCACTAGGTTAAAATTTAGGCAAGCGAATGATGTCACCAGCATCGTCTTCCATTCTGTCTGGTTTGAGGAAGAAGATTGCTTTTCCAATCACACATTCCAGCTTTCTTTGGGTGGGCGAAGAAATTTGGGACTGTTTGTCCAAAATCCATATTTTCTATAGTCTGTTTCAGCCCGATACTTCGCGAAGCAACGCCATTTTTGAATATCCGGTGCACCAAAAATCATGTCTATTCTTCTCTCTCCTTTCACCACTGGACAACTATCATTTGAAAATCCTTGTTCTTGCAGAACTTCTCTATCAGGAATGCATTAGCTGTATGAAAGTTTCATATTGATGAAAGGAACATCGCGCATGTCAACAACATCCGTCTCTCCGTATCTCAGCTTGAGCGTTTGCTTCATATACACCTACTTGTCAGGATCATTTTCCAAGAACTTGACTGAAATGGAACCGAAAGGATTCCATCCAAACAGATTTTCAGCGAGTTCTTTTGTGCCTGACGTGACGTCAGCACCATTATCTATTAGCGCATAAAAATACAAGGATCGTGGACTCGAGTTGTCATTTTCCTGTCTGCAAACCTTTAAGGTAATTATAGGTACTGCAGGGCTGCCTGACGCATATCTTCAATGACATTCAGATTGGAACTCACAGGCTTGTACACCTTGCTTTCTTGGGTTTAACTCTCCACATCTTCCTCATTGTTTTGATGCATATACAGCAAATCAAAATGGCCGCCCTGACATTTGACACATGAAAGCTGGTTAGAGCAGTATCTTGCCAGGTTTCTTTTCAAAAAGCAGAAGTACAATTCCTTTTTCATAACAATCGATTTTCTTTCTCCAACATCCATCTCCAAAAACTTCCTGCTATCCACTGTGCTGTGAAAGGCATTCGATTCGAGAGCACATGTGCAATCTTCTTGTGAATGTGCATTGCTTTGAAGTCCTTTGGACGTGGTTGGCTCCGTAATTTGATTTGCTCTTGGCTTACTTCCAGATTGCCGGCAATCAGTTGTTACCACATTATTAATTCTTCCACTGAAGTCATATCCAGGACAATTTCGTGGGCTTGTCTGGTTTTCTACTTCTATTATCTGCTCCAATGATTGATGACATATCGTTGGTGTGTCTTTCTCTGAATTGTAGATTGGATATTTGATCATCCAAAAATGTTAGAATTGTTTTAAATCGCCACGCTCTAAAATCTCTGGGCACATGAGTAAAAAGTTTGTACAGCGTCGGATTAAAGCAATTAACAATCCGAAATTATAATTTAGGACGTGTTAACTCTTCCTCCATGTTAATAGACCGAGCAACTTTTTCTAAATTTCTCAGTTGAGTTCGTTAAGATTGCAGTGAAAAGACTCTACTCTCGAACGGTCCTATCGTCCACTTTACACCACAAATTGTTTTATCAAGTAATTCTGGCAGATCTCCGTACATTCTGGGATATTCCAAATTCTGTTTAACGCATCTTGTGGGTTTGGCATAATCCACGCTCCCTTAATATGTTTGTAAACAGAGTCCGAAACCGAATTTGCAATCCTCTGCAGCAATGTGCATGGATCGGAGCTCCACAGAATTTGGTAATCCCTCATCAACTGTTGGGAGAACATAGGGTAATCTAAACATTGATTTGAGCGATTTTATTTTTTTCTTCTAAGCAGTTTATTAAGGATTTGCCAGGTTTGCTTCAAATTATTTTTTGTTTATCAAAAAGAAATTAACAATGCAATTTCTTTTTCTGTTAAATTGTATGATTGTAATGATTTCTAGCTTTGTTGTACTTCACTTTTGCTGTCAGCATTTTCTTATTTACATACTTTTTGAAAAGTTTTTCTTTGTCATACATGAGGATTTGAAGATCCTTATCAAACCAGCCTTTAGAGTGGGTTTTTGGCCTCGGACTGGGTAGGGGAAAACATGGATCAAAAACTTTATAGTAATGGTTCATGAATAATTCATAGGCTAAATTAAGGTCTAATTCCCTTAAAACTATATCAATGTCAAAAGTAAAGTCTAATGTATTGTGAAAGTTGTTGATATTTTCTGAGTTAAAGATTGTGATCTTTGAATTGTGAATACTTTTATGCTGATATGCTTCAAAGCATGTAAATAGAGGCAGGTGGTCAGAGATGAGATAAAGAAGAATTTTTGCTTTTATGACACGAGAATATATGTTTGTCCAAACATGATCTAAAATGGTTGCGCTGGAACTGGTAATGCGTGTTGGTTTATTAATCAATGAGTAAAAACAGTGGTTAAACATTGTTTCAATAAATTTACTGGTGTACCGTATCTGTTTTCTGCTTGAGAAAGGTCATAATTAAAATCTCCATATATAAAGCATGTAGTGCTTGGTTTGAGATGACTTAACTACTTAAATTGGTAATAAATTGTTGGTTGGAGGTGGAATCTGTCATTGGTGATCTGTGTATGGTGCCACATGTAATAGTATCATGTTCCAATTCAATTTTTACAAAAATAGACTCAAAAACTTTTTTATTCATAAATGAAAATTCATCAATTACAAATATTATAAATTATTTCTTATATAAAAAGCTAATCTCCACCTTTCGAATTTCGTCTTGGATTTTGTATTAATACAAGTATATATTTATAATTATCAAGATTATTGTATAACCTTGAATTAAAGGGTATAACTCACGTTTCAGTAATGTAATGGCTATTATATCTCATTTCCTTGGTAAGGAAAAAATTAATGCTTCAAGTTTAGTGAAGTTTGCAGTGTTTAGAAGAGATCTCATGTTTACACTCACGCCAAGAAATTGGTTGGTGAAGTTGTAATTAATTGCAATGCCATGTATTTTAGCAGTATTAATGTACTGGCTACTGCTATCACTAGAGCTATCACAGCTATTAATAAACCAACACCTCTTTTACTAGTGTGGTAAATAAACACGCCTCGCGTAAATTAGCTACCAGGAAAGAAAGAAAACTAAAGAGTAAACCATGGTTATCCTCTAGTCTTCTCTGTTCAATTAAAACCAAACATAAGATGTATAAATCGATTTGCAGAACATATGATGAAACAAATACAAAAACTATAAAACGTGTCGTAATGTTTTAAATCAAACGATCGAAAAAGCGAAACAAAAATACTACAATAAATTAATAATTGGAAACAAAAGTAATAGCGGTAAAATCTAGAAAATAATGAATGAATTAGTAAACTTGAAACCTTCGCAACAAGTTGACATTAACCGACTCAACACTAAAACAGGTGAGTGTTGAAAAAGGGTCTGCTATTAACAAACAGTAATAAAGTCAGCTTAGACATTTATTTGCCATAAGAAAAATTAGTTTCGCTAACGCATCCTCAGTTTCTTATTCAAATAAAATGCTAAAACAGGTGAAGTGATAACTAATCCTGCTGCTATTTCTGAAAATCTCAGTGCATACTTTGCCAACATAGGAAAAAAAATGGCTGAAACCATTCCCGAAGTTGGCACAAAATCATGATCTCTATGTCGTTTACCTTCAAAAATGCAAAAGATATTACCTTTCTGTGTCCAAACGTTTAAAAAGCCAAACATTTTTTGGATTGTTCCAGCAATTTAGATCTGCGCGTTGCCAAATTTTGATTCTGTTATGGCAAGTTTGGGATCTGATTCATTAGTAGCTTTCAGTAATGATTTACTGGTGAATATCTGATTTCTGACGGACCTTCTGACAAATTTAGTGATTATTGGATTTTTTCTTTTCGTAAAGGCATCACCTAACAAATATCAATTTCGCGATTACGCATAGGATGAGGAAATTTTAGTCTACTAATTCAGGGTATCTAGCACAAAATTTTCAAAAATAACCTAACCTGCATTTTTGTTGGGAAGGTTAAATACATCCAAGTAAAATAAGACAGTTGCTCGTTCACTATTGTTCAAGGTCATCCGTTCTTTTTTCTTCAATTTGTTTAGCCAAATTCTTCATTGTGGTTTTGATTACAGCAATCGATTGCGACAGTTTTTTAAGCAGTTCAAGCAGTTGCCACTACTGGTACCTAAAACAAAATTCAGGAGCATCAATGTTCTCATTTACACCTGATGAGTTTAAAAAATTTGACTGATACTCATCTTGCTGTTGTCTAATTTTAGCCAGCTTTTCCATAACTACAGCCAATTCCCAAGATGTCATTTCAGATCCAATGTTACGAGTAGCAGTTCCCAAAAATTGGGCATATAGAAATAAAAATGCAAGTGTTGAATACCAATGATAATTTATACCGTTTTACCAAACACTATAAAACACCTTATCAACACATAACCTTATTCAAATAGAGCATCACTGTATCCCCAATCTATCATAAAACAAACATCAAATCGGTCGATACGATGGATTTAATTATAAAAAATGTACTGATTCGAAGTTGATATTTACTTACATCATATTTGCTTTTGGTAACCTTACGAGATACAAAATTTGGATCATCGGTGTTTTGCTGAAATCAAACATTGTCGGTGACTCATAAACATTCTCGCTTTGTTAGTGCGCTCGTTATTGTATTGTATTGTATATCAATATTGTAAATCATTCGTTAATCTCAATATCAAAATCATTTGTTGGCCTAAAAATTGGTCATAAAAGAATATACATAGCTACATATTATGATGCACATGTAATAATACTGGGTGACTTAGCCGTATGGCTGGATGTAGTTCCACCTGACGTATGGCATAGTAACCTAGTAAACAAGCATATAAAAAAGTCATTAACGTTGAAAGCAATTCATTGAATTCATTCAATTCAATTCAATTCGATTCAAATCAAAGATGCATCGCAAGTTATCATTCGTGCTTTCGACGTTGTATTTATGATTGGAAATATATTCGTTCTTGGAGTCAGATGAGCTGTGGGAACTCAGCAACAACAACCACCCTGTACAACCAACACACAAAAACTCGATCCCCACATACTCATCAATGATATAAGTGTAAGGTCTGTCATACACCCAAAACCTGGCGAATAATTTTTCTTCAATGAAATAAACTTTCGTATAGGTCATAAGAGTAAATACCAAATCGCTAAATTTCCACATATATTTAAGATGTAACCAAGACAGCAACCTGACACACATTGCTTTTCTTAATGCGCAACTGGCTGGCTTAAGTAACGTCAAACTTGCCTTAGAATTTTCATATCACTTTGCGAACTTACTCAACTTATAACGCTGCTGTCTATCGTGAGTATAGGAGTGAGATGACTTCACGGACTCCCAGTTGAGCAAAAACAAGACTTTCGGAGAAGAACTGAATTTGCATAAACGTCAACTAAAAAATAGGTCTTCTTGACATTGAACCGCAAATGAGTATCGCAGGCCGCAGTTTATTTCGTTGGATTGCAATTTGCGTCACAAGCTCTTGTTTCAATTTAAGTTTTAGGGGTTAGCTCTTGTTGCTGCAGAAGATAACATTATAGACGAGGCTACCATATGTGCGTGGTTGTGTTCTTCCGAAAAGCATTGAACAACATTTACATTGTTCCTGTTTAGTGGTTTACGAAGAGCAGTAGCAAATTGATCCCACAACAATGCATTTAGTCAAAGGGTTGTACGATATTGTCATTAGGCAGTTTTGTGGGATTAGCGCCAGGCATGCAATCAGAATGAAAAAAGTGTGGCGGGGAAAGAAAAATGATATCATTACTGCAATAGAAACATAAATGAAATCGCTATTTCTGCGTGCCTGCTAGATATCGTCTTTAAGTTTGGCAAAACAAAATGATAAGTGAAAATAGCAATAATCGAAGAAACATGCAGGATATTGTTTTTTCAACGTGACTCATAAATTAATCTATCATTCAAATCTAATGTAAACAAGCCAATCCCTGCCTAAATCAAAATTTTTCATAGATTTTTACGCTAAAAAAAGTTGGCAATTAAAACAAACTTTTCACTAGGAACCACTGACATCATTTGATGTCAAAATGCCAGCAAATAACTCTTGTTAATCTATTTAAGGGAAAAGCAGTGTACTAAACGCTTAGTCAATTTTTAATTTTTTCTTTATTTTACGATCTTTTACATTTATCAACCAGTTCTCACACTGCAGTGTACTGTTCAGTCTTTGGAATAGAGTATGATGAAGAAACCGTGATAATTCAGCCTCTTTGTTTGCGGGAGTGTTTTTATGGTTTAAGGGTCCATATTGACAAGATTTTGGGTTTGTAATAGTTTATTGGTTTGTGTAACTTGGGCCATTGGTTGTTACTAGATGAGAATTTAACATCAACATAATCAAGGTGGATAAGGATTATTCATTTTATGATGGCCTAGCTATTCATCAGCAATTAACCACGAGGAAGCGGTTTTGACTTCCAACTTAAAATTGATTTTATTCTGTACGAACGAATTAAGGAAATAAAACATAACCCACTCAAAGGCTAAAACTTTCAAGACACATCCTAAGAAAATGACAACCCTATTGAAGTTAACTGCGCCGAAAGCAAAAAGATAGACTTTTGCTCTTTCATCCGTAGATCGATAGCTTTGCCCAAGTTCTGAGACTCAAGTTTAATGAATTGTCAAAAGTTGAAACTTGACTTAAAATCAGGAATTTTTTATCTTTCGTATTCATGCAAAAACTGTTGAAAAAAAAAGGCTCTGCGCCACTGCATACCAATTATTCTATGCCTACTTGCTCCACATTTGTAATATTTTAACTTGTGATATGATTTTTGGTCTTCAGCTCATCTTGCAATACGTCTGCTTGAAGAAAACTATCTATAACCGACCTTAAACTTTTTTGTTTAAATTCTTATTTTTAAATGGACAGCTAGTGTTGCTTTGCAACAATTGAGATAGCGCTCACTAACAAGAATACCAATATCTCTAATCGCATTCCATTCAAACATATATTTTACTCTTTCCACCCATCGTTGCGAATAACTATCCAGTCGTAAGGCTAACTATTTCAAAGTTTCGTTCTGATTCGGTTTTTCCTTTCTGAACCAACTTGCTTTAACCGTCTTTGGTTAGGTCATACTTCCAAAAAAGAAGAGCTTTCTCGTATTTTTCGTAATCCTTTACTTGCTCTTCAGATAAGCAGAGTAATTTGCAAAGCTCATCTTGCAAGTAGCGCATTAAAACAGGTGTGATATGCAGATTTCCCCTACTTGTGTGCAACAGCAAATCTTTTAAATCTTACTGTTTAATTATGCAGTTCAGGCTATCCATTCTCCAATGGCTGCAGTGTAAGGGTGTTTTCTTACCAAGCAGTTGTTTGTATGCAAGACGACTCTCTTTTTACTTTAGCTAATTCCATCTCAGTTCTCTTCCACCACAGCCCTTGTTTATTGGTTAGGTTTTGTATGCTATTTTTCCTCATCTATATGTCATCACACCAGCTCTTTCTGTGCGATCAGGTGTTTGTTGCTGCATGACGAACTTGGCAAATCATCTCCTTCCAAACCCATTTTCTTTTTCCAGAGCCATCAGCTTATCTGTTATCGATTTGGCATGTGAGTCAGTTCAAGCAACTTGGAAACGGAAACTTAATAAGCAATAAATAAATCGGAGCAAATAATAATAATTTGATGTAAATATTTTGCACAAGACTTTAGATGGCGTTGTTCTTCCTTTTCAGGTATGTACGACAAGCCATCGTTTGCTTAAAGAGCCTGAAGAAGCACAGCTGAAAACCTGGCTAGACCAACATGCCTATATTTCAAAACAAGGACGAACTTAAAAAAAATTGAATTATTACAAATGTTGTCTGAAATAAACGTTAAAGCTGAAAACCTAATCGAAGTTGCCGAAATGAGAAACAGAATTATTGAAATAACGTGCAAAACCAGGGAGAATAATCTAGAATGATTTTACGCAAAACTCAAAGTTATCAAATTCATTTACAACTTGGCACTGCACCAAGCAGTGAATATAGTAATATTATTTGGGGGTACTGTTTCCCATGCCCATTGAGGTAATAAAAAAGAATTTGAAGCTAATTTCGGTTCTGTTTTAAAAATTGCTGATAAAAGCACAGTTATGATTTATGCTCAGACTTGAGAATAGTCACAATGAAAAATTTTGATCTTCAAAGTAACCCTGTTCCAACTTTGATTTAAGTAAGTGGCTGCGAAATATAAGTTTCCTACCAAGGGCAGTAATTACTTGCAAATACTGTGGTGATGCAGGTCACGCGCAATCAGGATGCCACAAGCGGGCAACTGATTTTTCTGCACTAGCGAGTAGTAAATCACGTGAATCAAACACAGTTGTACCTGAAACCAATGTACATCTTGAACCAGTTGACTTGTCAAAAAAAAGAAAGTATTTACAATCAGAGTTGGAATAAACTGGTTCAGTATTTACTACAAGCTTAACTAAAACACGAAAACAACTTAACAACACTTCCAAACATCTTTAAATTAATCGTGTAAAAAATTAAAACGAAACAACTGATAATATTGAATTTGACAATGCATGAATTTATGTACTGAAATACTACCAACAATTGAACATCAACCAAAATGATAGTAAAATACATCAACCACAACATCTCAAGATTGGAGGCAGGTTTCATGCCAAGCTGCCTGCTTCTCGTGTTGCGCCCATGTCCTGACCAAAGAAATCTCCGTTGAAACCACTTGTGACAAAAGAGGTAAGGAACAATATGTGGTGCGCCCTTGTTGTAGTGAACAAAAAAAAACAACCGATGCTTCACAGTCAAAATGGATGAACGCTATAAAGAATATGGTGATTGCAAATCAGGCATGATGCAAATTCCGTGCTGCTATCTACACATGTATTTCAGTCTATACAGCAACTTGACAATAATTTGTTTGAGTGCTCAAATTGCTCAAAATATTCCATTCGTCAAAATGTGAACAAATTGTTACCTAAGAAAATGAATTTAATATGAACGAATTTCAATTGTTCATTTTTTCCAACACGTTGCAATTGTGCTAGAATAACTTGCAAAGAGATAAAAAGCTCTTGCAGATATTCTTGTGGGTATGACTTTGAATATGGTACTGATTTTATAGTAAAAACAAATTAGGCATAATTTGCACTGCATTTCCTTTCTCCAGACTTCTGTTGTAGTGATCAAGCTATGAACAATTGTAAGTTTTAATGTCGATGGGTTGAGTGTTGCGTTTCAATAGAGTTTTGATTCTATTTCAACTTTAATTTACTTCTTAAAATTGAAGCCACTTGCAGTATCGATCGAATAATTAAGTTTGGTTGCAACTTAATTGCTAGGAAAAAGATTGGCTTCCACTAAGATACTTTAATTCGCGCACTTCTCGATCAAGAACAGAACAATATATTCACAAACTACTTTAAAACTTCGAATTCCTTCGCTTGTCAAATGCAGAAACCAAAGCATTTTACTATATAAATACCAAAGACTAAACAAAACTAAACCCACCAAAATAATCGCTTGATTCCTGTTACAACAATCACCACAGAACAAGGCCTTTTTACTACACTCTTCTATCTCTTTCTGTCACCCTCTGAATTACACTCTGAAAGAATAAAAAAATCCTGCCACCTTATATATACGGCAGGAAAATAATCTAGAAATTGCTAGAACATCACGTGACACAAGAAAAACACCGTTAATAAATTACGTAATTGGCAATAATAAAAAAATGGAAAAATCTTCGAGAAGAAACAAGAATCACTAGAATACGCTGAAAAGTCATGTAGGCAGTCATTGTGACGTCAGAAAGGGGTGTGAGTTACAAATCTATTTATAAATGCGAAAGAAAAAGGTTCTTTTTCTTTTGAAAACAGTTTAGCAAGTTTAGGTCTTCAGACAATTCAGATTTACCATTAAAAAATGATCACTGCAAAACAAACAGATCACAATTTCATACATATGTAAAACTATTTTTTAAGGCAAATTTACGTATTTGTGACATTGAGGAATAATCTCAAACGTAAAGCTATATTTTATTTTTTTGAAAAAAAGAACCTTGACATTATTCTTCTACAAGAAACTCATTTCAATTCCTCAGACCAAAAGCTGTAGAAATATAAATGAAGAGAACATATACTTTATCTTTATGGTAATAATCATAGTATTGGTGTGGCGGTACTGCTTAAAAACTTTCAAAAATGCAAAAAAACAACAACTACAGATAATGATCAAGAAGGCAGAGTGCGGCTCATTGAAATGAAACTGAACAAGAAGGTTTTTGTCATCGGTATTGTTTATGCACCCACAAAAGACGAGCCTGGTTTTTTGGTGCTTTTTTTAACAATTGTAAATTTTTCAAAACATGACTTAACTCTAAGTGGAGATTAGAATCTTGTGCTTGACAATGAACTAGATTTAAAGATGGGAACCTAATTTACTCAAACCAATTATTCAAAGAAAAGGGGAATTATGTCCAAATTAGAGTTGGGTTCAAGTAAGTAAGTGAGTACTTAAGTATTAAAATTTTTTACTAATTTCTTACTCAAGTAAAACTTTTTACCTAGGTAAGTAGTTAGTGATGAAGAGGACACTAACGAAGCAGCAGAAGCTCACGAGTATGACATTATTGAGAGCTCTGGTGATGAAAATGATGACAAACCCAGCCTGTCCTGAAAAGACGACTTTTGAGTACCCACCAGTGGCTGTCGGCCTTGTTGGTGGTGGGGCTACCAGTCACTCAAGACTGGTTCGAAATGGGCTGCCATCTTTCCCCTAGCCTAGTATCAATTAGATTGACGGCATGAACCTAAATTGCCGTTCGTGCCGTACCTCCATCCCGAGGAAGAGAACGGGTAATCACAACAACATCCCTGGAAAATAGCATTGCCAGATGATTGCAATGCAGATTTTATTGACACTGTAAGTAACATTATTTCAAACGTCAGAGCAATTGTAAAGCTGTTCAAAAAGAGCCCACTGAAAAATTACTGCTAGCAAAAAACTTTGAAAAAGAATTGGGGAAAACACTTTGTCTGCTCTTGGATATTAAAACTAGATCAATCAATCAATCAATCAATCAATTTTATTTTTACTCAAATCAGCATACATAGAAATAACTTTGAAAGCAGTGGACAAAAAAAGGAGACGATGGCAAAACGATATACGTCAATACATGCACATGAAAAGAATTTAGATTAAATGTGAAGATAATGGCGTGGCCATCGCACCTGTTAGATACCAGATAAATAAAAAACACACGCGAAGAAAAGCATATACAGTATGTACAAAGTGTCGCTAGATACAATAAAAATAAAAAACTGTCAATTTGTAAACCTAACAGAGGAGGCTATCAGGTGCTACACCTTGCCCAAGGGTGACCTTGGAGCAAAGACAGCTAAGAGACAGCTTCTTTACGTCTCAAGGCACTTAAACTCTGTCGCCGGTTGTGGTTTTAAGTCATACACCTGAAACTCATTGCTCAAGATGCTTACACAATTTTTGGAAGCCAGAGCACTTGTTGCTGATGCATTGAAAGAGCTAGAGCTATGATCAAAATGCTTGGCAGAGGATGAGGTCGCAGTTGTGAAAGATTTTGCAGAAAGTCTAGAAGTAATTGAGATTAGTGCAATTGCTCTTTGTAAACGTGATGTCACAGTTTCAAAAAGTGAG
This sequence comes from Trididemnum clinides, assembly GCA_963675345.1. Taxonomy (NCBI): domain Eukaryota; kingdom Metazoa; phylum Chordata; class Ascidiacea; order Aplousobranchia; family Didemnidae; genus Trididemnum; species Trididemnum clinides. Next base: position 24,842,802 of record OY776306.1, read on the forward strand.
AAGATTTTTGAGTATTTAGATTACGTTACGCAAGGTTGGTTTAATGGTTTGAAGATTCACACCAACATAAATCACAAACATTATATAAAAAACAATTTACAGTGTATTGCAAACAATGTACCCAATCCAATTTGACGACATCATTCTTTCAAATTGTTTTCAATATAATGTTTGTATTTTGTGTCGGTGTAAATCTTTAAACCATTTTTGAGTATGTTCTCAAGAAGCTGACAACAGAAACAGGAGCTGTTTCGCAGGAATTGTTGACAGCTGTTACTGATAGAATTAAATTAACAAGAAATAAAGGAATCTGTGACCTTGTGAGGTATCTAGAGGCTCCAAACATTTATGAGCAGGTGGTCGAGTCTTCACTCTTAAGCTATCTAAAGAAACGAGAGCTTGCCAAAGTGACAAGAGATGTCTTTTCACGACTTTTTCCCAAGTGCCCTTGTAATAAGAGTGCTGAAGATTTTGAACATGACATCACTGAGGAGCCCTTTATAAAAAAATTCCAAAGCAAAAGAGCTTAATGACATTTTATGCCTGCCAGAAGAGCAACATTTGGATCCTGTTCAAGAAAAAGTGTCGACACTCCTGAAGAAAGAAATGACATTTTACGAAGCAACAAAGAAAAATCCCAAAGTCTTGAAGAGCTTGAAGTTTTTTCTAAACTTACTTCCATCCTCTTCTGTTGAATCAGAAAGGTGTTTCAGTGCTGCTGAACTGTATATTTCAAAGTTGACGTCATCATTTAGTGATGAAACAATTGATTTTTTGTGCTTTGCACGTAGCTACATTGTGCGCAAATAATTCTTTTCTATGGATGTGTAATAAGTAAAGTGATTAAAATACGGTTATTGGCTCTAAGTGATTTTTAAAAATTGCTTAAATTATTTAAGTTACTTAGGTAATATTTAAAAAATTACTTTTTACTGAAGTATTTTTTTCAAGATTAATTAAACCCAGCACTAGTCTAAATGCTTTTAGCTTTTAATTTATGTGACGTTTTGAGAGAGTTTAGTCCTCTTTAAAAAGGTTTACGAGATATCAGTCGCAATCGAACACTACCACAAGGCTGTAATTTTCCTTTCTTCAAATGGTCTGCGCCAGCAAATACCATCAGCCAACATCTGCAAAGCATCAAGTCCGATTACACAAAGCCCTATTAACGGTTAACCTACATACGTTGATTACGTTTTGTAACGTTAAAGTTGATTGGTGTCATATTTGACCCCATGCTTAAAATTGCTTTAATCATGATTTTAAGCAATGCAGAATGTTTTGTTTGCTACAAATATCAATCAAAGAAGCTATAAGAATATCACAACAATTCTTTTTGCATAATTTTAGTATAGTGTTAATTTTCAAACATAAAATTAACATAGGCCAATTTTTTCCTCTCAAATATCCTTTAGTGAATTTGTAAAAAATTTGAACATAAGTGTGATTTATGATAGGATTAGAACTTGATCTAAGTAGATATTTTAAGTATTTTGATTCACAAACATGCTGTTACATGAATAGGAACTGCACGTGATTCAAAGAATCCCATTGGGTAAAAAAATTGGTTACTTAGAGGTTAAATGCAATAAGCACTAAACTGAATCAATCGACCACACCAATGCTGCTAAGTATAAGAAAATGTCTTTATACCTGGAAACTTAAACAGTTCTTGAGCACAACAAGAACAAACTTTCAATGAAATTTTGTATGAACAAAGACTTCAATTTACATATATAAAACAGGAATGAGAAAGTAGTTCATACAAGGAACTAGTTAAAAAAAAGCTGCAACAAAAATTCTGATAAGTAAACAATAATCATCCTAGAAAACACATTGCTATTTCTCTCGGCCATTGTTTTTTCTGAAAGACCTAAAAAAATCGCTGGGAAAGGAGAAAATAGTTAGGCAGTTATCAAAAAACATGAAATGTAACAACTGAAGAATATAGCATAAGACATAAAATAATATTACTCATTGGGATCAATTTTGACCCCAATTAATGTTTATGGTATATTTTTAAAAGCATAATATAAAAAAGAAAATTAGCGTTTTAAGGGGAACATCATTTTTATTTGTACAAATACAGTCTGATTGAAGAATTCAAGAGGGCACATTTCAACAACCAAGAATACAATGGGTTACTACAAATTAACTTGTCTTGGGATTAGTTTTAACCCCCATAACCGTATGAGGGTTAAAGTGGGATTGGAGAATCGGGGCAAAGGATACTGAAAAATAATTCTAAGTTAAGAAGTGATGATTATATGGGGCTTATTAAAAATCTAACAAGTGATTTCGAAAATAATCTCAAAGGACATGTTACGTCTCATATTAGGTGAGAAACTCATAAATGTGTAATTAGGATGGAAACTATCAAGTACTGCTTTTTACGAAAAAAGATCTTCAAGAAAAAGCAATCGGTACTAGAATCAAAACTTGATGGTGTGTAATCAAATTTGTTATTCTGTGACCCTAAACAAAAAAAGTAATTTTATAATTCACTGTAAAAATGATCTCACGAGCAGATAGAAACCAATACTAAAGGCGCTGCTGCAAGAAGTAGAGCCCGTTGGATGGAATCTGAGGAAAAAATACCACATATTTTCTTCATTTGGAATCCATCAAATCATTACGTAATGCTTAAGGTAGATTAATTGACAAACAAGTAGATATTTTGAAAGAAATTATAATTGATCTTTACGTCTTAAAAACGAACAATGCTGTGAAAAAATTGTTGTGATTGTACAAAAACAAAATCTATGCCAAGTAATAATAAAGAAAAATAATGCGAATGTGAAAAGCCTACAACTGAAAATGAATGCCAAAAGACCATTTTATAACTTGTCCACAATAAATCTCCAGGTCTTGAATGCTTTAAATTTTATAAAACTTTTTGAAAACCTTTCTGGACTGAAATGAAGAGTCTATTTACGGAATGTCTTGATTTATCCACACTTAACAATTAATTGAGTACTTTCTTGTATAACGGTGTAATAACGTTATTGCCCAAACCCGATAAAGACCAATTGTCTGCCTCCAACTGCAGGTCAATCACATTGTTAGATTGTGATTTTAAGACAATATCCAAAATTATAAGTAACTGAACAGACCCTTTTTTTGATTGAATTGATAGAAGAATAACAAAATGACTTTGTAAAAGGCAGAAACATTGGAGATGACATTCGTTTACAGTTCGATATTATTGATTACGCAATATTATTGATTACGCAAACCACGAAAGCATTTCAAGCGTTGTATTATTAGTAAATCTACACAAGCAGTTTGATTCTTTAAACTAGTCTTATATTTTTGCTGTGTTAAAATATGATTTTGGCAATTCTTTGATAAATTGGATAAGAGTTCTACATAAGAAACACTAACTGCAATGTTGTAAATAAGTTTTCTAAGTCTCTTTTTCGATGTAAAGAAGGGGTAAGGCAATAAGACGCCCTATCTTCAACTGTTTTTTTATGTATAGAGTGTTGAGCAATCATGTTACGCCAGAGCAGGCTATATAATGCCTTTAGATTAAATAAACAGACCCTTAAAATATCTTTGTTTGCAGATAATGTTGCTGTTTTTTGAATGAAAATGCTTTGCAAATAAATCACGCCTTTGATATTTTAAATGCTTTCGGGCAAAGATCTGTGTGCAAAGTCAATATGAATGAATCGAGTGCTTTTTTATGTTGAATCTAATAAGGGCAATGTGTCTCAACCCTTTTCCGTTATTGGCTTATATTGACCTCAAAATCTTGTCAAATACCAGCTGGTGTTAACATAGCAATTAACATCTTTGATAATAATTTACTCTTATACGAAAATGTTTCACGTAGAATTCGTTAAGTGCAAACACTTTTAAATTTTTGTTTATTTAAGGTGTCACGTTGTTCGGAAAAATTCCAGTCCAAATCTGGTTATTCCCAAAATTGTGTATAAACCAACTTATTTACCTATAACCTACAGCTCAATGAATTACTTAGTTGGTCGATTTGACAGTAGAGAGCTCAATGATGGAATCAGAGCAATAAAATAAAGCTTTACTTTACTCAATCAATTATGTATAAATTCATTTCGGGCACTAAATGGAATAATGCAGTCGTTTTCAATTATGTTGTGATGTGAAGGAAGGAGATAGTAAAATGATCGATATCAAGCAGTATGTACTTTCTGTTTGGTTTAAATTCATTTTAAAGCTGTTTGATAATAATTACGAATCCGGTGGGAAATCGCTTGAAAATCGGTGTAATGATGAGATTGTCCTTTTCTATATTTTGCTTTCCAATGCAAAGCTAAATCGCATGCTAGGTGGTAGGGTGGCTTTTTTATGCCAAACTGTTACCACTTCAAGAACTTTAAAACAATGAACCAAAGTCGAAAATGATTTGAAATTTTTATGGGTAAATAAAAGGGTTGAATATCGAAATCAACTAATGTTTGTTGAAAAATTTTCTAAAGGTGGGACTTAATTTTTTTAGTTGCCCAAATCGGACTATGAATTATACTCATGTAATGAAATGGAGGCAGTATTTGGTATAATCTCAAATAAAATGAGCTTTATCAAACACATTAAACTCATTTCAGCTCTCCCAATGGCTTGAATTACAAATTTAAATGGCAACTCTCATGAACCTTCTTACGCTTTTTCCTACTTTAAACAAACTGTAAAGCAACCAATTGCTACTCTTGGTAGATCAAGCACGACAGCGTATAGATTTTAAGTATAAATTTTTAAGAGACAAATTTTTAAAGACATAAATTTTTTACTGTTAAAATATTACCGGTTATACAGGAAACAATATGGTGTGATATATTGCAACTTTCATTCGATCCAATTGATTGGTCAATTATTTATGAAAACAACTGCTATACTTCCATCCGATGCTATTTTTAATAGCTGTGCCACAAATAAAACTAAACTGCGATCATTTCAAATCACATTAAACTTAAGCTCGATTGTTACTAATGTACAATTCTATGGGGTTGATATTTCTTCTAATGTTTTATGCATGCTATGTCTTGAAGAATCGGAAACTTTCACACATTTATTTTACATTTGCAAAATTGTTGATGCATTCTGGAATGATATATCTGATTGGATTGTAGCAAGATTTCGCATTAACATCCCTTCAAATAACTTTCATAAACTGTTTGGTTTTCTCGCTCAATATTTTAGTTATCAATTAGTCAATCTGATGCTCTTATCGACAAAATTCTTGATTTACCGATGTAAATATTCGAAAACAAAACCCAAAACGCTTCAGTACTTTTACACAATTAAATCAACAAAAAACAAAACATTGCAATCCTAAGAAAAATAACAAATTGCCATTTCATAATAAAAAATGGCCTAATTTAACTGAGACATTGCATATATGCTTTATCTTCTGTTTCTATTGTAGTGTTCTTATCTTTGTGTCTACAACAAAACAAGTAAAAATAATTAAGTAACCACGCACAGATTAATTAATGAAGTCTTGTTTAAATACAGTAAAATTTCAAAATAAAAATGTCATTTCAACACGAGATAAACGCATGATTTGAGTAATTACGAGATACAGGTTCTTCTGTACAGAGAATCACGCAAGAATCACAGCTTTACTTTTCGCTTTACACAACGCAGATGAGAACCCCAATTAACAAACTCCTCACGCCATAACAGCAGAAACAACAAATTTAAGACAATTGGAGGCATCGGTATTTGTTTAGGCCTACCCGCTTTATCATTTAAATCGTACAATTCTTGACCATGGAAACAGGATGTTTAATACAAAGTATGCATTTTTTCTTTATCCGGAAAACTAATAAATATTTGACTGTTTTTATGATAATAACTTGTTAGAGTTGAAAATTCATAAAAAAAATGTCTCAAAACAAACCAGTAGATATTATTTATTGCAATGCAACCGCATATATATTCAAAAATTTTTTTAATGTATGTAGGCTATTGTATTAAAGCAGATGAACAATAATTTGTCAATAATGTGAGAAAGGGCGTCATTTGAGGTCATGCTACTCTTCAAAAGATGACTCCGGGCCGTTTCACATTTGACGACCTTGATTTCGTTAAAAATCCTCACGCTTTTTAGAGTTATTTATAGAGTATATTTCCTCCTTGTGACGCCTCTGAATTTGATTCAAATTTTAAGGCCCATTTCAGCTAATGTGTCGATAAATATTTAAAAATGTTTATGTGACCAATTAGGCTCGTGTTTGCTCTACGTCAACAAGAATGAAGTAATATCTAAAGATATATTTCTCTTAACTAATAATTTCTGTACATTCCTAATGGAACTATTAACCCTCTCTTTCAATTTTTTAGTATATACTTGGCCATTTGTTAGTTTGCTGACTGCTTTACGTTTGTGGCTTCCTCGCAAGTTTTGATTTAGACAAAGTAATCTTCTTTCTAAGCCATCCCGTGGAAATCCATTTTCTTTTCCGAGGAACTTCATGATTCCTCGAATTTCTTTGATAGGATCTTTAACCAGGTCTTCAAAAACTACAATGTGGACAGGGATTCCTTTTCCAAAAAGAACTTTATACAACCAATCCCACCTGTATCGCCGGAGAGTATCGTCTTCGAATTCTAAAAAACAACAAGTATTAAGCACAAATAAAAAATTTGCCATCCCAATCTGTACTAGACATGTTTTTGCCCAAACTGAGAAAACATCAATATCATCAACAAAAAAAAATTTTTTTTTTGCCAAAAATATTTTAGCAATTTTTAGATGTATTTGGCGCGCTGAATTCAAAACTGGCGTTGGTTTTGCTGAATTGGCTCTAGTTTTCGAGAAAATACCAATGCTTTTATTTATAAACTACAGTTATTGAAATACGTTAGACGAAACATCTGCAAAATTTAATGCGCCAGAAGAAAACGCCTTGAATTACCATTTAATCACATGTTAACACAATTATTTTGTAATTTACTCTTTCATCTTATTCAGCAACGTATTTAGTCGTTAAACAGTGTTACACATGTGCAGCAACCCCCTCCATAAATAATTTAATTATGTGAATATTGTTGGAAACGCTGCTTAGCTATGTTTTGACGGGAAACCATGTAGCCTACAGTAGTCTACTTACTAAAGCAGCCCCAACTGGTAATTTTGCTGCTGTTTGTCTTAATCTTAGGCTAATAGTCTGCTAAAGTTGCTTGTTGTCATATGTAGCCCATACAGTAATGTGGTAGCGATAAATTTTAATTGACTGCAATAAGTAATAAACCGTAAAAAAAATGAATTTACTTGACAATATTACAATTTATGTGAAGTAAGAAAGTGCGTTTGCCTATTTGTAGTTTATTCGCATAACATATTGAATTGAAAGCTATGAGTTGCTCAAAGAGAAGCTGCTGTAATGACCCTGACAAGTTCTGTTACATTTGTGGAAAATACATCCTAAAAGGTCATAAAAAATCTACTACCGATTTTGTGTGTAAAGTGTACCTTGCTTACTTTGGAGCTAAGCTTGGCGACCAAGACAAGTAATGGGCATCACACGTTGTTTGCAAGACATGCATTAAACATCTACAAATGTTGGCAAATAGGAAGACGAAAAGCCTTAGGTTTGGTGTGCTAATGATGTGGCGAGAACCCAAGAATCACTTTCATGGACTGCTACTTTTGTATGGTAGATTTAAAAGAATGTAATCGACACAAGAAAAAGCCATGGAGATACCCGAATTTTGAATCTGCTAGGCGTCCTGTATCCCATTGTGAAACAGTACCTGTGCCACTATCTAGTTACTTACCAAATATATTAACCAACTGAAATGATTTGTATGAAAGTTTGGAAATCTCCTGCAATTGTGGTGGTTGTGTTTATGAAGGAAGCTCTACTATACTTGTGCAATTTAGTCAAGAAAAGCTCAGTGATCTTATAAGGAATCTTAATCTATCCCAAAACGCTTCAGAAATATTGGCATCGAGGCTTAAAGACAAAAATAGCCTTAGTGCAGGAACGAAAGTAACATTTTACCGCGGAATACATTCTTGCTCAAAAATATTGCATTAGGCCTATTAGGATCGGCGGTAAAATCTTTGAAGAAGGGATGGCACCTTTTCTATTTGGATGGCTTTAGCAGGAAACACAGTAGGTGATGCGAAGACACGCGCTTGAGCTTACAAATATAATTACGAACGAGAGCGCATGAAGTTGCCTAATAAGCCTGCCACTTATTAGCTAAATTTTGTAATCGTCAAACGATTACTATTTCAGCGTCCCCTCCGTTAACTTTGACTTTAATTGTGTTCCCGTACTCATTAAGAGGAATAAAAAAGAGGTGGTAATGAGGGAAAAAAAGGGCTAACTTTTGCCAACAAATGTTTTAACTTGAACCCGTTAAAGTGCACTTGGTTTTTGAACGGGAATTAGCTACGTCAAAAATTTAACTCCTTTTTACTGCTTTCAGAAGTTCTTTTTCGGTGAAGTCGGCGCTGCTGGATGAAACGATATTTTTCACCCCGACACAAGTGGCATGCCGACGATTCCAGAAAAGCCAAATAGCGTCCAACAAAGCATAGTTAGGCCAAAAAAATTGTAAATTATGTTTTCTATTACCTTTGGCCAGCAATCTTTCATCCTTTACAACACCAATGTGATCATGAGATTTTCGGAAATTATAATCAGCTCTTATTGCATCGTAAGGATTTCGTATCAATAATATTGCTGTGTCATAATTGCAGGTTTTTCGAAGTAAGTGATCCTTAATTACAAAAATTTGTTTTGTTGTGGCATTAAGTAGTTCTCCATAAAGACCTACAAACAAACCAATCATAAGATTTTAATAAACTTGTATTTAAAAGTTGAAAAACAATACATTTAATTGTTCACCAGAATGTTTCTGGAATCTTATTTTAAACAAAAAATATTCTTGCCTACCCACTGGTGAAAGCAAGCCAGAACGGACCGGGACGCCGTTCCGGCACGGCGTTCAGGTTGCTTTTGTAAAAAACCAGTCTCTTCCTATTTAAAAAAGCAAATAAGGTACAGTGCAAAAGTGAATTCTTTCGTCTATCGTTGTAGCTTCTTAATCACAGGCTTGAGTTTGTTTTAGGCAAAGCACTACATATTAGGCTACTAATGGCAAAACGACTCCCAGATATTCCTTAAAAATTTGCAGGTTACTTTTTACTCAATCTCCGATTGGTTAACGTTCCCGTCTTTGTGGCATCATTGCCAAAGCACAGTATATAGCCAGTGAAAGAAACTCAGTTAATGTGTCCAAAGTGTCCATGATTTGCCCTCAAAAAAATTTGAATACGTTTGTTGTTCTCTGGGTTCCTTCATCTTGTTGAACAATATCAGCAGTTTGGCATTTTTTTTAATCTTAAATGCAATATTTCTATAACGTTTCAAAAGAAGAAACGCTAAACAATACAGAAAACGTCAGATTTTAAGGAATGCTTTCGAAATTCTGCCCACCGCACCTAATTTCGTTGCCAAGGCAAAAAATAAAGTAGTGTTGGTCATTATTCGGGTGCAACAAACTTATGAATCAATAGAGTAGATGTTGTTAAAGAGTGGGCTGGCAGTTCAGCTTCTCAAGCGTAAGTCTTTAATCCAAAGGATAGAGCATAGAAGTGACCGTTGAATTCTACCGAGCGAATTGTTCAGTCGCGGAATCTTCATCTATCTGTCGTTAAGGTACAGAACAAGTAATTCAAGCATAGACGTCAAAATTAAACATTTTTTGACCGAGGAAAACGCGTTTTAGCTTCAACAAAATTTAGCATCTGACTTACTAACATGCAAAAAATCAACCAATTTAGAGGATTGTGTAACGTCATAGTTAAGGATTGGTTGTAAAATTTGTTTTCTTTGCAAACTGCAGACAGTGACACTGTTTCGACCTATCAGGTCTCTTCAGTGCAGTTGGTGACCAATAAGAAGCTAGAGGCTTTTTGCACTGAAGAGACCTGATAGGTCGAAACAGTGTCACTGTCTGCAGTTTGCTAAGGGCATCCCTGGCCTCTTGCATTACTATACATGTAAGACCTTGTTTTCTTTGCTTATTGTAAAATTACTCAGAGTAGCAACGCGGTTGAATACTTTGACAAAATACATTAACAAGGTGCTTCCAATCAAATTAATTCTCCAACAATCTAAGCTTGGGTGACAGCGCAACAATCGATAAAACTGTCTAGGTTCAAATGTTTAGTTAAATCTGTCCGGCAACATTGTTGAAAATAAGTGTAATCTTGGAACAACCGCGGCTTTTTATAGTTTTCATATTGGTTTAGGCAAGAGCATGTCTAAAATTTTGTGAGGATGTGATTAATGCTAAAGCGTGATTTCATTTGAATTTTCTCCTTGTTTAATGATTAAAGGTGTAGACCAAAATATCTGCAAAAAACGAAATGCAGATTTATAAGTAGGCTAGTTGATTAGTAAGAAAAAGAAAATAAAACTATTTCTTTTTATTTCTAAATTAGTTGTCGTTGTAATCATCACACTAGGAATTTTCACAGATAGTTATCTTTTCGTTTTGCAATAGCTTTCGTTTTACAATAAACTTTATATCGTAAGCCTATGCCATAGGATATTAATTAAAACTGTTTATTAACCTGTGTTGAAAAATTCTCTACCGTGATAAACCGATCCGGTGTATATTCCTGTTGCTTGTTCAATAAGATGACGAATCCATGTATTTCCCGATCCAGGAAAGCTAATTATTCCAGCTCTTTTCAATTGATTGTTAATCGGAAGAAATGATATCGGTTCACATTTTTTGTCTTCTGCCAGAGTTCGATACATTTCTATTGAGGATTTGTTCCAATTTTTCATGCAGTTTGTCCAATCAACACTTAAAACGTGAAAGATATATCATTGGAATATCGATGTAGAAATTGTGTATTGCAATAAGTTACTGTGTTTCAAAATTAATGCTAAAATTGGATCTGCGCTTTGATATTTACCAATCAGAAGACGAGTTAGTTTGTTTTTTTTAGTTCACAAATCTGGTTCTGCATTGTCAATCACTTTGCTATTGCATTACAGCTAATTGGCTAAGCTTAGCATGCTCGATTAATTTCAGACGCAAATGCTTTGCGTGGGTTTATCGTAACTTAATGAAAACGATCAAGTCATCAATTACTTATCACTAGTAATGTTGTTTGTTTCTATGCAAAATACAATTTGGCAAATAGTAATGCATCCGTCTTTGCTGGGTAGAGATAATTAACTGGATAGAACATCCTACGAATCATGTGTCAAACAAGGAAAGTACAATAATGTTTTTATGCTGAGTTTTGTAGATGCCATCTTGAATTAACGTGCGTTCTGTAAGTTATACTCAATTTTAAATTGCCTTTAATCCATGACAATTATGAATGTTTTTCGAGCTATTCTGTGAATAATTGCTCTCTAACTTGTGTTGTGGTTTGCAGCCAATGTTTAAGCGTACCGGATGGATCCGGCGGAGATGAAAGCATTTTACATCTATCTGGCAATAAATTAAAAAATCGTCATGAGCAAAATTAACGAGCTATTGAAAACACCCCCATTGTGTTTCCGTGTCTTTTAAGAAAGGCTTTCAACGATGACTCCTATTTTCCGAAGTATATCAAAGATTGAACGGCGATTTTTTTCAATTTTTGCCACCATTTTGACTCATTGATCTTGCTTCGCTGCCAGGCCTCTTAACGTTTTCTGTTGATACGTATAATTGCTTACCTAGCTGGCGAGCATTATTACTCGAGATGATAAGTTTGAATATGCTTACGTTTTCGAGACTTCAAAAAATTGGCGTGACACAGTTAAATACAAAAATTTTCTTGTGAGCAATGAATTGCTTTGCTACACTATATATAATCTAAAATGACCATAATAAGAAATTGCAACTATGCAAAGGTGATTTTTCTTTTTGCTTAGGTTCACTGTTCTTTTTCTGATTGTATTCATTAGAACAAAAATTATATGAACAAAAACTTGGTTTAATTTAGTTTAAGAATTGTGATTACTTAAAAAAATTGAAAAACATAAGCAAAGCTGAAGACTGCATTCTATGCATAATTTTTGGCCAGAATTTTACCGGAAAATTTTACATGTGCGCCATAAAAACCTAATAAAATCTGAAAAACCGCAGCTCTAAAACATCGTCTTCTAATTAATCGAACAACTGGATATTGAGTAAAATTAGTTTTTTTGACAAGTTGTACTTACTCAACATCAAATCTCCCACAATAACAATCGGAATAATTTCGATTTACAAAAGCAAGAGGATGTTCATTCACTCCACAATACAAAATACATGCAGATGTGCTCAAATTAGTTTTTCTGGTGTCATCTCGAACACACACGGTATCGTGATTTGAAATGTGATCAATATGGTGAATGTCTTCATATGAAGGCGATGGCAATCGTCCTTAAATAGTTATATTTAAAATCATACAGTTTTTCTTTTGTTATAGGAAAGCTTTGAACGTTATTCAACAAACAACTTTTTGGCAAGAGCTGATAGTAAAGAAGAGCTAATATTTAACAAATTTTAACTTTAATGTAACTTATACCGTATTTAAAATAATAAATTTTCGGTTTATTAAACTTCAGCAAATGAGCTCCTAGAAATTCTGAAAATAATGCTACAGTCAAGTTTTTGTAGAAAAGCATTCTTTAAAAAAGTGACTTTAGAACCCTACTTATTAAACAACAAGCAGAATAAAATCAAAGAAAACGAAAAGTTTTGAGTGCACCTTCTAGAAATCGTCATTGCTGAAAAGCATATGAGCATAGTGACAATGATGTGATTATAATCTACCGTAGGCAAAGCTAACTGGCAGTTGGGCTACCTTGTCAATATATCTGAATGAGAGAACGTTTTGATTTTAAACCTAACTTCTACTACAAATTTCAAATAAGCCTAAGATTGAACAATCCCTTCTACCCTCCCGCCCAGCTTTGCAAAAAGACTTGGTAAAACAAGATTGAAATTTAGCCTCAAAGGTTTTTCGAGTCATGGAGCTTACATCAAAAAGTTTTTGATTTTATACGTTTAAACTTGTTTAGGCTCTGTTTTTAAGCTAACCCTCTTGATTTCAAGATATGCAGCTGTAGTTTGTCAACTGCTGTTTTACTCACCGGTTTGGCAAGGTGTGATGATTCTATATGTTTGCACACTTTTCGCTCCTCCGCAGCTTTCCTTGGGCTTATTCGGGCAACTCAAATCACATTTAGCCGAACAATTAACGGATGCAATTTTGTCAATATCCTTCGAGCAAACGCAAGTGTTCCCCTTTGTCAATCCGGCATGGTTAAGTTTTCTGCAAGAGCAAACTTACTTAGCATCTAAAGTTTGGCGCCTGTGCTGAGTGCTATGTGCAGGCTATATAATTATATATAAAGTCTTTCTAGGCTCCGAAACACAATTCTGAGAGACCGCAAATTTTTTAACAAAAAACGATGTTACGCAATATTATCTTACATGTTCGTGTGAAAACCAATACTAAAAAGCGCAATTTGGTCTGTGTTTCTGCGTGTGTGTGTATATATGCTCCAAAACTACTGTGTTGCACAAATATATAACTTGGCACAATTCATCACCCACTTGGAGGGAGTTTTATACCGGGGATGACGCCACGAAAACGTCACAGATGAAGAACACTTTTGCAAAATTTGCATTTCTTGACGGAGAAATACGTGCTTTTTCTAAAACGAAAGCCAGACCCACTTACCAACTTTAAGGTATTTCACCTTTTTAGAAAGTAATATAACTTAACAATTAATTACTATTTGTAAAATTCGTTTTGTTTAAAACTGATTCTTCAACAATCAAAGTTCTGCCCACCATGGAAAGATCAATTAAGCATTTAAGCGCTTTTTTGCATACTTATTTTTTCGTGAACTTTTGAAAAAAACACTTTCTTTTGTCATCGCGTAAAGTGTCGTCAAAATGCTGTCTGATACCACTCAGTCAAAACAACAGCAGACACAAGCTGTACTTATTATTCATTGTCATTTTGAGAGAAAACATCCGGCGCGATGGCGCAGTGATTACAGCGTCCGCTTTGCGGTCAGTACGTCTGGGGTCCATTTCCCCTAGTCGAATCATACCAAAAGACTTTAAAAATTGGTATTTCATATTTCTCTGCTTGGCGCTCTGCACAAAAAAGAGAGAGAGTGTGGAGAACAAGCCGGCAAGCTTGCCAGTTGTGTCCTTAAGCAAGACACTTAAAGGGATGCCCCCATTTTTATGTGGCAGACAGGTAGTGGACCCAAGCAGTCTACCCGTCGTGGTGGCCCAGTCTAACTAAAGACTTGCAAACCGAGCCTAAGCGCACATGCAGTGTATATACATCTTCCTGTGTAATGCACAGAACAAATAGCTCAAACGACGAAGAAGGAGTTTTCACTTAAAATAACAAGATTGTTACATTATCAAAATTTTATGTGGGAAAATGTATCTAACACAAATTGGACAAAAGCCGTTTTGTTTCAGATTTTTGTGACACAGGTCTACTCATAATTAACGTGATTACATCCAATAAAAATAACCAGAGCAGAGACTTGTAAACTTTTCAAAACTTGTCTCTCTTGGTAATGCCAACAAAAACCTGTGACCCCACTTATTTTGAGATGGCCTATTTTCTATATAAATCAACTTTGTCAAACCGGTCATATTCTCACATTTGTCCTCCAAAGCAATATGACGACCTTTTTTCAAAAGGGTGATTTTTCAAATTTCTTAATTCAATTTAAGAGTGTTGTGGTCCCGTGAATCCGAGTCTTTTTTTGTATCTCTCACGCACCCCCAGTTTGATTACCCCAAGATAGTGTGAAAGCATTCTTGCATCTAAAGAATTTAAACGAAGCAAAGAAATCATAAACAAACCTGTAACAGCTTTTGACAATAGCACGTAATTGTCAAAACGCTCCAAAGAAAGGCTAGAACCATTACACCTCAGATAGTTTTTGAAAGAAGCCAAGCAGCCCATTGTTTTTACCTTATCAGCAGAGCCAAAGCTGGGGTTTTAACCCCAGATCTAGGGCTTTAGATACCTTGCTAGAGCTCTAAAGCTGTTTTTCTAAAACATGCCGTTTGGATGGTTTGTAGAAGGGAGCGAGCAGAAGATGCATTGTGGGTACCTTATTAGCAGAGCCAAAGCTTGAATTTTAACTCCAGATGTAGGGTTTTAGCCACGTTGCTGGGCCTCTACAGTTGTTTTTCTAAAACCTGCTATTTGATTTTTTGTAGTGATAATTTTTTTTAAGAAAAATATAGTTAGGTATTATAACTTCTTTTTCTTATTAATGCTTTGTTGAAATATTTAGAGGATGGTGGCATACCAATCATATGACGAACTAACAGATTCGGATTGATATTGCTTAACTTTATTACATAGATCTTAAATTTCGCTATCTACAGGTAGCTTCCTGACTCCCGTTGTATTTGCACGGAATCACGGGATGTGATTTTATTTGAATAAGATTGCACTAGCAAAGTTGCTAGTACACAACGAAAGCTTTTTGCAATTTTAAGATCTGTGTAATAAAGTTGAGCAATACTTTTTTGAATTGCTCAATACTTAAACTTTTGATTATTATTAATTTAATTGCATGTTTACTTTTTTATGCTTATAGTTTTGAATTCATCCAGTAAAAGATATGTTTACTCAAAAGTAAGCTTTGCAGTAATTGGTACGAAAATTAAATTTTTGATATTAGTTGAAGCACATCTTCAGTTTATAGTGGTCTTAATCTCAGCCAAGTGTTTGCTAATACATGTAGTTCAGAAAATTCAGATTTTTTATTGAAGTACTGATGGGGTAAATACTAAAATACGGAATAACAAAATTATGAAATTCTTGCGGAAATAGGAAAAATACTAATTAAATTAAGGAATCGTAGAATTTCAAAAATTTACGTAAATGCTTAGTCGTTTGGTTTTGCGTTCTTTTCCTCACCTTTTGCAAAATCAGCAGTGCTCATTCAGAGTAACTCTTCTACAGTTCACTTGCTCTCCAATTCCGAAAGTGTTTTCTGATGGATACTAATGGTGATTTTTCTAGAATTTCGAACTCTGGACCTTTAGTTTCGCAGACCAAATCTATTTTCACTAGTTTGGTACAATTTAATTGTTTAATTTTATTCACTTGAATGGTTATTTCTTTAGAGTTTATTGGCTTTTGTAAATTTTCCTATTTCAGTAATTTTCGTACTTCTATTACTAGGCAATTTTTCCGCATTTGGAACGAATTTCCTTAGTTTTATCACGAATTTTCGTAATTTAGTTATGGCTATTTTTGTAAATCTGGATTTCCGTATTTTAGTTTTGTTCTTTAGATGCACAAATGCAATATTGTGTTTTTTCAATCATTCTAAATTTTCGCTTCCTCGATACTATGTCAAATCTGAAAAAGTGCACTGCTGTTCGAAGATGGGTGGGCTCATTGGATTTCAACAGAGAGCCTTTAAGTGTTTAAGTTGAAGGGATTTTGTGCCCTGCTGCTATAAGGAGTTTTAAATCGCTTCTTCATTAGAAGAATATCAGCTGGGTATAGATCGATTCTTTCTTTGTTGAACACAAATATTTGGTACTAGTTATTCCTGTTTTGTTCCCACTCGTAGAGGCCACACGTCTCTTTCCTATTACTTAAAAATGTTCGCCTAAAAACACTTTTGGTTGATATTATTTACTTTTTTATGAGGAAATTAGTTTGTTGGTGGGCTAAAAGAGCAAGTTTTTGTTATTCTGCTATGGAAAAGTAATGACAATGTTCTGTCAGTTAATCCTTTCTGGAGGTTAAGCTTACTGTTTATTATATAATATTGTGGTTCACTTGTCCTATTTGGCTAAAGTCTAACAACAAAATTATTTCAATTAGTTAAAGCCAATGATTCAGTAATTTACATGCACAGATCTCAAGTATTATTTTATCGATCCACATTGGGCGACTACTTATTTGTAATTCTACTCTTCTATTCACTACGCAATGACAACTACTTTGAGATAGTAAAGACGGTATCTCCCAAGAAAAGTGGTAAACCTTATAACACTGTTATACATTACATTATGTGACGCACCAAACAAGATTCCCAAACACTAGAAGAAAAGTTTACCTTTTTCGAAATCTATTATTAAACATTACTACAAGCATGCGAAAGCCAAAATATAGTACACTAAGCGCAAAGTGATATAAAATATTTTGCACTGATTTGCAAGTGCAATCTTGGAAGCTGTGAAGGTAAGCTAAAAAGCCTCCAAACCTTTACCCATACATGCAGACGTAGAGCATTTATCTTTTCCAAAAACACGCAAACTTTACCATAACATATCAGTGCAAATATTTAAAAGAGAGGCAAAAAGATTTTCTTTATTTGAGCGTAAAATCTTCAAGCAAATAAAGTTTAACTGCGATTGAAATGTTTGCATTGGAACACAAGCTAAACTTCAAACATTGCAATTTATCTATTATCACGTGCTCTCTTATCGTGGTATTTTTTAGGTAGATTACAAGCTAAACTTAAAGCATTGCAATTTATTTATTATCACGTACTTTCTTATCGTGTTATTTTTTTTGGTAGATAACAAGCTAAACTTGAAACATGTGGGGTAGATCACATTCTACACCGGCACCTTCAATTGTCTCTGCGTACATCTGATAAGCCAAGTATCAGCTGCTTTCTTTTCAGCTAGTCAAAAATTGAATTAGATTTTGATTGTGCATTTGTTCCAAGCACTTTTGACTTAGGTATATTATTTGGTTTCGTTAATCTAAGGCTTTTTGGGGTCGATATCTAGGGTTTTTGTAAAAGTCTCATGGGCAGTACTGTACCTCATTAAATCAATGGCATTAAATACCTTGAACGATGTGTTTACATCAAACAATTCTGATGTTGATGATTTCTTCTCAAAAAGACATGACGCGGGGCGTTTTGTCTTGACATGTCATTGCAACTAGCTGTATGACAAAAATTTTCCATTCCTCAGCACGCGCGCTTAAACTATGATAACATGTAAAACCTTAGAACTATTACTATTTCTCTACTTACTTGTTAGAACAATAGGTAAAACACCAATTGGTGTTCATAAAATCCGATGTAACAAATACTGCTGGCTTTGGTTTGTGCTTCAAACAACCCAACGGCTTAACTAAAACAATATGTAGCGCGTTAGCAAGAACAGATAGATCAGAAAATCCATCTGACAAAAGTTAAAAAAATTAAGTTTAGGCACTCCAAACTCAGAGTCTTGCGAAGGCCAAAGGGGTCAGTTTGTGTTGTCATGAGGGCCTACAAATATAATTAAAGTCGTTTACTAAAATTTATTACAAATTATACATGCAATGGTTTGGTCATATACACTATACGTGACCTTCTAAACTTTCCATCAGTGAATGCAAAATCAGAAAAAACTTTTCTAAAGCGAGAATAGATAAGAAATTCTCATTGCTTTTCAGGCACACCTCGCATTTTGATCTTTTCTTATCTCCCACTTTTTCAAAGTTGTTTAAAATCATTTGTGCAGGTCGCTAGTATGCTTGCAAAAGGTCGCATGTTTCACATGCCTGGTTTAGCAGTTTAATTAGGGTTTTACTCTAGGCCAGCAAACGCGCACAAAACAAAAAACGTTACAAAACAGCAGCCACCCCCTAAAAGAAAAAGCCAACGCTATCTGTTGCGCACGCCATTAACTTTTAAAGACATAAAATAAACTTAAATTAGCCCGAGATTACAGCACCTTAAAAAAGAACAAAACACGTTTGATTTAAGCCTGCTTAACGCACTCACAATTGATGGCGAACACATTTATTTTATAAGTAGTTCTTTCAAATGAATCTATTTAAATAAGACTACTTATAAAAACTAATGATCTCTTCATTGAGACAAAGTTAATGTCGTTGAGAAATAATATGCGACCAATTTTGCTATTCTTATTTTTGATTTCTTTGAACACAGTAACATGTGTTGCGTATAATTTTGTGCTCATTTCTATATACCTAGGCACATCGCTAAACAGGCTGATTCAGTATCTGCCCACAGTCTAAGCTCAGTGATCTCTGTCACTAACAGACATTTATTGTGACCGAATTTGCTTTTGAAGATTGCTCTATCGCCAAATTTTTGTATGCGTTTTTAAATTATCGCTATCCCTATTGTTTGACACCATAAAGTGAAGAAAACAAAAAATGTTGGGGGAAAATTAATTCGGCTCGTCGAGACCAACGTCACTAAATAATACAAGTTATACAGCTGACGTCATAGCTCCAATTTGGCCGCCATTTTTACTCTCAGTTTAGCAGAAGGCTGAATGCAGGTGAATAGGGTTTTTGGTCAGCTGTCATTAATAGTGGGTATATACACAAGATTAAAGCATTGTTTGGAGGAATAAGTTAGAGTAATACGAAATTACTTTGCTTGGATAATTTTAGAGAATATTTAGTGATTTATAGCAGTAATTTCTTTGTCAGTTACTTGATAAGCTTGTTGACGATGTAGGCCTCTGCGTTGACATTACTCAGTTTCTGAGGTCTGCTTAGTAACTGTAGTAAAGGGTGGAAAAAACTTGAATTCTTCTAAAGCCAAAACAAAATAATTTAGATATTGGATTTGTTTGCAAGCAAAGATATTAGGTTTGTTTGTAAGCCTACATTGCTGCTTAGCTAGTCAATAACAGAATAATAGCTTTTTGACAATTATCACTAAACTTTGACAATATTCTTTGTTCAGGTTTTATTCTACATTTCTTTGGTTAATTTAGATTGGCAGATATTAAAAAAGAAACTAGCATGAAATATGGCCGGTTGTTGTGCTCCAAATTGCATTTCAAATTCACGTAAAGGTAATAAACTTTATGTATTTCCGAAAGAAAAAACAAAACGTCAAAGATGGCTTATAAATTGCAGAAGAGATCGTTGGAAACCAACGAAATATAGCAAATTGTGTGAGGAATGTAGTTAAAGTGATTTTTGCACATTTTTTTAGCATACCATTTACTGGTACATACTAATCTGCTAATACCAATACTGATAAAGTTACAAGTACTGTTACACAGTAAAGGTATTTAACTGCATTACTTGAATGACCTCACATCTTTGTAAATTACTGTAAATATTATATGATAAATTCTTAGAAAAAAATTATTATTAGATATAAGGTAAAATTGTTTTGATTAGGCTTATATCATTTTTGTACAATAAGTTGTAAGATTGCTGTCTTCAAGTGGTACCAATTCCATATTGCTAGTAGGCGATTTTTTGTACTTAATATTTATAATTATTTTTAGCTACTTGATCAATTGATTTGCCATTGTTAATGTTAAGGCAATGGCTATTTCGCCGTCGACGGCAATTTGCCCTTGGAATCTATTTTGCCGTGATCATTCACGTATGTTTATATAGCCAAATTTGCTATTACAGCACCAGTGACTCTGTGGTGTAGTGGATAGAGCGCTGGTCTTGAGATACCAAGGTATCGGGTTCGAATCTCAGCTGGCCAGGGCTTGAAAAGAAAGGCAGTGTACACTGAAGGGGTAGGCCCGGTATGTAAATGTACAGGGCAGTGTACACCGTAAGGGAGTGTGCAGGGTGGGAGATAGAGACCTGGGGGTGAAAAATTTTTTTTTTTGGTTTTTAAAATTGACCAATCAGAGACGACCAAAAGTCACATGTTTAGTACGTCATTAAGATTGACCAATCACAAACAACTCACGGCAAAATAGTTTCTGAGGGTAAATTGCCGTCGACGGCAAAATAGCCACTGCCTAATGTTAAATTATTAATGCTTTTAGCTCCATTTTGAGTCAAATCAATTTGAACAATATCGTAAAGATGGACTGAAAAAGTTGAAACCAATGGCCGTTCCCACTATATTTTACGTCCCAAATCCCCCTAAAAGAATTGAAAGTTTACGTAGAATTTTGAAAAGAAAACTTCCAGATTAGTGACAATTTTGGTAAGGTGGTAGAATTATCAAGAACACTAACTAACTAGGCGTAAATAATAAATGAAAAAAAATGGACTACCTTGAAGATGTGATTATCATTGTGAAATCATTTTATGATGTTGAAATTTATGTTGTATGTAGTCATTTAGTATTGGTTACTAGTGCATAATTGTCGTTAACTTCCATCATTGTTACTATTATTAATACTTAATGGATCAACATCTGAGATGAAAATAAATTAATGAAAACAATTTTATTTAGTTTTGCAATGAATTTTTTTTTAATGTAAACTTTACTATATTTTCAGATGCCATTTACTGCAATGAAGCTAGAGCTCATGTTGATCACACCTATTGTAAAAAAAAGGAAATTAGTATCCAATATGATAGTCCTAATTCTGTTGTCCGTGCAGACCAAAATGTAGACACTACTAATGATATTGACATCAGCTTACACGAAGTAAATAGATGCAAAAATTGTGCAACACTGAAATTGAAAAATTGGTCTTTAATGCATAAGGTATACGCAATAAACTTTTAGCACTTTCAGAATTTTTTTTACAATATATTGAGTGCTCGTTGGTATCTAGAAAAATAACCAGCAATCTCCTATTAAAAAGGATCTGCTTTCTGCATCTCATTAAGGTAAAGCAAAAAATTGCTTAAAAACAATCAAAACCAGTCGCAGTTTATTGACATAATGCAATAAACTATTATATGGTACAGTTTAATCTGGTGATTGTTTTTAAGCAATTTTTCTATTTTACCTTAACAGGAATTTTTTAATTAGTGTTGCAATTTGACTTTGTAACTAGTGTAGATTCAGATAACGCACAGAGTTTTATCTGCATATTTGTTAAGTTTTGCTATTGCATATACATGTTTTATGTTTCGGGTAAAGAAACTGCAAGAGCAACTGAACAACTTGCAAAAAGAATTGTCTGGGTTTTTGAGAGCCGACCCACTGGATTCTTTAAAGTGTCAATCCAAAACATCTAGAAAATGGAGTGATGAAACTATACAAGTAGAAGAAACTATACAAAAATTTATATTTGTTCAGGTATGAGTTTTTACGAAAACTTAATATGTCTCTGCCTGCATATAAAACCATTTGTTCTCGAATATCCAATTTGCAATTTTTTCCTGGTATCCAAGCAGTTGTTATGGATTGAATGCAAGCAAAATTAAAAAATTTAAATTCTTTTGAGAAAGTTTGTGCTTTGGCCCTTGATGAAGTTCAAATCTCCAAAGCTTATCAATACGACCCTGGTTTAAAACAGTTTGTTGGTTACATCAGTAAGGAGTTTGATGGCCGAGATACATTAGAAGCAGCATCTCATGTACTCTGTTTCATGGTGAAAGGTGTTACATTGCATTGGAAACAGATAGTTGGTAAGATACTATTGTTTCATTGTAAATGAATATTAGCTGATAGCAACTTAATTTTTTTGGTGATTGTTAAAACTATGTCACAAAGACAGTTTAAAAATTACTGGCTTTTGGGTAATGAAAACGCTTTTTCTGTTAATGGAAGTGTTTAAGTTTTTAATGAGCTCATTTGGCAAAATAATTTTTCAGCATAGTTCCTGTTTTCCTGGCCTAACCATTACATCACCGCGGGCCGACTGTTGTTTGTTAAGCAAGTAGAAATATCTATTGAAAATTTTGCGTAGCATATTTAGAATGTATTTGCAAAGTATCTTGACAACAGATCGGCAACCTCATAAACGCCATAAACTGGTTTATGAATTAAACTGTAAATGTATAAAATTTTGTTTTACTATTTGATGATAATAGTAGTTACCGTAAACCGGGGCTACTTTGTACACCGGGGTAACTTTGAACACCATGGGGTAACTTTGTACGCTTTTTCAAAACACATAACCATATTTTCAAAACACATATTTTTGTTGTTGTTGTTGGTTACCCGACCCCTTCCGAGGGATGGGGGCATGGCGGAAGACCATGGAGCCCCAGAAGCCAGGCAACTCCCCAGGGTCTGGACCAGAGGTCATAAAGAGAAAAAGAGTCGCCAAAGAGTCCATAGCTGGACAGTGCAGAATGAGATGAGAGGTGTCCTGGGACAAGTGTCCACAGTCGCTGCAGGAAGGATCCCGATTCTGCCAATCCTAGAGGGATAAGAACCTAAAATAAGGCGGTGTCCATTGCAGCGAAGACGAAAGAGGACACAGCGAGCATGATGAGGAAGCATATGTTTAAGCCAGTGGCTATTTTGCCGTCAACGGCAATTTACCCTCAGAGACTATTTTGCCATGAGTTATTTGTGATTGGTCAATCTTAATGACGTACTAAACATGTGACTTTTGGTCGTTTCTGATTGGTCAATTTTAAAAACCAATTAAAAAATTTTTGCATCCTCCTCTCTCTACCCCCCACCCTGTACACTCCCTTCCAGTGTACACTGCCCCGTACATTTACATACCACGCCTGCCCCTTCAGTGTACATTGTCTTTCTTGTAAATGCCCTGCCAGCTGAGATTCGAACCCGCAACCATGGTATCTGAAGCCCAGCGCACTATCCACTACACCACAGTGCCACTGGTGTAATAATGGCAAATACAGCTATATAAACACACGTGAATAATTACGGCAAAATAGATTCCAAGGGCAAATTGCCGTCAACGGCGAAATAGCCACTGCCTATGTTTAAACAACTAACTTGCTAAGTCGCATTTCCAAACACAAAAACATGTTTAAGTTTGATCGTACTTCCACTTCACGTCAATTAAATCTGGAGATAATTTTTATTTCGCAAAACCTGTCCATTCGTGAGGACAACCTATCTCCCTATCAATGCCTTCTGAAATCTACCTACTGTTTTACTGTTTTTTTAATTTGGGAACTCTGTTTCTATATTGAAATAAAGTGTACAAAATATCCCCTTTTAAAAAGGAAGTTTGTTCACTTTAGTGTTGAAAATACATTGCTAATCGAGATTAAAGAAATGTACAAAGTTGCCCCAATATTGGGATAACTTTGTACGCAACAAAATATGATCTTCCCGGCCATCCTTGAAGTTAGTGTTAAAAAAATGTTCAAGTTTAGAAAGTATGCTTCTGAGGTGCCAAGTTCAGCTAAAAAAAACTCGTCAAGAGGTTGCGTTAGAGAGCTAAGTTTTAGCAAAGGCAAAGAGTGTACAAAGTAACCCCGGTTTACGGTACATAATATGATTGGATATTAATGAAATGCGTTAAAGAGAGCAATCACGCGCGACATGCTAGGGGAGAAGGGGGAATCTAAATTGTAGTTAAGCTGTAGTCAAATTGTAGTTAAGCTGTAGTTCAGGCACACCTCGCATTTTGATCTTTTCTTATCTCCCACTTTTTCAAAGTTGTTTAAAATCATTTGTGCAGGTCGCTAGTATGCTTGCAAAAGGTCGCATGTTTCACATGCCTGGTTTAGCAGTTTAATTAGGGTTTTACTCTAGGCCAGCAAACGCGCACAAAACAAAAAACGTTACAAAACAGCAGCCACCCCCTAAAAGAAAAAGCCAACGCTATCTGTTGCGCACGCCATTAACTTTTAAAGACATAAAATAAACTTAAATTAGCCCGAGATTACAGCACCTTAAAAAAGAACAAAACACGTTTGATTTAAGCCTGCTTAACGCACTCACAATTGATGGCGAACACATTTATTTTATAAGTAGTTCTTTCAAATGAATCTATTTAAATAAGACTACTTATAAAAACTAATGATCTCTTCATTGAGACAAAGTTAATGTCGTTGAGAAATAATATGCGACCAATTTTGCTATTCTTATTTTTGATTTCTTTGAACACAGTAACATGTGTTGCGTATAATTTTGTGCTCATTTCTATATACCTAGGCACATCGCTAAACAGGCTGATTCAGTATCTGCCCACAGTCTAAGCTCAGTGATCTCTGTCACTAACAGACATTTATTGTGACCGAATTTGCTTTTGAAGATTGCTCTATCGCCAAATTTTTGTATGCGTTTTTAAATTATCGCTATCCCTATTGTTTGACACCATAAAGTGAAGAAAACAAAAAATGTTGGGGGAAAATTAATTCGGCTCGTCGAGACCAACGTCACTAAATAATACAAGTTATACAGCTGACGTCATAGCTCCAATTTGGCCGCCATTTTTACTCTCAGTTTAGCAGAAGGCTGAATGCAGGTGAATAGGGTTTTTGGTCAGCTGTCATTAATAGTGGGTATATACACAAGATTAAAGCATTGTTTGGAGGAATAAGTTAGAGTAATACGAAATTACTTTGCTTGGATAATTTTAGAGAATATTTAGTGATTTATAGCAGTAATTTCTTTGTCAGTTACTTGATAAGCTTGTTGACGATGTAGGCCTCTGCGTTGACATTACTCAGTTTCTGAGGTCTGCTTAGTAACTGTAGTAAAGGGTGGAAAAAACTTGAATTCTTCTAAAGCCAAAACAAAATAATTTAGATATTGGATTTGTTTGCAAGCAAAGATATTAGGTTTGTTTGTAAGCCTACATTGCTGCTTAGCTAGTCAATAACAGAATAATAGCTTTTTGACAATTATCACTAAACTTTGACAATATTCTTTGTTCAGGTTTTATTCTACATTTCTTTGGTTAATTTAGATTGGCAGATATTAAAAAAGAAACTAGCATGAAATATGGCCGGTTGTTGTGCTCCAAATTGCATTTCAAATTCACGTAAAGGTAATAAACTTTATGTATTTCCGAAAGAAAAAACAAAACGTCAAAGATGGCTTATAAATTGCAGAAGAGATCGTTGGAAACCAACGAAATATAGCAAATTGTGTGAGGAATGTAGTTAAAGTGATTTTTGCACATTTTTTTAGCATACCATTTACTGGTACATACTAATCTGCTAATACCAATACTGATAAAGTTACAAGTACTGTTACACAGTAAAGGTATTTAACTGCATTACTTGAATGACCTCACATCTTTGTAAATTACTGTAAATGTTATATGATAAATTCTTAGAAAAAAATTATTATTAGATATAAGGTAAAATTGTTTTGATTAGGCTTATATCATTTTTGTACAATAAGTTGTAAGATTGCTGTCTTCAAGTGGTACCAATTCCATATTGCTAGTAGGCGATTTTTTGTACTTAATATTTATAATTATTTTTAGCTACTTGATCAATTGATTTGCCATTGTTAATGTTAAGGCAATGGCTATTTCGCCGTCGACGGCAATTTGCCCTTGGAATCTATTTTGCCGTGATCATTCACGTATGTTTATATAGCCAAATTTGCTATTACAGCACCAGTGACTCTGTGGTGTAGTGGATAGAGCGCTGGTCTTGAGATACCAAGGTATCGGGTTCGAATCTCAGCTGGCCAGGGCTTGAAAAGAAAGGCAGTGTACACTGAAAGGGCAGGCCCGGTATGTAAATGTACAGGGCAGTGTACACCGTAAGGGAGTGTGCAGGGTGGGAGATAGAGACCTGGGGGTGAAAAATTTTTTTTTTTGGTTTTTAAAATTGACCAATCAGAGACGACCAAAAGTCACATGTTTAGTACGTCATTAAGATTGACCAATCACAAACAACTCACGGCAAAATAGTTTCTGAGGGTAAATTGCTGTCGACGGCAAAATAGCCACTGCCTAATGTTAAATTATTAATGCTTTTAGCTCCATTTTGAGTCAAATCAATTTGAACAATATCGTAAAGATGGACTGAAAAAGTTGAAACCAATGGCCGTTCCCACTATATTTTACGTCCCAAATCCCCCTAAAAGAATTGAAAGTTTACGTAGAATTTTGAAAAGAAAACTTCCAGATTAGTGACAATTTTGGTAAGGTGGTAGAATTATCAAGAACACTAACTAACTAGGCGTAAATAATAAATGAAAAAAAATGGACTACCTTGAAGATGTGATTATCATTGTGAAATCATTTTATGATGTTGAAATTTATGTTGTATGTAGTCATTTAGTATTGGTTACTAGTGCATAATTGTCGTTAACTTCCATCATTGTTACTATTATTAATACTTAATGGATCAACATCTGAGATGAAAATAAATTAATGAAAACAATTTTATTTAGTTTTGCAATGAATTTTTTTTTAATGTAAACTTTACTATATTTTCAGATGCCATTTACTGCAATGAAGCTAGAGCTCATGTTGATCACACCTATTGTAAAAAAAAGGAAATTAGTATCCAATATGATAGTCCTAATTCTGTTGTCCGTTCAGACCAAAATGTAGACACTACTAATGATATTGACATCAGCTTACACGAAGTAAATAGATGCAAAAATTGTGCAACACTGAAATTGAAAAATTGGTCTTTAATGCATAAGGTATACGCAATAAACTTTTAGCACTTTCAGAATTTTTTTTACAATATATTGAGTGCTCGTTGGTATCTAGAAAAATAACCAGCAATCTCCTATTAAAAAGGATCTGCTTTCTGCATCTCATTAAGGTAAAGCAAAAAATTGCTTAAAAACAATCAAAACCAGTCGCAGTTTATTGACATAATGCAATAAACTATTATATGGTACAGTTTAATCTGGTGATTGTTTTTAAGCAATTTTTCTATTTTACCTTAACAGGAATTTTTTAATTAGTGTTGCAATTTGACTTTGTAACTAGTGTAGATTCAGATAACGCACAGAGTTTTATCTGCATATTTGTTAAGTTTTGCTATTGCATATACATGTTTTATGTTTCGGGTAAAGAAACTGCAAGAGCAACTGAACAACTTGCAAAAAGAATTGTCTGGGTTTTTGAGAGCCGACCCACTGGATTCTTTAAAGTGTCAATCCAAAACATCTAGAAAATGGAGTGATGAAACTATACAAGTAGAAGAAACTATACAAAAATTTATATTTGTTCAGGTATGAGTTTTTACGAAAACTTAATATGTCTCTGCCTGCATATAAAACCATTTGTTCTCGAATATCCAATTTGCAATTTTTTCCTGGTATCCAAGCAGTTGTTATGGATTGAATGCAAGCAAAATTAAAAAATTTAAATTCTTTTGAGAAAGTTTGTGCTTTGGCCCTTGATGAAGTTCAAATCTCCAAAGCTTATCAATACGACCCTGGTTTAAAACAGTTTGTTGGTTACATCAGTAAGGAGTTTGATGGCCGAGATACATTAGAAGCAGCATCTCATGTACTCTGTTTCATGGTGAAAGGTGTTACATTGCATTGGAAACAGATAGTTGGTAAGATACTATTGTTTCATTGTAAATGAATATTAGCTGATAGCAACTTAATTTTTTTGGTGATTGTTAAAACTATGTCACAAAGACAGTTTAAAAATTACTGGCTTTTGGGTAATGAAAACGCTTTTTCTGTTAATGGAAGTGTTTAAGTTTTTAATGAGCTCATTTGGCAAAATAATTTTTCAGCATAGTTCCTGTTTTCCTGGCCTAACCATTACATCACCGCGGGCCGACTGTTGTTTGTTAAGCAAGTAGAAATATCTATTGAAAATTTTGCGTAGCATATTTAGAATGTATTTGCAAAGTATCTTGACAACAGATCGGCAACCTCATAAACGCCATAAACTGGTTTATGAATTAAACTGTAAATGTATAAAATTTTGTTTTACTATTTGATGATAATAGTAGTTACCGTAAACCGGGGCTACTTTGTACACCGGGGTAACTTTGAACACCATGGGGTAACTTTGTACGCTTTTTCAAAACACATAACCATATTTTCAAAACACATATTTTTGTTGTTGTTGTTGGTTACCCGACCCCTTCCGAGGGATGGGGGCATGGCGGAAGACCATGGAGCCCCAGAAGCCAGGCAACTCCCCAGGGTCTGGACCAGAGGTCATAAAGAGAAAAAGAGTCGCCAAAGAGTCCATAGCTGGACAGTGCAGAATGAGATGAGAGGTGTCCTGGGACAAGTGTCCACAGTCGCTGCAGGAAGGATCCCGATTCTGCCAATCCTAGAGGGATAAGAACCTAAAATAAGGCGGTGTCCATTGCAGCGAAGACGAAAGAGGACACAGCGAGCATGATGAGGAAGCATATGTTTAAGCCAGTGGCTATTTTGCCGTCAACGGCAATTTACCCTCAGAGACTATTTTGCCATGAGTTATTTGTGATTGGTCAATCTTAATGACGTACTAAACATGTGACTTTTGGTCGTTTCTGATTGGTCAATTTTAAAAACCAATTAAAAAATTTTTGCATCCTCCGCTCTCTACCCCCCACCCTGTACACTCCCTTCCAGTGTACACTGCCCCGTACATTTACATACCACGCCTGCCCCTTCAGTGTACATTGTCTTTCTTGTAAATGCCCTGCCAGCTGAGATTCGAACCCGCAACCATGGTATCTGAAGCCCAGCGCACTATCCACTACACCACAGTGCCACTGGTGTAATAATGGCAAATACAGCTATATAAACACACGTGAATAATTACGGCAAAATAGATTCCAAGGGCAAATTGCCGTCAACGGCGAAATAGCCACTGCCTATGTTTAAACAACTAACTTGCTAAGTCGCATTTCCAAACACAAAAACATGTTTAAGTTTGATCGTACTTCCACTTCACGTCAATTAAATCTGGAGATAATTTTTATTTCGCAAAACCTGTCCATTCGTGAGGACAACCTATCTCCCTATCAATGCCTTCTGAAATCTACCTACTGTTTTACTGTTTTTTTAATTTGGGAACTCTGTTTCTATATTGAAA
Source organism: Trididemnum clinides (assembly GCA_963675345.1). Taxonomy (NCBI): domain Eukaryota; kingdom Metazoa; phylum Chordata; class Ascidiacea; order Aplousobranchia; family Didemnidae; genus Trididemnum; species Trididemnum clinides. The sequence goes on from OY776306.1 coordinate 24,872,364, forward strand.
TAAAGTGTACAAAATATCCCCTTTTAAAAAGGAAGTTTGTTCACTTTAGTGTTGAAAATACATTGCTAATCGAGATTAAAGAAATGTACAAAGTTGCCCCAATATTGGGATAACTTTGTACGCAACAAAATATGATCTTCCCGGCCATCCTTGAAGTTAGTGTTAACCCTATTTGGCCCGGGGGGGGGGGGGTCGATTCGACCCACAGCAAATTAAAACTGTTGTAACTTAGCGACCGCTTGAGATAAATGTTTGAAATTTTTTGACTTTTCCTAAAATTTATCTGGCTTTTGGTTGGTTATAAACTGACAAAGATATTCTTTGTAGTTTTGACTTAAACATAGCAATTTCGAAACCCACTCGGGCAAATTTCTTTATCGACTGCTTTTGTATAATAAAGAAAAAAAGGAGAAAGAGCGCACACGCAAAACCGTGACGAGCTACGTAACCGCAGAACTTGTTTGAAGTGAAGCACTGACTGTAAAGCTGTACAGTTTCTCAGAAATCTTTCTTCTTAAAACCTTTTCGCTGTGAATAGCAACTCTTAATTTGACAAGCCAAAAACATCAAAGTGCTTTTAGATACACGGCTATTTTGTAACTTTTAGTTAAATAAATAATACCTTCTTGACGCTAGGCCTTAACCTATCAATAAAGTAATGCTAGAAAATATTCGTAATTTTGATACTTGACAAATGCAACAAAGGAAAAAGAATTGTTTTCAAGCGTAAAAGCCAGAAAATAAATTTGGCGGCGTGATAATATTGTTTGCGCTTTTCATAATGATTTGTAATGTTGTTACCAATTAAAATTGGGGATTGGTTGGTGGGAGAGCAACGAGCGCACTTGCAATTTTTATTAGATGGAAAATATGCAGTGGTAGATTAAGGACGCAGGGGCGACAGACAGCAAAATTTAATTTAGGAGTTTTATAAAACTTAATTTCCGTTGCTTTACGAGTAAGCTGTTAGTATTTAATCAAATACCGAATTGTTATCAGCAAATACAAATCCAAAACGCAAGAAGCCAATCGTGAATCACAAAATTAAATTTTTTTTAAGGGGAGAAGGAGCTGTGGAACATCTCCTGAGTTTATGATCAACACCAAAATTTTTTCTGTTGACCGCGTGACAAAAGCAATGTGTTTGTATTCTACATCTCTACACACTTTCAAAAGCAAATGAAGATTTTTTTCCGTGTTCTTTTGTCCACTTTTATAAGCATTACCGGTACGTTTCCTGCTGCATGGCCGAGCAGAAAGGCAATTCCATTGAAGTTGATATTTCAAGTTTAAACTACAGCTTGCGTCAACTATCACAACATTATAAGATTGAATGCTGACTCAAATATCGTCTTGTCATTTTCATTCTTCTAAACCAGAGATGGGCAAACTTTTTAGTCGGAGGGTAGCATTGACCATTCAAGAGTTAGCCGAGGGCCAATGCGTAAAATCTTGTAATAGCTGTATGCAATGCAAGAGCTTGCAATAGCTTAAAATCTTGAAATAACTTCTTGTAAAGACGTATCACAGGGCTTTGATAATGATGGCGTCCAAAAACAAAGATCATCACTCTTTATTTGGACGGAAAATGCGTCAGTTCAAACTAAGAATTGCGTAGGGCTCTTTCAATGGTGGCTTCTATCGTTTTTGGCTCTTCAGTACGGCAAGTGCGGCCAACCCTTTCTTATTGAATTGAATTCATGGAAGTTTGTATAAGTTTGGAGGGCTGCACAAAATGCTCTGGCGGGTTTTTATGGGGGAGTATTGGTGTTATTATGGGGGAGAGGATAAAAAATAGGCTACGTAGGTCTATTATTGTAGCACAAACTTGATAATAAAACAAATTAAAGTTTACAATCGTTTGATATAACAGGCTTTTTGTAGCAAATACAAAACTTAAGTTTGCTTGAGGACTTTTTTCATATGACTCTTCATATACACACGCAGACTTGGACAACAAAAGATGCGTAATTCTAGTTGGCTAATTCAGTGAAGTGCAGCCAAAAGTCGCTAATTCTAATCTAATTTGAAAAACTAAGTCTCTAATTCTAATCTAATTTGAAAAATTCTTAATTCCAATTCTAATCTCATTTCGAAAAAGTTCCTGACCGAAGAGTCGGGTGTGAAAAATATAAAAATCTTTTATGTTAGAGATCAGAACCACCTTCGGAAGTATTGGCACTGATTGGAATGATTTACATGCGAGGCTTACTAGGACAAGCACATCAAAGCACTAATGCGATGTTCCATCAAATATTTGGCAATCCAGTTTTTAGTGCAGCTATGTCAAGGAATAGATTTAAATTTTTTGATTGCTCACATATCACTTGATGATCATACAACGCGTCCTACTTCTTAGCAATACGATAGATTTGCAGCTTTTCTTAAAATTTTTGAAGAATTTAACAAAAACTGTGGGAAATTTCTAGTTCCTAATGATTATTTGTCGCTGGATGATACTCTTTATCCTACGAAAACGCAAATCAGTTTCAAACAATTTAATCCGAGCAAACCAGCCAAGTATGGAATGCTGTATAAATCAATCAATTGTAAACCTTGCACCAAATTGGCAAAGCAGCCTACTAGGTGCAGCATTAGGTGCAAGGTTTACAATTTTCATATCTTCGCCTACAAAAATCAATCAATGCTTTTCGCTATCCATTTACCTTTTCAACTGCTGTGTATTCTGCTCAGCCAAAAGCAGAGCCGAGATTTTACTACACTCCTGGGACGTCACAAACAGTAAAATACCTAATTCAAAATTTGGAATGCCACACAAATTTAGTGGCAAGAAACATATTATATGACAGATTGTATACTTCAATACCAATGGCGCAGTGGCTGCTTGACCGCGAAAAAACTTCTGTAGGAACTTTACAATCAAATAGAAAAGCAATTCCAGCCGAAATTAGAGAAATCAAAGACCGAGATTTATTGGGAAAAGAATGACGGCACATTAAATCTGCACTCGTATGTAGTAAAAACAAAAAGTTTAGGAAAGCGAAATGCTTTATTATTGTGAACAGTACCACCGCTTCTTGCAACTACAAAAGATGACAACAAAAGTAAGCTCGCTATTTACAAACTATACGACTTTTCAAAAGGCGAAACAGACATCATTGACCAAAAAATGGGGTCTCCAGCTGTACATCAAAATCAAAGCGCTGGACTATGAATGCATTTTGATACGTTTTGAATACATGTCGAGTGAACGCTAGCACGATATATGCAATGAACAATGATCTGCAGCCTCAAAACATAAAATCTGTAGATTTCGGATTTAATCTAGCTATGTCTTTGATTCGCCCACATATAGCACGACCAAGTTTAATTGGCATAAATTCTTCTGTAGTTCGCAAAATTGAGATAGTACTGGGGAAAAAAATATCCTCCAAACATGTAAAAACATCAAGTGGCTTTTTTCCTCATCAAAGTGAAAAACGAAGGCGATGCGATGCATGTATCTGTAAGATTAAAAGAGAAGGAGCAAGAGAAAAGAAAAACAAAATTTCTAAGCAATTGAGCCAGTGCCAAAAATGCGCAAAGCCTTTGTGTAATAAGGATCTTATTCGCATTTGTGGTTCTTGCTTGCAAGACTAAACTGTTGTTAGACTTACACTTAAGGAAAAAAAAAGGCATTGCCTTAGTTGTTTTTGAAACATACGAGCGTATTGCTGCTTTGTCGATGATATATGTATTGTTGATATTACCCGTAAATTTAATGTAGCGTTCCCGTATTTTCATATTAGACGATAAATTATAAGCAGAAACAGCATGACTGCGTACTAGCTAATCCAGAAATAGCCTATTTTGTTTCACATTTGAAATGTATTCTGTTACTTGCAAGTGATTTTTTAAATAATAGCTCTAAATTCGCTAACGCCTCAAAGCACTGGTAACGAAGATAAAGCTCAAATTGATGACATCATAATTAATCCTGATTGAACATAAAAACTGTAAAGACCGTTTAAATATCATATGGCACCTCCAGAAGGAAACAAAACTGCCGTATTGGTGTTATTATGGTGGGAGGGATAAAAGATAGGCTGCATAGACCTATCGTTGTAGGACAAACTTGCTATTAAAAAGAATCAAAGTTTACAATCGTTTGACACAGGTTTTTGTAGCAAATTCAAAACTTAGAACTCAAGCTTGTTGGAGTACTTTTTTCATTTAACTCGTCACATACGCAGACTTGGACAACTGATTAATTCTAGCTGGCTAATTCGGTGAATTACGGCAAAAAGACGCTAATTGTAATCTAATTTGAAAAAACTAAAAGTTTCTTATTTTAGTGTAATTTGAAAAATCCCTAATTCCAATTATAATCTAATTTCGGAAAAGTTCCTGACCGAAGAGTCGAATCTAAAAAATGACCAAGACCTTTTTTATTAGGGATCACCTGGATTTTCGAAAAGTTAGGCCGAAAATCAAGATGGAAATTAGGTGATCTCTAAAATGAAAAAAGGCCTTCACAATAATTTGGTGGCAAAAATGAAAGAGTCTTAGAATTGTCGCAAATACAAAGTGGTTTTGCGAAGATGTTCAAATGGCATCAAAATTCGCTGGGTAGTGAAAATTTCAAACTAATTTTAGAAAAACTGGAAAGCTCTAATTCCAATTCTACTTTAATTTGTGGTAATCAGAAATGCTTTAATTTTATTTTACTTTAATTTGAGAAAAGCATTAATGCTCTAATTCTAAGTGTTATCTAATTTGAAAATGCTAAAAAAATTCTAATCGTCCAAGTTTGCACACAAGGATGGAGAGAGGCTTACAAAAACGTCGTATTGCGTCGCACAAGGTAGAAAAAAGAATAAACGAGTCATATGATTCGTGAGCATTCCTTAATTTGAATGAAATTTATGTTTTGATCAATAAAAATATTTATCCGTGATGAACAAGCATAGCTTGCATAATGAAAAGAGTAATAATTTCATAAAGTTAAGAAATTTTTGTCGTTGAAATGCAATTTTACAGCCTGTTTCACATTTACTAACAATCAATTCAAATTACAAAAATCTATCTAGAGAGTAGACACTTGGTCTAGTCCAGGAATTCCCACACTTTTCCAGCCTGAGAGCTACTTATGACATGACTAAGTCAAAGAGATCTACCACCTACTAAAAATGCAAAACATATTATTAATAAATAGTAATTGTTCAGTACGTGATGACCTTTTTTTTTTTGGAGAACGCCACCAATTTGATTGGTATTTGCGAAGTGAAGCCGAGTTGTGATGTCTAACAGTTGTGACGAAGTTTTGTAATGTGCATCATTTCAGAGGCGCTGGGCTATATGGTGAGCCTGCTGTTATTTGTAGTATTGAAAGTGCGCCCAGACTGTATAAAGTTTGAGAACTGCTGCCTTACTCTCATGCCTTGCACTTTATGGAATCAGCCAGTGATGCATAGTCCGGATACTTTTTTGAATATTCTTTCAAATTTAATTTTTTTAAATGCCTTGCGATTTACCCACAATGCCTTCGCGATCGACGCAATGGGCACCTCTGGTCTAGTCCAACACAAGAAATGTTATACAAACATCACGGCTGGTAAATTCCTCATAAAAGGCAAAATGGCAAATTGATGATGAAGTGTTGAACTTTTTACCTGGTAGCTGACAATGATAAACTGCGCTTAGCCGATCGCAAAAGCACAACGTCGAAGAGTAAACACGACGAAAAAAGAAAATTCGCCGGCCGTTTCTTTATTTTAAATTATAGTCAAAAATCTAAAATCTAATGCTGTGCATTTAATTTGCAATAACTTGAACGCTATTAATCTGATCATAACGAAAAGTATATAATTAAATTGAAAAATAAATTCTTCATCTATCTGAGCAAACACGGAATCTCTAGTGTGAGCAGTTTAAAAGTTATTAGCTGCCAAAGTGCTCGGGTCGAATCGACCCCCCCCCCCCGGACTTAGAAAGCAAAAAAAAGCCCGGCCTTAATAGGGTTAAAAAATATGTTCAAGTTTAGAAAGTATGCTTCTGAGGTGCCAAGTTCAGCTAAAAAAAACTCGTCAAGAGGTTGCGTTAGAGAGCTAAGTTTTAGCAAAGGCAAAGAGTGTACAAAGTAACCCCGGTTTACGGTACATAATATGATTGGATATTAATGAAATGCGTTAAAGAGAGCAATCACGCGCGACATGCTAGGGGAGAAGGGGGAATCTAAATTGTAGTTAAGCTGTAGTCAACTCCGAAGGTGTGGAAAAGTTTTCAGCCTTTTTATTGAAAAAGTGCACTAAAAGCAGCAAACTCCAAAAAAATTGCCCTCTTCTATTCATTTTGTGCCAAAAGTGCAAAAAATATTTGCGATTTTAATTAACTTAAAAGTTTCCTCTGCATGTTAGTTAAGCAATGGCAAATAGAAGCTTTAAAGTTTATACCTAGTCACACCAATGGGGGAGTGTTATCCCCAACACCTTAGTGCATTTGGTAATTATTGTACATATATAGTAATGGATGGATGCAAAGTAAGTATTTTTCCACACAAAATGAAAATAGCATGAATAGCTAGCAGGCAATGTGTATTTACAGTCACTTGTAATTGTACAAGTCAACAGGTTCTTTGAATGTCAAATGCGTCAATATCCAGTTTCAAATCTTGCGCTATGCTATTGTTACCACAGGAACGGTATTTTTCCCTATTTGAGACCGCGTGAGTCAACCAACGCTGCCACTTTAAAACGTCATAAATTTTTGTTACTGCATTGTAATTTCAAAGGCGTTTCTGAAAACACAGTTGGAGGCAAAGTTACGTTGTATTTGAACGTTGTGATTTCATAATTAAACTCAAAAAACCTTTTTATAGCCGTATCTGGAAATTTTTTCTTCAATTACACGATGTTTATCTGTTGCTCAAGCTTCATTTTTGTATTTTGTTTAATGCATTATGTGATGTCTAAGTGTGTCACAAAAACAGTTTCGCCTCGTTAACTCGGACAGCTCGGGGGTGGGGGAAGGAGGGTGTCGGTGTTAGCCGGCGGTCCGACTTAACCGACGGCCTATAGGCCATAGCTTATAAACATGCCTAGGGTAACAAAGTTTAGTTAAAAATGCCGTTATTATATAGGCTATTTTGTTTTACTACATTTACCTTCATAACATGTAAAAAATCAGATTTATTCATTTATTTTTGTTTATTCAAGTAAATCCACCTGACAAAGGCTACGTTGGGCTAGCCTAGCCTAGCAAACAAACCTGTACCGATATCGATTGTTATTATCGGCTATTACCAAGGTTATTTTCTTTTACCATACCTTCATAACATGTTAATAATTAATGTACAGTACGGCCGAATTTAAGCCTAATATTTTAAAAATTTTCAAACGTTTTTTCTCAATCTTGGAATGTTTTTCTAATTTTTTTCCCGGTCATGGTCCGAGTTAACCGATATCCGGCTTAACAGGGTCCGTGTTAACGAGGTGAAACTGTATAGCACAACCTCTTTTTTTCAAAAAGTCTACGAAAAAAGCTTAACAGACACAAAAACACAATCGCAACAACAACAAACACGAACAAACAGATAAAAAAGAGGTAGTCACAAACGCAATAGCATTGAGTTTTCGAGTTTTATGAAGCAAACAATTCGCAATTTTTTGAAGTTCATTTTTCACAGTCTGGCTTCTGACAGCTTTTGCGAGCGAATGGTTCGGCTTCTGCGCTTTCTTGTGCAGCATCTGCGACGTTGCTTGACAGCTAAAGTGGCGTTGTATACTTGGACCGCATGTATGCTATGTGGGACGTTTCAGGTTTCTATTGGCACATTTCCAATAAGCTCTTCTACCACTTTAAGTATGCAATCTTAGGGGCTGATTTTGCTTTAAAATACGAATTTATGAACAATCAAACTATTGATAAAAGCGATATCAACCAGATGGTAAAATACATGAACAGGCGATCGCCTACTTGCTGGTTTTACACAATAAAGCCATGTAATTTGGTCAAAAACTTCGACATCAACTTTTGTTTTATCTTAATATGAAATGGAATCAGGATTCATTTTTGGATTGTTTTCACTTGGTACTTGAATATCTGGACAAAAAATGTTCAACTAGGGCAACATTTTTCTTCGATTTCGATTGGTACGAGGTAGGCGTCATGAATGTTGTGCCATAATGTTGAAATATTTCTATTCTGTAGTTTTTCTTAGCGTTGCATTCTTCTGGAACTTTCCCTTGGCTCTGTCGGATTGTTCCAACGAGGCTGCATTTCTTCCCGGTGGCTGTACAGCAAGGTCGAGGGAGGAAGAAATTATCACACGTGACATTGTAACCTTGCTGATAAATTGGAACCAGCTGTTTCATTAGGTCTGTTGGAGGATAAACACCCAGGTTTCTTGTCTCATCTATCCTAGATACCAAAAACCAATGAATAAGTATTTGCTTTCGACCTCGACCGCCAGCCAAGATTTTAAACCGAATTTGTTTGGCTTATTTGCTATGTAGTGGATAGATTTGCAGCGTTCTTTACATAGCACACTGGTTCATCCGCCAAAAAATGTGACTCGGAGCAAAGGCTTTTTGATAGTTTATAATAAAAGTAATCCGGCACCGTTGCGCGGACCAGGTCGCCAAAATTCAACTTGCCAGGTTAGTAGCTGACTTCTCATGTACTTTCTGCGGTGGGTTGATAGGGTTACTAAATAAGCAGATCCAAGAGCTTTTTTCAAATCTGTAAAAACGTTTTTATCTTTGGCACCACGTCACGCAGCTGGAAATGTTTTTACTATCAAAACCTGTCGAACTAGTTTTAGAAGCCTGACCAGCAACTAGATGTAAACAATCCTCTTAGCAATAGGTTTTACATTGTCTAGTCTCAATGCGTTAATTGACGCTTGTCGTCCTTCTATGCAGTTGGCACTTGTTTTACTTCACTGATAAGAAGCATTAAATTTTCAGGATTTGTCTACATGACCCAACTATGAAAAGCCAGGAAATATTAGAAACCATAAACGTGTATAAGTGAAAAAAGCGTCAATTAAAGCGTTTTGTCAGCTTAAAGTTAAGCACTTATTGAGATTGTTTTCGGCTATACCTTAAAATTGGATATTTTTCTCAACCATATGATTCCAAATTAGTAGTCCCGGTGGTGTGGTAAGAGATGTGCATTGTGTGCGATTCACACACGGCGATCGATTGAAGAAAGCGACAATCTTTGACGGAGATAGACAAAACTTTTGCTGTTTCATGTCGTTGCATCTCACTACGAACATTTATAACTTGCTTGATTGGATATGGGACGGCATTTTTTGTTTTTGAACAGAGCGGCCAAAACTTACGAAACGCCACTAAGTGGTTCCTAACCTTTTTTACGCATCGCCCTCAATGCCCCATCTGAAATTATTTTTCACCTCCACTGCATTTACTGCATCGGAGGCAAAGCCAAATTGTTAACTTTTTTTTAAATCTCATTTGGAAAGTGACAATTTTCTCATTTTTGACTCAAAACAAACTTGATTTCAAGAACAAATTCTGTGAAGTGATTTTCTTCCGATTTACTTCTTTAGAGAACACATGAAGACTTTTTTTGTTCAGAAACAACCTTTTGCAGAAAATGCATGTCGATTTTTAATCTGCCAGTTTCCTATTTCTTTGTCACAAGCTTTGCTCATCTTTTTTATAGTCTGATTTTACTTCCTGTGAAGAGGTCGTCTTTCTTAGTTTGGAGCCGCTCTTCTAAGTCATTAATTTTACAAGAATAGATATTCACAGTTGTCTTTGCAGTAGTCTTTTCCTGAGCTTTAGCAATCTGAATGCAATAATCTACCTCGAGTACTCTTTGTTTTAGGTTACCAACTTTTTCTACCAGCTGTTTTGCAGAATGCTTGATCTCACGTAGTGTGTTGCAGTCTTCGTTGTTAAAAGATTTTGAGCATCTTTGTCTGCCACGTATATCAGCTCGTTTCTTTGTTCGAGTCATTTTCAGCGACTGTAACTAATTTCTTGTCTCACCAATAGAATAAACACATTCGTTTGCTTTGACGTGGACTAGTCAGATGATATTGTCGGTGACACCAACAATTTTTTGAACATCGATTATTATAATTACTTTAAAATGGTTTCAACTTTTCGCTTATCGTTATAGCTTCTTTAAAAATAAGTTATATTGTGGTCATCGCTACACGCAACCACTTGGATCATTACAGAGACAGTTTCACAAAGTTCACAATAAAGACACTTACCTTCGCAGTGGTAATTGTTTTCTATTTTGTATTGTTCAAGGGGCCTGCAAAAAATAATTGCTGTGATCAAATGTGAAGTCACGTAGGTTGTGGGACAATGCTAGGACTTGGGATGCCGCAATGGAATGGAAGCATGAAGCAATTGTTCCTAGCCCTTTTACTAAAAAGAGCAGAAATACCCTTCCAAAGAACATCAAGTTCAAATATATTTTCTTTCACATTTTTTGAATTTTAAATGAATTTGTCATGGAAAACACATTCAGGGTTACTAAAACGGCGGTAGAAAATGAGCGAGCGCCCTTAGTTTTATACTTTGTGGGTTATTATAGAACTTTCTTTTCACTTTTTTGCCTTACCTAACTATTTGCGCTAATTCCTTCATGCTTACTGTCCATTGCACTATGCCATATCTCTACGTCGATTTTCCCTCGCCCATGCCCCAACAAGCACCTACGTAAAATGAAACGTGCCGATTCGAAAACTGGTAAGTGACCTTTTAGAAGCTTCCCTCCCCTTTTCCTAAAGCAGTGATGTAGTTCTCGAGAACGCTCTTAGTATCAAGACCGCTCTTTTGAGATGTTGATCTTTGCGTTGATTTTGGGACTCCATTTAATGTGTTAAACCCATAACGTTTAACTCTTCCGACTTGGTCAATAACTCGAAACTAAGATACTTTAGTGACAAATTTTTGTTTTTTTTATCCCACTTTTGATACTAAACACGGTTCTTGGAACATTGGTATTGGTCTTGAAAAAAAATCAGGTCTAGGTCTAAAGCAAACCGGTCACTGCAATGTTGCCCTGAGGACTATCTGGCATCCTGGCTTGAATGTGTGCCCTGAGAAAATGTTTCGTATGTGGAGACATGACCAAATAATGACAAGAGTTGTCGAACCATATGAAATTGGCGAACCTCTTTGCGATTGTGTGAAATTAGTCTAAAATTCTGACAATGTTTCAAAAAAATTGCGATAATTGCATTGAACTATCAAGGATTTAAGACATGAAATACAAATTTCAAAATTTGTTGCATATCGCGTAATGCCGAAATTCATTTTGTTTGTATCATTGAGACAACATTAACAGCTTATAGCGTAGTTTAAACGTAAAAAGAGATAAGTTATAGATCTAGAAAAAGCCTGCAAAATAACATTCTTGAAAGAATTGCATAAAACGCTACAGCAAGCTACAGGTGATTACACGTTAAAACACTGTCATAGATAACATTGTAACAAAACTACAACACATTTGGATAAATGAGAAATTAAAAGTCCTTATAAAACAAAAGTATGAGAGAAAAATAGCTCATCAAAGATTAAAGTAGAGTAAAAATAAAGCAAAACAAGGGAAGAAAATGGTGAATGGTAATCACAAAAAGAGCAAAAAGTAAGCAGAAATTATGGACCTGAAAAAGGTAAAATAAATCAAGATTTTTGGTGTAACTTCCGCTTCCGCACCTTTAAGTCTTCAAAAATGAAATGCAACAAAATAAAAAACAAGGTCGGTGGCCCAAAACAATTGGCATTGCAAGTAAAATCTAAGAAAAGCTTGTTAATTTTGTCAAATACAATATTAGTTGATTGATGGTGATAGTGGCCCTAAGTCGGCGAAACCATGTATCTTTACTCCAATCTAAAATTTTTTGCGAGGAAAACGTAGAAACAAAGTGATACATCACTTGAAACCCTATATAACTTGGAGCAGTTTTTATATATACTAAACGTTGTAAAATTAGTGAAAAAAGGTACAGTTCTTCAAGTGTAAAATATAAAATGGAGCAAGTAAAATACGAATTCTTTTTTATTGACGTTTTGCTTGGCAGCTGCGTCAAACTTTATTAAAAAACTGAACTTAGAGTGAGAATTCAACTGAGAGCGCGAGCAGCAAAACTCAAGCATTTAACTCGGAGATTTTTTCAAGGGACAAATGGAAGCAAGGTTAAAAGTTATTATGTTAAGGCAATTATTACGTCATGCATGAGAGTAGTAGAGACTATCACAGCTTTCCAAGTAAGATGTCCGTGTCTTAGATGTTACAAAAAATGATAAATTTAAAACGTCGCTAAACGCGGAGAAGACCATTATTATTCGACCTTTTCATAACATTGGAGTTCAGTTTATAAACCCCATAATTCCAGGTAATAAACCCCTGCGATAAGACATGAAAAGTGAACGGAACAAATCAAACAAATCTTTTTTTCATCAGTGTGTGGGTCCTTGGGGGAAAGAAAACTTGACCAATGGTACTAACTCCTGCCACGTTTAAATCTCGTGTAATAATTTTTTCCTGAAATGAAAGGTATAGGAGTGGAATAGATAAGGTGTGTTGAATTGGTTTGAGTTTGGGGAACAGAAAAAAAGTTACCCTAGCTGGAAATAGTGATAGACGCAATGTAGAACGATAATTTTTCTTTGTCTATTCTACTTTTTTTGGCTATAATTTCTTTATCTTTTTTGCTCTTTTCAAGATAATCACCTTTTTTTTTGTTCTTTTATTTTTTACTCAGCTTTACTCTGTGAATAATAGTTTTTTCCCGCAAGCTTTTGTCTTATATTGAGTTATAATTATAGAAAATTGCAAACCTTGCACCTTATTGGTAACGCAGCATACGAGCGAAAAAGGCCAGTAATAGTCTGTTGAACTAAGGATGAATGTACAAGAAAAAAATAATGTGTACACCATCCAACCAATTTTGACGAGACTATCCCTGGACGCGTTTCGTCCTTTTGGACTCGTCAACAAGCCGCGTCTCGTCACAAGCAAAAGCAACCCACTCATTAACGTTACCCTTAAATAAGCAATGCACACGCAGAAGTACTAAGACTTCAACCAACGACGTCTTGCGTTGCTTAACGGGACGGGTTGACGAATTTGTGTTTTGGCTTCATATCCATTGGGAGATCAGTTTACCCAGCTGCATCAGACAACTGATTTGAAGAAGCAGATCAAGCGCTGTATGTATACAGCCTAGCGCCTAGTCATTGTAATGCCAGCACGCTCGTGGAAAGTGCGCTAGCAATTCACAAGGTGGGAGCCGGGCGACCTTTGATAGAGGTGTCGCGCAAATCCATGCCAACGAATTTTCATTCTATCTCATTTCGTAGAAAACCGGGCTTCCTACAGCGAAACGGGCAAATCCGTGCCAACTCTTTTCAAATAGGGAAAATTATGAGTCTGAAAATCATAGGCGAAGATAGAAAATTGCAAACCTTGCACCTAATTGGTAAGGCAACATATCTCAATGGATATGAAACAAAAAACACAAATTCGTCAACCGCCCCGTTAAGCAACACAAAACGTCGTTGGTTGAAGTCTTAGTACTTCTGCGTGTGCATTGCTTGTTTAAGGGTAACGTTAATGAGTGGGTTACTTTTGCTTGTGACGAGACGCGGCTTGTTGACGAGTCCAAAAGGAAGAAACGCGTCCAGGGATGGTCTTGTCAAAATTGGTTGGATGGTATACTCATTATTTTTTTTTTGTACATTCATCCTTAGTTCAACAGACTATTACTGGCCTTTTTCGCTCGTATGCTGCGTTACCAATAAGGTGCAAGGCTTGCGATTACAATTATTTATTATTCACGTTTATACTCGTATGTGTTGTAAAATATTTGTTGTTATTAATGTAAGTGTGGCCAGTTATGATGTTTTATCGTGCAAAATATTTACCCAATGACGTGCAAAAAATTTACCCTACTTGGCACGATTGATCGCCAATCCGAGGCAAGTTTCATAAGGAGGTTAGTTACGTCACAATTGAAGATTATTTTTTCAAAATTTGCATTTTTTGACAAAGGAATTGGGTTTTTATGCTTGAACAACTGCCAGCACCCGATTTTCCAACTTCAAGAAATATCAATCATGTTAGAAGTCAGATGATGTCATGATAAACGATGAATAGCAACATAAACATATAATTCAACTGCCAATGCTGAACTCTGGACGCCAGGTCACTGCGCTCTACCCCGGTTGCGTTTATGTGGGGAGCAAGGACCATACGCGTAGCAACAGACTAAGTTTTACAACCTGGCCTACTTGCAATTACTAAAAAGTTGTAAGCAGTAGCCCTGTTACTTCATATAACATAATTTTTGTAAATCCGACAATCACTTTAGCGTACTTCCAAAACTTGAATGCATGGCCCTATGTAGTTAGTCAAATGATTGGATAAAATTTTGTCAAATTCATTGCTATTTGTACAGAGAGTAAACACAATCTTTAATTTATTAGTAGGGAAATTGATATTATGGGCATAGTTTATGAAATCGAAAGTTTGAGGAAAAACTGAGAGAAGAAAATAGGTCAATGATTCTACACCATTGTCAAATATACTCAAATGATAGTCATCAAATATACATCCGTGTCTTTGGAGAGAAATTTTTTCTTAATTGTGGGTATAAAGACCACTGAGTGATTGTATGCAATAGTTATAGCAGTAACGGATCCAACGGCTTTTGATAGTAAACACGAGGAATCAAAATTGACTCATTAGCATTGTAGGTAAACGCCATTTTTGTCGCAGATAAATTTCTTCAACAGAATTCTTTTTCGAGACAACTTCAAAAAAACAAGTTTACCAAACTAAGGCTAAGAAAAATGCTGGTAGGGAGATGCATCCCATATTTCTCCCTTCTGGATCCGTCCCTAGGGTATGGCTTCTTTTGCTCTATTCCGAGACAATGGCACATAGGGTCAGTCAGTGAGTCAGTCCAACGTCAAGGAACTCAGTGACACAAAAATTGTTATTAGGAGGTTTGGTTTGGCCCAGATGGCAGGTGCTTTCTTGTAGTCTGGGCTTTAGTATGTCTCTCAGAAATGTCAGACAGAAACTGAACCTGCCAACCTGGAAGGGTAACTCCTCACCCCAATGTTCATCCGGGGCCTACTACCACTATGTGCCCAAATCAGGGCACACCGTCAACAAGTTCCGAAGGTCAGCAGTCTTGCAGCTGAACATCAAAGGTCTTACTGCAAGCAAAATGAATGTATTTCATCTTCTCGCTGTGCAGTATGAGTCACTCATCATTCTCCTTCAGAAGACCCACTGCACTTGTGCAGTTGAGCAAACAATACCAGGCTTTGCACTAGCTGGGTCTTCTTTAAGCAGGAAGAATACCCTTGCCACGTTTGTCTATGACCGGGTAAAATGGACCGTTGTTGATCAGTTTTGAGTTACATCGGAGACTGAGTGGTTGTACGTGGACGTTGATGGTTATAGAATCGTCAATGTCTACAAACCTCCACCTACACGACTGCAAGCGTCTGATCCCCCAATGTTCCTTCACCCCGTTCTCTATACTGGCGATTTCAATTGTCCACATGTTAACTGGGGTTATAGAACCAACTGTGCCGATAGCGAGTGCGTTGTTGCTTGGTCAAGCCTTAACGGCCTTGTCCCTCTCCACGACCCAAAGGATGTGGCCACTTTTAAATCTGGCCGCTGGAACACTGGCACCAACCCTGATCTGACATTTGTCAGTGTTGGTTCTGACAGCTGTGTACCTGACTGATGCATTTTAGAGAAGTTTCCTAGGTCATGACATCGACCCTCGCTTATTGTTCCACCAAGACTTGCTCTGCCTGTTTCGAGCAAGCCTGTTAAGCTATGGAACTTCCGCATGGCCAACTAGAGCCACTACAATGCATTGACCAACAAACTTGCCAAGAGTTTGTTGCCACCAGATTCACCGAATGTGGATCTGGTCTACCAGGAGTTCTGCAATGCTACCAGAACAGCAGCCAAAAATTCTATCCCACGTAGTCGTCGAAATAACCACATACCGTGTTGAGATGCTGAGCACGAGAACCTTTACCGGACATTTCTACAGTCGCCCTAAGGAAGCGACTCTAACGGTTCTGCCACTGTCCTGATCCTCAGGCTTAACAAGAAACGCAAAGATCGATGGTCTGAGGCAGTTCAGACTATTGACTTCGCAATCTAGCCGAAAAGCACGAAGTATATTGAATTACCTTGCTGGTAGATCACGGCGCTCCTCTTGTCACTGCGCCGTCTAAGCTAACGCTATTGCGTCCCAGCTGATCAGAAACGGCAAATACGAGGGTATTGACCGTGAGTCATCTAGACTAATCTCGCAAGATGTATCAAATCTTTGGCGAGCCACTCCAACAAGTCCAGTGAACATCTCTGAAAGTTTTACCTCTCAGTAGTTCGCTGCTGCCCTCAAACACCTGAAACCAGGAAAAGCTCCAGGCTCAGATTCTATTTGCACGTAGCTAATAACCCATGCCGGAGCTGCTGCAAGGAAGCCAGACAACAAGTTTCTCCTGGTTGTCTGGCTTTCTTTCTTCCTGCCTGCGCCACCTCAAAATTCCAAAAGTCTGGAGAAGAGCACTGGTAGTGGCGATCCCTAAACCCAAGAAGCCTGTAGAGGACCCGAAAAGCTATCGTCCCATCTCCTTGCTCTGCGTCCCTTGCAAGACCCTCGAGAGGCTCATACACGCTTGTGTTGAGCCAATTGTTTACCCACTTCTCCCTAGGGAGCAGGCTGGGTTCCGACGGGGAAGGTCAACCGTGGATAGACTGTTTTGCTTGCTCAAAACATCGACGATTCGTTTGAGGCCAAGAAGAAGGCTGGTACCGTGTTTGTGACCTTAGCGCTGCTTAACGACACTGTCTGGGACCGTGTTCTCACCTGCAAGTTGCTTAGGATTCTATCGGATAAACACATGGTCCGCATGATCATGTAACTTGTTCGGAATAGAAGCTTCACGCTCGCTATTGGTGACAGCAAGCAAAGTGGGTTTAGACGTTTGCGAAACTTCCTCCAACAGGGATCAGTCTTGGCCCCTCCTTTTCATCATCTACACACACGATCTGCCTTCCATGATTTCTCAGAAGTATGCATATGCTGATGACTTAGCATTGCTGTATGCTTCTCGAGATTGGAAGGCTGTGAAGGGCATTCTAAGCCAAGACACGAATACACTTTCAGCTTATCTCCTGACTTGGAAGCTGAAGCTCAGCAATACGAAAACGGTGATGGCAACCTTTCATCTTAACAACAGAGAGGCCAAAGGTGAGCTTAATATTTACAACAATGGCAGCATATTGCCACCCTGTCCAGTCCCAACGTACCTTGGGGTAAAGCTGGGTAGGATGCTTTCTTTCCGTCACCACCTCAAGGCTTTGCCCAAAAACTCTCCATGCGAGTCTCGCTGTTGAAGCGACTTTCGGGATCTGGATGGGGTGCAGGTGTTAAGACATTGTGCATCTCTGTTCTTTCCTTGGTTTTCTCCACAACTGAGTACTGGACACCAGTTTGGTGTCGGAGTACGCATACTCGTCTCATCGATAGCATTATTAATGATGCTTTGCGCTTTGTCACTGGATACTTGGGTTCCACACCAACGGAGGACTTGCCTTGTCCTCGCAGGCATCCATCCAGCTAAGCTCCGCTGATTAGAAGCGACACTCTCTTTGGCGAATCGTGCTATCCATGACCCCAAACATGTACTGCACGAACGGTTGATTGGGAAACAGAATGTGCACCAGGGGAGACTTACAGGTAAATCAAGACGCCCATTTATACCAACTGCTCAGAGTTCCAGGACACTTGCCCCCCCGGACACTTGCTCTCGGTCACACACATCCGGTCACATACAAACGTTAGCCTAACTGCAACCCCAACCTTAACCCTTATCCTAATCCTAACTCTAACCCAAGAGATTGGGGGTAAATTTCCAGGGGGTAACTGTCCTGTTCCCCAAAATTCAAATCTGGGTGTGGACACCATAATGGTTTTTGTTTTACAATTACAGAGATAACTTACTTGATCGTACGCTAATTTTACAATTTTGTGCAACCCCCTAATTGTTGTCGTTGTTTGCTCAGGTGCCCAAACTCAATCCATGCCAGCACAAATCAAGGCCAGGGCCGAGGGTCTATCATTTCACCGGTAACAGGAAAGTTACCCCTGGACATTTACCCTCGATCTCTTGGGCTAGGGTTAAGGTAGGGTTAGGGTTACAATGAGGTTGGGGTTGGAGTGCCGGGGGATATATGAACGGATGTATGTAAACGAGGGTAGGTGTCCGGGGAGTAACTGTCTTGGAACCAATTTTTGTGCCCCTATAATTATGGATAAAACGGAAAAAATTTGTGAAATGGTAGAGAGTTAATGAGTGAGACCAGCGTTAATTTAAAGAATCGTTCCAATGATCGGAATTAAAGATATAGGGCCATGTTCTCGTGTTTACTAACGTACTGTTACTACTCCCAGAAATGTTGTTTGGATGAAGTCGACGCAGCCGGGTGAACTGCTATTTCTATCTTAACATAACTGACTGGTAGCCTTGCTGGGCGACGCCGGCAGAGCCGGCTAGTATTTCATAAATCTAGTCCAATTAATCGTCTCAGGAGTAATCTTACTATCCACTATTTACATAGAAAATTTCAAAATTTTTTGCATGATATTCTATATTAAAATTCGTTTCTTAACATTGAGACATACATTTATACAATAGTTTGCACATAAAAAGATGGAAGTGATAAGTCAGGTTTGAAGGCATTTCCCGTTAAGACTATCAGTCAACTATGCCAGGTTTTAAAAATACAGGTTCAGGCGGCAGCGCTGGCTTCATCAAAATAACATTTCTGGAAGCAGCAATAGTAAGTTTGGTAAAAACGTGGACATCACCCCTGAATCTTTAATTCCGATCACTACGCCCATACTTTAAATTATCACACACACACACGCACGCACGCACGCACGCACACGCACATGCACGCACACACACACACACACACACACACACACACACACACGCACACGCACACGGGCGCGCGCAGGCAAAATAGTGCTTTATTGCCTAATACAGACGAGAAGTCATATTTTCTATCGTAGCGATAATAAAATAGCTGAATCACTGGGAAAAAATGGCTTCATTCACCTAATGCGACTAGCACCATTACTAAACTTACATTTCTAAAGACTAAATGATATTGCTTACCCTTCCTTGCACTCCCAATCCAATTGGATTTTGAACTTGATTTTCGTATATTTTACTTTTAAAAACTTGGAAGTGCGGTAGGAAAAATCATACCGATAATTTTATGAATTATTTCTATTTTTTTCTTTTGAGTAATTCTTTATATTTTTGCTTTTTTTTTGGTTATTAGTTCATTTTTCTTCTCTTTTTTCACCTCCTTTTTGGTTTTCTACTCCCCTAAAGCCAATCTCATAGACTCCAGGTTCGGAAACCATTGCTCTAAACTGAAATTATAGCACAGAAACGTCAATCAAAAGTTCTAATTTCGCGATCGAAGGGGGTAATAGCATCATGTGAATGCAGTTGTGGTTAGCGATCGACCGCCATTTATTTGTAGTCTACTCTGTAAATAACTGATTTTCCCTGAAGCTTTTATTTTAAGAGTCTAAATTTCTGATTCAGCTCTACGTGTTCTACGTTTTAAAACGATGTGACCCGTGATGGTGTTTTGACGTGCAATAAACTACATAGTGTCTACCACAATCTTGAATTCATCGGTTTATGCTCGATTTTTTTGCAGTTTTTTCTACGTTTGTGACAACTATTTTTCTTTTTATGTGATAACTACTTTATAAACAACGGATGTAGTGTCAATGAGACGAAACTGATTGTAATATTGAATAATATACAAAAGATGATGAAATTGTTATTTACCATTTGACAGCAGTTGAAATTCGTAAAAGGGCCCAGTGGTGAAAGTAAGGCAGTGATGACAGAAAAAATAAGACTGGGTTGAAGACAATAAAAAAAATGTAAAAAATCATTCTGAGGAAAAAAGGCTTTTATTAAAAACAAACAGAAAGAATCTGTTGAAGTTGTGTGAAGTCAGCGATGGGACACGAAGAAAGTATATAGTGTTTTCGGAATGATGAGATGGCAATTTTGAGAAGGAAAAAGAATGCTCTGATAAGAGCATTTTGTAACGTCAATTTGAGCAGACAAAAAGATTAGCTAAGAATCGACGGACATGAGGAGTTTCAAAAGAGCAAAGAGCAATGAACAGATTGACGAACTCAACTATAGTGCAACAGAATGGACATGTTCGGATAAAAAATAGTGATGAAGTGTCGCGAATAGCATTAACTTAGTTTTGAAGTGGTTGGATAAAGTTATTGTAGAGCAGACAAATGGAAAACAAAACAATCAAATTAAAAAAGGAAGATGTCATTAACAGAGCAAAATAAAGAAATGCTATTAAGATGATAACAAAGCAGAAGAGATGAATCCGCACATCTCCGTTAATGGGGATAAAACCGGATTTGAATTGGAATTATTATTAATATGTAATTACTTACCGAGAACTGCGCAGTAGCATAAATCTTAAACAGTAGCCAATTTAAAAGATATACCAAGTTAGACTATACAAATTTTAACAATTTTAAATTAATCAATGCAAATAAGTAAAAATGTTTACGTTAGATGTAAGTCTGCGTCTGTTTTTATTGATATCAAAGGTGGTACGAAGGTTGACCTATGGACGTAGATCAGTGACATATATGACAGTGATAGTACTGTCAGCAGTAGAGTTAATTTAAAGCTCCAATTGGTTTTCAGTGCATTGAATGAATGTTGCATTTTGCTCTGAAAAAAAAAGTTAAAAGTAAGATTTGCTGCGTGAAGAGTTGAACTCTATCTAGGGCAGCGTTTCTCAACCGGGGTTCCGCGGAACCCTAGGGTTCCGCAGACGATCATTAAGGGTTCCGCGAGAAAAATGAGATAAGCTAATACTCTTTTTCAGTCTTTTTCTAAGTGTGGTAAAATTTTGTCACCAGAATTTTGACTTTTTGACCTATTTCTAAGCCAGGCTCTTAAGAGAACTAATTAATCGTTCACATTTAATATTTGGGATTCCTAACTTCGCTTTAAGGGCTCTGTAGACTTTCGTACTCATGCTGTCGATTTTATATTGATCCAAACGTTCCCATGGCTAATTAAAAAAGAACCTGGGCGTGGGAATGTTAGTCATCGATTCAATTTCCGACTGAAAGTGTAGGGTGCACTCAACCGTAAACTCTGATATTTCTGACTAAGTTTACGACACACATTTAATATCGTATTTGGGAATTTCATATACACAGTCTTGTCTTTCTCTTATCTCGAGGTGGGTTCTACTTTTTTTAGTTCTTTGAGCTCAAGTAAATCAATTTATTTTTTTCTATTTTTACAGAAATACCCAATCTATCAATGTGGCAATTTTTGAAGAGGAAACGTTCAGAAAATCATAACGAGGGTGGTGATAAAGAGTCACAGGCTCCTGATAAATTCCAAAGCACCAACAGGAAGTCAACATAGGGCATAAATAAGATTCGTCTTTACAATGAAAGTTATCTCTCAATGGGCTTCACATGGACCGGTGACCCAAGCTGTCCCATTCCATTGTGTACCGTCTGTGGTAAACGACTAGCAAATGCAGCAATGGCTCCAGCTAAATTGAAAAGACACTTTGCAACCAATCTCAGTCATTTGAAAAATAAAAGTGTAGATTATTTTAAAAGGCTGTTGGAATCTCAAAAGAAACAGAGTACAGCTTTTTTAAATAAGGTTAGTGTAGGTGAAAAGGCTCTTGAAGCAAGTTATTTGGTAGCAGAAATTATTGCACAGAAAAGGAAAAGTCACACAGTTGGTGAGAACCTAATATTGCCAGCTTGTAAAATTATAGTCGGTAAAATGCTTGGACAAAATGCAGTACAAGAAATTGAAAATGTTCCACTTTCAGACTCTACAATAAGTCGACGTATTGATGATATGGCACATGACATTGAAGAGGTTTTGTGTGACAAATTGGAAAATAGCATTTTTTCTATTCAGGTTGATGAGTCAACTGATATTACCAATAAATGCCATGTTATAGCTTTCGTAAGATTTGTCAATGAGGGTAAAATTCAAGAAAACTTCCTATGTTGCAAAGAACTGTCAGAGACGAGCAAAGGAATAGATGTATTTAATATTTTGTCCTCTTATCTGGAAACAAGAGGTCTCTCCTGGAAAGATTGCGTTGGCATCTGCACTGACGGTGCTCCATCAATGGTTGGCTCCACGAAAGGGTTTGCTTCTCTTGTAAAACAAGAATACCCTAACATAATCTCAACACATTGCTTTCTTCACAGGGAGGTGTTGATTTCAAAATCTCTTGGAGATGATCTGAAAAAAGTTTTTGATGATGTTATAAAAATGGTAAACTTTATTAAACAAAGACCAGTTCACTCCAGAATGTTTAGAAGATTATGTGAAAACCTGGACACAGAACACATTAATTTATTGCAACATACGGAAATCCGGTGGCTGAGTAGAGGAAGAGTTCTAGATAGAATGTTTGAGCTGAAAGATGAGTTGCACAAATACCTTCAAGAAACAAATAAGCAAGATTTTGCCAAATGCTTTGAAGATGAACATTGGCTACAGAAACTAAGCTACTTAGCAGACATTTTTTATCACATGAATCAACTAAACAAGTCACTGCAAGGCCCCAGAGAAAATATAATGACTTCTAGTGATAAAATTCTTGCATTTAAAAAAAGACTGGATTTGTGGAAAAGCCATGTTGCAAAAGGGAATTTTGATATGTTTCCGCGATTTTTGAAAAGTAAAAGTGGAGATGGATGTAAGAAAACTTCATGTCTTATTGAATCCCATCTGGAGGAGCTGTATATCAGAATTGAAAATTATTTTCCTTCCCTTTCAACACAGGCGTATGATTGGATACGGGATCCTTTCTCAGAATCTGCTTGTCATCCTGAGAATCTGACATTAAAAGAAGAGGAAGAACTTTGTGAGCTGCAGTGTGATCGTACACTAAAGATGAGATTTACAGACCTGTCTTTGGACGAGTTCTGGATTTCTGTGAAAGAAGAGTTTCCTACTATTCATAGGAAAGCAAGTAAAATATTGCTGCAGTTTTCAACGTCTTACATGTGTGAACAAGCCTTCTCTTGTTTAACGAGTATTAAGAGTAAAGACAGAAATCGTCTTCTTTCAGTTGAAAATGAAATCCGGGTGTGTTTATCTAAAGCTCGACCTCGAATTAAATATTTGTGTAACAAAAGACAGGCACAGGTTTCACATTAGAGAAGCATGTTTCACTTTATCAAATAGTTCTGAGAGTAACAATTTCATAGCCCATTTATTGCTTCACAGGGCATTTTGGCTTGATTTTCGTATGTCTTCTCAACATTGTCAGTCACGGATGAATAAATGATAAACTGATGCAGCAATTGTCTGTTTTCTTTTTGTTTTCAAACATTTGAGTAGGTAGCTATATGATGTTCGTTGGCTACTTGTATATTTATTCTTCACGTTTAAGTTTAGAATTGTTGTGAGAATGAAATCTCCCTGATAAAGTATTATAAACAAGCATTACCAAAAAAATTGACGAAGAAGTATTAATTTTTCCTTAACCTAATTATTCAAAAATAATGGAATATTCACCACGTGAACTACGATGAAAATAAGATGAGAAAGAATGGTATTTATTATTTTTTTGCGCAAGGGTTCCGTGAGACATGGGATATATTTTGAGGGTTCCGCAAGGGAAAAAAGGTTGAGAAACGCTGATCTAGGGTTTTCTGTGGTGTTTTTAAAGTTCTGCAGTGATATTGCAAAACCGAACGACCACATTTCAGATACCATAAGCAGTCTCGCTTTATTTTCGTTTATGTGAAGCTACCGATCAGCAAACGCTAAGAAACAATTGTTGTTTGTACAGTTAAAACGTTGAAGGCAAAGCTGAAAAAGTTGGTTTAGTTGTTTCCTTGTTGAACGACCATAAAAGACAGCAAAGTCAATATTTTCAAAAACACGATTTTTGCAGTTATTGGGTTTCGCGATATCGCGGCAGAGCTGACCAAACGAAACTAGCTTAATAATGAATTTAAACTACAGTTCACCTGTTGCATTTGATATCTACGGAAAGTCTTAGTTGATTATATCTACTTTGTCCTCCTTGTGAAAAGGGCTTTAAAACGATACCCAATATATGGCCATTGAAAAGCGCTTTTGCGGTCAATAACTGGTCCAATTTGAACAATGAAGTTTTTTTGCCGGCTAACTTTCAGTTACATCTTTTTTACCCTTTATTTGCGCGAAAATATTTTGGCAATTAATTGTTGGATGAGTCTAGCTAAACAAAACTATACAAGCAATATCAGTTTTTCCTCAACAGTACCCTGCAAGTGGCACTAATTTTATTAACTGAAGCCAAGTCTTGGTTTTATCATCAATAGTTTTCTTGATATTGTTTCTTTGCATTTGGGTAGCTTCTTGACTTGATCATTCCTTGGTCTCTCAGAAGCTTTTCCTTCGAAAACGTGGAACTAAGCGAATGTGTTATTTCATTACTTTTGTTTACGCTCAATTTTTTTTTTGCTTTGTTGATTAAATAAAAAATCTTAAATAAAATTTTCAATATATGTAAACCACAATCAGCTATCATCAATCTCTCCTCTTGCACAGAAAACGTTCGTCATTCGCTATAAGCGCAGCTTACAAATACTGTAAAAACTAATTAACTTCATGGACTCAATTTTTCTTACTTCAAAATTATTTTTCTCGTTTAGTCACTGAGCCTGAAAGCTTTCCCTAAAAGTTTTTTTGTCTATAGAATTATGGCAATGTATTTAACTGCCTAATACCAGAATGAACTGTAGTCAAGGCATTTAGGGAGAAACCTTCTTGGAATTTACACATTTTTATTAAAAATCTGCATATGACAATTACGTGATGACGTCATCGCAAAAACTTTATTCAATTCATGCAAAACCGCTTCCAAGATTGGTATCTGAATATGGTGTTATAGCTGCAGTTGTATTCATTAGAGTTTCGTGGTGCGACGCTGCAGCTTATTGTCACTTTTTGGATGCAGAACTGAAACCAAAAATTTACGTGGTGTCGAATGCAAAATGGTAAATAAATAATCGAACACCAAAATAACCGGATCTTTGAACTGCGTAGAATGACCAAATGGGTATTTTGACGCTTGATGCTGCTATTTTTATCCTCCGGTAGCAGAAGTTTTTGTTGCTATGCATAGTACGTAAAGTTCAGGCCAGCTTCAGAGTAATTACCAGAAGGCAAAGTTGGTCACTGACAAACTAGTAGTTTTATGTTTTACTGCTTCTATTGGAGTAACGCTACCTGTTTAGTGATAACTTTTGCTTAAGTAGATGCCAAAAACTTATCCTCTGTTTAATTGAAAGGAAGAGTTTCAGCATTAGAAACAGTTTTAAATTCATTTCCTACAAATTCATTGTTGAAATTGACTGTGTGTGTTTAAAATTTTAAAAGTCCAACGGTGCTGCTATGTAGGGGGAATAATGGGCAATTACCACCCCCAAACAATGTGACACGAGCAAAAAATATGTAGACATAAAGATTCTCATGTCTGTTTGAAACCAAAAATGGGCGAAAAAGTCTTTACGCCTATTTTGAGACCAAGCTGAGAGAAATTCTTGGTTTCAAAATTTGATCTTTTAAAAGAAGTCTGCAGCTTTGCAAACAAACTGCTCTGACTTTCCCCAAGAATTTATTTCTAAAAATGCTACTAGTACTCTTCAGTACTAACTCGGCAAGGTGCAGTCAGCGCTACAAGTAAACCGTGTTGTCATAAAGTCTATGTTGGTTTGGAAAAAGTGGTTAGTTTTAAATGTAAATTCGCACGTTTCACAGGATTTGATTTTTCGCAAGGTGTTTCATACTTTTATGCCTGTGTCGGTTAGTTCACAAAAGCCAAAGGAGCAAGTCGGCAATTGTCTTTGTCAAAAATTTATAAAATTCCCGTTTTATGCTGAGTTATTTAGTGGTCTTAGATCATTTAGCTCAATAGTGTCGACAGGGATCTAGCTTCAAGGGGCACCACAGCACCCGGCCCCAAAAGTCTTTTGGGAATTCGTGGAGAGTTTGGTCTAGCGCCTCTCCCTTACCCCGCACAGAAATATCATAAAATACAATTTTATGATATTGATCTTCAAAAAAAAGGTTTCCATAAAAGGCCTTTCCCTCGAAAAACGTCAAAAAATTACTTTCATGAAATTAATGTTCATAACAGGTGTAATTCGATAAAGAAGATACTCTTAATCGAATTAAAGCCACCTTTTTCACCTTATAGTCACCTTTTTCGTAATTAAGCTTGTTCCTTTAGGCCACTGGTCCTGACCGTTAAAATACTTAATACCAGGCCCAGGTCAACCTCTCAACAACGACACATAAGCTTAAGCTCAACAAATATCTTTGAAATTTCATAATATCTCTGATTTTGATCAAAGTCCTGTGGGGTCCCGGAAGATCATAAATAGAAAACCATCATCGAAAGAAAACACTTTGCTTTCTTCTCCATCCAAAATCTTTACCTGGCTAGACCTACGGCTTTGTCATTGTAAATCTTGAATATGAGGAACGTAAACCATTTTATTAGTACAAATAAAAAACCTTAATTTTATTGAATCGCTCAACAATTTGAAGACTTTATTCATCAATACACATATAAAATAATTGTTGGGTGGTACAAAACTTCAATATTGCTATTGATATCGATCTCTTTTTCATGAACAAGTGATATGAATAAGTTTATGTCCAGCTTTCTTTAGGGGCTATTGCTATAATGAAGCCTGTACTAGACGACAAGATATTTATATAATATTCTGCGTTCGCTAATTGGTTTGAAATTTTGAAAAGTTTCGCCCGCGTCCGAATGAAACAAAAATAGTCAACCGTTTTGATCAGAAACATTTCAACAGTGTCGGAATCAATAATGTGATAATTTTAATAAGTGGACGAATTGCAATTACTGGCTGGGAGGGATTGAGATATCTTACAGCCGCATTGTAGTGAAGGTCGCTTTTGTTGATGTTTGTTTCTTATTGCCTTTCGTTGCTTATTACCAAAGGAGATACCACACGGGACCGCGGACGGCCGGAGCAGCACCCTTCGCTCGGCCCGCTCTTCAACCGCGCCATTCCCAGAAAGGCATGAGGGATTAGAGAATCAACGCAGCCTGACCGTGGAGAAGGAGGAAAGAGAAGACACTTCCTACCAAGCATGCCAGAAAGCACGTGACAGAAGAAAGGACAGAGGAAAGGAAAGCGCAGCGAGGATAGAGCGAGAGTCTGGGAGGAGAAAAAGGGGAAGAGAAGCGGCAATCTTAATTGCGTCACCGAGACCAGCGAAGAACCCGAAAAACGGCGCAGACTCCAGCAGAAAACTGAACACACCGGGTACTGAAAATGAAAAGATGGCTCAAGCGCCACAAAGTGAGCAATTGGCAGGGACACCGGAGACAGCCCGCCAAAAGGAAAAGGAGCAAAATCCTTACGTACAAATTACAACCGGCCTGCGGGGAAAAAAGAATGGAGTTTTTTGGTCTGGCGGAGAGAATGGAGTCAGCGCTTCATCGCTCTGAGCTACGCTGCCGATGGTACAGTTTTTCGCTTTATTGCTTCGAAAAAAGTCAAAAACCAACAAGGTCACATCCGACACCTACAAATTATGTCAGAATTTAGTTTTTATTGCTGTTACATTTATTATTTGACTTACATTTCTTATTATTACATTACATTTATTATTTGACCCTCATTTATTTGACACATGCGTGACACACTTGTGTGAAAAATTGTCTGCAGACTTTTTTCACTGGTGTAGCACAAGAGAGTCGTTTTGTCGTGGCCTTCGGAAGTTGAGCACGCCCTTTGTTTTCTTGCGGGAGTTTTTTCTCCCACAACTAGTTCATCATTTGGTTTGTTTCGTAATGTTCTAAAAAGCTTTTCGTCTACGTGCTACATATACTCATGATAACCTACTTGATCTGCATGTTTATTTATATACTTCAGTATTCAGCGATCGATGATTGCAAGATTAATCACGTTGTAAAAATTATGCAAGGGCCATCTTAGAATGGTGCCGTAACAGAATATTTTATTGCTCTCATCAACAGCATCTACCCATGCTTGCTTTGTTTTAACGTAAAACATTTTTCGATTTTTTTAGTGCTATATTTGCCGAAAAACCGCTACGTCGCGATGATAGTGCTCAGTATGACGACAGAAGCTGTTGTTTTGCATTGGTAACAAAAGTTACGCTTTACAAAATGGTATGTCAAAATTATGCTTGACAAGGTGGTAGATTTTCAACATAGTTTCCCGCATCTCCTATTATGCTTAGACAGATCGAAGCACTTTTCTAGAATTTTGGTGAATAGTGCCAACTAGGCTACATTTTTTCTTCGCTAAGAGTGCAGCAACATTCAGCAATGTGAAATAGTTTTTGCAAATAACATTGCAGCCGCGTTTGAAAAATTGCATCAGATTTATGAAAACGTTTGTAGGTACACTCATAGAAGTATCTCTGATCTCATCTTTGCCTAAACACGAAAAGCTGTTACAAAAATACTTGCTAACAACATCAACTACCATTTAACATTTTGCTTTAAGATTTATCTGGCTTATAGGCCAAGTACTGAATAAACTCATATATTGCTTTTAACCAGTGGTTCCCAACCGGGGAGGAATTTTACCTTCATAGGGGAGGGATTTTTACATTTTGAACTTTCACCGATTTTAATTTTGTTGCACTTAGGTCAATACTCTGTGTTTCAGAATTATTCCATGCGTTTTATTGAATTAGTTCA
Organism: Trididemnum clinides; assembly: GCA_963675345.1. Classification (NCBI taxonomy): domain Eukaryota; kingdom Metazoa; phylum Chordata; class Ascidiacea; order Aplousobranchia; family Didemnidae; genus Trididemnum; species Trididemnum clinides. Next base: position 24,901,173 of record OY776306.1, read on the forward strand.
GTTGTTTCCAACCAGGAAGGTATTCCTTTCCCGAAATATTTCTATTAATTTAGGGAAAGAATTTCCACATTTTATAGTTTATATGATTTCAATTTTGTTGCATTTAGTACATCATTTGTGTTTCAGAATTATTCCATAAATTTTCTTAACCTAGTTGTTTTGCAATGCGATGCCATGAGTGTATTCTCACATGAGTGTTGAAAAATGTACTCTAAAAATGAATTGTATTCAAAAAACATGTATTTGAACTAAAAAAAATGTATTCTCACATGAGTGTTGAAAAATCCCAAGGGCAGTGGACAAACTTTGCTGAAAGTAACGCTTTTTATTTTTTCACTGGCATTTTACTGCATACCAAAACCATTTTTAGAAACTACATAAGAGGCTGCATTACAAGTATGCCTCCAAAATAATAGATCGTTATTTCAAATGAAGGGAAAAATGAACCTTCCATGCAAGGTAACCTCCAGAAGAAAGATCTTTATTCTATCACAAACAAAACCGACCCCAGTAAAATTTATTTCAATAAGATTCAGAATTTTTTGTAATTCACCAAATTTAAAAGAAATCACTTTAAAAGTCTATCATTTTTACAAGAGCACTTCTGCCCCCTTCGTTTCGCAATCCTTACACACACATCATGACCGTTCAAAAATCAAACGTTTCATATGATTTGTTATATTTTGGTGAGTTGCTTATCAGGAGGCATACAATTTTATCGTTCCTCCATTGAGACGTGACTGACATAATGTTTGCTCACTGTTTCATAAAATGTTCTGCGCGCGTAGTGTAGACTGTATAGTGCTGAATTTTAGTTAAGCGTGATGTTAGCAATTTAAGGAAAATAAGAAGATGCAGGATGTCCTCAAACGCAGAATCACACTCGCAGGTGATTGAAGTTGTGGAAAAGCCCCGCTATTCCATGGCTACTGTTGGCGCAGCCAGCTCTGCTGACGAAGCAATTTAAGCATTTCTATTTGGCACAGATTGTATTATGGGGTGGAGGAAAAAATTAAGATGGAGCAAGATTCTCTTGTCGTGGCTACGTGAATCTTGCTCAAGTGTCTCTCCACAAAGCATGTCATACAATAGGGTGGAGTGAAAAAAGTTATTTTTCACACCAAAAAACCAGATTTATTAAAGTAGGTGGTTAGGTTTAAAAACACCTTCCAAAGTTGTTTTTGGGGTTCTGCCATTTACACCCAGGTGGCTAAACATCCCCAAAAATTTTGTGCTCCCCCAATTTTATGAAAATCTCATAACTTAAAAATTAGTTAAGCTAGAAAGTTGGTTTTGGGCTTAAAATGCTCAGAACAGCCAAGTTTATATCTGCTCCTATACAACTTCTTCTAACTACATTACACAAACCACAAATTGGCAAATATGTTGTTTTTGCTAACGGTGAAGTAAAACTTTTACCTATAGCCTAAATCGGCTTGTTTATTCACTTTGTATTTTATATATACATCATTGCTTTGGCAGTCCTTAGGTGGTTTTGATTAACTACTGTATTACAAGTCAAAATTAATTAGGTACCACAAGTTCAAAATGCTTTTAGGACATTGATAAAATAGAGAAAATACCTCCTGTTCTCAAAAATATCTTCTAACTTAGTACTCTTATTGTGTAAACTGTAAAGTGTTATCATTTTGAAATGCTCACAAAAAAAGCTGTTACAAGAGTTTGTGAGCGTCAAGGAAAATATTTTTTTAAAAGCTGTGACTTCATTTCAGATGGTGTTCTTCCAAAAGAGATGTTTTGCAAAGATCGCTTTATGAAAGAAATTGGCGAACAAGAGCTGCAGCTGTCATTGTTCCAAATAAAATATATGAACGTTAGATCCATTGTAAAGTTTGTTGTGTAAGTGTAGATTGCATTGTGTTTAGGGTTTTAACTGTTGTCAAAGATTTTCGACAGATTGAATCTCACCCAAAAAAAAGGAAAAAGGATTCAACACCAGCGCGACAGTTATTTATAATATGACGGAATTTTCACGTGATATTGAAGAATTGTTCGATATTTTTTGTAACGACCAGAAGCAGCGAGGAAACTTGAAGAAATTAGTAAGTTGAAAATGAATAAAGATGACTTTTCATTTTAGGAAGATCAAATAGGTCCTAGAAAAAGAAAGTAGTGAAGTTCAAATCTATCCCAATTCCAAAATTTCTTGTTATTCCAAATTCTTTGATGGATGATTTAAGCAGTGATCAATATTATGCTTATCGGATATGATCTGCCGTTATATTGGGATCAGTTGATGCTAATCTTGAGTTCCTCGAAGTAGGAGGGTTGAACCACTCACGCTGGTTAACACTTGGATGTCGTATTCTTTGATTTTATGTTGCCCAAGAAATGCCGACATCTAATTTAAGCACTTTTAATTAAAGGTTACTTTTCTGGTTGGTTTCAAATCAAATTCAACAGCAAGATTACTGATGAACCAAAGAACTATATCAATATCCTTACACAAGTAATGGGATTTCCAAACAAAATTATTCAGGCTATTGCTGTAGCGGTTTTACAAAGAAATGCATATTTCGCTCGTCATAAAAATATATTACTTGCAATGCTGGTTTATAATGATTACAATGTCCGTCTTCTTGCAGTCAACAAAACACTTAGCATCAGAGTACCTAAGAAAAATTTGGATAATGTTGGTCGTGATGAAGAAGTAGATGTAAGAAAATTCATAATACCCAAAATCATTACTAATGCAAAAAATTATTCCTTCTCAAGCTTGAGTTTAAAAGACATGCGTGAACCACCTGCATTAAAACACTTATTTATTGAATTGAGAAATTGAGGCTATTCAATAACATAAACTCAACCTGGAACATTCTTGCCACGATCAAGCTGTTGAAGGCATATAAAACTGGTTTTTGAAGCTTCAGCAGCTGTTGCTGGATTCAAAAATAGAAGTGGACTTATCAGACAAAAAATACGATCAAGAAAACCAATGAAAACTTTTAACACCAAAAGACAATTTGATGCCTAAAAAACTTGGAAATTAGTAAATTGGGCAACATTTTGTTATTCTATCTAGTGTGTGACTACTGTTGAGTTGAGTATATGTTAGTAGCATTTTTGGCAATTTTTCTTGCTTTAAAGACTGCTAGATTAAAATTCTAAGTGAAAATTTCTTATTTGTGCAAGTAGCTAAGAAATGGCTTTAGTTAAAACATGGATTTCACAACAATTTCTTAATAATAAATGATTTTTTAACGATTTTCATCAAAAACATCATATTTACCGATTTGTGGCTTGTGTGATGTAGTTAGAAGAAAAAGTTGTATTGGAGCAGATATAAACTTGTGTCTTCTGAGCATTTAAAGCCCAAAACCAACTTTCTAGCTTAACTAATTTTTAAGTTATGAGATTTTCATAAATTTGGGGAGCGCAAAATTTTTGGGGATGTTTAGCCACCTAGGTATAAGTGGCAGAACCCCAAAACAACTTTGGAAGGTGTTTTTAAACCTAACCACCTACTTTAATAAATCTGGTTTTTTGGTTTGAAAAAAAACTTTTTTCACTCCATCCTAATATACAAGACGGTGGTGTAATTGAGAAAACTTTTCCTCGATATAAGGGGTTGTCTCTCTGCATGTCGTCCATACAGTCCGTACAGTGTCCGGAAAATTCGCCGTAAACAAGTTTGCCGTAGGAAACTCGCCTCAGGAAATTTCGCCTCATAGGTGAAAGGCAGTGTACACCGAAGGGGCAGGTTCTGTATGTAAATGTACGGGGCATATGGGCATTCTACAGTGGAAGGGAGTGTACAGGGTGGGGGTAGATACTGGGGGTGCAAAATTTGACTGCGGCGAAATTTCCTGAGGCGAGTTTTCTTACGGCGAATTTTCCTAGAACTAAACATCTTGCCACGCCGCAAAACTGTAATCAGCCCTCTACAACACTAGCCTCTCATAACTAATAACCTCAAATTTACCGATACCAAAAATCAAATGTTGGCCAGCATTATCCTAATCAAGATCACAAAGAAAGTTGTCTGTCTAGTGGAATGTCGGAAGCAAACCAGCAATGACAAATTGTACGGACTGGTTGCTGATAACTTTCTTTGTAATCTTGATTAGGATAATGCTGGCCAACATTTGATTTTTGGTATCGGTAAATTTGAGGTTATTAGTTATGAGAGGCTAGTGTTGTAGAGGGCTGATTACAGTTTTGCGGCGTGGCAAGATGTTTACCATACTGGTCAGTTATATTCCGCTGCTGAGTACCACAAGGTGGGTGCATAGGCGTTGCTAGCGGTTGGCTACAGAAGCCATGGATCCCTCTAAATTTTTGACTTTTATCATGAAATGTAGGCACCTTTGGCCACAAATAGAAAAAATAAATTCGTGCAAAAAATTGATTTCCAAAACAATAGGATTTCATCTTTATAATGGCCGAAAATAGGAAATTTAACGCTTTCAAAAAGTTGGTCTTCAACAAAAAGTCACCCAAGAAACTTCTATTCTTATTTTACCCAAAATAGGCTCTGGCTCTGGACGAGAGCTGTCGATTTGAATAGATATGGCAAGTCATTCAACTTCATCCAGGTAAGTTTTCTGAACAGGTGATTCCTTGCACCAACCTTTGCTATGCCGTAGACAACTGTCGTTTCAAACCACTGCTTTAAACGAAAGAAACTGCTCATCAACTATCACGTAAAATGCGGCGAGCAAGATTTTTTCCTGATCTCAGTCAAGCAGTATTATAAACAGGAGGCAAAGGCAACAAGTCGGTGCCTTCTTTTGTTTTTTGTCATATTGTTGAAATCTCATTGTTTCCATTAATCTTTTCGTGAAAGGGTCTTGTGGAACATTGGGAGCCCCCAAGACATATTTCACAGACTAGATCAAAACACGCTCTTTTTCCCTAGCTCACTTGTTAAAAATAACCTGGCCATTAAACTTGTCCAGTGTGGGTAGTGTCACAATCAACTCGACATTTTCTGTGATCTGATATGATTCAGAAATAAAACATTTCTGAAAATTTTCAAACTTCGTTTTACTGAATATAATTAAAAAGAACGTAATGGATCTTTTGATTCAATTATGTGGTATACTGCAAACGTAGTTGGACCTGGCCTGACGTTTACAATGTTTTGATATACAAAGGAAGGAGCGTAAACTTTTACAATAAAAAGCCAATTTTTTTGTAAAGTCCTTAACTTCGTCATCCCTCGCATTGAAATGAGTAGCTGCAGTATTATCAATGTTTATGTAAAAATTTTTATGTTCAAAAAGTTTATTTTTGCTTGAATTTGAGTTTTTTTATTTCGGCGTTATTAAACTTTATTGCGGAATTGTGAGCAACGTATATCTAGTCGCACACTTTGTTTTTTTTGTATAGTAGCCCAATCAAGCAACGGCTTCAGTACTATCTTTGTCGTTACTACAATTCTTTGGCTGGAGACGCTCCTGGCAATTGCAATTTCTTAATTGCATAAGAACTACGGTCTCGCTTGATCTTTTTGACGCGTAAGCAAAAAAATATCATTTGATCATTTCATCACGTAGGCCTACAGCAAGAGTTAATACAGCAGGCTCCGCTCATTATGACCACGGATAATATAACCCGCCTCTTATTATGACCAATTTGGTACGGTCCGGAATTTCTCCATTTAAAATTCTCAGTTGAATATGACCAAATTTCGGATAATATGACCAACATTTTCTCCATCTTTCTTGTTACAGTACAGTATTTTTTCCCGCCACGCACTTATAACTTCGCCTTTTCAACATATTGTTACACACTGTACTAAATTTTACCGTCACTTGTAGTGTTAAAGTACTGTACTTTGTTTTACTGCCAACGTCACACTGTTACTTCGGTTGAACAATGAATTTGACGGTATTTGGACTTCTTGTGGCTTACGGCGTCGATTCAGGAGCTGTTTTGGCGGCTTCGGTTTTTATAACCATTCGGATATTATGACCAAAATAGTCTGGTCCCAAGGTGGTCATATTAAGAGGCGTCTACTGTAATGTGTATTGTGATGGCAAAGAGTTAGTAATGTGTATTTGTGATGGCAAATTTTGTTTGCGGTAGCTCTGTCTGGTTGTTAGCAATATACAGACTGCGCAGCGGCAAACTGATTTCATGACACCTTGTTTAGAGCGTATTGCAATGTTGCCTTTAGGCAATTTTTGCATAATTAGCGCCAGAAACGCCATCAGAATGAAAACAGTGGGGAGGAGAGCAAAATGAAAACATTACTGGAGGGGAAAACTTGATGAAATCGCTGTTTTGACGTGCCTTATGATATCATGTTTGAGTTCGGCAAAACAACGCGATCAGTGCAAAAAGCAAATATCGAAGAAATACAAACAGGATACTGTTTAAAATTTATCATTGAGATCTAGTGAAAACAGGTCAATCATTGCAAAAATTTGAAATTTTTATCGGATTGTTTGCGTTTAAAAACACAGTTAGCGATCAGAAAAAAGCATTTTTCTTGAATCCAGTGAAATCTTTACCTGACAAAATTCCAGCAAATAACTCAGGTTGGCCTAAATGTACCATACAAAACTCTTTTTAACTTTTGTCCTTGTTCTAAGCAAACATGCGTATATTGTTTTCTGAATAGATAAGGAAATAGGCTAAACAGCTACTTTTAAGTTGCGCTTTATATTGTTGTTTAATGCAGCGCGTAGCATCACAATACAGTTTAAGAGTAAATTATTTTCGTGGCACGTAGCGCAGCTCTTGCCTAGGTCTGTAATTGCAGAAGTTGTGCAACTTGCACTTTGAGCACTTAATTGAGATCTACCTCTAGATTGCAGCATGTGGTGAGAATAGATATCAATGAATTGTGGAAAGCCATAGCTTGTCTTCAAACTTAAACCTTGGTTAAGTTTTACATTATAAAAAAATGATTGAAGAAAAAACAACTTTCTGTATGACAATATATTTGTTTCTCTGACTACAAACCACTCTATGCCTTCTCTCTCCACAATAGTTGTATTTTAACTTGTGATATGACTTTTGGTTTTTAACTCTTCTTGTAATTAACAAGCTGGAAAATAAAAACCTCAACCGAGGTAAATTTTTTATACAGTTTTTCTTTTGGTTGCACAGCAAGGTTTGCTTGGTAACGATGGAGAAATTACTGCTCTTAAACTGGTAAACTAGTAGCATAGCGTTTGAGATATCCACTGTTAAGTTTGTGCTAACACCAACTGAAGTATTTTTCAAAACATTATAAATTATAAAATTACAGCACTTACTGTACTACCTAAACGCAGTTCACTTCAAGAAAGAAAAATTGATTTGTCCAATTGTTGTTGATTCTTTGCTTGATTTTATTTTTTCAAAACTTGTCCATATCAAGAAATCAAAAATATTTAACTTCCAACATCTTAACTTAACAAAATTAAATTTCTGTAACAAAATTTAAACAATGAATAGTAAAACTTTTATATTGTAGTTCAGGTTAAGAAAACACTTGCAACAACTGGTAAACTCTTAAAGGAATAACAAAAATTCAAAAAGTGCACCAATTCTAACTGTGATACATGAATTACTGAATCATGCTGTGTGGTAAGACTGTAACTAAAAATATGGTTTCAAAAGCGCTAGAAGCAGGCCTTAGAGGTTGAGAAACGGAAGTATCCAACCTGAAAAATCGACGTAGCAAAAAGAAAAGATACATAATAACCAACTGAGCCACAACAAAAAATAGAAAATTTTTTAAATAGTTACCGTGTTTTCCCGATAATAAGACCTACCCGCAAAATAAGACCTAGCGTGATTTTTGAGGATGATTTTAATGTAAGCCCTACCCTTAAAATAAGCCCTAGTTGAGAGCGGCAGAAAGACGAAAGAGACAAACATTCTTTTTTTATATTTATTCAAACTGCTTTAATGCGGTGTATGCCATCCTTTTCAAAAAATCTTTTTTTGGCAAGCAAAAATAATGACGATACAAAAACTAACAAACTTGTTCTTGAATAAATTGTTGTTAATGAGTTTCTGAATAAAAATTATGTTAATGGCAAGTAAATGTAGATCTTTTTTTGAAATTTCTGTTTATTTAAAATCTCGTAATTTTTACTTTGTAACTTCATTTTTTGATATATCAGAATAATACATCCCCCGAAAATAAGCCCTAGTGCCATATTTTGGAGTAAAAATTAATATAAGCCCTGTCTTATTATCGGGGAAACACGGTAGTACACAAACCGCAAATAAAGAGCAAGCTATGAATATTAATGACTACAACAATATGTTAACGCTTTTCGTATTGACGGCTGGGGACGCTTAGGTGCGCTTACAGGTTTACAGTAATGATGGATTTTTCTTTAGATTTTATTTCGCAAATGCAATAGAATTTGTTCTAAACGATTATTTAAATGTGAAAGCGAGGAGCAAGTGCGGTTGGTCAATATTCGATTCAATTTGGTAGTTGTTTTGGGCCAATTGATTTTTTTTGGTTTCTACAAAGGTAATATCGAATCACCACATTGTTTGTGGACGGGGATCAATTACACATAAAAATAACGTACATGCCAGAACTGTTTTCCCAGCGAAACCTTCACCATTTCAAATGAATTGGTAGACTAGCATGCAGCTTCTCGCATACGCAAACTACAGCACAATTCACTTATCTGCAGAGCAACTTACCACCTTATTAAAAAATGAAAAAAGCATAATGTTATCAACTTGTAAACTAAATTCTCAGAACAAAGGATTACTGTCCGCATAAAATCTTGAATCAAATGGTCACAGCTTAAATGGACTGCACCGAGTCAACAGCTCTGCTAAGGAAAACCAGCGCTGATTAATTGGCTCGCGATCAGTGCGATTCAGATTGAAACGTGGTGAGATAATATTTAACACAATATTTAGCGGTAAAACAACTTTTAGCGGTAAAAACAACTTGTGGGGTATGAAAAAATGAAAATTATGGGTCAACGTGCATTTGCCAAATTATGCGACTCGAAATATTCAACGCAGAGCAAAACTGTAATCTTCGACTAACACTCGTTCTTGATGGCGAAATTCACGTAGGCCATTGCAAGAAATAGTACTGTAGTCAGTAACTGCATATTTGATAGCGAAATAATCAATCGCCAAAATTGGGATTTCTGCAACTAGATGCTGAAGGGAACAATGATAATTACGCGGATAGTGCCTGGTAAAGGTCCAATAATGATGTAGAAAGCAAAATCATCGTCAAAGTTGTACTTGATGTGCTTAAGACCTATGCCTAAAACTATGCCAGCCAAATCAATAATGTATAGCCTATTCGATCAACATCCGAGATAAAAGCAGCGACAGTGTCTAAAAATAACAAAAAGTAAGCAGCATATGCCAACAAAATTGTTTAGATAACTAGTTAGATAACAATTTTCAAAAAATCTCAGTCTTCGGCATAAAATTTAGTTGAAATGTTTGACAAGCAGCCGTTTGATGGTGTGTATTTGATAGTCGAGGGTTACCAACGACGGATGTCTAGATATTCAGGGTAGAGTCTGATTAATTCTAACTGAAATATTTTTCAAAACATCATAAATTATGAAACAACAGCACTTACTGTACTACCTAAACGCAGTTCACTTCAAGAAAGAAATATTAATGTATCGAATATCGTTCTTTATTCTTTGCTTAATTTCATTTTTTTTAAAGCTTGTCCATATCAAGCAATCAAAAATATTTAACTTTCAACATTTTAACCAAACAAAATTAATTTTTCTGAAACGAAATTTAAACAATAGGTTGTAACTTTTATATTCTAGTCTCGGTTAAGAAGATATTTGCTCACACTGATTCATTCTTTAAAAAATGACAGAAATTCAAAAAGTGCGCTAATTTAAACAGCGGTATACACACTAGTGTATCGAGGGGGAGGCCACTGTGCCATGACACCCCTCAGATCCTAAAAATATAAAAAGTCAAGCAAAACCAAGCAGTTTTAGCAAAAAGAAAAGCTGGTTTGTGACGTCACACGATTGTGACGAAATTTTGGTCCCCCTCCGAAACTTTTTGCGTACGCCGCTGAGTATACAAATTATACAATGTCAATTGGAGAAACGTGTTGTCTGGCAAGAAATGATTTTTTGTAACTAAAAATCTGTAATTGAAACTGTTACAGTGTTCTTTGATCGCACCCTATGCAAATCTATATTTTACTCTTTTGCCTCATCGTCGTAAATAATCATTCCCCCCTTCAGCAAGCTGTTCCAAAGTTTCGTTCTCATGCGAGTTTGTGCTTCGAAACTTGATTTAATTACTGTCTTCAGTGTGGTCATACCTCCACAAAAGCAAAGAAATTAATAATTTTTTTTAAACCTCTTCTCCGATGAACGGAAATATACTTCCAAGTTTGTAACGTCAGCAGCGCATTCAAAGTTTCCCATTCATGCTTGTTCTACTTGTTTGCGGCAGCAAATCTATCAAATTTTAAATTTAATTGTTTTCTTTCCCGCGACAATTCTAGTTTTTCTTTCTAATAGCATACATAAAATCACAACAGCAGGTCTTAAAGTTTTGTACTTTACATGATCACTGCTAAGCACAATTATACCTGCGGGATATTCAGTGTTATCCTATATTTAATCACAGAAATATTTCTTGAAAAAGCTATAAGGAAAATAGCAGTAGGACAGTATTGCTTTAGTATTGCTGAGCACCCCTAACAAGTTTTTTACTTCATACAATTTTCTGCTACTACAATTCATAAACAAAAAATGGTTAATATTTGTGAAATTTTGCTTTCTATTTTGAATACTGAGATTTGGCATTTTCCAGCACATGGTTCTTTTTTGAACAGTATTTAAATATTTTGCACAACAACACCGCTAGAGATCACAAACTGTTAATTTAGAACTAAAAATTACCGTATATTTTCATACAAGCGACTTAAAAAAAAGTTGAATTCTATTTAACGCAAAAGATGTTGTATTGGATGATAAAATCCATACAATTCCACTTGATTTGTAATAAAAAGATATTGAGAATATGTTGTTGTGATTATTATAGGATCACGTTACGTCACCATTTAAAAATCTATAGGTTGTAACGTATTTTAACAGCTTTTTAGTTGAACAGCAAGGTGTTTCACAGGTTTTGTGATGATTGGTAAAGTTTGAATCAAGACACAAATCTCTAAGTTCTGATTATGCTTTTCAAACTAAAAAACATGACGTCATTTAAGATCTAGCAGATGATTCACAACCGTTGATGTAAAGCAGTGGTTAATGTTTTGCAAGTTATACCTGTTCATTCTTGCCTTTATACAGAACCCACTTTTTATACATGTTGCTACCAAAATATTTTTCTCATTTTTAATCAAATATAGCTTCCGACAAAGCTTTATGTTGAAGCTACGTCAAGATGCTGCATATTGATAGTTTCAGATCCCAAAGGAAACCAACAATTGCTTCAAATCTTTTACTAAAAAGCCGAGAATTGCCATCAACAATAACAGTTTTGCAGGAAACTAGCATCTCTACCAAAGTTTTTCCTAAAACGCTGAGAATTCTCACCAACAAAAGCATTTTTGCAGCAAACTGCTATTTCCTGTCAAAACTTTTTCCAACATTAACAATAGCATTTTTGCAGCAAACCAATATTCTCTACCAAAACTTTTCCCAACAACAATAGCAGTTTTTTAGCAAACTAATGTTCTCTACCAAAACTTGTTCTGAAAAGCTGAATATTCCCACCAAAAATATTAATGCTATTAGCAAACTAATATTTTCTACAATTTACCAAAAAATAGAAAAAACTGCCAACTACTCTCAAAATCTTTGTTTAGAACCAGAATTTCCGTTTTTCTAGGTTAATTATAAATTGCGAGGTTTGCGGCCCCCACAATCATCTCAAAAAAATCAGTGAATTAAACAACGCAGAATTTCTTGAAGAGTTTGTCGAAAGGTACCATAAATTATCGTTCTAATGCCAAACAGAACGTGTGGCCTACGTCAATGCAGAGTTTCGTCAGCTTGAAAACACGAAATTTGACGGAGCGGTTGTCTGCGATCTGGCTTTGAAAGCGTTCGATGTCTCAACACCAATAAATACACACTCTTGGTGAGTTTAAATTGTGGTAAAGATTTTATTATTCTTGAAATTATCGTAAAAATAATTAGAAATCGTTGTAACATTTTGAAATTAGTTAAAACGCGTTAAAAGTGATTAAATTTTATCAAATTATCCAACTTTGTTTTTATATATTAGCAAGCGTTTCTTTTCCAAGGTCGGTCCGGGCTTAAGTTAAAAGTTTATCCTTACAAACGGGATGACTTTTTTAACCATTAACTTACCGTTATCATTGCTAATTTCCTTCGGTGCGCCTGCTCACCATTGGCTTAACAAAAGCTTTGTAAACGGGTTTGCTGACTTTGATGAGGATATATTGTCCTTTGCCAGTTTATTTTGATTTATTCGGTTTACAAAGAGTTTTCTTTTACAGACGGTCACAAGCTTCATACACTCTTTCACACTAGTCGATTCAATTAAGAATGATTTTACAACCAGAAAGCAACACCAGTATGATCTCAAAGTTCTTGATTATCTGCCAGCTCCAACGAAGGCAGCGGCAGGCTGGTTAAAGCGAGTAAATGCGTGACAGTAGGCCGATAACACATTTAACAAAGAACGAATAAAGATTACAGAACGCTGGTTCTACTCTACTGTATGTACAACAAATAAAGAACTTATACCGCATTGACACAACGTAACAATCACTACGATAAAAGGGCGGTAGCTTTGGAACAATTCCTAAAACAAGTGCTTGAGTCTAAACAACGTTTTTTTTGTTGTTGCAGACCACGTTGTCCCTTTTTTATACAACACCTAGAGCAACAAAGGGTCGAGCATAAGCGGCGTTATGCGGAGTTCTATCCAGACCAGATAAAACTCGGCGCAGATGGAGTGTGGCGCCGACTTGTGTCAAACTCTTCACCTCCCAACTTTCTATCGACCAAAAGTGATGCAAACAGGGAATCAAATTATTCCTCAATCAACTTCCTTGGTAGAAACGTTGTCACCAGAAGATACATCTAAACCAGAAGCATACAATTCTTGCGAGCAATGCAGGTGCTGCATCTGCTTGTGGCCGCAAAAGATGTATATTTTTTTCATGTGGTCACATGGCAACATCCTACGAATGTAGCAAAAACTTGAAAAATCCTATATATGCCGGGTCTCCATTAACTCAAAATTTGCATGTTTCAGTAGTTAAATGCTTTTTTTTACATTTTTCTCGGGAACTGTTAAGGAAAAATCTTTTGATCACAATGTTCTGCGATAAACACTAAAGTGATTAACAGTTTCCAAGAAAAATTTTGATTTGTTTGCTGTGCTTATATTTAAGAAGTCTGAAGTATGGAGACATTATTGGCTTTTTTAATTACAAAATCAATCTTGTCCAACAGTTGTTAAATCAGTGTTGGTTTGATTAAATACAAGTTGTAGGATGCAGAATTGAACGCGATAACAATTAATTCTTGGCAGTACGCATCAAATTTTTTGGTTCAATTTTCTTTTCTAACATTCTCATTAAATTTCAATGCTTGAAATACATAACCAAGTTTTCTTTTCATGATTTTATATGCAGCATTTAACACATCTTCCAAATGCGTTAACATTTTTTGCACCACTAACGTCGTTGTTATGATTATGAGATATACGAGATGAACATCCATACTTCCGTCAACGGGCACAAAATCGGATCTTATAAAATGGATCCACCTTTATCGCATGCAGTGCAAAGTTGGGAAAATATTTCCCATCAAAAACAGCGCAGTAAACCTCAAACACTAGCCAATTAAATAGTTTTATTAAGCTAGCCAATACCTAATTTTGATTAGTATCAAATTAAATAATTATAATTAAGTTAAAATAGTAATTAAATCAGATGTAAGTCTGAATCTGCCGTTAATGTTATCAAATGTCATACGTTGGTAGACCTGAGAATGAAAACCAGTGATTAATAATGATAGAACTGCCAGAAGTACCAATAATTTTAACTTTATTGATTTTCAGGGCATTGAATAGGAGTAGCATTTAATTCTGAAACGCCATTGCCTACCATCAATAAATACTTCTGTGCAAAAAGAACTTCATGATTCACTAAACCCTCATTTTACAAACTTACAACATACAGTCAAAGCCAATTAATTTTGAACTCATTCTAAAGCCTATCACTTCAATTTCTTTCTTTAATTCTATCACTAAATCTCAAATCACACGCAATAAAGGTTTTGTGATTATCGAACCATGGTGGTTAATTAAACAACCTGGATGAGCTGTTAAAGTATATTCAGTCAAAAATGGAATATTTAGGGAAAAACGGCACATTTAGGAAAAGACATAAATGGAAAAATTAAATCAGCTCGAAATTTTATTTATACATTAATACGCTAAGACAAATGCATTTCGCTATAAAGCATCATCAGTGCTGTATAAGAACAATAAAAGCAACTGAATCTAAGGTTCCAAGCAATAGCTGTACTGACAAATCTACAATCATCACATAAGTAATTATACAGAGTGTCCCAAAAGTAACCGAACCCAAATTTTAATAATAATTAGATATCAAAACCAACAAATATAATTTCATTTTTATGTCTTTGTGTGGTATTTTCTTACTATTGCTTGACATCATTGCTTAATTTCTGTTCAGTGTGCGCTGCTTGTACCCACATTTTTGAAAATGTAGCGAAGGACTTTAGATTTAAACAAGTGTGTCTTCGTTGTTAAAAATTACCATGCAACGACTGGCTACAAGCATATTAAAGAAAGATACTTTCTGGAAACTGGCCGAAAATTTGTCGCAGTATTGTCAAAAGATGTCTTGACTGTATTGAAGTTCAAGGTAGACATTTTGAACAATTGTAAATACTAAATACTAAATATGTTTAAGAAGTTTGTTGGTTTTGATATCTAATTATTATTAAAATTTGGGTTCGGTTACTTTTGGGACACCCTGTATATCCGGCGATCAAAACAAATAATTTATATTAATATGATGAGTGTAGATTGTGATGTGATTTTGATGATTTGATGATTTTTGATGATGATTGATGATGATGATGATGATTGTTTGATGATGATTTGATGATTGATGATTTTTGATGATTTGATTTTAGATTTTGATGAGTGTAGATTTGTCAGTACAGCTATTGCTTGGAACCTTAGATTTAGTTGCTTTTATTGTTCTTTCACAGCACTGATGATGCTTTATAGCGAAATGCATTTGTCTTAGCGTATTAATGTATAAATAAAATTTCGAGCTGATTAATTTTTCCATTTATATCTTTTGAGTTCTTAGCAACAGAAACGCAATCGCTCGGATATGTCGGAGTCGGATAAACGGAATATCTCTGGTCAAAATCAACTGAACTTATTTAGGAAAAGGGTTCAAATTCTCTCCACAATATGACAAAACATCACTTTTCATGAAAAATCTGCACTTTGCAGTTCTTAAAAACTTTATTGCAAAATTATTATATTTTGTTCTTAAAATAACGGCTAAAAAGCAACTTTTCAAAAACATACTGCAAATATTTCGGCCCTCAACTGATGCTGTTTCAACGCAAATAACCTACAAAACAGGTTAGCTATTTACTACGCCATACTGATGCTAACAAAATGTTAATTCAAAAACGCTTCCGTTATTTATTTTTGAATGCCAATCAGGCTGTAGTCATATTTGATGTTTCCTAATGCGTTACGGCAGCTTGATGTCAGTTTTCGGGCGCTGGATTTCAATCGCTTAAGAGCTCCTGCCTTGTGTCGTGTGCAAACCTGGTCAACATTTAAGAATGACAAGCTTCATTGTTTGCTCTGTTGCTTAAAATACAAATGTCAAAATCTTTAGGAAAAGCTATTGTCGTTTAAATCTGTTCCATCCGTCTCTTCCTGCTATAAAAATACTGATGAGCTACTTTGAAAAACAAACAAAAATCAATCACATGGCCTGCACGCTGGCTTTTAGCAGGGTGGGAAAATGCGTCAAATCTCCCCTTTCAATGTGCTCCTTAAACAGCTTCAGTTTGTTGACAAAAGCAGACACACTTTGCACTAGGTCAGTCAGCAATTTCAACTTGCCCTGCAAATTCAGGTTCAATCTGCTCAAGTGGCAAAGCATGTCGACCAAAAAAGCTAGATCCATAATTCACTCAAGGTCCGAAAGCTCAGGATAGTTTTTGTTCTTCTCTTTCATGAACAGTTTCACAGCATCTAAAAGCTGAAAAAAGTGAGAGAGTACCTGGCTTTTTGACAACCACCTTACGGTGCAGTGCAGTAGCAGGTCACCTGGAAGCCCTTGGTCTAGCTCAGTGATGATATTTTTGAACTGCCAGTGGTTAAATGCATGTGTGCGGATGTAGTTGACGATTATCATTACAGTCTTCATGACGTTGTCCAACTTCAATGATATAGGTACCAGTTGCTCCCTGTGAATGATACAGTGAAAACTCCAAAACTCAGAAAATGTTTGGTCAGCTTTGCACAGCCCATCAAGTCCATTCACAGATCCGATCATGGCTGGTGCTCCATTCGTGATTATTGCAGTTAGTTTTGCTATGGGAGATTTGCTTTCTCGATCGCAGCCATCATTGCTTCTTTCATATCTATGCCGCGGGTTCTGTCTTTTAATGACACAATATCAAGGAGTTCTTTGATTAAACAATCTGTTGGAAAATTGTGCTAATTGTCACAACTTTCATCTAATGCGAAACTAAAATACTCGCAAGCTTGGAAGTCAGAGTGCAACTGTGATTCAATAACCATGTTAATATCAGACATTCTGCGTTTAACAGAGTGGCGGGGCAGTTGGACATTTGATAACACTCTTTTTAGTTCGTCGTTTTTAGAAGACAAGATTCCAACAATGTCACAGAGTCATTTTTAACGAACTCCTCTTTATTGTATGGCTTTTTGGTCCGTGCAATGATACGATGGAACCGTTGTAGTCTCTGAGTGCTTCGTGAATTTTTGAAAAACCTGTATCTGCTTTTTTGCTTGATTTTTCAAAGTGATCAACTTATGCTAACGAAGTTCAGTCTCTTTCGGAAATTCACGGTTGATGTTGGCATGGAGTGACCTGAAGTGACGCTGAATATTTGAAGCTTTGAAATGCGCTAATGACGCCTGGCATATAAGGCAGAATGGCTTGCAATCACCTTCAACAAAAAAAAATATAAGCTTTCCCACTCTGTTAAAAACGTCCTGTGTTTATCCTCATATTTTCGTTTTACTGTGCATTTTTTCTCCACCATCATTACTAAAATATGCGAAATTAGGCTATTACTGAAATACACAAAAAGCTAAAAAACGCAAACACAATTAGCCTGTCCACATGGAGAAAAAATACTACAGAACTAGCATGGCTACTGGTAGATTTTAACTAGAACCAAGCTGCTGATAGAAGAAACAAGGCTTGTGAAAAAGAGCCGCGTGAAACCAGGCAAAGAGCCGCATGCGGCTCGCGAGCCGCGGGTTGGCCACCCCTGGCCTATTGCTTCGAAAATTTTGTTCCTTTGCCAAGACATATAGTACTGCAACAAAAATATTATTTCTTTGCAAAGATATATGTATAAACTGATGTGGGTCAAAAATTTTTTTCTGGAAATTTTTGTCTGCTGCTCTCCGAAAATGTGATGCATCATAAAAGATGTCATAATGTCAAGTAATTTTAAAACTCAACAAGCTTTAGAGGGGGATTAAAGACTTAGGGAACAGAGTTATACGTTATGTTCGGAGAAGTCCAATCATTTACATCGAACTAGTCCGTGATTACCTTTCTACCAAAATACCAATCAAAAGTTTTTAAATGTCCATAAGAGTAGTCAAGATGGGTACAATTCTTTTTTAAATTTAAAGTTCTGATCAAAATGTCAAAATCGTTTATACTAATCTAATATATGAAGCGCAATTCTGTGTGTCTGTTTTAACTCCTCTGAAAATGTACAGGTACAAGCATCAAACTTGGCACGATCGATCACCACCTTGTGGTGAGTGTCATTAGGACATTCGCGACGTTATGATGACGTCATAATCAAAAATAATTTTTTTAGAAATTGCATTACTTGACATAGGACAACCACTTTTTGCTCAAACGAAAACCAGCTTTTGACTTACCACATTTCAAAACTACATGTATTATTTGTTTGGGATCTAAAGTGACGTCACAATTAACGATTCATTGAACAATCTGTTTTTTGTTCTTTCTCAAAAAGTACTCATCGCACAAACGCGATAAAACGTTCTTTTAGAAAATATTGATAAAGTGCTTTCGATAAAAACAATTTTACAACAATTAAAGCCTATTTGACAATGCTACGAGAAATTCTTTGTTTAAGCACTTTACGCCTTCTGTGCATTTTTGTTTTTTTTTCCTTGCACGCTTAAACTGGGTCTATGATGTCATAATATATCTCGTACGATTAACACAAATCTTCGCTACCGCAGATCATGATATCAAGATGCTTTTTGAAATTGCACCCTTTTTGCAAAATTAGTTTATTAAAAAACTAATTTGTGACCTTATTTTTCAATTGACTTTCAAACTTTCTTCAACAAATTAAAGGTTATTTCAAGGCGATTTCAATAGTATACAATATATACAATTAACATCAGTTTTGATACTGAAAAATTTGAACTTTTAGACCTGTGGTGTAACTTTTTATCTCTTCCGAAAGGAGTGAGCTCAATAAAAACAGGTAACTTTAATACAAAAACGTTATAATAAAGTACTAACAATTACTATCCTTTGAAACCTTAGGAAATTTACTTCTCAGTAATATGTGACTCCAATTACTTGAGGCTAAGGATTAGTTGATAATGGCTGATCAAAACTTGGTTGCCATACATAATGTTTCCTTTTTGGTCGCACAATTATCCTACTTGACCTAACAAACTTGTAATTGTTAGACAAAGTTAGCTCTTAGGTACATTTTGACTACTTTTCCTCACAAGCCTGGTTCTTTTGCATTATCTATCGACGTTTTCAAAAAGATCCATCAAAAACCGAAGTCTCCAAATGTTTATGAAATGTAGTCTACCGGTTAAAAATACACAAAAATGAAGTGCCTGCATTTTACAAAACAGTAGTTTCTAGAAAGACTAAGTCCTTTGGTACAATTTGGGTATTCTTTCTCGATAGCATGGATCTTTGGCATTATCAATCAAAATATTCAAAAAGCTTTATCGAAAAATGAAGTCTACAAATTTTAATATGTAGCCTACTCCAAGCAAAACACCTGGTGATCACCCGGTGAAAAGGAGAAAGGGGTAAAGATGGTCCTTTCTTATCGTTTGCAACAAAATCTAAATGTCGAGCAACATATGGTCTAAATGCTGAAGCAATTTCCTTTGCAATTGACCGAGGCTGTCACAGCAGCCAGCCTATTTGATGTTCTTAAGCTCGACATTATTAATGGGGGCCCTCACTACTGCTATAACTGAACTGTGAGTGCTTCATTTCTAATTAGTTTGCTCTTTTCATGGCTGTGTTTATGTCAGGACCAAGGAACATGCACGCAGTCAGAGACGTTAGTTCATATTAATTTGCCTACAGTATCGAAAAAGTGGTAAGTAGCGATAATAATAGCTCAAATCGCATTGTGAGGTCATAATGTTAAATGCCATCGCAATGCTTGCCACTACAGAGTGAGAACAGCAGTAAGCAGTAAGCAGCAAAATTATTCATAACATTTTGCTAGCAAACATAAATGATAAAGCCCATTACTGATATTTGTAGTTGCAAGGATATCGGTACAAAACACTTATCTTTATTTAAAAGTAAAGAGGTTTAAATTAAACAATAATAGCATCATTTTGTAACACTGGCATAAGAGGAAATGTTTTTGTTTGAAGAGCGTAATAGGCACCAGTTGCAATAGGCTATATGACTTGAAGGAAAGCCATAGCCCCTTTTCATGCTAAGACCGAATTAAAGCAAATAGCGCAGGTAAAAACCTTAATGTCACAAATATTAATACGAAAGAGGGAATGTTATTAAATCATTTCGTTGTTGCTCTCATAAATGTTTGTATTGTGAAGCTGGCGCAGCCAGGGCAGGATTAAGCAATGGGCAAACTGGGCAGTTGCCCCGAGCCCTGCGCTTTTACTAATATTTAGCGCTAATAATTATTGAATTGAATTGAAATATTAAAATAAATTTATAGCCTTGCAACCTATTTCACCAGCCAACTTCCACTGAAAAATCAAAATATTTACATACCGGTACAGTTATTACCTGTATGAAAAAAAAATTTAAACGGATTTTCAATGACAAAGTTACTGAGACGTCACAATAGAGACTGGTACAATAGCATTCAAATTGATGGCTGCGAACGACTGTCAAATGTTAGAGCGGTTATACGAAATCTTAGATGCCATTACAGCCCTCAAGGAAAATTTTGTTGAGTTGAGACAACTGCTACAAGATTTTACGTTGGACGACAATGAAACAAAAGAAACCAAATCAGATTCATCGCGTTTGAAAAAGAGTATGGATGCCTTAGAAAGAGTCATATTATTTGTTTTATGGAACAAAATCCTGTAAAGGTTTCACAGTACAAGCAAAAGTCTACAGCGTGCTGACATGTCTTCAAGGAGTTATGTAGCACTTTACAATGGAATCAAGAGTTTTTGCTAGCATTTATGGGATGAACTTGATACAATTGAAAAGGATGGTTTGAAACTCACAACGGGTAAACTGAAAACCTATACTTCTCAAAACAAACGAAACCGAAAAACGAAGATGCTGGTGAATCCTTTCGTAATGGAACTTACCTTCCAATCATTGATACCTTAATTGCAGAAGTAAGAACACGAAAATTTGTATACTGCATATTGCAACAGAGTTTTAATTTTTGGCTGAATCTGATCGCTTGGGCTATCAGTGATATCGAACACTCTGCAAGTAAATCGTTGGAAGTATGTGCAGCGATTTTGATAGCGACTTTCCTTCAGAAATTGTGCACTTTGCTTTTCATTTACGTTTATCTCCTGATCTTGGTTTGAAAACAAATACTGCGCAAACACAGCTGTCATATTTGAAAAAGAACTGCTTAATTGAAACTTTTCCAAATCTGGCAATTATTCTTCGTATATATCTGACCTTGCCTGTTGCAAATACGGAATGTGAACTTTCTTTTTCGGCATTGAAACGAGTGAAAAACTTCTTGCGCGCATCCCTGACGCAGGATCACGTCTGTGATTTCTGTATTATGGCCATCGAAAAGAGTTTCACAAAATCTATGAGCTTTGAGGGTATTATTGATAAATTTGCAGCAGCGAAATGCCGAAAACACCAGCTCTAATACACTATTTGCCTTAGCTTTTTTTTGTGTTGCACCCTCTGTGTTGTTTATATATGCTCCCTTAATGAAACAGTGCGAAAATTTTATTCTATATTTAACCTTTTAAATATTTAATAAAATTTACTTTTCTTTATAAATCAAAACAACAAATTAGACTCAACCTCTTTGATCTAAATAAATAATAATCAAAATAAAATTTTTTTTTATTTACCACATTTATCCTCCATTCAGGAGAAAGCAAATTTTATTGCTATGTTTTGAACGGTATGTCTGCACTCGCTTGGGAGTTGCTATTTGCGAGGCGTCTGGGCCACCCGTTTTCTACATAAAGGCGGGGACATCCCGCTAAGTGCCTTGCCCAAGGACACAACAAGCGAACTTACCGGCTTGTTTTCCACAACTTCTTCTCAATGCCGAGCGCCAAGCAGGGAAGCTATAGATACCATTTTTTAAAGCTTTTGGTATGACTCGACAAGGGGGAATTTAAATTTATATCAAACAAAAACACAAATAATGCAAAAAATCAATTTTTAGTTTAAGATAAATACTGTATAGTTGAATTAACCCATTTGTACTTCACCCATTTTAAATACCAAGGATTACTTCCGGGACACCCTATTCCCAAAAGGTAAGATCATCTATCATTAAGATCAACTAAATTAGTGGCTCCCAAACGTTTTCGAGCACGAACCAAATCTGAGTTAGTTGTTTTCGCGTTCCATAATTTAGGGGCCCCGCACTCTAATCTGTCCCGGGCCCCGCGACCTCTTAATCCGCCCGTGGGCGCAGCTGCATTAATTGATACCTTTTGAATCGGCACAGGTGATAATGTGCCCTTCCGCGGTAAAATCGCACCGTACTTTTTCTATTTTGCTTGGTAATAGCTTTATAAAGCTACGCTTTGCTTAACTCTTAGCTGACTCACATTTACATTGCATTTGCATTGTCTACAAACCTAACGAATTTTGATGCATACGACCTTTTTTTCACTTGCACGAAAGTGGTTGAAGGCACGCAGTTCAGTCTTCATGTCACTTCATACTTCTTTTGAACAAAACGAGGCCTACCTCAAATATTTCTGAGCGCTTTGTTTGAAAATAAGTTGGTCTGATGTGCGCCTACTGAAATATGGTGAGTAATTTTGAGGAAGCCATAGCCGCTTTTTTTGCTATGCCGGAAACAGGACAAATAGCGTAGCCAAAACCTAAATACCACAAATATAAACAGCCGGCCAATGTACACAGGAAAGGGGCAGCACCATATTGCAAAAAAGACTCACCTACTAAATAGTTTATTCGTGTAATTGTAAAATCAACCACCATTTCGCCGCTACCATCAGTTTTGATTGTGTTTCAATCCTTTCTCCCTTAAGTATTAACCATAATTTGTGGCAAGATTCTTTGTGAGCATTGCCAGTCATGTTTTAGATAATATGATGATCACAATTTCGTGTGCAAGAATTCTGAAAACGCATAAAAATTATTTCATTTTTTGGTACTGCTCACACACAAGCCCCATGCGTGAAGCCGGTTTGGCCGATTAAACTGAAATACTAGACTCCGTCATTACTGATGGAGGGCCCTTGCTGGGTGACGCCGGTAGAGACGGCTAGTCAATTATGAAGGAAGAGAGTGGTCGAATTTCGTTTTACAATAGCAGTTGACGTCAGAAGTATCAGTAAGTAAGAATCATGTTTATTGGATTTAATTATGGATTAATACTGTGAGATTCATAAATTTAGTTCAGTGAGTATTTATCTAATTATATTCTGGAAACATAAAACCCCTAATGTCATCTCAATTTTACATGTTTAGTTTTGAACTGTAGCAGAGTTTAAGCACTATTTTGTCAAATTTTATATGTTGTCTACGGTATTGTTTTGTTGCAGATCTTTTCTGATTAAGCTTTGATAATTAATAATTGTTGCTGTAATTGAGCTGTAATAATCAGCTACGGCGTAGCTGATATACTGTTTGGGGATTTTGTTTTTGCAAGTTTAAAGATGTCCGCAACAACACGGCAAAAACTTTTTTGTATTTGCTTGTTTCATTAGAATCTGAAAATGGGGCAACAAACTTCTTTCTAACAGACAGATCTTGAATGTATTCTCTTACTATTACGTTGCTTTAAAACAAACTGTTCCTAATGCATCTACTGCTGCAGTTGAAGTTGCCATACCCTTCTGGGAATAGCCAGGAATTCTAGTCAAAGCAAAGTAACGTTTGATCACTGATTTACAGATTTTGGAAAAAAGGAAAAATAAAAAAAGACCCGATATTGACAAGCAGAAAGCCAAAAAAATACTAAAGCAACATTTTTCAAGTTCTCGACATCTTGTTTGATATAACTGCTCAGGATGAGTTGCAAGAGATGAAAATCAAAGATGACCAACTATCTTGTTTTGCTCTGCGAAAAGATTGCGACGAAACTACGGTACGGTGGTTGTTGACGAAGCAATGGCAGCTAAAGAAAAAAGCTTCAAGTTTCCTAAACAAGTCACAAAATAAGAAAGGATCAATCTGGCCCATCATATGTTGGCATAAGCTGGATGGCTATCAGTTCTACAAATGGTGAGAAAACTAATGAAGAACGCACCCCGTTCCTGGAAAAATGTCTCGTGATCCGAAAAAGCCACAACCATCTGTAGCTGCTAGAATTATGGTTGCATCTGGTCTAGCAGCTCCACTAGATCGCATTGGGTTTTCAGACAGTAACGCTGTTTGTATTCTATCCGAAGATGTCTAGCGTGGGCCATAACTCTGCCGATTTTGCTTTTGGCCGTACATCAATTGAACAAAAGCGAACCGATTATTGCCTTAATATTGCTCAAGAAATTAAAGAGCATTTTTATCCTAATTATTCAATTAATCAATCATCTTATTTTTGCCCAAATCTGCATACATAGAAAATAAATTTGACAGCAGTCGACAAAAAAAGGAGACGATGGCAAAACGATATACGTTAATACATGCGCATGAAAAGAACTTAGTTTAAATTTGAAGATAGTGGCATAACCATCGCACCTGTAAAGTAGCAGTATGCGTAAGGCAGCTGTAACGGTATGCGTGGGTATGTGCAAAAATTTAGTTTAAATTTGAAGGTAGTCGCATGGCCATTGCACCTGTAGGGTAGCAGTTTGCATGGATTCTTTCACAGACCATGGAGACAGAAAACTTGTTTAAGGTCTGGTGGGGAAAAACATGCTAACTGCTCGCCAATACTTGTTATTTCCAAGCTTGTGGAGATGCCAAAGCTTGCTTTTAGTACAGAGAAAATTATGGCAGCAAAGATTTTACTTGGGCTGTAGTTGTAGATTGGGTATAACTGACAAAGTGAGAGTCATGTATTTTGATACTGCTGCATTAACTACTGATTATCGAGCTAGTGTGTCAGAGAGAGTTTCCACGGTCATGGAAAATCCTGGAAAAAAACTTTCCTGAAAAGTCATGGAAGATTTGTTAAAAATTGAAAGTCATGAAATTTTGATGAGAGCTGAAAAAACAATTTTATATGTTTTTAGTAATACCAGTAGTAGCAGTAACTAAGCAAACACAATCGGTTTTAATACCTTACTTCATAGATATTTTGAATTTCAGTAGGATAATATATGATATTTATTTGTATGACAAATGAAGTGGTGTGGCAGTGTGATACGCCAAGTCAGGTGGGAAGATTACAAAAGTACAATACACTGAGTCATAGTCTATTCAACACTTATATTTTCAAAGCTGGAGTTATAAACCTACTTTATAGTATCAAGATCTGTCGGTTACCTATCTTCAAAAAATCATATATATTTGCAATCTGTAAAACGTTATATAATTCTATTAACTTTTTCGCTCTCGCGAGATCATCAATAGGAGGGTTGCACGCATGTGATCAAACGCCATCAAACTACGCTTTCGAAAAAAGTGGCTGACCATTTTCAATAGTTTTGCATTAAAATGAATAGGAGTGATATCGTTTTTTGCCAATCAAATGAATAAACGTGATAATTGTTAAATGGGCGTTAAATATGTTGTTTTACTGATGTTATTAAATGAATCTTAAGCCGAAGTAAGATAAAAGGTGCTAACGTTTGCTTGTTATTGCTAATAGTTGGGCTAAACATGCAGGCTTATTTTTAGCCAGCTTCTGTTAGGGTTTCATATTCGATTAAGCAGCGTGTTTGGGAATGCTGAGTTTGAGTGAATTGTAATGTGCAATTTATACAGTATATTTAGTTGCATAAGCATACTAAAAAACTGTAAACTTGAATTATACTGTAGCTTAAATGGCAAGGCAGACGTCTGTACCATTTGTCGTATGTTCGATTTGATAGTAATGGATAAAATCAGTACTTCGTTGAAATTTTTTGTCAATAGTGCTTGCAGACCAGTCGTATTGAAATATAGGATGCAATTCTGTGATCTTAATTGCTTCTTTAATAATTTTTAGGGGTATTGCCTAGGCTGCTGAAACAAGGGTAATTCAAAAACTTACCCTAAGAATTCATTTATTTATGCTAATAAGCTCATGGTCTGTTTGCATGTCTTTCGTCAGACTGGGCCACGACAACGGGTAAAGTGCTTGGCCCCACCACCTGTTTGCCTCATAAAGTTGGAGGCATGCCGTTAAATGTCTTGCCCAAGGACAGAACAAGCAAGCTTGCCGGCAAGCTTTCGGTACCGGTAGTAATGATCAGATAACGGTGGTTTTTGCTAATGTACCGACGAGTATGTAATTGGTATTGAGTTATTTTTAACTGAGGAGCAAATGGTATTTAGATGGCACTTCTCTTAAGGGAAATTCTTTTTAATTGGCACACAGTACCAAGTTTAGACTAGCCAACTGAAAGATCTAATCTCAATCAAATTGCTTTTGAATAATATTATTTGTTTCCGAGAACCCAACTAGCAATAATTCATTCCAATTTTTTGTTAGTTTCTGATTAGTTTTCAAAATAATCCCAATAGTTGGTGTTCGCCTTATACCTTTCGAGCATAAATTACAGCTTTTGGTCAGTCACTTTTTTGGCGCGAAATGTGTGACGTCATATGCAATCTTGCTATTGATATTTTTTTTAAAAGTTAAAAAAATCAGTTTACTTAAAAATTAGTTTGTGACCTTATTTCTCAACCAGTTTCAACAATTTTTTTGTGAATTAAAAGTTATTTCAAGAAAATTCCAATAATGTTTTACTTGTGTCTTAAATATTTACTTTTATTCAAAAAAAATTAACTTATATTACCTCTGGTCGACATTTTTATCCTCCGAAAATTTGATAACTTTTTACAAACAAGTAAATTTAATACACAAACCATACAATAACCTAACATCTGTTAATATATTTAGAAAGCTCAGAAAATAAGATTTTCTGAAATATATATCATTGAGGCTTAGGATTAATTTATAATGCCTGATAAATATGGTAG
Organism: Trididemnum clinides; assembly: GCA_963675345.1. Classification (NCBI taxonomy): domain Eukaryota; kingdom Metazoa; phylum Chordata; class Ascidiacea; order Aplousobranchia; family Didemnidae; genus Trididemnum; species Trididemnum clinides. The sequence continues at coordinate 24,927,868 of OY776306.1, forward strand.
GCATACACAATTTTTCATTTTTTGTGGAAAAAATTTTTGACGGTACTTCAGAAAATTGCAATTGGTAAAAAAACTAACTTCTTTGGTTCATTTTGGGTGTTTTTCCTGATGTCTACGGTTATTTAGTTGTCTGTGTCTAAGTTTTCAGAAAAATTGATTGAAAAACTCTGGAATTTTTGATTAACAGCCATCACCAACCAAAAAGCATTAATTAATTCTGCACAAAAAAGGAGGGTCAACAAGATCCTGTATCATCTTTATCAATAAAATTTTCCTCTCAAACTACAAATCATTTCAAAGTTTAAGTAATTTTCTTTCCAAAAATATGTACTGTTGCATTGTTTAGGTAAAAAGTTATTCTATAATGACTGATGAAATTGGTAAATTTCGTAGCCCTAACCTGTTTTCGATACCGGTCAAAAACACTCAAAATTTGGACTTTTGAGCTTTACAAAATTGCAATTTATATAAAAACTATTTCTCTGGTACATTTTGGCTATTTTTCCTAAAATCTATGGCTATTTAGCTATCTGTAACTAAGTTTTCAAAAAGATTGATCAAAAAATGAAGTCTGTGAAATTTTTGATTAATAGCCGACTTTAAAAATATTAAAAGAAAAAAATTGGTGATCCCTCTACAAAAAAGGTATAGGGTCAATATAAACCTGTATCATTTTTAGCAACAAAATTTTTCTCTCAAGCTATATATCGTTTCAAAGTTTAAGAAATTTCCTTTCCAAAAATATATATTGTTGCACAATTTAGGCTAGGAGTTATTCTACAAAGATTGGTGAAACATGATACCTGAAGTTATCTTTAGTACCGCCCCAAAACACTTAAAATTTGATGGCTGAACCATAGAAAATCCAACTCTCATAAAAAGTACTCCCTTTCCAAAATTTAAATCATGTTAATCCGTTTACACAATTATTTTCCTCCCTCTGTATCAAGTTTCCACGCAGCTGGTGTGTATCAAACACTTTATATTGATTTTGCAAGGTAGGGTGCGGGTACTTCGGGTGATAGTCTGGTTTCCCAACAAAAAAAAAAGAGCAGGTATAAACGGTCCTGTTTCTTCGTTAACAATAAAATGCTAGTTTTAAGTTTTATATCATCTGAAAGTTGAAGAAATTTTCTTTTTAAAAATATATCATAATACTTAGGCAGTGGCTATTTCGCCGTCGATGGCAATTTGCCCTTGGAATCTATTTTGCCGTAATCATTCACGTGTGTTTATATAGCTGTATTGGTTGTAATTACACCAGTGACACTGTGGTGTAGTAGATAGTGCGCTGGTCTTGAGATACCATGGTTGCAGGTTTAAATCTCAGCTGGCAGGGCATTACAAGGTACACTCAAAGGGCAGACCTGGTATGTTAATGTACCGGGCAGTGTACACTGGAAGGGAGTGTGAGACCTGAGGGTGCAAAAATTTTTTAATCGGTTTTTAAAATTGACCAATCAGAAACGACCAAAAGTCATATGTTTAGTACGTCATTAAGATTGACCAATCACAAATAACTCACGGCAAAATAGTCTCTGAGGGTAAATTGCCGTCGACGGCAAAATAGCCACTGCCTAATACTTATTTTAGGCTAAGTTTTGATTAATAAAAAAGCTAGCTTATATGATAAAGCCTAAATTATCTTTGGTACCGACCAACAGCCCCCCAATTTTGGTGCTATGCTTTATAAAATTGTAAACTGTGAAAAAAGTGCGCCTTTTAATAATTTTGAAAGATTTTTATTAAATAGAGCTATTTGTTTTTCCACAATGTGTCAAGTTACCAAGGAGAAAATGCCAGCAAAGCACTTTTTATCGATTTGACCAGGGGGGGGCTATAATCAATCAAAATTAGCTTACTCCCGGTAAAATATCAATGGCAATACTGCCAAGCATGAAGTTTTGCCCCCAGATCTTAGGTTTTGTGTATCTTTCTGGGGTTATGGCTTTTTTTTGATAATGATCTGGTGATTTTGAGCAATTTTGTTAAAACATATAAAAGCATAAAGCTTAATAATGAACCTGGCATGGCTTTCGTTAAGACTAGCCCATAAACGTCTTTTCTGCTTTCTTTCGGTTTAGCGTGTAGCGCAACGGCAGGCACCTGGCTAAAGTCTGGCGTCAACAGAGCGCACTCCATATGGCGACTAGTCACTTTTATCATGATAGCTACTTCCGTAGATTCCGTTCGGTTTATAACTTAGAATTGTTGTTGTTGACTTTTAATTTGTGGTTTGTAACATCGAAGTTGCAGTGGCTGCAACATGCCTTCCCCGCCATCGATGAAAGAGAGATTAGCTTGCCGGCCGAAGTGAATGAGATTTCCGTCAAGACTTCATTTGAAAGGCGATCTTGAGGTTTGGGCTCGGCGACTCAACGATGGCTTCTGTTGCTTGATTGAAGCTGCTGCCGTCCAACTACATCGGGATAGATGTAGTTGCTTTGCGGGGTCACCATTGTAGCGCAACGGCAGGCACCTGGCTGAAGTCCGGAGTCAAAAAAAGTGCACTTCATACACTTCTATCACGATAGCTACTTTGGTTGATTCCGTTCGGTTTATAAGTTAACATTGTTGTTGTTGACTTTTGATTTGTGGTTTGTAACATCGAAGTTGCAGTGGCTGCAACAAGCGTCAGTGGTAACCTTTACCATAACTAAATCTTCATCCTAATCTGAAAAGAAAAAAAAATGAAAATATGTTTTTGTGCTGGTCTTAATGAGACCTCTTTAGATTTCGCATATTTAATGTATGTCACAAGAAAAATTGCTTGCTGCAGTGATAAAAAGCTTAGTTTAAATTCTAATTCTTAGAGAAATGAGTTTAAGTAATCGAAGTAACTCTCAAGCATCTCCACAAAAAAAGATAAAATGGTATATACAGGTATTTAACGTAAAGTGGCTGACAGATACACAGCTGAAAGATTGGCTACAGCAGGATAGAGACAATAAAGACAGGATAGATACAAATAAAGTGTTACGAATTTGTTTGCATTTTTATGGGTAATTTTTATGTTACCCATAAAAATGCAAACAAATCCAAATCCAAACAAATCCATTCGACATAAAGAATCAGAACAACACAAAAGGAGCTATCAAATTGCAAAATCTTCTAGTAGCATTTCTCAGATTTTTTGCTAAGAAAAACTGCGCAGAAGATGAACAGATAGCAAAAAGTAAGTTGTTGCTTGCTGGCTACTTTGCTGAGCACCACACACCATCAGTATTTCCTATAAGCAAAGCAGATGATTGACCGGCAATAATCATCATAAGCAATGTGTACATATATATGTGAGCACGAATCATGTGACACGATAAAGCAATGGAGTTTTGATAAGGTTGGTGTGAAAGCAATGCAATTTCCTATACCAAATGTTAACATTAATATTTAACACCAGGTATAGGAAATACTGATGGTGATATAAAAAAATGAAGCCAAATACAATTTAAATTACAGTTAACACAAAGCAAAGCAAAATCAAATAAGCACATAATCATCACAAGCTGTTTATTTTCTAAAATGTTTCCAGATATTCAGATTGTACAGTCATTTTCATATGGAGCTACAATGTGTACTTATTTAGCGTGTTTTGGCATTTATCCTTATTTTCATGAGCTGCTTGTAGAGAAAATTCGTGCAGTCAAGTATTATACTTTAATTGTTTGATGAAAGCTTGAACCAAATCAACCAGAAAAAGCAAATGGATATGATAGTTAGATTGTGGGACAGCAAAAGCAATAAAGTAACAGAAAGATACTTTAATTCAGAGTTTGTGGGTAATGCTACAGCAGAAAATATGTTGACTCATTTTAAAAAAGGAATGGCTTTACTTAACCCCAGCAGTTTGGTGCAAATATCTATGGATTGTCCCAATGTAAACTGGAAGTTCTATCACAATCTTTTTCAAGAACGCAAAGGTGAAGAAGTCCCAGACTTGCTAAATATTTGGAAGTTGTAGTTTGCATGTTGTCCATGCAAGTTTTGAAAAGGGAGCAAAAGAATCTGGATGGAATCTTGGCAATACTCTCTGTTCCTTGTGGCAAATTTTGCATGATACTCCTGCCAGAAGAGAAGATTTTATTCAAATTACAGGCAGTGATTTGTTACCCTTTCAGTTTTGTCAGCATAGATGGGTAGAAGATATCAAGGTTGCTGAACAAGCTTTAAAAAAATTGGCCTCATGTCAAAACCGTGAAGAGTGAAAGAAGAGCTCCAGCTTGTGTTTCTTTTGTTTCTGTTGCATCTGCATGTGACGATACTCTAATTGAAGATAAGCTGGAATTTTTTGCTGCTGTGGCAAAATTGCTGTAAGAATTTTTGTTAAGGTTTCAAACCGAAGCTCCTATGACTCCTTTCTTGGCTTTGTCTTTGAAAGATTTCTTATTGGCCATCATTGGTCGTTTTTTTAAAAAAGAAGTTTTAGAAAAAGCTGATATGTTCAAGAAGTTATCTACTATTGACCCTGCTGACAAAAAGAACCAAAAAACCCAAAGCATGTTGACATTGGCTTTGCTGCTCGAGGCACTTTGAAAAAAGTAAGAGAAAAAAAAGCTGCAAGTGAACTATGTATCTTATCTTTCAAAAATGATTGCATTAAGTTTTTGTCTGCTATTGTCATCAAACTGTTGGAAAGATGTCCTTTAAAGTATTCTTTGGTTCATAGCTTGGTGAGAGTCGTACCACAGAAGTTGGTATCTGATTCGGCAGAAGCACAGGTTAAGTTTGAGCGACTCCTGCAGATTTTGCTCAATGGCAAGTGATGTTTGGCAGAAGCTTGCGTCGAAATTCTTACTCAGTTTATAGGGTTTGTATTGGAAATGAAGCAAAACCATCTTGTTGAGTTTTTGAGTTTCAACATGAATGCAGGCAGATTGGATGAATTCTATTGGAATTACATGAAAGATGCAAAGCACGCAAAGATGAGGGAAATTTTTTAAATTATTTTTACACTTTCACATCGTCAAGCTGCAGTCGAGAGAAGGTTTTCAGTCAGCAGTGAATGTTTGGTTGAAAACTTGCAAGAAAAAATCCTTAGTTGCAAGTCACTTTGTGTACAGTAGTGTCAAGAGTGATACTAATCATCTCAGTGAGCTTTCTTTTACCCCTAGACTGAAACGAAATGTTTAGGCAGCAAGAATGTGATATCAGTTGTATTTGGAAGAGCAAAGGAAACTTCATGCTAAAAGTGATAAAGCTAAAAAGAGGAAAGCTGTAGAAGATGAAATTCGTTAAGTTGACTGTAAAATAAAGTTATTGAATAAAAGCATCCAAGCTATGAGCCTAGAAGCAGACAAATCAGCTACAGAGGCGGAAGTGAAGTTCAATTTTACTTTGCTTGCAAAGGTGAATGCTTTCAGACTAAAGATTTGTGAAAGTGAAGAAAAGGAAAAAAAGTTTTGTGACCAAGTACGTGTTTTGAAAAAAAAGTTAAAGTTTATGGAAATGGCATTTATCTTTGTATACTTAAGAAGTATCACATTGATTCAGTATTTATATTGCCTACGCTCTATCATGACTTTTTTTGAACTTAGATGGTTGGTGTGATCTTTTTCCTGAGAGAGTTGTTGATAACCTATATTTCTTAGTATGCTTTCTGCTCAATGCAACTACAGCACCACGTAATTTACATGTTTAGGAAAAAAACAGCTATGTGAGCTTTTTATACCAGATTTACTGAGAGATGTTTTTCTGTCAGATTGTGCAATCATTTTCTTGAGCCCTAAAATTTTTTGAGTTTATGTTTCTTGTTAATTTTTAATGTGGCATTTCATCTTGTTATAACTAACTTATTCATTCATGTTGTACCCAGATTGCATAAAGATCATAATTAACATCAGAAGTGCTCACTATTTGCTGATCCGGTTAAATGAGAATTGTATAGGGGCTTTTTGTAATCTAATCTTTCATATGGTTGGTTTGAAATTATTCTAACGACAATAATATTCCAGCTGAAAAATAAAGCTTTCTAAATAATATGCTTAGCTCAAAAATTGCCGGGTTAAAGATCACAAAAGAGGACTTTTTACTGGCTAGAAGACATAATTATTGTTGTATTGTTTACATAGCCTCACTGTAATTTTTTGTGAATTTAAACGCAATGTCCGGGGTTGTTGCTTGTGCTGGTTTGCGTTTTATAACAAATAGTAGCATAAACATACCGATAATTTAAGAAGACTTAGAAAGTTAACTAAAGCATCAAAAGATTCAAATTTGGTTAAGATAGTTTGGGTTAAATATGCCAGAAATGAAAAATTTAATTAAACGTCTTCTTATCAAGTATTATGTTATTTCTTTTATCAAGTATTATGTTTTATCAGAGCCTTGTGAGAGCACCATTGTGGTAGTAAGGTGTGTTTAAGTAGACATTATATTTTTAGATGTTAAAATTGAACGATAAAGCAATGCAAGTTAAATAATGTCAAGTGAAAACGTTGGCATAAGGAGCAATTAACAAGAATTTGATCTTGTTACCGAAAGAGCTATTTCAATTTGAACTGATAAATGTATATGAAAATGCGTAAAGATGCTTTAATATTGGTCATGGAAAAGTCATAGAAAAAGTCATGGAATTTAGTTTTGAAAATTGTGTGGGAACCCTGGTAAGATCTCCTGGAGAAAAAGCCAAAGAGAAGTTTGCTTCATGTGGATGTTAAGCACCACATAAGGAAATTGTTTTACAAAGTTTCTTCTCCACTTGTGACCTTGTCATGGCGTCATATTAACCCCTTAATGACGCTCACCGTTAAGTGGACATCAATCGCGCGAAATTTCATTTCAATAGTATCGGAGGAGTTATTGTACCTACCCACCAACACACACACACACGTACCCACGCACACACCCACACTCGCGCACACACATTCACACCGCATTGCGCTTTATGGTATACGAAGATACTGTAAAGAACATTTCTGTCTATCTGTGTTTTTGCTTGTGTCTGTGCCTGTCTTAACTCCTTTAAAACTATTGGGTATGCAAGCATGAAACTTAACACGATTGATCTCTACTCCGAGGTGAGTGTCACCAGGGGTTGGTAACGTCATGAAGATGTGATAATTGTAGATCAATGTTTTAATTCGCATTCCCTGACAGAGGAAAGCGCATTTTTGTCTACATGAAATTCAGCACCCAACCTACCAACGTCTAGAAATGTCACCCTATTGGAAACTAAGACGACGTCATAATTTACAAGTGATTGCAAAGCTTATTCTGTTGTTTATCTTGAGAAGTAGTCACGGAAAATATGCAATTGAAAGATTAACTTTATTTGTGGTCCCGTATCCAATAAATGGAACGAAAAAGAGATCAACATGAGGAAATTAGGAGCTAGTTTGTGCTTACCGATTGTTTTGACTCCACCTCCGTTGAAAGAGCACTTCGTTTTTGAACCGGAATTAGCTATGTCAAAATATCATCCCCATGTAACTCTTTTCACAACTGCTTCTTAAATGAAGTCAGCACTGCCGGCTGAAGCTGTATTCTTCGTCCCCAACATCATTGACTGGGCATGCGGACGACGCGTGCAGAGTCGGTTGGTTTTCATTAAGACATTGTTAGGCGGACAAAGCAGTTATTTTCTGTCAAAAATTGTTCCAAGATGCATGCAAAAGGCAGCGGATGGAATGCGCGTTAGCAATAAAGGTCACACATTGATGTCGTTGGGCAGCTGATTAGTCCTTTGTTGGTTTTATGCCCAAACAAAATGTTCTTTGTGTTGTGGTGTTTTTGGGAAACACATTTAACGTTTGTTTTTCACCCTAAAAAGCTCAAGGTATTTTTTGGTTAGTCTACTCAACGTTGTACTGCAGCGGTACAAAAAATTTTAAACGCTTGAATCTTGCATACCACTAAAGATTTCATAAAATTTTTTTTACAACTGTAAAGCAAATTTATTGCTAAACTTGATAAACTTTTTTGTTGTGCCATGTGAATATATTTAAACTTGAAAAATTGGATTTTTTAACAAGGTATACGAAATTTTATGTTTTCTATTTGTCTTTCGACGCTAATCCGTAATAATCAGATGATGTCACGTGGCAACTGCTAAAAAAATGATGCAAACTGTAACGTAAGGACTTTGGCAAACAGCAAACACTCAATGTTGATTTATTGCAGCTGCAAAGTCAAATAACATTTAAATGCTTTGTTTTTTGTAGAAAAATCTTGTAGAAGGTAGAGTATTCATACTCGAAGCTTTTTGTCTGACACTTTTCAAGAGAATCCGTCAGAAATAGAGTGAAAAGGTGAAGTGAGTCACTTATATAGAGACACAGTTGACGAAAAAGAAAAAAAGGCTCTATCATGATTAGTAAAAGAAGCGACCAATAGAAGGAGCGGAAACTAATGTGTGATTTTTAGACCATAAACGAATTCCTTTTGTTTGCATAAATTTGGTTTGGATGTTTTAATGTACGTTGCTTCAAGGGTGGAAAGGTGAAAAGAAGTACGGCCACGGGCAAGAATAGAAAATTTGTTGTCATTATATTCGTGTGCGAATGTAGGGTTTTGTAAAAGATGTTGTCCTATGGCAGAAAAGGAAGTTTCAGTTTTAAAGCTTCTGATTGGCTTGCAAGAGCGGGCCAATGTGCTGCGATCCTGAGAAGTATGCTTCTGGAGAGTGGTTTTCGGCACGTGCTGCTTAATCCTCTGTTGTAGCCTTTGAGACGTACGACCCACGTACCGACTATCGCAGTGGCACAGAAATTGGTAAACAATGTTGCTTTGATGAAAAGCGGGTAGTACATCCTTTTTGGCTGCAGGCAGAAGTTGTCTGGTGGTGTAGACAATGCATGGTTCAACTGCAAAGTAACAGCGTTTGACGGCTATTTTAATTTGCATTTCGTACCTCAGCCAAACATTGCCCAGCCATGGCAAGTGGAGATAAACTGGGCATTTCTTCGGACCGAATTGCGTTGGTCTGCGAAATTGATTCATTTTCTTGGTCATAACAGTGTTGATTATAGCTTCAGGGTAACCGTTGTTGATAAGGATTGATCGAATGTTGGAAAGTTCATTTTCAAGAGTAGATTTCGAACAGATTACTAAAACTCTGTGGACTAGAGTTGAAATCAAATTAGTCTTCCGCTTCATGGGGCAAAAAGAGTTCCAGCGAATGTATTGGCCAGTGAAAGTCGGCTTCCTGTAGATAGATGTAACAAACTCGTGGTCATTCTTTTCTACCAGGACGTCAAGAAAGGGCAAAGTCCGATTGCATTCCTTTTCAAAAGTGAAACGAAGCGATGGATGGAGAGAATTTAGGTGGGAGAAAAATTTACTGCAGTCTTAAGCTGAAGGCGATGAAAATGGAGTACCCCCACAAAACCTGTTCAATTACGACGAAACTAATTTGAGTGATGATCCTGGGACAAAAATGTGTGTTTTTGAAAGAACCACCAAGTACCCAGAAAGAATACGAAGTAGCTCCAAAGCTGCAGTTTCTTTGATGTTTTGTGGATCTGCAAGTGGCCAAATTTTACCCCCATATGTGATATGCAAGTCGGAGCACCTTTGGACAACTTGGACAGAAGGCGGTCCTCAAAATACTCGTTACAATCGCAGCAAGAGTGGTTGGTTTGATGCTAACACTTTTGCAGATTGGTTCGAATTCACTTTTATCCCGCATTGCCGGACTCTGGATGGACGCAAAGTCATACTGGGCGACAATTTAAGCCGTCATTTTTCCAAACGTGTCCTGGAGCTAAGTGAGCAAAACAACTTTCATTTGCCTACCACCTAATTTAACCCATTTACTCCAGCCTTTGGACGTGGCTTTTTTGCCCCCTTGAAAAGAAAGTGGAGAAAAATCTTGGATGCTTGGAAATCAAGCCAAAGAAAGCAATCCCAGCTGCTTTCCAAAGATGCCTTTCCACGACTTTTGAAACAATTGTGTGATGAAGTATGTCCGTTTCATCAAACTAACGACAACTTAAAGTCTGGATTTAAGAAATGTGGAATTTATTCTTTGAATGCGCAACCTGTCATTGCAAGACTTCCAGGAAGACTTACCGGTCCGCAAACTACGGAGGAATCAGCATCTGCTGTCAGCAGTGCAATTATTAACATGCTACACTCTATGAGAAGTCCTCCTGAAAGTAACCGACGCCGAAAGAAACGAATAGATGTTGCCCCAGGCAAGGGTATTTCAACATCTGACCTCCATGATAATGTGGTGTCGAATGTTGGGAATGGAAATGCTAAATCGCATGATCAAACAAACGTTTCTAAACGATCACCTGACTGTAAAAGTACTGCAAATTCCCTAACTGGACCTCAACCAGCATCATTAGAACCGGAGGAAGTAGTACAGCAAGTGCATATAGAACAAGATATTCCTGGACCGAGCGGACTGTTTACCAGAAGAAAAGGAAATAATTCACGACGAAATGTTTCATCGAAACGTGTCAGAAAAAGTAGGCACACAGCTGTAGCTGCAGCTTTTTATGCCACCAGATCGTGAGATAGCGACTCTGATGATATTTGCCTCACATATGATGACAGCAGAAATACTCCGCCTGATTTCTATGGGGAAGAATCTTCAAATGAAGAGCTGTAAAATGACTTTGTATTTCTTGCATTGGTAATGGTTTGTTTGTGTCTTTTCGTTATTTCTTTCGTTGTTGATGTGCCATTCAATCTGTTATTTTTTTTGATTACTTTTTTTGAGTTTGCTGGTTACTCTAATACAACTTGCCACAAAAATGAAGAAATGAGTAAGCAATTTATAAAAAATAATTAAAAGTTGTTTTAATGAGAACTGAACGGAGAGATAGCATTGAGTTTACAAAAAAACACCACTTCAAGATCAAAAAGTTTACTATCAATACGCGTTTATGAAAAGACAATTTCAAGCTAGATAAGATATATAAATTGTGTTTTCGTCGCGCTGCATCGTTTATTTGATCATAATGACCTCAATCGCTTCGTTATTATGAACAGAAGCAAAAAATAAATTTGAACACTTTTTTTGCAAAATCTTTTATGCAAATGTGTGGTTATGTTTTTATTTTGTAATTTTATGTTCATAATATGAGCTGAGGTTCATTGAAGCTAGGGTGTAAATTTTGGTTTACTGCGCGTAGCATAGTGTTCATAATAGCCCCATCGACGGGGCTATTATGAACACTAAGAAATTTGGGCACAAACTCATGAAAAGCTACGCGCAGTAAACCAAAATTTACACCCTAGCTTCAATGAACCTCAGCTCATATTATGAACATAAAATTACAAAATAAAACCATAACCACACATTTGCATAAAAGATTTTGCAAAAAAGTGTTCAGAATAGCCCCACTCGACGGTACCAATATTGTCAGAATGAGTTATTCTGTAATGACTGATGAAATTGGTAAATTTCGTAGGCCTAATCTGTTTCAATACCGCTAAAAACCATTCGAGATTTGGATTTTTGAGCTTCACAAAATTGCAATTTGTAGAAAAACTAATTCATTTGGTACATTTTGGCTATTTTTGGTGATATCCATGGTTATTTAGCTGTCTGTATCTAAGTTTTCAGCAAGATTGATCAAAAAATGAAGTCTGTGGGCGTTTGATGCGGCCGAAAGGAATAGAAAATTTGGCCGCATTCAGTGCCAGAGAGGTGAAAAGAGCAGCAGCAGAAGAAAGAGACGAGTATTCCTCTCCAGAAGAACAGTGAGAGGCAAAGTCATCCCAGCGAGCATTCTGAAAATTGAAGAAAGGGGGGTGTAGCGGTTTCGAACCCGGTTTTTATGTTTACAGTGTTTTTGATCTAAGTTGTCTTGTATCACCTTATCGTTTCAGCGCTTTTGGCTGATTTTCTTGTTTGCGCAGTTTAGTTAATTAGGGCACATTTTAAGTTTCTGATTTTGCTTTAAGCATGTTTTGGATTTCTTTAAATCATTTGACTTTGCTTTTACGTTATTCAATTCGTTTTAATGCAATTTAGTTCAGATCAGTTGGTTCCGTTTTGTTTAGTTCGGTATGTTCTTTTCAATTCGTTAATAAATGGATCCATTTTTTTGTTAAACAATTTGATCAAGGAGAAGCTGCAGCAAAGATCGACAGTTTTACGTACGATCGCCAGTTATTCAAACTGGTGATCGCTACAGGGACACTCGTTGGGGCGATAGATTGGAGAGAGAGGGAGAGATAGAAGAATTGGTAGGTGGTCAGAATCCAGGTCCTGAAGCACCTCCCAGGAGCAAGAAAGAGCAAAAGAAGAGAGAGCGATGGAGAAGGGTGGGTGTGTCAGGGTTATTGAAGGGGAGGAGATTAGAAGATATGACCCAGTCGAATACTTCTTGCCGTGAGGGTCGGAACTACCTCTTGAGCGCCAGAGGGGATGATGGCAATTAAAGTCCCCCAGAATGAAAAGATTTCTGGATGGGGAAAAGGAGTCAATTTTGCCATCCGTTAGGGAGGAGCAAATAGGGGGGGCGTACACATTAGGAAGTTTCAGCGAGGAGGAGTTGCTAAGAGAGATGTTGACCCCTACATAATCAGAGCAGGGATCAAGCAAAGAAAGAGTGGATGTAGAAAGCTCAGAAAAGGATAGGCTCTGCCTAACAAAAATGACGAGCCGCCGCTAGCGTGCGTGTCATTAGGAGAGAGAATGCCAAACCGGGAGTGGGTGCATTTTGATGCCAGACCGCGAGTGGGTGCATCAGAGCAAAGAGTCCAGGAATTCGGAAAAAGAAAGATGAGTTAAGATTGGATTCCTGGATACAGATAAGGTCAACAGGGTGGGTTGAGAGAAAGTGAAGTAGTTCAGTGCTCCTGGCTCAAAGACCTCCAGCATTTCATTAAAAACCCTGAGAGAGCCAGGGGGGATAGGAGACAGGAGGCGCAAAAGGACAACCAGGAGCAAGGGACGGTGGTGAGGGGGCAGAGGAAGAAGTTATAAAACGGGCAGATGAGGTATAAAAAGTTTGGAGATGAGAATAGGACAAGAGTGCTGCATTAGCAGAGAGGGACCAGATTGTACAGTGGAGATGTACATGTGGGAGGAGTCCGAGCAGGGAGTCACAGAGTTGAAAAACTTAGTGGTTTCTGTTCACGATCAAAATGGCCGTTGAAGGTATTTTAAAATAAGTCCATTCCCATCTCACCCTGTGCTTACTGCGATGGAATGAAAATTAGTATGCCAAAAGTATCCAAGATTTAGGAAAAGACAGGAAGTTTCAGTGTTATTGCAAGCACCTAACCAGAGATATAAACGATAAAAAATCAAAAACGGTCAAAATGACCGCTCCGGTAATTCTAGTTTTATGAATAAAAAACCGAGTGAAAAAAACTAGGATAATAAATTTTTCTTCTTATGGGACGTTATAATTCTGTCATAGTCTACTATCTACAGATATTTTCTGAATACCGGAAGTCCGAGTTTAGAAATTACTTGATTTTCAATAAAGTTTATTTCCATGATATATCATGTCATTGCAATGGACAGTGCCAATTTACGAAACGAAAAAACTAAAACTCATAAGTAATGTAGGATACTGCACAATTGTGATTATGATTAATAAAGCGATTCTATCATTCCAGAGCTACTAGAAAAATGCTTCAGCAGGAAGAATCGACAGCATTTGTCAGCAGGGGCAAAACATATATGTAAAACCAGCGCATATCTAAAGATTTTTTTGAGAAAATTTAGCATAAAAAAACTTCTGTAGATGAGTTCACAGTAAGAGCTGCCGCTCTTAGAAAGCATAGCGATTTTATAGATCAAAAGAATCATTTATTAGTACGATTACATGTCTACTCTTACCCAACTGTTTATAATTATTTTTTGGCGTAAGACGATACAACCAATGCACCTCATGTTTATACTATCTGGCTGAAATGAATTAACCGTGTTTCGATTTAAACAGAAAATTTATTTCAATTCTAATGAATTGTGGAAGAATCATCACAAAATTGGTGAGGCAAAGTCACAAAAATAGTGGGATTGCCCTTTTCTGCAGCTCATCTTGGCGCCGGCACTGTTGAATTTGCTTGCACTTCCATGAAGTATCTGAAGAATAGCTTCATCCAAACTCATCTCCGCAACTGTGATCCAATCAACAGAGCAGTTTATGCAGAAAACATTGCAGCGGTGTCAAACTTTCGGTAATTCTGCCTTTAATTTTGCCGGCTCTAGAATCAAATCAGACCACATATCCAAAAGGAAGTACCAATAATTCGTACACAAAGTGGTTTATCGAGAATCAAGATACAGCCTATAAGTTAGGAAAATTGCACGAAATAGTTATATGTTGTTTGCTTACGAACAAAATTTCAATATTTATTCCTAATGCTAGATTACTTCTTAATAGTTTTTTAGAAAAAGTGGCATCTTTTCTTTGTGAAAAAATTTGAAATTTATCAAAATAAAATGCTTTGTATGGTTTATTTATCTTAATTTGAACCAAATTTTTGCATTTAGAGCAATTTATAATACTTAAGGCTGGGAACAGTCATGATTTTCGAAAGTGTAGCAATTCTTTTTTAGAGCAACTGAATGAGGGTAAAAGAATATACAGTTCTTAACTTAGAATCACAAAGAATTTGGAAGGATTGAACGAATCGCACCCGAAATCTTAATGCAGGGTTTTCACCGCTTTGTTGTTCTCAAAAAATAATTATGTAAACAGTACTTTTACGATATATGCGAGGTAAATTCGGTGAAATCAAGCAGTAATTTGCATAAAAAGTAACACTTTCTCTTAGTTTTATTGCAGCTGTAGTTCCAGCTCAGTTGGTTAGAGTGCTGGTTGATTAACCGAGTGTTTTCTGGCTCCCATCTCGAGAGTCGAGTTAGGATTGAAAAATGCGTAGTGTCCATTTCCTGGTTTGTTAGTTTCTTGCTAGCATTGAGGCGAGTAATTTATATTTAGCCCTATGGCACTGCCTGACCGAAGAAACTGCTACCAGATCCGCCACAGCGAACGCCGGGTTGGAGTGTCAGATATAATTGGTGAAGTGTTGGCATGGCTGCATCATACGATAAACGATGACATTTTATTTCAAGATTACAGAGGCATGTTTAGTCCTAAAGAATTTTTCGCAACAAACCTTGCTAAAACATAAAAACAAATTCAGTTGCAAATGCAGTAGTGCATTTTCTTGGCTCAGATATTTTTCAAACAAATGCAACTTCAAACTATTTGCACGTACATTAGCTCCAAATGTTTGTGAGCAATTAATTTTATCAGACGAAACTCTTCACTAGATAAACCTATGTTTGAATTCCAGGCTGCTTGATGTAATTACAAAGGCTAAAATTTAACATTGACTTAGTGGTGTCGCAGTCGAATTAATAAAAGACTTTAGAGTTGGCTTCGAAGTGGTTTCGATATTTTTACAATTCCCCATATTTGCTGTCACCTATAATTTTTAGTTCAGTGAGCAATCTCTAGTGCTTGTTGATGAGTGGCTGCAAAAAAATTTGGTTTGCAAAACCGTAGCCATTAAACTTTATGCAATGAACAACAATAGAATGAGCAGCGAAATAAAAAATAAAATTTCTGTTGTGAATTTCTTGGCTGTGACAACTTACAGCATTGCGTACCCATCTGAACAGTGTGACTCGTAGCTAGTGAACAGATAGGATATTGCTTTCTACTTTTGGACATACTTTTACACTCTTTTACTCTTTTCCGGCTAAGTAATTTTGTTTACACATGTTTGCATCTGGATAATTTAGCACATATTTGCGTGTATATCTTCTTGTAATCCTTCTCTTTCAGAAGCTCTGGTTTGTTAGAATAAGTTTGCTTCGACTTCTTCCCCAGAAAGCAAAGACTACATTTTTTTACGTTTATCAAAGATCAGTTAAGGTCGTCGTTGAATTGGCGGACGAATAAATGAAAAAGCAAAGTTCATACCGAAACCATATACATCTTGCTTGCATAGATCAATCTTTTTGTTGAAAGCAAAAGCAGTGCCGGCATTGATACGGCGCACATTCAAAATGTAATAAAATGCTGTTAAAGTCCAGGGATTCGATTTGGCTTTGCGAGTATACCTAGGCACCAATTCGATGTTCCATCACATCCATGCCACCTTTAGTAAAATCATATAGTTTGCATATAGCGGGTTTGTTTTTACCATCATCTATTGTTACTCCAAGGATAAGTTCTACAGTTGAGAAGAGCAAAACGTTGCGCTGGCCAGAGCTCTTGGTAGGAAACACATAAGAATGAAGAACTAGCTTGTTTTCTGACAACTCCCAAAAGCATTGACAAGAATACCGTTTTCTTTCTGCAACGTTTTTGACTGCAATAGGTATATCCCTTCTATTTCATTGAAGAGTACCCACAAATCTTATGTTGTGAGAGATAGAAGCCATTGTACCGGAGACAAACCAGTGTACAAACGGTCAAAGGAAATATTGCGCTCTTGCAAATCACCGTAATTCTGAAGATTTTGAAGATACCTTACTGTCTCTTCCACTTCTTTGACCTAGTATGCTGTTGCTCCTTCATTAAGTTTTCCACAGAATGAAATTATAAAGTGCATGAAGGCGTAAGCGACTGCATTCGTAGATATAATAAATACCGTAAATCATATTTAGCAGGTTTTATCGAATTTTACTGCTTGAAACTAATTTCATTTCTTGTGGGTTGCAAGGTTTCATCAATGCACAAGTACTTTTCAGAAACAACTCAAGTTGAGCAATTTTTATTGAAGCATTCGAAAAATTCTCGAATAGCTGCAAAACGATCATGTTTCTACAGCTGTTCCCTTGTATCATAACCATCAAATGATATGCAGATGTAAAAAAACTGCAACCTATTTCTACTCAGTGTTGATCCGAAAGGTGTAGGTCCCATGATCGGATTATATAAAAAGCAACATTATGATTGTTCACGCCAGCAAAACCAAGTATGTACATCAGTCTTATAAATGCACGAAGTTTGATGTCCGTATTTCTTGTGAATGACAAAAGAGAAGTTTATACTTTTTGAATTGCTCGGCATTTCAATTCGTTTATTTATATATCGTACAACACAATCTATCATTAGGCACAGAATACAATTGGGAAATATTACAGTTTGTTTATTATCAGCTGTAGTTATTTTTTTGGCCAAACTGTTTCTGTCTGCTTTATCTTAGTAGTTGGTAGCAGGGTCTACTGAACAAAACTTCACAACACTTCCAGTTTATATCTCAAAGCATTTTTGCTCTTTCTTATTAAAAGATTTGTATTCTGAAATCAATGTTACAAAACCAGTTTCATTAAGCGAACTCTGATAAAACGAAATGGAAATTTTGAAAAAATTTGTGAAAAGTGAGAAATCGTTGTTGGAAGATTGCATTTGTACCAAACATTGTGTTTGATGTAAACATTATTTTGTTTGCACACTTTAGTGAACTCAACAAAAGAGTCAAGATGTTAGTAATTAGAGTTTGTTTACCTATCACGATCTGATTTCTGTCTCACCTCTATGCAAGGAAGAGACGCAAACCTTCTAAACAGAGAACTTGCAGTAACATAAAAACAACGCGACGTCACACGTAATCGGATTAACTTGCATCATTGCTGCTTCTTGGCAAAAATTTATAAGTACAAGACTGAAAGTACAATAATAATTTTGGGTTCATAATAAAGCATAATAAAAAGTAGGAGAAGTCAGGAAATTTCAAATTATTTTGAAAACAATATCGTGTATAATTTTACGTTTGAAAATTTGTTGGGTTGCTGCTGACCAACGTTGAGCTGATTAGGGTTAAAGAAGCCAAACAGTTAACCCAGCTGAGGAGGCCAGTGTTAAATATTTTTGTGGTAAGCCTTCTGTTGTGGTTTGTGAAACTTTGCTATGCTTAACAGTTCATTTTTGCTGACGCGTAATCAACGCGTAGTCAGTGTAGAATCCTTGCTTTTTTGGTTGTTCATGTGAAATGCAAACGCGGCTGCATGCAAGTAGTAGTAAACGACGTTAAAGTTTGTTCAATTAAAAGTCGAATTGCTATTATTGAGTTTATATCAACGGATAAGTTTAGTATTGCATAAGTAAATAATTAACGTATTAATCTCCTAATATTGGTTTTGTAGAGTAAGACAACTGAAAAGCAATTGTTGAAAAGAGTAAACAATTGTTAAGTGTTGTCTTAACCGGAAGTTCAGTTAGTGACGTGTTCGATTCCTCGTCTGGAAAATGGTTCTGGTATGTGACAGTTGTTTACCGTAATTGTTTGCATTAAAATGATTGTGGTTTCTATATTTTTAGAAACGGGGTTTAAAGAAAAGCACACCACGACGAATCTTAATTGTGTCAATCGAGTTTATTGCTCTAATCACTTGTTTTCGTAATATGAAAAATTAATCAGGATTTCAGTTTTCCGTTATTAAATCTATTTCTCTGTTGATTGGAATTGATTTTTACCACCGTTGAAGTCTATAAGTCCAAGACAAGAAGTTTGCAGTAGTTGAGGGGATTTTCCTGGTATCGCTGGGGAGAGACTAGCTGAAAATTAATCAGCACTCAGTTCAACCAAAAACTGCAAAATAGAGCCACAGAAGAGTATCTAGTTTTAAAGTGGCTCATTTTTAAATTGTGTTTTATAGATTCTTGGTTCGTTTGCAGCAGCCAACAAAATTCTTCAAGATGAAAATACAGACTCGTCAAAAGGGATAGAGCTTGTGCTATCGTGTGTTAAAAACTTTTGCGATCTTAAGAACATAAAATTCTGGGATATGTAAAATGAAATCATTACTCAAATTGACGCTCGTTCAAGTCGAATACAACGTGCTAATGCATTGCCACAAGATTATGTTGATGAAGAAACAACCGGAAAAAATGAATGAATAACAAAAAATGCGGAGAAAGTATATAGGACATTGGATCATGTGGTCGATAAAATAAACTTGCATTTTAGCTAATGAAATTCAAAACTGCAGCTGCTGTCACTGCACTTCAACCTAAAAATAGCAACTTTTTGAATATAACGATTGTGAAATCTCCTTTGGATTTGGCAAAATGCACAACAATGCAAGCACAATACCGGCTAGTTTCTGTACGCACCATTTGTTAAGAGTAAAATTGCATAGCAGCAAAGAAAGAAAGATGGCTTATCATTTGTGAAACTCGTAAAAGAAAAGTTTGGTTTTGACGAATAATTTTAACTTTATTTTGACCAAATAGTTTTTCATATGACGCTTTGCAAGAAATCAAAATTTGTTTTTTATTACTTTGTTAGTATTCTGAGCCATTTTGAAAGATTTTAATCATATTGACTTTTGGTTGCCCTACTTACTACTATATGCTTAATCAAACTACAAAATAATTATAAAACACGCAAAAGTTTAACCTTTAATTAGCATAAGTTAGTTAACGCTTAACTTTTTGAGTGTTAAAATTAAAATGATTTGATTAAATTTCATTCTACAATACTGTCGCGTTTTAAATAGAGTTATGAATCTATTTCGATCTTAATTTACTTCTTAAAACTGACGCGACTTGCAGTATCGATAAAATAATTAAGTTTGGTTGCAACTTGATTGCTAGGAAAAGAATGGCTTCCACTAAAATACTTTAACCCGTGCACTTCTCGGTCAGAACAGAACAATATATTTACAAACCACTTTATAACTTCGAATTCCATCGCTTGCCAATACAAAGAACTAAAGCACTTCAATAAGTAAATATCGGAGACTAACCAAAACTAAAATCACCAAAATAATCGCTTGATTCATGTCACAACAATCACCACGGAACAACGCCTTTTTACTACACTCTACTAAACTACCGGTACTCTCTCTACTCTCAATTACACTCTCTCTGAATGAATAAAATCTCGCCGCCTTATATATATGACGGAAAATAATCTAGAAATTGCCAGAACATCACGTGACGCAAGAAAATTGGCGTTAATTAATTACATAATCGGTAATAATAAAAAAAAAACAAGAAATCTTCAAGAAGAAACGAGAATCATTAGAATACACTGGAAAACTAGGTCACGTAGACAGTCATTGTGACGTCAGAAAAGCATGTGAGTTACTAATCTATTTATAAATCCGAAATTAAAAAAGGTCTAATTTTGAAAACAGTTCAGCAAGTTAGGGCTACAAACACTTTAGACTTACAATTAAAAAATGATCACTGCAAAATAAAACAACAGATTATAATAACTATACATATATAAAAACTATTCTTTTAATGCAAATTAACTTATTCGTGACAAATACCAACACTGCTTGTTGGTATCGTAGAATGAAACCTAACTAATAACCACAGACGGCTCGTTCTTGAACAATTTTCTAGTGTGAAGATTCTTTAAGTTACGTAAGTGTAAGCTACCGTAAGTTGCTTTACTAATGTGTTTCGTTGCCTAACTCCATTCTACAAAACTAATTATTTTTTTTTACCGTTACAAGCACACAACTTGCAGTCGATTAGGATCACGTAGGTCTGTGAACTCATTGAACTACAATTCGTTTATCTTACTCTTTCCTTTTCAAAGTGCCGTGTAGACCTTTTTAAAACGGCAAATACCGGTGCACCTATGACCTTACTTGCAAAAACTGGTCATACGGTTAATTGAAGGACAAGAGAAAAAATGAAAAGCATAATGTGACGTCACAGACTGTAATGTATTTTCACCAAATAACTTTATATGCCCTCCTTCTGCTGCACAGACTTTGAACCGTTGTTTCTCAACCTGGTGCCAGCGAAAAGTTTTTAAAAAGTCCGTAATTGCCAGATGTCAAATATTTGCTTTTATGTTTTAATTTATATGTTTTTTTATTTCTCACTGTTCAGAACTAGATTATCTGTAGTGATTGCTACAATAATAAAATAGATTTCAATATTATTTCCTTTTGCAACTGCAAGTGTAGTGAATCAAAAAGTTTCATAATTCTTCCAGTGCAATATTACCCTCGTGTCATAAACCGGTTTTCAAGCTGGTTACGTAAACAAAGCGCACAGCCACATTATTGATTTATGCTAACGGTTAATAAAAAATAAAGCGTTTCAGCCTACATGCAAAAAAGCTACTGCAGTGACTGTGTTGAATGTCAATCACTAATGTGAGAAGCGGCGGATTAAGTATTGGCGCAAGCAATGTTTCCCAATCTTTTTTAATGCATTTTTCCCGTACACTTCTATGGAAGTTTACATTTTTCGCTTTTAAAAAAAAAAATGAAAAGCAATTTGTTTTTTACATCTTGTGCTTTTAATTGTTGTTCCAACGTATGTACAGCTCCTTGGTATAACATTAGATTGCAGCCTGACTTACAAACAACATATTGTCAACACCAAAGCGAAGATTAGTACAAAGAATAACATCCTGAGAAAACTTACCGCAATGAAGTAGCCAGCCAAGCCACATCTGAAATGAACAACTCTCGCCTTGTGCTATTTAACAGTGCGATGTACTTGCCCAGTGTAAAAAAGATCTTGTTATACCAAAAATATTGTCAACTCGGTCTTGAACAATACCTTTATCCTCATAACTGGCTGCCTCAAGATAACTAACATCAAAAATTTTCACATATTAGCCCCTTTACCGAACCCAATATCAGAAGGAAAGTTGCTGATCGTTTGAAACGCTGGAGGCAATTTAGCCATGACTGACATCTTCTGTAAAGACATACTGCCGTGGGACAAAGACTGAAACCGAAAAAGATTTTGGTCACATCACCGCCTTGGATAAATCGCCCTGCGAAAAAAGCTAAGGCTTTAGAAAGAAACCTGTTGCAAAATTTTCTCTAGCTCGTAATGCCATTCGGGTTAGATAAAAATAGCTTTAATGCCTCCACAGTAGGGTAGGTTGCACCAAACTAGACATTGGAGCTGTAGAGCTATTCTACAATCTCAAACATCTGCGAGTGCGGCATTGGGCCTGGGGACAGTCAAAATTTTTTCACCTGCTCTAAATCACTAAACACCAAAGATTGGTCACTTCGTGATACACATGCACAACAATGCTAGAATAGTAGGCAAACGTCATATAATTTTTTTTAGCGGAAAAACGACAAGAAGAAGATTTTACGCTTCTTGATATACAACAGAGTTAAATAAACTACCACTTCCTTATGGTATTGTTTCGGCACGCCCGTTTTTTGACCTTTTGCGACCCATGCTTTGGCAACCGCTGCTTTAAGTGATTCACCGCATCAGCACGCGTTATATGCGGGAATGAACGCTTTCCGACTCCAGGTTAAGAAAAATTTGCGGCTATATCCGCTCTCCGTCCTCATGCCACCAAAACGCTGCGCGGCTATAGCTGCTTCCCGTAAGGAAGTGGTTAGAGCATACGTGTACACGGATGCTAAAACGGGAGGAGGGGAAAATGCTCTTTCAAAGTATTTAAAGTTAATTTCTTTAAAACTTTATGAATCATAAAAATATTCTCAAATCTTCAAAATATTTAAGGTAAATTCTTATTGGGGTTATTTTTGTACCTATATTAAAACAAAAACATTTTTTCCTTTAAAGATCATCTTATGTTGAACGATCATTTGTCTGCTCATTTGGGGTTGTAGCCTTTTTTGGTGATGTTCATATGATGCTAGCTCTTAAATGTTTTTGATAAGTTGTTTCTAGGTTAAGTAAAACTACCTGTCAAAAAATAAAAGGTTTTCTTTGCAGCAATGTTAGCTCCCTCCCTGGGAGTTTTTCAACACCTTTATGCGTTTGTGTAAGTATATTCATTGCATTACATTGCTAAACTGCCAAACTGTGCAAGTGCGTGAGTTATTCTAAACAAAAATTTGGTAGTTATGCAGCAAAATAATGCCATTTCCTTCTCTAAAAGAGGAAAATTCCCTCTTGCCAAGAATTTCCTCCCCCGGTGAAGAATTACTGACATATCTCTTTAGTCCAATACTTTTTATCGCCGTATGTAGTTAACTATATAGCGTACAGTAACTTTTCTGAAGGCTACCTTTTCAAGATATAGACAAAAGTTTCATTCTTTGATGAAAGAAATGTAACCTATACAAATATGAAACGGATAAGTTTTACTGGTTGTAAACATGCTTTTTTAATTTCATTTACATTCTTGACCTTAGATTAGGTGGATAGTTCTCTTAACTACCAGTAAGGAATGAGGAGTTTTCATTAGGTTCATTATTTCTACCGTAGGAATTTTAACAAGCATTTCTAATGCAGCTGTCAATATTTGCTTCAGTACTTGGTAATTTTTTTGTTAAGTATCAACTTTAATTCACGGTTTATTGAAAAGCAGATAGAAGGTGCATGTGGGTCGTCTAAAAACTTTTTTCGGAAGTGCGAAATTAATTTAGTCCTACAATAAATCTAAATTCCAGGACCAGGAGAAAGCATGCGCCACTTGCCAGAGTGTATGCAGTCACGGAATCATTTATGATGCTTTGTCAGGTTTCGTATCGGCTAATTGAGTGGAATTCGCTTTCACAAGCATAGGCACCAACAAAAATACAGTATATTTTGCTTCCAATAGATGCACTTGAATTTGCAGGTGCAGTCAAATCCATTTTATGCAAGCTGACTTGTGAAATTGCAAGAAACTGAAATTAAGTTACGATCATTTGGGCCAAAATTTGTTATATATTTTTGAAAAAATTAGGCTCCCTTGACTTTTTAAGCTACACTTCTGTTTTCTACAAGCTATGCTCCAATCTCATTTATTTAATGGTGATAATGTTGCAAAAGCAGCAGCTGACCAAAAAAGCTAAATGGCAATGTTAGTGACGCGAAATAAAAAAGTGTACTTACCTTTGAGGTTTCTATAGGTCAAAGTACAAACTAAAAAAAGTTCATGAATTATTATCTAGAAATTTTTTTAAATTGTGCAGTAGCCAGTAACTTAGTGTTTCAACCATGGGCCTGGAAAACGGATACGAAAGGCACACGATCCTTTAGAATTTATATTCTTTAGCGTTTTGTATTGGGAGTATACTGTTGAAAATAGAAAAAATTTGGACTGGAAGACCTCTTGTTGGGGAACAAAACAACATTGGAAAAAAACTAATAATTTGATTAACGACATCTTCTCAAAAGTTTATATGAAACAATTCTTTTACTGTCACTATCCGTTCTCAAATCAATATTTTGTCTACGCCTCAGGTTTTAGATAATTTAATTAGAAAATTCTTCATTCGAGCTCATTAAATAAAGCTGGCTTCAGTTAAATAAAAGGCCAGCTTTACAGCTCTTGCGTTTTTTTTTTGGCAAACCCATAGCTTAAAAACTCGGTAACCCAATTTGAAAATTGGAAAACACTAACTGAAAAGTTTACGGCCATTTAATTCAAATTACTCTCAAAA
Organism: Trididemnum clinides; assembly: GCA_963675345.1. Classification (NCBI taxonomy): domain Eukaryota; kingdom Metazoa; phylum Chordata; class Ascidiacea; order Aplousobranchia; family Didemnidae; genus Trididemnum; species Trididemnum clinides. Next base: position 24,952,082 of record OY776306.1, read on the forward strand.
TAATGGTGCGCATAAATGTTAGCAGTTTTCTATCGAGATCTAATGTTTGTTATGATAGCACGTTGGGTACGAAATAAAGGACTGAGGTATTGAGCCACCCCAACCATCACATCTTAATTTCCCAAAAAAACATAAAACAATAACAAGGCTATTAACTCCAGAGAAAACAATTTGATTTCAAAAAAGGAAAGCTTTTAAAAGATGTCCCTAAAAGAGCACACTAAAAAATAATAACCAAACTATCAAACAAAAAATTAAAATCCTCTTTTTTAATTTATCTTCATACCCCACTGCTTCGCGACCTCAAGAAATATTTGTTAGACGCGTCGTACAGTTTTCTAAATCTAACTCTACATAAGTGTTTTTACTACATTTAAATTTCGATAGCTATAATTGTCACTGTCAGCATGGATATAGAAAGCAACACCGATAATTTGGCTTTCATTCATACACCGTGGGATCAAAAACAACTGAATTTATTATTCGTAAATCATGACGAAATTAAATTTTATTGCTGAAAAAAATCTTACTTCAGCCTTTGAATTGATCGCCACCCTTTTAACAAAATTTTGATTGTATGACCAGGAGTTAATTTAAATTCTCCTCTAGTGTGTTAGGTTAGGTTTAACTGTGTGGTCAGCTAATGATGCCGACCCTACGCTGAATTACAAGTTCATCCAGTTTTAACCTAAGCTTTTGATTTGACAATTGTTTGTAGATTTTGAGCAAAGACGTTACCAGAGTATAAAACACTCCGAGCGGCTTCAAAACGTGTAGCGCAAAATCGCAAACTTCTTACCTCAAAATCAAAAAATGCCACATCTAAATCGAAAAGTGTCACTCAGAAATCGATAACTATTGCAACGTATGCTCTTCAAAATTAGATATTATTTTTTACTTCTTTCTTTTATAGCTAATTTGGGTCTTGGACTAACTTATTTTTGCTATTTTTTGCTTTTAGGTCTTAGAGAGGGGACAATATAGTGGAGGTTTTACTTTGATTTCTATATATTTATTCTTGTGTTTTTCTTCGTGTTCGTTTAGATTATCTCTTATCTTTTTCTTTCTTTGTTATTCTTTCTCTAATCAGTTTCATTTCCTGCTTTACTATTTGATCAACTGTTTTTGTTTAAACTTTGGTTTTACACTTCAACAAGTTTTAATTACCCATACATCTTAACGTGTTACATTCGTCCAGTTAATTTTATGTGTCCCAACAGTGTTAGCAGTGATTTGTTGTATTATGTCCTATACTGTATATCGCAATCCTAGATTGAATATTTCAAGCACAGTTTTTTGCCGGCTTTTCTGCATTTACAACTTATTGTTTTGCTTTTTGTGTGCAATCATCTTTTTAAAGACAGAATCAGTTTGGGTGTAAAATAATATATGACAGATTTTAAAATTAGTCATTACAGTTTTGATAGGAGAAATATATAAACGATTTCTGCAATCTGTGGGTAAGATGAAATCTAAGCAAGTGGTGGAATTGAGGCAAGAATGACCGCGAAAGTAAGAGTTATTTGAATGAAACATAAAGAAAGTGGAAAGTAGCTTCAAGAAAAAACAAGTAATGGCAGCGCTATTAAAGTGAATAGCAACTTAATTAAAGTCTTGTCATGAAATCACTTTATTCATCCCGTTGAATCAATTTGACTATTCTTTTAAATAGCATTTAAATCACTTCGCTAGATAATTTTGATCAGATTCTGAATTAATATACTGCCGATCTAGTTTGTAGATGAAAGAATGAACTTACTGTAGTTGAATGAAATCTATGATGCTATGCGAAAGTGACAGATGATGTGTGAAGAATAATGAAAGAGCATTTTAAGACGGAATAAGAGAGCATATGTGTTGTTTATCTGATGGAAAAAACATACAGTATATGTTGATTTTAAAAAAAAAACTGCGGATGGACTTTTAAAATATAATGAAGTGCCAGGGTGTTGGTGTGTGATAACGAATAACGATTACGATGAGTTGAGAAGATCACTGTAGTTGAAATTCCAAAGTGGTTGGATCAAGAAGGTGAGAGCAAGCGATTTATATTGTAGAAAATGCAGGTGAGAAGAAAAATTAAAAAATTATTTAATGAAAAGATATGCCATCAACAGAAAGAAATACACTAACGTCGTTGTTATGATTATGAGATATACGAGATAAACACCAATACTTCTGTCAACGGGCATAAAACCGGATTATCGTATGCAGTGCAAAGTTGGGAAAATATTTCCCATCAAAAACAGCGCAGTAAACCTCAAACACTAGCCATACAAATAGTTTTGTTAGGTTAGGCAACACCAAATTTTTAATTGATATCAAATTAGATAATTATAATTAAGTTAAAATAGCAATTGCGTCCGATGTAAGCCTGAATCTGCCGTTAATGTTATCAAATGTCATACGTTGGTAGGCCTGGGAGTGAAAGCCAGTAAATAATAACAACAGTACTGCCCGATGGGGCGCAGCCAGGCCGGGGGCCACTGTGCCATGGCCCTCTCCTTTGGTCCTAGATAAAATTATGCCCAAAGCAAACACTTGCCTGAAAATGTGCTGGTAGCGTTGGGCTTCATGCCTGAGATTAACACATGAGCTTTAAACTTTCCGGAGTTTTCTTGCTATAAACTAGAAATTACACGAGCAATTTCTTTTGCGCAAGAATCTTACAGCATCAATCCATTGGCGTCTGACGAGGTGCACAAAATTGTTTTACAACATTAATAGCAATAATGCCCAAAAACAAGTACTTTGCCACGAATAAAAGCGAGTCTTGTGCTTTCTGGAAAAGTTTTAGAAATGTTGCCGATAATATAACATGTCTCTATTTTTCCGGAAAGTTATTTACCAAATCATCTTGACAAGCCTAGATTCATAGTTAACCATTCAGATTTTCTAATTTTAGTCAAAATGTTTTGGACTGTTGACTAAAGAGAAAACAAAACCATCAATTTGCTAAGCGAAAACTCAACATTCTCTCTGGAATGTTTTTTAGAAGACTATACAAAACCTACATAAAATTTATAAAAGCTCAACGTTTCGAAAAACTAAAATCAGTTTTTCTTTGTCAGGATTTGTGTACGTACGTTGCAAGCCACAAAATGTTACCGACGTAACTTGTGTTAAGTTCTCAATATAGCTCTCCTGGTGTGATTGGTATTTTAAATTTGATTAAATTCTGATTAAATTTGGTATAAAAATCTGACTAAATTTGGTATTTTAAATCAATACCATAACTTTGTGAAATAACCACGTCTTCGTGTGAACATCCAGATAAAGCGCGTAGATTGCCTTTGTAACTCAATAAATCGATATGTGATACGTTTGTGGTGATCACGTGCTATGTTTATAGAGGTAAGAGTTTTAAATAGATCTCGCATACCATATACTCTTTGAGTGGTACACTGCTTTTTCGTCAGGAGCAACTAAAATTTAAACACAAACAACAACTACATAATCAACAGAACGAAAAAAAGAAAAAGAAAATTGTGGCAATAAACAAGTGCTGCAGCGACAACAGGCGGTCAAAAATTCATAAATTTGTACAATTCGGAATATAAACTGTTAATTTTATCGTTAAAAGAAAAGTCAGTTTTGTGTATATAAAATGTTTCTAAAAACCGTCTTTTCTTATAGTCCCTTTCAATAGCTAAAATTGCAAAGCTTTCCCAATCAATCCGGTGTCCATTTAAGCAAACGTGTTTCACTAGTGCAGATTTCTTTTCAAACCCTCATTTGTCAGTTGGGTAATTATATCAGGCTTGACATCCCTTTGATGTTCTTTGCGTCGTGTTTTAAGTGATCGACTTTTTTTCTCCTTTTCGTTCTGCTGATTATGTAGCTGTTGTTTGTATTTGAACTTTAGTCACTCCTGACAAAGAAAAACTGATTTTAGTTTTTCGAAACGTTGAGTTTTTCTGAATTTTATGTAGATTTTGAATCTAAATAAAGATCATTTTAACTTTCAATCACACCAGAAGAACTATATAAAAAAGTTAGCACAAGCTACGTCGGAAACATTCTCTGGCTTGCAACGTACGCGAAATTCAAGCATTCGTAAGCACTATGAAAGACATATCGATATATTTTCTGATTCTGAAAAACGTCTTTCACTGCTGCATGCTTACGTAAATGACAAATGTCCTGATTCTTCGCATGCGCGTTTAAAGCGTCATTGTTCCACAAAGTGGATTGAGAACTATGATGCTGTCTTTGTTTTCAAGGAGTTTTATCAGGCGGTTGTTGGTTCTCTTGATCAACTGTCAAAATCAAGAAATGGAAATTTCTTGGAAGGGCTATGCCCTGTTTGAAAGCGATAACTACAGCTGGGTTTTTGGCTAGCATAGAAGTTATCAATGCTACACTGAAACTTACCAAAATAGCATCAAAAAAGCTACAGGACATCAAGAAATTAATATTCTGACTGCATTAGATACAACGAGTATTACCAGTGGCAAAAATGTGATACAGGCTTTTAGGGCGTACAACACTGCGTACAGCTGCCCTATCCTTGATTTATTCTACAGTTGAGCACTGCACACTAGTTTGGTGTCGCAGCGCACACACCCGTTTCATCGACAGTGTTTTGAATGACGCTTGCGCATTGTCACTGGATGCCTGCGTCCTACGCCAACGGACCACCTGCCAATCCTTTCAGGCACCCAGCTAGCTGAGCTTCGCCGCTTGGGAGCGGCACTCTCCTTGCCCAAGCGTGGCACCCTGGGCCCAGATCATATTTTATACGGTCAACTAGCTGGGTTACGGTCAACTAGCTGGGATTTTCCCCAGGAGAGACTGAAGTCTAGACGCCCATTTGTACCTGCTGCGCGAAAACTATCAAATGACCTAACTGAACTGGGCATGCGCGCGGCTCAGTGGACGAATTATAGATGGAGCGCAGAGTATTCCAAACGCACATCCGTAATCCATGTTTTCATTCCCAGGACCAGTTCTAGGCCCCATGGAATGGACTTGCCATGAACATCTTGGGTTAAGCTCAATCGCCTGCGGACTGGCGTTAGGTGTTTTTACTCGTCCATGTACAAATTGGGTTTCTTTCCCTTGCCGAATTGCAAGTGTGGCGCCACCGATCAAACCGAAGACCACGTTATCCTAACGTGCCCCTTACATTGGGCACCTCGAGGGGTGGCTGGTTTGACGCTTTACATCGGGCCCTTCGAAAAATGGCTGGTCTGATGGACCACGATACTCGATGCTGGCTTAATACCACCACAGCTACCATCTGATGCTACGAAAAAGAAGAAGCTGGCTGATGCTTTTCCCCTCCATACGAAGAAGAAGAAGAAGAAGAAGGCTTTTAGAGACAATGAAGAAATATTTGTTGGACTCTTTAGACATGCAGAAGGTGTCTACAGGGAATTCATACTCATGCCTCAAATTGTGAATCGGCAAGCCAATAGAGCAAACCCACTAGCTGTTTCACCATTGCAGTTTTCAAGGCGTTTTGTCTTTTTGCCTTTTATTGAAACAGTGCTTGAGTAACTCAACGAAATATTTCCCTGTGATTTTGATGGTTGCATAAAACTCCAAGTTTTGATACCATCTGTCTGTGTAAAGCATTACATTTGCTTCGATCAGAAATGCTATGAACTTTTATCTTCCGTATGTGGATGACAGCATTGACGCTATGGAGGATGAATTAATGCGATGGCGTTCATGTTGGCTACGCCACGAAGGTGATTTTTTACCGTACAACACTTTTGGCGTGTTGCTTTCTGCTAAAGAAATACATACGTATGATCTTTGGAAGTTCTTCAAATATTGGCAACTAGCCCGGTTACTACAGCAACAAATGAGTGTTCGTTTAGTGCTCTGAGTTATTTGAAAACCTATTTGCGGTTGGCAACGAAAGAAGATCGTTTGAATGGATTTGCATTGCTGTATGTTCACCGTGACCTTATGATTAATATTGAACAAGTGATTGATGAATTTTCACGTAAAAATGTTGTCGTTGTTGTGATTACTCGTCCTCTTCTCCGGGATGGAGGTACGGCACGAACGGCAATACAAATTCACCTCGTCAACTTAATTGAATTAGGCTAGGGGAAAGGTGGCAGCCCATTTTGAACCAGTCTTGAGTGACTGGTAGCCCCACCACTAACAAGACGGACTGCCATTGGTGGGTACCCAAGAGTCGCTTCTAACGACATGCTGGTGAGCAGCTTCTCAATTGTAACCCGGTGAAGTACGGGTAGGTCACCTGTCTACCACATAAAGACGGAGGGATCCCGTTAAGTGCTTTGCTCAAGGACAACAAGCAAGCTTGCCGGCTTGTTCTCAACACTATCCCTTTTTTGTGCTGAGCGCCAAGCAGGGAAAATGTGCATACCATTTTTTGAAGTCTTTTGGTATAACTAGACTTAGGGAATGAGCCCCAGGTCTACCGATTGCGAAGCGGACGCTCCAACCACTACGCCAGCCCGCCAGTTCACGTAAAAATTGTATGCTAAATTTCAATGGAGTTAAATTTTGACATACAGCCACAGTAAATTTTTTTGGTTTGCTTATCACCATTACCAATCAGTTTGTATCAGCAAATGCTTTGGGTGCGATTGTGTAAGGGCAAAATCTTTTGTGTGTACAATTGCATTTAACTTCTTTACGTTTTATTTAAAAACCGCACACACCTCACATTTCCAGGGGAAAAAACCTCAATATCCTTATTGTGACTCGTTCCTGAGGGGTTTACCACTACACCTGGGCTGCGTTGTTCAAAAAATTTTGCCCCCCCCCCCCCCTTTAAAGGAATCCTGGCTGTGCCACTGACTGCCGGCAGTACCAATAACTTTTAACTTTATTGATTTTCAGTGCATTGAATAGGAATAGCATTTCATTCTGAAACACCATTGCCTACCATCAATAAATACTTCTGTAGAGAAAAAACTTCATGATTCACTAAACGCTCACTTTACAAATTAGCAACATACAGTGAAAGCCAATTAATTTACAACTCAATCCAAAGCCTATCACTTCAATTTCTTTCTTTAATTTTATCACTAAGACTTAAATCACACGCGATAAAGATTTTGTGATTATCGAACCATGGTAGTTAATTGAACAACGTAATACCAGGATGAACTGTTAGAGCATATTCAGGCAAAAACAGAATATTTAGGGAAAAACGGCATATTTACGAAAAGGGTTCAAATTCTCTCCACAATATGACAAAATATCACTTTTCATGAAAAATCTGCACTTTGCAGTTCTTAAAAACTTTATTGCAAAATTTTTATGTTTTGTTCTTAAAATAGCGGCTAAAAAGCAACTTTTTCAAAAACATACTGCAAATATTCGGCCCTCAACTGATGCTGTTTTAACTCAAATAACCTACAAAAAAGATTAGCTATTTACTACGCCATACTGATGCTAACAAAATGTTAATTCAAAAACGCTTCCGTTATTAATTTTTGAATGCCAACCAGGTTGTAGTCATATTCGATGTTTCCTAATGCGTTACGGCAGCTTGATGTCAGTTTTCGGGCGCTGGATTTCAATCGCTTAAGAGCTCCTGCTTTGTGTCGTGTGCAAACCTGGTCAACATTTAAGAATGACAAGCTTCATTGTTTGCTCTGTTGCTTAAAATACAAATGTCAAAGTCTTTAGGAAAAGCTATTGTTGTTTAAATCTGTTCCATCCGTCTCTTCCTGCTATAAAAATACTGATGAACTACTTTGAAAAACAAACAAAAATCAATTACATGGCCTGCGTCGAACCAAGTGGTTGATTCACTGTGATACGGGAAGCCAATCATATTTTATATTAAATGGTAAAGTGCAATTTAGTGGTGATAGGATAATCATACTGCAGCGAAATTATCATTATTTGGTAAAGACATATTATGTCACGGTGCAACAAAACCAACCATCAATCGTGAATTTTCTGAAAAACCATGCTTTAATTAAACCACGGCCAATTTCAAACCTTCCTTGCCGATTTGGATTGTGAATATGGAGATGTGATGTACCACAATGAAATTCGCTGGCCTTGCAGAGGAAAAATTTTGAGACGTTTTTTCAACTCCGCAAGAAAATAAATGAATTTCTGAAAGAGAAAGGAAAAAAGGAAGAGGCTGATTTGATTGCTGATCAACGATAGCTCCGTGAGCTTGCTTTTTTAAGTGACATTACAGAGTATCTAAATATTTCAAATGTGAAATTGCAAGGCAAAAAACATCTGATCTCAGATATGTTTATTATTTTGAAAGCATTTTTGTCTAAACTTGACCTTTTCAAGAACCAAATTGCAAAGACCAACTTCACACATTCAGTAACTGTAAAACACTGTCTTCTGACAATGAAACTGGATTGGGATTTGACTAAGAAAAGTATACTGAAGCTCTTGAAACACTGCAAAGTGAGTTTGCCAACAGGTTTTGTGATTTTTGAAAGCATGAAACTGTGATAAGATTATTTGAAAATCCATTTTTTGTGTTACCTACAAATGTAGATTCATGTCTTTAACTGGAACTGATAGAGCTGCAAGCATTTTTAAAGTGGCAAGATTTGTACAAGGAGTGCAAAATAGCAGAATTTTATTCAGGAATTTTGGATGATTTGCCAAGCTGAAGGAAAACGCTGCTATTATGCTTAAAGTCTTTAATAGTACTTATGTATGTGAGCAAACGTTTCCACGAATGAAGATTGCAAAATTGAAAATCCGATCAAGGTTGACGGACAAACATTTGCATGACATTTTGAGAATATCTGTCACGAATTTCAATGTAAACATTGATGTTCTTCGCAAAAATATTCAACAGCAAGGGTCTCGTCGAAATTTATATTAGTTTATTGAGCTTATTTGGCTTCTCAATGGAAAACTTACATACATTTCAAAAAGACGTACCTAAATTTAGCTGTGAGCGCAAAGTTGCTTTCTTTAACTTTATAAAGTCATATAAACATTAATGTACTTTCCACCACTACTGTCTTTCATGAGTTACGCTAGAAACGTTTCTTCGGTGTTTTCGATAAGTTTGGGTGCCATAGTTTCTGGCTCCTTTCTTCCTGATATTGTTGCGTATTCTACGCAGGTATGTTTCCAAGTTACTATTGTTGCTTGTACTGCAATGTGCACAAAATTTCCTCCTTTTCTGAAGCTGTTAATTGCAAGATATCATTTGTCATGCGAAGAGACCGCAACACTCTTGCTTGCCAATAAATATTCTGATGAAATCGCACGCCATGCTATAATTACTCGTATGTGCACAAACAAGTGCCCTTATTCATTAGGCATTGTTAAAGAAGTCAATGGTATTGTTGAAGGAGCTTGATCTGACTACCGTTGTTGAAATATTGTTGTTGCTGCAGTATTTTTAGATACATATTGAAAACACTAAGTAATATCTACGCAATAGATTTGAAAAATGGGACGAAAATATTTAAAAGTACTTATTCTAATATTTGCAATTTTCTAAAATCTAGCAGCATTTGTGAACTCAAATGTTTCTTTTTCATCAAGCCATATTTTTTTACCAAAAACTAATTCTAAAATACAGTTTTATTTTTCAGTATCGAATTTAAAGAGCAGCAGACCATAAGCAATTCTGAAGGACAGGCTAGTCAAAACGTTGACCGGCTCGCGTAACACTTCCAATATGCATAAAATAAAAAAATCATGACACTAACAATAATTGCGAAATTTATCAAGCGTGTGTGATGTAATAGATGGCGTATGATTGGTTTTATGACTTCGTTACTGCATTAATTCAAGCAATAGCCAAATCAAAAACTATGAATCATTTTGTGTTAAGGGGCCCAATCGAATTTCGTTTTTGGCGTCAACTTTTGAGAAACTGCATGTTTGGCACGCTTCAGCTATATGCTCTTTTTCAATTTTTTGACAAACTCAAGCTTTTCAGTTTCAACAATTTATAAGAACTTTTATCATGCTTATAATTTCTCTATAAAATGCTTGGGTTAGTTGTTGAGAAAGTACCATAATTATGAACCCTCATACGTTAATTACGTTTTGTCACGTTAAAGTTGATTGCGGTCACATTTGACTCCATGCTTAAAATTGCTTTAATCATGATTTTAAGCAATGCTCAATGTTTCGTTTGTCACAAATATCAATCGAAGAAGCTATAAGAATATCAAAACAATTCTTTTTGCCTAATGTTAGTACAATGTCGATTTTCAAACATCAAAACTAATATAGGCAAGTTTTCTCCTCAAATAACCTTTAGTAATTTTGCAAAAAATTTGAACATAAGTGTGATTTATAATAGGATTAGAACTTGATCTTAGTTTATACTTTAAGTATTTTGATTCACAAACATGTTGTTATATGAGTCTAAACTGCATGTGATTCAAAGAATCCCATTGGGTAAAAAGTTGGTTATTTAGAGGTTAAATGCAATAAGCACTAAACTGAATCAATCGACCACACCAATGCTGCTAAGTATAAGAAAATGTCTTTATACCTGGAAACTTAAACAGTTCTTGAACACAACAAGAACAAACTTTCAATGAAATTTTGTATGAACAAAGACTTCAATTTACATATATAAAACAGGAATGAGAAAGTAGTTCATACAAGGAACTAGTTAAAAAAAAGCTGCAACAAAAATTCTGATAAGTAAACAATGATCATGCTAGAAAACACATTTCCATTTCTCTCGGCCACTGTTTTTTCTAAAAGACCTAAAAAAATCGCTGGGAAAGGAGAAAATAGTTAGGCAGTTATCAAAAAAACATGAAATGAAACAACTGAAGAATATAGCATAAGACATAACATAATATTACACATTGGGTTCAATTTTGATCCCAATTAATGTTTATGGTATATTTTTTGAAAGCATAATATAAAAAAAAATTAGCGTTTTGAGGGGAACGTCATGTACAGTCTGATTGAAGAATTCCAAGAGGGCACAACTTGAAAAACCAAAAAAAAGTATTACTACAAATTAACTTGTCTTGGGATCAGTTTTGACCCCAACAACCGTATGAGAGCTGAAGTTGAATTAATTCTACACCTCAAACAAAACTTCACAACAAAAATATCGAGAAAGATGTTGCAAGTAGACCACGGAAAAAGAGGGTAGCGGAAGAAGTGGGGGTATTCCTCGTTAGCGCCGACACTAGCGATAGTAAAATTTGATTTGGTTAAAATATAGCAACGGCAAAAAGTCTTTTATCTCTGTTGAAAAGAACTTGACTTTGTCTTCAGCCGAATGTTTTATTTATTTTTATCAAAAGTGCCTGCCAAAGGGCAAAAATACGTGTTTGGTCGGAAGCCAATTAGTTTGTTTGTTTCTTATTAATCTGCTTTACTAGCAAAATGCACACTAAAATTTTGAGCAGCAAAATATATCCAGTTGCTGTACCCAATAATATTTAGTCCACTGAGGAGTTTCCTTATTTACAGTCATCGAAAGATTTCACAAAGTTTTACCAGCTTTTCGCGCAAGCAATGTTGAACCAACCTGTTATAGAACAATCGTAAAGGCATAAGCAGTTATGGAAATCAAATAAAAGAAAGAAATATTGTTTGACTGTACTAGTTTCCACAGTATACTCTTGTAAAAATATAACAAACTAATAGTTTAACAAATCTAAATTATAAAAGAAGTACCGGTACGTGAAAAAATGGGCTATTTATCTACATTGCATGTCTCAATAAAGAAGGTTGAAGACCCAAACGCCAATTACTTAAGTGTTTGTGCAGAGGCCGTGAAACATAGAGAACACGCGCGCTCCTAAATAAATTTAAGTTCTATGCTCCCGAGGTTGAATTCTCAGACGGATAGTTGAATAATATAAAAAAATGAGAGTGTGAGTCAGTTTTTAACAAATTAAAAAACATTTTTACTAACGACATTAGTCCCTTCCCCTTAACCTAAAATAGTCTCCGTGTTCCAGCTTTGTAATACGTAAAAAAAGGGTTGTAGTTCTACACCTATGTATGAAAAATTTCATGCCTGCCGCAAGGCTCAAATCAGAAATTTTTGTCTTGAATTGTTTTCACTCCTATTGTTGCAGTTTATAATGTCTTAGTGTAGCAGATATTTCTACAATAAATAATCAAAACATTAAGACCAATCGAGTAGTTTTGCATAATTCATGTCAACAGATAAGATGTAATGTTATACGGATGTTTTTTGATTGAAAGATATTTTTGTCCCATTAAAATTTCATTATTAAGTTTTAATTTTAAAGCATCTGAATACACTTGAGTATTGGCAAGTTTGCTTGCAGCTTTGCGCTTTTGGTTTCCACGTAAGTTTTGATTTAAACAGAGCAATCTTCTTTCTAAATCATTCTGTTTGAATCCATTGTTTTTTTCAAGAAACTTCATAACTGCTCGAATTTCTTTGATAGGATCTTTAACCAGATCTTCATAAACTAATAGATGAAAAGGTATTCCTTTATTAAACACCCACTTAAACATGTTGTCCCATCTGTATCGCGCAGCAACGTTCTTTCTGAATTCTGCGCAACATAAAGTATTAGCTTAGCAGGATACCATACTAACCTCCCTACGATGTACGGAAAACTACACAAATTTATGTTGAAAAAATGCAAAACTACGATTCAAAGGGCATGTATTAAGAATCAGTCCGATTCCTGCCACTTTCACTTAGTCACAATTAAAGTTTAGTTTTTTGATAAGTACAGCCAAATTGCTATCAATTTTTATCATATCAAATGATATGATTAACTCTTAAGATTCAGCACTACACGTCTCTATTTGCAATAAAAATTAGGCAAAGCTATGTAAATAAAGAATCACAAACAACACTTTGCTGGGAGAAGAGTAGCGTGCTTATAGAATTTCCGTAACAGATCTTGATAAACAGACAAATCAAGAAAGGGAGAAACGAAAAGGGAGGGAAAAGAGAGATTGATAGAAAGCGCAACTGACGGATTGGAATAGCCTCCTTTTAGCCTCTAGTTACCAAATAATCTTTCTTCAGCTGTACACAAAAGTTGGTGCTCCCCTTTCCTAAGTGTTTGAATTTATTGGTCTACTGTTGACCTAAAGCATTTTTATGAAGCACAAATATCAAGAAAACAAGCAGGAAAAATTGTCCTAAATTGCTTTTCCTTAGAGCACATCAAGACAATCGGCTAAATTTTAATTTTACTTTCAGATAGCAGGGCTTCATCTTTCACATAGCCTGTATGACTGCGGCTGTTTTCACGATTAAAATCAGCTCGAATAGCGTTGTATGGATTGCGAATCAGTAAAATCGCTGTGTCATGGTGTTTTATTGTAGCTCCATTTGTTTCAAACAAGTGGTCCTTGATTACAAAGCTTCTTCGAGCAGTGAATTTAACTTTCGCTCCAAGAAAACCTACAAAAGCAAGTTGTCAAGCACTTTCGAGTAAATCAGAGTTTTATTTCCGTTTCTAACAAACACTTTAAAAATGGTGTTCACAGTTTCCCCACTTGATGGAAAAAAAGAAATAAATGGTGCGGAGAAAAGTTCCCGAATGCCAATGTTGTTGGTGCAAGCCATGTTTTCACTCGAAACGTAAGCTTAATGCAAACACCGGTTCTTCTATGCTATATCGCAAGTAAGAAAACGCTACTAGCGTTTAATTCCAAGTTTTTTGATAAAATTTCCAAGTATTGCCATAGGCTGCCGACAAATCTTTACTTCATTCCTTCATGCAAGCGAGCTATTGCTCAATCAATGCATGAATCAACTGTCAATATTTAATTCGAACATGACGTAATGTTAATCTACGGTTGATACTTTAATTACTTGCTAATGAGGATAGCACGGTGCTCAACCAGGGTTCCTCGGAACCCTAGGGTTTCACCAATACAGGCCAGGGGTTCCGCCAGAAGTTACACAAATTTTTATTTGATTCTATTAAATAAATTAAATGCTGCTTTTTTGTGTAAGACAATTGAGTTATTGCTCTGGGGTTCCTCGAGCCACTGAAATGTTTTCGTGGGGTTCCGCTCCAGCAAAAAATGTGAAAACCACTAGGATAACAAAATCTCAGGCAGTTTGGTGTCAAATAAATTATTCGAGCGATACTCTACGTTAGAGTTTGTCAACCGGGAGTATTGTACACCTCCGGTCTTTAAACTGAAGGTTTTGTAGAACATTCAATTTCAAAAAGATTGAGCTCTTAAAATGGTAACCTCATTTTGTAGATCAACTCTTACAAGGCGGAGTTTTGTGCTTATGATTTTTTTTGGAGATCCATCTCAAAGTGAGCTGCAGCCGTCTCATCAAATGGTGTTTAAACTTTATTTTTCTTGTTTATTTAAATTATGATTGGGGTCTTTAGATTATTCAAAAAGAGCTATAAAGTGTGTTGCTACAAGCACAGATTGACAAACAGTGCACTACGTTATCGGAATTTAACCATTGATAGGAAATATTGTGTGTGGATTCAAATTTTATAATGTGACAATATTTCAAACAAAAATTAAACTGTTTTTTTTCAACAGTGTTGGATTCAAATTTTCACTTGGCGAAGTCCGGCCAGGAATGTGGCCAGTCAAAATTTTTGGTTTGCGTTGTACATTACTAGGTCCATTACCCTCCTGGGTCAACCTTTGGGTAGTTGTCATTAATGGGAGGCTAATAAACTGAAGACCAATTTTAATTGTTCATTTCAAAATGTACTGGAGATATTTTAGTTTAGCCTTTTTTATACTTTCTGAACGAAAATTCGTTTCTCGTTTCGTTTGGTGTCGCCTTTGCACACTGTTTGCAATACACTGAGCTTTTCAAAGCTTCATCTAAAATCTCTGTAACGGCTAAAATACTAAACAAATTTCGTTGCTATTTTAATCGAGACTAGTAAATAAACAACTTTAGCTCTGTTTAAATACACTTATACCTGCTTTGAATAAGCCACCATCATAATAAACAGTTCCAGTATAGATCCCTGATGCTTGTTCTATTAGATGACGGCTCCATGTATTTCCGGATCCAGGATAACTAATTAATCCAGCCCTTTTTACTGAATTATCAATGGAAAGAAATGATATTGGTTCACATTTTTTGTCTTCGGCCAGTGTTCGATAAACTTGTATTGAAGATTTGTTCCAATTTTTCATGCACTTTGTCCAATCAACTCTAAAAAATTTAAAGCGTAATGAACTACAATCAGAATATCAAGATAGCATTTTATTTGGTCGACCTACTAACAGCAATCGTGCACTTACTACTGTAAAAGAACTTCAGTTTTTATTTGCCATTGATCGGAGAAAAGTTGTACATTCACAATGAAGTAGTTGGTGGCATAAAGTTTTAATATGACTTTACATGTTTTGCCAAAATTTTTTAAAAATTCTTCTTTTTGCGTATGAGTTCATGATCAGCGTGCAATCTTTTATCATACTGAGCCATGGTGACGGCTGGACAGCAAACCCCGCCACCTGTACGCCACAGCAAGATGAAGGTGTCGCGTTCAGTGCCTTATCCAACAGCAGAACAATAGAAGTTGCCGGATTTTTCTCCTCACTAAACTTTAGGTGTTGAGCGGCAAGCAAGGAAGCTATTATTTTTTAAAAGTCCTTTGGTATGAACAAGGGAATGGAATCTAAGTCTACCAACTGCGAAGCAGACGCTGTAACCCAATGATCTCTAACGTTTTTTCTTCCTTTTCCGTCACAAACAGGCTCAGTCATAACTCTCCAGCTTTCTTTTCAGAGATAAATATTTTAAAAGTCTGTACTGAACTATTTTCACTGCAAATTGAAGATGAAGTCCTTTTGCTTTTGAAGATCGCTTGCATACCTTTACTAAAACACTGTATGTAATATGTAAATTACAAAATAAAACCTTTAACTCGTATTTTTCCTCCCCAATTCCAACCTCGGATAAATTTCTTCCAGGAATAAATAACTCCTCTCTTTGGGAGCCAAGTGACCTCTAGTTGCGAACCACTGCTTTAAGCACTAAATCACCGCGCCTGTAACATGTATGATTTCTATGAATATCTCCTCTTATCATTAGTGGTAACACATTAATTGTTAAGAGCTGAAGCAAACACGTTTTTATAACTGGATAATATAATAGCTTCCTTGCTTGCCGCTCAACACCAAAAGTATAGTGAGGAGAAAAATCCGGCGAGATTTATTGTTCTGCTGTTGGATAAGGCACTGAACGCGACACCTTCATCTTGCTGTGGCGTACAGGTGGCGGGGTTTGCTGTCCAGCCGTTACCATGGCTCAGTATGATAAAAGACTAGTTCTTCTCAAAATATGAGAATCTGTATATTCTAACTCTTTTTCAAACTGTTTTTGAATGCTAAATTATATTTAAGGCTCCTGTAAAGAGAGGTCTATTAGCTCTCATCAGGCTAGAATCTAGCTCAAAAAGCTTTATTATTGAAATGCACGAAAAATGATTAAATAAATTGGAGCGACGTCTATGCGGGCAATGATTGATTTTTAATACTGCACGACCAATAAATTGTTATGTCCTCAGGAAAAGATCTGATCGGGGAACTTACCCGGTTTACTTGCACTGCTTGAGACTTGGCTTAATGACCATTACGGCTTGAGGGCGTCACTAATCTTTTTTGCATAAAATAAAGCCTTAGTACTTTTGTATGAAAAATCGCACAGCTAATCCAAGTATTTCGTGGCTCATTAGTCCTAGGCAAGATTCCCGGTTAAAACGTTCTGTTTTCAAAAATTGAGTTCTCGCAACTGGTAGTTTGTTCTTTGGTTCGAATACTACTAGTAGTTAGTTTACACGGATACTTCGTCATGGTGGTAACATATTGCCTACGACAACACTTCAGAAACAAATCTTTGTTCTACAAATCTATTTACATGTATCAAAGGTGTGCACACCACGGCCCGCAAGATGAAGTTTTACGGCCCCGGGTAGAACGTGACTTATGGCCTGCTTTTACAGGTTGAACTTCCAAAACAAAAAAAGATTTTCAGTTTATTAACTTTGCTCTTTTGACGTTTATGTTTAAATAAAAAAAGAGTATAAATTCAAAACTTCGCATTTTAAAATTGATCCCCAAAAATTTCTCCGCCTAAAAGCTTCACTATTTAAAAATTGATGTCAAAAGAAAAGGATTTCATTTCTAAAACTTCGCTCGTTCAAAATTGATTTCCAAAAAAGAGTTATTTTTTTTCACGGAATCTCAGAGGTTTTGACAATAATATATAAAAATCAAAGGAATTGGCCCGCTGTATCATCCGGTTGAAAAAAATTTGCAACCCTGCAAAAGAGTTTGCGCAGCCATGTTCCACGTGATCAAAGAAGCGAGATCCCATGCTACTGCTTGGTCTAGCAAATAAAGCTTTTTTGTATTGTTTTAGCCCTATTGTCTTTTCTTTAAAAACGCGTTAATTCCAACTCAAAAGAGTTGGGTCGACAAGAGCTGGTTCTAATCAGAGCTTTTCAAACTGTGTGTCGCTAATGGTATGATGGTGTGTCGCCAAATAGATTCGAAATAATATTTGACACCAGCTATTTCAATTCCGTAATTGGTGTTATTTTTGGGAGCCATCGCCTTGAAAACTGTGATCTCACAATTACTAAATTTTTAAGTGTTTTAGGCCTACATGCGCATGGAAACAATTCTCTTGCATCAGTTCAATTAAACTCATTGAAAGTTTGTCATTCTCATTTGTTTATGACATAATATTCGTTTGCTATCCAATAATGCTCTTCTTTTTCTACTAATAATAATGACCAGTTTTTGAACTTTTTACCCTTAACATCATATCAGTTTTTTAGGGTTCTGCTGTTGGTTGAAGGAAAAATTTGGTAAAGTAATTTCGAGCTTAACAATAATTCGAAGAATTCGATTAAACTTTAACGGGCAATCGCACTTAATTTTGTTTGCTGTGTTGCCAACTCTTTGTATTTACTCTTATATTGATAACCTAATTGCTCGTTTTAGAATGGATAAATTTCTCATTGAAAAAAGAAAAGCTGTTGAATGTGACGTTAACAAAATAGAAGATGACGTACATAAGACATGTAAAAGAAAAGTTTGCAAGCCTCATTTATACAGTGAATATTATATGAAACTAGGTTTTACATTTTTTAGTAATGAAAACAATCCTTGTCCTCTGTGCTTAGTTTGTGGGGATAAACTTGCAAATGAAGGTATGGTATCAAATAAACTAAAGCATCACTTTACCACAAAACACGATCATTTGTCAGAAAAACCAGTGGAATACTTTATTCAGCTTTCAAAATCTATAAAGAAAGCAGTCTACAGCATTCACAAAGAGAATAGAGATATCAGACAAGGCTCAAGAAGCTAGTTACTGTGTTGTGCAAATAATTTCCAAAAATAAGAAGCAACATACTATTGCCAAAACCACTATAATGCAGTCTTGTGCTATTGTTCGAACAATTTTTGATCTTGAATTAGAAAAAGAAGCTAAAAAAATTCCTTTGGCGGATAACACGATTGGAAAGCGTATTCAACACATGTCTGAAGATATCAAGCATCAAATGAAGAGTATTTTTAAAGATGAAATTGTGATGTTTGCACTGCAGCTAGGAGAATCAATGGACATAAGCGGATTATCACAATTGTTGGTTTCCACACGTTTTATTCTTGATGAGAAAATTATTGAATGATTTTTGTGGTGTCAAAAAATGTTAATGAGAACAACTGGTAAATACATGTTTAAAATTCTAGATAGCTTCATGGAAGAAAATAATCTGCAATGGAACAATTGTGTAGGAATATGTTCAGATGGCGAACCCTCAATGGTTGGTTTATTAAAAGGTTTTACAGTTCTGGCAAAGAAAGAGCATGAAAAGATTATATTCACACATTGCTTTTTACATCGCGAAAATCTAGTTGCTAAAACTACTAGAAATGAACCGAAAGAAGTTGTTGATCAAGTGGTTCAAAACGCCAATTACATTAAACGTAGGTTCAATTATGATTATTTGCAAAACTTTGTGAAGAAATGGAAGCAAAGTTTAAAAATGCTTTACTACACGCAGAGGTTTGTTAACTTTCAAGAGGAAGAGTACTTTGTCGCATATACGAATTAAGAGCATTAATGCTTCAACTTTTTAGGGAAAATATGCAGAGTAAATTTCGTGATTGAATTCAAAACAAACTTTGGTGCCTAAAATCGGCTTATCTTACAGATATATTTGAGCATTTAAATAAACTAACTGCCAGCATGCCAGGAAAAAGAGAAAATGTTCTTACGTCAGTAGATAAAATTAGTGCTATGAGAGACAAGATAACCATTTAGATAAGAAACGAGAAGGAAAGTAATTTGGAAAGTTTTCCCAAAACTGCAGAATGCAAATTAAAGTACGATATCCGCTTGCTTATCATCGACCATTTTACATTGCTTCAGAAGAAAATTGGTAGTTACTTTCCCAATCTAGATATCCAAGACTATGGTTGGATCAGGAATCCATTTATTTCAACTGACACAAGAGACCTTTTTGTTGTTGAAGAAGAAGAATTAGCTAAATTTAAAAATGATCGAAGCCTGTTAATGATCTATAAAGGGAGTGATTTGGATAGCTTTTGGGTTCGCGTTTCAAGAATTCATCTAAACATAGCCAATAAAGCGTTAAAAATTCTTCTACAATTTTCCACTAAACACATTTGCGAAGAGTTCTTTTCAACAATGACTTATCTAAAGTCAGTGACACGTGGAAGCTTAAAAATGCTTGATAACCAAATGCGACTGTCTTTATCTTACATTCAACAAAATCTTAAAACACTGCGTTCATTCCATCAAGTTCATGTATCTTATTTAAGTTTTAAGTTGAAATTTTCCTGCCAAATGCTTTTCCTTGTGTCCAAAGCAAAAAGTTATTTGTGTTTATTAAAAACGTGTCGCGAATATATTTGTGTTTAAAAAGTGTGTCATCAACACAAAAAGTTTGGAAAGCACACTTCTACTCATAGAAAACAGTTAGTTAAGAGCTGTAAAGTGGTCAGGTCAGCAGAGCTTACCACAGCGGTTGATACCGACCAAAATTCAAATCACAAGAATAAACGGTGGATCCACTCGGATATGCGGCAACCACCGTAAACGCTGTGAGCGCTCAACTTGTAGACTTCTGACCATCAATTTGACATTAAAATCATCAGGCTCGTTACAGGCACTTACCTTATGTTAGCAAGCTTACACAGGCAGCGTTACAAAAAGAGATTAATCAAAGTTTAATCGCCATTCAGCAATTATTTAAAAATATTTTAACAAGCTTGCAATTAATTGCCTCTGCTTCATCATAGGTATGCCACAGGAAAAGGAACTTCATGGCAATTTCTCATACTTTATTGCAGTAGCTGTGTTAAAAAAACTAATGAGCTGGTATTTCTGAGAACCACATGAGGCACTATTCTATTTTCAAGTGACGCTTAGAGATCTATTTCCTAACCCAAACATATATACCACAAATTTCAATGGCGTTGCTCTCTCCTTATTAAACAAAGAGAATCAATTACTATTTTTTATATTTAATGGTAGGCCTATTGATTTTATAGACATGTAGTTATACAAATTCAATGAAACAACCCGGTTACTAAGTGGAGGAAAGCCAGTTCCATAACTGAACTTGCCATATAATCTTAAAAATTGCTGATATTGTATTTAATTGATTAAGGGCCGCTTTTGATTAGAAGCCGCTCTCGATTAGAGTCCGCACAAAATATTGATACAACCAATACATGTTAAAACCGCCCCTGATTAGAAACCGCATAAAATACTGCTTTAATAAAAAATTATGATTTCGTACTACCGGTTTAGAGATAACTTACAAACATGAGCAACAATGCAAAAACTATTTCGAATCTTATTTTATATGGCTGGTAATATCATAGCCACAGTAGGCCTAAGTTAACTTCATCATCATCATTATCGATGATGTCATTAATATTGATGTCAATTTCTTCATCAAAGGCATCTGCAACCGTACTTCGTAAGCAAGAAATTTTTTTTGGAATTGACAGTTGTAATTCCGCGAAGCTCAAACCAATTTATTACAATACCGTATGAAAATATTTGAAAAACCACGTGCGACCGAAGTGCAATTATTCGGATTAGTGCGAAACATTCTGTTGCTTCAGCGGTTTATTTCTTATTTGCGTTTGGCAGTCCAATTTTGTGTTAAATTATTCGGATTAACGCTTGGGCAATCATCAGGTTACTGCCAAGCATTGTGTTCTATCAGGAATGAGTCTTTGCTTTGTCCAATTTTTTGTAAATTTTAACTGTCTTCAAGTGGCTTGTTACCTATCAACGCAACTGCAGCTAATAAGGCCAGCTAATTCAAATTCGTGTAAATATTGTTACAATATTGGCAACATCTAACGCTTCAAATCTAGTTTTTGCGTAACTAATGTGTGAGTTGAACTCACGTTGTGTCGTTGTTATACTGTATTTGTTTCACTTGAGATGTCGTTATCAGGGATTAGATGTTGAATTTGGCAAGGTTGACCCTCAAGCGACGCAGCGGTAACTGCCTTCTTGTCACACTTTGGGTCATTCTCAAATAGACACCTTGCAGGAATGAATACCTTGTTTTTGTAAACTTGTACGTTTGAGTAGAAGTCGAAAACAATTAAAAGAAGCTTGTAAGTAACAAAGTAGATCAAGTTGGATAAGTTGTTTTTTTGTTAATTGTCATCGTGTTGGAGCTGTAGTAAAGAAAAAGGTACTTTGGGGTTGAAAATAGTTTGAAACCGCAAACAGTGCCAACGTCGCCGACGCCACCGCCACCCCATCTGTTTTTCTATCAATTGCAATATTCATAATTTCAATTTTCAGTTCTGTATTGTCAATACAAGTTTTATCAAAAGCATTTGTGCAAGTAAGTTTAGGCGACAGTAGAGAAGTTCGAACAAGCGCGCGTTTCATCTATTTAATTCTTCGTTGAACAGCTTCACAGTAATCTGTCTCGGGTTCGGAGGCTACCCCAAGGGTCTCTGTACCACTAACCCGATAAAATTCGCATATTGTAATAATTAATCAACAAGATCCAACTTTACTTGGCTGATGGAGTGCAGTCATAGTTTCAATTCAACTTAATCTCAGCTACTACAGTAAAATCTTTGCTAATAATTTAAAAATAAAAAAAATTTTGTGACCTTATTGCTTTCATCCCAATTAATAAGCCCCAATGTTGCATTGCAGGAAAAATGCATTAAAATCTTTAAATTTTGGGGATCATCATAAAACATCACTGAAATCGATTCTTTAATAGCATATTTAGGATAAAGTTTGTAATTTTCCTGAAAGCTTTGATGACCTAAGAGCAACTTTCACTCAAATGAGCATCTCTATTTTTCAGCATTTTGCTTAAATTTATTTGACTTGAAAAAAGAAAGTATAATGCAGTTCTATTTATGCTATTTTTCTTTTTCAACAAAACTACATTCTTTCTACTGTAAAACGAAAATAACATGAAGATTTCCTCTCAATGAATGATTTTGAACGAATTCTTTGGGTACAAGCACTTGATCCGGTGCGAATTCATAGCTCAATCAAAGCAGTGGAATTAAAACAGAGTCTTGATTGAACAGATAACTTGACATAATTGTATCAACATTATCATTATGGCAAGAGATCTTGATAGCAAACGGATTGGGGTTTTAACTTTTATATATCTAGGTGATCCGGCCCCTGGGCTTAATTAAATGTAGGGCCTTATTTGTTGCAAGCACTCTATCATAAAATAAAAAATAAAAGCCGACCTTGAGTTGAAGCCGCGTAAAATAGTAAAAGAAAAATAATACTTGCCGCTGCTTCTATTCTAGAAAGGCGGTAAATACTAACAACAAAAATTAAGTTCATTTGTATTTCAAAAAAATATTCTATCTGGTTTCTCTATTCAAAATAGACTGCAGTTGCAAATGCAAATCACCTATCTTACATAAGCAAAACTTTAGTCAAAACTAAATTTTCATTATGAGTGGTTAGAGGTCTTGGAAGAGGTGAAACTAGTAAAGGCGAGAAACTACAGCTTCGAGCCCCGGTACTTTTACGACTGTGACTTGTACTTTTTACTTACTGAACATCAAATCTTCCACAGTAACAATCGGAATGTTTTTGATTTACAAATGCTAGGGGATGGTTATTCACTCCGCAATACAAGATACATATAGATGTGTTGAGGATTTTTTTTCTGGTGTCATTACGAAGGCATAACGTGTCGTAATTTGAAACGTAATCAATATGATGGATGTCTTCAAATGAAGGAGAACCCATTTGTCCTGAAACGATACAATTATGACATTACTCTTGTAGGGCTTTGATTTAGGCCACTTTAGACAGCAAAGATAGTGACGGTAGCGCCAAACATAGACTGATTTAGATTGCAATCAAGTTAGAGCTTCTGCAAAAAAATGTAAGTTGCTAAACAAAAATTTCACCGACGTTTGAGTAGACAAACTAGCTATCTTCAATCACACGTAGCCTAATGTGGCCTCAGAAATGTGGTAAAATTTTTGTTGAGATTTGCTTGTTTAAGGTGTTAAATGCGTAGGCCGTTACGTCTTCATATCATAAATGATTTTTGTTTACATTTATTTTAAACTCTCCTGCTCTTAGATTCCAATTTATTGCTAGCAACAATTTTATTCTTGTTAGAATCTACTAAGCAAACAACATTCCACAAAAGACATTTCTTCGTTACTGAGAAAAGCCATGATGGCGCTAAACAAAGAGCTTGAACTACGGTTTTGCTCATTCGCGCAACGTAACACTTGGCCTGTAAACATTCAACAACAAGCTGCCATCATTTCAAAACTGACTTTGTTAAGCGGCAACCAATGGTTTCTTCAAAACCTAACTCCTATATCCAAAAAGAATTATTCATACTCATTTGTAACCCACTTTTCCTCTTAGAAGTGTTTTGAGAACAGTGCGGTATTATGAGCTTTCTTCAAATTTCGACATCTCGAACTATATTTCCTGACTCAACTAGTTTAATTCTAAGTCTTAATGCTTTGAGTCTCCCAAGGTTCAGTATAGTTCTATACTAAATTATTGTATTTAACCGTTAAACGCCTAAGTGGGTCGCTAGCGACCCGAGCCTTCTGTTTTTTCCTCATATCTCTTGAAATAGCCGGCTACGTTCTGTGAGACTTCAGGTATTCCCAAAGAATTTATTCGTCTTCCATTTCACATTTATAATTTCAAAAATATTACGCTAATAAAATAGTTATTAAGGATTTAAATGAAAAAACCTATAGGGTCTCTAGCGACCCATGTTAGGTAATAGTGTAACTTTTTTTTTAATTGCAACTTATGTAGTTAGCAGTTAATTATAAAGTGCCACAAACATCAAATAAAATCGAGCAATATAAGAAAGAGTTAATCATCGCATTTTTCATATTGTGTGATGCAAAATGAAAACGTTTATGACAAAAGATTAGAAGTTTCCCAAGAAAGAAAGCAACATCGAAGAGTTGATTGCAAATCGTTATAAGATCCCAAAAGAATTTGAACAACGATTGCAAGAAGACAACTGGATGCAGCAACAGCCGCTGGGAAAGTGGAACGAATTGAACTCTGACGATGGAGAAATCATTGAGAGCGAAGATTCTGTGGATGGCCAATCATCACCTGAGAGATGTGATGACGCTTCTTCTGTTGTCAGAAACCAGACCGCAAGTGCAGACGATGAATTGACTGTCGGTAGTGAGGAAGAAAGTGATAGCGAAGACTTTTCTGAGCATGACAGTAATGATCTTACGGCCAGAAGCTTGTTTGCAGGAAAAAATAACCGTGTGTGGTTTGCCGCGTGTCCGCCACCATCAAGAACACACCACTTAATCTTAGACACACCAACGAAGACCAATTGGTGCTGCAATAACCATTAAAAATAAAGTTGATTCTTTTGCTTATTTTATTGATGAAAATATGTTTAAGCATGTTGTCAAACACACTAACGAGCGTGCAAGAAGGGATCTGAAAAAAAGAAGCAAAATTCTAGATGAATGGATGCCATTTGAATTGGGTGAAATGAAAGGCAATGTCGATGCTCTGTGCCTCATTGGTGTGTATCGTTGTCAGCACGCATCGCTTTATTTGTTGTGGTCACCTAGCCCATCAGGAAGAGCTATAGTTTTTGCTTCTTTCGATCGTAATCGATTTGAGCAACTTTTAGCAAACCTAGGTTTTGAGAGTTGTAAATATCGTAACATGTCTGCTCCATTTCGACAAATGTGGGAACAGTTTTTTGAGAATTACAGAAAACATTGGGCTGTCAGCGCTTATGTAACCGTGTATGAACAACTGAGGTCATTTCTAGGTCGTTTGTAGTTTCGTTCCAGTATATGCTCAACAAGCTTGACAAGTGCAAGCTGAAGCTCTATGTTGTGTGACTGTCTCGCTAGCTACACATTCAATGGCATGCTGTATATTGGATGTCAAGGAAATCAAAGAAACGATGGGTTGTCATCTGATATTGTGAAATTCCTCTCGACATTACTGCATTTTTTAAGAGTCAATATAACAACTGATAATTGATTTACCAGTTCCCAGCTTGCTGCGGACTTACTCCAGAAACAAATCATTTTGCAGGGAACGATGAGAAAAACTAACAAAAACTTCCCATTAAATTTGCAACACGAAAGGCAAAAAGGATTGGATCAAGCTGGTTAGCTTCAGTGACAGGAAAACGTTAGTATCGAATGTACCCACGAAAAACAAAGCTGTGGTTCTGCTTTTCAGCTATGCACAATGACAACAAAATTGATAAAGATTCAAGTTTGCCTATTATAGCACTAGACTACAATGCTAATAAAGCAGCTGTTGACCAAGTTGACCAACTTTGTCATAATTACAATGAGCAGAAAAGGACCAAGCGCTAACCACTTGCATACTTCTTCAATTGCCTCAATATTGCAGGTATCAATAGCATGGTGACTTTCCGAGAAAAACTTCCACAGAGGGAAAAAGTCAATTATTGACGCTAAATATTTTTAGAAAGCTTTGGCATGAGTTTGCTTCATCCACGGCTACAGCGACGAGTGCGAGTCAAGCAACTTCTAAGCGTAAAATAGCGTAAAAGAGACAGTGCTACATCTGTCCATCTTTTCTGGATCGCAAAACAACTGACGCGTTCGAAGAATGTAATGAGTCATCTTGCATTGATCACAAACATGTCACGGTTTTATGTTTCTATTGTGCCGCATGATTTTTGTGCCTTGGCGTTATCATGCCTATTGTGTGAGAACCTAACAAACTCCAATCTTTTTATTGTTTTTCGTTCCTTTTGTGCTAAATTTTGATGTTACACGTTATTTCAATAGTCGTTTGTTGTTGGTAGTATGCAGTGTTCATCTTAACTTGTGATAGGTCACTTTTTGTACAAAATGGAAAATATTACACTTGCGATTTTTGCAAATATTGTCAGTTTTTTTTGAAGCATTATACTTAGCTGAAAATAATAATGAACTTGAAACATGTTGATTAGTTTCATCACCATGTTTTAGGAAGATAAACAAACTGAAAGCTTGAGCAAAGATATTTCAATACGCCGGGTCGCTAACGACCCACTTAGGTAATAGTGGTTGGCGAAACACTTGGGCGTTTAAGGGTTAAATAATAGTTGGTCGCTGATGTATACTTACCAGTTTGGCATGGTGTAATGATTCTATAGGCTTCCACACTTTTCTCGCCTCCACAGCTTTCCTTGAGCTTCTTCGGACAATTCAAGTCGCATTTCGCGATGCCAACTTGAGATGCAATTCCGTCGACGTATTCTGAACAAACGCAGGTATTCCCGCGTGTCAATCCAGCGTAACCAAAGTTTCTAAAAAATAATTTAACGATAAAATTTTGACTCAGTGTATGTCTGACTAGCTGAACAACCAAAAATACTTCGAAACGATGCGGCAGTAAATTTGTGTTTTAACATGATAACGTTGTAACCTCAACAGATAGAATTTGATGAGCGGTTATGCCCGCCTGTCTTATCCCTCGGTTACCGGTTGAGCTATTGTATTAAAGGCATAGATTTATGTGGTTAATCATTAATTACAGCAAGCTAACATCAACCGTGGATGTAAACCAATATTTATGAACAAAAGATGGTTAGCCCTATTAATCAAACAAATATAAAACTGTAAACCATTGTTAACACTAGAATGCCCAATGGAGTCAAAATGACTTCTTTGGATAGTTTACTTGTGCATTTCTTTTCACTTGCTTGCTTTCAGAGAAAATCCTCCCGTGACTTTTCATTATTTGTTGGGCATTACACTGTATTAGAATGGCGTGAATTTTGATCAGCTTTAAAAACAATTTTTTAAAATTTACCTCGAATGCCCGAAGGAGTCATTTTGACTCCCTGTATAGAGATGCTTAGAAAAGTAGTTTGTGGAGAAAAGGCAATGATACTGTTTTTGTGTTTTGAAGCAAAATTTCAATTTGAAAAACCATTTGTGTTTTTGAAACAGCTTGAAAGCTTCTCAGCTGCGAAGTACCTTCGCAATTGCTTTATCACTTTCTTATCAGTGGAATACAATAGTTTGTTTGGTTGCGACATTGTGAGTAAAATTTTACTCTATTTGTCTATTGTGTGTCAATAGTGCCCCATAGATAATGGATTATTATCTTTGTTTTGAATTGCTGTGCATGGTTTTGATTGCAAGTATAGTCTGATCGTAGCTGTGCTTTAGTTTGAAACTTGAAGCAGTCAATATTTGAGTATGTCTACAAGACGAGGTCTGTGCTAACTGATATTTCTGAGGATGTGTCTGAATATGGGGACGAAAGATGCAGCCTTGATGTAGATGACGATTTCATACCAGCAGCAGATGAATCTAGCTCTTTGAGTGAAAATGAGAATGTGCATGCAGCAAGTATGTAATGCGAATGGAGTTGTAATGTTTCTATTTTTGTGATTTTTCAAATTGCATTTGTTTTTTGTGTTAGGTAGCCAAGATCGAAGCACAAGCAGTTTGCAAAGTGATTTGGAATCTGATGAGGAGGATAGTGCAGTGTTGACTGCAAAGGATGGTACTAAATGGAAGAAGGTACAAGTCGGTGAGCAGTCTACTGGAAGACTTGCAAGTCATAATGTTCTGAAGGAATGTCCTGGCCCTTCGAGTTACGCGCGTAGAAACATACTGCCCGCAAGTTCTTCAAGTGCCTGGCTTTTATTTATTGACAAGTTTATACTTGAACACATCCGTAAGTGTACCATCACTGAAGCTCATACACAAACTGAAAACGAAGAATTTTGTCTAACAAACTAGAATTGCTCGCATTCATTGCTGTCATGTACGCACCAGGAGTACCAGGTTCAAATGACATGTCATATCATACTTTGTGAACTGAAAACTGGGGCGTGCCCTTGAGTAAATAAACAATTTCAAAAAACTGTTTCAGCAAAATTTTACGTTTTCTCCGCTTTGACACAAAGTTGGATCATTCTCAAAGATTGAAAACAGAAAGATTTGCTCTATTTTTCGGTGTTATGGAATAGGTTCATCGACAACTGTATTTTATGTTACGCATCTGGGGCTTTCATCACTGTGGATGAACAGCTTTTCCCCAGCAAATGTAGATGTCCATTCACGCGGTTCATGGCGTCAAAGCATGACAAATACGGACAGAAATGTTGGCTGGTTGTAGACAAAGATAGTAAATATGTTGTAAACAGGTTTCCATACGTTGGCAGAGACGAGACTCGCTTTAGGGATGAACGTGTCTCCGACCAGGTCGCCATGCGGTTGTTCAAACCGTATCTCAACAAAGGGAGGAACGCGATAACAGACAATTATTTTACCTCAATAAAGTTTTGGCCACAGAGTTGCAAAAATACAAAATCAGCTTACTGGGAACAGTAAACAAAATCCGCAAGGAAGTACCAGCAGTGGTAAAGCACATGAAAGAGCCACTTTACTCCACCACGCTATATTAATCTGGTGATGTAACAATGACTGTTTATCAAGGTAAAACCAAGAAAAATGTGGCAATTCTCAGCACCCTTCACCAATACATCACTATTGCTGATAATGCCAAAAAGACACCAGAAAGTGTCAAAGCTTACAATGATACAAAATATGGCGTTGCTATTGTGGATCAAATGGCAAGGAAATACACGGTTAGAACTTCCACCAGAAGATGGGCTATTCATTCGTTCCAAAACACACTGGACTTGGCGGCTATAGATGAATGGATCGTTTAGAAGGCGGTCACGAAGAACAACATGCTCAGAAGAGTTTTTCTTCAGCAGTTAGCTCAAGACCTATCTGGGCCTCATTTGGACGAAAGGAGCAACAATAAGAAAAGACGCTTGCAAGAATAAACATTTGATGAAGGACATAGTAAAATGAAAAAATAATGCTAAGTGAAGGGTGAACGTAAGAAGAATCGCACAGTTGGCACCTGTCATGAGTGTAGCAAATCACTGTGCGGAAAGTGTACTGCCAAAACCATACGTTTGTGTGTGAAATGCAGTTCCTCACAATAATGAATGTCCTTTTTCGATATTCTGGGATTTTTTTGCCTTTTTGTTTTGTTGGTTTGGTATTTGAGTTTGCCCAATACAATAATCAATAAAAAATCACTAAATGAGCTTTCTTAAAAAGCTATTCTACAGACATAATTAGAGCAATATTACACAAGAAATGGCAGGGAGTCAAAATGACTCCTTCGGGCATTCTAGGTATATGAAAATCCCGGGCATTCTAGTATTAATGACCCTTACGCCCGTTTGCTGCTTTGCCAATTAGGTGCAAGGTTTACAATTTCCATCTTCGCCTATAATTTTCAAATATAAAACTATTTTTAAATGGAGAAGCACTAAAGCGAAAACACGTTTTACTTTTTGAATTTGTGCAATTATTTAGCATTTCATAAAGTTGTCATGGTGTAATTCACGTTTTTTGAACATATCGTCAAAGCAACTCAGAAAAATACAATAATTCATAGCAGACCTACAAACAAACCAACAAGCACTACTTTTGACCAAAACTGCAAAGTAGCAGGGGAGGCTTATCTAAGACCATTATTAGCGTTACCAAAAAGGAAAAATTACTCAAATCAGGGCCAAATAAAACAGACAGACCATCCAAAAACTTCGATAATGAAAGTCAGTGATGAAATAAAAATAGAGGGTACAAGGTGTACGTGTGTAGTAAGGCCGTTTTTATAACTAAAGAGCCACTTTTTGGCCAGGCATTGTTTTTTCAGAAAACGGATCTGTTTAGGGAAGTACTGATGCACTTACTTGTTGTTACAGTTCTTTTAATATACACCAGCTGCACTCCGGTGGCAAATGCGGCTAGCGCTGCCTTGCACAAAAAGCCTGAACAAATGTTTACGATATTTCCAAAATTTTGTAATTATTCCAAAGGAAAAGTATATTCTTCATAAAATAAATAAACAAAAATCATCCGGAAGTTTGGAGGAGAGTGGAACCCAGTAAAGAATTGCGTTTTTCACAAAAAAGAATATCGAGTGTTCCATTCAACTTGCTCTTTCCCTTTCTTTCAGCGAATAGCAGTTGGGTATTGTAGCTGGGTGCGTAATGGATATTTTACCAGATACTTTGGCTTCCTACAACTTCTTTTAGTTGTATTAAAAAAGTAAAGAAAAGTATGAGAAGTAAAAGGAGCGATTATTTCTGATCTTCAAAAGTTGCCTCAAAACCCTTTCCTTTTTTCTGATATTGTTATGAGCTTAAAGCACTCTCCCATGGCATTTTGCTTTAACCTTATCACATTTAGTTTTAGAACCATAACAGCTTAAAAAGAATTATAACATTTTTTCTCCTGAGAAGTCTTTAACCGTTTGTCAATTAGCCCTTTTACATCTTTTATGGGCATTAGCTTTATGTCAATCAGGAAAAAAGAGACTGTTCGTTTGTTACCTTGACGTAAATGAGCATTACAAAGCCAATAAAAGAAGTTCAGTGTGTCGAGAACCGTCAACCCACGGTTACGCGTAACCAGAACCATCATCAATCGATGAAATACACGTGTTCTAACTCTGTATTACTAGCACATTGTCCGACTCTAAGCTAAGCAGAGCTAATGAAGGCCACGGTTCTTTCTACCGATTTGTTTCAACTATCAAGGATTTGTTTGCGGATAAGACCATGTCAAAGATATGTTATATGTCATCAGCTCCAGAGCGTTTATTTAAAAAAAATTTTTACGATGCATGTTGGATCAACAAAGCCAAAATTAGCACTTAAGCAAAAGTGATGATCTTTTGAGAAATGAACTCGTATTAAGTCAAAGTTGTTCGCACTCTTTGCCCCAACTCGAGTCAAAACCAAGATTTTCGTGTGCATGGTCAACTGTAATTAACTTAAGGGCACCACTCCTTATGGTTCAAATCAAACTGATACCGCCAGCAGCTGGTTCGGCGGTTTTCTAGAAAAGCACTGTATCGACACTACCGGTTTTTCCAAAACAGGTCTAAAAATAAGGTTTTCCATAGGCTAAGAATAGAAATATATAAATGAACAAAAAACAACCTACACATTTAAAAACTTTATAAAAATTGCGTATAATTTCTTCCAAAATCTGCTTTTATTGAATTGGTGTGACAACTCACAACTATGCATCACGGCAAAAAAGATTTCTTCTTCTTAACACAATGATACCAACGAATTTTTTACGGAAGATAATTCAGGTGTATTAAGTTACAGAGAGAATAATAGACTGACAGGCAGACAATAAGAAAAAATTGCCTGAAAAGTTCTATTCACAAACACGAGGTTAACTAAACAGTTGTTGAATTTAAGTGTAGACCTATTATACAGCAAACAATGGCTTTCATTGTCCTTGCTGATGCTAACAAACAAAACGCAAATCTGTAAGACGTAACAATATCAACATAACCAGCTACAGTCGTCACTATAATCGCAAGGTAAACGTAAACGTTTAAAAATAAAAGCACTACAACGTGTTTGTTAGTTTCCTTTTTTTTCGATTGCCAGTGCTATTTGTAATTTATTTGTGGTGCATAAACTGGTGGTGCATAAACTGGTGGTGCATAAACTGGTGGTGCAAAAATAAAAAAATAAGCTGAAAATATTTGCTAATGTTTGATTGCAGTGCTGGTGTCCAAACTTTTTCAGGTCACGTCCCAGTTTTCAAAGCATACATTTTCGAGACCCAAATAATTTTAAATGAACTTCCAAGTATATAAATCGTAGTAGTCAGAGGTGAATGGAGAAAAAATGGTGGCAGTAACATTCAAAGAAGAGGGGTTCAGTACCTGCGTGCCAGACCCGATATTTTTTTAGAAACTCATATTTTTTGAATATCCCGCTTTTGAGAAGAAAAATAAACGTTTACTTCAATTGCTCTTCAAAAAACTACATTTCAGCAAAATCTGGGCGTCCTAAAAAAACTGTCATCACTCAGATTCTTAAAATTCGGACTGGATTAGCTTCTAAATGCCACCGAGCCAAATATTAAAACAGAAACAACGGCTCTCCCTTAATTTCAGTGATTCTAAGGCCTGGTTTAAAAAATAGTACAAAATCAAATCTGTTTACTTAGTTCTAAACACGGATTACCAGCGGCTCTTAAACCTCTTGTTTACTTTTAGCAATATTCAATTTACAAGAACTTTTCCCTCAACACTAAATTGTATAAGCAACATTACCAATGCTATTTTTACGGAATCATAAAAGAGTATAAAACACACAAAGGTTCACTCAGCATAAGGAATGAAGACCTTTGTTCTTATGTGAATTTACCCAAGGTTTAAGCTTCTGTAGAGAATTCAACAAAATTTGCCAAATCATTTTAATTTTACAGTAATGCAAGAGGCTAGCGATGCACTTAGCAAACTGCAGACAGTGACACTCTTTCGACCGATCAGGTCTCTTCAGTGCAGTTAGTGACCTACAAGAAGCTAGAGGCTTTTAATAAGGCAGAGCTTAGACCGCCACACTTGTGGGATCTATACTAGATCCACTTTGGTAGAAGGT
Source organism: Trididemnum clinides (assembly GCA_963675345.1). Classification (NCBI taxonomy): domain Eukaryota; kingdom Metazoa; phylum Chordata; class Ascidiacea; order Aplousobranchia; family Didemnidae; genus Trididemnum; species Trididemnum clinides. The sequence continues at coordinate 24,984,946 of OY776306.1, forward strand.
CTGTCAGTAGGCTACTCTGCAAAGCCGTATCACTCGTGAATGACCGGTGGTTGTCGCAGGTGTGTGGAGACCCAAGCTATGCTTTATTAAAAGCTTCTAGCTTCTTGTCGGTCACCAACCTCACTGAAGAGACCTGATAGGTCGAAACAGAGTTGCTGTCTGCATTTTAATTTTCTTTTTGTTTTTATTAAATGACTGCCTATTGCTTACTTGGCAGAACAAAAAGTGAAGCACCAATTGCTGTTCATGAAGTCCCAAGATATGGATACTGTTGGTTGCGGTACTCTGACCTTTAAGCAGCCCAACGATACAACTGAAAAGAAAAAAAAATCGATTATACGTCTTTTTTCTCGTGATTTACAGGCTTAGACATGAGGTTTCAGTGTATGTCTATCACAACACTCGCTTTTAAACCAGACTTTTTGCCGGAGCAACGCAGCACTTTAAATTCCGGATGCCTCTTTTGACAAGTACCAATGGTGTTTTATAGAATTTTGATCTCCAGACCTTTCGTTCTGAAGCTCATTACTATACTACTACTTCTCGGCGGCAACGATAAAATATGTAAAATATTTTAAAGAAAGTAATGATTGAAGTAGATAGAATTCGTACTCCTGATATTCGATAGCGGATGAGCAGATTTTCAAAAAAGCTTTGTCAGTACTTTCATTTAGGCATTTTTGGTTGATTAATGAAGGAAATAACATTGCCTACTGACAAGCAAAACCTTGGGCGCTTTGTAAAACGCAACAATTGGTTAATTCAGTGCTTAGCAAACCCGTGAGTAGGTGAGCTGTGGGGGGTATCAAAAACCTATATTACAGATAATCATTGTGGTGCTAATGAAGGGCGGATAAGAATGGCCTACCTGCCATTTTGTAACAATATTAGCTCGTCTGTGATAGGGGTGTCATATTTTTTTTATCCATAAGAAGAAAGCATTTTGAGATCATGATCTGGACAAGTTATCTGGATAAGTTAATAATCTACAGCAACAAAAAGAGTTTTTGGTTGGCTTACCAAATTTGGTGATTGAAAAACGAAACGTTTCAGAACAACAGGCCTAACTATGGGTGATGAGGCAAAGTCCGGACAAACTTCGCGGCGGCAATACAGGTGTTGACCTTTTTTTTTTGAAGCACACCTCCACTTCGGGTGGAATTTGCCTTAGTTCGTATGCATTTTAATGAATTCCACCAAAAATGGGGGTGTCCTCCAAAAGAAAAAAAGGTCATCTCCTGCTTTGCTGTCTCTTTTGTGTCACTTCCAGCCCCAATCGTCATCAGGCTTGAGTTCGTTTACAAAATGCCTTTGCTTACCGGGTGAAACCTGTAAATACCATTGGTCTAGCTATGCTGGCTGACTGAATGAAAAACCGGGACTTTCGATCGACTGATCGGGACAAGCCCTCAAAAAACGGGCCTGTCCCGGCTAAAACGGGACGTATGGTAAGCGTAGGTTTTTGGGCATTACTTGGTGTTCACAAAGGACAATTATTTTTCTTGTAAAAAGAGGACATGTCTTCCAAAAGTAGTACGTATCTAATGTGTAAGCTATACTCAGAGGTGGGCAGTACCGAGTACAATTGTACCGCGGTATTGTACTACGGTACTTTTAGCATACCAGTACCGCGGTACTTTTTAAAATTTGTTCCGTTTTCCTGTACCGTGGTACTTTTTACCGCATTTTACCCGGTACTTTGATCGGTACTTTTTAGCAATTTGATCTCTCTACCTTGCATCCACTCAAGGTTAAATCCGTTTCGTGTTGCCTTGAATCGTTGCTGCATGTCTTTTTCGTGACGCTCAACAACACTCGATAAATGCAGGTGACATCGTAGCCAGTCGGTTTGGAAATAAAAACGGCGGCCTTGCTTATCATCAGACATCGATGAAAATTTACTCGAAAAAAAGCAAGTAGAGTTGCAAACATTCAAAAGGAGCCCATATCAGTGTTAGCCAAAGAGCTTGAAACGATAATTGGGTTTTTGGAATAGAAAACAAAATTGTAAACACAACAACTGATAATGGCTACAACTTTGTTGAGGCATTTAATGTTTGTGGAGAGATGGCTAAAACTATTCAAGAAAAAAAGCTCTGATGAAGAGAGATCAAGTTGTTCCAGCGATAATGATGATGAAGACGCGACACAACCAGTACAACTGCTACCCATTCTTGAAGAGGATGATGAGGAAGGTGTTGAAGTATTCTTGCCAAAACATATGCGTTGTACATCACACATTCTTAATCTTGTGGCGACTACTGATGCTGGCAAGACTCTGAACAATTGTCCTATTTACAAAAAGTATTATTGTTCGGCGTTTGCAAAAGCCAAGGAGATATGGAATAAACAGTCCAGGATCAGCAAGGCGTCAGATGTCATAAAAGATAGCATTGGCTTCCTGCTTTAAGTTCCAACTGTAACCTAATGGAATTTTGTATGTGACGCAGTTGAACGATTGATCGCTATTTTCATCAATCGAGACAATTTAAAAGTTTTTATCCGAGCTTGTACTATTTTGACCTAGCCGCTCTTCACTAGCAATGATATTGCACTTCTCAAAGAATATCACCAGGTAATGCAAGCTATCTGCACAGCTTTGGATAAGCTGCAAAGTGAAGAATATGCGTAGACGGTAATTCTTTGGCCCACATTCTTCATAACTGTAAAAAAATTGCGTAAACTTGAAACAAACAATAACGTTGCAATTTGCTTGCAGTTGGTAACGGTTATGATTGAATTTGTGCAGGAGAGATTTGATAAGGTATTGAATAATACTGAATATCAAGTGGCAATTGCATTACACCCGCATTTTCGATTCTCGCTAATGTCAGATGCTGATAACCAATTTTATCAATTTATTTCTGAATCCACGTCGAAAAAATAAAGACCAAGATAATTGGCATGGTTGAATATTTGCTAAATGAAGAAGATCTAAATGCTACCAGCAGCAGCGACGAAACAGCAGAGGCTGTGAAACAAGACGATTTTTTGTGTAAACAATCAACGGACGCAAATCAGAGCGCACCGAAACTCATAGAATTTTTTGACGCTAGTTCTCAGAAACATGTCAATGCTTCACGAGTAGAGCATAAAGCATTAAAACGAGTTTTTAACAAATGCTTTTAACAATGATTTTAAAAAATGAACACTCATTGCTGCAGTTACGAGAGTGCTCTCGATTGGAAAAGACATTCTGTAGCCCACAAGATCGGGGTTAAGTAATATCCATTTCGAAATGCTCATATTTTTGAAAGCAAGCAAGTAAAATTGCGTCGGTCATGTTGGTGTTTCTTTTTTAGTACGTAAATAAAAACTGCAAAATTTTGTCACTTTTCATGATGTGATTCAAAGACAATTATGGTTACACGAATGTTGTACATTGATTCAATAAATTCTTAAAAAGTACTGTGCCGAGTACCGTACCGGTACCGCGGTACTTTTGTTTTGTACCGCGGTACTTTTGTATTGTACCGTGCCCACCACTGGCTATACTTTAACTTAAAATGACATACTTCTTATAATCATTGTTAATTTTGGAAGCACTTTTGTGTTTACCATAAAGCTTTAGTTAATGATGATTAACTGTACAAAATTTCTACGGTGTTTTTAAAAGTATAATTTGATTTTATAGTTATTCTTACAATTTTAGGTGGTTTTGAGTCAATATAGTTTGAAACTTTTTCGAAGGTTAAAACATTCTAGGTTAATGACACAAACTATATTGATTTGCATCTCTCAAGTTAAATCGTCAAAATCATATATATATCGTTTGCTTTTCACTGAAGTGCCAGGTAACACTCGCAATCCAGGAAATAAATGAAAAAAGCGTCCGATATCCGCCACCGCCCTACTAAAAACTCTTGAAATGGTTGGGTTTTATAGATAAACTAGCCAACTCTGCAGGCATCGCCCGCAGGTCACCTCATCTGCAATGCCGACGCTACAAACATCTGTTTAGCCGAACAAGCTGGCGTCAACCAAGGGATAGTTGAGAAAACTGTAACAAAAAGTTTATGTCTTTTGACAGAGCCAAATCTCCTTTCAAAACAAAACTGTTGCTTTTTGAAACGCAATATGTAAAAACACATTGCGAGGGGTTGTTCGTAGCCGCTACATGTCTCTGAGTTTATGGAGCCTCTGGCAACCTTTTTTCTCCGTGCTTTTACCATAAGTGTCTTTAAACTTAACAAACTTTTTTCCGTTAAATTTGCAAATGCTTGAAAGCATATCGAAATTGTCGAAGGGCACCAAGGTGATTGACATGTATTTTCAGTAATAACTCATTAAATATTAGAACTGCTATATACTGCTTTTTGTTGCTGTGTGCCTATTTGTTTAACCTAAACCCTCTGGCTATGCACATGTTTTTTGCTTCTGACATAAACGCAGCAAGGCAAAGAGCAAACTAACCCGAAGTGATGCACCTTAAGTTAAGATATTAGAATTGCAACTCCCCTAACAATAATGTCGAGATTGAGAATATGGGTAAGTTTGAGAACTGTAATGAAAAATTAATGTGTTGTTGACATCGCCGATTCTCGATCCAATATAAAAAGTACTGTACCAGTTTTTTAAGAGAAATCGATTAAACCTAAAAAATCACTTTAGGGGTTGAGCACAACCGCTATATTTCTTCCCAAGTTTTTAAAGGACCTAGCTGCGTCCTGCTTGCCCTGTTCAGTACTTAGGAAAGGGACTTGCTCACAATTCAAATAGTCAACATTTTCAACAACTTTTATTAGTTTATTTTATGAAACGCAAGGAAGCATTTTCAAGTTGTGGAATATAGAGAGCGATTGAGATGAACCTTTTTGCAAATTTCGATAGATAATGCCAAAGAACCATGCTTTCGACCAAAAAATAGTCAAAACTACCAAAGAAATTAGTTTTTCTAGAAATTGCAATTCTGTAAAGCCCAGATACCGAGCCTATAGATTGCAAAGAAATGGTTGAGCCACACAAAACGTTTAAAATGAATGCTGCAAGAAGGTAAAAACCTATTGCAGTTAAAGGCCCCAAAACCTTCTCGATATGTCATTCTTATAATAGAGGTACTTACCTTCGCAGTGGTAAATATCTTCCATTTTGTATTTTTCAAGCGGTCTGCAAAAGTTATTATTAAAAACGAAGAAGTATTATATGAAGAGTTCGGGTGGCTGCTGCTGTCGTGGATAAAGTGGTCGAGTGGGATGGATAGCCGCCTTTGGCAGCAGAGTGGTCGTGCGTTTAAATCTTACAATGGCTGCACTGTTGTGATTTGGGAAGAGGCATTTACAGAAACTTGGCTTTCTTCTTGCTTTTCGTAAGAATGCACTATACCAAAAGCATCGGTAACTTTGAAACGGGCCTAGGCACGAAAAAATTTTGCATAACAGTTAAAACGAATAGTTGTTATAGAAGAATACAAATATTTATGCCACACTCCAACATTTTAGTTTAATTTGAAAATAAGTTTTTTCTTTTTTTTGTAATGTCTGTTTGTAAGCGACATCAAAGTTATGTTCTGACCTCTTTTTAAACTTACTGTGTATTTTAATAATCAAGACAGCAGTAAATATTGCTTTATTTTATAATCTATTTTGTTTGCTTGACGCTTTGGTGTGGCTGCTAACAAACTAATGAAACCAATAGAGCAAAACGACCCATTCGGTAGATGCTTCTATTAGTCATATTTGTTGAATACACCACTGATACCACTATGAGTCAGACGTATGGGCTCATGTTCGGTTTGCAAATCTTTGGTCAAACTGTGCCACCACAACTGGTAAACTGCTCGGTCTCACAACCTGCCTGCCACGCAGTTGTGGAACTATATTGCTAGTGCCTTTCTCATGAGCAGAGCAAGCCTACTTGATGATTTTTTCTTCACACCATCTGTTTCTTTCTGAATGCCAAGCAGAGAAGCAGTGATTACTATTTTTAGAAATATGATCCGGTCGAGACCTGAACCACGAACCTAGTTCATTCAAGGTGAAAGCTGTCATCAAGAAAGTTGATCACAAAATGATGTATCTTCATCTTGTGATGACAGGAAAAACTTCGCACAAGGCCATAGATTGAACGTGCTTGTAAAGTGCTCACTTTGATGATGCCAATAGCCGTTACTGTGCTGTTTGTATACATACTACAGCATGTAACTTTAGCCTTTTTTAAACAAGCTATTGTGAATCATCACTAACGTCATAGTGCGCCAAACTACATTGTCTCATCCATTGTTTTTGTGTTTTTGAAATCAACTTCAATGGCAAACGGTTCAAAACAAGTCTTTAAATTATAACACGAAATAATATAAATTACTAGAAAGTAATTTCACAGAATAAACTGGTTTTTCAAAGGAAGGAAATGCACAAAAATAATCAAAAGTACATGCTGCTATTTGTCTTTGAAACAAGGTTTTTTTAAATCATAGCGAAATCGATGAGGAGGATTTCCACCTCTCTCCCTTTAGTTATAGGCAGTGGTGGCCAACATAGCCTAAAAATTTACTTGAGTAAAATTACAGTCACTTACTTTAAAAAAATGCTCAGTAAAAATAGAAAATGATAACAGAAAGTCTTACCTCAACAAAAAGCAAAAAAGTATCAGAGAATTAAGCTATTCAAGTAGTAAAAATGAAAGTAGTTTCATTTTTTATCAGTTATGTCCTATATCTAAACAAAAAAAATTTCAGCTTACGTAATGTTTAACATTGGACCTGTTGTAATCGGTGGATCAGGAGCCGCGCAGTCTTTGATAAGGTTTCTGGGTTTGTTGCTAGGGTTCTCTTTCCTTTGTTGAGACCAAGCAATAGTAGTTCCATAAGCAAGTTGAGAGCAAAATACATATACAAGTACACCTGATAATGCGACCAGAAGTAAGAGAAATTTAATAAAATTTGGAGTGCTTTTCAATGAATGTGAAAATTGGTGCATTTTGTTCTGAAAAGACAAAGCAGTAAATCATCTATGGCAAAGTGAAGAGCCAAATATTAAACAAAATGAACTACTAGAGCTATCGCGACTTCAATTTAATATTAAGTCAAAATCTTCCACAACATATTTTAGACTATTTTCTTTTGGTCCTTTGTATCGCATTAAAATCTTTCTAGCAGAATTATTTTTGATGCTCCAAAAATCATTTACGGTAAGTTAAGGTAAAACATAAGATGGTGAAAAAATTCTTTCTTCTCAAAAGCTTTGAACGTAGCGATGTCGATCTCGTACCGCAAGATAACAAGAAGCATCAATCATGATTGTACATCGGAATCAGTTGCAGTAAAGTGCAAAAATTTTCCCAAGGGTGTTCTCAAAAAAACACGTTTCAGAAGTCTTAAGTTTTGAAAAAGTAAGTATTTATGTATTTCGGGAAAATCAACTATAAATTATAACAAGGATTTGTCCCAAAAACGTTTTAGAAGGAGAAGCGTATTCACATTTTCAACAAAGTTCAGATATTTTTTATAATTTTTAATCCTCAAAATGGACTACTTGCAGATTGAAACTACTACTAATATAAATACTTCTAGCAAAAGCGAAACCAGTCAAGGGGCCAAATTCCACCACAAAAGGTTTATCAAAGCCTAGCTTTTAAGTGTAGTTTAAAAAAGATCATTACATACGTAAGGTCACCGTCAGCAAATACCTTTAAAACCTGTTTTATTGAAATTTCAAAATGATTGGAATTTTGTGTGTTTTTAAGAAAACAGTAATTTTACCAAACTTATTCAAGAAAACGAATTTTGCATTTTTTAGTTAGCTATGCCCTCTTAAAAGACATATTGGGCTGTAACAGCTAGCAACTGGATTCAATATTCAATGCCTTCCAAAATTAGTGAAATCTTTTTATTCCAAACTTTCTGCCTTTCTGATTTCTGATAACTTCTTTGTTCGAATAATATTTTCATTACTCTAGCTTTTTGTCGAGAACTGTTTTTACTAAAACTTGACAAGCTTAGCCAAGGGGACAAATCGGTCCGCAAACCACAAAATTCTAAAAAAAATTGCAGAATAGGAGATGTGAATCAACAAACTTTTTTAAAACATTTTGAATTTGGTGAAAGGGATACGCACTGCTCAAAAGCACAAAATTGTTCTCTACAAGTGTTTTTCTGCCTACTTCATTTAACGTTATCATACCAAAATTGCTAGATTCAACTTTAGTTGTTAATCTATACTTCCTTAGTTTACTAATCTGTGCTTCATTTCAAATAACGAAACAACTAACCGTGGCTTCACAAAGTTATTGTTGCTTTTGTTTCATTGATCTCCGACACAAAACAATAACACCTTGCTTCATTGATCTCTTTTCAACATTGCTTGATCTTTTTCAAGTTTCAAGTTAAATTTCGAACATTGTAGACTTCGCCTCAAATTAGAATTTATCCTGCCGACGCCACTGTGACTCGCTCTTCCACATTACCTACCATCTACCCGGATTTGGTACAGACAGAATAGAAAGTACCACGATTCATTTGGCGTCTGTATTAAACTAACCCAGAGCAATTACAGGTTCTTTTCGCTACTCTCATTTTAAGATCTTTTGGAAAACGACCTCTGTACCTGGCAAGTCGCAAAGGGGTACCACGCTCCATGGCAACCCCCATTTTGAAAAAATTGTCAGTAACGTTGCAGTAGTTCAACAAACATAGCTCAATATTGGAAATATAGATTAGCCATGTTGCTGCCTGCAAAACCACTCATGATAATACGATTAGGTTACGTCTTATATCTTTTTCTAATATTTTTTGTCAGTTGTGGGGCTGATTACCAAGCACAGCTCTCAAATAACTTCTAAATGAGATTAACGATCTTCACTTCAACCACCTATGAAAAAATAAATAACATCTGCCATTAACCAGTTAAGCGCGTTGCGGTTTTCGGTCTGTCTACTCGCTCAGTGCGCAACGATTTGTAGTTTACAGTATCTTCTGGGGTTGAGTTGAACGATGTAAATACGTTAGCTACAAAATGTGTGAAAAAGTTTGTATGAAATTCAGTGCCTTAACCAGTTAAGCGCGTTGCGGTTTTCGGTCTGTCTACTCGCTCAGTGCGTAACGATTTGTAGTTTATAGTATCTTCTGGGGTTGAGTTGAACGATGTAAATACGTTAGCTACAAAATGTGTGAAAAAGTTTGTATGAAATTCAGTGCCTTAAATAACTCATTCTAGACTTACAGCGGAAAATATTTAAGCTCTACTGGACGTGTCGGTTGTTTGCTTAATCTCTTTAACTACAATTTTTGCTAATAATTTACTACAGGATGTACAACTATGAGATGAAAGTGAAGAAACAAACTTATGTGGCAAAAACATCGAACACTTTACATTTGATCGGTCAACAACGACGCTTTCTGCTGCGGCCATATTTTCACTTTGAGTCTGTAAGTATTCAAACAAACTTTTCCACAATGTTTAAACACGTACTTCCTGTGCTTTGCATGCAAATAGCGCTGATTTCCTGTAAATAAACAAATACAAAGTAGTGCATTGTGCAACTTCTGGACCAGTGAGGCGAGCTAACCCTGTCAGTGCGAAAAGCGGACTAATCGATTTTGCTTAAAATACCCGGAAAAACTGTGGCTGTGGTGAGCATATTAATTTAAAACCAGCATGATCTTGTGTACGGTAGTTAGTACGCTATAGGGTGAGATACTTCATGGTAACGTCCTGTGTGAAGTATCGTCATTGGAAATCGCGACACCGAGACGACTTCGATAAGTTGTCACTCAAAAATAAAAAATGTCACTCCGAAACCACGAAAGTTTCCCTTACTCTCTTACGTTTACTTCACTATCGGAAGAGTTTTCAAACCAAATAAAATGTTATCATGCTTTTTGTGCGATTTCTCGAAGCGTCACTGGTGGGGGTGCGGCCCAATCTGAGTCATGCAGTCCGCACATATATAAAAACAACACAAAGCATGGTGCCGGCAACTTTAAACCGAGCCTAAACTCACATTGTGTAATGCACAGACTTATCTGTTACTGGTCTTCTCATTTTGTGACGATACATCTAAAGTAGTGGCCTATTTAAGAAGAGAGGTGTAAAGATTGATCGCTTCCTCAACCAATTTAGTAGGAGCAAAAAATGTAAAAAAAAACGCTTTAAGGAGATCAATGTCAAAAAAAAGTTTTCAACTTTGTCATAAGCGGAATTCTTGCTTTTAAAAGATTGATCCTGTCCCCTAAAATTTTATACTTTTTCATTAGGAAAAAACAAATCACACTATTTTTATACAAAATCTACAAAAAAACTTCTGGCTGTTGGTCACACATTTGTATAAATCCTACACCCAGCTAACTTCGCCTCCCTCTTTTCGCAAAAACTTCTAAATACTCCTGCAATCTACTGTTGGCAGGATAAAACGCCGTATTTATGGCAACAGTATTAGACGAAAAGTCACACCTCTACAACCACTATCACAATTGCGTCACTATAGTTTTAGAAAGAGCAATTTTTGATTACAACTTTTTCTTGGTGAATTATTACCACCAATAAATTTATAGGAGGTAATATCCAGCAATTCAAAGGAAATTTAAACAAAAATCAGAAAATCGGAAGATGCAAAAACCTTCCAATAAAGCAATATCTTACTTTCCTAGCTCATTGTGTTAGTGGTGACTTTTAACATTTAGACAGTCGCATGAACGGCATCACTGCCTCAAGATGAAAGCATTACTTAAAATATTCTATTTGTTGGTTAGTAGATTAAATCACCATCAAAGCAGGCCAGATGATGAAATCACAATTAGCAGTTTACGACATAATACTATTCAAACCTGTAGTAACTCTGAGTTGCTAAAAGTGATTTTTCATTAGTGACCTCTTCCATGTAGTGATTTTGTCGTTTAATTACTGTCTGAAATTTTGTTGTTGCCCATTGTTATCAAAAAAGGTTAAAAAAAACAGTAGTTGATAAAATGCTCACTAGATCACCTCATTAAAATGAAAATCATTGTTATAGCTAAAAAAGACTTTAACCCATTTGTGCCGAAGGTTGAAATACTTAAGATATTTTTATAAAAACTTGAAGATTGCTTAGTGAACATGTATAAAATTTTTTCCGATTGATTTTTTTAAAACTTTTTGCGTACTTTTTGAGATAAAAGCCGTCCTACATGTAGGACGCTAGGCAAATCCGTTAGCAAAGTGGAAGATGCGTGAGCGACTGAGCGTAACGCGTAAGTGTTGTGTAATCAGGTTTTATTGCTTACTTTGTCTGTTTCGCTCGAAGCTATAATGTTACAACCATCAGCGTATTTTATTGAAGTCTTGATTTCGATGAGTAACCAAATAAGCACAACAAAGTTTTTACTAAACATGAAATTGGTAAGAGCATTTTAGAGTTCTCAAAACAGTTCTCTATGTACGAAAATCACAGAAAAGACATTACAGACTATGATAATCTTTGAAGCATTTTACGTGCAGGCCAACATCGCATTTTTCACATCTAGTTGTAGTTTTCATGTGACAGTGGCGGCATTTTGTTTGTCCATTTTGCGGTATTACCCAATGCTTATATCCATCATAACGAATATCCGATAAAACATCTTGAGGTTTTCCCCGCATTCCTTTTTCAGGCGGCTTGCCATATTGAGACAAATACGTTCTAACAATATATCGTCGAAATTGAAGCATATCCATTGGATTTTCATTGTTGCAAATTTTCTGTAATTGCCAGGCGTTGTTGATGGAAACATCGAGCATATATGAAATCAGACACCAGTACCACTTTTTACCTCTCAAACCAATTCGATACTTTGAAACATTTTGATCCATTCTATCGACACCCCCCATATGTTCGTTGTAGAGCTTGATCAAAAAAGGTTGGTCAATTTGCACCCGCTTCTTTTCAGAAGAAGAATATCGAGAGGCTTTAGATATGGAATGGACCCCAGCAGCATTTGAGCATAAATTTACCACACTATTGTCATTCCATTTGCAAACGAGGACGTCGTTTTTGGTGTCAGTTTTGAAATCAAACTTTCCACGTCCTTGCTTTTTCAAAGCATCGTTTGAGGTCAGTGGACATTTTTTAGTCCTGTTTTCACGAATTGTACCAGTTGCTTTTACTAATTTGTCTTTTAGCATGGTAACGAGTTTCACACTATTAAAAAAGTTATCATAGCATAGGTGGAAAAACTTTCTACCACATCCGGTTAGAACATCTGCAAAATGGCTGACAAGATTTCCTCCAAGCCCTAATCCGTTATCTTGCGGTCGAGATGATGCTGATTTTCCTTGATACGGATCAAACCAAATCAAGTATCCCAGCGGCGTAGTTCCACACCAAATTTTAAAACCAAAACGTATCGGTTTACCTCTCAAAAACTGCTTACATCCATGGCGCCCGTAATATTCACACATTGATTCGTCAAAACTGTAAAATTCTTCGTTTGGTGAGTGACGTTGGAACTTTTGATTCAAAAGTTTTATTAGTGGTCTGAGTTTTGCAAATTTATCCTCTTCATCTAAGCAGTTGTTATCAGCTAAATGAAAGTTGGTAAAAATTGCCTCAAATTTGTCTCTTCTCATAGCATTGGTAACAAGGTCGTGGTGCGTGTCGCTAGCATTTTCCCAGTAAAGTCTTCGTCTTGCTGGAGCAAGGTATCCAGATAAAAATAACGTGCCAATAAAACATTTTATTTCATGCTTATCAACAGTCAAGTTTCGATTTTTTTGGGAAGCATACCGATTGGTCTCATCTACGATTAAATTCAAAACTTCATCATCAAAAAATAGTTCAAAATATCCTTTGGGGGTCAAGTTTTTGTTTCGTAATTCTTCAATTTTGGCATCATCTGACGTCCACTCTGGCAACTCACTTTTCAGATCTGTTTTGACCCAGTCTCGTTTTGGCTTGTCAGTTTGCTTCTTTCGTTTGTTTGGTGGCCCCTCTGGCTCATCAATATTTTCGACATTTTTACAACTGCTATCATCAATTAGAGCTGGAGCTAAAAGCATGCTTCCTGGTAAATTGTTAATCGTTCCTGCTCCATCTTCATCTCCTGAGTCTTCGTCTGTAATATAACCTGTGGCATTTGTTAAGTACAGTTACCGAAAATTGGTCATCTTCATTGCGGTAGGGCAAAGCATTTTCCTCTGCTAAATCTAATATTCTACTCAATGATGTAGGGGTTTTATTTCTACAATTACCATAAAAACGTGAAGATTTCATCTAGAAAAAATATGTACAGTGTTACCTTTTGGTCACCTACATTTGTACTCGAAATATCGAAAACAATCACGCACCATAACGTATTTTTTATAAACAAAATTCTGCCTTTGTCTACGGCTTTTCTGACTAAAGTTTTTCTGATCAAACAAGTTTTGTCACAAATTTCTAACACTCATTGCGAAAAACGTAAACTATAAATGAAAACAAGAAGACCGGATTTGATATAAAGATATTTATATTATATAGAAGAGCTGATTAGCGAGTAGGCGTTAATGATCAGTGTTAGATTGATGGCTTCTATGGCGGAAAGATGAAAAGCGGCGTTATGTTTGGCAATACTGATAAACTTTTTGATGCTGAGCGCAGGTGGGATTTAAAAGAAAAAGGAGTTCAATAGCAGAATCAGATGAAAGGATTTGATTAGAAGACTTGAAAGCACGTATTTGCAAGTCTTATTTATCTATTTAAAAATTTAATTATCTATTTGATTGTTTTAGTAAATACAATAGCGTGGGATCGCTGCTGGAGATTATGGGTTCTAGTGCGTGAGAATAGCGACTTGCAAACTCTACTTGAACATACTCGCAGCGGCGCACATTTTGCTATCACGTGTGGCTAGCGACCTATATGTAGGGCGCCAATGTTTCAAATAAAATTTCTCGGAAACTATAAGTTCAGAAAAATTTTTTAAGATTCGCCATAAAACAGAAGAATTACTAATAAATAAATACACTTGACAATTTTTTCAGTACTTCTTTGGAAATGCGTAGTTATTGGCTCAACTCTATATGCACTCTCAACATTTTCAAAAAAGCGAAATCAGACGATTTCAAAATGGCGTCACGTCTCACCTAATAAAGCAATTTTTAAAAATACTACTGTCATATGTGTCAAATTTGCTCATAAATGTAGTCCAACTTCAGCTATATTCAAAAATATAATATACCAAGAGCAATCCTAAATTAAGTACGCGTCCTACATATAGGACGCCAGGCACAAATGGGTTAAGTAGCCTTTGAAAATTTTAGTCGCAGCCGGCTGAACCAATATTTTTAAGCTTGACGTTTCTGATTGGGGACACTGCCGGCTAGTATTTTACAAAACCTTGTGAACTGTCTTTATCCAGTTGAAGTAGTTCTTACAAGATTGTGTTCTGAGGACGCGTCTTTACTCAAAGCTAATTCATCAATTTTCTTCTTACTGTAAAAGCTAAAAGCGAGCTTCACATTGAATCCGGTTACGGTTAAATATAGCCTATGTTACGGCAACAGTTACTCCTTTTAGATAATTTAATACAGGCAATCGTTCAGTTTAAACTTTTATTAACGGAAAATATATTTCAACTATGTAATAGTCATCGCCAGTTCCTTATTCAAATAGAATCTATTTCATTTGTACTAGATCCTTTTACACTTTAACCACCTTTGTATTGCACAATGGCAACAGTTACTGCTACGCGCCGTTGGTGATGAGCGGAACCAGTGTGAACAACACACAGAATGCGCAAATCGGATTCTGATTGACTTTACTTTTGGTTTTAGTTTATCCAATCACTAGACAACTAGCCCACTAGTTATATAAACATTAGTTTACCATAGAACAACTGGTAGATTGAGAGAACGTAAATATTGAACAAATTGGATGCGTAAATGTTGCTGCAGCAACGTTTGCAACTTTTCCTGGAGGAAAATTACAGGTAGGCTTGTGTTAACAAAATGAAGCAAGGCAGATATTGTGTAAGCAGGCTAGCCTAGTTAATTGCATGTTAGCTGGTCATGTAGGCCCTACTTCAGTTTTTGTAAGCGAGATAATGTCTCACGGGCTGCAACTTAGCATCTAGTCCTCCCCATCTACAAATATTACAGTTAGGCTTATAACTTTTTCTTCAGTATTTGTTGGTTCCTTCTGAAGGTACGACAATCTTTCAATATGCGTATTCGCTCACCGAGCCGTGCGTAGGACTGTGCTGGAATACTTCAAACTTACTGGCCTGCTAGCAGTAGAGAAAACTATGGCTGTATCACAATTTGTTTCTTAATATATAGAATGCTCATTGAGGCCCACACAACAAAAAAAAGAATTGTAGCGAAAGTATGAGCTGGGTTTGGTCGATGTACGATATTGATAAAGAGAGCTTCAAACAATACTTACACAGGAATATGATATCTAATACTATCTCGAAAGAGGTTTCACCCCTGAAGAAAAAAAGAGAAAACTAATTGGGGGAATTCAATATCGTCTGCACAAAGGTTTGCAATTATTCTCAGGTAAGCTTGGGTTTATAGGTCTAAGCCTACTCGCTATTACCTCAATTTCTGCATGTTAGCGTTTGCTTACATGATGTCGGCAGGGCCTTAAAGTCCCTAGAAAATCTTATTGTGGTTAATAAGCTCACCAAAGTTAGTCTCCGGTCTCTCTTTTTATCGAAAATTTAGTTAGCCCAGTGCCGTGTCAAGGCAGCTCCGTACCCCCCGGTCTATGGGGGGGGGCGTCCATTCGTAGGGGCCCCACAATATAGATTGTACTAGTAAGTTAGAGCCATCTTTCTACCTAGACTTTACTTTTCTTGTTTTTGCCCTCATTGAATAGCCGATAGATTAAGCATGTAATATGATGATTAGTTAATTTCGAAAACGATTTGTAAACATTTAGACACTACAACAGTATTTTGTAAAGTTGTGGTTACGTCAGAAAAAGGCCAATCGTTAATAAAGTCTTGACCTTCCCCACTTAACGTCTATGGCTTCGCCCTTGAGCGTTGAAATTCTCGGGAAAATTACGTCATATATAATGATTGTACTGTGGAGTGTTGTGCAATCGCTTTGTAGTTGCGTACAAATAAAGAGACTAGGTTTCTAGTTCAACGTTTAAAAAGTTTCGTGAAAGCTGCTTTAAGACAGTTTATGTAAAGTTGAAACGAAGGAAGGAAGACTGTTGTGCCAGTGTATTACATATATGTCTGTGAAGACTGTGTTAAGACAGTCTAATTTAAAGCTTCGACCAGAAAAACCCGGGATGACCCCGATAAGTTTAACGCTCGCTTGCTCGATCTTAAAAATGCCACTTCAGATTAATGAGACTGCCAGCTTCACATATTGTCGTATACCAGGGGTGTGCAGCCTTTGTTACTGAAGGGCCAAACGCCCTGTTATGATAATGGTTCTAATATAAAAAGCAAAGAAGCAGGCGTCCAAGCCAGACTTTTGGAAATCAATTTAAAAGCTCTGTATGTGCCATGGGCATACCACTCATTGAATTTAGTAGTTGTGGATTGCACCAAATCTTTAACTGAAGCTTTGCTGTTTTTTGGCGTACTTGCTTAATTATACGCAGTGTTTTTTATCTTCCACATCACCTTGGACAATTATGAAGAAGCATGTAAAAATTTCAATCAAATCTCCATCTGCCACCCGCTGGAAAAGTCGAATTAAATGTATTGCACCGTTACGATTTTACTTGTCAGACGTTCTGGATGCACTGGAAGAATTGCATACAAAAACAAGAAGGAAAAACAGCCAACGACATTCGTTCTTTGATAAATGTAATTTCATCATGGAAGTTCATTTTGGCAATTGTTATATGGCATGATATTTTGTTTCAAGGTAACAAAACAAGCAAACTTGCGGTATTTCATGTTATGAATAGTGAAATCTATGCCACGCAATCTTTTTTGCAGGATTATCCACAGAATGGCAACAACACCGCCGTGGTAAGCGCTCGTGAGATTGCTAAGGATGTTGGTGTAAAGAGTGCGTTTGTGGAAAAAAGAAAAAGAAACAGAAATAGAATGTTTGACTACGAATCAGAAGATCAAAGCAGTGAATTGACACAAGAATCACAATTCAAAGTTATCGTTTTTTTTGCATCTTGTCGATCATGCCATTGCTTCACTGAAAGATTGATTTGAGCAAACGCATTTTGTGACCGAAAATTTTAATTTCTTGCTTCGCAAAGAAAACCTCTTGCAAGCATTTGATAAAAGTAATACTCTTGATGTTTGTAAAACATTTCATGACAAACTGGGAGACACCGATCCATTTGAAATAAAAGAAGAGCTGGAACGTTTTGTACATGTCATCAACGAAAATAAAGAAAGTCTTAAAACAACAAGAGATTTTCTTAATTATATCTGCAAAAAATATTTATTGGAAGTTTACCCAAATTTGTTCATTGCTTTACGAGTGGTAATGACATGCCCCATTTCCGCTGCCAGTGCAAAAAGAAGTTTTAGCAAATTTAAACTTATCAAAACCTTCCGTCGATCAACAACTATGGAAGACAGACTTACATCATTGGCTTTAATATCTACTGACAGTGCTTGCGCCCGCAGTTTGGATTAGAACGACATCACTGATGTTTTTGCAATAAAGCTTTAGTTGTCGACTATTTCATTGCACTCTTTTGCAAAGAATAAGTAAAAACTCTAACGTTTTCGTCTAGCTCTCATCAGGAGTTATCGCTAGAACGAAGCCTGGTGTTGATGGCGAGGTATTTATAGCGAACGAAGCTGGTGAGAATGTCGGAACGTTCTGATTGGTAGACAACCAGACGTTTCGTCGAGTCCGAATCAATGACGTAATTTTAGTGTGTAGACGAATTCTTTTTGACGACAAAGCTCCGGCTTAAGCATTTTGATGAAAGTCGCTTCCAAGGTAGATAAATGAAAAAATGTTCTTCCTTTAGCCAAAATAGAAAATTGGTTGTCATCATAGTAAGAGGCGCATTTTTTATTGTTGAGGAGGTGTTGTCCAATTGCCGAAGTACTGGTATGGTTGGATTGAAATAAGTCACAATTTGTTTGAGCTTGATTTCTTATTGCTTTAGGTATATGCTGTTTTATTCTATCCTGCAGTCTTTGAGATGTGCGGCCTACGTACCGACAATCACAGCGGCACACGTATTGGTAAACGACCATACTTTGTTGCTTGGTAGGCACGACATCTTTGCGGACCGTTGGAAGCATCTTTCTTGTGGAAAACGCTACACGAAGCTTTACTGCACCAAAACATGAGCTGACAGCAGTTTTGCATTGATTTTCAAATTTTGTGGAGATATTGCCAATCCATGGTAGCTTAAGGTAAACTGGACATTTTTCCGGTCCTTCTTTTGGCGGTAATTTAAACTGTTCAATCTTTCTTTTTATTCTCGAATTAATTACATTTTCTGGATAACCATTGGAGTAGAGAATCGATCGAATGAAATCTATTTCCTGGGGTAATTTTGAAGGCGAACAAATTTCCAAAGCTCGGTGTACAAGAGTTCCAATAAGATTGTTTTTTCTGCTTTTGGGTCCAAACGAATCCCAGCGATTGTGCTGGCCGGAAAATGAAGGTTTTCGGTAAATGGAAGTTAAAAATTTTGTGTTACTTTTTTCCACAAGCACATCCAAAAAAGGTAATTTGCCATTGACTTCTTTCTCATGAGTGAAATTGAGGGACTGATGCAGTGAATTGAGTTGCTTTAAGAACCGATTGCAATTGAGCTCATCCTCAAACATGGCAAAGGTGTCATCCACATATCTGAAATAGATTAAGGGTTGATTGTTGTCAATAAATAATTTTTCTTCTTGATATTCGACGAAGATATTCGCTAGGGCTGGCCAAGTGGACTGCCCATAGCAACACCATCAATTTGTTTATATATTTTGTTATTAAAACTTAATTCAACAGAAGTAGTTGCAATGTTCATAAGTTCAATAAAGACGTCTTTATCCATGATTGAAGGAGTCAAATTGCTTTCATATAAGGAGTCCGCACAAATTTGGATAGTTTCTTCCAATGGAATGTTGGTGAAAAGGCTGGAGATATCAAATGAACACAGAAAAGTTTGATCCGAGTCTGTACTAAGATCTTGAATTGTTTTAGCAAAAGTAAACGAGTCTTTAATACAGTGGGCTGAGTATCGATCAAGCACCGGTTGAAGTATTGTGCAGAGCCACTTGGCCAACTCATGTTGAGATGAACCAATCATGGAGAGAATTGGTCTCAGAGGAATAGATGCTTTGTGGGTTTTGGGAAGTCCATACATTCTGGGTCTTTGTGAACCTGTAGGCCGAATGTCATTGTATATCGAAGGTGTAATTTGATGATCTTTCTTTAGTTGCAGTAGCCGTCTTTGCAATTTAGTCTCCAGCTTGGCAGTGTTATCATTTTCTTCCACTGGGCCTAAGCAAATAAATTTGGTACTGTCACATAAAATGGTTTCCATTTTGGCAATGTAGTCGGTGCTATTTAGAATTACTACTCCGGAACCCTTGTCTGGTTTGCTAATCAAAATGTCCTTGTTAGAACGAAGTGACTTGATTGCTTGAAAGCACTCACGATGCATGGAAAAATCTGTCCAGTCGATCGGCAAGCCACAATAAGAATGAGCCAGGTTGTTCAACTTAGCCATGAGGGCAGAAGCGCTTTCTTTAGATTTTGGTGTATGGTGTAGTAATTGTCCAATTAAAACTTCAAATTCAGCAAAAACTTCTTCCCGGTTAATTTTGGAAGGAGGCAGACCAAATTCTAGACCATGGGCCAAAACAAACTTTTCAGTATCCGAAAGATCGTATTTAGATAGATTTACAATGCTATTTTCGGTTACGGAAGCTGCTGTACCAAAACGCTGCTTCCTCATCCAGTTGAGGTTGAAAAAGTGCTTGGCTTGAATTTGGTCTCTTTTGCGTATTTCGATCTCAGCCAAATATCTGCAGCAACGAATCCAATCGAAAAACGACAAAAACTTTTGAACATTGTCCAATTGCTTCTTGTAGAGTGGTTTTAATCCAACAAGTTTTGATTCATTAGCAGAGATTTCATCGGTCAGATAAAATTTCAATAAAGCATACCAGCTTCGTTCGCTATAAATACCTCGCCATCAACACCAGGCTTCATTCTAGCGATAACTCCTGATGAGAGCTAGACGAAACCGTTAGAGTTTTTACTTATTCTTTGCAAAAGAGTGCAATGAAATGGTCGACAACTAAAGCTTAATTGAAATTTTGTACCATTTCTCATCTTTTCAAGTTTTTTCGACAAAGGTACAACAAGCAACAATTGATTGACCTGAACAATGTAGTGAAGATCCGTGGCAAAATCAGAACTGTTAAATTATCAACAGCCTTTTTAAAGGCTTGCATTGCGAAGAAATTGGCTCCTAAATTTATTACCAGCAGAATTAAAAATGCCAAAATCAGACACAGCCCAACCATTGAACGCGTTTTTCTGACCGATGAAATGCTAATGAATCAAAACTTGTTGGATTAAAACCACCCTACAAGAAGCAATTGGACAATGTTCAAAAGTTTTTGTCGTTTTTCGATTGGATTCGTTGCTGCAGATATTTGGCTGAGATCGAAATACGCAAAAGAGACCAAATTCAAGCCAAGCACTTTTTCAACCTCAACTGGATGAGGAAGCAGCGTTTTGGTACAGCAGCTTCCGTAACCGAAAATAGCATTGTAAATCTATCTAAATACGATCTTTCGGATACTGAAAAGTTTGTTTTGGCCCATGGTCTAGAATTTGGTCTGCCTCCTTCCAAAATTAACCGGGAAGAAGTTTTTGCTGAATTTGAAGTTTTAATTGGACAATTACTACACCATACACCAAAATCTAAAGAAAGCGCTTCTGCCCTCATGGCTAAGTTGAACAACCTGGCTCATTCTTATTGTGGCTTGCCGATCGACTGGACAGATTTTTCCATGCATCGTGAGTGCTTTCAAGCAATCAAGTCACTTCGTTCTAACAAGGACATTTTGATTAGCAAACCAGACAAGGGTTCCGGAGTAGTAATTCTAAATAGCACCGACTACATTGCCAAAATGGAAACCATTTTATGTGACAGTACCAAATTTATTTGCTTAGGCCCAGTGGAAGAAAATGATAACACTGCCAAGCTGGAGACTAAATTGCAAAGACGGCTACTGCAACTAAAGAAAGATCATCAAATTACACCTTCGATATACAATGACATTCGGCCTACAGGTTCACAAAGACCCAGAATGTATGGACTTCCCAAAACCCACAAAGCATCTATTCCTCTGAGACCAATTCTCTCCATGATTGGTTCATCTCAACATGAGTTGGCCAAGTGGCTCTGCACAATACTTCAACCGGTGCTTGATCGATACTCAGCCCACTGTATTAAAGACTCGTTTACTTTTGCTAAAACAATTCAAGATCTTAGTACAGACTCGGATCAAACTTTTCTGTGTTCATTTGATATCTCCAGCCTTTTCACCAACATTCCATTGGAAGAAACTATCCAAATTTGTGCGGACTCCTTATATGAAAGCAATTTGACTCCTTCAATCATGGATAAAGACGTCTTTATTGAACTTATGAACATTGCAACTACTTCTGTTGAATTAAGTTTTAATAACAAAATATATAAACAAATTGATGGTGTTGCTATGGGCAGTCCACTTGGCCAGCCCTAGCGAATATCTTCGTCGGATATCAAGAAGAAAAATTATTTATTGACAACAATCAACCCTTAATCTATTTCAGATATGTGGATGACACCTTTGCCATGTTTGAGGATGAGCTCAATTGCAATCGGTTCTTAAAGCAACTCAATTCACTGCATCAGTCCCTCAATTTCACTCATGAGAAAGAAGTCAATGGCAAATTACCTTTTTTGGATGTGCTTGTGGAAAAAAGTAACACAAAATTTTTAACTTCCATTTACCGAAAACCTTCATTTTCCGGCCAGCACAATCGCTGGGATTTAGATGAATATCAATTTGAAGCAAGGCAAATTTTCAACCTTGATGAAACTGGAGTAACTTCGGTTCAAAATCCCAAACGTATTGTCACAGTAAAAGGAACAAGAAAGGTTGGATCAATCACTTCAGCAGATCGAGGTCAATTAGTCACAGTTGTCTATTCGATTTGTGCTAACGGGAATGTGGTACCACCAATGCTAATTTTTCCACGGAAAAATTATCGTGACCATTTTGTACGTGGTGGTCCACAAAGTTGCATTGGAAAAGCAAATCCATCAGGCTGGATAAATGAGAAGTTATTCATTGATTATTTGGACCATTTTGCATCACACACACAATGTTCTAAGGAAAATATGGTGCTACTCATCCTAGACAATCATGAAAGCCATATATCACTTGCTGCAGTAGATAAATGCAGAGAGCTTGGTATAGTTCTATTAACTATTCCTCCTCATACTTCGCATCACTTACAGCCTCTGGATAAATGTGTATTTGGCCCCTTCAAACAGGCTTATAACAGTGCCATGGAAACATGGATTCGATCAAACCCAGGAAAAACAGTTTCAATCTATGACATTCCACAGTTGGTCAATCAAGCACAATTAAACGCAATGGTTCCTAAGAATATATTGTCTGGATTTCGATTTACTGGAAATTGGCCGTGTGATCCAAATATTTTTTCGGAATTTGATTTTGCTCCATCAAATGTCACAGATAGAGCCATGGTTCAAGATGATTCTGAAAGTCAACAGAAAGAAGCTGCAATACTATGTTTCCCAAGTAGGCGGGTGGTAAGTGATGCTATAGATATGCAGAGTGGTGCCCCATCCAGTGTTATTGGCACTGATAACCCACTGGAGGAATCGCCAAGCTTAATTGCAGGTAGAATTGCAGTGACCCCACAAGAGAACTTATCTCCTAGTGATCAATCTTCCATTTCATACATTTCTCCAAGTGACATACTGAGCATACCAAAGGCTCCACCAAGAAAACGGAAACTAAATGCACGACGAGGAAGAACTCAAATTTTTACTCTCACTCCAGTTAGAAATAAATTGGCAGAGAAAAGCATGAAGAAGACTAAAGATCAATGCAAGTCCTCTGCCAAAAAGCAACTATTTAGAAAGAACAAGTCCAGAAAACAAAAACAGTTTCCTGATACTTTTGAAGAAAATTCAGACATTCAATATGATGAATCGGATCTTTCTCTAGATGAGGAAATCTCTGTTAACTTGGGGGATTTTGTAATTGTGAAGGTAAGTAGGTTGATCATTTGGCTTTGCATTAATTATCATTTAGTATTTGGTTAGTTTTGTTTACAAAGGTCTTAGCCAATCTAAAAGTTGCTTTTGTCTCTGTATCAACAGGGACATCTAATTTAAATCTTGCACTAGCAAAGAGCTGGTAGGCCTACGCCAAAACATGTAACAAGTTACTAGGAAGCTTATTTTTGTGCAACTCAGCTATTACAAAATGCCACTGTTACATGACTGATGTTCTTTTGGAGGCATTGCCAGTCAAATGTGACAGAAAATCATAAAATCCAAGGCCTTTTACTGAACAATGGGACGCAATTATTTGACTTGTTTCACTTCCACAGGTTGCTGGAAAGTCGCGAAGCTTGAGGTGCGTGGCTCGCATTGATGCATATGATTCTGCAGATGGTGACTACGAAGGAGTTTTTTTGAAAAAGGTGCCTACCAGACTAGGTGACAACAATGAGGCCACTTTTATTGTTCATGAAGACGATGAATATTCTTTTGCTGCATCTGACATTTTGATGAAATTGCCAAATCCTGTAACTGTTGGAGGTTCTTCGCGAAAGAACCATCATCTAAAGTTTAGTTTTGATTTTAAAATGTGGGATTTGGCCTACTGACTACCCACAGCAAAGCATTTTGTGGTGCATTTTACCCTAAGGAAAACATTTTCGTGTACAGCAAAATACTGAATGATGCTCTTTCTGTGTTTTCATGTTGTGCGAGTTTTTCAATTGACAACTTTGACATTTTTCGCGATGTAAATTGCTTAGCAATAGCTTTCAACAAAGACAATAAACATGCATTTCGTTGTGCTTAATTTTCTGTGTAGTCACAACTGCTCAAAAATACTGTGAAATGTGGCCCAAATTAAGCTGACGACTGTATGTATCAAATAACCTGCTGCTGTATCAACTGACCTGCAAAGGTGTATCAACTTGCCTTCACTTGTATCAACTAGCCTGCTCTGAGGTGTCCATGTTTCAAGACATCCCACAAGAAAACCAGACAAAGTAGGATCCTATAACCTTATACTAAAATAACCCAGGAACTGACCTTTCATTTGCACCATTAAGCACTCTTTAATATCAATTAGTTTTTGAATTATGCAAATTTAAGTAAAACCCGTATCAACTATCCTGCCCTTCCCCTACCTCGCCATCAACACCAGGCTTCGTTCTAGCGATAACTCCTGATGAGAGCTAGACGAAAACGTTAGAGTTTTTACTTATTCTTTGCAAAAGAGTACAATGAAATGGTCGACAACTAAAGCTTAATTGAAATTTTGTACCACTTCTCATCTTTTGTTGTTTTTGCCACCGCAAAGGCGCGAAAAAAATTTTCGAATATTGATACCGTTCTTGCAGTGCATGCGTTTGCTTATTTGCTGAATGTGTAATGAAAATGGGTTTAGTTTGTTTAGATTGGTTTAACCAATCCAAGTTATTTAGTTAAGAACTTCTTGATTCAAGATTATTAGTTCAGCTAGGTTAAGTTATGAAATAGCGCTGCTCAAGAGACAAATTTGCCACTGGCTCAAAAAAGCACGCAGCTGCCTAAATGCTTGCTGATATCAAAGGGCCCCATCTAGAGTTTTTTTGGGGGATCTCCAACAGCTTTCACGCGGTACTGAGTTGGCCCAATCCAAAAAGAAATAAAGATTGTGAAGAAATTTTGTGAAAAGTTTCTGAAAATGCAGTATAGCACTTCTGTGTCAATGATAAGATTTAGAGGTTGCCACAAAAGCTGCATTTTGTAGCTGTGATGGAGCCAGCGCTTATAGAGTGAAATGTGTTTAATGCAGACTGGTTATTGGTTACAAACCCTACACTGATATATCAATAAAATGTAATACTGGTTAAAGACATCTGGCCGCCGGAAAAAGTCAATCATCAATCGCCTTCGACTATCGCGTGGAAAAGCCAACAGTATCCAATATCATAAATGAAACCTGTTCAAACATATGGCAAGTGTTAATGCCGAAAGCTTTGAAGCCATCAACTGATTATTCTAAATGGGAAGAATTAGCTACAGATTTCTAACTGTTGTGAGACTTTCTCATGTGCCTTGGCGCCATGGACGGTTAGCATATCATGATCCAGGCCCCTCAAACGCAGGATTTGCATATTGGAATTACAAAAAACTCCCACAGCATTCTTTTACTAGCTGAATGCGATGCACAGTACTGCTTCCGTTTTGTAGATGTAGGCCTACAAGATTCTGGGCGGCATAGCGATGATGGAGTCTGCTAATTAGAATTGTAGCAAGCAGTTATTGCCAACTCAGTTTTGAGCTTTTCCACGTAAATGCTTAGATTTTGTTGGAGAACTGCAGTTTTGCTTTGTAACTGATGCAGCTTTTTCATTAAAAAGTAATGTAATGTGCCCTTATTTAGGTAAAAGCATTACAGAGGAACAAAAAAATTTTCAATTACCGACCATCTACAGCAAGAAGAGTAATTGAAAACAGCTTTGGCATTTTTTCAAGTCGCTGGCAAATATTTACAAGACCAATTCACCTGCAATTATAGTTGTTGCCACCTGGGGGTTTGTTGCTAAAACAACTATTCTAACTGTAAAACAAGTTACTTCTACCGCAAGAACGATATTATTGCCCACCACATTACATCGACAGTGATGATCAACGTGAAAGACGGCGCTTCCTGCGGAGGTTGCATTGAGCTCAAGTTTTCTAAGATTTTGGCTGCATTGGAACCAACGCACACTCACGAGAAGCAGCGTTGTCCACAATTTTAAGTTCATCAATCGCAGAACAATTTACCGTGGCAGTTTTCAGGAATTTATCGCACTTGATTTGCCTTGAAGCAGCATGTGTTTATCAGCTATTTTTTGTCCTTAACTTATAATGACAGGCATTTGCTTTCATGTGGTATTCTGGCAACAGCTGGTTGACCTCGATCGGTATTGTATGGCTATTTTGGTTTATGGCACGTGTTCATGATGAATAAAGAGCCTTCCGAAACGTTTTGCCCTTGGGGGACACCCGGTGGTTACTGCAGCATAGCTTGATGCGATAAAGCAAAAAACTATTCCTAAGCTTATGGATTCAATCCCGACATGCATGATAGTGAAAAGTGTAATGCTCTTAAAATGGCAACTTGGGGTATTTTTCATTACAAGCTTGTGGTAGAAATGCACTGTGCACCGTCGCGATGGCGTAGAGGTTAGAGCGTCCGCTTTGCAGTCGGTAGACCTGGGATTCACTTTCGAAGTCGAGTAATACCAAAAGACTATAAAAAATTATACTCACAGCTTCCCTGCTTGGCGTTCAGCACAATGGGGACAGTGTGGAAAACAAGTTAACAAAGCTTGCTTGTGTCCTTGAGCAAGACATTTAATGGAATGCCTCCATCTTTATGTGAAAGACAGGTGGTGGGGCCAAGCAGTCTACCGGTCGTGGTGGCCCAGTCGAACTGAAGACTAGCAAACAGAGCATGAGGGCTTACGGAGAGTATGTACATCTTCCTGCATAATGCTCATAACGAATATCTCAAACGACCAAGGCCGTGCTGGCAGTAGCTTACTGAAAATTTAACGCGAGTTTGAGCGCAAGTTTTTCTGCATATAACCACAAAGATTTTTACGTGATGAGAAAAACATACCTGAAGCTTAAAATAACCGCATCTCAGTGGCAGCCGAGAGCTAGCAAAGAAGCGTTA
Organism: Trididemnum clinides; assembly: GCA_963675345.1. Taxonomy (NCBI): domain Eukaryota; kingdom Metazoa; phylum Chordata; class Ascidiacea; order Aplousobranchia; family Didemnidae; genus Trididemnum; species Trididemnum clinides. The sequence continues at coordinate 25,011,755 of OY776306.1, forward strand.
ACGAAACCCAGTCATTGGGCCGAAATTTAAATACTGCGGCATTTATAGATTGATACTTCATGAGTTCAAATAACTAACAAAAGCGTTTCTTCTATTAAAGGTGTTCTGATTTCTTATAACTGTCTGAATTGTCCAAGAGGAATGCTTGGACCTTTGACGCTCGTAGAGTATGTAGATGAAACAGAAATACATTTATTAAAGCAAATAAATTCCTAGGCAGCAAAAAATAACTGAAAATTACATGAATTTGAATTAAAATTTTACAGAAAACATGCGTCTGTTCTTCAGCCAACAGAATTCCTTTTTAATTTTAACAAAACTAATCCTGAAGTGCTCAGCGCGCCGCACACAATTACCAAAGGCACCGAACGCTGATTGCTTGCAATACGACTGAGCCGAGAGCACATGATTACATAGGTAGAAAACGTAAACCGGCATGACAATGTAAAGTGACACTTTCAACCAAGGGTTGAAAACAAACACCCGCCAAACCACTGTAACCGGAATAAAAGCAATGAAAACTGTAAGCTACTTATCAAACATCACATGTTCTGTACGCGAAAGAAAAAAAGAAAAAAATTTAAAACAACGTAAAAATTCCAAGCTGTACACGAAATAAACAAAGCAACAACATTGCAAAAATTAACTGTTCACTGATGGCAGCCATTGCCTTTTCTGCTTTATGTAAAGGGATAGCTCTAATTCGTGCAGTTATCATTACACTGAGCGCTTCAAACCGTACTGTACTCGAAACACTTTTATGGTATACTGATTCTGCGATTGCTTCACTGCTCTAGCTGATTATTTCCAGTTTTTAAAATAATCTCCTGTTTATAGGTAAGTATTACTGAAGCATCTAGTTAAGGTCTTGCACTTTTTTCTGGCCTTACTGGACATAAAAAATCTAATTTTTTGCACAACGTGCATGACTTTCAACGAAAAATGGAACTGCAAACAATTTTCTTATAACAGCATTGAAACTAGTTTGCCTTCTTTAACAAAGATGCATTTTTACTTTGGTACTACTATGCTGTCATTTTTATTAATTTTTTGCTACGCTGCAGAAGACTAGAAGCACAAAAAAGTATATTTTGCGACACTGCCAGTTCTAAACATTGCTTACCCTTATGCCACTAGCTGTCCTCATTTTTTTGCAAGGTACCTCTTCTAAACAACACAAAAAAACATAAATGTTAGATTCAAACATAAAGTGCCCTGTTTATAGTGCATTTAAGTTGTAGTTTACCTTCACGATCTGATTCAACTTCGCATATTTCAGTGCTAGTCTGAAAAAAGATGAACTAGTTTCGTCAAAATCAACGTCATCTACTACTACCACAGCAATAGGAGACAGTGATAAATTAATTAATGTTCTGCTGGAAGAAAATTTTAAATAATCTTACTACAATAGCTTGGTAACCTCACCATCAAATCACTGTAAAGGTAATTTTGTTTAATTTACTAGCAATAAGCAAACCATCTTAACCTATACCAGGGCTACTCAATTGGCGGACCGCGGTCCGAATCCGGACCTTTTTAGTGTTGAAGCTGGACCTCAAGCTCCAGAATGAGTAACATTAAGTGCAGCCACGTATTGCGAAAAAGCCCACGCTCCTTACACCAAACTTTGTTGACTTATTCTCAATACTAAATTATTTTCAACAACATGATCAGCATGAAAAACAGGAGAAAGCATATTTCCCAAGGTTGGAGGTCTGTTATTCATGCCTGTCTCGTCCACCAAATTTGTCTTTGCAATTAAACTGATCGAGCGTGGTAAAGCTCAAAACCCAGACATATTTAGCCCCATATGTTTTGAAGCACTGCTGCCCCAAATGCATAGGCGCCGAGTTTGTGATTTTACCGGGCATGCGCAAACTTTATGACGTCAAAATTAAAACATTACCGTTTGATTGTCTATGACAGGGGTGTCAAACATACGGCCCGTGTAAGGATTTCGTGCCACAGTGCGAGCGCCTGGTCTCCGAAGTTGGTCTGCGAAATTTACGTGAAAATGTTTGTAAAGTAATGGCCGACAATTTCCAGAAGTTGCGGCAGGCATGACGGGTTGCGGTGAGAGAGGCGATGACCTTTTTTTTTGGAGATCAGCATTTCGGGCTACATCCCATAACTTCCGGAGATCGTTTGATCAAAGTTTGGGGACCATTGATATACACTCTTGCCTGCTTATGTTGTTTTTCAACTGACTCTAGCTTGTATCTGACCTCCATGTGTTGAGTGTAGTCAAATGTGCGGGCATGCGTGGCATGACCGCATGCCCGTAGTCGGCGCCCCTGCCCAAATGTGTTACATGGCTTCAAAGATTCTACACAGCCTGCATGACCTACCAAACAATCCCCACTATATGGCGACTGGCCACCGTTATCTTGGTACCAAAACCTGGCAATGCAGGTGATGAATGAAAGAGCTTTCAGCTCATATCGATGCTAAGCGTTTCTTACAAGCTTTTGTGCGGTTACTCTTAAGGCGTCTAGAACCTGTTGCCTCAAAGCTGGCTTTAGGTTTGGTAAATGCACAACCGATTAAGTGCTTAAACTAACCTATGATGTTGAGCACCGCTTTGAAGAAAATAAATCTGGCCCTGTGTTGGCCAATCTTACTGCCACACAAGATTGCCTACTGCATGGTACCAGGGCCAAACACCCCACCACCGCCTTTGATTTAGTGTTACTTCTATGGACCAAGTTTTGAGAACTAGCCAAATATAAGAAATGCGCCTTTTTCACAAAATTGGCAGAATAAAGCACAACAAGCTCATATTATTTTTGATTTTGATGATTAGTGCAGACTATGAAAAAAATTAAGTATTTTGCTCTATATACTGACAATAATAGTTTCATTTTTATCATTGTAAATCAAAAATTCTACTGGACCTTTGAAAATACTGAAATTCTCCAACTGGACCTTCGTTAAAATTAGTTGAGTAGCACTGACCTATACCCATTGTCACGAATAAGGAAATTTGCTTTATAAGCGTTGTTTTCATATTGTGTAAAGCGCTGCGTATTTGTTCGCTCGACTGCCGACTGAGGGAAAGACCCTTTTTTCCTCGCAAGCCGATTGCTGTGTACGCCATTTATTACGTCAAAATCGTTATGACGACATAGTAAAATTCTAGATCGGTCCAGCGATTCTACCTTCTTCGAAGAATTTCGATAAAGGATTAGCGTAACTTGTAATGCTTTTTTCTTGTTGTTCACGTGATTTCGTTCGAGCGTTCTCCAGATTGTTTCGTCGTTTATATATAAGGCGACGGGATTTTCTTTGCCCAGAGAGCCAGACATAGAGTGCGAGATAAGGGAAAAGCGATTGGCTCGACGGATTTTGAAAGGGCCATAGTGTTTGTTTTTGCGATAAATTATTGTGGATTTTGTTGGCGTGGGGAGTTATTGAACAGTTATTGGTGGACTCATTTTGCGGTTTTTCTTGAATGTGTGGTAAAGTGATTCATTTTTTGGAATCGTTGAGCGAAGAAGTTTTGAAGTCGTGAAGTACCATTTCTGTGAATATATTATTCTGTTATTAAAGTGGTTGAAAGTGTTTTAGCGGAAGCCAATCTTTTCCAAGCTTTTATTAAGTTGTAGCCAGACCTAATTATCCGAGCGATTATCACACGTCGCTTCAATTTTAAAGGAATTTGAAATTGAGATAGAACCGAAAGTTCTATTAATAATATCCTATATATATTAAAAACGCGACACCCATGGACAGAACAGATACTCTCAGCCAGCACAAAGTTGTTGTAAGCATCATAGAAAGATTTGTAAAATTGTGCCGTGTTTGGAGCTCAATAATAATTGCACAATTGGAATTCTACAGCCAATAAACATTTATGTAACTCGTTTAATTGCACAGGAGAACAAAAAAGTAAGCAGTTATTAGGTTAGTTATAATATTGCCATAAAAGTAAACTATAAAACCTACTTAAAATTACAATATTGCCATAAAACTCAACAAAAACCTGCTACAGCCAAGTTTACCATGGATTCACACAGATTCAAAGCATAAATGGTTTATGAGGTTCAGAAAAACGTCACCTCATACGACAACGTTCCACCAAAATGAAAAAAAACACGAGTTATGCAAAAATGAATTTTAGGTTTTGCTATATCGAACGTATTTGAAAATCTGAAAGCATCCATAAAAATACCTATCACTAACAAGCGAAACCCTACAGGTTTGTGGTAATTGCGTGCATATTTGGTATTAATTTAATTTGTATTTGGTTTAATTTTTAATATCGCTATCAGTATTTCCTATAATATCAACGTTGATATTTGACACAGGAAATTGCCTTACCTTGGCCTATCAATATCGCGTTGCTTTGTCGTGTCAGGTGATTTGTGTTCGCATTTACATGTTTACATTGCTTATGTTGATCATTGCTTGTCAATCATCCGCTTCGCCCATGCTTTGATTCACGTGATTGCTGCTTTGCTTTCTTTGCCCTCATGGCCCATTCCGTTAATATATTTATTGACCGTCATACTGAGTGAGGAATTGATTGAGGAATATTACTGTAGAAGAAATAACGAGCTCATAACAAGTTTATAGTAAATTCCCTCAACAGTTGGAAAACCAATGGCTGCCAAAACCAAAAATTAGAACTTTAGACTGCCACTAACTCAATGAGATTGAACTGAAACATGTACTACATAACAGTTTCACTGGAGCATTGAGACAGTTTACCGTGAGCTATAATGTCTCCATTGATCTAAAGAGCAACGGTGCATGACTTGCAGAAGTAGACTGTAAAGCTTTGCAACATCTTACGTTTTATGTTTCACATATTGTGCATGCCTCCAGTAGTAGCGATTCTTTGACATCCTTCCTATTTTTTTCTCTTTCGCAAATCTATACCTCAAATTATTCTGCCGTGATTTGCAAAATTCTGCTGAAAGAGTTTACAGTGAGTTATTCATTATTAAATCGGCAAAGATTATTAATAACACAAAAAAGAACAACAAAAATTATAAAGCACTGATAATTGCCAACATGTAAATTACAACTACTTCTATGTAACCAACAGAGTTATTATTATCACAGTTTTACCCCCTAATTATGAAAACCATTGCACTTATAAACAGTCACAAAACAACTTGTGCTGATGCAGTGCATTTTTACTACAAGCTTGAATAAGCAGGAGAAATTGCCTTGGAATGCACCACGAAGCCTGAAAATCATTTGTAAATGGAACATTTCAGTTCAAGATTGTCTTCTCAAAAAACATCAACAACATTACTAAAATGCACTGCTCAATACTGCATAGTTAATTGTAATAAAAGCTATGAAGCTATGGTCGCCAAAGCAGGTTCCACAGAACCCTAAAATATCCTAAAATGTCTAAAACGATTTTATGAAGACGACTAAAAAACCTTACCTAGTGTCAAAGAGGAGACAAACGAGTACAGAGTGAAGAGAAAAATTCGCTTAATCAAGAAAAAGAACATCTAAACACTGTTACACATGATTGACAGGCTAACTACAAACAGCAGCATCAAACCACTTTTAGTTTTTTCACTCAAACAATTTAGTACAATTCATTTTATTTAGCTCTTTAGGTAATGATAATACTTATTCAAGTTAATATAAGTTGTTACCAAGCATGCAAAAAACTTCAATATTCGTCAAAATTTGAAATAGCTATACAACTGTTCCTCATCAGGACTACTAATAAATAAAAGCAAGAGTGAGGCAACATTAGTGTGCTACATAATCAAAAGAAAAGGCAAAGCAAAAAGTTTAAAAGCAAATAATACCTAATTGCGGATTACGCCAAATTATCATAAATTTCAGAATAAAAACAATTTTCTTTGTCATTGATTACATTTTGAGAATTATGAAAAAAAATGGTTCAAGAAATTGGCAATGGTATAATCTGTTTCAATGATTACAATTTTGCTGTGATCCCAGTCAAATCAGTGATCTTTAGAAATAGTATGTTTAACCAACGCAGTTTTTTTATTACACTTAATGCCACCAACTTTTGTCAGACTTGGCGGCCTTAATCTTTTTTACACTCACCCAATCTTGTTTTGTAAGCCTATCCAGTCTCTCCAATGTAGATACCAATGCAATCCTGACAAGGAATCAGTAAACTACACCAGGTTTAGATGTTATTTCCACTGAGTCTTTTTCCTTAGCTTTAAAGTTGAATGTGGTTTGCTAGAGACCAAAAAACCTCTCATACAGTTTCAAAGTATCCTGGAACATAAGGCAAAACAACACAAGTTTTCGACTGTGTAGCACACTTTTTATATTGCCTTGGTCATGCTTTTGCTTAGTATTAGTCCTGGTGAAGAACAGCTTACAGCTGTTCAAAAGTTGACAAATACTGAAGATTTTTGCATGTTTGCTAAAAATTTGCATAAACATTATCAATAGCAGAAGAGCTAAATCAAATGAATTTATCAAAAATATCTGGTAGCCGGAATAACAGTATAATGTAGTGCAATACTGTTTGCTTAAATAGCCACCCCATCAAAAAATAGTGGCGACTTAAGCAAACCAAAGACTGCTGAGCATAAGCTTGCAAGGCCTGAATACACAGTACACAAAAAACCATCAATTTTTGAAGAAGCAAAACGTTTAGATATAAAGACTGCAAACAGAAAATAAGTTTTGTATCAGGTTAGATGCTGCATCTGATATGCAAGTATTTTTCAAATTTTAAACCAAATTTTCATAATTGAAAAAGTCTGGAAAGCAAACACAGTTTTTTCATTAACTGCCATTTCAGTCATTTTGTTGTTTTGTATTTACTTTTTACAGTGCCTATAAACTGCTTCTTTATTGGGGTCTCTCTTTAGCTTAAATAACCTGGCAGAGTTCAGCAAGTGAAAAACTTGCAAAACCACTAATGTAAAGCCACAATTTAGCTGTTTACCATACTTTCCAGTTAATAAGCAGAGGCCAATTTTTAGCTCTGAAAATGAGAGTTTTTGCCTATTATTTTGCTTGTTACTGATGATCGGCCAATAAGCCCACCACAAAAAATCAGGTCCAAAACTAAGGTCCTGAAATTCGACTTATTAAGCATAAAATATGGTATGTAACACAATCAAAAAATGTAGTGGTACTTGTTGCACTTAAACAAACATTTTAAAAAATACAAAACTACCTTTTAACACTGTAGCAGAAATTACAATAAATAATTAAAAATGTAGTTTATTTTAACATGATCTAAAAAATATTTTGATAAAAAATAGGAGTGACTATTTTGACATCATCAACATTTTACCTTTGGAGATTATTTTGCCCTAATTATTTGTGTGTTTACATTGCCATAATTGTTAAAGATCTGCTAGTGACACCGTGGCATGTAGACAGCTGGATAGTGCACCTGCCTTGAAATTCAATTATTACAGGTTAGAATCTTGGCAGGAAGGGCACTTAGAGAGAAGCAGTGTACACTGGAGGAGGCCTAGCATGTGAATGTATGGGATAGCTTACACCGGAAAAGAGTGTACAGGGTAAGGAGTTCACAATGTATTTGCTAAAATTGACCAATCAGAAACGACCAAGAGTCACATGTTTAATACATTATTATGATTGACCAATCACAAATAACTTACAGTAAAATAGCCTCCAAGGGTAAAATGCTGTTGATAGCAAAATAGCCACTGCCAAAACAATACTATCTACAATACCTTGTCACAAACACAGAACCATGAGTGTTTCAACTTCATTCTTATTTCTTTTCATGCATTCTTTTTCGTCTTTTTATCACATAATCCTTTCTCTTTATTCTTTATATATAATCAAAAATACTCTTTTACCAATTGAATTGGTAACTTAGTAGATGACATCTAAAATGAAGTTGAAGGCGTACAATTGCATGCTAAAGCTTTACACAGTTACAGCTAAAGTGATAAAGGACTGAGAATTAAATAACTAGCTTATCATTAAAGTTTGCCTAAAGAAGCAATTACATAGCATAATCAAACGATTAAATGTAAGCACTAAGTTTATGAAGACTTATGACCCTAAACTGTTGAAATTTAAATAACATCACAATAACAGAATAAGAACAATTCTCTGCCTGAGCACGATTAAACTTAATTAATTTAAACCTAGCTTTTCATAATCTATCGTTAAATTGTTGCAGTATGGTCTCACTATTAAGCTAATAAAACATACAAGCCAATAAGTTCAACAAAATAAATTAACTCGGTAAAATTTATTGACTTCAAAAGATTTTAAGAGCTAGGCTCTAGAGACTACAATAGCCTAGCTTCATTGATTTGCTTTTAATTTTCCATATGAAAGTAACCTCAACAGACCTAAAGTTAAAAATAAAGAAATCGATACTAATAAACCTTTTGAAAAGCTAACTAAATATTAAAGATTTCTAGAATACATTCAAACATCCTGAAACAGACCACTGTCATTCTGACAGGATAAAAGATCCAGTTTTACTCTCCGTTAATTTCTCGATAAAAATTGAGCGACAGCAAACAGACAAAAAAGCTCCGTCGTTTGCACGCATCTAACTACAGAGTGAGTCAGAAGTAACCCGGCAGATTTTCATAATTTGTGTAGTTTTGACTGCCCGGTTACTTCTGACTCACTTTGTATTAATGAGGCTTTACAAAAGTAGTTTTTGAAAAATTGCAAGTAAAAAACTGTCAACTTATTGCGAAGTTTTATGGTGGGACCACCATAAATAGCTTATCAGAATAACTACAAACTCGCGTGATAATGAATAACCACGTGAGTTTACATAGATGTTCTGATGAGCGGTCCCACCATGATACTTTGCAATATGTTAGAAAATTCATATTGCTGTCAAATGTCAAAACTATATTGAAATCCTTTAATGAAGAAGGCGTTTAATTTGACTTAGTAACCCACAAGTTTTTTATGGTTGGTCGCCATTATATTTAGCGAGATATAACCACTTCTCTCTCCCCCCCCGGTCGTTATCAGGCGAGTTTGTGGTAATTCTGATGAGCGTTGGTTGTCCCACAATAAAACTTTGCGATGCGCTAGCAATTTTTTACTTGCGGTATTCAAAAAACTCCTTTTGCAAAGTGGTACAAACGAGAGAGCTCTTTTTCTTCTGTTTATTGTCACTCAATTTTTATCGCGAATTTGCGTTAGAGTAAAAATATATCTTTTTTTTTGGTAGAATGACAGCGGTTTAACCCTATTGAGACCGGGCTACTTTTTGCTCTCTGTGTCCGGGGGTGTGGTCGATTTGAACCTAGCACTTTGGCAGCTAATAACTTTTAAACCGCTCACAATAGCGATTCTGTATTTGCTCAAATAGATGCAGAATTTATTTTTCAATCTAATTATATACTCTTGCTTATGATCGCAGATCAATAGCGTTCAAGTTATTGTAAGTTAAATGTACAGGATTAGTTTTTAGATTTTTGACTGTAACTTAAAATATAAAAACCGCCGGCGAATTTTCTTTTTTTGTAGTGTTTACTCATTGACGTTGTGGTTTTGCAATCGCCTAAGCGCAATATGTCACTGTCACCTACCAGTTTAGAGAGACTGAAATTTAGAAGCCTATTTGCTCGTGCGGTGCGGAAACTATTGTACAACTTATCTGAGTTGGGCATCCGCGCTGCCCAATGGACGAACTTGACATGGGACACAAAGTACTCCAAGAGTATGTCAGCGCTCGGTGTCTACGTTCCTAGGGTCAACACAAGACCTATTAGGATGAGTTTGATCAGAACAGCTTGGGTCAAACTCAATCGCCTGCATACTGCCGTTGGGTGTTTCGTTTTGTCCATGCAAAAATGGGGTCTCGCTTCTTTAGTGAAATGCGAGTGTGACGCCAGTGAACAAATTGCAGACCACATTATTTCAAGATGTCCAATACATGGGGCACCTCGAGGAATAATGGGTCAGACAGTTTTGGATGATAAAACAAGGTGCTGGCTCAACTCCGTCACTGCCAGTATCTGATCTACGCAACACAGCAGATTGGGATGTTAAAAAGATAAACACTCGGTCCCCATCCTTTTTTGTGTCTGACCTGGACCATGCGCTGGATACCCTATCATACGACGAAGAAGACCAACCAGGTAAATAGTTCAACAATTGATCATCGATTTGCCATTTGGCCTTTTACGAGGAATATACCAGCCGTGATGTTTGTAAAACATTTCTTATGATGGACGACTTGCCATATGCCAAATGCCTACTCTCTAGATTTTGTAATTTAAAGTGATTGTTTGCAAATGTGAAAAAGGGTGTGAAATAGCATTTCAATGACAAAAATTTCTTTAACTTTATAAAAATATTACTCTTTTCATTTAGACAAAAAATGCAAGCTATGCTTGTTCATCACAGATAAATATTTCTATTGATCAAGACATAAATCTCATTCAAATGAAGGAATACTCACGAATCCTATGACTCTTTTTTATTTTTTCCTCTCCCTCATACGACGCAATACGACGTTTTTGCAAGTCCCTCCATCTTTGTGTGCAGACTTGGACAATTAGAATTTTTTTAGCATTTTCAACTTAGATTAAACTTGGAATTAGAGCATTAATGCTTTTCTCAAAATGGAGTAGAGTAAAATTAGAGCTTTCCAGTTTTTCTAAAATTAATTTGAAATTTTATCAATTGAATTTTGATGACATGTGAACATCTTCGCAAAACCACTTTGTATTTGCGACAATTTTAAGACTTTTTCATTTTTGCCACCAAATTATTGTGAAGACCTTTTTTCTTTTTGAAGATCACCTAACTTCGATCGTGACTTTTGGCAAATTTTTCGCAAATGCAGATGATCCCTAACATAAAAAACGTCTTCTCTTTTTTCAGATTCTACTCTTCAGTCAAGAACTTTTTCAAAATTAGATTAGAATTGGAATTAGGGATTTTTCAAATTGTCCTAGAATAAGAAACTTTTACCTTTTTTCAACTCAGATTAAAATTAACGACTTTTTGCTGTGATTCACCAAATTAGCCAGTTAGAATTTAACTTATTAGTTGTTCAAGTCTGCATGTGTGACGAGTAGCATGAAAAAAGTACTCAAGCAAACTTAAGTTTTGAATTTGCCACTAAAACCTGTGACATCAAAGGATTGTAAACTTCGATTCTTTTTAATAGTAAGTTTTTCCTACAACGATAGGTCAATGTAGCCTATCTTGTATCCTTCCCATCATAATAACACCAATTCAAAAGTCTTGTTTCCCTCTGGAGGTGTTAAATGATATTTATACGGTCCTTACAGATTTTATATATAACCGGGATCAATTATAATGTCACCACTTTGAGCTTTATCATCGTAACTTGTGCTTTGAGGCGTTAGTGAATTTAGAGCTATTAATTAAAAAATCTCTTGCAATTAACAGAATACATTACAAATGTTAAACAAAATAAGCTATTTCTGGGCTAGCTGGTGTATTGCAGTCATATACCATGCTGTTTCTGGTTATAGTTTATCATCTAATATGAAAATACGGGAACCCCACATTAAGTTAACGGGTAATATCACCAATACATGTGTCATTGACAAACGTTCGTATGTTTTGAAAACAACTAAGGCAGTGCTATTTTATCCGTAAGTGTAAACCTAACAACAGTTTAGTCTTGCAGCATAGATCACAAATGCAAATAAGATGCATATTACAGAAAGGCTTTGTGCATTTTTGGCACTGGCTCAATTGCTTAGAAATTTTGTTTTCTTTTCTTTTGCTGGTTTTCCTTTAATTTTACTGCATTGCATCACTTTCGTTTTTCACTTTGCTGAGGAAAAAAGCCCGCTGGCATTTTTACATTTTTGGAGAATATTTTTTCCCCCAGTACTATCTCAATTTTGCGAACTACAGAAGACTTTATGCCAATTAAACTTCGTTGTTCTATATGCGGGCGAATCAAAGACAGAGCTAATTCAAATCCGAAATCAACAGATTTTTATATTTCAAGGCTTTCGATCATTGTTTGTTTCATGTATCGTGCTAGCGTTCACTCAACATGTGTCCAAAACGTACAAAAATGCATTCGTAGTCTTGCGCTTTGGTTTCGATTTACAGCTTTAGAACCCTATTCTTTGAACTATAATGTCTGTTTCGCCTTTTAAAAAGTATGTATAGTTTGTAAATAACGGGTTTGCTTTTGTTGTCATCTTTTGTAGTTGCAAGAAGTGGTGGCACTGTTGAC